>CM072097.1:43705572-46205572 GCA_036850905.1 Luffa acutangula | reverse complement strand
TGAAACATATCAAATTGAAGGTGATAAAAAGGATTTTTTTGATGATAGAGAAGAATGCAGAGAAGCATTGCAGTATGTTGATGAACTTCACCAAGCTGGAATTGACACAAGTGAATTTCCATGGCGGTAAGTCAAGTGAATTTTAGACTTGTATTAGCAGAATGTTTTCAGGAACTCCAAGTGGTTAGCTATGCTTCATTACTGAGAAATAATGAGTTATTTGTTTCCTGGCCCCTGGGCTTATAAACTGCTCGCTACAAGTACTAATTAACAACCAGCCATCCATAATCTGTTTTAAGTTTTTCGTCTCCCCGTTATTAGGGAGCATATACATGACTGAAAGAAGAGTAGAAGTGTTTGTCAGTCGTGGACCATCACAACCATTCAGGAACTATAAAATGCAGACATTTAACTATTTAAGGCAGATACTAGTCATTTCGTTTCTAATTGTGTTCTTTTGCTTGTTTTCTGGCGTGATACAGGTTACCAGAGAGTCATTGATATACGATTGAAGAAAGGAATGGAATTCTGGAAGCAATCCTCGGATCAAAACCACTACTGGTGCAGTATTGAATTGCTATTACAAGTAGTAGATTCCAGTGATTTATCTACAAAGGGCACTTTAAGGACCGTTGGATTTGGTTGGTCAGATTGAGGGAATAATGTACTCCATATGTCTTCGCAGTTGCTCTGGTCGTCTTGAATGGATAAGCAACAACGGTATGAACAATTCTCTGCAATCAAATTCATCATAGCTGTGAGAAACCATATCCGGGATTGACTGCTACATTAGCCTTACTGCTCGTGGTTCTAGTATAAGAAAAGCTGAACAAGTTTGCTAGTTGCTAGTAATGAAAGAAGAAAACGAGTAGAAGATTGCAAAAATGATAAAGAACCAAATAACATCTTGAAATTAGACATGAAAGGATAAAGGTATATTATTTAGGCCCTATTTGATAACTATTAGGTTTTGGTTTTTAGTTTTTGAAAATTAGGATGGTTTTCTCCCGACCTTTCAATAGTTTTCATTTTTGTCAAAGACACATTTGAATTCCTAGTCCAATTCCAAAAATAAAAAAATGGTTTTTGAAAACTATTTTTTTTAGTTTTCAAAACTTGACTTGGTTTTTGAAAACATGGAAAGACGGTACAAAACAAAGAAACTTATATGTGGAAGTAGTGTTTATAAGTTTAATTTTCAAAAACCATATAGTTACCAAACCGTGCCTTAATAACTTCTGGATCTTTGAAATCCGTTTGCTGGGTAGATCATATAGCTACAGAAATTGAGCTTGAATGGTAGATTTTGCTATGGATTGATAATGATTATGTCCTGGCAACGAGCTGCATAGTTGTGATTTGATTGCTTTTTGACTTATCATTATTTTATAACTGTATTCTATTGTTGAGGCTCATTCTTTGCATTATGCTCACGGCCCACCTCCACTATTCCCTTTGGGGCTTTGTCCCCATCATAGCTAGCTTTAGAGAATTGAAACTACTTAGTTTTCAACTTGGAGCTTGTACCTAACATTTTAGAGGGTACCCCTCCAAACATTTCAAATCTTTAGCATTACAAAATTTGCTTATCCTCTGCAGCTGTGCTTAACTGAATCATTTCATACATGACTCTTGAACGTCCTCACTTGAACAGGATCTGTTCTATAGGTTGTACATCTGTGTCCTTTGAGTTCTAAGAATTGTTCTAAGAATTAAACATGACTCTTGATCGCTTGATAACTTATTCAGTTCTTCCATTTTCAGATGGGTGCCCAAGTTGGAGATGGAAGTGAAGAATCTGAACCAGTGCTTGTAAATCCATTGTTGTCTGTGTTTATAGTTCGTTTGTTCTTTGCCTGGGGGCATAATTTTGAAAATTGAATGTGTGATAGAGGGTAGTGTTGTAAATTTAGGAGGATGGATACTTGCACCGACGTTTGCCATAACCACATGGCTGGTCTGACGGCAGAGAACACACTGTCCTTCATGTCGAGGAATTTTGAGCAAGCTTTGGTTAATTTCCTTCTGGGGTCAATTCCTCAAATATCCACTTGGTTTCCACTATTTGCCAAACTGGCCCTTTTTTTTCACTTAATTACACTACACTGACATATAACTGCTATATTATTTTGCTGGTTGGTCCTTTGATGGATTTTTCCATTTTAATATAAAAAATGAGGAGATAACATTTGATCATCATCATAAAGGGAAGATTGGAGCATTTGATTGGTAGAATATATGAATGTTGTTTTAATAAATTTTTAGGTTATACAATAATTGAGGATGCTAATAGTAAGAACATCTTCAAATTTTAAAAACAAAAGAAAATGTTTTATTCTTCCTTAAGAAAATACTTATAAAATGAAAAAAAAATATATGATAGGAAGTTAGCAAAATAATTTAAACAAAATAAAATCTTAGAAAATTATTATTATTATCCTTTCTAATTATATAAAATGTTTGAAATTAATGTATTAGAAAAAGAAAATAGGAAAAAAAATCATTTTTAATTCTAAACTTGATAGGTTGTATCAATTTTAATCTTGAACTTTTAATTTCATCAAATTGAATCCTAAACTTAGTGAGATATATCAATTTTAACTCTAAACTTTCAATTTCATCAAATTGAATTTCAAACTTATAAGATCGTATCGATTTTAACCCTAAACTTGCACAAGTGTTACAATGTATATCTTTGGTTAGCTTTCCGTTTGAACCACTATATGTAATTGATTATTTCTTTTTTTTTTCTTAATTCACAATGCACCTAAATTGGTTTCTTATAAATAAAATATTGGAGAAACTTTATTTTAGATGACTAATTCTTGTTGTTGAGAACTTTGTGAGGGTTTTATTGCTGCTATCTAAGATTATGAAAGCAAAACAACTTTGAATGTTTTTTTATCTTTAAATATTTGCTGGTTTTTTCTTGTTGCTAAGAACTTTGTGGGTTTTTTTTTTATTCTTCTTTTATTGTTTTTTTCTTGCTAATTAGAAGAATGTACAAATGTAGGAAACGATCACAAAGAAATTTCATGTTTTTTACTTCTCATATTTGCTAGATTTTTCTTGTTGGCAATAACTTCTTGATTTTTTTTTGGATAACAATGAGAAGAATAGTATGGGATATTTGATTTCTTATTATAAAGAGTTTCTCCAACAGATTTCTTACAAAGCACCAACTCCGGAGCAATAAGAATTAAAAAAAAAAAAGAAATTGTCAATTATATGTTGCAATTCAAATGAAAAGTTGATCAAATGTCTACATTGCAACACTTATGCAAGTTTGAGGTTCAAATTGATACACCTTGTTAAGGTTGAGGTTCAATTTGATGAAACTGAAAATTTAGGGTTAAAATTGATACAATTTGCTAAGTTCAAGGGTCATAATTGATTTTTTTCCGAAGAAAATTAAAGATATTTTTTATATTTATTTTGGTAGAGAGTACTTGTTTTTAGTTTAGTAGCTTCACTCTTTCATTTATTAAACTGAAAAAAATATTAAATTTTCATTTATTTGTAATTAGCAAGTTTTCTTCTTCATCTTTTCTAAAATAAATTAGCAAGTTTTCTTGCTTCCTCCTCTAAATCAAAATATAATTATATAATTTTTTTTTTCTCCATTACAATTGTACCATGGAGGAGAAAGAAAGGTATAAATGGAAATTTGCCAAACAGAATGTTTCCATATTAAATTTTGTTGAAACATTTAAAGGAGTATTACTGAAAATTGAAAAATACACATGGGCAGTGAAGTGCAATTATCAGTAAGTGGAGGTCCTTTTCTGCAAAAAAAACGTGGATAAGGACTCCCAAAAACGTTGATAATCATTGTCTAATTATGTCGTTAAAAAGGTTCCCGCCGTTTCCAACGGTGGTTCGTACGGAGACCCCGTTTACTTGAAAAATGCAGTAACAGTTCAAAACCGAAGCACAAGCAAAGATTCATCCACGCCATCAATTTTGTCCTCATTTCACATATGCATGTCCGTTTCTTCACTTTTTTCTTTAATCCATTGGATCCAATATACTCTTTATTTTATGATATAAAGCCTGCTTTAAATCATTAATCTATAGTTGCTTTGAATTCTACGTTTTCCCCATTTTTTTATATCCGATTCTGAGCTCTGTTTGCTTCTTTGGGTGTACTCGAAACAGAGCGAAGCCACTGATTTCTTTTTTTGCCTTTCTGGGGTTTCGAGATTTGTGATGCAGAGGAAGAAGACGACCCATCACTGTTTTTGAAGCTCTTTTTGCTGAGAGGGTCAGAATCTATGGATTTGCAGAGGCATTTTCTTGGTGGGTTTGCCATATCTGCTTTGGTTTTGCTGCTGATTTTTTTTCCTTCTCACGTGATGGCTGGGGATATAGTTCATCATGACGATTTGACTCCCAAAAAGCCTGGCTGTGAGAACGACTTCATTCTGGTAGTATCTCCAATGACTGTTCCTTTCTTTCTTTTTGCTTCAGAGTTTTGTTTTCATTTATTTGATCTGCATATCTTATTGGGGTTTGCTTTGTCTTCTATCAACATTTTGATTTGGGTTTCACAATCTGTTCTCCCTTTAGGTGAAATTTTAATTTCTTGGATTTTCCAACTGCATTGATGGGTTTTTGTTTCTTTTCTGTTTTGACATTTCATATGTTGATTTCTAGGTTTTTTCATCGTTCATTATGGTTAGTTTGTATTGCTTCAAATGAGTTGGTCTGCATTCATGGGTGGGGTGAAGAAGGAAGGATGGGGCAATGTTTTTAATGCAAAACTTTATATAAAAAAGTTGAGGTTTTAGAGTTTCTGTCTAACTTGCCCCACCCCTAAATTTTAAAATTGAAATGTGTATAAAGTTAGAATGTAAAATTTTGTCCCTCCCGATAAAATTTTCGGTCTCTGGCCCTGTTTGTATTTAGTTTTATTTGCTATGGTTTCTGATGATCCTTTCTATCTTGTTTATATGATTACTCGTTTTAGTTTGTGTACTTTATAATGGGAGACACTCTTCCTGGAAGTCTTGAAGAAGATCTTTATCTAAGAACATGATCGTGTATTTATTTTTTTGTGTACGTATAATGTCATTAACTGTATGGTTGTTGGTTGGTCCTTGCTGCTGTTCTTGTTACTCGTTCCAAAGTCGATGCTTTGTTGCAGGTTGATGTTGAATACAACTTATTTATCAGGCTGTATACTGATTTATTTGAACAGTCCTAACTGTTTTCGGTTAATGTGGCTTATTTTGTGTTTGCATTTGTGTTAGGTTAAAGTTCAAACTTGGATTGATGGCATAGAAGCCAGTGAATTTGTCGGCGTCGGTGCTAGATTTGGTGCTACCATTGTGTCAAAGGAGAAAAATGCAAACCAAACACGCCTAGTTCTTGCAAATCCCCGTGATTGTTGCAGCGTGCCGAAGAACAAGGTTCGTCATTTTGAAATTATAATGTACTTCCTCTAGTGGCATGAAGGTTGGAACTTTATGCACATTAATTTAATCTTTATGCAACTTGTCATTTGTTAGCTTTCTGGAGATATAATCATGGTCGATCGAGGTCACTGCAAATTCACTACAAAAGCAAATATAGCAGAAGCTGCTGGTGCTTCAGCTATACTCATAGTAAATAACCAGAAAGGTACCTGATGTGATGGATTTATTTGTGTATAAATGTGCCTAATGTGAAGATCTAGAGCATCATGTTTAACAATATAACTTGTGTGCTTATTGTGACATTTAGTCCAAATAGTTTAACTCTTGTTTACTTCAGTATTTATCTCATCCATACAAAGGGATAATGGTAATTGACACTTCTGGTCTTACCTGTGTAATAAAAATAGTTTTAGATACTGTAGTTTGAGAATTTGTAAATCTTATCATATTTTTTGTGGCTTATTTTATGTGTCACTTATACCATTGCTGCTAAGATCAATGGTTTGATTTTCAGATTTCGCAAATAACGTAGATGTTTGATATCAATTTTAAAACATAAGGTAAGAGTGTCATTTGCAAAATGGGCAAACTAGTAGAGTGCGATTTGTTATTATTCCTTATAGGAATGAAACGAATGATGGCTCGCATTGTACAAAAGATTAGAATCACAAGAAGAAAGGGACATCTAATATTATTGTAATTGTGCAAATTTATTATATAAGCAGGAAATATTTTACAAAAGAACATACTCTGTGTAGCTTCAGTACTCTAATATATTTTATGTCTTCTTAACATGATTCTGGACTTTTCAGAGCTTTACAAGATGGTTTGTGATCCTGATGAGACTGATTTAGATATACATATACCTGCTGTCATGCTCCCACAAGATGCTGGCACAAGCTTGGAGAAGATGCTAATAAGTAATTCATCAGGTAAGCTTTTCTTACTTTCTGCTTTCATTGAAAACACTAACTTCACTGTTAATTGGTTGTCATTCCATAAGCTAATATTTATTTTTGAGCAAATCAGTTTTCTGTCACTCCTTAAATAGTTTTTGGACTCTGCAGTGTCTGTTCAGCTCTACTCTCCATTACGACCGCCGGTTGACATAGCTGAAGTATTTTTATGGTTGATGGCTGTTGGTACGATCTTGTGCTCGTCTTTTTGGTCTGCCTGGAGTGCTAGGGAAGCAGCTATTGAGCAGGACAAGCTACTAAAGGTAACCTAACTAGTCTCCAGCAACTCTTGCAACCTTTTTCTTATTGTTCGCTAAGGTGTTGTGCTTCTAATAGAAAAGATACATTTGATTAATTACAATTTCTTATAGGATGGTGCAGATGATATTCAAAATGCTGAAGACATAGGCAGCCCTGGTGTTGTGTATATCAACATGGCATCAGCGGTTCTGTTTGTTGTCGTTGCTTCTTGCTTTTTGATTTTGCTTTACAAACTCATGTCATACTGGTTCATCGAGCTTTTGGTGGTCCTTTTCTGCATAGGAGGTGCAGAGGTATGGCACAAACGCCCTAATTATCAGACATTCAATATCATAATAATGTTCTTTCTCAAAAGTCGATAGTGTGCAACTTCCCATCAGATACCCAGAACATTCTTTCCTCCAGTTCATTAACTTTATATCTCACTCGATCTACAGGGCTTGCAAACTTGTTTGGTAGCGTTATTGTCAAGGTAAAATTGATTGTTTCCTTGCTACATTTGATTAGAAATTGTTAGCAGATACATGTGCAAACAGATTAATTTAGGTGCTGATATCAAACACTAGGTTCTCATAGGACATCTTAGTAAATATTTTATGATCAGACTTTCTTGCTTTCTTTTTTTAATAGAAATAACAAAGCATTAAAGGCCAATTCTCCTCGACAAGAAAAGGCGGATATCTAGCAATTTGTGGAGTTTATACTAAATCAGGGACGATTATGTTAATCATTGCGAAATGATAATTATCAAACTATTAGCTCGAGTTATTTTTATTTTTTTTCTACTGTTACTACCATTTCTTTCAATTAGAAAATTTGGAATAAGAGTGATTTGGGAAAAACTTTTGTATTGGTGGTTCCATTCTCTCATGTTTATATATCCTTAAGCTTATGGTGAATTCCTGGGCTATCTCTACCAAAATCTCTAATTTGATTAGAGCCCTGGAAACTGTACCAGGATGTTTGTTTCTTCTCTTAAAAAATAAAATTAACTATAGAAATAGAATGTCCAAAATATAACACCATTATATATAGTTGGATCTTGATGAAGAATTGCCTAGTAATTATTTGTCTGTACTGTATAAAGCAGTAAAATTCTGATACATACATATGGTCATGCAGATGCTTTAAGCATGTTGGAGAATCTTACATCAAAATGCCATTCTTTGGAGCTGTTTCATACCTCACTGTGGCTGTTTCCCCATTCTGCATAGCGTTTGCTGTTGTTTGGGCTGTTTATCGGAATGTGTCGTTTGCCTGGATCGGTCAAGACATACTTGTAAGAAAAGGGTGTCAGCAATTATATGAAAATTTTGAAGATCACACCATTACTGCCTAATAATATAATGAGCTAACTTCTTGTTTTAATGCTTTGTTAACTAGGGAATTGCACTGATAATTACAGTTCTTCAAATAGTTCGTATACCGAATCTCAAGGTATCAATTTCGAACTATGTTCTATGTTTATGCATCTGAAGAACATGATGACTGATGATTTGTCTTGAAGTTAATTGTAATTTTTAATGCTCTCTTTCGAAGATGTATTCGGGTAGTCCCAGGCCTTCTTTTCTGATATTGAGCTTGTTAGTTTCTTATACTGCCAATACTATGTGTCCAATCCTAACAACTAAGAGTCCATTTGAAAACATTTTTGTTTTTGTACTCCTATTTTTTGAAAATTTTACTTTATTTACCAACATTTTTCTTTTAACTGGCTCTGCCAACAGTTCCAGGACTAATAGTTAAAATGTTTTTGCAGTTAATATTGTTCCTTCTAGCTTAATACTTCTCTCACTTGATTGGATTTGAGTGTTTACAAGGTTGGAACAGTGCTCCTCAGTTGTGCCTTCCTCTATGATATCTTTTGGGTCTTTGTTTCTAAGAAGTTGTTCAATGAAAGTGTGATGATTGTGGTAAGTAGGGGAGAACCATTATGAATGCCAATTGTCATAGACTAGAAGAAGATCAGTTCTCAATTACTTTACTGAGTTTCTATTAAAAACCCTTTAACAGGTGGCTCGTGGCGATAAAAGCGGAGAGGATGGCATCCCGATGCTGCTAAAGATCCCACGCATGTTCGATCCATGGGGTGGTTATAGTATTATCGGGTTTGGAGACATCCTTTTGCCTGGACTTGTAGTAGCATTTTCACTCAGGTTTAAGCTTTGCAGCCTTACCTTTTTGCAAGCTTCTCATTCAGTGAACTTTACTTGCATTAACTGATGTGATTACTATTTCCTCTCTATAGCTCAATAATAATTGTAAGTGTAACTCATGAAAATTCATAAGACACAAGTACTGACTTAAATTTCATTTTGTCCAAATGAATCATTCTTTCTTTTCTTTCCAACAATCTATGAGGGACCATCTTTTTAGAAGTTTGTGGTC
The DNA here is from genome assembly GCA_036850905.1 of Luffa acutangula. Lineage (NCBI taxonomy): Eukaryota > Viridiplantae > Streptophyta > Magnoliopsida > Cucurbitales > Cucurbitaceae > Luffa > Luffa acutangula. The sequence continues at coordinate 46,196,550 of CM072097.1, read as the reverse complement.
CATCTCCACACATGGCAACTGTTATCGAAAACCTCGACATAACGAATGTTCTGGTTATCCTTTACAGGTATGACTGGTTGGCGAATAAGACCCTCCGGTTCGGTTACTTCTTACCAGCAATGCTTGCTTATGGGTCAGGTAATGAAGGAAGGAATGTGTTATCTAAATGATGTTTATGAAAGTTTATACTTAAAAAAAAGTTGACCACAGAGTTATTCCTTTTCTCCCTGATATTTGTTTACCTTTTCTTTCTGGTTTTTTGTGCTTGTGATGCTTGGTTCATGTTTTGAAAGGTTTTTTGAAAATTTTGTCAGGTCTTCTGATAACCTATGTGGCTTTGAACCTGATGGACGGCCACGGCCAGCCTGCGCTGCTTTACATCGTCCCGTTCACTATTGGTAAATTATTTTACGCTCGTCGATAACTGTGTTAAAAACTAAGGCCCCGTTTGATAACCATTTGATTTTTGGTTTTTGGTTTTTGAAAATTAACCTTGTTTTCTATCAATTTCCTTACCATGGTTTTTATGTTTGTGAATGACACATTTAAATTCCTAACCAAATTCTAAAAACAAAAACAAGTTTTTGAAAACTACTTTTTTTAGTTTTCAAAACTTGACTTGGCTTTTGGAAACATGAGGAGAAGGTGTATAACAAAACCAAGAAACTTTGGGTCCGTTTGGAATGCATTCCAATTTAAATGTTTTTCAGGAATGCATTTTTTTAAAAACATTTTGTATAAAAATTGTTTAGAATTTAAACACTCATATGTTTGGTTGCATTTCCTCACAAGTGTTTTTATACACAAGCTATTATATACTTAAAAAGTCTTTTACAAAAAGTTGGTTTCAAGTGTTTCTCTCAAAATGATTTATTTATCAATCTCATTTTCTAACAAGTCATTATTAGTGGTTGCCAAACATTAGAAAATTTTTCAAAATGATTTTTTTTCAAAATTAAACACTTGAAAAGTTAAACCAAACACACCCTTAGTGGTGGATGTAGTGTTTTTAAGCTTAATTTTCAAAAACCAAAAACAAAAAACCATATGGTTATCAAACGAGGTCTAAATTATTAACTAACTTCCAACAAACCAACTTGAGTTCATCAAAACAAATTAAAGTTGTTCATCTTACTTAGCCTACGATTATTCCAAACCGAAACATGGTATTATCTTAAACATCGATCGCCCCACGTGACCGGGCGGTTCACGTCTTAATCTAGGAACTCTTTTGACACTGGGGAAGAAGAGAGGAGATTTGGGGATTCTGTGGACAAAAGGAGAACCAGAAAGGACCTGCCCTCATGCTCATCTTCTCATCAATGATGATTTAAATGAAGAAAAATGAGTCACTCTTCATGTATTATATTGTAGTGTTTATAGCATATATATTCTCTAATTATATATAAACTAGGAATGTGATCAAGGAAGCCAGCCTGTCTAGAGTAAGCAAGAGCTGGTGTTGAAGGTCAGTTACTTTAATTAAAATAGGTTTTTATAGTTATTGATAAGAATATGTAATGTTGTAAACAATGAAGATTATGAGCCTTGTAGGGATTAATTACTTGTGGCTAAATCTCCATTAACTTGCTATTATGCCAACTTGGCTATGAACTTTGATGTATTCTTTAATTGGATGATTCGAATTGTATATATTCGTATGCGTGCGCATGTTTGCAAACCGTTATGCACGTCGAGGCTGTTTAGGGTATGGCGACATTGATTATTTTGATAATTTTTTAGAAACCAAGCCTACATTCGTAATGTTGGTTTGCTTGTCTTAATATACATTGCTAATCTCACAAGCTACATAAATTGGATATCTAAATTTAGATCTACAACATTCACCAATGTTATTAGCCATGAATTCAAACTTTTTTCGTATTTTTTGTTTATTTAGGTGATATGATGGGTCAATCATTTGTTTCATTGGCTCATGGTGGCAGTTGTGGAATTCTCTATTGGGTTAGCTGTTTTCGTTATTACTATTTTTAGCTTAAGGATTTATTGATAACATTCAAGCTTCACTGTCCCTGAGATTGGTTTTGGGTCTTTCTTGTGCAACTTAGGTGGAGGGTGAAGAAAGCCTCCTTTTTTAGGGGATCTCGCCCATCAATGAGATATCACTTCGAAAGAGCAAGAATTCTAAGCTTGTATAAGGACTTAGGAGTCAAGAGACAGTCTTGGGTAGACATTTCTATGGAGTCTAGGCCTCCCAGAAATAGACACTAATCACCTATCAACCATGCTCATTGTCCATCAATGGTCATTATTAGTATCACTAATTTAGAACACAAGCACCAACAAAATCTTAAGATTAATCAATTAATTAATATACATTCTCAATAAACCAACAAATCTACATCTAAAGATAAAGCACATACAAAAAATGCAATTTATATTGTCCAATCATCAAGTTACATTGTAAAGTTGATGAATGGTTATAGTTGATATGAATGTGATGGAAGGATGGGTTGGTTGGGATGGGATGGGGTTTAGGCATGTGAGTGATGTTGGCATAATCCCATATGGCAGCAGTGAGGCATCCAATGGGTCTGAGTTGTCAACCACTCTCATCATTTCTCTTTTTTCCCCTTTAGTTTTAACAATAATAAAAGGCTATGAGATGGGGCCCACATGGTCATTCCCAAATTTGAAAGTATGAACCTTTTTAATATTTTAGGGTTTAGGGTTTCTTTTGCTTGGGTGACATTGGTGGTCCCACTTACCCCTTTTTGTGGCTAACTTGTTTGATTAGGGCACATGGGTTGGGATTGTTTCCTTCTCAAAACTAGAGGAACAAAATTTCTAGTACTAATATGTATGTACGAGCAATTAACTTGAACCTAACTCAATTGGTCAAGAGATATAACTTTGATTAATAGGTAATCTTGACTTTCATATGTTATTGAACTAAAAAATAATAAAAATTTCATGAACGGGTTTTGTTTGTTTCAATAAATAAATAAATAGCCCCGTTTGATAGCCATTTGGTTTTTGAAAATTAAGCTTAAAAACACTATATGCACCTACTGCAGGGATTAAAGCCCTAGCGCAGCGGAAACGGACAGAAAACCACACTGATTTTGAATCATAATTAAAATACCAATACGGATCACAAAGATAAAATTTACAGCAACATAAGAAAATTTGTACTTGCTGAAAATATACAAAGTATGCTATGATCCAGAGGAATAAAACTCCTAGATCTAATCTAAGAAGGATCCTAATGATTCTAGATCAAGAAAACCCATACCTTTGTAGTTTTCTTGACGAGATTTCAACAAAAACTTTGATTCCACGAAAAAAAAAAACAGCAGCGAAGAACTCCTCAATCTCGATGGAAAAAACACCACGAACACCACCACTTGATTGCACCGGTATTCTCGAAAGGGAACGCGCGTTGGGAGCTTGTGGGAACAAAACTTCTAAGGGTTTCTCTGGAACAAAACTAGGGCCACCTCACGCATAACACGTAACCGATCAATCAGTTACTTGATATTTTAATTAATTATAAATTAAAATTCAAATATTCTAATTATAATTAATTACATTAAATTAATCAACATTAATTAAATCAACCTTAATTTAAATCCTATTTAAATTAATATCCCTCTTTAACCTATAGTTTAATTAAATCAAATTTAACTAAACTATATCAATTAATTAATTCAAAATTAATTAATTAAAAAAAATAAAATTGAATATCATATATTCAATTATCATTCTCTCTCATAAAACTATAGTATTAATGTACATCCAATGCACATTAATTATAACCTATAGTTTCAATATGAATCAAATTCACATTTTAGCTTAATATTCGAACACTTTCGAATATTCAATCATTCCTTAGAAATTTACATCAACGCCCTAAATGAACTACCAGTGGGACCTAATGGACCTACAAATCAGAAGCTCCAACGATATGAGATTAGTTGGCTAAACTCATTAGCCAAGTTAATCAATATTCGTTAACTGTGGTTCACTCCACTAAAGAACCACAACTACACTCTTCTCACTGCAGATATATTTCTGTGTCCACGGATATCGACCGTCAACAGCAAGTTAGCCCTTCACGTGCGTTTGTACCCCAGCTAGGTCAAATTACCGTTTTACCCCTGGGCTACCTCTTGGTCCTTAAGTACCAGTGCTCCTCTAATGAACAACATGTTTGAGGTCCAACCAACAAACAGAAATCCCTCTCGTGCCATAAAGAGGGTAGGGCCCATTGTTCAAGACCCGGAGACACCACTTAAGGGAACACACCTCTACTTACCCTAATATCGGGAAGAAGTGAATTCCATCTTGTAAGACTACGTTCCCAGCTCCCCACTCGGTCTTGTCCCCAAAATGGTAGACCACTCTCACCCGTACAAATCAAAGGACAATCCCTCATGGACAGGAGTCCATAATCCACTCAGGATTAAGGCCAAGTTGCCTAGGTCATCCTAGTGAAATAGAAACCAAGCTAACTAACGGTGTTACAGTTAGTGGTTAACTATTTCGCGGTCCGGTCTTTGTGCAAACTCATTGCACAGGATACCCCCACTCGCATGTCAACTACATGAACGTGTTGGATCACTACGTTTGTATCAATATACAAAGCGGGTCGTATCCATAGTGTCACCAGGACAAGGTACCCAGCTTTATCCCTATACTACAGACCCTTTAGGCTAAAACTTGAACATTGATCCCCGTATGTCCCTACAAACTAGTTCAAGCCTCATTCTATTAGTCTTGGATGTTTAGTTTATTGGATTATGGTTAATAAGACAAGATATAATACAAACATTGAATAATTCATCACTTTTATTAATGTTCGGTCAAATGTACATTTACTATCTACGAGTTTTAGGGCATAAAACCCAACACCTACAAGTTTCTTTATTTTGCTATCTACCAAATTTAAATGTTTTCAAAAACCAAATCAAATTTTGAAAACTAGAAAAAATAGTTTTAAAAAACTTGTTTTTGTTTTTGAAAGTTGGCTAGGAACTCAAGTGTGTCTTTATAGGATGAAAACCATTGTAAGAAAATTAAATGAAAACAAGCATAATTTTCAAAAACCAAATGGTTACCAAACGGGGCATAAACTATGTGTTTATTTATTATACATGAAGGAGTAGATATATTGATTAGTGTGAGAATCTACTCAATATATTGATTAGTGTTTGGAGGCTTTCCATTTTATTTTTATTTTTATTTTCAAATTTTTAGTTTTTATTGCTTAAAATTTAAAACTTTTTAATCAAATTTATATTCAATAATTACATTTTTTTTTTTAGTTCAACAACATATTAGGGGAGAGGAATTCGAACTTCTGGCCTCGTCGAGAGTACATGCCAATTGCTGGACTATGATCACTTTGGCCACGGTTAGTATCAAATTTCACATTCTTTATATATATATATATATATATATATATATATATATATATATATATATATATATATATTTTATGAACTTTTTTTTTGTTTGAGAAATTATGAACTTACTTTTATAAGGACATACATGTAATGTAAATGTCTACTTCACTTCGTATTTGAGTTAAAAATCTACCTGATATTTTATATTTCACCTCATTCTTTTTTTTTTTTTTTTTTGGAGAACAAATTGAATATTTCACCTCATTTTGAATACAAGTACAAAATAAACGTTTCCAATGTAATTAAGGGTGTGTTTGGTTTAATTTTTTAAGTGTTTAATTTTGAAAAAAAAATCTTTTTGAAAAAATTTCTAGTGTTTGACAACCACTAAAAATGACTTATTAGAAAATGAGATTGATAATTAAATCATTCTGAGAGAAACACTTGAAACCAACTTTTTTTAAAAATAGCTTTTAGCATACAATAACTTGTATAAAAACACCTACCAGGAAATGCAACCAAACATATGAGTGTTTTAAATTCTAACCATTTTTTATACAAAATGTTTTTTAAAAAATACATTCTTGAAAAACATTTAAATTAGAATGTATTCAACCCTAAATTGCTGCAAGTATGTTAATAGTTACCTTGGACTTGACATTTATATAATAGGTTAAATTACAAGTTTAGTCCCTGGTCTTTCAGGATTGTGTCAATTTGATCCTTGAACTTTAAAAAATATCAAATAGGTTCTCGAACTTTCAATTTTATGTCCAATAGGTCCCTGAACTTTAAAAAGTATCCAATAGATTTTTAAACTTTCACTTTTGTATCCAATAGGTTCATCAACTTTCAATTCTGTATCTAATAATTCATCGACATTTTAAAAAATTCACAGACCTACTAGATACAAAATTGGTAGTTTAGGGTCCCAATAGGCATAAAATGCAATTTTATATCTAATAGATTGGTTAATTTTTAAAATCTCGAATGCGTCCGACCTATTAGACACAAAATTGAAGGTTTAGGGATCTATTAGACATTTTTAAAATTCAAGAACCCCAAACCTATTAGATACAAATTAAATTGAAAGTTCAGGGATCTATTAGACATTTTTTGAAGTTCAAGAACCTAATTGATATAACCCTGAAAGTTGAGGGACCAAACAACTTAGTAAAACCTATATTATAAATAATGTGTATTTATAATTCTAAACTCTCGAATAATTATTCAAAATCAGATAATGAACACAGTTCCATAATTATTGAAAAATCATTAAGTGATTTTGTCATTTTTGTAAATGTATGTGAAAAGTTCTATACTGGTCTTTCTAGCTTTGAAATTGGTCTTTCTAAAAAAAATGGTCGCTTTAAAAAAAAAAAACTGTCCTTCACTGTTATTATTATTTTTCTGAAAATGAGTGAGATAGGAAGATTTGAACCACAGAATTCATGGTCATCAATATAGTCTTATGCTACTGTTATTATTATTAGAATTTAAACAACTATATATATATAATCTCTTAAATCACTTTGGGGCCGTTTGGCCCACTGTATTGGTTATAATAGTGGGGGCTATTATGACCAACCGAATGTTTGGGGCATCAACAAAAATAAGGGATGGAGTTGGTTATTTTCCCCCCGTGTTGCTACAGTAACCACTATTCAACCCACCCAATTATTCTATCCATCCTCTACAGTAACTCTTTTCTCTCATCTTCCATTTGACTTATTGACTTTCCTACCGACGACCGGTCGACGACTTTTCCGACGACCACCGACAACTTTTTCGGTGACCATCAACAACTTTTCCGACGACCGCCGTCGACTTTCCGACCACTTTTCCGGCGATCACCGACGACTTTTTTTTTTTTTTTTTTAAATAAATAATCTTTCTTCTCGTTTTCATTTCGAAAAATATAAAAAACAAAAATAAGGAAAAAAAAAAAAAGAAAAGGGGTAGAAGAAATGAAAGGAAAAAAAAGGGAAAAAAAATTTTGGTCTCCGAAAAATTTGTTGGTGGTTGTCGGAAAAATCGAAAAATTTCTAGGGAGTTAGATACTAGGTTGTCTTTGTATAAATATGGAATTTTATTCCATATATAATTACTTTTGATAATGAAGTATATGAATGTTTACTTTCATCGTACCGAATGAAAACTTATCGTATTTAAGTTTACCGTGACAATAATAATTTTTTAAAAAATACTACTCAAGTTTTTATTTTATGTGATTTCTATTTTATTTGATTCTTTTGATAATGAAGGTAAAATGAGTTTTGAATAAGCATTTACCATTTTTATGTTGGAAATACATAAAACAAATATGGTTTTTCTATATGAAATTATAAAATGACTTATTTTGTGAAAAAAACCATGACTCTAAACAAAGAAAATCAACCCTTACTTTAGGTTATTTTTGTTTCATTTTAAGTTAAACATATAATTTAACCCCTATACCCAAAACTTTATTTTTTTTTACAACTAAACCCAATTTTTTTTTAATAATATTTGAAGTACAAAGTTGTATGAGAAAAATCAACAAAAAAAAAAGTAAGGAAAAAAACAGTCAGCTTGAAACATAGACTATTTGAACCCAGACTAAAATAATCTGCATCTCAAACACTGCCCCCAGACTATTTTATCCCATACTATAATAATCTGCACCCAAAACACAGACTATTTTATTCCAGACTATAATAATACGCACCCCAAACACAGACTATTATAACACCCAGATTATTATAACCTCCGGCTATTATAACCAACTGAGTGCCCAAACACCCCCTTCATATTTATTATAAAAAAATAATCACTTTATGTCTTTTTAAGGAAAAGAGAAAAAAGAAAAGCAAAACCACTTATGAAAATCGCTTGAGAAAAAATTGCATATTTGAACTTTTAATCCAAGCACTTATCTCAACAAAATTTATGAAATACTTGCAATTAAGCCAAGTTATTACAAATATCAGAATATTATTTTTATTATATTAATTTTACAATTCTCTCCCACAAGAAAACTGAACACAACTCAACTGGTTAAGATATGTGGTTGAATTAAAAAAATACACATATCATTGATGAATATTCAAACATGGCATATATTAAAAATTATTCATATCCTTATTCAACTAAATGATAATATTTTTTTTAAAACTACTATTTTTTGAAAAATAAATTCATATTAAAATTTTCTCATTTTGTGCATTTTTAGATTCCATAAATTATGTGGATGAAAAAAAAAATTAAAAAAGAAATCCAACCTTCAACCTATATTAAAAGTTATATTTAATACTTTTGTAACTAAATTTTATAACAATGTGAAAAAAAATACATAAGACTAAAGAAAAGATTTTTTGTTTGATCATATCAAGAGGTTTCACCTATAGAACCATCTACAACCCACTAAGGTGAGACCAACTAATCAAAGTTTCTATCAAATCAAACTCTCACATTTGATGTTGAGTTTGAAAAGGCAATTGCAACTTTACAATAAATGTATACAATGATCTTGTTATTTATTTGAAGAGTTTTCTTGGTTGTCCATCAAATAATTCTTTTATTGGGATGTTTGGTTTATCTGTTTGGTCTGTGTAATTTGAAATTTAAAAGCAAAGCCTATATTTGGTACATGAATTAGTTTACGACGTCATCTTTTTATTTCAATAAACAATCCAAACAACTATATGTTTGCATAATAAAATGGCTACTAAATAGTTTTTGAAAATTTTGAACTCGAAAATTGAATTACAAATTTAATATAATTAAGACTAAATTATAATTAGGGAGTTCAACAATGAGTAGGAGGGAGAGGAATTGAACCTCCGACCTTTTAGTTGAGGACACATACTTTATGACAGTTGAGTTCTTTTTAGTTTGACAATGCAAAATTATTATTATGGCTCGAGTTTGATTACTGTATGTTCTTGTGATTTTAGAAGCTCTAATATAGCATTTGTGTTTTGGTTAAATTTCTCAAAATGTCTTTTGTTGATGGAAAAATCTGGACAGGAGGAACTCACTTGACCTTCACGTGCCACCAAAACACAAATGCTATATTAGAGCTTCTAAAATCATATATATATGTCTTAGTGTTTTGTATGCATATCATATCCCGATGTATATGAATTATATATATCAGATTATGGCTAGAGTAAACAAAATTGCAAACATTTGATATCTGATAAATACGGAGGTATAGTTTTATTATATTAATTATATATAGTATGGTGATATATATATATATATATATATATATATGATTGCTGAGATTGTTTCCATGAATATATGCCTTAATGTTCTGTATGCATATTATATCCCGGTGTATATGAATTATATATATTAGGTTATGGCTGGAGTAAAAAAAATTGCAAACATTTGATATCTGATAAATATAGATGTATAGTTTTATTATACTAATTATATATTGTATGTTGATATATATATATATATATGATTGCTGAGATTGTTTCCATGAATATACGTCTTAGGGTTCTGTATGCATATTATATCCCGATGTATATGAATTATATATATTAGGTTATGGCTAGAGTAAAAAAAAAATTGCAAACATTTGATATTTGATAAATGCTTTTCATCACAAAGAAAGTTAAACATTTGGGAAAAAAAACGACCAAATAGTGTCGATGAGATTCAGACAAATTTTGTATTAAAAAAGGAAAAATTAAAACGTATTTATTAAAAAATCCATAAATACCACAAAATCAGGAAATTGTGGGTGGGATATTATTGATTGAAGAGAGATAGTATGAAGCATATTATTGAATGAAGAGAGATAGTATGAAACATATTATTCAATGAAGAGAGATAGTATAGAGAAAACTTATTGATGAGAGATAAAGACCAAAAGGGTAAATTTGTCACAAAAAAATAGAAAATCTAAATCAGAAAAATTTAACTGGGCTTCCATCTCAAAACCAATTGGCAATGAGAGGAGTGACCCTTGTAGCTTATATGTTGTGAGGTCTCCACCAATCTTTCCGATGTAGGATCCTCAACAGACACCAGGGACCAAACGGGGGGAGGGAACTCGACCCACACGAGTGGGCCGAGCATGGGATTGGCCACGGCCCAATCCCTTTGGCTCGCTCTCCTTCGGAGTCCGCTTCCTGGTCAAGCTTTCATGTTGGTGCTGCGTTGTCCTATTTAGTCCTTAAATTCTGGAGTAGTTCAGAATCACCCACAACATCTTTGATAAATAGAAGTGATTAGCTGTGAATTGTTTATCCATTCAATTTTCTAAATCAAATAAATATTTTGTCCATCATTGTTAAAAGATAACAATTCTAAAGCTTAGTATATACCACTGTAACATTAAATTTAAGCTCGGTTTAGAATGAATTTTGCCGTCATTAAAAGTGATTGTGAAATAATTTTAATGGGTTTAAGTGTTTGATAAAATTAAGGGAAAAATACACTTTTGGTCCCTGAGGTTTGGGTTTGGTTTCATTTTGGTCCCTGAGTTTTCAAACTCAACATTTTTACCCCTGAGGTTTGCATTTCGTTACACTATTGGTCCTTCCATCCAAATTTCCGTTAAATACTAACAGATTGATGACGTGGCACCTTTTTTTTTATTAAAAAATTTATCTTTTTAATTTTAAAAATAAAATATCAATAAATTAATTTAGAAATATATTTTTTAATTAATTTTTCTCTTATTTTTCCTTTCCTTTTTCACAGCCCTTATCTTCTCCATCTCCATGAACCCTATTCTTCCATAAACGTACCACCCAACTGCCGGCCACCGTTGACGTCGCTCGCCGGTCGGCCGTCGCCGACGACGACGAAAACTTTTTTTTTTTCTCCCTATTTCTTCTTCCTTCTTCCTCTCTCCCCTTTCTTTCACTTGTTAAAAGAAAATGGAACGATCTGGAAAAGAGTAAAAAAAACCCACTTTCGAATCCAGCGATTTCCCTTTCGAATCGGTCGCTCCTCTCCCTCATTTGCACAGATCTGGCGAACGTTCGTTTGCACAACGCTCCTCCCTCGATTTCCCTTTCGAATCTGGCGCCGCCGGCGCTCCTCGTTTGCACAGATCCACAAATTTGGCGACTCTCTCTCCATCGTTTGCACAACGCTCGTCGCCGCTCCTCTCTCTCTAACCCAGATCTGGCGATTTCTCCTTCAAATCTAGGGTGGCACGAGGACTGGGGAAACGAATCCAGCGGCGGTACGAAGATCAGGCGATTTCTCGCAACTCTCTCTCCCTCCTTTGGGCGAAACAATGGTTGGACGAAGGTCCGTCCTCGTGAGTCGAGAATGAAGGCAGAAGGCGAGACGACATCGTGGCTTGCGGCGGTGGGTTCGAAGGAAGAGCCATAGGTGCGGAAAATCGATAGATTTGGGGAGCGGCGACGACGACGGGTTCGAATGGGGGAAGGGAGATCTGAAGAGAAGAAGAGAGAGGAAGAGGGAAGAAAAAAAAAAGGCCGACGAGCGGCGGTCGCCGGCGACCGACAACTGTTGCAGGTGGTGGTGGTGGGGAGGGAGAAGAAGAAGAACTGAGATGGAGAAATAAATATTCAAAAATGTTATTTTAATATAAGTTTATTTTAAATATTATTTTAATATACTTTTATTTTAAAAATTAAAAAAAAAACATTTTTTAATAAAAGATAGTGTTCCACGTCATCCTACCGTTAGTACTTAACGGAAATTTGGATGGAGGGACCAATAGTGTGATGAAATGCAAACCTCAGGGGTAAAAATGTTGAGTTTGAAAACTTAGGGACCAAAATGAAACCTAACCCAAACCTCAGGGACCAAAAGTGTATTTTTCCCTAAAATTAATTATATATTACCTTTTCAATTTTGTTAGATTTGTAAAATTTGGTTAACTTTTGAGATTAGTTTATGAAAATTTTGATGAATCTTCTAACCAACTATTAAAAATTCTTATTTTATCCTTTTTTTTTTCCTTTAATTTAGGCCCCATTGAATAATTCTATGGTTTTTAGTTTTTTAAATTATGTTTGATTTTTTCAATCAATGGTTTTTTTAGTGGGTACATTTGAATTTTGAGTGAAATTCCAAAAACAAAAATAAATTTATGAAAACTATATATATATATATATATATTTTCAAAACTTGACTTGATTTAAAAAATATATCTAAAGAAGGTAGATAATAAAATAAAGAAAATTATAGGTAGAAATAATGTCTATAAGCTTAATTTTAAGAAAACAACAAACAAATATCCAAATAGTTATCAAACCAACCTTGAAAATCTTATTTTTGATAAAGTGTTTAAATTTTGGTTAAATTATCAAAAATACTCTTTAACTATGGGATTAGTTTCAATTATACCCCTGAACTTTTAAAAGTTTCATTTTAGCCCTTGAAGTTTGAAGTTTGAAGTTTGTTTCAAAACGACATTTGAATATATTTTCGGTTAAATTTGTTGACAAAAAAAAAAATGATGTGTTTACATGTTTTTACTAGTTTTTTTCACGTATATGTTCAAATCTAATCACATAAGCAACAATACATATGCAATCATGTCATTTTTCAGTCATAAATTTGACGGAAAAAAAAACCCTTTAAGGGTTGATTTGAAACAAAATTCAAAATTTAATGGCTAAAATCAAAATTTGAAAGTTTAGGGGTAAATTGAAACCAACTACATAAATAAGTGGTATTTTGATAATTTAATCTAAAAAAAAAAGCCCTATTTTTGTTGATGAGTTGTTTAGGGTCCATTTGGTTGGTGATTAGAAAACAGAAATTTGAATACAAGGTTTTCAATGAAAACAGAGTTTATTTCATGTTTTCAATGAAAACAGATATGTGTTTGGTAGCAAATCCAGAAATTGAATCTCAATTTAAACAATTCTTCCAAATGTGTTTGATAATATATTTATAAATCATAAACTATCTGTAGTTATCAATTAAATATATTAGGTTAAACATAAACTATTATTAATTAATTGTTTTTTTTTAGATTACTATTATTAATTAATTTATAAACATGTTATATGTTATAAATTTTGTATATTTATTATTTTACAATATAATATAATTTATAATACATTATATTATAGAAATTTTAATTTCATAAAAATGAATTGATGTACTAAAAAAATTGAATTTATAACCTGAAATATTATATTTATTAAGGTCTTAATTTTTTTAAAAAAAATTTAATTCTGCATTTAAAAGTTTCAAATTCAAAATCTAAATAAATGTATTTCCAATATTTAGATCACATAATTTCAAATCAGTTTTTGAAAACGCATGAATTCACAATCTACACAGTTACCATACCCTAATTTTTACCTTTTAACTTTTGAGTTAATGAAAGTGCAGCATGTCATTATCAAATTTCGGGGTAGATTCTGATTCGCCCCTCCCCGCCACTTTTGTTGCATCTTTGCTAAATGGCCCTCGAGGAGTTTCATTATTTGTCTAGTGGCCCAGGAAGTGTGGGGACCAGACGTGGGCCTGGCAACGGTCACAAAACGGCCAGTTGATCTCAGCCGCTCGATTTGCTTTTGTTTGTTTCCTGTTTGCAGCTCTTCTGTGGCTCTGATTTTCGTACCGTTTAAAGGCAACATCCATCATCACTTTGCCTTTTCTTTTCCCTTCCAAATTTACCGTTTTACCCTCCCCTCCATTTTTAGGATAATAATCCAAATCCACCAACCTTCACCTTTTTTTTTTCTTCCCAATTCTTTGACTAATTTGGTTGGAGTATGAATTCAATTAATCATGTGATCTACCTCTAAATTAAATAAAATAATAATAATAATAATAATAATAATAATAATAATAATGTGATCGTTACATTACAACCATTTATTTTTGAAAAATATTTACCAAATAATAAGACAAGTCATTTTTCATATTCAAAATTTAATTCCTTTAAATTGAATCATTGATTTTAATGAACTCGATTGATTGGATTCAAGTTCGATTAAACAATCGAACTGACATTTAATTTTGAAGAAAAATAATCGTACCAATGTACTTATATATTTAATATCAACCTATCAGGGAAAAAAAAAGATGGGATATAAAATGATTTTTTTCTTCTCTTTTCTTTGAAAAAAATACAAAAAAAAAAGTTTTTTTTTTTTTAAGAAAAAAAATGAGGAACTCTGATACCATATTAGATTACCACGAGGTTCCATCTCAAAACAAATTAACTATAAGAGGAGTAACTCATAAATCTTATAAATTGAAAGGTCTCCACTTATCCCTTTAATGTGGGATCCTCAACACTCAAATTACTTATCTATTGAGATGAACATAGTTCATTTTGCATTTTAGTTTAACAAAATCATATCATGTAAAAACATGACAAAATGCCTAAACTTGATTAAATTAATTATAAGATTTGAAAAATAAGATTCATGTGATGATGAACTTAGGAATAAGTTTATATATTTGTTTTTTTCCACACATCCCTGTGGGCACATATGGTTTAATGAAGATTAGGTAGCTGAATCAGAATTAAGAATCCCCTAATCAGTTCAATTAAAAAAATTAATTAATTAATTAAAAAGAAAAAAGAAAGACAAAATAGGGTGAAGAGGAAAAAGATGACACTCTGGAGTTCACTGTTGAGGATAAGAACAGCAAGGACAAACCAACCAGAACCTGTCAAATCCAACTCCTTTTTCTAGAAAGATCCTTAAAATAACGATTTTGCCCCTCTCCCTAATCTCTATGCTTAATTTACATTATAATTATATAATAATTCTTATTAAATGTTTAATTTGCCCTTCTAATTTCTATGCTTCAATAATTTGATTCTTCTGTCACTTTAAATTTTCATCATGCCCTCCAAAAAAGAAAAGAAATCATCATAACCCTTGTATTTAAATCAAACATGAGTGAGATATATCAATTCGACACGTCATTTGTAAATTTTAGTAGGTAGTAATCTCTCCAATGTTTCATTTTCTTTTAGTTAATGTAGGGCTTTCGAAACTACAATGATTCGAAATAATGATCTTTTGATTGATGATATATGTTTAAATGAGTTGAACTGGGTTTAAATTCATAAAAAATTAAAATTTAAGAACTTTATTTAAAAGTCCAAGCTACTTATTTAACACAAATGAAAAAAAAAAGTTAAAAAACATATTTATCTCGGATTTTGGTGGGAGTAACTATTTAGTTTATGAACTTTATTGTCATTATTTTGTTTTTGCACTTTTAATCTTGTAACAATTTAGTCTTCGAATTTAATATGTAACAATTTAATTTATGTACTTTAAAATCTATCACAATTTAGTTTTTATTGTGAAAAATGTTGTTAAAATATAATAAATTTTCTATGATTGATAAATTTATTAGGCACCAAATGTTTTTTTTTTTTTTTTAATTGGAACCAAATGTGTTTATAAACTAAAAATCAAGTCATTGCATGCTTCAATTTTGATTGATGATAAGATATTTGGATGAGATTTTTGTAAGTATATGAACTAAATTGTTACATTATTTTATACTTAATTCATCAAAAACGAAGTTTAAAAAGACTAAATTATTATCTTTTCAAAAAAAAAAAAAACCAAATTATTATTTATTTAAATTATAAAAAATACTCCTAAACTATAGAGTCTGTTTCAATTATACCTTTGAAATTTCAAAGTAGAAGTTTGAGGTTATTTTCTATTAAATTTAAAGATAAGCAACAATACACATGCAAGTCCAAAATTTTTGGTTTACAAATTTAATGTAAAAATGCATTAGAAGTTGTTTTGAAATAAATTTCAAACTTGAATACTAAAAAGAATCTTTTAACCGTTCAAAAGTATAATTGAAACCAACTACATAATTTAAGTTTATTTTTTATAATATTTTTAAAAAAAGCTTATTTTTTATAATATTTTTTAAAAAAGCTTATTTTTTATAATTTAAGCTTATTATTTTCCTAAAATTCGATAGGAAAAAAAAAAGTGAAAAAGTAAAAAGAAGAGCAAAGCCATGATTTCATTTCAGTCTATAAAAACACCCCATCTGCCAAACCGCTCCTTCCATCTGAGAGGAGAGAGAAACCCACTTTTAGAGAGAGAAAATCCCCACAGTTTCAAAGCTCACTCCAACAGCAACAAACTCAGTGAAAAAAAATGGAGGGCAAAGAAGAGGACGTGAAGCTAGGAGCCAACAAGTACTCAGAAAGACAGCCAATCGGCACATCGGCGCAGACCGACAAGGACTACAAAGAGCCGCCGCCGGCGCCGCTCTTCGAGCCCGGCGAGCTCTCCTCATGGTCCTTTTACAGAGCCGGAATCGCCGAGTTCATCGCCACTTTCTTGTTCCTCTACATCACCATCTTGACGGTCATGGGCGTCAGCCGATCTCCGTCCAAGTGCAACACCGTCGGCATTCAGGGCATCGCCTGGGCCTTCGGCGGCATGATCTTCGCCCTCGTCTACTGCACCGCCGGCATCTCCGGTAAAAACCCAAAACCCTCTCTCTCTCTCTCTTCCACGCTTTGTTTGAATTACTGAAACTGATTTAAGTTTTGTTTGGCTGCGTGTGTGATTTCTCAGGCGGGCACATTAATCCGGCGGTGACGTTCGGGCTTTTCTTGGCGAGGAAGCTGTCGCTCACCAGAGCCGTATTCTACATCATAATGCAGTGCCTTGGCGCCATCTGCGGCGCCGGCGTGGTGAAGGGCTTCGAGAAGTCCATCTACGAGCAGAAGCTCGGCGGCGCGAACTTCGTCGCCTCCGGCTACACCAAGGGCAGCGGCCTCGGCGCCGAGATCGTCGGTACCTTCGTCCTCGTCTACACCGTCTTCTCGGCCACCGACGCCAAGAGAAATGCCAGAGATTCTCACGTCCCTGTAAGAATCATCACGAACTAAAGAGTTCAACAGTGAACTGAAATGGGTATTTGAGAATACTGTTGTTGTAATTTTTTGAACTTTTTTTTTGTGTACAGATTTTGGCTCCTCTTCCCATTGGGTTTGCAGTGTTTTTGGTTCATTTGGGCACCATTCCGATCACCGGCACCGGAATTAACCCGGCCAGGAGTCTTGGAGCTGCAATCATCTACAACAGGCAACACGCTTGGGATGACCATGTAAGTATAACTCTTACCCGTACGAAAACCAGAAGTTTAGAGAGTGTTGAAGGATTAATTTAAGGGTATAATCAATGAATATGGTGATTTAGATGAAGGGTTGAGATTGAATGAATAAAAAATGGTTGGTGGTTGTTGTGTTGGCAGTGGATCTTCTGGGTGGGACCTTTCATTGGAGCTGCTCTTGCTGCAATCTACCACCAGATCATCATCAGAGCCATTCCATTCAAGGCCAGAGCTTGAAGACAACACAACTGCGAACATCTTCATCTTTATTTTTCAAATTAATGTCTTCTTTTTATTTTTATTAGCTGCTTTTTCTTTTGTTTATTTTGTTTTGTGTCCTTCAATCCAACTGACATGGATTTGTGTGTAAATTAAGTTATCTATTCTGTGCTTAATTTATTTATCTTGTAATGTAAGGGGAGGATTATTGTTATTCTTTTGTGCATCATTTTATTTTATTTTATTTCTCTCTCTCTCTCTCTACAACTTTCTTTCATTGCTGGATGTCACATGCCTCTATCATCATTTATATTTGCTTTTTTTCTTATGCATCTTTTTCAAATAACTCTAATTTCAAAAAAAAAACCTTGACTTATCATTTGCCCCATTAGTGTGCCCTTTATTTTAATTTTTTATTTTATATTAAAACCAAGTTTTAATGTTCAAATACCATTTTGATTGATGCGTTTTCATACTAATTCTATGTTTTTTTTATTCTCATTGGTTAGTTGAAGTCAGATTTCATAAGAGCCTATTACTAATTTATTATTGATTCTTTTTAAGAATTTAATCTATTTCTTGTAGGTAGAAGTTTGATTGGACCTTGTAGAGGATGTTGAATCTTTTAAAATCCAGATCAAACAAATCTATAATCACTAACCTAAAAGCTAATTTGTAGCAATAAGTGACTGAGGGTTGAACACAAAAAGTATGATTTGTTAATTTGTGTGCAAAGACTAGACTAATGGGGGTTTGGATTTGAAAAGGTAATTGCGAAGAAAGATAAAATACAAGAAAGTAAATGATAGAAAAGCAAGAAGGTAAATCACGGGTAAACTAATCGTACCTTGGTGATTACTACCATCGAAAATACTTGATGTTTATATTCAAGAAGGTAAATCCCGACTTCTTGGTTATTCGAAAGATCTTTTCCTATCTAACCTAAGTTTAATCAATTATTTAACTCAACATCTCACAATTAAATTAATCAATTAGTAAGAATTGCGTTCGTTGCCCTCATACATAGCCCGACAAACACCATAACTATTTCTAATTAACTTAGACCGACAACCCGAGATCTTGCAATTGCCTTACCAAATTAATCGCTTTACGTGCAAGGACCCAAAATTAAACAAATTAACTAGAATTCAAATTCTAAGCTAATTTAATCTAATTTCTCCATGGATCTTAGGACTATCAAGAGTCTACGCTAATTCTAAAGTGAACAAATAAATTGCAACCAACTAAATCCTAAGAGTCGTTAACTCAAGGGAAAGACATCAATCACAATTGTTAAAACAAGAATTCACAGATGCATCATAAAACATTCATTAAATTCCAAAACATAAAAAGAAATCTCATAAAAATTGAATACATTTACAAACCGAGGTTCCGATTACAACAATCCAAGCTTAGATAGCCAAAGACGAGCCTAATCTAAGCCCTAAGACTTGATTAACCAACCTAAAACTAACCTAAACTAAGAAACTACAAAGAAATACAGAAAAAATCGAGAAGAATGAAGGAATAACGAATTAAAACGGCTAACCCCTCACCTAGAATAAAAAAATAGGCTTTTATGCATTTGGGACAACGTCTAAAAGCGTTGCTTGGCTTGCAAAAGCATTGAGACTCTCTTCGATAGCATCTCAACGCTACTCCCTCGGGTCTACTTGCTCCAATTCTTTGGTTTAGCTTCCGTTGATCGGGTTTTGGCCTAATTTGTTCCTTTTATGCTCTTTTTGCTCCAAAATACTCTCAAGGAAGCTCGAACATCAAATTCCTACAAAATAATATAATTAAGCACATAATTAACTATAAAACTAACATGATTAGATCTAAATAAATAGGACTAAACTGGTCCTAATCAAAGTTATTATTATTATTTATCAAGTTCAATAAAAATTAGTTTCCAATCTGACAATAAAGATTAATTTTAAGATTTATTAAAAGTGAAGAAACTAAATTTGAACTATACAGAGACTAACTAAAATGGAATGAGATCTTAGTTTGGGAGGAGTAGAGAAAAAATTTAATAATGTAATTTTGGAAGCCAACGATATCATTTCATTATACCAATTAAAGATCAACACTATTTAGGGATCTTTTAGAAATCATTTTCAAAGTTGGGGACCAATTAAAAAATCAAATTCAAATGTTGGAGACTAAACATGTCATTTTTAAAACTTCACAAACAAAATATAAACTAATTTCAAATGTCAACGAACCAAGAGTGTTCTTTTCAAAAACTAAGAACCAAAATAGGAACTAGTTTCAATCACATGGACCAATTCTAATTTGAACACATTGATGTTAATTTGATTATTTTCAATAAATCTTGAAATCAATTTTATATATATCATTTTCGTTCTTGTATTTTCAATAAATTTTGAAATCAGTTATATATATATATATATATATAAACAAAGAAACCCAAACTACACAGAAACATCCTTAAAAACAACAGAAGAAATGCAAGATGGGCACCCATCAACCCAAACCTGAACAATTGATGTAGCAAAATATAACTGAGCAAGAGTATGAACAACTTGATTGTGAAGTTAATTTTTATATATATATACATATATAAAAGTGTATAAGAGATTGAAACTTAAAATAATATGTAAGATTTTTCAACCAAAGAGCATAGCTCAATTGGCATCAAGCTTGTATTCGACCAAGATTTTTCTTTTTTAAATTTTAATAAGAATTTTAATTTTTTTTATGTCACTAGTTTTTAAAAATATAATTTCTAAGAATTCAAAAATGTTTGTGCCCATTTTTCTTTATATTTGATATCAAGAATTTTTTATAAGAATGAGAAATTTCAACAATATATATTAAAACAAAATGTTTGATACTAAATATTCTAATAATTTGCATTATGCACAAATCGACCTTGGACTCATCGCCTAAAAATTTTAAGGAAGGAACATACCACTAGGCCAAAAGACATTTTATAATAGAAAATTAACATTTTTAATTACTATAATAACTAGTCTTTTAAAAATTGAGGGAACTATATACACATATGTATGTGTATATATATTAAAAAAATATTTTGGGGGCATCTGTCCTTTGAGATCCAAAGTAAAGGATCAAAATGCAAAATGAAAATGGTATTTTAAGAAAGTTTTAACTTAGATCTTATCGCTCGGTTGAATCTATAAAAAACTCATATTCTCTTTGCTTATTAAAAGTCATTTTTATTTTTTGAATTCAACAACATTTGAGGGGAGATTCGAACCTCTGACTTTATTAGTCAGAGTACTTGTCAATTACTGTCGAACTATACTCGCTTTGATTCTTTGACTTATTAAAAGCCATTATCATATTCAATATGTGTACATGTTTCATTGTCGTAGTGGATAAAAATGGTCAAGAGATGATATGTGGTATTTAATTCATGAGTCAAAATTAAATTAAATTAAATAATACGAACTACATTCAAAGTGAGCTCCTACCACCCCATAAATTAACCACCAAACGATAGCGACATTAAGAAAATGTTTGGTTTAACTTTTTCAAGTATTTAATTTTGAAAAAAAAAAAAAGAATTTTGAAAAATTATAGTGTTTGACAACAACTAAAAATGACTTATTAAAAAATGAGATTGAGAAATAAATTATTTTGAGAGAAATACTTAAAAACAAATTTTTTAAAGAAAGTTTTGAAGTATGTGATAACTTGTGTATAAAAACATTTGCGAGTAAATATAACCAAATATATAAAGTCTTGTTTGATAACTATTTGGTTTTTGAAAATTATGTTTTTTTCTCCCAATTTTTTTTACCATGGTTTTCATCTTTCTTAAGAACACATCTAAATCCTTAGTCAAATTTAAATTTTTTTTTTTTGAAAACTATTTTTTTTAGTTTTAAAATTTTGGCTTGGTTTTTGAGAAAATGAGAAGAACTCAGATAAAAGAACAAAGAAACTTAAAGGTGTATATAATGTTTGTAAGCTTAAATTTTCAAAAACAACAAATCAAATGGTCATAAAAAAAGGAGCCTAAATTTTAAACAATTTTTATACAAAATGCTTTTAAAAAATACATTCGTGAAAAACACTTAAACTAAAAAGTATTCTCAACCGATCTTAAATCAAAACAAAAATCAACATATATAAACCAAATTAATTAATAACTTATAAAAAAAAACTGAAAAAGAACCAAAAGTTGTAAATTTGCAATATATACTTTTATTAAGTTAATAATAACATTCCAAAATAATCAACACTAATTCTTTTCTTGAATCTGTTACTACTTACTTGACCTTGAGCAACTTTAACTATTATGAAACATAATAAAAGTTAAAAAATATATATAATACTATTCAAGGCAGCCATATTCCGCCGCCTGCGACAGACTCAAGCAGCCGCCACTGCCACCGCCACCGCCACCGTCTCCGCCGCTGTCTTGCTAATGTTCTCCACCACACGGCCCAAATCTCTCGGATGCAAGTGAACTTTAAGCCCATGTTTCATGAACAACGTCAACGACATCTTCTGCTCCACACGGTGGCCCGCCGCCACCGTCAGGCGGTGCCGGAGCAACACCGCCGCCGCAATCGACTTCATCTGCAAGTAAGCCAAATCTTTTCCCAAACAAATCCTTGGCCCTGCATTAAACGCAACGAATTTATAAGCATTTTGAAGCTCAAATTTCTTCATTCCATCTGAATTAGCCAGCCATCTCTCCGGTTTGAATTCTAAGCAATCCTCTCCCCATATGAACTTCATTCGGCCGACGGAGTAAATCGAATACGTGATGGAAGAGCCAGCCGGAACGAAAGCTCCGGTGGGTAAAACGTCGTCGTTCACTACGTGTTTTGAATCTTGCGGCACTGATGGGTAGAGCCGGAGAGTTTCCGACAAGGCGGCTTTGAGGTAAATTAATCGGTCCACTTCTTCAAAGCTCAATGGCTCTTCGATCCACGTGGAGGTCTTTTTGCCACGTGTCTTCATTAGAACGGTGCAGATTTCCACGAGGATTTTCTCTTCCACTCTTGGGTTTTGGGTGACCAGCCAAAAGAACCAGCTCAGCGCGACGGACGACGTGTCGCGTCCAGCTAGGATGAAGTTGAGCGCCACGTGTTGGAGGAATGTGTCTGAGTAGGATTCTTTCCTTTTCATGAACCTTGATAACAAGTCGTCGTGTGGGGTCCCATTGGCGTTCTGGTGTTGTTGATTGGATAGCTCAAGCTTACGTGTCTCGATGATGTTGGTTAAGTATTGAGCTGTGTGGTCGAGGCTGTGGGTTAACGTCACTTCCATCCCGAGCCGAAGCCATTTCTTCAGCTTCCATATGAAGTTAGGCAAAATAAAGCGACCCAATGTGGCTTCGGTGGCTCGGTCAAAAGCCATAGCGAAGCCATTTTCGGGCAAGTCAGGAGCGAGAGTCTGTGGATCTTTACCGAAAGTCAACCCACAAATATTATCGAATGTCAGCCGAAGCAAAAGGTCCTGAAGATCAACCGGCTGAGCTCGACGCTGAGCTGACTCAAGAATCGGACAAAACCGAGACTTAATAGCTCGGCTAACCCAACGAGCCATGGCTTGACGAAGGGTCCTGGTGGTAAATTCCAGTGCAGCAGTCTTACGCTGGAACAACCACGTGTCGCCATCGGAGTTAAAGATTCCATCACCAAGCAAATCATGAAACACAGCCTGCCAATTGGGTCCTTTCGGGTAATTCTCGAACCGGGTTTTCAAAATATGCTCCAAATTCTTCGGGTCGCATGTGACCGTCACAAGACCCTGTTTTTTGGCCATGAACGGAATGGCACACGTGCAAGTTTGGTACGTGCCACCTGTTGACCGGAGATTCTCCATAATCCAGTCATGCATGCGGTGACTATTCTCAATCAGTCCCGGAAGACTGCCCAATAGAGGCCAGACACGTGGCCCATTCAATGACTGTTTGATGTTCAAGAACCAAATCAAATACGCGGTCGTGGTCACGACCGCGATCGCCACCGCCACCGTCACCGCCACCGCGGCCGCATCCATCGGTTTCAAAACGAGGGTTGTGATTTTGGAGATATGTTGAGAAGTGGGTTTTATAATGAAGGTATTAGGGAAGGGGGCATTAATGGGGAGGCATAAATTGCAGTTGAAAGAGTTTTGGGGTTGGCATAAGGTCACTTGTTTGATGTTCTTCAGAGCTTTATAAATCATTGTCATTAATACCACCACATGTGGTTGGAGAAGAAGACCTAATTATCATGACATTTGAAGACTCTTTGTCCTTTGTTTACTTCTATTTCTTTATCTTTATAATATATGTTCTTTTTTCAATATGTGGATTTAGTTGTGTTTATTAAAGGGAATATTATAAAGAGAAGTGATTTGGGAACTATTTTGGGTTTTTGGAAATAATCTAAATAATGCAAATTAATTATAATAATGGAGCGCAAGATGGAGATATCTTCGAGGGGGCCACCAAAATGTGGTTGATGGTTTTGCACATTTAGATGTATGAGAGATGAATTATAAAAATATTTTGAATTTGTATCAAATGGTTATTAGAGGAGTGGCAGCTTCATTGAATAATTTTTTTGGTAGCAAAGGTTAATATGGAGAAATTAGTAGAAGTTGATGATTACTTATTGATGTATGGAAGAGAAATTAAAAATTATATTACAAACAATACTTGGTTGCATATGGTTGGTAGAGATTTTCCTACATACCTTATTAACAACTAAGAAAGATAAAAGTTGAAAATAAGAAAACATTTTTATCTCTCTTAGGTGCCAACATTTGAATGGTGGAATATAGGGAAATCACTAGGTATGCAGTCAAGTATTTTCTTTATATATATTACAAAACTATATATAAAACAGTTATTATGGAGTAAATAAATTTTGTATTTGCATCCAATGAACTTTAGGGCTTTCCATATTTACTTCCTTTACTTTTAAAAGTTTTTAATATATATATTAATTTTAAAACTTTGAGTTAGATTAATTCTACCAGTTCAATAATTATGTGGAACATCAACTATATTATTGAAGGATCATTTTGAGCAAGTTTAGTCATTTTATGACATTAAGTTACAGCAAGGAAGCTAAGCCTAAACAAAAAATCGAAGGTTTAGGGACCTAATAGAATCTAGGTTAAATTACATGTTTATTAATCTCTGAACTTTAAAAAGTTTCAAAGGCCTTCCAACTTTCAATTTTGTTTCTAAAGTGTCCCTGAACTTTAAAAAGTATTAAATAGGTCCTTAAATTTTCACTTTTGAGTCCAATAGGTCCCTCAACTTTTAATTTTGTCTACTAAGTCCTTGACCTATTCAACATGTTTTAAAATTCACAAGCCTACTAGATACAAAATTGAAAGTTTAGAGTCTCATTAGGGATAAAAATTCAATTTTATATATAGTAGATTAGGTTTTTTTTTTTTTTTTTTTTTTAAATATCAAATATATTAGAGATCTATTGGATACAAAATTGAAAGTTCAAACACCTATTAGACATTTTTAAAGTTCAGGAACCTATTTGAAACAAAACTGAAAGTTTGGGAATCTAATTGATACAACCCTAAAAGTCTAGGGACTAAACTTGTAATAAACCTAGAATCTTCTAAAATATGATGATTTAATAGTCACCAACCTGCAATTTGAGAAATTTATTAAAAAAATGTTAAGGTACAGTATAAAGACTAAACAGACACAACTTTAAAAGTTTAGACACCAAAGTTATAGGCCAAGACTTAGAAAGTTTAGACCAAAGTTATAAGCCAAAATGAGCATAGTATGGAGGATCCCACGTCGAAAAGATGAATGCAGACCTAACAATTTATAAGATACATGGGTTACCCCTCTCATTTCCAATTGATTTTGAGATGAAACCTCATGTTTATCCAATACATAGCTTAATGGTACCATGAATTAAGATATTAGAGATTCAAATCTCCCATCTCCAAATATTGTTGAACTTAAAAAAAAAATAGAAAAAGGACTTGGTTTAATTTCCTTTTCTATTTTTTTTTTTCAAATTTGGCTTGTTCTCCTCGTTACACCAATTACTATATTTGTTAGTTGCACTAGATTCCATCTTTATAAAGTTAATATTTGTGACATGTGTAACATGAAGTTACACCAGTCATTTAAAGAATATAATTTGCAGCAATTCAAATACATATAACTTAGTAGATAAAACATCAAATAATCATTTCAAAAGGTCATCAATAGTTGAATTCCCTATTCCTTAGACGGGATTGTTAAAATGAATTGTTGAACTAAAAATAATATTTAATTTACATATTTAAAAATAAATAAGAATTTAACTCCATACCATGATTTAAATATGTATTTTTAAAAATATAATAACTTTTTATTTCTTTTTAATAAATATAACAATATTTGACATTTCTTATTATATTTAAATATGAGTTTGATTTTAATTATGCACTTTGAAAGATTTTAAACTTCTTGCTATATTTAAAAATACACATTTATATTATGCTATATATATATATATATATATATATAATTTATTAGTACATCAACATTTTGGGGTGGGGGGATTCGAACCTCTGACCTAACGGTCGAGAGTATATGCCAATTACCACTGAGCTAAGCTTGCTTTAGCATATTATGTTATCTATATAAATACCTTAAAATTAATTCATTTCAATATACATTTATTGATAGGCAGTGTCACACCTATGACAAATTATTAGATACTCCCGGTGCAATGAGGCTCCATTTTTAGAATCGTCGGATATAAATCTTCAAATTTTCTATCCCTAATAACCATTGGATACAAAATCGAGGTATTTTCACAATTTCCCTCTCTTACATCCAACGGTGCAAAAAACTACCGACTTCATTGCATCGGGAGCACCAAATAATTTTCTCCCCACATACACATAAAAGAAATTCTTTCTCCTCCCTGTAATTTATCAATAAAGTTGAAATTAATTAACTTTCATCATGTGTAGTTTGTTTGGTTTAAGTGATGGAGCTACCATGTTATCTGTTTGACACAATTATATACTGGTTTTAAGACATTTTTTCTAAATAAGGAATAATATAGGGTCAATCTTAAGAAGAAAAAGGAAAAAAAAAAAAATTAGATTGATATTCTCACAACTACTTTTTAGTCTTTAATAATGATGTAATTATGATTATTATATAATATTTTCAATACTTAAATATTTGGGAAAAATACCTTTTTGGTCCCTAAGTTTTAAGCAATAGGTGCGTTTGGTCCTTAAGTTTTCAAAATGGACATTTTTAGTCTCGATTTTTTAGAAATACGTTTAAAAGGTTCCTAAATTTTCAAAATGAACTTTTTTAGTCCTGAGTTTTGAGAAATATGTTTAAAAGTCTTTCATATTATTTTTTTTTTTTCAATTTTTTAAATTGACACTTTTAAATTTTTAATTTTTTTTAAAACTATTCAATTTTAAAAAATAATACAAAAATATTAATTTAAAAAATTGAAAAAAATAATATGAGACCTTGTAAACCTATTTCTCAAAACTTAAGGACTAAAAAGATCCATTTTAAAAACCCAGGGACCAATTACACATATTCCTCAAAACTCATGGACCAAAAATGTATTTTTCTCTAAATATTTTATAGAAATATATTATTAACAAAAAGTAAAAAAATTAATTCGTGTTATATTCACATCACATTGAACCAATTTGATTTTTTTTATGTACCCTATAAAAAGAATATTATTAATTTTTTTGACAAAAATAATATTAATTAATACTTAATCCATGGAAACAAGATATTTATTGGCATTGTTAAAGAATTTCAATATTTTATTAAATAGGTTTTGATAAAGAGAATTAATATTAATTTATTCATAGTCTTAAATCTAACTATCCATCATAATGCGTAATTTTCAAATAAAGGATTGCGCATAATTATTTTTTTTTTAAAAAAAAAAATCCATCATAATTTTATAATAACAATCGGTTTTTTTTTTTTTTTTTACATCAACATTTGAGAGTGGGGATTCGAACCTCTGACCTCTTGACCGAGGATATATGTCAATACCTCTAACCTCTTGGTGGATATATGTCAATTACGACTGAGTTATGCTCGCTTTGGCTATAATAACAATTTGTTACCCCCACATGTTTTATATATATATATATATATAATTGAAATTATTAATCTTTTAAACATGTATATATAATATAATGTATACATAAAAAAAAAAAAAAAAAAAACAATCTTGATATAATTCCATGTTTTATAAATTAAAAAAAAAAAGTTTGTGTGGTGTAAAGTAAATTTTGAAGGGAGTAGATCTAATTAAGAATTTTATTTTAAAGTACTTCGAAAGATGCGACACATGCACCGAAAATATAGTACGATACTTCAACTAAAAGAACAACTAGAAATTTGGTAAATAAACCTTCACCAAACCTCTACCCAATTGTCTCACAATGAGCCTGCATCCCAATTTATTAAACAAATTTTGTCTTTTTTTTCAAAATAGTCAAAGATATTATTAAGCCAATTTTTAAGAACAACTTAAACTTGGGTGGTTGAATTTATGATATTTCAAAATTTGAATCAAAAGTAAAAGTTTGAAATTCTTTTTTCATTTCTTTCGCTTTAAATTTTATTTTACTAAAACTTTTCCATACATAGTTGGAAAAGATCCAATAACTTACCAATATGAGCATAACATATAATGATGAATAGCATCTCGTTTCAAAAAAAAAAAATGATGAATAGTATCTATTTTTATCTTTGAAGCTGGATGTTTAAATTGTTACTCCCACATTTTTTGTATTAAAAAAAAAAGTGATCGTATCTTTTTTTGCTTGCTTTGATAAAAAAAGTCCTTAGCCAATAAGTGTTGGAGTTGGAGGTGGAGGTGGAGGAATAATTTTATTTTTGGGTTATATATATGAGATTTTATATTATCAATAATTTTAAGTGTTGATGGATCCGTATTTAAATTTAAATCATTCTAAATCATTTTTAAATTAGGTTTGGAAGAATTTTTAAAATAAAAATCCTTTTGAAATTTGGACCAATTAATGTGCCTAAGGAAGAAATTGGCATGTACCAAAAAGAAGTAAAGAGATTAAAAGGGCAAGTTTTTTTTTTTTTTTTTTTTTTTTTTTTTTTTTTTGTCTAGAAAAGTCTTAGGAAATTACTTTATAATTTGGTGCATGTTTTAAAATTTCGCAAAGTTTCTAAAATGCTTCAGATGCTTAAAAGCTAAGATAAAGAACTTTTTTTTTAATTGAAAGGGAGAGTTTTGAAGTTTCACCCACGACCAATGGGAAAACACTATTGCCTATTAATTTGAGTATAGTTTAGTAGAATATAAGACATTTGTTACTATCTCAAATTAGGTCGATATGGTTCAATCTCTCATCTCACAATTAAGGAACGATTAAATAGAATCGCACATGATTTTTTAAAAAATATTTGAATGCATATTGAGTTATAATTATATATACTAATGAATTTTGTGTTTTATAAAACTATGGTTTAAAGACTTTTATTTATTTCAATTTGGTCTCGATCTATTTTTACAAGTGTTGATGTACAAATCTAGTGCATTAAATCTGGATAAAGGGAAAGTACTTGATTTGCAATAGTGATTTTGTTTAATGACCTGCAAACGAAAAAGAACGAAAAAGAGCTGCATACTAGTGTGGTGTTTGCCACACTTACTTTGATGCTTGGGTCGTCACAGAGTAGAATTAAAGTGTAGGAAGCTAGGGTTTTGAGAATGAGGTAGTAGTTACGTCTTTCATTGGAGTTTATAACCATGATTGACCTAAGGTTTTCCATCTCTTTTTTGGAATTGAACTGAAAGAGGATCGAACCTGGTTCGAAGGGTTTCGTTGGACCAGCGACACACTTGGAACGTGTCCAAGCTGTGTTTGGCTCACCCGACCTCGACCTCCTTAACCTTTGTTGAGGTGGCCAATTCGGCCTCTGGTCCATCTAAATGGACCTTGCGCATCAGAATTGAACTGAAAGAGGATCGAACCTAGTTCGAAGGGTTTCGTTGGACCAGCGACACACTTGGAATGTGTCCAAGCTGTGTTTGGCTCACCCGACCGCGACCTCCTTAACCTTGGTTGAGGTGGCCTATTCGGCCTCTGGTGCATCTAAATGGACCTTGGGCATGGTTTGACTAGTCTAGAGGTTGGGTCGGCTTCAACTTGGGTCGAATCGAGCTTTCTCAGACTTGAGTCTGTTTCCAATTCAATTTTTCTCATTTGGACTTTTCCTTTGATATCAGAATGTTCAATTAAATCCAAATTATCCCATAAAAGTAAACATATTAACTTAACATCTGACAGTAATTGTCCATTTAAATTGACATAACATTGTCACGACAAAACTTATGTCACATCATATAATATATCATACTAGTTTTTCTTCAAAATAAAACATAAGTAACAATGCAACAAGAAATTGCCTTTCTTTTTAAGAATCTAATTTTCTTCTAAAAAGAGAACCAACAATTTGTTAATAGTATAGTTTCAACATGCACTCTAAACAACACCCATATCTTTTACTTTAATTAGTTTTTTAGAATTATTATCAACTTAATACTACTCTCGTCCAAATCTAGAGTTCTTATGGGATATGGTATAAGTGCATTAGTGCTAATATATGATATCGTACCCAACTTAAATATATCGATGATGAAAACTTTTCACTAAATAAATGTTTGACATTTATACCATCAACCAAAGCTAGTCTAGCTCGACGATAATTTGGCATGTACCCTCGACCAAGAGGTCAGAGGTGACCGAATAAAAATATGTGATAGAAAACAAAAGTCAATTGGAAAGATGGAACTTTGAATTAAAGATATGCCGAACTTGTAGTTGGGGCACCCTCCAATTTAGGGTTCTTCTTCACACCCTTTACCTACCTTTCTCAAGCATTTATGAGATCATTACAACTTCACTCTCTATTTCTAAATCCCATGTTACTCCATTTAATGTTCGAGTCTCTCCTTTGATAATAACTTTATCAATTTTAAGAAAGATTTTTTCCTTACTCATTTTTCTTCCTTTTTGGTTTCTTTTTAGAATTTAAAATAATGTAGATTTAAGAAATTAAGAATAAAAAGACAATATAAAAAAAATACATCGATACAATAACCTGAATATAACCTGACTGGTTAAGGCACGTGTCATCGGACCAATAGGGTGAGATGTTCATATCCCTCAACCCTCACATGTTACCGAACATTAAAAAAAAAAAAAAAAGTTGACCCTTTTAGTTGATAGTGGTTTCACTTTTAGTTTTCCATGGGTAAGTATTATGTGTCAATTAAATACACTTGAGTTCTTAGTCAAATTTTAAAATAAAAACAAATTTTCAAAAATTACCTTTTTACTCCATGTTTTCATAAATATTTTGTTTTTATTTTTTAAAATCTGACCCCATTTGATAACCATTTGGTTTTTTAAAATTAAGCCTACAAACTCTACTTCGACATATAAGTTTGTATGTTTTGTTATTTATCTTTTTCTCATGTTTTCAAAAATCAAGTCATGTTCTAAAGACTAAAAAAAATATTTTTCAAAAACTTGTTTTTGTTTTTAGAATTTGGCTAGGAATGCAAATGTATACTTAACAAAGATGAAACTCATTGTAAGGAACTTGGAGGAAAACAAGGTAAAATTTTAAAAAACCAAATGGTTATCAAACAAGGTCTGATTTCTTTGGTGTGTTTTTCACATTTTTTAAAATCACATTTGAATTCTTATTCAAATTTTAAAAATAAAAACACGTTTTTAAAACTTACTATTTTCTAGTCTTAGAAAATTAGCTCAAAATTTGAAAATATTTTTATATAGTAGATAGCTAAATAAAGAAAAACGTACATAGGTAAAACTAGAAGTAGGGTATATAAGTTTGGTTTTTTAAAATATAAATTAAGAAACAAAATTGTTATAAGACTGAGTTGTAGTTTTCAAGTTTTAACTAAGACTTTAAAACTATTTTAGAAAATAAATAAAAAAAACAAATAAAAACAGAGATAAAGCAGTGATAATAAACTTAAACTTCAAAAGGCAAGAAAAAAAATTGGCAATCAAATGAATGGGTTCTATTTCTAAGGTCTCATGTGATAAGATAACCACTTTTTTATTATTATTATTATTATTATTATTATTATTATTATTATATTTGTTAATTTTTTTTTTCTTTTTTAGTACATCAACATTTGAGGTGGGGAGATTCGAATCTCTGACCTCATGGTCGAGGGTACATGTCAATTTTGACTATTCTATTCCTTAAATATTATACCTGTTCGACTACAAATTTTCTAATTTTTTAGAAGACATTTGATTGCTATTTTTTCTTAAAAAAAAAAAAAAAGAAAGAAAAGAAAAGAAAAGAAATAGTTAGAAAAGACAATTTTCAAACACAAAGACAAAATTATTAATGAAAAAAAAGGCAATAATGATTATGAAACATTCATTCATAAGGCACCGAAAAATCAGATCTATCAATTCGATTATCTATATTTAATTTGGTTGCAAATTCCCCCTCCATTTTCTTAAAGAATTTTTGGGATGTCTTTAGAAATGGCCAAAAATTACGGGTATTTCTGAAAAATGGTCAAACTGAAAATGGCCAAACCGGTTTTCTAACTTATTTTCGTGGGATTGGAACTTCCATTTTTACCCTTGAGTCATTCCCACGTCTCTCCTATATTTGTGCAGCCTTATGATATTTAAAAAAAAAAATGAAAATCTGTAACCTCCAATTCTATGAATCAAGGAATGATAGTTACAGAATCAATCCTCTTTGTCTTCCCAAAATATACATTTTTTCGCTTTGGTTTTTCAGAATTTACAACATCAATTCTCTCTCTTCATTTTCTTATTAAAATGGTGGGTCCTAGCTTCGGTCAAATTGTCCTATTTTAAGGAAAAAGTTAGAAGGGAATCGAAGCATGCATACCCTAGAATGTCGACACAATCTCTTCGAGCTTCTCGAATGTCTGCGTAAATACAGTGTAAATTTGTCGAGTGTTTGTGTAAATACAGTTTAAATCTGTAGAGTGTCTGTGTAAATACAGTGTAAATCTGTCAAGGGGTTTGAATGTCTGTGTAAATACAGTGTAAATTTGTCGAGAGGTTTGAGAATCGGGTTGAGAGTTTTTGTTTCGAGACGAAGATTGAAGGAGAATCAGTTGAAGAAGAAGGATCGAAGAAGAAGAATGATGGGGTTTGCTAGAAGGAACGAAGAATCGAGAAGCTGAAAGGGTTTCTTTCGAAGAACGGTACGGTTTCTCTTTTCTTTTTTGATTTTTTGAAATAAGGGTTTCAAAGAGAGAATATGAAGAGTTTTCGGTCAATTGCTTTTATTTTCTCATTTACACTATATTAATGGGATTGGTGAGCCTTTTTATTTTCTCTTTTTGAAATTGGATCCGTGAATTGCTTTTGAAATTGTTCCATATTATACTTTATTTTTTATATGATGTTTTAGGTGCAACACTTAATGATGTCTACCAAATGTTATCACTGACATTTTATTCTTGAGCTGATGTTTTAGATGCATGAAGTTGTTCTTCATTTTTTATTTAATCTTAATTGCAACATGTAAGTTAAGTTGTTCTTGATTTTTTATTGAATCCAAGTTAAATTTTGAGTTCTCTTGTTTTTTCTCTCTTATTTGAATTTAAAATTCTTCTTTTAAGTTACCAGATTTATTTATTTGTTTAATTTGAAATTATGTTATTGATTTGGTTGTTGAATTAATCCGTAAGAATCCTAGATTCTCTCCCTGATTTATATTGTATTTTTTGTTTTGATGGTTGAATTAATCCGTAAGAATCCTAGATTTTCTCCCTAGTTTAAATTTAAATTTCTTGTTTTAAATTTAGTTTAATTTGAAATTTTGTTATTGATATGGTTGTTGAATTAATCGGATTTTCTCTCTGATTTATAGTGTATTTTTTGTTTAATTTATTTATGAATGTTGGGGTATTTTCGTCCACTTTGTTGCCAAAAGAATTTACTAAAATTAGCTTTTGGCCATTTCTCATAATGAAAACACGAATGACCCTTTTTCAAAACAGCTATTTTAAAATGACCATTTATCTGGTTGCCCCAAGAATTTTTATGTAACATCTTGCAATTTTTTTTTAAAGAACGTCTTGCATTTATTTTCTAGGAATTTTCAATAGTGTATCATTTAGGGGCTGTTTGGAGCGTTGAATTGGTTATAATATCTGGTGGTTATAATAATCTGTGTTTGGGGTGCAGATTATTATAGTCTGGGATAAAATAATCTATGTTTTGGATGCAGATTATTTTAGTCTGGGATAAAATAATCCGTGTTTGGAGTGCTGATCTGTTTTAACATGGGGTTCTGAATCAAAGGTTCAAACTGACTGTTCTCTTTTTCTAGTTTTTTTTAGGCTATACGATTCACTTCGATTTAGGGCTATGTTTTTTTTTTTTTTTACAAAACAAAAAAGTTTAGGATTTGGTATAGAAAAATCATATTACTTAATTAACTTTTAGTATTGCCGAAATAAAAATTGTAAATGTGTTCAAAAATCATATTAGTTTTTTTTTTTTTTTTTTTTGTTAATCAATAAAATCATTTGAAATAAACTTGAGTGTGGTAAATACAATTTCGTTTGAATGCTATTTTTTTTTTTTTAAGTTGGTTAACCTTCGATGTTGTCAATGACTTTTCCGGTAACCTTTGATGTTTTTTTTTTCTTTATTTTCATTTTTTATATTTTCAAAATGAAAATGAGAAGAAATATGAAAAAAAAAAAAAGGAAAAGGGAAAATACACTTTTGGTCCCTGAGGTTTGGGTTAAGTGACACTTTGGTCCCTGAGTTTTCAAGCTCAACAAAAATACCCCTGAGGTTTGAGATAAGTAGCAATTTAGTCCCTGCCGTCTAATTTTCCGTTAAACCCTAACGATCTGCTGACGTGGCACCATTATTTTAATAAAAAAATATTTTTTTTTAATTTTCTAAATAAAAATATATTAAAATATAATAAATATTAGGGAAAAATACACTTTTGGTCCTTGAGGTTTAGGTTAAGTTACACTTTGGTCCCTGAGTTTTCAAACTCAACAAAAATACCCCTGAGGTTTGAGATAAGGAGCACTTTCCCCCTCCAGATCTGTAACGGGGAGGGAGGGAGGGACCTCCTCCCTTCGTTCCGGCGCTGGAAAACGGAGGAGGGAGGAACCCTCCTCCCTCCTCCTTTCTCTTTATTTTTTTTAAAATAAAAAACAGCATCTGAAGCTTTGAGGAAGGAGAAGAAGAGGAGAAGAACAAGGAAGGAAGGAAGGAAAAAAAAAATCGTCACCACCGACGAAGACATGTGGGCGGCGACGACTGCTAGAGGAAGAAGATGAAGGGGTGAGGGAAGAGGATGAAGAAGAGGGTTAGGGACCAAAGTGCTCCTTATCTCAAACTTCAGGGGTATTTTTGTTGAGTTTGAAAACTCAGGGACCAAAGTGTAACTTAACCCAAACCTCAGGGACCAAAAGTTTATTTTTCCATAATATTTATTATATTTTAATATATTTTTATTTAGAAAATTAAAAATATATATATATATTTTTTATTAAAATAATGGTGCCACGTCAGCAGACCGTTAGGGTTTAACAGAAAATTACACGGCAGGGACTAAATTGCTACTTATCTCAAATCTCAGGGGTATTTTTGTTGAGTTTGAAAATTCAGGGACCAAAGTTTCACTTAACCCAAACCTCAGGGACCAAAAGTGTATTTTTCCCATAGGAAAAAAAAATCGGTGGCCAGAAAAGTCGTCGGCGATCGTCGGAAAAGTCACCGAAAACTTCGCCGACCGTTGGCGGTGGCGGTCATCGGAAAATTCAAGGAGCCGCATAGAAGAAAAGAGGAGAGAGTTATTGTAGAAAATGAATAGAATAATCGGGTGGGTTGAATGATGGTTACTAGAGAATGGATAAAATAATCGGGGGTAAAAATAACCCACCTCACCATTTATTTTTGTTGATGCCCCAAACACTGAATTTTGGTCCTGAGGTTTGGGTTAAGTGATACTTTGGTCCTCGAGTTTTCAAACTCAACAAAAATACCCCCGAGGTTTGAGATAAGGAGCCATTTGGTCCCTGCCGTCAATTTTTCTGTTAAACCCTAACGGTAAGCTGACGTGGCACTATTATTTTAATTTAAAAAATTAATTTTTAATTTTTTTAAATAAAAAATATTAAAAATATTATTATTTTATTATTATTTTTTAAATTCTCTCTCTATCTTCTCTATCTTCTTTCTTCTCCACTTTCTTTCTCCCTCCATCTTCTTCCTTCCCCCTCCCATCTTCTTCAGCTTCGGTGGCCGGCGAACGGCGGCGGCGGCGGTCGCCAGAATTTTTTTTTTCCTTCTTTCTTCTTCTTCTCTTCTTCCCTTCTACTTCTTTCTCTTCCTTTCTTCTGTTTTTTTTTTAAAAAAAGGGAGTTTCGGTCTGCAACGGGAGGGGGAGGAGGAGCTCCTCCTCCCCGATTCGGCGCCGGAATCGGGGAGGATGAGCTCCTCCCCGAAACTCCCTTCTTTAAAAAAAAAAATAGAAAAAAGGAAGAGAAAGAAGAAGAAGGGAAGAAGAGAAGAACAAAAGAAGAAGAAAAAAGAAGAAAAAAAAATTTCGGGCCGTTCGCCGGCAGCCGACGGCGGCCAGCCACCGGAGCTGAAGAAGATGGGAGGGGGAAGGAAGAATATGGAGGGAGAAAGAAGGTGGAGAAGAAAGAAGATGGAGAAGATAGAGAGAGAATTTTAAAAATAATAATATATTTAATATTTTTATATTTTTTATTTTAAAAAATTAAAAATTAATTTTTTAATTAAAATAATAGTGCCACGTCAGCTTACCGTTAGGGTTTAACAGAAAAATTGACGGCATGGACCAAATTGCTCCTTATCTCAAACCTCGGGGGTATTTTTGTTGAGTTTGAAAACTCGGGGACCAAAGTGTCACTTAACCCAAACCTCAGGGACAAAAAGTGTATTTTTCCCATAAAATAAAAAGACTTTGAGGCATAATATAAAATAGGGAAAAATAATACACTTTTAGTCGTGTGATTTGGGTTCGGTTTCATTTTGGTCCCTGAGTTTTCAAACTCAACAATTTAGTCCTGAGGTTTGGTTTTAGTTTCATTTTGGTCTCTCCATCCATTTTTTCGTTAAATATTAACAGATTGATGATGTGACATTATTAATATTAATTTTTTTTAAGTTTTTTAAAATAAAAATAAATTAAAATAATAAAATTATTATTATTATTATTTTAATTTCTTTCTTCTTCCTTTCTTCCTTCTTACTTCTCTTTTGTTCAAATCATAAACCATCACCATAGTCGTCGTCAACCGACCGCCGCCATCATTCCCCTTTTTTTTCTATGTTTTTTTTTCTTTTCTCTCCTTTTTTCTTCTTCTTTTTTCCCTCTTCCTCTCTTCTCTATTCTTTCACTGTTTTTTTTTAATAAATAAATACGAAGGAGGTTCCCTTCGTATTTTTTTTTTAACGGCATATCTGGAACGAGCTAAAATCTAGGTTTGAATTTGCCTGAACGCGTTTTTTTAATTTTATTTTTATTTTTTAAATATGGGTTTTTAAACTTTTATATATTTTTTTAACCCACTTTTTTTTTTTTACCTTTTTTTAGTTTCCTTCCTTTGCTTTTCATTTATCAAATTTTACATCAAAACACTACAAAATCCCAAATTCATTTTTTATTACAAAAATAATTTTTAATTAATTATTTTAATTTTACATTTCTATTATTTTATTATTGTTACCATTTATAAATACTCTCATTCCATTTCAATTTCTTCACACCTCAATTCTCAATTCTCTCAAATTCTCCGAAAATATTCTCCAATTTCTTTCTTAAATTAGGAGCTCTCTAGGCCTTTAGCTCCAGTTATCTATCTTCACTTGTCAAGTTAAATTGAAAGGTTATCATGTTTCTTTACATTATTAGTTAATTTTTGTTGTATTAAATATATATTTATCAACTATCATTAGTTAATTATATAATTCCTATATACTTCTTATTTGTAAGTAAAGTCTCATTTTATAATTCAAATAATTTATATCAATTGGCATAATTTTAATTAACAACATCATCCTATTGACATGTAATATAAATATTATAAATAATTTTCATCAACTTCCATATTGTATTTAATATAATCAAGTCACAATTAAATTTGCATTTAATAATTCAAACAATTTTCATGAATTTTCATTTTTTTTTTTCAAAATTTATGTCGACAATTTCATCTAAATATTATCTTACTTTTTAGATATGATGATAAAAAAAAAAAAAAAAAAAAAAAAAAAAATCCATTATAGTCTAATTAAGCCACAATTAAAGTTTCATTGACTAATTCAAACAATTTTCATCAATTTCCACGATTTCCAATTTTCCTAGAATGTGTCCCGACATTTCCATCGACATCAGCATTTCCATAAAATCAGGACCTCGACATTTTCATCGACATCGACATTTCAAACCTTGCTATGAACTCATATGGGACTAGCCTGGGTTTTATGGGCTACAGTTAGCCAGATTTTTATTGGTAATTCATTACAAATAGTCATATAATATTGGAAAATCCTTAAAAATGATCATATTGTTTTTTGAAAAATGACCAAACCGATTTTTTCAATGAAAATGGCTAAACCGTTTTTTTAACCTATTTCGTCGAATTATTCTTCCAATTATACCCCTCTCACCCATGATTTCACCTCCTACCCCTGATTTCATGGTAGAATGAAACTATTATTATTTTTTATTTTTTTTTGAAAAGAGAATGAAACTATTATATATATATATATATAGACACACACATATATATATATATACATATACATACATACATATACCTACATAGTATATGTATATATATATAAAATCATTCCATTTACGAAATTTAGTTGGTTTATCATATATTACTATATTTTTTCAAATTTCAATTTCAAATTATTAAGATTTGTCATTTTTAATCCTCAAATCAAGCATCTTCATTATCCAAATCGGCATCTTTATTATCCAATTCAGCATCTTCATCGTTCTAACAACCCATAAATTATTGTCTTCTTCCTCACCCAGAAATCATCCTTCTAACAATCCATTGTTAAAAGGATTATCAATCTTGAAACGTGGGTATGTTAAATACATTATTTTGTATTTATCTATCATTATTTTACTGATCGTATATCCTTTCTTTCAACACAAAGTATTTTTTATTTTTTTTCAAGATCTTCAATGGTTTCCGAATGAAAGCTTTTGAAAGAAGATTATAATAGAGAAAGGTACCCAAGTTGAAGAAAATTGGAGATTTCT
This sequence comes from Luffa acutangula, assembly GCA_036850905.1. Classification (NCBI taxonomy): domain Eukaryota; kingdom Viridiplantae; phylum Streptophyta; class Magnoliopsida; order Cucurbitales; family Cucurbitaceae; genus Luffa; species Luffa acutangula. Next base: position 46,157,571 of record CM072097.1, on the reverse strand, counting down.
CAAGAATTTTGTTTGTAATTGCTGGGTCGAGAAGATGAGAATGAGAAAGACTACGAAAACTCAAGAAAATTGGAAGAATCTCAAGGGTTTCAAAAAAAATTTGAAAAAAAAGGTGAATACTAAATCCTAATTTTCGAATTAAGCTGAGGGAAATAGTGAATAATGATTTCTTTCCTTTTTTAGATGATTTGATGTTTACTATAGTGAGATTATTTGCACGTTGTCTAATAGGTTAGTTTACTGTATACACATAATTTGTTTACTAAATACACTGTATTTACATAATTTTTCTTTTTGTAAACTTGAATCTTTTTTATTGTTCCAGTAACATTAATGATTTCTTCCCGTTTTTCGAGATGATTTGATATTCACCCCAATGAAATTATTTGCATATTCACTAATATAATAGTTTACTAAATACACTATGAAGTTAGTTGAATACATTGTATTTTTTTTTCTTTTTTTTTTTTAAACTTGACTTCTTTTTATCGTTCTAGCAACATTTGTTTCAAATGATTTCACTTATTTTATTAATTTTAAATTTGAATACCGGTTGAATTTATGTATATTATAATCTTCATATTTTTATCTCAAGATTATAGGGTAGTTTAGATTTAACTATTAATAGTTATTGTTTGACTTTATCAGAAACAATAATTTCACTTATTTTATTAAATTAATCTCTAAATTTTAGATTCTCTACCTATTTTAGTGTGGATTTTAATTTAAATAGTCTGTGGATTTAGATTTCGGTTAGAGTCATTTTGGTCGGTTTCATTGCTAAAAAAAAACTTACTAAAAATAGAATTTGGCCATTTTTCAAATGAAAAAAATTGTATGGTCATTTTTCAAAACAGTCAATAAAAAATAGTCATTTATCTAGTTTCCCTTATAATATTTCTAAAAAATGGTCCAAAAAATGTCAAAAAAAAAAAAAAAAAAAAAACATCATACCTTAAACACGACAAAAGTGATTTTAACTATTTTAAAATTACTTTCCATCTAAAAGAAGAAAAGTTCAAATTATTGCTTTTTAAAAATTTGGAATTAGAAAATTTCCTCACTTGATTGACTTAATTCTTGTCTTTTTTTTTTTTTTTTTTATCAACTAACCAAATGTCATGATGTTTTTAAAACACTAAGGGGTGTTTGGGGCATTGAATAGGTTATAATAACCCCCTTATTATAACCTATTCAATTTTTGGGACACCAACAAAAATAAATGGTGAGGTGGGTTATTTTAACCCCCGATTATTTTATCCATTCTCTACGGTAACCATCATTCAACCCACTCGATTATTCTATCCATTTTTTATAGTAACTATCTCCTCTCTTCTTCCATGCGACTCCTTGACTTTTCCGACGACCGCCGGCCGCGTCGGCCGGTGAAGTTTCCGACGAATTTTCTGACGACCGCCGACGACTTTTCCGGCGATCGCCGATGACTTTTCCGGCCACCGATTTTTTTTTTCCATATTTCTTCTCAATTTCATTTTGAAAAATATAAAAAATAAAAATAAAGAAAAAAAAACATCAAAGGTTGTCGGAAAAGTCGTTGACAACATCGAAGGTTAATCAACTTAAAAAAAAAACATTCAAACGAAATTATATTTATCACACTCAAGTTTATTTCAAACGATTTTATTGATAAAAAAAAAAAAAAAAAAAAAAAAAAAAAAAAAAAAACTAATATGATTTTTGAACTAAACAATTACAATTTTTATTTTGGCAATACTAAAAGTTAACTAATATGATTTTTCTATACCAAATCCTAAACTTTTTTGCTTTGTAAAAAAAAAAAAAAAAAAAACATAACCCTAAGTGTTGTATATCATTAAAAAAAAACTAGAAAAAGAAAACAGTCAGTTTGAACCTTTGATTCAGAACCCCATGTTAAAACAGATCAACACTCCAAACACATATTATTTTATCCCTAATCTGCACCCCAACACACAGATTATTATAACCCCCATACTATTATAATCGCCAGATTATTATAACCACCAGATATTATAATCGCCAGATTATTATAACCAATTCAGCGCCCCAAACAGCCCCTAAATAGGGTGTGAGGAAACTCGTAGGATATTAAATCCTAGGTAGGTGGTCCTCATAGATTGAACTCATTCCCTCTAAGCCCCTTATTTTTTCTATGGCCCTTATTGATATGATGGTTCATGCAACAAACATGATTTACACAACATAAGCACAAAAATTATGTTTAGAACAAAGTTTTTATTGGTTTTGAGATGGAACCTCATGTTATCTGATATGGTATCATAACCCATAAAAGCCCAAATAGGTATTCGGTCTAAGAAAAAAAAAATCACATCCAAGAATGATGAATCCAAAGAGACATCATCTTAAAGGAGCATGTTGGAGATCTCACATTGGAAGGATATGGTGTGATGAATAGAGTCTTCACAATTTATAAGATATATGGACTACTCTCATAGTCAATTGGTGTTGAGATGGAACTCATGTTTGTCTAATATGACATACTATATTAAAAGGGGTTAAGAGAAGAGAATTTTTACATTCCTTTATTGCCCTTAAATTTTTTTATAATGACTATTTTGTCTTTCTACCCTAAGAGGTGAGAATCTTTTGTTTCCTCTTTTGCCCCTATTTTTAAAGTAAATTCCTATTTTACCCTTTGTTGATGGGACACGACTCTTTTGAGTGTAAGTTTCCATTGAGTCCAATAGATGTAATTGATGTCGACGATGATTACACATTGAATTGGTAAATCCATTCGTGTATAGGTGTGATCCATGTATAAGAAAAATATATATAATATATAATTGTCAAAATATCAAACTATATGAAAATTTGTCTAATAGGTGCAATTGATGTCGATAGGATGCGACTGTTCATATGGAGATGGTTACACATTGAATTGGTGCATTCATTCGTGTATAGATGCTATCCCATGTATAAATAGAAAATATATAATTGAGAAAATGTCAATTATATACAAATTAATACATTTTAGGTAAAGAAACTTAGAAGTCCGAAAAAAATAATAATAATAATAATAACCAAAATTGTTTTATTTCTATTCTTGATATGATAATTATTAAATCTATTGTCCAAGTTTAAATTAAAAAAATATGTGCAACGTACGTGTGATAATATTATGTCTATAAACATACTATATAATATGAAATCTTTTATTTTTATCACTAACTTTCAAAAGTTTATGGTATTTGTTTATTACATTACATATATTAAAAAAAAACGGCTATTTTCTCTTATTCTAATTTAAGACTATATGATTCGGCTAGCATTGCACGAGTTACTTGACTAGCATGGCAGGGATGTTCTCTTTTCCCGTACCAACAAGGCTCAGACTGACACCTGATCCAATAGGAAATAGGGGAGTGAGTGGGAGATAATTAGATGATTTGATTCGTTACACCTTTGGTCAAAAATCCAGGGACCAAAAGGAACTAACACCAAAAGGAATACCATCCCCATTCCACTAGATTACCAGTCCATTTCCATTGCAAGAAAACACTCTCATATGTGTGGGAAAAGTGAGAAATCTTCAACTATTATAACTCAATGTCAATCTTAGTCTGAAAACAAAATTGACAAGCATAAGCCTTAATTTAATTTCAAAGTTTCAATGATATCAAAGTGCTTATAAGCTCATCAATTAATACTCTACATCGAATGCCTCAAAACACTCATTATAATATTATTCATCTACAAAACCAGTTTTGGACTTTGATAAATTACAACATCATTTACAAAGTATTCATAACTAAAACTAATCACCAAAAAAGAAAAGGCACATACTCATTCATTGCCTTTGTTGAGGATCAAAATCCCTTAGCTGAACTCTGCCAAACCTCCACAGATTGCTGATCTTTTCTTGTTACAAACATCTTATTCCCTCCAAATGCCAAATTGGTCACTCTCCCACCTCCCAAATCCTTCACTCTCCCCATCAAATTCTTCCTAAAAACTCTCTCCTCTAACCCTAACCCTAACCCTCCTTCCTTGCTTCCTCCATTTCCAACTGTTACTTCTGACCATAACTCTATGCTCCCTCCTTCTCTGCTACAAAACACTTGATTTCCATAACTCTCAATCTTCCCCCCAGCCCCTGCCTTCTTCCCATTCCCCACCTTCATCCTGTCCCCAAGGCAGATCCATGGATTCCCATCTCCAAGCTTTCTCAAATCTGCACTGTAAACTTCACCAGAGCTCACACCAATCTTGAAAATGGCTGACAGATTCTCAGATACTGTTATGTCTGAGAAACAGTCCACCTTCTCCTTCAGCTCCCAAGCTGTGTTCCCTGTTCTAATGTCCCAGAATTTGATGTTGCCCTGTACACCAGAAGGCCCACTGTGAGAACCAGAAGCCATTAACAGATTATAACCTGCAACCCATTTCAACATTGTGGCTGGGATCGCCGAATCGATCTGGGCGCCGAAGATCTCATTGTGAGCGATTTCGGTAACGGGATTGAAGGTTTGTAAGTCGTATATCATGATGGAATTTGAGTTTCGTCGGCCTGATTCGAAGCTGGTGAAGAGAAATTGAGAGGACGCTCCAATGGCTTGCACGGTGGAACTCGATCGAGTCACGTTCTCCCAACTGAGAATCGTTCTCACGTGGCCGGTTTCGAGATCGAGGATTTGCAGGCCGGAGAAGTCGGTGGCGCCGGCAGCGGCCACCGACGGCGACAAGGCTAAAAGAGAATCAATGGCGGAGAATTGCGTCAGAATCGTCGTCTTCCTCTGAAGCGACCAATCGAAGGAGGTGATCTTGCCGCCGTTGGCGACGTGGACCGATCCAAACGGCGTCGTCGTAATCGCCGAGGGTGGGTCTCGGCCATTGAGGGGCAAAATCTGCGATTTCTCGAGGTTGAAAGCTTCGAATTGAGAAGGATTAGACAAAGAGTTAATCAAAAGCGACTCGATTCCGTAGAACTGCGACTCTGAAATTAGGTCTTGCAGATCAAACGCCTTGGCTTTAGAAGGAAGATAACCCGTTCTGAGAAGCGAAAGGACGATGGAAAAGAGATCGGGATCTCGATCGATAAACGGCACGACTGATTGCGATGAATCGAAGATGGTCGATAACAGAGATTTGGAACCGGCTAGGGCTAGGGTTTGCTTGGTGGTTTGAAAGAGATGACCACCGACATTAATGGCGATGATGTTAGATTCAGGGCTTAATAATGGCGTTCGAATCGCAGCAGCAGAAGAAGAAGAAGACGACATGGAACCAGAAAAAGGGGGCGACATTATCGAAAAAAATTGGGGATTTTGAAAGAGAGGGAAATTTAACGAACTTACGAAGAACAAAGAGGAGAAAGATGTTGTTGACTATAATCTCAAAAGTCAAAATGTTTTATTTTTTCTCCTACTATTCCTTTTTATATTGTCTTTTTTATCCTTTGACTTTTTTTTTCTTTCTTGTGTGGTAAAATTTTAGGGTTGTTGAATTGAAGTTATTATTAGCAGGTCATCTGTGATTATAAAAGAGAGAATAATTTTATCCATAAAAATATTATATAAAAACAAGAAATATATATTTTTTAAAAAGAAGAAGAAAAAAAAACATGTGTAAAACATTTATTCATTGAATTTTGTTCTAAAGATAGAAAATTAATTTGGGAATGTTTTTTAATCCTGTTTTTCAAGTTTTTATTGATGCTCTATCTCTATGGGATGGTAGTTTTTTCCTTGAAGGAAGAGGATAAATAATTTATCATATCATAATAACGTCAACAAAAGAAACTCATCATATGATGGAACTTTTATTGATGAACTTCTTAGGGATGTTCGAGTGGACATTCGTATTATGCATGAAAATATATATATATATATATGTTTTCTTTAGTGATTTTCCATGGATATTTACACTATAGATGAAAAGGAAAAAGAGGAGAACAAGTTTTTTTTTTTTTTTTTCAGTGGACTTCAATATAGGCGACTTTTTTGTGATGAAAAAGGACAAGATTTTTTTTGTTTAGAATAAGAGATGTCGTAGACTGACAACAAATTTAAGACTTTGAAATTTCACAATTCTTTCTAATAGATTATTGAGCTTTGTCATAGGTCTCTAGATTTAATCTTATGTCTAATAAATCCCAGGTTTAAAAATATATAATATGTTTCTCAACTTTTAGTTTTATGTCTAATATGTTTATGTCATAAGTAATTTTTTTTTAAATTCACCCATTTATTAAACTTAAAATTGAAAGCAAGTGATCTTATAGATCCATGAATTTTAAATCTATTAGATAAAAGAACCTTTTAGGACTTTTTTTTTCTTTTAAGTTCAAATGTATATTAAAAACAATTTTGAGAATATTCATCCACTAAATGCAAGTAAATAACCATTTGGTTTTTGGTTTTTGAAAATTATACGTAATTTTTTGAAAACTTTTTTTGGTTTTCAAAATTTGACTTGGTTTTTGAAAACAAAAAAAATATATATAGATACTTAAACAAAGAAAATCATGGGTAGAAATAGGTGTTTATAAGCTTAATTTTCAAAAACCAAATGGTTATCAAACGGAACCTGGGCCTGTTTGATAACGTTCTCGTTTCTTGTTTCTAATTTTATTAAGAAATCTAAGCATTTAATAACTATGTAGGTTTCTTGTTTCTCAATTTTTAGAAACACTCTCAAAATTTGTATAGAACTTTTGGGAACAACTAAAACTAGTTTCTCCTTTCTTGTTCTTGTTTTCATTTTTTTCCAAACACAAATAAGAATATAAGTTTATTATTATTGAATGTATAGGTGTTAGGGTCATGAAATTCTATTTTTCTTTATTAAAAATGAAGAAACGGAAACAAGAAACGAGAACGTTACCAAACGAGCTCTAAATAAATAACAAAACTGATAACACTAAATTTCATGAACTATTAAACCAATTATTTATCCATCGATTAGTTTGATTTTATTTTATTCGTAATTTGTCAACGGTCAATTCAATTTTCAAATAATCGATTTCAAAATTGATTTTTCTTAGCAAGTTTTTAAAAGTGATTGTATTTGAATATATATATATATTTTTAATCGGATTGTATTTGGATATGTCTAAAGCTATGATTCAAATTTTACCAAGTAAAAATGCTTTGTAGAATTTTCAGTAACCAAACAAGATTTTAAAAAATTATAGAAATAGAAAGCATACGCATTTTAATTACCTTTTTTTTTTTTTTCCAAAAATACTTATATGATAAGTGATTAACTTAAAAGCACAAAACAGAGCTGCTAATGCTGAAATGGATTTAAAAGAAGAAAGCTTCATAAATAGCTTTATAGTCCACCACACCATAGCACTTAAAATTCAAACAAGCATTTCTACATGAGGCTGAAAAGTGGTGATATTATTAAGTTCTAAATTTCTTTCCCATCCCATAATATATTATTATATGATATTTTCAAGCTGCTAAGCTTTTTGATGCAATTTCAAACACATTTTCAGACAGTCCATTGGCAGACAATATCTTCTCCAGTTGTGCCTGCAGATATCATAATCATCATCAACATCACATATTATTTTAACCCAACCAAATGCCAGCTGATAACAAAATCTACTTTGCAATCACAATAGTAAACATTACCTTGGCAAGACTTTGTCGGTGTTCGTCGTAACGCCTCCATCTCGAGAAGGCAGAGACCATTCGAGAGGCCACCTAGAATCAACACGTGAATCAGAGAAGATATTGTGAGAGAAAGGAATGGCGGGCGGGAAACTTTAATCAGAACTGAGAGATCGAAACACCGATTCTAACAGTTGATGAGAGTTCTGAACTCACCTGGGGATTGATCTTGTCTAGTTGCATGACAACTTCTCCCAAGAACTTATAGCCCGATCCGTCCTTTGCGTGAAAGTTGACGATAGATCCACAGAAACCTCCAATCAAAGAATATACCTTGTTTGGATTTCGAAGGTCGAATCCCGGGTGATTTAGGAGGTTCTGAACATTCTCAATATTACCAGGAATGTCTGACATGGCTTGAAGAGCAAACCATTTATTGACAACCTGACAGTGAAGTGTAGAACAATTAAGTCACAACAATTTGAAGAAGCATTCCAAAGAACTATATAAACCTTTTAGAATGATGCAACCAAGCAATCAAAGAGTCTAAAACTCTATGAAACGCTTGGACTAATATTGATATTCAAAGAGATTTAATCCTCCATTTTATAGACTCTGATTAAGAATTATAAACTACGTCTAATTACGCTAAATCATCAAAATGGGAAGAAAAGAAATAGTAGCGACTAACCAAATAGTCGTGCTGCCACTTGGCGTAGAAGTCAGCAAGAATCTCGTCACGAGTTTCACCTGGCTTCTGGGCTATAGCCACCAAAGCTGCAAATTGGTCGGTCATATTCGAGGCATTCTTATACTCGTGAAGCACGAGACGGGAAATCTCTGCATCCTCAACTAATGCAAGATATGCTGAAAACAATCAAAGAAAATGAAGATATCAGTCAACCTGACAAGTTCACAGAGCATGTACTTCAAAGATAAAATTAGTTTCCTCGAGCAGACCGAGAGAAGTATTCTTCAAAGCACGCCTGGCCATTTCGGGATGGTTAAATGCATATGCTTCTGAACTCCTATTGTTTTCTACCTGTGAAGATTAAAGACAGAATTTTATGTACAGAACAAATAGTTCAGACTTCAGAGTACATTCATTTCACTATCAAATTGGAGGCTCAGAGAAGTCCATACCGCAGTTAGAAACTCTGCTTTCAATGCATTGGCCAGTTGCTTTCTGATGAAAGTTCGAACAGCATGAACAGCATCAGGATCTGCAACCTCCATCATGTCCATTATTTCCCCTTCGCCAGGGAGAGTTATTGCTTTCGCAATGAATTCCTGGATTACCAATAGTCATTAACTGACATCATTAGTATTGTCTCCATACCGTCCAGCTACCCGCCAATTCAATGAAAGAAGGGAAATAAGGAACTTCAAAAGAACCGAAGAACGAAACTAAATGCATGACATACTTTATCCAAGCTTGAGTCAGAAAGTATGGATCTCAGACCCTCCACAAACTTCGAGTTAAGAACCAATGGTTTATTTTGTTGGTGATCAGCCACCAATTGAAGCATTAATTTCCGTGCCAACACTTGTCCAGCCTCCCAACTAAATCACAAAATGACCGGAAAGATGACCTTTAGTAGTTATTCTACTGAATTAACCTTTAAAAAAGTTGATATAAACACATACCGGTTGAACTCGTCTGAATCATGGGCAAGAAGGAAAAATAGATCATCGTCACTTAGATCTGTTTCCAGGCGGACAGGAGCACTGTAGCCCCTAAACAAAGATGGAACTGGCCGCTCAGGTACGTCGGAGAAGACAAACTCTTCTTCTTTCTGCATCAAGCATAGTTATCAATAGATATGAGAAAACATGGATTCTAATTCCTAATCTCCAGTTCTTAGCACATGAAATTTTCAACTCAAGCTTATTTTCCCTGATCAAATGGAAAAACAAGCAAGTGGAGGTCTGAACTTGCTGACATGTTCGTTCAACCACCGTAATCGGCCAAATGGAAGTTAGCATAGTCAAACAAAAAATCTAACCACCAATACAGTTATACCCATAACCAGTTTGCAAATGAAGCAGTAACAGAATGATGTAATTTGTTTGCTAACCTTGGTCAACCTGAGGACTGTGGAGTAGACTGGCTGATTATTTTCAGTTATAGATTCCAACACCCCATCATGATATATAGAGGACAGAGGCAAATTATTGCCAGCTGAGCCTAGCAAACCAAGAGCAACAGGTATAAACATTGGCTCTTTAGCTGGCTGCCCAGGAGTTGGTGGAACATCTTGCCTGTGGAAATTTTAGCCACTAAGCACAACTTCAACTACGAAAAAGATTGAGAAGATATCAATGTCCAAAGGATTATATACCTGAACTTCAGCGTCAAGGTCCGACCATCGGAATTGTAGGATGATGTAACTTTAACTTGAGGTGTCCCAGCTTGAGAGTACCTGTATTTCAGTTATATTTATAAGCACTATAAATTTTGCATGAAAGAAAATTCAAATGAAGTAAAAGTAGTCATAAACACCATAGTAAGAAGTTAGCAAAATCGGCATTATTTGCATCCCGCATTGCGGCATAGAAATCTTCACATGTAACAGCTTGTCCATCATGTCTCTTGAAGTAAAGATCCATGCCCTGGGATAAAAACAATTTTGATCAAACAACTTCTCAAGTTGAGAGCTATCATAAATAAAAGACATTTTTGGATCACAAGGATAATACATTGTATCGATGGAAGGAAAGAATTTTAAAGGTCTAATATAATCTTAGAAATTATTTTTAAATAGTTTCAACCCTTACTTTTCTAAATCCTTGACTTCCCAATAAGGTCTTGTACATCCTCACGACTTCAGCACCCTAAGTTCACAAGACATTAATTGTTCATTATCGAAATTTCTTGACCCAGAGTAAAAGGGGAAGCACTATGCTTAAATGTCAAACCTTTTCATAGACCTGCAAAGAGAAATCGCCAAATTAGATAATCTCTTCATAGAAAGAGAAGAAAATGAACTTAATGGCATGTAAAGACTCGATGATAAAGCCTACCGTCACTGCAAGTTCAAATTGGTACAGGACCCGTGTCAGATCATAACTTCATACTTGATAGAAGAATATTAAAACCCCAAGGTTCAAAAGAAGTCTACATTAGTACAATTGAAGAAAAGAAACCAAAAATGGAAAGGAGAGAACAAACAAATAGCTTGAATTTTGCACAAACCCATAGAGAACAACACTTTCCTGTGTAAAAATTGTCCATCTGTAGAATGTTGGGATTAAACAGTTAGGGAGTCTGTCAAAATGAAATAGGCTACAGAGAAAAGTTCACATAAATATAACTATTAACCTTGATATAGGAATGTGGTCGAACCGGATGAGCCATGGGACCGGCATCCTGCAGAATAGAAATGAAAGAACAAAATCAGCTTTGAATGCTAATTTTCTACGTCAATTCAATTGGGAGTTGAAATTTAGTACATAGTTCGTGAGAGAAAATATAAATTTGATATATACGTGTGTGTTTGTGTGTGTGCTTAGTTATGGAAATCTGAAAAGCAAACACATGAGGCAAACCTGTGGAAACTGATAGTTTCTAAGTCTTGAAACATCAGCAATTCGTTTTACAGCACGACTTCCCATGTCAGATGAAAATTCCTATATCGAGGCAATGAGAAGAATTTCTAAGGATCAATCAGGTGTTATAGTCAAAGTTGCAAATATCTCAAGGGGTAAATATCATACCTGATCACGGAAAACAGTAAGGCCTTCCTTCAGGCTCAGCTGGAACCAATCACGGCATGTCACCCTGCATATATATATATATATTTATTTTGCCAGCAATAGTTTAAAACGGAGCACAAGCCTGAAATACATGCTGCTCTAGGGAACAGTAAGAAAAAAAAATCTACAGGGTGAATTTTAATAATGGTTGGAGAACATAATATAGAGGAACGATTCAAGGGATGTACACAAAAAATAACATTTAAATTTCTAGATTATATTGGTTCTTGAAGCAACCTGTTGCCAGTCCAGTTGTGGAAATACTGCAAGACAATATAAAAAAAAAAAAAATCATATGATTATGTGATCATTAAAACTCTGCTCCAAAATCAGAGAAAATAATATTCACAGCTCTTGAGTAATAAAACTTTTATGACAAACCTCATGGCCAATCACTCCTAATATGGCAGCATAATCTGCATCAGAAGCAGTCTCTGGAGATGCCAAGACAAGTTTTGAATTGAAAATCTGTTGAAAAGAAAAGGAAACGGCATGACTAAATTTTTTAAATCAGGCACATGGTCACGAAAGAAACGAAGTTTAGAAGGCAATACATTCAAACTCTTGTTTTCCATGGCTCCCCTGGTCATTAAAAAAGAGACCATCAGAATCTAAAATGAATAAGAAGATACATTTTTTAACCGAAGTCATCTAGAGCCAGTAAAACAGTGAAAAAAAAATGAACCGAAACAAAAGCAAAAAAGATAAAGAATAATAAAATATAGAGAACACACATGTTGAAATCTGGAACAGCCACAACGTTGAAGAGATCCAGATCATATTCTAGTCCAAAAACCTGTTTTCAGCATATTGAAAAAAAAATGATTTTGTATTAAATATTGTATATTGCTTGCATGTAAATCGATGAAAAATTTATTGATATTTGAAAATACTAACATCTTCATCCCATTTCATGGCTGCCTTTAGAGAATACATGGCATGCTCAGTCTTGGGCAAGTCTTCAGCTGGGGTCCATATCTTCAAGGAGATTTTCCTACCTGAACGAGTAATAAAAACATCGTCTCTGCTTACCAACTTGCCAGCTACTAAAGCAAACAAGTAGCAGGGTTTCTTAAAGGGATCCTCCCAAAGGGCAAAATGTTTTCCACCCTGCAGAAAGAGTGCTTGTGATGAGCATGTAACATGGGCATAATACAAAATGCTATCTAGTTGTGTAAAATGAAGTTCACCTCTAAATCACCCTGATCTATAAGATTCCCATTAGATAGCAGCACTGGGTATAATGATTTATCGGCTTCTATGCGACATGTGTATTTCGCCATTATATCAGGACGGTCCTGCTCAACAATCACGGTGCATTAGTTAATTGTATGTCAGATGGCCTAAATTATAGATCTATGAAAATCATTAAACAAAACAAAACAAACTCCTCCAACCTGGTAAAATGTGATCTTCCGGAAACCTTCAGCTTCACATTGTGTGCAGAAATTTCCAGTTGATTTATAGAGTCCCTTCATCCAAAGGAAATTACGGTAAGGTCTATAGTTGCAATGCAAAAAAAATAAAAATAAAATACTATAGAAAAGAAAACAGAGAGAGAAAGAGAGAATTATCTATGGATGTATGTTTAACCTCTAAAGATGTGTTGTTCTGAGGACATATCTCATTGACAATTTCCAAAGTAAAAGAACTAGTTGGCGGTGATAGGATCGTCAAATGTCGGGAGTCCAGAATGTAATCTTCCTCCTGAAATTTAGGGGCATAAAAGATGAAATAAAGACAATAAGTCCATGAGAATATTATACTGGGACTGCTTTTGCATCAAATATAATATAAGGGCAACAAAATTCATTCGAGCAATTTGCTTTGGCAGTTCAAAATACACTTCACATGCATGAGTATAGAAACCGGTTGGACATGATTATATGCAGTATACACTTGAGTATGCAGTATCTAAACTATACAATCATCTACCTTGAGGTCCTCACTGTTAACCTTGATTGAAATCAACTTCATATCATTCCCATCCAAAACCAGAGGAAATTTGGATCCTGAACCAAAAAGTAAAGAAACAATTGAATTGATTATGGGGAAATTTCACACTAGAGGAACCACATGAACATTGGTGTGACAGATATCTCACTCAAGTTTATAGGTGAAATATTGCAAAAGGGCAAAGACAACAACAATGCTTAACAGTATATTACAAAAACAGTTGGTTGTTGCTCTGAGTACCTTCAACTCTAGGGAACACTGTTATTCTTGAGCTGACAATTGTTTTCTCCTCACCCAACAAAAATTTCAAATCAACCTATAGAAAATTTATGTTTTACTCAATAATATAAGAAACTGATGGTGAAAGTATTCAAATCCAAAATTAAATTAAGGTTTGTGTACCGTGTCAAAATAATAATCAGGCATCTTGTAATCTTTCAAAAATATCTCTTTAGGTGTACCCATTTTGTTTTCTTCAGATTTTTCTTGCAAGGCTTCAGTTGCAACCGAACAAATCAGCTTCCTACTAGCTTGTTTAGCCCCCTGAAAAAGGAAGAAAAAAAAAATTGAGGGCGATATGGTTGGCTATAAATGTGAAAAATCTACTAATACATTCTGAAAGGCAAGAAAATTAAATAGGCCGGTTGAATAGTAAAATATTTGGGGTGGGTATGAACTATGAAATGGCATGCAAGCACATTAGAATGCAAAGTGATGCTGCATCAAGTTATGAGAGCTTACAAATGGCAAATGGTATGGAAAACGATAATTTAGTCCAGATTTCACCTGAAAAGGGAAAAGACATAATAAAGGAAATGTTTAGAAATGTTCTATACTTTTTACTTAAACCCTGAAATTTGAAACACATAAAGAACGAACAATAAATTCAGTTCGATAACGCCTGTCTCAGACTCTCAATGATAAATAGAAACCAAAAAATGCTGAAAAAATGCAAGAACCTGTGAAGTAAACAAGGGCCTCTGTCTAGTGCTACGTTTAACCGAAATTCCAAATAAATCAACACAATGCTGTGCAGCTCGAACCTGCAAAGAAAGAACTTGCCAAGTCGGTAATTTTCCTTACAGACGAAAATAAACTACAAGTACATGCTCAACTTTCCCAATTTGAAGTTTCATTTTGAAAGGCAGCCAACAAAAATAAAGGGTAATTCACGGATACTATCCTAAAGAAGATAGAAAGCAGCCTAAGAAGCCCCAGAAAAAGAACAGATACTTCAAGACTAAGACTTTGATTCAAAATTGTAACATGAAACACAGCACATAAGATCAGACCAAGCCATTTTGCAACCTCAAATGATAAGGAATCAAAGATAAAAACAAAGTAGTTCATACACTACACATGATAATATGAACTTCCCACTTTCTCAACACAGCATTTTCTCTACGAGAATCGGATAGAAGTACAAACATAAAGAAACAAAACGAAGCAAACTGGGAAATGGGTAATCACAGGAGCAGATGAGATCAAACCCAAGAGGTTATTCCTTGCCAATCCCACGCTCTTGCATGGTAGAACCAACCGGGCCATTCAGCTAAAAGAATCCTGAACGAGCTCTACTGATATCAATTACTTTTCACAAACCCAGAAACGAGGCGACACCTCGACGAAAATAAGCAAAAACCCAGATAATCAAATCAAAAACCAAAATCAATCCACCCAAATATCCCTAGATCAAAAATACCCTCAATACGAAAGCAAAGAAGAACGACCCAGTTCGCTCTTATAAAGAGGATATAGGGATAACCCAAAATCTGGACAAAAAAATTCAGTAAAGAAAAGATAAAAATGACATTTATATACAAACATAAATTCAAAAATTAAACCTCCACAAGAAATATTAGAGAAAACTTGGGCTTGTGCAGTTACCTTCAAGAATCAAAATGAAGAGAACTAAAGATCTTTTCCTCTCTACTATTTTACTGTCTTCCTCCCTTCTGAAAGCCTCTGATGGAACAAGCAAGAAGATGAACGTCACAATTGGAGATATTTATAGGAAAAAAGAGGGATTAAATAATCAAAAGAATACTTTTTTTTTCTTTTTTAGTGAAGAAATCGCTGGAAGATATAGATTGGCTGTTGTAAATTGTAATGGGTGCTAATCTTTTTACTGTTTTCTCGAATCTATTTATTGTGTCAATTTTCTATCAAAATAGGAAAAAAAAAATCGGCATCCAAAAAATAATTTTTTTTTTTTTCCTTCTTCTTCTTTTTCTTTTGGGGAAATTTCTTATATCAAAATTTAAAATTATTTCAAAAAAAATTATTGCACTGTTCATCCATATTGTGGATGTGTTCTTCTTGGGCAACAAGTCAAAGTCACCCTTTGCATATTGGCCAAGTAGTTGTAGATTTTGTATTTCTTTTTTAATTTTGAAATATATAATAGGGAAGGGGAGTTTTACTAAAATTTTCATTTATAAAGTTGGGGGGAAAATTTTGAATGAGTTTGTATCAGTTTTCGTCTTAAATTTTAGATTTTGTAATTTGAACTTTTAACTTAAATATACGTTGCAATTTTTATCCTATTTTACTTTAGTCATGTTAAAGTTATCCACTAATTTTATTTTAGCAAACGGTACAATAGAAATATCTCAAAACTCGCTATTCTAAACAAAAATTCCAAAAAACCTCATACAAAATTAGGCTATCCTATATTCAATTATGCCAAAGTTATCCGCCAATTTTGTTTTAGCAAAACGTAAAAACTTTTACTAAAAAAATAAAGTCTGCACAAAATCAGGTTTGATTAATGTACAAAATGGACATTCAAATAATTTTGTAACGCCCGTAACTTGAGTTAAATCTCATGTTTTATTAGTATGGAGTTAGCTTGGGTTAATTTGGAATTGGTGGGAAAATAGAAGAATTGAAAAATTGGTGAAATTCAAAATTCAAGGCTGGAGTGGCATTTTTTTGAAATTTAGGTGAAATAAGAGTCAGGCCCAAGCCCATTAGGCTTTCATTTAGCCATTCACGCAGCCCTAGGTGAGGGGAATTTTTCAGCCCTCTTCTCTTTTCCACGAGCAGCCGCTCAAGGTAGGGGGAACACCATCTTCTTCGTCAAACAAAGCTCCGACCAGCAGCCCAATCGTGAAGCTCTCCTCCGGCCACCAGACCCGAGCTTCAGCAGCAACTCGCGGTGCAACCTTCGTCGTGCGGCGTGCGGCGTTCCGGCAGGGCAGCAATCTCAACGGCGGCAGCGGCGACGTCTTGTTCGTGGCGGCATAGCAGCAAGCAGCAGCGTGGGTCTCGTTCGCGCAACCGTCCGACCAGATCTACCTCAGCTGTGTTCGTTTTTGGCGTGATTGGGTGGACTCCAGCGGCAGCAGTTACTTCCAGCAGCAGTAAGCGGTTTTCCGACGTTTCGGTGCGAACTCCAGAGGCGGTTTCAGGCTGTGGGTGTGGGTTTCGAGTTCCAGCAATTAAAGGTGGATGTTCAGCGAGTTTTTGGTTGATTTTGGTGTTGGGTAAGCTAGTTTATGGTTTTGTTGGTTGATTTATCGTTCAATCAAGTTTACCCATTAGTTGTAGCTTCCGATTTCAAGGTTCCTTTGGCGTTAAGAGTTTAGTTGACGGATTGGAGCGTTTTTTTTTTTTTTGGGAAACCTCGGACAGCAAGTGTACCTCTGTTTTGGCCTTGGAGTTAAGGTGATTAGTGCGGTTCAAGAGCGTTTAAGCCAAGGTAAGTGAACTTACTATTGAACCCTTTTTAATTGGGTGCGCATACTTGATTTTCTAAAATATTTGTTTTTATGAGTTGTTCTTGAAATTTATTATTATTTATTAAAGACATGAAAGTTGAGCATATTTCAACTATGCATAAGTTTATGAAAAGTCATTGAAAGCATGAGAATTATTATTATTGTTCATATTTGTTAATGTTTAAAATAGCTGAGTTGGTGGTCTCTTGAAATTCCATTAAAGGTATTAGTTTAAATTATTTATAAGTGTAATTCAGCGTACATGAAATTGATGTATGTTTAGAGATGCCTACGTAGGGCTTAGGGACATGAAATTGATGCACCTAAGTCGAGGGTTGTGAAATTGACGCCCTCGAGGTTTCGTGAAATTGACGGCCTTTGTAGGAGACATATGAAATTGATGTATCTAGAATGTGTATGAAAGTGATGCATATTCTCTCTCATTAGAAATACACATGAAATTGATGTGTCTAGGATATGCATGAAATTGATGTATATCCTAAGCTTAAATTAAAGTTTAAAGCCACCAAAATTATATTGATTGTTGAGTTTAAAAATGTTTTTAAAGCGTGACCCAATCTCAATAGTAGGGTCACTTACTGAGTATTTAAAATACTCATTCTTTTCAAAAATGTTTTCTTTTCAGGCAAGGACAAGGACAGATGAAAGGCGATTGATGAGAAATCGATAGATGGCCATGAGAGGACTCAAGTTCATTATTTATTTTATTCCGCGTTAAGAACCATGTTTTACTTTTGTAAATTGTTTTAAGAAGATTTTGTTTTTAGAGGCCTTGTACATTCATGTTTTAGGAATTATTTAAGTTTATTTAAAACCTTTGAAATTAGAGATCTCGAATAAAAAGTTTTGCTTTAAAGTTTTTGTTTAAATTAGTGTTTCTGTTTCCAATTATTTTTATTTAAAAAAATGTCTCCAAAGCATGCATTGTCGTAACGGTCCCTTTAAGGCTTATTAAAAAGTCGGGTCGTTACAAATTTTTTCAAAATGAAGAAATTTCAGCATAAATCCAACTCTAATATCTTTTTTTCTTTTTCATTTTTTTTTGTTTTTTTTTTTCACCAAAAACTTCGTACCGGAATCCGGATTCGGCCCTTAACGGCCCCGACATTCCCCTGCGACTTGGCCACGCCACCATACTTGTCTGATACTACTTCTAAGATTGAAGACTGTCCCCACAAACCAACACGGGGTCCTTTTAGCATGTTTTGTCCTCACTCACATGCTTCCTAGGAAAATTCCCAGGAGGTCACCCAACATAGAACTTTTTCAAGCCAAGCACGCTTAACTTCAAAGTTCCTATGATTGAGCCACCGAAAAGGAAGGTGCACCTTGTTGGTATAGGTAGTATCTATCAATTCTTTTAAGCTTATCTTGACTATACTTTCATGTCCTCAAGATCCCTCTCATTCGGATGTGATCTCGGTTCATTCATGTACCCCTCCTAACGTCGGGCGTCACATGCCATATATTTTACATCCATTGAATGTGAATAGATTTATTTTCATTCATGAATTTTCAAATGAAAAATCTATTAAAGAGTAAAAATTGTAACAACTTGAATAAATATTATTGTATTTATCAAATTTTAAGATGCATGTTAATAAAATAAGTTTAAGATAAAAACCCAATATATATAGTTGAGTTCGAGATATAAAGTGATAATTTTTCCTAAAAGATCCTTTTTCCTTCTTTGAATAATGCATATTAGCTTTTTTTTTTTTTTTTATTTTATTTTTTATTTCTTTAGTTCGACAACATTTGGGGTGAGGGGTTTCGAACGTCTCACATCTTAGTTAAGGATACATAACAATTATAGACTCACTTTGGTAAGAATGTATATTAGTTGTAATTGGTTGGTAATTGTTGACATATTTTAAGGAATGTTTTTGGTGGTCCACACTCATTGGTGTAAATAATGAGTTGAAATTTTATTTTATTTTTATTTTTACAACATGTAGAGGTGGAAAATTCGAACCACGAACTTCTTTATCTTCAATACAAATTTTATGCTAGTTAAACTATGCTCATGTTAGTTAGTTGAGATTTTAATCTTAATGATATGATGGTATCAAATGTGTATAGAATATTTATAATATTACCTTTAAAGAAAAAAAAAAAACACACACACAAACAAACAAATAATTCATAATGGAAAACACTCACTTAGGAAAAAGTTCAATTTTTTTACTCAAACTTTGGTGCGTAAATTTAAACTCTAAACTTAAATGAATAGTTTGATGTGTAAATTTAAACTCTAAACTTAATTGAATACCATTTAAACTCTATACATAAAGAAATGGTGCATTTTTATAAGGTTAAATTATTAAAAATATTCTTGTACAATGGTTGGATTTCGATTATCCTCCTAAACTTTTAAAAGTTTCATTTTTATTAAGTTTGAAGTTTGTTTCAAACCGACCCTTTAAATGTTAAATTTACGGATGAAAAATAATGTATTTATACGTGTTTTTATTTTTTATTTTTTCACATATATATGTTCAAATAAGCAACAATACATATGCAAACACATCATTTTTCATTCATGAATTTAACGAAAAATACCTTCAAAAATTGTTTTGAAACAAACTTCAAACGCAAAAATGAAACTTTTGAAAGTTTAGGAGTAAAATTGAAATAAACCTCATAGTTTAAGGGTATTTTTAATAATTAAACCTTTTTATAAAAATATTTTGTAACTAGCTAAGGACGACTTTATAGTTGAATGAGATGAGTTTTTTTTTTTTTTTTTTTTTTGAGATATTAATTTATCTAATTGTGTACAATGCTTTTAATTAATTGGATTTTGGCTCTTTGTTGACTAAGTTCGAGCATCTTTTATCATCTCTGTTTCAAAAAAAAAAAAAAAAAAAAAGCATCTTTTATCATCTCAATTTTGTGATTGGTTTCAAATATTTTCATGATTGAGTTTGAGAAATTTCTTAACACGATTCACCAACAATTTGTTTAGATTTTTTTTTTTTAGTTTCAACTTCTAAATTTAGTTTAGAACATGTGTTGTTGCAACATTTATTCAAACTTAAGATTTAAATTGATGAAATTGAAAATTTAGAGTTAAAACGGACTCGCACACTTAAATTTAGGTATAAAATATCCGAACTTATTCCTATTACTACTTCATCTATTCAAATAATCACCTGTGATAAAGTCAATAAGTCAAATTTAATTAATATATTAGCCAATTGAGATAGTGTTGGAACTTTGATGTCACATTGTATTTGATGTATGCATTTATCCCAAGTAGTTGAACAATTGCACACAATTCAATATCTAAGATACTTTTTTGGTGCGCATTTCAATGAAGATGTTTAATGAAACAATAGGGGAAGATGTTTTGTGATTTTTCTTAATCATAAACCTATTAAAAGGAATAATAATAATAAAAATAAGATTTTTAGTATCATTTCTCAAAAAAAAAAAAAAAAAAAAAAAGAAGATTTTTTAGTATCAACTTAGTATTATCATAGTGTACATATACACATATACACATTTTAAATACTTGATTTAAACCTCAACTTTTAGTAGATAGCAAAGTGAATATAGCTTTCTAAAAAAATAAATAAACATAGTATCATCGACTAAAAGTTCAAAAGTTTGAATCCTTCTGCATTCAAATGTAAAAATTAGAAAAAAAAAAAAAGGTTGAAGACATATGTCTTTCACTCGTTGAACTATGATCAGGTGGGTATTAAGATATTTATCTTAAAATTTCATAAATTTATATAGAATAAACATTTTTTTAAAGGTTTCAAAAGTAAGATGTTGGGTCTTCAAGATTTAAATTTGATTTTTAATTAGTTTTTAAAGTCTTAAATTTGATTTTTTTAAAAAAAAATTGATGTTAGTTGGCTTAATAGAATCACGATATGCTAGTTGACGATTAAACTTCATTGATATGTATTTTAAAAAATGAGTTGATTTCTTTTTTATATAGATTTTTTTTATTTTGTTTACTCAAAGAAACAAATTTCAAAATTTAAAAACCAATTAAAAAAAAATTAAAACTACTTCGATAACTAAACATGTCACTTTTGAAATTTTAAGAGCCAATAAAACTAAATTTATATCTTGCCAACTAGAAGTATTAGTTTTGAAAATTCATTGACCAAATAAAAAATTAGCTCAAATCATAATAACTAAAAGTGTATTTTACACTTTTATATATTACTTTTTCTAGAATAAATTGTATATGTTGATTAAAATTTGATTAGAGTGTATCATGACTAGATTTTTCAAAAAATATATATTTTGATAACCATTTAGTTTTTGGTTTTTGAAATTTATGCTTATTTTCTCACCCTTTCCTTACAATGGTTTTTATCTTTATTAAGAACACATTTGAATTTCTATCAAAAATCTAAAAACAAAAACGAGTTTTTGAAAACTATGGCCTCGTTTGATAACCATTTAGGTTCCGTTTGATAACCATTTCGTTTTTTGTTTTTGGTTTTTGAAAATTATGCTTGTTTTCAAAATTTGACTTGTTTTTTTTAAAACATAAGAAGGTTGTAGATAACAAAACAAATAAAGTTGTGGGGGAAAATAGTGTTTATAAGCTTAACTTTCAAAAACCAAAAACCAAAAACAAAAAACGAAAGGGTTATCAAACGGACCTACTTTTTTTAGTTTTCAAAATTTGACTTGGTTTTTTAAAACAATAAAATAACAAATATAACAAAATCAATAAACTTGTAGATAAAAATAGTATTTATAGGCTTAATTTTCAAAAACTAAAAACTAAAAACGAAATGGTTATCAAACGAAGGTTAAACTTTCCAAAATTTTATATAGTTTACTCCTTAAATTTTTTAAATGTCCGTGATCCTAAATTTCAAAGAATTAATTATTTTTGTTGATGAACTTTTATGCTATGCATGTGATTAAATACCTCTTATCTATGATATTCCTTAAATTTTGGGGAAAAAAAGTAAAACTATGTGCTATAATTTTTTTTCATCTAATATCCTTTCACACAATAATGGTTTTCATTGCCAACAAGAACTTAGCTCAACTGACATAAAGTTGAACTAATAATCACGAAGTCTGTAGTTCGAATCTCCCTTCCCCACATATTGTAAAAAATAATAAAATAATAATAATGACTTTTATCAATCGCTCTAATATACCTTAAACACACATGGTTGAAACCTCAATATCCATTTGCTATAAAAAATGAAAGCAATGATCAAAATAACTATTTTTTAAAAAAGTTCAAAGACCAAATTTGACATTTTCATAAGTTTTTTTTTTTTTTTTTTTTGACATTTTCATAAGTTTAAGGGTGTGTTTGGTTTAACTTTTCAAGAGTTTAATTTTGAAAAAAAAAAAAAACCATTTTGAAAAAATTTATAGTATTTGACAACCACTAAAAATGACTTATTAGAAAATGAGATCGATAAATAAACCATTTTGAGGGAGACACTTGAAACCAACTTTTTTTAAAAGACTTTTTAAGTATACATGTGTATAAAAACACTTATGAAGAAAAACAACCAAACATATGAGTGTTTAAATTATAAACAATTTTTATACAATTTTTTTTTAAAAAAATACATTCTTGAAAAACATTTCCCTAATTTTCTAAATTATTTTTTACGAAAAGACTCATTTGAATTGTTTTTCATTATAAATCTAATAAGTTTAAGGTTCAATTGGATGAAATTGAAAGTTTAGGGCTAAAATTGATATAACTTGCTAAGTTTAGGGTTCAATTCGGTAAAATTTAAAATTCAGGATTAAAATTGATACAACTTGCAAAGTTTAGAGTTAAAAATGATTTTTTTTCCTACTTTTATTTGTTCAATGTGTGGTATACTTTTAATGCTCATACACTCCATTTTTTATATATACTAAATTATTATACATGTTTATTTCAAAATATATATATATATATATATATATATATATATATATATATATATATATATATATATATATATTATACATGTTATTTTAAATTACAACACAAATCAACATTTTGTTTATCTTATTTAAAAAATAAAAAAAAATAAAAAAAATAAAAAAAAAAAAACAGAAAAGGAAAAGAGCATCTAATTAAGGAGAAAGCAAACTACCAGACATGCCCATCCTAGATTCTTAGTTGAATGAAAATCATATTTATCTTCTTAATAAAACCTCTAAAGTAAATACGAGTCTTTTCTTTTATTTTAAAAATAAAAAACATCAAGATTTAGTTTGTCTCAACTTTCAAGTTTGTATTTATTTGGTCTCTAAACTTTAAAAAAAATGTAAATTAGGTCTCTGGACTTTCGATTTTGTATCTAATAAGTCTCTAAACTTTAATAATGTCTAATATATCTTTTAACTTTTAATTTTGTGTCTAATAGATTTATGACATATTCAAAATTTTTAAATATTAACAAATCTTCTAGAAACAAAATTAAATTATATGTATAGGATCTTAAATTTTTGCTTTTATGTCTACTAGTTTTTCACCACGTGCATCTGCTTTTTTATTTATTAAATTTTATCTTAATATTTACAAAATTTTAATTCAGTCTCTCATTTTTGTTTACTCATATTTTCAAATTTATGTATTACAAATGTTTAATTTATTTTATGGTAGTTAAATTTACTACATAAAAAAAATTGCAATTTATTACATAAAAAAAATTGCAATTTATTTTATGGTAACTAGCAAAGTTAAGAGTAAATTTTGATTTTTTTTTTTCTCCTAAATGTTAATTGAACCACTAAATACGACAAGTTATATATTGAATTTTCAAAATGAACCTAACTCAATTGAGATAAAACTTTTATCCTGATTTAAGAGGAGTAAGATTCAAATTCCACACACTTCATGTTATATAAAAAAAAAAAATTATTATTATGTTTTGAAATATACAATGAGTTTTCCTTTTTCAAAAAAAAAAAAAAAAAAGAAAAAGAAATATACAATGAGTTTGGGCTTTAAGCCCAGGCCCAATTCATTTTCTACACGCAAGTCTTCTTTAATGCAGAGCTCATGTGCAGCGCCAATAACCACGCAACGGCTAGAAATGGGAATTATTTAATTTATACAAATTTGAATTGTCCTTTCTCTTCCTAAATTTGTGACATTTTTTTTCTCTTTAAAATAACTAATTTTACCAAATTCAATCTTTTGTTTTTTGAGGGCATCAAATTCAATCTATTAAACTTAGATAAAATGTAGCAATTTTTATGATTATGTTCAAATTATATAACATTCCTTCATTATTTTAATTAAAAAAAATATAAGAATTATTTAAAACTATACACAAAAGTTAAACCTTATCCAAAATAAAGCAGAAATAATGCACAAAATTGACCATTAAATAAATCTTCCAAAACGAATAAATTTCAGCAAAAATCTGGAAGATTTACAACATATGTTGTGTTTTTCTAACATATTGTCAAGTCAATTTTGTAGTACGAATATATTTTATTATTTATTGAACATCTTTTCTCGCAAATTCTTCAAATAAAACCTTTGGTAAAAATGGTAATGTTTACTAATGTTTAAGATTCAATTTGATGAAATTGAAAATTGTGGTAAATATATTGATACATTTGGTCAAGTTTAGGATCTCCCTCCACCATTTTTTCTTTTAGTTAGATGAATGAGTTATCTGAACATATTGTTGATTCCTACTCAATGCCTCATATGTGAGCAAAATGCAAATGGGCAAGAATATACTATTTACAATTTTAGGTTAAAAACCACTTTTTGTCTTCAAACTTTCATGAAAATAACAATTTAGTTTTTGAACTTTAACTTGTTACAATATAGTTTCTATACTTTATCAAATTTGCAACAATTTAGTTTCTAAACTTTAGTATTTAACAATTTAGTTAAAAATTGAAACAATAAAATCCCTAAAGTGAAAAATTCATTAAAATGAAGTGTCAGTTTTAATTATGTCATGACTTAGTCTTTGTAGTTTATAAACCTATTTGATCCCTAATCAATATATCAATCTACATTATGTGAAACAAATCTCTTATTAAATATAAACAATATTTTTTTTTACTATAGAGACTAAATTGTCATCGATTTTTGAACTACAAAGACTAAATTGTTACATACTAAAGTTCATGTACTTAAATTGTTACAAAATTAAAACTACATGAACTAAATCTTGTCACTTCCATGAAAGATCTAGAGCTAAAAGTGCTTTTTAACCAAAATTTTGCTCGTATGACAATATATCCAAATAGGAGAAAATATTAGAAAGTACTTTTGTATCCTCTAAGATGGTTCTATTCTTGATTAGGTTGTCTTTCTAGACTTTCCACCATTTAAATTTCCCATCATAAGGTATAGTTGGAGAATATAATTAATCATACTCTATAGTCTCAACTCATGTGCTAGTTTTAAGCCTTCTCCAATTGTGTCCCAACTCAACTTTAATTGAAATGTGACTAATGTGTTAAAAAGAAGAGAAGTGCTTTTAGACTTTTAGTTGTCATTACATTTTGTTTTCTTTTATCTATTAAAACCCTATCGTGTCTAGCCTTTGGATCCCTCTAGATGCCATGTTAGGTTGACAAATTTTTTTTAGAACTTTATGTTGAAAGGAAAAAGTGAGAAACCATATGCATGTTTCGATAAAGAAAATTTGCAAGTGTCAACATCTTTTTCCTACGTATCTTTTAACTTTTTCTATATAAGTAAGTGATTGCCTACAAAGAAACGACAAATTGTTATGCACATTGCTGATGAGAACATCGTTATAACTCAATCGTATCAAACAATTTAAAATATTTTATAAAAAATGGAGAAAATTTTAAATCATTACAAGACATGGGAGCAACCAAAATTCAAAAATACATAAATAACTTTCACAAATTTCAAAAGGAATATGAAGGGATTGACCTAAAGGGGCATTGCTTTTGATCAAGGGTTCCTTTTGTCTGCATAGGTGATTAAGTATGACAGTGTTTTTTTTTTTTTTTTGTAAGTTGATTAAGGAACAAGAGATTAGTTTAATTTATTAATATAATAAATTTAAATAAAGGGGAGGGGGTAAAAAATAATTAAAAAAGATTAAGGGATTCAAAATTCAAAACAGTACTACTGGTTGGGGGTTATATTATATAAAAATTATTGGGTAAATATTGTTGCATGTGGCTCATGTTCAATTGGTGGGTTTAATTATAAAAGCTAAGATTAGAGATTAGAGATTAGGGCAGCTTCCTGATTATGGGCATAATTATGAGCACTGAAGACTGTGCCCATGCTGTTCTAGACTCTTTTTTTTTTTTTTTTTTTTCCTTTTGATTTTCACTTTCCAGATGGATCATACAGTATAAATTGTTTTATATATCTATTTTTCTTTCCTTAAATTTTGACAAATTGTGCCCACTCAAACTTAAAACGTAATAGTTAAAAGACCAAAAACAAAAAACGATGTGGTTATCAAAGTTGGAGTCTTATCCATACATTTATACAGTGACAGAAGTATAAAGTTAAAAAAACATTTTTGGCCTTGAACTCTCGTTTGATAACCATTTGATTTTTGGTTTGTGATTTTTGAAGATTAGGTTTGTTTTCATCCAATTTCTTTACAATGGTTTTTATGTTTGTCAAGGACACATTTGATTCTTAACTAAATTCCAAAAAGAAAAAAAAAAACACGTTTTGAAAACTACTTTTTTTAATTTTCAAACTTGACTTGGTTTTTGAAAACATGAGAATAAATAGATAACAAAACAAAGAAACTTATATATGGGAGTGATGTTCATAGGCTTAATTTTCAAAAAACAAAAAACAAAAAATTAAGGCCCCGTTTGATAACCATTCAAAAACCAAAAACAAAATAGTTATCAAACGAGACCTAAATGGTCATCAAACGGGACCTTAAACATTGAACTTTTGTTTTTAACAATTTTGTCTCATGTACTTCCAATTTTGTAATGATATAATCATTGAATTGTAGTATATAACAATTTAATCTTTTTACTTTATAATTCATAACAATGTAAACCATACCATGAAAAATCTCATCAAAACTATGTGTCAAATTTTCTAACCTAACAACTTAGTTTTTGACATTTAATGAATTTCTTTTTTTAAAAAAAAAAAACTTGGTTTTTTTTTATTTATAAATATATTTGGTTCGTAATTAGTTTATTGATTTACATAGGTAAGAAATCTCATTAAATCTTAATAATATTTTTCATTATAGGACTAAATTGTTACCAGATTTAGGCTTAGTTTGAGATTGTTGTAGCTTTTAAAATAATTGCTGGCAACTGTGCTCTTACAAAAATCAGCTGAAACTAGAAGTAAATTAGTGTTTGGTAAATTTCAGTGTTAAACATGAAAAAGCAGGTTATAGTGTTTGGTAAATTCAAACGAGATTGTTACGATTTAGCTATAATGACGAAAGTAGACATATCCATTTTGATTATTTTTATATTGATACTCAATATTTAAATTGTTATAAGATAATTATTTAAATTTTATTATAGTTTGAATTTAAATTTCTATTTTGTTATTCTAAAAATTTATATAAAATATTATAACATTGAACAAATGTTATTTCAATTTAAGTACAAACAATTTTTTTTTTCAAAAAAAAAAAAGTACAAACAAAATTTAAGGAAAAATATGATTAAGATAAAAAAAAAAAAAACAACACACAAAATTGATAAACCAAGAACACAAGTTATTGAAAATTCAATCATTGTTTTTATCATCTCAAATGTAGAAGAACGATTATGAAAAAAGTTTTAAAAAAATTAAAACTAACCTGACGAAAGGATCGATAAGAGGTGTGAAAATAAAATTAGGGAAGGATATAATTGGTATTTTGTAAAATGGTTAAAATAGATTGTTCGGAAAGTTATTTTCAAAAGCTACGATTGAATAGATTTTGTAAATTTAAAGAATTCAAAATAGATTTTCCATAAATTAATAAAAAATCAAGTTTACCAAACACCTAAAGTTAGTTAAGATTTTCCTATAATCACTTATAATCCCATCCACGCCAAACGGGCACTTAAAGTACAAAAACCAGATTGCTACATACTAAAGCTTAGAGACTAAATCATTAAAACTAAGCTTTAGAGATTAAAATGTTACTTATTTGAAAGTTCGGAGGCCAAAAATATGTTTTAACTTAAAAACAAAACGATCGAGTTGTTTGGAGGCTATCTTCAACATGATTTTTAATTTTTGTTTTCAATTTAGGATAAAATGAGAATAGAGATTTAACGTTGTTTTGCACTTGAATTGATGGTTTTTGTCGGTTGTTTTACGTATAAAATTTTTACTTGTCTTAGATTTTTTTGTATCCAAAGTTTTTTAACAAGTAAACATGAATTGCACCTATTACCTCTTATCTTGTCCCATAAAATTAATTTTGAAGGCTTTTTAGACAAACGTTTGGCATTTGACTAAAAAAAATAACCAACCAATTCCCAATTCATCTTTGATTTCACCATTCATGTCTCTATGGGTAACTCTATGTTAAAAACTGACTTCAATTATTCAAAAAACTAGTCATAACTCATAAGTTAAGAGATGAGAGAGACATTATTGATAGTATTCTCATTTTTGTAAGAATTGAAATGTGATTTGTAAATATACATTTTTTAATATATGAATTTGCAATTATACTTGTACAGAGATCATGATAGGAAAAAAGTTTGTTGCTTTTTTTTTTTTAATAATTTAAATTTTTTTGGGGGTTGATTTGATTGGACTAGAAGGGGTGGTGGATATGGGTGAATAATGAATTAAATGAGTTAGCAATTGGCAGGGACCCATGAAACTGATGCAGAGCAGAGGATAGAAATCAATCAAAACAGATTCAAAAATTCTTCTGCCCATCAAAAAAATAAAAAATAAAAAATAATAATAATTTAAGAATTTTGTCTTTTGAGCAACCTACCAAAATACATTGAAAAGATAGATAGATTGGTTTCTTTTGTTTATGCTTCAAACACTTGGACTCCTAAGTTGTCTCAAAATCATAGGCACTAGTGGCTCTTGTGGATTTGTATTTATCTAGGTTTGTTTGTATTCTCTCTCTCTCCCCTATAAGCAAGTGTTAATTTATGTTTTTTTTAATTCGGTCGAGAGTCGGGAGGAATTTGAACTTCCAATCTTAAGGAGGTAAGCAATGTCTTAATTAGTTGAGTTATGTTAACGTTCTTGATTTATATTATTCTTTCTTTGAAGAAAAGAGTTTAAGGTTCTTCATTTGTATTCCTCTCGCTCATTTAGGACTCATAAGAAGTTAATGTTTTTAATTTGTTTTATTCTCACTCGTCTTGATAATTTGTATTATATTATTCTCTCTTGTTTTATAGAGAAAAATTTAATGTTATTGATTTCAATTTCTCAGTTTAGTGTTCTTGATCTCAATTTCTCTCCCTCATCTATCTTTTTATGGTCAAGAATCAACGAGAAGGTGTTTTAAACCAAGTAAAAGTAACTTTCAACATTATTTCAAAAAAAAAAAAATGTAACTTTCAACTTTTACTTTTAAATTTTGTTAGTTGTATCAAATTAAACCCCAAAATTAACAAGTGTATTAATTAAAAACCTAAAATTTTGTAAGTCATGAATAATTTTATACTTTTCAGGGATTGTTTTCACTTTCATTATTTCATTCAAAATCAACTCAAAATTATCTAAATATCATTATTCTTCTCCCAAAATCCAACAAGAATATAGTTTTTTTTTTTTTGACAAATATGTGGGGAGGGGGATTCGAACCACAGATCTTGTGTTATCAATACAACTTTATGCCAGTTGAGTTAAGCTCTTGTTGGCCCAACAAGAATATAGTTCAACTGACATAAAACTTGTACTCTTGACCAAGAAGCCAGATGTTCAAATCTCCCACCCCAAATGTTGTCAAAAAGAAAAAAAAAACACAATGAAAGTAGCAAGAACAATTACCACATAATTCTCCCTAAAATAAGTACAGAAAAATAGAGAAAGAAGAGAAGACGAAAATTGTTGCTCATGCATGTTAATAAAAACTGCTTCTACCCCACTTGATTCCAACATTTCTCTCTAATATTGTGTTAATCTCTACATTAAAAGAAGTCTTATACGCAAGTGAGAATTATGCATTAAACGATTTTAAAACAAATTTCTAAGAAAATATGTTTAAATGGACCCATTTTTGAAAGTTTGAGATTTTAATGGTGAACTCACAAAGTCTTAAGGTATAAATTGATTTTTTTTTCTCCATTTTTTTTTTATATTAAGTTCACAAGAGTGTTTGGAGAAAGAGTATTTCATTTAAAAGCACTGCTCTCAAAAGTCATCCTAAACCGTTATTTTGTTTATTTATGTATTTTTCTCTCTCCCTAAGCTAGGTGGGGTAGCAATGTCTTCCTTTCTATTCCCATAGAGAATTCCCATCCCATCTATTCTCTCCTATCTCTTCAATGAGCAAGATTTTTGTTTGTAGATTTGTACACACTCACACTCTCTCTCCATATTTAGGTGTGTATGCAAAGCAAAGTTTGAAAGCATAGGGAGCATTGATTAAATTGAGAGTTATGATAATAGTGAAGAAATAGATATATGAGAGACTTTATTGGGTGGGTTCATATGGGAGCATGTGCCCACAAGAGGAAACCAAAAGAGGGTTTTGGACTGATTTGAGTTGTGAGAAACCAAAATTATCAAACTTTTTTTTTTTTTTTTTTTGATTCCAAGTCAACCAAACCAAACACACCTCTCTTCCTTGGATAGTGATGGTGTAGGTAGCACATTCACATCAATGATTCATTAGAAAACTACCAAACCCCATCACATGTTTAATCCAACAATCTTTTAACTTTCGATATTTTTCGTTATAACTCAGTGATAGTTGACATATATTCTCGATCAAGAAGTTGAATCTTCAAATCTCCTCACCCCCAAATGTTTCTGCAACTAAAAAAAACTTTTGATGTTTTTCTCGTTAACAAGGATGAATCTCAATATATACCAAAACATACCACATGTACATTTCATTTATTTCAAATTTAGTTTATTGTCTTAATTCACCGAGAGCTTTCTTTATGTCTTTAGTGTGTGTCTGTGAGGTATATATATATATTTTTAGTTCAACAATAATGGGAGGTATGAGATTCGAATCTCTAACCTTTTGGTTGAGGGCACATGTCAATTACCATTGAATTATGCTCACCTTAACCTATACTTTCTTTTTTAGTAGGTTCTAATTATAGGCAGACTATAATATTATTATGTTTAGTAAATTCGGACTAGTTTTAATTTTAATTAGATTTTTTTTATTAGTTAATTTATAAGATAGGTATAATTCAAAAGGTGCTAAGATATATATTTGACATATCTACCAAACGTGTTAATGACAAAAAAGTTGTAGTAATAAAGAAGACAAGCTTCATCAGTCTAGGATAAGCTCTATGTTGAAATATAGAATCTTTTAGAGCTTATTCTAAAATTATATAATTTGAAACAATACTTTTTTAATGATTGTTATGAAAGATAAACCAATCAATAATAAACAATGGAAAAGTTCAATTCTTACCCTTAATTTACTCTAATTCATCAGTTTTGCATAAATTTTAGTTTAAGCATTAAATAACTTCGTCAAAACTCACGGATTAATTTTAACATAAATTTATCTCTAATTTGTTTTACTTTAATTTTAAAAAAAATGTTTTACTTTGAATTCCTATCATTTTTTTTAGAAGATATCAATTTTGAACCATACATGTGTTTTATATGAACAAACAAGAATACTTTTTTTTTAACCATCTTTTGAATGTAAACTTATCATTTATTAGAAGGGAAAAATTATAATACTTTTTAAGTTTAAGATTAACCATACAAACTTACTTTAAAAAATTTTTATAATGAAAAATAAAAAATTTAGAACAAAAATGGATACAACCAGACAAGTTTAAAAATAAAAATGGATTTTTTTTCCTATATGTCTTTGAACTCTAATTTAAAAAATAAGAATATGTCAAATCATAATGATTTGACCCTTTTTGGACAAAAGTATAATAGACAGAGAGAGAGAAAAAAAATTGGAATCCAAAATAGATAATTGAAACCAACTAATTTTTGTTCATCAAACTATATCTCTAACCATAAGAACAAAAAATCTAGTAGAGTTTGAATTCAAACATTAACCTTTGAGATAACTTTTGACTTTGATGAAAGACAACTAATGTCCGCCTAATGGCAAGCAATTACATGGATGCACGTTGGTTTATGACCATAAATGTGACATTTAAAGCTAAGAGCAAGAGGAGGTAACCAACAAGGTAATAATGGACAATGTATTTATAAAGTAGCTCAAAATTATTGCACAAAAGGTGGGAATATCTTTAATGGGGTAGTTTCAATTTCAAAAATCCCACTGTAATTCTTTCAAATTAAACATTTTGAGTCCAAAAAATTAGGGTTTGATTGGTGGTAATGGGCCATTAATCATGGAGGAGGAGGAGGAAGAGGAGGAGGAGCTGAGAGAGAAAGAAAGAAAGAAAAGGGCTTTGAAAAGAAAGTTCCTTTCTTTCTTTCTTTTTAGGGGTTAAAAGTTAAAACCCAGAAAGAGGAACCAAACAAAGTGGCCATTTCCAAGAGCTTTTCTAAAGATGTGAATGAATCCAGAAGGCAAAATCACTGGGTTTTCACGGCAATTAAAAAGTTTTTTCAAGGGTTTGTGGAGCCTACAAAGCTTACCTTCGTCAGATCCGTGGCCTGGGACCCTTGTTTTTGTTTTTCCAATTTTCTTTCCTTTGCCCTTCTCTTCAAACGGTGTACCTTTGCTTTCAGACCCAAAAATTCTCCATCTCTCTCAGAAAACACAGTGAGACTTTCTTCTTTGGAGAGAGAAAAGAGGGGCTCAGTGGGGTTATTCTGTTAGCGTTTTAGAGGGAGTGTTTGTCTAATATCAGAACAGGGGGTCAGGAGCCACTTGGATTTTTCTTTTTCTTCCTCTGAAAAAGGTTAGCCAATATTTGCCTTTCTTTTCATCTTCTCTGCTAATTTTGCTTTGGTTTTTTGACTTTTCCTATCCCATTCTGCAAATGGGTCTTTCTCAAATCTGTGTGAAAAGAGTAAGAGCTCTTTCTCTTCTCAAGTTCTAGATTGTAACATTCTGTTTTTACAACTCTCCTCTTCTTATCCCCCTTTTTTTAAAAAAAACTTTCATTCAGCTTACTGTTTACTGTTCCAATGCTTGCTTGCTTCTCATTTCTGATGCCAACATTTGTGTTTTTGGCTTTTGGATTCACTTCTTCTTGCAGATTTTGTGGTTTGTGATATCTGTTTGGATTGCTGGAATTTGAACTTTGCTGAGTTTTTGTGTTGTTCCTTTTCGTTCCAGTGCTAGGAACTAAGTACATGAATCTGGAGGCATAAGATCGAATGCCCATGTGACAGCTTTTGAGATTTGAAGTCCTGTGAGTAATCAGATCTGGGTTTTTATAATCATTGTCTTTTAAGTTGTCTGGTTGAGACATGGGCTTTCTGCTGGAAATTTTCTGATGTTTTTTCTGTAATGTCTCATATAGATCTTGAATGCCATTAAATTTGCCTGCCCTTTGTTTGATGCCATTAAAGATGGTTCTGCAAATTGCTGCAGAAGTCCACCATGGCAGTGTTATGGACTACAAGAATTGTTTTACTTTTACCCAATGGCTTAAATTCTTTCTCTGTTGTCTTCCTTTTTCAAGAGGGTGCCACATTCAAAATGCAAGCTTCAGATTTTCTACACTGAGTTAAAGAATGAGCTTTTGTGGATATGGACGTTGGAGAAGAAAGCTCCCGGTTCGAGTCCCTGCCTGCTACAACTGCTAGAAATTTGTCGTCGTCGTCTTCGACGTTCTTTTCAGCACTTCAGTCGCCATTCTTTTCTCCAAGGTCATCGACATGTCGAAGGTCAGAAGCAACAAGGGCAGACGTGGGATGTGAAAGCATGGACTTCAGGATTGATCCACTGAGCTCCAATGTGGTGGTTCCAGATTCTGAATCTTTGTTGAAAGCCAAATTTGCGGTTTCGGATATGATACGAAATCCGGAAACTTGCATTCCAGGTGATTGTCAGAAGTTTGATCAAGCTTCATCCTCAACTGGAGTATCTGGAAGCACTCCTTATAACAGCCTTGCCCATGGAAATAACTATTTGGGGCCTAGAGAAAAGTATAAAAAGCATAGCAGAAGTAACTTAACTTCTTACACAACAGCTCCGATTTCACTTTCCTCAACTAGACTAAGGAGTTATGATGTTTTCATAGGTCTGCACGGTTCCAAGCCTTCCTTGCTGCGGTTTGCTAATTGGCTTCGCGCAGAGATGGAGGTTCATGGGATGAGTTGCTTTGTGTCTGATAGAGCAAAATGCAGGAATTCTCGCAAGCATAGAGTCATTGAGAGGGCAATGGATGCATCCTCGTTCGGAGTTGTGATTCTCACGAAGAAGTCGTTCCAGAATCCTTACACCATCGAGGAGCTGCGGTTTTTCTCGGGTAAGAAGAACTTGGTCCCAATATTTTTTGATTTGAGCCCAGGAGATTGCCTTGCCAGAGACATAGTAGAGAAGAGGGGAGATTTGTGGGAAAAACATGGGGGTGACTTGTGGATTCTGTATGGAGGATTGGAGAAGGAATGGAAAGAAGCAATCGAAGGTCTTTGTCGGGTTGACGAGTGGAAATTCGAAGCTCAGAATGGTAACTGGAGGGATTGCATATTGAAAGCTGTCATGCTACTTGCAATGAGATTGGGAAGGCGAAGCATTGTCGAGCGCTTGACTAAGTGGAGGGAGAAGGTAGAGAAAGAAGAGTTTCCTTTCCCTCGAAATGAGAATTTCATAGGCAGGAAGAAGGAATTATCAGAGCTAGAATTCATACTTTTTGGCAATGCGACAGGTGATTCTGAAAGAGATTACTTTGAACTGAAAGCTCGGCCGAGACGAAAAAATTTGACCCTTGGCCGGAGTAAAAGCAGTTCCCTAGAAGAGAAACAGAGGGAGCAAACATTAGAAACGCGCAACACGAAGGGTAAAGAACCTATTGTGTGGAAGGAGTCCGAAAAAGAGATTGAAATGCAGAGCATTGAACTTCCTCAAAGGCATCGACGACTGAAGACGAAAAGTGGTGAAAGGTATGCCAAGAGAAAAAGAACAGCCAAAATTTTGTATGGGAAAGGTATTGCTTGTGTTTCGGGGGACTCCGGAATCGGTAAGACCGAGCTTCTCTTAGAATTTGCGTATCGACATCACCAAAGATACAAGATGGTTTTATGGATTGGAGGCGAAAGCAGATATATCAGGCAGAATTATCTGAACTTAGGTTCCTTCCTAGAAGTTGATGTAGGATTTGGAAGTTTCTCAGGTAAAAGCAAGATAAAGAACTTTGAGGAGCAGGAAGAGGCAGCCATTTCAAGAATTCGTACCGAGCTGATGAGAAACGTTCCGTTTTTGCTGATAATCGATAATTTAGAGTGCGAAAAGGATTGGTGGGATCACAAACTTGTGATGGATCTTCTCCCTCGTTTTGGTGGTGAGACACATATCATAATATCGACTCGACTTCCTCGTGTGATGAATTTGGAACCTTTGAAGCTATCTTACTTGTCGGGGGCTGAAGCGATGTGTTTGATGCAAGGAAGCGTTCGAGACTACTCGATTGCAGAGATCGACGTTTTGAGAATCATTGAAGATAAAGTTGGAAGGTTAACTTTGGGGCTTGCAATAATTGGTGCAATCTTATCTGAGCTTCCCATAACACCAACTAGATTGTTGGATACAACCAATAGAATGCCTTTCAAAGATCAATCATGGAGTGGTAGGGAAGCTCATGTATTTCGGCGCAATACCTTCCTTATGCAGCTTTTCGAAGTATGTTTCTCGATTTTCGACCATGCTGAGGGGCCACGGAGCTTGGCGACTAGGATGGCTCTAGCGAGTGGTTGGTTCGGTCCAGCTGCTATTCCGGTTTCGCAACTAACCCTTGCAGCACACAAGATACCAGAAAAGCGACAGCGGACGAGGTTGTGGAGGAAGTTGTTACGTTCCATGGCTTGTGGTTTTACTTCATCTTACAAGAAAAAGTCAGAAGCCGAAGCAACTTCCATGTTGTTAAGGTTCAATATGGCAAGAAGCAGCACCAAACAGGGATGTTTACATTTCAACGATCTCGTAAAGCTATATGCGCGCAAGAGAGGGGTGAA
Source organism: Luffa acutangula (assembly GCA_036850905.1). Taxonomy (NCBI): domain Eukaryota; kingdom Viridiplantae; phylum Streptophyta; class Magnoliopsida; order Cucurbitales; family Cucurbitaceae; genus Luffa; species Luffa acutangula. The sequence goes on along the minus strand of CM072097.1, from coordinate 46,121,365 downwards.
CGGAGTCGCACAAGCGATGGTTCAAGCTGTCATGAACCGCCCCTCAATCGTTCATCACTCAGAACATATGTGGGCAGCATGTTTCTTGCTCTTTGGGTTCGGTCGGGACCCTATAGTCGTCGAGCTCAAAGTCTCAGAGCTATTATACCTCATAAAAGAAGTGGTCTTGCCCCTTGCCATTAGGACATTTCTCACATTCTCCCAATGCACCACTGCATTGGAACTTCTCCGGTTATGCACGAACGCATTAGAAGCTGCCGATCAAGCCTTCGTTACCCCGGTCGAGAAGTGGTTCGATAAGTCACTTTGCTGGAGGCCAATTCAGACATCCGCACAGCTGAATCCTTATCTTTGGCAGGAGCTAGCTCTCTGCAGAGCAACACTATTAGAAACCCGAGCGAGGCTGATGCTAAGAGGGGGACAATTCGACATCGGGGACGATCTAATCCGAAAGGCCATCTTCATCAGAACTTCCATATCTGGTGAGGATCATCCTGATACCAAATCTGCTCGTGAAACTCTCAGTAAACTCAATAGGCTTATTGCTAATTTCCATATTCATTCTCCTCCATAGGTTCAATAATTTTCTTGTAAGGTAAAATTTTTACTACCTAGATTGATTATATACCAGAATGTCAAATAAACCACTGTATACTTTCCCAGGAAATTCTTTTATACAATTCTAACCCCTACTTAGATTTCACCGTTGTCGATTTTTCGTCGAACCAAGGCGAACCAACACCCTTGAATCTTTCCTCTTTTACGTTCCGGTTTCGGTTTCGTGCATTCTGTTTCGATACAATTCTGGCTGCTACAATGAGCTTGTGCTGTTTTTTTTGGCCAATTGATAGCATCAAGTTTGAAGCAGCAGCTCCATTTGGCATTTGTTCCAAGTTTTATTCTCTTTGTTGCTGGTGTTATTGTTGAAATGATCTTAGAACGTTGTCTGGAGGACTTTCTAAATGTTTAAAAAAGTGCTTTTACGAGCAAAAAGAAATGTTTTTGAACACTTAAGAAAGCTATTCCAAACCGATTCCTGATGGGAAAAAATAGGATGGTTTTCTTTTGAAATGTATAATTATTATCTTGTGATAATTATTGTTTAAAAATTTGTGTTATTTAATTATTTCAGTGATTGATATTTGGTGTTGTGAAGTATAATGTATATGATCAAACCATGAAATGTTAAAATTGTTTATTTTTGGAGCACCAAATTTGGATTTTTTTTTAATCATCTTAAAAATTTTATATTAAAATTGTTATTCTCAAATCATTGGAGTAAAAATCAACAATAAATTATTTAATTGCAGAGATGATATATTTTATACGTCATTTATTTAAATTGCTGTAACAATACTTGATTAGAATTTTCTCGATTGAGATGGATTTGGTTCCTTTTCCTTAGCTTTCAATTCGGTTTTTTAGTGTATTTTCTAGAAATTGTTTTTAAAATGGTTATGTGAATCATTATTTGAATCCATCTTTATATATATATATATATATATATATATATATATATATATATATATATATATATATATATATTCTAAATATTGTAAAACAGATCTTATTTTTTGGTTATATTTTCATTTATTTATTCTACATATTTATTTAAAAAGATAACACAATTATACTTTAAACAATTATAGTTATTATCTATAAAAAAAACAATTATAGTTATTATAAATGAAAAATTGTTTGAAAATTATTTATTTTTCCAAATAAATTTATTACATAAAAAAAATCTTTTTTTAAATCTAAATTGCAATTTGCAATTTCTTAAGCGTCGTTTAGTTTAAGGTTTCTTATATGCTTGAAAAAATAGATGTCTTTGAATAAGATGTTTGGAAATAAGATTGTTGGGAATCATAGATTGTTGTATTTGGTTGAACGTTTGAGGATGCAAATTTTTTTAGGAACAAATGATATTTTTTTTAATAAGATTAATTTTATAAATTTTATATAATTATGATGCATTAATTAAAGAAAACATATTTCAACAAAAATATATAAATTAATTGAGCATGAGTAATAGATGGAGAACTTTAATTGAATAAATAATTTTTTAAAAAATTAAAATTTAATACTAAATTGTTTAAATTAATTAAACATATTTAATAGATACGAGTTTATTAATATTTTCAATGAATTCTAAGTTAAATTAATTTAATATATTTTTATAAAGTGAAAAATTAAATTTGTACATGTAAACACGTCACATTGTATCAATTTTCACTCTAAAATTTTTAGTTTAATCAAATTGGACTTTAAACTTCGTTGAATATAACACTTCTACCCTCTATTCAATTTTAATTTTAACAAAAAGCAATGTAAAAATTTCCGTAAACTCACTAATTTCAATAATATTAAGATCTTAAAAAATTTAAGTTTGATTAATATACAAATTGATTAATAAATAATTTTGTGAAAACTCACAAATTTTAACAAAAATGTTTCTCTAATGTTGTTTTTCTCTCATCAATTTCGTATCATACCTAGTTTTATAATTAATTGAAAGCGTATAGAGATACTTTTTTTCAAACAAAATTCTCGAAAGAAAACTTACTTGAGGGTAGAAATTGCAACACTTTTTTTAATTTAAGGTTAAGATTACAACCCTTATCCAAGTTTAAAGTACAATTTAACGAAATTAAAAGTTTATGGTAGAAATTAATACAACTTGACAAGCTTAGAGGTACAAATTGATTTTCCCCCTCAATTTATAAATGAAAATTTGTTAAGTATATTTTTAATCAATCAATTAGTTATTATTAATTATTAGAATTGAATAATTAATTAGGTTAATTCAATAATTCATTATAAAATAATTTTTTTTATATAATTGGGTTGATTATAAAAAAAATTAATTTTAATAGAACAAATAAATGTATTAAAAAAGAAATGTATTAACAAAATAATAGAGAAAAAACGAAGAAAATAAAGAAAACTCGTACTTTTGTAAGGGCATTAAATACCCTCCCTCATAACTCATGAGTATTCAAAAAGCATGAGAATGACTCATTCTCGTACTCGATCCTCCAAACCTTGTACCGAACAAGAGCTTTGTTCATTTCCACCTCTATGCCCTCAATCCAAACTAATGTAAATATCACGATTTTTAAAAAAAAAAAAAAATTAAAAGCAAAAAATTATAAAAAAAAAAAAAAAAAAAAAAAAAATAAAAAATGTCACGAACTTTTTTTTAAATTAAAAGCAAAGAAAAGAAAAAATTTTGAAATTTGAAAAATGCCCCCACGCAGGATCGAACTACGGACCTTCAGTTTACAAGACTGACGCTCTACCACTGAGCTATAAGGGCTGTTGAGATGTAATTCGCCATTTATGATTTAAGTTAACTAATAACTTTATTCACACTCAAAAACTCTGAAAAATTGGACATTAAATATAAATTTAAAAGATAAATTTTAAATTCTTATATTTATCAGCCAGTACCACAATTTTAAATAATTCTTTTATTATTAACAAATTTGAATTCTTCAAAATAATTTTTTCGACCAAACAAGAGAAGAAATTTGCTGACTTTTTTTTTTCTTCCTCCATTCGGAGCCTTGCTTCAATTGGCATTATTTTAGTTTAATAATAATGATTATTAATTGAGGTATTGTAGCTTTCTATAAGTCATCCAAATGTTTTCAGAAAGGACATCTTAAGCACTTTAGGCCATCCATTTGCTTCAAATGCTATTATTTGATTGTCAAACATAGTAGAGTTGGTAGGGGGTGTGAATCAAAACCAAATAATCTTTTTTCAAAAGAAAAAAACCTACTAAACCTAATCAGCTCGATCTCTAGTACTGATTTATACAAATCTCATCCTCGATATTTTTGTTAGTTTTAGTCCATTTGGTTAGAAATTTTTAAACATAAGGTTATAGTAGAATGTTGAGAAATAAAAACAGTAACCCACCAATCTGAGCATAACTTAACTGGTTAAGACATGTATCATCGACCAAAATTTCAGACGTTTGAATCATCACTTCATAAAGGGAAGACAGTGGTCCAAAATAGATGATAAGGAAATGAAAATGTGAGGGGTAACAAAGGAAATCCAATGAGTAAATTACACAACATGAACAAAAAATGGAACCAGAGAAATCTCGCGAAGCCCTACTATACCACGACGGGGGACATTCGAGGTATCGAACTATACTAGCACAACTCCATGAAATCTTAATACAGATTGGTTGACTTAGATAACTTCACATTTTCATTCTTTTTCCCCGTTTCTCCCTATCAGAACCGACCCGCTTACACCCCTAATGGAAGGAGGGAGAGATAGTGAAATTGTTAAGACAAAGGAGAAAAACCTCAATGTAAGTAAAGGGTAGAGAGGCAGAATTCAGAAATGCATCTGATCTGTTGGTTTATAGATTAAATGGTAGATGACAATATATGAAACATTATATCATAGTTTGATTAATGTACACAACTATCATGAAAATAAAAGACAGTAGAGCTAGGAACCTTCTCCATAGCTTTCAATTTTGATGGTAACTGAGTTTTTCAATCATGTACAGAGAGAACATAACAGAAGAGGCTTGATGTTTGTCATTCAAGCATCAGCTTGGCCTGCCATGGCCTCATCACCTGAGGAATAATCATCTTCACTCAGCTCTTCATCACTAGATTTCTCCTCAGGAACAGCACCAATGTCTTCTGGTTTTGCATATTTCTCACAGTATTCTGTACACATACACAACCGAAATGTAAAACGAGAAAGACAACGGTTGAGACGAGGTTCTTATAGGTCTCGAACCCTGTAGAACTTTGTGTGTCAGGTGGGGGGTGGGGGGAGGAAATTAAACGATACGATTGGTATAACGTGGATGTACGAGAGAGAGAGAGAGAGATTGAAAAACGACTCTTAACCATGTATACGGAGCGATGATCATACGGTCACTATCAATAGTTTCATGATCATCATCACAGATGCAGAACATAGCAAATGGTGGCCTTTTAAAGATGAAGCTAAGGGCTAGTAAGTTTATGAGTGGATTAGCACGATATCGACAACCAAAAATCAAGCTTTGCAACAAGAAAATTTGATCTGCCAGTATCATATAGAAAAGCTACTAAATCTAGTTTCGTGTTACGAACCAAACCAACAGCTTAAAATTCGCTTAAACTACCAAATCTTCAATAGATGTACCTTTTACTCTTTGCTCATAAGCGGTGCGATCACGCATCATTACTGCAGCAGCTTCTCCATTCAACGGATCCGAAGGGTTGGGATACAGGAGAAGTTGTGGAAGAAACACTTCAAAAACATTTACAAGGTCTACAATGGAAAAAACCAGAATTAGATAACAATTCCTCGGTCGCAGCATTATAGTTCCACAAAGGAAAAAACAATTGATCAGCACCATAGTATACACAACAGAACTGATAACATTATAATTCCACAAACAATAGAAAAGTGATGGTTTCCTACCAAACATAGGGCTCCATGTCTGGTTGATAACATCCAAACAAACCGAGCCCGACCTACAATTCATAAACATCAGTATCAGTTAACAATCTACCCAATAAGTAGATAAAGCCCCATCCATAGCAAGAGCCAATGTAATAAGTTTCCATATCGGTGTCGGAGTCGGAGTCGGAGTCGGCCAACTCACATTTCATCAACATTTGGATGATAAATTTTGTTGACAAAGCCTATTGAAGGTGACTTGTAAGGATAAGCATCTGGCAACTCCACCCTAATCCTCCACACACCTCCTTGGTAAAGACCTTCCAAGTTCAAGCCAAACAAACAAACAGGAAAAAGGGATAAGATAAGATATCCAAATCCAAATTCATATTGCCAAGAACTTTCTAACATCAACTTGGTTTAATTTCAGATGGGAAAGTCAGCAAGAATCAAGAAACAGACTCTAGATTCATGAGAACAAAACTACAATTTGAAACCAGTCAACCAGACAGCAAGCTGAGGCAATTAAGAACCAAACAGGTTGATTCATGCAAAGCCAAAGAATCAAAACATGTCACAGAACAATGAATCATGTGGCTAGAAAGTTCTCAGTCATCTGAAAAAAGGGGAAATCCAGAAGAGACAGAACCAACAAAATTCACAAGAAACCCCAAGTGGAAGATGAGGAAGAATTACTCAAAAATCAACAGAAGAACAGCAAAGAAACCACAAAAAAAAATGGAAAAATCAAACATGGGTATAGATGATTTACTGTCTTTAGGTCCATGGAAGTCGACATAGAACTCTTGCATGCTATCATTGATCGTCTCGACCTTGTAATCACTCATCATCCTGATTCAAAATCAGGTCAGTCAAAGGAGAAGGGCAGAGGGGAAAAAGGAGCAACAACCCAAATAAGAAGAAGAACAGAAGAATCGAATCGGAAGCCAAAACTTACAGTTTCATCAAATCCATTTCGCGTCGCTTGCTTGGAGAAGACATGGTTTTGGGTATCTCGAGAGAGAAGAGAAGAGAAGGATTAAGCGATAGGAAGAGAAATGAGCTTTCCTACCCGCAAAAGCGGTTCAGACACGGAAGTAGTGATTCAAGCTGTATCTATTAACATGTAAAAACAGTCAAAATGTTGCCTTAAAAAATCAAAAAACCGAAAGGGGCAGCAAAAAAGAAAGGAATTTTAAAGGGAAATGAATGGAAATTACAAGTTTTTTCTTTCAGCTACGCAAGAATTTAGAGCTGGCCCCAACTTGGAGGGATTGTTTCGCATTTCAGTACACACAGGAGACTTGCATAAAGTTATCAAATTTTCTTCTCCAAAAAAAAAAAAAAAAAGTTTCAATTTTTTGATTTCTGTTTTATTTTTACCATTCTATTTCTATGTGGGTTTTTTTTTTTTTTTTCTTTTTCCCTCTTTCTATTTTTTAAATAATTCCATTTCCATTTACTCTCTTTTAACATTGATTTTTGAGGTTTGGCTGCCTTTCACATGGAAATAGTTTATTGTTAATAAAGCAATGTTTTTATTATATGTGTATATAATTTAATATAATGTCTTTAGTCGAATAAACTTAAGTTGACAAATAATTATAAGTTAGGTTTTTTTTTTTTTTTGAACAAATATGTGGGAGTGAGAGATTCAAACCACGTATCTTTTGATTATTAGTCCAAGTTTTATGTCAAGTGAACTATGTTGATACGACAATTATAAATTAAGTTATATGAGAGTACTTATGTTGTTTTTTTTTTTTTTTTTTTTTTTTGAGAATTATGAGAGTACTTATATTTTTAGTATATGAGTGTACTTGTCAGATAAAGTCAAATTTTTTTAGAAGAAAAGTAAAGTTTTACTGTTTTTCTCTCTCTCTGCCTAAAATTTCAGAAAAAGAAATTAAATCTTAATTTGGTTATATAATATATATATATATATATATTTATTTTTTTTTTAATCTAAGAGAGGCCAAAATAACAATTGTCCCTTACTTATTTATTCCATCATTGTATTTTCATCCTCCTGTCCACATGTCTGACTCATAAATTTCAACAATAGATAATTACAACTCACTTAATAATGTTTTTTTATACAGCTTAGCGGTAATTGACATGTACTCTCGACATAGAGATCAGAGGTTTGAATCCCTTCACCCCAAATGTTGTTGTACTAAAAAAAAATGTGGAAACTTAAAAATTAAGGATAAAATTGTAAAGAAAAACCTATCAGTTAACTGCTATATTGTTTTTTGAACTCAACCACGGTTCAGGTCCCGACACATGAGGGATTAATTCAGCAGTAAGGATCGTGAATCAAGGGAAGGGAAGAATGTTACCAGAATTTTGAAGTCACCCCTGTCCGAGATCTAGATGGCAATCCCCTCCCCTCTCGAAAAATAGTTCTCATATATCGTCAACATCGCCTTCTTGAAAAGACAATTCAATTATTTGAGATTTATGAATTTAGACTTTTTTTTTTTTTTTTTTTGAAAAGTGAATTTAGACTTTTTTTTTTTTTTTATCGATTGTATCAATTCACATAATGACATTAATTTTTATTTTACTAACATGGTTGGTAAATATTTGACTCGAGTATAGTTCCACATGGTCAGATATGAATGCTTTCTTTCAAGTTGTGCAATCGAACACATTCTCATAGACACAATGCAAATTTGAAAAATGATTGGGAAAATAAAAAATAATTTTCAACTTCCATCATCTTAGCTATTCATGGTTTAGGTCAATAAGGTTAGTATGGTATGTAATTTCTTTTGTGGATCCCATTAATGAAACCTAACTAAAAACAATTATTTTAAAATGGGTTGGTTGCATATATATATATATATAGCAAAATGAGCCAAACTATTTGCAAATACAATAGCCCACAAAAAGATTTACAAAAATAGCAAAATATTATAGTCAAAGGGTCTAAATTACCAAACTACTTTATTAGTGATATTTCTATCACCGATAGATTCTATCAAAGATTGATTTCTATAGTGATAGAATATTTCTATCATTGATAGAAAGTCTATAGGTGATAAAAATCTTCTATCACTCATAGAAATCTATTAGTGATAGAATTGTATCACTGATATAAATCTTCTATCATTAATAGAAAACTATCATTTTTTTTCTTCTAAAAACCTATGTCATTGATTTTGTTTTTATAGATGATGAAGCAAAACAATATGAAAATTGAATAAAGAAAAACACAAAACGGAAGTTGAAATTTAAAGAAGGGGAGACCTCAACAAAAAAAAACAAAAAACAAAAAACAAAAAACAAAAAACAAAAAACAAAAGGTATGTACAAATTATCACGTAATCAAATAGACTATTGGTTTCTTTCGGCGATAAATTTCTATCAATCTATCATTGATAGAAATTTATTGAAATTAAAACAAGGATAAAACTAGAATTAAAAAAAAAAACAATTTAAAAAATTTGTTATATTTGTAATTTTTTTATAAAACTTGCTATATCTGTAATTAATCATTAGATTTTAGCCACCTATTACAATTTTCCTTTTAAAATAAGAGAGAAATGGTTATAGAAATATTAAATTCAATTCATGTTACGTGATATCATAGATAAAAACATGTGAGGAAACAATCAAATAATTTCGAGCAAAATTTTACTCCAACTATAATTATTAATTTTATTGTCGATTCTTAAGACAATTCAACAAGTCAAAATATTGGTAAGATCTGAATTTCACCTCCTATCATAAATTATAATAATTGAAACGAAATAACTAGTTTTATTATAGGATAATTGTAATGGGTGGCAACATGAAGGTAAATAATTACAAATATAGCAATTTTTAAAAATATTTGCAAATATGGCAAAATTTTTGAATTAATTTTTTATATTCCTAAATTGCCCCTGTGTGCCCATCTTCTTCTTCCTCGTCAGTTTTTTTTTTTTTTTTTTTTTTTTTTTTTTTTTTTTTACCGATAGAAAGTCTTTTTATTACTGATAGATTCTATCAGTGGTAGAAAAATTTTCTATCAGTGATAGAAAGTTTCTATCACTAATAGAATAAAGTTTCTATCAGTGATATTTCTATCACTGATAGATTCTATCAGTGGTAGAAAAATTTTCTATCGGCGATAGAAAGTTTCTATCACTAATATTTCTATGACTGATAGATTCTATCAGTGGTAGAAAAATTTTCTATCAGTGATAGAAAGTTTCTATCACTGATAGAATAGAAGATTTCTATCACTAATAGAAACTTTTTCTATCAGTGATAAAAGATTTCTATCACTGAGATAGGTTCTATCAGTGATAAAAACTTTTTTTTATAGAAAATCATAAAAAAACTTTTGATAAAAAATCTTTCAATCTCTGACCACCCATAAAAATCTTTCTATCTCCGATAGAAATCTTTCTATCACCGATATAATCTATAAGTGATAGAAAAACTTTCTATCACCGATAGAAAAGCTTTCTATCAGTGATAAAAGATTTCTATCACTGATAGAAATTTTTACTATTCTATCAGTGATAGAAAGATATTCTATCAATGATAGAAAACTCTTGATAGAAAATCTTTCAATCCCTGATAGAACCTATCAGTGATAGAAATCTTCTATCACTTATAGAAATTTTTTCTATGAGTGACAGAAAAAATTTCTATCATTCATAGAAAATCTTTCTATGAGTGATAGAAAAACTTTCTATCTCTATCACTAAGACTGATAGAAAAACTTTTCGTGAGTTATAGAAAATCTTTCTATCAGTGACAGAAGATCTTTTGTATCTATCAGCGATGGTGATACATGGTGAAATCGAGTATTGAAAAATAAAGCAAAAACGAACGATTATAGAAATCAAACACTGAAAAGCAAAAACCAAACACTGATAGAAAACCAAATAACAACAACCAAACACTGATAGAACACCGAACAAGTGATAGAAAAATATCTATCGCCGATAGAATCTATCAGTCAAAGAAAATTTCTATCACTGATAGAATCTATCAGTGATAGAAAATTTCTATCACTGATAGAAAATCTTTCTATCACTGATAGAATCTATCAGTATAGAAAAACTTTCTATAAGTGAAAGAAAATCTGGAGGGGTATTTTAGTAAATGCAACACACAAACTATTAGATTTTGTCATTTTTGCAATTTTTTTTTGTGGGTTGCTAGATTTGCAATTATTTTGGCCCATATTGCTATTCTTGCAACCGGCCCTTTATTATAACTTTAAAGTTATTCTAAAAGAAAAAAAACTTTAAAGTTAATATCCATATTTATTATGAAAAGTACATTTTTTAAATTCTATATCTAAGATAGGGTAGTTTTCATTTTGACACTAAATCATTTTCTATAAAATCATCAACTTTACAAATTGTTTTTATTTCTAATCTTTTGTTCTCATTCTACTATGATCTCCCAACTATTAAATATTATGTTTTGATTTTTAAATTTTCATTTAGCCCCTAAATTTTTGTATATTAAAATTTGGTTAATAAACTATTAATATTAAGATTTAATGAAATATCTTATATAGATAGATTAAAAAACTAATTTGAGGTCCAATAAATGTTTATAAGCTACAAAATCTAATCATTAAAAAATAAAAATCGACATTTAATTTTGATGAATTTTTTCGCGACAATGATTAAATTGTTATAAAATTGAAAATACAGAGACTAAATTGTTACTTATTAAAGATCAGAGATTAAATTGCTACAAAATTGAAAGTACAAGGAATAAATCGTTACAAATCAAAATTCAGAGACTAAATTGTTACTTTCATGAAAGTTCAAAGACCAAAAGTGATTTTAAACCTAAAAAAAAAATTGTTCTTTATTGTCAATTTCTCTTTCATAATTTCACCATAAATTTACCTCCATTTCAAAATATAGAATATGACATTATTATACTTGGTTTTAAACTTCCACCTATAGAGATCTACTCATTAGATAAATGAAAAAAAAAATGTCCAAGTCAAGTTGTTACTAAATAATTATAAAAGAATTAACAACAAAAGTAAGTGTTTATATGGTTAAATTATCTATTTTTCAAAAAAAAAAAATATATGGTTAAATTATCTAAAAACAATAGATTTAACAAAAAATAGAGATTGTATTTTATGGTTTCAGATATGTGCTTCTTAGCAAATTTCGAAACTACATCCCAATTTAAGTAATTGTTCAACATGTATTTGATAATATATTTATAAGCCATAAAAATAGTTCTAGTTATTGCCAACAAAATATTAGATTTTTTTTTTGGTTATAAATATTAGGCTGAATATCAAATATTATTAATTTATTTATTTATAAACTTTGTATAATTATCATTTTACAATATGATATAATTAATAATATATTATACTATACCTTTTATTTTAAAAACCTAGAGGTTATTGCATGAAATATATTTATCATTTTTTCAATCTTTTTCTAATGTAATTCTATATTTTAAAATTTCAAATTCAAAATACAAATACATTAAGAACGTAAAAATATTGTTTCCAAAATTTTCACTGAACAAATCTGTCAAATAGATATTTGTTGAATCCAATTCGTTTAGTAAATTTACAAACATAAAATAGAATCCAAATCGAATATCAAACTGTTCTAATTTTTTTTCATATATAAGAGCTAACAAATAAAACCTAGAATGTAACGTTAAAAAGTTTATAAACCAAAAAGAAAAAAAAAAAAAAAAGTTTGGATGGATAATTTTTAAAGAATGAAAATTGAAAACTTAACCAGATTGAAAATAATTTCTTAAGAAACAATAAAATAAAATAAAATAAAATTCTAATTCTAACTTTTTTTAATAATATTTTTTAAAGCATAAAGTTGTTGAAAGAGAGATGTAAAGATGGAGCGAAATTTTATGTGTGGTCACAACTCAAAAATAAATAAATGTAGACCCATGTGGAGATATTTAAATCTTATCTTAGCTCCTACAATTTTATAAAATTTTCATTTTAGCTCTTGTATTAAAGTTTTCATTTTGCATTTAAAATAAATTTGAAATTATATCTCTTTATAAATTCAATTAAATGTAACTTTAATGATAAAAATCGCAATAAATTTTGATAGAAACTTTTAAAAATCAATTTAGCTAGATTCAAAAGTATAATTACTAAAATCGAATAAGCTTATTGAATTAAAATAGTAACATTTTGAACAATAAATTGTTACTTAGGCATCTGAAGTACATTATTAATGTTAATGATATGATATGTGCCAACAAGTCCAAGTGAGCATAGTTTAACGATAATTGATATGTAACTTAACTAAGTGGTTAGAGGTTTGAATTCCTTACCTCAAATGTTGTTGAATTAAAAAAAAAAAAAAATCATGAACTTTTGAAATCTCCTATTTTCTTTTTTTTAACCTATTTTCCTAATTTTTTTAATTCCAAATTTAACTATTAAATTTTCATTATTTTTTTAGCCCTTAACATGAATTTTAACTTTCAACATCGAAGGATGTTTCAAAAAAATCAACATCAAGGGAGAATGTGAGATAACATCATTTTTTTTTTTTTTGGGTGAAAAACATCACGTTATATTTTTATTATCTATCTTCGTCCATGTCTAACGATAGGCTATATATATTTATTTTAGTTCAACAACATGTGTGGTGAGAGGATTAAAACATTTGACTTTTTTTTTTTTTTTTTAACAAGTCAAACATTTGACCTATTCGTTAAGAGTACTATATATCTTAATCAATTAAGTTATGTTGATAACTAAAATAAAAAATGTTAAAAGTCCAAATACCAAAATAAAAGTCGATAAATGTTCAAATACCAACATAAAAATAAATAAAGTCTAGGGTGAGAATTATTTTTAAAATATTCAACCATTATTGGACAACCATTCATAATAAATTTTCTAATTCTTCACAATTTACTACCAAAGCATAAAAGTAGTGTGTTCACAAATTTCTACATAGTGCAACATCTTCTTTTTAATTTGTTAGATTTGGTTATGACCTTAGAAACATAATAACAAAATGGAGGAAAAAAAAGTTTAAAAAATATTAATTAAAAAAAAGTAATTTTCAATAATAGAAAATAAAAGGAAATATCTTTATGTTTAAAAGTATTGATTCCAATCTGCAATTTGCATTTGCATTCTCCAATCTTACCTTTTTTTTTTCCTCTTAATATTAAAAGCTATGCTCTTAAAAAAAAATTATTAGCTTCTTGCTTAGAGATGCATGAATGTTCTACTTTTGTAATTTTCAACAAAGGTAAAGTAATTTTTTTTTAGTACATATAAAGGTAAATTAATTGGGCCGGTTGCAAGGATAGCAATATGGGCCAAAATAATTGCAAATCTAGCAACCCACAAAAAAAATTGCAAAAATGGCAAAATCTAATAGTTTGTGTGTTGCATTTACTAAAATACCCCTCCAGATTTTCTTTCACTGATAGAAAGTTTTTCTATCACTGATAGATTCTATCAGTGATAGAAAAACTTTCTATCAGTGATAGAAATTTTCTATCACTGATAGATTCTATCAGTGATAGAAATTTTCTTTCACTGATAGATTCTATCATATGATAGAAAAATTTTCTACTACTGATAGATTCTATCGGCGATAGATATTTTTCTATCACTTGTTCGGTGTTCTATCAGTGTTTGGTTGTTGTTATTTGGTTTTCTATCAGTGTTTGGTTTTTGCTTTTCAGTGTTTGATTTCTATAATCGTTCGTTTTTTCTTTATTGTTCAATACTCGATTTCACCATGTATCACCATCGCTGATAGAAACAAAAGATCTTCTATCACTGATAGAAAAGTATCAGTGATAGAAAGATTTTCTATAACTCACGAAAAGTTTTTCTATCAGTCTCAGTGATAGAGATAGAAAGTGAGTTTTTCTATCACTCATAGAAAGATTTTCTATGAATGATAGAAATTTTTTCTATCACTCATAGAAAAAAATTCTATAAGTGATAGAAGATTTCTATCACCGATAGGTTCTATCAGAGATTGAAAGATTTTCTATCAAGAGTTTTCTATCATTGATAGAATATCTTTCTATCACTGATAGAATAGTAAAAATTTCTATCAGTGATAGAAATATTTTATCACTTATAGAAAACTTTTCTATCGGTGATAGAAAGTTTTTCTATCACTTATAGATTATATCGGTGAGAGAAAGATTTCTATCGAAGATAGAAAGATTTTTATGGGTGATCAGAGATTGAAAGATTTTTTATCAAAAGTTTTTCTATGATTTTCTATAAAAAGTTTTTCTATCACTGATAGAACCTATCAGTGATAGAAATCTTTTATCACTGATAGAAAAAGTTTCTATCAGTGATAGAAAGTTTCTATCACTGGATCCTATTAAGATGCCATCTGAGCTAACTGATATCTATTTACCGTGCTCAAATAAAGTATAATACACAGTTCAAGCAACAGGCACTTGGTGTCACCATATACAGGGCATTGTAACCATGACCAAATGGGTTGAACAGGAGTCATTCCTTTCATATAGTATGTGATGAAGCAATTCATTATCATACCAAGCAATTTGTCGCCTTGCCCTTGTCTTCTATTCTATCAGTGATTTCTATCACTGATAGAAAATTTTTCTACCACTGATAAAATCTATCAGTCATAGAAATATTAGTGATAGAAACTTTCTATCGCCGATAGAAAATTTTTCTACCACTGATAGAATCTATCAGTGATAGATAGAAACTTTATTCTATCAGTGATAGAAACTTTCTATCACTGATAGAAAATTTTTCTACCACTGATAGAATCTATCAGTAATAAAAAGATTTTCTATCAGTAAAAAAAAAAAAAAAAAAAAAAAAAAAAAAAAAAACTGATGAGGAAGAAGAAGATGGGCACACAGGGGCAATTTAGGAATATAAAAAATTAATTAAAAAATTTTGCCATATTTGCAAATATTTTTAAAAATTGCTATATTTGTAATTATTTACCTTCATGTTGCCACCCATTACAATTATCCAAATTAATTATTATTTAGTTAAAAGTAAATTCTCATATAACTATTTATTTTCTAAGTTAAATCACTGGCCTCTTACCCCTTTTTATTCTTTATTTTTAAATTGTTAAACATGTTTGGCTAAAAATTTAATGCGAGAAAGATAGAGATAATAACGAAAGTTAAGATATCACTCATTTTCCAAGTTTTGAAATTTAACTTTTCACCTCATATTTATCGTATTAAATGAGCAATAATAAATATAACAATAAATAAAGTTGATTGTCAAGATGAACATAACTCGTACCCTCGACCAAGAGGTCTAAGGTTTGAATCCAACAATTCCAAATGTTGTTGAACTAAAAAAAAATAATAATAAAATAAAGTTGATTTTCTTAAATGCTATTAAATTCTCATAAAAAAAATTAAGTTTAAATAGTATTTTGATTTGGGGCAACCAGATAAATGACCAAATAAAAATAGCTGTTTTGAAAAAGGGCCATTCGAAATTCCATTGATAAATGGCCAAAAGCTATTTTTAGTAAACTCTTTTGGCAACAAAGTGGACAAAAATACCCCTATCCAAATCTCAATTCAGAAAATAAAATAAACCAAATACACTATAAATAAGGGAGAGAATCTAGCTTATTAATACATCTAGCAAAACAATAACAGAAATTCAAACTAAATGGAATATAAATCTGGCAACCTAAATTTAAATCAAAAGATTTGAATTCAAAAATAGAGAGAAAAAATATGAGGATAATTTTCGAAACTATCTTGTAATTTCTGGCGAGGATTTCCTAACAAATAAGATAACAAACATCAACCAATTAGCACAAATCAAGGGGAGAGTCGCATATTTAAAAAAAAAAATTGTTAACTCGTACC
Organism: Luffa acutangula; assembly: GCA_036850905.1. Classification (NCBI taxonomy): domain Eukaryota; kingdom Viridiplantae; phylum Streptophyta; class Magnoliopsida; order Cucurbitales; family Cucurbitaceae; genus Luffa; species Luffa acutangula. The sequence goes on along the minus strand of CM072097.1, from coordinate 46,105,090 downwards.
AAAATAGGGACGGCACGAAAATGATTGAATTAATTACTCAATTCACTTACACACAAAAACCGTATTTTCTTTTCCAAACCCTCAATAACCTAACTTTAGAGTGTAATCACTAAACTTGCAAATGATTTCAATCTTGAACAATGGGGAGAAACCATTGCTCACAAATGGTTACTAGAACAATAAAAAAACATTCAAGTTTATAAAAAAGAAAAATTATGCAAATACAGTATATTCAGTAAAAAAAATTATGCAAATACAGTGTATATAGTAAACTAACATATTAGACAATATGCAAATAATTTACTATGGTAAAAATCAAATCATTTAAAAAACGAGAAGAAATCATTACTCACTATTTCCCTTCAACTTAATTTGAAAATTGGGATTTAGTATTCACCTTATTTTTTAAAAAAAAAAATCTGAAACCCTTGAGATTCTTCCCAATTTTCTTCCGTTTGTGTCGTCTTTCCCATTCTCATCTTCTTTCAACCATTACAAAGAAATTGAGAAACCTTCGATTTTCTTTTGGTCACTTTTCTCCATTCTATTCCTCCTCCAAAAGCTTTCATTTGGAAACCATTGAAGACTTTGAAAAAGAATTAAAAAAAATACTTTGTGTTGAAAAATAAGATACGAAGAGGAAAATAATGATAGATAAATACAAAATACAATATTTAACATACCTATGATGTAGATCAATAACCCTTACAATGGTGATATGAACGACATAGCAAATAATCGATGGATGACAAAAAGTTGGGAAAAATGATTAGATAATCAAAATCTAAGAATCTAATCCAAAATTAAAAATAAAAACCTAAATTCTATGTAATCTTTCATTTTTAATAAAAATAAAATCTGATTTTGATTTTTGAGAGGTAGGAGAAAGAAGATAGATATTGTAATTCCTTAGGATAATTTTTTTTTTATAATTAAATCAAATAGTGGCTGCCATTTTTCATTAAAAAAAATCTGTTTGACCATTTTTCAAAAATACAGTGTAAATCTGGCCATTTTTCAAAAATACAGTGTAAATCTAACCATTTTTCTATGGTCGCCCAACAATGTTCAATCAACCTGGTTCAGATAGATGATGAAGAGAGAGAATTGATGCTGTAAAAATCTTCTGGAAAACCAAAAAAACGTATATTTTTTTTTTGAAGAAAAGAGGAAGAGGGAGAAATTGCACAGTGAAAATCTTCTAGAAAACAGATTACAGATGGAAGAGGGAGAAAATTGATCCTGTAACTATTAGTTCCTTGATTCATGGAATTAGAGGTTATAGATTTATTTAAAAAAAATAATAATCAGATACGGCTCCAGGAGACTTGGGATGACTAAAGGGTAAAAATGGTATTTGGTATCGCACGAAAATAGGTTAGAAAATCCGATTTGGCCATTTTTCGTTAAAAATCCGGTTTGGCTATTTTTCAAAAGTACCCTGTAATTTTTGGCCATTTTTAAGGATTTCCCTTTTGATTTTTAAATGTTCATATTTACTTCATTCTAATCCTAATTAACTTTCAAATAATGTGTTTGTATCAAAATTTTGCCTGAAAAATCATGTTTTTTTATGGCCACACATGAAAAATCTTTTCTTTTCTTTTTTTTTTTTTTTTTTTTTTTTTTGAAATAACAGAACATAAAAAACTAACTAAACCAACACATTCGTAATGTACTCAAATGGATATGTGTTTTACTCATTTAGTTAATTATCAAATATCTACCACAGGCAAGTATTTGAAGTTACATGTAGTAAATTAAGGAAATTTAACTTTTTATAAAATCATAAATAAAAACTAATGACAAGATTTAGAATGATAGTAAAGTAAAGTTGGAAGACCAAAACAAAAGATTTGAAAATAAAAGATTAAAAAGGGGAGTATCTAAAAATAAAATAGGTAAAAATAATTTACAAAAAACCAAAACTTTCTTCAAAAACCAAGTGTGAAGTCTATAATTTCATGTTTAAAAAATAACTCTCAATTATATAACTTGTGAGACCATAACTCAATATTATATTAAAAAAAATGACTAATTCAATCCTAAAAAGATTATCAACATTGAAAATTGAAACTAAATTATTTACAAATTCCCAAAATTAAAAAATAAATATATATTTAAAAAAAAAAAAAAAAAAAAAACCTTGGGAATGTGGCATTATTAAAGAAGAAAAATGATATTAATGGATAAGGAAGATTTGTCAGAGCATAGAGGAGACATGTTTATGAATGGAGACAACAACACATAATTAATCTTTAAATTCCATTTCATATTCCCACTTTGCTTTTATTTTTGGCTGATGGCCGACCAATCACAGCCGTCTGATTAGCGATGAGTTTGATCATCACAAGGTTCTCCATCATTGTTCAACTTTGGAATCTGAATGTAATCTATTGGTTTACGCTACTCATGATTGCACCTGATCTTAGCCGGCAAACTCATCACTTTCTTTTTTTTATTCAATCCACCACTTTTCCCTATATTTATCTTTCTCATGCATCGATTATATTACTTTCATAATATAATTCTATTTCCATTTCCATAAATTATCACACTTTTTTTTTTTTTACTTTTATTTGATGTACTTAAAAAAATAAAACAAAAATAAGAAAAAAAATCAAAGATTCCTTTTTAACTATAAGACGACTAAAATGCATATTTCAAAATTAAAAAATTTGAGATAAAAATAGAATAAGTTTGGAACTTCGACTACTAGTACAATTTTTAATACCATATATATAGAGAAAGAAGTATTGAGGGTCCCACAGAAGACCTCAAAATCTTTATAAAGGAATTCCTCTCGTTAATTAACTTAAAAATGCAACTCCATGTTTTAGGGAAAAATACACTATTAGTCCCTCAGGATTGAGTTAGGTTTTATTAGGGAAAAATACACTCTTAGTCCCTGAGGATTGAGTTAGGTTTTATTTTGGTCCTTGAGTTTTCAAACTCGATAATTTAGTCTCTAGGGTTTGGATTTCGTTTCATTTTAGTCCCTCCATCCATTTTTCCATTAGATTTTATCAGACCGCTAATGTGACACGTATTTCTTTATTAAAAATTATTTTTTCATTTTTTAAAATAAAAATAATAAGAATATTATTTTTTTTAATATATTTTTAATTCTTTTTTCTTTCTTCTTCACCACCACCCTCTTTCTTCATCTTCAACCATCCTCACACCACCAACCAGCTGCCGGCAACTGCCACTCGTCGGTAATAAATTCTTTTTTTTTCCTTCTCCTCGTTCCTCTTTTTTTTAAAAAAAAAAAGTTGGGGAAGAAGAAGAGGGGAGGAAAGAAGAGAAGAAGAAGAAAAAAAAATTATTCTCAACGAACAGCGGTTGTCTGCAGTTGGTCGTCGGTGACTAGTTGGTGGTGTGAGGATGGTTGGAAAAGAAGAAAGAAAAAAATAATTAAATTTTTTTTTAATTTTTATTTTAAAAATGAAAAAAATAATTTTTTGAATAAAAAAAATAGGTGCCACGTTAGCGGTCTGTTAAAATCTAATGGAAAAATGGATAGAGGGACTAAAATGAAACGAAATCCAAACTTCACATACTAAAACTAGGGATCAAAATGAAAACCTATCTCAAATATTGGAGACCACAGTATAAGGAAAAGAAAAGTTTATAGAATAGAAATGTACAAATAAAAATCGAACCAACAGTTTCGTTTTTGAAGTTATCTTCTTGAAATTATCTTAGATTGGAATTAGATTCTTTTTTATGTAAGCATAAGCTGAAAATAGATTATGATTCTTCTTGGTGGTAGCATAAGTCATTTATTATTGTTTTATCTTCTTGAAAAGAGAGAATAATTAAAAAAAGAAATAATGGATGAATGAACGAACGACAATATTTATTTATTTTCAATTATTACCTAAAATTTTGAAAAACGAATGTGTAAGTTAAACTACTTTAGACGAAAGGGGATTGGCAATTGCTAATATTTTAAGATACACAGATTCCAAGTATATTCTCGAAAGGTCTAAAAACATACCAATTTTGACCTTAATTTATCTAACATAGCACCAAGTTGTATGCTTGAAATTAAAGTAAAACTAAGGCGTCACGTTCACTCCAAATTTAATATGTTTTTAAGTACAAAATGACTTAAGCAACATTTTTTCATCATTATCAACATAAATATAAAAAAAAAATATACAATTAACTTTACTTATGTATTGAATTTTGTAGATTAAATTACCATTTTAGTAAAATTCTGATAACGGCATCTATTTAATAGATTTTTTAAAAGAAAATTCCATGTGTTTATGTTGTTAACAAAATGACGTAAATGACATTGTCACATGTCAACCAAACAAACATTATTATTATTATTATTTTAGTACAACAAAACAAACATTAAATGATTTGACATAATATAATAGATGGTTTGAATAAAATAAAGTGCTGCAATAGATATATAACTCCAGAAAAAAGTATGATGACCCGACCAAATATAGCTCGAAGATAATTGACATGAACTTTCAATCTACATATTAGAAGTTCAAATTTCCATCCTCAAAATGTTGTTGAACTTAAAAAAAATAAATGATGAATTTGTTCCCTTTATTTTAACCATCATCTACTTTCTTCGAATACTTTATAATAGTGTACTAAATCAATCCATGTTTTTCTATAATGGTAAGTACAACACTTCGTTATTTAGTTAAAGTCGGCATGAAATTATGATTCAAAATTTAGAAATATAATAGAATTTCTTTTGAATTGTAAAGACTAAATAAACACACATCAAAATTTATGGACTATAATTGTATATCAACCTGAATCATTATAAAGGGGAATATTGTTAGCGCTTAAACATATTTGTGTTTTAGAAGAAAAATGAGGAATCAAAATTGAAAAAAGAAATATAATCAGAGTCCTTGAAGCTAACACAATTTGCATCAACGACCTAGAATCATTTAAGAGAAAATGTTGAACTAATCTTCTGTTTTCTTCATTTTAATTCCATTTATGACAAATTATAAGCTCTTATAAATGGAACTAAAATGAAAAACCAAGCTCAGATATACTATATTCAACAACTGTATTTACATTCTCCCACCACTCCCACCCAAAACGAAAGAAAAACAAAACAAAACAAAAATAGAAAGAAAGAAAGAAGAATCATTCTCCCAAATTTTCCCCATTCTATGTTCAGAGAACAAATTCACACAGAGAAAGTGCAACAGGAATGAACAAAAAAAAAAAAAGCAACTAAAAGAAACCTGAAGCTGGCAGCTGGACGCAAAATCACGAGAACTTTATAACCTATACTTTCAACTTTACTTCAATGTGAGAAAATACCTGGCTGACTTTCTCGTTGTCACTAATCAATTGGAGGGCTAAAAACCATTTCCTGCATTTCAGGGAAAAAAAGTCTTCTTAATGCGTTACAAGCTAATGAGTAAGAGTGACAGACGATAAAACATAAACTGGGACACACCTGATCACACACAGGACAGATATCACTTCTTTCCATCCATTCAAGAATGCAGGCAAGATGAAAATGATGCTCGCATTTTGTGGTAAGTTTTGGGTTCTCCCCATCATATTCTGCATAAAAGAATTGGAAACTGATGAATTGAAGTGGAAAGGTACCGTGCAGGCATTGAGTAATCGATAACGGGGTGAAAGTGTTAGTTCAAGCAACTAAAATGTCAAAGATTGGCAGTAGAGATGAGAGATTAAAAAGAATTCCATGGTTTGGTGGGTTGGTATTAGGCAGGTAAACAAAGTTTTGGCAAAACCTCACCTTCCAAACAGATGGGACAAACATCCTCCTCTTCAATAGGTGAGACCACAGATTCTACACCTTTTGGAAGTTCAATTTCAGATTCCTTTAATGTGTCCACTTCAAAATCTGTTTGCTTCTTGCAGTCTGATTCATCAATGCCTTCACATTTGGCTGAAGTTTCCCGAGCGTTTATGCATGCTGTTTCTTGAATTGCATCAGAATTTGTTGTCTGAGCTGCAGCGTCATTCTTGTTGCTGCTAATTTCTTGAACCACAGGTGGAGTATGTGGATGTGGTAAAACAGCATCATATGGCATAGGCAATGGAGGTGATCTATAAGTGTCTGGGATTGATGTATCCAGATTTGTATCGACCAAAAGCCCCGTTGAGAATGCTGGGGGAGCACTAAGGGGAGATGACAGAGGAACATGCTCCTCTGATGGTCTTGGGTACTGCGTCAAAAGTTCAGTTCAAGTAAATTGAGATTTGAGCAAGGAAGTTGACAATCGCAAGAAAATTCTTTCCACCATCATGTTAACAGTCAAGCATAAATCTCAACCAGTTCCAAGATCAAATAACAGAAATTATAGAATTTGAGTGTATGTAACGTTTATTATATTCACTTAAATCTGCAACACACATGATTCATTCAAGGGTAGTACATAAGCATCTCCTATGATCACAGCCAATCTAAGTTGATTCATGTTAAGGCAAAAGACTTCTTGGAAAACCAAAGGATGCTGAATTATACCACATATTGCACAGAATTACTTGTTTAAAAAAAAAAATGCATAGAATTACTAATAAAAAAATAAACTTTGTTACAGAAATTACTCTCACACTGCAACCAGTTTCAATTTTCAGCCCCAAATGATGTAAGTTACGTTAATTATCTCAAATGCTATGACGGATGGGAATACCTACAACTATATTCAACTAGACATGTAGACAATGATAATAAAGAAATGAATGAGTACTGGATGATGGCTGCATAGTTTTTGCTTACAAGAATGAATTTGATTGATAAAAAGATGAAATTAAACATCCAATGAAAAATTCAATACTGACATAATAGTAGCCTGGTGCAATATTTGATTCTGTTCCTTTAGAAGAACAACAGCAGCAACCTCCCATTTCAGCTTACTTATCTACAAGACACACCATAAAACCATCGGCTCTAGGCGTAATATGTCCCCAAAATTTTATAGAATGTTAACCCTGTCACAGAAAACATGCTAAATTAATTTAACTGCACACTTCTGTCTACACATTTTTCAGGAAAGACCCGTAAAGTTTATTTAAGATCAAAAACTTCATTAGAAGATAATGATAAGTGCACTGTGTATATGACATAAAAAATAATTGCAGAATCATAGATTAACAAAGCTAGAAGCAAATACGATGAAATAATCATGGAAGTAGCTAATATGATGAAATAACCATAGATTATCATTGGAAAAATCAGTAACCAAAATACACTGTGGTCGATACTCATGATTGGAGTTTAAAATCTCACTGAGAGTTGGAACCTACACAGAGAGCAAAAACAAGTGCTATTTTTCCGTTTGTTTATTTTCATTGTTTTGTGGAGGGAAACAGGAATGTTGTTAGACCACAGTAGAAGGAAAGGGCAAAGAAGCTGCGGGGCAAAGCCATCTTCTGCTGACATATTCAGCTCCCATGAGCTAAAGAGGAGTGTTACAAACATGCAAGGCTTGATCATTTGAACTAAGTGACTATAATTAGAGGACCAAAGGAAACGAAAAGAGGAACGAAGTACTCCTAAAGAACCAGTATAGCCAGATTCGTCTTCAATCATCCATTATAAATCTCACTCAATCACACTCTAAAACGAACCAGAATAACAAGTTCACTTACCATTCCAAAACAACAAAGAAGCCAATGAAGCAAACTAGACCAGAGTCAATGCAATCAAGAACTCAACCGATAACACGATAACAGCAAAGCAACAAGAAGACGAAAAAATCGGATTCTCAAGCAAAGACCGATAAATTCGAAGCGGTTGCAATTTGCAAACAAGTAAATCAAACAAAACATCCAAAACAAACACAGCCTGAAACTAAACCTACAGAGAAACCAAAACGGAGAATCGAAAACCGGCTCAGCTCCACATAACCAATAAGAACAGCCAAAATAAACTCACAATACACACAAGACGAGCTTCTGATCAAGCAGCGGTAATCAGAATCAAATTATCAAATTAAAAGCAAAAGAAACATATAGTCCAGGAACTGGAATCTTACCGGTTCACGGCGAGAACTCAATCGAAAAAAGCGATTGAGAATTCAATTCGAATGGAACAAAAAGAAGACACAGAGATGTGGACTCCTTTTCAGAACGTTCTTCTTCCCCTTCAGACTATGCAGGGAAGCAGAGAAGGCCGAGAAAGCTTCTCTCTCTCTCTTTTCTCTCTCTGTAGAGAGAGAATGTTTGGATTGGTTTCGTGCGCGAATACGACTTTCCACTGAGTATAAAGGCCAAGAAGAATCAAAAGTAAAACAAAAAACGATATTAAAATTAATAATAACACTCTTCCTCTTCCTTCAGATTTTCTGTTTGGATGAATGGAAAATGAAGATTTTCCCTCTAGGTTTCGGCCGCCGCCGCCTCCGCCGCCGTCGAGTCGCCTGAAAGTTTAGCTTGTAACGGCCGCCGCAGGAGGACTGAAAATTCGGAATGAATTGATATCAAATTTTCTCATATCTTGTAGAAAACGTGTTTGGTTTAGGTTTATTTGGTTCCATTATTAATTATATATATTTATTTATTTATTTTGTTCAAATGTTTTTATTCTAAAAATTTTATTTAATTTTTTTTAAGAAAATAATAATTTGAAAGATATAAATATAAGAATTTAGAATGAATATATTCGGCTAATATATGATTCACATTTGATTTTGTTTTGGTTTAGTTGGTTTGACTATATAAGAATCCAAGTAATTTGGACAATTTTATCCCATATAATAATATAATCATTTTGTGATATTTTGAAGCTATGTTAAAAATAGGTAATTATTTTAAATTAGTTGAACTAATTATAAATTGATAGAATGTAAATTATATCGTGCACAGTTCAATTAGATTTGATCTCGATTTAGCATTAAATCAAGGAAAATTGTCGATATGAATATAGGTCAACGGTTAAGATATTTATTCTTTTTCTAAAAGTTGGAAGTTTAAATTTTGGTCTCAAAGATCAATAAAAATCTTTATAATTCAACTCAAAGTCAATTTAAAAAAAAAAAAAATTACCACTCAAATGGGATTCTCTAGACACTAGCTAAGTTAATTCAAGTTTTGAATTAACCAACAAAAATTGATTTGAGCTTATTGTATTTCTCTAAATCTTCATGGGATATAATTACTAAAGAATAAGAATTTTAAATTCTCTCACTTATGTACTTAATTTAATTTGATTTTGATTTTAGTGTGTAGTATTTATGTTTTATGTTTTCAAACTTATTAAGTTAAATGGATCCGAAGAATATTTGTTTTTTAATTTGTTAACAAAATTTGTATCTTTTCGTATCTAGATTTTGAATTTGAAAATTTAAAATCTATGATTATATATATATATATATATGAGACTCATTTCAGTTTTTAAAAAATTAAAATATGTATAATATTTTATTTTAAATTTTATGATATTGTAAATTAATAATTATATTTAAAAAAATTAGGTTAAAATCTCAGGTTAATGGTTTTAAATTTTATTAGACTTTAGTATTTGTAGTATCAAATGTCCAATTTTAGTCTTTGTACTTCTAATAAATCTTCTAAAAAAATCAACTTCAAAGGAACGATTTTAAGATGTATGGAAAGTAAGAGAATTAAAGTGTCACATTTGAAAGCAATAGTTGAAACTTGAGATTCAACCTAATATTTGATTGGTAAATACTATAAAATACATTATCAAACATGTTTTATACATTATTTTAATTTTTAAGTGGGATCCAATTTTAAACCGATTACCAAACATATATGAAAACATGAAATACAATTTTGTTTTTCAATATAATAAGCTAATTAATTTGATTCAGTTGTAAACTGTTACACAGTAGTTATAATAACTACTTTCTTATGTGTATATATTCTGTTTGGAGGGATTAATTCCATGTATGAGTTTGATTCTTCATTAATAAAGATTGAACTCGATTGCCCTCATGCCACGTATTATGGTATCAGAGCACTATTTTTTTTCGCGCCTCCTTCGTAGAGAAATTTCTCGAATTTTCTATTCCTTCTCGCGCGTTTTTCTTTCTTCCGCTTGAAACTCTGTTTTCCTCATTTCTGTTCTCATTCTTTCGTCATGACGAACGGATCTCCTTCAACTCTTGCAAACACAGAAATTGAAGGTCAATTGAATCCGTATTTGTTGCATCATTCTACCACACCTACCACATCCCTCGTTACTCAGCAATTAGTCGGTGCAAGTAACTACATCTCTTGGAGCAAGGCTATGCTTCTTGCCCTCTCAGGTAAAAATAAATTAGGGTTTGTGAATGTATCCATTCCAAAACCAGATGGAGCACTTTCTTCTGTCTGGCAATGCAACAATGATATAGTAATTTCTTGGATTGTGAATTCCATTTCAAAGGATATTGTTGCGAGCCTTATCTTCACTGGTTGCGCCAAAGACATTTGGGACGAGTTGAAGACTCGATACCGGCAGATTAATGGGCCACAGATTTACCAATTGCCAAAGGATCTTGCAATCTTTTCGCAAGGAACACTTTCTGTTGAAGCATATTATGTCAACATTATGTCTCTTTGGCTCGAATTGATTGAATACCGACCTATTGCTAACTGCTCTTGCGGTGGATCGAAGGAATTGATTGAGTTTTTTGACTCTCAATTTGTGATGATATTCCTAATGGGACTCAATGAGGCTTATTCTTCGCTGCAGACGCAAATCCTCCTTATGACTCCGATTCCTGGTATCAACAAGGTTTTCTCTCTTGTTATACAAGAAGAACGACAGAAATCTGCTGGAAAATTACCTTCGACTGAATCGATGGCCCTTGCTGTTGCTGCTGAAAATTCAAAGAAGAATTCCAATGATCAGCGATCCAAACGAGGAAATAGCCAACGATCTCCACCTATTTGTTCCCACTGTGGTATTAGGGGCCATGTAGTTGATAAATGCTACAAACTTCATGGCTACCCACCCGACTACAAACTTACGAATTCTAATTCTTCTCCGCCTTTCAAGCCAGTTGCTGAGGCTGATAAGCAACCTGAAACTTCGGGCAAGCCTACTCAATCGGCTTTCTTTGCTAGTTTGAACGCCGATCAATATGCTCAACTGATGAGCATGCTTCAGAGTCATCTTGGAACTTCTACCCCTCCAACTACTCCAAAGCCTGAAGTAAATCATATTGCAGGTACATGTCTTTCTACCTCCTCGACTGATGTTAAATTCTTCCAAGCCTGGGTAATTGATTCAGGAGCCTCTACACATATTTGTTGCAATCAGTCATTATTTGTGAATTTACTGCCTGCTGCGAACACTTCTGTTACCTTACCTGATCAGAAGAAATTTTCTGTTGGTTATGTTGGAGATGTTTATATTGCTGATGATCTTTTACTACGTAATGTTCTTTACATACCAGAGTTTTCATATAATCTCCTCTCGGTCAGTGCCCTGTTGAAAGATTCTCGGTTTTTTGTTAATTTTTCTGGTACTGGTTGTTGTCTTCAGGACAAGTTAAGATTGAGGACGATTGGCAGTGTTAGTTGCGTTGATGGTCTTTACCTGCTCCATCCACCTGATAGAATTGCACAGTCCTCTGCCGTTGTTTGCTCTGTTTCTGCTGGTCTTTGGCACAAAAGGTTGGGTCACCCTTCCTTTGCTCGTTTAAAATTGCTGCAGCCTGCTTTACAGTTTTCCAATAATGACCGTCATGTTTGCCATGTCTGTCCTTTAGCCAAACAACGGAAACTTTCTTTTCCTGCACATAACCATGTAGCTGAGAATGTTTTTGATGTTGTTCATTGTGATATTTGGGGGCCTTTTCGTGCCAAAACTCATGCTGGTTTTTCATATTTTGTTACTCTGGTTGATGATTGCTCCAGATTTACTTGGGTATATTTGTTGCAAAACAAGAATGATGTGCTGCATGTTATTCCTCGGTTTTTTAAGCTAGTTGAAACACAATTTTCCAAGGTCATTAAAGTTTTCAGATCAGATAATGCACCTGAGCTTAGTTTCACCGATTTCTTTGCTACCACTGACACTATTCATCAGTTTTCTTGTGTAGCAACTCCCCAGCAAAATTCCGTTGTAGAACGTAAGCACCAACACCTATTAAATGTGGCTAGGGCCCTTATGTTTCAATCTCGTGTACCTTTTATTTTTTGGGGAGAATGTATACTCACAGTCACTTATCTCATCAACCGTACTCCTATGCCCTTGCTATCTAACAGAACTCCTTATGAGGCCCTTCTTGGCCATGCTCCCGATTATTCCAATATTCGAACATTCGGTTGCCTTGTATATGCTTCTACTTTATCTGTCAATCGATCAAAGTTCGACCCTCGGGCTAGTCCATGTGTCTTTGTGGGTTACCCTGTTGGAGTAAAAGGATACAAGTTATATGATATTAAAAAGAAATGTCTCTTTATCTCAAGGGATGTTCTATTCTTCGAATCATTATTTTCATATCATTCTATGGCTAATGATTCAGATTCCACTGCTAATTTTTTGAATGATTTTGTCCTGCCTTTGCCCATTGAGGACACTCTTATTTCTACATTCGTAAGTGATCCTTCTATCACTACCGCCACACAATCTCATAATGAGCAACTTGTGCCTACAAACCATGATTTTGTCCCTGATTGTGTTGCTGACGCATCCAGTCCTTCTGATTCTTCTGCTAGCTGCAACATTTCTAATGACCATGGTGATAATATGCCTATTACTCGGCGCTCTACTCGGACTAGGAATCCTCCCAATTATCTCAAGGATTTCCATTGCAATTTACTTGCTCAGAAACCTGTTTTGAACTCAGGATCTTTTCCTCTAGCCAAATACATTTCTTATAATGTATTCTCTGCCTCTCATCGGAATTTTTTGTTGAATGTGTCCATGGCCTATGAGCCTTCTTTTTATCATCAAGCTGTCAAGCTTTCACAGTGGCAAAAGGCAATAGCTGAGGAATTGGAGGCTATGGAAAGGACTCACACATGGTCTGTTGTTTCTGTCCCTTCAAGTCAACATACCATTGGTTCAAAATGGGTATATCGGATCAAGTATAAGCCTGACGGAACTATTGATCGCCATAAAGCCAGGCTAGTTTCCAAAGGCTACAACCAACAAGAAGGCATCGATTTCTTCGATACTTTTTCCCCGGTTGCAAAAATAGTCACCGTCAAAGTGCTACTTACCTTAGCTACCTCTTATCAATGGCCTATTACTCAGATGGATGTTAACAATGCCTTCCTCAATGGAGACTTGTTTGAAGAAGTTTTTATGACAATACCATCTGGTTATAAAGTCTCTCACGTTCCCAAACAGGGGGAGAAACTTGCTTGCCGCTTACATAAGTCCATCTATGGCTTAAAACAAGCCTCTCGGCAGTGGTTCACTAAGTTTTCTTCGGCTTTACTACAACATAATTTTGTTCAATCAAGATCCGATTATTCTCTTTTTACTCGTGGCAGTGGTGACACATTTGTTGCTTTATTAGTTTACGTAGATGATATCTTGTTGACTGGGCCTTCTCAAGCTGAGATTGATTCTATCAAACTCATCTTACATACTCATTTCAAGCTTAAAGACCTTGGGAATGCGAAATACTTCCTCGGTCTTGAACTTGCAAGATCCCAACATGGTTTGTTTCTTTCCCAGCGCAAATACTGTCTTCAGATTCTCGAAGACACTGGTTTTTTGGATGCCAAACCAGCATTATTGCCGATGGATCCCAATCTTCGGCTGTCAAAAAATGGTGGTAGCCCTTTATCAGTTGATGACACTTCCTCCTACAGGAGACTTATCGGGCGATTACTATATCTGCAAATTACTCGGCCAGATATTTGTTTTTCTGTCCATTGCCTTAGTCAGTTTATCCAGGCTCCTACTACTCATCATCTGAAAGCTGCACAACAGCTCCTTCGCTATCTCAAGCGTTCTCCAGGCCAAGGCATTCTTCTGTCACCCACGCCCAATTTTCAGCTCAAAGCTTTCGTTGATGCTGATTGGGCTAACTGCGTTGACACCAGGCGATCTATTACAGGCTTCTGCATTTTCATGGGTGATTCATTGATATCTTGGAAGTCCAAGAAGCAACCTACAGTGTCTAGATCATCCGCGGAAGCAGAATATCGTGCCTTAGCTTCGGTTACCAGTGAGCTTTTATGGATTTATCAGCTCTTATCTGACTTGAAGTTACCACACATGACTCCTTCCATGGTTTATTGTGATAACCAAGCGGCCATTGCTATCGCATCCAACCCCACGTTCCATGAACGTACTAAGCACATCGAAATTGACTGCCACTTTGTTCGAGACAAAGTCAAAGATGGTTTCATTCGGCTGCTTCCCGTTCGCTCAAGTTTCCAACTTGCTGACGTCTTCACGAAGGCTTTACCCTCTCCAAATTTGATTCAGTTCATGAGCAAGTTGAGTGTTCTAAATCTTCACACTTCAACTTGAGGGGGAGTAATAAGCTAATTAATTTGATTCAGTTGTAAACTGTTACACAGTAGTTATAATAACTACTTTCTTATGTGTATATATTCTGTTTTGAGGGATTAATTCCATGTATGAGTTTGATTCTTCATTAATAAAGATTGAACTCGATTGCCCTCATGCCACGTATTACAATAAATCCTTCATGTTATTAAAAAAAAAAATTATTTCTTAATGTTTTTTTTTTTTAATTTTACAAACGTTTAAAAAATTTAGGTATCTTTTTTAAAAACGAAAACAAGCCATTTTCAAGAAACCAACATATAAACATATATCAAATATATCAAGAATCTGTCACCAAACAAATTTATTTTCTATGAACATAAAATAAAAATATATAAAATATAATAGAGACTTGAATAATACGAGAGATCATACCATCTAAATAACATCTTCTTTAACCAACTTATAAACCTCTTTTATCTTTTTTTTTTTTTTTTTTTTTGAAGAAAAAACATTATATCATAAATATAGAAAGCAATTTCAAACTTACAATCAATCAAAAGAAATAATAATATGTACTATAGTCAAGTGAACTTTGAAAGTTAAATACCAAATCAATATTAGGTACATAACAACATTTGCACAAAATAAGAGATAATTAAATAGTGATGAGGTTCCAAATGGAAGCAACTTTATTGGTAAGCATAAATATATACTAAGGTATATATGGTAAGCTTAAATGTGTTGGCTTTATGTTTCCTTTCCTTACCATCTTATTGGTCAATGCTGCCTAATTAATTATAACAAGATCTAGTCATTTTAGATCTTCATCATTTTTCCCATACACAATTATTATTATTGTTATTTAAAAAAATAAAAGGGGGCATGAAATTTGAAGTTGCAAAGTAGATATTAATGAATGAGTTTAGATTATAGAATATTTACCTAGATGTTGACAATTTCCAAGATACCATACTCATTGGCTTACACTCCAAGTAATGCATGGAGTCTTATTGAAGCATGTGTATTAAAATTTTTATTCAAAAGGAATAAACTAAGACTTAGTTTGAAATTACTGTAGAAAAATAAGATGTAAATTGTAATATGAATTAAATTAGGCGTGGACTTAGGGCAATTGGGCTTTATGAGCCCTTTTGATATTCCTTTTGATATTTCATTTGTAAAAATGGACCATTTTTTAAAATCTCTTATTTGGGTCGGGGGCTCCTTGGACTGCGAAGATACCATTTTGCCTTTTTCTTCCTTGGACTGCAAAGATACCATTTTGCCCTTTTCTCACTCTCTCTCACGCTCTCAAAGGTCTCTTTCTCTTCTTCCCCTTCTCACGCTCGAATTCGATTACAAAATTGATATACTTCGAGAAATAAATGTTTTTTTTTTTTTTTTTTGTAAAAGAGAAATAAATGATTATTTAGTCAAAGAAATAAGTGACAATGTATGGGGTACAATTGTGAGAAATCATACTTTTTTTTTTTTAGTTCAACGACAATTGAGGGATGGAGATTCGAACCTCTGATTTCTTGATCGAAGGTACATGTCAACTACCGTTGAACTATGTTCACTTTGACATGAGAAACCATACCTGAGTTATATTTACCTCAAACCATACATGAGTTATATTTAGCAAGTGTCCTCAATAAAACCTAAAGATGAGATGATAAAATGATTATTCTTAATATAAAACCTAAAAGCAAAGACCATTCATCAATGGAACTTTTATTTCTAACATTTATTTACATTTTTTAGAACCTTTTTTCTTATAGATGAGGAATGCAAAGCAAAAGAACCAGAGAATATAGAACAAAAGTGTTAATCCAACGGCTCTTGAACCACATAAATTTTAATCGCTCACAAAATAACATCAATCTCCAATTTGGTGTCTAAACTATTTCTCCAACTTCCAATATTTGCAGCAACAATATATTCTTGGAAAAGTTCATAAAATTACACTTTCTTGTAGAAACAGACTCTTGAATCTAGGGGAAAATAATGAGACAATCATCAGTCTAGGCAAAGCTAGAATTCAATCTAAGTTCAAGGGGGCCAAAAGGGGATACAAAAAGGGCAGGTAGAAATACCCAGCATGGATTTACAAATACTAACAAAAAATCAGGGGTAGGAAGAGAAGAACAAGAAAAGCACAGTTTAAATCATTCCTTGAGAAGGATCTCCAAGGCTTCAAAGAAGAGTGGTGCCATGTCAATGTTTGGAGTTTTGATGGCGCATTTCAGTCCGGGGCTTCCAATAGCGGTAGTCAGTTCAACCAAGAAAGGGATTCCTCTGGGAATTCTAGTAGAGAAGTAGAAAACGTCCTGGCTTGCGTGCTTCCTTTTCGCAATGAAGAACATGTTTGTAGCAGCGAGTCGTTCCAGAACAGCCTCGACATTGGTTAGAACAATGGCGGGGAAGTCTTTAGAAACTTCATTTGAATCTGGGAGGGACCTCCAAGTCTACAATGGAGAGATGATAAATGCCACAATTAAGACTAAATAGCTGATGGACGTTTAAAGATTTCTTACATTACTAGCTAAGAATTTTTTTTTTTCCTATGAAATCATCCGTTTAAGTTCTCCCTCTCTGATTATTTGCTCTTAATCTACTTAATAGTAAGTCTGAAATTATTTTTTTTAGAAAAATGTTAAGTTCCATTTCTGCTAAAATGTGTGCTGGCATGTCCACTGCGTGTTGGCATACATTTAAATTTTGTTAAACAAAAATTCAGACACCCCAAACTAGAAATCCACAGTTTTTCAACAACACCATTACTTTACTCAGAGTAGTGGACGTCCCTCCTAGGTGTGTATTCTACGTTAATAGACTGCCTCAATGATTAAGCAAAACAAAAAATCTAAATGACATTTATGATTAACAATGCAAGGGAGCGGAAAAAAGAAAGCAGCTGGAAACACTCAATAATGCCCGCAACAAAAGAAAAATAAATAAAGGAAATTGCAACTATCAATTTTACCTCAAGAAAGTTTGCACGTTCCATCCTCCCATCATCGGTGAAGAAAATGTGCATTGAGATTTTATCATTGAAGTACCAAACTGGCTGCTGATTGTTCTTCACAGCTACCTGCAAAAGTGAGCTTGGGGGACCTTGAGACATATTTTGGAACACAACCATAGGCAGGAGAGTACTTGCACTTGACCCAGGTTGCACCGGTGGAACCTATATATTAAGATGAGAAGTTAATTTCATCCATGGATAATCAGCCCCACATTGAATATGCAAATCTACCTGTAAAGGTCCTGCAGCTGCGAGACCAAAGGTATTCTTGTTAAACTGGATCATGAACCCATCCAGTGTAATCTGCGTATTGTTCTCAAACAATAAACTGTAAAATACTTGACCATCCTGTCGTGTGAGCTGTGCACTGATTTGTAAGCCTTGACCAGCTGATGCTGGTAGCAGAATAGGCAATGGAGGGCTGCAGGCCAGAGAACACATTAAGTGCCAGTTACAAAAGCTCATAAAGGTTATACATTTGTCATACACATGCACATATCCCCATGGAAATCCTAATCACTGTCACAAGAAATATTTGAAGGGCACGGCACAATTTCACCATCTAGCAAAATTTATTCACTTATGTTGAAACTCAAAATATATATATTTATATATGTATTCACTTGCAGAATCTTGGACCAAGAAGTTATTGCAGACTGACAACCCATGATTATGAATGACTGCATACCCAGCACATAAGAAAGTATCAGTTAAAACTTACCCGGCAGGAGTAGCAGGCTCATCAACAGGGACAATAGCACTGTTATCCAGTCCAATCAAGTCACCAAGTAAATCCGGAACTGAAGCTGGAGGTGGAGGGGAAGCTGGGGTGGCTGGTTTCTTTGATACTGAATAAGGTGCATCTGAAGTAGTTGGAGGCGATGCACCACCAGCCTGGGCAGGAGATTCTGAATACCCTGCATCACTTCCTTCGGGAAAATCTTCATCTTCGGTTCTTTGAGCAGTCTTTGCACGGGTCACAAATGCTTCAGGAGGCTTGTGATATACAGAGGATAAAGTGGCAATATTGGAAAGGAGCTCATCTAGGAGTGAGGAATCAAGCAGATTCGAATCATCACCAATTACGGGCTTCTCGGCAAGAACCACATCCTTAGCTGCCTGCAAAATAGGAAGTACTGGAAAAATGAGATTCATATTCATTTACTCAACTATCAAGAGTGAGATTGGCGGTATGATATTGATTATAATAAGTTTTTTAAAAATATATATAATAATAGTAACAACAATAATAATCATAAAATATATTTGGTTTCCTAACTCACATATGCTTGAGGATGGATCCTCAAAACTAAACCTATGGTTCTACCCCAAAAGGTTATAGTTTGTTATCAAATAAACAGTCATATATTGAATGTTATAATGACAATAAATCTGAAAAAAAAATTGATTAGCATAAAGTAAACCTCTGGATCAGTTGATAGGAGTCGCCAATAGATATATGCACGATCCCGCAAATCAGGATTGTCTGTCTCCACAGTAGCATTGTTCAAAACAGCCTGTAGATGGACATGAAGTACATATCAATTAGGTAGCCATGTAAAGACCATAAATAAATACAATGTACTAGACAGTTTAAAGTTTGACCATACTTCTCTTTTATTAGAGAAAATTGACAGTGGTCATCTTGCTAAAACTGACAATAAAGTAATTACTATGCAATACTGGGATATCAAAGAGCTATATGATATTGAAATTCCTATGAGGCAGAATAATTGATTACTAAGAGACATAATGAACAAAAAATAGAACCATCCTAATGGGACTATTTATGAGTTCGTTAGTAATAGTAACTAATTTAAAGAATTTTTTACATAAAAAATGTGGTTTTATAATAATTTGCACCACTAATTCTCTCATTGTTCTGAATTCAGACAGGCACTTTAATGTCAGTGTGTCAGATAATTGCTGGAGTCAATTACTCCTAGACATGTGGAAAGTGGAAAATAAACTCGTTCCAGATCATACCAGAATGACACGACCCCATATTTCACCAATAGATTTGGCAATTGAAAATTTTGTTCGTAGAGAATGACCTGAATCATCTGCTGTGGTCCCTCAGTTGGCTTCTTGAGAAAAAGTTTGACAGTTGCAGTCAGCAATTGTAGCTGGACTTGTGCAGGTTCCTCAGGGAAACTCTCCAAGAAGCTTTCAAGAAGTTCATCTGCATTGTCAATTCTCTCCGCATATTCTCCAATAATCCAGATCATTGATGCCTTGAGGCAGAGAGGTAAACATAAAATATAAGAGTAACTTCAAGAGATTGAACCACTTGTACTATGGAAATATAATGGAAAACCATTACCTTGGCTTCTGGCTCATCCAACGTGTCTAAGCTTTCACAGAGTGTAGCAATAATGGACTCATAACTGTAAACAGAATAGGGATTCACATAAAGTTGGAATGAGAAACAATCATTCAATCAGTGAATATCAAAGTTGAAGGAACGAAAAAAATTTCTTACGTGTTTGGATATCTTCTAAAAATATCCTTAATGACTATAATAGCCTCTTGAACCACATAGTTCACTTTAATTTTGATCAGCTCGAGCAACACACTTATGCATCGTTCAGCAGCTCTCTCTAGCTTGATTGCACACCTACCAATGGCACGGACAGCCTTTCGTACAAAATCTACATCTACTTCAGTGGCATACTCTTTGAACTCCAGCAGAACCTAAAAAAATTAAAATCAAAAGGGTGTTCATTCATAGTATTTTCTAAAACATTAATAGACCCATTAAGGAATAGATAATGCTGATGAAGATTGTGTACCTGGTCTATGTTTCGGTCAGATGCAAGCTTAATCATGATCTCTAACTTCTCCATTTTTACATAGATCGGATCATTGTACTTACAGAAGAAAACCTACACATTGGAGAGAAAGCAAAAAGATTTTTTTAAGAAAAAAATTAAAAGAAAAAAAAAGAAAGGAAAAGGAAAGTAGTAGTAACTAGTAAGCTTAAAAGCAGGTGTTGCTTGTCTTCCTGTTTATTTACATGCATCTTTATTAAAAATTACAAGCTACCATCATGTATCCATGTTACAAAAATTATCACCAACTTACCTTAATTTCATGTGCAAGAATAGTAGGTCGTTTCTGTACTATAAGGTTAATATTTCGCAATGCAACATATTGTATCTCAGGTTCTGCTGAGAGCAAAGTAACAAGAGGAGGAGCCATCTTTTTGCAAAGATTTCGAACTACATCAGTGCTACTGATAAGTTCCATTTGTTGAAGAATCATCTATCAATAAGGGGAAAATAGGAAAAGAAAGATAAAAGATATTAGTTGGTTGAAATGACTTGGAAATTCTCAAAACCACCAGCATATATACGGTGGAGAAAATCAATTACTTTCATAGAATATCGACCTTCACAGCTGATAAAACAACTGCACAATTAGCATGTTGTAGCCGTGGAGTAACTCTCTCCACTATATTTTCTGCTTCACGAGCATCCTCTGCTTTGTATCTAGAAAGTGCATCCAGAATAAAAACTTGACCCCACCTGAAGAAAAATCAGGGTACAGAAACTTTTTTCAGAAAAAAAAAGGAGTATAATTGAAGTAAAGACACAGCAGAAAAGTTAACAAACTATCATGGGGACAAAACTCCAACCAATTGATAAGAAACTTCTAAATCTCCTCCCTGCAAAAATGCAGGAGCCAGAATAATAACAACATTACTCCCCCAACACAACTTCCATGACTAAATGTGGCACTGAAATCCAGACACTTGATGGTTTTAGTGCATGTACGCACCTAGATTATTTTAACCTTTTGGAATTTTCCTCTTTTTGATTTATCAAATGCCAATACTTGTATAGGTTGAATGGCACTGCTATATTACATTTTAGAACGAAGATATCTGATTACTTCCAGTCACGGATAATTTGTAAAAAAATTTTAAAAGAGATTGATTTTCTTTTATCACATCAATACAGAATCAGTTGCAAATGTAACAAGGAGAAATAGAAAATGAAAACGAACCTTGAACAATTATCTTCTTATTTGATGACATTCACATAAAGTATTCAGAAAGTTTTTATGCTTTGACAAAAGTAAATGCAGCACTTACTCGGTACACTCATTCAAAGCCGTGAGAAGTTTTGAAAGCGTGTGACTTGTAATGTCAAAGATGGGTCTGCTACTACTCTCCTGTATCTCAGCAAGAGCAGCCACAGCATTTGCAACAACCATTGGATTGTTGTCTGATATTAAGTCTTTGAGAGAATCCAAAAAACCTCTGTCCTCAACTAACTCAGCATTTATATCAAAAAGTTTGGCAACACAGATGGCAGCTGTCTTGCGAACATAAGGGTCATCATCCTGTCAAAACATTAAAAACCAAGATATTAGATAATCGAATCAAAATTCAGAACACAACAAAAAAAATCCTCTACTCCTAACCATAGGTATTTCAGTATGTTGAAAGTAAGGAAGGAAAGAGAGAACTTGTCAAGAAATCAAGCAACGACCACGCATTAAGAATCAGAAGCAAATAGTGAACCTTAAGGCATCTCTGAAGTGGATCACACAAGTATTCTGTAATTTTATCCACACGAATGCATCCCATTGTCCTGACGGCCAAAGCACGAATTAAAGGATTTGGATCTTGTGAATCCTGCACAAATATGCATTAGAAAAATTAACTCATAAATTCCCTAACAGCACAAAAATTTAGAAGCAAGATATGTTTCATTAACTATCTGATCTCATATTTTGAAAAATAAAACAGAGATAAAATATAAATCAAGCAGATTAAGTTTTACATTCATTTGACTACGTATGAAAACTGGGATCAATTCATATGGAACTTCTTGGATGCTAGGTCCATATATTCTAGAGCTTCTACAGCCCACAATCATAAGATATCTCAAAACTCAATTTCAGTGAGAGAGCAGGAGTTCTTCTATGTTAGTATGTATCTTAAAGAAACGAACTAGAAGTTTTTCCTCCTTGTGACGATCTAATACGGCTTTTGACACCCAAAGTTTTGCAAGCTTCATGAATGGAAACAGAAAAGCAGCAATTTAAAAGGGTGTAGACACAAATATGAGGCAATTCTATGGGTCATAGGTGTAGGATACATATTTTCTAACTCCAAAAAGTATATATATATATTCAAACAATATGATAGGGAAACTGGAAAAGATGAAGAGCCTCCATCTCTCATGGAAATATAAAATTCTTTGATCTCTGTCTTTTTTTCATTTTTACACGGATCCTTCTGAACATCTCATTTTAAAGCATAAATCAAACAGAGTACCAAAATGAAGCAAATTCATAAAATAGTACTCTATTTCTCTGCAGTTTCCACTATTTGCAAGAGGCCATGGTAGATTACCTGACTTCAATATCTAAACCATAACTTATGAAAATATTATTTGGTGAAAAGACTGAAGTAAGAAGTTATTAGTACTTACTTTCACAAATGTGTTCACGGCAAGAATGGCTAGATCAGGTTGGCTTTTGGCATAATTAATTAGATACAAGTAAACCAACTTTTTCAGTTCTAAATTTTCAGTCTGCATGCAGTTTACCACGTCTGTGAACAGTGATGATACATCCTTCCCAACAGTCATTGCAGCAATGACCTTTTTAACGGCATCTTTTCTCTTGTCCTGCAAAATGTTTCAAAATCTATTTCTTGAAGAGATGCAAAGTTTAAACTAAAAAACAAACCCATTTTTTCTCTTATCAAGACGCACTCATAGAGACATGAAAATTCACGATCACGTCAAGGGAAAACATATTATATAGAATCAGTTTGATCCAAGCAATCCCTATATCCAATATTTGGTCCTCATGGTAACCAAAAAAAAGAAACTCATATTATATGTCCTGTTTAGTATTAACCAGAAATAAGCACCAACTCAATAACAATAATGTAATAAGCATATTTGATCATAAAGAACCCTACAGTCGGAAATGAGAGGTGAAGAAGCTATATCAAAGTGTCCAACTATAAATTGTCAGGCATGTAAGAAACATAAGCAGTACTCCCTGCCGGATTCAAACATTTAACTTTAAAGTTTCCTCAGATTTCTTATCGTCTTGGCTTGTCTACAGTTGATCATCAGCATCTAAACTATCACTGAGACAGATAACAAATTCATCTCAAGATACTTTTCCTATAACATCGGTGACCCTTTAATAAGCGTACTGAACGACGGAATTCAAGGTATTCAAACACTAGCTTTGACAACAAAGATAGCAAACCCCAAACCCAACAGATCTGCGAGTTACCCCATACAGTACACCGATTCAAAAAAGAACCAAACACCTGAACTATCAATCAGCTGAATTGATATAGATCGCGGATCACAAAACGAAAACCTAGAGATTGACTTAGCAATACAAATTTGAAGAAAAAGAGGGGTACAGAGAGAGAGAGAGAAATGCCTTGTACTGGGAATTGAGCTCCTCCTTGAGCTCGGGAATTTCACCCTTTTTGGTGGTGGAAAAGTACTTGGAGTCGTGCCCGCTCATGTTTGTCTGTAAGATCCCGAATTTTCAGAGTCGAGCAAATCAACTTGAAGAAGACGAAGAAATGGAAGGAAGGATCGAAGTTCGTCGACAGGAAAAAACTGCTGTGCTTTCGACTTTCGTCTCGATTGCCAGATCCAGGCCGGTTCCTGAACCAACCGGTTTCGAACCCGTAAGATCCTGGGCTATTTACTTACTCACCCCTTAACTTTCTTATGTTTTTTATTTTGACCCCTCAACTTCCATTCGCTTTCATTTCAGTCCTTAATGTATTCGTGTAATGACCATTTTTTGTTAAAATTTTAGGCTAAATAAATATTTTAATCTCCCTATTTTTTTGGGCCGGTTGCAAGGATAGCAATATGGGCCAAAATAATTGCAAATCTAGCAACCCACAAAAAAAAAATTGCAAAAATGGCAAAATCTAATAGTTTGTGTGTTGCATTTACTAAAATACCCCTCCAGATTTTCTTTCACTGATAGAAAGTTTTTCTATGATTCTATCATATGATAGAAAATTTTTCTACTACTGATAGATTCTATCGGCGATAGATATTTTTCTATCATCGGTGTTCTATCAGTGTTTGGTTGTTGTTATTTGGTTTTCTATCAGTGTTTGGTTTTTGCTTTTCAGTGTTTGATTTCTATAATCGTTCGTTTTTGCTTTATTTTTCAATGCTCGATTTCACCATGTATCACCATCGTTGATAGAAACAAAAGATCTTCTATCACTGATAGAAAAGTATCAGTGATAGAAAGATTTTCTATAACTCACGAAATGTTTTTCTATCAGTCCCAGTGATAGAGATAGAAAGTTTTTCTATCACTCATAGAAAGATTTTCTATGAATGATAGAAATTTTTTCTATCACTCATAGAAAAAATTTCTATAAGTGATAGAAGATTTCTACCACTGATAGGTTCTATCAGGGATTGAAAGATTTTCTATCAAGAGTTTTCTATCATTGATAGAATATCTTTCTATCACTGATAGAATAGTAAAAATTTCTATCAGTGATAGAAATCTTTTATCACTATAGAAAGCTTTTCTATCGGTGATAGAATGTTTTTCTATCACTTATAGATTATATCGGTGATAGAAAGATTTCTATCGGATATAGAAAGATTTTTATGGGTGATCAGGGATTGAAAGATTTTTTATCAAAAGTTTTTCTATGATTTTCTATAAAAAGTTTTTTTTATCACTGATAGAATCTATCAGTGATAAAAACTTTCTATCACTGATAGAAAATTTGTCTACCACTGATAGAATCTATCAGTCATAGAAATATTAGTGATAGAAACTTTCCATAGCCGATAGAAAATTTTTCTACCACTGATAGAATCTATCAGTGATAGAAATATCACTGATAGAAATTTTATTCTATCAGTGATAGAAAGTTTCTATCACTGATAGAAATTTTTTTTTAAAAAAAACGAGGAAGAATAAGATGGGCACACAGGGGCAATTTAGGAATAAAAAAAATTAATTCAAAAATTTTGCCATATTTGCAAATATTTTTAAAAATTGCTATATTTGTAATTATTTACCTTCATGTTGCCACCCATTACAATTATCCTATTTTTTTTAGTTGAGTCTTTTTTGTCTAAAAATATTAGTTTTTTTAAAAAAAAAAAAAAAAAAAACCCATTTTTAACTCTAAACTTTGGGGTTGTATCAATTTTAACCTTGGACTTTCAATTTCATCAAATTGAACCCTAAACTTAACAAGTTGTATCAATTTTAACCATAAACTTTTGATTTCATCAAATTGAACCTCAAACTTATCCGATCGTATCGATTTTAACCCCAAACTTGCATAAGTGTTACAATGTATATCTTTGGATAACTTTCAGTTTGAACCACCTACGTAATTGATTATTTCTTCTTTTTTTTTTCTTAATTCACATTGCACCTAAATTGGTTTCTTAAAAATAAAATACTGAAGGAATTTTATTTTAGATGAATTTTTTTTGTTGTTGAGAACTTTGTGATGATCTTTTTGCTGTTATTTAAGATTACAAAAGCAAAGAATTTTTGGAGGTTCTTTATCTTCAAATGTTCGTTGTTTTTTCTTGTTGCTAAGAACTTTGTGGGATTTTTTGTTCTTTTTTTTTTAAATGTTTTTTCTTGCTGATTAGAAGAATGTACAAATCTAGCAAACAGAAATAAAGAAATTTTGAGTTTTTTATTTCTCATATTTGTTGGATTTTTCTTGTTGTCAATAACTTTGTGCTTTTTTTATAACAATGAGAAGAATAGTCTGTGATATTTGATTTCTTAAAGAGTTTTTCTAACAAATTTCTTACAAAACACTAACTCAGATGCGATGTGAATTTAAAAAAAAAAAAAAAAAAAAAATTGTCAATTACATGTTTTAATAACAATTCAAATGAAAAGTTGACCAAATGTCTACATTGCAACACTTATGCAAGTTGGAGGTTCAAATTGATACAATTTGTTAAGTTTGGGGTTCAATTTGATAAAATTTAAAGTTTAAGTTTAAATTTGATAAACCTGCAAAGTTCAGGGGTCAAAATTGATTTTTTTCCCTAGTTTTTTTTTTAGTACATCAACATTTGAAATCCTCTCGTTATTGAAGCAAAATCAGATTGTCTTGATCTCATCAATTATCTGAACAAAGTTAAAGATGATTTGTTGGAAATAAAAACTATCATTGAAGCCATCCTCGAATTGGCTACTTTCCTTGGGTCGATTAAGTTCAACTACTGTCCAAGGGAGAAGAACGGCGTTGTGCATGCATTAGCCCAAATAGGTGCTAGCATCGATCGTTGGTTTGATTTTGTTGTTCCAAGACAGAGGTTCCCTTCTATGCTGGAAGGATTTGGTTGTTTTTGGCCCTTCGACTTCTCGCATTTTCTTTCCTCTATTATAAGAGAGGATTATTGTATTGATTCTTCTTTCTTGCGTTTTTAATGAATTTTCTCTCAAAAAAAACATTTGGGAGTGAGATGATGCAAACTTCTAATCTTTTGGTCGAAGACACATGTCAATTACTGTTGAACTATGCTCGCTTTGCATAGTTAATTTAATTCTTCATGTGGTGACCGTTTTTAATTTAATTGAGTGAATATCAAAATTGGCTAATTGTGCATTAACATTTTTCAATTTGGTAGGGGTTGATGGAAATTTTTTTATACTTCATTCACCTTTCTCTTTCTATCTCTAAAATTTCCACATTTATATAACTTTTATTTTTATTTTCACTCTCTAAAACTTTTTTTTTACCTTCCTTAAAAAAACATTTTTTTACCTTCCTTTTCATTTCTATTGCTATTTCTATTTCTATTTCCCTTCTAATGTGTGTTTACTTTTTTCCTCTTTAAAAATTTAAGGTTTTCACGATATTTTATGTTTACTAGTAATTTTCACGTGTGTTGCATGTATTTTATGCAATATTATATAAGAATAAATGTAATAGTATATATCTTAGGCTAAATTGTAAAAAAATGCCCCTAAACTATGGGGTTTGTTTCAAAAATACCCCTCAACTTTACAAAGTTTAAAAAATGTTTAAAAAATACCCTTGTCGTTAATTTTTTTGATGAAAACCATTAAAAATTTCAGTTTTATTAATACTCTTTCACTTTCAAAATGTTTTAAAAAATAACTTTATTAAAAAATGTTTTTTTCTTCATCCCACTGTAAATTATTCTTCCATGAAAATTAATGAGAAGCTTTACCTATTTTTCATATATTCATACATTAGGAACTTTTTTTCTCTTTCAACACATCATCCCAAGAGCTTGACTAGATTTTCGGCAATGGTATTTTAGATGGTTGTAACGATTCCCATCAAAAAATTAACTGCAAGTGTATTTTTGAAACGCTTTGTAAAGTTCAGGAGTATTTTTGAAACTTTTTGAAGTCTAGGGGCATTCTTTAAACAAACCCCATAATCCAGAGGTTTTTTTTTTTTTTTTTTTTTTTTTATATATATAATTTAGCCTATATCTTATAACCTCTTGCTTTAAGTTTGCTGGGTTTTTAAATTAAAATAAATCTATATATGTATAAGGGATTTAAGAGAGAAACTTTTGGTTTTCTTTTAATACGCTTCCGGTGGCGTCTAATTCGATGATAATGGGCGGATGAGGAGGTCAGTTTGCGAAGCTCTGATTATAGGTAAACACCTCAAACCCTCTGCAATTGCTTTCATCTCAAGCATTTTAACTGGTCATCTCTTGTTAATCCTTCTGAAACTGAAGATCCTAACGAGTCACGAGTGATCCAACTCACTCGTCCTTTGCTCTGTTTTTCGTTATAAGATGCATCAACATTTATCTTCCACATCCTCGACAGTGTGGGGATCCAAGGGGCTTGACTCTACAGACTCTTCAATATGAGGGGAGAAGGTTCTGAACTTTCAATCGTGTAAGGCTGCTCAACCCCGTATGGTCCCTGAAGTATGTGTAACGATTAAAAATATTAACAAATAATTATGTATTTTATTATTTAATATTTATATTTAACAAAATTAAAATAATGTTGTTAATAAAAAAACTAGTGTCATGTCAGTAATCCATTAATTATTAGCGGAAAAAATGGATGGAAGAACCAAAATGAAACAGAATTCAAACCTCATGGGCTAAATTGTCAAGTTTGAAAATTTAGGGACAAAAAAGAAATCTAATCCAAACCTAATGACCAAAAGTGTATTTTTTTCTATTTTTAAAATGAGTTTGCTCTTTTATATATATATTTAATTTTTTATACTCAACTACTAATTAGAAAATAACTTTAAAATCCGAATAAAAAATCAAATTTGAAATATAAGAACTAACTACCATTCAAATTCAAATATTGGGACCAAAGATGCTAGTTTTGAAATTTCAAGGACCAAAAAATAGAAACTAAATTCAAAATTGGAAATCAAATGGTTATCAAATGGGACTTAAAAATGTTAGTTTTGAAAATTTAAGAACCAAATATAATTTGGTGTTAAACTTCTATCGATATGTCGACATTTCCACGAGTTCGACATCGACACGAGGGTGAGTCAACATTTCCATTATACTATAAAAAGTTGATGAAATATTAATAAAAAATATATAGTAACAAAATGTAAATGATGTGAATATTTATTTTTGTTTTTAGAAGGAGGAAACACATCAAGATTACAACAATTATAAATTTCACTTGTCACCCTTTATCGCTCCCAGTAGCCAATTTGGGAACTCTGAAAACCATGTGCCGCTTGCTGAATATGCTTAAATTGTATCTCCACCAAGCAAAAAGTTTATGCACCTCCATAGCAACTGTATGGACTGAGGAGAAGTTCTCCCCCACACAATTTAAGAGATTTATAAATGTCAAGCAATCTGACTCCACCATCAGTCGAGGAAGCCTCATCTCACCAATAGCCAACAATCCCGTCCGAATTGCATGCATTTCCAACATAACCATCCAAAGGAGCCCCGTGACCGGCTCACAACCTGCCCCCGATCCCATGTCCACCATCATTTAGCCAAGCCGCATCACAACTAAGAGATCATGTATCCGCTAGGGGGGAATCCAAGCAGTCATCGTGTTCAGATCCACTATCCCATGTGAGTTGAGACAATCATTTCCACGAGTCCCACAAGCAGATGAAGGGAGAGAGCTCCCAAATAGATAATAAGTATTTTAACTCAACCGACATAAATCTTTTATTGATGACCAAAAGATCTGCCCAACATCAACAATTTATCATATCTCCATCCATATATTTCATAAAATTGAAATCACAAACATTTCCATCCACATTACATTTTAAACCTTGTTTACTCTCCACGATCATAAGTGTATTTTTATTTTATTTTATTATTAACTTCTAGGATTAAATTATAAAAAATACTCGTGAACAATGAGATTCGTTTAAAAAATACCCCTGAACTTTACAAAGTTTCAAAAATACCTCTAAACTTTAAAAGATGTTAAAAAATACTCAATCAATTTATTTTCTTTACACTTTTAGAAAGAGTAAATTCAATTTGAAACCTAAGTTAGATTCTCTGCACTCTAAATCCTCCTTTATTTTTATTATGGTCCTTATTTACCATTAGACCAAATGGTTTTGTAGATGCTCAATATTAAAGCCTTAAAGCCAATACATTGCAGTTTGTTAAATCGGCGAACAGCCGAAGCGCGAACGTCGATTCACCATTTAAAAGCCAAGGCGGTTCATTTGATTTCATAGTCGGTACTACTCTCTATCTGGATTTTGGATTTTGGATTCTGGATTCCCTTTCATCACTCTCTTTCGTAAAATCCAAGCGCTTCTGATCACACAGCAACCAGTTCATCTCGTTTTGAACCTATGGGACATCACGGTAAAACTCTGCTGGATTACAATCTTTTTGCGTTTGTTCTTAATTTTTGCCTCCGCCCAAGAGAAGATCGGTGTTTATGTAGAGACATTGAATGTTTCAGGTGATAAAGGAAGACCAGGCAAAAGACCTAAATTCAGCAAGGTTTGTTCGGTTTTGAACTCTAGTTTCTTTGATGGGTTCGGCGTGTTTTCTGTCAGAACTTTTGCTTTTCTTGTGTTGTGCAATAATGGTTGATCAATTGTGCAAAATTTCAGGAGGATTATAAGAAAGCTAATTTTGAAGAAAATGATGCCTATCATCTTGATGAGTTCGACGACGATGATCGTAATGGCAAATCTTCGTATATGTGTTTTATTTTCGTGGGATTGGAGGATATTTGGTTTTATCAGCGAATTGTTTTGTGATTTGATATGACGTTCTGATTATTTGGGGAGGTGGGCTTTGGCAATTATGGAATTTTGATTGGTTTAATGAATTTTTTTTGTTCGATTCTAGGTGATAAGGAAGGAGGTAACAGAGATTTTAGCAAATTAGAGTTAAAACCTGACCATTCTAATCGGCCTTTATGGGCTTGTGCTGATGGCCGCATATTCCTCGAAACTTTCTCGCCCTTGTACAAACAAGCTTATGATTTTCTTATTGCCATCGCCGAACCAGTTTGCAGGTAACTTAAGTCTGTTGTTAGCAGAAACTTATGGTGGATTCCCGTTAAGATTAAGTCATTGTTCATCTCAATATGCTATTTGATCAATATTCAGGCCAGAATCAATGCACGAATACAACCTCACTCCACATTCTTTGTATGCTGCGGTTTCTGTTGGTTTGGAGACAGAAACAATTATCGCTGTTCTGAGTAAGTTGTCAAAGGCCAAGCTCCCCAAAGAGATGATTGATTTCATTTATGCTTCTACTACCAACTATGGCAAGGTGAAGCTCGTGCTTAAAAAGAACCGATATCTCGTGGAATCCCCATTTCCAGAGGCAAGTGCTTACTCAACATGGTTCCTTGTTTAGATGGACATATATAGTTGAGTCATTATTGGCGATCTAAATGGTTGTTTAATTGCTGCAGGTGTTGCAGAAATTGCTCAAGGATGAGGTTATAGGCAGAGCTAGAATCATTCCTGAGGTATTGTCCTAACTGGTGTGTTAATTTTTCAGACGTAGTTAACAACACAGTTATTCTGGATTCTTTGGCTGTACCTACTCCTCGTTTTTATTGGATCCTTCATAATGGAACCTATTAGGATTCTCGTGGAAATGGCGAATTTACAATTAGCAAAACAGCGGGTGAACTTGGCAGTCGCCATGAAGGATTGCTTAATGAAGCAGAAGCTGCAGCTGCAGCTGAGGAAAGAGAAACTCATTCATTTGAAATTGACCCATCACAAGTAATATGGTTTTCAAAATTTTAAGAATGATCGACAACACATTGATGCCTATAATTCTTATCCTTCTTCCTCTCCTTATTTATTGTATTTTGGATCTTGATCAAATGATAGGTTGAAAATGTTAAACAACGCTGCTTGCCCAATGCCTTAAATTATCCCATGTTGGAAGAGTATGACTTCAGAAATGACACTGTGAGTCTTTACAAAGCTGTATCCCCGTTTTCCTCCAGTGAATCGTGATGTTGGAAGGAGAGTTGTCTCAACTCTTAATTATTTCCATCTTTTCTGTATAAGAAGTTATCTTATTTCAATATTTATTCCTGGACTTTTAGATCAATCCAGACTTGGATATGGAACTGAAGCCACAGGCTCAACCAAGGCCGTATCAGGAAAAGAGTCTTAGTAAAATGTTTGGAAATGGTAGGTTCCTTGTTGCATGGAGTCTGTTTTTCTCTTGAGTTGCTTGTTATTGAGTTTTTAGAAGAAATCTCAACACCCTATTTTACTCTTCTGTTTATTTTATTATTAAACACTACTTTTGTAAAATAAAATTTCTTTTTGTTTATTCTGATTTTCTTGGTTTTAAAGTATGATGAAAACCTGAAAGTTTTAGCTCAAATTTAAATGGTTATCACTAATAGCAATTGCTTCCTTGTAAGAAAAAAAGAAAAAGAAGAAGAAAGCACTCTTTCATTATTACTTTCTTGTGGATCATTTTTATTTTTATTTATTTATTTATTTTTTAAATCTTAATATCCTCCTATTTATCCTGTAATTTTTTTGGCCCCATAATCAGTTTAGGTAATTTGGGTTTTCTCTCCCTCTTTGAGTTTTCCCAAATGGCTTTAACTAGAATGGTCAGTTATTTGGTTTCAAGCTTTGATTACGAGTATATGTTTGCAGGTAGAGCAAGATCTGGCATTATTGTACTTCCTTGTGGAGCTGGAAAGTCTCTGGTTGGTGTTTCTGCAGCCAGTCGTATTCGGAAAAGTTGTCTATGTTTAGCTACAAATGCTGTATCAGTGGATCAGTGGGCTTTTCAGTTTAAGTTGTGGTCTACCATTCGGGATGATCAAATTTGTCGTTTCACATCAGATAGTAAAGAAAGATTTCGAGGTAATGCTGGGGTGGTTGTTACAACCTATAACATGGTTGCTTTTGGTGGTAAAAGATCTGAAGAATCTGAAAAGATTATTGAAGAGATAAGAAATAGAGAATGGGGACTACTTCTCATGGACGAGGTAATTTTACCATTTTGTGTTCACCTATTGTTTTTTTAATTAGACATTTATAGTGCAAGTTCTCAATTCTCATCTATTCTGTTTCTAGGTGCACGTGGTTCCTGCCCACATGTTTCGGAAGGTTATCAGCCTGACTAAGTCTCACTGCAAGCTTGGGCTCACTGGTACATGACGTTATGGTCTTCTAACCTTCTTGGTTTCTCTTTTCTGTTGATACTGAAAATTAACTTTGATTAATTTATTGCAGCCACACTTGTGAGAGAAGATGAAAGAATTACAGATTTAAATTTCCTTATTGGTCCCAAGTTGTATGAAGCGAACTGGTTGGATCTTGTAAAAGGAGGATTTATTGCAAATGTGCAGTGTGCTGAAGTTTGGTGTCCTATGACAAAGGAGTTTTTTGCTGAATATCTGAAGAAAGAAAACTCAAAGAAAAAGCAGGTTCTTTAATGTCAATTAAATCAATTTTTTCTTCACTACTCGTAATTATATATCTCCGTGCCTATCCTATTGTAATTATCACCATGCCGAGAACATTGTTGTTGTAGTTGACAAGATAATATAGATATAACCAGTATGACATGTTCTGGTTTAAGAAATTTCTGTCGAGGTTTTGTTAATAGATTCATCTGCTCTCTATCTCTTTCTCCGTCTCTGGTTGTTTCCCTCTCTTATATACTGGCTTTTACATTTCAGGCTCTTTATGTAATGAACCCCAATAAGTTCAGGGCATGCGAGTTTCTCATACGGTTTCATGAACAGCAGCGTGGTGATAAGATAATTGTCTTTGCTGACAATCTTTTTGCACTTACGGAATATGCAATGAAGCTTCGTAAACCTATGATCTATGGTGCAACAAGGTTGCCAAACAAAATTATTTTGCCTTAAAAATCACGGCCTTACATGTGATTGTTTGACATCCATAGCTGGCTTTTCATTTTTATTTTTCAAATTTGTAGTCATATTGAGAGGACAAAAATTCTTGAAGCATTCAAAACTAGTCGTGACGTGAATACTGTTTTTCTCTCAAAGGTACTTTTCTTCTCTCATCCCTCTTTCGTTCTTCACTCTCAATATATAATTGTAGTAGTAGTAATGACATAAATAAAAAGAGAATGAGACATGGTTGGTTTTAGATGAGGCCAGTGGATGTGTTATAGTTTCCTCATCATCAATCGATAAATGGATGCCAATAATTGGCGTATAATGAATTTTTATTGTTATTTTTGACTGGAATGAGTTGTGAGTCCTTGGGAGGCAACTGATTTTCAAATTAAGTCTTAGGATGAGTTTGTCATACCCCTTCTATTTTAAGCCCTTTTTCTTACCATGTAATAAAAATGCTTTTTTTTTTTTTTTTTTTTTTTGAAAAAGTAATAAAAATGCTTTTAATTACAAATTTGTTTGGTTGCACACCATTCAAAAGTGATTCTACTAATTACAATTATATATTTTTTTCTTACTACGTAGCTTGAAGATTTTTGGTTGATCACTCCAAAGTATTTCTTGGATAATCATCTCTCTAAGTTTTTTCTTTTTGGATAATCATCTCTCTAAGTATTTCTTCCTAAAGAGTTCTTAAATGAATATGATTATTTAGATTATTTATTTATTTATTATTAAGACAAAGTCACTTAAGAAACTATACTAAAAATACTATAAATTAGTAATTCTTCCAAATGTGCCTGTAGAAAAATTGATTTTAGTTAAAAAGCATTTCTTTTCAAAACTTATGCCAAACATACTATTAAAAGTCTGAAGTTAAGATTATCATCTCAAGAGTTGGATTGATTGCTTTTGTTTTATTTCAGGTGGGTGATAACTCTATCGATATTCCCGAGGCAAATGTGATCATTCAGATTTCATCACATGCGGGTTCAAGACGTCAAGAAGCCCAACGTCTGGGGCGTATTCTTAGGGCCAAGGTTAAAACTACACCTACAGTTTAATATCTGTGCAGTTCTCATGTTTCTGTTGAGCAGTTTGTAGGAATTAACTAGATTTTCATGTCATGCTGCATGAAATAATAGTATGCTGGAGATTGATTTACCTTGATAAAGGCACAGATTGGTTAGTTATCAATTTGTAGTCTAGGATGCTTAAAATCATGCAAATTTTGACCTAAGATTGGTGAATAATTGAGTGCGTATGGCATTCTGTACAAGAATAGTTCTTGTATGGTAGTCAAGGTTGAGAATTTGTAGCTATTGATATGGCGATGTTGGGTTTCCACAATAACTTGACATGAGATTTTATTGTTACAATAATTTGCAGATTTAATATACTTTTTTATTTTTGGTTTGGACCAACAGGGTAAACTCCAGGACAGGATGGCTGGGGGTAAAGAGGAGTATAATGCCTTTTTCTATTCTCTTGTTTCTACTGATACACAGGTGGAAATCTATCCATTGTTTTATCTGGATGAGGTGTGGACAAATAATTTTTGCTCTCTTGGTTTAATGTGGTACATTGCATGTTGAATTTTAATGCAGGAAATGTACTATTCAACTAAAAGACAACAGTTTTTGATCGATCAAGGTTATAGTTTTAAGGTAATATTTTCTCTTAGATTAGCTGTAGCTTGTAATGTAGATTTACTTGTCGGAATGTTCCTGTGCAAAATTCTCATATATTTACAAAATTATTGGCTCTTGTTTGGAATTTGTGAGAAACGGAAAACGAAGGCAAAGATTTTAGGACTTTTGGTTTGCGTGGCAGATGAATGCATATGCTGTCTGTCTTTTCTTATAAAAGCAGAATTGCACATCGTCGCCCACATATCATAAAATATCGAGTCCCTTGTTATTGGCATATATCTTATCTAGAGATCAGGTCTTGGCAACTACCAAGATAATCTTTCTGCTTGAATGTGTTAGGATTCTCCTAACAAGAAAACACTAAAGATAGCCCAAAGAACTTATTGCAATATCAATAGCCTTTCGAGAAGGTTCTCTCTCCCAAAGTTCCTCGCTAGACAACACCACCAAAATCATTTCCCCCTCCCTTGAGATTCCTAGCTCTCCAATTTATAATCAATGTCCAACTGAGGCCACATATTATTTCGACAGGTAATTACAAGCTTGCCACCAGCGGATGCAGGAGCTGATTTGAGCTACCATCGTCTTGATGATCAGTTGGCACTTCTTGGGAAGGTTATCATCTTCATTTATCGTTCATCTTTACTCTTCTCTGAAGAAATTCTGACATGCTTTTATATGTCAGGTACTGAATGCAGGCGATGATATGGTAGGATTGGAGCAATTAGAAGATGATGCAGACCAAATTGCACTCGATAAGGCTCGTCGCTCAATGGGATCCATGAGTGCAATGTCGGGAGCGAATGGAATGGTTTACATGGAGTACAGGTATAGCATTTATCTCCTTCCCCAAAAATTAGCTTGGTGAATGACGTCAAGCTAAACAAAGAAATGAAATTAGCAGCTGGTATCTTCGACACATCGGTTTCAATCTTCTGTTTTTCCTTCTTTCAGTACTGGACGAAAACTCGCTGGTCAAGGGCAGCTTAAGAGCAAGCCAAAAGACCCGTCAAAGAGACATCATCTGTTCAAAAAGCGATTCACCTGAGACATAAACTGTCCTGAATGGCTGGGTTTAGTCATTCCCTCTGCAGTTCCTGAGAAAGAAATATCGGCAAATGCAGTGGTCGTAAGTGTAATGGACACGGTTGGATTTGGTCGAATTTTCGAGGTTTTAATTATCGGTATGGATAGATGAAGAAACAAAAGGCTGCCTAGTTCTGGCTTTTGAGAAAAGATGGACTGTATTGCTAAAAACTCTAGCTGATAATAATGTATGTATAAGTTGCAAAATTTTCCTCCATTTTTGTTGTACAAGGAGTCAAAAAAGAAAAAAGAAACCCCTTGACAGAATTTTTTCTTAGATAAAAGACTTTGTTGCCAAGAGAGCCTCAACAGGTCAAACTAAACAGAGCACTTCAAATTTTCTTGAACTGGAAAGCTTCAAACTTTCTGAGGATGTGAGAAGGCAAAAGATTCTCTGTTATCACTATCAGCAGAGGTCCAAATGAAAAGAAAGAAAGCAAAAGCAAATAAAAAAGAGAGTATTCTTTTTAAAATGGTGTGATGAATTCTACTACAAAATAGTCAAATTTTAGTCTTCCACTATTCATTGTATTTTGTATTGATGGAATTTGACTTTTGATTTTTTTAAAAAATTAAAAATTAAAAATGTGTCTGAAACCAAAGAACCAAGAAGGAAAAGTTAAAGACGAAAGTGAAATAAAAGACAATTCAAAGGAATTTACGTAAAGGGAATCACCTATCAACTTTTTTTTTTTTTTTTTTTGATAATATATGAGATGTGATTCGAACCACATATCTCGTATTTATTAATACAATTACATTTTTATGCCAGTTGAGTTATGCTCGTTGGCTCAACTCCCTCGTTTGTTGGTATAGTTTATGAATGTCTTTTACATATTTTATTTTGATTTTAAAGGTTTAAATGTTTTTCTTCAGTTTTTCAACTTTTAATTACTTTACATTAGTTTTTAATTTTTTTTATAATATAATAATTTTAGTCATCATTTATCAAGTATTTTAATCCTTGGAATTCATGTCATGAATAACTTATAAAAAAAAAGGGTTAAAGGTTCAAATCTGCATTCCGTTCAAATATTCGAGTTAAATATTTTGTTCTTTGTTCGAACAAATTTTAGGGCTGGAATAGAATTTAAACCCTTTATTCAGGTTCTTTCGAAATGATTCAACTGGCTGCATACTTCCAGTATACAGCCGTCTCGACAAGCTAGAGTTGACATCAATTGTCTTTTTTGACTTTTTTTTTCTCCTCCATTTTCATTTGGTTTTTCCATGTGCTTCATGAAATGTCAAAGTTCTAAATTTATGACAAATTGCACGCTCAGAATAATTGACAATTTATTCAAACTATTGAATGAGTATTTCTCCATCGTGATTGTGTATGGGAAGATTTAAAACTTGATTATCTTTTTTTTTTTTGACAATATAGGGTGGGGGATTCGAATTATCAGTACATCTTTATGTCAAGTTGAACTATACTTTTGATCAGTTTTTTTTTTTTTTTTTTTTTTTTTTTTAATATTGATTTTAGCTCAATTTGGAGCATAAATTTGAGAGTTTCAAATGTATGGAATCCTGTTAGTGAGAACATGATATGACAAGACAACTATATCTTTCGAAAATTGATAACTAAAATTTTAATTTTGATTCGAACAAAGGTTAAAAATCTATATGGTTAATATCATTATTTAAATATATGGAGGTGACATATTAATTGAATTAATGAGTAAAATTTTGCAAATGACTTAAAAAGAATAGGTAGGATAAAATATGAATGGACAAATTAAAAAGTTGGATTTAAAATGTAAGCTAAATATACAAAATGGTTGTCTTTTAGGTAATTTTTAGTTTGATCCTTAATATTTTAAAATTCTTGATTTTAATTAAGTACTAAAATACTCAATTTGGTTTTCATAAAAAAAAATTGTTAACAAAAAAAATTGATGTACCATTAAATTATTCCATTATTCATTAACATATGTGGACATTGTCAACAATATGTTACTTTGATTTCACATGACTCATGAAACTCAATACACCGTTTAATAAAATTGGATTCGTTCATAAGCAAAGTCTATTTTTTTTCGGCGGGTGTATTTTGTCCCTGAACTTTAAAAAATGTCTAATATGTTCTTAAATTTTCAATTTTTTATTTAATCGGTCTTTGATTTTTTTTTTTATTATTTTTTGTATCTAATAGATCTTTGACCTATTTGACGATTTATAAAATTCACGGACTTACGACTAGACACAAAGATGAAAGTTCAAGGTCTTATTAGATTTAAAATTCAATTTTCTATCTAATATATGTACTTTTTAAAAATACTTTGAACATGCCAGAAACTTATCATTTGACACAAAATTGAAAGTTTGATTTATTAAACATTTCTAAAATTCAAAGACCCATTTAGATACAAAATTGAAAGTTCAGGGGCCAAATAGATATCAACCTGAAAGTTTAGGTCGGACTACCAAAAGTCTATTCCGCACATGTACTCTATCATATTTATTTATTTATTTATTTTTGTTTAATGCCTTTATTTTATCTAGCTAATTTACTCTTTTGTAGCGTTTTTGTTTCACGTTGTTGCTAGTGTAAAAAGTTTGAAATTATTTAGAATAGAATTAGACTACCAACTTTTTGCTTGTCACTCTCCATTAATTGGGCACATCACACAACCAACAACATAATGATCTTGAAATATCAAAATTCTAGCCACTCCCATTTGTTTGTGTATGCATATTTATTTCAAGCATTCCTACTACAAACCACTAAATGATTTCTTCACTAGTTTATGGAGTTAAATTACTAATTTATTTCCTAAACTTTGATTAAAAAGATTTAGTTGGGCTCTTGACTTTTTTCTTCTTTTATTTTGATTCTAATGGCCATGCAGATGCGAAAGCGAGCATAGTTCAGAGATAATCGACATGTACCTTCAACCGTGAGTTTTTTAGGAGTATGTGTTTAGAACTTTCAAAATTGTTTTTATTAAGTAATAAAAAATTTTTAAAATTGCTTTTGATTTGTAAAAAATACCCTTCCTCCTAAAAGTCACTCAAAATTTGGTGGGTTTAATGGTGAAAAAAAAGTACTTTTAAATTATATATATATACAAAATGAAAAAAAAAAATTAAAGAATTTTTTTCAAATAGTGCTTATATATAGCTATAGAAGTGAATTCCCTTGAAAAACGCCTCAACTTAATTACTCCGTGAAGCAATTATAAGCATTTTTTGAATTTTCAAAATCAATTTTGACTAAGTAAACAAACCATTATGAAAATTTTGGAAAGTCATTTAAAATCCTTCCTAAGTCAAGCTTCATATCCCACGACTTTTTTCAAAATGTTTATTTTGTTCAAGTCTTCAAATTTTCAAGATATCATTATTTCAATGAATTTTCAAAATATTTATTATTGGTTTTATTCCATTTTTATATTTAAATCCTTAAAATGTCTTTTTTGTATTTAAACTTTAAAAGACAATCATTTTAGTTTTTGTGGCTATTTTGTCATTAATTGTTTAACAGAGATAGGAAAAACTATATCGTTATTGTGATAGGCCGTGGATAAGTTTTAGATGGTAGAATAATATTGATACTAAAATGATTTTTTAAAAAAACAAGTTCATATAAGCCAAAAATTTACCCATTCAAAATTTAAGAACAAAAATGATTATTTTCTTGGAACCAAAACAGACATTTGAAAATTCGGGAACAAAAGTGAGTATAAATTTGAAAATGGATATCTTTAAAAAATTATCAAAATATGTAATTTTTTTTTTTTTTTTTAAATTAGAAAAGACCCTTTTATAAAATGCAACTTCTTGTCATTTCAATTTCTTGAAAGTAATTTTCTTGAAGCAAGATGGACATAATAGGACAAAAAATTTAAAAAATAAAAACAAAAAACCCCACTAGGACAGATTAATTAATTAATAAACAACATATTTTCCACTTCATTTCACCAAAAGTAATGACAAAAATGCATATTTCTTTGGTTTGGCTTTTTTTTTTTTTTTGGGCAATTGAACTTACAAGTTGGCCTATGAGAATAAAAAAGACAAGAATCTAGTCTTGAATTAGAAATTAAAAGTTTGTTCCAAGTAGTTTATTGCCCCAAAAAATATTAAAATGTTAAAAGAGGTTTGAGTTACCATTATTCTATCTAGCTTTGGGAAGTATCTTTTTTTCTCTGACTCTTTTGATGACGAAAGAATGCCAAATCAACGATCGACAAACTTAAGATGAACCTAGCATACAACTGACACAATATTTTATAATCGAATATATAACGAATCGTTTTTTTTTTCAAACTATACATCCAAAACAAATCTTCCCAACAAGTTGAATAAGGGTTTGTAAAGATGGCTAGAGAGAGATTGTTGACTGCTAGCTCTAATCACATTATTATTTTTACAAACTATATATTAATCCAATGATCAATTTGCTTTTGGGTTTTATGTATTGTAAAAACCTATAAGCTTCTTTTGGGCAATTCAAAAGCTGTCATTACCAAAAGATTCATTTCACCAAGCCAACTCATCATGTGCCTATCCCCACCTCATTATTGCTCTTATATAAACATTTCAAAGCCTTCAAAAAGTGCTGCACAAAGAAAAAAAAAAGGCCTAGGGGAATTTTTTCAAACATACTTCAAAGGATATCAAATATATATATATTTTTATAGCTAGGTTAGATTATAAGTTTAGTCTCCAAACTTTTATGTTCTTGCCGGATAGAGGATCTGAACCTCTGACCTCTAGGTTGAGGATACAAACTTCATGTTAGTTTTATGCTCTTTGTTGACTACAAACTTGAAAATATTTTATAAATTTTATTGTGTAAGACTAGATAAAACAATCTCGTGAGGTTAGTTGAAGAGCGCAAATTTAATTTGAACACTTAGGGTTCCCTAATGTTTGAATAAAAACATTGTTAATTTAGAGTTGAAAGGAAAAGGTAAAAGGAAGAAGCAAAGTTTTATAGTTAAATTCAGCCTTTGAAGATGACAAGCACTCCTAATCCCTAGTAGTGGGGAGGCAAAAAAAAAAAAAAAAATGTAAAATTTGATGCAACAAAGTCTTGTAAACTAGTGCGCAAGTCATAACAACAACAAAGCCAATCTTTATGAATATATAATAACTTATTTGCAACTATTCCAAGGTTTTGCTTTAGTCAACTACAAGCCATTTTCTGTCTCCCCATCACACCAATCATTTTATATTTATACTATCGAGTTTTAATTCGGTTTTCGATTCTTTGAACTTTTATACTTATTTCGTTTTCAATCTTTGAACTTTTAAATATTCTATTTTGATCGTTTGTTTAAGGACATGAGATTATTTTAATCTTTATTCATGTAGATATTTATTCATTGAGAAGACGAGTGGAAGAAATGTCAGTTTTGTGTTAATGGTTTGTGAAAAGTTAATGAAAAAGGCTAAATTAGTTGTTTTTTGTGCAAATTAGTGCGAGGACGAGAACATTTATTGGCTTAAAGACTAGGTTTTAGTGAAGAAAAATGTGATACAACCTCATACTTAAATCTGTTATACCCTAGGCCTAGGGTTTGGAATCTGGATTTGATATCTATTAATCCTGATACTTGCTTCCTATATGACCAGGGTATGTCACGTGTTGTCTTGATCTACTTTTGATAATGAAGACCGTCCTAACAAAACCAAAACAGGTCATTCCAATACTTTATGTCACCACTCATATGCTTCTCGGAGAATTTTCTTAAGAACGTATCCAACATAGAAATTCTCTTAGCTAAAAAAGACATTCAACCTTGGGTTTTTCTAGTGAAATATTTATAAAGTTTTAAGGTTTAATAATATAAGCATAGCTAAATTATTCAAAATACATAAATTATTAGAGATATTTTATATAATTTAGGCTATATGAATAATATTTTAGCCCTCAATAAAAGGAAAGTTTCCAACTCAGCAATTGCAAACTTGACATTCAAGCTCTTGTTCCCTTTAAAAAGGAAACAGAAATTTTTTTCCTTTTAGGCCAAAGGGTATCATATTTATTAAATAATAATTAGCTCTTTGAAGGCCTCTTTTTTCAATTTGATATTGCGTTAATTCCAACTTTGCTGTCTGAATATGAACTTTTTTTTCTCTTTATTTTGGGTTAATATTCTTGTTTGCTTAATTAAATAATTAATAAATAATTTGGTATATGTTTATGGTTTTGTTTATAATTTAATTTGGTTGTGTCATTTTCAAGCTTGAAGAGCATTAAGAATAACATATAATATATAATATAATGTTTGTCTGCCGGATGGAAAATGTTTACATTAAAAAACAAACTTTACTAAGTATGGTCCATTAAGTGATGATCATCATCATTTTACCACTCGTGCACATTCACTTATGTTTATTTTTTCTTTAATTCTATGATTTTGTGGAAGAAAAAAAGCCAAAGCTTAACAATTTCATTGGTTACATTTTTTATGGTCCGCTTGTTTGGTAAGGGTTTTTGGTTTTGGGGTCGTCGTCTTCTCTTTTTTTTAATCTTATTTTTAATTTTAGGTCTTTCTAAAAAAAGTCAACAAGAGCATAGTTCGAGTAACATAAAGCATGTACTAATCATGATCAAGAGGTCTGTGGTTTGAATTCACCCACTCCTAAATGTTGTAAAAAGAAAAAAAAACAAAAAATTATTTGATGAGGCCTAGTTTGATAACCATTTGGTTTTTAAAAATTATGCTTGTTTTCTCTCAATTTCCTTATCATGGTGTTGATGGTCAAATTTAATTTGGACGAACAAAACTCATCTGACATTCATGTGCCACCAACGGTAAATTTGTATGAGAGGGGGGAAGACGTGGCCTACAAGACAGAAAAACCTACACACCGGCGTGGTCCAAAACTTAATTTAAATTGAGTTTTGCTTCTACGTCCCCGTGACGTTCACACCGTGAGATCCATGCTCGACTTTGTGTCGTTTTAGCGTGGCCTCCCTTCAGAGAGTGTTTG
Organism: Luffa acutangula; assembly: GCA_036850905.1. Taxonomy (NCBI): domain Eukaryota; kingdom Viridiplantae; phylum Streptophyta; class Magnoliopsida; order Cucurbitales; family Cucurbitaceae; genus Luffa; species Luffa acutangula. The sequence continues at coordinate 46,061,616 of CM072097.1, read as the reverse complement.
CATGGGTCAATACCAAGGTGAATGGGGAAAGTGACTATAGTAAGTGGGAGCGGGACACGTGTCAACGTATCCTTCGGTCTCCACCCCTAGGTCACAACGTGAGATTCCTATGATCCCCCTGCGTGTTGTCTCGGCGCAACCACCCCTTCCGAGGGCCTAATCATAGGATTCGAAATACCGTGAACTCCTGAAAAGAATAGGGTCGCTTAGGCTAATTACCAACAGTTGTCTTTCCTAACGGTAGCCTGTTGGTCCGTGCCTCTGAGATCTGAAAGTGGGAGGGTTACACTCACGGGGAGGAGTTAATTTGTTAACAAATCCTTGACCGAACAACGGTGGTTAATATCTAATGGAATATGAGTTTGTGACGCCCGAGGTTAGGAGGGGTACATGAATGAACCGAGATCACATCCGAATGAGAGGGATCCTGAGGACATGGAAACGGTCAAGATAAAGCTTAAAAAGAATTGATAGGTACTACCTATACCAACAAGGTGCACCTTCCTTTTCGGTGGCTCAATCATAGGAACTTTGAAGTTAAGCGTGCTTGGCTTGGAGTAGTTCTATGTTGGGTGACCTCCTGGGAATTTTCCTAGGAAGCATGTGAGTGAGGACAAAGCATGCTAGAAGGACCCCGTGTTGGTTTGTGGGGACAGTCTTCACTCTTAGAAGCGGTTTAAGACGAGTATGGTAACGTCGCCAGGCCGCAGAGGATGTAGGGGAATGTCGGGGCCGTGAGGTGCCGAATCCGGATTCTGAATCCTGGGCCTGGGGCGTTACAGAGTTATTCTGGTATTAGAAATTGACTGAGAAGAGTCTCATTTTAGAGGAGGAACAACTGATCACCCTTCGGTGGCTGTTCTTCTAAACCTCTAAAGCATCGTTGCGAAACACAATCATAGTTTTATTAGGGTTCTTTGTTTGTTTGTTTGCAAAATTGATTGGATGTATGCAATTGTTTGTATTGCTTGTGTGATGGGTTAAGGCAAAGATAACTAATACGGTCACTTGTTTGTTTTTCAGCAATGTCTTCCTCTATTATTTCCCTACTTAAAAATGAACAACTTACCGGCGAAAACTTTCCACAATGGAAATCGAATCTTAATACAATACTCGTGGTTGAGGACTTAAGGTTCGTCTTAACGGAGGAATGTCCTCCCGTTCCCCCTCGCACTGCCGCTCAGGCAGTAAAAGACGCCTACGAACGCTGGACTAAGGCCAATGAAAAGGTCAAAGTCTATATACTGGTCAGCTTGTCTGAAGTATTGGCCAAGCGTTACGAGAACGTGGATACTGCTAGGGAGTTTTGTAATTCCCTGCAGGAGATGTTTAGACTTCCGTCCTACCAGCTCCACCACGACGCCTTGAAGAACGTCTTCAATGCCAAGATGCTGGAAGGTCAATCTGTTCGGGAACATGTCCTGGACATGATTAACCAGTTCAATATAGCTGAGGCAAATGGCGGGGTTGTCTGCGAGCGCAGTCAGGTTGCATTCATCCTTCACTCGCTCCCTGCGAGCTATCTGTCATTCAGGACGAACGCGAGCATGAATAAGATTCAGTTCAACCTGACTACCCTCCTCTTGGAGTTACAGATCTATGAGTCCTTGCAAAAGAGCAAGGGCAAAAATGTGGTTAAAGGAGAGGCCAACGTGGCCCATTCCAAAAAGAAGTTCCTGAAGGGTTCATCCTCAGGGACTAAATCTGTACCCCAGTCCTCTTCATCGAAGCAAATGCAGAAGAGGAAGGGAGACAAGGGGAAGGCTCCTGCACAGGCTGTGCAAGGGAAGGGGAAGGCCAAGGTCGTGGCCGACAAAGGCAGGTGCTTCCACTGCAACGCAGATGGTCACTGGAAGCGGAACTGTCCCCGCTACCTTGTTGAGAAGAGAAGAGAAAAAGAAGGTAAATTCGATTTACTTGTATTAGAGACTTGTCTCGTAGAACATGATGAGTTCGCCTGGATACTAGATTCGGGAGCCACTAATCATGTTTGCTCTTCTTTTCAGCGAAATGATTTCCAGCAGCTGGCCGACGGTGAAATGACGCTCAAGGTTGGAACTGGAGACGTCGTTTCAGCTCGTGCAGTGGGAGCTGCGAAATTATTCTTTAGAAATAAGTTTTTAATTTTGGAGAACTTGTTTTTGGTTCCTCGAATTAAAAGGAACCTTATTTCTGTTTCCGCTTTGTTAGAACAAGAATACAATATTTCCTTTCAGCTTAATGAAGCAATTATTTCAAGGAATGATATTTATATATGTTCTGCTCAGCGTGAGAATAATTTGTTTGTGTTAAGACCAACTGATGCTAAGGCTATTTTAAGTCATGAAATGTTTAAAACGGCCGAAACGCAAAATAAAAGGCAAAAAGTTTCTCCTTTGAGTAACAACACGTATCTTTGGCACCTTCGTCTTGGTCATATTAACATCGATCGGATCGATCGTTTGGTTAAAAATGAACTTCTAACTGATATAGAAGATACATCTTTACCACCCTGTGAATCGTGTCTTCGAGGGTAAAATGACTAAGAGGCCTTTTACTGGAAAAGGTTACAGGGCCAAAGAACCACTTGAACTAATACATTCGGATCTTTGTGGTCCAATAAATGTAAAGGCTCGAGGTGGTTTTGAATATTTCATCTCTTTCATAGATGATTATTCACGATAAGGTTACTTGTACCTAATGGGCCATAAGTCTGAGGCTCTTGAAAAGTTCAAAGAGTTTAAGGCTGAGGTAGAAAACCTATTAGGTAAAACAATTAAGATGATTCGATCAGATCGAGGTGGAGAGTATTTGGATCAAAGATTCCAGGACTATATGATAGAACATGGAATCCAATCACAACTTTCAGCACCTGGTACACCTCAGCAGAATGGTGTATCAGAAAGGAGAAACAGAACCTTGTTAGACATGGTTCGATCTATGATGAGCTATGCTCAGTTGCCTAGCTCGTTTTGGGGGTATGCAGTAGAGACTGTAGTACATATTCTTAACAGTGTTCCCTCAAAAAGTGTTTCTGAAACTCCTTTTGAGTTATGGAGGGGGCGTAAACCTAGTTTGCGTTACTTTCGAATCTGGGGTTGTCCTGCACATGTGTTAGTGACATATCCTAAGAAATTGGAACCATGTACGAGAATATGCAAATTTGTTGGGTACCCGAAAGAAACGAGAGGTGATTTTTTCTACGACCCTCAAGATAATAAAGTATTTGTATCGACAAATGCAACTTTCTTGGAGGAAGACCACATTCGAGATCATCGACCACGAAGTAAGTTAGTATTAGGAGAAACTACAGAAGGATCAACAAGGGTTGTTGATGAACTTGGTCCTTCAACAAGAGTTGTTGGAGAATCCAGTTCTTCTCGTCAATCTAGTCCTCCTCACGTAGTGGGAGAGCTTCGACGCAGTGGGAGGGTTGTGATACAACCTAACCGCTATTTGGGTTTAACGGAAACACAAGTAGTCATACCTGATGACGGCGTAGAAGATCCATTGTCTTATCGTCAGGCAATGAATGACATAGATAAGGACGAGTGGGCCAAAGCCATGGACCTTGAGATGGAGTCTATGTACTTCAATCAAGTTTGGGAACTTGTAGATCCGCCTGAAGGGGTTAAACCCATTAGGTGTAAATGGATCTATAAGAGAAAAAGAGATGCTGCTGGGAAAGTACAGACTTTCAAAGCAAGACTTGTAGGAAATGGTTATACCCAACGAGAAGGGGTGGACAATGAAGAAACTTTTTCTCCAGTTGCTATGCTAAAGTCCATAAGAATTCTCTTATCCATTGCCACATTTTATGATTATGAAATTTGGCAAATGAATGTCAAGACAACTTTTTTGAATGGCAACCTTGACGAGAGTATTTTTATGTGTCAACCCGAAGGGTTCATAACCCAAGGTCAGGAGCAAAAGGTTTGCAAACTGAATCGATCCATTTATGGGTTGAAACAGGCCTCCCGATCTTGGAATATTAGATTTGATACTGCGATCAAATCTTTTGGCTTTGACCAGAACGTTGATGAGCCTTGTGTATACAAGAAGATCAACAAGAATAAAGTAGCTTTCCTTGTACTGTATGTTGACGATATCCTACTAATTGGGAATGATGTAGGGTATCTGTCTGACGTAAAAGAATGGCTAGCAGCTCAATTCCAAATGAAAGATTTGGGTGAGGTCCAATATGTTCTTGGCATCCAGATTATTCGGGATAGAAAGAACAAATCGCTAGCTCTGTCTCAAGTAACGTATATCGACAAGATGTTGGCTTGATATTCGATGCAGAACTCCAAGAAGGGCCTGTTGCCTTTCAGGCATGGGGTTCACTTGTCTAAGGAACAGTCTCCTAAGACACCTCAAGAAGTTGAGGATATGAGACGGATTCCCTACGCCTCTGCAGTAGGTAGCTTAATGTATGTCATGCTCTGCACGAGGCCAGACATCTGTTATGCTGTAGGGATTGTCAGCAGATATCAGTCAAATCCAGGGTTAGACCACTGGACCACCGTTAAAGGAATCCTCAAGTATCTTAGGAGAACGAGAGATTACATGTTGGTGTTTGGCGCTAAAGAGTTAGTTCTCACTGGTTACACCGACTAGCTCTGACTTCCAAACTGACAAGGATTCTAGGAAATCTACGTCAGGGTCAGTTTTCACCCTTAACGGGGGAGCTGTAGTTTGGAGGAGTATAAAGCAAGGATGCATAGCAGACTCCACGATGGAGGCTGAGTATGTAGCTGCTTGTGAAGCAGCCAAGGAAGCTGTTTGGCTAAGAAAGTTCTTGACAGATTTGGAAGTTGTTCCAAATATGAACTTGCCCATTACGTTATACTGTGACAACAGTGGGGCTGTAGCCAATTCAAAGGAACCTCACAGCCACAAAAGAGGTAAACACATTGAGAGGAAGTATCATTTGATTCGTGAGATTGTGCAAAGAGGAGATGTGGTCGTGACCAAGATCGCTTCCGAGCACAACATTGCCGATCCGTTTACGAAGGCCCTCTCAGCTAAAGTGTTCGAGGGTCATCTAGAAAGTCTAGGTCTGCGAGACATGTATATAGCCTAATCTAGGGCAAGTGGGAGATGTGTAATGGGTGTAAGGATGCCCTAGTTTATTGTATTTTGTATATTTACCTTTTATGTAATGTACAACATACATGTACCATTTCCAGCTTTGGATTAAATTGTATATACTTTCCCTGTAACTTGAGTTTTAGTTCAAGTGGGAGTTTGTTGGGTTTTATGCCCTAAAACTCGTAGATAGTAAAGTACATTTGACCGAACATTAATAAAAGTGATGTATTATTCAATGTTTGTATTATATCTTGTCTTAATAACCCTAATCCAATAAACTAAACATCCAAGGCTAATAGAATGAGGTTTGAACTAGTATGTAGGGACATACGGGGATCAATGTTCAAGTTTTAGCCTAAAGGGTCTGTAGTATAGGGATAAGGCTGGATACCTTGTCCTGGTGACACTATGGATACGACCCGCTTTGTATATTGATACAAACGTAATGATCCAACACGTTCATGTAGTTGACATGCGAGTGGGGGTATCCTGTGCAATGAGTTTGCACAAAGACCGGACCGCGAAATAGTTAACCACTAACTGTAACACCGTTAGTTAGCTCGGTTTCTATTTCACTAGGATGACCTAGGCAACTTGGCCTTAATCCTGAGTGGATTATGGACTCCTGTCCATGAGGGATTGTCCTTTGATTTGTACGGGTGAGAGTGGCCTGTTCGCCGACTCAATAAGCCTACCATTTTGGGGACAAGACCGAGTGGGGAGCTGGGAACGTAGTCTTACAAGATGGAATTCACTCATTCCCGATATTAGGGTAAGTAGAGGTGTGTTCCCTTAAGTGGTGTCTCCGGGTCTTGAACAATGGGCCCTACCCTCTTTATGGCACGAGAGGGATTTCTGTTTGCTGGTTGAACCACAAACAGGTTGTTCATTAGAGGAGCACTGGTACTTAAGGACCAAGAGGGAGCCCAGGGGTAAAACGGTAATTTGACCCAGCTGGGGTACGAACACACGTGAAGGGCTAACTTGCTGTTGACGGTCGATATTAGTGGACACAGAAATATATCTGCAGTGAGAAGAGTGCAGCTGTGGTTCCTTAGTGGAATGAACCACAGTTAACAAATATTGATTAACTTGGTTAATGCGTTTAGCCAACTAATCTCATATCGTTGGAGCTTCTGATCTGTAGGTCCATCAGGTCCCATCGGTAGCTCTATAAGGGCGTTGAGGCAAATTTTTAAGGGTGAATTAAATATACGAAGGGGTTCGAATATTAAATTAAAAAATATGAATTTGATTCATATTAAAACTATAGGTTATAATTAATGCACATATGATGTGTATTAATTCTATAGTGAATTTGAGAGATATAAATTTATAATTGAATATTTGATATTTAATTATGATATTAATTAATTGGTGAATTAATTAATATTTTGGTTTTAATTTTAATTAAATTTGATTTAATTAAGCTATATTAAAACTATAGGATAAATGGAGGTTATTTTGTGTAAATATGTTTATGCAAATAACATTTAATTAAATTAATACTTAATTTAATTAAAGGTTTAATTAATGTTATTTTATAATTAATTAAATTATTTTCCCATCAGTTAGGGTAACTGATGGGAACATGGGACTCCTGCTTATCCTCTATCTTGCGTGAATGGGAGGGTTTTAAGGAAAAGGGTAATGTTTTTTACGGTAACTCCCTTCATTCAGTTTGAGATCCCAAACATCACACACAGAATTCTCTCAAGCCCTCTGCAATTCTCTCCCAAAAGGATACAGAGATATTTTTCCCTTAGAACTCTTAAAAATTGTGCTCCCACTAACCCCTAACGCGCAACCTTGAAGAGGATACCGGTGGATCTTTGGTGGTGGTGTTCGTGACCTTTTTTACAGCGAAATCAAGATCACTTTGTTGTTGTCTTTTGGTGAATTCCTAGGAGTTTTGGTGAAACCAATCAAGATTTTCTTCAAAGGTATGTATTTCTTCAATCTAGGATCAATAGGATCCAATTTTAGATAAGATCTAATTCATTTTTCTGGTTTAAAGCATGTATTATATCATTTTTACAACATGATCATTTTATTTTCTGCTGTAAATTTTTTTTGCCGTCGTATTGGTATCCCAATCGACGTTTTTATTCGAAAAAGTCTCTGACGTCTTCCGCTGCGTAGGGTTATTTATCCCTTCAGTATTCAATCGGCTCTTTCCCCTTCCTTGGGTTTCTAATCAAGCCTTCCTCTCGGAGTTTGGTGCTTGGACCAGGTTTATCCAAGATTTGAAGTATCCTTGACAAACTCTGATCCATGCCCCTCACTTTATCCTCAAGGGCGACAATTTTGGCGTCAGCTTCTTCTCTTCGGCCTCGGCTCCTTGGCCTCTTCTCCTCGATCTCGGCTCCTCGGCCTCAGTTCCTTGGCCTGTTTGTCTCGGTGACCTCTGCGTGTCATCATCTTCTCGTGACTTCTGCGGGTGACAGTTATTTTCTGAAGTTTCTGTGTTTGGATTATGGTTTCCTTTTTCCATCCTCTCACTCATTAAATGACCGATGCACAGATTAAACTAGCAAGCTTTCTTCCCCAAAGACGGCGCCAAATGTTGATGGTCAAATTTGAACAGACAAAACTCATCTGACCTTCACGTGCCACCAACGATAAATTTGTATGAGAGGGGGAAGTCGTGCCCTACAAGACAGAAAAACCTACACACCGACGTGGGCCAAAATTACAACATATGGTTTTTATTTTTGTTAAGTAGACATTTGAGTTCATAGCTAAATTCCAAAAACGAAAACAAATTTTTGAAAACTATTTTTTTTTTTTCAAAATTTGACTTGGTTTTTGAAAACATGGAAATGTTGTAGATAACAAAACAAAGAAAATTGTAGGTGAAAGTAGTGTTTATAAACTTAATTTCTATTGTAAAAAAAAAAAAAAAAAATTTCAAATACCAAAAACAAAAAACATCATGGTTATGAAACCATGCTTAATTTATTTTAATATCGTTCTTTTTTCTTAAAGAAACATAAATGTATTTTGCCACTATGATTGATTTTCTAATTTTATGTTCAAAATTTTTATTTTATATATATTTAAATTTTAAAATAGTTACTATACATGTTATGAGGTAGGAAATGATTAAAAAAATAATTTTATTTATGTTTTTCAAACAATGGAAACAGGATGAAAGAAAAAGAAAAAGAAGTTAGATTTTTTTTTTGGTCATCTATATACAATTACGAGAGTGTTAAAAATGGGAAACCTTTCATTTTTTTTTAAAAAAAAATTCAATGATGAATTAAAGATTTGAATATTTGATCCCTTGTTGGAATATATATGCATTAACTAGTTTGTTATGTTATCTAAAACAAATAAAAAAACTAATTTGTTATGCTTAGATTAACTTGTTACAAAATATAATATTTATGTTTTTTTAAAGGAGGCATTTACAAAAATCCCGTAAAAAGTCAATATGAACATAGTGTACCGTCAAATTTATTATACTAAAAAAACTAAAACTTGAAGACTGTCCTGCTTCTATTTTATGTTTTGTCCAAAGGGATGCTTGTGTTAGCCTCTGAGATTATTTTCGAAAATGCCTTTTAGTTTTTGTCTCTATTGATCTTGTCATAAAAAAAAAAAAAAAAAAAAAAAAAAAAAAAAAAACACTTAAACTTAAACTAACGTAATCTTCACGAACATGAGCATAACTCAACTGACATAAGAAGTGTACTAATAACCGAAAGGTTTGTGGTTCGAATCCTCCAGCTTCACATGTTGTATAAAAAAAAAAAAAAAAAATCTTCACCACCACATTTTTGTTGTACTCCAAGCAAAAGAAAACTCAAATTTAAATGTAATGTAAAACATATTAAGAAAACTCATACTTTGTCATGTTTAAAAAGAAAATGAAAAGTCTTGGAATATTTAGAAATACATATTAAATTTATGCTAGTGTGAAATTTCTCTTTTTACAAATTTGAAAGAAGAGAAGAAAAATACAAAATGAAAACATTATCCAACAACCTTTTTGTTTATTTTTTCTCATTATCATTTTCTAGAATCAAGTGTTTGGTGATTAGTCGTGGATCCAGAACTTTAGACAAAGTTCATATTAAGTTAAAATACAAGCTTAGTACCTGTAAACTTAAAAATGTCTAATAAGTCTATGAATTTTCAATTTTGTGTTTAGTAGATCTATAAAGTTTTAATTTTGTAACCATTAAGTCCTTAACTCATTCAACATTTTTTAAAAACTAAATATTCTATTAGACATAAATAAAACTCATTTTTTTTTTTTGTCCAGTAAGTCTTTAAAAAATTCAACATTAATACAAAAATTTAACGTATTTAATAGTTAAACTCAATTTTTTGTGAACATCCTTGAAACTGTATACAAAATTAAAATTTTGGGCATGTTTGATTAATTAGGGTTTTGTTATAATTTCCTATTTTTAAAAATTAAATTTGTTATACTCACCATCTCTATATTTAGTTTTAAACTCTTTGAAGATATCTTTTAAATCTTAACCCATTTTCTAAAAAAAAAAGAAAAGAAAAGAAAGTACATTTGAAAATGTTTTTTTTTTTTTTAATTTGTTAGGATTTTATATACATCTTTTTTACACAAAAAAAAAAAAGACAAAATACATTTTTTGGTCGTGAGATTTCAGGGGACACACCTTCGTCTCTAAGGTTTGGGAAATAATTTGAAATGGTCCATAAGTTAATTTGACCATTTGTTGATTATTGAGGTCGATAAATTTTATTATTTTATATTAATTCTTTTAGATTACATGACAAATTTATTTATTTATTTATTTATTCCTTCACCATCCTTCTTTCCCTCATTTTTTCTCTCTCCAAAACGTCCACTCTTCAAATCTCTCTCCCTCCAAATCTCACACTTCTCATCTCTCGGTAATAATCTCTCTCCTTCAAAATCTGTCGGTAACAAATGGCCAACAATTTCATCATCTCCATGCTCATTTTCTCTCATCTCTCTTCTCCGATCTCTCCCCTACCCTTCCCTTTCTTCTTCTCTATTCTCTTCCTCTTCATCTTTTTGGATTGGTGTTGTACTTACAATTCTTTATAGTTGAGTTTTGCCAAAAAAATCAAAATCTACCAAATTTAGGCCCCGTTTGATAACCATTTCATTTTTTGTTTTTGATTTTTGAAAATTTAGCTTATAAACACTCTTTTCACCCATACATTTCTTTGGGTTGTTATCTACATCATTCTCATGTTTTCAAAAACCAAGTCAATTTTTGAAACAAAAAAAAAAAAAAAATAGTTTTAAAAAACTTGTTTTTGTTTTTAGAATTTGACAAAGAACTCTAATGTCTCCTTAAAAAAAATGAAAACCACGGTGAGGAAATTGAGAGAAAATAAGCATAATTTTGAAAAACCAAACAGAAATTATGGTGGATGGGCTCCTTTTTTCAATTTGTCTAAATCTTCTAAATTTATCCATGGTAAGATTTTCATGCACTAATTCAATTTTTATTCTTTCCTAAATGCCCTTATTTAATTTGGCAACTCTTATTTTATTAATTTATTTTAGTATTATATTTTTTTTTGTCAACCGGTAAGGGCAAATACGTAAATGGACTTCTTAAACTCTTTAATATCCGGTTGTGAGCTGACAAAATGTAAAATTATAACAAAATAGACACTTTTGGAATAAATGGGCTACTCTTGGCCCATTTGTGTAGTTACCCCTATGGTTATCAAACGAGACCTTAATTAATCCATTCAAGATTACTATTTGGTTTAAAAAGAACCAAAACTTGGGGTTGGAATCCTATCAATGGTTTTTTCAAAAAACTAACAAACATGTTAGGAAAAATCAACAAAGAAAAGGGAGAAATCTAATTTTTGTTACAGTTTTCAAACAAAACCATGGGAGAAAAGTGCAATTCCCTACACCTCCTAAAACTCTCTCCCTAAAAGTGTCTCGCTTGTGTCTATCGTGACTTTCTAAAAGCTTTGTCTCTCTAGAATGGAAAAATTGGGGTTGTATTGCATTAATTCGAGATTACAATAAGACCAACTTAGCATATTGTCTAAGATGAGAAGAAAAATAAAGATGAAAAAAGCTCATTGATTACAACGGGGGGAGATGAATAGAAGGAGAAGAGAAAATAAAGGGTGGGAGAGAGGAAGGATGATGGAGAAGGTAAAAAAAGAAAGGCCATGTAATCTAAAAAACTAATATAAAAGAATAAAATTTATCCATCTCAATTAAATTTTGCCACCTCAACATGCCACGTCATTTTCTCGTTAGTCAACTAACAGTCAAATTAACTGAACCATTTAAAACTAATTTTCAAACTTGAAGGACTAAAATGTATCTTTCAAAATCTCAAGAACCAAACAAACATCATCAACCTCAAATATCAGAGACTAAAAGTGTGTTTTGCCCAAAAAGATTATAAACTAAAGAAATTCGTTAATAGACACGGTACGATTATTTTTATTTTTCAAAAAAAAAAAAAAAGACACGGTACAATTTTTAAACAATATATATATATATATATATATATATATTTAAAAAAAAAACAAGCTCTTGTTTTTATTTCTTGTTTTCTATTTTTGTTAATATAATATCGAAAAGACTTAAAGATGCATGGAATTTTTAGAAGTCATTTTCATATAGAAAGAGTATTTTACCATTCTCATGAGTTCTTTGTCGTTTTTGAAATAGTAAAAAAGTTTTAAAAAGTTTTCATACAAAAATAGTATTTTACAATTTTGATGTGTTTTTTTTTTTTTTCGTTTTTTAAATAATTAAAAGTATTTAGAAGTTCACAATGACTACATTAATATCCTTGAAACAAATCCGAGGTAGAGCGATGATAAATAAAAGAAAGAATAACAAATAAAAAGCACATATTGAAAATAATTTTAAAAGTTTTTACTCAACGATATGACCTAGCTAGTGTTGTTACATCTCATTGTAAATAAAATTCCTTATTAAATCAATCAAATCATTATACACACACAATTTTGTAACGAAAGAAATATGAAAAGGCTAGAAGTCTTAAAGAATTATAGAGTTGACAACTCGAGGAAGCTTGTTGGATGAGGGCGTGCGATCGAGAAAAGCTCTTTGATTTAAGTCTAGAAGGTTGTGCATGACAAGATAGTGCTTATATCATATACTCCAAGTAGAGATAGTTGTCACGAGACAAATGTGTACTTTTATGTCCAAATATCTCAAATTCGACACATCATTAGAACAACGCGATGTTTTTCATGAAAAACTATTCAATTAGGTCGTCACATTGTGGCTACTACCTTTTAGACCATTGGATGCATAGTGAAATCATAATTTTTAGTTTCTTCTCCTACCATCCATCCAGTGATATAAAATTGCCAGCTACATAGTGTCAGTATCTTTGAATAATTTCTCGGTTTTTTACATTCAACCTAATGTAACACAAACTTTTTTGAAAGGACACTTTGGACAAATGGTACTAAAAGGACAAGTAGGGGGGAGGATATTATAGGTATTGTATGTGAATGATTTTGAGGGAAAATTCAAAGAGAAGAAAAAAAAGGCTAAGTTGTATAGGGAATAATGGAGTTAAAAGAGGAACCAATAAACTTAATATTTAAATGCAATCATGGGCAACTATATTAACTTCACAATAATAATACCAATCTCTTGTAGTAATGTGTTGGTCAAAGGCCAAAAAATAATTTATACATATAAAAAGGGGAAAAAAGTGATTGCTTGGAATCATTGTTGGTCTTTTGGTGCTTTCAAATTCTAATCAATCAAATTAAAGCAATTTTTCTCTCTAAAAAAAACTACTTAGCTGTCACTCTCTCTCTCTCTAAAATGATTTATATATATATAAATAATTTTTATTTTGGGTTTTTGGGACTCAAAAAATAAGGGGGGTGTTTGGAATGGAAATGGATGAGATTCCATTCTTTAATTTCATTTTTATTTACTTTCCTAATGGATGCTCATTGTTTCTTTTCTAGTTTTCATTGCCATTTTTTGGTTGAGAAATCCACTTTAAAGGTTGTCAATCAAAGGTAAGGATTTTTGTTTTTGGTTTTTTTTTTTTTTTTTTTTTGGCCCATTTAAGAAGAAGAACTTCTCATTTCTTTATGGTCAAAATTATGATAGTTTTGGAGATTGAGATTCCATTACTTTGATGTTTGTGTGTTTTTTTTAGAAGAAGAATTGTTAGAGTCATCGAACTTTATAACAAAAAAGCATCTCTTTTTGTTACCATAAAATGAAAGAAAATTGTCATAGTTGTACTGAAAATATGCTCTCCTTGCTTAATCTCGAGTTGAAATTTTGAACTGAATGACACCTATCGAGAATCCGATCTTATTCATTCATCTAAATACGACCTGCAAAATTTTAAAATATAAGATCATAGTTGGACAAGAATTTTTGTTTGGATTGTTTTAAAAAAAAAACTATATTTTTTTCATTTGTAAAACATGGTTATAATTAGTTTTTTTTTTAATTTTTTTTTTATTTTACGTTGATAAATATATATGCTTAAAGTGTAAGAAGTTATCAAACAAGTATTTGAGCTGTTGGAGAATTTTTTTAATTTGGTAAAATAAAGAAAGGAGAATTTAAGTGTTTAATTATATATATATATAGCTTGACTCTTTTATATGTAATGAGTATCTTTCCAATTCAACAACTTAATTTTATTGTCCCACTTTTTTTTTGAGAAAACCTTTTAACATTTGTAATAATGCATTCATATTATTATTGACAAAGACCATTTATATTAATATTACACTTTGGTGGAAAGGTAAAACTATACATAATATATTGAAAGATTCCACAACTTGATGCTTGTGTAAAATGACTCATTTAATATTGTTCAAATAACTTTATGGTCATTTAAATTTAAATTTTAATATCATTGTGCCAAAACGAGCATAGGTCAACGGTAATTGACATGTGTCCTCAACCAAGAGGTTAGATGTTTGAATTTCACTCTCAAATGTTGTTGAACTAAAAAAAAGATAAATTTAATATCATCGTGTTCAATTTTTTTTAAAAAAATTATTGCACATTAATTTGTTTGAAAATGCATTTATTTAGTCATTGACATTGTAAAATAATGTAATTCTAAATATGCCAATTAGGTAAGCAATCTAATATTTTTACAAAAATAACATATTATTTTATTTTTTAGAAAAAAAATGATAAGAATTAATCACTAACGAATTGTAACACTCACACATTCAAACTTTTATTTTGAGCAATTATGTTATTTTTCTTACCACGAAATAGAAAAAAAAAAAAGAAATTATTGTAATTAAACTATATATTGTTATAACTCTTTTACTATTGTTATATTATTTTGAGTCAATAGCATTTGAAGGTGCGAGATTCAAATCTTTGACCTCTTGTGACGGTGCCTTAGCAACTAATTTTTTTTCAATGTTGAAGATGTTTTGTGTCAAATTTGTACTTTTAGCGACAAAATTTTTTTGACGCTAAAGGTGAGATTTCTTGTAGTGAGTTTAAGACAAGTAAGATGATATGATCCTATTCCAAGGAATGCAGGGATGTCAAGCCATGTGTTAGTTTGGATTTCGAATTCTGGTGTAAATCTTAGGTTCGGAGCGTTACAATATATGTGATAATATAATTGGTTTTCATATTTGGTCATTTTTGTAACTTTATTGAAAGGTATAAAACTAATGAGAGAATCTCAATTTATACCGTCATAGTCAAATTAGAATTTTTTTTTAATAACTAAAATAAACCGTAGGTTTTTAACATTTTTACTTGAAGATTTGACATCACTTAATTAAAAGAGGGTGTTGATGCCAAAATTTGGCCAAGCAATCCACCTGCCCTTCACGTGACACCAACAATGAATTTGTAGAAGCTGGGGAAGACGTGACCTGCAAGACCAGCAAGAATCGCTGGACACCGGTGTGGTGTAGGCCACACCACCTCCGATGCCTAAGTCAGGAAACTGAGCAGATAGAGAATAGAGAAAGAAGTCAAGAATCGAGTTTTCGGCCTCCTTCTTCGATGACGAAGAGGGGTATAAATACCTGCTCGGACTCCTAGGGTTTGGAGGCGTTCGGGGACGAAGTAGGCTGGACCGAGGTAGCTGGAAGCGATAGGGGCCGAGCGGAGGCAAACGGACTCGGCCCGCGCAAACGGGCCGCGACCATAATGCTCGGCCTCGGCCCAAGGCCGAGGCCGACCGTACGGGTCGGGCCACATTGGCCCGGCCCGTCGGTATGGTTTCCCTCTGGGTCCCTTTCCTGGTCCTATCTCCTCTCGGTTGTCCTGTCAGCTCCTCGTACGCTGTGGTGGTCCAAAATTACCTATAACATTAAGCCCCCACTCTTGAATTGGGATTCAGGTGCGGCTTAACGTTATCGGGTGAGCTCCTTAAGCCCGATTTAAGAGTAATAACTCTTGCCTTGGATTGGCTTATGTGTAGCTTTTGTTGTCATCCTGCAAAATAGGATAGAAGTAGACGCTCCCTGACCAGGGGTTAGATGAAATGGAAATGAAAAAGGTGAGGGATTGCAAAAATGGTACTGGTCGGCCTCGGCCTCGGGAAGAGGCCGAGCATTTTTCTAATTTTGCTTAGGGGGCGTTGCCCCCGAACCCCCACCGGGCGCTTCGCCCCTGGACCCCGACTCGCTGGGTCGTTCTGGGTCGTTCGGAGCGCTTCATTCCAGATCCAGGGCTTATCCATAAATAGTAACAGGAAAAACACAGAAGCCTTCACAATCCTGCATTGAAAAGTTAATTTCTACAAAAGAAAAAATGAGAGAGGAGGTTAGGATCGGCCTTGGCCTCTGGCCTCTGGCCTCTGTCAGCTCAACACTTAGTCCCCTGCATTCATATATCAGTCCTTACTGGAAAGTAATGAGAGAGTTGCACGATGATTACAACAAAGGAATGGAAGGGCATTTATTACTTCAAGCGTTGCATTTTTTCGAGCAAGAATGACTAATTTCATACCTGGCCTTTTGAAGGTGGATGGTCGGCCTCGGCCTTGGCATGAGGCTGACCAGCTTCTCTGTCCTGTTTGTTTGCTCGACAGCTAGGCTTATGTGTAGACTTGCCTGACCCTACCTTAAGCATCTCCTTGCAGCTTTGAGCGCTTCGGCTGTGCTAAACAAGTAAAGTGATTGAGAACTCGAACCAATCATGCTGCTTTGAATGTGCGCCTGAGCATTTCTTATGTATTGTATTCATCCCAGGGGTACGTACACTCTTTTGGGGAAAAAGCTCGGGGAGGTTGAGGGCATGCGTCAACCTCTCTGCAAGAGTTTAGTCTCTTTCCAAGGGAAAGTACGGAAGTTTGGCCTCTGCAAGAGTCACCACATCCTATGGAAAAATGCTTTGCACAAACACGGTATAAAGAACTTTATTAAATTTGCATGTGTCAACATTGTACCATGGAGAAAAGTTGTGGTCATGTGTTATACAAAATGAAAATAAGTAATTGCCCCAATAGCTCCACTGATATTCATAATGTTATCCTAACTTGAATAAGTAAGAAAGGAAAATCAGAATTATCGCAACATGACCATGATTATGATGGACTCGGTTTGTCCTTACTCCCAACCCCCCACTCAAAATATGCGTTCAATACCTCGAACATGCATTTTTTGAGTAAGGAGAAACTAACTTCGTACCTGGGCCTCTAGGGGCGGAACTCGACCTTGGCCTCTGGATGGTCGGCCTCGGCCTTGGCATGAGGACGACCAGCTCCTCTGTGTTGTTCGCTTGCTTGTTTTCCATTCCAAGGGTGCGTGCACCCAGTTAGGGAAAACTTGGGGAGGTCGAGGAATTTCCCGAGCCCCCACTCAAAATACGCATTCCAGATTTAATGAGTTGCATTTTTTTTAGTAAGAAAATATAATGTCATACCTGGTCTTTTGAGGACAAAGTTCATTCTTGAAGCTGAGGCAGTCGGCCCTGACCTTGGCATGAGGTTGAGCCTCACTTCTCCATCACTTGTTTGTTTGCCTCATAGTTGGACTCATGTGCGGATACTTGGTATGCGAAGTGACTACCGGACTCAGTCGAGCCCCATTCCTTGTCTAATGGTCGGCCTTAGCCTTGGCATGAGGACGAGCACTTTCCCTGCATGGCTTGAGAAGTTTGAGGGAAGCTTGGGGAGGCTTTGGGATTTCCCAGGGCCTCTCTTCAAGCGTCGTGATCATCCCAGGGGTGCGTACACTCTTCTGGGGAAAAGCTTGGGGAGGCCTAGGAATTTCCCAGGGCCTCTCTTCAAGCGTTGTGGTCATCCCAGGGGTGCGTACACTCTTCTGGGGAAATAGCTTGGGGAGGCCTGGGAAGTTCCCGAGCCTCTCTTCAAGCATCGTCGTCATCCCAGGGGTGCGTACACTCTTCTGGGGAAAAACTTGGGGAGGCCTAGGAATTTTCCAGGGCCTCTCTTCAAGCGTCGTGGCCATCCCAGGGGTGCGTACACTCTTCTGGGGAAAAAGCTTGGGGAGGTCTGGGAAGTTCCCGAGCCTCTCTTCAAGCATCGTCGTCATCCCAGGGGTGTGTACACTCTTATGGGGAAAAAGCTTGGGGAGGCCTAGGAATTTCCCAAGCCTCTCTTCAAGCTGCATAGTCATCCCAGGGGTGCGTACACTCTTCTGGGGAAAAATGTATGCTCAAACTGCCTTCTATCATATTTCCACATAATTTTGATGGCATATCAAGCAACAAAGTATTTTAAGGGAAGAAACTGTTGTCAAAAGCTTGAAGCTTGAAAATATAGCCATGAAAAAATCATTGCAATATAACTAACGACCATGATTATTCCCAGTCCCCCACTCAAAAACATGTATTCAATACGCAAAATATGCATTTTTTGAGTAAGGAAAGACTTACTTCGTAACCGAGCTCTTGAAGGTGGTGTTTGGCCTTAGCCTCTAGGTGGTCGGCCTCAGCCTTGGCATGAGGTCGACCTACTCCTCTGTGTCATCTGCGCACTCAGCCCGTGACTCGACTTATGTGCAGAGCATCTCCCTTTCGGCTTGAACCGCTTCGGCTACGATAACAGGTCAAGTGTTGTGGTCTTCCCAGGGGTGCGTACACTCCTCTGGGGAAAAGCTTTGGGAGGCCTGGGAATCTCCCGATTCTCTCTGCAAGCGCTGTCAAAACTTTTGAAACAAAATTCAGAGTAATTTATTTCAAATGAATCAATTACATTCCTGAGTAATATGCTATTGAAATGAAAGAAAATCGATCAACGTCTCATTGGAAAGGGATAGCTTGACCCCTCAAAGGCTCGGCCTCGGCCATCTCCCAAGGCCGACGTTGCTTGAGCCTTCCTGTCGATGTTCCCGAGCGCCATAAAGTAACATTCCCTTGACATTTTTTGCTCGCCATGCGCTGCTCCACCTTCTTCGGATGATCCTCCTAAAATTGTTTGTATCTCGAATAGTGGGTTGGCACCGCCCTTACCTTGATCTGCCAGCAGTGGCCTCTTGCTTATGTCGTTCCCCACGAACCCCTTGGGGTAACCTTCTCGGATTAGGGCTTCTATCTCGTCCCTCAACTGTATGCATTCCCGGGTTGCATGACCGTGGTCTCCGTGGAACATGCAACATTTGTTTTTGTTCCTCCTATCGGGGTCTGATCTCGACTTTTCTCGACTTTTCTGGGCGTTTCAACAGATTTGTGTCATGTATTGCGGCCAAGACCTGTTCAAACGAATCTGTTAGTGGTGTATACCTGTCGAATCTGGCTTTTTGGTTCCGCACAGCCCTGTGGCTCCTTGGCCTCTGGTCGGCCTCGGACTTTGCCCGAGCCTCTGACTTTTTCCTAGCATTATTTCCTGTGTATGTACCCGACGCTGTCTTTCGCGGCAAACTTCTGCAGGCTTTTTTTTTGCGATTGGACTTCTGCTCGGCCTCGGCCATTGGCCGAGGAGTGCTCATGTCGGATCTAGTCTACATCTTCTACCCGACATCCTTTTCCTTTGTCTTCTTGATGCTGGTCGGATATAGCAGCTTCTCGGTTCTCTCTCTCCTTCTGAAGTCAGGGTCGGCCTTTTCCATACCAAGGTCGAACCCAGTCTGGCTCGGAGCTTTCTGCTCATACCCGAGGCTTCCCTCTGGTTTCTGAACCCGATCCATCGTGCAGACCACCACCGATGTGCGATCCGAACTGGCAAGCATTCTTCCCCACAGACGGCGCCAACTGTTGATGCCAAAATTTGGCCAAGCAATCCACCTGCCCTTCACGTGACACCAACAATGAATTTGTAGAAGCTGGGGAAGACACGTGACCTGCAAGACCAGCAAGAATCGCTGGACACCGGTGTGGTGTAGGCCACACCACCTCCGATGCCTAAGTCAGGAAACTGAGCAGATAGAGAATAGAGAAAGAAGTCAAGAATCGAGTTTTCGGCCTCCTTCTTCGATGACGAAGAGGGGTATAAATACCTGCTCGGACTCCTAGGGTTTGGAGGCGTTCGGGGACGAAGCAGGCTGGACCGAGGTAGCTGGAAGCGATAGGGGCCGAGCGGAGGCAAACGGACTCGACCCGCGCAAACGGGCCGAGTGGTCGGCCTCGGCCTTGGGCCGAGGCCGACCATAATGCTCGGCCTCGGCCCAAGGCCGAGGCCGACCGTACGGGTCGGGCCACATTGGCCCGGCCCGTCGGTATGGTTTCCCTCTGGGTCCCTTTCCTGGTCCTATCTCCTCTCGGTTGTCCTGTCAGCTCCTCGTACGCTGTGGTGGTCCAAAATTACCTATAACAGAGGGTATAAAAACAAATAAGCTATTTTCCCAAAACATTCATCCACCATTAAAAATTCTTTGACTGCCTTCTTATTGGAGATAGAAAGCTCCAATTTCATCTCTCTTTTTTATTTTTATTTTTTAAAAGAAAAACTTTATCAGATTTTGTAAACCATTTTTTATTCAAGGCTTTGTTTCTTTTTCCAATTTGGGTATGTTGGTGGGACCAAAGATGACCACCTCATTTGAAGAGAATATGGGTTGATAAATATTATTGAGTAAAAAATTAATTCTATAGAACTTGTAATTTAAAAAAAAAAAAAAACAAAAAAACAAATCTTCTAGACCAGTTTGATAACCATTTCATTTTTTGTTTTTTATTTTTGAAAATTAAGTCTATAAACACTATTTTAATCCAAAATGTACTTTAATACAGTTAAAAAATCAATAATTTTTTAAAAAAATATTGTCCATTCAACTCTTTTTTTTTTTTTTTTTTTTTTTTACATGTGGGGTGGAATGATTTGAATCATAGATCTCTTAGTCATTAGTACAAGATTTATGTTAGTTGAACTACGTTCTTGATGACCCATTCAACCTCATGTTTGAATTGTAATAATTAAAAAATATATTATAATGAATATATCTAACTTTTTTTTTGGGAGATATGATTATAATCTACCTGATTTTTCATTTTTTTTCACTATCCTTTTCCATTGTTAATAATTTAAAAAACAATCAATTATAATGCATTTGATATAACAACGAATTATATTGTTAGTTCATTCCAAATTCGAAGAAGTCTGGACCCTTCATGAGGACTGCGCTTCAACAATCCAAACAGGGTGGGATAAAGGAAGAGGTGATGATTCGCCTAATAATTTACTCACCCGCATTCGAAGTGTATCAGAGGAATTAAAACGGTGGGGAAGGAACAAAATATGAAAATTCAAAACAAGAATCACAGGGACTAAGAGAAAAATTGAGGCCTTGAATGAGGGTCGTCTAGAAGGAAATGCGCAAACCATTTTAAAAATGGAAGAGAAAAGACTGGATAATATCCTGATGGAGGAAGAAATTTATTGGAAACAACGCTCACAAGAAAATTGGCTCAAATGGGGAGATCGAAACACCCGATGGTTCCACTCTAAAGCCACTCATCGGAGGCAGAAGAAAAAAATCCAGAAAATAACTAACTCAGCTGGCCGGTGTTTCGAAAATATGGAAGATATTAAGCGTGTTTTCCTTCATTATTGTTCTGAACTTTTTAAATCTTCTACTTTAGATGTGCAGGTAGTAGATGAAATTTTACAGGCTACTCCACCAAGAGTTTCAGATGAAATGAATATCCAACTAGGTCGAGAGTTTGTAGCTGCAGAGGTGGAAGAAGCTTTAAAACAGATGCATCTGACTAAAGCCCCTGGTCCAGATGGATTGTCGGCTCTTTTCAATCAAAGATACTGGAACATAGTAAGGGAAAGAGTGATCAACACATGCCTTCGATGCCTTAATGAGGGGGAAATTCTAGATCGTATCAATGAAACAATGATTGCCCTCATTCCCAAAAAGAAAAATCCAAGCACGGTGAATGATTATCGCCCTATTAGTTTATGCAATGTGTGTTATAAACTGATTGCTAAAGTGCTTGCCAACAGATTAAAAGTAATTCTCCATTCTATTATATCTGAAAATCAAAGTGCGTTTGTCCCTGGTAGACTAATAGCTGATAATGTCATTGTTGGGTTTGAATGTCTACATTACATTAAAAGATCTAAATCCAAGAAAAAATGTTTTGCATCCATAAAATTGGATATGAGTAAAACATATGATAGAGTGGAGTGGAGTTTCCTTAGAAGTATTATGGTAAAACTGGGTTTTAGTCCTTTTTGGATTAAAAGGATTGAAATGTGTGTAGAATTTGTATCCTTTTCACTGCTTATTAATGGCATCTGTTCTGAAAATTTTAAGCCCACTAGAGGGCTAAGACAGGGAGACCCTTTATCCCCATATTTATTTCTCATGTGTGCAGATGGTTTGTCCAGTCTCTTAAAAAAGTTTGAGACATCTCATAAAATTTCAGGTCTTCGAATTTCCAGAACGACACCATCTATCTCTCACCTCTTTTTGCAGATGATAGTCTACTTTTCCTAAAAGCAAGAAAGGAGGAATTCTATGAGGTGCAATGAATACTGAAAGTCTATGAGGAAGCTACGAGACAAGTTGTCAACTTTGAGAAATCAGAGATAGCTTTTTGGGGCAGGAGTGAATTGTGATGCAAAAGTCTATTTAGCCAATATTTTGAGAGTCAAAATAGTCCAAGACCATGGTAAATATCTTGGATGTCCGTCTTCTCTATCTAGAAACAAGAGAGCCCCGTTGAGCTACATCACCAATAAAGTTCAAAAGGTTTTGCAAGGTTGGAAAGAAAAATTATTTTCTGCGGTCGGTAAAGAGATCCTGATAAAAGCAGTAGCTCAAGCAATTCTCACCTACACTCTCACATGTTTCAAGCTCCCACAGGGGTGCTGCCATGATTTGAACATATTGATGACTCATTTATTATGGGGCAGTTTCGAGCAAGGGAAGAAAATTCACTGGCTGAAATGGGAAGCCATGATAAATCCAAAAGATAGAGGAGGGATGAGCTTCAAAGATATAAGACTTTTCAATCAAGCTTTATTGGCAAAGCATACTTGGAGACTACTATATAGACCCCACTCTCTAATGGCCCAAATTCTCAAAGCTAGATACTACCCTCATAAAGAGTTCCTCAAGGCAAAGTTGGGAGGTAGACCATCCTATGTCTGGAAGGGAATTCTTTGGGGTAGAGAGCTAGCCATGAAGGGAGGATGGTGGAGAATTGGAGAGAGAAAGACAATTGACATTTATGATGATCAGTGGACCCCGAGACCGAAAACATTTAGGTTGTTTTCCCCGCAAATGCCCTTAACTGACCGAAAAGTTAAAAGTCTTTTTACAGGTAACCAATCGTGGAATATTCATTTACTAACAGACCTCTTTGTGCAGGATGATGTGGACAAAATTCGAGATGTTCCAATTGCAGTAGATAGTCATCTGGACACTTTCTTTTGGCATTATGACAAAACAGGGAAGTACTCAGTCAGGAGTGGATACAAACTTGCAATAGATGATCTCCATGAGACATTCTCATCTACAGACGCATAAAGCCTTTCTTGGTGGAAGACTTTGTGGAATTTAAATATTCCAAACAAACTAATGGTCTTCGCATGGCGAGCTAGCCTAAATATTCTGGCGACTATGAAAAACCTTGCAAATCGTCGAATCAATAGCGAACCTCGTTGCCCATTGTGTGGAAAGGAAAAAATGAAACAACGTTTCATGCTCTATGGACTTGCAAGAAGGTGTCAGAAGGATCTTACTTCTAATGACAACCTTTGTGGCAATCCTATGATCTATGTGGAACAATAAAAATAAAGAGGTCTTTCCGGACAAACGAAGCTATCTCCAACAGAACTACGACCCTATAAATTGGGCATCTGTGTACATATCAGAGTTCATGGAAACCCAAGCTAAGCATCATGGAGACTATCGAGATCGAGAGCGTCTGAGAGATGTTGATGACTCAAGGCTGACTGCGTGGATTCCGCCACTCCAAAACCATTTGAAGTTGAATGTGGATGCAATACTAGCAAATGGAGAGATGGGGTCAAGCATGATCATCAGAAATTCAAAGGGTGAATCGATGACGACTGCAAAATATTTCAGGAGAACGAGTTGCTCAGTAGAGTGAGCAAAAGCACATGCTCTTGTAGACGACATTCAGTTAGCGATGGAGTCGGGACTATCACCAATCTGGGCAGAGATAGATTCCAAAATTGTATGGAATCTACTTCATGACCGTGACAATTATCATAATGAGATTGCTCCTCTAATTCACCATCTCAAGCATTTGGTCATAGCTAAGCACATCAGAGGGTTTTTACTAACAAAAAGGGAAGGCAACAAAGCGACGCACCACCTGGCTACTCATGCTCCACATCAAAGCATACTGAAGTCTGAGTAGAAGATCATCCTTCTTGGGTTCACAACATTGTTGCTCAAGAAATGCCTCAAGTGGACGTTTCGACCTTTTCTTTGTAATCTTCTTGTGTTTTCTCTATTTTTCTTCTAAAAAAAAAGAATTATATTGTTAGTTTTAATGTATTGAATCTAAAAACTATACTAAATTGATGAGTTGATGGTAACAAAGAAAATTGAATTTTGATAAATAAAATAAGTTGAGAAAAGTCCTTGAATGCATGATCATATTTCATCCATAGTCAATAAAATAAAATAAAATCAGGTGGGTAATCAATTACTTGCTTTAAATATAATATTATTTATTGATGCACTGATTTTGAGAAATAAATGCTCTCTTCCTCATAAATTTTTCAGTTTTGTGTGTTAGAGCCAGTATAACTCAATGATAATTGATATATATTTTCGACCAAAAGATCAGAACAATAATTTAAAATGTGTTTGATAATATATTTATAAGCCATGAAATTAATTATACTTACTAACCAAATATTAAGTTGAATTTCGATTATTATTAATTAATTTATGATCACATTATGTTTTATAAGTTTTATATAATTATTATTTTAAGATGTCACCCACATATATATATATATTTGTTTATTTGAATGAATATCATGTAATTTATAATATATTATAACATACATATTTTAGTTTAACAAAAATGAAATACATATTTATAAGTTTTTCATATTTTTAAAGGTAATTCTTACCTTTTAAAATTTCAAATTCAAAATCTTGATACACATCATTGTTTTCAAATTTTATATCATTTGAATGATAACAAATATGTCAAATGGATATTCGCCAAATTCATTTTGATCTAAGTGAATCTGATACTGTAAAACAAAATCTAGACTGTATACTAAATCGACACTTATAGTTTATCATCTACTTTCCTTTTTAACTTGTATTTATATTTTAAAAAGTTTTGATTTTGTTTCTATAATAAAAAATTTTAAATACTATAGCCTTGACTTTGAGGTAGAGAATCGATAGTGTCTAACTTTCATTTATGGCAAGTAGTTTGAACATTTAATCGATAGACGTTTACATCGAGTGTCAATTGGAAGAAGTCGACGAAAAAATGGTAGCGGTTAAAGGAGGGTAGTTGGTGGTGAGGGCGGAGAGAAACGATGGTTGGACGGGAGTTGCATGAATACCAGAGAGGTGAGAGAGCGAGATTCGTTGTTTTGATTTTTTCTGAATATGACGAAATAAAAGGACATCATTTTATTTAACATATAAAAAAAAAAATGTTTTGTCTAAACCTAGCTCAGTAGTAATTGACATGTCTTTCTTTGAAGTCAGACATTTGTGCACTACAAAAATTGTTTCCAATTATTATAAGGATTTTTTTCCCTTTCCACTCCCTTCCCTATTTCTCGCTCCATTAGGGGCGGGTCCCCATAAGACTCGTTCTAGCGCGACAAAAGGACATCTTTAGTTTTCAGTTTCACTTGAAATTAAGACTTCTAAAATTTGAGATAAAATTAATACAAAATTAGCAAAAATAGAAGAACGAGAGAGGAAAAAAAAAGAAAAAAAAAAAGATGGACTTTAATTCTTAATTAAATCATAATTTTAACAAAAGGGAAACTAAAAGGTGTCCACTAAATAGTAATAGCCATTCAATATGGTAAGAAAGTTGGGTTTAGAAGTTAGTTTCAAAATTCTATGCCCCAAGTCATTGATATGTAGAGGTCAAAATTCTTCCTCTCTTTTGAAAAACTATGTCTATCTATTTAATTTTATGATCTTTTTTTATTTTCTATGTTTAATTAGTAAACATATTATAGTTTAAATTTTAGCCCAATTTGAAAAACAATATTTTAAAAAAAAGACATTTGTGAAAAAGTTTTTTAGTTAAATTATAAATATATAATTTTCTTCTCTGCATAATACGCCATTTCTTCTCATAAGCTCAAGTATCAATATTAAATATTTTCCGTTCAATTTTTCTTTTTCTTTTTTTTTTGTTTATTTTGATCTCTAAGAATCTGTTTGGTATTTTTTTCGTCAACAAAGCATGATTCAACTGACATAAAGTTTGTACCCTCTACTAAGAGATCAGAGGTTCGAATCTTATATATATATATATATATATATATATATATATATATTTATTTATTTATTTATTTTTCAACTTTTTTAAATGAGGAAAAATAGAATTGAATTTGATAGTTATTATTGCTTCTTTTTTGTAAAAAAAAATTATATATGTTGAAAAAATATAAACTTGTTTGGTAATCATTTTTTATTTCTTGTTATCTAAAATTTTAAATTAAAAATGTAAATATTTTATATAAAAAATCATTTTAAATATAAATATTCACATTTGTATGTTATATTTGTATATATATATCATGCAATTTTAAAGTCAAATTATGTTTTTATTTTTTATTTGGAAAAAAATTGGAAATACGAACCATAAACAAAAAACTTAGACTCCGTTTGATAACTGTTTGGTTTTTTATTTGTGAAGAATCCATTTGAATTCCTAACCAAATTTCAAAAACAAAAACAAGTTTTTGAAAACTATTTTTTTAAAAAAAAATTTGACTTGTTTTTGAAAACAAGGAAGAAGTTAGATCTTAAAAGAAAGAAATTTCTAGGTGAAAGTAAGTGTGTATAGACTTAATTTTAAAAAACTAAAAACCAAATGGTTATGAAAAGAAAGAAAAGAAAAGCAGTTATCAAACACTTTAATTTTCCAAAAATTGGTAACAAAATTGTGAATGCAAAAACAAAAACTTTACCAAATGACCCCTAAAACTTCAAGTTTTGTCCAGTTTGACCCACTTTGTTCTATTTATTCTGTCTTTTCTCATTTTTACAATCATATTTTTAACACAACACTACCATCAAAGCATTAAAGAGTTTTTATTGTGTACAAAATTTATGTTAGGATTTTTCGAATAGTGATCACTCCGTCAAGCATAACTCAACTAACATAAAGTAACGATCTCATGTCTTTGATTCAAATCCCAAAAGTGATTAAAAAAATCCAAAAAAAAATCATTTTTTAAAATATGGGGCCAAAATAGAGTTTTTGATCCCAACTAATAAAAAATCTGTCATGTTTGATTTTGAATATGACAAAACTGATTTTAACCATTTTAAGATCCCTCTCAAACATATACGAAACTTTTTTTTTTTTTTTTTTAATTTCAACAACATGATAGTCCAAAAACTTTTTTATTCCGAACAGAACTCAAAGACAAAAAACATGAAATATTTAACCTTTTCTCATCTAGAAACTTGAGAAAAATAAAATGAATAAAAAAGAAAATGAAAAAGAGAAAGAGAATGATGAAACTTTTTACAGTGTGAATCCAAACCCAACCCCCTTTCACTTTCCCGGGAAACAAACACACCAATAGAAAAAAAAGGGCAAAATAGAAAATCCTCACGGAATATGAATTTTAAATTTTAAATTGGCTTTATTATTGGAATCCATTACTATTTACACAGAAAAAAAGTCAGACATATGATATAATATTTTATCTCCAAAAAAAAAAAAAAAAAAAAAAAACCAGAAACTATTTTCTACTTTCCTACTACTACCCCCAACTCTGTTAAAAACTCCAATAATTCCTTATTTTAGAGACATAAAAAAACCCCCTTTCTTTGTAAAGGGCCTTTTGGTCAAGTTCTTCCCTTTTCTTTTTCTTTTTTTCACTTCACCAAAAAAAGAAAAAGAAAAAAAAAATAATATTTCTTCTTCTTCAGCTTCATCTTCAAGGCTATGATCAAAATCCACAATACTGAAATTGCATTCGTCCGTACATTTCATTATATTGCTTTCCTCTCACTCTTCCTTCTTCTTCTCCTCCTGCATGCAACCCTTCCAACTGCATTCAAAAAAAAAAAGAAAATTGTAATTTTTAAAATTGAAAAAAAATTGACAAATTAATAGAAATTGTGTCCGATGGGTCATTGTTTATTAGATACTTTTTAAATTAGATTAAATTTGTAATTTAACCTTAAAAAATAATAATTTCCCTCGAAATCCGAGCTCGAAGGCAACATGGCAAAAGATCCCTACGAGGAGGGTGAAATATGAGTTAAAAAATAAAAAACATTTTTTATTTTTTTATTTTTTTGAATTTTTTTTTTTAACCTGAAGTTCCTAAAATTGAGATGAGGTGGCAAAATTTGAAAAGTTCAAAGAGAGAATCTCAGTTCATTGTTGCCACCTCAGCTGTTTAACTGCTGAGGTGGAAATATCCCGAAAAAAATTCCCTCACTGAAACCTGTAAAATAAAAATAAAAAATAAAAAAAACAATTAATTTTTTTTTTTTTTTTTTTTACCCAGAAATCATCTTCGTCTTCTTCCCTGGTTGAACATGCAGCTTTGGGAATCTCTCCCGGTTCATCATTGCGTGCAAATCTGCCACGTATTCTCGGCCGGTTGTCGGCCAGCGTTTTCCGACATGCATACTGTTCATTCATTTCAAACTTCCATTAATCTCAATTTCTAAACCTTCAATTCAATTCTAAATTCTTCACTCTCTACTAACCTTGATCGTCTTGTTGAAATTCCTCTGCGTTCGTTTCGCTCTGTATTTCGATATCCTTTCTTTTCTTTCCTCTGCACTGTACCGTCCCACCTTGAAATTCGCCTCCTCCAAGCTTCCATTCTCCGACAACGGGCTCGAGAACGACCCCTGCCCGGAGCTCGACCGTCCCACGCCGGAATTCTGCCCGGAGATTCAAAATTTAACAAACGACAAAAAAAGGGTTTCTGACAAAAAGAAAAACAGAGTAATACAGAGCATATATACCTGCAAATCGCCGGTGCTGAAGACGCGACGGATTTGGGAGGAGAAGAAGTCGGAATCGGGGCAGGGGAGGGACTGATTGGGGAAATTCGGGGACTCCATTAGAAGAGATTCGAGGCGGGATTGGAAGCCGCCGAGGAAGCCGGGCTTTTCACTGAAGCTTCTGTGGAGCAAGGATTTGTCTACAATGGCGGCATTATTATTGTCAGATGCGTCGAAACAGAGTGGGTCGAGTGGGTCGAGCGGCTGATTGAAGGAATTTGAGGCGAAACCCAGATGGGATTCTTCGTTTTTGACGTCGAAATTGGAGAGATTTTGAAAGGCATTTGAGGAGGAAGAGGAAGGATCGGGAAGGAGATGGAAATCGTTGCGGTGAGAGAGGGATAAGGCCTGCATCGGAATGAAATGATCAGAATTGGAATTGGAATTGGAATTGGAATTGGAATTGGATTCATCGGCGAGTGGGGAAAGATTGGAGAAATTATTAAGAACATCAATGCCGGGATCGGAGAAATGAGGGGAATAAGGATCGCAGAAGATTTGGAGCTCAGCGTCAGAAGGGAAGCCCAAATCGGAGGAGGAGCAACGGAAGAGAGAAGAAGAAGAAGAAGAATCGCCATGGACGAACAGATCAGAAGACATGGAAATGAAATTCCTGTTCCTGTGTCTTGTGTCTTGTTCTTCCTCTGTCTGGTGTGTGTTTTTGAGTTGTTGTTGGTCGAGTTTGTTGAAGTGAAACAAAACCCAGAAGGAAGAAGGAGGATGAATTTGGATCTATCTCTCTTTCTTTCCTCTGCGTTTGTGATGAAAATTGAGAGGAAAAGGAAGAGATATTTAAACAGAAGCAAGGCAAGAAGGAGACGCCATTTCTGCTGCGCTATAAAAACACATTCACTTTGCAAAAATATGCCATCAACTCATCATCAACCAACTTTTTTTTTTCTTTTTTCTTTTTTCTTTTTTGCTAATTAAATTAATCCATAATAGAGGACCTTTTTTGTAAAACGAATAAATTAAATTAAATTAAATTAAAAATTATGTTTAAATCTCCTTCAAGTTCTGGAACTGACTGAACTTCTACGGTTTCGATATATTGTTCTTACTTCAATAATTACGGGGATGGAAGATCGTGATATATAAGATGCTAATCCCTGCTTTATCCATTTTAGATTTTGTCTTTTTTATTTTCATTTCTTCCATTTTTAAATTCATTTTCATATTTGTTGTTGGTTTGATATTTTATGATAACGGCAATACTTGACTGTATATCGGTGTGTAGATATCTCCTTCCCCGTCGTTATTAAAATTGGTTGTATACTAGTGTGTGTGGATAACTCCCTCCACATCATCATTAAAATGACGAAGACTAATAAAAATAAAATAAAATTTTCATTTTCTATTTACTTCCTCTTAATTCTCAAGATTTTAATAGGATTTATAGGGAGATACAAATTTGAACCTATAGATTTTTTTTTAATTATTTTTTTTACAATAAACTTAACATGGAGTTGGATATCTCTTTTGTTTATTTACTTAATTCATAATTAACGTTACGTGTGTAGTAGGTTCGATATCAAAATTTAATGGATATTTAGATATATTTTTTTTGTCAAATAATAAGGAACGATTATAGGAACTGAATTTTGTAAAAAAAAATATATATATATAGGAACTGAATTTAGTTCACAATAAAATTTGAATTTAAAATCTACTTCTTGATTCTTCTCAAAGGAAAAAAAAAAAAAAAAAAAAAATCTACTTCTTGATTTTGAGTAACTATATGGAATTCTTAACCCTAAAATCTGCCTTTGTTATTTTCTAATAAATAGTAAATTATAAATATATTTTAGGTTTAATTTCTATTTATTTTCCTTATTTTTATATTTATTGTGTTTTTAAATGTTCGGAGAAATTTTATAAAAATTCATCAGGGGTCTTTTTCATACAGGATTATTTTTTATTTTATTTTTTTTTATGTGTTGTCTTTAACATAAATTTTGGATACTACTTTCCAAATCTGATGTTGATATATATATATATATATATATATATTCTGTTTTCTTTTTTTGAGAGGCTTTTCTTTGAAGAATGTAATTTCATTTAGTTTATAAATAAATGTTTATTGAAACTTCAAAGTATTTATACCTTTTAATTTATGATAACTATATGATCTTAATATATTTGATTTGCTAACTCGAAGCATATTAAATTTAGTAATTGACCACCATTAGTAGAACCTATTTTCTCTAAAACCTATATCATTTACATAGTTTTTATCCAGTCGACTTATCGTGAGTTTAGAAAAATAGTTTTTATATCTTACCTTTTTTTTAAAACAAAAAATGATCTTAAATAGCAGAATTTTTTGGTTGACTATATTAAAAAATGATTCTATTCATTATATATATATATATATATATATATATATATATATATATATATATATATGTTAGGCTTCTAATTAAATATTTCAATTAATCATTTAAAGTCATTTTTGGATAATCTATCTCTAATTGTTTCTTTAAACATAAAATTTTAATTAATCCAAATGTTGTACTTATAGAAAATTTGATTTTGTTAATTTTTTTCAAAGCTATTTCAGAAACATTATTAATCTACATAGTTTAGTTTTCAATAGTCTTCCATGCAAACTTATTGAAACTTTAAAATATTATACCGTGTTTGATAATCATTTGATTTTTTTTTTAAAAAAAAAATGGCTTTAAATATTTAGTTATAAATTCTACTTCACTCATACGTGTCTTGTTATTTACTTTTTAAAATTGTTTCCAAAATCCAAACAAAGTTTTGAAAAACTTATTTTATTTTTTAGAATTTTGTAAAGAATTTTAATGTTTCTTTAAGAAAAAAGAATTCCATAATAAAGAAATCGAGAGAAAATGAGTAAAAGAAAACTGAAAACGAAATAACAATCAAAGGTGACTTAATCATTAAGCCATCTACATTATTATTTCTAGAAAATCAGTACAATTACTTAAACTTTCACAGCTCTTGTTCATCTTTAAAATTTAAGTTAAGAAATATCCAAACATAAAAAGGGATATAAAATTTATTCTCGTGAATAGAAAATATTAAGATAAATACTACCATTAGAGATCGGCTAGAATGTGTTTTAAAAAGCATATTTTATTCTTATTTGAGTTTATTTTTAAGAAAGAAAACCAATAAAAAAGTTATTTTAAAAAAAGGATTGGAACAAATTAAAGATTCTTTGGGGATGATCAACCTGTCTTGTTTTTATTGGACACCATTTTGTAATTAATAAACAATTATAATATGATTACATAGTTTTTTAAATGTGAGGATATATATTAAGAATATAACTTTATAAAAGTGAAAGTGAAGATTCAAATTTTTAATTTATAGAAAAAATTACTAAATGTCTTAACTGTCGAGCAGTATGCTCATATTATATATATACACATGTCGTTGGCAAAATTTATTAAAAAAATAGAGACAAAAATATTATTTTATTTAGTTTAATCTGAATTCAAATAAGTTTCTTATTGTTAACAAAATTATATAAAAACATTAAGATTTTAACGTTTTCTCACCAACTTATCCTTCCTAAATTTTTAGAATCGAAAAAATACACCTATAAAAGGTTAGAATATAAAATTATATCCCTCCCTATAAAAATTTATAGCTTCGCCCTAACTAGAAAATTTAATTCCTAAGATTTTTTTTTTAAGAAATTACCTTGCTGAAATTCTTATTATATTTCATAAAATCCAAAATATTATGTAGAATGATGAATTCTAAGCATATGACTAGTTTCCGACGTCTACATCATTTTCAATTTTTTTTTTTAATTCTTTAAAGATTTTCAAATCCTCTAATTAAATAAATAAATAAACTCATTGTAAATGAATAATAAAATGATAAATTTACATTTTTTTTAAAAAAAAAAACTATTTTCAAAGTTGATATTTTTAAATGTTAAATATCCTTCTTACCCTATCTAATAAAAAATTTAATTGGCCCTAGATGAACAAAAAAAAAAAAAAAAATCCACTTAATCCAAAATTCTAAAAGGAAAGAAAGGAAGGTTACAACTGAGTGATCAATTCCCGAAGCACGAGAACTAAGAGACACTTGCAAGAACGCGAAGAATGGAATTGGTTATACAAATGGAGAAAGGAGCGCCCATGCATGAATGAAGAAAGAGAGAAAGTTGAACAAAGAAGAAACGACATATTTAGTGAGTTGTTGAAAGTTTGAACGAGACGTTATTTTCTATCAATAAAGTAAGACCTGAAGTATTCCTACAATAATACCTTTTTAAGTTAGTGTTTTCTATTTGAGTAGAACTAGTTTAGTTTTATAATTAATCCAATAGAATGAAGTAGATATTTAGCATTCAAAACATGTTAGTCATATCATTATTCTATTATTCAATTTCTACCGCATTAGTTAGTTAGAATTAACCGTAAGATTATGATACTTAGAGGGTATAACTAAGTTTGTAAGCTTTTAAAATCTCAACAATAAAATATAAAAATAGAGTAAATTTTAGAAGACATATTTAGCACCCACGTTTAGATTTCCACCCTTTAATCGAAAAGAAGAAAAAAAGAAAAAAGAAAAAAATATCAATACAATCATAATTCATTGGATAAGAAGACGTCAATTACCATTTCAAAGGTCGATGATTCGATCACCTACCGTAGTTGAACTAAAAAAAAAACAAGAATGGTTGAGCTTCAATGTCTATTAGATTGGATTTTAGAAGTTTGGGCCAAGCCTTAATAAAGAAATGGGCCAAGAGAGAGGGGCTGGGCCAACCCTCACCAAAAAAATGGGCCAAAGAGAACAAGTGATGGCAGCCCACCATACATATTTCTTACTCATCCACAGTGTATAACCAATAAAATATGTTCAAATTGGAGTATGAGTAACTATTGTTACTTACATTTTTTTTTTTAGGAAAAATACACTTTTGGTCCCTGAGGTTTGGGTTAAGTGACACTTAGGTCCCTGAGTTTTCAAACTCAACAAAAATATCCCTGAGGTTTGAGATAAGGAGCATTTTAGTCCCTGCAATTAATTTTTCTGTTAAATCTTAACAGTTGCTGACGTGGCACTATTATTTTAATAAAAAAAAATTATTTTTTTAATTTTTTAAAATAAAAATAATAAAATAATAAAATATTAATATTTTTTTATTTTTTTATTATTTTTCTCCCTTTCTCTTTCTTTTTCTTCTCTTTCTCCATATCCTTCATCTTCCTTCTTCTTCTTCCTAACTCCGACGACCGCCCGCCACCGCCCGCCGCCGCTGGCGGTCGCCGGCGACTGTTTTTTTTTTTTTTCTTCTTCTTCTTCTTCTCTTCTTCTCTTTTCTTCCCCATTTTTCTTCTTTTCTTTAAAAAAAAAAAAAAAATTAGGGAGGAGGGAGGCCCCTCCTCCTCCGTTTCCGGCCGGAAACAGAGGAGGAGGGAGGTCCCTCCTCCCTCCCTTTTCTATTTTTTTTTTTAAATATTGAAGAAAAAGAAGAGAAGAAGAAAGAAGGGAAGAAGAAGAAAGAAGAAAAAAAAAATCAATCGTCGGAGGCCGGCGGCGGCGTGTGGTGGCCGCCGGTCGCCGGACTTAGGAAGAAGAAGAAGGAGGAGGGAGAAGATGGAGAAGAAGGAAGATGGAGAAGAAGAAGATGGGAGAGAAAGAGAGAAAGAATAAAAAAAAGTAATTAAATATTAATATTTTAATATTTTAATATTTTTTATTTAAAAAATAAAACAAAAATAATTTTTTATATTAAAATAATAGTGCCACGTCAGCAACCGTTAAAAGTTAACAGAAAATTTGACGGCAGGGACCAAAGTGCTCCTTATCTCAAACCTCAGGGGTATTTTTGTTGAGTTTGAAAACTCAGGGACCCAAGTGTCACTTAACCCAAACCTCAGGGACCAAAAGTGTATTTTTCCCTTTTTTTTTTTTAAACTGTTATACACTGTGGATGAGTGAGAAAGATATAGAATTTCAACCAAGAAGTTAGAGATTCGAATCCCCCAACCCACATATTGAATAGAAAAAAGAAGACAATAGTTGATACAACTCAAACAAAGCTGCATAAATACAAAATAAACGTTGAATATATATTTTGGTTCACAATATTGGAGTGTTTTTTCAATTCAATGTTAATTGTTTAAAAACTTTCAATTTAATCCCTTTAATATTTTTCAAGTTAGTCGTACTCTATCAGTGAATATTCAAAATTAGTTGCTCATATAAGAAAGGAAAAGTTTCAAAATTGGTTGCTCATTTTGAGTTTTCTTTCCTTTAGTCGATCTATTTTCTATGCTAATTAAGTACTATACCATGTAAGTTTACAATCGATCAATTTTAATTGACATTCATAAAAAAAAAATGGAAGACTAAATTAAATAAACGTTAAAACATAAAAGATTAAATTGAAAAAACACCCAAATTAAATTAAAAAAAAAAAAAAAAGAAAAAAGAAAAGGAAAAGTTATCCATTGGATGGGAAGATAGGGGATATATGAAGATGGTGATAGAGTTGCTCCACATCTATCCATGGAATTGTCCTTTGGGATGAAAGCTTTTTAAAAGTTTTTTTTTTGCAGAGATTGTTTCTTCATTTACAGAGCATCACATGTGTCACATGTCTCCACCCCCCTTACCTTTATTTTTCTCCATTTTCATCATTAATTTCACCTTCCTTTTTTCTTTTTCTTTTTTTTTTCCTCCTTTTTCTTTTCCTTTTCCATTCAACTAATTCATTTTTCCAAACTTATATCTATCAATTTTGTTATTCCAAAAAAATTCAAAATATAAGAAATCTTGTGATTCTAGTTTAGACTTTGTAACCTACCCCTCAAAAGTTTGTTTTCTCTAACTTGTTTGTTATGAGTGGCTTGACTTTTTTTTTTTTTTTTTTTTGTTAAATTATATATATATATGAACTCATACAATTGTGTAACTGGGACTCACTCTATTTTAGTTTCTATGCTACTTCTAGATCGAGAGTAAAGCTTTATGCTAGTTGAGCAATGCTCTTGTTGGAATAAATTTTGATCATGTGGTTATTTTATGGTTAACTTTTCGGGAAAAAAAATAGTTTTGATCTGTCATCAATTCTTTAAATTGTAAAAAAAAATATTCACTTTGTGTCTTTTCTTGAATGGAAATTAATTTTGACCCTAAACTTGTGGGTTGTATCAATTTATGCCATAAATTTTCAATTTCATCCAGTCTCACCTCAAACTTAGATAAGTGTTGTAATCTTAACCTCAAATTTTAAAACGTGTTGCAATTTTAACCCTCTAATAAGTTTTCGCTCCAAATATCTTTATAAAAGGTTTTCTCTTATGAGTTCAATGAATTATAAACCATATGTATGATGTGAAATTAATAAAATTTTAGAGAAAAACGACATTATAGCTAGATTTTTTTTTTGTTGATTTTATGAATTTTTGCAAAGTTATTCAGTGGTTAATTTGTGCATTGGTTATAAACTTATCTTTGTATAAAGCTTTATTTTATTGAAAATAATGAGTTTATGAAGAATTTTTGGTTAAAATTAGTGGGTGAATTAGCAAAAATTGAACCAATGGTAAAAATTGCAACAATTATCTAAGTTTAGGGTCAAATTGATGAAATTTAAAGTACAGAGTCTAAATTGATACAACTTAACCAGTTTAGGGTGAAAATTGATTCTTTCCCCAAATTACTGTTGGCATGTACTCTCAACCACGAGGTCAGAGGTTCGAATCCTCCACCCAAAATGTTGATTACTAAAAAAAACTTCAAACCAACAATGAAATTGATTTTAAAATTTATTGAGAGTACATGTATTAAATTTAGGCATTTAAAACCTCATTTAACAAAAGCAAAAAAGAGTAGAAAATTAAACCATAAAGCGTTTAGAAATTCTACTAATATTGTAATTATTGTCAATTTTGAAGCAACTAGATTATTCAAGCCTTAAAAAACTTTTTTTTTTCATTCCATCGAACTTTAAAAATTGAATTTATGTTGCTTTTGAGATTGATTTTAAGCAGTGAAAGTGATTATGAAATAATTTTAATTATTTTTATTGTTCGGTAAAACTAATTATACATTAATTTTTTTTTTATAAAAAAAAAAACTTTTCAATTATATCAATTTATAAAATCTAGTAAACTATATAGCTTTTGATATTGACTTCATAAAGAATTCAATGTCTCTTTTTGACCAACTCTTAAAAATTAAATTTACCAAAAAATTATTTTGGTTGCAGAAATTAACCAGTATCTTCGATCA
Source organism: Luffa acutangula (assembly GCA_036850905.1). Classification (NCBI taxonomy): domain Eukaryota; kingdom Viridiplantae; phylum Streptophyta; class Magnoliopsida; order Cucurbitales; family Cucurbitaceae; genus Luffa; species Luffa acutangula. Next base: position 46,024,716 of record CM072097.1, on the reverse strand, counting down.
AGAAGTCAAAGTTTCGAATCTCCTCGCTTCAAATATTCTTGTACTAAAAAAAGAATTTGACAACAATTATTTCCAAAACTAAACGAATCCCAAACTAAACCTAGATACTATTCACTAGAATATTGTCTATCAACTAAACACAAAATTTCATTGCGTTTCTTTGTGTTTGTGTCCTTTTGTCCATTTTTTTCCATTTGCGTTATTCTTTTTTCTTAATTTAAAAAACCCAAAATTCAACCAACAATGAACAAACCCACTTATTAATATTATTTATTATTATTATTATTATTTTGGAAAAAACAAACCCACTTAAAATTAAGCCATAAAAATAGCTAAACTCAATCACAAAAATTCTAGAAAACTAGACACAAAGTCAAGCAAAGTAAAAAGGAAAAACAAAATATCCAAAACAATCCTGCTAAAGAACAATCTTCTTCAAGAACAAGGATGATCCCCATGGCTAAATTTTAGAGTTGATTGAAGTTTAGAATTAAATTCCTTCAAATAAAATTGAAGTAAAAGAACAAATTACTCAAGAACATGAATGGGCATCTCCCAATTATACTAATTGGATTAAAACAGGCAGAGCTACAAAAACATTGCCCCACTCTTCAACAATCTTCTCATCTCCATTCCTCCAAATCCATCAACATCTAAATCTCATATTGATTCAATTTCAGTTTCAATTTCCAATCCATTTGTTTGAAATTGTATTGTTAGAGAGACAGAGACAGAGAGAGAGAGAGAGGAAATGGAAATGAAAATTGCAAGAAGATTGATCTAATTCTGAGACCTGTAATTGATTTGATTTGATTTGATTTTGATTTTCCAGTTCCTTTCAGGAACTCTTTCTTTTTTTGGTATGTACACAGAAGAACAACAAACATTTCCCCTCCATCAAACTCAATCATCTCTCCATCTCTTTCCCCTCTCCTTTCTCTCTTTTCTTTTTCTTCTTTATTTCTGTTTTCCGATGTGAGAAGCAGCAAAATCAACAAAAGAAAATCAAATCTCCAAAAGCTACAAACCAGCGGTGAGAAGATTCGACGAAGACGACGAAGAAGAGGAAGAATCGGTGTGGAGTGCTTCGAAGATTTCCGAATCCTCCCAAAGCCTATCGTCAAAATTACAACCGCCAGTCCGCAAATCGGCCGGAATGAACACCGTCCGGCAGAGCGGGCAGGTCCTCTGGCCGTAACCGATCCACCGATCGAGGCATCCGCGGTGGAAGATGTGGCGGCAGTTCGCGAGGCGGCGGATCTCGTCGTCGGCCTCGAACTCGTAGAGGCACACGGCGCAGCTCTCCGGCGGGTCGAGAAGGTCGGAAAACTTGACGACGGGGAGAATCTCGCGGAGAACGGCGGCGGAGAGAGGATCGAGGTCCGTCAACGGGCCGGTGGGGAAGGAATCGGGCTGATTGGGCCAAGGAATGTCCGGTTCGAGGAAATCCTGGAGCCCTAGAAGGCGGAACAAGAGGGAGATGAGCTTCCTGAGGAAGCCGAGGAAGGAGAGTACATGGATGAAGAGCTTTGGAAGAAGAAGCTCGGTGTAGCTCGCAGGGAAGCCCATGGCGGAACTGTTAACAGAACCAGAAGAGAGAGAAATCGAGAGAAATCGAGAGAGATGATTAATGGAATTATGCCGTGAGAATGACGGCCAATTCTTATTTATAGACCAATGTTATATATAATGCTATATTTTTTTAATTCAAAATTCATTATTAATTCTTTTTAATTTTTTTTTTCAAGAAAAAGATTTTTCTTTTTTATTTTTGGACTAAAATACTATATTTTAGTACATTTTAGTCTATACGTTAAATTAAATGTACATACATCTGAACCTACCACCCATCAAATAGCCATTGGTTATTAGTTATTTGCTTCGGATTGGTTTTTGGTCAAAACTAGTTCTTAAGTACTAACACGAGCTCGAGAAAAGTTAGAAAGAATATAAGAACTAAATTGTTACAAATCCACGAAATTTATTCGAACTAAACTTACCATTGTTTTTTTCTAATTTCATGATTTAAATGCCAAACTAATTCATTTGTATTTCTTTTTAAGGAAAAAATATAAACATATCATAATTGAAGAATGAGAATTCGAAACTACAATTCATGAAAAAGAAAAGAAAAGAAAAAAAAAAAACTGTACTAGTTAGGGGTTTAAGAAATTTAGTTGAAAACAAATGCTAAACTGACCTATTACTTTAAGAACAACTCAAATTGACGTTAAAACGTAATTTTTTGAAAACCGAGTCACTAATTGACAAACTACCACAACCATCGAGTAGACAAGAAAAATATCAAAAAGGGGTAATTCCAGCTTACACTCTTACCACGGATGCTTGACCAACTTTGAACAGGTTCTAGACTACAAATACACGTTACTTATAAATTCCTACAACAATTATTCTAGTAAAACCATTGCATTATTTTAAGCAAACATTATGATGTTCAAATTAAATAACACATCACACAAATGAATTGTACATAGTTTGAATTCTTTTAATTTCTTTAAGAAAAAGAAGAAAATTCTTGAATTTTCTTTCACTTTTGGAATGACCCCTCAAGAAGAAATAATGTGAACAATCTATGAAGAGAGTATGGGCCCAAAAAGAGAAAAAGAAAAGGGATGGTGATGGTCTTGAAAAGAAAAGTCCTACACTACACATATAGGGGTTGTAGTGTCTTAAGGGTAGCCCCACACACCATCATCTAGGAAGGTCACCTAAGTAAGTAATGTGGGGGCCTCTTTCAATTAACAAATCCAATTTCAAAACTATGTATTATATTATCATTATCATTCACTCTCAAACTACACTTCAACCATGTCACCATCAACTATAGACTAGACTATAATTTCAACAAATCTTCAACATTTTAGCTAAATTATTCACCCTTTCGTTTTCTAATATAATCGACCGTCCAAATATATATCAGCTGGTTTTATATATGGCAAAAATTATATTGTACTATTTGTCCATGATAATTATCTCTCTTTTTTTTTTCTTTTTTTATTTTTCAAATTTAAAATTAGAAAAAAACTACATAATAATATTGTAGAATAATTATTCATTATACCAACCCATTACATCAATTTGGATCTTTATGAAGGGTATTTATTTAGCTTAACCATTATGTGGTTTTGTTTTGACTTTTGGAATGATATAAGAAAAATATTAAATTTAAAAGGTGAAGAAATTATTTAGGAAGAGTTGATATAATTTAGGTTAAAAATCACAATTTAATCCCTAAACTTTCATTTGTAACGAGTCCCTATGCTTTCAATTTTGTAACATTTTAGTCCATGAATTTTAATAAGTAACAATTTTGATTCTGTACTTTCAATTTTGTAACGATTTAGTTCCTATCGTGAAAAATTAATGTAAAGATTTAACGAAATTTCTTACCTAGATAAATTGATAAACTAATTTGGGACCCAATATATTTATAATCTATAAAGTTTAATCATTAAATAATAAAAATCGACATTTAATTTTGATGTTTTTTTTTTGCGATAAGGATTAAATTGTTACATAATTGAAAGTATAGGAGCTAAATTGTTACTAATTAAAGTTCAGGGATTAGATTGTTACAAAATTGCAAGTAGAGAGACTAAATCGTTACAAATCAAAGTTCGGAGACCAAATTGTTACTTCCATGAAAGTTTAGGGACCAAAGTGATTTTTAACCAATAATTTAATTTCAAGGTTTAATTCTATATTTCGAACATGTTTTAGTTCAGTCTCCTAGTGCTTTTTTTTTTCCTTAAATACAAAAACTATATATTATCGATGTCTTAATTGGAAAAAATAATTGAATGCAACTAGCTACCATAATGTTTGGTTGCCTTCTAATAACCATTGGATGAAGATTAAAAAAATTATGTCTCCTAATAATCTATTAGATGAAAAATTTGAAATACTTTTATATCTTTTTTTTTACGTTTTGGTCATTAGTACAACATGTATGCCAGTTGAGTTATGTTCAGTTGGCGAAGTACTTTTATTTCTCATACATCTAACTATATCAAACTACTAGTCATATATATATATTTTTTTTGACAACATATAGGGGTGTGGAGGATTGAACCTCTGACCTCTCGATCAAGATATACAACCTTTATGTCAGTTGAGTCATGCTCTTGTTAGCAACTACTAGTCATATCGTAGAAGCTTTCTTGAATACAATTTCTCTCTAATTTGTGTATTATACTCAAGTAGGTGAATTGTGGTAGAGTCATTAAGTCTTCATAAATGTAAAATTTTCATCCACAAATGAAATAAAATGTATATTATTTTTTTAAAGAAGATAATGCATATATATTTGCAAAAAAGAAAGGAATTAATTACATAGCCTAAAGATGAAAACACACAACTAGAAAACTATTAAGAGTGAATATGGGAAAAAAGAAATTAAAAAAAAAAAAAAAAAAAAAAGCAATAAAGCAAAGAGAAAAGGAACAAAGAAAAAACCAAAACTATTAAGAGGTCCGTAGAGTATTGATAAGATTTAGCTGTATTTTAAAAAGAAAAAAGAAAAAAGAAAAGTAAAATAATGTGTTGATAAATTAATAATTAATATTATGGAAAAGGGAGATGAAAGTGGATCTTTTAGGGTACCCCAGCAGAGGGCATCATACCTCATACTGCCAAAGCCCATCTGACATTAGTGTCTAATACGGCCACGGCATTGGCTACCCTACCCAGTACCCAATTAACATATTGCATCCCACACCCTCCTTTACTTTCCATTCACATAGATTCCATCTTCTTCTTTCTCTCTCTCTCTCTCCTCACCCTTTCCTCTTCTCAAAACAAAATTAGGGTAAGACTAGGATAGCCTCGATTTCGTTTCGTTTCGGTTCGTCCTAAAAGTCACACTCTCTCGAACTATGATGTTTTTTACAATTGTTACGTGTTGATCAGAGAGTTATAAATTATTCGCTCTCTGAAGTTTTTGGATTGTGTTAAATAGGTGTGTGAACTTTGGAAAGTGTTCAATAAGTCTCTAAACTTTCAATTTTGTGTTTGGTAGGTCCTTGGCATATCTAATATATATATTTTTTTTTTTTAAAAAAAAATCACAATTCTACTGATTACGATATTGGAAGTATAATGTCCTATTAATTTTATGTTTACTAGATTTGTTCATTTTTAAAAATGTTGGATATATCAATGACCTATTAGACACACAACTGAAAGTGTAAGGATCGCTATTCGACATTTTTTTTTTCAAGTTTAGAGATCTATTAGACACAAACATAAAAGTTTAACTTGTAATTTGACCTTTTCACTCTAAATCTCGTTTAGTGGGCAAACTCCTCGAAAGAAGTCATTATTTCCCTTTTTTTTTTTTAATTGGGAGAGGCTTTTTATTTCTTTGTCAAAAGTTGCCTTGCATCAACGTACAATCGACAATTGTAATTATAAGACATTGGATGATTTGATCAAAACCAAAATTCTTGACCAAGTTAATGAGAAGAATCCATCTTTTCCAACTTTGTGAGTTCTAAGAGTTTGAATTTCACCAAGTAAAAAGTTCATGCATACAATTGTAACAAATCGCTATTAGTTTATAGGCAATTTGTGAAATTTTAAACTTTTTGAGTTTAGTAATGATTCATTACACGATAACAAGATAAAATGTAAGAAGAAATAACACACAAAGCATATATAAATCCAACTAGCTAAAGAGAAAAAGTAAGATGATAAGACAAAATCATTAAGGTCTCGTAAATAGACTTGTGAAAGTTTGAAACGAGAGCGTTTCTTTTCGTAGGCACACGAAACACGTCAAGAGAGGCGTAGATGGATGGGAAAAAAAAAAAGGGCATTATGATTTGAAAAGTTTTTGTCTAATGGCTTTGTTAGGACAATGCATTGACCCACCCCACCTCCATGGTTCCTTCATATTCACAAGGTTTGTTGAATACAAATAAACCTAAAGTTTTAAAGAGGTTTAAGTGCAGAGCCCCATTTCCCCTCTTGCATCTCTGTCATATTATGGCTCCATTAGGGACATACATAACATGTAGGCCATCTAAATCCAACTATATTATATCCTCTCTCGTTCTTTGCTTTCATACCTACAACGACGTTTGATGTAAGAATGAGAATGTGAAGTCTCAAAATGTGATGTTTGAAGATAGGATTACTGTGTACGATCGAGATTTTTGAAATATTATCTTCATTTTGATTTTTTTAAAAAAAATAAAATGTAATTGTACATATTTTTATAAATTAATTAATTGTGTATATAGTTAAAAAAATATCCATGTATTTAAATTTAACTTTAAAATTTTAATTTCATTAATTGAATCACTAATAACTTGAGTAAATAGTAAAAGTAATAATGTCCTTGTTGATTGATTTTCGTTTTAAAAAAATTGTTGATTTTAATTGGTAGACAAACACCTCTACTCTTAGATTACATTAAAAAAAGAAAAGAAAAGAAGGGTAGAAAAATAAATAAGTAATTTGAAGAATTTTAACCACAAACCTCTTAATCATTAATTTACGTTATGTCAATTGAGTGTTGCTTTGAAGAAAAATATTAATTTTATTAGTTATTTAATATGAAATTTGTCCTTAAAATTAATAGAAATATATTTTTTAATTAATAATTTTTTTTAGTTCAACAACATTTGAGAGTTGAGGATTCAAACGTCTACTTGTCGATCAAAAGAATACATGTCAATTACCACTAGCTCACCCTCTCAATTTTAGTTTTTTAGTTAATAAGTTAATTACTCCATATTAATTTTTTTTTTAAAAAAAAACAATCCTGATTACTTTAATCTTTCAAACTTAAAAGTTTTATCTATTTTGTCTTTTAGTACTTTTAAGGATGTGGAGCAGAAAAAATTCTTTTTTAGAAAAAGAAATGGGAAAGTTGGTTTATTAAAACCCTAGGTTTTATTATGTAAACTAATTAAATCATAATTAAATAATTATGGGGAAGAAATTTAACCACATAATGAAATATCATAATATAATGCCTAAAACACCATTCTAATCTCCATAGGTAGACTTTTCTTAATTTTTTTGGTCCCCTCCCTACCTTTTTTATTGATTTAAAATTTATTTTATAAAATACAATATTACAAAATGTTAGAATAGATATTCTAACTTTTGACCTTAGAGAGAGTTACTGATAATTTAACTACTAAAATAGCTTAAATAAATATGAAGTATATTTACATAAAAAAAAAAATGAATAACATAAATGCAACTGAAATACAAGTTGAGAATATTAATATCGACAATTATTGTACTTTCTATAAGTATTCAAGGATATTATTTATTTAATTTGAAGGACTTAATGGTTCTATTTATGAATGTGTAAGAATTAAATTACCAAAAAATAATACATAATCAAAATAGTACCATAGTCAAAATATAGACAATACTTGTTTTAAAAAGGAAAGGGGAATTAATATACATTTTCTCTTTACCTTTGCAAAGTGGACAATTTTTTTTTTTTTTTAACTTGAATAACATGCAAGTATATATATATATATATATTTCAAAGTAAAAAAAGAACCAAGAATCAATAAACAAATCAATCAAAACCTAACAAAGAAAAAAAAAAAACTTCAAATTCAATCGTAAGAGCACCAAAACTCATCCATCACCAAGTCCTCAAATCAACTAAAATGTCTAATTCAACGCCATAACACTTAAATATAAACAAACAAGTACTTCAAACCTAGGACGATTACAAAAAAGTCATTACAAATAAAATAGGACATCTTAATCGAAGTTATATGTTTTAATCAGTTAAAACTATGTTTATGTTAGACAAAACAAAATAGTCTTGGAGTTATTAAAACGTCCAGAGCCCACCAGAAATCTTTACGATTTAATGCAAGACAACACAATATTGAATATTTCACTGCGTATTCAAATTTAAGATATTAAAAAAAAAAAGTAAAAAATATATGATAATAATAATAATAATAATAGAAGGGTTTGATATAGAGGTACACGTAGACGACAAGATGAGTAGAAAGGGAAGTGGATGGCAATGCAACAACAACAAAGATTCAGTTTGATCAAAGTTAAAAGGGAAACTGACATCAAACTCTGAAAAGCAAAGACAGTGTTTGGCCAAACCAAAAACACAGAGAAAAATTATTTTTATTTTTATGGGAGTTTGTGAACAGATGGAAAAATATAAACAAGATTTAAATACTATTTTGGTTCATGTAATTTTGGTTTCGGTTGATTTTGGTTCCTACTCTTAAAATGTTCATTTTCATCTCTGTATTTTTTAAATTTGGTTATTTTAGTTCCTTTACTTTCAAAAAGTCCATTTTATGTAGTTCATATATTTTTGAAAAGTAACCAATGATATATACAATGGAAACTCTTTACTCAAATTTATTATTGCATTTCAATAAATTTAGTAAGTGAAGTTTCATGTTAAAATTATGATCGAAAAAATGAGAAAAAAATGAAAATGAAGGGACCAAATTGGTATTTTTTAAAAAATACAGGAACCAAAATGAACGAGACAAGTATAAACATTCTAAAAGTATATGGACCAAAATGAACCAAAATAAAAAACTACAGGGAATAAAATCAAATTTAAACATATAAATAAATTTGAGGTGAAATACCACTTTAGTTCATAACTTTTAAGTTTGGGTCAAAAAAACCTTTGAAATTGAAAAAGTACCTAATAGGTTCTAAACTTTCAATTATATGTCTAACAGATCCTTGAATTTTACGTCTAATATGACTTTAAATTTTCAATTAGGTCTTTAGTTAGTCCGTAAATATTAGAAAATGTCAAATAAGAGTTAGATGACATTTTAGACACAAAATTTAACTACTGATAGTACAAATTTGATAATATCGGGATATGTTAGACACTCTATAATTCAGATACTAAATAGATACAAACATGAAAATTTAGGTCTCTTTGACAACCACTTGGTTTTTTTTGTTTTTCCCCAACTTCCTTAGCATGATTTTCATCTTTATAGTAAAACATTTGAATTTTTACCCAATTTCCAAAAAAAAAAAAAAAAAAAAATCTGGACAGGGGACTCAACTGACCGAAACAATGAATTTGTTTGAGAGAGGAAGACGTGACCTGCAAAACCAGTAAAAACCACTGCACACTGGTGTGGTGTAGGCCACTTTCACTCTGATGTCTAATCAGATAAACAGTAAAATAAGCATGTGTGTAATTCCAATTTTTCGACCTCTTTTTCGAATGTGAAGAACGATATTTATACATGTGTCGCCTGCTAGGGTTCTCCTTGGTTTCGAGAGCCATTTGAGGTCGAATCGGAGCACCGAGAGTCGGCGGAGGGAGAATATCCCTCTGGCCTTGGCCCGGTTCGTCCGACCTGTCCTTTCTGCAATGCCTGCTCCCTCGTTGTATTTCAGGATTGGTGTTGCACTATCCTCGCTGACTCCTTACATTTTAGAGCGGCTCAAAATCACCTACAATAGTAGATAATAAAACAAAGAAAATTATAGATAGAAATAATATTTTTAAGATTAATTTTCAAAAATCAAATTGTTATCAAACGAGATTTTAATGGTTAAACTTGTAATTTAGCCTACATAGGAAGGACGCTAGAAAATGATGATGATTCTAAGAAGTTTGCCATGGAATTAGATGAATACTTTAATTTCCCTGTAATTGTGGCTCTGGCTCTGTTTTCTTATAACACAACTGTCACCAACAAACAACCAAAAATGTATAAATATACTCTGATTATTTTTTTTTTAAATTTTTGTTGTCAGTAGCTGTCTTAAAATTACAGCAATGTCATGTCTGAAAAATGGCATAAGACAAAGGAAGAAATTCCAAAAACTGAACTATATCTTTATAGGGTTTAATTTAAAAAAGAATTAAATTAAACCCAAGGTGTTGCCCAATTGATTTAATTTATATTATGGGGATTAAACCCAAGTTGTGGCTCAACTCAGACTTTGTTCCACATTTACACTCTAGACTGACGAGGATGCCACATGCTTCTCTCTTCCCCACTCCTTATTTAATTTCTCTATTTTAATTTACATTAGACAACCTACATAGTCCACATGAAATTGAATTAGGTTATATCTTTCTTGGATATGTGTCCGTACGTACGCTACTTGTTTGGTGTGGGTCGGTTATAGTGTTGGAGATGGGAATGTAGCCTCATGTCATTAATTAAGAAGTGAAGGGATTTTTGAATGAAATATCTGTGTAGATGATCCATTTAAAGCGGCCAAAATGAAAAATATCATACATTTTCAATTTAAGGTTATATGTCATTTTGCTTACGTCATCATCCTAGCAAAATTACCATTTTACTCCCTATATGAAAACGTGTGTTTTTCTCTCATCTCGTTTCTCTCTCAGTTTCCCGCTCAATTGGAGAGAGGGAAAGAAAGCGTGAAGCTAGAGCAAGAGGTTGGAGCGAGAGAGCAAGAGTAGCGAGAGAGAGAGCGAGGTTAGTGTAGAGAGTAAAATGATATTTTTAGTAGGATGTTGACTTAAGCAATAGGACATATATCCTCAAATAGAAAAGGTGGGACATTTATCATTTCTACCTATTTTAAATGGTCATCTGTACGAAAATCCCGTTGTGAATGTATATGAATTTGATAACACCTAATTCGTGTTATCTTATTAACACTAATCTAAGCTTTGTTAGAAGAATTTTATGCCTTGATTGTCTTATTTTCAGGCAATTCGAGCATAGGTAGCACTGGAAACCAACCACACAATTTGGTGCTAATTCGGGCTAGTTAGAAAGTTTTTGAGTCATCTCGAAGTTCTTGGACGACAAGGAGGTGAAAAGACCTAAGCGGATCGAAGCGGGCCTGAAGAATAGTGCCAAAGAATCAAAGGTTCAAGCCCCAAGTCGAGAAAGATCGAGATAAAATCGAGAAAAAAGGACAGCAAGTTGGATGGGGGGGGGGGGTCAGCGTCGAGACGCTAACGCGATTTCACGTGGAAGAATTATCCGCAGCGTCTCGACGCTACACCGATTATTATAAATACTAGGGTTCGGTTTAGTCCGCCGTTAGGTTAGAAGTTTCATCTTTTTACGATTTCTTTCGTCCCTTTTTAGTTTTTTGAGTAGTTTAGACCTTTTAGGGTTGTTTCTAATGTATTCTCTTGAGATTATTTGTTGTTTTCCTTTATCTATGAGTAGCTAATTCTTGTAGAATCGTTGGATTGGGACAATGCATTGAATGGATTGAATCTTGGGTTGAGTTTTTTAGTTTATATCTAAGTTTCTTGCTGTTTATTTGATGTTTTTTCATGTAATCTTGCTTAAACCAATGCATGTTATTAAGATCTTAGAATTGACGACTCTTAAAGATTATTTTCGTGCATTCTATCAGTTATTTGAGATAGCCATTAGGCCGAGGCAAGTCAATCACTATTCTAGCATGTTTGGTGTAGATTATTGATAAGCCTAAGATACATGTTAAAAGTTGCATTAATCGAATTTGAATTTTTATTCTCTTTGATTGATTCAATTCCGGACCCTCGTGTTTAAAGCGATTAATTTTTGTAAGCAATCGCGAGATCTCGGGTTGTTTATTTTAAATTAGTTAGATTTAGTTTGATGATTATCGGGCTATGCATGTGGGGTAGCGGGCGAATATACAAAATTAATTAATTAGATTAGTTGCATGATCCTGGATTAATTAATTAATTAAACACAGGTTAGTTAGGAGGATCCTCCGAGTAACCAAGAAGCACTACCGGACTCATTTAAATTGCATGAAATCATTTTTAGAGAAAACTAGGAAGCCAAGTAACAAGTCATTCAAGCACCATACCTCCAATCCAACGATCCTCCGTTTAATTGAATTTTATTTCAAATTCTTTTCATTGCATGCTTTCCTTATTTAGCTTAAATTTACATTCAGTCTTTTATTTTATTTCTTCGCGCGGCCTATTTAAAACCCTCCTGTTGCTTCCGACACAAAAACCTACACTTTACTAGAATCTCTTTCCCTGTGTTCGACCCTGGCCACTGTTACTACAGTAGTAGTTTGAGTGTCGTGGAATTACAAATCTCATTTGACTGGGACCTTGGACAAGCTCCGTCAGTAAAGTTATTGGTATCAAGTTTTCAAGTCTACGAAATCGTCATATTATCATGAAAATACGAAGAGTCTCGTTGTTCGAACATTATATAACTCATTGCAAAAATGAAACTATCATATATACACATGAAGTATTTCCAAGTTAGTTTTTTTTTCCTGAATTAGAAGTGTTTTGAACTTTCAGAGTGGTGTCGATAGGTTCTGAACTTTATCAAATGTCTAATTGGTGTCTCTAAACTTTTAATATCCTATCCATTAGGTTCAAGAACTTTTTTTTTTTTTTTTTTTTTTTTTTTTTTTTTACCTTAACAACATTTGGAGGTGGGAGGATTCGAACCTTTGACTTCTCGGTCGATGCTATATATCAATTATCATTGAACTATGCTCAATTTGGCATTAGGTCCTCGAACTTTTAAAAGTATAAGTTTGTTCTAACAAATCTTTGATTTATTAAACACACTTAAATTTTAGAGACTTATAAGACTCAAAATTAAAAGTTCAACGACTTATTAGACACAAAATTAAAATTTTAGAAACATACTATTACTAGATATAGCTTTGAGGTTTATGGACCAAACGTTTTAATTTAACTTACATTTTTTATAATCATTGTGGATCCATATACTTTTCTTTGAACTAATCCATTTGTGTCATTTTAATTTAAATTTCTCATTCATAAGAATATCGAGTGAATACTTGATTTCACTAAATTTATACAATATAATACATTTCAAATGACCAACACAGCACCAAACATAGGCTTCAATAATCTCAGGGTTTTTTTATTACAGACCATGAATCCGATCGTAATTCGATTTTCAAGATTTCTGATTCTGAACCAGCATACAAAATGTCTTCTAATAATCCTTTCAAATGACCACTAACAAATTAAAACCAAAATCTCTCTCTCTCTCTCTTTTTTTTTTTTTTTAATATAAACAACATCATTATAAAGCCAAGTAAAGAAGAGACTAAGTTTTTCCTACAATAAAGGAAGTTGCTAAGTAATAAAATATATAAATTTTTTTTGTTTAATGAGTTTCTTTACTTTATGTAAAGTCTTAAAACCAAAGAATGTGTAACCTAGTGAACTTTATTAGCTTATAAATTAATGTCTATTTGCTCACATGTTACAATTTGCCTTGATTTTAAATTATAATATTAAGGAATGATAAAAATTATTCTTAAATATTAGAACCCAAACAAATAAAACTAACATATACTCTTCCATTCCTTTCAAAGTAAAAAATATTCCAATTGCTCCAAAATATCAGTCATACCTTTGGACTAACATTCTTTTTCCACATTTTGAATTTAATTTTCTTCCTTCTTTTAGAAAACATAGTGCATTCAAATACCAGAGAATAATTTTATCAAATTTGAAGGAACCAGATTAATTATCCATAAAGTATAATTTTATCAAATTTAAACTTTACAGTAAAAATTGTTTCACCTTACCAAATTCAACAAGTGGCAAAAGGTTTTGAGCGAATTTAGGACTACAAATTGATTTTATTTTTCTTCTAAAATTTGAAATAATCATATCCACTCTTTATTCATTTATTTAAAATTAGAAAAGAAAAGGGAAAATAATTAAATTATTAAAAAAAAGTCATATTCAAAATATATGTAGAGATTTGATTAAAATAATATATAAATATAAGGTGTGAAGAGTGAAAAGGGATGATGGTAGTTGCAGAGACACAGACGCCTACAGGTCAAGAACGGTGGGTCAAGTTGGCACGTGGGTTGTCTCCTCTATGTCTCTTCTTCCTTTTTTTTTCTTTCTAATAATAACAATTTCATTATTGTCCTTCTTAATTATATTATTTTTCAAAAAAAAAAAAAATCTATTATTTTTATATATAATTCAAAAAATTTAAGTGTATATATATATATTTTTTAAAAAAATTTATTATTTATTGTAAATGATTAAGGGTAGATGTCAATTACAGCTAAACTCTTTTTTGTAATTGTTTCTTTAGTTAGGTCATAGATAAAGTGTCTCGAGATGATACTTCACCATGTAGATTTTTAATTTGGAAATATTTATAAGTTTTTTCAATCTAATGGAGTGATGTGAATATTTTACATAAAAATAAATATCAACTCAAAATAAATTAGTCTTTTAAAAATGAAATAAAAAATTTAAAATATTAGAAATGTATTAGGTAGATTTGGACTACTCTGAAAATCGAGGAACTGATAGAGCTAGTGCAGCACCGACCTAAAATGCAGTCAAGAGCCAAACCACCAAGGAAACAGAGGGTCGAGGGGATTGGCCCAAAGCTCAATCCCTAGCCTTGACCTCAGTCAACCAGGTCGAGGTCGGGCACAAGTCCGAAGTTGACCCAATCCCATTTATTCTGAGTCTCTGAGTTTAAGCAAGAGAAACCCTAAAAAACAACTCATGTATGCATACCCTTCTTCACGTTTGGAGAGGGTTCGAAACCTTCATACTTAACACTTTTTACTTCATGTTTGCTAACTTGCATCAAAGTGAGTGAGAGACCATATCGGTGTGTAATTTTAATTGGTTTTGTAGGTCACGTCTTTTCCTTCAAACAAATTTACTGTCGTTGTCACGTGAATGTCATGTAAGTATTCTGTTCAGATTTTGGCATAAAAAAAAAAGTTTTTTAAAAAATTATTAATGCTCAGAGGACCAAATGATAAATTTAGCCTTTTGAAGAATTATTTCAAGAAAACTGTTTTTGATAATTTATTATTTATTTATTTTGTGTTCCAAGATTCCTCCTCCTTTTCACTGAAACTAAAATAATTTAAATTATAATATTACTATTCAACAACGTACATGAACAATAATAATTTTCCTGTTGAAAGAAGATAATGTCCCCAAAATTTAATATAGAATCTTTATTTTTTTTTCAAAAAAATATTACATCCCATTTTCACTAAAATAAAATATCAAGTACAGTAGTTTTTAATTAGAGGATATTTGGCTGGTAGGAATAGAAGAATATTGTTTGAGAATATTTAATTGTTTATTATTTATAATCTCATTATTTATTTGAAATAATTATTAATATTGAATTAGATTTTATTTTGGACATACTAGGGGATTAATTCATACTAAATAAACAATTATTTATTAAATTAGGATAAGTCATAAAATAACATTACTATTTTTCAATTCAATTACGTGGTTGAGTGAATTCAAACATTTAATCTTTTAATCTAAGTTATAATGTTTTAATTAGTTAAACCTGCTTACAGTTGTATCAAAAATTGAAATTATAATTCATTTATAATTTAAATTTCAAATCAAAATGTTGTATAAATATAAACTTATTGAAATTGTTATTTTTTCTACAACCCATAGGTTTTTTTTTTCTTCTTCTTCTCCTTTTTGGAAGGTACAAAATTCATAGCTTGAGACTAATGATTTCAAGTTTATAATAATGTTAGCTTTTGCAAGCCACTTAATCATAATTGTTAAAATTAGTATAAATAATAATAACTATTATTAAAGCTGTTTCCAATATATTTTTTCTTGTATTTCTTTCTTTTTCCCATGCTTTAAAAAGGCCATGGCCCATAAGATAAGTGATGAAGTACAAATGGGCCTGGGCTGCCTAAAAAATTAGCACTTAAGTAATGGACCTGACCCCAACCAAGTCCATCTTAGCTCTTCAATCTCTTAATTAAGTATAAATATAAGAAAATTTTAGTGAGTAACCTTATCTTTTAAAATACATACAAATTATTTTTTTTAATAGAAATAATTTCAAATATATCATTTCAAAAGATGCTCATTAATTATTTATTGGCTTGACAATAGTACTTTAATGTTAAATTTTTAACCTACTACTTCTGCAAGCATTTAAATCTTTGCCATGCTATATTTATAGTAGTAAGTCTTTTTTTTTTTTTTTTGAAAAAATTTATAGTAGTAAGTCTTAAATACAGTGCTATTTATACAAATACTATATATTTTTTTTATTTACCAATTTTTTGTATTCTTTTTTCACTTAAAAAAACGAAAAAAAAAAGAGAACACACACAAAAAGAAAAAGTATTTTGTTATTTTCATATGTGTTCAAGTGTTCTCTCTTTTCTTTTTAATTCAACAACATGTGGAGGTGGAAGAATTTGAACCTCTAACCTGACTTCTTGTCTCATAGTATATGCCTTCACCAATTAAGGTTATGTTTTGGTTTGCTAGTGGTCTGTAAATTAACTGTTCATGAAAAATTACAAATTGTTACAAGTGTTATAGGCAATTTTGACCACTCCGAAATTCAAGGCCTAAGCAAGACAACCCAACACCAGTCCTGAAGAAGCGACTAGCAGGCAGACCCGAAGGAGAGGCGAAGCTGAAGAGGTTAGGCCAGACTTGGCCCAACCCCATGGGCCATACTCGGTCTTGGCCATGCCAACCACTCGGCCCACTCTCGTGTGGATTGAGTTTTCCCCCTCCGTGCAGCTCCTAGAGTCCTTGGGTCGCCCCGATCAAACCTGTTTTAGGCCGACCAACTTGAAGCTGCCTAAAAAACCCTAAAACAGGAAAATGTATATAAACCCTTATTCGTCACTAAAGAAGGAATTCCGAAGTCTATTCTCTAAACTCTCCTCTTACTCTTGCTCTTTGGCTTTCCATATTTCTCCTTGCTGACTTAAACATCGGAGGCGGTGTGGCAAGCACCACATCGGTGTGCAAGTTTTATTGTCTTGCAAGCCACGTCTTCTCCCCTTAAACAAATTTACTGCTGGTGGCACGTGAAAGTCATGTGAGTTTCGGATTTTGGCAACAACAATAAGCATAGTTTAATCTCGATGCGTTATTCTTTTAAATCAAAATATAAAAATATATTTTTTAAATAAAAGGGATTGAATCTATCTTTACAAACAATTAAAAAAAAAAAAAATAAAAGAAAAGAAAGCCCATTTGAAAAACAAATTGAAAAAGAGTGTGAGCAGTGGTTTAAAAGGCCTCCATCCAAGAAGATCCAAAATGATATAGAAGGAAACAAATAAAGTGAAAAGAGGAAAAGAAGTGAAGATTTTATAAAAAGAATAGAAACAAAACCTTTTGTCCCACATTCATCTCTTTCTCTCACACTCTAAAAATGGGCCACAAATCACTATTCAACTTTTGGGAAACTAAGTGAAAAATAATAATAATAAAAGTCAATACAAAATAAATAAAAATATATAAAAGTGTTAAACAAGTAAGGAATAAAAAGAAGTGGAAGTGTTTGGTTTTTTGGCTTTGGTTTGAATCATTAGTGTTCTCCACATTCCAACTCATATCACTGTTTTTTTTTATTGAAATTATTTTTTGCCCCTTCATCTCATCATTCTTTTCTTTCTCATCATTTTTTTTGACTTCCCTTATTCCCACTCCTTCCCTTCAACCTTCATTATACCTTTCTATTTTCTTTTCAAAATAACTTTACTCGATCCGCTACAAATTCTAACTTCGATCTCGAAAATTCTATACTAGATTCTGTTTTTAGTCTTCTATTTTTTTTTTTTTTTTTACTATGTGTTAGAACTGATTTTAACATGAAGTACTCTTCTGTTGAAATTTTCATGTGTTTGGAGTACCATGGATCGAAAAGTAAAAAATAGGTTGAAGTGCTTTGCAAGAAGATGCTTGTTTAGTTTTTTCATCGCTCGAATGTTTCTTGGAAAAAATATTTCAAAAGAACTTAAAATGATTTTTTTATTAAATACTTTTTCTTTTAGACAATTAGTTAATCTCTTTTACCGAAGTACTTTGAAGTAAAGTAAAACTTCAAATCACACCCTTCCATCCATTTATGTTTTTTATGCTTGATCTTTTGCTTTTGAAAATCATTTCCACCAAAAATTTTAAAATTGTTACAGTCTATCCAATGAAATGTGAAATAGTCTATTTTTCTTTTTTAAAGCAAGAGATGCTTTTATTTATATGGTGTCAAATTATTCAAACAAATCATCATAAAAAGGGATTTATTTATGTGATTTTGCATAAAATTTTTTTATTTTAATTTAATAAGTTTTTGTATACATCATTAAAAGACAAAATACTTGAGAGCTCTTTTGAAATAAAAAAAAAAAAAAAATAGTAGATAACCTTTTGATGCTTAAACTTTGTTTGGCGGGGGCTTTTTAATTTAAACAGTTTTTAGAACAAAAAATAGAAACAAAATTTTAATTTTCTTTAATTTTCCTATTTTTACGTGTTGATTTTTCTATATTGACTATTATATATTTTTGCATGAGAACAATAGACCAATTGTTTTTCTTTGAAAAAAGTTATTTTTGCATTAAATTCTGTTATTTATTATAATTCATGTAAAAGAATAATTGTATTCCTTGTCTTCCTAAATACAATTAAAATTTTTAATCTTTAAATTATAAACTTTAGGTCCTAAAGCCAACAATGAGCTTAATTCAATTCAGAGGACTGTAGCTATTGGAATAATTTAGAGCCAAAAAGAGTAAACAACAGATTAAGCATACTAGAATTTAATTATTATTTTCACATTTTCATTTATGATGTCTAAAATATCACAAAAATTATTTTAAAAACTCTACATATGAAATTACTGATTAGCTTCCTCCCAAGTACCTCATGGGTAGAGTAAAATTAAAGAACAAAACTTGACGACATTTTAATGGTGGTATGCAGGGAGATACCTAGTTGTCAACATTTTAATGGTGATATGCTTACTAGTGTGCAGCCAAGTTTTTTCCAAAATTAAATGGGTTTTTGTTCACTTTTATTTGTTATCTTTTTACATGACTTGAAATATAAATAACAAACAGATGAGAAATTGCTAGGAAAAATAATTTATTCGTGAGGGATAGGCAAATTGTCAAATACTATTCTCTAAATAAATTATTCACCAAAAAAAACTAATTAAAAAAAGTGTCTTTAATTAAATCCTTAAAAAGTCATTCCAAACAAGTTCAGATTCTTGTTATTATCTTCATAAGAAAAAATTAATAATGTTATATAACATGTTTAAATACTATTTTGATCTCTGTATTCTTGATTTTGTTTCATTTTTATCCAGGTATTTTTAAGACATCCATTTTGGTTTATATACTTTAAAAAAAGTTCATTTTAAAAAGTGATCAATTTGGTCCGTATTTGCAGAATTTAAGCTTAAATTTTATACCTAATGGATACTCTTTGATACAAACTTATGGATACATTCAAGAAATCTAGTGATTGAAATGTCATGCTAAAATTATTATGGAAAGAAATGAGATAACAATGAGAATGAATGGACTAAATTGATCACATTTTAAAAGTATAAAGACAAAAATGAAACAAAACTAAAAGAACAAGAATCAAAATGGATATTTTGAAAATCATAAATCAAAATAATCCAAAACAAAAAAAATAGAGCAACGACCAAATAGTATTTAAACATATAGAAAATAATCACTGAATTATAGATGAAACTTGAAAGGTAAGGTTCTTAAAAATTATTCAAAATTTTAATTGATATAAATAAATAATCCTATTAAAAATACAATAGTTCAAATCTCATCTCTCCTTTTAGTTACATTTTATTTTTTTCTATGAATTTTCAAATGATATATAAATTAACCATGAACTTAAAAAAAAAAATGACGACGACAACGACACAATTTTAGTTTTTACCTTTAAATAAGATGATTTTATGCATGTGTACTGGCGGGTTAATGTAGGCATGTAAATAAGTTGGAGTTGAATCAAAATCTCTATTTTAATTTTCTAACTTTTTTAAAAGTAACTATTTTGATTTATAATTTTCAGTATTTATTTTAGCTCCCAAACTTTCAAAAAAATAATTATTTTGATCCTCACGGTATATTATTTTGTTATCAAGGATTTGCTTACACAATAGTTTTTATTTTTTTATTTTTGAGAAGATGCTTACTCAATAGTTGAACCTACAGTCAACTGATTAAAACATTAATATCCTGAGCTACCACTAGTAACCAACCAACCCATCATTAGGAACATCCTTATATGTTGGAATATCTCTTTCCTCACCCATTATTCCCACTAAAAAGCCTTTCAAAAATTTAAAAAAAAAAAATCCCACTAAAAAAAAAAACCTACTTCCCAGTTTTCACCAATGAATTCAAACAACATGGATAAAAGATTCAGCCAATTTTTTTTTATTATTAAAAATTGATTAAAAATCTTCTCTTTTTTTTTTTGAAAAAAAAAAATCTTCTCCTAGTAAAGAAAAAAGTCTATCATCAATTAAATTTCGTCCTCAAGATATAAGATCTAAAAAGATCATGTAACAAAGTTCATTCCTCAAAATTGACTAATTGAGCTGATAGTAGAATTTTGCAGTGTTTTGTTTCCATTTCCAATTTCCAAAATTCCAACAACCTTGGATTAAGAACACGACACGACATGACAATGAAAATTCTTGAGTGATTCCTCCGTGATTGACAAGTTCTTATGATTATTGAATCTCAACTTAACTTATATTCATCCATCCATTATTCAAATTCATCACAAAATCTTAGAACAAACTCCCCATCAAACATTAATTCGATTCTACGTTTCAATCCCATAAATCAAAACACAACATTCCCATTCAATTCCTTCAATCATTATTATATCCAACATTATCAAATCGCAACACACAAAGCCATTGATTGAAGCTTGTGGGGGCTCCGCCATTTGTATATATATATAATGCTTTTACAGGCAGAGAAAATGGTTGTCTTCTTTAATTCCTAATTCCATTTCTAAATCTCTCTCTTGGTCTTGTATTTATTGCCCCTTTCTCTCTTTGCTGTGTTCTTCTGTCTTTTTCTTATCTGTCTCGTTTGCACCGCCATTTTTAATGCCAGGCTTGGTTTTTAATTTCTACTTTCCTCTCTGTTAACGTGGAAACCTAAACCCCTCGATTTGTTTTTGATTAATTCGTTGAAGCCAATGGCGTGAGCTAAAGGACAATTTTTCACTTGCTATTTACATTAATCTCTGAGTACTTATCAATGGCTCTGCCCGCATCGACAACCACAACTACCACCACCAACGCTACTAATTCCATTTCTTCTTCCTTTCAAAACCAACCCACCAAGCTTAAGCGCCGAAAGTGCCGGGATATCACTGTTTCGGCTAAATCCGATTCGTTTTCCTCTTCTTCTTCTAATTCCTCTTCTGGGTTTCAGGTTGTTTCTCATCGGAAGCTCGATCGCCCGGTTGTGATTGTTTCTTCTGAGAATTCCTGGTGTTGTCCCGCTTCGAAACCCTCTGTAACCCCTTCTGTCGTTCCTCCTCCTCCGCCGCCGCCGCCGCCCTTGTCTCCGTCGCAATCTCGCCGGGGGGTTGTTTCTCCCACACCCAGTAACGGGAATCGAGCATCGGATTCGGTAGTCTCGCCGTCTGATTCGCCGTCTACTTTTCGGATACGGCTTTCTCCGGGTAGTCTTTCGCCGGTTATGGACTTCACTACGTCTTCTTCCGCCGCCGCGGCGGCGTATAATGGCCACTCTGGATCGAACCACGACTCTTTCCCTTCGAGCTTCTCGAAGTTCAACTCTGCTCTCACTGCCGGGCTGTTGAACCCAATGTCGCCGCCGCCGTCGACTGATAAAACCCGATCGAGTCCGACCCTTTTCGAAATGATGGCGAGTGAGCCTGATATTCACCCCAGAACTTCTCAGATCCCTCCTCATAGTGCCGCTGTTTCGGTTCATAAGAACCAAATTCCTGTTCAGGACAAGCAGGCCCTGATGATGCAGAGGATTTCTGAGATTTTGGGATCTCGGAGCCCTGGAAATCAGTTCAATGATGCTTCCAGTAGTGATATTAAGCTCACATTGAGCTCTAGAGATGGGATCAGTGTTTCGATGAATGTTCACCGGCAAATTCTCGTAGCTCATAGTCGGTTTTTCGCGTTGAAGCTCTCGGAACGGTGGGCAAAACAACAGCGGTCACCGTCGCCGTACATTGTGGAGATTGCTGACTGTGATGATGTTGAAGTGTACATTGAGACCTTGAAATTGATGTATTGTAGAGATCTGAGGAAGAAGCTGATGAAGGAAGATGTTCCCAGAGTTCTTGGAATTCTGAAGGTATGAGGTTTTTAGAATTTGTAGAAAGTTACATCAATGTGCTTTTGTTGTTTCATTGCTGCTCTGCTTTGTTAGATTCCCCTACCCCAAATTTGCAATGTATGATAATTGGTATTATGACATTGGCATTTTAGGTTTCGGCAGCAATCGGATTCGATGCAGGCGTTTTATCGTGTTTGGAGTACTTGGAAGCAGCCCCATGGGCTGAGGATGAAGAAGAGAAAGTGGCTTCACTCTTATCTGAGCTTCACCTTGAAGGTGTTGCAGCAGGGGAAGTTCTGAAGAGGGTCTCAGTTGAAGTTACTAATGGACCTGAAGATGGCAATGACAATGAAGAAGTGCTGCTCAAGCTTCTACATGTAGTTCTTGAAGGAAAAGATGAGAAGGCGAGGCGCGAGATGAAAGGATTAGTTTCGAAGATGCTTCGTGAGAGTTCGTCGCAGAACGACCTTCGAAAAGAATCCTTGTATTCGGCTTGTGATGGCTGTCTGCAGCTGCTTCGTCATCACTTTATGCGAGCAGTAGGGTCGGACTTTCAGGGTGTTGGGGAGATTGCTAAGCAGGCTGATAACTTGCATTGGATTTTAGATATCTTGATTGACAGACAGATAGCTGAAGATTTTTTGAAGACTTGGGCATCTCAATCTGAATTGTCAACTGCACACTCTAAGGTACCTGCTGTCCACAGGTTCGAGATCAGTCGAGTTACTGCTCGACTATTCGTCGGCATTGGCAAAGGCCAACTTCTGGCTCCTAAAGATGTGAGATATCAGCTTCTGCAGACCTGGTTGGTGCCATTCTATGATGATTTTGGTTGGATGAGGCGAGCGTCGAGAGGCCTCGATCGCCACTTGATTGAGGATGGTCTTAGCAATACAATTCTCACTCTACCTTTAGCTTGGCAACAAGACATATTGCTAGCTTGGTTCAATAGATTCATGAATTCAGGTGAAGATTGCCCAAATATACAACGAGGATTCGAGGTTTGGTGGAGAAGGGCCTTCTGGAGACGCAGTAGTGAACAGGAACGACCTCGACTGATACGAATCGCCACCCCAACGACAGAGAATTCGTGAAGAGCCATAGTTGTCACAGTACAGAAAACTTAGTTTATAACTAATGGGTTTGTTCTTTCTCTGATCACTTGAGGCCTCATTCCTTGGTATTGGTTAGTTAAAGTCTTTTTCCTTCCTAAACCAGGAATATCTTATGGAGGATTGAATGTACCTGAGGTTAGGTTGGAACAAGATAATAGATGCTACATATTGTAATTCCTCATATCTTTACTTTTCTCTTTTTGAAATGAGCTCGACGTTGATTTCACCGTCACTACTCGTGTTTCTGCATCTTATTGTTCGGCTTCGTTTACCCTTTATCGAATGTCATTGTTCATTTGAGATCTGTGAGTTTTAGAGTAATCTCTGAAGATTCAGAAGTTATGCCTGAAAAGTCATTGAGTCACTGTTGGGAAGCTCTTGTTTCATCTGTATTGAAGATTGTTCTGTGTTATTAATAGTTTGACTTTGTTAGAGTCCTTGAGTTGACTCCATCTCATTATTCTCTTTAATTGGGCAATAATCACGGATCTAGATACCTATTATTTGAAAAAAAATGATTAGTTGACAGATCAAATGTTTTAAAAACTGGCTTAGTTGGAGAGATCTAAATGCCATATTGGTCAAATGTTTTCTTTAGGTCGTTGACTCTAATAGTTCCAACTGATATTTGTAAAGCATTAACTCACTTAAAGCTTTTACTTTTGCAGCCACTCGTTCCGAAACAGACGTTATCGACAATATTAGGCGATCTCCAAGATGGGTGTACAGAGGATTACTACTGAAACTGGTATCGTTAAAACCGGTGAGCGAAGATTTCTTTGATCGACTCGTGTTTTTCCTCTGCTTCATCAAATTTCCTTGACATGTTGCAAGAAGAAAAAAACAGGTGGATCTGATTGCTAGTCTGATGTTTATGAGTTGATTTGTAAGGCATCCATTTCCAAAACTTCATGCAGACAAAATCAACTGTGGTTGGGAGTGTGGCTGAGTTAGTTTTTTTAGAAATAGATAGATATTTGGAAGTTGAAATCTGGTTTGGTTTGTTTGAGAATCAAGAGATGTATATGTCTTGGCTTGGTTTAGTGTTTTTAACTTTTTAGTTTGGCATATGATGTTCTTTGCAACATTATTGGTGAAAGAACATTGTGTTGATTGTTCCTTTCCCATTGTGCCAAAAAGTTTGCTTCTTCAAGTCTTTTAAGATAATAATATTCCATTTGGATCATGTTTTCATCTGAACACAAACAAGGAAGGTATAGCTTAGTTGCAGGCTTTCTTGCTTTAAGAGAGACAGTTGTTTTGTTTAGTACTCCTCTTTGAAGCTTCTATTCTCCTTTGTTGTTTCATGTGTAAGATCATGCAGTGAGGATTGGATCCAAACTTTTTCCCATTGAGGGGATTGGTTTCTTGGCTTCTAATTGAGCTTCTCTGTGATGAAAATGACAACCTCTCGATAGTCGAGATGGTTGCGTTTGGTTCTTCATCTCGTGATCGAGATGGAACGGGTCGTTGGAACGAGGGGAGGAGGACTATGGAGGCTGATGAAGATGGAATGAAAGTTTTCAAAACTTTTTTCCCCCTTTCCAAAGAATATGCTTTGAAGGATGGTTTTAGTTTGGGATTGATTCTTTTGTGGTTTGATGAGATGATTTGAGTGAGTTTGGTGGGGATAAAACAAGTTAGAAGATGGTCCATTTTTGTTTTTTAATATGAAAACAGCTTATAAAATAGTAAGAAGATAAAATAATTGAAATATGGGCATGATATATCTTAAGCTGAAGAACTTTATTGTTATTAATGTTAAATCATTGGCTTATAGATCAATTACATCATCTGTTACTTAATTTGTTATCATGTTATATTTTCATTACCTCTATATAATTTATTTAAAACCACTAATTCTTTCTCAAATCAATCAGCAGGTTGTAGGTTTGGTTTACGATGTATGTTAATCATCATGAAATTAAATTAAACTTATACATTGGCTCATTTACTAATGTTGGGCATGTTATCTTGACAAGGCATAAGGGTCACATTTTTAACGATATGTCAAAGAATAAATATTCATGTCATATTATCGCTTAAAACCCACCTAAAAGCATCTCATAGAAAATCATACTTTTACTAAAAAAAAAAAAAAAGTTCGGAGAATGATTCAATTCAATGGTGGATCTAGAACTTGATGTTAGGAGCATGAGTTCGTATTAGATGAAATTACAAGTTTAGTTCGTAAAATTTTAGATTTGGGTCTATATAGTTCTTGAATTTAAAAAAATGTCTAATAGGTCATTGAATTCTTTTTTATTTATTTATCTCGTCTAATATTGATTCTTGAAGTGTCAACTTAAATTAATGTATTTATTAGTTACAAAATTGGGAACTTTTATTTTGTCTATTCTTGAAATAAATTATGAAAAAGAGAGTGATACATTACAAAACAAAAGAAACCCTTCCCTTTCAAAAAAAAAAAAAAAAAAAAAAAAAACCCTTGAAGCATATTAACAAAATGAAAACCCAACTGATAAAAATGGGGGAATAGAAACAAAAAGATGTGTTTTACTTGTACCATATATGTTGTTAACTGTACACAAACTAAGCTGATTCAGAAACAGGTTGTCTTAGTTAGGTAACACTGCACTCATCATCAAAATGTGTGAAGAAGGAATTCATCATTTCACAATCATAGTTCAACTCTCCAATTCTTGCATGCTTTTGCCTGAAACACAACACACTCTGCAAACTCAAGAACAGAACAACAAAGGCCAAAAACAAAAGCCATTCAAATTCAAGGAGTTTACCATTCTTGGTCAATCAACATCTCATCTGTGAGTCCAAATTGTCTCAGCTCTTTCTCTGTGTGGTGTAACAGCAAAGTATACCTGCAAAGAAAAGGTTTCAATTCATAATCCCGACCCTTGTTGATGTAAAAAACAACCAACGGTATCATTTAGGCTATGTTTGAGAGTGCAGATCAAATCGTATGTCGAAAGCCGCTATCAACTCAAAATGTTCAATAGTACTAGTAAAATAGTCTTGGCGCAAAAGCATTCAAAAACTCTTTAAAACGTAGCCAAGAACCTTTAGGGAAAAAGTGCTTGATGAGTAGTTCTAGCAAGAGCATTTTTTTCAAAAGTCATCTCCAAAGTTCCTCATTGGTTATTATTTACCTTCCACCAAAGCCTTTCTCCATGACAATCATTTTTCCATTGCCCAAATTGTTGAGCCTTTCATACTGATCCACAGTCCATTTGTACCACCTCATGAGAAAGACTCTGATAGTGAGGCCATGGGAGACCAAGACCAAGTTCATGTTGGGGTTTCTCTGCCCTGGTGGCTGAAACCTTCCCACATCAATGTCTGATTTCAGTGTTTCTCTAAACCCTGTTCAAAATCTTTCACTCAAATTTCTAAAAAGACACTGAAAAAACGGCAGATTCTTTGTTAATTAGTTTTGTTTGGTACCAGTGATTCTATCGTAAACATCAGCTGCAGATTCTCCATTTGGAAAGCGGTAGAAGAATCGACCATACAGCATTCTCATGGCTTTCTCTACTCTCATTTTCTCTCTGTCTTGAAAGTTCCCTTTTCAATTTACAAGGTAAACGCAGAAAGGAAACACAACCCTCGCTTAAGATTCAATCAAAATTGATTTGAAAGTCTAAACCCTAAAGTTATAGGGGAAAAAAAAAAGAAAAAGGGAAAAGTGAGGTACCGAAATCTTGCTCGCGCAATCGGGGCTCTTCTCTCATTCCAGCGATTCTGGATCGCTCGAAGGACTTGGCCAAGTGTTGCAGAGTCTGGCGAGTCCTCTTGTAAGGCGAAACGTAGAAGTAAACGCTCCAGTCGCTGACTCCGTCTCTCTCGATCATAGTCCTGATGTCTCTGCCGCATTCCTCCGCCTCCCGCATTCCCCTGCCGGTGAGGCAGATTCTCGGATCGGCGATTCTGGTGTAGGCGCTCTCGTCCACGTTCCCCTCGCTCTCCCCGTGCCGCACCAGAATTATCCGCCGCGGCCTCGGCGGCCGGACCGGAAGTACGTTGGGATTGGGGAAGGAGTAATAGCCATTGCCGGCCGTGGATTCTGTTTCTCCGCCGCAGCGGATCGATAAACTCCGGAAAAGAGTGGCCATTGTTTCAGCAGAATTTCGCCTTTTAACTTTCTATTTTCTTTTTGACAATTAAAATATCTTCACTTTTTTGCTTTTTTATTATTATTATTATTTTGGTAAAATATCTATTTTATGCGTTTAATCTATTCATTTAATTTTATCATTAAAAAAAAAATCTATTCATTTATGAAAAACAAAAAAAGTGATGGGATAGTGATTTGTAAAGTAGTAAAAAAAAATTCAGCTTTCAATTATGTCGTTCAGTTTTATGGTATGTTCTATTTATCTCATTATTATTTCAAAAAGTTTTCATTTTAACGTGTAACTGTTAAAATTGTTTCAAGACAACTATTTCATTAGTTTTTTCGCTTATAATCAAGGTAGAAAGAAATACAATATGATCACAGAAATAAAGACATTTTTCAGGGTAATCGGAACAAATACAATCAGGAAGAGGACCATTTAGATTGAGCGTCTAGTTACATTTCTGAATTTGTGGAGGCTCAAACGAAGCGTCACGGAGATCGGGAGCGTTCGAGAGAGGCTGATAACTAATGCACAGTGGAGTGGTTTCCACCACCCCACAACCATTACAAGTTAAATGTGGATGCGTCGTTAGCAAACGGGGAGATGGGAGCGGGCGTGATCATCAGAAACCATAAGGGTGAAGTGATGGCAGCTGCAAAAAACTTTAGGAGAACGAGCTGCAATGTAGAGTGGACAGAAGCTTAAGCGTTGATTGATGGTGTGCATCTAGCCATGGATTTGGGCTGAGCTCCAGTTTGGGCAGAGATGGATTCCAAAATTGTTTGGAATTTACTTCAAGATCGAGATCGTTATTTAAATGAGCTAGCCCCTTAATCCACCACCTCAGACTTTTGGCCACAGAACATCATATCAGGGGTTTCCTTTTAACCCCAAGGGATGGCAATAAGGTAGCTCATCATTTAGCTACCCATGCTCACAGTACTCATCATTCTGAGATATGGATAGAAGATTGTCCTACTTGGGCTCACGACAGTTTAGCAAAAGAACTGCAGAAGTTTTTCCTACTGTCTCTTTTGGCTCTTTGTAATTTTTGTTCTTGTTATTCCTTCTCAAAAAAAAAAAAAAATATGGTAGTGAGTTGGAAAAGAAAAACATATCAACGAGTTAAAATGACGTTGTATACTTTTAGGGTAAGGAAACAAAATATGAGAATTATGATATATAATAGTGTTTTCTTCTTCTGTGATCAAAAGATTTTGACAAAAATTTGAAGTCCTATCTCACAATCAATTAACGAAAAGTGATGACAAGACTTAAATAGAGAAGAAGAAGAGACAAATAAAGAATTTCAAGACAATCAAACATAGAGATCATTATTGTTTCTCGATGAATTTCTTCTGGTAAACTAAACCAAAGACTTAAATAGAGAAGAAGAAGAGACAAATAAAGAATTTCAAGACAATCAAACATAGAGATCATTATTGTTTCTCGATGAATTTCTTCTGGTAAACTAAACCAAGTAAGTATAAAAGTTCATGATCGAAATATGCTTTCTTTCAACATAAGGTTAAACAAATTTTTTTTTTTTCTTGTTTTAGAAGACTTAAACAATTTATTTTAAATAATCTTTAACTTATATATTGTATTCTGTATTTGTGAGTTTTTTCTTTTCTTTTTTCTTTTTTTTGGGATTAACTGTATTGGTAATGTTTGGTCCATATAATTTTAAAATTTTAATTTTGGTCCTCAAATTCCGGTTAAATCGTAGTTGGATTGTCTATCATAATTGACAATTTTCTATCAATGTGGTGTCGTGGTGTAGTTGGTTATCACGTCAGTCTAACACACTGAAGGTCTCCGGTTCAAGTCCGGGTGACGCCAATCTTTGTACTTATATTTTTAATACAAAATTAATATAATTTGAAGATTTAGGAAGCCCACTTAACATAGTGACGCCGCCACGTTTCATCACTCTTCCGTCGGACGAAAATGTAAAAGGCCCATTAAATAAGGTGATGGGCTTTTGATATCTTTTACATCTGGGCCTCCATGGGCCTGGGTGAATCCAGTATCATCACTCTTCCGTCGGACGAAAATGTAAAAGGCCCATTAAATAAGGTGATGGGCTTTTGATATCTTTTACATCTGGGCCTCCATGGGCCTGGGTGAATCCAGTACTAACATCCAACGGGCCCAAATTCTCACTCTTTAACTTCGCAACTTTTGAGAAACAAAAATTATAGCGGATGGGTCAACTTGATCATCAAATCATTAATTATATTAATGTTAATTATATAAGATATTAGATTATATTAATTATTAAATATAATAAAAATTTTATTCGATCCCCAAATCATGCCTTCTAGCCGTTTTTTTCCTAAATATTAGGAATTTTCTATGCTAAATATGGAAATAATCTCACAGTAATTTCCCATTTGCACATTTTCAATTTTTTTTGCCTTGCATTTTTTTACGGCTAACAAATTATTTTCAATTTTATTCTTAGCTCCTCCATGATTGAACCTTTCCCATTTTCAATTTTCTAACCTCGCCTGCAATTGATTTTCGTCCATTTACCTCCACCACAGACCGAACTCATACCATTTTTCGCCCTTTCATTTTTTTTCTTCTTCAAATGTTTTTAATTCTTGTAATGTTTCGTTTTCTTTTCAAAATCGGCTTCCATTTCTCATTAGTTTCATTAACTCAATATTCGATAATATATAAGTTGTTCTAACCAATATTTGTATTTTTTTTCTTTTGGATAATAAGCGAATTTCATATACCAGTTTGTAAGTGGTATATATAAACGACTTATGAAAAAACGAATTTCATACCTGTCTGTGAGTGGTATATATTGGTAAGAATTATCATGTATGTATTATAATTATGAATAAACGAATTTCATACCTCATATGAAATAACTATGCCAGTTAGCTAAATAAAAATACCCAATATGGAATAACTATGCCAGTGAGAACTTATCTAAAAAACTAAAATTTGAGACATACAAAACTAATTACGGAGAAGTTTCAAAATTCATACCGGGTATTTAAAAATTCATACCCCGTATTTAGAAATTCATACCGGGTATTTAACAGAGAATCGTAGAAGATACAGAAGCAAATATTTAAAAAAAGAAAATCATTCGCAACAAAAAAAAAAAAATGGGGATTATTTTCAAATTTGGGGATGGCCACATTCTTTGGGTTGAACCGGTGTCGTGATTGTCGATGAAAGTCACGACACTTTTCGGCTTGATTCCGATGAATCTCGGCGGCTTCCCATTAGAATCCTTCAACCTCCATAGCTCCCCTTGAACGACAGCTTCAAGAATCCCTTTAGTTGTGAAATCAAACGCTGTGACAATGTCGCCCAAAGCCCTAACCCAATCTGCAAGAGCATCGCGATGTGTGTCTTGGTTCTGATTAGGTTTTTCGTCTGCTCCATAAGAAAGTGAATCCCATTTCTCACTGACTGCGAAATCTGGTGAGGTTTGATTTATTTTTCGACAATCATACGTATATATAATAAACAATGGCAATCATACTTCAGAAATTGTAACAATTTCGTTCTCTTTCGATTTATTTTTCGGTTGCCTTGTCGAGCTTCCAAGAAGCCTTTGGCTCCTTCTTACCTCTCTATCCGGTATTTGCCTTATCTTCACCATACTAATTTTCATAGTAAAACTAACAGAGGTAAAATCATACTCATATATATACATCATAAAGATTTTCATCAATGTATATATAAGGTCACATATTTTTCATACAGAGCATCTAAATGCAGCAGATATACTAAACTAAATTTTCCTAGATTTTTTCATACATGCAGCAGAGATACTAAAGAGTATTGAAGGTATGAGTGCAACAATTTATATGTATTGAATCTTGCCAGTTGATCAGAGAGTTAGCAACTAAAAATTATGGAAGGTATGAGTGCAACATTGTACTTAATTTGCTTTTAGTCTTCTTCATCCATGTTTCAGTATTAAATATGTTTTGCTCGACCCCCAAAATAGGGGAAAACTACCTCAATCAACATGCTTTAAGAGAGAAGCCTGCATGAAAAGTGCCCGAATCACTTTTCAAACACTGCCCAAACCCCAAAATAGGGAAAAAATTAAAGAATCCCAATCTATTGATTTAAGTATGAAACCCGTACGAAAATTGCAAGAATAGAACAATACATACTGTGCAAGGCTCGACATGCTTTTTAAGTGAGGTACCCGTATGAAAAACCAATATGAAAAGTAACGAAGGTATGAGATTTTTGTGTACTGAAACCCCCAAAATCATACAATCCAAGACTCAACATGTTTTTTAAGTGAGAAAACATTGCAATGGAGAAGACATGCAAACCGAAAACCCCCCAAAATCATAAACCGAAGAACCCAAAATCAGTACCTTTCTTCGCCGTCAAACTCACCTCTTTGTCGCGTGAAGCCCTAACGATACAATGGAGAAGACGAGAGAAGTCGAAACCCACCTATTTTCGGAAAGAAGAAGACGAAAGCAGTGAAGAACAATGGAGAAGATGAGAGAATACGGTAGCAGAGTTTTAGGAATGAAAAATCGTGTTTTAGGGGAAATTTTTTGAATTTCCATATACTAATGTCTTTTCCTATTCTGTATTTTCTTTTTTTTTTTTTTTTTTAATATCAGAGGGTTATTTTCGTAAATGGACCACAATTAAAAAAGATGGGTTGGACTACACTGAAGTTTATAAACTTTTTGGACAAAAGTGAAAAATATGGGTTGCTTTCAGCCCATTAATGTAAACTAACAACCATGAATAATATTTTACATATTTATAATAATAATAATAAGGGGCAACCAGATAAATGGCAAAAAAAAAATAGCTGATTTGAAAAATGGCCAATCGTATTTCCAATTTGATAAATGGCCAAATCCTATTTTTAGTAAACTATTTTGGCATGAAATTGGACGAAAATACCCTTTAACAAATCTTAAATCTGAAAATAAAATAAAACAAATACACTATAAATAAGGGAGAAAACCTAGCTTCCTTACCCATTGATTCATCTAGCAAATCAAAACTAACAGAAATTCAAAAGAAATGGAATATAAATTTGGCAACCTAAATTTAAAACAAGAGATTTGAATTAAAAAAAAAAAAAAAGAAAAAATAGGTGGACTTAAATTTAATTGGTGTATATCAAAAGAAAAAATGAAAGAACAACTTCAATTAAAAAAAATTCCAGATTCAAAGAAGAATTAAAGTATAATCAGAATTACAGTATAATCAGAAAAAAAAAATCTAGATTCACCTAAAATATGGGATGAACACCTAAAATATCAGAATTAAAGTTTAATAGAAAAAAAATTGAAAAAATTGATACACAATTTCAAACAATCAAATCTAGCTTCCTTACCCATGGATTCATCTAGCAAATCAAAACTAATCGAAATTCAAATGAAATGGAATATAAATCTGACAACCTAAATTTAAAACAAGAGATTTGAATTCAAAAAGAGAGAAAAAATAGGAGGACTTAAATTTAAAAGTGTATATCAAAAGAAAAAATGAAAGAGCTTACAAAATTCAATAACAATGAAGAAAAGCTTCAATTAAAAAAAAAATCCAGATTCAAAGAAGAATTAAAGTATAATCAGTAAAAAAAAATCTAGATTCACCTAAAATATGGGATGAACACCTAAATTATCATAATTAAAGTATAATCAGAAAAAAAAAATGAAAAAATTGATACACAATTTCAAACAAACCTCTGGATTGATAGCTTCTTGGAAAAATCCCTAAGGCATAATTACTCTCTTGGGAACACATTTACGTTCCAAAAAAAACCCTTTCCCCTCCCTCATTTCAAACCCTTCCAACTTACCGTTCGCGAGAGAACCCCTTCCCCTTCCTCCATCATTCGAACCTCTGAGACAAACCCTTTCATCGTTCTACAATCAGTCTTCTTCTTTACAGACGCCTTCAAGCTTCATCTCATAACCAAGATTCTCGACAAGATTACACTGTATCTACATGGACAGTCGAAGAACATTCAGAGAAGCTCGAGTGAGTTTTGTCGCCATCCAGGATTGAGTTTTGTCGACATCCAGGATGCTTCAATTTCTGCTAATTTTTTTGTTTATATAAATATGGAACATTTTTTACTTACAACTAGGACCCACCGTTGAATAAATAAAATGAAAAACGATAAAGTATGGATCCTTTTTCTGTTTATATAGATATGAAACATTTTTTTTCTTACAACTAGGACCAATAATAAAATGAAGATGGAGAGAGATGATCGTGTAACTAAAAATCCCTTGATTCAAGGAATGAGAGATTATTTTTTAAATATAGGATAGACGTGGGGTGGTTGAAGGGCAAAAAAGTAAGTTTATATAGCACGAAAATAGGTTGAGAAAACTGGTTTGGCCATTTTTCATTAAAAAATACGGTTTGGCCATTTTTCGAAACTACGCTGTAATTTCTGGCCATTTCTGAGGATTTCCCTAATAATAATAATTTACAGAAGAAAAAAAAAAGTGTAAATTAAGGTTCATTTGATAATTATTTTTCCAATTTCTAAAAATGAAATTGATTGATTCTTCACTTGGGTGATTTCTTTTTTCCGAAAACTTTTTGAAAATTTTTACCAAACTTCACAAAATTAAAAAATAATTTTTAAAAGCCACTTCTTTTTTAGTTTTAAAATTTAGCTAGAATTTGTCTTTTTTTTTTTAATTCTTCAAAATAAACTACATAATAGAGAAAAATATTAGTAAATAAGTACAATTTTGAGAAGGGAACTCAAAATGGTTGTCAAATTGATCCTAAATTCACCATCACCCTTACTTCTTTGAAATTTCAAATACTTTAATTTTACTATTAGTAGTGTTATAGGTGATTTTGGACCACACAGATGCACAAGGAGCTGTCGAGGACAATCGGGCAAAGGTAGGACCAAAAGACCGACCCAGAGGAAGACCGGACCAAAGGGTCGGGCCAACATGGCCCGACCCATATGGTCAGCCTCGGCCTTTTGCCGAGGCCGGGCATATGGTTGGCCTCGGCAAAAGGCCGAGGCTGACCATTCGGCCCGTTTGCGCGGGCCGAGCCCGGTGACCTCTTTTCGGTCCCTGATGCCCCGAATCGTCCCGGTTCCGCCTGGTTCGCCCCGAAACACCTTCGAATTCCTAAAAGCCTTAGGAGGACAAACAGGTATAAAACCCCCTCTTCACCGCGGAAGAAGGGTTCCGAAACTCTATTCCTGACTCTCCCCTTACTATCAGTAGCTTCTCCTCGGTTTTCTGACTTAGGCATCGGAGGCGGTGTGGCCTACACCACGCCGGTGTGCAGCGGTTTTTGCTAGTCTTGCAGGTCATGTCTTCCCCAGTTTCTACAAATTCACTGTTGGTGTCACATGAAGGTCAGGTGAGTCTTCTGTCCGGATTTTGGCATCAACAGTTGGCGCCGTCTGTGGGGGAGAGTGCTTGCCAGTTCAGACCGTGCATCGGTGGTGTTCTGTAGGATGAATCGGGTTCAGAAACTAGAAGGAAACCTCGGATATGAGCAGAAAGCGCCGAACCAGACTGAGGTCGGCCTCTGTATGGAAAAGGCCGACCCTAACTCCGAAGGCTGTTGCGAGCAGAAAGCGCTGAATCAGATTGAGGTCGGCCTCGATATGGAAAAGGCTGACCCTAACTCCGGAGGCTGTTGCGAGGTTTCGCATGTCAGCGATATTGCTGGACTTGACCCAAAGGGACAGCCCGCGAAGGAACTGGAATCTGTACCACTAACGTCTGAGGAAAGGAGAGTGAACATCGGCACCAAATTGGGGGCTGAGCAGAGGGGCAGACTGGTTGGTTTCTTGAGGGCTAATGCGGATCTGTTTGCATGGTCACACGAGGATATGCCGGGAATTGACCCGGGAGTGATGGTTCACCAGTTGAACGTGGATAGGGATTTCAAGCCAGTAAAGTAGAGGCGAAGAGAATTTAATTCGGAGAGGAATGAGGTTATTGCCAGTCAAGTGGATGAGCTGCTTAAAGCAGGGTTCATCCGAGAAGTTCATTATCCCCAATGGTTGTCCAATGCGGTACTAGTAAAGAAGGCTAACGGGAAGTGGCAGATGTGCATCGACTTCACCGACCTGAATAAGGCGTGCCCAAAGGACAGCTATCCTTTGCCCATGATCGACCAGTTGGTTGATGCAACAACAGGGCACGAGATGCTGAGTTTTATGGATGCATATTCAGGGTACAACCAGATTAGAATGCACGAGCCCGATCAGGAAAAGACTTCATTCATCACCAGCCGAGGGTTGTATTGCTATAAGGTCATGCCGTTCGGTTTGAAGAACGCTAGGGCGACATACCAGCGAATGGTAAACCGCATGTTTGCTTCGTTACTGGGAAAGAACATGGAGGTGTACGTGGATGATATGCTGGCAAAGAGCTTGAAGTCTCAATGCCATGAGTCTGACCTTAATGAAGCTTTCCAGATCCTCCGGAAGTATCGAATGAAACTAAACCCGAGTAAGTGCGCTTTTGGGGTGACATCAGGAAAATTCCTAGGATTCATGGTGCATCAGAGGGGGATAGAAGCAAACCCAGACAAGATCAGAGCGATCATGCAAATGTCCTCCCCGACCAATCTCAAGCAACTTCAAAGCTTGAACGGGAGGATCGCCGCCTTGAACAGGTTTGTTAGTAGATCAACTGACAGGTGTTTACCCTTCTTTAAAATTTTGAGACAGGGATCACGTTTCGAATGGACTGGAGAGTGCGAAAAGGCTTTCCAGAAGCTGAAGGACTATTTGAGCTCGGCCCCGCTCTTGGCCAAGCCGCTCCCTGGGGACGAGCTATTGCTCTATGTCGCGGCCTCGAATACGACTGTAAGTTCTGCACTGATCAAAGAAGAAGATAAGCTCCAACGACCCGTGTATTACACCAGCAAGTCGATGGTTGGAGGAGAAACTAGATACCCCCAAGCGGAGAAGCTCGCTCTGGCCCTAGTTACGTCGGCCATAAGGTTGCGTCCGAATTTCCAAGCCCATAAGGTAACAGTTTTGACCAACTTTCCTCTAAAACAGGTGTTGCAGAGGCCAGAAGCCTCGGGTCGCCTCATGAAGTGGGCAGTTGAGCTGAGTGAGTATGACATCCACTACAAACCTCGAACTGTCATGAAAGGGCAAGCTGTGGCAGATTTCCTGGCAGAATTAACGGCTGCTGAGGAGGAGGCCGACCCTCAGAGGTCCGAGGCCGAGCAGAGCAAGTCAGGCACAGAGGTCAATATGCTGAGTGTAAGGGAGGTGAAACAGACTTGGACACTCTTTGTAGACGGGTCTTCTAACACCAAGGGTTGTGGAGCAGGAATTTTGCTAGAATCCCCTGATGGAGGAAGATTTGAGTATGCCCTGAGATTCAATTTCAAGGCCTCGAATAATGAGGCTGAATACGATGCACTCCTGGTAGGATTGAAGTTGGCAAGGGAGATCGGAGTCTCAGACATCATGGTTCAAAGCGATTCACAACTAATCGTGAAGCAGGTGTTGGTAGAATATCAGACTAGGGAACAAAGAATGAGTAGGTACTTATCCAAGGCCAGGGAACTGTTGTCCCACTTTGAGAAGTGGGAGATCAAACAAATCCCGAGGTCTCAGAACGCCAACGCAGATTCACTAGCTCGCTTGGCGGCTGCCTATGATATAGAGTTGAGCAAGACTGTGCCAGTTGAGGTTTTGTCAGAGCATGCGGTATATGCAGAGGAGATTCTCGAGACAGATGGCTGAGCAGAGGCCGAGGTCGAGCCTAAGGACAAGT
Organism: Luffa acutangula; assembly: GCA_036850905.1. Taxonomy (NCBI): domain Eukaryota; kingdom Viridiplantae; phylum Streptophyta; class Magnoliopsida; order Cucurbitales; family Cucurbitaceae; genus Luffa; species Luffa acutangula. Next base: position 45,987,636 of record CM072097.1, on the reverse strand, counting down.
CCGAGGCCGAGGCCAAGCCTGAGGATAAGTCCGAGGCCGAGGCGGAAGATCCAAGGCTTGAGGTCGATGATCCTGCAGATGGGGAGGGCATCCCATCAATTGAAACTGAGCCCTCCCCAGAAGCAAGGGAAACTTCATGGATGGATCCGATCCTTGATTACTTAGGGAAAGGCGAGCTGCCAACAGAGAGGACAGAGGCTAAAAAGGTTCAGAGGCGAGCATCGCATTTTGTGTTAAGGGAAGGGAGACTGTATAAAAGAGGCTACTCGATGCCGTTGTTGAGGTGCCTTCCCCCTAGTGATGCTAACTACGTTATGAGAGAGATACATGAGGGGGTGTGTGGAAATCACTCAGGAGCAAGGTCGTTGTGTCACAAGATAGTCAGGCAAGGTTACTATTGGCCAACCATGTTGCAAGACGCTAGGCACTTCACTAGATCTTGCGATCAATGCCAAAGGTTTGCACCCACTCCAAGGCAACCACCTGAGCCTTTAACGAGCATTATCAGCCCGTGGCCGTTCGCGCAATGGGGAATAGATCTGATCGGACCTCTCCCCAAGGTAAAGGGCAGACCAAGTATGCAGTTGTGGTTGTGGATTACTTCACAAAATGGGCAGAGGCAGAACCACTAGCAACTATAACTAAAAAGAAGGTCACTGACTTTGTATGGAAGAATATTGTGTGCCGTTTTGGGATTCCTAACACCATTATATCAGATAATGGTAGGCAGTTTGACAATGCCGCTTTCAGGAAGTTCTGCTCAGATTTGGGCATAACACATCGTTGTTCATCCCCAGCCCATTCGCAAGCTAACGGCCAGGTGGAGGCTGTGAATAAAATAATCAAGCAGAATCTTAAAACGAAGCTTGAAGGACTAAAAGGAGCATGGGCCGAAGAGCTCCCACGTGTACTGTGGGCGTATCGGACAACAACAGGAACCTCAACAGGAGAAACACCATTTTCCCTTTCATTCGGGACAGAGGCGGTAGTCCCAGTGGAGGTCGGCATCCCCTCCCCCAAGACAGAACAGTTTAGTGTGCAAGGGAATGATGAAGCTATGAGGTTGAACTTGGACCTCCTAGACGAGCATCGTGAAATGGCCCAACTCCGGATCGCAGAGTATAAAAACAGGGTTGCCAGATATTATAACGCAAGAGTGAAAAGGCGCACCTTCAAAGAAGGAGACCTAGTACTGAGGAAAGTCATGCAAAACACCAGAGATCCCAATGCAGGTGCGTTGGGACCAGCATGGGAAGGACCTTATCAAGTTAGCAAAGTGGTCCGCCCCGGCACCTATGCCTTGGTTGATGAAAACGGGAAACCAACTCCACACCTATGGAATGCAAAACACTTGAAGATTTACTATTAGTAGCCATAGCAGAAACAAGTGGCAGGCAACGCCACCATTGCAGGAAGGTCGAGGCTGATAGCGATCATAGCTAGCTATTTTTCTCTAATTAATTAAGCTAGTCTTTTATATTTAATTGGCCAAAATTATGCATTTTATGTTCTTTTTGTAGGAATCATGTTTCAGAGTTAAATCAAGAATTTGGAGCTAAATACGTGTTCGGGACATGAAAATTGGCTAAAGAACGGAAAAGATTCAATCAAGAAGAAGTCAAAAGAGAGCCATCCGTAGGCCAGCGTCGGGACGCTACTCTTGGAGCGTCTCGACGCTGCCTTTCCTTTTCTGAATTGGGCGGCAACAGAGACAGCGTCGAGACGCTATCTCATTAGCGTCGAGACGCTGTGACAGCGTCGCGACGCTATGTACACAGCGTCGCGACGCTACCCGCAGATTTTCTATAAATTCCTCTTTTCAGCTACGGATTTGGGGAGCCCAATTGGTTAGATTTTAGCCCTAATTTCGACTAGAGACCTTTGGTGGGAGCTAAAGCAAGGCCAAGGAGCGGGAATCAAGCGAGAAGACGTGGAGATCGTGACGGGGACGTGCCGGTTTCGACGGATTCGAGTTTTCCTTTCTCTTTCCCTTACCTTTTGTAGTTTTTATGGCTTTTCTTTCAATTAGTGTTTGTAGTTTAAAGACTATGAGTTTCTAGTTGTTTGTCTTAGGGATTGATGTAGTTGTTTAAGTTTGTTGGATTAATTTTTGGTATGAATGTGCTTTTATTCTATGCATGCAATTTTGTGTTTAATGCTTTCAATTACTTGATCACTAATTGAATGATTTAAGTGTTGAATCTAACTCGGGAGAGAGGATTTGGCCTAAGACTTACTTTATTTAATTGCATGACTAAAGTAGAAATTCTAAGTTTGTGACGGGATTTGGAATATTTTTAGAAGCATAACAAGGACCGAACCGAATAATGCATTGCATGTTGATGAACTTAGATAGGGATATCAAGTTAGTTTATATGCATGAGAATCAATTATACTCGGGAGAGGTAATCGTGATAAAAGCTTCCTTGGCTTGTAGAATAATTGCACGGTCAATTCATTCCTATTAATCAATCCTCATTCTTAATCAATGAAATCAATTTCCTAAGAATCTTTCCATTTGAGTCTCCACTTTTATTTTATGCTTTTTGTCTTAGCTTTAGATTTATCTTTATCATTGAGTTTTGATCCCTAAATAAAATTGAACAAAAGTATTCGCGATACTTAATTTGCTAGAAAACCAATCCAGAGGACGACACTCGTTTTACACGAAAACACTATATTATTACTTGACCCGTACACTTGCGGTAAGCAATTTGCACATCAAGTTTTTGGCGCCGTTGCCGGGGATTGGTATATTTAGTTAAATTAATATTGTGAAAAAATTGTTCGATCTTAATTTAGGGTGTATTTTTACTTTGTAGATAGATTGCAATTTTTTTTCCTTATTTGTTGCATTCATATTTTAGTGTTTTCTTTATTTGTTTGATTTTTTCCTTATTTGTTTTTGTTTTCCTTTTCTATTTAGTTTTCTTTGTTTTTTTTTTCTTTCCTTTTTTGTTTGAGTCTTTGTCATTTGTTCTTGTTGGGTTATTGTTTGATTGGAAGCCTAATTATCATTGTTGCTTTAATTGAATGGCTTTTTACTCAACACCATATTCCAATTTTTCATCTTCAAGTTATACCCCTTTAAATGAAAATTCTTCCTTGGAAAGCTTAGTTCAAAATTATATTGAGGAGTGTAGAGCGAGGAGTCTAAAAATTGATGAAATCATTAGAGGACTTCAATCTCCACAGGAAGTTAGTGAGGTGGGATCCACTTCCATAGGTTGTCTAGTGAGTCATGTGGCCGATGATTCCTTGGCACCCATTCATGAGCTTAGTTCTTTCAATCTTGATGAGGATGAACAGTTAGGGGTGAGTTGCATAGATAGTAGAGAAGAATTGGAGAGTTGTAGCACCTATCAAGAACATGTTTGTGAGGAAGAAAAAGAAAATGAGCTTGTAGTGTCAGAGGAAGTTCAGGAGGTAGAGTTTGAAGTTGAAAAGCCTTCGTCTGTTTCATCTTCTCCATCCTTTGTATATTTTGATTATTCCTTTTTCTATTCTCACGAGTCAGTTTTAGAGTCAGAGTCTCTTTATTTTGATCTTTCTCCTTTTATGTTTATTTTAGTCAAAAATACCAAAAATAATTCTGTTTCAGGGGCCCATGAGAAGCTAGTAAGTTTGCTAGCGATCGTTGGTTATATTGATTCAAGGAAGAAGGGCCCAAAGAAATACGAGAATTTTTATGTGCCTTGACAGACTGCACGAGCACGTCGAGCTAAAGACGATAAACAAGCGCTTATGGGAGGCAACCCAAGTTACTTTGTTATTGTTTTTTATGTCTTGTTGTTTTTGTTTTGTAGGAGTTCCCGTGCTCTTGTCTTTGCCAAGCATTCATGAAAAGGTCATCATTCCAGGGCAGTATCGTTCACTCCTCCTACTCTTTTATTGTTCTCATGATTGATTATGCTTTATTGATTTATACATTGAGGACAATGCATATTTTGAGTTTGGGGGTGGATTAGCATGTTTGTGGAGCCCTTGAGCATCTGAGTTCGGGCTATAGTTTTGAGCTTTCTTTGAATTATGCATATGGTTGTTTTCTGGATGCTACTTTTGCATGATTATGATGTCCTAGGATAGGCTTTCTTGTCAATTTTCAAGCTTGTGATGAGATGTAAGCATAAGTGCCCAAAAAGGGAGACTTTTTAAAATTTTTCTAGGAGATGGCTTGCATGAGTAGAGTATCTGTCTTGGCTAGATTTGGATTTGAATGCTTAGGAGCGAATTATTGGGTTCATATGCTTGTTGTCACCTCGATAGGTGTAGGGTAGAGCTAAAGAGTTAATTTTTTGCAAATTAGCATGTTTGATCTTGCTTAGGAGAAAAGAAAAGAATATCTGTTTATCATGTTCATAACGAAAAATCATTTTTGTTGTTATTGTTGAAAAAGAAAGAAGTCATGACTTATGCGCGCAATATGCAATGATTAATAAAGTTTAGGCAAAAAGAGCTACCCCTGTTGTGATCAGTTAGGCCAACCAGAGAAAACTCAGGTTAAGGGTCCCTGCAATGGGTGTGTGAAAGCTAGTGCCACATATACATGCTTAATTTAATTGTTAATTATAAGCACTTAAGTTTGGAGGAAAACAATCTAATTTGTTCCATTAACTCATTAGTGAAGCCTTAGTGCCAGTGTAGAGGGAAGATGAGCTGAGGGTTTAATAATCCAATCCCGAGCTAGTAGAGTCTGATCTTGTTGAGTTAGATCTCGCTTGTGCAAGTTAATTTTGGAAAATTTTAATTTGTCTCCCTCATCGGTCCTTATGTGCATGTCTCTTGCTTGCTTGGTTATTGACTTTTGAGCTTTGAGGATTGAGTCATGTTTGTTGCATCCATTCTTCCACTGTATGTTTGATTTTTAGTTTGCTCGAGGACTAGCAAAAGCTAAAGTTTGGGGGTATTTGATAGCGATCATAGCTAGCTATTTTTCTCTAATTAATTAAGCTAGTCTTTTATATTTAATTGGCCAAAATTATGCATTTTTATGTTCTTTTTGTAGGAATCATATTTCAGAGTTAAATCAAGAATTTGGAGCTAAATACGTGTTCGGGACATGAAAATTGGCTAAAGAACGGAAAAGATTCAACCAAGAAGAAGTCAAAAGAGAGCCATCCGTAGGCCAGCGTCGGGACGCTACTCTTGGAGCGTCTCGACGCTGCCTTTCCTTTTCTGAATTGGGCGGCAACAGAGACAGCGTCGAGACGCTATCTCATTAGCGTCGAGACGCTGTGACAGCGTCGCGACGCTATGAACACAGCGTCGCGACGCTACCCGCAGATTTTCTATAAATTCCTCTTTTCAGCTACGGATTTGGGGAGCCCAATTGGTTAGATTTTAGCCCTAATTTCGACTAGAGACCTTTGGTGGGAGCTAAAGCAAGGCCAAGGAGCGGGAATCAAGCGAGAAGACGTGGAGATCGTGACGGGGACGTGCCGGTTTCGACGGATTCGAGTTTTCCTTTCTCTTTCCCTTACCTTTTGTAGTTTTTATGGCTTTTCTTTCAATTAGTGTTTGTAGTTTAAAGACTATGAGTTTCTAGTTGTTTGTCTTAGGGATTGATGTAGTTGTTTAAGTTTGTTGGATTAATTTTTGGTATGAATGTGCTTTTATTCTATGCATGCAATTTTGTGTTTAATGCTTTCAATTACTTGATCACTAATTGAATGATTTAAGTGTTGAATCTAACTCGGGAGAGAGGATTTGGCCTAAGACTTACTTTATTTAATTGCATGACTAAAGTAGAAATTCTAAGTTTGTGACGGGATTTGGAATATTTTTAGAAGCATAACAAGGACCGAACCGAATAATGCATTGCATGTTGATGAACTTAGATAGGGATATCAAGTTAGTTTATATGCATGAGAATCAATTATACTCGGGAGAGGTAATCGTGATAAAAGCTTCCTTGGCTTGTAGAATAATTGCACGGTCAATTCATTCCTATTAATCAATCCTCATTCTTAATCAATGAAATCAATTTCCTAAGAATCTTTCCATTTGAGTCTCCACTTTTATTTTATGCTTTTTGTCTTAGCTTTAGATTTATCTTTATCATTGAGTTTTGCTCCCTAAATAAAATTGAACTAAAGTATACGCGATACTTAATTTGCTAGAAAACCAATCCAGAGGACGACACTCGTTTTACACGAAAACACTATATTATTACTTGACCCGTACACTTGCGGTAAGCAATTTGCACATCAGAGGCCGACCAGGAACAATGGCTTTCTCTACTTATGTTTACTTTACATAGAAACTGTCTGTCATTTATCTCATTGTAAAACACACAAACATTTGCAAATTCAATAAAAACTATTATATTGTGTTTTGCATAAGAATGATTCTTGTAGAGACAAAATTCCTGCAGAGAGGTTGACGCATGTCCTCAACCTCCCAGGGTCCCCAACAGAGTGTATGCACCCCCTGAGATGAATACAACAGCTTGAAGAGAGGCTCGGAAATTTCCTCGACCTCCCTAAGTTTTCTCCGACTAAGTGCATGCACCCTTGGGATGGAAAACAAGCAAACGAACAGCACAGAGGAGCTGGTCGGCCTCATGCCAAGGCCAAGGCCGAGCTCCACCCTTAGAGGCCCAGGTACGAAGTTAGTTTTTCCTTACTCAAAAAATGCATGTCCAAGATATTGAATGCACATTATGAGTGGGGGGTAGGGGTAAGGACAGGTCGAGTCCATGGTCATGTGGCGACAGTTTTGATTTTCCTTTCGTTTTGTATAACACATGTCCATGGCGCTTCTTCATGGTACGATGTCGACACTTGCGAATTTAATGAAGTTCTTTGCATTGTGTTTCGCATAAAGTGCTTTTTCCATAGGATGTAACGCGTGTGGCCAGACGGGAATGATCCTTGTAGAGGCCAGACTTCCGCACTTCCCCCGATTGAGTGTACGCACCCTCGGGATGAATACAACAGCTTGAAGAGAGGCTCGAGAATTTCCTCGGCCTCCCCAAGCTTTTCCCCAGAAGAGTGTACGCACCCCTAGGATGACCCTGACAGCTTGAAGAGAGGCTCAGGAATTTCCTAGGTCTCCCCAAGCTTTTCCCCAGAAGAGTGTACGCACCCCTGGGATGACCATGATAGCTTGAAGAGAGGCTCGGGAATTTCCTGGGCCTCCCCAAGCTTTTCCCCAGAAGAGTGTACGCACCCCTAGGATGACCCTGACAGCTTGAAGAGAGGCTCGGGAATTTCCTGGGCCTCCCCAAGCTTTTCCCCAGAAGAGTGTACGCACCCCTGGGATGACAATGACAGCTTGAAGAGAGGCTCGGGAATTTCCTCGGCCTCCCCAAGCTTTTCCCCAGAAGAGTGTACGCACCCCTGGGATGACCATGACAGCTTGAAGAGAGGCTCGGGAATTTCCTAGGCCTCCCCAAGCTTTTCCCCAGAAGAGTGTACGCACCCCTGGGATGACCATGACACCTTGAAGAGAGGCGCGAGAATTTCCTAGGCCTCCCCAAGCTTTTCCCCAGAAGAGTGTACGCACCCCTGGGATGACCATGACAGCTTGAAGAGAGGCTCGGGAACTTCCTGGGCCTCCCCAAGCCTTTTCCCCAGAGGAGTGTACGCACCCCTGGGATGATCGTGACAGCTTGAAGAGAGGCTCGGGAACTTCCTGGGCCTCCCCAAGCCTTTTCCCCAGAGGAGTGTACGCACCCCTGGGATGACCGTGACAGCTTGAAGAGAGGCTCGGGAACTTCCTGGGCCTCCCCAAGCCTTTTCCCCAGAAGAGTGTACGCACCCCTGGGATGACCATGACAGCTTGAACAGAGGCCTGGGAACTTCTTAGGCCTCCTCAAGCTTTTCCCCGGAAGAGTGTACGCACCGTCATGCCAAGGCCAAGCATCCCAACTCCAAGGCAAACCATCAGGCACACATTCAAAGCAGCGTGATTGTTTCGAGTTCTCAGTCACTTTACTTTTTAGCACAGTCGAGGCGCTCAAAGCCGCAGGGAGATGCTTAAGGTAGGGTCGGGCAAATCTGCACATAAGCCTGGACGTCGGCGAGAAAATAGTACAGAGCTGCTGGTCAGCCTCATGCCAAGGCCGAGGCCGACCATCCACCTTTGAAAAGGCCAGGTATGGAACTAGTCCTTCTCGCTCGAAAAATGCAACGCTTGAGGTAATAAATGTCCATGTTGAGTGGAGGCTAGGAATAAGGGATAGGTTAAGGCTATTCCATTCCTTTGTTGTAATCGTCATGCAACTTTCCCATTATTTTCCAGTAAGGACTGACATATGAATGCAGGGGGCTAAGCACTGAGCTAACAGGGGCTAGAGGCCAAGGCCGATCCTGGCCTCCTCCCTCGTTTTTCTTTTGCAGAAATTAACTTTTCAATGAAGGATTGTGAAGTTTTCTGTTTTTCCTATTGTTAATTATGGACAAGCCCTAGATCTGGAATGAAGCACTCCGAATGACCAAGTACGGGGGTCTCGCTGACCGGTGAGGGTTCGGGGGCAACGCCCCCTAAGCTAAAATGGAAAATGTGGTGCTCGGCCTCTTCCCGAGGCCGAGGCCGACCAAAGAGGCCCTCCAGCCACTTCTGTAACTTCTCACTCTTCTCATTTCCATTTCACCTAACCCCTACTCAGGGAGTTTCTACTTTGCATAGTTCGCCCTATCTTGCAGGATAACAAAGAAGTCATACAAAAGTCAGCACGAGACGAGAGTTGTACTCTTAAATTGGGCTTAAGGAGCTCGACCTATAGCATTAAAGTCGCACTTGAATCCCAATTCAAGAGTGGGGGCTTAATGTTATAGGTGATTTTGGACCACACAGATGCATAAGGAGCTGTCGAGGACAATCGGGCAAAGGTAGGACCAAAAGACCGACCCAGAGGAAGACCGGACCAAAGGGTCGGGCCAACATGGCCCGACCCATATGGTCGGCCTCGGCAAAAGGCCGAGGCTGACCATTCGGCCCGTTTGCGCGGGCCGAGCCCGGTGACCTCTTTTCGGTCCCTGATGCCCCGAATCGCCCCGGTTCCGCCTAGTTCGCCCCGAAACACCTCCGAATTCCTAAAAATCCTAGGAGGACAAACAGGTATAAAACCCCCTCTTCACCGCGGAAGAAGGGTTCTGAAACTCTATTCCTGACTCTCCCCTTACTATCTGTAGCTTCTCCTCGGTTTTCTGACTTAGGCATCGGAGGCGGTGTGGCCTACACCACGCCGGTGTGCAGCGGTTTTTTCTGGTCTTGCAGGTCACGTCTTCCCCAGTTTTTACAAATTCACTGTTGGAGTCACGTGAAGGTCAGGTGAGTCTTTTGTCCGGATTTTGGCATCAACAAGTAGTTATAAATATACATCCCAACCCTAAATATTACGGGATCAATAAAACATTATCAAAGTAATTAAATAAGGTCTCGTTTGATAACCATTTGGTTTTTGGTTTTTGAAAATCATTCTAAGGAAATTGGAAGAAAACCGCTTAATTTTCAAAAACAAAAAACTAAATGGTTATCAAACGGAGCCTAAATATTCCTATTTCATTTACCTTTACTAATTATTTGTGTGTTTTCTAAAAAGTGGTTCCTTTTTTATCTTTTTTTTTTTTAGTACATCAACATTCGGAGGTGGAGGGATTTGAAACCTCTGACCTCTTGGTCGATGGTACATGCCAATTACCGCTGAGCTAAGCTCGCTTTGGCTTCTTTTTCGATCTCTTAGAAAAAAAATAATTTACATTGGAAATTGGAATCTCTTACAAGCCACTCCTTAAGTAAAAAAGACACATTAAAAATGTATAATAGTTTTCTAATGCATGTCATTAACAGTCCTTATTAATGGTTTTAAGTTTGAAAAGAAATTGATCATAGGCATTCAATATGATTATTAAATGCAAGTTTATTTTGAATTTGGGGACTTTCTGCCTGCTGAATATTTAAAAATATAAAATAATCACAATACTATAAAGTTCAAAAGCTTTCTAATTTGCAAAGCGAGCTTAGCTCAACGATAATTGGCATATACCCTCAATCAAGAGGTAAGAGGTTCGAATCTCCCACCTCTAAATGCTGATGTACTAAAATAATAATAATAATAATAATAATAATAATAAAAAAGAAAAATGACCTATAGAATTTCTGAAACCATCATTGACCACAAACCAAAATGGAAAGCACAATCAAACCATGCATAAATAAATTAGATAAATGTAAAATAAAATAATGATAAAAATATTAATTATTCTTTAATGTTAAATTTTCAATTTTTTTAGTTCATCGGATAGAGATTTTTGAACCTTAAAATATTTTTGTTGATTATATATGTATCTAAGCTAATTGAGCTATGATCCGATTGTCAATTAATTTGAAATTAAATTATATACTTTTTTCTATATATTTTCACTTTTATTTTAATACGATGGTTGTACTTTAATTTACTAATCTTAATATGATTTCCGTCATTACAATGGATGATGTTCCATATTACCCGAGTTTAACATGACATTGATGTATTCTATTAAATAATATTTTTTGCATCAACAATTTTTAATGCAAATAAATATATGGCCATCGTAATTATTAAATTGAAGTATAATGAAGAAATAAATATTGATAATAAAACAGATACAGTGTATAATTTGACCTAAATTTTTGTACTCTTTTTATCTTTTTATAATTTATAATAAAAAGTTGTAAGACAATTTGAAAGGATAAAAGGATTTTAAAAGTTTGTTTTGAAATGTCTATTCAACATTCTTATCCTAATATTCCAATATCTTTGTATTATATGTTAAGACGTTAAAATTTAAATAAACACAATAACAAATAAGATAACTCTTCTCATTTTTATTCCATACAAATTTAAAATAAATCGATCTAGATTTTTTTTAAATTTTTTTTTTTTAACAATTGATAGCATTCGAAATGTACTATTTTATTACCTTTAATTTAATCTTGTTAGTTTGCATTTTACGGTTTTATTGTTTGTTTTATAGAAATTCGAGTACAAGAGGACAATTAGACCATTATGTCAATTCGGTGCTAATTCGGGAATTTTAGGACGTTTTCGAACTAATTTGGAATCCTCGAGATGACGTGGAACTAAAGGTCTTAATTGGAGCACTCGAACCTCGACATTGGAGCCAAAAGGATCGAAAGAGTAATTGAAATAATTGGACAAACCCAAGAGATAGCGTCTCGACGCTACAATGGCACCGTCTTGACAAACGCTGCCCTGATCTCAACCCTCGGATGGAAGGGCCAGCGTCCATAGCGTCTCAACGCTAGCGTTAATTATATATAGAAATTTTTCCTATTTCTTTAGAAGTTAGGTCATCTTTCAACCATTTCTTTCGACTTTTCTCTGTAATTTTCCGCCCCTTTCAACACGACATAGAGTTCTATCCAGGTTTATTCTAATTTTTGCTATGAATCTTTGCTTCTTTATTGTTTTGTCTGGTAGCATGAGGGGCTAAACCCCTTAGATTGTTGGATTGGACCTATTTCTTGAATGATTAGGTATTTAGATGAGCTTGTTGGTTTTCAATTATGTCTTGAATGAATATTATTGCATCCTATGTCTCTCGTTTACAAAATTACGTTTGCATATTAGTTTAAGAATTGACGTCCCTTGAATTGGTTATCCATCGGGTAGCCTAGCGGACTTCCGATAGACCTAAGAGTATAGGAGAAATTGATTTAATTTGATTAGACAATGTCAGACCTTGAGCGGTAATGCATTTAGCTAATTAATCTTTTTTAGGACTCATTTGAATATTAATTTAGTTAATTAGACTAGATCGAGGAGTTGTCAGTCTAAACATAAGGGGCGGCAGGCACAATTAAAATAATTAACCAATTTAAATTGTTCGTGGAATATCGGGTAGTTTAGTTGGTTAAACACAAGTTAAGTAGGTGAACTATCCGAACAACCAAGAAGCAATCCGAGCAATAAGATAATTCAAGAATTCTATATTTAGAGCAAGCGATGATTCACTGTATCTAATTAATTCAAGAAATAACCAATTCCACAATCCTGTCTTTTGATTGATTTTTATCTGTTTTTACCTCTGCTTGATTTCATTGCATGATATTTACCTTTTTCCGACATTTTTATCTTTCCTTGCAATTTTTCGTTAACTCGGTTAGTGACAGACCACCCTCCAATTTTACCCTTTGTGTGTGTGAGCGAAAACTCGAAAATTATTGAGGATCACCCTTTCCCTGTGGATGACCCGACCACTACCTACTACAAAGTAGCATAAAGTTGGAGTTTATAAATTTATTTGGTTACGAGGACTCGACAAACTCGTCCGACCAACAATATATAGTAGACGAGGGATTCAAACCACATACCTCTTATCATTAGTACAAGTTTTATGCCAGCTAAACTAGGTTCATGTCGGCGATCTAGAAAAAAAACATTAAAACTAGATATAAATGATTATGGATATATGAAATTAAAACCTTTCATGTTTCACTCTCCTCCCATTGGGAAAATGGAGTGTGAAAAGGAACATTGGAATATCACCAAATTAATAATTTTTGTGGATGTTCCTTAAAGTGCAACACCATCTTCAATACACATCCCTTTAGTCAAAATCAATTCAAATCAAATAAAAAATTCATTAAAGTAATTTCTTGGATATTTACCAAATTCAACCAAACAAAACATAACTAAAACTTTTAATCTTAAGTTTTCTGATTAATTATCCCTTGGAATATTTAATTGATTTTTTTTCTGTTTTGACATGTCTACCCTTTTTTGGTCATAGTTTATAATAAAGGTATAGAACAAAGGATTATATATGTATATGTAGTTGTACTATTGGGCTAAATTTCAAAATTTTGACTTAGGAGAATCATTCTTTGGAGGCTTTGATTAATAGATTATGAAAGATAATGTGATTTTTTTTTTTTAATTTTCATATTTTTTACTTGAAATTTGTTGCTTAAGTTGAACAATTTCTTTAGTAAACTAAACTCTCTCCCTCTATATATAGTATTATAGCTTAAATGAGAGTGGTAATTCAAATCCTAAACATTTAGAGAGGATACTAATATATTAATAATTTTCATTAAAAAAAAAATAATCTGAACTTGATTATAATTAACTATACTAGGCTGACAATTATTTTAATTCTTGAACTTTATAATGAAAAAAAAAAAAAAAACTATTTTAGTCATTACCATAACACTTTTATAAAAGGTACAACCATATTTGTTTCATTATTTTCAAATACATTTTTTTATCAAACTTGTCCTTAATTGCCAACGAGAGCATAACTCAACCGACATAAAGTTATATTGATGACCACGAGATCTATGGTTCGAATCCCCTACTCCACATATTCTTAAAAAGAAAAAAAAACATGTCCTTAATTTTTAGCACGTAGTGTTAGAACATATTTGAAAAATAGAAAAGTATATGATTTTAAAAAAAAAATAAAAAGAAAAAAATTGTGGATAACACATTTTATTTATAAATTAAATCACCAATAGAAAAAAAAGGGTTTAATTAAACTTTGATTAGCGAAGGACTATCATTAATTAGGTTGAAATGTAAATGCATGATTTTTATTATAACAAAAGTTTATTAAAGTTTGCCAAACGAATATAATTCAAAGGTATTTAACATATATTCTCGATCAAGAGGTCAAATATTCGAATTAAAACAAAAAAAAAATTGTGAACGTAGAGAAAAAAAGATGAACCCTAATAAGATGCAAAAGGTAAATTTAAAAAATAATTAAAATGTGGAAGGAAAAAATAATTAATTTCACGTAAGACATTAGAAAGCTTTGCTTTTCTCAAACGAAATGTTTGTTTTTTTGGTTTTTGTCATTTGCTTTGACTTTTGTGGTGTCGGTGAGTCACACTTCATGGGAGATAAGGTGATTATTTTTTCTTCCTGTTTTATTATAATGTTTCCTTTATTAAAAAAAAAAAAAAAAAAAAAAAAAAAAAAAAAAAAAAAAAAAAAAAAAACTTTCTTAATTTTTTTTAAATGTTCATTCTTCACCTAACTCTTTTTTTTTTTTTTTTTTTTTTTTTTTTTTTTTGAAAACATTCTTCACCTAACTCTTCTATTCTTTCTTCTCTCTCAATTATTTTATTTCCCACACGTGTATTCTCTTATCCTCTATTTCCTTTTTCTTTTCCTTTTTTTTTATTTGACAACTTAAAATTTAGTAACCAAGTATGTGTATATAGATAGTCGATTTTTTTCGCTCTCAATTATTTTTCTCTTTAAAGGTTTAAATTCTATTTGAGAAATAAATTTTATTTTGAAATATATAGTTAAGTATTATAGATTTTGTTGATGGTCGATTTTGGTCAGAGGGAACTCACCTGACCTTCACGTGCCACCAACGGTAAATTTGTAGATGAGGGAGGGAAGACGTGGCCTGTAAGACAGTAAACCTGCACACCGGTGTGGTGCTCGCCACACCGGCTCCGATGCTTAAGTTAGCGAACAGAACGGTAGGGAGTGGAAAAGTAAGAGCAAGAGGAGAGAATAGAAAATATAGAATAGTGTTTGGGGATAGAATTTGGAGTCCCTTCTTCAGTGGTGAAGAGGGGTATAAATACATGTTCATCCTCCTAGCGTTTTTAGGGTTTCGAAGGCGTTTTAGGTCAAACCAGGCAAAACCGGAGCTGACGGAGGCGGTAGGGGCCTAACTGCATCGGACGGACTCGACCCGCGCGAGCGGGCCGAGGCCGAGCAGGGGGGTCGGGCCAAAAATCCGACCCCTTCGGTCTTGGCTCGTCCCACTTGCCGGTTTTGCCTCCTTGGTCCATCTTTCAACCCGATTTCTCCCTAGTTGTCCTCGTTAGCTCCTTGTATATCGGGGTGGTCCAAAATTGCCTATAATAGATTTCATAATTCAAAATTATCTCATTTTATTGCTAAAAAATACATCTATGTGGTGATGTTAAATGTTATAATTCCAATGTATTAAATTTATGTTGACATGACAACATTTCTATCGACATTTTCACATGTCTATAGATTCAATATGAGGGATGAATCAACATTTCCATTATACTATAAAAAAATCGATAAAAATATAAAACAAAAAAAGGAATGAAATAGAACTAATATGAAGGTAATATTAAATAAGCATTTTAAAATATTTTTAATTTAAATATTTTTTAAATGTTATAAAATATTTTTAAAAAATATCTGTTGGCATCAACATTTTATCTATATTCCTATCAATATATCGACATTTTTATAAAATTGAGCCCTTGACATTTATGCGACATCGATGTTTTAACCTTTAGTTAGCCCATTGTTTTTAACATATTTTCTTGAAGTTACTTTCTAAAAATTATTTTTTTTTTAAAGGATGCTTTATTTTAAAAGGTTTTTTTTTAAAGGATGTATTTTATTACGTTTAAATTCTATTTTAGGTTCTCAACTTTCATACTTATCTTATTTTGAAATATTATATTATAGTTTTTTTAACTTCATATAGAAAAATCAACTTTCTTTCTCAATACTAAATTTCTAACACTATATGAACTTGTATTTTAGTTCTTGGAACTTTTAGATTCTTTTTTCCTAATTGTGCCCCTAAAATTTTACAGTGTCTATATCTGTTAGTTTCTTTACTTCAAAAAAAAAATAATAATAATAAAACATTCTAGTCCTTATCTTTATTTTGTTTTCGACAAATCAATTAATGTAGTTTTGAAGTATTTTGATATGAGCATGATTCCTAGCCACATAGGTTAGAGATGAATATTCAAGTGGATATTAGATGGAAAAATAATATAGAAAATAAGTTTATTACAAGTTCAATGGCTAAAATAAATATTTTAAAATTTCGAAAACAAAATGGAACGATCTTGAAAGTTTAAGAACCAACGTAGATATTTTGAAAGTTTAAGAATCCATTGAAATTTAAACTTTTAAATTACATGTACTTAATTTGAAATTAAAACTTCATAGGATTAAAAAAAAAATAATAAAATTAAAATTAAAAAAAAAAAAAAAAAAAAAAAAAAAAAAAAAAACCCTCAATTTTCACCCTAAACTTGTAGGAGTTTGTGTCAATTTTTTACTAAAATTTTTAATCTCATCAATTTAAAGAACCATAAACTTAATCACATATCACAATTTTAACTCAAGTTCAATTTCCATTAAGTTTACCCCAACTTTTATCGAAATGTAAAGGTAAATGTTATAAATCACAAATTTAAAAAAAAAAAAAAACAAACAAAAAAAGAATTTAAGCTTTTGTACAAATTAATTTTGATTATTAACAAGACCAAGGAGTAAATAAAATTTTCAAAACTTACAAATTTCAACAATAATTTACAGTTTTAATGTCACTTTTCTTTGAAGCTTCATTAATTTTGCACTAGACACATGTTTTATATTCATTAAAGGATTTCACAAATAAAAGTCTATTAGAAAGTAAAAAAAAATTAATAATATTTATTCAAGTTTTTAGATTAAGATAGCAACCAAGTTTAAGATACAATTTGATTAAATTATAAGGTTAAATTGATAGATGAAAATGAATATTTTTTCAATTTTTTCTGAAAATTAGATGAAGAAAAGAGGAGGGAAAAAAACAATAAATAATAATTAAAAAAAATCATTTAGAAAAAAAAAATAGTGGGAAACATTCGATCATATCCAAAAAGTGGAAACACGGAAACGGGAGTCTTCCGGCGAATTGAGGCCGTTGATTTTGGAGGATCCATCTGATGGGAGATGGGGCCCACTAATAGGACCACGCGTCATGGTAGGAGTGGCCCACAATAACAAAGTGTGTTGACGTGGCAGAATCAGAATATTGCCTTTCTTTTCCTTCCATGTACATCACTTTTGTCAACACTTGCATTCAATTAATCATTTTCATCATCAAGTTTAAACCTTAAAATTAAATGGATAATTGTAATGGGTGGCAACATGAAGGTAAATAATTACAAATATAGCAATTCTTAAAAATATTTGCAAATATGGCAAAATTTTTGAATTAATTTTTTATATTCCTAAATTGCCCCTGTGTGCCCATCTTCTTCTTCCTCGTCAGTTTTTTTTTTTATTATTGATATAAAGTCTTTTTATTACTGATAGATTCTATCACTGATAGAATAAAGTTTCTATCAGTGATATTTCTATCACTGATAGATTCTATCAGTGGTAGAAAAATTTTCTATCGGCGATAGAAAGTTTCTATCACTAATATTTCTATGACTGATAGATTCTATTAGTGGTAGAAAAATTTTCTATCAGTGATAGAAAGTTTCTATCACTGATAGAATAGAAGATTTCTATCACCAATAGAAACTTTCTCTGTCAGTGATAAAATATTTCTATCACTGAGATAGGTTCTATCAGTGATAAAAAAAACTTTTTATAGAAAATCATAGAAAAACTTTTGATAAAAAATCTTTCAATCTCTGACCACCCATAAAAATCTTTCTATCACCGATATAATCTATGAGTGATAGAAAAGCTTTCTATCAGTGATAAAAGATTTCTATCACTGATAGAAATTTTTACTATTCTATCAGTGATATAAAGATATTCTATCAATGATAGAAAACTCTTGATAGAAAATCTTTCAATCTCTGATAGAACCTATCAGTGATAGAAATCTTCTATCACTTATAGAAATTTTTTCTATGAGTGATAGAAAAAATTTCTATCATTCATAGAAAATCTTTCTATGAGTGATAGAAAAACTTTCTATCTCTATCACTGAGACTGATAGAAAAACTTTTCGTGAGTTATAGAAAATCTTTCTATCAGTGATACTTTTCTATCATTGATAGAAGATCTTTTGTTTCTATCAGCGATGATGATACATGGTGAAATCGAGCATTGAAAAATAAAGCAAAAACGAACGATTATAGAAATCAAACACTGAAAAGCAAAAACCAAACACTGATAGAAAACCAAATAACAACAACCAAACACTGATAGAACACCGAACAAGTGATAGAAAAATATCTATCGTCGATAGAATCTATCAGTGAAAGAAAATTTCTATCACTGATAGAATCTGATAGAAAATCTTTCTATCACTGATAGAATCTATCAGTATAGAAAAACTTTCTATCAGTGAAAGAAAATTTGGAGGGGTATTTTAGTAAATGCAACACACAAACTATTAGATTTTGCCATTTTTGCAATTTTTTTTTGTGGGTTGCTAGATTTGCAAATATTTTGGTCCATATTGCTATTCTTGCAACCGGCGCAAATTAAATTACATGTTTTTGTCTTCGTTTCATTTTTATTTTTATTTTTAAATTTGTATGTATTTATTCTGTTTGACGTTTTTTAACTTTGAATTATTCTCTTAATTTCAATTTTAGCTAGTTTATTAGGTTTAAATCTTAATTTCAAATTTTCAAAAAAAAAAAAAAAAAATCTTAATTTCAATTTGATCTCTCTATATGCTTTTAAAAGTTTCTTTACCATTTTTAATATTTGAATAAAGTTTAACCAGACATCTTCGTCATTAGTGAGAATTAGTTGAAATTAAAAGGAACAAATTCTTTTTTCAGTAATGTGGAAGTTTTGACAATTCACATGGATTGAAAAATATGAATTTGATAGTCAAACTTTAGGCATTATTTTGATCAAAGTATGCAACTGGAAATTAGGGGTTAATCCTATTATAATCCCAGTTGAACTTAATGTAACTCTTATAATGCATGCACCCTTACAAAATATTCTTAATCTACATCACCAAAAATTTTTAAAATTAACGACTTGTTTGGTAGGCAATTCATATTTTGTTTTATGTTTTCGGATTCACTGAGTTCAGTGAATATACATTTGACAAATGTGTTTTTGAAAACTGTTTTCAGATTTTGTGATCCAAATAGTGAAAATTTTGAAAACATTTTTTTTTTTTTTTATGTTTGTATTGTATCCATATTTTTAATTTGAAATTTTTTAAATGCAGAATCAAATTAAAAAAAATAAAAACTTTAATAAATACAGTATTTCATGTTATAAATTCAATTTATTTTTGTGAAATTAAAATTTGTATAATATAATGTATTATAAATTATATGTTATTATAAAATAATAATTAAAAAAAATTATAACTTATAACGTGTTTATAAAATTAATTAATAATAGTTTATATTCAACTTAGTATGGAGTTGATAACTACACATAGTTTATGGTTTATAAATACATTATCAAACACATTTTGAACAATTATTTACATTGGGATCCAATTTCTGAATCTGCTACTAAACACATATCTAAAGACATAGAATACAACTTTGTTTTCATTGAATCCTTTGTGTTTCAAATTTATGTTTTTAGATCACCAACCAAACGCAAAGATTAATTGTACCTATTTTTTTCTGTTTTCTTTCCTAACATTTTTTTTAATCATGGAAACTACTCTTGAAAACATTTTAAAAATTCTATGCTTAGTTACAAAATCTAAAAAAATAATATAAGTTAGGGAAAAATACACTTTTGGTCCCTGAGATTTAGGTTAAGTGACACTTTGGTCCCCGAGTTTTCAAACTCAACAAAAATACCCCCGAGGTTTGAGATAAGGAGCAATTTGGTCCCTGCCGTCAATTTTTCTGTTAAACCCTAACGGTAAGCTGACGTGGCACTATTATTTTAATTAAAAAAATTAAATTTTAATTTTTTTAAATAAAAAATATAAAAATATTAAATATATTATTATTTTTAAAATTCTCTCTCTTCTCCATCTTCTTTCTTCTCCACCTTCTTTCTCCCTCCATCTTCTTCCTTCCCCCTCCCATCTTCTTCAACTCCGGTGGCCGGCCGCCGCCGGCTGCCGGCGAGCGGCGGCGGCGGCGGTCGCCGAAATTTTTTTTTTTTCTTCTTTCTTCTTCTTCTCTTCTTCCCTTTTTCTTCTTTCTCTTCATTTCTTCTGTTTTTTTTTTTTTTTTTAAAGAAGGGAGTTTCGGGGAGGAGGAGCTCCTCCTCCCCTTCCCATTTCAGATCTGAAACGGGAGGGGGAGGAGGAGCTCCTCCTCCCCGATTCCGGCGTCGAATCGGACGGTTTATCTTTTCACCCTTTATTCAGCCACCATTTCTTGGTTTCTTTTTCACATCCTATATATTCTATTTGTTATTTAGCCTTTTCTTTCTGCCATAACACAATTTCTTCAAAAATTTAATAACCAAACAAACTTTGAGCTTCAAACTAGAAGACGAAAAAGAATTACCCAACAATTCTTTAATCAAAGCTGTCTTTAAGCTTCAATCAAACCGTCCGAAACTATTAATCAGAGAGTTCTAAGATTACGGTCGAGGTTACAGTACTTTAACTGAGTTTCGAAGGAATTTAAACGAAACATCATCAACCAAGTCTTACCTAAAGGGACAGGAAACTTGCTGAACAGAGTTCTAAATCGCTCGAATTCGTATGGATTGGGTACTCAGATTTGAAGTCGATCAGATCGTGCGTGTTGTGGGCCGAGTGTCAAAGCGCCGATTGAAGGATGTGTCGCCGCTATTCAAAGGATGAACATTCTGTCGTTCATTCGAAGAACCGTTGGAGATGGAGGTCGCGCGGGTGTGGGTCGGCACGCGAAGTAGAAAACGCGAGGGGGTAAAGGTCACCGGCGCTCGCGAAAAATTGTTGCTGTGAAGACCAATCGCCGGTGTTTGTTCGAGGAAGAAGATGTCCGTCGATCGTCGAGCTCGGTTGCTGCAGTCGCTAGAAGCTCGTGGGTCTGCACCGCCGCCAAATCAAGATCTCGCTGTCGCGTGAGAGAGGCTGCGGGGTCGTGTTCTGGTCGCCCACCTCATCTTCGGCGTCGAAAGCGAATGGGGTTTTCCCCTTCGTTTTCTTTTTTTTCTTTTTTCTTTTTAAAAAAAAAAACAGTGAAAAGAGGGAGGAAGAAGAAAAATAAAAAAGGGAAGGGAGAAATTAAAAAAAAAAAAAAAAAAAAAAAGAAAAACCAGTCGCCGGCGACGGCGAGTGGTGGCCACCGACCGCCGGAGATATGAAGAAGAAGAAGGAAATGATGAAGAGGAAGAAGATGGAGAAGAAGAAGGGAAGTAAGGAAAGAGAATGAGAAATAATTAAAAAATAAAAAATAAAAATATTATCTTATTATTTAATATTTTTTATCTAAAAAAAATAAAAAATAAAAAAAAAATTATTAAAATAATAGTGCCACGTCAGCAACCGTTAGTATTTAACAGAAAAATAGACGGCAGGGACCAAAGTGCTCCTTATTTCAAAACTGAGGGGTATTTTTGTTGAGTTTGAAAACTCAGGGACCAAACTGTCACTTAACCCAAACCTCAGGGACCAAAAGTGTATTTTTCCCTATAAGTTAAATTACAAATTTAGTAACTTTGAGATTCGTGTCTAATTGGTTCTAGGACTTTGAAAATTATCTAATAGCTTTTTGAACTTTCAATTTTGTGTCTAATATGTCCTTCAACTTTAAATATCTAATAGGTCCTTAAACGTTCAATTTTGTGTCTTTTTAAATTTTCAATTTATGTTTAATAGGGTCCTTGACCTATTTGACATTTTTTAAAATTCATAAATCTGGTAGACACGAAATTGAAATTTTAGTTGTAAAACAAAATTAAAAATTTAAGGTTTTACTAGACATAAATTCAATTTTATATCTAATAGGTCAACTCATTTTTAAAGTCAACAAGAGAACAGTACACTGACATAAAACTTTTACCGTCACCAAAAGGGTAATTTTAGATATGTAGGAGACTTATTTGACCAATAGTCTAAATTTGGGTTCTTTAAATTTAAGCAATTATTCAAATTATTTTTTTTTTATAGAAGGCAAAAGAAAAAAAAAATATTGCATTTGAAAATTGGTATTGGGTTATTAAATCAGGGGCTAGCACTTTCACTTTCACTTTGATTAGGAAACTCCAAAAAAATCATAATTTGGTTCTTAATGCATGGTTGTTATACATATTGGGGAGTTTGCTTTTTGACAAATGTTTTTTTTTTTTTTTTTTCTTAATTTCTTAAGAAAGCAATATCACACCAAAGATCCAATTCTTCACAGTCCCAATCAATAACAACTCAAATAAATTGCTCAACATTTTTCATCCCTCAACCTACTAAACTAATTGGGTTTCAATAAAAAAGGTCCCATTTATTTATTTAATTTTCTCTTCTTTTAAAGAATTTTGTATGTGATTAATTCAAAAAAAAAAAAAAAAAAAATTGGTCCACCACAACTTAATTTTCTATTGGAATTTGTTGTATTATGGAGCTCTTTTGTGCCAAATTTTCAATTTCCCTTCCTTAGAACTTGGAGTATAAATAGTAATGAGAGGGAGAAAAATATATATAGAAAGAAGATAGAAACATAAACTTGAAAATTTAAATAGCAGCAGACTTAAATATAGTTCAACAGATCAAGATCATAGTATCAAAAGGTCAGAAATTTGAATCTCTCTAACCCTAATTGTTGTTGAAAATAATGTTTAAAGTTTGAATATCAAATTCATAAAGTTAGCTCACTCATTTTTATCTACCTTCTCTCCATGGGTATATAGTTAATTCACACATTTTTTCCTATTTTTAAACCCCACAAAAACCTTTTTTCTTTTTGTGCAAACCCTATAAGTAAAACTCCGTCAGATAACCATTTGGCTTTTAAAAATTAAGCTTATAAACGTAACTTCTACATATAAGTTTCTTTGTTATGTTATCTACCTTCTTTAATTTACATGTTTTCAAAAACCAAGTCAAGTTTTATAAACTAAAACAAGTAGTTTTCAAAAACTTTGTTTTTGTTTTTGGAATTTGGCTAAAAATTCAAATGTCTTCTTAACCAGTACGAAAAGCATAGTAAGAAAATTGAAAGAAAAAAAGCATAATTTTCAAAAACAAAAAACCAAAAACCAAATGGTTATCAAACCGGGGCCTGAGTTGGCCCATTACCACACGTTGATAGGAAATATACAATGCAATCGTGAAATTAGTAATGATAATATATGAGAATGTCAACTTGAGCATAATTCAAGTGGTTGAGACAGATAACTTTAACTTTAAGGTTAGAGATTCAAATCTTTTCACCTCACACATTGTTGAACTAAAAATAATAATTTATAAGATTCAATCAATCTCATATATAGAAAACAACCACTAAGGTCCCGTTTGATAACCATTTGATTTTTTGTTTTTGAAAATTAAGTTTACAAACACTACTTCTACCTTAAGTTTCTTTGTTTTTTTTTTTTTTTTTCATTACCTTCTTCCCATGTTTTTAAAAACCAAGCCAATTTTTGAAAACTAAAAAAAGTAGTTTTCAAAAACTTGTTTTTGTTTTTGGAATTCGGCTAGGAATTCATATGTGTCCTTAACAAAGATGAAAACCATGGTAAGGAAATTGGAAGAAAACAAACATAAACTTCAGAAACCAAATGGTTATCAAACGGAACCTAAAATTACGAAGTTGAATCTAGAGGAACCAAATTTGATAATTTAACTTATTTCTTAACAAGCAAAGCAAAAGAGTTTCCAACCTTAAATAGAAACTCTAAATCTACTTTTTTTTTTCTTTTTTTTGAGTACCCAACTAAATTTTATTGGATGAGTCATTAATACTAATAGTTGGAAAGATATAATTAATAAGGAAATGAAAGGTTGCTATCATTAATTAAATTTCAAGTAGGAGTTTAAATGAATTAAATGAGACATTAAGTCACTTAGCAAGAAACAATGATTAAGTTAGTGATTAATATAGTTTAATGATGATGATGATATGAATTTAATTACTTAGTCTCTTTTGTCCTTAACGTAAGAGCATTGAATAAGATATGAATTTGAAACCACCTCCAACAAAAACCCTAATATATATATATATTTATTAATTAAACTCAGCTAGGGTTAGGAATAGGATGGTGACAAGCACAAAATTATATGTTAATTATAGATAGTCCATTTAAATTAAGGCAAAAAACCACTCATATGGAAATTGTGGTAAGATAATTTAATTTTCCTATTGCAATAATGACCTTTTGGAGCTATACATTTGAGATGAGACATCATTTATCATAGAAAAAAAAAATAATAACTTTTATCTTATGTTAAAAAAAAAAAAAAAAAGTCAAATTAGTTATTAAAGACCCATTTTAATGCTATTGTTGTTTTATAGTTTTAGAAAGTAAACTTTAACAATGAAGTGAGATTGGACTTCTATTACCAATTAGTTTTCATATTATGATTAACTATTTTAATCACTAATTCACCCTTTTGATCTTTAAAAATAGACTATTCATATTAATTATGTGAATTATGTGAGACTTTAAAGAAGAATCCTCTTTATGTCAATCTACTTTTTTTTTTTTTTAAATTACATTTTAATTTAATAGCATTGTATAAAAAGAACTCTCGACAATTAATTTTCAACAAATTTTTAAAAATTTTTTAGTTTAACAATAAGTGGAGATGAGAGAATTCAAACTCTTGATCAAGATCGATGACACATACTTTTATGTCCGTTGAGTTATACTTCATTTGAGAATAAATTTTTAAGCTGATAATTTATAAATAGTTTGAATATTTTTTTTTATTTTAAACTTAGACTAACCCAAATTTGTTACTCTTATAACCATAGATGGTCAGGGTTAATCCTAAAAATAAGATTAAAAAAGCTACAATAATGTAACTTTCAAAATCTTAGGTAAATAAATAAAATCTAAAAATTACAAAACTACGTGGGGAAATTTGTACGGATGACCTAATTTCGTTAGGGCCTCCGAAAATAGATCATCCGTACAATTTTCCCAACTACATGGTGATGTTTTTTGTATTTTTTAAAAATGAAAAATGATGCCACTTGTCATTGGTGTATTTAAACATATGTATCTACTTAAGAAGCCATCTATATTTTGTAATTATTGATATATTAATTGTCCACTTTGATGGTAGAGTTGATCTATTTTTAAAATAGTTGTTTTTCTTTCTAGAAAAATGTTACATAAATTCTCTTTATTTGATGGCAACTAGGAAAATTAATAAATTTCAGGTTGGTGATCATATCTTTTGTCCCCTTCTTCCTCAGTTCTCAGTCCTTAAATTTTGTGTTAAGGTAACCATTCAAATAATTTCAAATATATTTTTTTTTATAAAATATTCAACAAAAACCTTACATAAAAATGCCTTTTGTAAATTCATGGGGTTAAAATATCATTTTCAAGGTTGAAATTTAATCTTTATATTTTCAATAAATATTAAAATTAGTCCTCATAATTAATTTGAATGAAGTTATTTTTTATATGAACTTTGCAAAATAATAATAATTATTATTATTAGATAAAAGACACAATGTGAAAATATGTTTTCAAAGCTAATTATTTTTTAAAAATTAACCATAAACTAACAATAGAAAACAATTTAAAACTTATTGAAAGTGTCCGTCCAAGAACTAAATTTTAGACCGTTAAAAGTACAAGAACTAAAATAAAACAAGTCACAAAGTATAGAGGCCAACCAAAATGCTATAATGCTTACGACATGACACAAAAAGTATGAACGTAAAAAGTCAAATGTTAAAATTTCAAACAAAAGTTACATTACATAATTATTCGATCCTACCATGTTTAGTGGAATATATTTTTTTGAGGGAATCTTTTTCTACTTATGAGTTAAAATAGAGATAAAAACGAAAGAAAGATAAATATTAGTGGGAATCATAGGCAATGGTAGCTGAATTGTGAGTATTTATTTTGTAGGAATTGATATAGACGAAATGAATGGATCCAAAATTTGGAATGATGGAATAATTTTGAAGTTTTGAATTCATGGGGGGAAATGGTCCAAAACCGAAGCCCCTGGTCAGAAAAAAAAAAGTAATAATTATATATAATAGGGTAAAGTAGAATGGTCCAAGGAAATTGCAGAAAGAAAATAATAATAATAATAATAAATAATGGAAGAAAAAATGAAATTAAAAAAAGAAAAGAGTTGGTTTATAGAAAAAAAGTGAAAAAAAAGAAGAAGAAGGACCATTCTATGCGGAGAAACAAAAGTGGAGTTGCTAGTTTCCTACGTAGTTACAATTTTCGATTTCTGAAAAAAGCTGTTCACTTTTTCTTTTGTTTCTCTGTCAGTACGCTGCACAGGATTCTTACCTCTCCTCCCTATTTCTCTCTCTCCTTTTTTATTTTTTTTGGAAAATTTTTGAACTCCAACTTTCAATTTTATCAAATTTAACATCAAATTTAATAAATTGTATCAATTTGAACCTCAAACTTGCATAAGTATTGCAATGTAGACATTTGGTCAAATTGTGATTTGAATTACCATTAAAACATGTAATTGAACATTTCCACTTTTTTTTTTTTAATTCACATTAAATTTGTAGGAGTAACTCTTTATCAGAAGAAATCAAATATCTTAAACTATTCTTCTCATTGTTATAAAAAAAAAAAATCATAAAGCTATTGACAACAAGGAAAACTCAACAAATATGAGAAATAAAAGCTCGAAATTTCTTTGTTTTCATTTTCTACTTTGTACATTCTTCTAATTAGCAATAAAAAAACATTAAAAGAAGAAGAAAAAAAAAAAGCCTGCAAAGTAGTTCCAATGGTTTGTTTATTGTTAACCTTGTGAAAATGTGGTTGGAAATGTTGACATGCTATAGAAAATTCAATAACATGGTACTAAGGTTTATGAATCTTTTTTTTTTTTTTTGGGTTAAAATATCATTTTGATTTTTAGTTTTTGTATTTTCAAATGTCCAGATTTAGCTCATGAACTTCCACAAAGTAGTTTCAATGGTTTGTTTATTGTTAACATTCTCTAAAAAAAAATTTAGTCTCTATTAGATTTTCTCTATAAGTTTTGTAGACATATTTACATTTGTCTTTTCTTGTAAGAAAAATTATTACTATAACTTAACCAATTTCTATGAAAATTAACCAAAGTGTCTCATTAGTAACTTTAAATTTTGTGTCTAATAGGTTGTTATTGAAATTTAAATATGTTTAATAAATTCTTAACCTTTCAATTTTATATCTAATTGGTCATTGTTGACATATTTAACATTTTTTTTTTAAATTTATGGATCTATTAAATACAAAACTACATTTTATACCACAAAGAATATCGACTTTCAATTTTGTGCTTGCCAGATTTGTGAATTGATTTTAGTGTTTAATTGGTAGAAATCTATCCAGACAAA
The DNA here is from genome assembly GCA_036850905.1 of Luffa acutangula. Classification (NCBI taxonomy): domain Eukaryota; kingdom Viridiplantae; phylum Streptophyta; class Magnoliopsida; order Cucurbitales; family Cucurbitaceae; genus Luffa; species Luffa acutangula. Next base: position 45,960,519 of record CM072097.1, on the reverse strand, counting down.
ATTGAAAGTGTATGGACCTGTTAAAGACTTTTAAAATTTAGATTTATTAGAGAAAAGATTAAATGTTTGATTTGTTACACACTTTTTTTTAGTTCACGGATATATTAGATATAAACTTGAAATTCTATGAATTAAACTTGTAATTTAACCAAATTTCTTTTAGTTTTATAATTTCTAATGATTGTTTTGTTATCATGAATAAAAAAAATAGTTGTTTTGTTATCTAATACATATCCAACCAACTTATATTATTTCAATACATGTTCAAATAAGTGTGTTAATACACATATTTTAAGACTATAAAAAATGACCATAAAATAATAACAAAAATCAAAATTATTAATATTTTTAAAAACCAATTGTAGATTAAAGAAATAAAAATAATCTAAAATTTTAAGAATAAAAATAGAGGACAAAGTTCACCAATAATGTAGTTAAAAAAACAAATGACAAAATTAGAGTAGTTTTGAAAACATTAATTTTAATAATGTAAATAAAAAAACAAATTATAAATTTGAGGTAAGAGAGAAAAGTATTGACAAAAGTAGGGTAGTTGGTGTCAGAAATGAACTCGTGTACCATGGACGCGATTTAGGGTGGTCTACGTGGCGGTGATGAGGTGGTAAAAATCGTGTACGTTGTACACGAGTTTGCAAAGAAATCGTGTACGATGTACACGATTTCCATATTTAGAAATCTCGTACCACGTACACGATTTCCATATTTGGCAATTTCTATATTTAGAAATCGTGTACCACGTACACGATTTCCATATTTGGCAATTATTTTTTTAATAAAAATATTTTTTCCTTTTATATCCTATAATATGTTATATATATATTTTTATATATTTGTCTGTGTAAAATTAAAAAAAAAAATTAAAGAGAAAACATTAACTAATTTACAACCGTATTCAACCCTTACTAAACATTAAAATAAACATATAGATCATATAGTATATATATATATATATATATATATATATATATATATATATATATATATATATATTTTGCAAGTTTTAAATAATATATAAAACAAATGATAAATAAAAAAAAAATGAAAAGAAAAAGCAAATAGCCAGTTTTGATCCCTAGCACTCTAGAACCTTTGTTAATATTTTAGCCACTGAACCAAAAAAATGAATTGAAGTATGAGTTTAAAAATGTTTTACTTATTCTTACCAAACTCGTGTACATGGTACACGAGTTCGACGTGGAACTCGCGTACCTCGTACGCGAGTTTTGTGTTTCTGGTGCGAATTTCTCCACAGTGACACTACTTGGAGATGTGGCATGTAAATCGCGTACACGGTACGCGATTTACACTTGGAATCGTGTACCAAGTACACGATTTAGCAAAAACGTGACCAATGTACACGATTTAGGTACCCCAGATTTGGAATTAGTTTTTAAGCTACCCTAAATGTGTTTTTTGTTTTTTAAATTACATTATTTTAAAAAAAAAATCCCAGATTTAATGGAAGTATTTTTCTAAAAAAAAAAAAAAAGTTCGAATCCCCTCATTCAATATAGTTGAATTTCAAAAGAAAAAGAAATTATTAGTTAATAATAACATGTAAATTAACAAAATATGAGTCCATTTCAATTTAAAATTGTTGCAAAAAAAAAAAAAAAAAGAAGTTGTCTCAATAATTTCCACAATGTCTTCCCTATTGCGTGTAGGTTTTCAATGCCATCCCATAATTTACAATGTAATGAAGAAAAATATATATATTTGAACTAATAAACCAAGTATATAGCTTTATTGACTTTAGCATAATTTAAATATATATACGATCAAGCATTTATCTTTTCATGATATATTGAAAAATACTAATAAATTTCTGACATCAAAATGCATTTTGATGTCAAAGTGAGCATATGTCAAGAGTAATGGACATGTATCCTTGACTAAGATGTTGGAATTTCCCACTCCAAATGTTGCTTAATCTAAAAAAAATCCAACATTTTTATTTAGGGAAGTATTTGATATTTCACTATTAAAATGTAGCAAAAGAAAAACTTTAAGATTGACTACAAGATTTTTTTTTAAAGAAAATCATAATTACATATTAAATTATTCAAATTGAACTTTAAAAAATCACAAAAATTAGCATTCATAAGAATATAGTTGTGAATAGTGACTTGTCACAAGAATCTCCCACATACCTAACCATAAATCTCAAAAAAAAAAAAAAAACAAACAAACAAACAATGTTAATATAATTTTGTATCCCGTGATAATTACAGTGAATTAAGGATAGATGTCTTTGATCAAAAGATTAGAAGTTTTGATCCTCTACTTTCATATGTTGTTGAACTTTGAAAAAAAAACAATGTTATTAAAATATAAACTAATTTCAATAAGATGTGAATTATGTAACGATACTCATCAATAAATAAAATCGAAATGGAGTAAGTGAAAATAGAATATATATATATATATATATATGTATATTAGTAGAAGATCCTTCCGTACAATCTTACCTTTTGGAAGGTGGAGATTTTTCCTTTGATGGAAAAAGGTGTCTGTGTACTGTGTGCCAACAATTCTATATCTTCACATTTTTAAAAGCATCTCTTCAATTTATTTTATGCTTTTTTTTAAGAAAAATTCCATTCATAGATTATGATTTCTTTTGTTTTTAATCTCTTCTTTTATTCAGTTTGTAATTGTACCATGCATTATTGCAAATTTCTCCAAAAAAAAATAAAAAACTATCTTCACATTTTTGGGTTTGGTTTTTAGAAATCTTGCTTAAAAGCAAATATTCTATTTTTAACCCAAAAAAAAAAAAAAAATCTCTAACCTCATAATCATTTGAATTATGCTTATATTGGCACATCTACAAAGTTGTTAATTTATTATTTTTTTTCATTCAAACAACCTCTTAGTCTTAGATCATCTTTTACCAATATTTTGTTTCAATTAAAAAAAAAAAAATTGCAAATACATTTCTTTCTTTAAATATCTTAAAATTCAATAGATAGAATCACTGAACAAGAAAACTCTACATCAATCTAGTACATTATTGAAATTGGTAAGACGATCGAGTCAATATTTGATTAATCGAACACACTAGTATAAAGACTTGGTATATGGTCCCCCTAATTTCTAAATTCACATGGTAAGAAAATGTATAGAAAAGTAATAAATATAATAAAATGAATTGAATTTTAATTTTAATTGTTTTTTTTTTAATTTTTTACCAACTTTATTGGAAAGAGGGTATAAATATGGATGGAATTTTGGGGTTTGTATTAAAACAGAACGTTTTTCGACCCATAAAATCTAAATGAAAGTTACGTAAGGGAAAAATGCAGAGCAGCAGAGATGGTTTGATTTAATTTAATTTAATTTTTGAAAAAAATGGAGGGTTTTTCTAATGTGCGCAGGAAGAAGGTGGTGTAGGTTAGTAAAGGAGTGATGACGTATGGGCATTGGGGAAAGGAAGAGGAAGAAATTGGTAAACGGCGGAGAAAGGTTTGATTATAGGACCACCTGCTTTTACACACACACGAATATTTACTCTCTTTTCCACTCTCCTTCTCTACGCGTGTACACCACGCTCTTCTCACTTTCTAAATATTTATTTTAGGTTTAGATGCTATTTTGGTTTTATACTTTTCGTTTAGGTTCATTTTGGACTCTATACCTTTAAAAAGTATCCAATTAAGTCCTTTTTTTTTTTTGCAAAGGTAAATTTTATACCTAATGGAAACCCTTTAATAAAAGTTATGACTATATTTTAAGAAAATTAGAGCCTGTTCGGTAGACAATTCAAATTTTGTTTTATGTTTTTAAATTCACTGAATTCAGTGAATATGTGTTTGACAGAGTGTTTTCGAAAAAAAAAATTCGGATTCTGTGATCTAAATAGTGGAAATTTTGAAAACAATTTTTTTTTCTATGTATTCGGATTTTGAATTTGAAAATTTTAAATGCAGAATTAAATTAAAAAGATAAAAACCTTAATAAATAAAATATTTCATGTTATAAACCCAAACCATTTTTAAGAAATTAAAATTTGTATAATATAATATATTCTAAATTATATGATATTGTAAAATATAAAAACCTTAAATAAATAAAATATTTCATCTTATAACATGTTTATAAATTAATAATAGTTTATATTCAACTTAATATATTTAGTCGATAATTACAAATAATTGATGGTTTATAAATATATTATCAAACACATTTGGAACAATTGTTTAAATTGAGATCCAATTTCTAAATTTGCTACTAAACACATATCTGGAAACATAAAATACAACCATGTGTTTCATTGGCTCCTTTGTTTTCAAATCACTAACCAAGCACACCCTCTTAGTAAGTGAAATATCATGTTAAAATTATGATTAAAAGAATGAGAACAAATTGAAAATGAAGGGACCAAATTTGTCTTTTTTAAAAGTATAGAGACCAAAATAACAATTTGAAAGTACAAAGACCAAGATGAATTACCAAAGCCCAAAGTACATGAATGAAAATGAACATTTTGAAAATAGAGGGACCAAAGTGAACCAAAGTCAAAAGTACATGGATCAAAATAGTATTTAAACCTTTATTTAAACTATAAATTTAGTCTTTTAAAATACTAATAAATAAGTTTCTAAATTTTAAAAAGTGTCTAATGGATCTCTAAAATTAAAATTTCATGTATAATAAAACATTACACTTCTAAATTTGTGTCTAATAAACCCGTAATTTCTAAGAAATGTTGATTGAGTTAAGAACTTGTTGGATAGAAAATTCAAAACTCAATGATTTATTAGACACAAAATCTAATTTTATGTCTAGTAAATTCGTTAATTTAAAAAAAAATGTTAAAATATATCTAATACCTATTAGACACAAATTTAAGAGTTTATAAACCTATCATACCTATACTACATTAGAGGTTCGGTTGGAATGACTTTTTAAGTGTTTTAAAAAAGTGTTTTTAAGTGTGAAAGAAAATGTATTTAAATTAAACACTTAAAAAGTCATTCCAAACATACACTATATTTATCACAAAAAAAAAAAAAAAAAAAAAGTGTTTCTTTAATAGCTTTTTATTTTTGTTTTTCATACATGCTTATAGTTAATTAATGTTATCTTTTTAAATAGTTTCACAATTTTGACTACTTGAAATGTTGCTTCAATCACTTATTTAATTACATTTATGATAAAAGGTTTCTCTTTAATTAAATAGTTTAATTATTTTTAAACGACTCACTTCTTTTTTTTTTCTTAATACTCTCGCATTATATATCTCTTTAAATAGCTTCACTTTTTTGACCGTTGCCAATGTGTTTATTTGATTCCAAATCGATGTCCCCAAATGCTCTTTATTAGAAAATAAATGTCTTTTTTTTTTAGAGAGAAATTGGAAAATAAATGTCACTATATTAGTTTTGAGCTACTCATTTAATATTAATATTTAATAAAAACCAGAAATTCCAACTATAAATTTTATCCTAATTATTCTAATACATTAGGTGTAGATATTTTTTAGGTCCTGATATATCAAATTTGAGTAATAAAATGGTGAAAAATACAATTATTCCGTTGTTTGTTAAGCATATAATATTACTTGCGAAAAAAAAAAATTAAAACTAGGAAACATAAAGTGGTTAAATTATACATTTTACTTTATTACTTTTTCGTTTTTTCCCTCAATTTTATTCCTATAATTTTAAAAGCTCAGTTTTTTTTTTTTTTCAAAAAATTTTAAAAGCTTAGTTTCATGTCCTATACTTTGATTTATTAATTTAATTATCTCTCTTGATGACCTCTAAAATTAAAAGCAAGAATCTTGAATTCATATTATATTTGACCCTCTATCCCAGCATTTCCTTTATTATAACTTAATGGTAATTTTTAAGAAAAATGATGAGAAAGTCACTTAACCAAAACGTTCTCTAAGTTAAAATATTTAATTATGAATCTCTTAATGAATGAGCCGAAAAGGAAAGTATGCCTTCTAAATTAAGTTTAAATGTTTAACTGAAGTACACTACTTACTTATACTTACATAGTCTTAAATCTCTCACGTTTCAAAATTTGCTTCTTTTGCATAGAAGCCTACCATAAACCTTTTTTTGTTCATACTTTCTCTATTATACGCCGACAATTATTATCTAATGTGAACTTTGATAGTCAAATCTCTATCATTAACATGAAGACTAATTAACATAGAGTTGTATCATAGTCAACAAACTTTTAACAATCATTAATCCTAACAACGGTTAAATTTAATAATTTATATAGAAACCACAATTGACACATGAAAAACAATATGGTAAAATCAAATAGAAAAATAAAAATAAAAATTTAGGACAGCCTTAGCTTAGTGATAGCCGCCATTTTTCAAAAAAGAGTTTTGTAAAAATTAATTTAATTTAAGATATATGTTTTTAAAAAATAATATTCACATTGTCTAAAAAAAAAAAGGTGAAAATGAGTGGTTTTGAGAGAATTATAATGTAAGACCAACATCCAAGTGGTAGTTCGCATTATGATGTGGCAGACATTTGTTCCATAGCAATTTATTATGCTCATAAATGGCTAATAAAAGTAACAAACTTTGTAAGATGCCCAATATACAATGAATATTTGTCAATAATAATAATAATCATAATAAAAATAAAAATAAAAACAAAATGTTCAACCACACCTTTTTTCTAAAGGAATTTATTGTGCAATAATATGTTGGAATAACAAGTTGTTTGTTAAAAAAAAAAACAAGTTGTTTGTATTTGTATGATAGTGTATAGGATTATCTATTTTAGATTTAATGTTGTATTACTCTACTTTTTATTGGGTGGTAAGGAAAATAAATGAATTTAGTGGTTCAATCGAGGTAATTCAATTTTTTTTTTTCATAGGTATGTGATCAGTCTTAATTAATGGGAATATAATGTAGAGTTAACTAAAGTATAACTTTTTTTTTTTTTTGAGAAAATTAACTAAAGTATAACTTTCTATCATGTTATAAATCTATCTATCGTCATAACTTCACAAGAGTAACATTGTGTTTACTTATAATTATTATGGCCCAAGTCAAATTTATGTCACTAGAAAAATGAAGACAAGATAACAATGGACAAAGAAATGACCCACTAAATTACTCTTTCATAAGTTCATAATTTCATGTCATTAAAGTGATTTTTTCCCTTTCCTAGTGGAAATGTACTTGATTCACACTAAATTTAGGTATCTAAAACTAGGATTGTTGGTATATTATGAATTTACATCATCTCAAAACTTTTAAAACTTACCTTGGACCAATACATGTCATATATATATATATATATATATATATATAACTCCATAATTTACACTGTCTAACCTACACAGTTAACATCACAACTAGTTTGAGACAACAATAACTTCTCTGATAGGTTAAATGTTTGAATTCTCACTCTCACATTTGTAATGCTTTATTCTCAACTTGAACATAATTCAAGTAATCAAACATTAATGTTTGAATCCATTACGAATACAAATTAAGATTCTAAACAAAAACACATGTGTTTTTTTTTTCTTAGAAAAATACATTACAAATACACGACAAACATTCCACCTTACAAGTTACAACACTTTAAAAGAGGTAGACATCCCTTAATCAATAAGCTACACTCATAGGTCATGTTGGCAACAAAAGTATGCTCTTTATTTTCTTTTCTTCTTTTTTTTTTTTTTTTTGAGTCCAGCAGCACGTTAGATAGAAAAAGTTAAACCTTTGACCTTTCAGTTACAGTACATGTCTTCACTAGTTCAGTTATGCATAGGTTGACAATAAATCAATTAGCATACTAAGTATATAAAACTCGAGTCGGTCAAAGTCATTTCTCGCATATATACAGTTCAAACCACGAGGTACACAAGTCCAAACTTTTCAACTGATCTAAACATCACAAGCTAAGGCATTTCAAACCCGTGAACCAAACGACGAAACGAAATCGAGGGTTTTTCTTTTCTTTAAAAAAAAAAAAACTTGGTAATAACAAAGAGTAGTTTATGAAAATAGGTAATGAAAAAGAAAGAAAGAAAGAAAAGATGGATGGAGATGGTGATTTGGGAAGCGCGTGGAGTTAGCATATATTTCCAAGAGGGAATTGGGTGGAAGGCTTTAATACAGCCATTAATGAGAATTAGATTGCCCAAAACCATTGGACCACCTCATCTCCTCTCTTCTCCTTCACAGTCCCTCATTTTGGGAACATTATTTCTTTCTCTCTTTTCTTTTTTTTTTCAATTTCTCTTTTTCGAACTTCCGAAAAAGAAAAATCGAAAAAAAAACAACAACAACAAGAACAATAACAAACAGAAGAAGCTGAACCAAGCAGCCAACAGGTCAATAAAACTCTCTTTCTTTTTCTCTCTCTTTTTTCTCACTGAAAAAGCCTGCCCAAAACTCCCACTTGGGAATCACTTCTTGGGATTCCTTTTCTTTTTTTTCTTTTTCATCTCAAGTTCTTGATTGGAGAAAAATAAATTAGAAAAATAATAATAATAACTTACAAGAAGTCATGTTGGCGGCTGGTCGTTTGTGATATTATGTACAATTCTGCTGCAATTTCATGCGATCATTAACTTACTTGTTTCTGTAGTGGGTGGTACTTGTGTTTTTGAGTTTAAATCCTTTTTTTTTTTTTTTTGGCTTTTGGGGGTTTATTAAATTGATAAAGTGAATAATCTTTTTTTTTTTTATTGATTGATTGATTGATTTTTTTTATATTTTTTTTGGGTATTATAAAAGTTTTTAATTGTTTGCTACCAAAATAATTGAGTTGGAAAATTATTTCTTTTTTCTAGGAAGCCTATTTTGGACGGATTTATCCCTTTCTGCATTGACCCATTAAAGAGAGAAAGAAGCACAGAGCAAAAGAAAAAAAAAGAAAAGTTTCAGTTTCAGTTTCAGAGCAGAAGAGAGAGAAAATGTTATAAACGTACATCTGATCTGATGATGATTATAGCTTCCACCATCTCATCATCACCTCTATCTCATCTATATTTCTCTCCCAAATTTATATCTCTTACCGATCATTTCCCTTAAGAAAAACCCACCAAGATTCCTCCGTCGCCGTCGTCGCCGCCGCCCTCCTCCGCCGTCTCTCCTCTCATCTGGGTTCGTCCTCTTCTCTCTCTTCCATCCATCAAAACTCCAGCTTTACTCGACCCAATAGCTTTGTTTGATGTTTCCCTTCTGCAGGTTAGATCAAGGCCGCCGATGGAATTGAAATCCCAACGAGCCTCCCGGATTTGAATTCCGATCAGAGATTTTCAGATACAAGAAAGTTAGTTAGTAGGTTTTGTTGATGGCTCGAGAGCTTTGTGAAGGCGAGGAGAAATCAAACGAGATGGAAACCGGAGGAGGAGGATTTTATTTCAGTTCGAATTCGAATTCGAACAGCCAATTCACGGGTCAGATCCAAGGCGGGTTCGGATCCGGGGAGATTTTCAGTTTGGGGAACAACGAGTCGAGCGGCGGCGGCGAGGAGTTTCATCCGAACATGATGGTGGTGGGGCCGTGGGGGACGGCGGCGCAAGAGAACAACCGATTCCATTTACTGGATGATCAGGATTCTTCTTTGAGATGTGTGTTTCCATGTGAGCCAAACGAGAGGCCAAGCCAAGGCCTTTCTTTGTCTCTCAGCTCCTCCAATCCTTGTTCTATCGGCTTACAATCTTTCGAACTCAGACCCCAACAACAAAATCAATCGTCGTCCTTTCCCATTTTCCAGCTTCGAAACTCGAGGTTCTTGGCCCCAGCTCAGGAGCTTCTTTACGAGTTTTGCAGCCTCGGGATCACCAACAACAAAGCCCTCGATCGTTCCTCTTCACCAAAACAACACAAACCCAACAAACCCAAGCACTGGGAATTGGAAGATGGCTCTTCTTCCACCAAGCCGTCTCTTCAGTCCCTCGATTTCATGGAGTTGCAAAAGCGAAAAACAAAGCTCTTTTCCATGCTCGAAGAGGTAAAAAAAACACAAACACACAACCCCTTTAATTTAATTTCAAAAGGGTCGGAGTAAAAATCCAAACTTGAATCAATTTATGGTAGGTTGAGAGAAGATACAGGCATTACTGCGAGCAAATGAAGGCGGTGGTGGCGGCGTTCGAGGCGGTGGCGGGGAGTGGCGCGGCGAGGGTGTACTCGGCGCTGGCTTCAAAGGCCATGTCGAGGCATTTCAGATGCCTGAAAGATGGAATCGTGGGGGAAATTCAGGCGACGAAGAAGGCAATGGGAGAGAAGGATCCGATTGCACCGGGAACCACCAGAGGAGAAACGCCGCGCCTGAGAGTCATCGATCAGGCTCTCAGGCAGCAGCGCGCCTTCCATCAAATCTCCATGATGGAAACTCATCCATGGCGCCCTCAGCGCGGCCTCCCCGAACGTTCTGTTTCTGTTCTTCGCGCTTGGCTCTTCGAACACTTTCTTCACCCGTAATTAGATTCCTTTCCTTTCTCGGAAAAAATTATCAGGTGTTCTCGGTACAATGCTTCATATAGTTTTACACGGTTCTGGAGTATTGAAGCGGGAGCACTAATAATTTGTCCTTTTTTCTTGTCTCTATTACTTGCAATCATTTACTCTCTTATTCTCTCTCTCATTTGTTGCAATTTTTTTGCAGGTATCCTAGCGATGTCGATAAACATATTTTGGCTCGCCAAACTGGGCTCTCGAGAAGCCAGGCAAGTCCAAAAAATATCGTAGTAATAATATTATTATTCCATTCAACCACTTTCTTATTTAATTGAAGTTTATGTTTTCAATGAGCATATCTTCTGAGAAAATCCACTGTTTTATTATAATGTAACAAAAACTAAAACCCCACATTATTCTTGTTAATGATTAGATGGATTTTTTTACGTTTGAACCTCATTTTCATGAAATGGGTAATGGAATTTAAAGATGTTTCATTAGTAGGGTTGTTGTTTCACGTGAGCAGTAAATCTTTGGTTTTTGTTTGTCTTCGTATGTCTGTGTTTGTTGTTTTGTTGTAACTTTTTATTATTGTGTTTGGTTTTTTTTTTGGTTAGGTGTCGAATTGGTTCATTAATGCGAGGGTGAGGCTGTGGAAGCCAATGGTGGAGGAGATGTATTTGGAAGAAACAAAGGAACGAGAAGAAGAGATTAACAACAACAACAATGGCAACAACTCTTCCGATGGGATGGCGGATTTCGACGATGAAATCGACGGTCATCGGTCGATCCCGACACGGTTGTTGGAGGATCAGAAGCCGACGCCGGACCAACTCCTTAGAATAGACTCGGAATGTCTCTCTTCGATCGTCTCCAATACCTCGGAGAAGAACGATTCGAGAACCATGAAATCCATGCAGAACCACCACCACCTCCACAACACCCACAACCACGCCTTCGGACGAGTCACGGCGGATGCATTCGGCACGGTGGAGCTCGACTTCTCGTCCTACAACCACCATTCCGGTAGCGGCGGAGTTTCATACAACAACAACAGCAACAACAACAACAATCAACACTTCAACAACGGAAGCAGTGGCGGTGTATCGTTGACGTTAGGGTTACAGCAGCATGCAGCAGCCGGCGGGAATGGCGGCGGAGGGGTGAGCATCGCGTTCTCGCCGGCGGCAGCAGCACAAAGCTCCCTCTTCTTCACAAGAGATCACATGGAAGAATGCCAGCCAGTCCAATATTCTCTTTTAGATGGAGAAACTCAGAATCTTCCTTACAGAAACTTGATGGGCGCTCAATTGCTTCATGACTTGGCCGGATAATCTCAAAATCCACCGGAAAAATCAAAAGGGTCAGCCGGAAAATACTAGTTTTTTTTAGGTATAGACAACCCAATAGCTTCAAATACTCCAAATACATGATATACATAAAGCTTTTTATATACTTGGGGAAGGGCTAGATCATTAATTAATCATAGCTATGGTAGATCAATTTGCATTTTTATTTTTATCTTTTTTTCCCATCTAGTTATTTCACTTTTTATTTCATCATCTCATTTGAAGCTTAAAAAATGACATTTTTACTCTATTGAATTGGAAGGGATGTTGATATATGTTTTGATGATGATATGAAACTAGAAATATACAAATGGATGGTTGTGTTTGGCACATATATTATGATTTAATTTTGTTCCCTCTGAATGAAAATGTGTGGTTGGAGAAGGGATTGAGGCATTTGTGGATGAGAATTGAATTGAATATTCAAAAGGGTTTTACTTTTAATTTAAAGGGATTGAATATCAAGATTATTTGGAATAATGAAACATTTTATGTGTATAGTTTGGGGTTTTGGGAATGGATCAAGACAAATCATTGGAGGGAGATCATTGTAGGTTTTATTTATTTATGTATATATGTGACTTTATGAAGCTAAGGGTGTATGGGGGTGGACCATTTTGCCAAATGAGTATGATTGTTCAACCAAAGGGAAAATTGGGCTGCCTAGCTTGCCTCTTCATTAAATCTTTTCAGCTTTGATGGCTTTTTGCATCCACCCCTTTTTCTTGTTTGTTTTGAGCCATGGAAATTTTATCAATTCAATGCAAGCTAATTTCAAATTAATGGAATCGATATCTTTGGCTCCGTTGGATAACCGTTTGGTTTTTTAAAATTTAATTTATAGAAAGTAATGTTTATACACTTGTGAGTTTCTTTGTTGTGTTATCTAGTTTTTAAAGATGTTTTCATAGTCTAAACTAAGTTTTGAAAAAAAAAAAAAAAAAAAAAATCTCGTTTGATAATCATTTGGTTTTTGGTTTTTGGTTTTTGAAAATTGTATATGTTTTCTCACATCTTCTTTACGACTTACTTCTTTCTTAAGAAAGTATTTGAATTTTTAGCCGAATTTCAAAAACAATAACAAGCTTTTAGAAACTTTTATTTTTTTAGTTTTGAGCTCGGCTTAATTTTTAAAAACCTAAAACTAAAAAAAGTAAGGACCCGTTTGATAATCATTTGGGCCGTTTGATAACTATTTGGTTTTTGAAAATTAAGCTTATACACACCTACTTCCACCTATAAGTTTCTTTGTTTTAGTATCAATCTTCTTCCTTGTTTTCAAAAACCAAGTCTAATTTTGAAAAAAAAAAGTATTTTTCAAAAACTTATTTTTGTTTTTAGAATTTGACTAGGAATTCAAATGGATCCTTGACAATGATGAAAGTCATGATAGGGAATTTATGAGAAAACAAGCATAACTTTCAAAAACCAAAAACAAAAAAACCAAAAGGTTATCAAATGAGGCCATGGCTTTTGGTTTTTGGTTTTTGAAAATTATGCTTACAAACACTACTTTCACCTATAAGTTTCTTTGTGTTATTATCTATCTTCTTCCTATGTTTTAAAAAACAACTCAAATTTTGAAAACTAAAAAAAAGTAGTTTTCAAAAACTTGTTTTTGTATTTGTAATTTGGCTAAAAATTCAAATGTATCCTTAACAAAGTTGAAAACCACGGTAAGGAAATTGGGAGAAAACCAGTTTAATTTTCAAAAACTAAAAACCAAAAACCAAATGGTTATCAATCGGGGCGTTGAGAGCTCCGTTTGATAACCATTTGATTTTTGATTTTTAATTTTTGAAAATTAAGCTTATTATAAACACTACCTCCACCTATAAGTTTTTTTTTTTTTTTTTGAAAGATCCACCTATAAGTTATTTGTTTTGTTAGTTACTTTCTTCTCATGTTTTAAAAAATCAAGTCAAGTTTTTTTTTTTTTAAAAAAATAATTTTCAAAAACTTATTTTTATTTTTGGAATTTGGCTAAGAATTCAAGTGTGTCATCCTTAACAAAGATGAAAATCATGTTAAGGAAATTAGAAGAAAACCAAAAATCTTGTTTCAAAAACCAAAAATAAAAAACCAAATGATTATCAAATAGAGCGGTAGTTTCAAAAATCTTGTTTTTATTTTTAGAATGATTAAGAATTCAAATCTTTCTTTAAAATAGGTGAAAATCTTCTGGTAAAAAAACAGGTCTAAATTTAAAAAACAATGAACTAAAAACGGAATCATTATTGAATGACACTTTTATAATTTAACAATATTGGTTTCATAAGAGTAGTTGTTGGTTTTGGCAAAGATTGTAACCCTCTCAAGGGTTTGAAAAAAAAAGAAGATGAAGGGTGGATATAAGTGTTAAAGGATAAATTTGGGTTTTTTGAAAAAGTAGGGAAAAAATTAAAAAAAATTAGAGAAAAAGGGGAGGTTTGAAAGTAATTGGAAATCTAAGGTGTCGCGTCTCTAGATGAGACGCGACTAGTGCTTTTTTTTTTTTTTTTTTTTTTTTAACGCCGGTAGGTCGCGTCTCTTCAAGAGACGCGACCACGCCGCCACGTGTCACGCCTTTACAGTTTTTTTTTTTTTTTTTTTTTTTTTTTTTTTTTTTTTTTTTTTTTTTTTAATCTAAAGATTCTAACCCAAATGATTTTGTTTGTTTTTTTAACTAATTATATTTAAACCAAATGACATTTCAAAAAAAAAAATGAATCTAATAAATTAAACCAAATGATATTTTTTTAAAAAAAAAACAACCAATGATTTTTTTTGTTTAACTAAATTATAAAATTTATAAAAAGTTTATCAAAAAAAAAAAAAAAAAACTAACTTATAAATTAAATATATTAATTGTATCTTTAGAATGAATTGTTATGGACCATCTATTATAAAATTACGAACCCTACCGTGAATCTACTAAAAAATCAAAACGAAAGAAAAAAAATGAATCTAATAATGTACTTGGTAATTTTGTTTCTTTATCTAATTATCTTATTTAAAAGAAATTAAAAATATAATATTAATTTAATACTTATAAAAAAATTATAATTTTTGGTTTTAATATGTAATTTAGAAAATTGAATATATTATTCTCCTCTTTAAAAAAGGGTATTTTCGTGGACATTTGAGTTTCAAACATCTTGCAATTTTAAAGAATTGAATCTTGCGTTTAGATCGGATTTAAGGATAAAATCAACAAAGATATGGAGATACGAAGATTGAGGTATACGAACATTGATTTTTTTTAATAATAGTAATAATAATAATAATAATAATAATAATAATAATAAAATATTAAAAAAAAACGATTTCTAAAAAAAGAAGAAGAAGCAGGAGCCACAAGGTTTAATATCATGCACAGCCCTTAAAAAAAATAAAAACTACAGGGTAGGTTTAAAGTTTAAACCATGCATATCCCTTACCAAAAAAAATAATAATAATAAAGTTTCCACCCACCCTCCCGAATGCTGCAACAGTCATTCTCAAAAAAAAAAAAAAAAAAAAAAGAAAAAAAAAGCTACATCGCAGTCAAATCCCAAATGAATGACGTCTGCAGTTTCAGCTTCCCCATACAAGTCGCGTACCTTGAACGTACGTGACCCAACACCATTAACCAAAATGGTGATTCCGTCTCGTTGTCGTTTCGTTTCTGTCTGGTTCAATCTCGTTGCTGTCTGGTTGTTAAGGTCGCGTCTCTACAACAGACGCGACCTTACATGTCGCGTAGGTTTGACCTACGTGACACCTCTTATCTCCAAATATTTTCAAAACCGTCATTTTTCTCTAATTTTTTAAAGTTTTTAAATTTTTTTTTTTTGATAAACTTTTTATAAATTTTATAATTTAGTTAAACAAAAAAAAATCATTGGTTGTTTTTTTTTTTTTAAAAAATATCATTTGGTTTAATTTATTAGATTCATTTTTTTTTTTGAAATGTCATTTGGTTTAAATATAATTAGTTAAAAAAACAAACAAAATCATTTGGTTAGAATCTTTAGATTTAAAAAAAAAAAAAAAAAAAAAACTGTAAGGGCGTGACACGTGGCGGCGTGGTCGCGTCTCTTCAAGAGACGCGACCCACCGGCGTTAAAAAAAAAAAAAGCACTAGTCGCGTCTCATCTAGAGACGCGACCCACGAAATTTTTAGGTGTCGCGTCTCTTGTAGAGACGCGACACCTTATATTTCCAATTACTTTCAAACCTCCCCTTTTTCTCTAATTTTTTTTAATTTTTTTCCTACTTTTCCAAAAAACCCGATAAATTTGGACCAATCACAAGTTGTCACGTCGTTATTCAAGATTAATGACAAAATTACAAATAATTAAATTCAGGACCAATTATAACTTGACAAGTGCCCCAAATTTAATTTGAAGACAAAGTTGACAAATATTAAATTTGAAGACCATTTAATCAAATAATAAAAGTTTAATTTGATAAAAGTTGGGTCATATGATATTTGAAATTATCAAATATTTGGGTCGGGTTTAAATCAAATCTAAATCCAAATGACTAGGCCCAAAGTTAGTAAAACCCAAGTCCAAATGAAACTTGGTCCAAGAGCCGAAGTTCAATGGGCCTAGGTCCAAAGTCAATGAAGTCCAAGCCCATGTCCATGAACAATTCTATAAATAAGGAGAGCTCTCCTTCATTTTTTTGGGGTAGAGAAAGAAAGAAGAGGAAGATCAGAAAGCTTTCAGAAGGCTATGAAGATTGAAGTCTGGATCCTCCTGCAAAGCTGAAGAACGAAGTTCAGATCCTCCTGCAAAACTGAGGAACGAAGCTTATATATCTTCTTCAAGTCCTGCTGCAAAGCTGAAAAACGAAGCTCAAATTCTCTTCAAATCCTGCAGCAAAACCAAAGGTTGAAGCTCAGAGCCTTTTGTAGACCTTGAAGATCACTGAAGTCTACCTCAATCTAAAAGAACTCAAATCCTTCTAAAGAACAAACAGACCTTCAAGACTCTGAAGACTAAAGTTTCTTAAAGACTTCCAAAAGATCAAAAGACTCATTGAAGCTGCAAAGCCTTTGAGACAATTTCAATCTCAAGAACAAGCTACAAAGCCCTTGAGACGACTTCAAATTCGAGAACAAGCATTCCGACCCTCGAGTGAAACACACACACAAGAGAGAGAATCAGAGGATTATGTGTTAGAGATTGTACACTCACATGCATACAACATCAATACAAATCGAAATTATTCCACGTGTCTCATTCTTTGAAGTTACGTGTGAACAATAAGATCAAAGTTTTTTAACTTACACACACATATACATACATCTATGATGAAACTTTCAAACCTTTAACTTTCTTGATCGAAGATCCATGCCAAAATTACCGTCGAACTATGCTCACATTATAGTTTTGATATCAAAGTTAAACTATACTTATATACTCAAGAAGCTTGAGATGGTAGATAAATTATGATGTAGTCTCAACGTCAACGTCAAAGTGAGAAAAAAAATTATTGAATAAGGTCTCAATAATAGAGTTGTCCTATAATAATTAACTATAAGATGCATCGAAAATCTTTATATCTAGAAGAGTCATTGGATACATATTCAAAATACTTTTGTAGTTTCTCTCTTATGCATTTAATAGTATATAAAATTGTTAGCTACATTATGACAGTCTGATTTCCCAATAATTTATCTAGGGCGAGATGATGAAAAGAAAAAAGATATTTAGGTCTTTCCATATCACCCATCACAATTTTTAGGTGGATATTATCTTTGTTCTAATTGGTGCTCTTGATGTTGTACTCCAAAGATTCTTGGACCAATTTGGGACAATTCTTTTGTTTGTACAAATATTTCTTTCTCCTCCTTCTTGATCAGTTCTAAATAGGAGTCAAATATCGCTACTTGTTGCTTTCTAACTATGATTATTATACCAACTAGTATAGTTTCAATCTCTATATTTTTTATTTTTTTTAAAAAAATTATCTCTACATATTTTCTTATTTGAAAAAAATAATTGTATATTAAAAGATCGAAGCACGAATAGATCTAAACCCTACCTCAAATAGTCCAAGTATGAGTGGTGTATATCTCTTCATTTGGATTTCCTTTTTTTCATCGCATTGTGATAAAGTTATAATTTATATATTTTGGTTTCCAGACTTTGAGGATTGTGTTTAATAAGTTATGTACTCTCAAAATTGTCTTCTCTCTCAAACTTTCAATTTTATATTTAATAGGTTGTTGAATTTTAAATTTACGTTTAATAGATTTTTTACTTATAACTTATAAGCATGATATTAAATTTCTATTGGATATTGACATTTCCATCAACATTTTCATATGTCAATGGGTTCGATATTGACATAAGGGTGAATCAATATCTCTATTATACCATAAGAAATTGATGAAATATAAAAAAAATTAATAATAAAACGTAAATAATATGAATATAATATTAATAATAAGTATTTTAACATAATTAAAAAGGTAATATATATATATATATATATATATATATATATATATATATATATATATATATATATATTCCAAAATCATCTATAGATATCGACATTTTGTCGATATTTCAATCAACATTTTGGTAAATTTGGGACCTCGATATTTCTATCGTTTGAACACAAAATTGATATATTTCTCAAAATTTATGGATAATTAAACTTATTATTATTTCTTAGGAAGAAGTGGGTATTCTAGTTGTCATTATCCATATTTTGTCGCTTTGTTTTAGTGAAATTATGATAGATTTTTAGAACTTTTGAAATAAGCATATATATATTTTTTAAAATATCAAACAAAGTCATTTAGAAATTAGAATATTTAAATAAACTTATATAATTATTTTTCCTTTTCAATTCCTTCTTATAACTCGTATAAAATTTCATATTTTTAATAATTATTCATAAATTAAATTTTGATTCAAAATATACATTTGGATTTTTTATAAAAAAAAAGGTTTTTTTTTTTTTTTTTTTTTTTCTTTTTTTTTTTTTTTTTCAAGATTCGCCCAATGTTGAATTCCACATCTTTCATTTTTTTTTTTTTAGAAGGAAGAAATACACCAAGATTACAATAGGTTGAAACTTCGCTTATCACTTTCTATCGCATCCAGTAGCCAACTCAGAAAATCTGAAAGTCAAATACCGTAAACACCGTTAAGCATTGCTCGTCGAACCTACAAATCAGCTACCAAAATTTTGAGCTCGCTAAATATGCTTAAATTGTGTTCCCACCAAACTAGAAGAAAACTTCTACACCTCCATAGCAACAATACAAACTAAGGTGAAATTCTCCCCACACCATTCAAAAGATTTTATAACAGGCAAGCAATCAGACTCATCAGACAGGGAAGGCCCATCTCACCAATAACCAACATTTCAGCCTGAATTTCCTGCATTTCCAACATAATCACCCCGAGGAGTCCCGTGACCGGTTCAAACCCTACCCCGATCACATCTCCAACGAGATCCCACAACACGCTTAGCCCAAACCTCCCACCCCTACATCGTCTAGCCAAGTCACATCACAACTGAGGGACCATGTATCTGTTGGGGGGGGGGGGGGGAGGATGGGAGAATCCAAGCAATCACCGTATTCGATTCCACCAACCATCTAAGATGAGACGATCATCCCCACAAATCCCACAAGCAGTCGAGGGGAAGAGCTCCCGAAAAGAGGCCTAAATAGACTCAAACATATCCCAACGGAAATATCCCCATTGCAAAAGATCCTGCGATTTCCAAACTCCAAAATATTCCATATGAGTAGGACGAAGTATGCACCATCCTCCCCCACTCCATGATCTCGAACCCATGCAAAATGATCCAAGGAAACCCAATCGTACTTGTGCCACAAAAGACAACCAATATTAGGAGATAGAAAACATCGTCACAAATCCCTAGTCACCTTACATTGCCAAAACAAATGTACGGTGGTTTCATGAGCCTTATGGCATAAAGGGCATCAGATAGAGAGATCAATTCTCTTTCTTTGTAGGTTCACACGGGTGGGAATAATGTCATTAAGAATTTTCCACCAAAAAATTTTCATTTTTGGAGGCAAACACAACTTCCAGAAACTTTTCCACATAACCCCCACCTTATCCATGGAGGACGATGTGTCAAATGCACCGTCGATCAAACTCACCTCAAGAGGATATGCACTTTTCACAGAGAAACATGCCTCACCATCGGCCGCCCAATATATCTCATCTTCTTCTCTCTGACCACTTAATGGTATGGCCAAAATATGCTCAACATCATCTTGCAGAAAACCCCCTTGCACCTTCGCCACATCCCAGGACCCATCCTCCAAAAGCAACGAGAACATCATCTCCAATTGCAGTTCATCCTGAACCCACATCACCTTTTTGTTTTTAGCCCTCAGAATCCAAAGATCCCCCCATATCTGGATACTATGATCGTTACCAACTTGTCATCTAATACCTCGTCTAAACAATTCCCTCCCCCAATGCAGGCTCCTCCACGTATATGAATGGTTTGTCCCACTGTCACCTGAAGGAAGGAACTCGTCCGAAAGTACCTACCTCGCAGAACTCTATATAAAAGGCTAGACTAATCTCGGGGACATACGCCAACACTACTTAGCCAACATGGCCAAATTAAAAATGTGTAAGTCTCGAAACCCAATGCCTTCTAGCAGCTTGTGGCAACACAATCGATTCCAGTTGCACCAATGGATCTTTTGTCCTGCGTCTGTTGACCCCCACCAAAAGTTGGCACACAACCTATTTATCTCATTGCATAAGGAAATTGGCAGCCTAAAGCAACTCATCGTGTAGGTGGGAATGACCTGAGCAACAACCTTGATGAGGACCTCCGTTCCACCCACTGAGAAAAGCTTTTCCTTTCATCCTTGCATAACCTTTCAAACTCGATCCCTAACCAATCGAAAGATTGCACACTTTGATCAAACATTTTGTGAAGGGATCCCAAAATAACAATAAAGCAAGGTCGTTTGAACCACCCCTAACGTGCTCGCAATGAAATGTTGCTTGTTCGGTCTAGTATCCTTGCTAACCATAAACATAAACTTATCATAGTTAATTATAACCTATCTAGAAGCCAACTCATAAATATGTAAAACAGATAAATAGTCAGGCAATCTCGCTTAACGACCCGAAAAGAGATAAGATTGTCATCAACATTAAAAAGATGAGAAATCACCAGACAATACTTATTAATTTGTAAACCCATATAATTTCGGCATGCCATTTCATAATGCATCATTACAGAGAGACCCTGAGCACACAAAACAAAAAGATAGGGACAAAGAGGATCTACCTAACGAAGCCCTCGGGAAGGCAGGAATTCTACCGACGGCTTCCCATTCAGCAAAATTGAGAATCGAACCGACTCAACACAGCTCATCACCAACTCAACCCACCTCTCCTGAAACCTCTTCTAAAGCATCATCTGCGGTAGAAAACCTCATTCCACCCGATCATAGATCTTGTTCATGTCCAACTTCATCACCACATTGCTAGTCTTCCTCTCGTTTTACTGGTTAGTGCATGCAAGCATAATCTATATATGCCAAATTTTGATTTTCATATTTTTCTTAAAAAAATCTTACATGCATAATCTATATATGCCAAATTTTGATTTTCATATTTTTCTTAAAAAAATCTTACATGCATAATCTATATATGCCAAATTTTGATTTTCATATTTTTCTTAAAAAATCTTACATTCAATGGCAATGACCATTGATAATTAGTGGTAGAAGAAAAATATGGAAACAATTTTCTAATATAATTTGTAAATTATATAACATTTTACTTCGAAACTATTTGCATTATAATTGTAAATTACTTACAAATATATATTGTCGATTAATTATATACTAATGCATGTCAATTTTGTTTCTTTTTATATGTTTATAAGTATATAAATTACACACGTGTAGGTTTTTTACAAATATATATTTTTTATCAATTACATATTAATGTTTGTTATATAAATGTAAGTTTTTTTTTTACTACTACATATTTACAAGTATATCAATTATATATGAAAATTTTAAAGTATAGATTATCTATCAATTAGATAATAATACAAGTATGTTTAATTTTCTTTATATAAATATATACATTATATTTACTTCATCAATAATACACATTATATTGCATGTGTTGGGAGTAATTTTGAAATGGCTAAAATTATTTTTTTTCAAGTTTGAATTCATCCAAAAACATATCTTTAATTATTCAAAATCAATTTCATATTTGATTTTACACTTTTAAATGTGATTTTCATACATCAAAATTGATTTTTAATTATTAAAGGAATGTTTGGGTGTGATTTTGAATATGACAAAAGTGATTTTAACCATTTTAAAATCACTCCAAAACATGCACTTACATACATTGAACGGTTAAAAATCTGATTGTTTTTTCTTTTGTTTTTATTTTTTTATCATTATTTTATTTTAAATTTATATATTTACAATTAAATTTTCTTTTTTCAAATTTGATTATATTTTATTTTTAAAATTAATTCTTTTAAAATCTACCTAGGGAAAAATTATTCACTTGCCTCTATGTAAAATTGCTCGTCATAACTCCTAATATCACAGTCAAAGCGAGCATAGCTCAACGTTAATTGGCATGTAACGAGGTCAGAAGTTCGAATCCCCCATCCCAATGTTAATAAAACTCAAAAAAAAAAAAAAAAATCCAAATATCACAAATATAGTTTTTCATTTTGATGATTTTATTTTTTGGCCCATTTATCACAATTTTCAAAGAAGGATATCAACAGGCCCAAATGGATTAAGCCCACCAACAATTAAATAAACGGGCTTCAACAAATTCAAAAGCCCAGTTCAATTAACAAATAATATAGAGACTTTTGTTTCGCAAGTTTTTAACGTGGTTCACAATTTATATCAATGATTTTTACAATCAATTATTATTATTATTTTGACATAATCTATTATTGAAAATTTGTTATGAACACTGATTGAATTAAACATAAAAACATCCTAAATATTTTTTTTTTTTTTGAAATAAAAGGAAATATTTATTTACGCCACGGAACCAAATCTCTATTTTCTTCAAAATCAAGTTAATCGCTTGGAGACAGTCAGATTCAACCAGTGGTTTGAAACATCCCAAGGAAATGGCAAACCTCAACCAAAGGGACATCTTTTTCCTAGTGTCTCAACCATCTTATTTTTTTTATTATTCATTCTCTCGTTGGAATAATCTTTATAGAATTAATATTATACTTTGCCGATTTTCTTGAATATAATTTTTTTTAGTTCACTTGTTTGGGTATAATTGCCAAATAAGAAGATCGAAAGTTTTATTGTACGAGTCATATAAATCATTAGTTTAAGGGAAAAATATACTTTTAGTCCTTGAGGTTTGAGTGAGGTTTTTTTTGTTCCTGAATTTTAATTTAGTCGGTGGAGTTTGGTTTTAGTTTCATTTTGGTCCCACCATCAATTTCTTCGTTTAAAACTAAGAGACCGATACTATTTTTTTTTTATTTTAAAAAATTTAAATTAAAAATATATTAAAATAATAAAAATATTATTATTTTTAATTTATTTTATTTCTTTTTATTCCTCTATCTTCCTCATTCTTCTACTATTTCTTCTTCTTCAACAATCAAGACCTTCCATCCATGGCCGGTGAATTTTTTTTTCCTCCTCTTCTCCTTCTCTTTTCCTTCATTCTCCAGTTTTTTTTTTTTTTTTTAAAAAAAACAAAATAACCGAGGAGGGAGGGAGGAAGCTCCCTCCTCGAATTTTCGCCGGAAAAACGGGGAGGGAGCTCCCTCCCCGTTTCAGATCTGAGTCGGTCGTGGGCAAGGATGTGGATAACGGTTAAGTAAGAAACGAGATTGTGATTGTAGAGGGATTTGTTCTGAGTCTAGAGGAAGAAGCGGAGAACGAGATAGAGATTATTCTTGATTTGGAGGACAATACCGGAAAACTCGTCGGGATCGAAGCCATCGGGGTAGAGGGAGTTGAGGAATCGCTAGCGAGATTTGGAGCGGTGGTGAGTGAGAACTGAAACCACCGTCAGGATGGAGGGTTTTGCCGACGGCGAAGGTTCGCTGGCCGGTGAGGAAGAAAAGAAGGAAGGTGAGAATGGGAGCTTAAAGATTCAGTTTCAGATCGGCTAGAGGGCTCGCTTTAGCAGCGGAATGGACATTGAATTCCACTGGAGGTATAGAGACGAGCCTTTTTTTTTTTAACAAATTTGAGTTTTCCCTCATACTCTCTGTTTTTCCTGTGGCTAGAGATTCCGGCAGATCCGTGGACATTGAAGCACGATGTAGCCGTGGCAATTTCGGTTTCCGGTTGGTTTTTATTTTTTCTCGTAATCTCTCTCTATCGCCTTCCTCGACGCCGACAGCCACACTCAGTCTTCACCAGCAGCATTTATCGGCGTAGCGTGGCGGCGCGTGTGCGGCAACGTGTTAAAAATAGGATTGTTTGTATTTAGTCTTTTTTGTTGCTAGTCTTTAGGTTCCTATTATTTAGGCTAGTCTTATGGTTTTGTTTGGGTGGTTAGCATGCTATTTTTGATGTATCTTGAACCTATATAAGGCCTATTTGCAATGGAATTCAACACACTGAGTTTTTACATCACTCCCACTTTTCACTAGTTCTCTCTATTTTTATCTACAAGTGGTATCAGAGCTAAGTTGTGGCATCTTCTTCTTAGCCATTAAACCAACTCTCATTCCTTTATCTTCTACAAAAGCTAGCAAGCATAAACAATGGCCTCAGACAACTATGTGCAACCAGCAATTCCCCGCTTTGATGGTCATTATGATCATTGGAGCATGTTGATGGAGAATTTCTTGCATTCCAAAGAGTATTGGACCGTTGTTGAAGCAAGAGTGAATGAACCAGCTGCTGGAGTTGTCTTGTCAGAAGCTGACCAAAAGAAGCTAGAGGAACGAAAATTGAAGGATCTCAAGGCAAAGAATTATTTATTCCAAGCCATTGATCGTGCCATCTTGGAGACCATTTTGCAAAAAGATACCTGCAAGCAAATTTGGGACTCCATGAAGAAAAAGTATCAAGGCACAACGAGGGTGAAAAGGCAGCAACTTCAAGCTCTTCGCAAAGAGTTCGAGATTCTTCAAATGAAGCAACGTGAGTCCGTGGATGGGTATTTCTCACGGACCTTGGCTATAGTAAACAAGATGCGGATCCATGGAGAGAAGATTGAAGATGTAGCTGTGGTTGAGAAGATTCTTCGGTCGATGGATTCTAAATTTGCATATGTGGTTTGTTCAATTGAGGAATCAAAAGATATTGATACATTATCAATTGATGAATTACAAAGTTCTTTACTTGTGCATGAGCAGAGAATGACGCCAAATACAGGTCCAACCGAAGAACAAGCCCTGAAAACCTCAACTCATGGTGAAAACTCTACAGGGAGAGGATCAAATAGAGGACGTGGTCGAGGTCGTGGAAGGTGACAAGGAAGAGGACGAGGTGGTGGACATGATCAACACAAGCAAACATCCAACAACAACTCGAGATTTGATAAGTCCAACATTCAATGTTATCGTTGCCATAAGTTTGGTCATTACAAGTCTGAATGCACAACCAACTTCAACCATGAAAAAGGAGAGCAGTCCAATTTTATAGAGAAAAAGGAGCAAGAAACACTATTGATGACGTGCCACCATAACGAGGAGCTTGGACCTAACATATGGTATATAGACACTGGTTGCAACAATCATATGTGTGGTAACAAGTCTCTCTTTTCTCATTTGGATGAAAGTTATAATTCTACCGTGACATTTGGTGATAATTCGAAAGTAAATGTGGTGGGTAAAGGAAATATTCAAATCAAGACCAAAAAAGGCAATGTTGAAACCATATCAAATGTCTTTTATATTCCTGATTTGAAAAGTAATTTATTGAGTGTTGGACAGCTACAAGAGAAGGGTTATGTCACAACTATCAAAGAAGGTGCCTGTGAAATATATGATCCAAGAAGAGGATTGATAGCTCGTGTTGAAATGGCCTCGAACAGGTTGTTCCCACTCAAACTAGAAGGTTTGGAGTTATGTTTCAAGACCAATGTAGATGAAGACCCCACATGGCTTTGGCATTCGTGATATGCCCACTTGAATTTTAAAGGTTTGCAAGTCCTTTTTCAAAAGCAAATGGTAGTTGGTCTTCCCCAAATTTCTCCTCCCACAAAAGTATGTGAAGATTGTGTTGTTGGCAAACAACATCGTGAGAGCTTTCCAAAAGGCAAAGCATGGAGAGCACGTAAATCCCTGGAGCTGATTCATTCTGACATATGTGGCCCATTAAACCCAGTATCAAATGGGAAGAAAAAATATTTTATTTCTTTCATTGATAATTTTTCCAGAAAAACTTGGGTTTATTTCTTGCAGGAAAAGTCTGAAGCATTCTCAATTTTCAAGAGCTTTAAAGCAGTTGTTGAAAATGAAATTGGGAGAAAAATCAAAACCTTTCGAACGGATCGTGGAGGAGAATATATGTCACATGAATTTGTAAATTTTTGTGCTCAGCATGGAATTCGACATCAGTTGATAGCAACCTACACACCTCAACAAAATGGTGTTGACGAAAGGAAAAACCGAACTATCCTCAACATGGTTCAAAGTATGATTGCAAATGGGAGAGTTCCAAAGGAATTCTGGCCAGAAGCAGTAAATTGGGGGGTTCATGTTTTGAATCGAAGTCCCACTTTTTCGGTTAAAAACATGACTCCTCAAGAAGCTTGGGATGGGCGTAAACCATCAGTTGATCACTTTAAAGTGTTCGGATGCATTGCATATGCACACATTCCTGACGAGAAGAGAAGGAAGCTAGATGACAAAGGTAAAAAATGTGTCTTTCTTGACATTAGTGAGCAATCAAAGGCTTACAAACTGTTCAATCCAATCACAGGTAAAATTGTAATTAGCCGAGATGTTATTTGATGAACTAAACACTTGGAATTGGATAGAAGATACTCTAGAGCAACAAACAGTACCTGTGAACCTTGAAGATAGTGATGAAGCTTTGACACCTCAACTTGAAGATCCAGTACAACAATCAGTTGAGCTTGAGGCTACCGAGTCTCAAACAGGAGGTGCAAGTTCTTCAAGATCACAACGAGTTAGAAGGAGACCAACATGGATGGAAGATTATGAGGTTAGTGGTGATCTTTCTGATGAGGCATTTGTCCATTATGCTTTATTATCAGAATGTGATCCATTAACTTTTGAAGAAGTTGTCAAAGATATAAAATGGAAGCAGGCCATGGATGAAGAGATTAAGTCGATTGAGAAAAACAACACTTGGGAGCTATTAGAACTTCCTAGAGGACAAAAATCCATTGGTGTTAAATGGGTTTACAAAACGAAGGTGAATAAAGATGGTCAAGTAGACAAATACAAGACTCGTCTTGTCGCAAAGGGGTACAAGCAACAAATTGGCATTGACTATAATGAAGTTTTCGCTCCGCTTGCAAGACATGATACGATTCGAATGGTGGTTGCATTGGCAGCACAAAGCAATTGGAAAATTCTTCAAATGGACGTGAAATCAGCCTTTTTGCATGGCAACTTGAATGAAGAAGTTTACATAGATCAACCCCCTGGATATGTTCAACAAAGTAATGCAAGAAATGTATATCGCTTGAAGAAGGCTTTGTATGGATTGAAGCAAGCTCCTAGGGCTTGGTACAGTCGAATTGAGGCCTACTTTATTAAAGTTGGATTTGAAAAATGTCCATATGAACATACTCTCTTTATTAAATTCCAACATCCAAACAATATTTTGATTGTATGTTTGTATGTAGATGATTTGGTTTACACAGGAAATGACTCGATTATGTTTGAAGAATTCAAGCAGTCCATGATGGCAGAGTTTGAAATGACAGATCTAGGGATGATGCATTACTTTCTGTGATTGGATTGAACAGTTTGAGGAACATTCTTGAAGATTTGCATTATAAGCAAGAAGAAGCATCTGTCATTCATTGTGATAACACATCAACAATCAAGCTCTCAAGGAATCCTGTCTTGCATGGACGAAGCAAACACATTGATGTAAGATACCATTACTTGAGGGATCTTACAAATGATGGAATTATCAACCTAAGCTACTGTAAAAGTGAAGATCAAGTGGCAGACATTTTAACCAAGCCTCTCAAATTAGCAACATTTGTGAAGCTTCGAAGCTTACTTAGGGTGGTTTCCTCTACTACTTTAAACTAAATACTAAATTGCATAGTTTTAGTTTAAGGGAGGGTGTTAAAAATAGGATTGTTTGTATTTAGTCTTTTTTGTTGCTAGTCTTTAGGTTCCTATTCTTTAGGCTAGTCTTATGGTTTTGTTTGGGTGGTTAGCATGCTATTTTTGATGTATCTTGAACCTATATAAGGCCTATTTGCAATGGAATTCAACACACTGAGTTTTTACATCACTCCCACTTTTCACTAGTTCTCTCTATTTTTATCTACACAACGAAGGTCCATGTCCCAGTCTGGTGGTGCCATCGTGAGGGGAGGCACGACAACAGCAGCAGGTGCAGGCACGTTCAGTTTTTTTTAAAGAGAATGAGAGAAAAGAGAAGGAGAAGGAAAGGAAAAAAAAAGTCTCCGGTAGCGACGGCCACCGGCAAGTAGTTGTCGCCGGCTGCCGAGCATTGATGAAAGGTGTTGATTGTTGAAGAAGAAGAAATAATAGAAAAAGGAGGAAGAAGAATAATGAGGAAGAGAGGGAAGGAATAAAAAGAGATAAAATAAATTCAAAATAATAATATTTTTATTACTTTAATATATTTTGAATTTAAAAAAATTAAATAATTTTTTAAAATAAAAAATAGTGCCACATCATCTGTCCGTTAGTTTTAAAAAGTTAGGAATCAAAATGAAACCTAACACAAATCTCATGAACTAAAAGTGCATTTTTCCCTTATTTTTCAAATTTCCACTAGTGGAATTATAAGGAGTGATAGCAATTTTCTTTTTAAAATAAAATCAATATTTTACCAAGGGAATTGCTAGATTTTATATGAAGGAGCATTCTTAAAAATATGATTATTTTTTCTCTATGTAAATAGAACGTGTCCAAATTCAAACCATGTATAAATATATATATATATATATATTTTTTAAATACAAACCATGTGTATATATATATATATAGTTCGAGAACACATTATAATTTGGTAGTTTCTATAGCCACTTGAATTATTGATGCTTCTTTTAAATGTATATATATTATTGATGTCACGTCTCCTCTAGAGCAATCACTTTATGTGAGAACTAAAATTTTCTTTATTTTCTTTTTCAAATAAAGACTTTTTTTTTAAAATAAAAATGATTCAAATAAAGACGTTGAACTACCTTCTTCTCATCTCCCGATGATTTATCCAATTAAATAAATATCAAAGTCCTAAATCAGCTAGGATATAAAGTTTGAAAAAAAAAACCAACTTAAGAACAAGTGTTGAAGTTAAATACTATTAAAAGGAAATCATAAGCCCTAAATTGAGACTTAAAATCTTAGAATCAAACCTATCTCGCATAAAAATATAGTGATTCAAAATTACATATTTATAAAAATTATTTTAATTTTAATGTATGCAAAGAAAACTTAACATATTATTTATGCCTTATTAAAATCAATATTTTCAAAATTACATCCTATTGG
The DNA here is from genome assembly GCA_036850905.1 of Luffa acutangula. Lineage (NCBI taxonomy): Eukaryota > Viridiplantae > Streptophyta > Magnoliopsida > Cucurbitales > Cucurbitaceae > Luffa > Luffa acutangula. The sequence continues at coordinate 45,931,092 of CM072097.1, read as the reverse complement.
AGTGACCTCTTTTCAACGTTGGATCTTCAATATTTTCTTTCTTTTTACAAGATATAGGTTGAGGGTTTTAATTAAACTTCAAATCTTCTCATTCACTTGTTGTTCAACTCTCAAAATTTCCAATATATTAGTTTCAAAAAGAAAATTAGTATCATTTTTTAAAAAACAAATTTACCTTAAAAAGTTAAAATCAATCTCTCAAACAAATGAAGCCACCTTATTTGTTTATTTCTTAGAATAAAACATCTCCCTAGAGGCAACAATGGCTTACATAATAGTGTATCTTGATGTGTATATATTAATTCAGTTTTAGTTTGTTAGAGTTTGTTTTATCAGGCTCTTTCTCCTCTTCTATATAAATACAGCTTCATTAAAGATCAATAATATGAGTGGGATTCTTTCTTCTTTTTTTTTTTAACTTTTTCTTGGGATTCTTTAGTACATACTATTAATATTAATGAATACATTTTCAGGATCTGACTCTCCAAATTTATATTCCTTAATCAGTTGCACGTCTTCCATTTTTAATATATTCTTTTTTACGTTATTAGCTTTCATTCCGACACCCATCACTGAAATAACTATTTTAGATCATATATTTTTTTTTATATATATTTATATAAAGTAATCGAATACAACCTTAATTTCTACATTCAGATCTTCACTGGACAACTAATAATCAAAAAGATGAACAGCCCCAATAATTTAGGAAATAAAAAAAAAAAAAAAAAAAAAAAAAAAAAGAATAAAAATTTCAGAAAGATGAAATCTCAATTAATTATTATACTTCACTGATTTCACCTTCTCTGCATAATCCAACTTCCACCATCATCGTCTTCTTCTCCTTTGATCTCATCACTCTGCAACAATTTCTCCTTGGAGACTGAAAAATCAAAACAAAATCAATCAAAAACATTTCAAAGTTATTTACAATGAAAAATATGAGATTTTTAAGCTTTGTTGCAAAATTCTTACTCTGTCCCACAAGTTGGGGTCTGGCTTCTTGATCACCTTAACAATGTCCATGGATGCCGGGCTCGGGCTCTTCCACTTGCACGTCGGCTGTGGTGCTCGGTGTCGAGTGTACTTGCTGATCGTCTGCCCCGTCGTCGAGTTCGTTTCGGCGTCGGACAAGTAAAACACGAATGCCTTTTGGCAGGGGTTCCGGCTGACGGGTCGAGTGTTGAATGCGTAGGCTGTGTAATCGGCCCGGCGGTACCAATTGAGGAATGTTCTGGCTGGCATTTCGACTTCTCGTGGCGATAAGATGCCACGGAAGATCTGGATGGCGAAGCCCCACGAGACGGAGATGGTCCAGGTATTGGACTTGTGGTAGCAGATGGATTGCTGCATTAGACCGGCAGAGTCGAGCTCCATTGGAATGGTGAGACGGCGGAGGGCGTCAAGGCGTGTCACATTGGGGAAGATCGGCTCGACGACGTCGAGATGGTGAAGCGACACGAACGGTGCGATCGGGTGAGCGGCCAGCAGCCCGAACAGATTGCCATACACATCGTACTGATTGATCGTTCAATTCAAAACAAACCCAGAAAATTGGATTCAGTAACAATGTCAATAAGGACTATAAGTTAAGACAATGGACATGTCACATGACATGAGTTTTTTTTTGTTTTTTTAATTTTGACTGCTATGGTAAAAGGCGCGTGGGACCACGCGAATCAATGACACGTGGCTTAGAATTAGAACCGTTTGTTTGATGACAGGTCTTGTCTTTTCGACAAGATGGGTCCCACCCTTACCAACGAGCCTAAATATAGACAAACGAATAGTAGATCTTCAGTGACTTTTGAGTTTTCTTTTTATATTTTTTTAAAAAAACCAAATTCGATTTTATTCTATTTTAATAATTAATTAAAAGAAAATCAATTTTCCTATCTTAACAATACGTAACACATTAAAATTAACAAATAAAACGAAACTAAACCTTAAACCACAAACTTTACCTTAAAAACAGTATTCAAAATCTCAAGTTAATGTTGAATTAATTATACAGCAAAATTCCAAATTCCGCAACTCCCAAGGCCTCGAACTTGTCCACCATTAAAAAATGGAAGATGTCAGAATTAAATCAACACCCCAAAAAAAGAAAAAAGAAAAACAAATAAAACTCGGCAATGACTCGCCACCATAACTCGGCCCATCCACAGCAATAATTTTCCCTCAAAAACAAAAAGCAAAATGTCGGTATCTACCAAAACAGTCGGCAAATTTTCAGATGAAGAAATTCAAACCCCTAAATATCACCGACAAATAAGAACACAAAATTGGAAAATTTGGAAAAAGAAAAAAAATAATTAATGAAGCTAGCTAAGTCCAAATTATGCTGAATTTACAACACGAACCCCTAGACTTTAAGGTAATTCTGAATTTCACTTTTTATGATTTGAACGGACCTGGTGGAAGCCGAGCTCTTTGGTGAGCGGAACGCCGAGCTCCGCCATGCAAGCCTGCATCCGGTCGTCGGAGCCGTACAATCCGGGGTATCTCTGAATACAGCGATCCTGCATTTTCACCAAAGCCTTGGCCAATGGGTAGCTAATGGCGAACCCGCCGCCGCCGTACGCCATCGAATACGAGAAATAAATGTTCTGCAAATGGCTCTCCGATAAGCTCCCGATGTAATAGAACTGGTTGTGATCGTATTTCCTCAAAACCCTAAGCAAATTCTCCGTCACGAAAACCGTGTCGTCGTCGCCCATCACAAACCACCTCACGTCCTTCAACCCCAGCCGGAACGTCTCCGACACGATTCGCGAGATCCGAATCGCCGACCGGTGCCCCTGCCGGTTCTTGTACGAAAACCTCGACGTGTCGCCGGAGATCCTAATCGGAGGCAGTTCGTCGGAATCGTTGTCGGTTTTCACCTTCCGGTCCAACCAGACCGTGCCCCTCATCTGGTCCGGTTTGAACCAGAGCTTGATGTAATCCTTCCTCTGCTCCCACAGTTTAGCCGACGCGGCGATCCCGAAGACGACATGGCGGAGGTCGGTCTGGTTGGTGGAGTGGAAACCCGCGTCCGGCGGGGGCGGAAGAGAAATTGCGGCGGCGGTGGTGAGATTGAGGAGTCGATCTACGGCGGAGGAGGAGAATGGTTGTGGGTCGGGGCAGGGGCGGGAGGAGGAGAGGAGTTTGAGAGAGTAAATGAGGTAAGTGAAAGAGAGGAAGAAGATGAGACAGAGAAGAAGCTTGGAGGAGGATTTGGAGTGAGAATTGAAGGCGGCAATGTGGGGATTTCCGGTGGGATTCTTCATCTGATCCCAGAACATTTTCTCTGAATCTTTCATTGAAATGAAATTTCGTCGAATTCCTCCGCTGATCGGAGCCTTTAAACAATGCGGATTGAAAACGAAGGGATTTGCAGAGGGAAAGGCCAAAGGGTAAAGACTAAAGAGAGTGGGAGTGACAGAGGATCACGGAGCTTTTTGGGGGGTTTGTATCTGAATTGGACGGCTCAGATGAGAAGGATGGATCGGACGGTGGAGAGTGGAGGGTGTTGGATGAGGGCGTCGTACAGGATAATTTTGTGGGTGTTTTGGTTGGACGCGGTTCTTCAATACACTGGGCTGGTTTACCTGGGAGACTCTACCTCTAGGGGCTCTATTAACTTGGATTTGTTTTGTTTTGTTTTTATTTTCCTTTTTTTTATTATTATTATTTTTTTTAAATTTTAGTTTATTTCTGTAATTTAGAGTTTTTAATTTGTGTTTGATGTTTGATATTTTTCACATTTTCATGTGTGTTAGTTTTGCATTGACATAAATGGTCAAATATAGTATTATGAATAAGAAATGTTAGTTTATTTCGAAGGATGGAAGGGTTGTTTGTTAATTTAAATTTTTTTGTCATCTCATTTTTTTCTAGGGATTTTCTCGACATATACATCATATCAAATTTTATTGATATTTCTATATATTTGATATATTTAGGGTCTGATACGAAATCTGAATTCTATTTTTTGTTTTGATTCATTGAATCGAATGTGTATTTGACAAATGTTTTTTTTTTAAACTGTTTTCAGATTCTATGATTCAAATCATGCAAAATCTGAGAACATCATCCAAATTTTGAATTTGAAAATGTTAGGTGTAGAATTGAAAATTCAATTCTCTGTCTAAAAGATTTTTTTAATTTAAAAAATATCGAATATGTTAGGATTTTATTAGACACGAAATTGAAAATTTAAAGATTGATTAGACACACATTTAAAAGTTTAGAGACATATTAAACATAAACACAAAAGTTTTAGGACTAAATTGGTAATTTAACCTTAAAGTTTTGCGTTTTTATGTTTTGAGAAAAGAAAAACTATCTTCGTTTTACTTTAAGGTTTTTTTATAATAATAATAATAATAATAATAATAATTAAAAAAAAAAAAAAAAAAAAAAAAAAACTTGAATTTGACAATTAATTCTGTGCACTGGATTTGTTTAGATTTCAATTTCAGTTGAAATTAATCGGTTTTAAGAGATTTTTCGTATTGATTTTGTTGAAATGCGTGAGTAAATAATGGAAGCCGTAACGAATTTATCAATTTTTAAGTTCAATGTAAAGCAAAAATTAATTCTTATTCCTGAATTTTGAAAAGTTTGATTTTGAAAAAATAAACTTGTACAGAATACATTGCATAAAGGAAATTAATTAAAGAAAGTTTATATTGCTTTGAGTGTTTGTATTACTTTATTAATGAGACAGCTAAAAGTGACCTTTTTCTGGCTTAGTATTATTATCATCTTTTGGAGTCATTTGGTTTTAAATTGAAATTCTATAATTTCTCCCAAAAAAAAAATCTATAAATTGTATAAAAAAAAAATTGAATAGTAAAGCCAATTATGGACCAAGTGAAATGGTGAAATGTTTCTTAAAAAAAATAATAATTAACTAATGTTTTTGGAAAACGTAAAATTAATAAAATTTTAAGCTTCACGCAAGAATCTTATGACATGGAATTAATGATTATGCTTGAAATGGCTATGAATTCTTCTTTAAATCTTTTGAAAAGATCAATTATTTTGATAGAAGTGGTATTAATTAATGAATAGAAGCTTAAAGTTTAATTAGTAAAATAGAAAACAAAGTTTGTTGATATAGACTAATCATTTCTCATCAATCAATTTATTTCAATTAGCATATCTATATAGGTTGGTCTTAATTAATTGATCAACTTCAATAGTACTTATTTATTAATCACAATTTAGTAATACCTATCTTTCTTGCTCAATTAGATGGGAATAGCATCAAAATAAAGCAAAGTTGGAAATATCTTTCTTATTTTTTATGTTGCCAAAAATTTTAATCTTCTTTTTCACTCCATATTTTATTTCAATTTTTTTTTTTTTTTTTTTTTTTTTTTACAATAGGTATGGTCGGAGATTTGAATCTCTAATCTCTTGGTGGAGGATACAAAGCTTTATATCAATTGAGCTATTCTCGTATTTGATTTCAAGATCAAGTGGTACCTAGATTATTTATTTAGGAATTAATTTTTTTTCATGATTTGTTTACTTTTTAATGATTATTATTTTAATCAATATTTTAAAATATTTTCAAAATCTTAAGAAGATATCGAAAATTTTTATTTTTTAAAAAAATGTGCTAAAAAATCCATACTGTATACTCCTAATCTTTTAAAAAAAAAAATGAGTTTGCAATTCAAAATCCTATTTTCATGTTTTATTATTATTATTTTTTTTGAAAAATACTTCATGTTTTATTTTAAATGCTTTAAAATTCCTTCCATAACACAGAAAAATAATTTGTGATCTAATGATTCTCATGTATTGTTTTGTTTTGATATCTATAATAGAATGGACCTAATTTTAATTTAAACCAAAAATATATTTATTTTATCTAATTTGTAGAGTAGGTGAGAATCATAACTAATTTTGTTTTTTTTTTTTTTTTTGAAATAAAGAATCATAACTAATTTTGATCATCAGAACCTTACATCAAGCCAAAAACGAGCCGCCTAGGAACCAAAACCAAGAAGATCAGATATAAGCCTCATCCTCCACACACGGAGGAGCTACTACAAAAACCAACAACCCCACCCCACACAGCACACGTCCCCACACGAAGTCAAGCTCCGACCCATGCAATCAACCATATGACTTCATCCACGATCCAGTTAGCCACCAAGCTCCTCCCTCGCTTCCGCCCCAAGTCATCCTAACAGGATGGCAGACTAAACCACTCCAGGACGGGACCTATTTCACCATGCAGAACCTGCCACCAAAATGACCATCAAAGCATCTTAACATAAAACGAAACAGAGATAAGATACTACCAACGCAAGACAAACTCAATCTCATCCTCCAAATCAACCCTACTCCTTAACTTAAAACACTACCCCGGTAATAACTGTTCAAGCATCTCGTACTAGCATTTAACATTCCCAAAGCCAAGAGTTACATATGTTAGCCCTTACACCTAAGCGAAGCAATTGAAAGCAAACATAAAAGAGAAAAGTCAAAACTTCCCAAGGACAACTCGCGCAGGAGAGAAAGCCTCACCTAAAGCAACCCCTACTAGACCAGAACTAATTTATAGAACCCTCCACCCATCTTCCCCCTACACTGGACCCAAAGCCCCATATAGAAACTAAAACAGCCAAACTAGGATGTTATCCCCTAACATAGGGCCAGGTAAAAGGCCATACTCCCTTTCTTTCCTCACCATTTCTTTTCCTTTTCCCATTTCCTCCCACTTTCCTCTTTTCCTTATCCTTCAACCTTTTTTTTTTTTTTTTTTTTTTTTTTTTTTTTTTTTTCCTCACCCAACCTAGGCTTTATTTACAGGGTACTAGCTTTCACACTACAGTGCAGGGACCCATACCCAAAGAGATCCTTGGACGGCCTGACTGATCACACTGGAGGTAGCTCTTGTTACCCCTAAAACCCTACATATAAACCCCCTACCACCAACCCTAGGCAGGCTTCACACACTAGAAAGCAAGAGATATATTCCACACACAGCCTTGATCCTATCGGAGTGACAACAGACTTATGGACCCCATAAAACCGTCCTAGACTTTCGAGACCGCTAAGGGAGCCTCCACCCTCACACATGCAAGGAACCCTCAAGGGAAGCTTTAACAACTCGAAGTCCGCTACTCACGCCTCATTTTAACACAGGCAAAGGGCATACATACAAACACATAAGCCCTGACAAGCTTAAACACCTCACCACATCACCACAGCCACAACACAATTACAAGGCCCACAAGCCTAACATACTCAGACAGCACAAAAGGCACACATAAGAGAAAACACATGCTCAGATGCTCCCCGCCACAACCTAGCATCCACTAAACATGCAAACCGGACGAAATCACAAAGTAAATCAACCCAGGTAACCCATCAAGTCCCACAAATAAACCACATCCATACCAGATAATGCAACCCCTCCTTAACTACAAACACACCCCACCCACAATAGCACCCTAAACATGCACTGCCACGAAACACAAAATTCAGGGAAACAACACCCCCTGCTATCTGCACCCCAGCATTGGGTAGAGGTTTCCGCTACTCAGTCTGATCGCATCTCAGTACAGTTGATTCCTTGGACCACTCCCGCTCTCGACCTGCTCAAACTCAACCGCCACCTGCAAAACAATAGCACATAGAGAAACCAGTTAAAGTAACCCAGACATGCACAACCAAAATCAAGGTAACGGGCAACAGAAAGCCTTCCCCGACTACATGCATAGAGGATGTACACTGACTGGAGACGGCATGGAGCGCTCACTCTCCCCTACAGGGGCCCCCTCATGACACAACGCGACATCCCCAGCCAGCACCGCCGCGATTTCCATAGGCCACTCCTCCAGCCAAACGCAACCCGAATAGGAGAAGGTCAAACAGGCTAGAGCATGAGCCACTCTATTCCCATTCCGTGGCGTAAAAAGGACCTTTCCCCTCCCACAAGGATGGAGAAGACGTCGGACATCATCCATCAACAGGCCTACTTCTGAAGAATCAATCACCTCCCCATGTAGAATTCGAACCAGCCTTAATGAATCCACCTCGACACAGAAACTTAAGAAACCCATCTGTAACGCTAGCTCCACGCCCTTCACCAATGCCCAACCTTCCGCCAGATCCACACTCCAGCACCTGGGCAGGTCCAAACATGCCGCTAAAAGCACTGCACCAGACATATCCCGAAGAACACAACCTCCCCCCGCTTCACCCGTCTCAGGCCTAACCGAGGCATCGGTATTCAACTTAAATCCGCCGCCCACCGGGGGAGTCCATGAAGACTGCTCGGCCGGCCGCCTGGGACAAGGCTGCAAACTACAACGAGACTCCCGCCGCCCGACAACATCATAGTACGCCCTCAGATACTCTTCAGACCATGACCACAAATCTCGACCATCAGATTCTCCCCTCCAACACAAATTGTTACGTAAATTCCAAACTGACCACCAGAACACCGTCACAAGCTCAAAGTCTAATGCGCCCAACTTCTCCCTCAATGCCCAGATGACATCAACAAGATCCAGGTGGTATAACGACTGGTATAGCTGAGAAAATTTCGAGCAGAGCCACATTTCCCTAGTCACGGCGCACTTCCAGAAAAGATGGAGACCATCCTCCACCACAGAACTACACAATACACACAAAGGCGACACCTCAACTCCTCTTTTAAGGAGATTTACCTTAGTGGGCAGCCGTTCCAGGACGAGACGCCATAGGAAAACCTTGTGCTTATTCGGGATCCCAAGTCTCCATAGACTAGACCACCAAATCCGCCAGGGCTCAGACTCAGAAGAAGACGGACACCCCTGGGACGCCAAGGAGAAAGCCAACCTATACCCACTCTTCACCGAGAACACACCATGCTTCTCAAAATGCCAAATAAGTCGATCTTCAAGCAGTCCAGAGCGCAAGGGAATCCTTAGAATGGCCTCACACTCAGGCCCCAAAAAATGGGCACGCACCTTAGCCTCGTCCCACTGTCCTGACGGAGAAAACAAATCACAGACCCTACTTGATAAAGGAAGCGAAGGAGCAGACTGCACACGCAGAGACGGATTATCCGGCACCCAATTCGAACCATATATGGGAATAGATCGACCATTCCCAATCCTCCACCTGCACCCTCGAACCAGCAGCTCCCGACCCCACAACAGACTGCGCCAGATGAACGAAGGCCGATGACCCAGAGACGCCTCCCAAAACTCAGAGTGAGGAAAATACCTACCCTTCAGAACGGCACCCAAAAGGGATTCAGGATCCTGGATTACTCGCCAGCACTGTTTAGCCAAAAGCGCTTGATTAAAAAGCTCCATATTACGGAAACCCAAACCCCCCATACACTTAGGACGACACATGTGGTCCCAACTCACCCAATGGATCCTCTTCCCCTCCTCAGACTCATTCCACCAGAACCTGGCCATGGCCCGATGGATTTCTCTAATCAGGCAACGAGGCAGACGAAAGCAATTCATCGTGTAACAAGGTATGGCCTGAATGATAGATTTTAGGAGGACTTCCTTACCACCCAAGGAAAAAAACTTTCCCTTCCAACCCTGGATCTGCTTCCATACACGATCCTTAATAAACATCAACGTTCCCGACCGATTCTTAGGCATAAATGAGGGGAGCCCAAGATATCGTTGATGACACGGACACCGAGATACCGAGAGCACATGACTGATATACTGTTGTGAGTCCTCACCAGTGTTTGGACTGAACGCAACCACTGACTTCTCATAATTAATCACCTGACCCGAGGCTCGTTCATAACAGATCAATAGGTCCCGGATAGTCACTGCTTCATTAACGTTCGCTTTGAAGAAAAGGAGACTATCATCCGCAAAAAAAAGATGAGAAATCGGGGGGCTACTCCGCGCAACCCTGAACCCAGATATCAAAGCCCGACGTTCAGCTCCCCGCAACAAGCTCGACAAACCCTCCGCACAAAGCAAAAACAGGTACGGGGACAGCGGGTCTCCCTGCCTGAGCCCACGGGAAGGGATCACATTCCCCAACCGCTCCCCATTCAGGTTAAATGAGAAGGAGACCGAGCTAACGCACCGAAGAATCAAATCAGTCCACTGTTGAGCAAAACCCATTCTATCCATAACTGACCGTAGAAACGACCACTCTATCCTGTCATATGCTTTGCTCATGTCAAGTTTTAGAGCAGCCCATTTAGATTTTCCTCCAGTCCGTCGCCTTAACTCATGAATGCATTCGAACCCCAAGATGGCATTATCCACCACACACCTTCCAGCGACAAAGGCACTTTGGTTGGGCGAAATAAGTTTTGGAAGGATATGCTTCATCCTATTAACCACTGCCTTCGAAATCAACTTATAGCTAAAATTGCATAGCGAGATGGGCCGAAAGTCAGAAACTCGACGAGGGACCTTGATCTTCGGAATGAGAACAATCATAGTATCATTAATTGAAACCGGGGAACATCCGTGATTTAAAACAGCCAGGCAACTCTGTACCACTGAAGGCCCCACTATCGACCAGTGGTTCTTATAGAAACTGCCAGATAGCCCATCTGGACCTGGGGCCTTGTGAGGATGAGACTGCTTCAGAGCCCGAAGAATCTCATTCTCCGTAAAAGGGCGCAGCAACTCCACATTCATCTCATTATCCACAGAGCGTTGAATGTCCCTAAGAGATATATCAAAATCCTGTTCACTCGGCTCTGATGTCGAGAAGAGCTGCTGGAAATAATCATTCACCAACTGAAGAATCATAGTTTTGTCCTGGCGCCATTCTCCTTGGTCATCTGTGAGACCCCTAATCCGATTGAGCCGTTGTCTATACGAAGCCTGACGATGAAACCACCGAGTATTTTGATCCCCTTCCTTCAACCACACCTCTCTGGATCGCTGCTTCCAGTAAAGTTCCTCCTCCTGCAATACATCTTCCAACTGGGCTTCTGCCTGGGAAAGTAGTTCACGGGACCCAGCCCCTCTCAACCCCTCAATGGCCAGCTGTACCTTCTGATTGGCCTCACTGATGCGCTGAGGGAAGTTCCCCATTCTTGAGCGACCCCAACCAGCCATCGAACGCATGCATCTCTTGGACACCTGAGCCAAAATCTGGGGAGCTGACAAACCAGGGTCCTCCCTACTCAACCCCCATGAGTCTCTGACCAACTGCTGCAAATCTGCACGCTTTAGCCAAGTCTCATCGAACCGAGTGATTCGCTGACTCGGGTTTCTCCAACAGCCAGGTTGCGGGGAAAGGACCAACTCAATTGGACGATGATCAGACTGGTGATAATCCAGGTGATTAACTACACAGTTGGGATAGATATCATGCCACGTAGCGGAACTAAAGCACCTATCCAAACGCTCGTAGATCGTTCCATCAGGCCGCCTGTTGCACCATGTGAACCTATTCCCCACAAAACCCAAGTCAAGAAGTGCACAGGAGTCAATCACGTTCTGAAAGGCCGCCAACTCTGAAAGAGGTTTATCTCTGCCACCCTCCTTCTCATGCTGATACAACAGGGCATTGAAATCCCCTCCTATAAGCCAAGGAGTATCAGAACCACCCCTTAACTTAGAGAGAAGGGACCACGTCTGATCTCGCATATCCGCCGCAGGAAAACCATAGAAGCCAGTGAGACGCCAATGGTAATCATCCCACGTGATCCACCCATCAATGTGGTTATTCGAAAATGACAAAAGGCTGAAGGTGACAGACGCATCCCACAACAGAGCCAAACCACCACTTTTACCTTTGCTATCAACACAAAAACCGTTCTCGAAACCCAAAGCTCGCTTCGCTGATGCCATTCTGTTTGATGACAACTTAGTTTCAGACAGAAAGAGCACCAGGGGTCTTTTTTCTTGCACCAACTTGGCCAAGCGACGGAATGCACGGGGAGACCCTAAACCCCGAACATTCCAAAACATCAAACTCATAATCCCGGGCGGGGCTGGGACCCAGCCACCGCCACATCCATCACATCAGCCCCACACAGATCAACACCCGATCCCCCCTCTTTCGGCCGCTTGGGAGCTGACCCCACCTCATCAGGCGGGTCCCCCTGGGCTGGTCGCTTATGCCTACTAATAACTGGGGAGGGTGATTCATTGGTAATGTCCTTTAAAGAGCCTCTGGCCAGTCGCTTCCAACTCTTCTTGATCGGAACAGCATGCACATCAGTCATAGCGACCTCAAAGCTCTCATTAGCCACAGCCTTACCTTTATCTGCAGAAACCAACCCAGCAACAGAAGTGACTATACTAGTGCCAACTGAAGGGGCCAAAGGAACCGTATCCACCTTAGCAACAGCTACTGAATCAACAGCCAAGTCTGCCACCTCCTTACCGTTTTCTGCAGAAACCAACCCAACATCAGGAGCGACTGTATGGGCGGTACCAGAAGGAGCCTGATATACCGTACCCACCTCAGACACAACTACTGGAGCAACAGCCGGATCGGCCACCAGGTCAGACACCGACACCACATCAGGCCTCTCTACCCCCACCACCTCAGACTGGTCCACCTGGCCCCGACCTCTCCCTCTACCAGACAAACCTGCTCCCCGCCCCCCCTGACTACCTGGATTCCCACCACCCTCTTCTGAAGCACTAGTAACAGCACGCCGAAATGGAACAGCCCGCAACCAATCACCAAACAGAAACTTACCATCAGCCCCCACACCTTCCCCATCCTCAGAACATTCCCTATGCGAATGCCCAATACGCCCACATTTAAAACAGAAGTCTGGCAATCGCTCATATTGCAAAGGGCACCAAAGAACAGACCCATCCCCTTTAACAAGCCGGACAACACGACGGAGGGGATGAGCCATGTTGAGGACAACACGAACTCTCATTACTGTACCAAGCCAGTCATTGTGGCCTTCCCCTGGCACCTCAACCACCTGGCCAATCACACTACCAAGAGCACGAGCCATAGCCGCTGTATGGTAATTCAACGGAACTTTCGTGATATGAACCCAAAACTCACAACGTGAAAAGTCCAGAAGAGATGGGTCATCCGACCCCTGAGGAGACACCAGAACCAGCAGAGACTTATCGAAGGTCCAAGGGCCCAAACTCATAATTCTTCGTTTTTCAGTGACGGAATGGAACCGAATTACGAAGATATTATCCCCCCATGGCTCAATCCGGGTAGACCGATGGACACTCCAAACCGATAGCATTACTCGACGAAAGGCATCAGCGTTTACCGGTTTGGAAGAAAGAACCTTGCCAACAACACACCGTTGAACCGTTGATTCATCCAGAAGAGGAATGTCAGCTGGCACAGGGAACGCCGTCGTCTCTGCCTCTGATAACCCCATCTGTTCCCATTGAATCACAAGATCATCCATATGTGCACTGCGAAGTATTCTAACAACTAACCGCACCAAACACAGCGAGTCACACAACCACAGAAACCGCACAAGCCACAGCCTACACAAAACCACAGCCAAGCACAAACCACAGAACCCAAACAGATACCGAAACACAGAACTACACCACCAAACAACTACACCGAGAAGCAACAAAATCAATCGAAGCACACATCAAGAAGCATAGCACTGACAAAACCAAAGCAACGAACCACAGCAACACAACCCACATATAACCAGAAAATCAGCAACAAACTAAACCGAGACACCCAAAATACACGAGCGCAAGCTTACAAACCCCAGAGACATAGACTAAACCAAGACAACAAGACCAAAATTACTAACAAAATCCAAAATTGCAAACGAACCAACTTAGCAGATGAAATCCCGGATTGCAAACCGAACCCCACAGTTGCCGGTGCATCAACACTACAAACGAAGCCGCGACAACCTAACCAGACCCTTAGCAAACAAAGAAACTCGCAGACGAAAACGAAAATTACAGATGAACCGAAAATTGCAGACGGAAACCGAAACTCGCAACCTGCACGAAAGACCCACACCGTCGAACCGAAACCAAATGTTGCAAACGAAACGCCGTCGAACCGAAAGACCCCGTGGGAGACGCCGCTGAAGACGACCCGCAGCTTCGGGAGAGAACGGAGCGCCGTCGAAACCCGTGGCAACCGCCGCTGAAGACGACCCACCACCTGCACGAAGGACCCACGCCGCCGCTGAAGACGACCCACCACCTGCACGAAAGACCCACGCCGCCGCTGAAGAAGACCCACGCCGCATACCCCAGCCGCAAACCCCAGCAAGCCCTAGAACCCACTCTCACGCAGAGAGACGACCTGTACGAAAGACAGGACAAAAAAAAGAAGGGATTAATCATAACTAATTTTAAGAAGCAGATAGTTTTAAGATTATATATATTTTAATGTCACATATGTATATATAAAAATAAAAGATACAATTAGGAATCAGTTGATTATTAAAAGAAATGTTAGACTTGAAAAGGTCATCAATGAAACTTTGAGTTTACCTACATTTTTCAAAAAAAAAAAAAAAAAAAAAAAAAAACTATTTTAGTGGTTTTCATCTACATTTTGTCAACTTTTGCTTCCTAAATTCCCTAATATTTTGAACTCCTAAATAGTGGGTTAAATTACAAATTTAGTCTTTGAATTTTTAGATTCGTGCAAATAGCTTTCAGAACTTCAAAAGTTGTTTAATGAGTCTTTGAACTTTTAATTTTTTGTTTAACAGGTCCATGAACAAGCATCTAATAATTATTAAACTTTCGATGTTGTTTCTAATAAGTTTCTAAATGTTCAAATTTTGTGTTTAATAGGTCTTGATCTATTTGACATTTTTAAAAATTTATGAACTTATTAAACACAGAATTGAATGTTCTAACACAAAATTCAATTTGATGTCTAGTAGATTTGTTAATTTCTTTAAAAAAATGTTGAATATGTTGCGGGACATATTAGATTAAACCTATTTGACATATTTTTATTTCAAGTACTTAATAGACATAAAATCAAAAGTTCAAATACATGTTAAATACTTTTTAAAGTTCAAGAACTTATCAGACACAAACATAAAAGTTCAAGGACGATTAAACTTGTGATTTTATCTTTTTATTTTGATTCTTGGAACGTTTTTACCAAAAGAATTTAAAAACAACTTTTGACGCATTAAAATGAAGATCGAATGTTTTCTGAAATAGCATTATTCATTTTGCTTTACTATATACTTTTTGCAAATGCTTTCTAGCCAATACAATACAATATGAATTAAGGTTATATTTATCATAGAAATTAAGCAAAAAAAAAAAAAAAAAAAAAAAAAGTGGGTTAATTCAAAAGCTCTTTTTTCTCCCTAACCATATTAACTGTTTTTAATACTTTAATTCAAATGTTAAAGGATTTGACCAATAAGCTTTTGTATTGTTATTGACTTCAAATAGAAAACAACAAAATTTTGGAAAGATAAAGCTCTTTTTCCTGTTTGTTCTGTGCCACACAAATAATAATATTCCAAATTTAGTTTAGAGAAGAAAAAAAGACATATATATAGATATATATTAAATTTACTATATTCATTAAATTAACTCAAACTTTAAATTAACATTTTTCAAAAAAAGAAAAAAAATTAAATTAACCAATGAGTCAAGTGACCTTGGATTTGGAGTAAATGAAACGCTTCCAAAGTTAACCAATTGACAATCTTGGAAAAGGAACTTTTTGTCCATTATTTTTCCATCCATGACATTGTTTTCCATATGAAGGAAACATTTCATATTAGCCACATCACCATTTTTTTAAAAACTTTTTTTTTTTTATATATATTACTTAAAATAAACATCAAGTAAGACAATTTTAGTGTAATAGTAAAGTTATATCCAATTAAATGAGTGTAATGATCACGACAATCATCAGAGTTGAAATATTAGAATAGTGTAGTATGCAAGTGGACATTTATCGACAATGTCAAACAGTAATATGCATGTGTCTATTTTAATTGGATATATATGCCTAAAGTTAAGTTACATCAAATTACTTATTAGGTGGTTCAATTAACTATCTAGAGTGTGATGCTCAATATTATTGCTCATGTCAAATTTGTTTGGTGTTATAACGTAATTTGCGACGACAACGATAGGTACATTTTTCCTAAGTAGATCGTGCCTTTGATAGCAACATGCACTAATCACATCAAGTTTCATCTACCACTACCAACTAAAAGTAGATAACAAGTTGACGTCTAATGTAATCATATTTGGTCCCATTCTACAAGTTCAATCAAACTTCTTTTTTCTCAAGTGTCACAATGAAACTCTCCAAACCAGCTAGCTCGCTTGTTATAGAATATTAATTATCGAAAGTTTACTATGATTACAACAAGAGTATTTGTCTGGCTATAGGGATTGTGACTCCATCGATCAACAAACTATACTCTTCAAGAACAGTCGTGATCGAGTCGTTGAGCTATAACGTGCATGAGATTTTTTTTTTTTTTTTTTTTTTTTTAGAGTTTCACCTATAATACTTGGTATATATAGCTAAATATTTGTTGCACTAGAAAAATTCTCCCATTTTCATTTTGAAACTAATTAAAGAGAAGATGAACAAGCAAGCAGAATTTAAGGAAATTCAGCAATTTCTCTCCCGAGATTCCCATTATGTTTGCCACTTTTGTAATTCTACATCCCACGTTATTCATTCATAAATTAATTTAATGTTACTTTTTTCTGTAAGGTTTTGAATTAAAAATATGCAATTGTACAGTATTTTGCAGCACAATACATTAAAAAATGATATCTTCTGACTTTTGTACCCTTTTTTCATGGTTTTTAAATTGGATCTTTTGATTTTTTGATTTTTTTTAAATATTAAATTTAAGTGGCCTATGTTTGATCATTGTCCCACATAAAATATTACAAATTGAAATGATGAAAATCTAGAGAGCAATTTGATTGTATTTGACACAAATTTTAAAGAGTAAAATGTGAATTTAAATGAGGGAAAGGATCCAATTGGCTATCTCCTTTAAAAATATAAAACATAAATCGATAATCATTTTCTTTTATTAAACATTTTACAAAATTAAACTTATGAATGTGTTATGCTACCTATATAATTATGAAAGCTAATTAGTTTCTTCCTTTTGCTATCTATTTTTTTTTTTTTTTTTAAGAGCAGTTTTATTTTGAAATTTACTAATGATTCAAACCTATTTTTAAAATACAGGTGAAAATCTATCAATAAGATCATGAAAAAGTAAGTTATATTTAGAAAACAAAATTTGAAGTGAAATTATTATCAAATGGAACCTAAATAATGTTTTTTTTTTCTTCTTAATCTCGATATCCCATGAACCACTGTGATAAAAGCTTTTATTGGTCTCTATGATTTTTAAAGTATAAAATTTTAAAACAAAAGTTGATCTTTCATAGATTTCGTTAGTTTTAATCAATCGATCACAATTAAGTCAAGCGACTGATTAGATTTTACTCAATTTTACAAGTTGAATCAATTTAAACTCTAATCTAATAATTGTATCATTTAAAACACTAGACTTTTATGAATCAAATCAATGTAGACCTTTCATTATAATTATGTGTTAAAACTGTTAAGGCTTAATTCACATATGGATTAAAAAGAAATGTTTAGAATCAAGAGAGTAATAGTGGCTTTCATTTATATGAACCATTATTAATTTCCGAGTTGATTTTAATAGAATCAAGTGAAAATAGTTAGTTTTTTTTTTTTTTTGAATAGGAAAATAGTTAGTTATTGTGCTAAAAAAAAAAGTGAAAATAGCTACGAATCATTAGCAGATAGCCTAAATTGACTCACTCATAAAATCACACATATAAATTGAGAAAAAAAATTCTTGTACAATATGGAAATTTTTCCTACTACCTCCATTTTTGGTTGCGATAATAGTAACATTTAAAATTAGTATGGACCCATAAAATAAATTAATATATCATTTAGTAACGTGACAAACTATGGAAATTAGTAGTTATTGTGATAGAACTAGAAATTTTCCTTTATAAATTGGTTTTTTATTCTCCAATTTATTTTTGCACCCATTTTTGTTTTTCTTGAATCTATGTCATTTCATTTTTCTACCCTAAGTTTTGATTAACCAATTTAGGGTATGTTTGGTTTAACTTCTAAAAAAAAAAACCTTGAAACCAGTTTGAAGTATACAATAACTTGTGTAACCAAACATATGAGGGTTTAGATTCTAAACAATTTTTATTTAAAATGTTTTTTGAAAAATGCATTCTTGAAAAACATTTAAATTAAAATGTATTCCAAACGGACCCTTACACCTCTGAGCAAACGCTACTTCCAAAAGACAACAAATATTTGCATTTTCATTTTTTCAAAGGCATGATCTTTGGATTTACAAGTCTTCATCCAAGCATTCCAAGTCCAAAAGCCAACCTATACCCATAAACATTTTCCTTCAACTTCAAACCAAAGGTACATTACATTATTCTCCCAACAGGAAAAATAAATTTGAGGACTTCTCAGAACAAGTCAACACAGTTATCCACTAAGACAAAAGCTTGTCATGTAAAAGAGAGAGAACAGAATACTTGAGATTCCAAGTTAATTAAACCATAAGAGGAAGCTTCCTTGCCTGAAACCCAAGGCAAATTCACTGATATTCCTAGCCCAATTCCAACAAATTGGCACCATTTTCCAAAACCTTCTATATTTACTTGTCACACCTCTTGGTTCTTTGTCTTCATAAAAAGACCCCCACCCATTTCTCCTCCTGCAGTGAATTAACAATAATGCCTTTTATAATAAATCCTCCTCCTCAAGCTGTCTGCTTGGGCTCCCAATCATTGAGAAGATCTGTCTATACATCCTTCCCTAAAAGAACCTCATGTGTATTTCAACAAAAGAAGACCTATGGCAACTGCAAGAAGACAAAAACAAACAAGAGATTATCCACCGACGTTAAGCTCCCGTTCGTGTCGTCGTGCTTGAAGGATGATGCCGTTTCCCATTTGGATTCAAGTTCAAAACCTCCAACAGAAATGATTGAGAAATTCTACAAATGCATCAATGAAAAAAACTTGAAGGAATTGAGCAGTTATATTTCAGATGATTGCCTCGTTGAGGACTCTTTGTTCATTGAACCATTTATAGGGAAGAAGGTAAAAATAAGCTGTTAGATACTCTGTGTTAAATTTGTTTTTTACAAGTCCATGGAACCTATCTGCAGGCAGCTCTGAAATTCTTTGAAGAACTAACTCAAAGCATGGGTCCAGATGTGAAGTTCAGAATTTGTAACGTCTACGAAAGAGGCACTTCCGGGGCTGGAGCGATCTGGCATTTAGGTAGTTCTATCTATCATAATCCCTCAAATTCATGTTCTATCATTCTAACAGATTGACAAACCTAATCTATCATTCGGCAGCATGGAAGAACATGGAGATTCCCTTCACCAAGGGTTGCACCTTCATTGACATCAGAAATGGAGAAAGAAGAACTATAAAGTTAACCATAAATAAACTCAGTACCTGATACTTCAATTGTATTGAGAAAATAAGATCTTACTGTACTGATATGCAACTCTTTTACAGGAAGGCACAAATTATAATTGAACCACAAGTCAAAGCAGGACATCTCATCTTGGTAAAGTACACAAGCCATCATTCCCAATAGTTTCAAATCATTCAACACTTGAATGAGTATGATCATTCAATTGAATTCAAGATAAATTTTATGTACTAACAAATCTTCAATTTTTTGGTTTGATGGGGCTTTGTCTGTAACTAATATCAGGCTATTATGAAGCTTGTGACTTTATTGCTTGCTAAGTATCCAACAATTCCTGAATGTAAGTCAATTTGGATACCTTATGCCATAGATCTTTGTGAGAAAAAGCTTCATACTACACATTGAAGATACATGAATATGTCTCCTACAGGGCTGATAAAACTTTCTCAACAACGTTGGGTAATGTGGGTATCAAGGATATGCATCATTCTCTTCAAGCTTCTCCTGGCCAGCTTTTTGAAGAGCTATCTAGCCTTTATATACTGTGGGGCTCAACTGTATATTATTGCACTCAAATTTTTACATTATATTATAGAGTATTTCAAGTAAAGGACACATCATATATATACATATCTATTCAGTCCGGTGTACTCAAAAAAAAAAAAAAAGATCTACTCAGTCTGTGGATGTAAAGATACATAACATCCCCTTCTAGTCATCATTTTCATCACGACTCAAATACGTTTCTAATAGCGAAAAAACAGCCAATGGACCAATAAGGGGAGGGAGTGGTGGAGGCTTACGGAACGCTACAACTGGGTGTGATTTCTCCTTGGTAACCACAGACTCTCCCTCAGAATCATTCTTCCCTCCATGCCTTTGTTTTGATGAGGCCAGACTACCTAATCAAATTACAGTTCAATAATTGATTTATGTCATGAAATTGTGAGGCAAAGAAACAAACAGAAAAAGAAAGGGTTAAATTATAAGTTTAGTCCCCGAACTTTTCAGATCATGTTTATTTAATCTTTGTACTTTAAAAACTAAAAAGATTCAAATAGGTTCCTAAATTTGTTTGGTTGTGTCAATTTAGCTAATGTAGTTCAAAAAGTTTATAATGAGTCTCTCAACTTTCAATTTGTATACAATAAATCCCTACAGTCATTTTCATCAATTTAATGCTTACAAAGCAAACTAATTTTATTATTTAACAATTAGACCTGAAATCAGCCTACTAAGTGACCATTAAATAATATGTGCGTCAGGCAAGTGTTAAACAAATTCACAACATAAGACCTATTAGATTCAGAATTGAGAATTGAGAGATCTATTCAAAACATTTTAAAATACAGGAAGTAAACCAGATATAACTCTAAAAATTTAGAAACTTATTAGAAAATTTTAAGGTATAGAAACTAAATAGACACACATGTCTGAAAGTTCAGGAGCCAATCTTGTAATTTAACCAAAAAGAAACGGAAATATTAAATCAGTCAATGAAAAGAGGGCAATACCCCATGATCCTTTCAGAGGATGGCTCAGCTTAGATTTGTTCTTTGCAAGCAATAATGCAGCTACAGTCCGCATATCTATTCTATAACCTTCACTCCTTCAGCTTCCCCAAACTCAGAGACCAATCAGTTCAAAATCACAGGAGCAGAGTTTATATATGTTCAGTCTGATGATAATGGACAAAAATTACAGAGGTCATCAGTTTCAGGAGACATAAAATTAGGATCAAGAGAGACATACAAATTTTCACACACTATCTTTGCTTATCGAAACACAGTAAACAAAATTAAGGATCATACTGGAACAAACTTGAAGCAGCGAAATAAACGAAAACTAACGAAACTTGAAGACAGATTATCACAGAATCTTGAGAAGAGAAACCATAAAGAAATTCATGAGGTATGAATCGAAGAATCAAGGAAAATACACAAAGTAATGAAGCAATATGAGAGTGTCCGTACTCCGATCTTCTGCAATGGACGCCGTTGCGGTGTTGGGATTGATTGGCGCGAATTGCAGTGACGAGTTTTGGAGTCGGGGGAGGGGGAACTTTCGGGAACTTTCGTGGACCAAGTTACGTGGCAGAAAATAGGGAAAAGTCCAAACATGGACCTATATTTCATAAATGTCCAAATTTTCTATTTTTTACACAAAAGGCCTAATGACTCAATTTTTTTTCATAAAAATCATGGTCCTTTTACGATTCAGCCCTCATATACAATACTGACTATTTAAAAAAAATAATAAATAAAATAAAACCAAAAAAGGAAACAAACTGTTTCCTTTCAAATTGCATTTTCCAAACCGCGGGTGAGAGAGGGTGAACGAGGAAGAAAAGGGCGTGCTATCGGGAAAAAATCCATAATTTTTGGTATGAGAGAGTGAACGAAAAAAAAAACCCACGATTTATTACCTATAAAAAATAATAAGGTTTATATAATATAATTATAAGTATATATTTACGATACAATATACAGTCTGGTATATATTTATCATTTTGGCGTTTTACTTATAAATTGAATACACAATGATGAATATATAATATATAATAGATTATGTATATTGATTATATATTATAATGCATGATATATATTTATTATTTGGATAATTATTACATTCTACAATCAATTGAGTGATAGTCATGTATATTTATATCATTTCTAAGTATATTATATATATATTTAGGGATACTTAATAATTAATAGAAATATACTATATAACGGACGGTACATATATATACCAGTTCATATATATATATATATATATATATATATCCTTGTACTATATAATTATTCAATATTTTATATATAAAATAATCACGTATGCCTTGTGATTTGCACGATTAGAAGGAGATATGTTTTCCTTTTTTGAGGTGTGGTTATGAGGAGTGAGGAAGTTTTTTTTTTTAAAAAAAAAATATATCACGCACGATTTCTTTTTTGGTACAAGTTGGAGAGTTTCCTTTTTTTGAGGTGCGGTTATGAGGGGAGAGAGAATTTTATTTTTAAAAAAATCCATCCTTAAAAATCATATTTGGAAGGAAACGTTTCTTATTTTTTTTTTTAATTATTATATCGACTGAAATGAGATATCCCTTGGAATATATTAAATATTAAAATTGAAAATGTACTATAAAAAAATGTTTATAATGTGTACGAAATATATACGAAACTTACTTGACTAAAACGATATATCCCTCCTAATATATAAAATATAAAAACGTGTTTATAATGTGTATTGTATACGAAACTTACATGGACTAAAACGATATGTCTCCTGGAATATATAAGATATAAAAACTGAAAACGCACTCATGTTCAAACGACTGGAAAACGAAACGTAAAAACTGAATACAAATTGTCGGAAACCAAAAAACATAAATACAACAGGAAACCACTGGAAAAAATACCACGAACAAGCAAAGTTCCGATGAACATGCAGTCCGAAACCACAAAAACAGAGGAGAGAAAAAAATATGAAAACCATCGATAATGGGCAACCGAAAGTGAGAGAAGAAAATTCTGCCTGAAAAAAAAGAGAAAATAAATGGGAAGAGGCTGGAAATAAAACCAAAACGAAGGACATACGGGGAATGAAGGAGATACGGGAATGAACATTCCTTAATTTAGGGGATTTGGTGAAAACTAACTTTCCTAAAATGGAGCATATTCGGTTGGCTATCTATAGAATATATTATTATCATTTTTAATATTATTTGAGAATACACGATAAGAACAAGGGTATAAAGGTAAGAAAATATATCCGAAAATCTAATCTTGTAAATATCAAAAATTTTGGACATATGTGAAAATATGTCTAAAAAATGGTCTATCTACCAAAATTTCTCCAGAAAATATGGACTTGATTATTCAATTGGCCCACCAAAAATGCCCCGTTGGGCTTGGGCCTAAGAGTCTAAACATTTTCCAAAAATGTGTTTACACAAAATTAGAGTGTCACGTCGAGAAATTTGAAAACAAAAAATTCAATAAAAACATAGTTGTATTTCTTGTTTTTAAATATGTGTTTGATAGCATATTTAGAAATTGGGTATCATTTTTTTTTAAATAGATAAATGCTCATTAAGAAGAATAAAAGTTAGGTACAACTAAACCTTCCTCCAAAATCGAGGAAAACTAGAATGGGATACAATCATTCCTTTCCACAAACTCCATTCTCATGCTTTGAGATGAAAAGTCCACAAAAAAAAAAAAAAAAAAAAAAAAAAAAAAATCATTTAACAACAGTTACCCATGCAAGATTGTGCGTCAAAATGTTGCTCGATCTTGGACATTTTGAGAAGGAGGTGATGTTTGCAATCGATGCCAGCTCCTTCACTTCCTTGATCAACACTAAAATATTTTTTAGAGATCTTCCATTTCACAGTTAAGCATCTTGACGATTTCGACGGAGTCTGATTCCACTACCAGTGGTTGATTGAACCTTTCTCCTCCTAAATAATCTCTAACGGTAAGCTCTTTCAGCGCTTTGATGACCGCTTTAGCTCCTAACATCTTAATCACTCTTCCTCTGAATTTCCTTATAGCCCACTCCTATAAAAGAACCTGTCGAGTCACGGATGACCCAGCCCACTTCGTTAGACTTTGAAGCTTCAAACTACACTGCATCAACATTGTGCTTGAAGACTGGTAAGGTTTGGGACTGATTTCTGTAATTATGTTAGATGAATGTATCCAATTTGTCTAGTGAATGATTTGATTCCTTAGGTTCCATATTGTCCAAAGAATTTATGGCCTGCGCTTTTCCCACTACTCCAACAACTTCCACCATCCCCTGCACATCAAAAAGATTTGTGTTAGTTTAGGTAGAATTCAGATCAATTTTCTACCTCTAACCTTCTTCAAACAAAGAATTGGCCCCAAAGGATGCTTCTCCAAACCAATGAGGCATTACATATCAATTTAAACTATTCTTCAAAATGTGTTTGATTACGTATTTATAAATCATAAATCAATACTAGTTATTAACTAAATATTGAGTTCAATATAAACTATTATTAATTATTTTATAAATAGGTTATATGTTATAAATTTTGTATCATATAATTTACAATACATTATATTACACATATTTTAATTTAACAAAAATGAATTCAGTTTATAACATAAAATACTATTTTTTATTAAAGTCTTTATCTTTTTAAATTTAATTATGTATTTTAAATTTTCAAATTCAAAATCTTGATACAC
This sequence comes from Luffa acutangula, assembly GCA_036850905.1. Taxonomy (NCBI): domain Eukaryota; kingdom Viridiplantae; phylum Streptophyta; class Magnoliopsida; order Cucurbitales; family Cucurbitaceae; genus Luffa; species Luffa acutangula. Next base: position 45,906,469 of record CM072097.1, on the reverse strand, counting down.
TGAACACATAATAAAAATTGCTTTCACAAATTGGATCATAGAATCTGGAAATAGTTTTCAAAAACACATCTGTCAAACGCATATTCACTTAATTCTTATACTTACAATCAATTACAATTACAATTTTTTTTTTAACAATGTGTAAGGGTGGGAGTATTCAAACCATAGACATTTTGGTCTTTAGTACAAGTTTTATGTTAGTTGAGCTATGTTCATGTTGACAATTTTGTAACAATTTAGTTCATCTACTTTAAATTTTGTAATAATTTAGTCTCAATTGTGATTTAATGAGATTTCTTACCTAGATAGATGAATAAACTAATTAGGGATCCAATTTGTTTATAGCTTACATTTCTTACCTTTCCAGAACTTTATGTAGATTTGGAAACTCTTCTTTTAGATCTGAAATAACATTTTCTAAATACAAAACCCAATTTAAATGATTTTTTTTTTTTCACATTGGGAAAATTTTCTTTAAGATGAACTTTTCCCAAATATATGAAACCCTAGATTTGAATTCTATGATGATGACCAATAGCGTGTTCGACAACGACGAGTGCACGATGATGGAGGATATAGGCAATGTTATCGGCGAAGTTCGTCGGAGAAAGAGAAGGAATTAACAGTCAATTTTGAGCTCAAAGGTTAATTAGAATTATTTTTCAAATTTGAGGGACTAAAATGTTTATTTTGAAACTTTATAGATTAAATAGATATATCAAACTCAAATCTTATTCTTTCAATATTTTTTATAAATAGAGTTTAATTTCAAATTCTCTTTTATGACAATGGTAGTATTTTTGGGTCATTACTTTTGGATGGATATGTTAGTTAATTGACAATAATTCAAATCATATCATTAATATTCAAAAGATAGCTTCAACTTTGCTTCTTTAAACCGAGTTTTCCTACGCCATTTAGATTCCAAATTTCCAAGGAGAGGAAAATATATACACGTTTCCTTTGATCTTCTCTTATGCATACCACTTTCAACTTCTAATTTCAAGGGACGATTTACTTTTTTTATTGTTTCAATATTTAATTTATTCGAAATAATTTGATTGAGAGATTAAGAATCCGTTTGGAATACCTTTTTACTCAAAGTGTCTTTCAAGAATACATTTTTTAAAAAACGTTTGGTATAAAAATTGTTTAGAATATAAACACTCATCTGTTTGGTTAAATTTCCTCATATGTGTTTTCATACCCAAGGCATTTTTTGTAGCTGCCAAACACTAGAATTTTTTTCAAAATGATTTTCATTTTCAAAATTAAATACTTGAAAAGTTAAATTAAACCTACTTCAAACAACTCTAGGGGTTGTTTAGGATAATGAATTATGACTCCTTGTTTGGTCCAAGTGTATACAACATCCAATTGTGGGACCTACAAATTTATCAACCAATCACAACATTCTATCGTGAGTTCAACAAACTTTTTAACTTCTATTCCACTACTTTATTGTGGGTCCCACTCGTACTCCAATTTGTAAGACAAAACAGCTCAAGATTTCATAACTCTAACTCATTGTCTCGAACACCTATTTTGTTGGAAATATGCGAAGAGAAGAGATGTTGTTGGAATGGGGCGAGAAGTAGTGCAAGAAAAAAGGATGGGTGGGGAAGAAAAAGACGTTTTAATTTGAAAACAAAGCAAAATGAGACGTAGAGATAGAGTAGAGTAGATGTGTTTCCTTCTTTTGCTTACACGTCTTCTCTTTTTCGAAAGCAAATTGCACCCCCTTCATTTCACGTCCACGTCTCCATTTCCTCATTTCCCATTATCCCTTTCCTTAATCTTTACTTCCATTTTTCCTTTTAACTTAAATTACTTATTAAATCCAAATCAAAAAGTCGAGTATTTATTAAACATAAAATTAAATATTTTAGAACCACTTAGGCACTTTTTGAAATTTAATGACTTATTTAACACAAAATTGAAATTTTAGACACCTATTAAATAATTTTTAAATTTTAGAGAGCCAAATAAACACAAACCTAAAAGTTTAAACCAAATCAGATAGCTTTTTTATTTTTAAATTTTTTAAAATTATGCTTATTGTTGATGCCAAAATCCGGACAGAAGACTCACCCGACCTTCACGTGACACCAACAGTGAATTTGTAGGAACTGGGGAAGACGTGACCTGCAAGACCAGCAAAAACCGCTGCACACCGGCGTGGTGTAGGCCACACCGCCTCCGATGCCTAAGTCAGAAAACTGAGGAGAAGCTTCAGATAGTAAAGGGGAGAGTCAAGAATCGAGTTTTCGAACCCTTCTTCCGTGGTGAAGAGGGGGTTTTATACCTGTTTGTCCTCCTAGGGTTTTTCAGGAATTCGGTGGCGTTTCGGGGCGAACCAGGCGAAACCGGGGCGATTCGGGGCATTAAGGACCGAAGAGAGGTGACCGAGCTCGGCCCGTGCAAACGGGCCGAATGGTGGGGCTCGGCCCTTTGCCGGGGCCGACCATATGCTCGGCCTCGGCAAAAGGCCGAGGCCGACCATATGGGTCGGGCCATTTTGGCCCGACCCTTTGGTCCGGTCTTCCTCTGGGTCGGTCTCTTGATCCTACCTCTGCCCGATTGTCCTCGTCAGCTCCTCGTCCATCTGTGTGGTCCAAAATCACCTATAACATTAAGCCCCCACTCTTGAATTGAGATTCAGGTGCGACTTTAATGCTATAGGCCGAGCTCCTTAAGCCAAATTTAAGAGTACAACTCTCGTCTCGTGCTGACTTTTGTACGACTTCTTTGTTATCCTGCAAGAGAGGGCGAGCTATGCAAAGTAAAAACTCCCTGAGTAGGGGTTAGGTGAAACGGAAATGAGAAGAGTGATAAGTTACAGAAGTGGCCGGAGGGCCTCTTTGGTCGGCCTCGGCCTCGGGAAGAGGCCGAGCACAACATTTTTCATTTTAGCTTAGGGGGCGTTGCCCCCGAACCCCCACCGGGCGCTTCGCCCCTGGACCCCGACTCGCTGACCGGGCAGCGAGACCCCCGTACTGGGTCGTTCGGAGTGCTTCATTCCATAATTAACAATAGGAAAAACAGAAAACTTCACAACCCTGCATTGAAAAGTTAATTCCTGCAAAAGGAAAACAAGGGAGGAGGCCCGGATCGGCCTGGGCCTCTAGCTCCTGTTAGCTCAGTGCTTAGCCCCCTGCATTCATATGTCAGTCCTTACTGGAAAATAGTGGGAAAGTTGCATGATGATTACAACAAAGGAACGGAATAGCCTTAACCTACCCCTTATTCCCAGCCCCCACTCGACACGGGCATTTATTACCTCAAGCGTTGCATTTTTCGAGCGAGAAGGACTAGTTCCATACCTGGCCTTTTCGAAGGGGGATGGTCGGCCTCGGCCTTGGCATGAGGCTGACCAGCAGCTCTGTACTACTTGCTCGCAGACGTCCAGGCTTATGTGCAGATTTGCCCGATTCTACCTTAAGCATCTCCCTGCGGCCTTGAGCGCCTCGACTGCGCCAAAAAGTAAAGTGACTGTGCTAAAGTCACGCTGCCTTGAATGTGTGCTTGATGGTTGGCCTTGGAGTTGGGATGTTTGGCCTTGGCATGACGATGCGTACACTCTTCTGGGGAAAAGGCTTGGGGAGGCCCAAGAAATTTCCGAGCATCTCTTCAAGCTGTCACGGTCATCCCAGGGGTGCGTACACTCTTCTGGGGAAAAGCTTGGGGAGGCCTAGGAAATTCCCGAGCCTCTCTTCAAGCTGTCATGGTCATCCCAGGGGTGCATACACTCTTCTGGGGAAAGGCTTGGGGAGGCCAAGGAAATTCCCGAGCCTCTCTTCAAGCTGTCATGGTCATCCCAGGGGTGCGTACACTCTTCTGGGGAAAGGCTTGGGGAGGCCAAGGAAATTCCCGAGCCTCTCTTCAAGCGTCATGGTCATCCCAGGGGTGCGTACACTCTTCTGGGGAAAGGCTTGGGGAGGCCTAGGAAATTCCCAAGCCTCTCTTCAAGCTGTTGTAGTCATCCCAGGGGTGCGTACACTCTTCTGGGGAAAAGCTTGGGGAGGCCTAGGAAATTCCCGAGCCTCTCTTCAAGCTGCTGTATTCATCCCGAGGGTGCATACACTCAGTCGGGGGAAGTGCGGAAGTCTGGCCACACGCGTTACCTCCTATGGAAAAAGCATTTTATGCGAAACACAATGCAAAAAACTTCATTAAATTCGCAAGTGTCGACATCGTACCACGAAGAAGCGCCATGGACATGTGTTATACAAAACGGAAGGAAAATCAAAATTGTCGCCACGTGACCGTGGACTCGACCTGTCCTTATCCCTACCCCCCACTCAAAATATGCATTCAATATCTTGGACATGAATTTTTTGAGTAAGGAAAAACTAACTTCGTACCTGGGCCTCTAAGGGTGGAGCTCGGCCTTGGCCTCTGGATGGTCGGCCTCGGCCTTGGCATGAGGCCGACCAGCTCCTCTGTGCTGTTCGTTTGCTTGTTTCCCATCCCAAGGGTGCATGCTCTTAGTCGGAGAAAACTTGGAGAGGTCGAGGAAATTTCCGAGCCTCTCTTCAAGTTGTTGTATTCATCCCAGGAGGTGCATACATTCTTTTGGGGACCCTGGGAGGTTGAGGGAATGCGTCAACCTCTCTGCAAGAATTTTGTCTCTGCAAGAATCAATCTTATGCAAAACACAATATAATAGTTTTTATTGAGTTTGCAAATGTTTGTGTGTTTTACAATGAGATAAATGACAGACAGTTTCTATGTAAAGTAACATAAAGAAAGTCATTGTTCCTGGTCGGCCTCGGCCTCCTCTGGTCGGCCTCGGCCTTCCTGTAGTGGTGGCGTTGCCTGCCACTTTTTCCTGCTATTGCTACTGATAGTAAATCTTCAAGTGTTCTGCATTCCATGGGTGTGGAGTTGGTTTCCCGTTTTCATCAACCAAGGCATAGGTGCCGGGGCGGACCACTTTGCTAACTTGATAGGGTCCTTCCCATGCTGGTCCCAACGCACCTGCATTAGGATCTCTGGTGTTTTGCATGACTTTCCTCAGTACTAGGTCTCCTTCTTTGAAGGTGCGCCTTTTCACTCTTGCGTTATAATATCTGGCAACTCTGTTTTTATACTCTGCGACCCGGAGTTGAGCCATTTCACGATGCTCGTCTAGGAGGTCCAGGTTCAACCTCATTGCTTCATCGTTCCCTTGCACACTAAACTGTTCTGTCCTGGGGGAGGGAATGCCGACCTCCACTGGGACTACCGCCTCTGCCCCGAATGAAAGGGAAAATGGTGTTTCTCCTGTTGAGGTTCGTGCTGTTGTCCGATACGCCCACAGTACACGCGGGAGCTCTTCGGCCCATGCCCCTTTTAGACCTTCAAGCTTCGTTTTAAGATTCTGCTTGATTATTTTATTCACAGCCTCCACCTGGCCGTTAGCTTGCGGATGGGCTGGGGATGAACAACGATGTGCTATGCCCAAATCTGAGCAGAACTTCCTAAAAGCGGCATTGTCGAACTGCCTACCATTATCTGATATAATAGTGTTTGGAATCCCAAAACGGCACACAATATTCTTCCATACAAAGTCAGTGACCTTCTTTTCAGTTATAGTTGCTAGTGGTTCTGCCTCTGCCCATTTTGTGAAGTAATCCACAGCCACAACTGCATACTTGGTCTGCCCTTTACCTTGGGGGAGAGGTCCGATCAGATCGATTCCCCATTGCGCAAACGGCCACGGGCTGATAATGCTCGTTAAAGGCTCAGGTGGTTGCCTTGGAGTGGGTGCAAACCTTTGGCATTGATCGCAAGATCTAGTGAAGTGCCTAGCGTCTTGCAACATGGTTGGCCAATAGTAACCTTGCCTGACTATCTTGTGACACAGCGACCTTGCTCCTGAGTGATTTCCACACACCCCCTCATGTATCTCTCTCATAACGTAGTTAGCATCACTAGGGGGAAGGCACCTCAACAACGGCATTGAGTAGCCTCTTTTATACAGTCTCCCTTCCCTTAACACAAAATGCGATGCTCGCCTCTGAACCTTTTTAGCCTCTGTCCTCTCTGTTGGCAGCTCGCCTTTCCCTAAGTAATCAAGGATCGGATCCATCCATGAAGCTTCCTCTGCTTCTGGGGAGGGCTTAGTTTCAATTGATGGGATACCCTCCCCATCTGCAGGATCACCTACCTCAAGCCTCGGATCTTCCGCCTCGGCCTCGGACTTATCCTCAGGCTCGGCCCCGGCCCCTGACTTGTCCTTAGGCTCGGCCTCGGACTTATCCTCAGGCTCGGCCTCGGCCCCGGACTTGTCCTTAGGCTCGGCCTCGGACTTATCCTCAGGCTCGGCCTCGACCCCGGACTTGTCCTTAGGCTCGGCCTCGGCCTCTGCTCGACCATCTGTCTCAATAATCTCCTCTGCACATACTGCAGGCTCTGACAAAACCTCAACTGGCACTGTCCTGCTCAACTCTGTATCATAGGCAGCCGCCAAGCGAGCCAGTGAATCTGCGTTGGCGTTCTGAGACCTCGGGATTTGTTTGATCTCCCACTTCTCAAAGTGGGATAGCAGTTGCCTGGCCTTGGATAAGTACCTGCTCATTCTCTGTTCCCTAGCCTGGTATTCTGCCAACACCTGCTTCACGATTAGCTGTGAATCGCTTTGAACCATGATGTCGAAAACTCCGATCTCCCTTGCCAACTTCAATCCTGCCAGGAGGGCCTCGTATTCAGCCTCATTATTCGAGGCCTTGAAATTGAATCTCAGGGCATACTCAAATCTTCCTCCATCAGGGGATTCCAGCAAAATTCCTGCTCCACAACCCCTGGTGTTAGAAGACCCGTCTACAAAGAGTGTCCAAGTCTGCTTCACCTCCCTTACACTCAGCATATTGACCTCTGTGCCTGACTTGCTCTGCTCGGCCTCGGACCTCTGAGGGTCGGCCTTTTCCTTAGCAGTCGTTAATTCTGCCAGGAAATCTGCCACAGCTTGCCCTTTCATGGCAGTTCGAGGTTTGTAATGGATGTCGTACTCACTCAGCTCAACCGCCCACTTCATGAGGCGACCCGAGGCTTCTGGCCTCTGCAACACCTGTTTTAGAGGAAAGTTGGTCAAAACTGTTACCTTATGGGCTTGGAAATACGGACGCAACCTTCTGGCCGACGTAACTAGGGCCAGAGCGAGCTTCTCCACTTGGGGGTATCTAGTTTCTGCTCCAACCATCGACTTGCTGGTGTAATACACAGGTCGTTGGAGCTTCTCTTCTTCTTTGATCAGTGCAGAACTTACAGCCGTGTCCGAGGCCGCGACATAGAGCAACAGCTCGTCGCCAGGAAGCGGCTTGGCCAAGAGTGGGGCCGAGCTCAAATAGCCCTTCAGCTCCTGGAAAGCCTTTTCGCATTCTCCAGTCCATTCGAAACGTGATCCCTGTCTCAAAATTTTAAAGAAGGGTAAACACCTGTCAGTTGATCTACTAACAAACCTGTTCAAGGCGGCGATCCTCCCGTTCAAGCTTTGAAGTTGCTTGAGATTGGCCGGGGAGGACATTTGCATGATGGCCCTGATCTTGTCTGGGTTTGCTTCTATCCCCCTCTGATGCACCATGAACCCTAGGAATTTTCCTGATGTCACCCCAAAAGCGCACTTACTCGGGTTTAGTTTCATTCGATACTTCCGGAGGATCTGGAAAGCTTCATTAAGGTCAGACTCATGGCATTGAGACTTAAAGCTCTTTACCAGCATATCATCCACGTACACCTCCATGTTCTTTCCCAGTAACGGAGCAAACATGCGGTTTACCATTCGCTGGTATGTCGCCCCAGCGTTCTTCAAACCGAACGGCATGACCTTATAGCAATACAACCCTCGACTAGTGATGAACGAAGTCTTTTCCTGATCGGGCTCGTGCATTCTAATCTGGTTGTACCCTGAATATGCATCCATAAAACTCAGCATCTCGTGCCCTGCTGTTGCGTCAACCAACTGGTCGATCATGGGCAAAGGATAGCTGTCCTTTGGGCACGCCTTATTCAGGTCGGTGAAGTCGATACACATCCGCCACTTCCCGTTAGCCTTCTTTACTAGTACCACATTGGACAACCATTGGGGATAATGAACTTCTCTGATGAACCCTGCTTTAAGCAGCTCATCTACTTGGCCGGCAACAATCTCATTCCTCTCAGAGTTAAATGCCCTTCGCCTCTGCTTTACTGGCTTGAAATCCCTATCCACATTCAACTGGTGAACCATCACTCCCGGGTCAATTCCTGGCATATCCTCGTGCGACCACGCAAACAGATCCGCGTTAGCCCTCAAGAAACCAACCAGTCTGCCCCTCTGCTCAGCCCCCAATTTGGTGCCGATGTTCACTCTCCTTTCCTCAGACGTTAGTGGTACAGATTCCAGTTCCTCTGCGGGCTGTCCCCTTGGGTCAAGTCCAGCAGCATCTCTGACATACGGAACCTCGCTACAGCCTCCGGGGTTAGGGTCGGCCTTTTCCATACCGAGGCCGACCTCAATCTGATTCGACGTTTTCTGCTCGCAACAGCCTTCGGGGTTAGGGTCGGCCTTTTCCATACCGAGGCCGACCTCACTCTGATTCGCCGTTTTCTGCTCACAACAGCCTTCGGGGTTAGGGTCGGCCTTTTCCATACCGAGACCGACCTCACCCTGATTCGGCGCTTTCTGCTCATACCTGAGGTTTCCTTCTAGTTTCTGAACTCGATTCATCCTACAGAACACCACCGATGCGCGATCTGAACTGGCAAGCACTCTTCCCCACAGACGGCGCCAACTGTTGATGCCAAAATCCGGACAGAAGACTCACCCGACCTTCACGTGACACCAACAGTGAATTTGTAGGAACTGGGGAAGACGTGACCTGCAAGACCAGCAAAAACCGCTGCACACCGGCGTGGTGTAGGCCACACCGCCTCCGATGCCTAAGTCAGAAAACTGAGGAGAAGCTTCAGATAGTAAAGGGGAGAGTCAAGAATCGAGTTTTCGAACCCTTCTTCCGTGGTGAAGAGGGGGTTTTATACCTGTTTGTCCTCCTAGGGTTTTTCAGGAATTTGGTGGCGTTTCGGGGCGAACCAGGCGAAACCGGGGCGATTCGGGGCATTAAGGACCGAAGAGAGGTGACCGAGCTCGGCCCGTGCAAACGGGCCGAATGGTCGGCCTCGGGCTTTTGCCGGGGCCGACCATATGCTCGGCCTCGGCAAAAGGCCGAGGCCGACCATATGGGTCGGGCCATTTTGGCCCGACCCTTTGGTCCGGTCTTCCTCTGGGTCGGTCTCTTGATCCTACCTCTGCCCGATTGTCCTCGTCAGCTCCTCGTCCATCTGTGTGGTCCAAAATCACCTATAACACTTATGAACACTACTCTCACCTTTAAGTTTATTTATTTTGTCATCTACCTTATTTTCATGTTTTAAAAAACAAACTAAAAGAAATAGCTTTCAAAAACTTGTTTTTTGTTTTTGAAATTTGACTAGGAATTCTAACGTGTCCCTGCCAAAGATGAAAATTAAACCATTATAAGAAAATTGAGAGAAAACAAACATAATTTTAAAAAACCAAATGGTTATCAAATGGGTCCTTAGAGACTAAATTTGTAATTTAATTTTATTTTCGTTACATTTATATTGGTTTTTTAATTCAAAAATCAACATTTAAGATAAAAAAAAATATATCTTAATCAAAGGAATTTGGCATTACAAAGCTTATAAAAATGATTTGATAATTTGATAGTGAATGGTTACAAACAAGAAATAATGAACAATATTTTGATTTTGATAATCAATCATGTAATAAAGCAATATTTTCTGTAAATGAAAATAATAATAAATACAGGAAGAGAGAGAGAGAGAGGAATTAAATTTTTTTTCTACCTTTTTTTTTAGAACATTTTTTTTCTACCCTTTTTGTTGTTATTTATTTGTAATTATGAATAATATTGTGAGAAAAAAAAAATTTAACTTCTGTAAACCTTGCTTCTCTTTTTAATTTCCTTCTGCAGCTCTTCCTCGCCATCCACTTCTTCCAATTCCTACAACACGAAACGACGTCGTTTGCTTTCGTGCTAATAAACGCACAAATTAGTGAGTAAAATGACGGAACTAACCTTGGGTCCTAAAAACAAACCGTACGGAACTCCGTCGAATTTGTCCGTGTGATGAAGCTACAAAAAAATAATAAAATTATTAACTTCCAAATAAAAATATTCACAAATAAAATAGGGAAAACCCGACGACATGTCGAAAAGTACATGATGAGCAGCAGCGACACGTCGTAAATAGGGGACAGCGGCTATGGGACCCACTGGGAAACGACGGTGCACGAGGCCATCGTGGACGAACATGTAGGCCATCCCAAACACCGTAATTCCCAAACCCTACCAAATATTAATAAAAGTCAATGGCCAATCAAGACAAGACACGTCATACAAAGCTGACTTGGAAATCAATAGCTTCACTTTACTAAATTGGATTGGAAGGATTTTTCTTTTTTTTGAAACCTGGATTGGAAAGATTCTAAAGTTGAGAAGTATGAACATCAATCAATTTTCATAAAATTAGTAAAATACTAAAAAATGTTCGATTTTAATATTAACAAAAACAAGGGATTTTTTTTTTTTTTTTGAAATTTCAAAAACAAGGGATTTAATCTAAATAACTTTTCTTTTAGATAAATTACAAATTCTTTTCTAGATTTGGATGAAAATGATATTTTTATTTCTTTTTTCAATTATGTTAGTTGAACTAATGATTTAATTTCAATTGTAAATTCATATAGCTTAGTCAAATTGTTCGCAAATCGTTTTTATTGTTACTATATCAATGCATTTTTCTAAGCAACATCAAGCTAATACTTTTTACTTAACTAAATGGTGTTAATTGTATTAGAGTTTATGGACAAAGTGAAAAAAAAATAGTTTAGTTTTCTGGTGGGTGAAAGAGGACAAACCAATCCGAACATAGCTTAATGGATATGACATAATTAGCATCTCAAAAGTCAATGGTTGAACTCGAAAAGAGGGCAATTGAGAAGGTACCAAAGCCATAAAGGTTGAGTTAAAATAAAACCTTAACACAAAACCCAAATTACAAATATTATAATTTAAGAACTAAATTCAAACTATGCCTAAACTAAAGGGAGTTTTTTTTTTTTTTTTTTTGTAATTTTTAATTTTTTTTATATTAAAATATGTTATTTTCCAAACTTATTATTCTAATATTATAGTTTTAAATTTTGAGAATATGTGATTCCTTAAAGAGAGAAAGAGACATACAGCACCAAAACAGAGCCCAGGAAAGAAGCCTTTATTGAAGAAGCCAAATGAAAGAAGGGCAATCGCAGGCAAAGCATTGATAATTGCAAACACATCGTTCAATTCAAATGGACCATCCCTCGGCCTGTGATGAGACTACCCACGAAAAGAAAATACAAATTATTTTTATACTCTATGCTTTTCAAGATTAGAAAAGAATAACTAAACTTAGTTTTAAATCATCATCATCAACACATTTAATTGAATGTAACGTTACCTCGTGCATTTCCCATAAGGAAGCATGCCAAAGCTCTTTGTGAGCCCATCTCGCCCAAAACTCCATCCCCACCTGAAAACTCCATCAAAATCCCCAAACCAAACACCCCCTTAATTAATTAAAAAACTTCATTAAAATGAACATAACAGAGAGATTATTTATTTAATTAATTTCTAGTTTTATTTAACTCACAGCAGCGCCCACAGAGAGTGCGAAAGTGCTAAACATTTCCAAAAATGGAAACTCCCCGTCCTGTAAATGCCACCATTTATAATGTAAAATTTCTTAACAAAATGTTAAGATTTTGTTATTTTATTAATATATTTGAATATACTATTTAACACATAAAATTTAATTTGTTTAAGAGACTGACTTACCATTTTAATAAATATCGTAAAAGAAAAAGGGAGAAGAAAAAATACCCCCATTTGCCAGGAGAATCTGTAATAAACAGCGATGGCAGCCATTGACGTGATCCCGAAGCTCGAAACAATTGCAGCAACAAGATAAGCATCTCTTTCGGCTTTCTTCCTCTCCCTTTTCTCCTCCACACTCAGCTTCAATCCCTTCACCATTTCAACTTCACCAACTTCATCTTCTCTACCTTTCTTCTTCACGCCCAACCATCTTCTCGAGCTCTGTTTCGAAAAGCACCGCCATGGAAACCGATTCCAAAAAACCAGACGTGGGGCTCCGGCCAGCCTCTGTTTCGGGTCTGCCACCGGGAAGATCCGTCTCGCCTGATTAAACCGGTACGTGGCGGCGGCTGCAACGGCCGAGATCTCGGTCGCCATGAACGCCGGCGAGCTTCCAACTGGCTTGGAGACACAGAGAAGCTATGGAAATTGGAAATAAATTGAGGGTTTAATTTATAAAAATGGAATCAGTCAGAGAAGAAATTAGGGGGAAAAAAAAAAAGAAAAATCAAAACGTTTTGAATTGAATTTTGGGATCTTAGGCCGGGGCTGCGTATTCAATGTGAATCAGCAGTTGGTTAAGAATGTCGTTTTTGTATGGTAGTGAAGTTACCAAATTACCCTTTACTTTTTTTTTTTTTTTTTGGAATGGATTTCATTTAGGGTTAGTTGACGCTTTTGTTTATGTTATGTACTCTAGTGTTTTGTTAGTTTTGTTCCTATAGTGTACTCCTTGTTTCATTTTGTTTCCTATCATTTCATATTTCTTTTATTAATTTAGGGACATTAGTAAAATTATACAACTACAGTTTTATTCCAAGTTTAATCTGTTAAAAGGTTGTATCAATTAGGTTCTTGAACTCTAAAAGTTTTTAATAGATCTTTGAACTTTTAATTTTGTTTTTAATATGTTCCTCGACTTTAAAAATGTCTATTAGAATTCTGAATTTTCAATTTTGTGTCTAATAGATTTATGATATATTTGATATTTTTAAAAATTAACCAATCTACTATATATAAAATTGAATTTTATATCTATTGAGACTCTAAACTTCCAACTTGTATCTAGTAGACTTGTGAATTTTACAAAATGTTGAATAGGTCAAGAACTTATTAGACACAAAATTAAAAGTTGAGTGACATATATTGGACGTAAAAGTGAAAGTTTAAAGACCTATTTGATACTTTTTAAAGTTCAAGGACCCTATTAAAAACAAAATTGAAAGTTTGAAGACCTATTTGACACTTTTTAAAGGTTTAGAGACTAAATTGACACAACTCAGAAAATTCAGTGACTAAACATGTAATTTAACATAAGACTACCCTTATACTCCTGAGAGCACTGATAGTACGCTTTTATGTATGTACTTTAATGTTTTTATTTTGTTAGTGTTTTTTTGGTAGATGTACATATATCTATAAGCATTTTTTTTTTTTTGTTGATTAAGTATATATATACATATAATTATTGATATCAAAGTTATATATATTTTATTTTATTTTATTTTATTGATTAAATCATAAATATAATTCAAAAATATATTAGACATTTTTCAAAGTAAGAACCAACTAGACAAAAGATTAAAAGTTCAGAAACTAAAATTGTAATTTCACCATTTTGTTTTATTGATTTAGATATGTGATGAATTTACACAACTTTCTTTAAAATAAAGGTAGGGCAAGGTAGGGCAAGTTATTGCCTTTCTTTTATGTATTATTATGTTTTTGTTGATTTCATTCATATACCTCCATGATTTGTATTAAATTTGTTAATATATTGTAATATTTTTGTTAATTTAGGTATGGGGTGAATTTAGAAAACTTTGCTTATACTATTTTGGAGGTATAAATATCGAGTAAGTTGTCATTCTCGTTCATTTTTATATATTCTCATGCTTTTGTTAAAATTGTTCATATTCCATATTTGTGTTGGTATCAATTTTAGACAATAACTTTTTAATATTTACATTTGGGATATAGTTTGAGTATTAAGTATTGAAAAAGTATCAAATGCTTTTTCCTTGTTTAATTTTTTTTACAAGTTTGAATCTATTTTTTTATTGTCAAATTGTATAGGGTTGTTCTGTTTGGTTCTTTACTAATTTTACATTTTCATTACAATCTTCAAACTTCAAACTACTTGTTTTTAGATTTAATATTCATGTTTTAAAAAAAAAAAATAATAATAATAAGACCATCAATTTATATCTTTACAAGTGGGATCGATGAAAACTTTATATATACTAATAATTTTATCAACTTAAACTTCTCGGTTAGTGATTCATAAGTATTTTCATTAGATTTAGTTTTAAATCAACTCAAAATTACTTAAATAACATTATTATTCTCCCAAAGTCTTACAGAAAGAGCAAGAAAGATCATGTAATTTTTCTCAAATAAGTAAAAAAAGAAAAATAGGGGGAGAAGAGAGAACAAAAAACTTGCTAATATTAATTAATGAAAACCATTTTTTTTTTTTTTTGGAGTAGATCAATATTTGGAGGTGGGGGATTCGAATTTCTGAACCTCTTGATCGAGGATACATGTCAATTACAGCTGAACTATGTCCACTTTGTCCACCACCATTCATTACTTCCAATATTTCTCTTTAATATTGCATTAAACTCTAGAAATTTTACACACATATAAGAATTATGAATTAAAGAATTTTAAGACAGAAATTTTATCATTGACACGATTGTTAGTTTAGAATTTTAATCGATTAAACCTAACTTAAAGATATAAATTTATCTCTTTCCAAAAACATATATAATATATCATTGTTTACACCATTTTTCTATTTCATCTCTAATATTGTGAAAGTATCCATTTTTTCCCTTGGATGCAAAAATTTCTCAATCAATTCTTTATATTCCCTCTATATATATATATATATAACATGTGGGGTGGAGAGATTCGAACCTCTGACCTCTTGGTCAAGAGTGCATGCCAATTACAGTTGAATTATGTTCACTTTGACATGAGAAGTGAAAGATTTGAACCACAAACCTTTTCGTCATGCCAAAATGAGCATATTCTGTGGTAATTGACATGTACTCTAGACCAAGGTCAAAGGTTCGAATCTCCCCTCTAAATATTGATGAACTCAAAAAAAGAAAAAGACTTAATACAAATTCAAAACATATATTAACTTTATCACTCGATTTTAATTTCGAGAGTGGAATTAAATCAAAATATATTATTTTTAAAAAAATAGGAGGGAAAAGAAAAATCAAAATCTCTACAGGTATTGCACATGGCGTACGAGTAAAGATGAGAAAGAAATTGAGAAGCATTTCAAAGTAAGAGGAAAGGCAACGTAAAATAGAACCAAAATTAGGAGTTACATAAGGCCCATATACAAATTAAAATAAAAGATAATAGAAAGCATAAAGCATATAATAATTTTGCCAACAAAAGCACAGCTCGACATACACAAAGTTTGTACTCTCGATTAAAAGGTCAAGGGTTCAAATCTCCCACTCCACATGTTGCCAAAAGAAGAAGGAAGAAATGAAAAAACGAAAAAGAAAAATGCTTTGGTTGCATACTGGTGCGTAGGGATCTTCTTGCATACCACCATCAAACGTTGACAGTCAAAAGAGAAAAAGAAGTTTTCTCATTTTCTACATTTCTCTTTTTTAGTTGTCAAGATTTTAAATAAGTATGTAGATAGATCCTTATATACTGGTATGCAGTCAAGTATTGTTAAAAAAGGAGAAAAATATTTGGCAATATATGGATATATAACAGCCTGTATTTTTCAATATATGTATTGATTTTAAAGAGCCTACCGCTACAATACATGCATCTTGTTTAGGGTTGGCAGACCAAAATTTTGAGTAAAATGTGAAATGAACAATACAACTCTTGTAGGGTTCCCCATGTGCCTCATCAGAGGGAGGGTTTCTTGGATGGGCTTCATGAAAATCACCTATAACCCTATAACCAAACATTTATCTTAAAAAAGAAAGGGAAAGAAAAGAAAAAAAAAAAAAGTTTGAATTAGTTAGGGGAATGAGAGGCGGATTTTGTTGTTCAATATCATGATTGTTTGGACTAGTTTGCATGCACCTTAACTATTCTCACGAGATAATCGTCTGACTCTATTATATTGTAGAATATTAAACCTTACATAGGTAGTCATCATGACATAAACTCATTCCTTCTAAACCTCTTATTATTTAGATGATCCTTCTTGACCTAGGCCTACTCGTAGTAGTTTTATTATCCCTAGCTTGTTGAGGAATTAAAGTAAAACATCTACAAATTTAGGTCACATTTGATAACTATTTAATTTTTTAAAATTGTTTGTTTCCTCACAATTTCTTGACAAGTTTCCATCTTTCTCAAGAAAACATGTGAATTATTAGCTAAATTCTAAAAAAATGAAGTTTGTTTTTACGCAATTTCTTTACGATAGTTATCATCTCAAGATAACATTTGAATTTTTAGTCAAATTCTAAAAACAAGAACTAGTTTTTAAAAACTTAATATTTCCAGTTTTCAACACTTGGTTTAACTTTTGAAAACATTTTTCAAAAGTAGATAACAATTCAAAGAAACACACAAGTAAAAGTAGTGTTCCCAAGCTTAACTTTCAAAAATAAAATATCAAAAACCAAACCTTTTTAGATTTCAAAATTTGCATTGGATTTTGAAAACATATATAAAAAGCAGATAACAAAACAAAGAAACTCATAAGTGAAAACAGTGTGTACAAACTTAATTTTAAAAAACCAAATAGTTATCAAATAGAACCTCAGACATCTACGTCGAAATAAATATGAAACCTAGAGGTATTACCATAGAATATAAACTTGATCTTTTTTTTTTTCTACTGTGAACTCTTTTTCTAGAAATTTGAAAAGGTAAAATATGATTATGTTTCATGACATTGGACAAATATGCAACTTTTGCAATTTCCACTGAAACCATTGCCAGCCAATTGGATTCAACCATTAATCACTTCTCTGATTAGAAAGCTTCTTCACAAAATAAAGAGTGGCCCACCAGGCCCAACACAACAAGTACAACATCAAATTTCATATGGAGTTCAAAAGATTAAATTAGAATCAAATACTATGCACTAATTGATAAAACACACATTGAAGCAAAATACAAAGAGACCATCTCTAACATTACACCCTTCACTTTATTTCTTAGTTCATTAGATCCATGGAGAAGTACAAGCATCCACAATCTTTGCTCCAAAATCTCCCAATACCTAATACTCTGCCCCATCTTCGATTCGTTTTTTCGGTCTTTTTTTGTTTTTCTTAGTTTCTTCGAATTCGTTCAGTCATATAAAAGCCTAAGTTATTGGGGTTTGACATGATTCTGGGAACCCCCCAAATTCCCTCACAGAAATCAGCATCAGCTGCTCCTTGTACAATAGAGGACTCCAATTTATATGGGTAAAAGCATACAAGTTTTACTGCTGTCCTTATCTACTTGATCATGAGAGTAAATCCTATTCAGGAAAAAGAAAAGAAGTGTTCAATTTCCAGCATTCTAGATCACGTCAAACGCAAAGAGTCGTCCTCCTGGCTGATTCATCGGGATTGAACCTGACGGATTCTTTCCAGATGAGTTCTTTAATATGCTCTTCAGTGCACGACGGTTGCTCGAAATCAAAATTGAAAGGTCTGGCACAGACCGGCTCGTCATTGATGTCGTGAAGAGATTGCAAGTATGGATGACAGAGTGCCTCCTCAACTGCAAAAGGGTACAGATGAGTTATATTTTGATGATGTTTTGCAAGTTTAGAACCAATCAAGATCGTCTCGTGATTAAAATATGAATCGTTTTCACTCACCTGTGATGCGTTTGTTGGGATCGAATACGAGCATCTTTTCTAGAAGATCCAGGGCAGCTGGAGACATGTTGGGAAATCTAGTTGAGAATTGTTGTTTCCTGTACTGTGGAAGCTGCTTGACATATCTTCGGGCATTATCGCTTCGGAGAAATCCTAGGCTGGCATCATCTGGCGATCCTAGTAGCTTTTACATTCGAAAAAGAAGAAAAGGAAACAATGTATGTTATTAAGGCCATGAAACAGAGAAATATCACATATCAGATTGATACACAGGCAGTTGGAAAGATATGTATGTTTTTCTTATTTCATCAACAGGAATGAAGAGGAAAGATACTTCAAGAAATGAGTACGAATAACACATAACATTTCAAAATACCGTAGCGAAGAAAAGCAACAGAGATATTGAAAGCACAAAAATGCAGGAAACTTCTCAACAGTCAGCAAGGCAAACAGCTTTTCTGTGTATATAAGATGTCAAACATATGAGATGGTCACTTAGCACCACCACCATTGGAGACTCACATAAGAAGAAGAAGAAAAAACTGTTGTTCTTTTCATTTTCAATAATTATAACACATACTAAATAACTTAGATGGTGGGAAGGATGAATGTTAAAGAAGCATAGGGGAAAGTTGAAATTGGTTTAGCTTTGACTTGTAGTTATAGTGGGTTTAAGATGACTTTAATAAAAGGCTTTTTGAATGAAACACTTTTTTAATTGAGCACTTATCTCTAAAAGCACTTCAAAGTGGTATTTAAGTATTTCTAGAATTTCGATATCACTTTTGATCATTCAACCAAACACTACAAAAATTTTGAAAGGTAGTTTAAGGTGACAATTGCTTTTCCTCAAGTTCATTGTTAAAGATGAGTGGCTAGATGAGGTATTATGCAATGGGTCAGGGGGGCCAGTCTAAAGCATTGCCCACAGACCATCTGGAGAACTAAACAGAAGAGCAAATGATGTAGATTTCCAAATACTAAAAGAGTTGAACAGATGAACTTTTATAGGTTTTTAACCTGTACCTCAGTTATAAGTCTGAG
Organism: Luffa acutangula; assembly: GCA_036850905.1. Taxonomy (NCBI): domain Eukaryota; kingdom Viridiplantae; phylum Streptophyta; class Magnoliopsida; order Cucurbitales; family Cucurbitaceae; genus Luffa; species Luffa acutangula. Next base: position 45,887,686 of record CM072097.1, on the reverse strand, counting down.
TTGATGAACATAATCTTTTCCAGGGAAGAGAGGTTCTCTGGTCATTATCTCACCAAGTATGCATCCAACAGACCAAACATCAATAGCAGCAGTGTACTCTGAACAATTGAGGAGCAACTCCGGAGCTCGGTACCAGCGAGTAACCACATATTCAGTCATGAAGTCAGTTTCAGAGGTCGTCCTTGCCAATCCGAAGTCTCCAATTTTGAGGTCACAATTTGCATTCAGAAGCAGGTTGCTTGGCTTGAGATCACGGTGCAAGACCTTGGCTGAATGTACATATTTCAGCCCACGCAATAACTGATACAAAAAGTACTGCAAGTGCATAATATGTCAGTTTTGTGGGCACTGTGAATGTCTACTCAACTGATAAATTCCTATGGAAATAATCGGAGGAGAGAAAAAAAAAAGGTATATTATAATTTAGAAATAAGGTAACGTGCTCTTAGTCTTAGAACCCAGATCCTCATGCATTCCTACCTGTATCAAGATAGGAATACAATTTTTTTTTAATATCTGTGGGTGTTCGAGTCATTGTGTGTGCATTTTGATTATTCTCTATTCTCACAAGACAACTGTCTGATCCTACCCCATTTTGTTGCATTTTGTTGCAAGGTACTCTTAGAATATTAAATCTGAGATAGGTAGTCACCATGGCTTAAACTAATTTCCTCTACACCCTTTATTATTTACCTGACCATTGACCATTAAACCAATCCACGACGGTTTACATAATACACAAACTTGATGTATAGCTTACACATGTCTAAACCTCACTCTAAACAAAACCCCCCAACAGAAAATTCATTCATTGACATTCAAAATGAATCAATTATGAAAAGTGGTAACATATAAATTCACATCCCTGGCATGTGGAAGGGATCAGTTCATAACAGAATGTTCAAAAAGTTTCCATATTGAGTGCAATATCACCAATTCACCAGAGGAAGACTTTTCTTGAGTCAACTATAATAACAAACTTCAGAATGTATATTTCTTCTTTTCTAAGTAGGTTTGGCTCGAACTCGCTATAATCAAGGAAAGAATTTCTGAAGTTCAAATATTAACTTAGATCTCAAAGAAGTAGAAAAGAACTAAACGGGTCGTGAACTCCTATTGTATAAAAATGATCATGGGAGTAGAACAGGATTTACAACATAATTTCAGCATCAAACCTGGCAATGATCGTCCGTCAGTGGTTGGTCAGAACGAATTATTTGATGAAGATCAGTGTCCATCAATTCGTAAACAATATACACATCATTAAAAACCTCTCTTTTTGGTGGTCGTATGATGTCTCTGATGGCGATAATCTGTGAAGGGTAAAAAAATTGAGCAGTTACAGAGGATGAAGCAGATACACCAGCTCAATATTTGGAGCTAATAGAAAGCAGGGAATATAAAAATAAAGATGAAGAATATAACTTCTTAGAAATAAACCATACATTTTCATGTTCCATGTGGCAAAGAAGCTTAATTTCTCTCAATGTCCTCTTGGCATCGATTATGTTATCAAATGCATTTCCAATTTTCTTGATGGCAACCTCCTCATGAGTCTCTGAATTTACAGCAGCACTGCAAAGAAAGAAATTATGTGACCCAGAACACGGTTATTGAAATCATTGCAATATCACTAAAAACTTAAAACTACAAGTGAACCGACGAGGACAACGATGATTTCCTTGTAGTTTCATAATAAAGAGAACATATACAAGTAGTACCAAGCCATGCTGACATGCTGTGATTGCGTGAAAGCAACAAGAACGGTTAGCCTTAATTCTTTATTTAAAAAAGTCATGCCCACCCAAAGGCTCCGACTTCAGAGACATGAGTTTTCCTTATTAAGCTCACCCGATGATACGAACACGCGACCTCTAGGCAGGTATTACTCAAAAACCCCAAACCTTAGCCAACAGGGTCACCCCTTGGGGAGCAAAAGGTTAGCCTTAATTGAACTCCACCTTCTACTAAACTTCCACACAGTTAGTTTTCTTCAGTGCATTCTCAATCTAAGTTTGATCAAATCACTAGTTTTCAACCTAGCCAACCATGCTCAAATCATCACAAACTACATTAAAAGGAGGCAATAGAAATCATCTTACTCCATTCATTACTGGGTGATTCAATCTCTGAAAACCCCCAAATACAAAACTCCTCAATCAAACAAGCATATTACCAAACCAAATTGCAACAGAACATTTGTATTTCACTAAACAAGTAAACTACCATGAATCTGCCAAGCAGATCAGGAGGAGGACCGCCAAAACTTCCACAAACTTTTCAGAAAACAACTAAAGAAGAGAAGAACAGCAGTTTAGAGATAAAAACAAAAATCAGCAAAAAAAGAAAGGAACACAGCCCCACCATCAAAACTGGATGCTAATAATAGGCAGAAAAATCTTACCAAACAAGACCATAAGCCCCTCTACCAATGGGTCGCAAAGGAGGAACATACTTGGCCGAAACCTCAAACAAGTTACCATAGACATTATACTGCACGTATCGGCCGCCATGGGTGAGAGCCCCTTTAATCTTGCCCTCAGTGGCAGTGGCAGAACTGGACTCTTTAGTGGCCATTTCCGGAATTGGAAGAAGACCCAGAAGCGCTTTCAAAGGAAGCAGCACCAGCAACTAGGGGAAGCTTGTTTCCAGTTACTGATTTCTAAACGAATGCTATATTTGGGGGAAGCATCGTAGGGGAAATGGCAAATGGGGTTATTGGAAAAGGTAAATTGGGGCTTTTTGAAAAAGTAAGGTCTGAAAAATGTGAAGGGGCGATTGATTGGCAATGGCGATTGCTTGCTTCTGTGTGTCTTCTTTTGATCTGAAAATGGTTTGAAAATCCGTGAATCAAAGCTGACTTTTTTCCCTCCACCCAAACCAACGCCCTCCTCCACTCCAATAAGATCTAATTAAAACCGCCATTAATGCAAATTTCTTTCTTTTTTAATCGGTTACATACACTGTTGGTGTTGCTGTTGGTTGGGTCAGCTCAACCCTACTTTAAAGAATTTGCACTTTCAAGTTCCCAACTTTTTTTTCTTTTTTTTCTCGAACATCCTTAAAATCTCCTCCTTGCATAAAAAAATGGTTGCTTGTTGTTGAACAGTCTGAATTCATTAATTAAAAAAGATTGATTGTAAATTCAATCGCTTTACCAAATTGTATATTTTTAATTTTGGTAGCCCAATTCAAAATTTGTGAACTCCAATTGAGAACCCATTAGTTTATCTTTTTTATAAAATGAGTGTATTTAAAGAAACAATTAGACTAATAACTCAAAGAGTGATTTGTGAATAAATTTCATTTAAAAATAATAATAAATTGTACGCCTTAAAAGTTCCTTTTTTCATTTTTTATAAAAAAAAAAATTCGTTGTATCTCAATTGTATATCATACAACAAATTTGGAGTAAAATTTAAAGTCTATACATCGAGGAAAGGGTCTAACATTTGAACTATACTTATGTGTTGGAACGAGTTTCTACTAAAAGTGTTATTATTATTTTACAATTTTAAGATGTCATGAAAACACTACTCATCATCACTCTAGTATATTTCTATTGTCAAATATTATTTATCTTTTTAACCAAAAGTTTTATCTAAAAAAACAATTATTATTATTATTATTATTATTCAACCAAAAAGTTAATGGAGGATGATTTTTTGTTTTAGTTTTCTATATAAGATTGTATCATATTAAGTTCCTAAATCCCTATCTTTCTGAGAAGACAATTCAAAATATAAAAGCAAATATTATTTATTTAAAAAAAAAAGAAATTATTTCATTTATAAATGCGTGTGATACAAGAACACGAAAATAAGAATACAATAATTAAAATATTCAAGCAAATAATATAAAAAGAAACAATTTTTTTTGAGTTCAACAACATTTTAGGGTGGGAGATTCGAACCTCTAAGCTCTTAATCGAAGATACATGTCAATTACCGCTCACTTAAAGAAACAATCTTGCTCAACTACTCTTGAGATTGTTGAGGCTTATAAATACCAAGGGTCCCTCAAAGATGATAATAATTTTTGGTAAATTGCAGAAATGTCCCCATATTTAAGTTAAATAAAGTTTAGCACATTCTCCAGGAAAGGTTCCCCTGTACTTGTCTTTAAACTAATAACAAGTATTGTGATTTGTCCCCCACAGCATTAAATTCACTTCATCCAAGACTTCCCCATCAGTCCCAAAAGTTTTCACAATATATTCATGTACCCTTTTTGTTTTCTTTTCCATTTCAGCACCTTTTATGTTATCTATTTTCTAAACATATATTTTTTTTTTTTTTTTGTAGGTTTTATGGTATTTAAAACACTCTAGTTTCTAATCCAAAAATAGCAATTCTGAAGATGAGTAAAGGAAAATAGTTTCTTCAAAGAAAGGTAATGAAAAGTTGTAGGTTTAAAAGAAAAAGGAGTCCCAAATATGGTTTGATTGATTTGATTGGTTTTGATCAATTTTGATTCGATATTAATGAAGGGTTAGTCGTTCGTGTTCGTTTTTTATCACGAACAAACTTGCTTACACCCCCCTGCCAAACATTCCAACAAATTAATTTTCGAGTATAAATCAACACAGATGACAAAAATGCAAATAAATTTTCAAGGATAATCCAAACTCACAATGTAATGAACTCGGACTCAACCACAAATCAAACATGCACATGAAAGAGTATATATGTGAGAAATGTACTAAAATGAAATGATTTTGAAGTGAAAATGTAAATAAAACTGGAAAGTTTAGGATGGATGAAAATGGAAACTCCCTAAAAATTTCAAAGAAAGCAGAAGCTGGTTGGACAAGTCCATCACAGAAGCACTTTTCCGCCTTTTAAGAGATATGGTGGTTGTGTTTCACGAGAGGCCTGTGGTGCTGAGTTAGAACCTTCTCTTCTTTCTCTTCCACTCCCTGCCTTACTTGGTCCACTGTTTGACAGCCCAACATAACTTTGAGCAAACCTTTTATGGGTGCATTGGCTCGGCTCATCCAATGTAAGCAATTCACGTGAATGATTGAAAGCTTCATTTGGTTCAAAAGATCAGAACGAGAAGCATTTCAGTATGGAAAGCTTTGACAGAAGATGAATGCATCTGGTCCAATGCACCGTACAATAGAAGAATGCTGTGTACCAAGTACTAACAGATTCATCATTTACATTGCAAGTTGCAATTGTACAGGGGGTAAGTGGCATTCCCTTCAAGCTTCAAACTCCTCAAAAAAGTAACAAAAGTACAGACCATTGTTCAGCAACTTGTGTTTGTGATAGGCACATTTAGAGAGAGAAAGGTCCAGGTAGGTTTTTCTTAAGTTTCTGGAGGGATCAAATTCATTTGACTAAATTTCACATGTGGGGCTTCTCCTCTTCCCACAGTTATTTGTTGCTATTAGTTGCTAGAGGGCATCATCTTTATCATCAGCCAGATTTACAGAGCATAACAAATGTAATGTGCTATTTGATAACTAACAGAGTTTAACTAAAGTATCTTGAACAGCCAGATGTTGAAAATAGATTAGATGGAGGGCGTTTATATATCCATAATCTAAAAATAGTGAGAATAGAATTATAGGAATCAGCAATAGGAGGGGACTTCAAACAAACTTCAGCAATCAAAGATCCGACAATTAATTATAGGCAAACAAAACTGATATGATCTCATGAGTTTAATTCAACATCTTCAATTCATTTTGTTTAGAAACTAAAACTAACAAAAACACTCGCCCATACACCTATTGATATTCTCTCATTCAAGATTTGATGGTGCAGGTGCTCCACCATAGCCACCAGCTCCACGGCCAAAGCCAGGCCTCCCACCAGGACCCTACAATGTTAAAGCCACCAATGTAGACTAATTAGAAAGAGATTAATTTTACTACCCCAACTGGAAGAGCATTATGTAACTAATATTCAAATTATCAAGATCAAACAATCTCTAATTGGCATCTCTCTAATAACATATATATGGCAAATAAATATCAAACAATCTCTAATTGGCATCTCTCTAATCACATACACATGGCAAAAAAAGATCAAACAATCTCTAATTGGCATCTCTCTAATCACATACACATGGCAAACAAAGATCAAACAATCTCTAATTGGCATCTCTCTAATCACATACATATGGCAAATAAATTTATTCTGAATGTGAATATCAAGAGTTGAGAAATAGCAAGAGTGGTAAAATTGTTTACCCCAAATGAAGGTCTATAATCGGCAGGGGCTCCACCCTTATCACCAAAATCACCACCAGGTCCACGAGGACCTCCACGGTAGCCATCTCGGTCACCAAATCTTCTTTCTCCATCAAATCTTGACGGACCACTAATCAAGAGCAACATCATGGGATGAGAATAAAAGAATAATCAAAACCAAACTACAAAATGATTAAGAGACCAGAGTACAGAATCAGTAGCAGCAATATCAACAAATCCAATCTAATCAAAGCAGTAGAGTTTCTAGAATTGACAATCATGCAACATTAAAGTAAAAATACCAAGAGTAAACTCCACAAGCTAAAACCCAGCACAAAGTGTATCAAAAACCAATAAGCAAAAGGAAAGAAACCATCATGAGAAAGGCATAAGATTTACCGTGGGCGGTCTCCAGATGGGCCACCAAATGGTCGACCAGCCGGCTTGGCTTGTTTCTTCAATGTAGCCGGGACAATTTCTGAAGGGAGATTCAGGTAAGTCCTCAGAAACTCAATGCCATCGTTCGTGAGGTACCAGTAGTAATGCATCCAGGCAAATGTCTCGCGAACATACTCCTTAGACTTGAAGCTCTGCATCAGCTTAATCACTTGCAAATTTGGAACATCGATTTCGGGGTGCTTGGCCAGATTGTAGTCCTTCTTGGCATAGCAAACCCCCTCTGTTATGAAACAACAAATAAACAATAAACAATCCGACAAATAAAAGAAAAGAAGAGAAAAAAAATCCCAAACCACAAAGAACATACACAAAAGTAAGATTCGCTACCTTGAAAGAGGTACTTGGAGATCTCTCTGCGGTTCTTCTCTGGAATGATCTAAAAAAGATAAAATACGGATCGTTTAAACAGATTTACTCCCCATCGAGGGTCGATTAAAATTACGAACACAAACTCAAAACACTTCACAGTTCAGTCGCTAAGACTAATGGCATCCCAATCCAAATACAACCAAATGCATCGATTAACAGCGCCAATGAACGAGGCATTCGATTGGATTAACAACTAACAATCGTTCCCTTAATTTTCACTAACATTTTCCATAGATTTCTGGGCGAGGAAACGAATAAATTTGCGGCATGGAATGTAAGCAGAGAGAAAGAAAGACGTACCATTGTTGACGAAGTGATCGGCGACGGCGGCGAGAGGAAGAAGCGGCAGCTAAGAAAGAAACCCTTCACTATCTTCCTTCACAGCGTAAAGCCCTAAATTTCAGAAACTTTGACTTATAAACCATCAAAATGGATGGAAATTTCATGGGCTTCTTTGTTATTGGTTATGGGCCGAGGCCCAATCACAGAGACAAAAGTAAGAAGTGTGCATAATTACTTGTTAACCCGATGATTGGAATTAAATAAAAGGGGAATTGTGCTAAATGACTACAAAAAAAAAAAAAAAAAAAAAGCATTCTTGAATTTTGGCTACGGAAGTTCGAAATTTTGTAGGCGTGGCTACCGAAATTTTAGGAACCGTTTCCTTGCTTTTTTTTGGACGTTTTTACCCCTGGTATATACGGTTATATACAAACGCCGTTAACAGTCTTTTTTGTTGCAAACGTCCCCTTTTTGCGTGGTGGATGGATCCCTACTTACATGGGATCGGTTGGCGGTTTTTTTTTTATCCTGATTTACCTATTTTTCAGGCTTAGGCTTTCTAACGGTAAAAAATTATCTTTTTCAGCTACATGAAGCAGTCAACAGATGGATTACCCAAAAAAAAAAAAATACATCAAACAATTCCATAGTTGTATGTAATAGTTCAATCTATACAGACAACAGGCGTACGATATCATAGATGTATATACTAATACATACACGTTCACAGGAAGACAATGAAGAGTATATAACTGTTCAAACACACGTACGTACGAGCATGTATGCATATAGATGTACGAGATAGTAGTTGTACATATCAGCATATAAATGTGTGAGATCATGGATGTATATACTAATACATACACGTTCACAGACAGACAATGTACACAGGTTTGCCAATACATAGATTGCAAGGTGCAGGGGGTATATAACTCCTCTCACACTCTTTCATATGACCACACCACAACATACTTTCTAGAGGAGTTTGCAACAATTATGGAATAGCATTTATCAGTACATACCGCTCTGGTGGGTTCGACCTCCTCACTTTCATCCTTTTTTGTCCGTATGTCCTTCCCTTTGGGTCTCTTCGCATCCTGGATGTTAATTAGGGAGTTTAATTTTCTAATTTGTAATTCACAAGGGGGTAATTATAGCATGTTTTACACAACCTAAAGAGTAAATACAGAGTCTTACCTCCACGGGCTTAGTCTTTTTTGGTCTCTACTTACAATCGAGCGTAATATTCTCAGAATGCATGGAAGAAACGAAATCCCTAAAATCTTGGGGGAATGTATCAGTTTGTTGCTAATATAAGGGAATGAGAATGAAGTTGTTACCTTGGTTTGAATTTCTGAGAAATTGTACAGTTCTCGCGCAGAAGGAGAACCGATGAAGGATGTGGGGCGAGCAAAAGTCTCGACGACACGACGGAAGAAGGTCGTCGGCACGACGGATGTGGGTCGTCGGCGCGATGCGAGAGATAGGGATTGGGATACACTCTTTGTTGGGGGTGGAAAATTGTGGGAAATGGAGGATTAAGTCTTTCAAAGGGTGGAAAATGGTTGGAATGGAGGGTTGTGGAAGATGAAGATGGACGGACGGGCTGGTGCATGAAGGCGGTTCTGGTGGGAGGGTGGGCGGTGTTATGACAACTCATAATTGCAGCAGGTAAGGTATCATAATTACTGTGTTCTTATTTGTTTTTAAAAATTTTCAGGTATTCTTAGTTGCAGGTAGTAAATCTTCCTAATGACAGGACTGTTGTTTCCGATTAATGGAGTTCAAAGGTATTTCTCTCTACTGAAGGAGGTTGAACTTTGTACTCCTTCCCCAATAAAGGTATTTACTCCTTTTTCCGGGGAACAACTCTTTCCTGTAGTAACAATATGATACATCGTCTGATTTTCAAAATAGTTTTGTGTTCTTGGATTTTTTAATTTCAAACCTCCTAAAATATCTCCAACTTAGTTTTAGGGATTTTTTAATTTCAAACCTCCTAAAATGTCTCCAACTTATTTTTAGGGATTTTTTAATTTCAAACATAAGAACACGTTAGGAAGTTTGTTGAGAGGGCATTTTTGTCTTGTACAAATAGGGATTTATTAATCAGTAAATTGTTTAGCCATCTATTTAATTTATAAACGTTCGTAGCCATTTTTTAAGCCACCTATTTATTTATAGCCATTTTTCTTGTTGCCCCTAAATAAAACTTAATAATTTTAAATCACGTAATTTGGAAATTTTGAAATAATCTAAATATTTTTATTTTATTTGGAATGAAAAATATTTGAAAGGAATGTAATTATTCTTTAATATTCAATGGAAATGAAACAAAAAAAAAAAAGGATTTTTACCCACACAACCTTTTAATATTAATAATTTGTGAATGAAAAGTTAAAATGTCTTGAGGTTAAATTGATAACCAACTTTGAAATGGTTTGAAACCCAAGTATTTGATTTTAAATCATTTTAGTTTAAAAAATCATAAATAAATAATTTAATGGAAAAAATATGTTATGATTTATAATCACTTAAAATTTGGTAAAAAGAAAGATAATAATTTAAATTAAAAGTTATATAATAATAAAGAGTTTTTTAAAAGTAACTTATTTAAATATTATATTAATGTGATTAAGGATGGAGATTCAAATCTAAAACTCTCAAGAGGAATAATAGTGTACATCTATTTAAGTTACGGACCATGGATGACTACTTAGATGAAATTTCAAGTATCCTTGAATTCTGCTCACTTTGGTCTAAACTTCGATATATATAGGGAAAAAAGATACCTTTTTGGTCCATGAGGTTTGAGTTAGGTTTCATTTTGTTCCATGAGTTTTCAAACTAACAATTGAGTCATTTTGATTTTAGTTTCATTTTGGTCCCTCCATCCATTTTTCTGTTAAAATCTAACGGATGGCTTACGTGGTAATATTTTTTTTATTAAAAAAATATTTTTTAATGTTTTAAAATAAAAATATTTAAAATATTATTAATATATATATATTTTTTCTTCTTTCTCTCTTTTCTTCTTCTTATTCTTATTCTTCACTGTCATCACTAGAGAGTCGCCACCACCGTCGTCGAACTCCACCGCCGCCTCCGTATCGCCGCCTTCAACTTCTCTTCGTCGGGCAATGAAGTCTAGTGGCTTTCTCCCACAGAGCACATTGAACAGGATGACCCCCATGTCCCTTTCATTGTCAAGTTGCTCTGCCCTAATTTCGACATCCCGAAATCCGGATCTAGGTTTAGAGAAGGATAATCTCCTCATGTGCGTACACAGTCGCTGTCTCTCTCCCTTGCATTACTCAGTCGCACCTTTCACCGTCGTCAACCTTTGCGTTGTTTGCTTCGCGTCGCCGCCCCTGTTTCAATTTGAATCGGTCTGAAATGAAGGGGATTTCCTCTATGTTTCAGACAGGAATCGAAGGGCCTAGAGAAAGAGAGGCGCGATAGGCAGATCTGAAACGTGAGGACAGAGCGACAGCCTTCGCCGGAGATGAGGTCGTTCCATATCTGAAAAGTTCTTCAATTAAAAAAATAAAAATAAAAAACGGAAAGAAAAGAAGAAACATGGAAGAAGGAGGAAAAAAAAAAGTTTGTCGCCGATGGCAGGTAGGTTGAAGAAGAAAAAAATAGAAGAATGAGAGATAAAGATATAAAAATGAAAAGTAATAATATTTTATTCTTTTAATATATTATTAGTTTTAAATAATTAAAAAATAATTTTTATAATAAAAAAGTATATCGCCACGTCAGCAATCCGTTAACTATTAACGAAAAATTGGATGGAGGGACCAAAATGAAACTAAAACCAAACCTCAGGGACTAAATTGTTGAGTTTGAAAACTCAGGGACTAAAATGAAACCTAACTCAAATCTCAAGGACTAAAAAGTATATTTTTCCCATATATATTAGGGGGCTTTGCACAGATAGCAAAAACCGGCAAAAAAAATTGCAAAAATAGCAAAAAAAATAAAATTATTTGCGGAAATAGCAAAAAATGCGTTAAATTACGAAAACACCCTTAGTATCTCCAATAGTCGAGTCTCTATTATTGATAGTCACCGATAGACTTCGATTATCAGTGATAAATACTGATAGACTTTGATGATAAGTTTCAATTAATCGGAGTCTATTAGTGATAAACACTGATAGACTTTGATTAATCGAAGTCTATTAGTGTGTATCACTGATAGACTTTGATGATCATAATCTATAAGTTTTTATCGTGTTTAATTCAAGCCTATCAGTGATAGTCGCTGATAGAAAACAATTTAATTTAAGGCTATCAGTTTTTATCCATCAGTTTAATTTAAGTATATCGGTGATAATCACTAATAGAAAACCGTTTAATTCAAGGTTATCAGTTTCTGTCACTGATAGAAATCAATTTAATTCAAGACTGTTAGTTTCTATCACTAATAGAAACCAATTTAATTGAAGTTTGTCAGTTTCTATCATAAATCAATTTAATTAAAGTCTATTGACTTGTATCACTGATGGAAATTAGTTTAATTCAAATCTCTCATTTTCTATCGAGGATAGAAATCAATTAATTGAAGTCTATCAGTTTCTATCTCGGATAGAAATCAGTTAATTATCAATTAATTGAAGTCTACCAATGATTGTTATGGGTAGAAATCAATTTAGTTGAAGTCTATCAGTAAAGTACTTTGCATTGCATCATCTCGGTAATTAGAAACTCATCCAAAATTATTATACTACAATCATAAATTGAACAAAAAATTTAAGTCTCTTGTGGTAATTAGAACATAAAATAAAAAAATAACCATTACGAACAAGCGACTCTCAATCAACAATATAATTTTTAAAGACTAACACACAAGCTCCGTGACCACCACCATAAAATTGATATTCTTGTATTCTTTGTATTTCATTATCTATCAATTATAGCCCTGATAGACTTCGACCAGTGATAGTCAGTGATAGACTACGATTAACCGGAGTATATCAGTGATATCTTTGATATACCTATACAAACACTCACCAAAATTGTTATTTTTGTATTCTTGACATTCTTGAATTAAAAAGAAGGCCAACAAGAACTTAGCTCAATTGACATAAAGTTGTACTGATAACCATAAAGAAAAAAAAATCATAACATCTCATAAATGCGCAAAAAAAAAAGAAAAAGAAAGCAAAAAAAAAAAAGAAAGAAGAAATCGTATACAATACACAAGAAATGAGGGAAGAAAGACTCATAAATGCAAAAAAAAAAAAAAAAAAAAACAAAAAACAAAAAAACAAAAAAAAAAAAGAAGAAGAATAAGAAGAAATCATATACACTAGAAATGAGGGAAGAAATGGCAAATGGGAAGGGAGAGAAAGAGAAGGGTAAAATGAAAATATTCTAATTTTTTTGCCATATTTGCAATTCTTTTTACTTGGTGCTAAATTTGTTATTATAGATAATTAATTTGTCACCCATTGCCATTACTCTATATATTACATACATCTAGATAGATGTTTTTTAGGCCTAAAATTTGATATTCAATATTCAAAAAAGGAATATCAATATCCATTTTAGATTCACAAATAATAATAAAAATTTCACACTTCTGTATAGATTAAGTTTAAATTTTGGGGATTTTTTTTAATGACAATGATATTGCAGCTGCTCTATGCAACTCATTAGATGAATTTGGTGGTTTATGTATCACTATCCTACTTCATATTTGGAGATGCCCTCATAATTACTCTTTAACTATATCATTTTTTCTAAAGGTTTTTTTTTAAGCATTATACTTACTCTAGTTTTTTCAAAAAAAATACTTACTCTAGTTGTATTAATTTTGGAATATTTATTTTGATTTCTAAAAGAATTTTGAGAAATATATATAATTTGCGTTTAAATTTGGAATATCAATGAATTAATTAATCGCAAATTAACATCGAAGGGTGTGGAGACAATTGCATAACTTAAAATTTATATTAATATAAAATAAAACAAATCAACAAGAATTTAAAACTTTTTTTTTTTGAAATGGAAATTCATTAAAGACTAAGAAAACGAAAAGCCCCCTCACGAAGGAGAGGGAAACATCAATCCGGGAAAACAGGGCCCCAAAATACATGGCCACTTTCCCGCGAAAAACCAAAGTTCATCGTTCGATCGACAAGGGGATTACAAGCTTCCCTTGCAACACAGTGTGGTACTGTGTTCAAAAATCTACTCCCATGGATGAACTCCACGGCTGGAGCTTTGGAAGCGAGGGCAAAGATGGCGTCTGAGATGATCTTCACATCCGACAGGTCCTCATCTTCACCGTTCAACAGCCTAATAACTTCCAGCAAGTCCGATTCTACAACCAGCCTGGTATGGGATTGTTTGCAGGTATCAATTATAGATTTGAGCCCTACTAAAATCGCCTTTGATTCCAGCATTTTGATGGACCAATTTCTGTTGATAGATTTCAATCTGAAGCAAATCAGGGACCCATTCAAGTCACACACGATCCAACCAATCCTGCCGCGACCTTCTATCTCGTTCCAGGCAACGTCCGTATTCATCTTCCACTGGTTCGCGATTGGTCTCTCCCATCGGGCTTGACTCGCTTGGTTCCTTACTGACATCGGAGGTTGCTGATTACAGATTTGCGCTTTCTCTTGGTCTTTTCGATTAGAGTCTATGATGTTGTGAAGAGTCTCTGCTGTTGTTGTTGGTAAATTAGTGTGGGTGATTCTATTTCTGAAACTCCAAACACACCACATGATCGAAAATAGAATATTTGTTATTGATAATTAAGTGCTATACCATCTTGACATTTTATTTTTAATAATAATATTTTCGACATCTTATTGATATTTTTGTAACGTGAGAAAAAAAAATTATCTTCGTATCAGAATTGAAACTTTCCATTTATAAAAATATCGATGAAACGCATTTGAGACCTCCTAATAAGACCTATAACTTGGTGGTAAGTTTCCTTCATAGCCATTTTTTCTCCTTTTTTTTTTTTTTTTTTTTGATACAATTTTTAATTTTTACTTTATTATTTTTATTTTTTCAAGATTTTCATTGATCCAAAAAGACCGGAAAAATTGACATCCAAAATTAAACATATTTAATAATGGATTGTTTTTAGGATAATTGTAATGGGTGGCAACATGAAGGTAAATAATTACAACTATAGCAATTTTTAAAAATATTTGCAAATATGGCAAAATTTTTTAATTAATTTTGTATATTCCTAAATTGCCCCTGTGTGTCCATTTTTTTTTTTTTAACGGATAGAAAGTCTTTTTATTACTGATAGATTCTATCAGTGGTAGAAAAAGTTTCTATCAGTGATAGAAAGTTTCTATCACTGATAGAATAAAGTTTCTATCAGTGATATTTCTATCACTGATATATTCTATCAGTGGTAGAAAAATTTTCTATCGGCGATAGAAAGTTTCTATCACTAATATTTCTATGACTGATAGATTCTATCAGTGGTAGAAAAATTTTCTATCAGTGATAGAAAGTTTCTATCACTGATAGAATAGAAGATTTCTATCACTAATAGAAACTTTTTCTATCCGTGATAAAAGATTTCTATCATTGATTGGTTCTATCAGTGATAAAAAAAAACTTTTATAGAAAATCATAGAAAAACTTTTGATAAAAAATCTTTCAATCCCTGATCACCCATAAAAATCTTTCTATCTCCGATAGAAATCTTTCTATCACCGATATAATCTATAAGTGATAGAAAAACTTTCTATCACCGATAGAAAAGTTTTCTATCAGTGATAAAAGATTTCTGATAGAAATTTTTACTATTCTATAAGTGATAAAAAGATATTCTATCAATGATAGAAAACTCTGATAGAAAATCTTTCAATCCCTGATAGAATGATAGAAATCTTCTATCACTTATAGAAAATTTTTCTATGAGTGATAGAAAAACTTTCTATCTCTATCACTGAGACTGATAGAAAAACTTTTCGTGAGTTATAGAAAATCTTTCTATCATTGATACTTTTCTATCAGTGATAGAAGATCTTTTGTTTCTATCAGCGATGGTGATACATGGTGAAATCGAGCATTGAAAAATAAAGCAAAAACAAACGATTATAGAAATCAAACACTGAAAAGCAAAAACCAAACACTGATAGAAAACCAAATAACAACAACCAAACACTGATAGAACACCGAACAAGTGATAGAAAAATATCTATCGCCGATAGAATCTATCAGTAGTAGAAAAATTTTCTATCATATGATAGAATCTATCAGTGAAAGAAAATTTCTATCACTGATAGAAAATCTTTCTATCACTGATAGAATCTATCAGTGATAGAAAAACTTTCTATCACTGAAAGAAAATCTGGAGGGGTATTTTAGTAAATGCAACACACAAACTATTAGATTTTGCCATTTTTGCAATTTTTTTTGTGGGTTGCTAGATTTGCAATTATTTTGGCCCATATTGCTATCCTTGCAACCGGCCCTTGTTTTTAATATATAAACCGAATATGTGCATTCAAATTAGCAAAAATGATAAATATTGTCTGAAGAGGAAGTTTATAAGCCAAAGTGCTAAATTTTGGCATACAATCTCGACCAAGAAGTTGAAGGTTTGAATCTTTTTACCTGGAATGTTGTTGAACTCAAAAGAAAAATAAAAATAAGTATCAAGAAACCAAAGAGTTGTGATGTCAGACATTTTTCTTGTCTCTTTAAAATGAATATTACTTTATTATACATGGTGGGTAAGTATATCACTATTAAAATTTTAACAGCTATGTAAGAAAGTAAAAAGGTTCCAATTTTTTTTATTTTTCTACTTTCCTCTTTTATAGTTCTCTAAAATTTAATGGTAGTTTATAGGAAATGTATAGAAAGATAGAAGTTTAGTTAAGTATTATCCTTTTTAGTCTTTCAAAAAAAGTATTATCCTTTTTAGAATATTACAACACAAATAAAAATTTGATCATTTGACAGTCGAGAGGTCCAAACCTCCAACCTTTTGGCCGATATTACATGTCAATTACCGCTGAGCTAAACTCATTTGGATAAGATTTTAAACCTACAACAAATGAGAAATACCTCAAAACCATACTTAAAAGTTCGCTAAATTATTGATTGGTTAATCACAAAGGTAAATACTCCCTCTTAAATTCTACATATATTAATTATATAGTTTTTTTTTTTTTTTTTTTTTTTTTTTACATTTTTGTTCAGACACAAAATGTTCTGTGAAGGAAAAATTATGAAAATTATATTATCTTGAACTTGAATATGATTAGGTAGAGGCGTAAAAATGAATTAAAAGAAATTCCATGCAACGAACCGACAAAACACACTGATTATTCTAAAATTCATTATGCAAAGTGATTTGAGATATAACTATAATTTTTAAAGCAATCATTTGAAAATTTGACCAACTTATTTTGAAAAATATACAATTAACATTTTTTTTTTTTTTTTGAGAAGAAAGGATAATATTCATACCAAACAATTTCCTCTAAGGGATACAAAGAAGCGCAACTCATATTGAGTCCGTTGAAATATCCAATCTGGATAGTTTGAGTGCCACAATTGTGGCGTGGTAACCAACCCTTGACGGGCTAAAGCATCTGTCAAATAATTAGACTCACGGTTTACATGGTAAAATTTTAGGTCCTTAAACGGTTCACAGAGTCGCTCAATATCCCAAAGAATCGTTGCGCATTCCGACACCATCCGCTCCTTCATCAGAAGAACAGAGATTAGAGTGAGTGAGTCAGAGAAAATAGACAATCTATCTATACCGTTATTGAGCGCCAATTCCAACCTAGCTTGGACTGCCAATGCCTCGACACATAACGGTGAACCATAGATCATTGATCTTTGATTTTGAGCCAGCTGCACCACGCCTATCCTGTTGCGAAGAACAAGTCCAATGCCACAACATCTATGTTTGGAGTCACAAGGCGCATCAACGTGCATAACTAGATTCTCACCTTGTAAAATCAATTCCTGAACATCATGATCTGATTGGACATGACGTCCTCGCTTTTGGTTAGATCCCTGAAACTTTGCCAGATATGAAGAAATCCATTCACATCGAATGTCGACTGGTGGTATAGCACGATTGTGGAGAACGTAGTTCCGATCATTCCAAATAGCCCATGCTGCGACACAAATAATGTCGAAACCCTCTGCTGATGTTGAAGAGCCAATCTGCATCCATTTTTCCTTAATATCCATCTCCACATCCCAACCAATATATCTCCCAATATTGAGTTTACACCAAACCTATTTTGCCCTAGAACAATGGAAGAGTGCATGGTCAGTAGACTCAGGCACTTTTGTGAAGGGAATAAAAGTCCCAACGCAGCGGAAGCGCATCGATTGGACCTTACGCCGTATATTAATTAACATTAAAAACCGTTACGAAAACTCAAACAAAACTTTAAACTAACTTTAAAGCCGCTGTAAAATCGGTTTAAACATGCTAAAATAAATCTAAATTTATTTTTAAAACTTTTCTAAAGAAAAGAGGAAGAACCGTTACAAACCTCCGTTGTAGACTTGACCGTTCTTCGCCAACGAAGCTCCACGAACGAAAACGCAGCAGCCGCTTCAAGGTATTCTTCGCTGGAAATTCTTCTTTGATTGACACAATAACCACAGAGGTTACACCGGTATGTCTCTAAGTCTAGGAGGCCAAAGACTTGTGGGAGTCTTTCTCTAAGAGGGAGGCTAGAGAGAATTCTAGGTCTTGTCTTTCAAGAGTGTCAAGTGTCATGACCAATTAGGTCTAGTGTTCTATTTATAGAAGAGAGGCCATGAATAAAATATTCAATTAAATCAATCTTTTCCAAAATTGATTCAATCTTTATTCCTTAATTAATCAATCATGATCAATCAATTCCCCAATTGATTAATCTTTTCCATAAATGACTAATTTCTTCCATAAGTATTTAGATCATTCCCATAAATGATTAATCACTTCCTTAAGTGATTAATTATTTACATAATTGATTAATTCATGGTTAATGAATTCTTTAATTAATTAACCACCAATTAAATATCACATATTTAATTTCCGGCCTTGAATTAATTAATTTTGCCCAAACACTTTTAGGACTTAAATTAATTAATTCTTCCATAAATTTATATTTGAACTTCTTCAAATAATAATTTCTCTCATAATAATATATCAATATATATTATTTTTATTTCCCTCAGTAAATTGAACATTTTCAATTTAATTACTTAGTTGCCTCAAATTACTTTACGAGCTACCAGTGGGACCTAATGGACCTGCAGATCAGAAGCTCCAACGATGTGAGATTAATTGGTTAAACTCATTAACCGCAATAATCAATATTCGTTAACTGTGTGTACATTCCACTATAGACTCACAGTTGCACTCTTCTCACTGCAGACATATTTTCTGTGTCCACGGAACTAAGACCAATATCGACTAGTTAGTCCTTCACGAGTGTCCGTAACACCAGCTGGGTCAAATTACCGTTTTACTCCTGGGTCACCTCTATTTCCTTAAGTACCAATTCTCCTCTAATGAACAATCTGTTTATGGTCCAACCATTAAACAGAAAACCCTCTCGTGCCATTGAGAGGGTAGGGCCCTTTGTTCAAGACTCGGAGTAACCACTTAAGGGAACACTCATCTGCTTCCCTAAAGTCGGGAAGGAGTGAATTCCATCTTGTACGATTATGTTCCCAGCTCCCCATTCGATCTTGTCCCCAAAGTGGTAGGCTTATTGAGTCGGCGTATTGGCCACTCTCACCCATACAAATCAAAGGACAGTCTCTCATGAGCAGGAGTCCATAATCAACTCAGGATTAAGACTAAGTTGTCTCGGTCGTCCTAGTGAAATAGAAAACCAACTAGTTAACGGTGTTATAACTAATGGTTACTATTTCGCGGTCCGGTCTTATGCAAACTCATTGCATAGGATACCCCCACTCGCATGTCTCCTACACGAACGCGTTGGATCGCAGCGTTTGTATCAAATACAAAGTGGGCCGTATCCATAGTGTCACCAAGATAAGGCACCCAGTCTTATCCCTATACTATAGACCCTTTAGGCTGTTTCTTGAACAATGATCCCATATGTCGCTACATATAGTTCAAGACTCATATTACAGCCTTGGATGCCTAGTTTATTGGATTAGGGTTATTATTAGGCAAAGACATATATAAAATAACTAATAACAATTAATGGAAAATATATCAATATTATTTCATTAATATCCGGTCAACGGTTACATTCACTATCTACGAGTTTTAGGGCATAAAACCCAACATTTTGAACATACGAAGCATAACCCATCAACTGGAACATGATGTTTCCACAAGTTTAGACTAGTGGGAATACAGTTATGGAAAGAGCGCCAGATAAAGTGTTTAACTTTTGACGAAAGACACGCTTTCCACACTCTAGACCACCATTTCCGTTCCAACTCATACCCTGACGAAGATGCTTCATTTTTCAAAAGCATACCCAACTTGTACCCACTTTTGGCAGAGTACACGTCATGCTTGTCATAATGCCAGATCCATTCATCTGGCGCGCTTCTACTGATTGGAATATGCAAGATTTCCTGAGCATCGTCTTCCCATAATGTCTGGCATAACTTGAAGACATCCCATTGGCTTGAGGGTGAAACATAATCAGAGACATGCATTTGACACTCTGACCCTTTATAGCGTAAGACCTTGAAAGTATTAGGTCTGGGGATCCAAGGATCAAGGACCATCTTGATGGATCTACCATTCCCGACATTCCAACGGATCCCAGCTTTTAAAAGATCTAACCCCCAAACGAACCCTTTCCAAAAGAACTACACATTTGATCGCGCCGTAGCATCCAACAATGAATTAGACTAAAAATATCTTCCCTTCAGAACTTGGGCCACCAACAAAGATGGATTATTAAAAACCCTCCACGCCTGTTTTGCCAATAATGGCTTGTTGAAGGTTTCTAAATCTCTAAAATTTAAACCCCCAATTTCCTTGGGTTTACATAACTCATCCCATTTCCGCCAGTGAATACGTCGTTTCGTGTCTGAAGATCCCCACCAAAACTTGGCACAAATCACTGAAAGTTTGTGAAGAAATCCCTTCGGTAACCGAAAGCAGCTCATAGCATATACGACAAAATCGCTTGGACAATACTTTTGATAAGGACCTCCTTGCCCCCAACAGAGAAGAACTTTTGCTTCCAGCCTTGTAAGTTCAACCACACTTTATCCATGATGCCTCTAAAATCTTTACTTTTAGCACGTTGAAAGGACGATGGCAACCCCAAATAAGATCCCAGATTATCCACAGTCTTCATTTTTATAATAGATCCAAGGCATGATTTAGTGCTACTTGATACATTTTCCGAGAAACACACCATAGATTTATCAAAATTGATACATTGGCCCGAAGCACGCTCATAATCTGAGAGAATGGCTCTAAAGCAGCCAAACTCCGTAGCTTTCGCCTTAAGGAAAATCAGACTATCATCAGCAAAGAAAAGGTGTGATATCTTAGGCGACGACCGGGCTATAGAGACTCCAGCAATATCTTTGTTCCTAGCACTTCCTAACATAGCCGAGAGGCCCTTAGAGCAAAGCAATAAAAGGTAAGGAGACAAAGGATCTCCCTGACGCAATCCCCTTGACGCACCGAAATGCCCCCATGCCTCGCCATTAACGATAATAGAAAAGATAGCAGATGAAATAAATTCCATAATTAAAGACACTAATGCACCAGGAAAACCAATCTTAATCATAACAGCCAAATATTTCCATTCAACTCTATCATAAGCTTTACTCATGTCTAATTTCAATGCCGCATAACCAAACTTCCCTTTTTTCTTCGAATTAAGAAAATGCAAAGTCTCATGACCAATAATCATATTATCAAAAATAGACCAACCAAGAATGAAAGCAGACTGACATTCATCAATAACTGTGTTTAAAACCCTTCTCAAACGATTTGCAATGACTTTTGTAATGATTTTACAAGAAACATTGCATAAACAACTTTTAAAAAAAAAAAAAAAAAACATTGCATAAACTACAATAATTATTACATATGCTTTGCTTTAATATGTGTTTTATTTTTCCTATTCAATGTCTTTGATTTCTTGTTATAATTATTATTGTATATTTAGTGTCTGTTTAATACCATTAATTTTCACTCCATTTACCAATTACTGTACTCCTAAAAGCAAGTACTACTATGACTCAAACTGAGAAAATTGAGATATCTGAAATTGTATATAACATTTATGATTTTGTACCTTTTTTATAAGGAAAAAATACACTTTTGGTCCTTGAGGTTTGGGTTAAGTGACACTTAGGTCCCTGAGTTTTCAAACTCAACAAAGATACCCCTGAGTTTTTAGATAAGTAGCACTTTGGTCCCTGCCGTCAATTTTTCTGTTAAATCTTAACGGTTGCTGACGTGACACTATTATTTTAATAAAAATATATTTTTTAATTTTTTAAATAAAAAAATTAAAATAATAAAATTTTATAATTTTATCTTTTTTTTAATACTTTTCCCCTATTTCTCTTTCTTCCTCTTCCCCACTTCCTTCTCCTAACTTCTTCTTCCCAACTTCATCTTCTTCAACTCCGGCGGTCGGTGGCCAGCCGCCGACGAGTGTTTTTTTTTTTTTTTTTTTTTAATTTCTTTCTTTCCCTCTCTTTTCTTCTCTCTTCTCTTTCCTTTCTTCACCTTTTCTTTTCTTTTTTTTTTTTAAATAGAGAAGAGGGAGAGGGAGGAGGCTCTTCCCTCCCTTTCCGGCGCTGACGACGGGAGGAGATAAATTTGTATGATCGAATAAAATCGTTAAAATTTTTATTCGATGCAGTTATAACTCCTTACAACGCTAAAGGAAGTCGTCAAAACTTGATTGGACTAAGAGAAATCAGTAAAAAAGCTCCTCGATGGTCATCATTTTCTCCTTCCTGTTGTTCTAAATCGTCGATTAATTTGTATGACCATCGAGGAACTTTTTTACTGATTTCTCTTAGTCCAATCGAGTTTTGACGACTTCCTTTAGCGTTGTAAGGAGTTATAACTGCATCGAATAAAAATTTTAACGATTTTATTCGATCTTCTGACTCAATCTCAATTTTATCTTCAATTTGTGGGTAATTAGTATTAAGAAAGATAACATGAATCTTATTTGTCCAAACGTTATCACTATCATTTTTTTTATAGAAGTTTCATTTGTCATTGAGAATGAAAAAAAATGGATTTGTCTGCGGTAAGGTCAGCTCAATAAAGGATCATATGTTTTTGGTAAATAGTATTTTTTTAGTTTTATCATTACATAATTGAGTCCTTTTTTCCAGTACATCTCGAGCTAGAGTAAGGGATTCCTTATCCAGAACTTGAATTCTATTTATCAATTTTTTGTTTAAATTTTTTTTTGTTCATTGAGATAATTCCAAGGATTATCCAATTCATCATAAGAAAGTTTTTCTGTTGTGAGGATGAGGGTCCTCCCTCCTCCCGTTTCGCGCCGGCGACAGGAGGAGGGAGGAGCCTCCTCCCTCTCCCTCTTCTCTATTTTTTTTTTAAAAAAAAGAAAAGAAAAGGTGAAGAAAGGAAAGAGAAGAGAGAAGAAATGAGAGGGAAAAAAGAAATTAAAAAAAAAAAACTCGTCGGCCGCCGGAGCTGAAGAAGATGAAGTTGGGAAGAGGAAGTTAGGAGAAGGGAGTGGGGAAGAGGAAGAAAGAGAAAGAGGAGAAAAGTATTAAAAAAAAGATAAAATTATAATATTTTATTATTTTAATATTTTTGTATTTAAAAATTAAAATATATATTTTTTTATTAAAATAATAGTGCCACGTCGGCAACCGTTAAGATTTAACAAAAAAAATTGACAGCTGGGACCAAAGTGCTACTTATCTCAAAACTATGGGTATTTTTGTTGAATTTGAAAACTACCTAAGTTTCACTTCACTCAAACCTCAGAGGACCAAAAGTGTATTTTTCCCTTTTGATAATGTGTTGAGAAGAATAAATGGGATTGAAAATGTTTATGAATTATGGAAGAAACTTGAATCTCTTTACATGTCAAAATCTGTTACCAATAAGATTTACTTGAAGGAAAGATGATTTGATTACAAAAATAGATCTAGCAAAATGTTTTGAAGAAAGCAAACATGAGCATAGGCTTAATTTTATAAAACCAAAAACAAAAAACAAAATAGTTATCAAATGGGCCTTAGCGACCCTTTTTTTCAAGGAAAAATAGATTTAATTAAAAATCAACCTACTAAATTCCTTTTATCTTTCTCTTTTTTTTTTTTTTTTTTTTTTGGAAAATAAATTTATTTTCTCTTTGAAATACATTATTAACGTTTTCCAATATTGGAGAACTGACACAATCCAATGTTATTAAAATATAATGTCAGAAATCTATTTCAACTACTATATAATTTATAATTTGTATTTTCTTTTAATTTCTTGAACCTGCTATTTGAGTTGGGGGAAGTTTCTTTTTCTTATAGAATTGTCTTGCTAAATAATTGAAACAAACTGACTAAGTTGTATACGGATAACTTTAGTAAAATAATAATAATAATAATAATAAAGTATGATAATGAGTTTTTCAAAAGCATATGAACTTAAATTAAGTCTTTTTTAAGATAAATAATATTCAAAAAGATAGTATTGACTATGTTCTAATCTCCTACTCTACATGTTGTTGAACTAATTTTTTTTAAGCACTATTGTCTCATTCGACAAAAATTTACCATTAACCAAATTGAATAATCTCATTTAAGTTAAATATATAATTCACCCACTAATTTTTCTAAAAAGCAATATAAAAATCTTTGTAAACTGCACAAATTAACATGGAATAAATTTATCAAAACTCACAAATTTTAACAAAAAAAAATTAGCTCAAATGTCAATTTTCTTTGAAATCTTATCAAATTTGTACCCTACATTGTTCGTACAGTTTATTGAAAATGTTTTTAGGCATAGTGATTCTTAAAAAAATTTCAAAAGAAAATTTATTAGAACTAATATATATGTACAAATGAAAAAAAAATAAGGGGAAGGACATTATAATGAATACTAATCTTAAAAAGGGGGAGATATGGCGAAATCATAAACTTAATTGGATTGAGACCTGGTGTGAAACCTACTAAGTGATAACTTTCAAATTCAAAGGAAATCCTATAATTAAAAATGGACAATCCTAAGTCAAATTCTTTTTCATAAAAGGGTAGGTATAGAGATTTGATGGAAATTATTCTAACAAATGGAGTTGACTACGTTGTTTTAGTAAAAGAATGAATCCTTCTATCGATAAACTCTAGAATAAATTGAAGACAAATAACGTATTACGTATCAAAATACTATTTGATTAATGATAATTCAAATCTCTAGCTATTTTAATGGTTATGAATTGATTATTCTGTTGATAGTCGATTTCGGCCAGAGGATCTCACATGACCTTCACGTGCCACTAACGGTAAATTTGTAGTTGAGGGAGGAAGACGTGGCCTGCAAGACAGTAAACCTGCACACCGGTGTGGTGCTTGCCACACCGGCTCCGATGCTTAAGTCAGCAAGCAGAACGGTAGGGCGTGGAAAAGTAAGAGCAAGAGGAGAAAGCAGAGAATAGAGAATATAGTTTTAGGGATAGAATTCGGGATTCCCCTCTTCAGTGGCGAAGAGGGATATAAATACCTGCTCATCCTCCTAGGGTTTTTAGGTATTCGGAGGCGTTTTAGGTCAAACCAGGCGAAACCGGGGCAGCCAGAGGCGGTGGGGACCAGACGAGACCGAACGGGCGCCGAGGCTGACCATGGGGTCGGGTCAAAAACCCGACCCCTTCGGCCTTGGCCCGTCCCGCTTGCCGGCTCCGCCTCCTTGGCCCGTATGCCAGCCCGATTTCTCTCCGATTGTCCTCGTCAGCTCCTCGTACATCGGGGTGGTCCAAAATTGCCTATAACATATTCCATATCACCAAGTTGAAAAAAAAAAACGAATATTCATTAATCAAATCATTTGCTCCATCATACATAGTCTGATGGATCGATTTTTTGTAGAATTATTGATCAATCATATGCAAATAATAGAATAAAGATAGAGTCTCATTCATTCTACATGTCATAACCCAAAAATAAGAAAAAAAAAAAAAGAAATTGATAGTGAGTGGAAAATCCAAATAATTTAAAAATCAACCAATGTGGTTTTAAAAGAAGCACAGACAAGAGAAAATACATAGAGTATTCAATAATCTCATGAATAAAGTTAAGGATCAAACAATTAAATTGATACATAATAATATATATCTCTAGACATCATAATTAAATCAAACCCCATTCTCACATTTCTTTTATTCTCAATATCTTTTTCTCTCTCTCTATACTATTTTCCAAACCCCAAATGAACAAACTTTTTCACCCCCTTCTTATATGTTATTATTTACACAACAAACAATCAAGCATAAACAAAACAAACCCACTTTCCAAAAAAAAAAAAAAAAAAAAACTCTTCCAATTAAAAAAAAAAAAAAGAAACTTAAAATTTAGCCTCTTTTTTTTTTTTCTTTTCTTTTTTCTTTCTTTACCTTCCCGTTTTGGAACTCACACAATAATAAATAAAAATATATAATCTTATAGAGATGAAGGGAAATTAGAAGATGATAATGTATTAGATCCTCCTCCTCCAATGGTGGAATTTGAAGTTGGTGCAATAATTTCTTCCCCACCAAGAGATCCTTCAACATTTTCCCAAAATAGAAAATTTGAGTTTTGTGGCTGAGTTGACTCCACCACCCACTCGTTCAGCTCTTGCCTTTGCAAACACTGCAATGCCATCTCCCCTTCATCGTCCATTGGCACCAAGCTTTCAATGTTGTCTATCAATGGTGGCAAATAGTTACTCGTGTTGTTCATTACCGTCGTCGTGCCGGCCGTTGCGGCGGCCAACCCCATTTGAGGCCCGAGCACCGCCGAGGGGAACTGGTGGTGGTGGTGGTGATGATGTTGGTGGTTCAAGTGCCAAGTAGTGTCTGAGTTGAGACTTAGTGAGTCGTGGAAGAGATCTTGGGAGGATGTGTCGAACATGAAGAGGGGGCAGGAAAGGGCGGGGAATAGGGTTTCTTGATGGAGCGAGAGTTGTTTGGTTGTTAGGTCTTGAGTGAGGAAATTGAGTTGGTGGGGATTCGAACTTAGTTGGATATGCTCGGTGTTGGTGGTCGGGGCGGCGGTGGCGGTAGTGGTAGTGGTCGAAGTCGTAGAATTGGGCTTTCGAATCTTCTTCTTGATCCATGAATTCCAATAGTTTTTTATCTCGTTGTCTGTTCTTCCAGGGAGATGACTTGCTATGTGAGCCCATCTACAATTCACCGTGTTTATATATCAAGTTAGAATGTGTAAAATTGTAGAAAATTTAGATCAAGTTTAATAATGAACTTTTTTCAGAAAGTAAAGGGTTCATGTATAGTTTGTTCAGTTTTAAAGAATTATGATGGATCATAATTTGTGATATAGCTAGACTGATTTTCAAAGAAAGTTTGTTTAGTTATTCTAAGAAATAAGCTACCTATGAAAGAAATGAAGCAAAAATCTTTTATTTTTCTCATTTTAGATACAAACTAATTTGTAAAGAGAAACTCCCTAATATTCCCAAAGTTTCTTATTGAAACCTTAGGCAATTATTTTTTATTTATTTTTATAGAAAAATAGAATAAATAGTTAGTAAATAAGTTTTTTTTTAACCAAAAAAAAAAAAAATTACAATGACAATATAAACTCAACTGACATAAAACATTTATTATTGATCGGGTCAAGTACTGTTCGAATCTCTCACCCCACATATTGTCAAATATATATAGAGAGTTATAAAATTAAGCTCTTTTAAACTTTTAAATTTCTAAACATATTTCAAATGTATTTCTCAAAAATCAGTTTTTTTTTTTTGGAGGGTAAAAGATCAAACCTTAAACCTT
Source organism: Luffa acutangula (assembly GCA_036850905.1). Taxonomy (NCBI): domain Eukaryota; kingdom Viridiplantae; phylum Streptophyta; class Magnoliopsida; order Cucurbitales; family Cucurbitaceae; genus Luffa; species Luffa acutangula. The sequence goes on along the minus strand of CM072097.1, from coordinate 45,860,420 downwards.
AAGCATTGTTTAATTAATTTTTCCACTAAAAAAAAATTTAATCACATCACTAAACTATAATTCTAATTGTTGTTAAACCATTAACAGAATGTTGGCATTACATACCCATCAAATTAATTAATTTTGACCTAATATAATTTCAAATAAAAGTCACAAAATGGAACCAAAACCAAACCACCTCAATGAAGCCATTCAAAACCAAGTAAATAAAAATGGTGATTTTTTAATATAATAAATACAAAAAGAACAATGACATTGAGTATACATATATATATATATATATATATATATATAACAACAAAAAATGGGAATATTGTTGAAGTTGAAGGTGAAAATTACAGGCATTCTTCCAATCTCTGAAGTTGCCATGTTAACAGCCATAACACAAAATGTAGGTGAAAAACACACACTCCTCATTCTTGCCAAAATTAAAACCATTTTTCATTTCCAAACCAGACCAAGACAAAGGGTTGTTGTTAGGTTTTTGATGCAATTAATAATAAAATCCACAAAGTCCTTAACAAGATCGAAAATTTCCACAATAAAATCAAATGAAAAAACCTGTTGCCGACAACCCCATGAAGGCTGATGATCAACTTCTCCTCTTCCGGTGTAAATCTCCCTCTCCTAATGTCTGGTCTCAAATAATTTATCCACCTCAATCGACAGCTCTTCCCACATCTCTGTAACCCTAATTACGGTCGACAGAGACCGAGTCAGAAATTTTCATAGGAAGAGACAAAATTTTTATTATGTATATAATTTTTTCAGTAGAAGTTTCGAAAAAAGTGTGTAATAATAATTGTTGTTTATCCTTCTTTCTTCGCTCTGCCCTGTATATGTACCTGCTTTCTCGGGGACTTCGCTCCAGCAGCCATAGCCGTGCGTGGTGATGTAGCGGATGAGCTTCTCGTCCTCCTCGGGCGACCAAAGCCCGCGCTTAACCTTCTGTTGGTTGCAGCAAGAATGGTGACCCATTGAAGAAGAAGAAGAAAGAAAGAAGGGTTTTTTTTTTTAAGGGTATGGCAATGGCTGCGGCACTGAACAAATTTTTTTCTCTCTCTTCTCTTATGAGAGTGTTTGTTTGAGGGCTCTTTTAAGAGGAAACAGCCGACAAAGAAAGCTTGAAGTGGGGTCCAATTTCATGGAGTGGGACCCGTCTTCTTCCCATCTAACCCTAAAACGACATTCCATCAATCGATCGACTGCCCTTTTTAATTTCTTTCTTTCATTTTGTTTTGTTGTTTTGTTTTTTTTTTTGTACGTAGATTTGTATTACGTAATTACCAACTTTCTTTGCTCTTGGCGGTGGTTCCACGAACTAGTTCTTAGAAACCCTAAAATCTCTCTCTCTCTCTCTCTCTGTTTTTTGTTTTTGGAAATATGGTTTTTTTTTCTTTCATTACAGTGACATTGCAACACATCAAACATAATTGCGAAACGAGGGAAAAAGAAGCATATGCCACACGCACGCATCCATTATTATTATTATTATTATCGACGTCGAAAAGAAGTTTATTGGTACGGCTTTCTTTTCGAGAAATTATTAGATGCCCTTGGTACAATGTTGTGGACAGTTTTACACCGTTGGATGTATGAGAGAGTTGTAAAAGTATCTCAATTTTGTATCCAACGATTACTAGGGAGACTGACAAATTTGAAGATATGTATCCCACGGTTTTAAAGAGAGAGCATTATTGCACCAGGGAGCACTTAATAATTTTCCCTTTTTTTCACTACTTCTACTTTTTATATATTTTAAGAAAACGGGTTGGTTTGGGTTTGGTTCGGTTTGATAAAAAGTGGTCGGTGAATATGAATCATAGGTTTAGAAATTTTCTTATATATATGATATTTTAGATGGTCTTTGATAATCATTTGAATTTTGAATTTTGTTTTTATTTTCTCAAATTGCTTTAGGATGATTTTATTTTTCCTTAAAGCCAAAAACAGAAACAAATTTTTACAAACTATTTTTTGTTTATTAATTTTTGAAATTTTGACTTCAATTTTGAAAACACTCCCAACAAGTGGGGATTATACAAAATAAGAAAACTCATAGATAGAAGTAGTATTTTAAAGTTTAATTTTCAAAAACAAAAAATAAAAATTCAATAATGGTTACCAAACAGTACATTTAACTTTTTTAATATATGTATAACATTTCTAAAAATTAAAGTTAGAGGGATAACAAATCAATTTTAATTTATTAACATAATTGTGTTTAATCTATGGAACTATGGGTTCCTCTACTTCTCCCTTTTTGTTTTTGTTTATTTTTTTGTCCTTTTGTATTATTAAGAGCTAATATCTAGGGTAGATCAAAGAAAGAGGGAGGATAGCAATTGTCCCTGTGTAGTTTGTGTTAAATTAAAAATTTGTACTAAAAAGTTGACCCCGTTTGATAACCATTTGGTTTTTTGTTTTTGGTTTTTGAAAATTTGACTTGTTTTTTTCTAATTTTCCTACCATAGTTTTCATATTTGCCAATGACACATTTGAGTTCCTAGCCAAATTCTAAAAACAAAAACAAGTTTTTGAAAACTACTTTTTTTAGTTTTCAAAATTTGCTTGGTTTTTAAAAACAAGGAAACAAAAGTATTAGCAAAACATAGAAACTTGTAGGTGAAAGTAGGATTTATAAGCTTAATTTTCAAAAACCCAAAACCAAAAACTTATCAAACGGGGCCTAAAATTTCCAAATTTCCTAAATTTAAAAAAATGGAAGGATTATAGGGTAAACTTTTACTTCCTTTTTATGAAAAAATTACAAACTCTACCTTTTTGTTTTTACTTCAACAATTGTGATAGTGGAGGATCAAATCTTCAACCTGGAATAAATGTTTAACCCAATAAGTTAGGTTTGAATTGAATCCTAGTTATGCCCTGCTAATATAAAAAAAATGACAAATTTTTTGTAGCATATATATATTTTTGGGAAAAAATCAATTTTAACCCCTAAACTTTGCAGGTTGTAGCAATTTTAACCCTAAACTTTCAATTTTAGCAAATTGAACCCCAAACTTAACAAATTGTATCAATTTGAACCTTCAACTTGCATAAATGTTGCAATGTAGATCTTTTGTCAACTTTTCATTTGAATTGCTATTAAAATATGTAATTGACAATTTCTTTTTATTTTTTTTAAATTCACATTGCACCTGAGTTAGTGTTTTGTAAGAAATTTGTTGGAAAAACTCTTTAAGAAATCAAATATCTCAGACAATTCTTCTCATTATTATTAAAAAAAAAAGTCAGAATTATTGGCAACAAAAAAATCTAGCAAATATGAGAAATAAAAAACTCGAAATTTCTTTATTTCTGTTTCCTAGATTTGTACATTCTTCTAATTAGCAAGAAAAAAAAAACATTACAAGAAGGAAAAAATCCCACAAAGTTCTTAGCAACAAGAAAAGACCAGCGAATATTTGAAGATAAAAACCTCCAAAATTTCTTTGCTTTCGTAATCTTAAATAGCAGCAAAAAAAACTCATAAAATCATCAACAACGAGAAAAAATCATCTAAAATAAAGTTTCTTCAATATTCTATTTATAAAAAACCAATTCAGATGCAATGTGAATTAAGAAAAAAAAAAGAAATAATCAATTACGTATTGTGGTTCAAAAAAAAAGTTAACCAAAGGTATACATTGTAACACTTTTGCAAGTTTAGGGTTAAAATCGATACGATTTGGTAAGTTTGAGGTTCAATTTGATGAAATTGAAAGTTCAGGGTTAAAATTGATACAACTTGTTAAATTTATGGTTCAATTTGATGAAATTGAAAGTTCAGGGTTAAAATTGATACAACCCCTAAAGTTTAGGGTTAAAAATAAATTTTTCCCTATATTTTTTTAAGGAACAACTATAATGTATAGTTACAAAAACAGATAAAAAGAAAAAGCTATTAAGTAGTTTTTAGAATTGGTTGAAATATATGTCAATCTAAACACAATTTAGTGAAAAAAAAAAATTATATTTTTTTCAAAGGTTTATCATCACACTCCCCTCTAATAGTTACAAACGAAATAATTTATTAAAATATATTATAATCATAATTGCTAAAACTATAAATTACAACTAAAAAAATTTAATTGTCAACATGAGCATAGTTTAACTGACATAAAACTTGTATTAATTAATGATTAAGAGGTTTGTAGTTCGAATCCTCCACTCCATATGTTATCAAAAACAATTGTTACATAGTTGAGTAGGCAAGACATTTATAAACTTCTCGATTGAAGGTTTGATCCGACGGGCATAATTTATTGAAGAACTAAAATAAATATAAAATAAAATTTTGGAAAAGAGAGGGAGAGATGATATGTTGAAGAGATCAACTTGTTAGGAATACTAAGTTTATAACAGAAGTAATAATGATAATCTCATATGGAGGGTGGAAGGAACAATTTGAAGATCTTATGAAAATGAAATCGCTTCAATTCTTTTTTATTTCATTAATGTATTTAATTATTATATGCATTAATTAAAGTGGAAAACTTTTGTTCATTAATTATTTTTTTAAAAAAAAAAAACTATTGGAAAAAACATGATGACGATTGAATGATGTAATTTCATGGACAGGAACTTCCACTCCAATCAATGTTTTGTGTTGTCATTTCATTTCCTCATGGCTTCCTAAAGAATCCTTTATGTCATGTATTAACATATTTATTCACTTAATCCAAGTTTAAATTATAATTTCATCCTCTATTTTGGCTCTAATTCTTTTATATATATATATATATATATATATATATATATATATATATATATATATATTTTGACAGTATATGGGTGAAGGGGTTCAGATTTGAACCACAGACCTCTCAGTCATCAACACAATTTTATGTCAGTTGAACTATGTTCTTGTTGGCATGTATTCTTATATTTATAGACAAGTAAAAATGCTCCTCATCAAACATGAGTTTAATTTTATGTTAATTTTGTACGCGCTAATTACAACTAATTTATTATTACTTTTTTTTTTTCTAATATCATAGACTTCATTGTTTCATTCCTTAAAAGTATAGAGAATAAATCATTACAAAATAAAGGATAAGATGGATGCAAAATATATATTCTAATATGATAATTTTCAATACTATGTCTCAACATTCAAGAGCTTTTATTTTTCTAGTGGTTAAAGTTTCAATTCATGACCTTCATCTAATCTATTATTTTGAGAGGGGTCTCTTCTAGTAACAAATAATATTAAATATAACAAAAAAAAGAAAAAAAAATTGATATGAAACTAATTATATCATCCATTAGATCATATGGGTGTCATGTCAACAACTTTTAATTAATTAACACACATTATCAACTAATCAAATTAACTTGAGATAACTCTTTTTAATAGTAACAAGCATTTATTAATTTATATTTTTGCTTTATAATTATAAATTGATCTACGAGATTAATATCTTAATTATTTTCCATCTTTCAATCATTGGAGTTGAAAACAAATAATTATTTCAAGAATTAAAAGAAAAGTTTAAATCTTTTCAAAAAAAAAAAAAAAAAGAAAAGTTTAAATGTAGATGAAAATGAAAGTTGATTAAAAAATAGAAGCTAAAATGCATATGGTTTAACTAAATTTGTATGTTTAGAGTCTTCTACCTCTAGCTCTTAATTTAGGGTCTAATACATTGGTTAACTAATTTTGTATTCTTCTTCTTTTTTATTATTATTATTTTTTTTATTTTTTACTTAAAAAAATAATAAAAATTTCTTTGCTTTTTTTTTTTTTTGAAACAAAATTTCTTTGCTTTCTTTTCCATTGTTTTTAACAGCTTAACTTAATTTTGAAATAACAATAGGTTTCTTAAGACTATTCTTTAGTTTTAATTAAAAAATTGACAAATAATTCAAAAATTCGCAAAAATGCACAGGAAATTGTGATGTTTAATTAGGTTGCGTTTTCAGATAAGATGAGTTAATAACATATATTTTTTTTTGGATCAGTTAATAACATATTATTTAAAGGCTAATTAATTACTTTAGTCATAATTTTCATTGAGTCCTTATCTTAAAAAAAAAATTGGTTAAAAATCACTTTTGGTTCCTAAACTTTCATGAAAGTAACAATTTGGTTCCTGAACTTTAATAAGTAACAATTTAATCCCTATACTTTCAAATTTGTAACAATTTAGTCCCTATACTTTCAAATTTGTAACAATTTAGTCCCTATACTTTCAAATTTGTAACAATTTTATCCTTATTGCAAAAAATATTCATAAAAATTAAATGTCGATTTTTTATTCTTTAATGATTCAACTTGGTAGCTCATTAACATATTGGGTCCCAAATTAGTTTATTAATCTATCTAGGTAAGAAATTTCATTAAATCTTTACATTAATTTTCCACGATAGGAATTAAATCGTTACAAATTTGAAAAGTACAGGCACTAAATTGTTACTTATTAAAGTTTAGGGACTAAATTGTTACAAAATTGAAAGTACAGGAACTAAATCGTTACAAATCAAAGTTCAGGGACTAAATTGTTACTTCTTGTTTCAATAGTTTATAATTTTGCAGTTTTAGAACATAATTCAACCGGTAAAGTAATAGTAACTTATTTTAGTACAGTAAATCTTTTTCTTTAGATCAAATTAAAGTTTCGAACTCCTAATCTTAATACTATATTCTCCAAGAAAAAAATAAAAATAAAAAAAGATAATCTAAGAGATCTATGTTTTAAATTTCCTATAAATTAAAATTCTATATTTCTTCCTCATCTGTTCATGTGTTGGGTCGTCTAAAAATCAAATTAAGGGTCCGTTTGGAATACATAGTTTGAGTATTTTTCAAGAATGGATTTCTTTTTAAACATTTTGTATAAAAATTGTTTAGAATTTAAACACTCATATATTTGGTTAAATTTCCTCATAAATGTTTTTATACACAAGTTATTATATACTTAAAAAAACTTTTTGAAAAAAATTTGCTTTCAAGTGTTTCTCACAAAATGATTTATTTCTGAATCTCGTTTTTTAATAAATCATTTTTAGTGGTTACCAAACACTAGATTATTTTTTTTCAAAATGGTTTTTTTTTTCAAATTTAAACATTTGAACAAATATACCCTAAGAATACATTAAAATAAAAAGATTATTAGAGCCCGTTTGGGACTACCTTTTAGTTTAAGTGTTATTCATAATGCATTTTTTTTAAAACATTTTGTATAAAAATTGTTTAGAATTTAAACACTCATATGTTTGGTTACATTTCTTCATAATTGTTCTTATACACAAGTTGTTATATACTTAAAAACTCTTTTTTAAAAAAATATTTCTAAGTGTTTCTCTCAAAGTGGTATATTTTTCAATCTCATTTTTTAATAAGTCATTTTTAATGGTTGTCAAATACTGAATTTTTTTTCAAATTGATTTTTGTTTTCAAAATTAAACCCTTGAAAAGTTAAACCAAACATACCATTATTTAGCTAAAAAAAAAAAAAAAGTAAAGTTTTGGGTCTATGATAATTTAACCACTTTGAATGATAACTAAACTAAAAGGTATATTTTAAGCTTTTGTCCCACCCATAGATGTAATATATAATTTAGATTCTACCATATATTTTCAACCTCAATTAGTTAGACATTAAAGCTTGAACTCCAATCCCTTAAGAATCTCCATTACATTTTCTAGAAATACATTAAGCTCAAATATCTAAATATGTAAGAAATATAAATAAAAAAGCAATATATATTATTATTATGTCAAACTAACATAGTTCAACTGGTCAAGCATTAATACTCTTTTAGTTCAAATCAATACTCCTCATTTTTCATAGATTGTAAAAAGAAAAGAAAAAAAAAAGATTATATATATATATATAAACTAATTTTCTACAACATTTAGAGTAGAGGATTCGAGCCTCTGGTCAGAGGCTACATACTCGCTTGTTGGATTTATGAATAAAATTATTTTAATAAAATGAAGAATCACAACTTTTTTGTGAAAGGGCATGTCTTATGTAAAAAACACAATCCTATGTGAAAGCGTGTGTCTTTTATAAATGCTATAATCCTATGTGAAAGAGCGTGTTTTTTTGTAAAAGACGAATGGATGTGTCCATTTATCAAAAGACACCACCCTTACACGAAAAGATGTGATTATTTGAATGACCACAAATAATCTATAAATATGTGATTCATTTTGAGTTTTGAACACAAGATACGGAAAACTCTTCCCTTAAAAACTCTTCTCCTATTTCTCTATATGATTACTTAAATACTAGTGTTCAAGAGTCCTGTGATTGGAGTGCTACATTCATAGGTGGGTAATCCGTCCTATTCTAGAAGACAATTGCTCATGATACCTTGAGCATCATAGAGGGAACAAAATTGTCTTAAGGAAACAACGTTATCGTTAGGTTCAGATGGACAATATTATAACTAAATTGTTGAAATATAAAAGGAAGGAAAAATGAATTAAACATTGATGATGTGGAGATGATTAATTTATTTAGCCGCAATAATGAATGTAATTATGGAGGAGAAAGCAAGAGCAAGAGTGGCTTAGCTTAATGTGTGTGTGGGAAGTGGCTTTCACTTAATAGACAAGAAACAACGATGCCAATCTATAAATTAATATTATTAATATTTATATGCAAGTAGGAAAAACGTCCACACAGCACGTTTGAAATCATCAAATTCTAAAAATAAAAAATAAATAAATAAACAAATTTTTCATCTTCAATCTCACGATATATGTTTATAAAGATTTAACAGATCCACAAACGATCCATTTTTTGTTTTTATTTTTGTTTTTATATGGTTATTAGAGATTTATGTACCTCTGATTTCCTACTCGAAGGTATATGTTTCAAAACGATCCTTGAAGACATTTTTTATTAAATTTATGGACAAAAAATAATGTGTTTGCATTTGTTTTTATTGTTTTTTTTTTCCACATATATGTTCAAATTTGTTCACATAAACAACAATATTACATGTACAAAATAGGTATACAAATATTCACAATAAGAACATAGACACTGTTGAAGAAATTAGCACAAAAGGGGAGATACAAACACTTGGAAGAAAAAAACTTTTATTAGGAAAGTACAAAGATGGACACTCTTATGAAAGACTCTCTCACTTTCTCACACTCACTTGTGATGCTCTCTCCAACTTGTTGATACTTATGAGGGACACACTTCTATTTATAGGCCTAAGATCCTTGGAGCCCAAACAAATAGATTTTTCTAGGCTCTTGGATCTAAAACCATCCTAGATATTTTTATACTTATCCTTATCCTAAATAAAGGATAAGATAATTCTAGAGATTCTTTTAGGTATTTATTTACAATACTCAAGATAAATCTAGAAAGAACTAATCTATACAAATTAGTCATTTATGGAGATACTTTCAAGAACTTTCTAGATAGCTAGTGTTGCTTTATTTAACCGACACAACTAGAGAAGAGACGAGCTTGAGACCGTACGAAAAAAGGTATATCCTTAATGTTCAAAAGAATGCATACATGAAAAGCAGGGAGATCAAATACCGATAACAAAATCTGTAAATATTAACGGATAAACAAAGGGAAAAAAAAGGGAAGGATTGTTATTCTTTAGAAGAATTAGAGTCCAAGGAGATCTCAATCACCATAGGGGGAATACATCTCTCTTCTCCCTCCTTCTCCCCAGACTAGGGTGAACTTTATAGTTCTCTTTGATCCTTTAGAAGAATCAGAGTCTAATGAGATCTTAATCACAAGATCCTTGCCTTTTTCCTCTCCCTTCTCTCTAAGGGTGCTCCACAAATGGTGGGGATGTCTAAATCACGATTGGAGCTAAGTCTTGACTTAGAATCAGGTTGTGTTTCCACTCCAAAAATGAAGATGATGAAGAAAAAGAAGCATTTCGAAGAATAATAAGAAGACAATGTGAAACAGTTCATTGAGTAAAGGGGTACTTAAACGCCACCCAAATTCTAACTTTCACCAAATCATAGGAACAAAATGTAATTTATCCCGATGTGAAATAAGAAATAAAAATGTTAATTAATACTCAATGAATAACTTTAGTTTTACCATAAAATATTAGCTTAAACTTTAAAGTAAATGACGATTTAATAAGATATTAAAGTCATAAGAGACATTGCCAAAATTTAATGAGCATAACTCAGCCGTAATTGATATGTAACCTCAACCAAAAAGTTCGAAGTTCGAATCCCCATTCTAAATGTTGTTGAACTAACAAAATGAATTTGGTAAGAGACATTAATGGTCACTAATTAAGATTATTAATTAAAAAAAAATCTAAAATATATCAATAAAATCCAAGAACTCAAAAGTTGATTTTTTTGTTTTTCCTTTTTTTGAAAAAGCAAAATCTTGCCCCAATTTTTCAAAAAGGGAGATCTTACCCTATTAGGCTATGTAGCCCCCATTTTCTTTTTTTGACTATTACACATTTTATTAATTTCCACACTATTTTTTATACAAATCTTGATTGGGTTATTGACAAAAAAATCTTTTGGCACCACAAGTTGTAGGAATCTATGACGATGATGATGAGTTGATGAATTGGATTAAATCACATTCATATCCATTGTACTTTCTATTGGCCTAACTCTTTGACAATTGCACAAAGTTTCATCCTTTTGAATAGTAAATAAAAGTAATAATGGACGGGATATATATTTGACTTTTATTGTCGCTGAACTCAAAAGCTTAAATGGACGAAAACAGTAATTTTATTGATTTAGCATATATTTTTTAATATATATCATCTAGCTAATTAGATTCTTTCTTCATTATAATAATCAAAAATTTGTTTTGAAGTAAGCTTAATTTTCCAACATAGTAGCTGACTTGTCAATCTCTGTTTCTTGTTTTGCCGCTGTCTTTTAATGATCTCAATATATTGCTAGCCGCCTTTTTCTTACTTTGTTTATAAATTTTCATCACTTCGTAAATTAAAGCCTTTGAGGGAATTGTTTTATACGTGAGGGGATCCATCATTGACTAGTTAATTATTTTGAAAAAACAAGTATCATCCAATTTTAAGATTTTTATCATAAATGTGTGCAATTAACATCTGAGTTAGAAGTAAGGAAGCTCATTGATGAATTCATAAATAAGGGATTTAATATCTCATTAATATGATGTATTTTTAGATAAAGCATACAAAAGCAAACTTTATGCAAACTTGAACTTAAATGGGATAACTTTGTTCATACTCTTGCCTAAGATCTAGTCTTGTCTATTTTATTGCTAAAGACATTGGCCCCGACTCCTTATTCTTCACATTCGTGCAATTTCTCTTACTAATATATATATATATATATATATATATATATATATATATATATATTTTGACAACATGTGAGGGATGAAGAGTTTCAAACCACAGACCTCTTAATCATAATATACGTTTTATGTCAGTTGAGTTATGCTCATGTTGGCTACTAATAGAGATGTTGCCCTTCACTTATATAGTTCATGATGTTCAATTCTCGACTTCTAATAAGTGGAAGACTTTAGTTGCATTCTTGATATATATAAATTTATGTGCACATACACTACTCTTAAATGAATTATATCCAATCTTTTACAAGCTACATTTTTGAGTTCCACCATGAAGATTTGTGGGAATTACAAAAGGAAAAACATGCACACATACAATTTCTCTCATTGTTCCTTTTAAAAAAAATCACTTACAAGAATTTTTATCTCAATTTTCTCTCTCAACAATCTCAAAATCTCAAATACAAGTGCATCCCATGAATCACTCTCTCAGAAGAAATTAAAATATGTTGGACATACAAACAAAATCTCACGTTGACTAAGGAAGAGAGTGATCATGGGTATATAAGTGAGAACAACTATCTCCATTGGTGTATGAGACCAGCAAAGTTACGATGATTCATGTCCGTACCATTGTTAAGATATATCTCATACAATATAACATTTTAATAATCCTTTTTAGAGATTTTTTTTCCTTGAAAAATGTATAAGAGAGAACATAAAAAATTATTTAACGAAGAAAATTACTCATCAATTACTTTTTGAAAATTAATTTTAATTTCTTTAAAATACTTTAATTAATGAAAAATAATATTAATTTTTTTTTGTTTAATTAAATCTAATAATTTATATTTTTTTATAACCAAAACCATATAACAAACTCATACATTTAATACATTTAACATCCATATATTAATTATCATAGACCTTTTATGAGAAAATATTATCCCAAACATTTAAATCCCAAGTTTTTCACTCTAAAATATTTAATATCTATACCCATCATATAATATTCGCGATCCAAATACGTCGAAAGAAACTTCAACCCATTTCACAAAAAAAAAAAAAAAAAAAAAAAAAAAAAAAAAAAAACCTTCAACCCATCTTCTCTTTTAAGTTTTAATTTTGATGATTAAACCTTCCAAACCCCACATCATTAAAATAATAATATCTAAAAATGAATAAAATATCTCTAATCACAAGGCAACTAGCATTAATTTGAATGATAACCAAAAAAAACTTACAACTCACATATAGTACAAATTAAAGTAAGATGCATGCTACATATCGCTATCTAAATTAAATCAACAATTAGGGTATTGCTCAAAACAAAGGGGTCTCAAACTTAAATCATGTGTATGTGTAAATAAATGTATCTCAAAGCGTGGAAAAGAAACAAAGGTCATTATCTATCATCTCAATAATAATAATAATCCAAAGAGAGATTAGTTAGAATAAATTAAAGAAACTTAAATTAAAAGAGTATTATATATATATATATATATATATATATATATATATATATATAATGTAGTTAAATTATATATTTATATATATATTTGGCATATTGTTAACGTTTATACATGTATGAAGGAGATGAAAATAGGCATATGAATATGAATAAAGGACATAATTATGAAAGTGAAAGGGGGTGATTGTGATGTGTTTGATTGATGCAAATCATCTCACCATATTTGATGTAAATTACAAAACACTAACCAAAGTGACTCTTGCTTCTATGCATCGCAACCCTAGAAAAAATTTCTAAGTTAAATCACATATGATTTGATATTAAATTTAGCCCCCTATAAAAAGAAAGTTTTTTAATTTATGATATGTATTGCGATGTTCGAGGGTTATGGTTGGTTGGTGATCGAAATATATTAATTTGAAAACAAGATGAAAATTATTGTTTTCACTGTTTCAGATATGTGTTTAGTAACAGGTCTAGTAGTAGTACTTATTTGTAACTATATTTAGTGATGGAAAAAAACATATTTAAAGTTCTACCTCTAAAATGGTAGAGAGTACTACCTACTAGAACCCTCAATTGGAATTTGGGTGCCAACAAGGTTTAGTTTTAATGTTGAAGTCGAAGATGGATATCAAAGTCTTAATTTTATAAAAATGTTAGAGGGAAATATTGATAAAATAATTATAAAAAAAATATTGGGAAAAATACCTTTTTGGTCCCTGAGTTTTAAGTAATAATGCATTTGGTCATTGAGTTTTCAAAATAGACATTTTTAGTCCTTGAGTTTTGAGAAATAAGTTTAAAAGGTCCTTAAGTTTTCAAAATAGATCTTCTTAGTCCTGAGTTTTGAGAAATAGGTTTAAGAATCCAAAAATTGCTCCTAACAATAAGTCCACTAAATAAAAATGAATCAATTTTGATATTGTGCATCTGAAAACAAGTAACTAAATATGGATTGCATACTAAACACACTCCTATACATTTCAAAATTGACTTTATTATAATATAGCTTTTTTTTTTCACATTTCTCTAATATTTTTAAAATCAATAATTTTGTCAAAAATTTAAAAATTTTCAAGTGGTTTTGAGTTAGTAATAAAGGTTGAATTATTATACAAAGTTTCCATAATGTGTATGCTTTGGTCGATTTCGAGATTTTCGAAATATTTTAAAAGTTTTAATTTTAGTCTCAATCTTTTAATTTTCATGAAGCAATCTACATGAAAATTATGTCTAGCGAAAAATAAAAGTTTGAGGGCAAAATTGAAACTTTCAAAATGTCGGAGGCAAATCTTAAGCGAAACTAAATACATTAGAGGCAAAATTATTGAAACCAAACACATTAGAGACATTTTGTATACTATATGCCCATGATGCTTTTAAAGTTTTAATTATAATGGAAATTATAAAGGGTTGGTTTTCTTTCTATCTTATTTGTTTGTTTGTTTTCTAAAATTACTAAATTAAGGGTAAAATTGAAACCAACTATTTTAATAGTGTAGTCTAATATAATAGATTCAAACTTAAATGGACAACTTATTTGATTTAATATGCGTTAAAAAAGAGTCAACACGAGTATAACTATATATCTTAAGAGGTTAGAAGTTCGAATCACTCACTCAACACATCAATTTGAACCCGAAAAAAATATTTGTTAAAAGAGGCAAATATGAAAATGAAAGAGAGAGAGAGGGAGTGGGAGAGTGGCAAAAGGAGAAGAATGATTATGCTTAGCTTTAAGGAGGAGCAATGGAGTGGGATTTTGGACCCTACCATGGAAGATTTTTTAAGTAGTGATTAGTGAAGGAAAGTTAATCAAAAAATTAATTAATTAATTAATTAGAGAGAGAGATGAACTATTCAAAATTTGTGTTGAATAATAAGCACTTAGGGGTTGGTTAAGTTATAAAGTTGTGGATGAAATGTCCCTACCATTTATCTCTTTACTCCAATGTGCTTCTCGTGGCTACTCTAACTTTTCCTATTAAGTTTATATGCTTATAATTATTACACTCATTAATCTATTCATGCTTGAAATATACACCATTATATTAAAAAAAAAAAAATAGAAATACTACGTCGTTAAAACTTAATAATGAGATGATGGAGGATATCGTACCTCACTTTTGCTCAAGTAAAATATATTCAATTTGTCATGCTTAAATTAAAACTTCAAACTATAAGTTTAACCTCAGCATAGTTCGATTAGTAAAGACATAAATCATCGACCAAAAAGTTAGATGTGTTTGAATCTCAGCTCCACATGTTTTTGAGCTAAAAGAAAAATCTCAAATAATAATAAGATGTTATTATAGGAGAGTACTTCATATTTCACTTAATTAAGAAAAGGGAGGAAAAAAAAACCCTCACAATATTGTATTTAGTATTGTCAAATGATACTTCAAATATTATGTTCTCATCATCTGTTTATTCAATCTCAACAATGTTATTAAGTAGAGATACAATTGAAAATATATGGAGAAAAATGATTCACATGTTTCAAGGATCAAATGATATATTAAGTTCCATTGAAAAAAAAAAGATACATGTAGTTTTCTTAATATTAGTCTAAATTATACCTTATTTGTTATTATCACACATCTAATTAGATCAATTAGATTGTTTTTTTAGTTCAACAACATTTGAGGTGTGAGGATTCGAACCTTTGACATCTTAGTCAAGATTACATGTTAATTACTGCTGAACTACTCACTTTGATGATCTATTTTGTTTTTTTTTTTTTTTTTTTGAAATTTTCAATTTATCCCAATAACGTATCAATTAGTGGTTAAATTTTTTTCACCATCAAGATTATCTCAATTGTCAATTTACATCGATATAAGTATAACTCAACCGATTTAAGGTATCAATAACATATTTTAAGAGTTAGAGGTTCAATTCTCGTCCCTATACCCCTTGTTGAATGCAAGAAAAAAAAAAACGTTGATCTACATTAATGCCATATCATTTCATTACACTTTAACATTAATCATTAATAACCAGAACAACAAATTTTTAAAATTTTAAAACGTAGCTTAGCTTATTGTTCTTATTATTGCATTAATTAATTAAGGTGATTATGATGGGCTTAATTAATTAAGTTTTTCCTGCCTACTCCCTTGAAAACCTTCATGTGTGGACCCAAGTTTCCTTCTTTGGTGGCCTTTCTTCTTTTTGCTTCTGTTTGTAGCTTTTGCCTCTTTCCATCAATGGAAGTCATTCCAATTCTTTTTAAAATACTGCTCTAACTTCCACCACATTGAATTGAATATGGATAAATTCAACAAACTTTATAATAGCAATTTCAAAACTTCAAAAGATGATAATATCTTGAAAAAGAGAGTTGAAATGTATTTAATGGTTAGAAGAGACCATGAGATTTTTAAGCACAAAAGTGAGAAAAGAAAACAAAAGAGACTTATTTTGGATTTGTAAAATGATTTCATTAATTATGAAAGTAATTAGTCTCTCTTTTTCATTTTGAAAGAGTTTCGAAAAAAGAGAATTTGCGACGTTGAACAGTCATATTTCTCTTGGAAATTTTAATATATCTTAGATAGGTCGTCATCATAGAATTTGAATTCACAAGATTTGAATAATTACTATTAGGATACAATATTTTAAAATTAAAGATTAAACCGGATGTGTGTATATATATAGCCGACAATTTTAATTAATCATAACTCAAGTTGTTGTGTTTCTCTCCATGAGTTTTAAGCTCAAAGATCTTCCTCATTTATAATGTAAGTAATATTATATAAAAAAAATCCAATTGGGAGAAAAAATAGGTGTAAGGATAACTTATTATTATTTTTTAAATGTTGAGTTTAACTAGAAACTCGAACACACTGATCTTTTGACCAAGGTTATAATGGCTCAGCCAGTTAAATTATTTGTTCAAGTTGACTAAACAATTATGGCCTAATTAGTAAAAAAAAAAGCATGTATATCTGACTAACCAAATATTTATGATTCTTAAATATGTATACAACTCCTAAATCAATGAGCCAATTACAAGATAAATTGGTTCTGCCGACGAATTCTCTCTCAACGTTAGGAGACGACGCCACGAGAAGATATTTCTTTAAGTTAGGATTAGTTACCATAACAATAGTATATCGTGTAATAATTATATTTTTGCTATCCTTCCGCTATGGTAGCAAATGAGTTGTAGGTAGTATATCTTGTTGTTATCCTACACCTACGGTAGCAAATGAGTGAATCATTAAATGTATATATCTTGTTGCTATCTTGCAGTTATGGTAGCAAATCCTTGTTCGTTCTTAAATGAGGTGGGGGGGGGGGGGGCTCATAAGTCTTGGTTTGAGATAATGTTTGATTTTGTTAATTGTTGGATTTTAATAGTTTTCTTATGAGATATCTAAGTTGTGTGGTAGCTCAATGATGTTGAGGGGTGGTTTCTTAATTGTTGCTTGATTTTAATTGAAACTTAGAGATGATTTCTTTGTGATTCATGAATAGGTTGGATATTTTCTTTTAGAGGTTGTTTATGTGATTAAATTTCGCTTTTGTGCTTTTTGTATGATTTTAAATTTACTTGTACTGATAAATTGTGTTCAAAGTGTGATGTCAAACATATTTGTGTAATTAAAATGTTATGTTGATGTTGTTTTAAGCTGATTGAATTAAAATATGATTAAGTATGATTAAAAAGCTCTTTTGAACTTATTAATTAATGATTTACTAAGATAAAACATGAATAAAATGTGGGGGGGTGACTTTGTTGTTTTGACCTTTTTTTTTTTTTTTTTTTTTTTTTTTTTTTTTTTTTTGAAATTGACTTTACTTATGTTTTAAAATGGGAGATATTGTTTTATTTATCTTTTAAGTAGAGTTAGTAGTGAGATTTGTAAATGTGATTTTAGTGGAAGCATTGATAGTTTTTATATCCATCAGAATTTAGTGAATGTAGTTGAGAATTAGGGGAGGGAGGTTAATGTGTTTGTTGTTGTGATCTTACTAATGCTTAAGAATCACTTGTGACTTTTAGTATGTTTACTTATGTTTCATTTGAATTATAATAACTTCATTTTAATATGGTTGTGCATGTCTTTTTCTTTGATAGTTTCAAATTCAATGGTTTCCATGCTAGAAATCTCATAAAGATTTTTCAGATTCTATCTTGTGGCCATCCCCTTAGGGGAAAAAAGGCTATTGACACTTAGTTGAATGCCACCAAGACTATCATTTGGTTAAGAAATGGATGAAAAAATTTAAGGCTTTGAAGGAATACACATGAATTGATTGAGTTAGTGTGTTTACTAGTTCCCTTCTGGAGTTCTGATCTTTATCATTTTGCTAATTATTGTCCCTCTTTGATGTTTATGAATTGTTTTAGATTTTCATAATCCCTTTCTCACTAGTTCTTTGAGGATGACTGATAGCGAGCATAGCTAGCTACTTTTACTTATTTAATTTAGCTAGTCTTTTATGATGTTTGGGCCATTTTACTGTGCTTTATTGTTTATTTTGTAGGAAATGGTTGATTGGAACTATAATGCCATATTAGAGTTAATCGGGTGCTCGGGGCGTGAAAAGATGCAAAGGAATGAAAAGAGTAAAAGAGGAAAAAAGTCAAATCTCGGTCAACAGCAGGCTAGCGTCTCGACGCTAGCTCCTGAGCGTCTCGACGCTCACATTCCATATCAGATTAGGCGCGTAAAGCTTACAGCGTCGAGACGCTATGATAAGAAGCGTCCCGACGCTACCGTTTTTCCTTATTCAGAACGCGTGTATAAGAGGCAGCGTTGCGACGCTGTCTTGACAGCGTCTCGACGCTAAGACGAAAAATCAGAATAAAAGCTTATTTTCGGCTAGGTTTGAGTGGAGTTCGATTTGGGACCTTGGACAGCCGAGAACAGGGCAGAACAGAGCACTTTGAGGCTGAAAACAAAGGGAGAGACTTGGAAATCAACCCATTGTTCGTGGGGATCGTGACGGGGACGTCGGGACTCGGCCTACATTGAGTTTTCTTTTCCCTTTTCTTCCTTTAGTTAGATTTATGGCTTTCCCATGTTTAGTTGAGCTTGTATTTACATTCATGAGTAGCTAAACTTGTAGCTTAGGGATTGATGTAGTTGATTAAGTTTATGGATTGATTTATAGTTTAAGTTGTGCAATGTTATTGTGTTTGTAATCTTGATTTAATGCTTTCAATTAATTGGCCATTAGTTGGATGATTTAAGTTTCGAATCTAGCTCGGGAGAGGGGATTTGATCTAGACTTGCTCAAGATTGCATGAATAAAGTTTACTTTCTAATTCTTGACGGTTTTAGATTATCTTTAGAATTGGTTAAAAGATCTGATTGCCTTGCATATTAATAAACTTAGATAGGGATATCAAGTTGGTTAATTTGCATGAGAATCAATTATACTCGGGAGAGGTAGTTGTGATTAAAGGGTCTTTGGCTCATAATTTCATTGTGCATAATAACTTATTCTTTAAAATCAATCCTAAACGAAATCGGCGAAATCAATTCCCTAAGTAGTTTTCTCAATTGAATTTCCATTCTTTTTACTTGCTTTGATTTGTTTTTATCATCACCTATTCATCACTTTTTGATCCCTAAATAAAATTGGGCAAGATAATTCACAATACTTGATTTGCTTAAAAATCCAATCCAGAGGACGACATTCGAATTTACTATTCACTATATTATTACTTGACCCGTGCGCTTGCGGTAGGAAAAGTCCACATCAATGACTTCCCATCTTTTGGTCTTGGTTCTTTGAAAAAAAAAGTTTGCTTACTAGTAGGATATTGGTGGAATGAAAACAGATGTATCGCAACTAAAATGAAAGTTCAAGTACTCGCATGTGTTAACATTTAATGCGAGTTTTACTTTCGTTAAGATAACTTTAATCTTCTTTTACTAAGTTTATTGATATTCTATTCTTTTACATATGATTATGATATTATCAACTCGCTTCCTAGTGATTAGTGGTTCTTCCTTTTTTTTATCTCTCTTTGTAATTTTAAACATTATATAATATATATTTCTTTGTAATTTTATATTTTCACTAAACTAATTATGTACGACATAACATTTGTTATTATGTATATAAAATTTTGATATTAAGTATGTAAATTTTAATTTTAGTTTAATGGAAAATTGCATATTAAATTAACCACATTTGAGGTTCCTTTTGTGAAAACAGGCTGTCAAGAAATTCATTAAAAAAGCAAAAAATAAAAAATAAAATAAGCCAACGCCGTCGTATGGTGTTAGCATAGACCATTTCTGCCAACGTACAAACCTACTTCGCCTAAACGTTGTTTTCTCTCGACATCAATAAGAGTGCGTAGGAAAGACCCTTTCTGCCAACACCAATAAAAATGGCGTCGGCAGAGGGTCTGCCGACTGTTCTATCTCGACTTGCTTCCCAACGCGTAAAAATGTGATGGACAAATTGCTAACCGCAAGTGTATGGGTCTAGTAATAATATAGTGTTTTTGTGATGAGTGTCGTCCTTTGGATTGGTTTTCTAGCGAATTAATTACGATGAATAATTGTGTTCAATTTTATTTAGAGAGCAAAACTTAATGAAAAAAATAAATCTAAAGACAAAAGCATAAAATAAAAGTTGAGATTCAAATGGTAAGACTCTTAAGGAATTGATTTCATTATTTGAGATTGAAGATTAATTAATGGGAATAAATTTTAGCGTGCAATTATTTGATAAGTCAAGGAAACTTTTATCACAATTATCTCTCCCGAGCATAATTGATTCTCATGCATATAATAACCCCAATATCCCTATTTAAGTTCATTAACTTTGATTAACTTGATTTTTGAAAATATAGAAAGAAAGTAGATAAGATAACCAAAAAAACTTATAGTTGCAAGGAGTGTTTATAAACTTAATTTTCAAAAACCAAAAACTCAAATTATTATCAAAACAACTTATATTAGTTCCTCCAAACTTGAAACTATGTCTAATCTTCTGCCACTGCAACCAACCTATAGGCTTCAAACATCACAACTGGTAGGTTGGGATGAAGAACAAATAAAAGTTTCTAACCCGACAAAAAGAGATTGTCAATACAATTTTGAAAGTCACATACAATTCTCTCACGGTCATATGTATTTATTAACAGTTGTATATCAATCAATGCTATTTATAAATAGAATATGATACAAGTAGTAATCATAGAATAGATAGATTCCAAATTGAGTTTTTTCTAAGCGGAGCCTGGATACTACATTTTATTATAGTACAACCAAGAAAACCATAAATTATTCTAATTGATAATATTAATCTGGATACCCCCAAAAAATAGATCTAATTGCACTTCACGCTCCAAATTTTTGATAATTAAATCATGTCCCACAAAAGAAGACTGAGCAAGTAATGGGCCAAAGTAAGGAAGCCCAAGCTTTAGTAAAATGCAAACTTCTGCCAACAAAACCCAACGATTTTCTACTCGGAGACAAAATACGACTTTGTCTTCCACTGCAACAAAAATTTGGGGGCAACAAGAAAAATGGCTATAAATAAATAGGTGACTTGAAAAATGGCTACGAACGTTTATAAATTAAATAGATGGCTAAACAATTTACTGATTAATAAATTCCTATTTGTACAAGACAAAAATGCCCTCCCAACAAACTTCCTAACGTGTTCTTAATGTTTAAAACCAAAATCAGGGATTAAGAAAGATAAAATACACCCCTAAAAATTGGAGACATTTTAGGAGGTTTGAAATTAAAAAATCCCTAAAAATAAGTTGGAGACATTTTAGGAGGTTTGAAATTAAAAAAATCCCTAAAAATAAGTTGGAGACATTTTAGGAAGTTTGAAATTAAAAAATCCAAGAACACAAAATTATTTTGAAAATCAGACGATGTATCATATTGTTACTACAGGAAAGAGTTGTTCCCCGTAAAAATGAGTAAATACCTTTATTGGGGAAGGAGTACAAAGTTCAACCCCTTTCAGTAGAGAGAAACACCTTCGAACTCCATTAATCGGAAACAACAGTCCTGTCAATAGGAAGATTTACTACCTGCAACTAAGAATACCTGAAAATTTTTAAAAACAAATAAGAACACAGTAATTATGATACCTTAGCTGCTGCAATTATGAGTTGTCATAACACCGCCCACCCTCCCACCAGAACCGCCTTCATGCACCAGCCCGTCCGTCCATCTTCATCTTCCACAACCCTCCCTTCCCACCATTTTCCCCCTTGAAAGACTTAATCCTCCATTTCCCACCATTTTCCACCCCCAACACAGAGTGTATCCCAATCCCTACCTTTCGCATCGCGCCGACGACCCACATCCGTCGTGCCGACGACCTTCTTCCGCCGTGCCGTCGAGACTCTTGCTTGCCCCACATCCTCCATCGATTCTCCTTCTGCGCGAGGACTGTACAATTTCTCAGAAATTCAAACCAAGGTAACAGTTTCATTCCCATTCCCTTATATTAGCAACAAACTGATACATTCCCCCAAGATTTTAGGGATTTCGTTATTACATTCCCCCGAGTGGTATGTCCTGATAAATACCATTTCTATTAGACATGAACAACTTCATTCTCATTCCCTTATATTAGCAACAAACTGATACATTCCCCCGAGATTTTAGGATTTCGTTATTACATTCCCCCGAGTGGTATGTACTGATAAATACCATTTCATCGTTATTACAATTTCTCTGGAAAAAGTGTGCTTGTGGTATACTCATATGTATGTGTGCGTACACATTGACATGTCTAATAGAAAAAATGTTTTGATTTGTATGTACTATTATATACATCCATGGAATGGTCTAATGTGTCTACTTGTGTGTGTATACACTTAATCCCCCTGTATTTGAGTTAATCACCCCATGTATCGTGTATGTCTGGTATGCCCAATAAAAATACACTTTGTCTTTGTTTGTGTTGCTATATGCAACCATAATAACCCCCTGTACCATGTTCACCTGAATGCAAATACCTGATGAAATGCCATAACTGATATCTGTCTATAGTATTACATACATACGTGTTCTGCATGCATCCTGTGTGTATGCATACTTACCCCAGTCCCACCCCCCATATGAGTTATATATACGCTGTAGTTTATATGTAATGTCATCTGTCTGTATGTACTGCTACTTACGACTTTTATTGTTGTTCTTTTGTAACATGGATAATGAGAGGCAAAATGTGAGGGATAAAATCTTTTTTTACCGTTGGAAAAGCTGAACCTAAGCCTAAAAAATAGGTAGATCTCTTTATACACTCGAACACAAACCGCCAACTGAACTCCCTATAAATCGGGATTCATCCATCCCGAAAAAAGGGGGAGAAACTGAATGAAAACAAAAAAAATATGTTAACGGCGTTTATCTATAGTCGTATATACTAGGGGTAAAAATGTCAAAAAAAATCTAGAAAACAGTTCCTGAAAATGCGGTGGCCACCCCTGCAAATTCTGAACATTTGTAGCCAAAAAACAAGAAGGCTTTTTTTTTCTAGCTATTTACCACAATTCCCCTGCTCACCTTGACAACTCGAAGGCTCAACTCTCATGACAACCGTTATCTTTGATCTTTTTGGTAAATTCTAGGGGCAACAAGAAATATGGCTAAAAATAAATAGGTGGCTTGAAATATAGCTACAAACGTTAAAAATTAAATAGATGGCTAAACGATTTAATGATTAATAAATCCATATTTGTAAAAGACAAATATGCCCCCAACAAACTGCATAACGTATTCTTAACGTTTAAAATCAAAATCAGAGTTTAGGAGAGATAAAATATACCCCTAAAAAAAGTTGGAGACATTTTAGGAAGTTTGAAAAATAAAAAATCCAAGAAACAAAACTAGTTTGAAAAACAAAACTAGTAGTAGTAGATGTTACTACTGAAAAAATTTGCACCCCAGAAAAAGTTGCTACCCGAAAAAAAGGAGTCAATACCTTTATTAGGGAAGGATAACAAAGTTCAACCTCCCTCAGTAGAAAGAAATACCTTCAGAATGCATTAATTGGAAAAAATGTCCTCTCAATCCGAAGACATACTACCTGCACCCAAGAACATCAGCAATTAAAAACCCAAAAAAATAAGAACACCAGCAACCCGAAGACATACTAATTTTCCCCCAAAAATGAATAAACTAAAAAGAAGATACCGCCCACCCTCACCACCAGAATGAATAATTGCAATTAAATACTGCAAAACACATCTCTGTCCTCGGAAATGACGTAAATGACGTCTGTAAATAACCGTAAATACAAGGGGTAAAAAACGTCATGTCACCGCCCACCCTCACCACCAGAATAGCCTTCATACAGCAGCCCACCCGTCCATCTTCTTCCTCCAAAAGTAGAAACCCTTGAGAGCATTCCACACCCCTTGAGAGCATTCCACACCCCCGAACTCTCTATTCCACACCATTTCCATCCGCCAAACAGAGTGAATATCACTACCTACCTCTCACACCACGACGATGAACCATCTCCGTCGTGCCAACGACCTTCATCCGCCGCGTCGAAAATCATCTCTTGCATGCTCGGTCGTTTCTCCCTCTACGCGACGACTGTACCAAAAAATTGAAATAGGTAACGATTTCGTTTCCCTCCCCTTATATTTGCAACAAACAGATACTAAAATCCCGAGATTTTAGGGATTTAGTTTACTCCCTTTGAAACTGTCCCCACGGGGTGTATACTAGTATTGACACTCGGGATGTCAACGACTACACAGCACCCCCTGTATGTACCGTTTTGAAATTCGTTCACCATCCAAAAAACATCTCTGTCCTCGGAAATGACGTAAACGACGTCTGTAAATAACCGTAAATACAAGGGGTAAAAACGTCATGTCACCGCCCACCCTCACCACCAGAATAGCCTTCATGCAGCAGCCCACACGTCCATCTTCTTCCTCCAAAAGTAGAAACCCTTGAGAGCATTCCACACCATTTGAGAGCATTCCACACCCCTTGAGAGCATTCCACACCCTCGAACCCTCCATTCCACACCATTTCCTACCGCCAAACAGAGTGAATACCACTACCTACCTCTCATACCACGTCGATGAACCATCTCCGCCGTGCCAACGACCTTCATCCGCCGCGTCGACAACCATCTCTTGCATGCTCGGTCGTTTCTCCCCCTACGCGACGACTGTACCAAAAAAATTGAAATAGGTAACGGTTTTGTTTCCCTCCCCTTATATTTGCAACAAACAGATACTAAAATCCCGAGATTTTAGGATTTAGTTTACTCCCTTTGAAACTGTCCCCACGGGATGTATACCAGTATTGACACTCGGGATGTCAACGACTACACAGCACCCCCTGTATGTACCGTTTTGAAATTCGTTGACCATCCAAAACACATCTCTGTCCTCGGAAATGACGTAAACGGCGTCTGTAAATAACCGTAAATACAAGGGGTAAAAACGTCCAAAATAATCCAGTAAACAGTTCCCTAAAATGTTGGTAGCCATGCCTGCAAAATCCAAACTTCCGTAGCCAAAAATCAAGAATGCTTATTTTTTGTAGTCATTTATCACAATTTCCCTAAATTCTAAGGCTCGAAAATCTATAAAATAAAAAAAAAAAGCTAAAATATAAAAAATGTTCCTGAATTATGGGATTTGTTTAAAAAATGCCTCCGAACTTTAAAAAGTTTCAAAAATACCCCTGAACTTTAAAAAATGTTTAAAAAATACCTTTGTCGTTAATTTTTGGATGGAAACTATTAAAAATTTTAGTTTCATTAATACTCTTTAAATTTCAAGAGATTTTAAAAAATAGCCTTATTAAAAAATGCTTTTTTTCCCCTTATTCCACTGTAAATTCTTCTTCTATGAAAATTATGGAGAAGTTTTACCTATTTTTCATTTATTCACACACTAGGAGCTTTTATTCTCTTTCAACACATTATCCCAAGAGCATGACTAGATTTTCGACAATGGTTTTCAAAACATTTTTAACAGTTCTCATCCAAAAATTAACTATAGGGGTATTTTTTAAACGTTTTAAAAAATTCAGGGGTATTTTTGAAACTTTTTAAAATTCAGAGGCATTTTTTAAACAAATCTGGGGTATTTTTTATAATTTAGCGATAAAGAAAACTAACAACACAGTTTACCATTAGAAAAGGAAGTATAAATCATTAGTGCTTGTTCCAAGGTAAATGAGCAAGCCACGTGAACCTATCCCTTGATAACGAACTCTAATTTTTTAGGGTTATTTAATTCTAAAATCTAAGCTTATTGTTTAGAAAGTAACAACTTAATGAGATAAATTCACCTTAAATGACATGATTTAAGTAAAAAGAAGTTGGGCATGTCCTTTTAATCATATTAAGTTAATAAAGTAAAAGAAGTTAATTTTGTGAAGAAAATAATGTTTTTATGTGTTTTGTATCGAGGTTGAAAAAGATCACCTAGATGCGGCTGCATAGAGTTCCAAGAAAGCCAAGATTTGCACCCAAGGTTGCAACTGTAACTAGGTAATCTGACTTGCAAGTTGACAGATCTACAGGTGAAATCTTGCCCAATCTCTTTCAATCACAGATTTAATGGCTAAATCACCTCAGCACACCGGTCTCGAGAGAAACCCTAGACCTATAGGACCAATAAAAGACGATTAAAGCTAATCAAGCTTGAATTTTCCACAAAGTTCAAGATCACTCTCAAGCATTGTTGTTTTTATTTTATTTTTTTATTGTAGTCTTTGCACTGAGTTCTCTTCTTGCTTGTATATTTCTCATTCAAACACTTCATTTTAGAAGAAGAAAAGTGTAAACATTTGATTCACCTTGAAAAAACTTGAATCAAGTTAGGAGAAAACAAGTTAGGGCCCGTTTGGTTTAAGGTTTTATAGATGTCTGAGAATACATGATGTCTGGGAATAAGATTGCTGGAAATAAAAGATAACCGTGTTTGGTTGTGCATGGAAATGTCAGCAGGATTTTATGAGAACAAATTATGTCTGTATTATTTTTTAGAATTAATCAGGTAAACTTTATGTAATTTTAATAAATTAATCAATAAAATAATCAAAATTAATTCAAACTATTAATAAAAATTAATGAAATAATAATCATGAAATGATTTTAATGGGATAAACTAGGTTAATTTAACAAACTAAAATTATTTAATTAATTTTTTAATAAATATCTTTAACTACAATAATTTAATATATTGTATCCATAAAAATTAATTAGATAAATATTTAACAATAATATGATTATTTATTTATTATAAGGAAATTTTAAAAAGTAATTAATTGATTATAAATAATCGATAAGTAATTAATTATAATTATTGAAAAATGAATTTTTATACTAAATTCATTTAAATGATTTTAATTCAATAATTAAATATATTTTCGATAATATTGACTAGTTAATTATAATTTTAGTAAATATGTAATTACATCCCTTAAATAAACTTGGACTAAGTATTTGTTTAAAAGTCATAGAAAAAAGTGTTTGTTTAAAAAAAATGGAATTCACGACAAATTATTATTTAATCTAATTAAATAATTTATTATATTATTTTTAATTTAGTATCCATTAGTTAATTAATTAACTATATTCAAAATAAAATTGCATATAAAAATAAAAAAGAAGATATAGGAAAAGAGAAAACTCATGCTTTTGCAAGGGCATAGAAAACCTTGCTTATGGGCATAAATGATGCGTGAGAATGCATTATTTCCTAGGTCCACCACAGAAATCTTGAAACAAACAAGGGTATTAGAAACCCTTGCCCATTCCCATCTCCAAAAACCTTATACCAAACGGGCCCTTAGAGTTTTTAGTTTCTATTTTTCTCTTTCATTTAAGTTACTTTATTTTTTTGTAGTTGTTGTTACTCATTTTATTTGAACCTTATTCTTTTGTAGGTGTTGTTTCTCATTTTATTCATTCATTCGTAATATGAAATTATTTTGGTTAAAAATTACTTTTGGTCCCTGAACTTTGATTTACAACAATTTAGTCCGTGTACTTTTAATTTTGTAGTAGTTTAGTCCTTGAACTTTAATCAACTTAATTTAATTAAGTGACTTTGTAAAATATAAGAATTAGATTGACACAATTTTCAAATTTAAGCAACTTATTACACAATTTTTAAACTAGATTGACAATAAAGTACTCTCAACCTTCAAAGTTTATACACCAAACTTGTAATTTCACCTTATATATTAATTCATATTTAAATTAATTATCAAGTATATAAATCATATCATGTTTGATATAAAAAGTTAAGAAGGAATTAACAATTATCATCAGTTCACCATGATTAATTAAATATATAGAGATAAAATCAATTTTGACTCCAAACTTTGTATGTTTGGGATTTTTTTTTATGGGAGAAAAGTTTGGAAATGATTTTTAAATAGCTAAAATGACTCTTTTTAAGTTCAAAATTACCCGAAACATACCTTTAATTATTCGAAATCAATTTCATGTTTGATTTTAAACTTTTAAACGTGATTTTCATATCATCAAAATTGAGTTTTAATTATTAAAGACATGTTTCCGAGTGATTTTAAATATGAAAAAAGTGATTTTATTCATTTCAAAACCACTCCCAAACATTAACAGGTTGTATCAAATTTAACCTTGAACTTTCAATTTCACCAAATTGAGCCTCAAACTTAGGAAATTATATCAATTTGAACCACAAAACTTACACAAGTGTTGCAATGTAGACCTTTGGTTAACTTTCCATTTGAATTGTCATTAAAGTATGTTGTTAATGCCAAAATTCGGACAGGGAGAACTCACATGATCTTCACGTGACACCAAATGATAAATTGGCTTTAGGGGAAAGATGTGGCTTGCAAAACAAGGTAAATTTGCATATTGGTGTGGTGCTTGCCACACCGTCTCCGATGCTTAAGTCAACAAGGAGAATGAAGATGAGCAAGTAAGAGAGCAAGACGAAGAAAGAAGAGAGTTCATAAGTTGAGTTTCAGACCCCTTCTTCAAGGTTGAAGAAAAGTTTATATACCTTCCATCGTTTTTAGGTTTTTTCCTTTGTTCCAGTATAGATTCGGACTGAACCAGGTCATAACGGGTTGGCCTAAGACTCTAGAAAACGAGCAGAAGGGAAGAGACTCGACTCACACATGTGAGCCGAGGGTCATGATCACCATGGACTCGGGGCGAGGCCAAAGGGATTGGGCCAGCCCAATCCGACCCAATCCCTTTAGCCTTTTGTTCCTCCAAGGTGAGGTTGGGCATGTACTTGCAAGTTTTTGCTGCGCTGTCCACATCAGTTCCTTAGATTCCAAAGTGGTCCAGAATTACCTATAACATATATAATTGACAATTTCTTTTTTAAAAAAATCACATTGCATTTTAGTTGGATTCTTATAAGAAATTTGTTGGAGAAACTCTTTACTTGAAGAAATCAAATATTATAACGATTCTACTCATTGTTATTAGCATTATCTCCAAAAAAAAGCAAAAAAAAAAAAAAAAAAAAAGAATCGAGCAAATATGAGAAATAAAAAAAATTGAAATTGATTTCCTTTTACTTCCTACATTTTCACGTTCTTCTAATTAGCAGGAAAAAAACAACCGTAAAAGAAGACCCTACAAAGTTCTTAGCAACAATAAAAAATCAACAAACATTTGAAGGAAACAAAACTTCTAAAATTGTTTTGCTTTCGTAGTTCTAGACAAAAAAAAAAAAAGGAAAAAATACACTTTAAGTCCTTGAGGTTTGAGTTAGGTTTCATTTTGGTCTCTGAGTTTTCAAACTCGACAATTTAGTCCCTGAGGTTTGGATTTCGTTTTATTTTAGTCACTCCATCCATTTTTTCGTTAGATTTTAACAAACCATTGACGTGACACCTATTTTTTTATTTTAGAATTTATTCTTTCATTTTTTTAAAAATAAAAATTAATAAAATAATAAAATATTAATTTTTAATATATTTTTAATTATTTTTTCTTTCTTCTTCCTCAACCCGTTCACCACCACTCTCCTTCTCCTTCAACCATTCTCACACCACCAACCAGCCGCTGGCAAATATATATATATTTTTTCTTTTTTCTCTTCTTCTTCCCCAATTTAACTTTTTTTTTTTTTTTTTATAAAAAGAAAGAACGGGGAGGAGAGATTACCGACAATTTAACTTTTTTTTTTTTTTTTTTTCTTTCCTCCTCCCTCCTCCCAGTTCTTTCCTTTTTTTAGAAAAGAAAAATTAAGTTGGGGAAGAAGAAGAGAAGAGGAAAGAAGAGAAGAAATAAAGAAAAAAAAAGTTTACCGGCAACAGCGACCGATCGCCGGCGAGCGACGGTCTGTCGTCGGCGGCTGGTTGGTGGTGTGAGGATGGTTGAAGGAGGAGAAAGAGAGTGGTGGTGAAGGGGTTGGAGAAGAAGAAAGAAAAAAGAATTCAAAATATATATTTTATTATTTTTATTAATTTTTATTTTAAAAAATGAAAAAAATAATTTTTTAATAAAAAAATAGGTGTCACGCCAGTTAAAATCTAATGGAAAAATGGATGGAGGGACTAAAATGAAACGAAATCCAAATCTCAGGAACTAATTTGTCGAATTTGAAAACTCAGCGACTAAAATGAAATCTACCTCAAGGATAAAAAGTGTATTTTTCCAAAAAAAAAAAAAATCAACAAAGTCCTCGATAACAAGAAAAAAGTCATCTACCAAAACTGCTGTTCCATCCTCCTACATTTTGATGTGTTTTTTATGTAGCTAAAAAAAATGCAACAAAACCCACCAACACATTAACAAGAAAATAAGGGAAAACCCATCTACTTGTCGACCGTAAAACTTTTTTCAAATAAAAAGTTTCCCCAATAATTTTTTTTTCCACTGGCGTTTTTTTTTTTACCTTTTAACTTCAAAGGTGTGTTTGTAATTGTACATGGTGAAGTGACATAGCAGTTTAAAAAAAACGAATTTTTAGGGGTGTGTCAATTTTGAAAACCCAAAACTCATTTGGGTTAAATTTGACAATTTACCGACGAGAATGAAAAAGATGGTCAGCGGAAGTGCAGGAGTGAAATGGCGGGGCGTCACTAACAGCTAACACAACACACATGGAGCCGAGCCATTGCGGAGCAGCAAATTCACATTCACTCACGACTCTTCGAACTCATCTAGAGCCACCATCCGCCTCATCCTCCTCCTTTTGCCAATAATTTATTCAACTTTCTTCATTTGTAGTATATATAACCAACGCCGTCGCTCTCACCAATTTCCATGTCTTCAGGTTTGCGCTCTTCACTTTCGTATCTTCTCAATCTTTGTTGAAAGTTTCTGATTCATCTTCGATCGCTGCGTTCTTCGTCGATCGCTCTTGCAGTTCGTAGATTGATGATGGCGGCTGTATCCAATTCTGTGTCGCTGAAGCACGGGCTCTCTTTGTGGTGTCCGCACTCTGGTTCCTTTTCCGGAGCTCAGCAGCCTTCTTCTTCTGTTGGTTTCAGAGGCTTCCGGAGAAGCTACGTTGCTGCCTCCACGGCTTTCGCCAACGAGAATAGAGAGTACGTGTTTTGATTTCTTTTGTTACGGATTGCGTTGGATCTCGGGAAGTGGAGGATGAATTTTGTGGTTTTTGTGTTTGTTCTTGTAGGTTTGTGATTGTTGGTGGTGGCAATGCTGCTGGTTATGCGGCTCGTACTTTCGTCGAGCACGGGATGGCCAATGGACGGCTTTGTATAGTGTCTAAAGAGGTGATTCGGTTTCGCATTTTCATGTTAGTGTAAATTCTAAAATGTTGACGATGGAGATGTCGAATTAGTAGCATGTTTTTCCCCTTTTGAATTTTGAACTTATCATTTAGTAACTTCTTGGGACGGATTCTATTGCAGGCATTTGCACCGTACGAGCGTCCGGCTCTGACAAAAGGTTACTTGTTTCCTCTTGATAAAAAACCAGCTCGCTTGCCTGTAAGATATAATTTCTCTTGGAGATTACAGTTTACATTTGCCGTCAATCTTCGATTTCTTTGTTTCTGTATTCTTAGCTTGGCCGTTTAGTGAACTCCGGAATTAGTCAAGGACCGATAGTCAAGCTGAACTCTACACTTCCGTGTTTTGCTTATATAATTTAAATTCAATCTATTTGCTGGCCCTTTCTTGAAGTAAAGTAAAGCACTCTGATTTTACTTTTGTTTTAGGGGTTTCATACTTGTGTTGGATCTGGTGGGGAAAGACAAACTCCAGAATGGTACAAGGATAAAGGTATTGAGGTAATTGTCGTTTTTTGTTCTATGTTTACGTGTGTAGTACCTTTTAATTATATATTTTATAGCTTCCGTTATAAATTTTACAGAAATCTCTGGAACACTAGATTTAGATGCACTACCGTCTTATTATAGCAAACTTTGTAACTGTTTTTTTTTTTTTTTTTTTGATAAACATGTGGGGCTGAGAGATTCGAACCACAGACCTTTTGAGTACAAGCTTTATGCTAGTGAGTTATGCTCATGTAACTGTCATGAGATATTATTGTAAATGGTTTTGTATTATTTTCAACCTGTGACATTAGTCGAGATGCACGTAAGCTGGCCTGGACACTCACGGATATAAAAAAAATAATAATTTTCAAACGTTTAAGGCTGTTCTTGACTTCTATTGCTGTTATTGTTATGTTGCTAAGTTTATTATTCTCATGCCAGATATGAACTATGGCAGTTGCCAAACTAGGGTCGTTATAGAATGATCTGTAGACTTATTTTCTGGAATTGTAGGCATGGATTAAAAGTTATACTTGCATATGATGAGCGTTTATTTTATTGTTGATCTGCAATATGAAGTTTCGATTGACCTTCTCCAAGTTGCAAAGCTTGCAATTAAAAGTTTTCATTTTCTTTTTTAAATTGTGGCTCCAAGCTTTGTCCATTGTGTAGTAAAATGCTTTTGTGTACCCACTCTTATTTGCCTTTCAGACGTTTTATCAAGATCCAGTTACGGGTATTGACATTGAAAAGCAAACCCTGAGAACTAATTCAGGAAAACTAATCAAGTATGGATCCCTTTTAATAGCAACAGGATGTACTGCCTCGAGGTACTTCTATTATTTCTCTTTTAATTAGTGCTCTTTAAGAACATATTGTTCTTGATAATTGCTATTACACTATAAAATAGGTAGGTAAAAGCTCCACTATCTCTGCTCTCTTGTTCTCAGATTTCCTGATAGGATTGGAGGTGGACTACCAGGTGTTCACTACATCCGTGATGTTGCAGATGCAGATTCACTAATTTCCTCATTGGTAATTCACCTTTTCTGCGTGCAGTGCACATTCACTTACGCACTGCTAACTTGTGTAAATCCTTTTCTCCAGAAGTTACAGTATACTTTTTGGTACAGCAATTGACTTCCATTTCCTTTCCAGGAGAAAGCAAAAAAGGTGGTGGTTGTTGGTGGTGGTTATATTGGTATGGAGGTTGCTGCGGCAGCTGTTGGTTGGAAACTTGATACAACAGTATGGACTCCTCTATAGCTTGAATTTTGTTCGCTCTACTAATTTGTTATTTGGAAGAAAATTTGAAAGTTATGTGCACAATGCACCTTTTTTTTTTAGTTCAAAACACAATGCACCTTTTTTTTTTAGTTCAAAACACAATGCACCTAATCCTCATCTGTTCTTGCACCATCCTTCATTTGATTGAAGTGATATTAGTGATACAGACGTAGAATTATTTTGTTTTGAGACTCAGAATGATTAGTATTTGATTTATTCTTATGACATGTTTGGTTCAAGGTATGATGGGGTTACCTAACAGCCTAAATATGAGATGGTGTGGTTAAAGATTTGTCTAAATATATACACAATAATCTCAAAGTGAAATATTTGACAATGTCAGATATAGTAGTATTTGTTTATGGAGAAATTTGACAATTAAAAAATCTATAAGTATTTTAATAATAAACATAATAATAACCTAAAATTTTATATAAAATAAAATTCTATAGATTATATCAAATATTCTGAAGATCTCTGTTGTTCGTAGGAAAGTGGTAAGAAGTAGATGAAAGATATGATGGTACAAAAAAAAATGGAAAAAAGTAACCTCAACCAGTTCCGAGCCTATGAAAATGCAAGATCGAGTCATCAAATAACCTATGTAGGCAATGTTCATGGACGCAGAGGCATCTGTTTCGAGGGAAGTGGATGCAAAACCTTGAGATAAAAGGGATAGCTGAAATTCACACATTCCCATTCTGGAAACCGGGTCCAGCCATTTTTTTTAATAAGAAATTGTGCTTTTATTGAGAAAAAAGAATGAAAGAATACAAAAAGACATCCACAACCAGTCGAGCCTATGGAAAGAACACACCACTACCGTTGCAACACAAAAGAGGAAAATCTCTGAATCTAATCTTGAGTGTTCACCCGGCCATGCAAAACTTCCCAGGCAAAAAACTTTACCTTCTTGGGGATTTTAACCTTCCACAAAGAGGAGAATGCATAGGCACCTTGGAAAGGAGAAGGGGAGCAAAGGGTATGGAAAAAAAAAGGCACAAGAGAAACCCTTAGAAGACTTTGGAGTCCAGAACCTAGAGTTCCTTCTTCCTTGACGAGTCATCAATCAACAATAAGAGAAAGGAGATTGACAACCTCAATTGCCTCTCACTCAGTGGGGGGTGGCGAAAACCCTAGGAAAGCGAAGAGGAGCCAGAAGAGGGCAAGATAGAGGCTGTCGAATGCAACATTTTCTCAGACATGTGATAAAGATGAGGATACAAAGCACACAAGGGTCTTCTCCCCCACCCAAGAATCTTCCTTAACAATAGGTATTCAAACCATCCCCAATAGTACAATTAACAAACTGGGAGAAAAGAGGGAAACCCAAAGCAATAGCAATCCAGAGATTCTGAGTCTAGCAAATTGCTCTTAAAAGCTTTTTGTAATTATTTTCCCAAATGGGTGAATGCCATATCTGACATTATATAAATTTGTAATATACTTTGCTTCATAGTTACCTGATCTCAACGTTTAATTATTATATCCCACACTGCCATACCCTTTGTCTGTGACTCAAAGTACTTAGGTGTTCATAGAGAACCATGCATGGTCTAGATTTTAATATTTTGCTAGTATCCTCCTAGTTGTATTGTTTTGGAATCATGGTGAAAAGTTTTCAGTTGAGAGAACTATTGACAAAATCAGAAATAAGTTGGCAGTTTGAACTTTGGAGAGGGTTCCACATTTCTAAAGGGGGTCGAACTACCTTGATCAATGCGGTTTTTTCGAGCATCCCCTCCTATTTCTTGTCTGTTTTCAGAATTCCTTTAATTGTGTGTAAAGACATCGAGAAATTGTCTAGAAAGTTTCTTTGGAAAGGGGCAGAAGGTGATAAAGGTTGTCATCTTGTTATCTGGGATAAGGTGATTGCCTCTCGATCTTTGGGAGGTTTAGGAGTGGCAACCCTAAGATCCAAAATTTTTTCCCTCACTAAATGGTTGTGGCGGTTTGAAAGAGAGAAAGAAGCTTTGTGGAGAAAGGTAGTGAAAAGTAAAATTGGGGTGCAATCTTTGAAAAAGTTGGACCAAAATTTTTCATCGAAGGCAAGTTTAGCCCATGGAAGGAGATTTTGAAAGCAAATGCCTTTTTCTGGAACCATGTTAGTTACAAGCTGGGTGATGGTAACAACATTCTATTTTGGCAAGACAAATGGATTAAAAACCAGCTTCTAAAGGACTTATTTCCAAACATGTATAGAATATCAAATGTTAAAGGTAACACCGTCAAAGATATGTGGATCTCTTCAAGCCTTAATTGGGACTTAAAGATGAGAACAGGCTGTTTTGATAGAGAGTTGGATTAGTAGGGCTCTCTTAGTGCTGTTTTGGAGAGTTGCTTGTCTAATTTCAGAGAGGATCAGTTGCTCTGAGGGTTGGAATCTAGTGGGAATTTCTCGGTAAAGTCGGTTTATCAAGAGTTGCAAGGGAAGAGAAGTGTTGCTCGACAATTTGGGAAGGCTTGGTGCCTAGAAGGGTAATGTTCTTTTTGTGGACTACAGCCCTTGGAGGTGAGGTGTTAATACTTTTGACAAAGTTGAGAGGAGATATCCTCATATTTCAATCTCCCCAAATATATGTATGTTGTGTAAGAAGGAAGGTGAGTCTCTAAACCACCTTTTCCTTCATTGTCCTTATAGCAGAAAGGTTTGGGAGCATTTTGGCAGGTTGTTTGGATTGAGCTGGTGTGTTCCTTAGTCAGTGGAAGAATAGATCAAAGATTACCCCACCGGTAGGTAGTTTGAAAGACAAAGCTAAGGTGTTATGGAGCAATGTTGCTAAGGCTTTCATGTGGCTTCTATGGAAGGAAATAAATAATAGAATTTTTTTCAGATAAGTTTATTTCTTTTGACTCTTTTTGTGATCTTGTTCAATTCCCGGCCTCCAATTGGAGTAGCCTTCACAACCTCTTTTGTTATTACACCACCTTCACCATTAACTTAGATTGAAAAGTTTTCTTGTAACTCCTTTCAGTTTGGGGAGGGACTCCTGGTAGGTTGTGCAGTTATTTTTGGAATGAAGTTATCGTGTCATGTCAAAAAAAAAAAAAAAAAAAAAAGAAAAAAGAACTATCTTAAGTAGCTCTTTCCTGCTTAAATCTTTAGATTCTCACTCGGTTAATTTGCTTACCTTTGTCTTAGTATCTCATTTCTAGTAATGAAGAAACATTGGAACCTAATAAAACTTTCTTCCAATGTGATATGGAAAATGTTAGATAGGTTGGGGATAAAAAAATTGATGTATATCATATAATTGCACTAGAAAATTACTGTTCTAATCTTTCACCACCTTTTAATCGTCAATGCCATAATTTCTAAATTATTAATCTGAATTCAGTCCAAGACAATTACATCTCTCTATTATCTAGCCAAGTATGCCAACAAGATTTTCCCTCCAATAGTGTAGCTATGCCGGGATTTGAAATGTTGAGCACCATATAATCCTAACATTGTATATGCTGCATTTCGGTGGAAATGATCACATAATCACTATGCAAAATTGTGAATAAGATCATGGAACTATATTAAGAACTGTGAATGAGTTCTCCTTCTCCCTGATGGGAAGTATATGTTCATGGTTTATTCTACTTATTTCTTTCTTAGAATTTAATCATCGTTCTCTATTTGTGGGTTCAAAATTTTATTACTTTTGATGTCTTCTTGAACACATCTCCACCTGTTTTTGAAACACTGTAGATCATATTTCCCGAGAATCATCTATTGCAAAGACTTTTTACACCTTCGCTGGCCAGGAAATATGAAGAATTTTACCAGGAGAATGGTGTGAAATTCGTTAAGGTTTTTTTTTTCCTCTCTTTCTTCTCATATATGTTAACATTACTACAACTTTGCAAATCTTGAATAATTTATTGTCTTCATTACTATGTTTAAAAATTAATCAGGGGGCGTCCATAAAAAATTTGGAAGCTGGTGCAGATGGCCGGGTCACTTCTGTTAGACTTGAGGATGGATCCTCCATTGAAGCAGACACGGTATTTATGTTTGTTTGAATTTTCTCTTAACTGTGTACTCTGAACTTCAAGCGGGATAGCCTGCCACTCTTTACCCATCACTTGTTAGGAATCCAAAACTCTAGACCTCTACCTTCAACTAAAATGCCAGAATCAACCTGTTTTCTCATGGTCTTAATAGAAGAGGTAGACTTTTTTAATCCTACTTAGAAGATAATCATATATTCAATTGGAGCAAGTGAAAATATCAACTACGATGGAAAGATTTCCCCATCATTGGGATTTTTCTCCCATCGTTTCTAGTAACTGGTAAGGTAGGTTATTCACCCTAAATACTTGAGTGGTATTTATCTCTCAATGTCCACATGTTTGATGAATTCTGAAAATTCAGTTTTGCAGCTTTGAACAGCGCATGCTAATTAGGAAACCCTGGTGCATCGATATGGTCTTATTTCATTGAACATTTTTCCAGGTAGTAATAGGCATTGGTGCAAAACCTGCTGTCAGTCCGTTTGAGCAAGTGGGATTGAATAGCACTGTTGGCGGTATACAGGTAATCTAATGTAATATGAAGGAGACTCTTCACTCTTTTTACTCGTCCCAATTCCTAAAGGAATCCATACCTTTTCTATAACCTTAAAATATTTATATTTTGATCCGATAATAGTTAACTATAGCTGAGTTAAGGTGAAGTTTAATTGGTTTCACATGCCTTTATAAAAAAAAAAAATTACTTAAGGAAGCTAGTTTTTGGAGCGATCTTGTCAGAACTGATCATCCAAACTTTTGAACTGACTTGAAATCGCCATCCTGTGCTTTATTTGGATAGGGGATAATTTTTACCCACTAGATAGGAGTTACTCCCATGAACACATCTCTCGCAAGGCCATTAGGGGCAGGTTAGGGATATCACTTTGGTTTGTGTATCATAATAGCTTTTTCCATATTGTACTCTTTTGTGAGTTTATGAAAACTTTCTAGAACTTAATTGCCAACAAGTGTTTCACTTCGTTTGGAAATCATAATTGTTTTGTAATCATGAAAACATCCAAGAATACTTCTTTCCATGTCAAAAGAAGCTAAGCTATACACTTTTGACCTAGGTTGATGGCCTGTTCAGAACAAAGATACCAGGAATCTTTGCAGTTGGAGATGTGGCAGCATTCCCACTAAAGGTTTTTTCCCCTTTTAAGTTTTAAGTGCCTTTGTTCTTCGATCTCCTTTTCTACTGGATAATGATTGCGATCCAAATAAAACAGCTATATGATCGTGTAGCTCGGGTGGAACATGTGGATCATGCTCGTCGATCAGCTCAGCATTGTGTCAAAGCATTAGTAACAGCTCAAACTCAAATGTAAATTCGACAATTTTCTTTTAAGACTGACATTTGAATCTTAAACAGTTTCTTTTATTCACGAGTCACTCATAAAGCGTACTCATCCTTTACCTTATTACTGCCAGATACGATTATCTTCCATACTTCTACTCAAGGGTGTTTGAATACGAAGGGAGCCCTAGGAAAATATGGTGGCAATTTTTTGGGGATAATGGTAAAATGCTTTCTTTTCCCCCCAAAATGCATGAAGTTTTGTCTTTCCTATATCATTATGTCTTCTGACTCTAATCCCTCGCTTCACAGTTGGTGAGACAGTTGAAATTGGAAACTTTGATCCTAAGATTGCTACTTTTTGGATTGATTCTGGTAATATAGCACACTCGTTCTATCTATATACCTTTCTCTTTCCTCTATAACTTTAACATCGTGTTGATGACAAGGTTACACTATCTTCTGCCCCACAGGTAAATTAAAAGGGGTTCTTCTTGAAAGCGGAAGTCCCGAGGTAATTTCACTATGAAACAAACTTCTAGGAGCTTTTTTTTTTTTTTTGGGGGGGGCAAGTCCAATCATTCTTGGAGAATTGCTTTTTTCACGCACGTAGGAACACAATGCAATTGTTTTTTTTTTTTTTTTTTAAATTACAAATTTTGTTCCAAAACTTCGATGGTTGTGTTAGTTTAGTTCCTAAACCTTGAAGAATTTCAATTAAGTTTAATTTTCAACTTTAATTCAATTAAATTTTTGTCAAACATTTTGTGTTGATGGGACTAATAAATATTGCACAAGGGAATAGGGTCAATGAAACAAGGGTTGATAGGCCAAAAAACTTGGTTTAAAATGTATCTATTTACCTGATTTATTTGGCTATGTTACCCTTATTTATCTAGTCAATTTACATTTTTGTGTCATGTCATGTCAAATTATCATTTGGTAGTCGAATTAATGTGCCACATCTAGGTTCAAGTAATAGTATTAACAAAATCAAACTTATTAGGATTAAAATTAAAAGTTAAAAGATGTAACTAAAGTTTGCAAGGTTGAAGGACCAAATAGGCAATAAACTACTCTTTTTTCTCTTTACCATCTTGCCTTTGTCTCCTCTGCAGAACGTTTATCTTATTATCAGTAAAACTAACATTGAAGTTATGTTTTTATTGTAGGAGTTTGAACTTCTTCCTAAACTCGCGAGGTTCCAGCCTTCCGTTGATAAAGCTAAACTTCAAAAAGCGTCTTCAGTTGAAGAAGCACTAGATATTGCCCGAGCATCCTTGCAGCAGGTTGGAGCTGCTGCTTAATTTAGAATCAAGTGTTTCAGCTTTGCAGTGCAATGAGCAATAAAAAATTTTCGGTTATTGTATTTTATATCAGGTATTTGGTTATTCTCCTTCCTTTCCTTTATATATATTTGGACTCTATTTTTCTCGTCATATTATTTTCTTAAGGCGCTCATCATAAGGTCAAGGATACCTTGGGATTTGATTCCTGGGAAAAGTTTCGTTGATAGTTTTTTCTTTTTTCTTTTTTACTGAAATTGGAATACTAATTTAAGAAAGATAAGGAAATTGAATTGAGAAATTATAGTTTATTTAAATTAAATCAACGAACCCTTTTTTAATTTTATACTTCAGAAAATAAATCAATGGTGAAGGATAATTCAGATTTATTGATCCAACTGATTAATAGTAGACAAAATTTGAACTTACATCGAATAGGATAGGATACTAACAATTAGTGATGCAGTCCAGTCAAAAAAAAAAAAAAAAGTGATGGATTGGATTTGACTGTCCAATCAAATCCACGGCCAAACAAGGAAAATCCATCCCTAAGATTTTGAGAAAACTGTCTAAGAACAAAAGTTTTTATTCCAATAAAATTCAAAAGCTCCCTTATAATTCTAGAAAGAAGCTATAGCCTTTCACTAAAATAAATAAAGAATTAATTACATTCCAAATACTAATTAAGAAATGATTAATCTAAAATTAACAATTAAATTAGATTAACTATATCCGTCTCTTTCTCCTCTCTCCACATAAAAAATAATAATAAAAAGAGATTATAGATTAGGGCAGGTTTGGTAGGCAATTCGGATTCTGTTTTATGTTTTCAGATTCATGAATTTAGTAAATATGTGTTTGACAGATGTATTTTTGAAATCCGTTTTTGAATTTTGTGATCCAAATAGTATAAATTCTGAAAAACTTTTTTATGTTTTCATTGTATCTAGATTTTGAAATGAAAAATTTAAATACTAAATTAAATTAAAAAAAAATAGAAACTTTAATAAATATAGTATTTCATGTTATAAACTCAATTTATTTTTGTGAAATGAAAATTTGTATAATATAATATATTATAAACTATATGATATCGTAAAATAATAATTATAAAAAATTTATAACACATAATATGTTTATAAATTAATTAATAATAGTTTATATTCAACTTAGTATTTAGTTGGATAATTGTAATGGGTGGCAAAATTAGGGTAAATAATAATAAATTTAGCAATTTTTTAAAATATTTGCAAATATGGCAAAATTTTTTAATTATTTTTTTATATCTCCGTTTTGCCCTTGAATTGCGCGCGCACATCTTCTGGTTTTCTTCTTTTCCGGATCGCGTGGATTTCGTTCATCTTTTTTTTTTTATTTGGTAGATTTCTATCAGTGATAGAAGTTTTCTATCACTGATAGAAAGTTAATTCTACTTCTATCACTGATAGAAAAACTTTCTATCAATGATAGAAGTTTTCTATCACTGATAGAAAGTTTTTCTATAACTGATAGAATCTATCAGTGATAAAAAAAACTTTATGATAGAAAACTTCTATCAGTGATAGAAAGTTAATTCTACTCTATCACTGATAGAAAACTTCTATAATTCTATCACTGATAGAAGTTTTCTATCACTGATAGAAAATTTTTCTATCACCGATAGAATCTATCAGTGATAAAAAAAACTTTCTGATAGAAAACTTCTATCAGTGATAGAAAGTTAATTCTATCAGTGATAGAAGATTTCTATCACTGATAGAACATTTTTCTATTACTGATAGATTCTATCAGTAATTGAAAAACGTTCTATCAGTGATAGAAAGATTTCTATTACTGATAGAATTAACTTTCTATCACTGATAGAAAGTTAATTCTACTTCTATCACTGATAGAAAGTTTCTATCATCGATAGAATCTATCAGTGATAAAAAAACTTTCTGAGTGATAGAAAGCTTTCTATCACTGATAGAAAAACTTTCTATCAGTGGTAGAAGTTTTCTATCACTGATATAAAACTTTATATCAATCTTCGAGAAAAACGGTGTCGGGAAGATGAATACGGAGTTGGATTTTGCAGTGACGTCGGATTCCATCCATTCATTCCATTACAACCACAGTGACGCAATTTCTTTACATGATTGCTTAAAGGAATTGACTGATTTAGTTACCAGATAAAGCAACGAGGTCGGTGGTACTGAGACCCACAACAACGAATTTGGCTTTGAGTTGGTCGAGAGTTTCGAAGGGACTGGCTACCAAAATTTTAAAAGATGAGATTTTTTGTTTTTGGGTCAAGAACTAGCTACCAATATAGAAATGGAAACATGAAATTAGATGTATTTATTGGAACTTGAACTCGGAAAGGACATATTTACCACATCGACAGAGTCCTTAGAGGCCTGAGCCAGGATGTCGGCGCAGGAGACGATTCCAGGACATTCGGCCTCGACGACGGTTTTAATGGCGTCGACAATTTCAAGTCCTTGGATTCCTTGATTTTCGGGTGAGTTGAGCTCGCTGTCTATGTGGAGGTCCGTCATGGCTCAAGTACCTCGCATGTAGAGAGTCCCTATTCGTTGCAGCGCCGCCATCCAAATGGCGACGGTGGTCCTCTTCACCGTGGGCGGTTTCTGCTTCCACATTTCGCCGAACCAATTCCACCGATTGTCCGACGGCGTACGAACTTCAATCGGCATCAATTTCTGGGAGAGGAGCCTTCGTGGAGGAGTGAGGTTCATTTTAATGGCGGAGTCGAAGGTGGAGAGAGTGAAGAGAAGAAGAGAAACAAAGAAGGGCATGAGTTCATTTTAATGGTGGGGTCGAAGGTGGAGAGAGTGAAGAGAAGAAGAGAAACAAAGAAGGGCATTTTCGTAAATTTGACGTTCAGACTACAACTTTTTGCTATTTTTGCAAATTCTTTTGTGGGCTGCTATATGTGCAAATACTTTGGCCCAATTTGGTAGATTTACAACCGGCCCTATTTAGTTGATAACTATAAATAATTTATGGTTTATAAATATATCATCAAACACATTTTGAATCACTGTTTAAATTGTGATCCAATTTTTGAATCTGTTACCAAACACATATCTGAAAACATGAAATACAACTCTGTTTTCATTGAATTCTTTATTTTCAAATTTCCGTTTTCAGATCACCAACCAAACACATTCTTAGAGATCAAAAAGTCATTAAAAAAATGAATGCAGTCCTTTCCATCCAAGTTCCAACTAGTGATCCAAAAGAACAATGATTTCATCAAATCCACTCGATGAACTTTCAAGAGAGAAGAATCCAAAAGACACGATGGAAGAAAAGTAAAAGACAGGACAGCCATAACCCCAAAACTAAGTCTAGATTTTGCTCTGAAGAAGATTCATATGGTCTGTATTTTCTGTTCAACTATTACTTAATTTGACTCAATCATACAGAGAGGACTTAACAGTTTCAAAGTCGTTCTTTTTTTAAATTGAGAAGTTCAAAGTCTAAACGATTGATCCCTCTATTCAATTAAATTTATGAGAATGTCCTTGACTGACAACGACACATTTTAACACGTCAACAAAAGCATAGTTTTTTTTTTTTTTTTTTTTTTTGAAAAGGACAAAAGCATAGCTTAACTGACATAAAATTGTATCATCGACTAAAGGGTCAGACGTTTAAATCTCCCACCTCACATGTTAAAAAAAAAAACATTTTAACACGGTTGGATCCACGTTCACACTCTCGATTATCAAAATCCATAAAGTTTATTTAATTA
The DNA here is from genome assembly GCA_036850905.1 of Luffa acutangula. Lineage (NCBI taxonomy): Eukaryota > Viridiplantae > Streptophyta > Magnoliopsida > Cucurbitales > Cucurbitaceae > Luffa > Luffa acutangula. The sequence goes on along the minus strand of CM072097.1, from coordinate 45,816,858 downwards.
ATTTTAAGATTTTTTAAAATTTTTTTATTAAAGTTTAAAAGTAAATTCCCCGATCCCATAGTGGTGGATTTACCTCCCTGAACTTTCCAATGTATGTAAATTAGTAGCAGATTTTGCAATTTTAGTGGAAGAAGATATTAAATAAATTGCTAACTAATTATCAACAAATTCAATTACACTAACATTCTTATAGAAAGTACAAATAATTTATTTTCAAAAAAAGAAAGTACAAATAATTTTATTGATAAAAGAATATCTTAATGTTCATGCCCGTCATCAGAACATGATCCCTTGTGACGCCTAATCCGATCCCGATGAGTCATGTATGGCCACAATCACAATGACCTCATGTGTATTTGATGACTTGATATGAAAACCTTAGTGAATCGGAATTAGAAATCCCTTAGGGATTCACAAACACTAAAACTCCCCAATAATCTATTTGATTTCAACTCTAAGGTTTAGGTTAGACAATAGATTGTTTTAAGATCCAATCTCTTTTGACAAAAAAACAAGTTCCTTGTCTAAGAGTCAAACACTCCATAAGATAAGATGATCAATTCAACTTGAATGTTCTTAGCATGCAACTCAAGACATGAATTGCAAATTCAAGGAGCTCTTTTGGCTAAACTTGAAAGAAAAAGCCAAAGGTTAAAACTTAATTCATCATCATATCTATACAACCTAGCTAATGGTAAAGCTTTAGATATATATATAGCCTCCCAAAACCCCTAGAATGCCACATCATTGATCATAACAAAAATGGCAACAACAAAAAACCCTACTTAATGTGACACCCGAGGATAGGAGGGGTACATGAATGAACCGATACCACATCCGAATGTGAGGAATCGTGAGGACATGAAAGTATGGTCAAAATAAGATTAAAAGAAGTGATAGTAACTACCTATACCAACAAGGTGCACTTCATTTTTTGTGGTTCAATCGTAAAAACTTTGAAGTTAAGCGTGCTTGGCTTGAAGAAGTTCTATGTTGGATGACATCCTAAGAAATTTTCTAGGAAGCATGTGAGTGAGGACAAAACATGCTAAAAGGACCCCGTGATGGTTTGTGGGGGACAATATTCAGTCTTGGAAGAACTTTAAAGACAAGTATAACAACGTGTGGCTAGGTCGCAAGGAATGTAGGAGAATGTCGAAACCATTAGATGTCAAATTCAAATTTCAAATCCTGGTCCAGATCCTAGGTCTGAGGCGTATGAGATATGGGTGAACATCAGAAACCAAAAAACTTAGCTGATCGACCAAAACCGACCGAACCAACGTCGGTCGGTCTGTTTTCTAGCTTTGTTGGTCGTGGTCGGTTTTTCTTGCACCAATCGATCAGTTGGTGAGCTTGATGTGCAAATTGCTTACCGCAAGTGTACGAGTCAAGTAATAATATAGTGATTTTGAAATCGAATGTCGTCCTCTGGATTGGTGTCTAGCCAAATTTTAATTATCGAAAATACTTTTGACCAATTTTATTTAGGGAAAAAAATTGAATGAGAGAATGAATCAATCAACACAAAACTAAAGTAAAAAGTGACAATCAAATGAGAATAATTGGTCTTAGGGAATTGATTTCACCAATTGGAGTTATGGATTAATAAACAGATTAACACATGCTATGATTCATAAATCTTGGCAACTAAAATCACACATATCTCTCCCGAGCATACATGATTCTCCCATATGCAATTGAACCTGATATCCCTATCTAAATCCAATAAACATACAAGGCTAACCTTTATGAAAATTTCTAGAATTAACCTTAATCTCCCGATTTTTAGCTAAATTCTAGTTATGCAAATTGATTACTAATTTAAATCCTCTCTCCCGAGTTAGATTCAAATATAAACATCAATCAATTTATGGCCAGTAAATCGAAAGCATTAAACATACAACATATGCATAAATGACATCAATAGCATAAATACCGTAAATCAATCCAAAACTTGCCCAACGGCTACATCAATCCCTAAGAATTAAACTTAGCTACACATAATCCTCGTTACAATATAAACTAAGTCTAAATAAGCCATAAAAAGTGTCTAAAGTAAGGGAAAAGAGAAATAGACTCGTTGTAGGTCGAGACCGAACGTCCCCGTCACGATCCCCACGAACAATGGGTTGATTTCCAACTAATCCCCTTTGCTTCAGCTCAATTCTGTCCTCTTTTTGCTCTAATGTCGGCTCCAAAAGTCCCCAATTCGAAGTCCCCAAAAACCTAGCCGAAAAGATGCTTAAATAGCAAAATTTCGTTGTAGCGTCGAGATGCTGTCGCGATCCGCAAATTTGGAAAATTTTCTATAGTGTCGCGACACTGTTCCTAGCGTCGCGACGTTTTTTTTTTTTTTTTTTTTTTTTTTTTTTTTTTTTTTTTATTTTAAGATTGGAAGCTCCATTTGACTCCAATTGCTGAATTAAGCTTCAAGCACATACTTCCTACAAATAAAACATAAAAATGCATAAATTTGGGCAAATAATTGAAAAAGACTAGCTTAATTAATCAGAGAAAAATAGCTAGCTATGCTCGCTATCAAATACCCCCAAACTTAAGCTTTTGCTAGTCCTCGAGCAAACTAAAAATCAAGCATACAGTAGAAGAATGGATGCAATAATCATAACTCAATCCTCAAGGCTCAAAGGTCAATAGTCAAGCAAGCAAGAGACATGCACATAAGGACCAATGAGGGAGACAAATTAAATTTTTTTCCAAAATTAACTTGCACAAGCGAGATCTAACTCAACAAGATCAGACTCTACTAGCCCGGGATTGGATTATTAAACTCTCAGCTCATCTTCCCTCTACACTGGCACTAAGGTTTCACTAATGAGTTAATGGAACAAATTAGTTTGTTTATCTCCATACTTAGGTGCTTTTAATAAACAATTGAATTAAGCATTTATATGTGGCACTAGCTTTCACACACCCATTGCAGGACCCTTAACCTGAGTTTTCTCTGGTTGGCCTAACTGATCACAACAGGGGTAGCTCTTTTTGCCTTAATCTTTATTAACCATTGCATATTGTGCACAAGCCATGGCATTATTATCTTATTTCAACAGTAACAACAAGAATGATTTTTCTTTATGAGCATAAATAGCATATATTCTTTTCTTTTCTCCTAAGCAAGATCAAACATGCTAATTTGCAAAAAATTAACTCTTTAGCTCTACCCTACACCTATCGAGGTGACAACAAACATATGAACCCAATAATTCGCTCCTAAGCATTCAAATCCAAATCTAGCCAAGACAAATACTCTACTCATGCAAGCCATCTCCTAGAAAAATTTAAAAAAGTCTCCCTTTTTGGGCACTCATGCTTACAACTCATCACAAGCTTGAAAATTGACAAGAAAACCTATCCTAGGACATCATAATCATGCAAAAGTAGCATCCAGAAAACAACCATATGCATAATTCAAAGAAAGCTAAAAACTATAGCCCGAACTCAGATGCTCAAGGGCTCCACAAACATGCTAATCCACCCCCAAACTTAAAGTATGCATTATCCTCAATGTATAACGAAAATAAAGCATAAACAAGCATGAGAACAATAAACGAATGAAAGGAGTGAACAATACTGCCCTGGAATGATGATGACTTCTTGACTGAATGCTTGGAACCTTGATAGCTTGAAAGCAAAGGAGAGAAAGAAAACAAGACCTACAAAACAGACACAAAAAATAAATAAAACTCAAAATAAAGAAATAACTAACTCACTTGGGTTGCCTCCCATAAGCGCTTGTTTAACGTCATTAGCTCGACGTGTTTGTCCAGTCTGTCAAGGCACATGAAAATTCTCGTATTTCTTTGGGCCCTTCTTCCTTGAATCAATATAACCAACGATCGCTAGTAAACTTACTAGCTTCTCATGGGCCCCTGAAACAGAATTATTTTTGGTATTTTTGAATAAAAGAAGCATAAAAGGAGAAATATCAAAATAAAGAGACTCCGACTCTAAAACTGACTTGTGGGAATAGAAAAAAGAACAATCAAAATCTACAAAGGATGGAGAAGATAAAACAGACAAAGGTTTTTCAACCTCAAACTCTACCTCCTGAACTTCCTCTAACACTACAAGCTCATTTTCTTTTTTTTTTTTTCCTCACAACCATGTTCTTGAAAGGTGCTCCAACTCTCCAATTCGTCCCCATTATTCATGCAACTCACCCCCAACTGCTCATCATCATCAAGATCGAAAGAACTACGCTCATGAATGAGTGCCAATGAGTCATCGACTACTTGACTCACTAGACAACTTATGGAAGTGGATCCCACCTCACTAACTTCCTGTGGAGCTTGAAGTCCTCTTATGATTTCATCAATTTTTAGACTCCTCGCTCTAGATTCCTCAATATAATTTTGAATTATGCTTTCCAAGGAAGAATTTTCATTTAAAGGGGTATAACTTGAAGATGAAAAATTGGAATATGGTGTTGAATAAAAAACCATTCAAATCAAATAAAGCAACAATGATAATTAGGCTTTCAATCAAACAATAACCTAACAAGAACACATGACAAAGACTCAATTTAAATATGGAAAATATAATCTAGAAAAGGAAAGAAAATAAACTAATATGGAATGCAAAAATAGATAAGACAAAAAAACCAATAAGGAAACTAACAAATAAGGAAAAACTAATCTAAAAAGGAAAAACTAAAAATCTATCAATGGAAAATTCAAACAAATATGGAAAAATCTACATATGGAAAAGAAAAACAATTAAAGGAAAAATGCAATTTACCTAAAACAAAAATAACAAAAATCACAAAAAAATAGAATACACCCTAAACTAAGACCGGAAAATTTTTCTTCGATATTAAAATTGACTAAATATGCTAATCCCCGGCAACGACGCCAAAAACTTGATGTGCAAATTGCTTACCGCAAGTGTATGGGTCAAATAATAATATAGTGATTTTGAAATCGAATGTCGTCCTCTGGATTGGTGTCTAGCCAAATTTTAATTATCGAAAATACTTTTGACCAATTTTATTTAGGGAAACAAATTGAATGAAAGAATGAATTAATCAACACAAAACTAAAGTAAAAAGTGACAATCAAATGAGAATAATTGGTCTTAGGGAATTGATTTCACCAATTGGAGTTATGGATTAATAAACGGATTAACACATGCTATGATTCATAAATCTTGGCAACTAAAATCACACATATCTCTCCCGAGCATACATGATTCTTCCATATGCAATTGAACCTGATATCCCTATCTAAATCCAATAAACATACAAGGCAATAAGGCTAACCTTTATGACAATTTCTAGAATTAACCTTAATCTCCCGATTTTTAGCTAAATTCTAGTTATGTAAATTTATTACTAATTTAAATCCTCTCTCCCGAGTTAGATTCAAATATAAACATCAATCAATTTATGGCCAGTAAATCGAAAGCATTAAACATACAACATATGCATAAATGACATCAATAGCATAAATACCGTAAATCAATCCAAAACTTGCCCAACGGCTACATCAATCCCTAAGAATTAAACTTAGCTACACATAATCCTCGTTACAATATAAACTAAGTCTAAATAAGCCATAAAAAGTGTCTAAAGTAAGGGAAAAGAGAAATAGACTCGTTGTAGGTCGAGACCGAACGTCCCCGTCACGATCCCCACGAACAATGGGTTGATTTCCAACTAATCCCCTTTGCTTCAGCTCAATTCTATCCTCTTTCTGCTCTAATGTCGGCTCCAAAAGTCCCCAATTCGAAGTCTCCAAAAACCTAGCCGAAAAAATGCTTAAATAGCAAAATTTCGTTGTAGCGTCGAGACGCTGTCGCGATCCGCAAATTTGGAAAATTTTCTATAGCGTCGCGACGCTATTTTTATTTTATTTTTATTATTTTTATTTATTTTTTATTTTTAATTTATTTTTTAGATTGGAAGCTCCAATTGCTGAATTAAGCTTCAAGCACATACTTCCTACAAATAAAACATAAAAATGCATAAATTTGGGCAAATAATTGAAAAAGACTAGCTTAATTAATCAGAGAAAAATAGCTAGCTATGCTCGCTATCAGAGCTCAAACCGACCGAACCGATAGATTTCATATTATATATCATATATATAAAAAAGAAAGAAATAAAAAGCAAACCTTCATCTTCACGTGAGTCTTAGGTCTTATCTATCAATTGTCATATAGGTAATGATTACCTATATATCATAGGTAATCATTACTTATTTTAAAAAAAGCTTTTTTATTTTATTTTTTTTGGGAAAAATACACTTTTGGTTCCTGAGGTTTGGGTTAAGTGATAGTTTGGTCCTTGAGTTTTCAAACTCAACAAAAATACCCTTGAGGTTTGAGATAAGTAGCACTTTGGTCCCTGACGTGTATTTTTCTGTTAAATACTAACGGTTGCTGACGTGACACTATTATTTTAATAAAAAATTACTTTTTTAGTTTTTTTAAATAAAAACATATAAATTCGGCGGCCACCAGAGCTGAAGAAGGAGATAAGGAGGGAGAAAGAAGATGGGGAGAATAAAGGAAGAGAGAGAGAAAGAATTTAAATAAAATTAAAAATAATTTTTTATTAAAATAATAGTGTCACGTCAGCAACTGTTAGTATTTAACAGAAAAATAGACGGCAGGGACCAAAGTGCTACTTATCTCAAACTTCAGGGGTATTTTTGTTGAGTTTGAAAACTCAGGGACCAAACTGTCACGTAACCCAAACCTCAGGGACCAAAAATGTATTTTTCCCTATTTTTTTAAAAAAATTTCTCGTCACGTCTTTCACATCTCTTTTTTCTTCCCTGCTTTCACGTCTCTTTATTCTTCTCCCTCTCAAATTCAGACTAACCCTCTATCTCTCTCTCTTTTTTCCATCCTCGTTCATTTCCTCTCTCTTTTTCATTTTATCTTGGTTGCCAGAGCTCATCGTCATTGCGAAAGTTTCATTTCCTCTTTTCTTTCTTTGTTTCTTTTTTTTCTTCGTTCTTTTTCTCGATCTCTTTTTGCTTTTTTTTTCTTCTTTTTCTCGATCTCTTTGTTCTTTCTTTCAGCTTCTTCTTCTCAATTTCATTGTGCTTTTTTCCTGCTCGATCGTTCTTATTGTTCTCTCTTTATTTATTTTATTTTTTTATTTAGCTCGTGAGAGTCAAGATACTGACTAAATCGACCGACCGTTTGGTGTGGTCGGTCAATTGGGATGACCATCTTCTTCAAAACTGATTACAACCAACCGACTAAGACCTACATGTCGGTGGTTGGCGTCGGTTTGAGTTCAAAATTGATGCCGACCGGCCGATGATCACCCCTAGTATCAGATGGTATCAGAGAGAAACCTCTCCTAGTAGGATGTGGTTCGAGGATGAACCAAGTCAGAAGTTAGTGGGCATGTGATATGGCGATGGATAATAGAAGGGGTGCATGAATGGTTTGAAGAAGTTTTATGTTGCGTGACCTCCTGAGAGAACAAAGCATGCTAAAAGGACCTCGTGTTGGTTTGTAGGGACAATCTTCACTTTTGGAAGCAGTTTAAAGACAAATATAGTAACGTGGCTAGGTCGCTAGGGACTTTCCGGGCCATCATGTGCCGAATCTGGATTTCGAATCCTAGGCCTGAGATATTACAACATAATATGTCTTAAAAAGGATAAAATTCGAAATTAACATTTTATGAATAATAATTTCACACATCCTTGGTGGTTCATATCACAACTCACCTCCCTCCCTAATGTTTATACCCATCACAAGACGATAGGTCGTATGCTAGCATACTTATATTGTGCTGCTGGTCTTGAGCAACACAATATAAGTATGTGAAGACTAACCTTTCCAAATTATCAAATGAAGAAGAGGTTGATTTTTCACTTCATGCTCAACTGGATCATCAAAGCAAATATTTGATCTCTCCATCCAAATGTTATATATGATCGTGAGATTTTGTAGGGACCTTCTACAAGTTAGTCATGCACGTTGGCAGTAAATTGTTAAACCAAAAACCAAATTGTCATCAAACGGGACCTAAATGTGTAATTATATCTAATTCTAAACTTAATCAATCAATTCTTGCTAAATAATGATATGATGCTCTTGCTTTGGTGATGTCATAGGTCATGCTTAGGCTCAAACACTTGCACCCCCTTGATATCTAGGGCTGTTCATCGGTCGGTCGGAGTCGGTTTTGGGCTAAAACCGACGCCGACCACCGACATATCGGTTTTCGGTCGGTCAGCGATGCATATTTTTGGAATGTTTCTTGAAACCGACCGACCAAATATACGGTCGGTCGGTCGGTTTTGTCAGTTTTAAGGTTTTGATGGATGAGGAAAGTTTGAAGCGCGGTGAGAGGAGAAAAGACGGGAAGAATGAGAGGAAAAGAGAAGAGAGATGGGTAGCTAGAAGAGGAAGAGAGAGAGAAAAAAGATATTAGTGAGGAAGAAGAGAGAGAAAGAGAGATTTGTAACAACACCAACCTCGGATGGTGAAGAAGAGAGCTGGATGTCGTCGGGAGGAGGAGGAACACAAAGAGAGAGAGAGAGTCGAACGGTGAGGATTGAGGAAGACGGTGAGGAAGAGAGAGAGAAAGAAAAGAGAGAGAATAAAAGAGAAAGAAAGAGGGAAGGAGAAACGAAAGAGAGAGAGAGTCATAAATCTGGAAAATGAAAAAAGAGTGTTGGGGAAAAGAGAGGATGGAAAGAGAGAGGGAATAAAAAAATAATAAATTCAAAAAAGTAATAATTAACTTTTCAAAAAGTACTCTTGAAAGACTCAACAACATTAAATGCTTGTAAGGTGTGCACCGACCGACCGACGGTCGGTTTTTTCAGTGGGTCAAACCGACTCCGACCGAATGTGGTGGAAAACCGACCGACCGACGTTGGTTCGGTCGGTTTCGGTCGGTCGAGTCGGTTTTCGGTTTAGTTTTGAACACCCCTATTGACATCTCATCCATGAATAATAACATTCTATCGATTTTCCCAACTACGCTATTTGAGGAGCCAAATAAGTAACCCAATCTCGATCATGTGTCTCCCATGTACGTTATATAACTGTAGTTGCATTTCTGTATTTCAGTATACACGAATATGTTATTGCACCCACCCTAACTCCTTGAAAAAAAAAGTTGGACTTCTAATCGTCCATATATAATAAATGAGTGATACAATATTCAGATAATTAACAATTGTATCTCCAAACTTGAATCAAAGGGTTAGTAGAGGTAAACAAATTTTGAGCCTATAGTGAATGAATATCAGAAAAGCAATCATCTTGTACCACCATATTAAAAAAAATTTAAATCCTTAATATCCTATCAATTTCTCTCTCTTTCTATTATCCCTTAATGTTTATATATTATTCTATTGGATAAACATACCCATATCAATATTATTTATTGGGAGAGTAAATTTCTGAATAAATCTGAAGAAACTAAAAATAGGAGTGAACAAAATCTAAAACAACATTTTTTATAATTAAATACAAAATACTAAAAATTTAAAATTTATAAACCTTATCCCATGATAAATTAATGGTAAATACAATTAACAATCGGTAAATGTTAATATATCATAGAAAATCAAAATTTTGTATATTATGTAAAGATGGGAGTAATCATCATGGGTTGGTCCTATTGGTCAATAAGGACTATAGAAAAAATAAAGGGTTTAAAGGGAATGGGTTCCACATACCTAGGATATTTAAATATCCTATGAGTTTCCTTGACAACCAAATGTCGTGAGATTAGTCGAGGTGCGCGTAAGCTGACCCGGACACTCACAGATATAAAAAAAAAAAAAAATCCTTGATTATAAAAATTTGATTAAAGAGACAATACTTTTTCAAAACAGGTGTGTAATGAATTAAAAGTTGATTATAAAAATTTGCCAAAAACATAGGTGTGTTTTAAACATATTGAACTTTGTGAGATACTATTCCTTATAAAGAATGGTAGGTTAATTATAAGAATTTTTTTTTTGAAATAAAGGTTAATTATAAGAATTAATCCCCTATTTAGGATGTTTTTTAATTTCCCTTTGGTGACATATTATTAGCTTAGTTGAACTTTGTTATTAGTAATTTGTTTTTTTTAGAGAAAATATTATTAATTTGTTGTTATTTTAGATCTATTGGTAAATTTCATTTTGAAATGGTTAAAAGGTTAAAAAGTTATAAAATTACCTTGATTTATATAGTACCTAGTAAATAAAAAATTACCATTAAGGTTTTTAAGTTTGAGTTAGAATTAAGGCATTGAATGGAGTAATTGTATTGTAATTGTGTGTTTGTTATTTGTTTATAAAATTTCAAAAATGGTGAAAACTAAAGATATTTGGTTATTTATTATTTACGGAACACTGTTATTATTTATTTGCTACAATATGGATTTTACCCTTGAACAATTCATATAAAAATTTGGATGTTGTTAAATGACTAAAAGTTTTTAAATATCAAATCCACGACTAAAAAAGTTTATTGCAATTTGGGATATATTTTAAAATTGGAAAAGTTTAATTCTTATTAGGGGTCAAATTTTGAAATAGTAGTATAAACACTTTATAAAATTGAAAAATGATGCAATTTATTATTAATGTTTTAGATATGAAAATGTAATGTTTGAATTTACAAAAATTTCAAAGATTTGAAATGGTGTGTTTTTTTTATACAATTGATCTATGAAATTTTGGGAATTCATGAATTTACAAAAATTTCAAAAATTTGAAAAGATTTAGTTTTGATTTTGTTAACCTAACCGGGTAAAAAAAAAGTTACCAAATTAGAGAGATGCTCGTATTGTTGATGAAATGACAAAAAGGGAAAACAAAAAAGGTCAAATCATTAAAAAAAAAATACAGATTAGCCATTTTAAAAAAATTTATACTGTATAGTCAAATTTCAAAACTGTTATTTTAATTTAGTCATACAGTACAAATTTTCAAAAAAAAAAAAAAATTAAAATATCATTTTTGTCTCTGTACTTTAGAAGTTGTTCTATTTTAGTATTTGTACTTTGTGTCCAAATTTAGTCCTTATACGTTCAATAAATATAAAAATTAATTTTGTCATTAGTTTATTGTTACCTTTCCAAAAAGAAAACAAAAACTCTTTATCAACATTTTCTCTATAATTTTTTTTAAAACATATTCATATTATCTCTTTTCTTGAAGGAAAATTATTATTATTATTTCACATCAAAAGTGTAGATACTCAATTTAGACATTTGAAATTTCAAAGACTAAAATAGAATAAATTAGAGAATTCAAGTTTTCAAAAAAGAAAAATTACATGATTCAAAATGATAACATGAACCTTCAAATTCGAATTAATCTAAAAAGAACATTTCACGATACCCAGGGCAGGGACTGGCCACAAATTGTACAGCAACTCAAGAAGTTTATGTGAAAATGGTTTTGGTGAGTTTTTCATATAATATTACTTTAATTTGTTGTCTTTTTGAAGTTTCAAAGTCGTTTTTTTTAATTGAAAAGTTCAAAGTCAAAGTCATGCATGGATCCCTCTATTGATTGATATATATGATATGAAAAGGTCTCTAAATACACGTGGTTTTTTTTTTTTTTTTTTTTTTTTTTTTTTTTTTTTTAATTTGAAAATGGAAACTTCGTTAATACGAAATAAACTGTTCAACAACCTCTTATTCGAGAATTGAAGAGAACCAAAGAGGGAGAGGTATCTCCCTTCCAAAAGAAGAACAACCCAAACCTCGGAACAAGCTGAACCCAAAAAAATTAAAATCTCCATGGAGAACACTGGCATTTGCCAGATTGTGAGCCCCTTAAGTTTTCAGATCTGGAGCACTTAGCGAATTCGACTACATTTGCTTGAGGAGCTAAATCGAGAATGTCTTCCACGAACAGGGACATCTCCGACTGATCTTCCTCCACTTCGTTGATGGTGTTGATCACAACGCTAGAATCAGATTCGACCATGTTGAGGATCCCACATTGAAAAGATTAGTGGAGACCTCACAATTTATAAGTTATAAGGGTCACCCTACTCATTGCCAATTGGTTTTGAGTTGGAACCCCATGTTAATCTAATAAGGTATCAGAGCAAAAAAAATTGGGATCCTCAACATGGTTGAATCCGCCTACCTCAAATGTTGATGTACTAAAAAAAACATTTAACTATTGTTCTAAGTTTTTTTTTTTTTTTTTTTTTTTTTTTTTTTTTTTAATTCAACAATATTTGAAGTGAGGAGATTTGAACCTCTAACCTACTTACCAATTATATACTAACTTTGGCATTGTAACTTCAAAGTCAATTAACTCTTTAATACTTTCAAATTTTAACTTAATTTTTTTTTAATTCTAACAATGTTTCGATTAGTCACACGTACTTGATGTCCTATGGCCATTAGTATCATGTTTGGAAATAAAATTACCTAAAATTTCTATTAATTGCATGCCCGTTTTATTTCATTTTGTGCACTAACTCTAATATTGAAGTGTCATTTACACACGTCCTTTAATTATTACTATTATTTTTATTTTTGGGTGCAATTTATATTTTGATCATTATTTTCAACTTTTTAAGAACACTGTCAAGAGAATAAAAGGGTTTTTTCTTAATCCATGAGTGAATGGTACGAAAAATGAAAATATTTAACCATTAAAACATCCACTTCTTTCTTGAAGTTAAATGGTCAAATCTCACATCAAATTTATTATACTAAAAAAAAAAAGTAAATAGTAACTAGTCAAATTTATTGTACTTCTAAGAACGTTCATAATTTCCCACAAAATATAATTAAGTACACTTTTTTGTTTGTAATGAAAAGTGCAATGTATTGTTAAAAATTAGTGCAAACTTGGTAGGCAAGTAGTTTGATTTAGCTAATTTACTTGTGTAGAAAGTAATGGCTAGTGGCATTTATTTAGGATAGTGGCTTAATTGAAGAGATTTTCAAGGTTAGTGGGTTAGTGGGTGTCCATTTTACTTTCCTATAAATTCGTGTAAGTTTTTCATTTCAATGCATCACAACTCAATTTGATTCACTTCCTTTCTTGCAATTTCTATCTTGTTTCCACTATTTGTTCTTTTTGTTTACATGGTATCAGAGCAACCAGGTTCTTTATTTCGTGTTTGAGTCTTATACTCAGTGAAAATGAATGGTGGAAACAATATTTGTGTGGACAAGCTTACCAGTGATAATTATAGCTATTGGAAGCTATGTATGGAAGCTTTTCTACAAGGACAAGATTTGTGGGATCTTGTTTCCGGTGATGATACTGAAATTCCAAGAGATACTTTGGAAAATGTTGAGGCACGGAGGAAGTGGAAGGTCAAATGTGGCAAAGCTTTATTTGCTTTGCGAACTTCTATTGGCAAGGAGTATATTGAGCATGTTCGTGATGTGAATTCTCCAAAGCAAGTGTGGGAAACACTTGAAAGATTGTTTGCTCAAAAGAACACGACAAGGTTGCAGTATTTGGAGAATGAACTTGCCGGAACTATTCAAGGTAACTTATCAGTTTCAGAATATTTTCTGAAAGTTAAGACTTTGTGTTCAGAAATTACAGAATTGGACAAGACGGAGCCTATTAGTAATGCTCGGTTGCGTCGGTATCTTATTCGTGGACTGCGAAAGGAGTTTATGCCGTTTATTTCTTCGATACAAGGTTGGGTAAATCAACCTTCTATCATTGATCTGGAAAACTTGCTTTCAAATCAGGAAGCGTTGATGAAACAAATGCTTGGCAACGACAAGCAAATTCACTATGAGGTGGAAGCTGCTGTTTATGCAAAAGATAAAGGAAAAGTTAATTCTTCTGCCAAGCGTTCTTCAAATGATAGCAAGAATTCCAAGATTGAAGGGCAGTCCAAGGGCAATTTCAAAGGATGTTTTAGGTGCGGCAAGCCAGGACACATCAAACGTGATTGTCGGGCAAAGGTGGTGTGTCATCGTTGTGGGAAGTCGGGTCATATTAGACCAAATTGCCGGGTGAATCTCAAAGAAGCAGAAGCAAATGTTGTACAGGAAAGTAACAAACCTGAACAACTTACTTGGGAACAATGCTTGTCAATTGAAACTTTTTATCAACCCATTAATCTGCATGCTAATGCTTCTATAGATTATGATGAGGATTGGATTATTGATTCTGGTTGTTCTCATCATGCTACTGGAAATGTTTCTCTTCTCTCTGATGTCCATACCCATCAGGGAAAAAGAGTTATTGCAACGGCCGATAATTCCTTACATCCTGTTGTTGAAGAAGGGCGTGTTAATGTTAAGGATGATGCACCAAATGTTGTTGGTGTTTCTCTTGAAGATGTTTATCATGTTCCAGGCCTAAAGAAGAATTTGGTTTCAGTCTCTCAGATTGCTGATTCTGGGAGGTATGTTATCTTTGGTCCAAATGATGTGAAAATTGTTTCTAATATTAAACAATTTGAAGCTGATGTTTTATTAACTGGAAAGAGAAAAGATTCTCTCTACATTTTGTCTGCAAGTGATGCTTATGTTGAAAAGACAGGTCAGAATGATAGTGCAACACTTTGGCATGCTCGATTAGGCCATGTTGGTTATCAGTTACTACAGAGAATTTCTATGAAAAAGCTTCTTGATGGTGTTCCTCTTTTTAAGGAAATTCATCATGATGTAGTTTGTCCCGGTTGTCAATTTGGGAAATCACATCGTCTTCCTTTCCCAAATTCAGATAACAAGGCTGCTGTTGCATTGCATTTGGTTCATTCAGATTTGATGGGGCCAACTAGAACACTCAGTTATTCTGGTTGTCGTTATGTGATGGTTTTTGTGGACGATTTTTCTCGATTCACGTGGGTGTAGTTCTTGAAAGCTAAAAGTGAGACTTTCTCCAAGTTTGTCCAGTTCAAGGAGCAAGTGGAAAATGAATTTATGTTGTCAATAAAGTGTCTTCGCACAGATAATGGGGGAGAATACATGTCTGATCAATTTCAGAATTATTGCAAAGAGCATGGAATTCAACGTCAAATGACATGTCCTGACACTCCACAACAGAATGGAGTTGCTGAACGTAAATTAGCACATCTTACATCTATGTGCTTGTGTTGGTTGCATGCAAAGAACCTTCCAAGGGAGCTTTGGGCTGCAGCTATTCAGTCAGCTTGTCACGTCATAAACCGTCTACCTCCATGGACGGGATCGAATATGTCTCCTTTTGAGGTATTATATCGTCGTAAACCTAATGTGAGTTATCTTCGAGTTTTTGGGTCAGTTTGTTATGTTCATGTTTCAAAAAATAAGCGTACTAAACTTGACCCAAAGGCAAGACGTTGTATTTTTGTTGGATATGATACTCACAGGAAAGGATGGAAATGTATGGATCAAAGCACAAGAGAAGTTTTTGTTTCTCGAGATGTGGTATTTGATGAAGTTTCGTCACATCAAATGGATACAAGTTCAAAGAAAGGTGTTGTTGATTTATCGCCTTTCTTTACTGATGATGCCTCAGATGAAAAGGAGACCAATACCAGTATTGGAGGATATGATCAAACAGATGAAGATGCAGATCAGACTGTTGTTCGAAGATCTTCTAGGCAAAGAACACGACCCAGTTATTTATCTGATTATGAGGTACAGTTAAATAACTGTTCAATTGTATCTTGTTTTTTGATGGGTGATATTTGTGAAGGTGAACCCAAGTCTTATAATGAAGCTAGAGATGTTCTTGAATGGGAAGAAGCAATGAAGGAGGAAATCTTGGCTCTAAATAAGAATGACACTTGGGAACTTGTTCCAAAGCCGAAGAATGTTGAGTTAGTTACTTGTAAATGGGTTTACAAGTTAAAGAAAAAGCCAGATGGTACTATTGACAGGTATAAAGCTCGTCTTGTTGCTCGTGGTTTTTCACAACAATATGGTCTAGATTATGAAGAGACATTCAGTCCTGTTGCTAAAATGGTAACTATTCGAACAATTATTTCATTAGCTGCTTACAAAGATTGGAAATTATGGCAGTTAGATGTGAAGAATGCTTTCCTTTATGGAGAGTTAGATCGAGACATTTTTATGGAACAACCTCAAGGTTTTGTTTCCAAGGAGTCTCCAAATTATGTGTGTCGACTCAAGAAGGCTTTATATGGTCTTAAGCAAGCTCCCCGTGCTTGGTATGGTAAAATTGCTCAATATCTTGAGTTCTGTGGGTTCAGGTCCTCAAGTGCAGATTCGAGTCTGTTTGTTAAAAAGACAACTTCGGTATGTACAATGCTTTTACTATATGTTGATGACATGATCATAACAGGTGATGATGAAGTTGAAATTAATAGTCTTCGAGATGCTTTGTCAATTCGTTTTGAAATGAAGAGTTTGGGTGAAGCAAGATGTTTTCTTGGCTTGGAGGTTGAAAGGTCAGATGGATACTTTGTCTCACAGAAAGGATATGCAGCAAGTTTATTGGATCGTTTTGACATGAATGAGTCAAAACCAATGACTACTCCTATGGAGCCATCTTTGAAGTTGACTAAGGAAGAAGGAAAACGATTGGCAAATGCAACACTTTTTCGACAACTTGTTGGTAGTCTAATTTATTTAACTATCACAAGACCTGACATATCTTACTCTGTAGGTGTTGTTGCTCAATTTATGGATAAGCCATGTGAAGCTCATTTAGTTGCTGCAAAGAGAATTCTTCGATATGTTAAGAGTACCTTATGTTTTGGCTTGTTGTACAAACAAGCTAAATCTTTCGTGTTAAGCGGTTTTGTTGATGCTGACTGGGCTGGTGATGTAAATGACAGACGTTCCACAACTGGATACAGCTTTAATACAGGCTCAGGGACTATTTCATGGTGCAGTAAGAAGCAAGCATCCGTTGCTCTTTCAAGTTGTGAAGCAGAATATGTAGCAGCTACTATGGCTACTCAAGAATGCATTTGGCTAAAAAGACTCATGGCAGAAATTTTTTCCAATTTGGACTATCCAGTTTGTATTTTTTGTGACAACGAAAGTGCAATCAAGCTTGCAGGGAATCCAGTGTTTCATGCTCGTACAAAGCACATTGAAACTCATTTTCATTTTGTTCGAGAGAAAGTTTTGACGCAAGACATCAAATTACAGAAGATACATTCTAAGGAGCAAGTTGCTGATATATTTACCAAGGCTCTTGGTAAATCCAAGTTTGAAGAACTCAGGAGTGCACTCGGTGTTGTTGATCGTATGTTTGCACTAAGGGGGAGTGTTAAAAATTAGTGCAAACTTGGTAGGCAAGTAGTTTGATTTAGCTAATTTACTTGTGTAGAAAGTAATGGCTAGTGGCATTTATTTAGGATAGTGGCTTAATTGAAGAGATTTTCAAGGTTAGTGGGTTAGTGGGTGTCCATTTTACTTTCCTATAAATTCGTGTAAGTTTTTCATTTCAATGCATCACAACTCAATTTGATTCACTTCCTTTCTTGCAATTTCTATCTTGTTTCCACTATTTGTTCTTTTTGTTTACATGTATATCCCTTCTTTTCCTTGTCTATAAATTAAACACTCCCTCTCCCTGTTTTTCCATCTTCCAAATTTCTACTCTCTCTTTCTCTCTCTAAATCCAAACCATTTTCTTCTCTCTCTCTCTTCGTCTTCTTCATTCGCATTCTTCACCCACTGACTATTTACAAACCCAATTCACAAACTCCCATTATCTCTCTCATTCTAATTCTTTCAAAACCTCATCTTTTTCCAACAAAAATGATGGTAATTAATTAATTAATTAATTCCCCCTCGTTCCCTCTTCCCACAAAAAAAAAAATTATGGTATTTTTATTTTATTTTTTAAACAAATTAAAAGCAATTAATTAATGGGTTTCTTTCTAATTTGCAGAAACTTGTGCTGAAAGTGGAAATCAGCGATGCAAAGACAAAGAAAAAGGTGTTGAGTGCTGTTTCTGGCCTTTTGGGTAACATCAACAAACTGGGTCTTCTTTAATTTTCAGTACTATTGATATTAAAATTAACCCCCCAAAAAGAAAAAAATATATATATTTTTTTTAATTATTATATAGGGTGATACTGATGTGGGTTTTGGGAAAAACTTGCAGGAATTGTGTCAATGGCAACAGACACAAAAGAGAACAAAATAACAGTGATTGGAACTGCAGACCCAATTAAGATTGTTGGGAAAGTAAGAAAGATTTGGCCTTCAGCTTACATTATTAGCATTGGAGAAGAGAAATCAGAAGAGAAGAAGAAAGAAGAAGATACTACACCCAAAATTGAGCAGATTGATTGGTTTAAGGCTTACACAGCCTTCCCTTCTTACCCCACAACTTATTACTATCATCCCTATTAACAACACTATTGCTTGTGTCATCTCTTGAAATCCACGCACTACATTTCTAAATGAATTGTTCGAGGAACAACCAGGATTAGTAGAAGCAGATATATTTTGAACTTGCATCGGACGGTCGGTCGTCTAGAGACTACATATTCAATAAGTTTTTGAAAGATAGGAAGAATCAGGGGAATTGCAATGGATAGCAAAAAAATATTAGGATATTTGCAAATTTAGCAATGATTTTTTAGATTTGCAAACATAGCAAAATTTTAAAAATCTGATTTTCGTTTTTTTTTATTATTCCAATTTTACCCTTGTTGGTATATCGATATGTATATTAGTAATATATCTGATGTATTTTATATTTACTGATATACGAAATATAAAGTATACCAAATTTGATATACTCGAATGAATACCATGATATACTTAATATATACTTGATTTGATAAGCATAACATTTGATATACCAATGATATACTTGATATGTTTGATATGTTACTTTCTTTACTTATATTTGTTATATTTTTTTTTTCTCTTTATTGAATTATGTGGTGTTACTTACATATTTTAAATGAAATATTTGTCTTTTATAAAATAAATGTGTCTTTTATACCTGTTATAAATGTTGATACACCATTGATATACCTCATTTGTATTTTTTTTTTAACTTACCTCATTTCTTATACTACTCAAATAATTAATAACATTGATATACCTGATCGATTATGAGTAGCTAAATACATCAATGATAGATTTGTTATTAAAAAAAATCATTGATATATACACATTCAACCAAGAGGTTAGAGGTTTAAATCCTCTACCACACATATTATCCCAAAATAGAGTTAATATATCTAATTCTTCATTGATAAAGTATATCAAAGATATCTAAAACTAATGAAAGCTCATGTGTTATATTATATTTACGAAAATATATATATATATATATATATAGTATATCAGTTGATTGATATACCAAATATCTAGTATATTTTTAGGGTTTAATATACTAGATATTTGGTATATCAGTGGACGGCGAGCTGAGGTTATTTTAGTCTTTTTGCATTATTGTTTGGGTCGGGCCAAACTTTTTTTTTTACTATATCTGCAAACCCAATAAATCAAAGACACGCCTGCAATTAATTGAAGACAAAAAAAAAAAAAATAGAAAAGGGAGGGAGGAGGTCCCTCCTCCCTCCCTTTTCTATTTTTTTTTTAAAATATTGAAGAAAAAGAAGAGAAGAAGAAAGAAGGGAAGAAGAAGAAAGAAGAAAGAAGAAAAAAAAAAAAAATCAGTCCCCGGCGGCCGGCGGCGGCGTGTGGTGGCCGCCGGTCGCCGGACTTAGGAAGAAGAAGAAGGATGAGGGAGAAGATGGAGAAGAAGGAAGATGGAGAAGAAGAAGATGAGAGAGAAAGAGAGAAAGAATAAAAAAAATAATTAAATATTAATTTTTTAATTTTTTAATATTTTTATTTAAAAAATAAAACAAAAATAATTTTTTATATTAAAATAATAGTGCCACGTCAGCAACCGTTAAAAGTTAACAGAAAATTTGACGGCAGGGACCAAAGTGCTCCTTATCTCAAACCTCAGGGGTATTTTTGTTGAGTTTGAAAACTCAGGGACCCAAGTGTCACTTAACCCAAACCTCAGGGACCAAAAGTGTATTTTTCCCTAACTTTATTTGAGCAAATGAATTTCTCTTTCTTAAAAACATGATACACAACTTTATTTGAGCTAATGCGTTTCTCTTTCTTAAAAAAAATGCATTGATACCCGTTAAAACAATACTTAGTTGCATATTGATATTGGTATATAAAGGTTAAAATCTTGATAGGAGAGATGTGAAAAATGAGAATTTTTTTTTTCTATTTTCTAATTGCCAACATTTCAATGATGATATGTAGAGAGATCCTTACGTATCAATAAAGTGACTAAAGTTAAAAGAAAAAAGAGAAAGGGGAAGTCGTGTGGAATTTGTCGGTCTCTGTGTACGAAAAGGAAGCAATAATGGAGAAAGGGTAAAAATCCCAAAGATATTTTGGGAGTTAGATTGGTAATTTCAATGTTTTAATCGCAAAATATATATATGTTTTTTTTAATTGATCCCTATTATCTAAAAAACACTTTCATTTTAATCTCTATTATAACTTTTTCCATTTCTACAATCAATCACTAGGAGAAAAATTAAAATGGAGTGACAATAAACTTAACATGAGACTTAGTAAATTAACAAATTATTTTAAAAGAAATTGGATCATCTAAAAGAAAATATTTTCATTGTAAAATATATATATATATATATTTTCTAATTTTATCTCAAAATTTTTAAATTGGGAAAGTCTTCTTTTAGAAAGTCTCTAAATTGGGAAAGCCTTCTTTTAGAAAGTCAAAGTCTTCTTTGATATCTTGGTCGGGGTATAGATGAGCTCGCTTTAACAATATCATTTCACGTTAGTTTATTCTGAAAACAGTATAATTCAAAAACATAAAAGATTAAATTGAAAACGTTTAAATAATAAATGTATATTTAGATATAAAAAAGAAAGCATCCTTTTAACTTTTTTTTTTTTTTTTTAATTATTACACTATACTTTTGACATGCTATTAATCGACTTTAAAAAAGTATAGGGTCAAAAATTATATAGACCCCAATTTTCTATTTATATATATTCCTTTTAAACTTTTTTTTCTTTATTAGATGTAAAGAAATGAAAGAGACTACTAAAAGCATATTAAAAAGAGATTAATTAGGAAAAATAATAAGGAATTTATTAATATCTCCATGTAACTTACGAGTTACAAGGAAGCTGCAATAATGGAGAAAAAGTACATATAAAAATATACTTTTGCAATGTTAGATTGGTAATTTTAGCTTTGTATAATACTTTTTAAAAAAAAAAAAAAAATCAATATTTACCCTAAACTTTCAATTTCATTCAACTTCAAACATGGATAAAAACCGTTATCTTAAACTCTAAAATTTTAAAAGTGTTACAATTACTACCTAAGTTTTAATTTGTTCGAAGGATCATTAAAAGAATATTCTCACACCCCATAGAAAATCGAGAAATTTGGGAGTATGACCAAAATATGGGAGGCAGTTTTGAAAGATGGCAAAAAAATAAAAATAAAAAATAAAAACATTGAAAAAAGGCCACACGTGAGTTAGGCATGATCAGACTTTTCCTAATATTCCATATGTACCCTTGTTGCAACCTGTAAACCAACAAGCTCTTAAAATTTGGACCCCAACAAACTGAATCTTGACAAAAACCTTAAACTTAGACTAGATGAATCCAACAAACTAAATCTTTTCAAATTTTATATTATAAAAATATTTTATATTTATTGATAAGATTCAAATTTCTCCAACTTCCTCGTCTATTTCTATCATTTTCTTCCTCCATAACTTGTCTTCTCCCCCAAGCATGATCGTTTTCTTCCTCGCCTTCTCCTCCAAGCAAGAACGGAGTTCCCACATAGGATTGCAAATTCTCACGGTCACAAAACTTCTGATCTCGAAACCTCTCAATATAGGTACGAATCTTATCCAAGTAGAATGAAAGATGTAAGGGGATCAACATGTAGTCAATAATTTTATTTTATTTTTTTACCGCTTTTGTGTTGTAAGGTTGATTTGTTGTTCTACAAAGACATTGTATTTGATGCTCACCTATTTTGTTGTTCTCAAATTGGCAGAGACACTGTATTGTCCCCATGTTGGTTTAAATACTATAAATTAGTAAAAATAGTATTTACACTCTTGTTATCAAATATTACCAATTATTTTTTTTTTTTAAAGAAAACTTGAAATATAATATGTTGAGAGGATTAATTTTGGGGTTGTTCGAGTGATTGTTATGAGAATACACAGTATTTGTGTTACGAGATTACACAGTATTTGTGTTTTATGAAAAAAACACAGTATTTACATGTCTCAGACTATCGGTAAGTATTTTTGTTGTTTTCAAATACATGACATTTTTGTATATTGAATTACAAGATTTTAGTGTTCTCATTAATGTTGATTGTTTTTTTGTCCAAGTTCCTTTTGATTTTTTATTTTTATTTTGATTTTGTTCGTTGTAAATATTTTTTTGGTTTATGGAATTTAGGTTTTGATTTTGTTAGTGTGAAAGATTTTGTGTTTTATGGAATTTAGGTTTTGATTTTATTAGTTAAAAAGATTTTTAATTTTATCAGATTTAGGTTGTTAGATTTGAATTTGAATTTTGTTTTGAATTTGAGGTTGTTAGGTTTTGATTTTGTTTTAATTCGAGATTTAAGTTGTTATATTTGAGTATCTAATTTGTTTCAATTAGGTTGCTTAAAATTAGGATTACACATTTTTTCCATACAGGGGCATTTTTGTCAGTTCATAGCAAAGAGTAGATTTCCATTTTTATCCTTTTGCCATTTTTACAAGAAAAAATATTTTTAGCTCTTTTTCAAATCTATGGTTTATTTTTAGCCCTATAAAATCACTTTTAGTGAGGCACAAAATAAGTTGTTGAAAGCCCAAAAGCATCGTCAAAGTTCAACCAACTCGTTGGACTTCGTCCCTGCATCCGTCGGTATTGTCATATAGTCTTAAGTAATTTCAGCAATGTTTTGAACGTGTGTCACTAAAACGAACCCTTTGGTGATGCTCGTGTGTTGGTGAATTGATGTCTTAGCAAAGTGTAAGTATTGTCTTTTGGAGTGGTTAAAATTAAAACATAGATGAATTTTACTCCAAAATACTGTGCAAGCATACACAATCAGCAGCAAGTGATAAGTATTTATTGTATTCACAGAGTCTTGAATAGTCTCACTCTATTGATTTTAATTAGCCTTTAATGATTTCAAAAGTTGGTTAAATTGATTAGGTTTTAAAATGTTGAAACAAAAGAAATGATAAAACAGAAAACATAAACGAATAGAGAAACAGAATGGAAACAGGCACATGTTAATACTTCTGTAATTGTTATAGAAATGATCCAACAATTCTTATGATCAGTCAATCTCATGCAGTCTTATCAGCAGGATCCTCCCGAAACTCTGGATTTTTTGGAATGTGTTTCAACTCCAATGAAGTACTACCGATCATGCATTAGGTAATTGGTTATCGTCCCTAACTCAACTACTGATGTCCACCAACTATCTACAGTCTAATGTGATTAGTTGCCACACAACTCTTTAATCATCCCTGAAACTAAGAGAAGTTATACATACCGACTGGCCAGACGAGAATATAATGATAATAAGCTCACAAATAATTATCAAGTTGATCATAATTAATAAGAATTTCCAGATTTTTATAAAAGTGACAATTACATTGTTCTGAATCTGTGCCTACAAGTGATTAGTTCATAAATAAAGACATTAAGCACGTTACAATCTCAATAAATGCATCCATAATGTAAATCTAACAAAAAAAAAAAAAATACTAGTCCTTCTAGTAATTGAGGCTGAATTGGCTGCATGCTCTAAACCATCAAAAACATGGAAATACTGTTTTCCTTCAGAGAATTCACAAGATGGTCTTCTTTTGGTCTCCAATCGATTTCTTGACTCTAATTGGCCTCCAAGGATGGAATGTCTTAGTCTTCATGCGACTACTCTTCTTATAGGATGAAAGTTTAACCTAATTTGGTTAATTAGGACACGTGGAGCACTTCCCAAGCCTAATAAATCCGAGATCTATGCTGAAAATGCGACCTCATTTAATGAATCATGTGCAGTTCACGTGGCTCGTTTTGCTAATATTTTGTTGGATCAACCGACTTTGCTTTCTCAATCTGGTCAACATTAATTACATTTTTCTGCAAAAAAAAAAAAAAAACTCCAAAGTATCAATTCTCATAATTAGGCTCCAATAAATCCATCTAATAAACACATCCAAATGACACAAATATCATACAAATCAATAGATAATGGGCTATAAATAACTCCCTTTTGAAGAGTTATCAGTAAACACGTCACCAAATATAACTTCCAACAATTTCCTTTTTAGGCACTTCTAAAAGTTTATACTTAGTGATGTTAATGACGTTCACTACAGGAATTTGATTTTTCTCGTAGCGACGACGTCGGCAAAAATACCAAAATGTGTCGACAAAGGCTTTCCCGACGTTTTTCTCCACGTTGGGAAGAATGTCGAAATAGAAAAGTTGACAGATGTTTTGCCAACGTCGCTTTCAACCACGCGGTAGAGATGCTCTTTCCTGACACACAATCATTCATGTCGAGAGAAAATTGGGTTCTAGCCAACCTAGTTTGCAGGTCGGGAGAAAATGTTGTTGCTGACATCGCCACGTAGCATCGATAGAGAGCCTTTCTATCGATGCCATCCATGTGGCATCGAAAGAAAGGCCACTTCAGTCTCTCTGCCAATGCCACGTGGATTCCACTTCAATCCCGAACATCCAATTGACTCAAAATTATATATCCTACAAATACAACACATAAATGCATAATTTTGGCCAATAAATTATAAAAGACTAGCTAAATTAATTAGGGAAAACTAGCTAGCTATGCTCGCTATAAAAAAACATTCTATTTCTCTTGACGTTATTTTTACGGTGTCGAGAGATCCTATCTCTGCTGATGACGTGTCTAACGGCGTCAGCAGACATCCTATTTCTCTCGACGTCTTTTTTACAACGTCGAGAGATTCCTTTTCTGCTAACATCGTTAGACACGTCATCAGTAGAAAGTTTTCCTGGCGCGTAGTAAAGGCATTGGGAGAGACGACTTTTGTAGACTCATTTTCGGCATCGGGAGAAAGTTTGTCAACAAAAATACTTTTTCTTATAGTGGTTGGCTTCATTGCTAAAGATCTATCAATCAACAATAAACAGAAACTTTTATGACGTGTGTTGGAAACGTCGATGAGCCCACAATAATAATCACTCTAAAACTCATAATTTTGTAGAGAAGAAATTGTTCCCTTACAAAACTCAAGAACACACCAGAGAAGAAAATTGTTCTCTTGAATAAATCTCTTTGAATTGCTTTACTTGGCTTGCTTCAAACATAACAAAAAAAACAAAAACAATACACGTTTGGTAAATGTTTTTTGTTTTCAGTTTTTAAAAAACGGAAAACAAAAAACAGTTACCAAACATGTACAGTTTTTGTTTTTTAAAAAACGGAAAACCAAAAACAGTTACCAAACATGTACAGTTTTTGTTTTTTTTAAAAACTACAAACTAAAAACAGAAAACCAAAAATAAAAAACTGAAATGGTTTATCAAACGAAGCCTAAACATGTCGACATTTGGCGTGAAGAGCGATAGATGATTTGCATTAGAGTTCTTAGATAAGGAAGACTTAACGTTGTCGGTGTTCGGCGTTTCGATACTTCGTGTGCTCGGAGATAAGGAAGATGAAACAAAGCTCAACAGGTCGACAAAAAGGTGTTGAAGAAGAGATGATCGATTTGGAGAGGGAGGGAAATTGGAAATGTTTATGTTTTAACTCGGGACATAACCGTAAAATCACATGTTCGTCTAACACTAAAAGAGTAAAAAAAAAGGGAAATACACTTTTGGTCCTTTTTTTAGAAGAGTACACTTTTGGTCCCTAAGGTTTGGGTTAGGTTTCATTATGGTTCATGAGTTTTCAAACTCTACATTTTAGCCCTGAGGTTTGGATTTCGTTTTATTTTGGTCTTTTCATCCATTTTTCCATTAATAACTAACAGATAGCTGACATGACACCTATTTTTATTTTAAAAATATATATTTTTTTAATTTTAACATATAATTAATATTAAATTCATAATTTTTTTCATCTTTCTTTCTCTCTCTTCTCCTTCCTCCTCTTCCTTCAACTGTTGCCGCTGGCCATCGTCAGCAAGCATTTTTCCTCTGATTTTTTCCTTTTATTTTCTCTTTTCCTTTTTTCTTTCCTTTCCCATTTTTCCTCTATCTTTTTTCATACAGATCTGGAGCCCCGCGTCCAACGTCCAGCGGCAGTGTTCCAGCTAATTCAATGTCCAACGACGTTGTTCCAAATCTGACGACGACGACACTTAAGCTCCAGCGGCGTTTCAAATCAGATGACGACGCTCTAGCGTCTTGCGACGTTTGAATGATTGGCGACGACGTCGAGCCTTCCTCATCCAGCATCCAGCGACCTTCCTCGTCCAACTTCCAACGTTTCAAGCTAGAATCGAAGAGGATTTACCCCCATCATTTTCTCTTTTTGTTTTTCCTTTGAAAAAAGCTTTTTTTTTTTTTTTTTTTTTTTAAAAAAAAAACTGTGAAAGAAGAAGGAGAAGAGAGGAAAATGGAAGAAGAAGACGAAAAATGAGAGAAGAGGGAAGAAGAAGAAAAGAGGAGAAAAAAGAAAAGAAAGAAAAAAGGAAATGGCAGTTTCCAGTGATGACGGTCCGGTTATGGCAGTGGCGGTTGATGGTGGTGGTGATGAAGAAGAAGAAAAAGAAGAGTTAGAAGAAGGAGAGAGAGAAAAAAAATTAAAAAATATATATATCTTTTATTTATTTAGTATTATTTTATTTTAAAAATTAAATAAAAATAGGTTCACGTTAGCAATTAATGGAAAATTGGATGGAGGGACCAAAATAAAACAAAATCCAAATCTCAGGACTAAATTGTCGAGTTTGAAAACAAGGACCAAAATGAAACCTAACCCAAACCTCAGGGACCAAAAGTATATTTTTTTCCTTTTTTTTTTTGAGATTTTAGGTCATTTTTCATTGGGAAATCCCTACAAATGGGCAAATACACACTACTCCTGAAAAATGATCCAATAGATTTTTTCAATGAAAAATGGCTAAATCATTTTTTTAAGTGTATTTTCCGTTTGATTTTTCTTCCAATTATACTCCTTGATTTAATTTAAGGCAGTTATTATCATTTAAAAAAAAAAAAAAATTATGGTTTCTTCCCCCTAATTTTAAGGCAATTGTTAAAAATCGTCTTTCTCAAAGTATATACTCTACCTGAAATCAACCAAAACAAAGATGAAATCAAAACATTCATGCCTTCTTTTCTCTCAACCGTTTATTGTAGCTGTCAGATTTTTCAAATGTTGCTTCAAGTAAGGTCTTTAACATGTCCAAATAAAGATGTTGAAGCAGAGAGTGTGAACCATAGATGTTTGAGACTAAGGAGAGTATGAGGAATGAGGATAGACTCACAAGAAGACAGAGGAGGAAGGCAACCAAGGAGAATTCGAAATAGATTTGTGTGAAGAAAAAGAGCATTCAAAAAGGCAACCAAGGAGAGTATCTGATATGGGTTTGGGAAAAAAAAAATATTTTGAGTGTGAATGAATTTAGTAAGTCATTATTTTTTTCAATCTTTTAAATTAGTTCAATTAATTTGATTTGATGTTTTCAGATGAATCATTGTTGCATGCTACAAGTTCTCAAAACACAATGGAGCTACAACTTCATGAAGTCAGATTCTACCTTAAAAAATGGGAACTTTGTTGTGAATATACTGTATTTCTTTATTTCATTCTTAATTGTCATTTCTTCCAAACGTGAGATTATTGGATCGGATCATCTAACCTAATTATTATTTTAGTATTATCTTTGTAAACTTAAAATTTCTTTATTAAACGTTTTTGTTAAGGTAATTTGTATCGATTGTTTCCGTAGTATATTTGTAAATTTAAAATTTTTTATTAAATTTTGTCATTAAGATAATCTGTATTTCCTAGATGTTCTCCTTTATGTTATATATGAATTTAAGTTTTCACACCATCTAAATTTCATTTCATTGTTATAAAATCCTACTAAAAATAGTAATCGGCTCTTTTTTCCTTGAAAATTGTCCCTGTTTAGTGTCCCTTCTTCTTTTGGACTCTCTCCAACATATGTCATCCTTACAGATATCCTAGAAATATTCCAAAACCATTTCATGCTAAACCACACGCTAAACAAAAATCTCAAAGCCCCGTTTGATAACCATTTGGTTTTTTATTTTTGGTTTTTGAAAATTAAACCTATACACACATACTCCTATCTATTTCTTGGTTTTAGTATTAATCTTCTACCTTGTTTCCATAAACCAAGTCCAATTTTGGAAACAAAAAAAGTAGTTTTTAAAAACTTGTTTTTATTTTTAAAATTTGGCTAAGAATTCAAATACAACATTAACTAAGATGAAAGCCACGATACGGAATCAGGAGAAAACACGCATAAATAATTTTCAAAAACTAAAAACAAAAAACCAAATAGTTATCAAACGAGACTTCAATAACCAAATGGTGAACAATAATCCACCGTTGTCGAGAGAGAAGAAAGAAGAAGAAAAAAAAAAAAGAAAAAAAGTCCAGCAATTGTCATACAATAAGGATCCTCCCCAAGCAAATACAGAACCCATTTAAATTTTAAAATACGTTTTAATTTAAATATTTTTCAAGAATGTATTTTTTTTTTTAATAAATTGTCAAGAATTTAAACATTCACATATGTTTTGTACATATCTTCATAAGTGTTTTTATACCCAAATTATTATATACTTAAAAACTCTTTTTAAAAAATTTATTTTCATGTGTTTGTCCAAATGATTTATTTTTAAATCTGATTTTTAGTGGTTTGCAAACCCTACAATTTTATTCAAAAATGAATATTTTTTTCAAAATTAAACCTTCCAAAAGTTAAACCAAAAGCACCCTGAATCTCTTCCTTGTTTTGTCTTGTTTCAATTCAACCATTCAATTTCCTCTCTCCTCTGGTTTATTTAAAGCCTCTTCTGTCCACCCATCTTCCATATACCAGCTCCTCCACAAACAATTCTTCTCTTCTTCATAAAATTTCCTCCATATCTCTCAACTTCCTTTCACTGCCCAATTCAAGCAGCCATATAGAAATCCTCAGAGACCAACTCAAAATGAGAGTGAGTTTCCTTACACTCTATTTTGCTATTTACTATTTGATTTCTAATAGCATCTATAGCATGAGTTCAACATCCATGCCTGAAAATGTTTAAGTTTAGATCTGAAAAGGGTTTTAGAAAGATTGGGTTTAGAAAAATTTATAACTAGGGTTCCAGTTTGATAATTACCGTTTGGTTTTTGATTATAGGAAAAAGAAAATCAATGTATAAAACCAATTGGTGATGAGTGGAGTAACTCATGTATTGAGGTCTCCAACCTTTCTTTTCAATGTGGAATTATCCTTTTTGGCTTCACCATTCTTGGATTTCCAATTTTTTTTTTTTTTTTATCGATTACCCATTTTAGTTTTATAGATTCTGATATCATATATTAGATGAAATGAGATTCCATGTCAAAACCAATTGGCAATGAGTGGAGTAATCCATGTATCTTTTTATATATATCTTTTCAATGTGAGATTCTCAACATTGGTTTGTCCAACAAAATCCGAGCTTTGTTTTCTTATTTAATTTGCTGCTTTGTTGGAAGATTTGATTTTGCTAACAGAACGATATCTTGTGTGTGCAGAAAGTGGTGTTGAAATTGGACTTACATGATGACAGAGGAAAGCAAAAGGCCTTGAAAGCAGTTTCCGTCCTTCAAGGTAATCAATAGCTCTACACCGTACCCAATTTCTTTTGTCCCTTTGAGAGATGAACTGAGTCCAAATTTCTCTCTTTTAACTTTCAGGAATTGAATCCATCGCCGTGAACATGAAGGAGAACAAGTTAACAGTGATTGGGGATGTAGACCCAGTTGATGTGGTTGCTAAGGTTCGAAAGCATTGGCCGAACGCCGACATCCTCACCATCGGCGAGGCGAAAGAGGAGGAGAAGAAGAAGGAGGAGCCCAGGAGCCGAAACGAAAAGATGGAAGAACTGCTTCAATTGTACAAAAGCTATGGTTATCCTGGCTATGCTCTTGATTATGATCATGTGTATCATGTAGAGCAGAATCCAAATTCTTGTGTCATATGTTAGAATCTTAGCTATGTATTTAGGGAGCATAGTTTAATGATCAACTTGTTAAAAGATGTATGGTTGATCTAGATGTCGAAGATTACTAAAAAAAAATAATAACTAAAAAACTATATTTATTTAGTGAGGAAAAGCACTAAGTTGGAATTGTAATGTGGTTGGCATTCTACATCATGAAATTTAGTAAGAAATTAATTGAGGGGTGTTTAAAACGACCTGATGGAGATTCTTCGCTATTATTTAGTTGTAAAAGATAGAATTTATAATATATTTTAAACCTATATTAAATGGTTATCAAGGATAAACAATTTTAAAACTCAGAGTGATACTTCATTGAATATGTTTTCCTTTCCCACTCCTAAAATTCTTGTCCAAAAAAGTGGAGATGTTTTAAATTTGATTCTACTT
The DNA here is from genome assembly GCA_036850905.1 of Luffa acutangula. Classification (NCBI taxonomy): domain Eukaryota; kingdom Viridiplantae; phylum Streptophyta; class Magnoliopsida; order Cucurbitales; family Cucurbitaceae; genus Luffa; species Luffa acutangula. The sequence continues at coordinate 45,786,325 of CM072097.1, read as the reverse complement.
CTTGTTCCTAAATTTCAAATATGTTGCTTTTCATCCTTAAGATTTGAATAAAAAATCACTTTTGTCAATAGATATATACATGAACTACTATTCAAAGTTAGATATATAAGAATCTAGTCCGTCTTTTGAGATGGTGTGTGTTGAAAGAGAATATAAACTTAGTCTATAAGGGCGTGTTTGGACCCCCTTTTTTGGAAGCCCGGGTTTTGGAAAACACCACGTTTTTGGGAGTTGGCGTTTGGGCCCCCGTTTTTAGAAAAACCTGTTTCCCAAACCCCAACTTCACAAATCGCTCCCCCTTTCTCTCTCCTTTCCAAGATCACTCCTCTCCCTCTCTACTGTTTTCTCTCTCTCTCCCTACTGGTTTTCTCCCCCAAAACCCACCTTCTTTACTTTTTTTTTTCCATTTTTCTTCTTCTTCTCGTCGGTTCCGCCACCACGACTCTCCACCACCACCGTTGTCGCCGCCCCTTTCTCCTCTCTCCCCCACTCACCGGTATTTTAGAAACTCTCCATCTCCTCTCTCTCCCCCACCCCCCGAATCCATCTCTCTATCTTCTTCTTTTCTTTACCACCCGCTAAATCCTCCTCCCCAAACGCCACTGTCGCCGCCCTCCACCACCACATTTTCCTCCTCCTCCTCCCCTTCTTCTTCTTTGAAACCGAACCCACCCCCACCAAACAACCCCTTCCTCTTCTTCATCAAAACACAAAACCCACCACACACACGCTCAGATCCATCGTCGATGTCTACCCTCCCGTCGGCGTCCTCTTCTTTTTTCGGCATTTTCATTTCAGATTTGGTGTGGGGTGGTTTTTTTTTAAGATTCGGTTTTGAAGGAGTTTTCAAGGGGTGGTGGTGGTTGTCGGCGATGAAGAAGAAAGCGGTGGCGCGCGGAGGCGACGACAACTGGCGAGAAGAGGAGAGAAAGAGGGAGAAAACAGTAGAAAGAGGGAGGGATTTTTATCGTGCAACATAAGAGAGAGGGAAGAAATTAGATTTATTTTATTGTTTTTATTATTTTATTTAATTATTAATTATTTAATTATTAAGTTTATTATTATTTTAATTTAAAAATTATTATTTTATTATTTTTAACTGTCACGCCAGCACCGTTACAAAAATTAAAGATCTAGGGACTCAGTAGAACTATTTTTGAACTTGATTGTCGGATTTTGAAACCTAGGGACCTATTGAAAACGAACCTGAAACATGAGGGACCAAAAGGGTATTCTACCCAAAAAAGAAAATTTGTATTGTGAAATTGTTAATTAGTAGAAATTTCTCTAAATTGTTGCAATTCTGAGTTAAGCACTCCTAAACGTACTCTTGAACACGTTTGATGAAATGTTAATTAGTAGAAAGTTCTCCACAATATTTGAATGTTACGAATCTAACTTCTTTTAAAAAAAAAATTGTTCATTTTAATCAAAATTGTAACTTGAAAGGAAAATGAAAAATCATACTTAAAATCTCAATTTTACAATTGATGGGAAATCAGCACCCCAAACACAGACTTCAGAAATCAGCACTCCAAACACAGACTTCCAAAACCACAGATTTCTCAAATCACCCTATTTCCAAAACACCCACTTCCAAAACTCAAACCCTTCCCCCAAACACCCCCTAAATACATGGCAAATAGCAAAAAGCTTCTCATTAATTTTTATGAAAAAAAAAAAAGAATTTGCAGATACAGAAAGAAGAAAAAAATATTTTTTAATAAGGATATTTTTGAATCTCTTTAGAGGTCAAGGGTATTAATGAAACTGAAATTTTAACTTTTTCTATAGATCTCATTACTCCCTCCTAATTATGATACATTCTCATTGGTTCCCTCACCGGCGAAAAGATTTATGGATTTGTCCTCACCAGCACAATTTTGTTCGGCACCATTATTTGAGATTCAATTTCTCAAATTATTTTCACATGTTTATTATTAAGAAATGTGTCTTGTGTGGAGACAAAATTTGAAGACTGACCCTAACCTCTTGGTGCACAAGAAAGAAGGACTCGATGTGCAAGGAAGAAGCTCACCAAACTTGGTGTGCAGGGAGGAAGCAAACCACCTTGGTGCACAAGAAAGAAGGAAGATGGAGTCTTGGGCATTAAAGGCTAATTACCATATATATGTGTGTGTTTGTCTCTTGAACTTGTGCAAGTAAAGAAGAGTGATCTTTTCTTCCTTTATAGTGTGGGAGAGAGAGAGAAAATAGTGTTTCTCTTCTCAGGTTGAGGGTCTTTTCTTGTTGTTTATCCCAAGCTATCGAATTGTGATACTTGGAAGTCAACAGCTATTATTGGGCTATTGAGAGATAGGTTGAGGTGTTGTTTTTTAAGGCTTCTTGTAATCTCCGAGAGTTGTAGTGGAACTTGCATCGCTAGCAGAGAGTTGGTCGTAGCCCACATTGGGTAAACCAGTATAAAACTCGGTATTAATTTCTCTTCCCTTCTCCTTTATTCATTATTGTTCTTGTTGCTTAGAATTTTGGTTGGTTTATCTATTCTTCTAAGCTCTTGGTTTCAAATTATTTAGGCCCCGTTTGATAACGTTCTCGTTTCCTGTTTCTTGTTTCTCGTTTCTTGTTTCCTGTTTCCTGTTTCTTATTTTTTAAGAAGTAGAAACAGAAACATGTTTGATAACTATTTCTGTTCCTTGTTTCTCTGAAAAAAGAAACAGAAACACAAAATGTGTTTGATAACTGATTCTTGTTTCTTGTTTTTTTAGTTAAAATAAAATTTAGTACATATAATATAAAAAATATATTAATTTTCAACGATTATTTTTTTTATTTCCCCTTCTTCTTCCTCATCACTACCACCATTGTTACCGATCACCCGCCATCGTTGATCATCGGCCATCGCTACTGACCTTCGACCATTGAGCGAATGCAGACAGTCAGCGACGAATGCTGGAAAAGTCGTCAGCGTGTGGTGGCGGTTGTTGAAAATAAGAAAAAAAGGAACAAGTTTCGGTCGACGACGATAGTGGCAGTCGGTAGTCGGAGGTCGACGGTGGCATCTGGTAGTTAGAGGTCGACTGTAGCAACTGGTCGACGGAGGTCGGTGGGGGTCAGTCAGCGAAGGTCGATCAGCGGAGGTCGACCACGATCGGTAATCGGAGGTCGGCGGAGATCGGCGGTGTCCAGTAGTCAGAGGTCGACGATAGCTGTCGTTCAGTAGAGGTCGGTAGAGCCTGATAGTCAGAGGTCGACAGTAGCGGCTGGTCGACGGAGCCCGGTAGTCAGAGGTTGACAGTAGTCCGAGATCAACGGTGGCAGTCGGTCGACGAAGGTCGATAGTCACAGGTCGACGATGGCGGTTGGTCGGTGGTGGCTGGTAGTTGAAGGTCGACGATGGCGATCGATCGACATATGTCGGTCAGTAGAGGTCGACAATGCCCGGTAGTCAAAGCTTGACGGTGGCAGTCGTTCGGTGGAGGTCGGCGGTTGCCGGTAGTCAGAGGTCGACGGTAGTGGTAGGTAGGCGACGCCCGGTAGTCTGAAGTCGACGATAGCTGTCAGTCGGAGGAGGCTGGTCAGCGGGGTCGACGGTGGCGGTCGTTCGATGGAGGTTGGCAGCTGCCGGTAGTTAGAGGTCGACGGTAGTGGCACGTTGGCGGCGTCTGGTAGTGTTAGGTCGACGGTAGTGGTCAGTCGGTGGAGGCCGATCAGTGGAGGTTGATAGCGGCCGGTTTTCGTAGGTCGACAGTAGCGGTCGACCTCAACCGGTAGTTGGAGGTTAGCGACAACCGGTAGTCGGAAGTGCACGGTGGCAGTCGGTCGGTAGAAGTCGACAGCGACCTGTCGACGGTTGCGGTCGGTAGTGGGAGGTTGACGACGACGGTCGGTCGACGGTAGCCGGTGATGATCGGTAGTTGGAGGTGGACGGTGGCGGTCAGTTGGTGGAGGTCGACAACAACCAGTAGTCGAAGGTCGACAATGGTGGTCGGTCAGCGGAGTTCGACAGCGGCCGATAGTCGGAGGTCGACAATGGTGGCCGGTCGACGACGATCAGTAGTCAGAGGTGGATGGTGGCACTCGGTCAGCGGAGGTCGATGGTGGTCGGTCGTCGGAGGTTGACGGTTGCGGTTGGCCGCAACAGGTAGTCGGAGGTGGACAGTGGCGGTTGGTCGGTAGAGGTCGACGGCGGTCGGTTGTCGGAGGTCGACGGTAGCGATCGGTCGAGGGCGATATTCAGAGGTCGACGATGACGGTCTGTCGGCGAAGGCCGATAGTCGAAGGTTGACGGTAGCGGACGATCGCAACCAGTAGTCGGAGGTCGACAATGGTGGTCGGTCGACGGAGGTCGGCGATGACCAGTAATAGAAGGTGGTCTGTGGCGGTCGGTCGGTGGAGGTCGGCGACGGCCGATAGTCAAAGTTCGACGAAGGCAGTCTGTCGGCGATTGTTGATAGTCGGAGGTTGACAGTGACGGCTGGTCGGTGACGATCGATAGTCAGATGTCAACGATGGTGGGCGGTAGTCTGAGATCGTGGAGGTGATAATAAAAGGAAAAAAGGAAAGAAATAACACAAATAATAAAAAAAATGAAAGAGAAAGAAATAACGAAAAAAGAAAATAAAATAAAAAAAGGAAAGAGAACGAAATAACGAAAAAAGATATATATAAAAAAAAGACGAGGAAGTGGTTAAAAAAATAGAGGAAGAGAAGAGATTGGTGTATAAGTGGGAGGGAGAGATAGATACATGCATGAAAGATAGAGCAAAAAAAAAAAAAAAAAAAACAGAAACAGAATTTGAGAAACAACATTTTGTAGTTTCTCAAATTTGACCTCTTTTTTAGAAACGTTTCAAGAAATTTAGAAATAAGAAACAAGGATGAGTTATCAAACAAGTCTGTTTCTTAAAAAATGAGAAACGGGAACAAGAAACAGGAAACAGAAACGTTATCAAATGAGCCCTTAGTTATTTGGTTTTTGGTTTTTAGTCGAAGTAGTATTTATAGGCTTAATTTTCAAAAAAAATTAAAAGATTAAATAGATACAATACTCAATGATTACCAAACATGCTAAAAACACAAATGAAATAAAAAGAACTAATCTTAGTGGCAAAGCAACACTCAACAACTTTGTTCTGGAGTTAACTTTTTTTAGCTAAAAAATTATTTGGAATGAGAGATTTGAACCTTTGACTTCCGGATCGAAAATTCGACTAGATGTCCATTGTCGATTCAAGACAATCATTCCGACAATAAATAAGATTTTTTATTAAAAAAAATAGGGAATTTCAATTTTCAATTAACCAACAAAATATTATATGGTCGTTGTTTATTCGATGACATGACATTCTTTCTCCCCCTTTAAATTGTGATAAGATTGTCCTTAAAGGATAATGCCAAAATAAAACAAAAATATATTAGGCAAACTATTATTGAAAATGGTGAGGTGTCTACTGCAAAAATGTTTTTAAAATTTTTAGTATTATTTAGGGTGTGTTTGGTTTAACTTTTCAAGTGTTTAATTTTGAAAAAAAAAACATTTTGAAAAAATTTCTAGTGTTTGACAACTACTAAAAATGACTTATTAGAAAATGAGATTGATAAAGAAACCATTATGAGAGAAACACTTGAAACCAAACATATGGCCAATAAACATTTTTAGCATGTTTTAACTCAATGACTTGTGTATAAAAATACTTGTGTGAAAATGCAACCAAACATATGAGTGTTTAAATTCTAAACAATTTTTATACAAAATGTTTTTTAAAAAATGCATTCTTGAAAAACATTTAAATTAAAATGTATTCCAAACCATATTTTCATGAGGGGAAGGATATCCAACAAACTTTTTTTTAAATAATTATTAATTAAGTTGTCAATAGTAATATGTATAGTCGTCAACTAAATAGTTTAAGGGCTACTTTTAAAAATCATATGACCAATAAAGAAGCTTAGCTTAAGAAAATTTATTATTTTGGTGACAAATATAAAATAAATGATGATGTAACAATGTCTATCAAGGGACTTTTCGTCTCTCAAACATAAAGTGGAATTCATTGACTCAACAAAAATATCAAATAATGAATAAGAATGTAACGAGCCAAAACGAGCTTAGCTCAGCGGTAATTGGCATGTACTCTCGACCATGAGGTCAGAGGTTCGAATCCCCCCACCCCCAAATGTTGATGTACTCAAAAAAAAAAAAAAAAGGAATAAGAATGTAATGAGTGAGTAATTATTTGAGGTGACAACTAATGAGGTTGACAATTTTACACCTTTGGATATATAAGAGAAAATTGTAAAATACCTCAATTTTACATCCAATAATCATTAAAGATTATATATAGATTTTTTTAATACACATCCAATGGATATTATAAGACAACAATATTGTAGCTAACTTATTAAATAATTTTTCTTATCAAAATATTCAAAATTAAGTTGATATCATCATTTAATACAACCAATGGTAAAGGGTTGGCCAAAAGATATTTAAAAAATATATATCAATTATGAAAAAGTTCCTAATTTTTTTAATTAGGAAAATGAAACTTTTATTTTTCCTTGTTCTATTATCACACACTTCGCTTTCTATATCTTATAATCAACTTTCAAAAAATTATAGGGTCAATTATATATATTCATAATATATATATAAAAAGGTTCATTCATTCCAGGGTTCTCTCGGTCTCTCTGGGATCGAGTTGAAATTACGGCGACCTTTTTGGTCGATTTGGGGCGGCTTGTTCTGCCGGTTCTGGACGCTTTAAGTGTTTTCTTCTGAAGTTAGGTGTGCTCTTTTGGGGTTTGGATCTTGGAAATGGCAGAGGATTTATCCAATCAACTGGACAGCCTTCGACTGTCTGAGGAGGAGAGGAGCTTAGTCTACAGGTTGGATGACGAAGAGTTTGAAGATACGGAAAGAAAATTCACAAATTCGCTGGTGTTCAAATTGATAACAGCAAGGAATGTGAATTCGGAGATTTTCATGAAGATGATGCCAAAAATATGGAATAATATTCCAGTCAAGTTTAAGTGTGTGGGCAATAATATTTTCCTTGGAAAATTTATATACCCAAAGGACAAGGACAAAGTGATTAGTGATAGTCCGTGGATCTATGATAAAGCTTTGCTGGCATTTGAAGAACCAAATAGCAACGCTAGCTTTTCGGAACAAGAATTCAGGTACGCATCTTTTTGGGTTCATTTTTATAACATTCCATCGGCTTGTTATTGCAGGAAGCACGCTATTGTTCTGGGAAATTTGATAGGAAAGTTTGAAAAGGTTGATTTAGATGAAGATGGTGACTGCTGGGGACAATCTTTAAGGGTTCGGGTATCCATCGATATTCACAAGCCTCTGAAGCGCGGAATCCTAATGAAGCGTGGCACTATGGCGGAAGAGCGATGGGTCAGAATTGCTTATGAAAAACTTCCAGATTTTTGTTATGGATGCGGCATGTTGGGTCATCTGATTACGGATTGTAAAAAGCGACCTGAAGAACAAGAGAATGAACCTCGATTTGGGGCCTCTATGCGATACTCAGGTTATCCAAAGAGGTACGGTGGAGGTAGAGAAAATACAGTGGAACCAACTAATTTAGAAGGTAGAGGTCGTGGAAGATCTGGTTTCTGGGGAGACCAGAATCACAGACAGAGATTTTCAGATCATAGGATGGGGGTTGATAAGGACGAACTAGAAGTGGGAGACGAAGGACCGGTGAAAGATGGCCAAAACGAGTTGTCGGAAGCTGCCCAACAAGCTCAGACGGTGGAAGCGGCGGTGGAGGAATCAGTTATGGAATTCTCTTACAAGGCGGACAATACGAACAATCCAATTATGGTAGGAGTTAATGAGGGAAGACCGTTGGAGATCAGTTATGGAAAGGCAAAGATTAAGGAATCCGATAGTATTAATTGTGCTAGAGTGGGCCACGAAGTCAACCAGAGTAATTATTATGGGCCTAATGCAATACAACCTACTGGAATGGCCCAAACAAAGGTTATCCCAAACATTGAGGTTATACAAAATAAACAGCAGGAGGAGAGGAATTCAGTAGACCTCATACCAGGTATTGAATTGAATCATACATCGGTTAAGTTACTCTCAACGGAACCTCCTGAGATCAAGGAGAATGCAGGGGATGAGACAAAGATCAAATCAGGGTATAAAGGAAAAAGCAAGACATATGGTGATAATGGAAACAAGGTTCCTAACGAAGCTAACATTGAAAAAACTAGCCCAATGGATTTAGACTTCAAGTGGAACGGACCTAGAGGAGACAAATTGAATCCCGATTGTTTGCTTAAACAGGAAAGTAAAGTAATTCCTGGGGTGGGTCAAATGGATATGGTTTTTTCAGACAATCAACCAACAGGACAAGGGAAAGATAAGTCAAAGACATGGAAGCGGGTTAGTCGTACTGTCGAAAAGGAAAGCCAAAATGAGAATACAGATTCACCTACAAAAAGTCTTACAGGAAGGAAACATAAAACAGAGTTTGAAGAGGTGAGCTCTAGTAAGAAAAGAATGTTGGTATTGAAACCTAATGATATTGCAAGATCGGTGGAGGCTGTTCAACAGCCCCGCCGGGCACAATGAAAATCCTTAGCTGGAATGTCCAGGGATTGGGGAATCCCAGGACATTGAGAGCGCTACGACATCTCATTCGTAGCCATAATCCCCAATTGGTTTTCTTGATGGAAACCAAACAGCAGAGGTATGGATGTGACAGAGTTAAACGAGAAATAAACTTTGAGTGTGGTATCTCAGTTCCTAGTGTAGGGCTCAGTGGAGGCTTGATGCTCTTGTGGCAAAATGAAACAAATGTGACAATTCGCTCTTATTCAAAATGGCATATTGACGCTATTGTTCAGCAGAAGGACAAGACTTGGAGGTTCACTGGAATATATGGGAATTCTAATAGAGAGCTGCATCATGAGACTTGGGAGCTAATGCGAAGGTTGGGCAGTCAAGTGGATCTTCCATGGATTCTTGGAGGCGACTTTAACGAAATAGTTAATAATTGTGAGAAAGAGGGTGGGGTGCCGAGAGCGGATTCAGATATGGCCGAGTTCAGGGAGGCGATTGACATGTGCAGGTTAATAGATCCGGGGTTTAGTGGCCCATCGTTCACCTGGTGTAACAAGCATTTCGACAGTGACTTAATCTGGGAGCGGCTGGATAGATTCCTTTTTAATGTTGAGATGCAAGTTTGGTTTCCTGAAATAAAGGTGTTTCATCTGGCGCTCATTGCATCTGATCACCGGCCGATTTTGGCAGATTGGAAGGAAGAACCTCCAGATCAAAGGGCTTTCAAAAGAGGTAGAATTCAGAGATTTGAAGAGGGGTGGACTAAATATGAGGAATGTAAAGAAATAGTGACGCAAGTATGGCTCGGTCACAATAGGAGGAGTATTAACTGGAAACTAGCAGAATGTTTGTCTCGGCTAAAGTTATGGAGTAAAAATAAATATGGAGGGTCTATTAGAGGGGCTATAGCGCAAAAAGAGGGGGAGATCCACCAGTTGTATTCCAATAATGGCTTTTATGTCTCAAATGGAATTGGAGAGAAAGAGAAAGAGCTAGAGAATCTACTGGAAGATGAGGAAATATATTGGAAGCAGCGTGCTAGGGAGGATTGGCTGCAATGGGGGGATCGCAACACGAAGTGGTTTCACATGCAGGCAACTACAAGGAGAAAGATTAATAAAATTCAAGGCCTTTGGGATTCTTCAGGTGTATGGAAAGAAGAGGATGAGGATATGGGAAACGTGGCAACAGAGTACTTTCAGAAGTTGTTTACGTCATCTTCCCCCAATATTGAGGATGTTGATCGGATATTAGAGGCTATTCCTATTCGGCTATCTGACGATCAAAACGTGAACTTGATAGCTCAGTTCACTAGAGAAGAGATCCACTCGGTAGTGAAAAGTATGCATCCAACGAAAGCTCCTGGACCGGATGGTATTCATGCAATTTTCTTTCAAAAGTATTGGGATGTCATTGGCGAGGATCTTTGTGAATTTTGCTTAAGATATTTGAATGGTGAGGATAGTCTGTGTAATGTTAACAAAACCTTCATTGTGTTGATCCCTAAAGTGAAGGACCCCAAGGAGATGAAAGATTTTAGACCAATTAGCTTGTGCTCAGTTATTTACAAAGTCATTGCTAAGACATTGGCTAATCGTTTGAAAAGAGTGCTTGACCATATCATATCCCCGACTCAGTCTGCGTTTATTCCTGGGAGACTCATTACGGAAAATGCTATTCTAGGTTTTGAGTGTATTCATGCTGTAAGAAGCAAGAGGAAAGGCAAAGAAGGAGTGGCAGCGCTAAAGTTGGATATGAGCAAAGCGTATGATCGTGTAGAGTGGGCGTATCTGCGGAAAATCATGGAGAAAATGGGATTCTCAAACCGATGGATAAATCTCATTATGGGGTGTGTGGAATCGGTTAGTTTCCAAGTTCTTCTGAATGGCTCCCCACGATCCAGCTTTATCCCAACGCGAGGACTCCGTCAAGGAGACCCACTATCTCCTTATTTATTCCTGATCTGTGCAGAAGGTCTCTCGAGCCTTCTAAACCAAGCAGAGGTTAAAAAGGATTTCACAGGTTTGAGTATTAATAAACACTGTCCCTCTCTATCTCATTTATTTTATGCAGATGATAGCCTGTTATTTTTTAAAGCCTCTAACAGAGATTGCAGGGTCATAAAATGGATTCTAGATACGTATGAAAAGGCATCTGGGCAGACGATAAATTTTGAGAAATCAAATTTCATGGTCAGCCCAAATACATGCACCAATGTCATTGGTGAGATTAAGAACATTCTACAGGTTCAACACACTGAGAGCTTAGGTCAATATCTAGGTCTTCCCTCCCAAAATGCGAGGAACAAGAAGGAGATCTTGAATCACATCAAGGAGCGGGTCTGGAAGGCTTTACAGGGTTGGAAAGGAAGGTTCTTCTCCATGGCTGGAAGGGAAGTGTTAATTAAATCTGTAGCTCAAGCTATTCCAAACTATGCTATGTGTTGCTTTAAGTTTCCTTTGGCTTTCTGTAATGATCTAAATGCTTTATGTGCTAGGTTTTGGTGGGGAACAACGGAGGAAGGCAGGAAAATTCATTGGAGGAGCTGGAAAAGAATGTGTTATAATAAATCTCATGGTGGCCTAGGATTTCGTGACCTGATGGTGTTTAATCAAGCGTTGCTCGCTAAACAAAGTTGGAGAATCACTCGGTATCCTGACAGCCTGCTTGCTCGAGTCCTTCGAGGAAGATACTTCAAAACAGGGCATTTTCTGAACGCTGGTCTTGGGCATAATCCATCCTATGTGTGGCGTAGCATTTTATGGGGGCGTGAGTTGTTTTCTAAAGGATATCGGTGGCGGATTGGAAATGGTTTAAACGTGGAGGCTGCTAGGGATCCTTGGATACCAAAAGAGGGCTCCTGCAAACCGATATATCATCATCCCAACATCAGACATTTCACAGTGGCACAACTAATTCAGCCATCAAGGGAATGGAATGTTCAATTAGTGAAAGACTCTTTCATAGAGTATGATGCAACCTCTATTTTAAGTATCCCTTTAAATCCTGTTAGTAGTTCGGATGAGGTCATTTGGCATTTGGACTCAAAGGGGATTTTCTCGGTGAAGAGTGCCTATAAACTAGGGATTCAACTTCAAGAAGCGTCTGAAGCCTCGATATCTAACACACAACAAACAGAAGGTTTTTGGAAGATCTTTTGGAAGGCAAAGATTCCTAGCAAGATTATGATCTTTGGATGGAGATTATACAATGATATTCTTCCTACGAGAGTTAATTTAATCAATCGGGGGATGGATATCAATCCTACATGTGTTCTCTGCAGAAAGAACCCAGAATCGGCCATCCATCTCTTCTGGGATTGCAGCTACACTAAACAGGTATGGCACGCCTATTTTTCACACTCTAATGTTAGTTTTTTGGATGACAGGAGAAGATGGAATACTGCGGATTTTTGTGAGCACATATGGAGGAAAAATATAGAAGGAGGCTGGAAGACTCAACACATTTCTCGAAGCTTAATCATCGCTTGGCATATTTGGAACCATAGGAATTCAGTTCTCCACACAACTCAGAGACCAGATTCCAATCTTATTCATCATCAAATTAGGAAAACGATAGAAGAGTGGTGTAAAGAAGACGAACCTGAGCTGCGGCAGGATGGAGTGCAATCGGAAGTTGCAATTATCGACGACCCAAAACCCAGGTGGCTTCCAATTCCGCAAGGAATTTTGAAACTCAATTGTGACGCCTCTTGGAGCAACCGGCTGAACCGAGGTGGCATTGGATGGGTATTGCGTAGGTGGGACGGATCTCCGATGAAGGTTGGGTACAGAGCAATTGACAGACCATGGAAAGTTTGTTGGCTGGAAGCACAGGCATTGATCGAAGGGTTGAAGAAGATCCCGTGTGACTCTCCGCCAGTTCGTGTAGAGTTGGATTCTCTCCAAATTGTTAGACTTCTTCAGGGGTTGGATGAAGACTTCATGGAGGTATCTCTTTTCTTGAATGAAGCTAAGAGTCTGATGGATAATATTAGTGTGCATTCCATTACTTATGTGCCAAGATGCCATAATCAGTTGGCCCATAATCTGGCCCATAAGGCATGTGAGTCAAACTCTTATGAGGATTGGTCCAACAATTTTCCTGTTTGGGTGATGGACTTAAATAGGGAGGAAATTGGTTTTGTTGATCACACCTGTGGGGGTTCCTGTCCCACAGGTGCTTATTTTGTTTAGTTTTTATTCGATGTTTCTTTCCTCAAAAAAAAAAAAAAAAAATTATATATATTCATAATCCATTTAAACTTTTTCTTTTATATTAATTTCCAAACTTCGTCGCGAAAACGTTTAGAATATGTTCTACTTAATTCTTTTACTTTTAAAAAAATTAATATGTTTCTAAGTTATGATAGATAACTGTGTCTATAATTTAGTCCACACATATTTTGAATATTTTGGAAAATTTCTAATAAGTTTATAGACTTTAATTTCAATGGTATGTTAATAGGTTTCTATCGTTAAACTTATTGTTCTAGTGTTTACTTGATACATGTAAACATGATCATAATATTATTTAAGGATCGTGCATCAAATCAGCCTATCAAGTGATCATTGAATAATGCACTGTTAATGTGTTATTTAAGGGTTAGATGAATTATTACCTGTCAATAAGAGCATAGTTCAACTGACATAATTAAGCCCTCACCCCACATGTTGTCAAAAAAAAAAAAAAAAAAAAAATTATCAGCATATACTTCTTAACAACTTTTTCTAAAATATAAAGACTAAATAGACATAAACTTAAAATTTTAGGGACTTGTTACAAAAGAGTTCATAAACCATACTTGTAATTTTTTTTTTTCAATTTTTTGAGTTCTTTAATTAGATAGGTATATGATACAAACAATGAGGTGCTACCATATGCGAGCTCAACGTTTAAGATATATATAAGTAGACTAGTAGAGATTTTTTTTTCTTTTAATTTTAGTTCAACAATATTTGGGGTGGGAGATTCGAATCTCTCATCTCTTGGTCAAATGTACATGTCAATTACTGTCGAGTTATGCTCGCTTTGGCGACTAGTAGAGCTCCAGTGTTAGATAGAGGAAGCCATAATTGAGATAAACAAATACGAAGGGAATTTGAAAGGTTAGATCAGTAATTTCAGCCTTATATTTATTTTTTTATTAAAAAAAAAGCTTCGTTTTCACTAAATTAATTAGGTTTAATAGATTTTTGAGTTCACCCTCCTCATTTTCTAGTAGAAGACGCAACTATCTACAACATTACATCATCAGTTGTATTTTCAAAATAAATAAATTAATAAAATAAAAATAAAGATTCGTTAATGTTTTGATAACATTCTTTAAAAAATAGACTTCTTGATATTATTTTATTTTAAAAGTGCTCGACATGCCAAAAGATTGTCTTAGAAACTTTTAGAAATTAGAAACGTAGTTCTCAAAATTTAACGAAGATTTTTAAAATCTTTTTTGAAAATATAAAACAATAAGAGCCTTACATGGGATAAAAGACAAAGAAAAAAAAATATAGAAATAAAATATAGTTAGTTAATAAACTTATCTTTAACAAATAAACAACTAAGTCAAAAGCGAGCTTAGCTCAACGGTAATTGGCATGTACCGTCGATCATAAGGTCAGAGATTCGAATCTCCACACTCCCAAATGTTGATTTACTCAAAAAAAAAAAAAAAAAAAAATCAACATAATTTATTCGAGAATAAAACCATAAGAAAAATTATTCATATAGAAATATCTAGATGAGATTTAGCTTGCAAATACCCATATATTGTACTCGAAATGTAAGAAAATGTCAAAATATGAAATTTTCACAAAGTTTTCATTCCAATATTAATTTTAATTTTTTCACATATTATTCTAGCTACACAATAAAATGAAACTAAAATTAAAAAAAAAAATCAATTTTTATCCTTAAACTTGTTAGAGTTGTATCCATTTTCACCATAAACTTTCAATTTTATCAAATTGGACCTTAGACAAATGTTACAATTTTACCCTCTATTCAATTTTATTAAGTTTGTACTATATTAATTTTTTTATAATTCACTGAATGTATATGAGATTACTTTAGAAGTTGAGATTGTAACACCTGACTAAGTCTAAGTATATGAACTGCAATTTGATAAAATTGAAAGTTTAGAGTAAAAATCAAAATTGTTTGATAAATTTAGAGGTAAAAGTTAATTTTATCCCTAAAATTTGTTTCTAGTTAGAATTATAAATGTGCTTACACACACTTTGTGCCTCTTTGAAGATTTTCCAAACTTTTTTTTTTTTGAAATAAAGATTTCCCAAACTTTGAATTATATATTTACTTCCATCTAATTATTAGTTAACATAATTATCAAACAAAATGTTTGTTTGTCACATCTGTAGTAAGAAATTTGTTTGAGGGTGCGAATTTGAACTTTTAATTTCTATGATATGTCAATGAAATAATAACGTGAACATCTTAGTCTTGTTTGATAATTTTTTTTTTTAGCTAGTATTAATTTCAAAAATAGAAATTAAACCAATATTCTATTAAACCATTGTATTATATGTATATATTATATTAACAACAAACACAAAAAAAAATTCAGAAAAAAATCAAAGGTTAAAAAGTTAAGGCCCGTTTGATGATCATTTGGTTTTTTGTTTTTGGTATTCGAAAATTATACTTGTTTTCTCCCAAATTCCCTACCATGGTTTTCATCCTTGTTAAGGGTTCATTAGAATTCCTAGCTAAATTCTACAAACAAAAACAAGTTTTTGAAAAATACTTCTTTTTTTTTTAAAATTGGACTTGGTTTTTGAAAACAAAGAAGAAGGTTGACTCTATAATAAAGAAATTTATAGGTTAAAGTAGGTGTGTATAAGCTTAATTTTCAAAAGCTAAAAACAAAAAACCAAATAGTTGTCAAACGGGCCTAAGAAACTAAATTATATATTTTTTTTAATTGAACAATATTTTGGATAATGATATTTGAACCTCACATAGTTCTCCAACCAGAAGTCACTTTACCATGCCCATGATGTGAGTGGAGGAAGGATAAAAGAAGAGAAAGACTCCAAGTACTTATATTTTGGGTCATCTCCAATGGCTTCATTGAAAGTCGGGCATTTCCATCTATTTCTATAGAGCAAAGGGGAAATTCACAGAGCTTTCTCGATGTTTTAGAAGGGAACCCACATTCCTTAAATGGACCAGACTTGCTTAAATCTTTTTCGATGATATCTTCATGGGGCAACAAGAAATATGGCTAAAAATAAATAGGTGGCTTGAAATATAGCTACAAACGTTTAAAAATTAAATAGATGGCTAAACGATTTAATGATCAATAAATCCATATTTGTAAAAGACAAATATGCCCCCAACAAACTGTCTAACGTATTCTTAACGTTTAAAATCAAAACCAGAGTTTAGGAGAGATAAAATATACCCCTAAAAAAGTTGGAGACATTTTAGGAAGTTTGAAAAATAAAAAATCCAAGAAACAAAACTAGTTTGAAAAACAAAACTAGTAGTAGGTGTTACTACTGAAAAAAATTTGCACCCCAGAAAAGGTTGCTACCCGGAAAAAAGGAGTCAATACCTTTATTAGGGAAGGATAACAAAGTTCAACCTCCCTCAATAGAGAGAAATACCTTCAAGTTGCATTGATTGGAAAAAATGTCCTCTCAATCCGAAGACATACTACCTGCACCCAAGAACATCAGTAATTAAAAACCCAAAAAAAATAAGAACACCAGCAACCCGGAAGACATACTAATTTTCCCCCAAAAATAAATAAGCTAAAAAGAAGATACCGCTCACCCTCACCACCAAATGAATAATTGCAATTAAATACTGCAAAACACATCTCTGTCCTCGGAAATGACGCAAACGACGTCTGTAAATAACCGTAAATACAAGGGGTAAAAACGTCATGTCACTGCCCACCCTCACCACCGGAATAGCCTTCATGCAGCAGCCCACCCGTCCATCTTCTTCCTCCAAAAGTAGAAACCCTTGAGAGCATTCCACACCCCTTGAGAGCATTCCACACCCCCGAACTCTCCATTCCACACCATTTCCCACCGCCAAACAGAGTGAATATCACTACCTACCTCTCACACCACGCCGACGAACCATCTCCGTCGTGCCAACGACCTTCATCCGCCGCGTCAACAACCATCTCTTGCATGCTCGGTTGTTTCTCCCCCTACGCGACGACTGTACCAAAAAAATTGAAATAGGTAACGGTTTCGTTTCCATCCCCTTATATTTGCAACAAACAGATACTAAAATCCCTAGATTTTAGGGATTTAGTTTACTCCCTTTGAAACTGTCCCCACGGGGTGTATACCAGTATTGACACTCGGGATGTCAACGACTACACAACACCCCCTGTATGTACCGTTTTGAAATTCGTTCACCATCCAAAACACATATTTGTCCTCGGAAATGACGTAAACGGAGTCTGTAAATAACCGTAAATACAAGGGGTAAAAACGTCATGTCACCGCCCACCCTCACCACCAGAATAGCCTTCATGCAGCAGCCCACCCGTCCATCTTCTTCCTCCAAAAGTAGAAACCCTTGAGAGCATTCCACACCATTTGAGAGCATTCCACACCCCGAACCCTCCATTCCACACCATTTCCCACCGCCAAACAAAGTGAATAACACTACCTATCTCTCATACCACGCCGACGAACCATCTCCGCCGTGCCAACGACCTTCATCCGCCGCGTCGACAACCATCTCTTGCATGCTCGGTTGTTTCTCCCCCTACGCGACGACTGTACCAAAAAAAAATGAAATAGGTAACGGTTTGGTTTTCCTCCCCTTATATTTGCAACAAACAGAAACTAAAATCCCGAAATTTTAGGGATTAGTTTACTCCCTTTGAAACTGTCCCTACGGGGTGTATACCAGTATTGACACTCGGGATGTCAACGACTACACAACACCCCCTGTATGTACCGTTTTGAAATTCGTTCACCATCCAAAACACATCTCTGTCCTCGAAAATGACGTAAACGGCGTCTGTAAATAACCGTAAATACAAGGGTAAAAACGTCCAAAATAATCCAGTAAACAGTTCCCTAAAATGTCGGTAGCCATGCCTGCAAAATCCAAACTTCCGTAGCCAAAAATCAAGAATGTTTTTTTTTGTAGCCATTTAGCACAATTCCCCTATCTTCATTACACACCTCTGGTTCAGGTTTTTTATGATTGTGACCAATATGTTGAAGACTATCTTGACCAGTCAGGACAACCTTTTTAATTTATTAACAAGCCTCGACCCGCATCCCTCGACTCAACATAGCAGTGGTCTCGTGCACGGCCATCATTTTGTCGGGTCTAAGTTGCCCGCGGGTTACAGAATTATATTGCCCACGAAAGCCCCCTTGGCTCTTTCTCTTTTTTTTTTTTTTTAAAAAAAAGCTTTATGCATCATCAACGACAACGGTGCAGGTTTTTATTAAACAACGTTCAACTTGCATATGTTAAGCATATAGCTAGTATTCATTTTGAGCTAGTATCAAATAAATCTTCTTTTGAGTATGATTGGGGACTCCCATCTTCCACAATTAGGTGAACACCAGGAGAGGGGGTTGGAAACCCCAATGGAAAACCTTTCACCGTGCCACACGATTCTTTTGTGACTCTCTCAAACATTTCCACTCATGCTCCCAACCTTTTAATCAAAGATACATGTCAATTAAAACCAATGGGTAAAATGTTGATGTCGATGGAAATGTGGAGATGTCAAATTCTATGGAAATGTCGACAAAAATATCTACAAAATGTTGATGTCGATAGAGATTTCTAGAAAATATTTAGAACAAAAAATTTTAAAAATTATACGTAAATCAATAAATTAATGTTTTACATTTTTTTAAATAAGTTTAAATACTTTATTATAAATATTATTTCCACATTAGTTATATTTTATTATTATTTTGTTTATATTTCACGGATTACTTTACCATATAATGAAAATGTCAATTTACCCTTTATGTCGACGTCGAATTCAGACATATGAAAATATCGATGAAAATTTAATACATTGATTAGAACTACACTAATCAATTATTACAAAACGAGTTAAAAAAGAAATAATAAAATAAAAGGAAAGGCCCTTTTGAAAGAAATAAAATAAAAGGAAAAGTCTCCGTGCTCGACGACTTTGCTGGCGTAGACTTGATCAAGTCCAGCCAAAGTCTTGAACCGTGGCCTTCAAGGAAACTCAACAGTCCCTTCCTTCTCTGTTTCGTTTCAAATCCAAACTTTCCCATTACCTTTTTCTTCCTATTTAAACGCACACCCTCAAAATCTTTCAAACCCATCTTCAAATCAATCTTCTTCTTCGTCTTCTTCTTTTCTTCTTCAGTTCAGCAATTGAAATTCTCATTCTCAGACCCAACTGAAAAATGATGGTGAGTTTCAGAACTCTGTTTTCTAAATGGGTTTTCTTTATCTCTCTGTTTTCTTCTTCTTATCGAGTTACTTTTTCTCGGAGTATTTGATTTTACTGACAGAACGATTCTCTCTTTGCAGAAAGTGGTGCTGAAATTGGACTTACATGATGACAGAGGAAAGCAAAAGGCCTTGAAAGCAGTTTCTTCCCTTCAAGGTAACCAATTACTCTTACAACTTCTTTCATTCTTGTTCTTTCTTTGAGAAATGAACTGATGAGTCGAATTTTTTCTCTCTTTTAACTTGCAGGAATCGAATCGATTGCCATGGACATGAAGGACAAGAAGCTAACGGTAATTGGGGGTGTTGATCCAGTTGCTGTGGTTGCTAAGGTTCGAAAGCATTGGCCGAACTCCGACATCGTCAGCGTCGGGCCGGCCAAGGAGGAGAAGAAGGGCCCGCCGAAAGAACCAGTGAAGCCCCCCAAGAGCGAGAGTGAAAAGATGGAAGAGATGCTTGCATGGTACAAAAAGCATGGCTATCCTGGCTATGGTCCTAATTACTATGTGTATAGTGTAGATGAGAATCCTAATGCTTGTGTCATATGTTGAATGGATCAATAAATTTGAGAGTCTATAGAAAACTACATAGAATGTGTTATTCATTTTGGGGATTCACAATCTTTCCGCTCTCTTTTTCGTCTTCCTTCATTCCCTATTAATCGTTTCTTGACTTTTTGATGTCGATAAGTATATTGAGTTATGATCACATTGACATTTGAATCAAATTAGTTTGAAGGAAAAACTGTAGTTAAAATTGGAACTATTATCTTTACAAGTTAAAAATATGACATCGGTATAATCATACATCCCTGAATAAACTAATTTAATACAAACAAGGAGGGAGACGTTTCTCGTTTGGTATGATCCATTTAAATCTTATATAAATGAGGAGTATATTCATAATGATTAAATCATTATTATATAGCTATAGCTCAACTGTCATAAAGTCGTATTGATAACCATGAGGTTTGTGGTTTAAATTCTCCTCCCCACATATTATTAAAAAAAAAAATTATTTTCATTTTGTACTAAAGAAAAGATCATCGTTGCATCATCATTATTTTATGGGGAATTGTGTTAAATGGCTACAAAAAAAAGCGGTCTTGATTTTTGGCTACGGAAGTTTGGTCTTTGCAGGCGTGGCTACCGGAATAGTAGGAACTGTTTTCTAGATTTTTTTTGACATTTTTACCCCTAGTATATACGACTATAGACAAACGCCGTTAACAGATTTTTTTTGTTTTCATTCAGTTTCTCCCCCCTTTTTTCGGGATGGATGAATCCCGATTTAAAGGGAGTTCAGTTGGCGGTTTGTGTTCAAGTGTATAAAAAGATCTACCTATTTTTTTGGCTTAGGTTCAGCGTTTCCAACGATAAAAAAAAGATTTTATCCCTCACATTTTGCCCCTCATTATCCATGTTACAAAAGAACAACAATAAAAGTCGTAAGTAGCAGTACATACAGACAGATGACAGTACATATAAACTACAGCGTATATATAACTCATATGGGGATGGGACTAGGGTAAGTATGCATACACACAGGATGCATGCGGAACACGTATGTATGTAATACTATATACAGATATCAGTTATGGCATTTCATCAGGTATTTGCATTCAGGTGAACATGGTACGGGGGTTATTATGGTTGCATATAGCAACACAGACAAAGACAAAGTGTATTTTTATTGGGCATTCCAGACATACACGATACAGGGGGTGATTAACTCAAATACAGGGGGGATTAAGTGTATACACACACAAGTAGACACATTAGACCATTCCATGGATGTATATAATAGTACAGACAAATCAAAGCATTTTTTCTATTAGACATGTCAATGTGTACGCACACATACATATGAGTATACCACAAGCACACTTTTTCCAGAGAAGTTGTAATAACGATGAAATGGTATTTATCAGTACATACCACTCGGGGGAATGTAATAACGAAATCCTAAAATCTCGGGGGAACGTATCAGCTTGTTGCTAATATAAGGGAATCGGAATGAAGTTGTTCATGTCTAATAGAAATGGTATTTATCAGTACATACCACTCGGGGGAATGTAATAACGAAATCCCTAAAATCTTGAGGGAATGTATCAGTTTGTTGCTAATATAAGGGAATGAGAATGAAGTTGTTACCTTGGTTTGAATTTCTGAGAAATTGTACAGTCCTTGTGCAGAAGGAGAATCGATGGAGGATGTGGGGCAAGCAAGAGTCTCGACTGCACGGCGGAAGAAGGTCGTCGGCACGGCGGATGTGGGTCGCCGGCGCGATGCGAGAGGTAGGGATTGGGATACACTCTGTGTTGGGGGGTGGAAAATGGTGGGAAATGGAGGATTAAGTCTTTCAAGGGGGGGCAATGGTGGGAAGGGAGGGTTGTGGAAGATGAAGATGGACGGACGGGCTGGTGCATGAAGGTGGTTCTGGTGGGAGGGTGGGCGGTGTTATGACAACTCATAATTGCAGCAGCTAAGGTATCATAATTACTGTGTTCTTATTTGTTTTTAAAAATTTTCAGGTATTCTTAGTTGCAGGTAGTAAATCTTCCTATTGACAGGACTGTTGTTTCCGATTAATGGAGTTCGAAGGTGTTTCTCTCTACTGAAGGGGGTTGAACTTTGACAAGAAAAATGGCTATAAATAAATAAAGGAGTAAATACCTTTATTGGGGAAGGAGTACAAAGTTCAAGGTTCTTAGGTGCAGGTAGTAAATATGCAGATGGACAGGTTTTAGGTGCAGGTAGTAAATATGCAGATGGACAGGGATGTTGTTCCTGATCAATGGAGTTCAGAGGTGTTTTTCTCTACTGACGGGGTGGTTGAACTTTGTACTCATTGTCCGACAAGGTATTTACTCCTATTCCCGGGGAACAACTAGGGTCTTTGTACTCATTGGTGTGTCATAATTCCGGTTTCTTAATTTTTCAGCAGATGTGTCATAATTCCGGTTTCTTAATTTTTCAGAGGTTCTCAATGGAGTTCAGAGGTGTTTCTCTCTACTGACGGGGTGGTTGAACTTTGTACTCATTGTCCGACAAGGTATTTACTCCTATTCCCGGGGAACAACTAGGGTCTGGTACATTTGAGTTTCAAAATAGTTGTGTGTCTTTTTTATTTTCGTATTTTTAAACCTCCTAAAATGTCTCCAACTATTTTTAGGGGTGTTTTTTTATCTCTCTTAAATGATTTTGGTTTTAAACGTTAACAACACGTTACGAAGTTTGTTGAGGGGCATTTTTGTCTTGTATAATTAGGGAATTATTAATTAATAAATGGTTTAGCCATCTATTTAATTTACAAACGTTTGTAGCCATTTTTCAAGCCACCTTTTTATTTGTAGCCATTTTTCTTGTTGCCCCTTATTTTATTATTTTCAAGTTTGGGCTTTTTAAGTCAAGTTGGGCCTGCAGTCTTGTTAGACATAAAAGTGGTGACTAGAAATTTGTTGTTAGTCCCTTTCTTTAACATATTTAAAAAGGGTTTTCTAAATAAATAAACAAACAAGTACATAACCTATTTAAAAAGGGTTTTTTGTGTAGAACATTCACAAATTTTTATAATAATACATGTTGAAGAGATTTAATCTCCATTAGATTTGGTATAGAGCTGTCATTTATAGGAGGTTGGCTATAAAATAATACTATTATCACTGATATAGTTCTGGTTGAAGACATCGAGACCAACAAATAAACAATGTAGATCTTGGTAGAATAACTCCACTCCCTCTTAAAACATGAGAAGAAAAGAGAAGAGAAAGAAAAAAATCCCTTCTGTGGTAGGGTTTTTAATCTTTTTTTTAATATAATGTTTTAAAATGTGTATATATATATATATATATATGTTTTATTTTTTTAAAATCCATAAACCTTTCCCAACTTCATTCAAAAAAAAAAAAAAACTTGACATTTTTTTTTCGACAATATGAAGGAGGGGAATTCGAACCATTGACTTGTGGTTATCAATACAAAGTTATGCCAGTTGACATTATATATGGTCTAGAATTGGATTGGAATTTATGATAAGATCTATGACTTGGGATACGGCCAAAACATAGTAAATTTTTTAAAAGAAGGTCGTTGTTGAAATGGTGGGGCCCATGGAAATGCAAATTAAAAACAAAAATTTACAATATTCTGTATTTTGGGCTGTTTCTATCATTTTTCCATTAGTTTAATTTTTTGTTCCCGTTTGATAAAGATGGAAGATTTTAATATTGAATCAATTATTTTCAACTCAATTATTATAGTAATAGTATAAAAACATGTGTCAAATGTATAGAAGCCTAAATCTAAAAAGCATACAAAACAATAAAGAGGTCATTTCAAAAAAGTTATTATGGCTACTCTATAAATAAAGACTATAATGGTCAAATTTAAAATAAATAAATGAGTGTGAATGTTAGTCCATCAATTAATATATATCGTGGATTAAGAGAAACAAATCAGATGTTCAAATCTCCTACTACCTTCAAATATATTGTTGAACAAAAAAAAAATGTACATGTTATGTCATTAAAGGCTCAAAAGTCAAAAGTGGATGGATATCATCATTTCTAACCATCCAAAAACTATGGTGTTGATGAAAATAAAAAAAAAAAAAACAATGATACAAAGGAAAACTCTAATTTAAAATTTCTTCTCAAAAAAAAAAAAAAAAAAAAAAAACTCTAATTTAAAATTTAAAAAATATTTTTTTACTCTTTTTTTCTCACGATCACACTTCACCTTTTATCTCACCAATCAACTTTAATTTCGAAAAACATAGGGTCAACAATTACATATTTCTTAATTATATATGTCTAATGATTCATGATCTTTTTGAACTTCTTAAATTCATTTTAAATTAAAAAATATGAAATAAACATTTTTCTCTTTTAGTTTAACAATATTTTGAAGTCTATAATTCAAACTTCTGACTACTTGATCGAGAATACATATTAACTATTACTAAGCTATTCTCACGCTGAGTTTTTAAAAATTAATTGATCTATTAGATATAAAATGAAAATTTATGTAAGCAGATATTCTCACGCTGAGTTTTTAAAAATTAATTGATCTATTAGATATAAAATGAAAATTTATGTAAGCTAGAATTCTAAGCTTTCAATTTTGTGTCCAGTAGATTCGTGAATTTTTAAAAATTATTGAATAGGTCAAGAACCTATTAGATACAAAATTGAAAACTTAGGAACTTATTGGACATAGACACTTTTTAAGTTTAGGGGACCGACACAAAATCAAAATTTCAAGGGCATATTGGACACAAACTAAATAGTTTAAGAACCTATTAAACACTTTTTAAAATTATGGGACGAAATTGACACAAAAGTTTAGGGACTAAACTTGGAAAATTGACAAAAATAGACACTTTGGGTTTTGGCTTTAGAAAATGGACCCATTTTTTAGAAAAATGTTTTTTTGGACCCTTCGTTGATGAAAGTGATGTCAGCATGGGGTTGAAATTACAATTATACAACCATTCATTATAAATTTTAATCAATGAAATTTTGAACTTTTCGAATTTTTCCACCAACCTCCATCAATTTTTTTCACCAACGAATAAAGGAATTAATGCCAACCATTTCCCATGACCCAACAAGATTTTCATTTTACACAACTATCACATTTTTCAACTTTCCCTACAATTTTTGTTTTTCCAACTAAGAACACTTTGAATGAGGTATGCCATTTGTAAATATATTTCTTAGTAGAATTTGTTGTTGAATGAAATGGTTGACCTTTTATGTTTAAATGCAGGTATATTCTTCGATATTTCTTTTAAGTTCATAAGCATCTAAGTTAATCTATAATAGTGGGTTGGATTTCACGTTTTTTTTTTTTTTTTTTTGGTTAGTTTAGCGGGGTATTTTAGGTCCAAATCTCAGTTTAAATGAAAAAAAAAAAAAAAAAAAAAAACATGATGAATCAAATTGCTTAATTTTGATCCAAATCTCAGTTTGATTGCATAAAACTTGATCCAAATCACATGCCCAAAATCTCAGTTTGGGAGCTCAATCTTGGTCGAGATCTTGGCCAAGATCGAGACCAAGTTTTTGGACGGAGAGTAAGAAATCAAGGTTCAGACCAACACCAAGTTCTCCCTCGAGTTTTTGCAATCGACAAATCTCGACCAAGATTCAAATCTTGGCTAGGATTCTTCGGTTGCAAAAAAATTTAGCTTAAGTTTTTCCTTAATGTCATGAAAAAAACAAATTTATAATCCAAAACCTTGCCAATAAGGCTGAATTCTTTCACTAGCAATTCTTTTTCTAAATGACCCCTTTTGTCTTCTTTTTTAACAAATAATCTTATTGTTTCTATTAATTTTTGGTTGGTTCAATCTATTATGAAGTGTTGGTTGAGTTTATTTCTTTGGATTTAGCTTTTAGGTGTGTTTCAATTTGTGAAAATCACTACTTCACTATTGAATTAACAGCCGAGAGGATGAGGGAGATTATAATCGAGAGACGTGAAAAAAAGAGAGTAAAGGAGACAAATAGACGTGAAAAGGGAGGGGGAAAGGAATAGGGAGGGAGGTTTTAAGCGGAGAGCATTATGGACATTTCACGTATATTGGGGTCCCCAAAAACAATGATTTTTAAAAAAATGACCCATTTTCTAAAACCAAAACCTAAAGGGTCCATATTTATCAATTTTCTACTAAACTTATAATGTTTAACTCAGCTAATTAAGGGATTTCAATCCGAGATCGATGTTATCTTTCTCCAGGTTGAAGATTTGATCTCCACCTTCATATTTGTTTAACAAAAAGTAGGAATAATTAAACGGTTCATTTTAAATTAGCCCCCCTCCCCCCAAATAAAGATTCATTTTGATAAGTTTATAAAAGAAAAGCTTATCTATATTATTTTCCTTTAAAAAGTTATTTAAGTTCTAATTTCTAAAAATATTTTTAAAATCTTAGAAAAGTTTTGAAATTTTCTTAAAATTTAGTCAAGACTTCGAAAATCAAAACTGAGAGTATAAAACAAACAAAAAAAAATATACAAATTAACTTTAAAGACACTAAACATATTGTTCAAGTATTCAAAACATTTATTTCAAAAAAAAAATTATTCAAAACATTATTTATATAAGTGGGCGGTTTAAATCCCAGTCCAATTCATTGAACTAAGAAAAACACTAAAAACACCTTAGATAGAACTAGAAGTTTTGTATTTTATTTTTAAAAGTCGTTCTTATTTACTTTTTTTTTTTTTTTCATAATCAAACTAAAAAACCTCTTAAAATCTTAACTAAAATTTAAAAATTACTTTTAGAAAATTAAACATACTAAATCAAATCTTGTTAGCCATTAAACTCATCTTGACAAATAGAAAATTAAAATCAAATCATTTATAGACGAGGCTAATATTTGTAGAAATACCTATATATGTACAAGATTATAATTTTTTTCAAACGAAATTTAATCTGAAAATTTTACTGGTTTGTCATTGGTATTAATCTAATTTCTTTTAGGAAAAAAAAATATCCTTCTATCTTGTGCTACACTAGTCATAATTTTTTATGAGAGCCACTATTTTACATTTGATCTAGAAATAAACCTCACATATATAATTTTTTTAAGATATATATATATATAATATTTCAATTTTAAAATGTTGGAAGTGCAATCAAAGTCTCACATTGGCTAGATCGGCTTTTTTATGTCGAAAGTCCCAAAACTAGTTATTTTATAGCAGACAACTAACGCAAGCCTACTCAACAAATCTAGGGAAGATCGTGGATACATAAGAAAGTTAGTATCTCTATTGATATAAAGTCTTTTGGGTGAATCAAAAGTGGACAATATCATACCAATATGGAGATATATGCATGACAAAATATTAACTTGACATAAACATTACACTACCCGTCTATTTCTCACATCATATCATATTATACTCATAAACATGAGCATAAATATTCAACCGTCAAAACATCTATTTTTCTTACTTTTTACTGTGTGGTCCGAGGTTCAAATTCAATATTTAAACAGAAATTATGGGAAGTAGGTCTTTATAGAACCAATATTTCACAAATGTTTAGTTATGAAAAAAATTTCGACTTTGTCTTGGCTCAAGATTTTTCAGCTACATCTTCCCTATTTTACCCTTTAAAATTCTGCATATCAAAATTTGATTAATTTTTTTCCTTAATGAAATTTGTCATTAAGGCAATTGAATAAATAATTAATGTTATATCTTCAACCCTAAACACATTTATTAAATTTTCCAGCATATTAGGTTGCACACTGCTGTCAAACTAATTGCCGTAAAACACAAAAAAATCTTCAAAAAAAAAAAATGCCATAAAACACAAAAATTTCCTCTTATTTGCTGTCAACCCAACCCTTCCAATATGTTGTTGTGACCTATATTTGTCTATTTTTTTTTATTTTATTTTATGAAACAATATGATTAGCCATCCAAGTATATAGTTTGCATTCTTTTTTTCAATTTTTTTTATTAATATCTAATGACATAAGATGTTTATAATTTTATCTATTTATTCACATTAACCTTATTTACATCTAATCACTCAATTGATTTTTTTTTTTAGAAAATAATCACTCAATTGATTGTGGAATATAATATTTCTTAAAATATTAAATATATACCATGAATTATAATATATAATCAATATGTCAAACCCATTATATAATATATATTATCATTGTGTATTTAGTTTATAAGTAAAACGTCAGAGATAAATATATAAAAGGTGGTATATTGTATCATAAATATAAACTTAGAATTATATTTATAAACCTCTTTTTATAAAGTTCATAAATATAAACTTAGAATTATATTATATAAACCTCGTTATATAGTATATATACGACATGATTTATAAAGTCCATAAATGAATTTTTAGAATTATATTGTATCATAAGTATAAACTTAGGTTGTATATTTTATCTATAAATATATACTTAGATGAATAATATATAAACCTTATTAAATATTCAACATATATTTTTTACCGGTAATAATTTCATTCACATACGGATGGTGTATGGTGATCGTTGGAATGAGATAAATAACTATATTGATTATCAAATTTAAATTTAAAAAAATGCACAACGTTGTATTACTATTGACCATGAATATATTTTTCAGTATGAGATTGTTAATAAGACATGAAATATAACATTCATATAAAATATAATATCCTATAAACCATCTTATATATTCGTCGTCACCTCCAAGTAAGAGAACAATAACCCACGCAACTAAATTAACAAAATATCAATAACATGGATGATTATATATAAACCAGATTATATAATTTTTTATAAACTCAAATATACTAGACTAACAGTATATTTTTTTATAAACCACATCAACCTAATAACCATGAGCTAAATGATTTTTTATAAACCCACAACTAAATAAATGATGATCCAATTACCATGAGGAAAAAAATTAACAATATATTTTATATAATCCTTGTAACAATAAACCAAAATATATCTTCTGTGAATGAACTCCAACCGTTTCTCAAAAAATGAAAAGAAAAAAAAAAAAACACTCCAACCGACAACAAACCAAAGGTAATGTAGTCGACGGGCTGACTGTCTAAACAAGAGTAACGCCATCAGTAGCGTAGATGTCGACCAACGACGCTCGGGAGATGAGATGGCAGGAGCTTGAAACGACGTTCGAAGAATGAGACTGCGAGATTGGGCGTCAGCGTCGTGAGCTTCACCTGCGTTAATGTGAATGGGCAGCGTGAGCTGAAAAATTTTGTGATTAAAAGCAAAGCGTGAGATTTGGGAGATTTATTTGCGGGTTTGGAAGGGTTTGTTCTGAAAATCTTGGGAGAATCGAGGATTTATTTGGGAGGGAGAATGAGCCATTATTAGAAAGAGATATTTAATTATTTTATTCAACCATATTTGTTTTTTGTATTTAAATATAATATAATGGGTATTAATGTAAATTAACCTCTATTTTAGCTTGGACAAAGCTGAAATTTTTTTCAAGATTAGACATTTATGAAATTTCGATTCTAATTTGGTCTATCTACGTAGTTATCCGATATTTAAAACAAAACATAAACAACTTGCCCAGTTCTTCCAACAAGGACTTAAGCCACGGCCTGAGCGTCCTTTCAATGGTCGATCCAAGCAGGAGTCTGAATTATAAGACCCAAAATGGAAATGGTGTTTGAGTTTTCGCACACTCTGTTTTGTTTCTTCTTCATCTTCACTGCGTTTGGTTGACTGGTTCTTCTTCTTTACTGCTTTCCAATCGGTTATTGAGTCATCTGCTCTGTTTTCTTCCAAGCTTTTGCTAACAGAACGAGCCTCTATCTGCAGACAATGGTGCTGAAATGGAACTTTAGCGATGAGAGAAAGAAAGAAAGAATGAGGCCTTGTAAGCTCTCTCTTTGCACTGTTGACATGGTATTACTCCTGTGTGCAATACCATTTCAACATGTCCCATTTTAGTTCTTAAGCTTTTAGATTTATCCAATTTTAGTTCGAATGTGATCTCGAGTCACATAAGTTAGAAGAAGCATTAGAAAAGTTGATATTAAATAGAAAAATGATACTGTAATGACCAAAATGACTATTTTTTTTAAGTTCATAGACTAAAATAGATATTTTGAAATTTTAAGAACAAAAATAAAGCAAACATAAAAGTTTGAAGACCACATTTTAAAAGTTCAAGAACCAAAATTGAACAAACTTAAAAGTCTAGGCACCAAAATGAGATTTAAATCTAAATACCATGTCTATATAGTGTGGAAGAGAATCTTAATCCTTGTGTCATTTGTTGAATGGATCAATAGTCTTGAGAGAATAGGAAACTTGTTGGAATGTTTTCATTCTGGGGGCAAAACTCTCAATTCTCAAATTTATCTCTCATTTCCACTCCACCACCACTAGTTTTCCAAAAACTAAAAATCATAACTACTGTCTCTATGACAAAGATCATAATAATCAAACAGCCTTGAACAAACTAAATGATCCAAACGAGGAAGAAGAACAAGGAGGAAGACATTCTTCTGCTTTATAGGAAGGAAGCCTCCAATTACAGAGAAACAACATATTGAAAGAAGAATAGGGCGAAGAATGGGAGGCCAAAATGCTAATTTGTGACCTGTTTTTCTTGTTTGGAAGCACACTCATATAGTTACAATTCTTCAACTGAGTTTATGATTTTGAGAACAATTTGATGTGGCTGAGTTTAGGACAATCTTACAAGGAGTAAAATCTATATACAGCATTTAAATGTCGGGCCGAGCTGTTTCTTCTTCGGCGAGCACTGAGCAGGCAATTTGCTCTCATCATACAGGACACATCTTTCACAACATAGAACAGATTTTACACTGTTGGAAGAAAATGTCCTCCAAGCTCAATTTGAAGTGTTGGTAGTAGATGCTCTTGGTTGCTTGCTTCCATGCTCGGGCACCGGATGCTCGGCTGCAGGTCTCTTTGTTCTTGACTGCCATTAGAAAGACCAGGGAAAGTCGACAAGGAATGTGTGAGTGGTCTCACAAGCTCACCCATGTATAGACTGTATTTCATATCAATGCATACCAAATTCTTTACTAACCTTTTCTTCTGTATGCTGATAAATGTGTCGTATAAGTATATTTTTTGACTCGGTATTTATAACTGCAGTAAAAATCAGTGACACAGTATCAAGAACCAAGTTGTTTGGAGAATATGACAGCAGAAGGAGATGGAAACTAAAGCTAAAAGTGGAAAACTACCAACTAAGGGATATCGTTTGCCGATCAAGATACAAAGTTATCAGTATGGTTGGTAAAATCATAGCCTCAGCAGAGTAATGAAGAAACAATTTTTCTTGCTTACCCTGATCTGGTGGCGGAAGGGTTCTACTGTGGGTGGGATGATAGGTTGCAGGAATCATCTTCTACATAAAAATAAAACAGACTCAGCAGAGTAATTCCATCATCAACTTGTTCATTGTATAATAGAAAATAACTAATTCTTCTTGTTCTACTTTAATTCTTGCAGCTGGCAACTCCACTTGTAAAAATATGTTACATTATAGTGCATTTTAAGCTTTAATGAAAGCATTAAGTTGATCCAGACAGCTCTTCCATTCACATGTTCACCCAATCCACGGCAAATTAACAGGTGATGGCCACCCGTTAAGTGGCCTCCATTGAAATGAATTCAAAGATGGGTGATTATATCCAAAGCAAGCACAAGTTTGTACATACAATTACAAGGAAAAATTGGTTTTAACCTTGCTTCAATGAAAAAACTATTTGCTACCTGTCTTATGTCCAAAAGGATTTCCCTTCAGAGAAAGGTACGACATTTGGTAGCTTTAGTTAACATGGTGTTAGAACCTTCTCAATCAACAACTTCTCACTAATGTTTCTTAAAGTTGTTGATCCTACTGCATTATTCGATTGGGAGTTTTAAGCTTAAACCCTTGAAAATGAACTGTATACCACTGAAGAAATCAGAGAAGCCATGAACACGGCATATACATTTGCAGTATAGAAGAGATCCATGTCACTGCAATTTAAGGACTTCTCAATGTAACATGACTTTTCATTCTGGCTCAATGAACCTAAGGGCCTGTTTGGAATGTTTGGAATGACTTTCCAAATGCTTAAAAAAGGTTTTTTAAGTCCTTGGAATGTCATTCCAAACAGGCTCTAAGTATACTCAAAGGAAGAGGCAACTCAAATTGGTTGCAGGCTGCTCTAATTCCAAAAAGACTAAAAGCATGTTTGGGCTTCAGAATCGTCAGAAATTTGAAGATGACCTACATATTGGAAGTAAATAGATTCATTTCTGTGGAATGTCAGTAACCCAGTTATTGTTCCGAGCAGATTTTGTCCCCTCAGTATCATCACATTATAGTTAATTCTTCATGACTGAGTTAATGGAATCATTTCTTTCACAGGACTGACTTTATAAGTTTAGCATACCAAGAGAGAGTGAAAAGAAGAGGTAAAAAGTAAAACAAAAACATCATTTGATTCCTTGTTCTAAAAGTCAAAAACATCATTTGATTCCTTGTTCTAAAAGGAAAAGGGGTGGGGGTCAGTAAATTCCATCTTTGAGTGAGAAACGGAAAATTCATAAAATGTTACTACCCTCCCGCCGTATGATAGTGTACCCATACATCTTCATTTCATTCCAACAAAATATATGGTGTTTATGTGGGACAAGACAACATAAACGCGGAAATGGTAAAGTGGAAAGATAGAAAACTAATGAATTTCCATTATATTCTTCCTTTTTCAGGTTTCTGGATCAAAAACATCAATTGCTGAATTCAATTGTAATCCCAATCTACCAACTTAGCTAAACTAAGAACATACACGCCAAAATTCGAATAATTCAAGAGTTTCCAGATTCTAAAACGAGAACAAAATTGCACACATGACGCTCTGGGAAATTCAATCAAGACAACACCAGAAATCAGATCAATAATGCCAATGAGCCCAAGAAATAACAGAGCAAAGAAGATCAAGAGGAGGTTCAATTACATCACAATTCACACCCTACCTAAACGAAACAACAACTCGAGCAAATTCCCATTCAAACGAAACAAACAATCACCACGAATAGCGGAAAACACCAAGGATGAAGAAAACGAACGAAAGGTTTGAACGATTACATAAATGAATTACAAGAAGAGAAACAAAGGGTGTGAGGATTCCGCCATTATTGAGAACTTACAGAAGGAGTTGAAGGATCGGAGGGTCGGAGTTGGCTGAAGTTGTGAGGGTCGTATGACGGCAGATCACCGAGCATAGACCCCATGAAAATGCTGCTGAATGTATTTTGGATGTTCGAAATCTACAGAGGGAAATTTGTGTTAGAAAGAGAGAGAGAGAGAGAGAGAGAGAGGAGGAAGAAGAAGAAGAAGGAAGTAGAGAAGTGGTTTTTCTAGAAGCGAGTCATTAGGAGTCACAGCGCCATTGGATTTACAACCAGTGGATGTCCAGTGTATATCAATTTTATACTCAACTCCTCGTGGAGTAATAATTTTGGACAACTATTTTTCTTCATTTATTTATTTATTTATTTATTTTTGTTGGTTAAAAATTAAAATATTGTTTTAGTCTATGGAATTTGAGACTTTATTTTAATTTATTTATATATTTTCAAATGTCTAAGTCTAGTGTTTTTACCTTTCAATAAATCTTAAAATTAGTTTCCTTAACTTTTTCAAAAACAATTTTTTTTAAAAGTGAAAAACAATTTATTCTTCATTGGTCTTCACTCTATAAATTTTGAAAACATTTTCAAATGGTGTCTTTTCTTGAATCAAATTAGTTATTATCATTCTACCACTTTTGATAAAAATTAACTTTAAACTAACCATAAAAACTAATTTTAAGATTTAAGATTTATTATAAACGGATTCTTGGTAGAATTCTTGGATAATCAGGCCTTTTGGTTATTCACTCGCCTTATAAGAGCTCCCTCGATCTTATGCTCACCATGTCCCTTGTAGTAGGTGCTTTTTATTTTTGGGCAAGGGTACCCCAAGCCATTCTTGTAGTGGACCCAATCTCCCAACCACAATCAACATAAGGGGCTCTACCAGCGGTCCTCTGTATCTCAACTATAGCAACTTGGAGTGACAAGTTGTCGCAGAATTCATCTTCGAATTTTTAACACCTCAGATCAAGTTCGAAGATGATGAAGCTATCATTAAGATCAACAAGCAACAAACTCCAGACTTAAACCTGAATATGATGCTACCAATAATTGTACTAATCCACATATGTCTTTCTCTCATTCATCAGTACTAGTTATGGAGACAAAAACTAAACATTTGAAAGTATATAGACTAAAATAGGATGACCAAAGTACATGAACCAAAATTGTATTTTAATTACAAATTTATTCCCTAAAAATTTGAGGTTTGTGTCTATTTGATCCCTAAACTTTGAAAATTATAAATTTAGTCCATGTGCTTCTTAAATTTTTAAAATTCACGGATCTACTAGACGCAAAGTTGAAAGTTTAAAGATCTATTAGACACAAAATTGAAAATTTAAAAAACTATTAGACACGTTTGATAGATAAAATAGACACAAATCTCAAAGTTTATGAAGTAAAATTGTAATTTAACCAACATTTTTAATTTTAAGAAATTACATTTGAGTACTCGTGTTTTTTTTTAAGAATTATTTTTTGTGTATGTAGCAAGGGTACACACAAGTTGGATTGGATTGGATTAGAGAGTTTTTTAGACTATCCAAATTTTCAAGTTGGTTAATTTCCAAAGCTGATCAACCCTGTTTGAGAAAGCAACCCAACCCAACCCAACCCTTGTATTTTTGGATTAGGTCAAGTTGAGTTCACTCGGTTGAAGGAGATGCAAAGAGGGGAGGGAAGACATGTCGGTGGTGATACATGTACAAAGATGTAATAATGGCAGCAATTGGGACGAAGACATGACGACTGTGATGACTGGCATGAAGACGTGATGGCAGTGACGGCTGGCATGAAGAATGACAACGGCGACAACCGACATGAAGATGCAATGGTTGAAGATGCGAAAGGGGACGGCGACTAGCACAAAGAGGTGACGACAACAATAACTAGCGAGCGACGACGACTATAGAGCAACAATGACGGGCGAGTGACGAGGACGCGAAGCTATCAACTTAATGATGAAGAGGCACGACGAAGGGAGGCAAGGAAAGGAACACGAGCATTGAAAGCCTAAAATTAAAAATATATGTTATATAGAAAAACCAATTCAATTTAGGTTGAACTGGTTTTCTTTGCCTTGAACCTGAGAACTGAATCGAATTGATCGATTCTGAAAAAACTTAACCCAACCCAACTCTCAATTTTTTTGGTTGTAGGGTTTTTTGAAAACCCTTAGGCCCGTTTGGTTTAAGGTTTTATAGATGTCTGGGAATACATGATGTCTGGAAATACTATGCCTGGGAATAAGATTGCTGGGAATCAAAGATAACTGTGTTTGGTTGTGCATGAGAATGTCATAAGAACAAATTATGTCTGTATTTATTTTTTTATAATTAATCAGGTAAACTTTATGTAATTTTAATAAATAAATTCAAATTATTAATAAAAATGAATGAAATAATAATATTTTAATGGTATAAACCATGTTAATTTAACAAATTAAAATTATTTAATTAATTTTTTAATAAATATCTTTAACTACAATAATTTAATATATTGTATCCATAAAAATTAATTAGATAAATATTTAATAATAATATGATTATTTATTTATTATAAGGAATTCCAAAAAAGTAATTAATTGATTATAAATAATCGATAAGTAATTAATTATAATTATTGAAAAATGAATTTTTATACTAAATTCATTTAAATGATTTTAATTCAATAATTAAATATATTTTCGATAATATTAACTAATTAATTATAATTTTAGTAAATATGTAATTACATCCCTTTAATAAACTTGGATTAAGTATTTGTTTAAAAGTCCTAAAAAAATATTTATTTAAAAAAATTGAAATTTTTGATAAATTATTATTTAATCTAATTAAATAATTTATTATATTATTTTTAATTTAATATCCATTAGTTAATTAATTAACTATATTCAAAATAAAATTGCATATAAAAATAAAAAAGAATGGATGGGAAAAAAGAAAACTCATGTTTTTGCAATGACATACAAAACCCTTGCTTTATGGGCATAAATGACTGGGGATGCGTTATTTCCTGTGCCCACCTTAGAAATCTTAAAACAAACAAGGGTATTAGAAACCCTAGTCCATTCCCATCTCCAAAAACCTTGTACCAAACGGGCCCTTAGTATATATTGCTAACCTGAGCATAACTTTTCAGTTAAGGCATCTATTACTTCTCTTATCTATCGAAAGTTTAAATTCTCACTCTTAAATTTGTTGTACTAATTTTTTTTCTTATTTGTATATGTACTCAATTAAGTGAAATTTAAATTTAATTAATTCAAAGCATAAATTTGAATAATAGTAAAATTTAATGTAAATTTGAGAATAATCAAATTAAGAAAAGCATCCTTAGTCAAGAAGTTGAAGGTTCCTATCCTCCCACTCCATTTAAACTAAAAGAAATATAAATTTGTTGCGTTATTATTATTAGGAAAAAATACATTTTTAGTCCCCGAAGAACATGGGGTTCCAATCATGGGAGATCGTCAACATGTCCTTTCAAGATGGTGTCTCTTTTGGGTTTACCATTCTTAGATCGAATCCCATTTTTTTTTCTTGGACCAAATACCCGTTTGGGTTTATGGGCTCTGATACCATATCAAATAACATGGAGTTTTCCCCAAAACCAATTGACAATGAGTGGAATAACCCATATATATCTTATAAATTGTGAGTTCTCTACTTATCTTTTCAATGTGGGATCCTCAATAGAATATTCCTTTAAAAAGTGAAAAAATAATGTGATTCTTACGTAAAAGAATTATAATGATTACTTGAAGGAATTAATTTTCAACTCAAACCCCTTTCCCTTTTTCTTTTTGTTAATTATTGAGTTAAAACCGAGGGTTAAAATGTCAATGTCGACAGAAATGTCGAGGTCTCCATTTAATGGAAATATCGACAAAATGTCGATGTCAATGGATATTCCGGGAAAAATATTCAAAACAAAAAATTAAAAAAAAATATTCAAATTAACAAATAAATGTTTTACACTTTTAAAATAAGTTAAAATACTTATGATAAATATTATCTCCACATTAGTTACATTTTGTTATTATTTTGTTTACATTTGATCAATTTTTTACAATATAATGGAAATGTCGATTCACCCTACATGTTGATGTCGAACCCATGGAAATGTAGAAATGTCAATGGAAATGTCGACATGTCGATGGAAATTTAATACATTGGTTAAAACTAACTTAAATTTTTTTTCTTTATTCCCTTTTTCAAATTTGTAGACACAGTGTACTAAACAAATATGTACATACATTCCTTTGTATAAAAAAAAATATATGTACATACATGATGGGAGTTGAAATTGGAAACAACCTAAGGCTCGTTTGGAATGACTTTTTTAACTGTTTTAAAACTTTTTTTACACTTAAAAATGTTTTTTTAAAATACTTAGAAAATCATTCCAAACATACACTTATTTTTTTTTAAAGAAGATCTTTTTCTTTCTTTTTTAAATGCATCTTTATAGTTGTAGGTTATAAAGGTTCGAATCTTTGACTCATTGAAGAAAGTTTTGATGCTTTTGCTTGTAGAACTACCTATCTGATAAAAAAGGAGTTGGTTTTTATAACTTTAACATGTTTTTGGTTCAAGAATACCCTTATTGTTGTGGGAAATTACAAATAAAAGAGGAAATTGGAGAAAATATTAAGAAACAAACACGTAAACAATTAGGTTGAGGTGCGGGTATCTCGCACTCTTTAAGGAGATTCAAGCTCTCTGCGGTGTATAATTCTTTATCAACCACCGATGCAACAGGTATTCTCTAGTCTGTCCCCTCCAGGATATAACAACCCAACTGAAACGTTGTGTAGCTCAAACCACTCTACACTAAGAGGTTGAACTCAAAGCTCCACAACAAAGAACACCCCTCTTTTGGCCAATTGCTCTTAAAAGAGCAAATGAGAGAAATGTGAGAAAGTAGAAAGAAAAGAGAAGATAGGAATTGTTGTATGTTTCTTGTGTAGAAAGTGTTTGGTGTGAGAGGTATTTAGGATTTTCAAGATTTAGAAATTTAATACAAAACAAAAGTAACCAACACATGTTAAAACCAAAACTCTCCCACCAAATACGTTTTTCTCTTTTAAAATGAGAGAAAACTCTCCAAAATTAATTTCTAAGAAAAAAACTCATTAAATATTAAAATGTTACAACATTCCCCCACTCATTTTAATATTTAAAATAATCAAAATCAATTGGTCATAAGAAAGATAATTATGCATCATAAAGGTGTGACTCTGCATTGAACCTTTACTAGTGAAATAATAATCTCTACTCCAATGTTAGTAGTGGTCTCTAACTTGAACTCTAACACTTAAGGGGAAATAGAGGATTATTATCCACACATAATTATCCAGGTGTTGACATGAGCTTTATTGGTTAGCACGTTACGGCCTTGTGTTGATCCCAGTATTTCATGAGTGTATTTGAGAATAAGCCCCATATCCTCATAGAGAGCGACCCCACTCTCACACTCATATAGGTAAAATCTGTCAAGGGTGCTCCTATAACTATGACACCCCACTCATAAGAGCTACAGATCTTATTAAGAGTTTATTGAAAAACTCAACCTTCCATAATGTTATAGGATAAATGCCATTCACACCATAGGGATGGATTAAATATAAAGATAGTGCATTTTTACGACCACCTTATAATTCGTTTTTCCCTTTAAACCTAGTTCTCAAGATCTCTGATCACTAGGTGGGTATCCTTATATATGGCTCATGATAATTATAAGGGCTTCAACCTCATCCCCTCGATGTGTTCCAGACCCTTTCTCACTACAGGAAAACAAGTCTATTGCAGCGGTTTTTTTGCAGCGGTTTATAAAGTGCAACAAGGATTTATAAAATCGCAACGGTTTCTAGCAACATATAAACAAACCGCTGCTAATGTATGTATTGCAACGGTTGTTTTGCAGCAATTTTAAAATTGTTACAAGTCTATGTACAATTGCTACAGTTTTTTTAGCAACATACATACAAATAAGATCCCATTACTCAAATAAGATCCCACAATACTGTGTTTTCTTCTAATAGGTCTGGACTTACCGTTATAAAAACGATTTTTTACTCTACCAATTGTGGCAGTGCTATCACAATTTATTAAAATAGGAGGTATTGGTTTCTCCCATATTGGAATCTCATATAATAAATCTCTTAGTCAACTAGCTTCCTCACTAGCTGAAGCTAAAGCAATAAACTCTGCTTCAATAGTAGAGTTGGCAATAATTGTTTGTTTTTTAGATTTTCAACAAATAGCACCACCTCCCAAGGTAAAAATATACCCTGTAGGAAATAGAGAATCACCTGATAATGTATTCTAGTCAGCAACAGAAAATCCTTCAACAACAGCAGGATATTTTTTATAAAGTAAGTCACGATCTTTCGTTCCCAGTAAATATTTCATAACACGATCAATGGCATGCCAGTGTTCTTTACCTGGCTTACTTGTAAACCTGCTAAGAACTCCTACTGCATTTGCAATGTCAGGTCTAGTACAATCAGTTGCATATCGTAGGCTACCAATCACGCTAGCATACTCCTTTTGATTGAATATATTACATTCATTTTCAATAATGGGAAACAAGTGAACACTTGAATCAAATGGAGTGGACACATGCTTGCAATAAAAATAATTGTATTTTCTGAGTATTTTCTCAATATAATGTGATTGGTCAAGAAAAAAAACCCATCAGAGGTTTTAGTTATTTTCATACTCAGAATAAAATTAACCTCACCAAGATCTTTCATGTCAAAATGGCTCCTCAATAAATTTTTTGTTTCATTTATAACAAAAATATTTGAGCCAAAGATCAATAAATCATCAACATATAGACTAATAATAACATGCAAATCATCCCATGATTTATAATAGATGCATTTATCACATTCATTTGGTTTATAACCATTATTTAGCATGCAAGAATCAAATTTCTCATGCCACTGTTTTGGGGCTTGTTTTAAGCCATATAGGGATTTAGTAAGCTTACACACTTTGTTCTCTTGTCCATGTTCTATAAAACCTTCATGTTGTTCCACATATATTTCTTCTTCTAAATCACCATTTAGAATAGTTGTTTTCACATCCATTTGATGAAGGCTCATATCAAAATTTGCAGCAATTGCAATTAACAATCTAATGGATGTGATTCGCGTTACCAGAGAAAATGTATCAAAGAAGTCTAAATTTTCCTTTTGTTTAAAACCTTTTGCAACAAGTCTAGTTTTATACTTGTCTATACTACCATCCGGTTTCAACTTTTTTCTCAGGACCCATTTACACCCTATATTTTTACACCCTGGTGGTATATCAACTAATTTCCAAGTTTTGTCAGAAATTAGTGATTCCATTTCATTATTTACACCCTCTTTCCAGAAAATTGCATCTGGAAATGATAGAGCTTCTTGCAAAGAAATTGGTGTTTTCTGAATATTATAAACATAAATATTAGGACCAAAATCTTTCACAACTCTAGCTCTTTTACTCCTCCTTAATTCTACTTGAGAATTATTTTCATTATTATCACTAGGAGTAGAAGAACCAAACTTAGTAGAAGTTTGTTCAGAGTTTTGTCCCCCACTATTTCTTGACTTGAAAGGAAATTTTTCTTCATGAAAAATTGCATCACTTGATTCAAAAATCACGTAATGTTCAATATCAAGAAATTGATAGGTTGTACTATTAATTGCATATCCAAGAAAAACACAAGTGGTAGCTTTAGACCCTAACTTAGGTCTTTTTGGGTTTGTTAGCCTTACAAAAGCTAAACATCCCCCAAACCCTTAAATATCCCAAATTTGGCTTATACCCTTTCCACAATTGAAAATGTGTGATCTTTGTCTTTTTATGTGGCACTCTATTTAATACATGACAAGCAGTCAAAACTGTTTCACCCCAAAGATTAAAAGATGCACCTGATTCTAATAGCATAGCATTAGTTAGACCAATTAAGGTTATATTCTTCCTCTCAGCTACTCCATTAGAAGCAAGTGAATATGGTGGAGTAGTCTCATGAATTATTCTTCCCAATGATTCAACATATGAATTGAATTCAAACGATTCATATTCTCGACCTCTATCACTTCTAATTCTTTCAATTTTTCTACCGAATTGATTTTCAACTTCGAGAATGAATTTTTAAAAATTCTCAAAAGCATCACTTTTATTTTTCAATAAATAAACATGAGTATATTTAGAAAAATCATCGATGAAAGTGATGAAATATCTATTTCCTCCTCTGGTTAAAATTCCTTCAAATTCACATAAGTCTGTTTGAATTAACTCTAATAATTCGGTATTTCTTTCCACACTTTTATGAGGTCTTTTTGTAATTTTTGGTTTATTGCAAATTTCACATTTCTCAAAATTATTTTTTAGACTAGGAATTAATCCAAGACTAATCATAACTCCCACATATTTACTATTTATATGACACAAACGAGCATGCCAAAAAATTAAAGAAGAAAGCATGTAAATTGAATTGGTAGATGCTTTATTAATATTTTCAATGTTCAACTTGAACATTCCATCACAAGCATAACCTTTTCCAACAAAAATTCTCTTTTTAGTTATCACATATTGATCAGATTACATAGTTTGCTTAAAGCCAGCTTTATTAAGAAGATAACTCGACATTAAATTCTTCCTCATGGAGGGTGTATGAAGCACATCTTTCAACATTAAAACCCTTCCAGAGGTGAATTTTAATTCAACCTCACCAGTTCCCATAATTTGGGTTGTATGGGAATCACCAAGCATTATTGTTTTAGGCTCCTTAAAAGGAGTATAAACTTTGAACCAATTTTTGTCATAACAGACATGTCTATTGGCTCCAGAATCAACCCCCCATCCTTCAACACTTTGAACCATATAAATATCAGTAATCATAGCCACAAATGGCTCTTCGGTAACATTGGCCTGAGGTACAGGTTCTTGTTTCCAGAATCTGCAAATTCAAGCAATATGTCCACTTTTGCCACAAACAAAACATACTGATCTTGAGTGTTGAGGATGTACTTGGTTCTTATTCACTTGGCTTGGATTTTTCTTATTAGAAATGTGAGGTTTGTTATTCTTTTTCATATACTTCTTCTTTGGCTTTAAGTGACTATTTTTTGGAATTTGACCATCAGGTAAATTATCATTCGAAGAGATTAGATTTACCTTGGTGGGAATTCCATTGCCTTCTTGAATTAATGCATCTTGCCCTCTTGCCACTTTTCCATCAAAGTTTTCCTATACTTTCTTGACAGTTGTAAGAATATTATGATAATATAATCATAAAAATACTCAACAAGAAAACTTAAAAGAGATTATAGGTAAGTGTGCTCATCTTTCTCATGTTTATCAATTTTCTCAGGGTGTTCCATGAACTCTTCAATGTTCATGCTTTCAGTATCTATCTTCTTTGGGTTCTTTTTTGTGAGGACATAGGCCACCTTGAGAAGATTAAGGTCGAACAACACTTTTTTGTTCCATCTCTTAAAGTGTGCTCCCTTAAATCGAAAGGGCTTGTTGAGATCTCCAACATTCTCATTTTTGGTTTCTCAATAGTAGACTCCATGTTTGAATCTCTTTAAAATTGTTGGGGGAAATTACAAATAACAGAGGAAATTGGAGAAAATATTGAGAAACAAAACACATAAACAATTAAGTTGAGGCGCAGGTATCTCGCACTCTTTAAGGAGATTCAAGCATTCTACGGTGTATAATTCTTTATCAACCACCGGTGCAGCAGGTATTCTCTAGCCTGTCCCCTCCAGGATACAACAATCCAACTGAAACGTTGTGTAGCTCAAACCACTCTACACTAAGAGGTTGAACTCAAAGCTCCACAACAAAGAACACCCCTCTTTTGGCCAATTGCTCTTAAAAGAGAAAATGAGAGAAATATGAGAAAGTAGAAAGAAAAGAGAATATAGGAATTGTTGTATGTTTCTTGTGTAGAAAGTGTTTGGTGTGAGAGGTATTTATAGGATTTTCAAGATCTAGAAATTTAATACAAAACAAAAGTAACCAACACATGTTCAAACCAAAACTCTCCTACCTTTTTCTCTTTTAAAATGAGAGAAAACTCTCCAAAATTAATTTCTAAGAAAAAACTCATATTAAATATTAAAATGTTACAACACCCTTGTTAGAGAAAAGTTGGTCCCAAGAGTCTTTTTTTCCCTTAATTGTTTTAGTGGCCTTTTGAAGAGGTTGTGGGCATAGGGAATTGAATTGTATTTGGATTGTAGTAACGTTCTCTTTTATGCATTGCCCTTAGTGGTTGCATGTTTTTAAGCCATAGGTATAGTCAGTAAGGGTGATCATTGGTCGATCGGAGTTGATTTTGGATTCAGACGATCAATTTTGAAAGAGTTGGTTATGCTGATCAATCAACCACAATGACGGTTGATCGTTTATGGTCAATTTCATGAGTCTGACAAAGTGAACGAAGAAAGAAGATTAAAAAAAGGAAAAGAAGAAAAAGAAAGGAAAGACAGAGAAGAAAAGAAGAATATAAAACGGGAAGAAGAAAAAAGAAACAAATGAGATGAAATTAAGAAGAGAGGAAGAAAAACAAAAGAAAGAGGAAGAAAAGGAAAAAAAAAAAGGAAAAGTGGAAATCACAAAGAAGAAAATTAGAAGGAAAGAAGAATGAGGGAGAAACGAAGAAGATGAAAATAAAGAAGAAAAGAAGAAGAAAAAAAAGACATGAAGAAAAAGAGAAGAAAGGAGACTGACAAAGAGAGATTAAAAAAAATTAGTTTTTAGTGTGATTCTTTTATGTGTCTTACAAGTTTTTATTTAAAAAAAAAATTAATGTCGATCGATTTGGTCGATTCTCACCATACCAACAAGTCAATTCTGCTATATGCAAAACTATTTTGACTGATGCTATCAAAAAACGACCAACCGATGTCTCGATTGGCTCAATTTTTGACTTAGTTTTCCCACTCTTATGATCAAGGAAGTTGGTGGAATTGATAATAGTGATCATGCATTGCAAGGAAAACAATTGTGTTGAGTATAGGGAGCAAGTGTTGTTTCCAACCCTACCCCAACCGATGTACAGTGGCGGATCCAGGAATTTCATATAGGAGGGCACAATATACATAAAAATGTAATAAAAAAATTATGATTTCGAGGCTGACAAGGACCTTTTTGTAAATATGCTCTACGAACTTGATCTCGAATATTAAAACTATAATAAGAAATTTTAGCTCTT
The DNA here is from genome assembly GCA_036850905.1 of Luffa acutangula. Lineage (NCBI taxonomy): Eukaryota > Viridiplantae > Streptophyta > Magnoliopsida > Cucurbitales > Cucurbitaceae > Luffa > Luffa acutangula. The sequence goes on along the minus strand of CM072097.1, from coordinate 45,742,413 downwards.
AAACCAGGATCTGCAGGTAGCTCTCCTAAATTAACTTCGGTAGAAGATCTATCACTATCAGAACTAGTATTACTTTTCTTTCTTGGAGATGATGACTCTGTTGTTGTTATTGTTTTATAATATCTCTCCATTTTTATTTCGAATTAAGTCTACACAAATATTAATAAAAAAACATTAATTACAATTCCCTAGATTAAAAATTATAACAACTAGAATTAAAAAGCTCATAAGAATTAGAATCTTACTTGTCGTGTCAACTGTCAAATGATGGTATGATTCCTGACGACGAGTGACGAGGACTTATATCTTATAGTGTTAACTCTGAAAATTAAAAAAAGAAATAAACACACAATATCAAATTAGGTAAATAGTAAATGATAATTACATACAAATAAAAAACAAACAAACAAACCATACCTTTTGGCTTTTCGATAAAGTTGAAAATTTAAACTAAACTAAAAGTTCAAAGACGGCTGATTTGGAGAAACATTACTGCTGGATTTGGAGTGGAGAAACAATAATATTTGACCTAATTCGTGCGCCGATTTTGGAAAAATAATGCACATGTATATGGATTTCGGAAAAAGATGATAAAAACGCATTCATCATGGCTTGATACCAAGACCTCGTGCATTCAAAGTACCCCCAACCAACGATCCAAGCACTTTTTATTATACTCATAACGATTTTTCTATATTAATATTATAAAAGTTGATTTATATTATATTAAAAATATAAAGACGGGATAATTTGAGGGGGGCACGTGCCCCCGGCCCCTTAATAGATCCGCCCCTGCCGATGTACACTTTGCCTCTCCATGGTTGTATGGTAGTTTTCAATTTGGTCTTTACAAATTAAAAAGTTTCAATCTAGTCCCAATATATTTTGTAGTTAAGACTTCATAAATCTCTTTCTCAATACTATACTATATTGACTTTTTTTTTTTTTCTCTTTCTGCATAACAATGAACTAATGCATGTCACTTTGTACTAGTTGACTGAATTAGTGTTTAAGATTGAAAAATATAGAAGAAAATATGTGGGTTTTTTGAGAAAGTAAAATACAATCTAGAGACAATTGGTAAGGTTTAACTACATTTTAAGCGACTAATTGAAACTAAGACATACCATTAAAGACCAAATTGAGACTAACAAGAACGCTAAGTTAAAACTTCTTGAATCACTCTCAAAACATCATGTTTTTAGTCTATAAATCTGGCACAAAATGTCATTTTAATTTTTTCTCATGGTCTAACAAATGTTTGAAGCTATGTGTGATAACTAAGCTGTAACCGCAACCTACTCTGTGGTACGCTGAAGATGTCAAGCCAAACGCGAGTTTCTTCCGAGGATCTCTAATCTTGGCGGGTTAGAAGATGAAGAAAAAGAAAGAAAGAAGAAGATGTGGAAAGAAGAATGAGTGTTTTAGAGAAATAGAAATGGAGAGGGAGGAGGAGAGAAGAAAAGTGGGAGGGGAGAAGGAAGAGGAAGACAGAAAAAATGATAAAACAATATTCGAAAATGGTTAGAAAAAATTATTTTGAAAAACTACGGTAATAACCATTTCGTTTTTTGTTTTTGGTTTTTGAAAATTATGTTTGTTGTTTCCTAACGTCCCTACCATGACTTTCATCTTTGTTAAGGATCCATTTGAATTCCTAGCCAAATTCTAAAAACAAAAACAAGTTTTTGAAAACTATTTTTTTTTTTTCAAAATTAGACTTGGTTTTTGAAAACAAGGGAAAGAAGGTTGATACTAAAATAAAGAACTTACAAATGAAAGTTGGTGTATATAAGCTTAATTTTTAAAAACAAAAAACGAAATGGTTATCAAACGGGACCTACGTTAACCGTGTGTTTGGTAACTTTTCAAGTGTTTAATTTTTTTAAAAAAATATATCATTTTGAAAAAAATTATAGTGTTTGACAACTACTAAAAATGACTTATTAAAAAAATGAGATTGAGAAATAAATCATTTTGAGAGAAACACTTCAAATAAATTTTTTTAAAAAAAGTTTTTTGAAGTATAATAACTTGTGTATAAGACATTTACGAGGAAATGTAACCAAGAATAGAAGTGTTTAAATTCTTTTTTTTTTAAAAAAAAAGTGTTTAAATTCTTTTTTTTAAAAAAAAAAGTGTTTAAATTCTAAACAATTTTTATACAAAATGTTTCTATGCATTCACATTTAAACTAAAAGGTATTCCAAACGTACGGACGATCCTAAAATATTCCATTTAGGCACAATTTTTTTTTTTTTTTGACAATATGTGGAGAAGGGGGATTTGAACCATAGACATTTAGGCACAGTTAGTCTCTTCGATTTCTTGTGTTTGAGAGTATAAGAAAAATAAAATAAAATAAAATTTTGGGTTCCCAATTGATTGATCACAATTATTGCAAAGCGGTAAACATGGCCTAAAATCTATATTCATATGATGTGTATATCTATATTTATATCTATATCTTACCTTATCTTACTATTTTATTACCTTAAAAAGTGGATAAGAAGAAGAATTATTTTTGGACTATTTTGTTCCTTTGCCATTAATCATCAAAGTATGAAGATGAAAAAAAAAAAAAAAAAAACTTGTTTGGACAATGTTATCTTTTGTTTTTAAGATAATTAACAAAGGGCATGTTTGGTAAGCAATCTAGTTTCTATTTTATGTTTTCGAATTCACTAAATTAAGTGAATATGCGATTGTCAGATGTGTTTTTAAAAACTGTTTTTGGATTTTGTTATCCAAATAGTAAAAAAATTGAAAACACTTTTTTTATGTTTTCAATTTTAAAATGCAAAATTAAATTTAAAAAAATAAAAATTTAATAAATATAGTCTTTCATGTTATAAACTCAATTATTTTTATTAAATTAAAATATGTATAATATAATGTATTATAAATTATATGATATGGTAAAATAATAATTATACAAAACTTCTAACATAGAACATATTTATAAATTAATTAATAATAACTTTCAACTTAATATTTATTTGATGACTACAACTACAACTAGTCTATGGTTTATAATTTGTTTTTAAAAAAAAAGTTTATGGTTTATATATATATATATATATATATATATATATATATTTGAGTTCAACAACATTTGGGGGTGAGAGATTCTAACTCATGACCTATTAGTCATAAGTACATACTTTATGTCAATTTAGTTATGCTCTTGTTGGCAGATTATGGTATATAAATATATTATCAAACATATTTTGAACAATTGTTTAAATTGTGATCTAATTTCTAATGTTGTCAAACACATATGTGAAAACATTTTTTTTTTCTAAAAAAAAAAATATGTGAAAACATAAAATACACAACTCTGTTTTTATTGAATCTTTGTTTTCAATTTTTTTTTTCAGATCATCAACCAAACGCACCCTAAATTTTCTTTATTAAATTAATTTAACATAAAAAAATGAATAATTAAAATAAATCTACTCACCACCCATATTTATGGAGTTTCATTCTTTCTTTATGTTTGTTCTTTTTGTTTTGTTTGCTCTCAAAGTCTTTCAATCTTCATAAAACATTTCAAAGTGTTGTTGAGGTATATTCAAATTGCAATGGATGCATGTGCTAGTCGGATCTTAGGTTTTTGACATTACAACTCCTCTTTGATGAAGATGAATAATTGTTTTTATATATCAATTTTTGTCAGTGAGTAGATTTATTTTAAGAAATGTGTGTATGTATCTTGATTTTTTTATTACTATTTTTTTATTGTTCTTTTATAATTTGTGTATTTTTTATTAATAAAATTTGCCAAAAAAATAAAATTTTATTGCATCAATTACAAACTTATGTTTTTTTTGTTGAGAAAAAAATAATGCAATAACATAATGTCTCACAAAGTTTTCAATTAATTATAAATAGTAAACTAATAAATTAATTAGTTATCAATAATAGGTTTCAAAAAAAAAATTAGTTATCAATAATAAATTAAAAATTAATTAGCGAGAATGAATTAAAAATTATTTATAACAACAATTCGTATCAAATTTAAAGAGTAGGAATACAAATAGTTGTATCATTTCATTCTTTAAGAAGTTAAAATATATTTTTTAATTATAATATGAAATCAAATTAGTAACTTAATCGAATATTTATTAAGGTGAAAATGGTTAGTATATAACAAAAAGTTGGCTTAAAAATATTTATAATTTGTAATAAACAAAGTAATAACAAAACATTGAGTTCGAATACGTGACGTGGAATTTTCCTACCACAAGCGCACGTGTCAAGTAATAGTAAAGTGATTTTTGAAATCGAGTGTCGTCCTCTAGATTGGATTTTTAATCAATTTTAATTATCGAAAATAGTCTTGTCCAATTTTATTTAGGGAACCAAACGACGTGAGAAATAATGGAAATCTAACACAAAACAATAAAAAGTGTGACAATCAATTGGAGACAACGGTCTTAGGGATTTGATTTCACCAATTGGGATTATGGATTAATTCATGGATGTATGACATGCTATGATTCATAAATCTTGGGAAACTAAAATCGCACATATCTCTCCTGAGCATACATGATTCTCCCACATGCAATGAACCCGATATCCCTATCTAAATTCATTAAATATGCAAGGCATTAAGGTTAACCTTTTTAATGATTTCTAGAACTATTATTGTTGATGGTCGATTTTGGCCAGAAGATCTCACCTGACCTTCACGTGTCACCAACGGTAAATTTGTAGTTTAGGGGGGAAGACGTGGCCTGCAAGACAGTAAACCTGCACACCGGTGTGATGCTCGCCACACCAGCTCCGATGCTTAAGTCAGCAAACAGAACGGTAGGGCGTGGAAAAGTAAGAGCAAGAGGAGAAAACAGAGAATAGAGAGTAGAGTTTTGGGATAGAATTCAGGATCCCCTCTTCAGTGGCGAAGAGGGATATAAATACCTGTTCATCCTCCTAGCCTTTTTGGGGTTTCGGAGGCGTTTTAGGTCAAACCAGGCGAAACCGGGGCATCCAGAGGCGGTGGGGACCGGACGAGACCGAAAGGGCTCGGCCCGTGCGAGCGGGCCGAGGGTCGGCCTCGGCCCATGGCCGAGCAGGGGGTCGGGCCTAAAACCCGACCCCTTCGGTCTTGGCCCGTCTCACTTGCCGGTTTTGCCCCCTTGGTCCATCTTTCAGCCCGATTCCTCCCCGGTTGTCCTTGTCAGCTCCTTGTATATCGGGGTAGTCCAAAATCACCTATAACAATTATCTCTCGATTTCTAGCTAAATCCTAGTTATGCATAATGAATTCTAAGCTAAATCCTCTCTCCCGAGTTAGATTTAATCACAATCAACATTCAATTCATGGCCGGTAAATTGAAAGCATTAAACATACATTATGCATAAATGAAATCAATAACATAAAACCATAAAATCAATCCATAAAGTGCCGAACGGCTACATAAATCCCTAAGAATTAAACTTAGCTACATATAATCCACGTTATAATATCAACTAAGTCTAAATAAGCCATAAAAACTAACTAAAGTAAGGGAAAAGAGAAATAAACGCTAGGTGAGCCGAGACCGCACGTTCTCGTCACGATCCCCACGGGCCAAGCCTTCAATCCCAACTTTCTCCACTTGGTACAACTTCAAAAGAGGCTAATTTTCTCTATTTTACGGCTCCAAATTGTCCAAAAGAAGTCCCCCAAAAAGCCTTAATCGCAAAATATAAATATGGAAAATTTTGGTCGTAGCGTCGCGACACTGTGGGGGTAGCGTCGTCGCGACGCTATCACGAAATTACGAATCTAGAAATTTGCCGAGAGCATTGCGACGCTATGATTTTTTTTTTTTAAAGAATGAAAACTCCAAATATAGAATGTCAACGTCGAAACACCCAAAGAGCAGTGTCTCGACGCTGGTCTGCGGATGAGCCTATCTTCAATCTTCCAACTTTGATTCTTTTTCATTCTTTGGCTTCTTTTCGCATCCCGAACATCCAATTGGCTCAAAACTATATTTCCTACAAATACAACACATAAATGCATAATTTTGGCCAATAAATTATAAAAGACTAGCTAAATTAATTAGGGAGAACTAGATAGCTATGCGCTCTATCAATATGGTAAAAAAAACCTTATTTAAAAATAAAAATATGAAAAATACATATATAATTTTAATTAATATTTTAAAAATAATAAAATGTAACCTAAAATTCATTAAGGGTGTGGTATGAGATAATTCAATTTAAATGTACCCATACAGATCAAATGAATGGAGGTGAAAAACTAGAAAGTGAAAAGGTTTATCTCTCCCCATGTCAACAAATTAATTCTAAAATCAATATTTTTATCCACTTATATTTAATTATAGGATTTGAAAAGTTTTTGGAATGTCAAAATTTCTATTATCCTTTCATTCCCTGAAATTCTAAATATTTCTCTCCCACACATTTCCACAACCATTTTAAAATTCTATTTTAAGAAAATTAAGATAAGAAAATAATTATTGAAAAGGATCAAAATATATTCTAATAATAATTAAGAAAATAATTAAGATTTTGATGAAGTGAACAATAAACATAGAAAAATTAAATATATAAAAAATAATTTAGATATCATTTCTTTGTTAAAAAAAATTAGGTATCATTGTCTATTGTCATAAAAAAAAATCATAACTATTTATATATAAACCACAACTCACTTGAGATATTTCATATATTTTTAATTTAATTTATTAATATTTTTAATATATATTTTTTAAAAAAATACATTAATATTCAATAATAAAATAATTTATCAATTTGTATAAATATAAGAAATTTATCAACTCTTTATAAATTTAAAATACATATTAATTTATGTTAGATAGATTTTTTTGAATGAATATAATCGATATTTATCGATATTTTTTTTTTTTTGAGAAAATATAATCGATATTTGTATACTATAAAATAAAGTAAAAATCCATATATGTTGATGAAACAACGGAGTTGTGCATGAATGTTAACGTATTGAGTGACCATGAGGCAGGTGAAGAGAGTTTATGGCAAAATTTAAAGTTTTTCACTTGGGGATGAAAATTTTCGACTAGAGTTTGAAGAAGAATTGGCAGAAAAATCACTACAAGTGGTAAGGGTCCGTTTGAAATACATTTTAATTTAAATGTTTTTCGAGAATGCATGATTTAAAAAAACATTTTGTATAAAAATGGTTTAAAATTTAAACACTCATATGTTTGGTTACATTTCCTCATGAGTGTCTTTATACACAAGTTAGTGTATACTTAAAAACTCTTTTTAAAAAAATTGGTTTGAAGTGTTTCTTTCAAAATTATTTATTTTTCTAATAAATCATTTTTAATGGTTGTCAAACACTAAAATTTTTTCAAAATGATTTTTTTTTTAAAAATTAAACACTTAAAAAGTTAAACCAAACACACCCTAAAACACGAAGAAAATTGTGCTCTGTATTTTTTTCTCTCTAAATTTTTTGTCTCTCCTAATTTTTTTCTCCTATATATCAATAACTTTTGTTTACCACCTTTTGCTTTTTTTTAGTCATTAGATGGTTTTAAAATCTCTTTTGAAACAAAACTTTAATCATTAAAAAACATTTTAAATTAAATAAAAATCTCTTTTACACATGTGGAACCAAATATTAAAATAATTAATAATTGAATAATTTTAAAAAAGAAATATAATTAAACCATAGGCTTTAAAACACTTATTCTATAGTCACTCCCAACCATGTTCTCAATCATTCAAAGTCAAATTTATATGAAAATCACTTACAAAAATGTAAAATCAAACATTAAAATGATCATATGATGATCAAATTTAATAAATAAATTATAAACAAATCATTTTTTATGAATTCACTATTTCTAAAATCACTCTCAAACATACCTTAATCCAACCGTAAATGGAAAGAATTGAACAACCAACCATTTCATTGCATTGTAGTCTCGAATCAAAGTTTCTACAAGCATATGTCTTATACATATAGAACAACAGGATATTTTTTTTTTTTTTTTGAATCATTTTATTTTACTAAGGGAAATAGTAAAGTTGATATACCCAATCTCCTTTTTCGACATCTCATCTTTAATAATTTTTCTGTACCTATAAAATAATTCCTCAATAATTGCTTCTCCAAAGTGAGGAAGCAAAAGTGGTTCAGTCACAGATCTCATGCATTTTGCAATATTATAACTACTGTCAATAAACACAGTTGGTGCATCGAATTCAGTATCGTCGAAGTTCCAATTAATTCTTGAGAGTTCAAGGTGTTTAATGGTGAAACTTCCTTCCTTTAAGACCTCTGCTTCTACTTCCAATGGACATGGTAGGAAATTTGGAAAATTGAATGTATCGATTTTTTCCTCATCCACGATCCCCTGTGACGATTCACAACCCACACAAAAAATAAATAAATACAAGTTTGAATTGCATTTGAACAATTTGTTTAGTGAAAAAAGTAGAAGATTTTAGAAGATTTTGCATTTTCACCTCATCAACCATGCTATTGAGAGTTGAATTCAAAAGTTTAAAAGCATAACAGTAATAGTCTTCATTTGATTGATATTCATCTGTTCTTCCTAACATTGTAAGAACCATGCATCCTCCTGTTACTACTTCTTCTGCACGACACTTCAAAAATAATGAAAAATCCTTTTGAAATTGCTTATAAAAGCTTTCAACCACATTCTTTGGACTTGTATTATCTATGAATATGTTCCCTTTGTTTTTGAGCTCCATCCCTTCAGGAACCTAATGCATTGGATTTCACTGTTAATTATAACAATGCAATTGATGGGATTTTTTTCAGGAGAATATAAGAATTTAAAGATCACCTCGTCGATGTTAGATGATCGATTTAATTATTATGCATTGTTAGAGGGGATTTTCTAGATAATAAGATTTTGAAACTCACCTGGGAGAGCCAGTGGAGACTGTAAGAAGAATGAACAAAATGCAAGCTTTTGTTGGGAAATAGTCTGCCATAAAAAGAACCAGGCACGCCATTGAAGAAACATGGACCAAAATCAGCTCCAATTTGGGTCTTCAAATTTTCCAAAAAACTTGGCAACGATCTAAAAATGGCATTGAAATCGTTTGCAGGGAGATCGTTGAAGAAAATTTGATATTGGAATGGCTTCTTGTGAAGCTTTTTATGAATCTTCTCTACGTGTTTGATTAAATTAGAGACAATAATAAGAGTGTTTGGTCCTGAAGAACAACCCAAATCTACCATGGTGAAAGTGGTCAGAATTTTTTTACTACACAATTCTTCAATCGCTTCCTTTATGATTGGCCATGCTATCGATATTGCCTTTTGCTAATCAAATCAAAATGAAAAATAATTATGATTATAGTAATGGGTAGCTATTTAAGGTTTGATATTTGAAAATATAGCAACTTTTAAAAAATATAGTAAATATGAAAAATTCATCAATGATAGATTTCAATCATAATGTTTATATCGATCTATCAGCAATTAATTGCAATTGTGATTAAATACTATAGTTTTTTTTTTTTTTTTTGAGGAATTAAATACTATAGTTGATAGACTTCTATCACTAATAGACATTAATTTTGTTATATATTTGCAAATAATTTTGACAAATCTATTTGATAGACTTCAATCACAATGCATGTAGTCTATCACTAATAGAATAGTCTATTAGCAATAACTACACTTGTGCAAACAACCCAAATATAGAAAAGGTTATTAATGTCAAAAGTATTAAAAATTATTAGGTTAAAACTTTTAACTTAGGCCCTCTTTGATAACCATTTCGTTTTTTGTTTTTTTGTTTTTGAAAATTGTGTTTGTTTTCTCTCAATCTTCCTACAATGATTTTCATTTTTGTTAAGGAGACATTTGAGTTCCTAGCCAAATTCCAAAAACAAAAACTACGACCCCGTTTGATAACTATTTGGTTTTTGGTTTTTGAAAATTATGTTTGTTTTCTCCTAAATTCCCTACCATGGTTTTCATCTTTGTTAAGGAACCATTTGAATTCCTTGCCAAATTTCAAAAACAAAAACAAGTTTTTGGAAACTACTTTTTTTGGTTTTCAAAATTTGACTTGGTTTTTTAAAACAAATAAGGAGGTAGATAATAACACAAAGAAACTCATAGATAGAAATAGGTGTGTATAAGCTTAATTTTCAAAAACCAAATGGTTATCAAACGGGGCCTAATTTTTTTTGTTTTCAAATTTTGGCTTGGTTTTTGAAAACATGGCAAATGATGTAGATAAAAAACAAAGAAGCTTGTGGGTAAAAATAGTGTTTATAGGCTTAATTATTTCAAAAACCAAAACCCAAAAAACGGCCCCGTTTGATAACCATTTATTATTCTAATAATTTTAAAAGAAATGCAATTTTAATTTTTTTTAAAAAAAAAAACTCCCAGATTTAGGGGCCATAATTTTTTTTTCCTTTTATATATATTAAAAATGTTCCTCTTTTACTATAAAATGTTCTTTGACTTAGAGGTTTGCTCTCCTCCTCTAAATTGCTAAAGACCCAAGATAATAATCTATATAGATATATATTTATTTATTTATTTTATACCAATTTCAACCAAAAACTCTATTTGTCAAGTGAGCTTAGCTGAATGGTAATTGGCATGTACCTTCGACTAAGATGTAAGAGATTCGAATCCCCCATTCCCAAATGTTGATGTACTCAGAAGAAAAAAAAAACCTAAAAACTTTATTTTTTACATAAATAATTAAAATTATCCTAAAGAAAATCTCATAAATAATTAATAATTTAAATCTAATTAGAATATAAACAAATATGAAATAAATAATAAAATATATTTAGTTTAATATTTTTTTAATCTTTTCTTAAATTTATTTATTTTTCTTGATATTAAATATAAATAAATAAATAAATCTAATTTTGCATATTTCAACCTAAATTTGTATTAGAATATGTATTAAAAAGGCTAAAGTGAGAATAGGTTAACATTATTAATTGAGATATACTCTTAAATGGAATGAGACTCAAATTATAGAAACCAAATTTTTTCAAAAAAAAAAAAAAATTATAGAAATCAAAATTATATTTTAACCAAATTAATATTTATGTGTTCAAACTTAAATTTGGTATTGGGATTCATTTCTATTTGGTTCCTATATTTTAGGAAACTAACAATTTTGGTCTTTTATAATTGAACTTAGTTTATATTCTCTCTCAACAAAAGGATATTTGAACTTAGTTTTTCTACTAATGATTTTTTTTCCTTTCTCTTGTCGAAAATGACTTTTTGTTCTTATAAATTTTATCATTTGTATACACCGAGATTATTAATGAGAAATAATTATATTAAATTAGTTTTTCTTACCTAATAAAATTTAGGAAAAAATACACTTTTGGTCCGTGAGATTTTGGTTAAGTTTCATTTTGGTCTTTAAGTTTGAAAACTCAACATTTTAGCTACGTTTGGATTGGATTTTGTTTTATTTTAATCCGTCCAATTTTCCATTGGTTACTAACAAATTGCTAATGTGACACTAAATTTTTATTAAAAAATTATATATTTTTTTTAATTTTTATAATAAAAATATATTAAATATAATAAAAATATTATTGTTTTTTAATATTTCTTCTTCTTCACCACCACCAAGCCGTCGGCAACCATTGGTGACAATTTTTTTCTCTTCTTCTCGTTTGTTTATTCTTTTCTTCTTTTCCTTTTCTCTCTCCATGTTTTCTCTCCTCCCTTTTTCGGTGCTGGAAAGGTGGTGGTGTTGAGGAAGAAGAGATGAAGAAATAAAAATATTAAAAAATAATAATATTTTTATTATTTTAATATGTTTTTAAAAATATTTTTTTAATAAAAAAGTTAGTGCCACGTCAGTAATATGTTAGTAATTAATGAAAAATTCTACGGAGGGACACAAATGAAATGAAATCCAAACCTCATGGGCTAAAATGTCGAGTTTTCAAACTTATGGACCAAAATGAAACCTCTAACCCAAACCTGAGGACCAAAACTGTACTTTTCCCAAAATTTTACCAAACACATATTGATGTTTTCGTACTATATATTGTTTTCCACAACTATATATTGTTTTCAAGTTTAAAGTTTTTAAGTTGGATCTTAGCTTTCAAATATAGTAAAAATAAGGATAATTCATTTTTATTTTCTGCCAACAAGAACATGACTCAACTGGTATAAAGTTTTTAGTCGATCAAGAGATTCGAGGTTCAGTCCCCACCCCTTCATGTTGTCCAAACAAAAAATCATTTTTATTTTTTATTGAATTCTTTGTTTCCGGAAACAAAATTTTAAATCAGAAACCAAACTGGGCTAAACTTTTTCCTTCTTTTATGACAGTTGCTAACGTAGGTTGGAGGTAGGGGTGAGCAAAAAACACTCGAAAACAAAACCGACCGACCGAAATTGATCAAACTGACTTCGGTCGGTCGGTTTTTTTATAGGTTCAATCAGGGTCAGTTTTACCCTTGGTAAAACGACCTGTCGATTAGTCCGTTCATCCAAAATAGGCGAAAATCGACTGAACCAACCGACACTAAAAAAAAAAAGCTGATGTAACACACGCTGCTGCCAACATTAATGCTGGCAGCTTTGGTGCCTTGGGGAGACCATCCGTCGACGGTCTTCCCAAGATTTTATTTTTAAAAAAAGTTTTATTATTTTTTTTTTCAAATTTCAAATTTTCATTTTCTTCTTTCCTTTCTCATTTCTTCGTTTTTCATCCTTTTTTTTCTTCACTTCTCTCTTTTATCTCTAAAACTTCTTTGTTTTTTTTTTTTTTTTCGTTTCTTCCTTTCTTCTTCTTTTCTTCCTTTTTTTTCTTTCTTCTTCTTTCCTTTTCGTTTGTATCTTCTTGTTGTTCGTGTTCAAGACCTTTCTTCTTCCTTTTTTTTCTGGTTTTTCTTTATTCTTCTTTTTTTCCCCTTATTTCTCTGTTTTTTCTTTCTTCCCTTCTTTCTCCATTTTTTCTTTCTTTTTTCTCTTCTTTTCTTTTTAGTTTCTTCTGGGCGGGATTCAAACGTTTTTTTCTTGATCTTCTTCTTTCACTCTTCGCTGAATTTTTTAAACCGATCACAACCGACCGACCACATGTGTAGTCGGTCAACCGGTGTAACTAACATCTTCCAAACCGACGAAAATCGACATGTCGGTGGTCGATGCCGGTTTGAGCCTAAAACCAACGCCGACCGACCGATGATCACCCCTAGTTGGAGGGAAAAAGTATTACATTTCTTGAGTGGCTTGTCTTTTTCCTTTTTGTTTTTTTTTTTTGAGTGAATTTACTCTTTTGGACATGGTTTAAAATGTCGAGTTTTCAAACTTAGGGACCAAAATGAAACCTCTAACCCAAACCTGAGGACCAAAACTGTATTTTTCCCAAAATTTTACCAAACACATATTGATGTTTTCGTACTATATGTTGTTTTCCACAACTATATATTGTTTTCAAGTTTAAAGTTTTTAAGTTGGATCTAAAGGTGCTTTCAAATATAGTAAAAATAAGGATAATTCATTTTTATTTTCTGCCAACAAGAACATGACTCAACTGGTATAAAGTTTTTAGTCGATCAAGAGATTCGAGGTTCAGTCCCCACCCCTTCATGTTGCCCAAACAAAAAATCATTTTTATTTTCTATTGAATTCTTTGTTTCCGAAAACAAAATTTTAAATCAGAAACAAAACTGGGCTAAACTTTTTCCTTCTTTTATGACAGTTGCTTACGTTGGTTAGAGGTAGGGGTGAGCAAAAAACACTCAAAAACAAAACCGACCGACCGAAATTGACCAAACTGACTTCGGTCGGTCTGTTTTTTTATAGGTTCGATCAGGGTCAATTTTACCCATGGTAAAACCGACCTGTCGGTTAGTCGGTTCATCCAAAATAGGCGAAAACTGACTGAACCGACCGACATTAAAAAAAAAAAAAACTGATGTAACATACGCTGCTGCCAACATTAATGCTAGCAGCTTTGGTGCCTTAGGAAGACCATCCATCGACGGTCTTCCCAAGATTTTATTTAAAAAAAAATTTTATTAATTTTTTTTTCAAACTTCAAATTTTCATTTTCTTCTTTCCTTTCTCATTTCTTCGTTTTTCATCCTTTTTTTTCTTCACTTCTCTCTTTTATCTCCGAAACTTCTTTGTTTTTTTTTTCGTTTCTTCCTTTCTTCTCCTTTTTTTTCTTTTTTTTTTCTTTCTTCTTCTTTCCTTTTCGTTTTTATCTTCTTTTTGTTCATGTTCAAGACCTTTCTTCTTCCTTTTTTTTTTGGTTTTTCTTTATTCTTCTTTTTTTCCCCTTATTTCTCTGTTTTTTCTTTCTTCCCTTCTTTCTCCATTTTTTCTTTCTTCTTTCTCTTTTTTTTCTTTTTAGTTTCTTCTGGACGAATTCAAACGTTTTTTTCTTGATCTTCTTCTTTCACTCTTCGCTGAATTTTTTAAACCGATCATAACCGACCGACCACCGGTGTAGTCGGTCAACCGGTGTAACTAACATCTTCCAAACCGACGAAAATCGACATGTCGGTGGTCGACGTCGGTTTGAGCCTAAAACCAACGCCGACCGACCGATGATCACCCCTAGTTGGAGGGAAAAAGTATTACATTTCTTGAGTGGTTTGTCTTTTTCCTTTTTGTTTTTTTGAGTGAATTTACTCTTTTGGACATGGTCCCAAAAGAGTGTTCTCCAAGGAAAATGAACCAAATTTTAGGTTAAAAATAATTTTTTGTTTAAATTTTCAGGAAAGTAACAATTTGGTCCTTGAACTTTGATTTGTAACGATTTAATCCCTGGACTTTTAATTTTATAACAATTTAGTCCTTGAACTTTAATAAGTAACAATTTAGTCCCTATACTTCCAAAATTGTAACAATTTAGTCCTTGGACTTTCAAATTTGTAACAATTTAATCCTTGTCGCAAAAAAAATCATCAAAATGAAATGTCGATTTTTATTATTTAATGATTAAAATTTGTAGCTTAAAAACATATTGGGCCCCAAAATTAGTTTATTAATCTATCTATGTAAGAAATTTCATTAAATTCCTTACATTAATTTTCATGATATGGACTAAATCATTACAAATTTGAAAGTACATGGACTAAATCGTTACATATTAAAGATCAAAGACTAAATCATCACAAAATTGAAAGTACAAAAACTAAATCGTTACAAATCAAAATTCATGTACTAAATTGTTACTTTCATGAAAATTCAAGGACCAAAAATGATTTTCAACCTATAAAGGCCAGCTTGTTTTTTTACCTTCTATTTCCTTCTTTCTTTGAACTCATTGCTACATCTTTCTTTTAACTTTCACCATCATTATGTTTTTAATTTAAAATTTAAGCATATCATCACTTCCTTTACTATTGTAGCCACAATATTTAGACGACAAAATACATACCAACTCATGTGAGTGATTATTTAACCTTAGTGTATTATTGAATTGAGAAAAATATATAATAAAGTTTAAAACAAATTAACAAAATGCGAACAAAAGCATAACTCAAATGACATAGAGTTAAAAAATTCAATTACAAACAGTAATCATCTACAATAAAAAGAGCAGTAATAAAACTTTTGAAAGTTAGGAGTATAATTCAAACCAACCCCATATAGTTTTGAGGTATTTTTTATAATTTAACCAAAAAAGTGAAGCAACACAAGCATACTCTTCAACTTTACAAACAACTTTGTTTGAGAAAATAATCATGAGATGGAAATCAAAGAACACAAACATATGTGAAAAAGATAGTGAAAAAAGGAAGTGAGTTTAAATAAAATAACAAACCATGGAATAATGAAACATAAGTTCTTAGAAAAAGGGGAAAAGAAAAAAGAAAGCAAGAAAGGATTAAAAAAGACCTGAAGCAAGGAATTTTTGGCATAGCTTGTGTCTCCAACTCCTGAATTCATATGGAGTATTTTGAAAACCTCCATCTCTCTCCTTCTCTTACATTCTCTGCAGAGGGAGAGACCCCTTATTTATAAGTCTACCCCTTAACCCTTCAACCATCTATGATTAAACTACTTAATTAATTAATTGTAATATTAGAATTTTTTCTTTTGATTATTATAAAAAGTAGGATGAATTAAAAATTTAATCAATGAATTATGGAGTGGGTTCAAAAGGTCTCTACTATTCAATTTTGTGTCTAATAAGTCTTTAAACTTAAAAATTATATACAGTATATTCGTGAGTTTTAGAAAATGTCAAATAGATCAAAATGACCATTTAGATACAAAATTGAAAATTTGAGGACATAAAATTTTAATTGAAAATTCAAGGACCCGTTGGAGACAAAACCGAAAGTTTATATATCCATTAGTCACTTTTTAAAGTTTTAGAGACTAAATAGATACAAATCAAATAAACTTGTAATTTAACCTAAAACGTATATTTTGTCCAATCACTTTTTTACATTACTTGCTTTTTTTTAAACCTTAACTTCTAATTGGACCCCTGCCTACTGTTGGAGTGAGAATTATATATATATATTATTTTTCTCAAAGTTTAGGGAATTGACAAATTAAAGGAAAACTACAAGGAGAGCAATTGTGTCTCTCCTCCCTTCTTTGCTCAAAATTACATGTTTTTAAACTGCAAAATTACATATAATGCATATAGTAGAGTTATATTGATAATTTAGAAAGAAAAGTCAATAAATTAAAATTTTGATTACCTACCACGAAAATATCTTCCTTCTTTTCTTTTAAAAAAATATATCTTCCTTCATTATCAAATTTAACCGAACCTGACTCTGATACCAGGAGCACCGGTGCATATAGGACGCGTAGGCAACGCACACGTTGGGCAACAACGTGTGCATGCTAGCACCCAAATAGTAGTCGAGCATGCGTGCAAGGCAGATGCACACTTGCTTGTCTATGCCCAGATTTGGCGCAATTTGAGGGGAAATGCCTAGAGAGTCCGTTTCAACTGTAATTTATGTTACTTTGGACCATTTTTGACATAGGGACACATGCATTGGAGCATGTTGGAAAGGTTATATCCATTGATGGGACACGTGGCAAGCATTTGGGAGATCATTTTGCATGAAAGACACTTGGTGGACACATGACCCCATATCCTCATGCAAGAATGAATGCTTCATACTTGGCAATCCTAGGAGCAAGTGTTGCCTTATAATGTTAGGTTAAAAATTTCCAATAAAAATTCACACAATGTATGTGCAAGTGTACACGATCAACAACAAGTAATAAATATTTTTATATATCGTCTCCACAAGGATTAAAACAAGAAGATTGCTTATGCTTAAGCTTAATTTTAGCAAATTCAAGTCGGTAACTGATAAATTTTTTAATGATAACTAACTAAAGATGTTTCAGTAAAGTAAATGCAGAATCAAATGTTATGACAAATTAAGTGTTGAACGAATAAGAAACGGAACTTGTAACAAGGTTGAGAAATTAGGTTTGGATTAGGAACTAATTGTATCTCTCTAGACATTGAATGTTGGTGCAAGAACTTTGCTCTCTTAATCCACACAACATTTTATATGGAATCTTTCCAAATCTCCTAAAATACTAGATTAACTCTCATTAACTCACTTCATTTAAACATGTTTGTTTTATGGGCATTAGGTGAAGTGTTATCCCGAACTTTCTCACTTAGCTAGCTACAAACAATAACAAGGAGCTAATGTGATTTTGAATAATCAGTGCTTTTTTTCCAAAACAAAAGAAGACAAGGTAGAGAAATTGTTGGCCAAACAAAATCTTTGATTCAACGTTAATCACACTCAAAACCAAATTAAGGAAGCTAAGGAGTCTAGCTCCAATGTTTAGATCAATATAAAAGCATCCTAATCCTCACCTTAAGGTGATTAGTTCATGTTACAAAATGAAAACGATAAGAAAAAAACAATGAAATGAAAACAAGGTAAATGTCATATAGAAAACTAAAACTAAGCTACCTCAAAGTTCAAGAAAAGAAGAAAAGGAAATAAGGAAAGAAGTTTGCCATAAATGGAATGGTTGCAGAAAATCATAATGCTCCCTCACTTTGTCAGCTTCCTCTCCTCTTATGGAATCTTCTTCCTTTCTCTCATTTTCAATTTTTTCCTCTGTTGTGTTATGTCCCACCATTTTAGACGATTGTCCTAAAATATACTCCTCTTCTCTTTGATTTTAGGGCTGAATCAGCTTCTCTTCGGTCCATAGGCAAACTCGACAGACAATATTTCAACACATGTATAATTTTATTTATATGTTAAAGTTTTGTTATTTCTTAATCAAATTGAATTATTTTTTGAATTAGCAAATTCATAAACTATTTTTGTTTATTATTTAGGATCCCAAAGATAGCACACATGGAAATGATGCATCAAATGCGTGAAAATAACTCAATCATTTTCATAATATTTTAGCATCCCAATCTATAGTGGTAAAACAATTTTATTTACGTATATCTTATTGAGATGTTCTCTTCTTTTGAATACTTTTTTGTTGAACTTTTAAGAATTATTGTTTCAAACATAATTCATTTTGGGTTTAATTTTGAAATATTTGTATATTCTACAAGAGATGATTTCTTATAGGCATATATTGTGCACATATATGCAAATAGCATTACATATAATGAATCATTGCAATATATGAAAAAAAAAAAGAGAGAAGATATAACTAATAAAAATATCTTTGTTGAAATTACGGTTGCAAAATAATATAAGGATTTTTTGCAACAAATAAAAATAATTTTAAAAGCAACAATGAATGTTTGATAAGAACCATTGCAAATGATGTGCTCAAATGTTGCAATAAAAAACCAATTACTGCTTTTATTAAAGACGATATTGAATCAATTATTTTTTCAATTTCTGTGGTTTACAATATTGCTACTACTAGTCTTGTAGTTGTTTAAATTACTGCAATAGGTTGAGAAAAAATGTTGCATAAACTTATAGCAGTTTTGGAATTGTTGCAATAGAAAGCATATTATTGATGCTACTAAAAGCAATATTGCAGCGGTTTTTGTTGCAATTGTTGACATTAAATAATCGTTGTTATTGGTCTTGTAGCATTATAAAAGTGTTGCAATAGGCAAAAGAAAATCGCTACAATAGAGTGCAACACTTTTGAAAATTGTTGCAATAGGAATAATCCAATATTGTTGTTATAAAAGAGGATATTGAAGCGGTTTTGATTTTAATTGCAACGATTCGAAATAGCGTTGCAGTTGATCTTGCAACAGTAGTCAAATGGTTGCAATAGGAAGCCTTTAACCGTTGTTATTGAAGGCGTTATTGCAACAATTTTTATTTCTCGATTCCATCATTCTTAAAAATCGTCGCGGTTGACCTCTCAACACCGCCTTTCCAAGTGGTTGCAAAACCGTTACTATATTGTTTGCATCAGTTCAAAACCACTGCAAAAGATCGAAAAAACCGCTGCTATAGATGAGTTTTCCTGTAGTGTCCATTGGATGAAAAAGAGTTGAGTGTGAGAAAAAAGTGCCAACTCTTTAATGAGCTGGTTTTTTTTTATCACGTGCTAAATTAGATGAACTTTGCTCCAGATTTGCTCTAGCTATTCAAACTTCTAGCATCTTAATGCGAACTTCATATTCTTAAGAGTCACCTTAACATCTGCTGCATAAATGCCTAGAGCTCTGCATCACAAATATAACTAAATTAATTCTTTTAAACTTCAAAATAGTCTTAAACTACTAAATACTCTCTCAAAGATGTTATTAAAGTAACCATGAAATTTTTAGAGGAAAAACACTCAAATATGCTACCTATTTACTCCCAAATTAAAGGATTCAATCCAAAAGATATGATAAATAACTTTTATTCTAAGAGTTATTAGCTAAATAAGTGACTCTCAATCAGATTTGGTTGAGTGAATTTGAAGTTGAATTCAAGTGGATTTGAAGTTGAATTCAAATCCACTTAAATTCAAATGGTTGATCATCCATATCCACATCCTTCCCTTTAATTGCAATTCTATCCCTCCCCCATGTTACAAGTTTACAAGAGTATGCAAGAGGCCTTTGGAAGTGTCTGTTGAAGGAGAGTCTTTGGAGTGACTTTTGAAGAATTTTCTAGAAAGGTTGCAAAGGAGGCCTTGATTATGAATTCGTAGGAATTCCATAAGTTAGACTTATTCTTCAGAGTCTTGGAGAAGAGTAGTAAATTTGAAAGTCCAAAGTTTGAATAATTTTGAACTTCTACAACTATGAACTCTTTTCTATTCTTTTTTTTTCACAAAATTTGTCGTCTTCTCTGTGTTCTAAAAAATTGTTGTTTAAAAAATTATATATTAATTTATTATCCATTTACTCTATTGTAAGTATAAATGAGAGTGTCGATACATACACAACCTTTTCTATATATAAATTATTCTTATATAGGATGAAATGAAAAGAATGAGAAAATACACTTTTAGTCTTTGAAAGTTGAGTTAGGTTTCATTTTGGTTCTTGAGTTTTCAAACTCAACAATTTAGCCCTTAAGGTTTGGTTTTAGTTTCATTTTGGTCCCTCCATCCATTTTTCCGTTAAAAACTAACGGCTTGCTGACGTGGCGCTGTGTTTTTTTTATTAAAAAATATTTTTTAAAAATTTTTTAAAATAAAAATATATTAAATTAATTAAAAATGTATATTTTATTATTATTTCATTTAATTTTTTTAATTATTTCATTTCTCCCTCCCTCATTCTTCTTCTTCTTGAAGTCCAACCACCAATTGCCTTTTGTCGGTGACTGCCCTCCTCCGGCCACCGTCGTTGCCACCACCAACAGCCGGTCGTCGTCGTCAGAATTTTTTTAAAAATCTTTTTCTTCCTCTTCATTAATTCTTTTCTTTCTTCTCTTTTCTCTTGTATTTTTTTTTTTCCTCAAAAACCAACCCTGATTTAGATCTTTCTCCCTTCCGCTCTCTCGTGCACTGTCGTCCCCTCCACCTCTCTCTTCGTTTTCATCAGAAACCCAGTTGTCGCTGCTCCTCGCCCCTCACCAGTCAGTCGGTCGGTGGGCCTAAAAAGGCCCAAACCGACCAAACCAACCGAATACCTTTAGTAATTAAAAAAATAGAAAAAGAAAAAGAAAGCTAAAAAGCCAGCTGCTATTCGATTTCCCATGTAGCCATTTAATAAAAAAGAAGCTGCTATTCGATTTCCCATGTAGCCATTTGATAAAAAAGAAAATATTAAACGATTACCTATATATAGGTAATGGTTCTCACGTAACTTCGGAGATGGAGACACGTGGAATAAAAATGTATTTGTATTAATATATTATGCGTGTGGGTGTACAATCTCTAACTTTAATCCTCTGATTCTCTCTCTTATGTGTGTGAAAGTGTTTCACTCGAGGACTGGAACACTTGATCTCGAGTCTGAAGCTTCAATGGATTCTTGGAGCTTGAAGTCTTTCAGTCTTGAAGAAGTTTTTAGTCTTCAAGAAATGTGGATGTCCTGAAGAGTTCTTTGATCTTTAAGGAGTGTTGAAGTCTTGAAGAGTGTTTGGTCTTCAAGAGGTGTTCAACACTTGAATTTATGGATTGCAGAGAGTCTTTGGTCTTCAGACTTGGTGAAGTTTCTCTGAATTCTCTGGTTCTGCTTGAGAGCTTTAAAATCCTAAACTCTTGTGTCTTTGTGAGAGTGTAGAATTTCTGAACCCTTGAAATGGAGGAGAACCTCTCTATTTATAGAGTTCTCACTGGATGAGCCCTGGTGGCTTTTGGGCCTAACAACTTGGACTTGGGCTTTATTGGTCTTGGACTCAACTATTTAGTCTTGAGTTTGGTTCATATTTGACCCAAAATCATATGACCCAAATATTTAAAGAGTAATTGCAGTGGGGGACAAATTAATTATCTATAATAGAAAATTTAGCACCAAGTAAAAAGAATTGCAAATATGGACAAAAAAAAAATAAAATAAAATACATTTTTAAATTCCCATTTTACCCTTATTGTTTTCTCTTCATCTACCAAGCCTCCAGGTTTTCATATTTGGCATTTGCATTGTATTTGTGTATGTATAATGTGGAGTATGAAATTAGCTGTGAGTGTTTGCGTGTTTGGGAGTTCACTCTCTGGCATTTTTTTTTTTTCCGCACCATTTCTCTTTTTTTTTTCTTTTTCTTTCTTTATTCCCTCGCATTTCTTCTACCACACAATTTTTTTTAATTTTGTATTTTCTTACTTTTTTTCCCTCTGTTTTGTTGTTGAGGTATTGTTATGATTGTTTCTTCTTCTTTTTATTTATTTATTTATTTTTGATAATATGATATGTGTGGAGGAGGATTCGAACCACAAACCTTGTGATTATCAGTACAACTTTATGTCAATTGAGCTAAGCTCTTGTTGACCTTCTTTTTAATTCCAAGAATGCCAAGAATACAAAAATAGCAATTTTGGTGAGTGTTTGTATAGGTATATCAAAGTATATCACTGATATACTCCGGTTAATCGTAGTCTATCACTGACTATCATTGATCGAAGTCTATCACGGACTATAATTGATAGATAATGAAATACAAAGAATACAAGAATGACAATTTTATGGTGGTGGTCACGGAGCTTGTGTGCTAGGCTTTAAAAATTATATTGTTGATTAAGAGTCGCTTGTTCATAATGGTTATTTTTGGATTTTATGTTTTGATTACCACAAGAGACTTAAAATTTTTGTTCAATTTATGATTGTAGTATAATAATTTTGGATGAGTTTCTAATTACCGAGATGAATTGCAATGGAAATAACTTTACTGATAGATTTCAATTAAATTGATTTCTATCCGTAACAATCATTGGTAGACTTCAATTAATTGATAATTAACTGATTTCTATCAGGGATAGAAACTGATAGACTTCAATTAACTGATTTCTATCCTCGATAGAAAATTATAGATTTGAATTAAACTAATTTCTATCAGTGATACAAGTCAATAAACTTCAATTAAATTGGTTTCTATAGGTGATAAAAACTAATAGTCTTGAATTGAATTGATTTATATCAGTGATAGAAACTGATAACCTCGAATTAAACGATTTTCTATTAGTAATTATCAATGATAGACTTAAATTAAACTGATGGATAGAAATTGATAGCCTTGAATTAAACTGAACTAATAGCCTTGAATTAAATTGTTTTCTATCAGTGGCTATCACTAATAGGCTTGAATTAAACACGATAAAAACGTATAGATTATGATTATCAGAGTCTATCAGTGATCAGACTCCGATTAATCAAAGTCTATCAATGTCTATCACTAATAGACTCCGATTAATTGAAGTTTATCATCAAAGTCTATCAGTATTTATCACTGATAGACTCCGATTAATCGAAGTCTATCAGTGACTATCAATAATAAGGACTGATAGACTATTGGAGATACTAAGGGTATTTTCGTAATTTAACGTATTTTTTGCTATTTTCGTAAATAATTTTATTTTTTTGCTATTTTTGCAATATTTTTGCCGGTTTTTGCTATCTGTGCAAAGCCCCCATATTTAAAAGACTCAAATTTGATCCAATCAATTATTTTGTTAATTAATTGGTCAAATTAATTAATTTGATCAAAATAATTTATTTTCTAATTAATCGATCAAATCGAAATTTGGCTCTTTAAATTTATAATTGGCCAATTTTGTCTTCAAATTAAATTTGGGACACATGTCAATTTATAATTGGTCCCAAATTTAATTATTTGTAATTTTGTCATTAATTTTAGATAATGACGTGACAATTTGTGATTGGACAAAATTTCTCCTTCAACAAATACCTCATTATTTTTTTAAATATTGTTTCTCTTTCCTTTTTTTTTTTTGAAAAGATTGTTTCTCTTTCCTTTAACCCGTGCAACTTCATCTTCTTTCCCGAGCGTCCCTCCATTTTTCTCTTCTCTCTTACACGATCAAAGTCCTACCCACGTCGCGCTCCCTCCGTTGACGCCACAGCTCCCTCCGTTGACGACGTCGCTCCTTCCGTTGATGCTGTCGCTCCCTCCGTTGATGTCGCCGCTCCTTCCATCGTTTGATTTCTCTCTTCTCCCTCACACAGTCCAAGCCAAACCCCACGACGCCGCTCCCCTCCATTGAAGCTTTGATTCGTCGTGCCGCTGCTTTAGCCGTGTCGTTCTCGTCGTTTCGGTCGTGTCGCTCCTCCACTCCCTTCTATTCACGGTCATCGGTTTAAACTTATCAAACCGACCGACCGACTGGTCGGTCGTTCGATCGGTGAAATTTAAGTGAAAAAAAAGTCGGTTTCCAGCTTTTGGAAACTGACATGGTCGGTTCGGCGTCGGTTTGGGGCCAAAACCGACTCTGACCGACCGATGCTCACCCCTACCTGACTTGTCCAAAAACCAGTCTTATTTGTTCACTAATAAAGTCCTTTTTTTTTTTTTTTTCTGTAGTGCCATGTACATGTGATGAAATATATAAGAAAAACAATCATTAAACAAACTTTTTTTTTCTTTTCTTTTATTTAATAAACAGAAATTTTAATACAATAAGAGAAAATTGAGAATTAAAAAAAAAACACACACACACAAGTACTAAATTGGCCAACATAAACATAGCCAGATTTAAAAAAAAAAAAACAAAAAACAAAACAAAAGCATAGTCGATACTTTTTCTTTAATGTAAAAAATTCAAATCCTACCATCACATTTATCTATAAAATTTATTAAATTGAAAACCATCCAAAAAATTTAGCAACCACTCCAGTATAGTTAGCTATTTTAGGCACCATTTCCTACACTTTTCCACCCCACCTTTTTTAACTAAAAAAATTATTTTTTAAAAAATATATTTAGCTTAATTTAAACTTAAAAACAAATTACATATTTTATATTGATATTTTAAAAAACAGCAGAACATAAGACCCCGTTTAGTTCGTGATTTGAAAATTGTTTTAAAAAATAAAGAATTCAGCAGAAAACAAAAACAAATTTCTTATTTCCATTATATCTAAAAACATGTTTGGTTCCAATTTAAAAACTTTAAATTTGAAAACTGTGTTTGGTTATGAATTTAAAAATTCATGAAAATATTAATATGTGCTTGGTAAAATTATTTTTTTTAGAAAAAGTAAATATAATATGATTATTTTTCTACTTGACTTTTTTCATTTTTAGAGGGATTATAAACCAATGATGTTGGAATTGATTCTTCATAAAAAAAATTGTTGGAATTGAAATTATAAGGAAAAAAAGATATACCATATAATTGTATTATATGAAACTTTTGATTTGTAAAGTGGAAGAATATATCGAAATAGGTAGAATTATGTAAAAAGTAAAAATAACGACAAAAACATCCGTATCAATCAAACACACTTAAACAACAGTAATTTTGTATTTCTTTTTCCTTTAGAGTCGAAGAGAATTTGGATATCAAAAATAAAAAATGTTATTTGTAGATAATGCAACATTGTTTGATGGAAAGAAAGATGTATCATGTGTGTGTTTTTAAAGTTGTATCTCGTGTTTCCATTATTTTGAAAACAAAATTGGAAAACAATGAAAACAACATTTTATCGTTTTTAAAAAAAATTCTGAATGTCGACTAAATCATCAAGAGACAGACCATCTTTTGAGTTGTTTTCGAAAATTGTTTTTGAAAATAGGTATAACAAACACGTTTTCATGGTTTTTCTCTTGTATTTTTTAGTTTCGAAAACATAAAAACGAAAACGGATCATGAACCAAACCGGGCCTAAATAACACAAAGGATAATTGTAATGGGTGGCAAAATTAGGGTAAATAATGGCAAATTTAGCAAAATTTTAAAATAATTGCAAATATGGCAAAATTTTAAAATAATTGCAAATATGGAAAAAATTTTAAATGAATTTTTTATATTCCCAAATTGTCCCTGGAGCGCATCTTTTTCATCCTCATCTGTCTATATATATATATATTGATAAAATCTATCATGATAGAAAAACTTTCTATCACTTATAGAAATCTTTCTTTCACTGATAGATTCTATTAGTGGTAGAAAAACTTTCTATCAGTGATAGAAATATTCTATCACTATTGAAACTTTTCTACCAGAAACTAAACAACACGATTGAAAACCTTGTTCAAGTAATTTTTTTTTTCAGTTCGTAATGTTCATCTTACTATCACTTGTTATTGATGGAAGATTGAAAACAACATGATTGAAAACCTTGTTTAAGTAAATTTCTTTATTTGGTTTATTATGCTCATCTTTCTATCACTGATAGAACTTCTTTCTATTACTGATAGAAAACGTTCTATCAGTGATAGAAACGTTCTATCAGTGATAGAAAGTTTCTATAAGTGTTGGTGTTTTGATATCATATTGTTTTGTTAGTTGTTTGGTTATTTTTGTCATTCTATATGTTTTTGTAGTTGTGTTCTATCATGATTTTTCTATCACTGATAGAAGCTAGTTCTTTCGTTATTGTATGTTGGATTTTTCTATCAGTGATAGAAACTTTTCTATCATTGATAGAAGATTTCTATCACTGATAGAAGTGATAGAAAATCTTTCTATCACCGATAGAAATCTTCTATAAGTGGTAGAAAAATTTTCTATCATTGATAGAAAAATACCTATCATTGATAGAAATCTTTTCTATCACTCATAGAATTGTGATAGAAAATTTCTATCACTATAGAAAATCTTTCTGATAGAATCTATTTGTGATAGAAAAATTTTAGGGGTATTTTAGTAAATGCAACCTGCAGACCATCAGATTTTGCAATTTTTGCAATTTTTTTTGTGGGTTGCTAGATTTACAATTATTTTGGCCCATATTGCTATCCTTGCAACTGGCCCTAACACAAACCCGAGCTATATGAACTCAACAACCTTCAAAAATAAAAAATAAAAAGAAAAGAAAAGAAAAGAAAAGAAAATAACTTTAAAAAAATTAAAATTAAAATTAAAATTAAAATTTTAAAAATTTAAAAAAATTAAAAAAACAAAAAAAAAAAACCCACGTACTATAAATTAAGAAAAATATAAATAGCGAAAACCCGACGGTAACTTTGTCGCTCGTGCTTTAGGTTTTGGGGTGTCTCGACTCGATCCAACTCCTTCGCTTCCCAAACCTCAGGAGACGTCGAGTCGGCCGTGGATCTTCCTGAACCACAACCCATGGCTGCTCCCGAAGCTCCTCTCTGCTACGTCGGCGTCGCCAGACAATCCGCAGCTTTCCGCCTCATGAAACAGATGGTCACTTCCTTTCCTTTCCTTCCTCCTCTTTCCACCATTCTTTTCATCCAATTCTCTCTTCAATCTCTAACGTTACAGGGCTGGGAAGAAGGAGAAGGCCTCGGCAAGGATAAGCAAGGGATCAAGGGCCATGTCAGAGTTAAAAATAAACAAGACACTGCCGGTTCGTCGCCTCTACCCGATTTGATTTCATTTTTTTTTTTCCCTTTTTACTGTTCTACTCGATGGAATTTTAACTGAAAATTGGTAGGTGTTTCCAATTTGTGATATATATGTACATGCGTGCGTTTTAATTTTGGAGTGTAAGTCAGCACCTAAGGCAATGTTTTGATAATGATCTTGTTCTTGCTTTTCTGGCCTTAAGAAATAAGGTTGAATCCTAATAATTCATTGTTTTGTTTAGAAAATATTTTTATAAATCTCTGGCCAATTGAAAACTAAGGCCCATTTGATAACCATCTTGTTAAGGATCCATTTGAATTCCTAGCCAAATTCTAAAAACAAAAACAAGTTTTTGATAACTATTTTTTTTTTTCCAAAATTGGACTTGGTTTTTGAAAACAAGGAAGAATATTGATACTAAAACAAAGAAACTTATAAGAGCTTAATTTTCAAAAACCAAAAGATTATCAAACGGGGCCTAAGATTGTAGTTTAATTATTTTGGGTAAGGAGTGTATTATTTGGGAATGGAAAGTTGAAGAGAAGAGGGTTATCTAATTGCTCTATCGACTTCATATTACTTGATCAAGCTATGACAGCCTGCTTATGAATCGCCAACTGCTCAGATTATATTTACCAGATGAAAACAAACAAACAGTAGAAGTTGGGTTTTGGCTGGCCAAAGAATTAGCCTTGTTTGTAATCAACATTCCCTGTTAGAGCCGAGCCACTCGTGGAACAAAAATGCCACCCGGATTGAAAACTGCCCTTCAAGTAAGCATAGAATATGTTTGCAAGCCTTCTGGCGATCTGCGGTCCGATGATTAGTGGTAGGAGTTTGAATGTATAGAGACTTATTTGGTTGACCCAAAATGCAATGTGGCTGACTCATGGTAAAAAGATATTAGCTTTGTACGTAGGCCTGGATGATAGGTTTTGACTTGTTTTATCTTGTTCTTGAATAGTTGTAATTCCAGCTCATAAGTCATGGCTCGATACGTTTTAGCTTGTTTTAACTTGTTCTTTGCCCTTAGGAATTGGCACGGAGAAGCAGAACAATTGGGCTTTTGATACCACACAATTTGACAACATCTTGAAGAGACTGAAAGTGGTATTTTCCACCATTCTTTATTTACCCTGTCTCTTATTAATTTTGTGTATATTTTGAGAGTAGCTTAGCTCACAATTTTCCCTTTTTTTTTTTTTTTTGCAGCAAGCTGTACGAAACAGTGAGGAAGGTAATAACTTTGAGAATTGGATTCAGTATTGCAAGAGTATGGCGTTTCTTGATGTTTATGGCTTGATGATTTTCAGCTGCAGAGAAAGATAGCACTCCGGTGGAAACCGTGGATGATGCAACTGATGATCGGGATCTGGTTATCAAGGCAACACGACCACAAGGAAGGTTGGCCCTGTTGTATTCGTCTCGTTTTATATTTTCCTCCTATCACTTTTGGGTTGTATAACACAAATCTACTTTCTATTCTTCCCCGATCATTTAATTACATGAATATGAACGTTTTACTTTTTTGCCAGATATAAGAGAAGAGAGAGAGGAAAGCTCGTCAACGCATATTCTTCCAAGGACCTTGAAGGGATCCTTGTAAGTATAGAAGTTACTCGATCTCTCTATTCATGCCTACTTTTCTATTATGGTTTCTTTCTAATTTTATGATTGAACTTATGATTTTAGCTGATTAGATGGCTTAGCACTTACTAATGAGTAGACCAATTATTTCTTCTAGCTTTATCAATATATTAGCAGGCGGGTCAAACTATTTGTGGCTTCTCTATATATGAATCTCAGAATATAATGGGCCGAATCTCAAAGTAGATATGCAATGCAGGCAAAAAAGGTGGAGGAGTTACCAGAAACATGTCCTGATGCAGATACTGAACCAGAGTCATCAGAGGAATCTGAAATTGAAGTTCTTTCCGTTGAAGGTAATTTTTATTTTCCTGAAGTGATGCAATTCTGTCCTGGTCTTCAAATTGTATTTATTTATTTCCAACTTGACCTCCTTTTCAGACAAGTGTTTTTGGTTCACCAAGGGTAAATGTTACCAACTTATTATGCTATTATTTTTTGGTCTTTTTGAAGTTTAAGATTCTTAACGAAATAAATAATGGATTCAATAACCTAATAAACGCAGTGAGAAACGATGAGGACATTTTCTTGCACCAATCTCCTGGCTTACTAAGAGGAAGTGGCCAATTACTCCTTGGTTATCAGTTATCTAAACCAGCTTGAGTGCACCTTGATGAATTTTATGGGATAACTTCTTAGACTTAAGTTGTTTATCATTTATTACATAAGTACATCCTTTCACTTCTTGGCTGTTTTGGTTCTGATGCTAGGTTAGGAGTCAAGTTCTTTACTGTTAAATTCTATTTATTTTTATCATTTTCGAATATTTATTTGTGTTCTATTGTAGAGGGTGGTAATTTATTGGTGGTTGGGGAGGGGGGTGTAAATCAAGTGGGTGAAGACCTGCAAGCCTAGTAGTTTGGATTAAGCTTGCTCGGTGGCCGAGTCTCTCTGATCACCTGGGTTCTATTGTCTTAAAAAAAGAAGTCTTGATTTTTGGGTTCTATTGTCTTTTTTCCTCCTATCATCTTTTTATTTTTCTACCATAGATTCCAATAGTTGGAGTGGCAGACAACCCAATCAAATTCCTCAAAATTCTCACATTGAATCATAAACTAGTTTCTACTGAATTTATTAATTGCTGTCTTGTACCAGGTTTGGAGATATTAGATGGGGTGGGTTTGATATAGTAGTTTGTGTGTGTTTTTTCTTTCTTTCTTCCCTGACTCTTATCTCAAAAGAAGAAACTAAACTATATTCTGAATGTACTTACTGCATCTTTACAGAAAACAAAGTCACCATTTCTTCTGATTGGTGGGGCTATAAATATGGATTTATTTCTGGAGGATTTTTGGGTGCGGAATCTAAACGAAGGAAAGGCCTTCAAACCAAAAATGAGAGAACTGCCTTTCATGAAGATGATCAAGAGAATCTATACAAGCTTGTCCAAGTATGTCCATCTTTAAATTTTGTTTTATGAATTCTTGCAATCATAGAGTTTATCAGCACTCAGCAGTATTCGATTTACTAGTTAATAAGTTTAGTCGTGAACTTTCAAGTTTACATCTAATAGTTGTTTCATAAACTTTTTCATTTTGTGTCGAATAGGTTCATGAACTTAAAATAGTGTAATAGGTTCTTTTGAGTTCAACAACATTTGGGAGTGAGGAGTGAGGGGATATGACTTTCATAGATTAAAATTTGGAGAATTATATTTTGGAGTTGAATGATGCAAGAGTATCCATCTTCTGTTCCTGGGTCATGCATTTCTTTCACAGATGATACTAAATTTTCCATTTTGGAAATATATAGGATAAATCCACAACAGGAAAGCAAGGACTGGGTATTAAGAGTAGACCAAAGAAAATAGCTGGCTGCTACTTTGAGGGGAAAAAGACTTCCTTTGATGAAAGTGATGACGAAGACTCGGGTGACGCTGCCCCTCCCATGAAACGGAAATATGAAGACTCCTTCAGCACAGAAAAATCCAATGGGCAACAGAAAGTGAAGTTGAGAAAATTGTGTAAAACAATTCTTGGCCAAGTATGTTACACTAATATTTGAGAGTTTTCTTTTCTTGTTTATATCTTTCTCTAAAGGCATCAGTGATTTTGGTTCTTATTATTAATGTAGGCACCTGGGGAATCTTTAAAGCTGAAACAGCTGAAATCTTTCATTGATGAACGCGCCACTTCATTTTTTGCCAACTATTCTTCTAAGAAAGATGCACTTGCTTATTTGAAACAGAAGGTACAGTTCTATCCTCACGTATATATATTATCACAGGCACGCCTGTTGTAAGCTAGCAATTGAACTTCAATTTAAATTATAAGTTTATAAGTTTAGGCTCCTAAGTTGGGTTAGGCAGGTTTGTATTTTATTTTATTTTTTCACTTTCTTCAATGGAAGCTTGAAGTTTTGAAAACAAAAAGTTCATTGAAAAATAAAAATTCCCTAATGGGCAGTTGGTGTCATTTTTCATGTTTGTGGTTGCAGCTTGAGAGCAGTGGGAAGTTTTTGGTAGAGGGGAAAAGAGTAACTCTGCGGTCAAGGAGTGGTTGACAATTTTGTAGTGTAGTATGAAATACCCGTGGCGATCTTTGTATATTTGCAGAGAGATTAGAAGACAAATATATTTCGAGCTCTCTTGTGGTAAATTTTTTTAATCTGAATTTTGTCCTATCAACAATTCAATTCTTCTGCCTCAACCTACAGCTGATTATAAGTAGGCAGAGGCCATGTTAGAAAGAGCTTTAATTATTTGTATTAGTAACGTTCTTTGAATTTTGGTATTGGATTCTAATTTGTATCAAATTTTGGCTGCCACAAGTTACAATTAAATTTTTTTTTATGCATCTGGAAAAGATCAATGCGCTTAGCTGAACATAGAAACATTTTCAAAAAGGACCCAAACAACCCTTTATTCTCTCTAGACAGTTCTCTACTTCTCTAGGTTGAAAGTAATGTCAGATGTAATTAAATTGGATAATCTTTTTGACTATGTATTTCTCCAAATAATCAAATCCATTGTGGTAAAAAGCTTCAAGTTCAGCCTTTTGCCCTCTCTCAACCATCAAGGTCAGCTCTTCTCGATAATTCTCCTGTTAGTTTAATATTTTCTTAGGATTTTGATAACCTAAAAGGCCAAAGAATCAATAGGTGTAGAATGTTGTGCAATACCTGTAATATTTCTGAGGACATCAAGCTTTTGGCAATTTGAAGGTCCCGGGGCTTGAGTGTAATAAAAGATTCTTGTGGTAACAGTTGCAAATCGTCTCCTCGCACTCCTAACCATTTAATGTTGCAAGCTGGTAAAGTGAAGAGATTCTTCAGTTTATGATCTGAAATCATAAATGGATGGGGCAATCAAACGGCTGAGACATACCGTATCTGTATGCCTCCAAGCCCATCCCAATACTTCCATACTTGAAGGTACATAATATAGCCAATCCAGCAGGGTTCCTTTAGAACCCAGAAGCTATAAGTGAGGACAATTTTACAATTTGTTGAGTTGATGAAAAAGAGGATCATACCAATCAACAAGGCCGAAAATTGGCAGATGGGGAAACGTTTTGCTAATTCTGTGAAGAAAATACCTGAGAAGGCGGCATAAGTTTAAGTTGTGACCGGTGACCGCCAAGAAGGCAACAAAAGAACGGCGATTTTCATCTGTTGAACAAACTTACCTTGTGGCTATGTCTGGATATCCTTTTGCTGTGATGAGGATACTGGGAATGTGATTGAAAACGCGATCCTCTGCCAGCCGCTGGAATATCGCATGCTATATAACCAATAATGTTAACATTTGCAAAATCATGATTAACTACATTTTTCACATTATTGTTTTCAGCAAAAGTATAACTAATTAGCAAGCCATAATGTAAGAAACTCAAATTACCTTTTCGATTACAATTATGTACCGAGCGTCAGTCTTCAGAGTCGACTTATGCAACTGGTCCAAATCACCTGAAATGGGATATCCAGAAGACCCACAGGCAGCGCAATCCACAACTTCTTGCTCTGGCTCCTACAGCATTTGAAACCGTTCAGGAAGGATATCCAAGAATTGGTTCAGTAGAAGAAACCTTAAAAAGTGCTTAAGTGCGTGTTGGCGAGAGACCAAGAAGCAAAACTATACTCGTATTATCAATTGTCTGATTTCAAGGAATCGCGATGTAATTGACATGTGAAAGTAGATCAAGAGGGGCTCGATACAAGCCGATTTTCAGTTCATGCATATATATGTATGTAATGTGCAACGTAAATAACCAAACCGATATTAAAGATAGTGCAATCTGCCTGCAGCAATAGACGGCCGGCGACAAGTCCCCTGCTAGATGCCATAATTCCAAGGCTGTAACGGCTACATCGAAGTAAGGCTACAACATCTGCAATAAAACTACTTGAATTTGATCATTATGTCTAATACAGTTTTACGTTCTAAACTAGGAACCATTGAACAAAATCACCTTGAATTGTCCTGTTGACATGCAACTGAGTCGGGAAATAAGTAGGTGAATCACAGAGCAGCTTGTAGAACAGCTCCCTCTGCGTCACTCGCTTTTCCTGAAGCAGAATCTGAGAGCACATCTCCATCA
The DNA here is from genome assembly GCA_036850905.1 of Luffa acutangula. Lineage (NCBI taxonomy): Eukaryota > Viridiplantae > Streptophyta > Magnoliopsida > Cucurbitales > Cucurbitaceae > Luffa > Luffa acutangula. The sequence goes on along the minus strand of CM072097.1, from coordinate 45,708,906 downwards.
GCTTCCACACTACACCACAAAATAGGGCAAAATCGAAAGAAGCCAAATCAGAGGCTAACAAATTTATCATTTACAGAATCAGACCATCGACGATTAAGCTTCGATTACATTACCTCTAACAAAAGCCTTAGCAGCATTGGCTCTCATCAAAGACCTCGAACAAAAGGAGTTCGAAAGGAAAATCCATGATACGTCCGTCAAAATTCCTTGATTCACTCGGCTGTTGCTCGATCTTCGATCAATCTGTTCAATCGGTACACTATTTCCGTCTCAGTAGTCTATCCAGTAACAGAGACTAGCATCCGATTGCAAAAATGGAAATAAGAGCTAGAACTTGAAGTTCATATATCTCATCTCGTCACATTTCTTAATAATGAATCGTACCAGAGGAAGATTTGAGATGGCAGGGGTGGAGGAACTGAGAATTCTGAGGAAATTGAGGACCGCAACTTGAATTCTCGCCAAAACCTGAATCGAATTTAATGGTTGAGATGAAAGAACATCGATCAGAGATCATAGATGAGGATGATGAAGCGAATATCATACCTCTTGAGGAGTGAGGAGATCGGCGTAGCAGAGTTCTTGATCGGAGAAAAATCTCATGGAGGATTCGAATAAACCCGCCGGCTCCATATTCTATTTAAATTTTGAAGCATTTGCGTTCTATTTGTAGCCTCTTACGGCTCGTTTGGAGTTAAATATCTTAGAGTAAAAAATGATAATAGAAGTCTGTGTTGGAACCAGTCTCATTGTACCGAGAGCACCTAAAAATTTCTAGTGTTGGACATGTAGAATAAACAGTTAAGGGGATGAGGAATATGTCGAGGATCATACATGAGTTATTCATCTTATTGCCAATTGATTTTGAGATGAAACCTCATGTTTAATTTGTCTAATAAGATATCTATCTTATGAAGACTATGAGGCCTTCCCACTTTTTCAACATGCGATCTTCAACAAAACCAAGTCCCTCTCAGACACTTAACTCATTGTAAGAAAGATTTTTAGTTTAATTCTAAACAATTTCAAAGCCAGTCCAAAACCAGTCCAAATTTAGTTTCTAAAATTGTTTAGGAACCATAAACGACTACAAAGTAAATCGTTTATTCCTATCATGTACAATAAGTAGACATGTTTGAGAGTGATTTTGAACTGATTATATAATAAGAAATGTTAGGTTCACAATCATTCAAAAACATGTCTTTCAATCATTCAAAATCTTTTCTTATTGTATGAAAGATCGAATTTAAAACTGTAAAACCATATTAAAATGATTATATATCGAAAACTTATAAATAAATTATTTTCACTATAATCAATATTTCCTAAAATTACATGTTTAATTTGTACTCAAAATATGGAATAACTTCTTTGAAAAACAAGAACTCATTGATCATTTTTAATTTGTCTACAAACCAATATCCATGGATGTATATACCATATCTTCCATAATTTACCCTCACAATTAAAATAACAATATAATATTTTCCAATCTTGAAACTATATCACACACAATAAATAATCTTTATTTCACAATGTAATTAATACAATGACAAGTCTATAACAACCATGACCACAATAGATTTTAAGGCCTTTATGCAATACACAATCAACTATGAAGTTTCAAATATATATCTTACAAGCCATGCTTATTAATCTTCAAAATGAAGGACCAATAATGTTAGCATAATCCTAATTGCCTTATGCAATCAAGGCAGCCACTGAACCAACAAAGGCAGCATTCATATAAGTTGTAGGTTCGGAATGAGAGTAGTCCGATCTCATATCACTAAATTGATCGTTTGAATTAGGACCTCCTACTATGGCACCGACGTGCGTGTTTGGGTTTGGATTATTTGAATTAAAATAAGAGTAACCATCGTTGCAGCTAACCTTGGTCGAATGAACTTTTATTGAAGGGATGGATGAGGCTCTATGATGCAATTGCAATGGATATTTGCTGCCAAACCCTACCATGTATGACATCTTCAAGGGATTTTTCCCCAATATGTAATCCACCTAAATAGAAGAAAATTGATTTTGCTTATCTTTTCTAGAACATAAAAATTCAAATAAAAGGTGCATGCATTCAAACTCATCATCTCCAACACTTAAGTTGACACATTTAACTTTAAGTTGTTAGGGTTACTCCCAACACTTGTTTCAATTAAATATTAATTTCAATTTACTAGACCGATAAATAGTTTATTAATATAAAATAGAGAAGATAAATCCAAGTTCAACATTGTAGGAATTCAATCTCATATCATTATACTTTTCCTTATCATGTTGAATCATCAATAACCACCTTAAAGTTTTAGAGTGATCGGTTTGACGTACGTAACTTATAGGATAGGTAAAAGTTAGTATTTTTAATTTGGTAGAAGTACTTATCAAATTTGTGTTTTTCTTTAAGAAGTGATTATATTTCACTTTGGAATCACTCTTTTCAACGGCTCGCTTTTGAATGGTTAACTATGTCAACATAAATTATATCATATATAGACACGAAAAGATTACCATAATCTTTAGTGATAGTGAGTAATCATCCAAAACTTACTTGCGATTTTGCAAAGGCTTTGATTTGAGAAGAGGAGAGATATTTGGATCCACAATGAACTCCATCAACATGAGCTTGGTTTAAGAGTCTAGAGTACATGAAAAGCACCATGGAAGAGCTTGATGCATATTGCAAATTGCTACTATCTCTTAGGAAAAGAAGCCCACCTACAAAATAAGAAACTTTGGCTAAGTCAACATGATTCATTGTTGTCCATAAAGCTCATAGCTTCCAAGAGTGCTGAATTGATATATTCATAGAGAGGAAGCTCTCGAATTCATACCGGGTGTTGTTGGAATTTGAGAAGAGCCACTACCAGGCATCACTGCACAAATAAACGATTCTACATCGCTCTTAAACTTGTTTAACTCTTTCTTTCCATTATAGAATTCCTATAGAATTGAAGTTATTAGAATAAATTAAAGAGAAATCCGCCCGAAGATATGTAGTTAACCTAAATTTCAATTGATCTTCATGCTTATAGAAATCTTATTATTGTTCTTTTGATAAAGTTTATTGGCAAGACCTTTGCTAATAATGTCTGAGCTCCAACAAATTTGTTGTCCCAACTAAACTCAGATGCCGCTTGACTCCAGCCTTGGTTGCTTGAAACATATTTCAAGTACTTGCTATTTCCAGTTGCCTTGTAAAGCCAAGCCGCTGCCCACAGCAACTCATCCTACAAACACAAGTAAAATTAATTAAGAAAGCAAGTGATAAAAGGATATATATTTGCACATTTAATCCTCCACCTATTAAAATTTTCAATACGAATAACTTCAATCCCTATTATAGCAAACAACACACAGATGGATATGATATAGACGTGACGGTAACACAATTAACTTTTTGAGACATTGATTTCAATAATCGGATAGATTAGAAATTAAATGGGAAGATAATTGAGTTGGATTACGTATATTATTCTCTCGAAGATAAAAGAGAGAAAAATGTTACGATATATAACTCTCAATTATTAAATTTTACACCATAACATAAATCTAATATGTATTTTTCAAAATGTCATAATCTTTTCATTTTTTTTTCCCAGATATAGCATAAGTTAGAGGAGTGCGTTGTGCATTACATTTCATTTGACTTTGACTTAAATTTTGCCACTTTTATAAAATTTAAGCTTTTTTGCTAAATTTGAAAATACATTTTTTTTTTCATTAAACTAAAAGGTACTTCAAACGGGCCCTAATTTGACATTGATTTTTTTTTTTTTTGAAATGAATTTGACTTTGATTTAAATTATACTACTTCTGTAATATTTATACTTTTTGCTATATTTGAAAATACATATTTATTTTATGATATTATGTAATTTTGTCTTTTTTTTTTCATTATCTACTTATAGCTGACTAGATAGATATCTTTTAATTAACAAAAAAAAAAAAAAAAAAAACCATTCCAAATCCCACCCTGTCCTCAACCCCATTGGCAAATTATGGGTTAAATAATCTTCTACTTCATTAATTAATTACCTGGTACCCTGAATAAGAACAGTAGAATGGACAAGAAGCAGAGTAGGATCCTCTAAACTGATCAGCAAACTGAAAGAGCTGACAATGAACAAAACCACGATGTTTCAATACAATTATAACCAGATACGTAATTAAGATGGTGAAAGAAAAATGAAGTAAACTTAATTCTCACAGATTTAGAGTGTTGAAGAAGGCTTCTTGAATAATTGGCATCGACGTGGTTGAACACAATGGAAGCGGCGGAGAGCGCGGCGGCTGCCTCGGCAGCAACTTCGGTGCCGGGAGAACTAGGCGTTATCTTGTAAAGCGATCGAGGAGTATCCATGTCCTCCGGCCTCTCCCAGCATTGATGATCGGCATTTCCATCTCCTACCTATGTATTATTCCACGTACGTGAATATTTCACATAAGACTCGTTATATTTTAGTCTCTATACTTTGAGTTTTGCATTAGTTTAGTTTTGTTGCTTTAAGTCAACCATGAAACTTGGGTGGGCTGATTAAAATTTTAATCATCATTAGTTTCTAACTATCATCTAACAAAAATTTTAATTTAACATCATAAGTTAAAGGATGTGATAAATGAGTTTCATAAACGTATATGACATTTTATTTTGAAAATATTGAAGTCTAGCAAAGCCAAAGTTGATTGAAAAACATGTGCATTTAGGGTCAAGTTTTAATTTACAGGAAAAAAGAGAGTTAAAAGGCTAACCATTTCTAATTAGGAGTATAACCAATGCCTCATTTGAATTTCTATAAGGTTAAATTATTAAACGTTGTTAAAAAAAAAGTTACATTATTAAAAAAAAATCCTTAAACTATGGGATTAGTTTCAATTATACCCTAAACTTTCAAAAGTTTCATTTTCAGAAAGTTTAAAATTTCTTTCAAAACAATCCTTGGAGATATTTTTCCTTTGTTTTTTTTTCACATATGTGCTCAAACCTATTCACATAAAATACCCCGTTTGGGCTTTAATGAACTCTGATACCATATTAGATTACATGGGATTTCATTTCAAAACCAATTGACAACGAGTGGAGTACTCCATCTATCTTATAAATTGTGAGGTTTCCACTTATCTTTTCAATGTGGGATCCTCAACAATATCCAATGAAGATAGTTGTCCTCCGGATATACCCATGATCTTCTCCTTATCCCGTCAATATGAAATTTTGGTTGCATTTCCATCCACTCCCACCCATAAGTAAAAGGATTTTTTTTTTTTAAGCAGAGGAAGTGTGGAGACTTGGAAACATGCATGAAAATCTTGAAAAGGACACCATGTATATGTATATGAATGACGAAAAAGGGATAGCAAATATGAAAGGAGGATGGAATTAATTCTACAAACTTGAGTATAGAGAGTGGTGGGTGAAACATGAGCTCGCAATATGAAGTCAGTGCCCCACCGGACGGAGCTCCGGAGGTGTTCCAGCTGCATCACAGACGCCATCTCTTTTTCATATTCCACGGCGGTCCAACTCAACAATGTCACCGCAAACGCCATCGGCCACCCGAACTTCACGTTGTCGCCCGCATCGTAGTAACCTCCCACCAAATTCACCTGCCAAACACCATACTCTAAAACTTTAATGCCACAAGCTTAAGCTGATAGATTACGATAACCAACTATCGATATCGGTAACGAAAATGAGGATTAGCTTCTAAAGACAGGTTACCTAGATTATCACTTAGGGACAAATATTAATGATTTTGTGCTTTTAGAAGTAACTTATCGATAAAAAAATATTGGATTTTTCGGTTTCTCATACATTTTCATAGCTTCCATCAGAGAGTGCAGAGTCGCCACGCCACTTGAGTCGTTGGTCCCTGGGCAACTTCCCTGACCGTTGTCCCTCGAAGAACAACACAGCTTTGTCGAGCGCGTCGTTGTAGTTGAAGGTTCGATCTATCGCTCTACTAGAGGTGGCCATGATGGCGCCACAGAGGATCCAAATACCCAAAATCATTGATTGAACTCGACCCATTGGTTTTTTAGATGAGTTATATCAATGGAGGAGGAAAGTTAAGACTTAAGAGAGAGAGAGAAGGGAGATGGGGAATTTATAGAAGATGAGAGATGAATGGAGAGAATGGAGATGGTGTGGGAAAGGGCATGGAGTTTGATGGGAATGATGAAGATGTTTGAATTTTGAGACCATGCAATTGCAAAGCCATTTGCTTAACGTCATTTAGATATATTTCCACTTTATGTGCAAAAACCTAATTATCTATTTCTAGTAATCTTGTCTTCTCAAGCCATGTTTCCCATCATTTCTTGTGCTACTTTTCAATTTTTTCTACCCTTTTGTACCCTTCTCATTTTTTTTTTTTAATTACTATTACTTGTTTTTTATTCTTAAAAGAAAGAACATTAGAAACGTATTTATACTCGATTTTTTTTTTAATTTCTTGTTCTTTCTTTTATTTTGAAATTCTAATGGCAACAATACATGAATATATAAAGCGAAAATTTGAGAAGGGCACGTGTCCCCTCGACTCCAACGTGGATCTATCCCCTCTTCTTGAAAAAAGGATTTTTTTTTTTTTTAATAATGTTGACATGTCTTTAATGTACTAAGTTGAACATAGCTTAATTGGTTAAAAGCATAATGAATTTAAACAAAAGGTGCTAGAGTGAGCATAGCTTAGTAGTAATTGGCATATACTCTTGATCCAAAGGTCGGAGGTTCAAATCCCCACAACCCCAATGTTGTTGAACTTGAAAAAAAAATACTTTGAAAAGAAGGTCGGATTAGGTTCAAAAAATGATTTTAAAAAAATCCCAAAAATGGTCGGAAAAGTTTTCCCAATGTAAAAATTTGTGTTGGCACTGTCGTTGGCAGATCCTTGTTGGGCCAACTTTTGCCGACCAAATATTGGTAGCGTCCACAATTCCAAGAAATGGCAACGCCACCTTTTGTTCAGTAATATAATGTCTTGAACTGTCGACCAAATGGCGTTTGGTCGGTCTTTCCTTGGAGCGAAAAATACACTTTTGGTCTCTAAGGTTTGGGTTAATTAAGTTTCACTTTAGTCTCTGAGTTTTCAAACTCAACAATTTTACTCCTGGGGTTTGGATTTCGTTACACTTTTGGTCCATCCGTCAAATTTTAAATTAAACTCTTACGGAATGCTGACGTGGCACATATTTTTTATTAAAAAATTATTTTCTGGTTTTTTTAAATAAAAATATTTTAAAATAATTAAAATATTTTTTTTAATATTTTTAATTTCTCCCTCTTCTTCTTCAGCCCAACTCTTCATCTTCTTCCAACCACCACCACATACTGCCAGCCGCCGGCCACTGATAATTTTTTTCTCCCCTCTTCTTCTCTTCTTCTCCTTTCTTTTCTTTCTTCTGTTTTTTTTTTTTTTAAGAAAAGAGCCTCCTCCCCGATTCTCCCTCTTTCCTTAAAAAAAAAATAGAAGAAAGAAAAGAAAGGAGAAGAAGAGAAAAAATGAAGAAGAAGAGGGGAGAAAAAAAATTTATCGACAGCCACCACCTACCAGTAGCCGGTGGTATGTAGTGGTGGTTGGAAGAAGATGGAGGGTTGGGTTGAAGAAGAAGGGGGAATTAAAAATATTAAAAAATAATATATTTTAAGTATTTTTATTTTAAAAAATCAGAAAATATTTTTTTAATAAAAAAATATGTGTCACGTCAACAATCCGTGAGGGTTTAACAAAAAATTTGACAGAGAGGCCAAAAGTGTGACGAAATCCAAACCTCAGGAGTAAAATTGTTGAGTTTGAAAACTTAGGGACCAAAGTGAGACCTAACCCAAAGCTCAATAATCAAAATGTATTTTTCCCTTCCTTGAAAATGCTGACCAAACCACAAATTTGATTGACATTGCTTGTCTTGGTTATTTTATTAATTTTCAATAGATTTTTATCTAGATTTTCACTATATATAATTTGAATATGTTGTATCTAAAACAAATAGTACACAAATAAATCAAATAAATACTTTATATTAAACCAAATTTGATTACACTTTGTTCATAAATTCATACCAGATAAAATAAAATTTTAACACAAATAAACCTGATCTAGAAACAAAAGTTTAATGAATAAATTAAAAGAAGTTCTCATCATATTCAAGTAATTTTCGATCTGCTTTTAGAACAATGTGACTCAAAACCCACCTAAGAAAAACAAAGACATGAACCTAAGATAAAAACTATAAACATATAACTAATTAGGTCCCGTTTGATAACCAATTGGTTTTTGAAAAATAAATTTATATAGACACTGCTTTTACTCATAAATTTCTTTATTTTGTCATCTACTTTCTTTCAATGTTTTCAAAAATCAAGTCAAGTTTCAAAAACTAAAAAAAGTGTAGTTTTCAAAAACTTTTTTTTGTTTTTAGAATTTGACAAATAATTCAAATGTGTCATTAACATAGATGAAAGTCATGATAAGAAAATTGAGAGAAAACAAGCATAATTTTAAAAAACAAAAAAAATCAAATGATTATCAAACGAAACCTAAAAACCAACATTTGAAACAATTAAACTAACATTTCAAAAGTAATAAACAATAATAACAAAATTGAACTGATGGAGTTACAAAACTATATAAGCAAAACACCAAATTTAAGAAAAACAATGGAGTTGAAAAGGCAAGACATTTTCTCTCCAAACACATTTCTGTTTCTTTTTTTAATAAAAAAGAAAAAATGAGAAACAAAAACCGTTACCAAACATTTTCTTTTAAAAAAATGAGTAAACGAGAATAAAAGAAAAGAAAAAAAAAAATTAAAACGTCACCAGAGGGTAAAATTGTAAAAGACACACGTAACTTTCTCTGCCAAATCCCTCCCATTGGAGTGGCAATTTGAAACTGGTATATTTCCAAAATACTTGAGTAACAAAATCAAACAGGTAACTTAGAGACAAGTTGGCAGTAGTTCATTTTCCACGTAGTTATTTCGATTCGTTGTACTCTATAACTATTATTACGTAAAATATTATTACATAAAATATTATTACGTATTACACAAGTATTTCCTATATATGTAGGTGCAATAGGTTTCTCTAGCTATAACTACCTTTTTAACTCGGTCTTCTTTTTAAGCTCAATTTAATTTGAAAAGTCCAAACTAGAAAATTTTAAAAACAAAATATTAGATTTATGTCTCAATTTATGGATGAGATTCTATCCAAAGATAGAGAAATTGTTATAAATGATCATATATTTCTAAAAAAATGGCAAAAAGAAAAAAGAAATGAAATATGGTATATTCCAAGCTCAAATTCATTTTTCCTTCATTTTATTATCCTCATTCACTCATTGATTTCAAGATAGAATTCAACTATTTTTTTTTTTTTTTAATTTTCAGCTTCCTTCCCTAAATTTACACAATCTAGCTCGATTTTATATTATCTTCCTTCTCTCATCTCTTCGGATATATTTCAAAATTCTATTTGAAATTGTTACTTTATAACCCATTAATCAATATTTAGATTTTTCATTTTTAAACACGGTATATATCAACATCTTCATTGTTGTAGCTAAAGTTGAACACACTCAAGAAATCATTTGTCAACGGTTTGATTGATTTTTTTTTTTTTTTCATGTTATCTAATAAGGTTTTTTTTTTTTTTTTGGAGAAATCTAATAGAGTTTTAAACACCAGAAAATCTTCTCTTTGAGATTAGTTGATTGAATGACTGTATTTTTTTTTTCTTTTACCCTTTACTAAATTGATAATTTTGTAACCTCCCCGTCCCCAACCCCCTGATTTCGCAAAAAGATAAACTGAAATTTTTTTAAACTCTTCATGTTTCCTTCCCTTGATTTTTTTTTTTTTTTTTTTTTTTTTTGAAGAGTCCTTCCCTTGATTTACATACACCCATTTAGATTTTATCATATTATCTCATTAGATTATATCAATTTTCAATTTAAATGGGTTAGACTTTATCTCTACAATCTTTTAAAAAAATTAATTTTGATTAAAATTTTTTATTTTTCCATTTTTTAAACCATAATTATACATAAATCAGTACAAATTAGAAGTAAACAATAATTATTGCTTACTTCTAATATGATGAGTGTACCATTTCCTGAGAGGTCAGAGGTTCGAATCCCTCACCCCCAAATGTTGATGTATCTCAAAAAAAAAATAATAATAATATGATGAGTGTCAAACTTTTGCCGCTAACATGTTCACTCTTCTCATAACTTCTCGTTGATTAAGTGAGGCATCCAAACATCAATTATAACAAAATATTTAAATTTTTTACATTTATCACAGAAAAAAAAATCATCTAGGCTGTTTTTAAGTCTTTTTTTTTTTTTTTTTTTGTATTTTCAGAGAATCTTTTTAATCTTTTTTGTAATTTCACAATAATCTCTGTAGTCTTTCTTTAGTCTTTTTTGGATTTTTTTTTCATATTTCCCCAACTTCTCAATTTTCTTTTTTTTTTTTTTTAATTTTTTCATATTTTCAGAGAATCTTTTATTGTGAAATTGGAATTTTTTTTAAAAAAAAAAAAATCTCGAAAAGAATTTCTTATTAAATGATGTGAGTTTTCTTCTTACTCAATGGCGAAGGTTAAAATCTATCATTGAAAATGAAATTTTTTTGTAGTTTTATGTAAGTTTTGTTGCTGTTAGCTGGGTTTTTGTTCAACTTCTACTGATTTTGTTCCAAGATTTAAAGCTTTTACTCAACAAAGTTGGGAAAATTGGAGTGAGTGTCTATATTTACACCATTTTATCCAACATGATCCATATTATTTAAAAAAAAAATTGAAATATAATATGTTTGGAGGGTTGATATTAAGGTTTTTCATTGTCTGGTGCATCTAGAAGAGCAACTTTTATGCGGTTATATAGTATTTGAAAGAGCAAATTTTATGAGATTATACAATATTTGCATTTTTATAGAATTGCAAAATATTTGCATGGTTCAATTAGTATTTTCAATTGTTTTCTAATATATGTATATTTTTCAATTTTGTTCGTTAGGGTTTCGTTTGACTTTACTAATTTTGTTCCAAGGGATTAAAAACCTTTTATTTAAAAAAAAAATAAAAAAAAAAATAAATAAATAAAATAAAATTGGGGTGAGTATCTACATTTACACCCTTATTATCAAATATGGTCAATTTTTTGAAAACTTGAAATAGAATATGTTGAGAGGGTTATGTTGGGGGTTTTCATCGGCCGTGTATCTAGAAGAGTAGTATTTTTTATGAGATTACACAATATTTGAAAGAACAAAATTTATGTGATTTTTATGGAATTGCAAAATTTTTGCATGGCTCAGTGTTGCGCAAATTGCTCACCGCAAGTGTATGGGTCAAGTTTTAATATAGTATTTTAAAATACGAGTGTCGTTCGTTGGATTGGGTTTTTAGCTAATTAATTATCATGATAATACTATGGTTCGATTTTATTAATTAGAGATCCATACTTGATGAGAAAAACTAATCAAATAACAAACGCTAAAAATATGGAAATTCAAATGGGGAAAGCTCTTAGGGAAGATTTCACCTATTGGGATTACAAATTAATTACTTGAATTAACATGCAATGTTCCATAACAAGGATAAACTTAAATCATAATTATATCTCCCGAGCATAATTAATTCTCATGCAAACAATGAATTTAATATTCCTATCTAAATTCATTAACATGCAAGACCTTAAGTCTAATCATTTTTACAACTTCTAAACCTATCCTAAATCTCACGATCTTAGAATTACTTTAGTTATGCAAATTAAAATCTAATCTAAACCCCTCTCCCGAGCAAGATTTAAAATAAAGAACAATTAATCTATGACCGATAGATTCAAAACATTAAGAATATAATTTGCATAAAAGGAATCAAAGTAATAAACATCCAAGAATTAATCTCATAAAACCTCAAACTTCTTAGCTACGCTCATGGTCTCTACGCGTTACAACTAAGTTTGAAAAGAAAGCCATAAAAACAAGACAAGAAAAGGGATATAAAGAAAGGGGAAAACTCGAGCCCCATAGATGTCGCATGTCCCCGTCACGATCTCCACGAGCTCTCGCCTTGAATTTCACTCCTCGCTCTTCCTCTAGCTCCCACAAGAAGTCTTGAATAGAATTTAAGGCTGAAAAATCACCAAATGAACTCCCCTTCCTGGATTGAGATTGCATTCTTTTTATAGGAATTTTATCGTAGCGTCGAGACGCTAGTGACAACATCTCGACGTTGTGCCTTTGCTGTCCAAAAAAATATGAAAAACCATAGAGCGTCAAGACGCTCTCAGTGTCTTGATGTTGTGCCTTCGGGAATGCTAGCTAGAGCTGGACTGTGGCAGCGTCGTGAGACGCTTGAGGGCAGCGTCGAGCAAGGGTTAAAATGTCGATGTCGATGGAAATGTCGAGGTCTCAATTTTATAGAAATGTCGATGGAAATATCGACAAAATGTCGATGTCGTTGGAAATTCCTGGAAAAATATTTAAAATAAAAAATTCAAAAAATTAAGAAATAAATGTTTTACATTTTAAAAATAAGTCAGAATACTTATTATAAATATTATCTCCGCATTAGTTACATTTTGTTATTATTTTATTTATATTTTATCAATTTCTTTACGATACAATGGAAATATCGATTCAACTCGCATGCCGATGTTGAACCCATGGACATATGGAAATGTCGATGAAAACTTAATACATTGGCGTCGAGACGCTGTCCTCTTGGGAATTTTGGTTGTTGCAGTCTTTTTATCTCCCTTTCTTCAATTCACTTGATTCATTTGCCTCCTCAACCTTAATTATTTTCCATAAACTCAATTTTATCTCACAAAACCAATTCCTACAAAAAAGAAAAGAAAAAAAAAAGTGTATGATTTTTTCCAAATAAATCTCTAAGACTAACAATAAAAGACGGAAAAAATAGCTCAATTGAGCTAAGATTTTTTGTTTTATGAGATTTACTTTGTTTTGATTTGAATTTGAGATATTTGTTAATTACTCTATACTTCCATAATTTTCGTAGTTGGGTTGCTAGGGGTATTTTAGTCTATTGCTTATTTACATATTCTTCTTATATTTAGCAATTGGTCATTTATCAAAGAAAAAGTCGTTTGACATTTTTTTCAAAACAATCTTTTAAAGGAAATATTTGTGTAGATGGCCCATTTGAAGAGGTCAAAATGAAAAGTGTCCTACATTTTCACTTAAGGTTATATATCATTTTATTTTTCAAAAAAAAAAAAAAGTTATATATCATTTTTCTTATGTCATCATCTTAGCAAAAGTATCATTTTACTCTATGTACGAAAATCCCCTTTTAAGGATGGTCTTTCAAAATAAATCCTACTTTATTTGATGGGCCCATTTTCTCTCTCTTCCTCAACCAGGAATCTTTAAGGATGAGGGGAGAAATGTGATTTAGTCCCCAACTATAGGACACATACTAGGAAAGTTTTTTTTAGTTCAATCATATGTAGAGATGGAACTTCAAACCTCTGACCATATGGTCAATAGTATATATTGACTATTGAGCTATGTTTGTATTAACTATAGGATAATAAGTTTTAATCAAAGAGATTTGACTTTTGTTATTGAATTTATGTGTTATGAATTTACCTCTTAGGTTATACATTTTCTAAATCCTATAGCCTAGGCTTTGGTGAAATTAATTTACCAATACGATTTAAATACAAAAGTTCCTTGGATTAAAGCTATACAATTGACGCCTGACATGAGCATAGTTCGTCAAAGCGAGCATAACTCAACGGTAATTGGCATGTATCCCTCGACCAAGAGGTTAGAGGTTCGAATCCCCACACCCTAAATGTTGATGTACTAAAAAAAAATACATGAGCATAGTTCAACTAACATAAAGCTTGTGTTAATGACCAAAAGGTTTGTGGTTAAAATCTCCCACTCCTCACATGTTGTAAAAAATAATAATAATAATAATAATAATAATAAAAATTTATACAATTGATTTGAGTATTTGAAACTTGTGAACCAAACACCGTCTTACTAAGATGATTAATTCTTCATATAAAAAGTTTCTTATAATGAGTAAGAAATTGTTTGATATGTTTTGTAAAACAATTATTTAAAATTTATTTTAAGAAATTGTGGATTTTAAGTAGGGTGAATTTTGAATTCTAACCTTTAAGTGATCCATTAATCAATTGAACAATGCACATATCCGCAACAAGTTTGTTGACGGGTAGATGCCAAAGTTATTCAATTGACTTTCGCTGTTCTCCAAATTAAAGTTATACAAATTGACTTAAACTTCTTCTTTAAAAAAAAAAAAAAAAAAAAAAAAAAAAAAAAAACTGTCGAACCAAACACACTCTCTTACAAAGTTGATTTAATTTTAGCAGGAAAAAAAAATCATTAAAATGAGTATGAAATTGTTTGACACATGTTTTAGAAAGAAAAAAAAATCTTATTATTATTTCTTTGTTTATTTCATTTTTTTTGGAATACTCAGTTTTTTAAATTTTATTTCAAGTAAAATGTAGTTTCCTTTTTAGTTTAGCAAATGAGTAGATAATTTGAATATCTAACCTTTAAAAATGTAAATGATGCATTGATCTACTGAAATATGCTTATATGAAGAAAAAAAAAATTGACATTGATAACTCGTAAATATCAAAGTCGATATGATATAACATGTACACCTTAATTTCCAAAATAACGAACCCAACATAATTTTTCAACTACTTTAACATGAAATGAATTCTTATGTATGGAAGAAGATAATGTTTAGATTAAAAAGAAAATTATTAAGATAACCAAAATAAATCTGATTTTTCTCCCCTGCTAAAATATCAAATCTTCGTCTATAATATTTAATAAAAGAATAATATGTTTTGTGAATCTGTAATATTTAATAAAAGAATAATATGTTTTGGGCCGTATAATTTGCAATCTAAATAACTGGGCCGAACGATGTGGGCCGTCTACATCTACAATTTTCGGGAACAGAAGCTCTATTTAAGCGAAGAGGTAAATACGGCGTCGTTTCGGTATCGGTTGAAAGGAAAAAAAAGGTGGATTTTGGAAGCCTTTCTCTATCAGAGCCAGGTTTCGATCCTGGGACCTGTGGGTTATGGGCCCACCACGCTTCCGCTGCGCCACTCTGATTTGTTGAAAGGAAAGCTGAAATAGTTTTATATAAAACAAAACTACATTATTAAGACTGAATTCTTGTTTCCTTTGGGTTATAAAACTTAATTGTTGAAAGGAAAAAAAAAGTTATGTTTTTAACTTTCATTACTTGGAAACAATTTATCGAAAAATCTTTTTAACTTAAAAAATGAGAAAAAAAAATTTAATTTATATTCCTAAATTTTAAGTTGAATCACTTAAAATCTATCAATTAAACTCTAAACTTAGAACTTTTGTTAGGATTTTGTCTTAAAACCATTAATACATAATTCACATGTGTAAAATACATCTTAAATATAGAGATTAGCATAATATTAGAAAGAAATACTATATTCAAATGGATAATATAATCTTTCATTAATATGATGAGTTTTTTTTAATCTTCTATTTTTTTTCTATTTTTCTCCTATTTGGGAAGAATTACGCTGTATTTTTTCTTCCTACTTTAGTAGGATTGTGGGAGAATAATAATTTTATTTAGGTGATTTTTAGTTTATTTTAAATGGAACAAATGAAAATAGTTATGAATCACTAATAGAAGATTTAAATTGATTCACTTACGAACATTTAAAATTGTACTTAATACAATTATTAGTTTAGGGTTTTAATTGATTCAACCTGTTAAGATATAAATTAATTTTGTTTCCTAGTTAAATATTTTTCTTTTTGGACAAACCTTTACTGGTTTTTAGATTTTTCCTTTTATTTTTTTTATAAAAAAAAAAAACCACAGAAAAAATAGGCATTTGAGGAAACAAAAATTAAATATTTATGAGGGAATTGTATCATTTTATTTTCATGACGCAGGTATATTTTAGACTCCATTTTTTTAACTTCTTTTCTTTTCTTTTCTTTTTTAGTACAAACTTCTTAGAATTTTTAAGAATATTTATCTTATAACACGTAATGCAATTAAAATGGAACCCAATCTTTGTATTCTTTCTTATTCCTTTTTTTTAAGTCACTCAATTTTCACTGTTGTTCAATTTATATATTCTTTCAATTATCATCTAGTTCAAGTGTATAAGTGCTATATAATAAAATGCATACAAATTTTAGTAAACAGCATTAATATATATACCCAAGTTGCATTCAAGTGCTTTTTCTTAATTGAAAAAAAGGCATGTAATAATTGACTTTGATTTTTATTTTTTTCAAATTTCGCTCAGACATCCTATGAACAAAAAGACCTATGATTTTTCAATTTCTTGTGTACTATATCAAGAAAAAAAAAAATATGTGGGATCGACCTTGACTATCAACTACCTAGGATTGCATACACTTATGTAACAAGTTTTTGAAACATTAAGCTTTATTACTAATATAAGTCAATCTCATATCTGAACAATCTCATCATGGTTACTATTTTTCAATTATTATTTTAATAAGAAACCAAACTTTCATTAGGAAAATAAAAGAATGTACAAAGGCACACAAAAAAATAGGTCCACAAAAGAAACCTCAACATACTAACCAAAAATACGGACCTCAATCCAAAAGAATGAGGCCAAATTGGTAATTTCAAAAAATCTAATTAATGAACGCTCAAAGTGAGGAATTGAATTTAACTCTTAACGCTCCACCCAAGGTCTTTCAACGCATCTAAAGATCTCATTGCTGCGCTCAAGCCAAACTTCCCACAAAATAGTGAAAAAACGAAACAAACCTGCTACAAAACTGGAGGGTTCACCTCCTCGATCATGGTTTCTATTCTTTAAATTTGTCAAAGACGCAGATAGACAAGAGGCTGAAAACAATGATATCTAATATATAGATAGTTTTCATTCTTTACAAATACAAAGACTGTAGGTAGTCCAAAGAGGCAAAAGGTACTGCAAACAAATCACTATTGAGACTAGCTAGCAAAAGGAATATGGGTCTGGTAAATGATAATTTTAAAGTTTATAAAGGCATAGGAAAACATAGATTACCAGTAACTTCCGAGATACTTTGATTAGAAGTTTTAAATGAACCGTCTGGTAGGCCAGTTTACCTTTATATTGTGCAACTTTTCATGCCAAGCATCTCCATGACCCAATCTCCCTGTTCAAAAACCTTTACTTTCTTTCACGTGTTCAGAGCCAAACGCTGTTTGTAATGTGGAGGGAAACTAAATGAACCCATTTAAAAAATTCAGTACAAGGATAGCTTGTATAAAACAATGGTAGCTAATTACATGGAAAACTTTACAACTAACCTGCAATGGACAAAATTGGGAGTGGTAAATTGAATAAACACCCCAGTCAGAAAATCTTTACTAGCGTGATAAAAGAGCTATAGGAAACGGAATAGCACCTGTACATCCAGTCAGTACTTGTATCAGCAAGAAATTCTTCAACGTGTACTAATTTGTCCTTGGAACGAGTGTATCTAATCCGTTGGACCTTTGAGCCTGCGTAGATGGAGCACTGGGTTGAGTAGGAGTCAAATTAGATGGAGGTCGAGCAGACTGTACAGATTGAGTTGGCTGGATAATTAAGTGGCCATAAGCATCAGAAAAAGCTCGACCGGAAAGACTGCCCCGCATTCGACCTGCAGGCTGCCAGTTCTGCTCTATTGACGGATCTACTAAACCTGCAGCCGTGGTAACAGATTGAGACGGTCCTCCAACATTTCTCAGCTCCCCAGCAGATATCCTAAGCCCATCAGGAGTAGTTTGGAGAGGATAGGCAGATCTGGAAGTTTGATTTTGTAATGACATAGTTGAAGATCTCATCATCTCAACTCGCTGGGAAGCAGCCATCATTCTTGCATGTTGACTATTAGGTGTCACTGCTGCATAAGCAGATCCACCATATACACTTCCTACTTGACTTGTTTGTCTTGAGAACGGTAAAGACGGCCGGACACTGCTTGTATTCTGATTCCGGACTTGGGACATCCTCAAATTGAGAGCTTGCTGAAGATGAGGATTCTGGAAATCTGTTAAAAGTCCCACAGATGGCCTTGAAACAGTTGATGCTTGAACAGATTGACCAGGAGTGAAGGATCGATCTTGAGGATCCCGGTTCTGGGAGTTTAAGTATATAAATTAAAGGTTAACATCTATAGTAAAATGATAGAGCGTGCACATAATATCATCTAGGAAATCTGTGGGCCATAAATTCAGAATGAAAACCAAAACGTTAGCCCACCCCATAGGCCATTGATCAAATAATGTCAACAAATTGCCCTGGACTATACAAGTAAATAGATATTCCTAAGAAGTTGGTTCAATGATAAAGGCCTAATGCTTTAAAAATATGTTGCTTTTATATAAATTCTTGAGGTTATGATTCAATGATTAAAACAAATATTTCATCCTGAATCATGTTAGAAAACTTATGTCGACCTGGCACATACAAGATTTAAACGTAATAAAAGTTAACACATGCCACCAAAAGTCGTGTTCATTGGAAAGGAAAACATCAAAATAGATTATCAGATGAAAGATCATGGAAACAAAATAAAATAGCACCTGCATGGATGGCGGGTGGTGAAATGGAGCTAGGTTTGTTGCATGATGTGAATCTCCAGGGTGTCTCGGAAATTGTTGTCTCCTTTCTGGATCATGAGATATTGTACTTAAACTGTCTCTGTTAGTCGGAATGCTTTGTCCAACTTGAGGAGCTGAGGAAATGGTTGGAGTTCTTGAACTATACTGCTGGCCCGATGCTTGGGACTGAGCAGGAAGGGCTTGTACTGCAACTGGCGTCCTGCCTACAGGTCTTGCTATTGATGTCATCCTTCCGTACTGATTATTTTCATTTGAATTCAAAGCTTGAATCTGCAAATTATTTTGATCGAACAATGCAGGAGATGAAAAGGTGGCATGTCCTGGAACCCCCACACCATAATTAAAAACAGGTGTGACAGCATCAGTCAAGACAGCCGATTGCATAAGACCAGTAAAATTAGGTGCAGGTATGCCATTACCCATTAGAGCATCTGACCTAGTACTTGAGGTCAAAATCCCATCATTAACTATTCCAGACCAGAAGTCATCGTCCAAGGCAGCAGCAAAATTTTGATTTAAGCTACTCCTGTTCATTCCAGATGATACATTTAAACTTGAAGAAACCGGTTGGCTTTTATCACCAAGACAAGGTTTTCTGTCTTCAGTCTCTAAATTGCTGATGTTCATATCATCATCATCTTCAGTAAGATTTAACACATCAGGAGGAGCAGTAGACTCCGGTTGTGCCTTTCCATTCTGGTGGTTAAGAGAATCATCCAATGGCCGACCATCCCCATAATCATTTTCAAGGATGGCCTTCCATGATCCATCTGCTGAGATAATCACTTCAGTAACGTTCTCAGCCACTTCTCTAATGACCTAAGGGAATAACAATGGTTTCATTGAATGGAATAAAGCAACAAAAATTTGCAAATACACAAGAAATTTAGAAAAGGCAGATCACTACACTTGCCTTCAACATATTTTGATCAACACGAATATCCAAAAAGCATATGTACTGATTACAATGTGGACATCGCCAGGATGGTCTTCTTGAATTTATGTCAATAAAATTGTAGAAATCGAAGCACTGCAGCATACAAAAAGACACTGATATTAAACCTAAAGAAAACTTCTAAGATATTACATACAGTAAACCATTAACTGCAAGACCAAGCAAAAAAAAACTGAAACATGCTACAGTTGCCTAATTAAGTAAACTATTGCCAGAAATTTTTCTTGCCCCATTTTCTTGACAGAAAAAGATTTACAACGATCATGCTATGATTCAAGATACATCAACACCTTTCAGATGCCATGGCAGGTAACACTCACCTGGAAATGTTTACATGAATGACCTTTCACAGGGACCTTGATTCGGGTACAGCTGTTTTATATCGAAAACAGGATGAAACAACCACCATGTTAATTGAGCTACATAAAAACTGGAAATTAACCCACTCGTAAACTTCATCTGGTGTTTGACGTGTGTGTAAGAGAGAAGTGCAAGTTTTTGTGTGTGTTTATCTATATATCTATCTATCTATCTATATATATATATATATATATATATATATATATATATATATGACTCAAATAACAAGTAAACTTTGAGTACTTTGTCAAACACAAGACATGATAATAACTTCTGAGACCTCATCCATGTAACCATTGTACAATTTCTATTTTCCTTGGGTGGGTGGATGTGGAGGAATTGGTTGAGGGGGAGAGAGAGAAAACCATGCAAACAGAAAACAAATTCAATACTGATGGTCCAAGTGCACGCTTTTCTGTAAAAAACAAATCCATCCACGCACTTTTGACACACTTTCTGAAACTCAGTTCTATTGTTAGCTCTATATCAGTGCAAATGAAAACCCCCGTTTTCAGATTATAACCTATCAATTCTTTTGGCCCAGTGGAAGTTATTTTGCAATCCACCTTATGGCTTTGGCGTCTCTTGCCCCTGTTTTGTATATTTCATTCATCAATGAAATATTTGTTTCTTTTTTTAATAAAAGAAACAAATAATTAACTAGTCAATCAAATCATGTCAATTATTAAAATCAAAGATTGTATATCGTGGTCAATAAAGATCATAAAATATATGTAACTTTCATTTTGAATTATTTACCTACCAATAGTAAACTTCAGCTTCAATCGAATTAAAATTTTAAGTCATATGTCAATTAATATTTTTCAATTGTTCCAACATGTAATCAAGGTGTCTTTTCTTTTAAGATTTTGATTTTTCCTTTTCATCCAGTTTTGTAACTCAGATTTCTTAGGCTCTTGATATATTTATTTGAAATTTGACATAACCAGTACAGGTATCTATTCCCGGGGCCGCAACTGCCATTTTCCAATGTGCTTCCCGTTCAGTATCTTTAAGATTTAAATCAGAACCATCATAGGTTGGCCCTAATGGTCAATAAGGACCATAGAAAAAATAAAGGGCTTAGAGGGAATGGGTTCAATCCATGGTGGCCACCTACCTAGGATTTAATATACTACGAGTTTCCTTGGCAACCAAATGTAGTAGGGTCAAACGGTTGTCCCGTGAGATTAGTCGAGGTGCGTGTAAGTTGGCCCGGACACTCACGGATATAAAAAAAAAAGATTTAAATCAGAAATTGCTTTCACGTTTTGGTGCACCTCCATTAGAGCAGTCCCAGTTAATTTATTTACTCTTAGTTTTTGTTGGTTTTATTATCCTGTAGTGGTTTTGTGGGTTTGAACATTATAGCCAATCTCTAAAGGTTTTTCCATTTCAGCATCAGGTAGTATAACAAGCCTTACGGCCTATGGTGAATCAATCATTACAATTCCAAATCATTTCAGGCGATTCATTCCCATTAATCATGCATCTCAGCAAGTGCTTGGTTTCATTTTTCATTTTGCAATTCCTCTCATCATATTAGACCACGTGTTTTTCATAAATCATAAACATGCTTTTATCATAAACCTTACACAACTATTTCAGCTTCCCCTTTTCCATTTATCCGACTGGTACCTTACCCCATCACTTCACGAGTTATATAAGATGTAGCATATCCATCAACAGTTAAATCCTATGCTTCCTTAACGACAAAAATCAATAACAATTATCCGTTTCAGATCAGTGACAAAACAGTTAAAGCCCATGTTAATGATCTCACACATCACATCAAGAGAAATTCATACACAAATAGCATACAAATAAATTAAAGCACTGCAGTTGCTGGAAGTATCAGAATTATATGCAGAAACTGTCTATATAACCTTATGGGGCAATTAAGGGATATTCGTGATGGGCCCTCGATTATGTCGGAATCTGAAACCCAAAATAAAATTATATTAAGCAAAGCACTATGTTACTAACATCCAAAACCATGGCATAAAGAAATGTGAATACATTTACGCCAGACCATCCTGAACTAAATAACAAATTATAATGATAATTGATAAATAAATTGAATATAAAACAAAGAACAGCAACAACAAAAGAAGGTTTCCACCTTCCCTTTATATTGTAGGCTGTAGCTATACCTGAATCCAGAGTAGAAACAACTGGCTGCAGATGATCTTGCAGCACCGAGGAGTCAGGCGATGGTGCAGTACCCATAATGGCAACTGCTAAAACATAATGACCTAAACAAAGATTAAAGGCCCCTTTAGGGGTATAATCTAAAATAGTAAATACCAAAATGCTTAGAACTGGAATTAGACCTCAACTTACCATTGAAACTACCGACTGCTTGAAGAAGATTGGATCCTAATTTAAGCATATGAGTTACATTTGTTGGAACCTGTGGTCCAGTATCCTTAAAAAAGAAATAATGTTGGTAAGAAGATTCAATTAATAGATATAGAAAAGCCTTGTACAAATCATTTTCTGAGTGCATCTGAACTAACCATGTATACAGTTGTCCGACCATTGACTCCCCTCCCATTGACGAGAAAGCTACAGATAAAAATAATAAGAATAATAATAATTAATTTAGCATAGATATAACTGCACTTAATTACAGCTTAAAGGGAGGGATTTACGTATTAGACATACTTAACCTGCGGAGGATTGATTATGCATGCAGACGTCTCAGTATTATCTTTTTGAGCAACAAACAGTCGCTGCAACGGGAGATCAATTTGTAGATACAGAATTTGAGATGAAGAATACTGGTTTAACTACATTTATAGTGAATAACAATAAGAAATCATTATTGTTGACATTTTTCACGTGCTTATATAAACAAGCAATATTAGCCCCTAACCTTTTCTATTTTTATCCTACTACAGGATAATACATGGTCACATCCATTAGACCAATCCCAAAAACTCTAATAGCTTGAACAGAATAGCTAAATATATAAAGCAAACTAGATATATTATCAATATTTCATTTAACTTTAACTGAACACCAACCATATAAACTGAGTCAAATAGGAAATTGTAGTAAACTCCTGGAGCCAACTATTTGACATAATAAATATTCTACAAGTTTGTTGGTACCAGGTAGAGTAAGGGCAAGTGGCAGACTCCAATTCAAAACTTGGTGATCAAAGCTGTCAGGAGACTTTAAACTTTAAGGTAAGAAAAATATTCCCGGCAACTAACTTATATATTGTTCGACTCAAAGGTATATCCCATTCCACTATTCACAAACATAAGGTTCCTCTTTATGTAGACCAACGGTCAAATGAAAGACCAAAAAAGCTACTAAATACGCAATTTAAAACGATCCTCACAGGGTTCAAAATTTTCCCAGTTCCACCAGCCTCTGAAATACAGAGCAACTTACTATTTTCTCCTGTGGTGCATATTGCATTGCCTTTGTAATATTGAAATCAATAGCATATACTCCATATCCCGGCTAGCACAGGGAAAACATAAATGTCATGGGACATCAAAAAAATAAATTTATAATTTTAAGAAGATTTAAAAAAAAAAAAAAAACTAAAGGAAAGAACTCAGCGAAGAGACAAGTAACCACCTTAACTTCCACAGATGCAACAATCTGACCCAGCTTCAAGCGAGGAAAAAATCTGGGTGCAGATGCAAATAGAAAGTAGAAAGGAAACTATTTCAGAATAATCAACTAAAATTCAGCATACCCAAGAAACTGCTGGGGTAAATGCTAGCAGCGGGTATATTAGTAATTAAATGGTAAGTCTGTTGGTGATTGATGGTAATAAATGATGTGAGTTGGGAAAATTGGGGGAAGCATATTTTGGATTAGTTAATTAATGGTAGGTCTGTTGGTGACTGATGGTAATAAATAATGTGACTTGTGACTTGTGAGTTAGGAAAAGTGAGGGAGGCATATTTTGGATTAGTCCTTTTCGGGGAGAACTAAGCCTCTCTAATGTTTAGTAAACCTTTGTTCTTTTGACCATACAATACATCTGAACCCCTATATTATTGATTTCTATCTTAAGTTTAGGTTCCTATTATATTGGTGCGAGAGAATTATTTCTCGGAAATTGAATCTAAGTCTGGAAGAAAATTGCTAAAAAATGAGAATTATTCTGGAGGAGATGTTGAATGAGTTTGTCAAAGCAAGATTGAATAAAAATACAAATTGAAACTCAAGGTTATAGGAAATGGCAAAGGTGGTGGGAAGCCATCCAAGTGAAAAATACTTTACCTACTAACTAGTTAGTAGAAATGTTCCTACTTACCACCATTAAAAACTTGACAGCTATTAACTCTTTGTTTTAAAAAAAAAAAACTCCCTTCTCTCTCCTCCATTTTGAATTCCTCTCTCTTAGTTATGGAAAACATAATGGCTGTTAGTAGGAAATTTCTACTCACCACGTGAGAAGGTAAGCATTATTCCATCCAAGTACATTAAAAAGCCAATTGAAGTGGAGAGGTGAAACACAAAGAAATTCCACACAAGATTGATGAAAAAGAGGAAGAAAGGAGATGAAGTAGTTAAATTCAGACCATATTCAAATCTAGCCAACACCTCACGAACCAACTGTGCACAACGTCAAAAAGGCTAGAAAATATTGGCAAAGGTTGAGTGAAAAATGGGGAGAATCAACTAAAGATCTAGTCATAATAATAATCAACCAGACTTAGATTCAATTCCCGAGAAATAATTCTCTCGCACCAATATAATAGGAACCTAAACTTAAGATAGAAATCAATATAGGGGTTCTTCTCATATTGGTTGGACTTCTCTCGACTCAGTGGGCGCCTTTGGAGGCATTCTTATTATGTGGAGTGAACCAGAATTTTCAGTAAAGGAGACTACTCAAGGTCTTTTCTCTCTCTCTATTCATATCTTTATGGCTGATAATTTCTCTTTTTGGCTATCAGCTATTTATGGCCCTTCTAGACACGTTGATAGATTGGAATTCTGGAATGAACTACACGACTTGGCTGGTTTAGGTGGTGAAAATTGGATTCTTGGAGGAGATTTTAATGTCACCCGTTGGTCTTGGGAAAAATCGCATGGTCGACCCGTGACTAGGAGTATGCGTATTTTCAACCAATGGATTGTTGACTATCATCTTATAGACACCCCTTTACAGAATGGTTGCTATACGTGGTCCAATTGTGGTGAAAATCATTATTGCTCATTGATTGATCGATTCTTAATGACGGATACCTGTCTCAATAAATTTGGTGTAGCTCGTTTTCTTCGTCTTGATAGGTTTACATCGGATCATTACCCTTGTACTCTATCTTTTGGGGATCTCTCTTGGGGCCCTTGCCCCTTTAGATTTGAGAATTCTTGGTTGAAAATAGACTCTTTTCGTCGTCTTATGGAAAATTGGTGGTCTCAAAACACCATTCAAGGTTGGCCAGGCCATGGGTTTATGATGAAGCTTAAAGGATTGAAATCTTAACTCAGAAAATGGAATTTATCTCAGCGCTCATCTACTGCTCAACTTCCACCTCTTGTCTCACAGTTGAAATTGTTGGATGATACAAAAGACATGGTTCCTTTATCTATGGAACAAATATTCTCGAGAAGATCATTGCGTAAACAAATTAAGGATTTATCAGCTCAAGAACACATTTATTGGCACCAACGCTGTAAATTGAACTGGTTAAAAGAAGGGGATGAAAATACAAAATTTTTCCATAGAATTATGGTTGTCCGTAAAAGAAAAAAATTCATCTCAGAGATATTGTCTAGAGAAGGAAATAGCCTCTTTACAGATAATGATATAGAAGCGAAGTTCCTTGGTTTTTATCAAACTTCATTTACAAAGGACCATGGCACTAGATTTATACAAACTAATGTTGATTGGTGTCCAATTAGTGACTCGCAATGGATGAGATTGGAGGCGGTTTTTTCAGAAGATGAGGTTTATCAAGCGGTTAAATCTCTAGGAACGAGTAAATCTCCAGGTCCAAATGGTTTTACAGCAGAATTCTTCAAATTTTCTTGGCATACCATCAAACACGATATTATGACTTTGATGGAGGATTTCTATAATACAAGTATTATCAATGTCTCCTTGAATGAAACTTATATCTGCCTTATTCCAAAGAAATTAGACGCTAAATCAGTATCAGACTTCCGACCGATTAGTCTAATCCCATGTGCATACAAGATTATAGCTCGAGTTTTGTCCAATAGATTGAAAATGGTCTTGCCATCCACTATTGCGGAAAATCAAATGGTCTTTGTGGCTAACAGACAAATTCTCGATGCTTCTCTTATAGCAAATGAACTAATTGATGATTGGAATTTATCTAATAAGAAAGGTGTGGTAATTAAGTTAGATCTTGAAAAGGCTTTGGATAAAGTCGATTGGGATTTTCTGGATGCAATTCTTCAAGCCAAGGGTTTTGGCTTGGTAGGGAGGAAATGGATTTATGGATGCCTTTCTAGTGTTAACTACTCTATCATTATCAATATTGGTCAGAAGATGAAGATTTTTTTATGGGAGCTCAGTCATGGTGCTGTTAATACAGTTGATCAACTTCAACGACGGATGCCTCATTTTCATTTGTCTCCATCTTGGTGCATAATGTGTGCTGCTAGTTCAGAACATTCTAAATCTAGGCATCTATTTGTTCATTGTACCTTCGCATCCAGATATTGGTCAGAGATTCTTGATGCTTTTGGATGGTCCACTGTTTTTCCAAATTGCATTAAGGATGTTCTTACTCTCATTTTTGTGGATCATCCCTTTCGTGGAGAAAAGAAGATCTTGTGGCTTGCTTTGAACAGAGTTTTCTTCTGGTTTTTATGGGGCGAACGAAATTCACGAATTTTCAAGGATTCTTTCTCTTCCTTTGATAAATTTATGGATCTAATTCTATTTCATGCTTTGTATTGGTGTAAATGTAAACACTCTTTCTCTGTTTATAGTTTATCCTTTTTGATTTCCAATTGGAAAGCTTTTATGTAACTCACCCTTGGGTGACCGGAGTTTTTCTCCTCATTTCATTCATCAATGAAATTCGTTTCTCTTCTCAAAAAAAAAATAATAATCAACCATAATACTAGCCAAGAAAACCCAAACTCATACAGATTCAACTAAAGGCTTACACTTATTGAAGAATTATAGGTTAAAGGATGGAATTCATACGAGGGAGCATTTTTGGAGTCTAATGGCAGTTTTTGGTCAAATATTTAGAATATTTTTGTTGGTTGGGAGGGGGGAGCATATCTTGAGAGTCTTACTACAGTGGATAGAATTCATATCCGATTTGGATGCTGATTCCTTTTAAAGGCATCTAGAATCTAAAGGAGAGTGAAGATTTCGATTATCATTTCATTTCATATTCAGTTAGCAGAAAGATTAGGCTTTGCTTCAAGGTTTTGGGATCTCATGGACTTTTCATAGTTCACTAAAAGCAAACGTGGAGAAATTGCCTTGTAGAAATTCGATCAAAGGAATACTTAAGCAGCTATGGGTTAATGCTGTAACATCTTTTCTATCGAATACTTGGTTGGAAAGGAATTATAGGTTATTTAATGAGGTTTTCACAGGATTGGGTAGGGGTATTAGAAAGCTTTAAAGTAAATTGTCCACGTTAGGTATTTTTAGAAAAAGAGTTCTTTTGTTATACATTTTCTACAATTAGTTTCAGTTAGTAAAGGATTTTTTGTGGGTTTTGTTTTGGGATTGTGAGATAAGTGGGGAGGTTTAAAGAGGACCGGGTTCCAGTGCTATTTTTGCAATGTGGACTATTGAACTTGGTAACTTTTCATTGATATCCTTCCTTTTCCAAAAGGAAGATTAAAGAAGACAGAATGCAGATTAACCAAGAATAAAATTCACACCTTTCCATAACTGTAGTAATCGTGGTAAGGGAATTGCTTTGTCCAGTATTTGTGTCTCCAAAGAAATCACTACCAATCTGCATAACATAATAACTTCTCAGCAAATACAAAATATTAACCATAAATGTGCACAAACGTTTACTAAGGGAGCAAGTCAATACTATTTTTAGGAAAAAATAAATAAAAATCACCTCATTAGCAAGACTGTAGAGTTCCTCTGCCTCCTTTTCTGAAAACCATCTCATCTTGCAAGCATTCTACCATGCAGAATATAGAAGAAAGCTGAGATACTTTTTTGAATAAAAAACAACTTTTCATTAAGGAAATGAAGAAAGTTGAGATACGAGTAACCAGATAACATGCCAAAATGATTTGTACTCAACAAAAAGATGAAGCCAAGTGACTTAAATCACAGTGTTGACAAACAATAAGAAAAAGGAAATTTCCTCATCGGAAAATAGTTTTTCAAGCCATGAGGGTAAAACAAAAAACCTGGGAAACTTATGCGTTTCTGCATCAGAGCTACAAAGTTCTCCAATGAATATATTTATGAAGATTATTTCAATTGAACTTAACATTTATAATACCCAGAAGGTGAATAGTTGAGTTAACAAAGGTTATTTATTGATTTCGAAAGTGTACATAAAGGAGAAGCCCCACCTGTGTAAATAGGTAAGCCTCAAGGGAAAGAAGATAAATTACATTAGTCACTACCAAGGTAAAAATAAAAATAAAAAATAAAAATCCTACGGACTTAATAAAATTAAGACAATTACAAGTTTGACCCGAATGTCTACATCACAGAGATAGTATGGCCGTATGGGCCCAAATATGAAAAAATATCTTTTTCATATGCAGTAAACTTCCGCCGTATTTTAGCTTTTTGAGTTTCAATCATATCTTTAAGTGAAATGACAACCGAATCTAATCAGATGGTTGGAGGTCCGAAATTGTATTGCATGAATTACCTTACAGTGATAAAATGAACTCTTGACTGGAAGGTGAAAATTTATAAAATTAGGTTCATTTGTCAATGAATTTTCATATATTTTCAAAACATATACACAGCTTTAAAATCTTCCCATGCCAGATTTCTATTTACGATTAACCAAGCACTTACTATCCTAAATATTAACAAATAGGTTTATAAAAGCCTACCTATTTGAGATAAAATGTGCTGATGATTATTTCTTTTAATGTTGATATCATTTTCCTTTTTGGATAAGAAAACAAGATCTCATATTTCTTTTTATGAAGATGATGAAGATTTTTCACGATGAAAACTATAAAAATTATTTTATTAATGATCAATTTTTATTTAACAACTCACGATTGTGCAGGCCAAGAACCTCCTTACGTGAAAGGGTGCTCAAATAAATACACTCTGGAGGCATATAGCACACTTTGGCCATGATAAAAGATTGCAACTACTTCACGAATAATACTATTGCCATGTTGAAGGATGCTTATTTTGTATGAAGTTGTCCGACACATCAAAAGACATGAATGCAAAAGACGAGAAAAACATACCTTGGTGGATATCATGAGCACCATGATTGCTGCTTTTAAGTGATGAGAATGTTTCTTCTGACATATCTGGACAAATAAATATTTTATGTGAACTAATGCCTAAACAAACTCATAACAGAAAAGATATAGCAACCAGATACACAATTCTGAATAAATAACTGATAGAAAACCTACAACCCAATCTACATATTATAGAGAGAGGATGACAACCCATCTTCCAAATCCAAATGCAACCTTTTGCCCAAGATCTTTGCCCCACATATGCTAAAAGTTTCAGCTAATCAAAAGGTTAGGTCTTATTATTATTGACTGGAGCCCCTTTCTTTAGCGGGACTCCCTTTTGTGGGCTTGTTTTTTTAGATGATTTTGCATTCTTTCATTCTTTCTCAAAAAAAAAAGTTGGTCATTCCAAAAAAAAAAAGAAGAAAAAAAGAAAGAAGGGGTAGTGCAATCCCAACCCATTGATGTCCTGCCAGGATCTATAAGGCATAGCTTAGAACCAAAATAAGAATGCCAAATAATTTGAAGATGACCACAGTCAACCATTTAGGAAGGTGCAATATTATGTAGTGATTGTATAATAACAAGGAATGAAAGTAACAGGTAACTTGACAGAAATTGGACATTCTAGGGACAAGAAATTACACAAATTATGTAAAGTATACCCAAAAAGTGCTGCTCAAATAGACTAATAATTTATTATAAAAATATGGGAAATGAAGTACTTGGCTCTGAAAACGATTGTCTTGGGGAACAAACAGATTTAAAACACCAGAAATTCCTGTAAATATAGAATAAAAGACATTACCTGTTTCAAGAGACTAGGTAAACCCTGAGCTTTAGTTGGAACACTGTTGTTTGCAATTGCAAAGTCAATACATCTGTATTATCAACGTTAATCAAATAAAGTCAAGAAAGATGACAAATTGATGGTTAAGAGCAGAAGCTAAAGCACATTGTTAGACCTCCAGTTCTCCAAGTTTATTCGAGGACATACATAAAAAGTATTTAAAAAAAAAAACAAGAAGATGAAGCCAATTTCGTTCACACTAGTATGAACTAATAATTACAAATAACGTTTAGACAAAGAAAAATACATAATTAGAGTTATAAAAGTAACAACAGTAGTAACCTTGCACTGCAGGAAATTAAAGATTTAACATGAAACTTATATAACCAAACACGTTAAGTGACATCAGAACAAGAGACCACACGGTTAAAGAATAAGAGAGAATCTTTTTTCTTTTCTTTTCTTCTTCTTCTTCTTCTTTTTTTTTTTTTTTTTTTGGATAAAAAACAAGATGATTACAAAAGGCTTTCTCAATTGGTTAAAAGGGAAGTATATGAATTCAATGCAAAGATACTAGAGGATTTACACCAAGAAATAGCATGATAAATGACAATATCAAAGAGCCCTCATAAATGGGAAGCTCTTTATCCATAAAAACCCTGTGGTTTCTTTACTTCCACAGTACCTAGAAAAAAGCCCTTGTTAAGGACGAAGACACGACACAGATCTCCACAATGGTATGATATTGTCCACTTTGAACATAAGCCCTCATAGCGTTGCTTTTGGTTCCACCCAAAAGGCCTCATACCAATGGAGATACTTGTCCTCCCCTATAAACTCATGATCATCCCTTTATCTAGCCAATGTGGGACTTTGGTCGCACTCCCCAATTCCCAACAATCCTCCCCTCGAACAAAGTACCACAGACAAGCATCCCCTCAAATAGTCATCTATCCATCCATATCTCCTTTCTTAGGGACGAGTTTGCCCTTAGAGCTAGATTACGGATTATATCCGTCCACATCTCCTTTCTTAGGGAGGAGTTTGCTCTTAGAGCCAGATTACGGGTTCTATCCACCCATATTACGGATCTCCCATGACTATTTCTTTAAGGCTCATATATTTTTTGTTCGACACCCGGAGATTCTACCGACATGGCTAAGTTAGGGGGTATAGCTCTGATACCACTTGTTAAGGGCCAAGGACACGACACAGATCTCCACAATGGTATGAGATTGTCCAATTTGGGCATAAGCCCTCATGACTTTGCTTTTGGTTACACCCAAAAGGCCAAGAATTATTCAAAGAGGTTCTCACAAATCCCTATGGCGATTTAACTGTTCTACTATTGATCTTCTATCTTCTCGAGAAAATCTATTTTTGGGCAATGGTCTATCTACTTCTTTTTGGCATGATTCTTGGTTAAGTTGTGGAGTTCTTGCTACAATTTTCCCTCGCCTTTATCGGTGAAACTTGGATTGCCACACAGTCAGCATGGGATCTGAATCTTCAGAAAAAATTAAATGATTTAGAAACAGCAGGATGGATCAATCTCTCATATCTTCTTTCCTCAATCATATTTCGGAATTGTAATGATTCTTGGTCTTGGCCCTTAGATCCATCCAATACTTTTAAAATTAAATCCCTTATGGAAGATCTAGGAGAATACCATCATACACATATGAATGGTTTCTATAAGGTGATTTAGTCAGATTCCTATCCCAAGAAAATAAAAAAATTTCTTTGGGAGCATAGTCTTGGGGCAATAAACACAGCTGATCGTCTTCAGAAACGCATGCCTTACATCCATCTTTCTTCATCTTTGTGCATCATATGTGCGTCTAGGTCTGAGCATCTTGGACATTTATCTTTCCATTCACTTTTGCATCCAGATATTGGGCATCCATTCTTGATGCATTTGGGTGGTCCATAGTCTTACCTAATGGTATTCAGGAAGCTTTTGCTCTTATCTTTGTGAGACACCCTTTTCATGGGAAAAAAGAAGATCTTGTGGCTTGCTATCAACATGGTCTTTCTTTGGTACTTATGGGGAGAATGGAATGGCATAATTCTCAAAGATTCTTTCTCTTCCTTTATGAATTTCATGGATTTAATTCTTTTTCATATTTTATACCGGTGTAAATGTAAACACCCGTTCACTGATTATAGTTTGTCTTTTTTTTATTTCAAACTTGAAAGCTTCCTTGTCTTTTTTTATGTCTTTTTTTTTATATTAGTATAAGTGTATATAGAGTTGTCCTTTATTGTCTTTTTACCTTCTCCTACTTAGGTTAACCTTGTACACTTGTATATATATCTCTTATGTGAATGGAATAGAGTATTTTGATTCTCTCAAACCTTTAGGGGCCGTTTGGTGCGCCGGAATTGAATGGGTTTGGAATGGAATGGAATGGAATCTGATGCCCATGGGAATATTTTGCTGGAATCATGATTCCCATGTCTGTGTTTGGTGCATTGGATTTGAGTTGGAATTAATGGAGAGAGAAATAGTGGGACCCACCAAAATTATGAAGAAAAATGGAGAGAGAAATAGTGGGACCACTAAAATGTGGTTAAAATAGAAAAAGAAATTGTGGGTCCCATCAAAATTAGGAAGAAAAATGGAGAGAGAAATAGTGGGACCCACCAAAATGTGGGAATGGATTGGAATCCACATGCCCACCCTTTCATTCCAACCTCGGCCAACCAAACAAGGGCATCCATTTCCATTCCAATCCAATCCAATCCAAACCAACAAAAATGAAAGGGCCAAAGGGGTAGAATGAGCTTGGCTATTTCCCATAAACAAATTTTCCTTCCATTATCCACTTTGAAAGAAAATCTTACCAAAAATAAATACCCACCTTGAAAGAAAAACTTGAGGAAGGCTTCTTTGTCCTTGATTATCTCTCTCCACAATCTATTACCCTTCATCTTTTTTTTTTCTTTTTTTTTTTCTTTTTTTTTTATGAATAACCATGCTTTCAATGAGAAAAAATGAAAGAATACAAGGGCGACCAAAAACAACCAGCCCACAAAAAAGAGGGAAACCCCATTATAAAAAGGGGCTCCAATCCAAAATAATAAGACCTATAGGATAATTACAAAATAAACGCGTCACAGACGGCCAAAGATAATTACAAAATTACCCTTCATCTTTTGGTTAAATACTAGTGATGACATTTCTCCCTAAGGCATTATCCTGGCCCATAACAATGAAGGTTGGCCTTTGCCCTTGCAACCACAAAAGAAAATCTTCACCTTACTCGATGGGTGTCTTCAAAACATATTAGATACAATACAATTCGAGAAAAACCACCAAATTTGGATTGAAAGACACGGTGTATTCTAGACCTAACAAAATCCTACAAAAACCTCAAATGCCAAGCAAGAACCATTTGATAAACAATTTTAAACCCTACCAAACATTCCCAAAATTCCTTTTATTGAAATCTCCAACAAAAACTAGATTTGCTAATTCTATATTACCTTTTGAAAACTTTTTCTTTTCAGCTTTTTTTTCATTTTCTTTCCACTTGAAACTTGAATAAGATTTAACCCCATACTTCGTCAAATAGGCTATAAGAATATTCTAAAGTGAGTTTTCATCTCTTCATTAACACCCGCCCCTTCCAAATTTAAAAATAAAAATGAGTTCCCACTCCCCCAAACTTATCTCATGATTTGTGTTTTGCGGATACCAACGTCCAAAGTCTCACTGAATTATTGCCATACTTCCATCATCAATTCCCTGTTGCTGTTATGATAAGTCTAACTTTGCAGTGTTGCCCGAGGCCCTTCTTTCTCTTTCTTTTTTTTAATAAGAAATCAAAGTTTCATTGAGAAAAAATTAAAGAATACATGGGCATACAAGAAGAGAAGCCTACAAAAAGGAGCCGAAGTACAAAAAACGGACTCAAGTCAAGCTAAATAAGACCTAACGAATAATTACAAAAAGTCCTAGAAATAGAGACCCAAAAAGAAACATAGAATCTAACAAGGGGCCAAACATCGTTACAAGAGCTTTCTTGACCCCCTGAAGATTCTATTATTTCTCTCGACCAAAATACTCCACAAAATAGCACAAACCCCAACCTGCTACAAAAACCAACATTTCTTGCAAAAGGGCGGATGGAGAAGAAGCTCCTCCAACACCTCCCTAAAACCCTAAGCTCTAACAAAGCAAAGTCGAACGCCTCAAAAAAAACAACTACTCACTGCACCAACAAACTCATAACTCCAAAGCAAATGATCCAAGTCCTCAATTGTCCTCCTGCAAATAATATAACAAAACGGCCCAACCAAAGAGGATCCTCTAGACAAGATCCAATCTAAGGTATTAACTCTTCCATGCAAAACCTGCCACATAGAGAACTTAACCTTCTTGGAAATCTTTACCTTCCATACCAAGGAGAAAACATAACTACTCCCTAGGGAGGAACTAACTAAGCAGTGAAAGAAAAGGTTGCAAGAAAAACCCTTGGACGGAAAAGGACTACAAAAACGAACATCCTCCCTATTAGGATAAAAGCAAAAGTCATCAAGCAACGAAAGGAGAGCCAAAACACCCAACATTTCTCTTTTTCCTTATTTACCACCTCAAAAATTCGCTTCCAGTTTAAATCTTCTCCTATTTACTCTAATATTGGAATTTTCTCAATCAATATAGATGAACTCATCAAAAGAACCTTCATTTCACCAATTCCCAATATAGTTTGTTGTCCCTTTAGAGATCTTGCAAGTGGGAGCCAAAAGTCCCTTTGCTAGATGGGCCGCCCTCCTATACACTTAGTGTTCATATAGATGCGCTTCCTTATTATGTTACTTCGGCTTCTTTTGGGGTTGTTCTTTTTATATTCCCTTTATATTCTTTCATTTACCCTCAATGAAAGTTTGATTTCTCATAAGAAAAATATATATCCATCCGCAGCTCATGTTTGCAACTACCGACTTTTCAATATAAAAGTACAGGAAGTATGCAAAACTTCACTGCAACAACTTAATTAAATGTTCTTACTCCATAAAATAAAAAATAGAAATTAAAAAAATAAAAAAAAATAAAAAATAAACAGACTGTCGAGATATGTAGGCATCTCTTCTTACGAGAAAAGGTGCTTTCAGAATATCTGAAAAACCATTCAATTCTTTAATTATTTGTTGAGACTATTACAATGAAGTAAAAAACTCAAATGAGTGCCAACATCAGGTTGGCACATGCTCCTCGAATGCTCATGCCCCATATTTGTTGTAAAAAAAAAAAAAAAAAAAAAAAAAAAAAAAAAAAAAAAAAAAAAAAAAAAATTAGTCCACCCAACAATCTATCCGCCCATACACCTCCATCAGGCAAGAAAACGCAGGAAATGAGTGCCAACATCAGGTTGGCACATGCTCCTCGAATGCTCATGCCCCATATTTGTTGTAAAAAAAAAAAAAAAAAAAAAAAAAAAAAAAAAAAAAAAAAAAAAAAAAAAAAAAAAAAATTAGTCCACCCAACAATCTATCCGCCCATACACCTCCATCAGGCAAGAAAACGCAGGAAATTTTCAAATCAAAGAGAACAATCTAAACAAACTACTCAACACTCCATCTTCTACCAACTAGCTAACCAGTAGGTATTCGTATTACCAGTCTCAAATCCTCTCTACTAACAAAATTCCAAGAGAAGCATGCAGAGCCAATTTCTACAACAAGAAGAAAAAAGAAATCTTGGAAACCCTAAACGATTTATACAAAAATCAATACCTGGAAAGGGAAAAGCAGAGACTGCAGAAATGGGCAGGGTCGATTTGGCCGATACGGTTGACGTGCAAGGCTAAGCCATCGATGTATAAGGAAATTCTATTCAAGTTCATCTCGTGTGGCGACGGTGCACCCATTTTCAGCCGCTCGCCGGAGCAAAAACCCTTTTCCTCCGGCTGTAGGAAGGAAGCTTCTGCAAGTTCTAGAGATAACTGGCGAGAAAGGTTTGGAGTGGTAGTGGGGGGAAAATCTGTAATTGGCCAGTTTGTTTCCCGGGTTTCTTTCTTCGGATGCTTTTTGGCTTTTGCAGAGGAATTAAATTAATGGTGGGAAAGTGAGCATAGCCAACTGTTTATTTCGTCTAATCTAAAGTAATTAAGTTTTTGTTAATTGTAATTAACGGTTAATTAATTGCTTGATGAAGTTAATACATTCTTTAATTCCAATTAATTTTAATGATTAAAACCTAATTAAGTGTGTTCAAGAAAACCGAACTTTAAAACCTCAACGGATGTTTGGGAGTGATTTTAAAATTGTGAAAATCATTTTTTTCATATTCAAAATCACTCCAAAATATGTATTTAATAACTCAAAATAGTGATGAAACTTTCATTGATTTTTGACTTGTTACTTATTCCTACAAGGGATAAAGATAACTCATATATAATTTTTATAGAGATCTAGGGCATGTTTGGAAATGATTTTAGAATATTTTGTGGCACTATGACTTTGCATATTCGATTTGGATCGCTTTTTCCGAGATTTTTGGGCTTCAGTTTGCTAGACACAAGGATGTCAGAGAGATGATCGACGAGTTCCTTCCCCATCCTCCTTTTCGGGACCAGGGAAATTTCTTATGGTAAGCTGGGATTTGTGCTATCATTTGGGGTTTGTGGGGGAGAGAAATAATAGCATTTTCAGGGGAAGAGGAGGAATGTGGAGGATGTTTTGGACCTTATTAAATATTATGTCTCATTATGCGCGTTTGTTTTGTAATTATTCTATAGGTCTTATTTTGTTAGATTGGTGGCCCTTCATCTAAGGGGATTTCATTTTGGGACTTGGTTTTTTTGTATGCCCTTGTATTCTTTCATTTTTTATCAATGAAAAATTGGTTCTTTATAAAAAAAAAAAAAAAAACATTTGTCATATTCAAAATCACTCTAAAACATGTATTTAATAATTTAAAATCAATTTTAAATTTTGATTATATGAAAATCATGTTTACACGTGTAAAATTAAACCCGAAGTTGATTTTGAATAATTAAAGGTAGAGGTGACTTCAAACATGTCAAAAGTGATTTTAGTCATTTTAAAATCACTCACAAACATGCACTTATCATTTCAAAATCACTTTCATACATGTTCTTAATTATACTTTTTTTTTTTTTTGAGA
Organism: Luffa acutangula; assembly: GCA_036850905.1. Taxonomy (NCBI): domain Eukaryota; kingdom Viridiplantae; phylum Streptophyta; class Magnoliopsida; order Cucurbitales; family Cucurbitaceae; genus Luffa; species Luffa acutangula. The sequence goes on along the minus strand of CM072097.1, from coordinate 45,671,594 downwards.
AGAAAATAAAAACAAAGAAACTACAACGAATCAAAAGAAATGGCTAGGGCGTCCATATGACGCAAATCATGATCTAAACTGCTTTGAGCCCACAGAGGACATTCTTCAAGCCAGACTTCAGAATGTTTTGTTGTGCGAGCATGAGTAGCTAACTGGTGTGCTACTTTGTTGCCTTCCCTCGGAGTTAGGAGAAACCCACTTATAAGATGCTTTGTGGCCAAAAGATGGAGTTGGTGGATTAGGGGAGCAATCTCATTTAAATGTTGTTCGCGATCATGGAGTAAATTCCACACAATTTTGGAATCTATCTCTGCCCAAACTGGTGATAAGCCCGAATCCAAAGCTAGTTGCACACCTTCCACCAGTGCCTTTGCTTCTGCCCACTCTACAGAGCAACTCGTTCTCCTGAAACTTTCTGCAGCTGCCATCGTTTGACCATTTGAGTTTCTGATAATCATGCCTGTTCCCATCTCACCATTTGCTAAGGATGCATCCACGTTTAGTTTGAAATGGTTGGGAGGCGGCGGTGTCCACTCCGTTGGGCGGGAGGTTCTAGTATCTCTTGATCGATCACAGTCTCCTTGGTGCTTTGCTTGAGCCTCCACGAACTCTGTTATATAAGTTGATGCCCATTTTATAGGATCATATTCCTGTTGGTGATAGATTCGGTTGCCCTGGAAAACAATTTCATTTCTAGTGTTCCATAACGACCATAGAATGGCCACAAAGATTGCCAAGTCATCGGACCTTAATTTCTCCTGAAACCTACAAAAAAGATCAAGAGTATCATCACAATGTGTATTGAGAAAAGATTGCACTGGGCTCCAGAGAGCCCAGTGCTTTTTTACCTTCTTACAATCCCACAAAGCATGAAGAGTTGTTTCATTCGCTTTCCCACACTTTGGACAACGGGGGTCGCATTGAACTTTACGGTTGAAAAGATTCATTCTGGTCGGGAGTATATTCAGGCTTGCTCGCCAAGCGAAGATCTTGAGTTTGTTTGGGATGTTTAGCAGCCATAGTGTTTTCCACCAAGAACAACTATTGGAATCCGCTGAAGAGGACGCCTCATGAAGTTCATCTATTGCTAGTTTGTAACCGCTTCGGACTGAATACTTCCCTGTTTTGTCATAATGCCAAAAGAAAGTGTCCGGGAGGCTATCACCTGCAATTGGAATGTCCTGAATTTTTTCCACATCATCCTGCACAAAAAAATCTGTTAGTAGCTGAATATTCCATGATTGACTACCTGAGAAGAGGCTGTTAACTTTTCGGTCAGTTAACGGTCGTTGAGGAGAAAACAGCTTGAAGGTTGTCGGTCTCGGAATCCACTGATCGTCATAGATGTCAATAGATTTTCCGTTTCCAACTCTCCAGCGTCCTCCCTTCATGGCTAGTTCTCTTCCCCATATGATCCCCCTCCAGACATATGATGGTCTGCTTCCCAGGTTTGCTTTAAGGAAATCTCCTTGTGGGTAATATCTGGCTTTTAGGATTTGAGCCAACAGAGATTGAGGTCTGTATAAAAGCCTCCATGTATGTTTTGCCAACAAAGCCTGGTTAAACAGTCTTATGTCTCTGAACCCCATCCCTCCTCTATCCTTCGGCTTTGTCATTGACTCCCATTTCAACCAGTGAATTTTCCTCCCTTGTTCTGAGCTGCCCCACCAAAAATTAGCCATCAGCCTGTTCAGATCATGGCAACACCCCTGTGGAAGTTTGAAACATGTGAGAGTATAAGTGGGGATTGCTTGGGCCACTGCCTTTATCATCACCTCTTTTCCAGCTATGGAAAATAACTTTCCTTTCCATCCCTGCAACACCTTTTGAACTTTAGATGTAATGTAGTTCAAGGAAGCTGTCTTGTTTCTAGTTAGGGAAGACGGACATCCAAGGTATTTTCCATGGTCTTTGACTATTTTGACTTTCAAAATGTTGGCTAAACAATCTTTTGTCTCATTGTCCGCTCCTGCCCCAAATGCTATCTCCGATTTTTCAAAGTTGACGATCTGCCCAGTGGCTGCTTCATATACTTTCAGGATTCGTTGCATCTCATCAAATTCCTCCTTTCGCGCTTTGAGAAAAAGTAAGCTATCATCTGCAAAAAAGAGGTGAGAGATAGGTGGTGCTGTTCTGGCAATTCGAAGACCTGAAATTTTTTGAGACGTCTCAGCCTGTTTTAAGAGGCTGGATAAACCTTCAGCACACAAGAGAAATAAATATGGAGATAACGGGTCACCCTGTCTAAGTCCCCGCGTAGGTTTAAAAGATTCAGAGCAGATGCCATTAATGAGAATGGAAAAAGATACAGACTCCACACACATACCAATCCTTTTGATCCATGATGAACTAAAACCCATTTTTGCCATTATGCTTCTAATAAAAGTCCACTCCACTCTGTCATAAGCTTTACTCATGTCCAGTTTTATAGATGCAAAACAATTTTTCTTGGATTTAGATCCTTTAATGTAATGCAAACATTCATAACCGACAATAACATTATCAGCTATTAATCTACCAGGGACAAATGCACTCTGATTTTCAGAGATAACAACATGGAGAATTATTTTCAATCTGTTGGCAAGCACTTTAGCAATAATTTTATAGCACACATTGCATAAACTAATAGGGCGATAATCGTTCACCGTGCTTGGGTTTTTCCTTTTTGGAATGAGGACAATTGTTGTTTCATTGAGCTTATCTGGCATTTCCCCCTCATTGAGGCACCGAAGGCAAGTGTTAATCACCGCCTCCCCTACTATATTCCAGTATCTTTGATAGAAAAGGGCTGGTAATCCATCTGGTCCAGGGGCTTTGGTCGGATGCATCTGCTTTAACGCTTCCTCCACCTCCGTGGCCACAAAATCACGATCTAGATGAAAATTCATCTCTTCAGTAACTCTGGCGGGGGTAGCTTGAATAATTTCATCCATCGCCTGCACATTAAAAGGAGAAGAATTAAAAAGTTCAGAATAATAATGGAGGAAATTTCGCTCAATATCTTCCCTGTTTTCAAAGCAGTGCCCCTCAGCATCAATTATTTTTTGGATTTTGTTTTTCTGACGTCTTAGAGTGGCTTTAGAATGGAACCATTTTGTATTTCGGTCCCCCCATTTGAGCCAGTCTTCTCTTGAGCGTTGTTTCCAGTAAATTTCTTCCTCCATAAGAATATTATCTAGTCTTTTCTCTTCCATCTTTAACATTGCTTGAGTGCTCCCCTCCAGCCGACCCTCATTTAAGGCTTCAATTCTCCTTTTAATCTCGGCAATTCTTGTTTTGAATCTTCCTGATTTGTTTCTTCCCCACCGCTTTAGCTCCTCGGATACACTCCGGATTCGGGTAAGCAGATTGCTAGGCGATTCATCTCCTCTACCCTTTTCCCACCCAACCTGTATTGTTGAAACACAGTCTTCATAGAGAGTCCATGTTTCTTCAAATTTGAAATGGGGTGTTTTAATCCTTGCATGATAATGATCTCTGGATTCTTTTAAAACAGCCTCGATAACTCTGTGATCTGAAGACAAAAAACCCAAATGATTAATAGTAATAGAATGATAAAGGTTCAAAAGATCCACATTACCGACACACCGGTCTAGCCTTTTCCGAATAAAGGCTGTTCCAGATTGATTATTCTGCCATGTGAATCGGTTGCCCTTGAAACCAAGATCTCGAAGAGCGCAATCATTTAAGGCGTTTAAAAATTGTTGGCTATGTAATCTCTCAAATTTTCCTCCTCCATCCTTTTCATTTACTTGGGTTATTGCATTTAGATCTCCTGCTACCAACCAAGCCATATGGGGCATGTCAGAAAGACGTCGTAATAATGTCCATGATAAATGGCGATTTTCTTGCTTTGGTTCGCCATACATTCCTGTGAATCTAAAATTTTTCCCCTGAAATTCAATATTAGTATCAATATGCACTTTGGAATAAGAAATGATATTTAGATTAACAGAATCATTCCAGAATAAAGCTAGTCCACCACTTAGTCCAGTACAATTCACTACAAATACATTTTGAAACATAAGGGTCTCTTTCAAAGAATTCATACGACTTTGTTTAGACTTTGTCTCCATCAAAAACACAACATGGGGATTTTTTTCTCGCACCAAATCTTTTAGTGCTCGGAATGTTCGAGAGTTCCCCGCCCCCCGAGCATTCCAACTGAATATTTTCATGGCTCCCGGCGGGCCTGCTGAACAGGCTCCGCCGATAGAATTCCATCGTTGAATGGAATTAATGACTTTGATCTCTTGCTTGAAATACTGTCCAAATCATCATCTTCCGCCGCCCTCTTTTTGTAAGCAAACTGCTCTGGTAGTTGAAAGGAGGGGTGATCCATCTTGATTTCATCCTTTTGTCTATTGGCTCGCTTCCAGCTTTTTAATTGTTTTTTCTCACAAACACTTGTTTTTTCCGTGGCTACACTCTTCCCTTTTCCATCCGCCAAGCCCCCAGGATTAAAATCCATTTGAGTCTGAAATTCCGCAAAGTCCACATTCTTATTAATTTCTGTCGGAATGTGGTCAATTTTGGGGAGGTCTTCAATCATCATGTCTTCTATATGAGAGTGGTCTGTGCTTGACGTCCGAGGATTAGTTTGTACGTGGTGTTGGATTTTGCTTGATGGGCTATTCAGACTAGAATCCAACTGGGTGAAAATTGGAATTTTGGTTTGGTGGATCATGGGCTGGTCTTTAGTTGGAAAAATATCTGTTTGGATCATTTTGCATGAGGTTATGGATTTTGGAATTTTAGTTTGGTGGCTATTGGGTGGATTTTCGGTTGGAACATGTAAATGGGCTGAAAGGGTGATATTATTAGACATGGGCCCAACAAACATATTTTTCTCCACTAACCCTCCTTGCCCTAAGATCTCCTTGCCGTTTCGTCTCTTCCCTTCACCCTGTGTAGCCTCACGATTTTGAAACCTCCCTAAAACGTTGCCGCCATTAATTTCTCCTTCCTCTCTGCCGTGATTTGCGTCTTCTGCATTAATAGGGAGAGAATCCACACTAGTAACGTTATCAAAGGAAAGGGGACACTTAATACCCGTAATTTCCGTTGATTGCATTGATTGCGGTGGAGAGTCCTCGGGTTCAGGCTGCCGGCGATTGGATTCAGGTTGATGTTCATCACCACTTCCGTCGGAGCTTTGAGAACCTCCTAAATCTCCATGGTTGGCTTCTTCTTCCTCCTCATTGAAACACCACGGTTGCCTGCTCCTTTGTCTGTTACCAAAACGTCCTCTTCCCCCTCTAAATCCATCGAAACCTCTGCCGCTTGCGTGGGAATGGTTCGGTCTTGGAGGAGTTGCAGCTCTCATCCATGAACCAAACTGCTTCTCTGGTTTCGTCTGTAATTTAAGTTGGGGGCACGATCCATCATTGTGGTCAATCATTCCACAATAGTAACAAAAATCCGGTAATCTCTCATACTTTATCGCTACCAAAATTTTCCCCTTTGGTCCGCCATTCAGAGTTAGACCTCGGCACAATGGTTCGTTTATCTTCATCTTGATTCGTACTCGAAGAAAACGTCCCCAACATTCATCATCATCGTTAGTTTCTACTCTCTGAACTATCCCTAGACGGCTTCCAAGAGTTTGTGCTACCATTTCGTTCCTAAGGCCAAGAGGTATGTTATGGAATTGAACCCAGAACTGAGCCTCTTCAAAAATCATTTCCTCAGGCAAATCAAAGGTCGTTGGGTCTTTGAGAAGGATCAATTTCCCAGCAAAACACCACGGACTGTCTTCCAATATTTTTTCCTTTCCTCGTTCTGATTGTGGATTAATTAGGAATAAATTATCCCCAATGTTGTCAATCGTTATCCCTCGACAGAAGCTCCACACTCGTTTCATGGTTTTTCTGAAAGCTTCAATGTTAGTAATTCTTGAAGAGACAATCTTCCCTACCAAACGATTTTGGAGCTTGTTTTGATTCACTTGCAGACCTAGCTCCGATGTGTTTATTCCACAAGATTCCTTTTGAGAAAGCTTGAGAGCGGTAAGTTTTTCAATTACATCCATCGTAGGAGAAGAATCCTTCAAAGCAAGAAGGAGAAAAACAGGCAGGAAATGCCTGAGAGAGACTCCTCTAAAACAGAGGAGAGTATGTTCTTAATTATACTTGTCTGTAAATTTGTATAAGAAATTTACAACAGAAACCCCAGTAATGCCGACCCTTCAAAAAATTGTTTTGAAAAATAAAACCTTTTTATCCAAAATAAAATATATATTTTTTTCAAACATCAAAGAGCCAAAGTCTATTATACTTTCCAAAACCAAAACTTTCCTTATCCTATTATTCATTCCCAAAATTTCAATTTTTAAATTTATCAAAGAGTAAATCTTCTCCAAAATTAAATAGATATATTCTTCCTTCTCCAAGTCTTCGGTCTACTTTCCAGAACAAAAAGATTCAATAGGAAGAATAAAGGTTAAATTATTAAAAATAGAAACAATTGCATAGATGACCTATTTGGGAAGGCTAAAATGAAAAATGTCATACATTTTCAATTTAAGGATATATGTCACTTTACTTACGTCATCATCCTAGCAAAATTATCATTTATCTGAAAACGTGTATTTAAGGCATTTAAGAGCAAGATTGAAGAGAGAGATCTAAGAAAGAGTAAGAGATTGGAGGGAGAAATTGGAGAGAGAACGAGAAGCGAGATTGGAGAGAGAAATTGGAGAGATAGCGAGAAGCTAGAGCCACAATAGCGAGAAAGAGCGAGGTTAGAGTAGGGAGTAAAATGGTAATTTTGATAGGATGTATTTCCGCCTATTTTTTAGGGTTATCCGTACAAAAATCCGTGACTATGGGATCCGTACAAAAATCCGTGACTATGGGATAAGTTTCAATTATACCCTTGAAGTTTCAAAAGTCTCAATTTAACCGTTATGTTTTATGTTTCCAAAATTGTTTACGGATTCTGTATTCAAATAGTGAAGATTTTGAAAACAATTTTTTTATGTTTTCATTGTATCCATATTTTGAATTTGAAAATTTCAAATGCATAATTAAATTAAAAAAAAATACAAACTTTAATAAATATTGTATTTCAAGTTCTAAACTCAATTTATTTTTGTGAAATTAAAATTTGTATGATATACTGTATTATAAATTATATGATATTGTAAAATAATAATTATAAAAAATTAATAACACATAATAGGTTTATAAATTAATTAATAATATTTTGTATTCAACCTAGCATTTAGTTGATAACTACAAATAATTTATTGTTTATAAATATATTATCAAACATATTTTGAACAATTGTTTAAATTGGGATCCAATTTCTAAATCTACCACCAAACACATATCTGAAAAAATGAAATACAACCTTGTGTTTCTTTGAATCCCTTGTTTTCAAATTTTTGTTTTCTGACTACCAACCATACGCACCATAAGAGTTTCAAGTTTGTTTCAAAATTGTCCTTTTCAAGTGTTCTCTCTTTTACATCCAACGGTGCAAAACTGCGACCTTCATTGCATCGGGAGCACCTAAAAATTTCTGTTGTGGCAATCTTTGGAAAATTGTATCGGATCATGGCTTGTTCACCTCCTCCTCCTCCTACGTGGCTACTTCGTTCACGCCACCATCCACGGATCATGGCTTGTTCACCTCCTCCTCCTCCTACGTGGCTACTTCGTTCACGCCACCATCCAAAATCTCAATTACACTCTTACTTTCATCTCTATCTTTTTCAAGTTTTCTGTTCATTCTTTCTCAAAACTTTCATGGCTACTTCATTCCTGCACGTAAAAAGAATACAACAATGGAAAATTAGTGTACAGAGATTCAAGTAAATTGTCAACTAAAAAAGGTCACTTCACTTGCTTCACTCAACCATTAAAAAAAAAAAAAACATTTCTTTTTGTGTGTTAATGACCATAAAAATTCACAAAAGCGGCATGGCAGCAGACTGTAAGGAACCATTGCACAAGAAACTGTATATAAAAGCACACCCACAACAAAAATCGCAAATCCCACCTCAAAACAAAAACACCCACCAAGTGTTTGTAAAATTTTCCAAGTGATGTCTGCTCCATGATCAGTGCCCTAGCACTCGTCGCCATGTTAATAAGCTCCCTGATGGTCTCGTTGTCTCAAAACGATGACATGGAAGGTTGCGTACCAGTGGCATAGGAGCTATCACCATTTCTATCTAGTTTGCTCAAACTTTTTTCAAGGAAGACAAACACTTTCACTCTTCTTCTTTCGAATGGAGTGACCAACCAATGGTTGGAAGAGGTTAGGGAACTCAGAGTGATGGTCGAAAGAAACACAACTAAAGAGAAATTTGAGGTGAGAATCTAAAATCCAAAGTTGTTGAACTGTGGAGCTTGAACCGTCTTTTATAGACCTTCAAAGGTAGAGTTAAGCAAATTTCGAATGTGATCCCCTGATCATGAGGAGATTTGTTGAAAAATCTTGGAAGAATATGTCAAATTCGAGATTCTGGAAGATTCTCCTAGTTGCAGTCGCATCCGATGCATTTATTTGTCAGTTGTCGAGGATATTTACAGTTGCGTGTGTTGTGCATTTTCATTGCTCTTGATTTAGCCTTTTCCAACTTCCTTCTTCAAAAGCGAGCACAATTGTGTGGGTACATCTAGGTCCTCTTTTTACTCTTGCACAAAACCATTAAAATTAACTTTTGGGAAAAATACACTTTTGGTCCTGAAGTTTGGGTTAGGTTTCATTTTGGTCCTTGAGTTTTCAAACTAAACAATTTAGTCCCTGAGGTTTGATTTTAGTTTCATTTTGGTCCCTCCATCCATTTTTCCGTTAAAAACTAACGGTTTGCTGACGTGGCATTATTTTTTTAATTAAAAAAATAATTTTTAAAATTTTTGAAATAAAATAATAATAAATTAATTATATATATATATATATATATATATATATATATATATATATATATTTTAATTTCATCTTCCTTCCCAATTTTCCCTTCTCTCCCTTCTTTTTCCCCATCTTATTCATCATCTTCTTCTTCAACTTCACTAATGTCCACCGGCCACCACTGCAGTCACCGCCGGCGACCGACGGCTGAATTTTTTTTTCTCGTCTCCTCCCATTCTTTTTTTTTTTTTTACTTATCCTTCCTTTCTTGTTTTCTTTTCTCTCTTTTCTTTTTTTTATTTTAAATCCAAAAACCCACCTTCGTCTTCATTTCCTTCTTGCCGGCGACACCTTCTCCGAGCAGCAGCTCCCCTCTAGCCACTCTTCCGGATATGAAGTCTTCAGGTCGTGGGTATCGTGGATTTGAAGTGTTTAAGAAACCCATTCAGCGCTTCACGTAGGTTGCTCGCGCACGGCGTACCAGATCTGCTCCAGACGGCGGCCGATGGTGGAGGCGTACCAGATCTGCTCCAGACGCGGTCGGTGATGGAGGTGTACCAGATCTACTCCTCGTCGACGATTCACGGAGGCGGCGGAGGAGACGACTTCGTAGAAGCTCGTGAGTTGTTGTCTTCGCACGAAAACACCAACAAACGAAAGGAAAAGGCACGTCGGCAGCTACGCTCTAACTCGCTGAACTCCAGATTTGTTCGGGTCGCAGGCGGATAAATTATTCGGGTCGCAAGAAGAAGAAATGAGATGGAGAGAGGAAGAGAGAAAGAAAAAAAGAAAAAAACAAGAGAAAAAAAATCTTCGACGGTCGCCGACGGCGACAGACGACGGTAGTGACTGGGCAAACTTGAAGAAGAAGGAGATAAAGAAGGAGAAGAAGAAGGAAAAAAAAGGGGAGAGAAAAGAAAAGAATAAAAAATACATTTTTTATTAATTTAATATTATTTTTATTTTAAAAATTAACAAAATTATTTATAAAAAAAAAAAAGTGTCACGTCAATCCGTTAGGTTTTAACGGAAAAATGGATGGAGGGACTAAAATGAAACTAAAACCAAACCTCAGGGACTAAATTGTTGAGTTTTAAAACTCAATGACCAAAATGAAACCTAATCCAAACCTCAGGGACCAAAAGTGTATTTTTCCCTTAACTTTTCTTTAAAAAAAATGACTATATTACCCGTATTTATCAATATTTACAAAATCAAGGATTATGAGACACTTTTTTTTTTTTTTTCATAAATTCACTAAAAAGGATATAAAATAAAGGCATAAAGTATTTGTTTTGTGTTCAATAAGCTCGATTTTATGGCTAAATAACTCTCATAAATGTGTGTTATCATGTGTCCTCTTATAATATATTGCATTTCATGTATTCTTGTAAATGGCCATAAAAAAAGTTGGAAAGATAGAAAAAAAAAATCGAGTGAAAAATAGTCAAACTGTGCCTGTCACATGACTGTACTTGTGCCATGGACAAGCTACCAACAAGAACACTAAAACATTTAAAGAAAAAAATTAGCTGGGAAAAGCTATTCAACGTTGCATCGACCTTACAAGTTGGCAAGGACTCATTTGTTTGAAGCTTTGTTTCGTTGGTTCTTTGAGGTACTACCAAACATGACACATATCTCCACAATGGTATGATATTGTCCACTTTAGGCACAAAGCCCTCATGACTTTGCTTTTGGTTCACCTTTGCCTGATAGAGATACGTGTCCTCTCTTGTAAACCCATGATTCTCTCCTTATCTAGCCAATGTGGAACTTTGGTCCACTCCCAACAGGTTCTGCCCTTACCGATGTGCTTCTATCCATGTTCATTTTGTCAAAGTGATTTCTAGTGTGATTATGTTTAAGAATGTGATTGTTATGGTATCAAATATGGATATCAAAATATTTTCGAGGTTAGTAAGTTACACTTTATTTTAATAGACATAATTATTCTTAGTAGAGTTATATAATTTTTAAAGAAGTTAGAGGTATATTCATTTCCTCTTTAATTGAAGAGGATACCCAAAACGACAAAGCCATTTCCAAACAAAAATGGGCTCTTCCAGTGTGGAAGAGGGGAAAAGCTCAAAACAAACCAAAGACTCATCGACGACAACGGACAACAAGGAAGTCACTGACTGAAACCCAGCCGCTAAACACGCGAGATCATGCGCTACCTTGTTTTTTGTTCTAGGGCATTTGATGAAGGAGGTGACCCCAACTATAGACGCAAGGGAATCGACATCGACAACGATCACTTTGGAGTCAGATAATTATTCGCATTCCCTGTTCAGAGCCTTGATCACATCCGAAGAATCAGCTTCCACCAACAATGGAGAGCGCCCGCACGATCCATAGTCCAAGTAAGCTCTCAACCCTTCTCGAATCATATAATCTAAAAGAGAAATAGAAATACAGGTTGACGCTCTCACTGTCATACTCATTATCAATTGAGTGCAATGTATTTCTATGGCTCAATGTTACAAAGATATTAAATAGAAATTGATTACAAAGATATTCGAACAACATACCATGAAGATTTATGATATTTGTGTATCTTAGTGCTTAAAATCTAAACTAGACTTTATTCCTTAAATTTAAATACATGATATTTCTTGCATCTCAAATGCATGAATTTGTAGTCATTAAAATCATATGTTTTTTTTTTAACATACCTTTACATCTTTCTGGTGCTTTGATTTTCTAATTTTTTTAGTTATTATGTATCGATATTAAATTATTAACCAATTAGATATAGATTTGTAAATACTTTGCATTTTCAATTTTTTGATTGCTTCAAGGTTCCTTGATTTAAGAGATCTGTAATTGAATTGATTTGATTTGAATTGAATTTTATATTTAAATTAACTATGATTTGATTTGAAGTTTAGAATTTACCTTGTAATCTCAAAAATTCGGATATATTTTTGCATCAAGGGTATTTCCGTAAGTTGATAATTCAGATTTTTAAATTCATAAAATTGATGTGGTCATTTATCTAACGAATACGGATAGTTGTCATTTTTTAAATTGGGCTTTTTTTAGTCATGCTTGCACTTAACCCTTTCATGTATGTGTTCTTGGGCGTTTTCACTTATGTGGAAAGCCCATTAAAGGCCCATAAAGGGTCATAAGTTTTCTTGTAATATGTTGAAGCTGCTGGGCACGTGTGTACATGCGAGAGAGACCAAACGAAAGAGAGAAAATTCATTTGGTACAAAATCGTTTTTCAACCTTTTGGAGGTTGATCTGTGATTTGATTGAGCTAAAATTTTGACAGTATGTTATTGATACGAGGTCTTTAATTTGAATAGTGTAGATTTCTTTTGAATTTGCCTACCTTGATATTGCAATGGACAGTCAAATTCCACTTAAGTGAGATCTTTCTAATTTATTCTTCACCGTGTCCGTTTCGCATGCGCTTTGCACGTCATTGACGCTTTGTTCTCCTCTTATTCTTCATTATACGGTTTCGATGGACTCCGCCGTTCTTTCCTAACTCAAATTGAAAAGGCTGCCTTCAGTTGTGACTAGGGAGAACTTGTTGTAACCTATTATTGTTATTAGTGGAGTTCTTTTACTTTGGTTAGTGGTTTTTTAATTCTCCACTCAAAGATGTTTTTTTCACGATAAAATTTATGGTGTTATGTGCTTAACAATTAATATTATTACCATTTCTACTTGTTGAATTTCCTATTAGGTTCAACACGAAAGGGGATAATTAATATCCTTAGAATATAATGTTTACCCCACAAAGTGGTGCCGGAGCTAGGTTGTGTGTTAATTAAGGATGTGTTTGGTTTAACTTTTCAAGTGTTTAATTTTGAAAATAAATCATTTTGAAAAAATTTCTAGTGTTTGCCAACTACTAAAAACGACTTATTAGAAAATGAGATTGATAAATAAACCATTTTAAGAGAAACATTTGAAACCAACTTTCTTAAAAAGACTTTTTGTGTATAAAAACACTTATGAGGAAATACAACCAAACATATGAGTGTTTAAATTTTAAACATTTTTATACAAAATGTTTTTTAAAAAATGCATTCTTGAAAAACATTTAAATTAAAATGTATTCCAAATGGACCCAAAGTGTCTTTGTGTTAAACATGAAAACTAGTACAAGTAGAATGATTACTCCGAATGACTCAAATTTATCAAGTTAGAAAATAAATATGAAAAATGTTTTACATGTGAAGAATTTTTACCTGCCTATCTTTTCACTTGAGAATCATGAAGATAAAACTGATTTAGAATGAGAAATATGTCATAGGAAAGTACAGAGCTTTATTAGATATTGAGTAGAAGAAAGTATTCTAAATCATAATTGGTGAAGAAACCTATGCACGGACTATGTGGAATAAGCTTGAGTCATTATATGCCTTGAAAATTTAGTAATAAAATGTCTATGATCAACAAATGATGTATGTGAATATCAAGGTGGAACACCTATGTCAAATCACTTGAATACATTTCAAGGTATCATTAATCAGTTAGTTGGAATGAATATCAAGTTTGGGGATGAAATACATAGGTTGTGGCTTTTTGGTACAATGTTGACTCGTGGGAAACATTTTGAACTTCCTTATCGAGCTCAACCCCAAATGGAGGATTAAGTACGTACTTGATAAAAAGTAGTGTCTTAAACAAAAAGATGAGAAGAAAGTCTTAGAACTCCTCTTTACATTCAAAGGTTCTTATTAATTAAAGGAGGAGAATGAATAAGAGTAAATGTATGAAAGGTAAGTAAAAGCAAGAGCGGTTGGTTTGCTAATGTTGAGTGTTTTCACTATGGTGTGAAAAGACATATAAAGAAGCATCGTCGACAATTAAAGATGAAAAATAAAAATGATAAAGGTAAAAATCAAAGTGTAAAAATTTAAGTTTCAAACACTAAAAGAAAAGATTAAGCAATTATTGGTTAACTTAAATAGTAATTGATTTTATTAAAAATTTAAAAAGATGTCCATATAAAATTTGTAGCATTTAATAACAACCATGAACATATGAACATAATTTGAATTGAATCATTGAAACTTTAGAGCCCTTTATTTTTCCTTCTTTTGGTTGAAAATCATCACCAACCTTCCAAATCCCTATTCTAATATATATTACATCATGATTAAGTTATAAAGATTCAAATGAATATCATAAAAAATATATTTGATTTAAATAAGAAAATGTAATGAGCTCTCTCTCAAAAGTGCATGTTAATGGAGTGTGTTATGGCATATAACATGGGCATTTACATGTGCCTTGTGTATTAAAATATGGATCTATAGGGGCATACAAGAATTTTATGTATACAATTTCTATAAAAAAAAAAAAAAAAGAATTTATGTATACAAAAATGACATATTCATTTGTCAGTGTAAAATAATAATTGTATATCTAAAACAAGGTGTAAAGTAATAATTGTTCCCTGATTTTCCACCAAAAAGAAAATAATCATAATTGTTCCCTGGTTTCTACACATGATTATTCCAATTAAAACTATTTTAGTCATAATTGTAAAGATATTTTCTTTTTAATAAAAAGGAATCGTAAAGGATATATGAGGCATATACACATATAAAACGATGTTACAAAATATTGCATTCATTTGATAATGATTTTGTTTTCTAATGGTTTAAATTTTATTTTGGTACATGAATTTTATTATGATCCTTAAATTTTTAAAACGTCTATAGTCTATCACTTTCAAGTTTATTATGATTTGATTCCTAGACTTTCAAACTATTTATTTTTTCCTTGGAAACATTTTAGCTCTGTCATTAATTAGTAGTGAGCTATTTAAAAGAAAAAAAAAAGATAGCATGACTCTGAATATGTGTATATTAATGTAATGATATGCAGATGCATTGGAGTCCTATATAAGTTGGCTATGATTACTATAATTTGATTGTTTTTCTAAAAAAAAAAATAATAAAATAGACATTTTTTAAAGTCAAAGGACTAAGATGACTATTTTATAAAAAAAACCAAAGACTAAAATGTAACAAACATGATAATTGGAAGACCAAAATAAAATTTAAACCTCTAAAATTTAATAAAGATTTGTATTTGTTGCAAAATTAGAAGTTTCTTTCCTTTATAATTAGGAAGAGACATATATGCAAAAATATAAAAAGTAAATTTTTTTCAAGACTATTTAAAAGTACAAAAAAAAAGTGTACAACATCAATTATATATATATATATAGTACACAATAATTTATCTTCAAAATCAATCAAAATCATTATAAAAAAAAAAAAAAAAAAACTAAGTCATTCTTTACAAACTTGGTAATCTTTCATTTTCTCCTGGTCTTAGTCTGAACTATAAATGCTTTTGTATAAACCCCCTTTTGAAATGTGCTACAAAATTAGGTTTTTTTGACCTAATTTTATGACACATAATAAATATCCCAAAGTTTGAAATTTGGCTAGAGACTTTTCATATATTTGTATTTACAAGTCTTTACCTACTCTATACATGCATATATCATTTTCCACACATATATATTAATTATTTGTAGAATAAGGGGAGTTGAATTAATTAATGGTAGTCTTTTGAGAATCAATTAGTGAAGAAAATCAAAATTATTATTGATAAACTAATCCTATTCCTATAGTAATTAATGAGAAAAAGAAAACCATATAAATTGAATGTTTGTCAGCAACAGCAATTACCAAACCCCATTTGGAAAATCAAATGGGATGATGTTTTGTAATTGGTGAGAAAATGAAGTTGGTGTGGCATTGTACCAATTTTGTTTAACTCTCTTTTCCATTAAAATGATGTGTAGAGAAAAACTACTCTTTCTTAGGTTACCATATTAATTATTATGATCTACAAACTTTTTAGTTTTCTTAAGGTCAAAATATATTACCTAGCTTCTATATTTTAATTTTTATAATGTTTTGGTTTACATAATTTTTAGGTTAAATTATTAAAAGTACCCTGAACTATATGGAGTTGATTATCAATTATACTCCTGAATTTTCAAAAATTTCATTTTAGTCCTTGAAGTTTGAAGTTTGTTTTAAAACGACCCTTGAAAGTTTTTTTTTTTCGTTAAATTCATGGACGAAAAATGACGTGTTTGCATATATATTGTTGCTTATGTGAATATATTAGAACACATACATGGAAAAAACAATAAAAACACATGCAAACACATCATTTTTCGTCCATAAATTTAATAAAATATGTCTCCAAGGATTGTTTTGAAACAAACTTCAAACTTTAAGGGCCAAAATAAAACTTTTGAAAGTTTATAGGTATAATTGAAACCAATCTCATACTTTTTTTTTTTTTTTTGACAATATGTGGGGAGGGAGATTCAAACCACAATGTGGTTATCAGTACAACTTTAAGCCAGTTGAGCTAAGCTCTTGTTGGCAACCAATCTCATACTTCAAGGAATATAATATACTTTTAATAATTTAACATTTTTTATTTGAAATTATAATATAGTTTTATATTTTTAGAAATGCAATAATGGGTTAAATTAATGTTTTAATAAAAAAAAATCTCATATATGAAAATGTTAGGTTTGATAAGAAAAAAAAACCGATACATATTTTCAAAAAAAAAAAAAAAAACCGATACAAAATCTAAATCTACCTTTTTTCAAAAAAAATAAAAATCTACCTCCTAGATCACGGTAGTGTGTGAGAAGACTCATTAACCAAGTAACCAATAATATTAATTAAAAAAAAGTAAACAATGTATGGTTTGTGCTATACCTTTTTTTTATAGATGAATACAGAGCTCAAAACAGCTACATCAGTGCATCGTTTCGAAGAACATCATAAATACCACTAGGCCAGTCTTCAAGCCAAATACAATTACCAAAAGAAAAGGCCAAACTTGCTAAAGTGTTCTCTGCTTGATTGCCTCTACACGAAACAAAAGAGACTCGAAAAAGTAAACAATATATCCTTAGCGCTATACCTATAATAGAGTTAAAATGAGTCACTTCATCAGAAGGTACATAATTTTCTTCACAATTTAGCAATTAATTTAGGCGTGTTTTGTCTAACTTAAATTTTGGGTATTTGGTAGACACTAAGGACTCGTTTGATAACGTTCTCGTTTTTCTGTTTCTGGTTCTTGATTATCTTATTTTTTAAGAAACAAATATGTCTGATAACACATCATGTTTCTTGTTTCTAAATTTTTAGAAACATTTCTTGTTAATATGAGCTAAGCATGTAAAAGCAATGTGAAGTAGGATAACCGCAAACATCTTCCCAACTAAAATTCAATGGAGAATATATGTTGTTATATAGGTAATTTTGGACCACTCCGATGTACAAGGATCTGAATTCTCTACTCTCTTCTTTTACTCTCTAGCTCCCCTCCTTCAGAGGCGGTGTGGCTAGCACCACACCGGTGTGCAGGTTTACAGCTTTGCAGGCCACGTTTTCCCCATCATCTACAAATTTTACCGTTGGTGGCATGTGAAGGTTAGGTGAGTCCTCCCGACCAAATTTGACCATCAACATATGTGATCGATGAAGAGTGGAATATAACTCTTGGGAAAAAAAAATTGATAGGCTCAAGAAATTGTTTACTAAATCCAAGTGAGAATAGTTTAGCAGTAATTAACATATACCACATATTTAGAAGATTTTCGATTGATCACTTTGCAGTCAATTTTTTTAAAAATAATTTATATGTTTCTTCAAAAATAGATTTTAAATCAATCAAATTCTTTTAAGGTGTTTTATTTTTAATTTATTAAGATTTAGAAAGAACAAGCACTTTTGATAATCTTAAATCATTAAAAAAGTTATACTAAACACACTTTAAATTATTAATTTTTCTAAATGAACTTTTAGAAAAATTGATTTTGTTTAAAAAACATTTTTTTTTTTCAAAAGTGTTTCTAAACACAAAGCTATTGTGAGTTCATCTCGAAGATGAAGAACGGTAAAAAGAATAAAGTGGTACTACAAAGACGAATTTGGACTACACCTTAAAAAAGGGGCAAAAGAAGTGAAGAGATCCTCCAAGGACACAAGGTCATATTCATTCTAAGGTAGGGTACCCCAAGAAAAATAAAGTCAATCTAGTACTAAGGAGAGAATTGACTCGAGTCCCACAGGCCTAAAGGGCAAAGGCATCAAGGTGTGAACATCCTAGGTTTGGTAAGAGTACATGAACTTGTTCCAATAAAAATCATATTTTACAAAAATCTTAAAAAAAAAAAAAAATCAATCATTTCACAAGTATTCCCCCATCGAATGAGAGGTACACACATGATAAATAAATATTATCAACAGGTGCAATATATGTTATTTTTTTTTTTTATCAATGAATAATGTCAATTTAAATACTTAGATAAAATAATTCAACCTCAACAAATATTTTTATTAAAAAAGTTCAAATATATATATATATTAATGAAAGGATGGAAGGTGGATTTTGTCAATTTCAACGAAATCGTTCACTAAATCAAATCCAACCACACCCAAAATAATCAACAAAAAAATTAATCTAAATTAAGTTGAGGAATCGATTTCCATCTTATATTCCATGGAGCCGACGTTACGTGCATGTTTGGAATGACGAAAATCATTTTTGTTATGTTTGAAGTCATTTCGGAACATACTTATATGCTTTAGAGTGATTTTGATTATGATAAAAGTGATTTATTTGTTTCAAAATTAATCCCAAACATGCGATGTATTACTCCAAAGCAGCCAAATTGATCTACTTTGGTTAAAAAAATAATTCGCTAAATGGTAAGAAATAAAAAGAGAAAAAAAAAATCGAACTTAAAATTTAAATATACGAAAAACGAAACTAAAAGGTAGCATAGCCATAAACTTCTTTCCAAATATCTATGTGTAATTCTTGAATTTTCAAAAAAAGAAAAAAGATTATCTATTTATAATTCTTAATTTTTTTTAAAAATAATTATTATTTAGATTCTGGTTAATTATTTAACAAATGAACAATTTGATTTTAAATATGTGTATACAAATTCGATACAAAGCTAGATAATTAGTGGAGCAATGTCTCAACCAGAGTATAATTCAACTAGTTAAGACAAACATTTTCAACTTAGAATTCAAAGGTTCGAGAACTCCTTCCTACATGTTATTGAACTCAATAAAAAATAAAGTAGTGGAAAATTTTAACACTCCAAAAGGTTAAAAGACAAGAAATTCATATTCTCACTCTCACATGTTTCTTAAACCGAAAAAATACTTCAAATGATTAAGACTATGTTTGATAATCATTATGGTTTATAATTTTTTATTTTTTTAAAATGTAAGTTACAAACACTAGTTCTTCCTATAAATTTCTTTGATTTGTTATATACTCACTAAAAATATTTTTTTAAAATTCAAGCCAAGATTTAAAAACTAAAAAAAAAAAAATTATTTTTAGAATTTGATTAAGAATTCAAATGTATTTAAAAAATATATATAAAAATCATAGTAAAAAAATGGTAAGGAAACAACACAATTTTAAAAAAACAAACATAATTAAAAATGAAACTCTATTCAAACAAAACCTAAAATAGAAAAAATCTACCACCTCAAGTACCGAAAATAAAATTTAAACCTAAAATGATATATACAATAAGATGAAGAAAAAAAAATATAAAGAAAAAGGAAAAAACTTGGCTCCATACCAATACTACTGTTAAAATCTTGACAACTAAAAGAGATAAAAAAAAATCACATTTTCAACATTTCTCTTTTTTAATTGTCAAGATTTCAATGAAATATGTAGGAAGATCCTTACGTACTAGTAAACAACAAGTTTGATTAATATATATATATAAATTGGAATGGTAAGAGAAGAAAAGGGGAGTTGGTGGGAGGAATTGTTTTATACGTAATTAGGCTTCTAGAAGCTCCACATACAGCCTACCTATTTTGCAACCACCATTATTAGTTCTCTTCTATTCCATTTCCATGTGTCTAACTCTCTCACTTCCACTTTATTTTTGGTGCCATCACTTTGTAGTACCATCATAAACTCATCCCAATTTTTCAGCCACAAATCCACTCCATTACTAATAATTAATTACATTCTTACACTACTCAAATTTCATTTTTCTCTCATTATCAAATTTTATGGACTCAATTTAACATTTAGTTTAATTTATTCCTCCCTTTCTTGGAGGGTGTATCAATTGGAGTGTTGATTTGACCACTTTTATTGAGCAATTGTTCTATTTCTTAAATACTTTCCAAATGCATCTCTTCGTGTTTGATTTGATATGCAATATTGACTTTCGTTAACCTATCTCTTCTAGGAAATCGTTTCTCTATTTTTTTTTTCATAGTAGTATGATATTGTTTACTTTGTGTAACACTTCGATAAAAGAGGGATAAATAAACGACCTGACACCACATTCGAAGAAAAATGATCTTAAAGTTATGCAAAGTACAACTAAAAAAAAAAAATTAAAAGAATTGATAGTTACAGGTTACTATCTATCTATAACAATAAGGCTGCATTTCTTCCTTTTGGTGGTCCATTCACAAGAACTCCAAAGTTAAGTGTGTTTAGCTTATATGTTGGGTGACTTTCTAAAAATTTTTAGTAAGAAGCATACTACTGAGAATGAAGAACAAAGCCTATTCAAAAAACCCATGTTTGTCCAGGTTGCTGGGTGAGAAGTTGAACTTACAACATTTAAAAACATATATGTAGATCAAGATCAACTTGGTTTTAACACATATCAACAAAGAGATAATTTTTTATTATTATTATTAATTTAGTTCAAACAACATGTGAGGATGAATATTTAAACTTCTGACTTTTTGATTAATAACATATGTCTCAATCAATGGAGCTATATATTTAAATCGATAGATAGAATTGAGTTGGTAGATGATCGATCTACGTGCGTTTTTGTCAAATTCACATGAAAGCCATTTGTATTGGATGGATGACCAACTTTGACTTATGTTTCTAATGAAGTGAAAGGTTAATAATGAACAAGGGACCATAGGAAAAAAGTTATATACATTAAAATTAATCAAGAGGACAATAATTTTCTTTGCTCTCTTATCCTCATTGGCCAGCCATGCATGGAAGATTGTATGGTAATTTCCTTTCATTATTGACTTGTATTTGTTTGTATCTGTCATTCAATTGGTCGGTGACTCTTGACTTACTCTCCCCGTCTTTGCCCCGCCTGTAACTAGAAGACTCCTACCTACATGACATGTTTCACACAAGCTATAATTATTAAAAGTACCGTTGAACTATCGGACTGGTTTCAATCATATCCGTAAACTTTCAAAAGTTTTATTGTAACTCTTGAAGTTTGAAGTTTGTTTCTAAACGTCTCTTAGAGACATCTTTCGTTAAATTTATGGGCGAAACATGATGTATATTTGCCTGTGTTTTATTGTTTTTTCCACATGTACTCAAATTTGTTCACATAAGTAATAATACATATGTAAACATATTATTTTTTCCGTCTATGAATTTAACGAAAAAAAAATCTTTAATGGTTGTTTTGAAACAAATTTCAAACTTTAAGGGTTAAGATGAAACTTTTGAAAGAGTATAATTGAAACCAACCTCATAATTTGGGGTGCTTTTAATAAATTGACTTCAATTTTTTTTTTATTGATATTTAGAAATGTTCATGGAATTCGGTATTGATATACAAAGTGAATCAATATTTTTATTTTTATTTTATATATATGTAGTTCAACAATATATGAAGGTGAATATTGGAACATCTACCTTTTTGGTTAAAGATATATATGTCTTAATCAATTAAACTAGGTTTAAGTTGACAAAATGGTATTTAATGGAGCATAGAAAAATCGACAAAATATAATAAAATTATCAATAACATATCACCAACGTAGACATGATATAAATAATAAAAAATTTTGATTGATTTAAAAAATGAAATATTTATTTGTTGATTTAGATATCATCATGTTTTTTTTTTATATATAAAATTTTCAAAAATATCAATCGACATTGACATTCTATTGATATTTTTTATAAAATTGAGATCGTGATATTTCCAGCAACATCGACAGTTAAACCTTGATTTCAAATAAATTTCAAGTAATTTCAACACAATTCTCTTCAAATAGAGTAAAAATGTGGGATTTTCTTTTCGACACTATTTTCATTTGTTTTCACTTGTGTCACATGGAATAATGTAAATTTCTATAAAATAACACAATATATTAAATAATTGCCTGGGCTAGATATGTTAAGAATGTATACTAGCTATATGTTAAATATATAGATTATAATTTTTTAACATAGAGGTGATTTGATGTAGCTATTTCAATAGGTCTTCCATGTATGTATGGATATATATTTATTTATTTATTAACTATTGATTTGGGGAGACAATCAACTTGACTTCCATTGTGAAAAAGAAAGATTTCTTCTCTCCCACGCTTCTTCCAATTCCAAAATCACCTCAATTTGAACTAAATCTTCTATTTTTCCCCCTTCAAATAGACAATTTTTTTTTTTATTTAGAAAAAAATACACTTTTAGTCGTGAGATTTGAGTTAGGTTTTATTTTGGTTCCTGAGTTTTCAAACTCGAAAATTTGGTTCCGAGGTTTGTATTTCGTTTCATTTTAGTCCCTCCATCCATAATTTTTTCGTTAGATTTTAACAGATCGCTGATGTAGGACCTGTTGATGGCTAAATCCGACCAAGCGCTCACCTGACCTTCACGTGACACCAACAGTGAATTTGTTTGAATCCGTGAAAGACGTGACTTGCAAAAAGGAAGTAAGAACTGCACGCTGGTGTGGTGCTTGCCACACACGCTCCGATGCCTAAGTTAGTGATCGGAGAGAATCCGGCAAAACAACAGTCATTCTGTAAAAGTGAGTTGGGAATTCAGATTTTGAACACCTTACCTGGGACCCCAAAAGACCTTTTATATCTCCTCCCAAATTAGGGTTTTTTCGCCTCTCCTCGTCGTAGGCTGCCTCCTGTCTCACGAACTCTGCCTCCACCGGGCCCAAGAACATTTTCCCCAAATGACCCAGGTGGCCATTGGACTCAAGTGTTTGGTCGGCCTCGACATATGGCCGAGGCCGACCAGCTCCTCGACCTCAGCCCAATGCCGAGGCAGAGGAGATGGTTTTATCTTCCTAGGCGGTTTTCTCTTCGTGGGCCGGCTTGGATTGGGTCCAAGGCCTCTTTCTTCTGGAATTTCCGTCATGCCAAAATTATCCATAACAGGACCTATTTTTTAATAATTTTTTTTCATTTTTAAAATAAAAAATAATAAAAATATTTATTTTTTATATATTTTTAATTATTTTTTCTTTCTTCTCCTTCTTCAACCCCTTCACCATCATCCTCCTCCTTCTTCTTCAACCATCCTCACACTACCAACCAGCTGTCGGCGACCGATCGCCGGCAACTGCCACTCGTCGACAATACTTTTTTTTTTCTTATTCTCTTATTTCCTCTTCTTTTATTCTTCTTTCCCAACTTCCTTTTTTTTTTTTAAAAAAAAAGGAGGAACGGGGAGGAGGGCTCCTCCCGATTTAGGAGGAGGGTTTCCTCCTTCCCGTTCCAGATTTGAATCACCAGAACAGGGAGGAGGAAACCCTCCTCCCCGTTCCTTTTTTTTTTTTATAAAAAAAAAAAAAGAAAAGTTGGGGAAGAAGAAGAAAAAAATATTGTTGGCGGCTTGTTAGTGGTGTGAGAATGGTTGAAGAAGAAGGAAGGTGGTGGTGAAGGGGTTGAACCAGAAGAAAGAAAAGGAATTAAAAATATTTAAAATAATATTTTATTATTTTTATTTTAAAAAATGAAAAAAAAACAATTTTTTTAATAAAAAAAATAGGTTCCACGTCAGCGGTCCGTTAAAATCTAATGGAAATGGATGGAGGGACTGAAATGAAACGAAACCTAAACCTCAGAGACTAAATTGTCAAGTTTGAAAACTTAGGGACCAAAATGAAACCTAACTCAAACCTCAGGGACTAAGTGTATTTTTTTCATTTTATTTAATAGATCTTTGAGCTTGTCTAAAAAAAATCTAGAAATTTTCAATTTTATGTCTAATATATAGGTCAATGAGAGTTTAATAGAATCCTAAAAATTTTTAGTGTCTAAATCTTTTTGAAAATAACATAATTCAATTTTATATCTAATTCAAAGAAATTGAATGCACTAATTTAAAAGTTTAAGGATTGTGGAGAGACCTGTTATAGGCAATTTTGGACCACCCCGATATACAAGGAGCTGACGAGGACAACCGAGGAGAAATCGGGCTGAAAGATGGACCAAGGAGGCAAAACCGGCAAGTGGGACGGGCCAAGACCGAAGGGGTCGAGTTTTTGGCCCGACCCCCTGCTCGGCCTCGGCCATGGGCCAAGGCCGACCCTCGGCCCGCTCGCACGGGGCGAGTCCGTTCGATGCCGTTTGGTCCCCACCGCCTTTGGCCGCCTCGGTTTCGCCTGGTTTGACCTAAAACGCCTCTGAATCCCTAAAAAACCCTAGGAGGATGAGCAGATATTTATATCCCTCTTCGCCGCTGAAGAAGGGACTCCGAATTCTATCCCTAAACATTATTCTATATTTTCTACTCTCTCCTCTTGCTCTTACTTTTCCACTCCCTACCGTTCTGTTTGCTGACTTAAGCATCGAAGCCGGTGTGGCGAGCACCACACCGGTGTGCAGGTTTACGGTCTTGCAGGCCACGTCTTCCCCCCTCATCTACAAATTTACCGTTGGTGGCACGTGAAGGTCAGGTGAGTTCCCTCTTACCAAAATCGACCATCAACAAGACCTATCATACAAAAAATTAAAAATACAAAGATCTATTAGATTTCTTTTTAAGTTCATGGCTCTTTCTTTATATCCTTTTAATCTAACAAATGTGGGGTTGGGGGATGAAATCTTCATGAAGGTAATATATATGCCTTATCCACTAATTGTTCAAAAGCCATGATTATTTAATTCTTATTTACCAAAGCTAAAGGTAAAATATCCAACGAAAAAAAAAAAAATAGACAAACTCTCATGGACTTAAACTAATTCTCTCTATGGAATCTCGTCATATTGAGAAACTTCAACTTAATTTTGTTGTTTGTTATCCTAAGAAAGAGAATGAAAATTTCTAATCGTATTTTTTCCTAAAAAAAAAAATCTAACTAAAACAATCAAAGATTTTAAAGGATTCCTTCTAAAATTTAGAAGGAAATTACTTATTTAATCTTTGTCATATTTCAATTTTTTATAAATAAATCAAATTTAAAAACCCATATTAGTAAAGGTTTTATTTTACTATTTTTTCTGTTATCATTTAAATACAAAATATTAAATATTTTTCGTTCTAAATCAGATAAATAATTTAAAATGATTTCTCTAACTTTGAAATTAGACGATAAATAATTGGGGTGTGGAATTTTCATGCGTTGTTTGACCGGAAAGAAGGAATGGAGAAGAAGGAATTTTAGCGGTAAAAGCAAAGACTGAGGAAGAATCTTTTTTCTTTTTCTTTTTCTTTTTATATATATATATATATATATATATATATATATATATATATATTTTTTTTTTTTTTTAATTTTGTAGATAATGTGAATAGAGATGATTTGATGATGTGTAGGCCGTAGTTGGTGAATTGAATGGAGGAGTGAGTTTTACGTCTTTCTGTGTCAAACACCTTTAAAGTGGAGTTGACTTTATTTTTAGTTTTTATTTTTAGTTTTTTTTTTGTTTAATTTAAATTAATTCATGTTTCTTTCAAATGTTTATTTGAAGGAAAATATTTATTTTATTTTAGTACATAGAATATTTATTGATTAATGTTATTTTCAGTTAGAGGTTGGTGAAGATGAGATGTTTGTCCAACAATCTTTCTGTCCACATTCTTTTAATGGCTGCAAACGGTTTTTTTTTAATTATTTATTTATTTATTTATATTATTTGTTATGTAATCTACTCTCGAAAGCATTTTTAAAATGGGTTAAAAAAACATTTAGTTCATGGTAACAATTTGCCATCCAAATTTTGAACTAAAAAAAAATTCTTGGAAAAAACATTAGTCTATATCTACACATTAAATTGTTATACTTTAAAATTTGTAATAATTTAATTTCAATTTCATCAAAATTAAGTGTTGATTTTATTAGGTAATGACTTTGTATTTGTATTTATCAATATATTTTGTTCCTAACCAATTTATCAAAGAAATTCTTTTTTTTTTAAATCATTATAAATTTTAAAATATAACTATAAGGACTAAATTGTTGTATACTAAAGTTTAAAAACTAAATCGTTGAAAAATTGAAAACTAAAGTTTATGAACTAAGGCCCCGTTTGATAACCATTTGATTTTTGGTTTTTGATTTTTGATTTTTAAGCTTATAAACACCACTTCCAATTCTAAGTTTCTTTGGCTTTTCATTTATCTTCTTCTCATGTTTTAAGAAACCAAACCAATTTTTTAAAACTAAAAAAAGTAGTTTTCAAAAACTTTTTTTTTTGTTTTTAGAATTTGGTTAGGAATTCAAGTGTGTCTTTAACAAAATTGAAAAACCATAGTGAGGAAATTTAAAGAAAACAAACCTAATTTTCAAAAACCAAATGGTTATCAAACAGGACCTAAATTAGTACTTTTATAAAAGTTCGAGGGCCAAAAAGTATTTTTTTTAATCTTTAAAATTTGATCGAAATTTTATGAAGTAGCTTTGAAAACTTATTTATTTTATTATAAAAGGTAAAGATTAAACTAAGATTTCCATCCACATGAACTTGACTTGGTAATAGGTTAGTACCTATTACTTTCTTTAAATCTTTAAAGTATAATCCACCTACTTCATATTTTTTTGACTAAAAAAATCAAGATTTCAAACACTTGATACTAGTTATTTTAAAAGGAAAAAAAGGGAAAAAAAAGTTTTTCTTTTTTAAAAAAACAACTAATATCTAACACTTAAACTAGGAATAAATAATACATTATAAAAAGATTAACCTTAATTAACCTTATAAATTGCCGACTATGTTTCATTTTTTTTTTCCTTTCGAAAACGACTATGTATTTTATTTATAAATGTATCCACCCCATAAACGTTGAAATTTAAAAATATATATACTTATGAATATGTTAATTTAAATATAGTTGACGAGATAAAATATCAATTACCATCTCAATTGTTGTCTTATCTACATTCGATGGTATTGTTTAGCAATAATTGACATATACAGTCAGGTTGTCATATTTATTCGAAATATTATCGAGCTAAAAGAAATTGTTAAATTAAAAAAATAAAACACTATTATTGTTTTTTTTTTTTTTTTTTTGAGAAGAAACACTATTATTGTTATTGTATGAAAAGTTCAAAAAATAAAACACTATTATTGTTATTGTATGAAAAGTTCTTCTTCTTCTTGAAACATAAAGTGGTTATTTAGCATGCGGCTAAACTTATTAATTTAAGTATGGTTGCATTTGCATAATAACTTGATAAACAATGTGTGATTAATTTATTATCGAAAATTTTGATCATTATAAATAATCATTCAAAAGCAAGGTTTGAATTCCCCACAGAATCTATATGATCGTATGTAAAATTGTAACATGAAATTTTAATTTCTTTTTTTTTTTTTTAACAAGAGGAGGCTATTGTTGAGGATACCACATTGAAAAGATTGGTGGAGACCTCACAATATATAAGCAACAAGGATCACTCCACTCATTGCCAATTGGTTTTGAGATGAAAACCCATATAATATAATATGGTATCAGAGAGCCCATTAAACCTAAACGGGTATTCGGTCCAATAAAAAGCGAATTGGTTTTGAGATGGAAGCCCATCTAATATAACTCGTTTTGACAAATATTATGATTGAGTTGGATTGCCAAGAGTTGCGAAAATGTAGGAACTAAAACAAGGGAATAATAATTATAGAGAAAAAGGACCAATACGATAAATATATAACATTCTAACAATTTTGCATTGTAATTTTTAGATACAAAAAGCATGCATTTCATAACATTCATATGGAGAAATAAATTAAAAAGAAAAAAAAAAAAGATAACATTCATATTTAATATATAATGTAAGAGCTTGAAGATGAGAGCGAGATAGGAGATGGAGAAAGTAATTATTTTTTCTCTATTTTGAAATCAAAATATAAAGGAAAAAAAAATTGTTTCATTTGTTTTGTTCAATCCCACGATGTCAATTTCAATGGAAAATTTTGATAACCCAATTACTCTATTTAGTCCAACGTTCTTTTTATGTAACCTTCCATATTTTTTTGCAATCTTTATTGTTCTTTTTTTTTTTTTTTTTGAGAAGATGCAATCTTTATTGTTCTTATTATTATGTTCGGTGCTTTACTAAAAATTTTACAAATTTGTACCCTCCTATATATTCAATTTTTTTTTATATTATAGTTTTCAAAGTAATTCTCAATCACGTTATTTACGTGAAACATTTTGTTTAAAAAAAGTGTCAGTGTGAATAAACTAGTTTTTTTTATTAATATAATTTAAGAAAAATGCACTTTTAGTCCATGAGGTTTGGGTTAGATTTCATTTCGGTCCTTGAGTTTTTCAAACAAAACAATTTAAACCTGAGGTTTGGTTTTAGTTTCATTTTGGTCCCTTCATCCATTTTTCTGTTAAAAACTAACATTTTTTTTTTATTTTTAAAAATTTATTTTTAATTAAAAATAATATTATTTTTAATAAATTTTATTTCTTCCCTCTTCCTCGTCCTTCTTCTTATTCTTTTTCAACACCTTCAACACTTTAAACCCACAGCAGACGACCTTTTTTTTTCCTCATTCTCTTCTTCTTCCCTTTTCCCTTCTTCTCCAACTTTTTTTTAAAAAGATGTAATCGAGGATGGAATGAGGCAGCTCCCTCCTCGATTACGTTTTTTTTTTAAAAAAAGAAAAGTTGGAAAAGAAGGTAAAAAGAGAATAAGAAGAAAAAGAGAAGGAAGGAAAAAAAAAGTTTCCAACGGTGGCTGGCTGCCAGCCGCCGACCATGGGTTGAAGGGTGTTGAAGAAGAAGAAGGAAGAGAGAAGAAATAAAAATTATTAAAAATAATAATATTTTTATTATTTTAATATATTTTTAATTAAAAAATTAAAAAAATAATGTTTTTTTTTAAAAAAAAAATGGATGGGGACCAAAATGAAACTAAAACCATCCAACAACTCCTTTTGTTTTTTACTTTTAAAAAATAGAAAATCAAAATCAATTATGAAAAATGAGGGTTTTTTTTTTCTTTTTAAGAGTAAACTAAAATTAAAATCCAAAATGATTAAATACATACATATTTAATAAATCATACAAATGAATGGCATAACTCGTGGTCTAGTATAGGTCTGATGCCAGTTGATCTCCCAACGTTATTTATTTATATATATATTTTTACAACATGTAGGATGAGAGATTCAAATTTCCAGTAAGTGTTGCAATTGGTATTTTTTTTCCCCAATTTCCAGTAATTCACCTACTAGTTTTAACAACAAAAAAAAAAAAAAAAAAAAAGCAAGGTAAAAATATTTGTAAACTCACTAAATTTTATAAATCAAGTTTCACACAAATCTAAGTTGATTAATATACAAATTAACCATTGAACAACTTTGATAAAACTCATAAATTTCAACGAAAATTCAGTTCTAAGGTTTTTTCTTAAACACTATCAATTTTGCATCAAACATATCTTTTATGATTTATTGAACAGATATGAAAATATATATTTTTAACAATCTTTCCAATCAAAACTTGTGAGAGGATAAAAATTGTAATAGGTTTTTCTAGTTTGAGGTTAAAATTGCAACACCTATCTTATCTAGATTTGAGGTCCAATTGGATGAAAAGGTTGATACAACCTCACAAGTTTAGGAGTAAAATTTGATTTTTTTTTTCTCTAAATTAATTATTAATCATTTACCTTTAGTAAGTGGCAAACAAATTGAACTAGAAAAAGATGGCAAACAAATTGAACAACAAAAAAGTGGCAAACAAATCAAAAGAAGTCAATAACACACTCTCCATAAATATCCACTAATATGACAAATAATCGCATATTCATATTTTCTATAAATTAGGTTGAAAATTATTGATGCATATAGGATCAAGACTTGAAGTCATTTCATTCTCATTAATGGGTAATTATGTAATTGAATCATCTTATTATTATTAGACTTATGGCTCAAATTTTCATAAGAAATTATCCAAAGCCTTTTTTTAGGTTTCTATGGTTACCAGC
The DNA here is from genome assembly GCA_036850905.1 of Luffa acutangula. Taxonomy (NCBI): domain Eukaryota; kingdom Viridiplantae; phylum Streptophyta; class Magnoliopsida; order Cucurbitales; family Cucurbitaceae; genus Luffa; species Luffa acutangula. The sequence goes on along the minus strand of CM072097.1, from coordinate 45,641,527 downwards.
TAGCAAATGTACTAAAAGATTTTGACAGTTAATTCTTCTGCCTAAATGGCTCCCATATATTAATTGTGTTTGAAGTTTCATCCACAAAAATGATAATATTATTGTTTAATTACAAAAATGATAATTATGGTAATAATAATAAAAAGGAAAAATACTCATACTCTAAGAATGTTCATACCTAGTCACAAATATGTTTTTCTAGAAAAAAAAGGAAATTAACTAATTGAAGATATTGATTGTGCACAACAAATTATTAAAATGAATTTAAATTGACAAAATTGAAAGTCGATGGTATTGATTGACATAAAGTATATGAGAAAATTTGATTTTTTTTTTTGGTAATGTACATCATTCTCTCTCGTCAATTGCACTCGTATAATATAATGTTGACATGAGACTTTATTAAATAAAATTTAGATTAGGTTGTAAGATCAACAACTGATTGGATAATTCCATAAACAATGACAATCACACTCACTCTAATTTTAATTCACTTGAACCAATCATCAATTCCACATGCGGTACGGTAGGGTGAAGATTTGAGAGTACTCAAGCTTTTTGGTCGAGGTTATAATATCAATCGTAACCAATTGAGATATGTCTTAACTAGTCAATCTCAAATCTAATTCACCCTTAATTGGATATATTCATTCATTTCTCATTCATTTGATTGACTTACTAGATCATATTATCTCGTCCAGAAATTTATTTTTATTGAAGTATCAAGTTAACATAATGTAACCATATAACTCAAAGTTCAAGGATACACTACTAATAACATTTTTTTGAAAAACGGTGGTTAAGTGTCCATTTGGAATACATTTTAGTTTAAGTGTTTTTCAAGAATACACTTTTTTTAATTAAACATTTTATATAAAAATTGTTTAAAATTTAAACACTCATATATTTGGTTACATTTCCTCTTAAGAGCTTTTATACACAAGTTATTATATACTTAAAAATTCTTTTTAATAATTTTGTCTTCAAGTGTTTCTCTCCAAATGGTTTATTTCTCAATCTCATTTTTTAATAAGTCATTTTTAGTGGTTACCAAACACTAGAATGTTTTTTTTTTCAAAATTAAACACGTGAAAAGTTAAACAAAAACACATCCTAAATAAGCATATATTTGTCTCAAACAATAATTTATTTGCAAAATAAATTGACCAGTCATAAATCTAAAAAAAAATAAAAATCTCTATAAATAAAAATAACTTTTTTTTTTGAAAATCAGAAATAACTATATATTAAAGAAAATTAAACCAAAGTAGCACATATGGTCTTCTATCATTTTTAAAACTTTAGCAATATTATGACATGGAGTAGGCTATCAAACTAATGCAATTAATAATCAAAGCATTTTGAGGATTATTGGAGGCAAGGAGAGTTGGTTGTTGCAATGTCTAAATCTTGTTCTTTCACACAGTTGTAAATTGTGTAATATGTAATTATTATCATTTTGAGGTCCCAAAGCTATATTTGGATTTCAAGATTTTGATGCATTAATTTACCTAATCCTCATCACCCAATAATGCAATTTATTTATGTTTATGTTTGAAATTTTCATAAGATAATATATATTTTGAAAGGATGGCCCACTTGTTCTTCTAGAATTTGTTTTCGTTTTTCTTTTTATTTTTTTTTGAAAGAATCTAGAATTTTTTTTTGAACTTTCTAGAACATAACTTTTTATTTTTTAAAATATATTCTTAGGAACCACCTACAATTTCCCTATATTTTCCACTGTTTTTTTTTTCTTCACTTTTTTTCATTGAATAACTCTAATTTATTTCCAACGCACTATTGTCTAATCGTGAAGAAATTAAGGTCCCGTTTGATTACTATTTGGTTTTTGAAAATTATGCTTGTTTTCTCTCAATTTTCCTACCATGGTTTTCATCTTTGTCAAGACACATTTGAATTCCTAGCCAAATTCCAAAAACAAAAACAAGTTTTTTGAAAACTACTTTTTTTAGTTTTCAAAATTTGGTTTGGTTTTTGAAAACATGGAAAGAATTTATTAAGAAAAACAAAGAAATTTGTAGGTGAAAGTAGTGTTTATAGGCTTAATTTTCAAAAACCAAAAACCAAAAACCAAATGATTATCAAACGGACCTAAATTATTTAGGGTAAGTTAGGACAATGTGAAAATCATTTATATAATGGTTAAATACACCAGAGAAATTGAAAATTATTATTATTATTTTTTTGACTATACAAACTAAATAATTAAAAGTAATGACTACATTGTGCAAACCACTCCCAATGATTCTATTTTTTTTTTAAAAAGAGTTTCTTCCAAACGTAAGTCATTCATAAAAAAATATATATATATTTGTTAAAAATGAGCAAGTATATTACAACACAACAAGTTCTATAAGTTCAAAAAGATTGAGAGTAATTTGAACAATCAAATAATACGTCTCATTCATCTCGATCTCTAATCTAAAACATGATATTTAATGACTTATTTTTGGAAGTTCCCAAATGTTGTAGATAGCTTAAGATGTACTTTGCTTTTTAAGATTGATGAGGTTTGATAATGATGTTTGAAATTAATTTTTAAAATTTTTAAACAAAATAATCATCCCCATTTAAATACATTTCTATTTGAAGTCATATTTTAGACTGTATTATATTTGATTTGAACATGACAATACTTTGTTTTATATTTAACTTTTTGAACTCAAATCATACAACGTAACTATTGTTATATTTTAAAGTAATTTATTTTGCTTTTTACAAAAGCTCAACTTTAGCATAATTATTATGGTTAACAATCACATCCCAATTTTTCATTTGTCTACTTCTTCGTGTATAGTGCTAGCTTGATAAACAACAGTTATTTTGTGTTAAATTATCATTGTCAAATGTCACCAATGCTAGGTCGAAAATAGGTGTTGGACATGAAAATGTGAGAGGTTCGAATCTTCCATTCTCAAATTGTTGTTGAACTAAAAAATGATAAATTAATTAAGAAATTTTGGACAAAATAATAGATTTAGACACAACATATCTAAAATATAATGGTAAGTGAATACAAATATTGTTCTCTGGATTAGATTTTTAGTCTACTTGAGAATACCATACCTACAATCGCACAATTTTATTTAGAGAGTCAAATCAAGAGATAAAGAATCAATATATCAATGCAAATGAGTAAAAAAAAGAACTAATATGAGAAAATCTATATGAAAGGGTCTAAGAGAATTAGTTTCATCAACTTAAATTTATAAATTAATTAACTAATTACTCAAGACTAAACAATCTATCAATTCTATAGGCTAAGAACTCTCAACTCTTAATTGTCAATTAAGAAACCAATAGTCCTATTTTATTTCAATCTAACTCGCAAAAACACTAATGAACTAGTCTTTTTTAAACGACCTCTTAGGGAATTATTCTAAATCTCTTGATATTAAAACTCTTCAGTTACACATCTCAATTTTGACTTTAAACCACCTCTCTTGAGTATGAGATTTGAAGTTTTTGATCAATTAGCATATCACATGTATAAAAGCATGAAGAATAGATAAATATAAATATAACATAAACTTATTAAGTCAAGAGAAACTGGAAATAAGAAATTTATTCATTCATATCATAACCAAGTCTAGATAATAAAGTTTGATACTAAATTCCATAAAAGACTTATGAAAAGTTAAGTGAAAAGAGTATAAATAAATATCACCATGTTGAATGTTTGTTTCTAGATCAATCTCCATGACCATGATCCTTGAAAATTCCTATCCTCATCTCTCTAAGGTTTCCTTTGCCCTCCAATTTAGTCATATTGGAAACTACCAACTTTTCTCTCTCAAAATTTCTCATTCATACTTTTTAAATTTTTATAAGAAAATGCACTCTTGCATTGAATAATTGTTATAACCAAAGTTGATACACTATTAGTGATACTGCTGAAACATTGTATAACGTTGGACACTATAATCAAGGTTGAGATACTACAACAAAAATGCAAGGAGGCTAAACTTAAAGGCTTCTAATGTTGCAACAATACAAATAATGTTTCAACGTTATATCGTTAAGGTTTTCTCACTTGGGTGTATCTATAAGTGTTGTAACGCTCCAAATAACGTCTCAATTCTTCCCCTCAAATTTTAGACTTTAATTGACTCCTGTAATGATTTGATGTCAATGCTTTGACACAATTTGACTGAATTTCTTGGTGTATCTTTTGAAATTCTTTATTTTATTTGAATTGATATAAAATCAACCCATGAAATGCGCTATCACTATTCTATTTCGTAAGAGAAACTAAATTGAAAACATACCATTACTTAAAAAAAAAAAATGTAAAAAGAAATGTATGCTCATGCATCTGATTTTCTCTCCACTCTTGATAGAAGCTAAATTGAAAAAAATATCAAGTCTAAAACATATGTTTAACTAAAAATGTATCCAATCCCAATAAACAAATATTCCATGATCTAGTAGAAACTAAATTGAAAACAATTGTTGGCATGAAAGCATATATTTAATAGAAAAAAATATATTTAACCAAAAGTATATTTTACGCAAAGTGAAAAAAATAGTTCATGCCTATATTATTGTTTTTTCGTAAGTACCATCTATTTACTACGGACAAAAACCTATATTTAATAGGAAAAAAAAAAGATTATTTCAAAAAAAAAAAAGAAAAATAAATTAAAATATTAGTTTGGTCTCTATAGTTTGAGTCTCATTCTATTTTAGTTATTGTATTGTTAAATATTTACTTTGGTCCCTATATGAATTTTAAAATTAATCATTTTCTAATAGTTTGAAATTAATCTTGATCCAACTTGATAATGTAGGATCGTATGGCAACACTAGAGGGGGGTGAATAGAGTTGCTTAATAAAATTTAAAACTTTTTGCTGAATTAAAATGAATTGATTTAATTTAAACTAAATAAATTTAATAAGCACTATAAAGCATAAAGTATGCTAGAACTATTTGACAATTTTTCTAGGCAAGCAATCTACTCATAAAAATGAAATAGCGGAAATTAAAAGAGTAGAGAGAAAGAGATAACACCAGGAAATTTTATAGTGGTTCGGAAATCCCTACTCCACTCCCCAAGACTCCTTCTTGGGTATTTTACTGCAACGACTCTCTTACGGGTGAGAACCAAACCGACTCTTTTTCCAGGTTCAAGAGTAAACCTTTACCGATCCTTTTACAGGTTCAGGACCCAACCTATACCGATCTTTTTAAACGGGTTCAAGATCAAACCACTGTGATCCTTTTAACCGGGTTCAGGATCAAACCACTACAAATCCTTTTTCGGGTTCTGGATCAAACCACTCACTCAATTCCCAAGGTGCACCCACACCTTATTACAAGTTTCCAACAATGATAAAAGAAGAAAAGAAGCTCACAAAATAAAATACCTCTTGAAGGCTAATTACACAATGTTGTGCACTCACAACAATAAAACCTCACAATAACACTAGGCCAATTTAGGAGCAAGAGAGGATTTTTAAACAAGAACTGAAGAGTAGGGAGACTTGAGAGCTTAAGACTTTGATGTCTTTTTGGTGTGTGTATAAAGAGTAAAATCAAGTCCAATTTATAGGAGAGGGAGATAAATATTGGCCGTTAGATCAAATTAAAAATGAAGGGTGGAAATTGAATTTAAATAGAAATGGAAGGGATTTCAAAATTAAGAGAGAATTTTGAAGGATTGGAATTTTTGAGATATGAGAATAAATCAAGGATTTGAATGATGAAAATTTAGGAAAGAATTTGAATTTAAAAATGAGATTGAGAATATATTGAAATTAGGAGAATTTCAAATTAGAACGAGGATTTGAAGGAAATGAGATTTTGAAAGAATTCAAATTTGAATGAGGTGTAATTAATGGAATTTTGGAGTAAAATATGAGATTTGAAAAGGATTAAAAGTAGGAGTCAAATGGTAGGGATTGATTCAGCCAATCATTCAAAATGAGGTCCACGTCAGCTGCCACATCGGATGCTATGTAAGCGCCACGTCACTGCCATGTAGGCCTTTTCTTCCAATCTTCTTTTGCTTGTAACTTTTTCGTTTGATCTCCGATTTCAGTGATTCAAAATGTGTTGGAATCGTCTTTCCAAGCTCTACAAGATGAACACTTTGAAACACTAAAATCATTAGTAAATTAAAGTTTGTTATCATCAAAACATATAGTATGATTGAAGCTCATAAAGCTAACAATCTCCCCCTTTTTGATGATGACAAACTACTTAAGAAAAATATTCTCAAAGTAGAATGTTAATAATGATATCAAAAGAATTCAATCAGTAAACATTGCATTTATTCATTTAACAAATATATTTTTCTAAATTCTCCCCCTTTTGTTATCATCAAAAGATAACAATTTAAAGTATAAGCTCCCCCTAAAAAGAATAATCATTGGAATAATTAAAGATAAGGCTTCCCCTCAAAATAATAATTGAAAGTTAAAGCTCCCCCCTCAAAACAATAATCAAACAAGTAATAACAATAAGTTCATTTAAGCACCCCTAGTAAATGAAGTCAATCAATTTGAACAAAAATGATCAAAGACATATTACATATTCAACAATACATCAAAGCACACAATCTCAATTTCACAGAGACAAGAATTTATCTCAATAAATCAACGAACATCTCTATGACAAAGATACACGATCATAATATTTTCACAAAACATATGAAGCTCCCCCTAAACAAGTGAATCATATAAATATTTGAACAAATGAATAAGAACTCCCCTAAATATATGAGACATAGTAAATATTGCAAATGAGAAACAACCAAACATTAATCAATTTAATCAATACTTGAATTTCTCATACTAAATAAATGTTACAAAAAAAAATTCATAATTACTCAAAAATATCACAAATAATTAGTCCACAATTAAACCCATAAAAAATATCTCATTTTTAAAAGGCATTTGCTCTCCCTAAAAATAAGCAAACTCCAATAAAGATATTAAGAGGATTTCATGGAGTTTCATAAATCAACATAAAAGAATAATTTAGGTTTTAATCACCTTTTCAAAGGCTCAATTAACCATAATGAAAATGGCATTAATAAAAATATTCCAAATACAGTAAATCACTCTAGAGTCATACCAAATATGGAATTCAATTCAAAGTACTTAAACACATCATCTCATAGAAATCAAGCATTTAGGCAATATGAGATACCAATTAAAAAAAAACAAGATATATAAAATATTTAAACATTCAAAAATTTCACATCATATACCAATTGATAGGATCTAATTCATAGAATTAAGGCAATATATAAAAAAAATCAAATTCATGGAATTTAGGCAAGATACCAAATTTAATTCATACAAATATAATATCAATTTTATATCAAAAAATAAAAAGGCATCTATATGAGAGACAAAGAAAAAGATAAATCAATACATTTTTCTTCCTAAACTTGAACTAAAAAAGATATGAATTAATGAAACACCCTCAATAATTATTGCAAGCAAACCAACTTCATTTAAGATCAAATTAAAATTCACATATAAAATGATACAACCCCTTAAAGATATGCATTCTCCTAATAATAAAGCCAATATATATCAAGGAGATAAAAAAAATCATTCAAGAATAATAATTTGCACAAGATAGTCAATTAAAAAAAATCATGATAATTCAATCTATCTTAAACAAATCATAAATATTTTTCATAAAAGAATTTCATTCAAGAAAATATGCATAAGACATTAAAATTTTCAATAGAGCAATTTAATCCTCATGATTAGACACAAAAAGAATTCTATCTTTACAAAGCAAATTAATCTCTAGACAATCAATTCATTAAACTTCAATTACAATTCAAACAATTGAGATACCAAAAGATCAAATTTATTTTAGCAAAAATATATTAATTTTATACAATATGCCAAAAATTAACAAGATACTAATATGAAAGACAAAAAGATACATCAATAACAACCATAATCTCAAAGTAATTTAGTTCATACAAGGGAAAATTATCAATAAATGAAATATGTAAACAATTGTTACAATCAAAGCACATTTCATTTAGGAATAAAATAAATTTGAATATACAACTAATAAGGAACATTTTTTTTTTCAAGTACTCCCCCTTATTAAAAGGAATTTAACATCTCTTTTTCATAACACATAATAACTTTTAGGAACTAGATCATCAAAACATAATGCTTTAATTAAGAATATACATTCAAGCTCATAAAGCATTTAAATAATTCAAAATATTTTTAAACTAACAAGCCTTAATACTAATTGTAAGAGTGGAACTCAAACAATAAAGTATAAAGTGAGCTAGTAACAAAAATCTTTCTAAACTTCTTTGACAAATTTATAACAGGAATTAATTCTAATCAAATTTTAATAATCATTTATCAAGCAATAAATAATAAAAAAAATCAAATGATTGAGATGTGTCAATGGTCCACAATTTTAAACATAAAAGATTGAATCATCCAAGATAAACCAAAAATGATATTAACTTTAAGAAAATATAAAGAATCAAAATATCAAGTATATTTCAAAAGAATCAATAGTATGTCAAAATAGATTTTCAACAATTTCTTATGACATGTAATTAATTCTATAAATTTAAACATAAAGCAAAGAAGAATATAAAATAAACAAGCAATTTGAAATTAATCCATTTTAATTTAAGGAGCATATAATCATGTGATCCATAAATAAACAATCAATCAAGGTAAATGTCATCAAGGAACATTCTTAATTATCTCATGAACATTTAATATAATAATCAACAAAATTCAATAATCAATCTAAAAACAATTCTTTATACCAATATATAGTAGGTAATTCACAATTCAACAACAACAAATTAAAAAAATAAATCAACATTTCAATCATTCAACAAAAATAATAGTTTACCTTACTAATAATTCAAGAATATAAAATTCAAACTCAATATGCATATCTCAAGGAATATATTTAACCATCAATAAATATATTGATAAGCAAATCATAATTTCAATTCCAAACAATAAGATCACAATAAAAATATTTCCATTCAAACAATTCAAAAAACCAATATTCAAATTCAAATGTAATATCATAAAATATCTCTAATTATCTCAAAAGAGCATTAATAGAAAAATCATAAATATGTTTCAAAATATATAAAAACATCAATTCAAACAATTCAAGATTTTCAAATTCAAATTCAAAAGAAGATATCATAGCACATTATATCTCACAATTCATTTAAGAAATAAAGTTACCAAAGAAGGATTTTTCCTTTTAAAGCACCAAGAGAATTATAAGCTTGGATTTGAAATTTGAATAATTTCCTTTTGAAGTTCATTCAATCTTCAAATTTGAATATTGGAGCACACCTACAAAACAATTTAGCAAGTAGTTTTTGGTACCCATACTTGTTTGGGTCCATGTAGGTTAGTCTCAATTTTTGGAACCCATTTCTTTTTAGTTCCAACATTACTAGCATTCATTTTTGGCAAATAACAACTATTAAATTTATGACCAATTTTGCCACATGAATAACAAGTAACATTATGCATAAACTTTTCATTCATATAATGTCTATGCATGTTATTTTTCACATAAGTGTTCCTTTTGTAAGTATTTTGAAATTTTTCTTTATAAGGAACATTTTTCTTTCCATAATGATCAAGATCATTTTTCAATTTATAGCAATTTGGTCTAATATGACCTTTAATACCACAATAATGACATATAGGTACAAATTTTGCATTATGCACAAATCTAGCATTATGAACTAAATTAGACTTAGAATAAGAATGATTTGACACACATTTTGCTACATCATGCTTATGAACAAAATTTGGTACATCATGCTTATGCACATTACCTTTTAGCAAAACATTTGGCAAAGCGTCACTAGGCATACTAGAAGATGCTTTAACAAAAATAGTTTTGGAACTTGATGGAGTAACACTCTCATCAACGACATAACCAAGACCTCTTTTGTCATTTAATGGTTTACCTATATCAATAATTTTATCCAATTTTTGTGTACCTATTGCCAATTTCTTAATAGATTCTTTAGCACAATTAAGCTCATTCATAAGATTTGATTCTTTTTCTTTGAGAGCTTTAACAAGTTCATGCAATTCAAAGGTATCATGCTCAAGAAATTTAATCTTATCTAACAAAACACATTTTTCTTCATCACAAGAATTATCAACACCATCATGCTTCACAACACTATTTGCATTTAATTTCAAGCATTCATTTTCTTCAATTAATGATTGATTTTTAATAAGTACGACATCCAAGTCATTTTTCAATTCTAAAAATGAGGAATTAATTTTCTCATTTTCTTCCTTCACACAATTAAGCTCATTTAATAACTCATTATTTTGGTGAGCTAATTTTGTGTTCTTCTTTTTAAGAGACATATATTTAGAGCATACTTTTTCAAAATCAATTTTAATTTCATTATAAGCATCCACAAGTTCATCATGTGAGGGGTTTTCGTTACTTACCTCTTCATCGTCACTATCATTATCCGTGTGAGCCATCAAGCACCAATGAGATTCCTGAAAATCTTCTTTCTCCAATTTATGAAAGTTTCCTTGATTTCTAGATTTATAAATTTCCTTCACATCAAGAAAATCATTAGAAATACAAGATGAATATTCTAACACATTATTAACTCTAATATTTGCCATAAACTCAAACAATTAAGTTTCTAGAAGAATAGTTTTCAAAATGAATTTTAAGAGAAAAATAATTTTTGAAAATTTTCTTCTGAACACGACTTTATAAAATAAAAAATTGAGCTACCCGCTCTGATACCAATTGTTGAAAGAACTCAAACAATGAATGTTAATACAATGAGTTCTTGAAAAATATTTTTAATTAAAAACAAGAGTAACCCTCTCTGATACCAATTGTAGGATCGTATGGCAACACTAGAGGGGGGTGAATAGAGTTGCTTAATAAAATTTAAAACTTTTTGCTGAATTAAAATGAATTGATTTAATTTAAACTAAATAAATTTAATAAGCACTATAAAGCATAAAGTATGCTAGAACTATTTGACAATTTTTCTAGGCAAGCAATCTACTCATAAAAATGAAATAGCGGAAATTAAAAGAGTAGAGAGAAAGAGATAACACCAGGAAATTTTATAGTGGTTCGGAAATCCCTACTCCACTCCCCAAGACTCCTTCTTGGGTATTTTACTGCAACGACTCTCTTACGGGTGAGAACCAAACCGACTCTTTTTCCAGGTTCAAGAGTAAACCTTTACCGATCCTTTTACAGGTTCAGGACCCAACCTATACCGATCTTTTTAAACGGGTTCAAGATCAAACCACTGTGATCCTTTTAACCGGGTTCAGGATCAAACCACTACAAATCCTTTTTCGGGTTCTGGATCAAACCACTCACTCAATTCCCAAGGTGCACCCACACCTTATTACAAGTTTCCAACAATGATAAAAGAAGAAAAGAAGCTCACAAAATAAAATACCTCTTGAAGGCTAATTACACAATGTTGTGCACTCACAACAATAAAACCTCACAATAACACTAGGCCAATTTAGGAGCAAGAGAGGATTTTTAAACAAGAACTGAAGAGTAGGGAGACTTGAGAGCTTAAGACTTTGATGTCTTTTTGGTGTGTGTATAAAGAGTAAAATCAAGTCCAATTTATAGGAGAGGGAGATAAATATTGGCCGTTAGATCAAATTAAAAATGAAGGGTGGAAATTGAATTTAAATAGAAATGGAAGGGATTTCAAAATTAAGAGAGAATTTTGAAGGATTGGAATTTTTGAGATATGAGAATAAATCAAGGATTTGAATGATGAAAATTTAGGAAAGAATTTGAATTTAAAAATGAGATTGAGAATATATTGAAATTAGGAGAATTTCAAATTAGAACGAGGATTTGAAGGAAATGAGATTTTGAAAGAATTCAAATTTGAATGAGGTGTAATTAATGGAATTTTGGAGTAAAATATGAGATTTGAAAAGGATTAAAAGTAGGAGTCAAATGGTAGGGATTGATTCAGCCAATCATTCAAAATGAGGTCCACGTCAGCTGCCACATCGGATGCTATGTAAGCGCCACGTCACTGCCATGTAGGCCTTTTCTTCCAATCTTCTTTTGCTTGTAACTTTTTCGTTTGATCTCCGATTTCAGTGATTCAAAATGTGTTGGAATCGTCTTTCCAAGCTCTACAAGATGAACACTTTGAAACACTAAAATCATTAGTAAATTAAAGTTTGTTATCATCAAAACATATAGTATGATTGAAGCTCATAAAGCTAACAGATAAAAATAATTTGCATTTAAACTTGATAATTTACATTTTTTTTAAAAAAAAAAGACATTGAATATGTCTTAAAAAATTTAGAGTGGAAAAACTAACCAAGACTAAATTTTATTCTTAGAAAAATTAAGAATAAACTAGACAACTTTTAAGATTTACTAAAAGTGGAAACTAATTGTCTTTTGAAATACATTTTAATTTAAATGTTTTTCAATAATGCATTTTTTTTAAAAACATTTTTTTTTTGAAAAGTTAAAAAAAAAAAAAAAACATTTTGTATAAAAATTGTTTAAAATTTAAACACTCATATATTTGGTTGCATTTCCTCATAAATGTTTTTATACCCAAGTTATTGTATATTTAAGACTCTTTTTTAAAAAGTTGGTTACAAGTGTTTCCCTTCAAATGATTTATTTATCAATTTCATTTTCTAATAAGTCATTTTTAGTGGTTGTCAAACACTATAAATTTTTTCAAAATGATTTTTTTTTTCAAAATTAAACACTTGAAAAGTTAAACCGAACACACTCTAAATTTAAACATTAAAATAAAAAGTAGGCTAAATTATAAGAAATACCCCTGAACTTTGGGGTTTGTTTCAAAAATGCCCCCGAACTTTAAAAAGTTTCAAAAATACCCTTGAACTTTGAAAAATGTTTCAAAAATGCCCTTGCCGTTAATTTTGGATGGAAATCGTTAAAGTTTTAGTTTCAAAAATATCCTTGAACTTTAAAAAAAAAAATTCAAAAATACCCTTATTGAAAAATGTTTCTTTTTTTTCATTCTCTCACCGTAAATTAATTTTTTCAAGAAAAGATTAATTTACGGTGGGAGAAGGAAAGATTTTCGTATCAAAATTTCAAGATGACTTTTGTTTTGTTCTTGAAATTCTACATGTGTGAACTTTTCAATATTATTTTCTCACCAACTATTACCCAATAATTTTCTTTATATCTATATTATGAAAAATAAATGAAACTATTGTTGTATACGAGTTCTAACCGTTTTTAAATATCAATAATAACAAAATCATATATATAACTTTTGATTAATTAATCTTATAAATTGGACCAAATCCATAGTCTTATAAACTTTTATTATCACTAACGTACACAAACAATGAGAGGAAAAAGGAAATAATTTTTTTAGGAAACAAAAAGAAAATAATATATACATACATATATATATATATATATATATATATATGGTATTGTGTTGTACACAACCTTTATAAGTAAAGTTTTGCATTAATTTTCATGGAGAAAGAATTTACGGTGAGAAGAGGAAAAAATAAAGAAAATTTTTTCAATAAGGGTATTTTTGAAATTTTTTTGAAAGTTCAAGAGTATTTTTGAAACTAAAACTTTAACGGTTTCCATCCAAAATCAACGACAAGGACATTTTTGAGACGATTTTCAAAGTTCAGGAGTATTTTTGAAACTTTTGAAAGTTTAGAGTTATTTTTGAAACAAACCCCGTATTTCTTATAATTTAACCTAAAAAGTATATGAACTGAAATAGAAAAAAAAAAAACATGTAAATATTAAAAAAAAAAAAAAAAAAAAAAAAAAAGATTGCCGCTAGACAAACCAAAATACATTTACGAGTTGACTGGAATACAAACAATCTCTGCCGTCGAGCCTGCTCTGAAATCAAACCCTGACGGTCCCACTCCCACATCGTTCTCTCCTCCTCCAGAACTCACAAATTACGAAATATATAAATATATATATATTCCCCTTTCCCTTTTCCATTTCCATTCTCTCCATTCTCTCTTCACTTCCTCCTCTTTCTCTCCCCGGCTCCACCACTTCGCCTTTTTCGAACCCCCAAAGTCCTTACCGCGTTCTGCCACAAAAGAGAACTTCCCCATTAAAAACCAAACAAAACCCCCCAAATCTCACAGCCACAAGGACGGCATCGCACAGAGCACAACCATAAAGTTCCTTCTAGACCCTCTTCAGCTGCACCCGCATTATCTACACTGCAAATCAACCTCTCGCTCATTTCCTTTTCCCTTTCCCAATCCGAATATGCTCTCTATTCAATCGCTTGCGTCCGCCCTCTGTAATCTGCGGGATTCCCAGCGCGTTGTGTGATTTTGCCTGTTTTTTTACTGTGAACTGTCATTGCATTGTGTTTTTTTGGTTTTCTGTGTGAAGTTGGCTTTGGTTGTTGCATTTTGGTTTGTGGATCAATGAGGGGGGCTCCGAAGCACGAGCGGCGGTGGGCGTCCGATACGGTTCCTGGAAATGCCAAGATGAGCGCGGGATCGTCTCCGGGAACGGAGTCGAGTGCCGGGGAGGAGTTTGTCGAGGTCACTCTCGATCTGCAGGACGATGATAGAATCATCCTGCGGAGCGTTGAGCCGGCGACGGTTATCAACATCGATACCGCCGTCTCCGTTGGATCTGATACTCCCAAGTCTTCTTCGATGTCGAGATCGCCGACGTTCAAACGGAGCTCGTCGAATCTCTTGCGTCAATTTTCTCAGGAATTGAAGGCGGAAGCGGTTGCTAAGGCCAGGCAGTTCTCGCAGGAGTTGAAAGCAGAGTTGAAGCGGTTTTCCTGGAGCCATGGACATTCTGCCGGTGCCGGAAATGGATTCGACTCGGCGTTGGCCGCTCGAGCTCTGAGGAAGCGGCAGGCTCAACTTGATCGAACTCGCTCCGGTGCTCATAAAGCGCTTCGCGGCCTGAGATTCATTAGCAGTAAGACCAATGGTGTCGATGCCTGGAACGAAATACAGAGCAACTTCGATAAGCTTGCCAAGGACGGATTCCTCTACCGCTCCGATTTCGCGCAATGCATAGGTTCGTTCGTCCATTACCTAATCTGAAACTTTTTCTCTTCAATCTTTCTCACTCCGTAAATTAGCCGTTTGATTTTCGTCTCTTCAAAATTTTCGACGCTCTGGAAAATTTTAGGTCATGAATTTCTTAATTTCCATTCGTTTGGTAGGAATGAAGGATTCAAAGGAGTTTGCTCTGGAACTGTTCGACGCTTTGAGTCGGAGACGAAGATTGAAGGTTGAAAAAATCAGCAGAGACGAACTGTTCGAGTTCTGGTCGCAGATCACCGATCAAAGTTTCGATTCACGACTCCAGATCTTCTTCGACATGTAAATCATTATTATCCATCTCTTTACTTCAATCTCAAGTTAATGGAAAAAGCAAGAATAAAAAACGACACCGTCACCACCAAGAAATGAAACAGACTCCTGTCTTTTCACTGATGCCATTTTTTCAACATTCGTATTTTACCGATGTCAATTTTTGAACAGGGTCGACAAAAACGAAGACGGCCGAATTAACGAAGAAGAAGTGAAAGAGGTAAATTTAATTATAATTTAACTCACTTGATATTTATTTTATTTTATTTTGGTTTTAAAATTTTTGTCTCTAAATCTAATTACAACTTCAGATCCTTAAATTGTAAAAATTGTCTTGATATAATTGTCAAAAAAAAAAAAAAATTGTCTTGATATATCTCTCAATATTTAATTGTGTTAAAAAAAGTTAAAAACTTTTTAAATTTGTGGCTAATGAGTTTTTGCACTTTTATTTTTCATCTATTAGACTCAAAATTGAAAATTTAATATTTTTAAACACAAAATTTAATTTTATGTCTAATAGATTTGTTTTTTTTTAAAAAAAATAAATATCTAATAGATTTATTAATTTTAAAGAAGGTTAAATATGCTAGAGATTTATTAGACCCAAAATTATATTTAATTTTAGTATGTTATTAGGTAAAAAATGAAAGTATTTTGTAGACCTATCAAACACACGGTGTTAAATTTCTAATTTAACTAAAAAGTTATTATTATTATTTTTTTTCTATCACAAGCTAATTTAGCATAAACCTGATAGGGGGCATATTCTTTTTACTAGCTTATTCCTTAAAATAAATATTTAAAAAACAATTGACAAAAAAAAACATTTAAAAATTTAGAGATTAAGCGAATGGGTTTAAAAGGTCATTTGCCAAACTAAGGTTTAGGCCTCTTCAAAAAAAAAAAAAAAAAAAAAAAAAAAAAAAAAAAAAAAAAAAAAAAAAAACTAAGGTTTAGGCTTTAATAATTTGATTTTAGTGGGGTGAAAAGTTTTTTGTCTCTATTTTATTTTTTGTCATCTACTGTATGCATAAAAAAAAAAAAATTGCATGGAATTAGCATAATCAACATGATGCAATTAAATTAAATATAAAAAACCTAATCTACTCAGACGAATTGGCCTACTCCACGTCAAGATCCCCATCATGATAATGATTCCATTTTTAAAAAAAAGGAGATGGCTGACTTTCCTTTCCCTGCTTGGAAGGAAAAAAAAAAAAATGGCCTTCATATTCTTGGCCGTAGCTTCATTCTTTTGGTTTGGCCAACAGAGTGTCATTTTCGTTATAATAATATCAACGGTAGGAGGGATTTGGTAATCTCAACTCTGAAATTTCCAAAATTAACCACTCCAAATTGCAATATTATAATGAATTATTGTTAATTATATATATAAAAAAATGAATTATTGTTCTTGTTGAATACATATTTCAATTTATTTCAACTCCTACATTTCCTGCTCTCAAGCATCCCATAAAACTTTTTATTTGGTTATTTATTTATTGTTACTTTTAATGTGTTCTCATTGCTTGATAGCGAATCTATTATCTATTTTTATGTGCAATATTAATCTAAGTTATTATAAATCTTCATGTTACAGATTTTAAAATTAACTTTGAAAAATAAAGTAGAAAGTTATTTTAAAATGACTATCCCGAACAAAACTTCCAAATATTTAAGTGGGGTTGGTGGGGGCTTTTTGGTCATAATATGCCAAAGGTTTGTAATATTATGTCATAAGCTAATTAGTTTAAGTTTTCGTGTTAGCTAACTTTTTCCCCGAAAATAACATTATCTAAATTGATTTATTTCTTTTAGATTATTATGTTGAGTGCTTCTGCAAATAAGCTATCGAGGTTAAAGGAACAGGCAGAGGAATATGCGGCCCTCATCATGGAGGAGTTGGACCCTGAAAGACTTGGCTATATTGAGGTTGGTTCTCCTCTCCTACATGTTTACTTGTGTTTTTTTTTTAAAAAAGTTTTATTTAAATAAATAAATAATTAATTTAATAACTACTACTACTTATATGGAAAACTATAAGAAAATATGATGGTACACACTAAATTAATTGAATCAAGTTTGGATTTTCCTCTTATATAATAGTTCAAATTACAAATTTTGTCTCATAACTTTAAAAATGTCAAATAAGTCTTTGAATTTTCAATTTTGTGTATAATAGTTCGTTAATACATTTAACATTTTTTTTTAAATAAACATACCTATTAGACATAAAATTAATAATTTTATATCTAATAGGTTGTTGAATTTTAGAAAATATTGAATAAGCCAATGACTTATTAGACAAACATTGATAGTTCAGAAACTTATTTGACACAAAATTGAAACTTCGTAAACCTATTAGATACTTTTTAAAGTTCATGAATCTATTAAACACAAAATTCAAAATTCAAAAACCAACTAAACTCTTTTTAAAATTTAGGAACCTATTTTTGAAACAATTTTTTTTTTTTTGGAAAAGGGAAATGTCGTTAAACAGAACCAACCAAATTACATAGAACCCACCTTCCTCATTTGAAACAAACTTAAACGTTCAAATACTGAACCTATAATTGAACCTATATAATATCATATAAATTTATTTTGAAAATTTAATAAATAAAAAAACAAACTCCTACGCGTTTGGAAATATCGTTAATCATTGCATATAGACAAGTCTTTGTTCTTATTTGAAATTTATATTGGAAGATTGTTTTTGTAAGATAGTTTTCTTGAAAAAACACAAAAATTTGTCTTGTAATACTTTTGACATTTTTTTCCCCAAAAATTCGAATAGTCACTATAGTTGTTAATTTGAAATGCCACATCCTTTTGACTTATGACATGTCTGAGTATTTATTCGGTTTGATGGTATTTTGGCTTTATAATATATAATATATAAATTACAATCAATTGTAAATTTCTAATTTTTGTTTTTACAAATTTAATTAATATGGATCAATTGGTTCAACAATCATTGAATTTTACTTGACAAAATATTGAATTATTATAATAAATTATGAAATCAAGTATCTTACTACATCTCAGAGGAGAATTTAATACTACTAGTTAAATAAACAATTTTTTGAGTCAAGAATTGTATAAATAATGGATGTATTAATGATTTGACCTTTTAACTACTTGATATGTGTTATTAAAAATATCTTTAAATAATTCAAATTATTGAAAATTATTTAAGTTAATTTTGTGTAATTTATATCAATGAGTACAAGAAGATGTTTTTTTTTAAAAAAAAAAAATTTGCAGATGAAGTATTTTATTTAAAAAAACGTTATTTTAAGAAAAACTAACATGATCCCATCGTCAGTGGTAATGATATTGGAGTTTGTCAGACTGTTCTTTAAGATGCATTAAACAACCATAGTTGACTTTTTCAAACAAAATTTTATTTTTTCAATACCCAAGACGTGTTTGAATAGTGAACTTTTTTTTTTGTTTGAAATATGAATTAGACTTTTAAATTGGTTGAATTGTATTTCATTAATTTGAAAAGAATATTCAAATGCCTCTTAAAAACAACAAATAAGTTCGACGAATAAAAAGAATAAATACGCAATAGTCCTTCAATAATTGAAATAATTCTTACTTAAACACAACTGTTTCACAAAATGCACTCTCAGACAGTACCCAAGTCTCCTCTCCTGCTATTGAGCCCGTCAGGCAGCAAACAATTTCAATAATGTTAAACAGACACAACAACATATAGCAAAAATTCTGAGTCTCATTGATGATAAATTTGCTTATTATCTTGTGGTCATGAGTATTTCTGGCAGTTGAACAGTATGTTCTTTATAGATCTCTTTAGTCAAGATTAACATTCTTTAGCAGCCTATAGCCTATAGCAGAAATTATTGACATGTAATAGATTGGATTGGTTGTTCTATTAACTTGGAGGCATAGTTGGTTGCCTAAATTCTTTTATACATCGAAAGATTTAATTCACTATTTCTATGTTTGTGTTGTAAAACGGATTTTTGTTGGTCATAAGCATCACGGGACTGGCTGGTTAATGACTATTGACAAACTGAAAGGACGCATCTTCATAATATTGTAAAATCAGTGTTAGGATACCCCTATGATTTACAAGAGCAAAAGCAAAAACTGTTTTGTCACTTTCAAACGTGAAGTACGGCTACCTACCAAGCATGCAGGTTGCTTGCTAATTCATTTTGCATAATTTTTTTTGTCTTTGGAGTTGACAGATATAGATCATCTCAAATACCCTTTTATTATATGATTTAAATATCGACGATTTCACTATTTTTGTGGTGATCACGTGGTGCAGCTGTGGCAATTGGAGACCCTTTTGCTACAAAAGGACACGTATCTGAACTACAGTCAAGCTCTCAGCTATACCAGCCAAGCATTGAGCCAGAACATACAGGGACTAAGGAATAAAGGCCCCATAACAAGGCTAAGTACAAAACTGCTCTACTATTTGCAGGAGAATTGGAGGAGAATATGGGTGTTGACTTTATGGGTCATGATCTTGGTTGGGCTTTTCTCGTGGAAGTTCTTCCAGTACAAGGACAAACAAGCCTACAAGGTTATGGGCTACTGTCTTCTTACGGCCAAGGGTGCAGCTGAGACCCTGAAGTTCAACATGGCTATCATTTTGCTGCCCGTATGTAGAAATACCATCACTTGGATAAGGTCGACCAGGCTGGGATATTTTGTACCATTTGACGACAATATCAATTTTCATAAGGTACACAAAAACCAGATCCCTCGCTTCTTAATTTCCACACAATTGCTTGGCTTTATTCGGAAGACTTTTAGTTTAGTGACATTTAATTAAACCATTATTATTTAATTTACCTAATGAAGAATGACTAGCTGGTGCTACTCGGCTGTGCCCGTATGAGAATAGTAAACGGCTAAACCCCTAAAAAAAGAAAATTTTGCCGTTTGACAATTTATTTAGGTTTAACCTTTATTTATTTTAAAATTTAAAAGTCATCACAGTTCTTAAACAAATTTATGAAATAATGCTGATGATAATCTCAAGAATAAGGAGACTCGAGCCTAGGTGATAAAAATTGCTGATTTGGTTTTAAATATAATGTCAGTCTAAACTTTTACCACTAAATTTATTTTGGTAATTTATTTAGAATACCAAATGTCTTGTCTCTAATTTTGTTAAAAATCACTTTGGTACTTAGTTAAATTTGCATGTTGCATTCCAATGTCTTTATTCTTTATCACAATAATAGAAAGTTATTATTCAATACTGTAATACTGTTTCTGTAAGCCTACAAAATGAACTGAATAGAACTTCAACAAACATCAGCTGTCCTCATTGACTTATTTATTCAACCATAAAAAAAATCTCGACCTGTGAACAAATATCGAGGATTTTTCTTCTGGTGCTTTTAATTCCCCCTGTTTAATTTAAACTTGGCTGTTGGCACGAGTGACTAGCTGTGTGACAACATCAACACTCTCATTAGATGTCGACCTTTTTTCTGTTCACAGTGGCCTTTTCAATTATCTTCCTACAATCTGTGGCTTTATGTCAACGTGTTCCATTTGTTCATCATGTTGTTGATTTCGAGACAAGTGAAATTGCACGTAGGTTATCTTTCAAAGGCTAGGGATAGAATTCTGCTTGAATCCCATTTCTTCTGATTGATGCGGCGACCATACCTAAAACTAGGATTTTTCATTTCCGGGGTCTTCCCCGACCCTTAACAACTTCACCTAAATGGGAGCAGCCAGTTTCATGGTTGTCGACAAAGCTACAACTACAACTACAGTTGATTGGAGGAAATGTTTCTATACAACGCGTAAGAGATCTTTTTGCTAAATCCCCAGCCTAATTAGAATCCATATATCCCGTTAATATGGTTGTGCTGTTCCTGGATTTCTGTATAGAAATCCTTATTCGTGGTGCCATCTAGGTCCCTCAATGCCCACCTGTGTAGCCTTCCAGCGATTTCTCCCACGCCAGCAGGATTTGCTATGTATCGTTAAGATGCTTATCAAACTGGTGCAATAAGCGTAGACTGCAACCGTGAAGTACATGAGGCAACGCAAGTGTGTGAGATAATCTTTTTGCGCCTAAGGTTAACTTCACCAGTGCTTCCATCTCATGCGTTAATTATTGCAGCCCTCTCCCTGATCTGAGAAGATATTTTGTGCCATAAGTTATTAGTGCAAGTTAGTCAAGGACATCCTTCAGGATGTATAAACTATTTATGTTCATGTCTTTCAAGACTGATTGAGTTCCTCTTTTTATTCAAAAGCTCCCCCTCTTCCGCTAAAAGAACATTCTAGAGCATCTAACATCCTAAAGAAATGAACTCTTTTAACAACAGGCACATGTCTAACTTCCCTTCAAATAATGTGATTATTCTCCTTTAACACGAATCCTCCATCTTAGGTTTTATATGTTAGATTTCGTCCTTTATTTGGAGTCATATGGTAAGTACGCCTTAGTCTAATACCCGTTCTTCTTTACCTATCTTGCATTGTCTGTAAGGTGGACTTCACATTAGTGGCAGGAAGGACTTCAGAATATTCCGAGCCATTCTCACCAATTGAAACGTCAAGTGATTACTTCCATTCCTTTTTTCTTATTCTTTTTCCTTTTCTCTAGAAAATCCATCTTGAAGGTTCTTCCTTGTGACAAATGAAGTAATTCTATTTTGATTTATTTAATCTGGTTTCCTTAGTTCTTCCTTTGTCTGTAATTCTTTTCTTATTGAAGTTCTTACCTCACACCATCAAGCTTTTTGCGTCTCCATCCTCTGTTGATTTAGCCTTCAGTTCCAGTTCTTTAGTTCTGATTGCTGCAACACAGTGCTTACAGACAAGCTAATACCTCCTACTATATTTCATTGTTGCCTTTACAACTTTGTAGAATCAGGTGGGGGATTTAACAAGATGATGGCCCATCCTTGTCTTCAAATTTATCTCCAATGTTTCCTAATTCATTGATAAGCTTCTTGAATTCGTGGAGGTTTTCTCCTATCCTCTTTGTTGATTAAGGATTCATCTTGTATGTAAACGGCTTTCTTTTCAGTAAAACTTGTTAGGAAGATCCGTCATCAACTAAAGACTCAAGCTTCTTTGTAATGATATAAGTTGAATTTTCCATTATCATTTGCTTTTGAGCATTGTTGGCCAAATCCAAAATCTAGTTGTGCAAGCCAGTTCTTGCATTGATTCATTTGCCTCATTTGTGAAAGTCACTGGTAGTAAAAACTGGGATGAACAAGGGCTTTAGAGCTTTGTGCTGAACTAAGATTGCTGCGTTTTCTTTGTTCACTAGCTAAAGTTCCCTGTGTCAATGGTCTTCTCAATTGTAAATCTAGTCATTGCTATTGATTTCACTTTCAGCTCTGGTTCCCATTCTGTTCTGTTAAACTATCAAGCTTAGAAACCATGATTAAAGTACATTCAATCAACAGCCAAATTCAATTTAAAAAACAAATTAAGTGAGACAATGTTTATTGTGGTTTGGCAGCTTTGCCTTCATCCAGTTACAGCCAGCAGCAAGCCAATTTTATTAATTATGAAGGCTGAATACTGTTCATTCATGAAGAATGAGGAAGAATCAGAAAACCAAGGAAAAAATTGTCAATCTCACTGATGCCCCTCCTCTTCTCTTTATCGCAATAATAGATAGTTAATTATCCAGATACAGGTTTTGTAAGCCGACAGAATGAACTGAATTTAACTTCAGCATCAACTAGCTTCAACTGACTTCATTGACTTGTTTGTTCAACTTCAACTGTAACATGTATAAACGATAATGTGATTTGGATATCGATCACCATATGGTGAAAGCGTTTTGCTTGCTAGTTTTCAAGTGCAACGACAAAGTTATTTTAGAATGTAAACTGCTAGGATGACGAAGGTAATTTTTGGATGTCCTGCATTTAGTTTGTCTTGGAAGCCTGAGTCCATGATACGGAATATCAATTATTTGACACTTCTAAATTCAATTTTGTGCCCTGCAGACGATTGCTGCAGCCATTGTAGTTGGTGTCATTCTCCATGTAGGGAACCACCTTGCTTGTGATTTTCCAAGACTCGTACAGGCACCTGCTCAAAGCTATAATAATTATGTGAAGGATTACTTCGGACCACAAAAGCCTACCTACTTAGATTTGGTTAAGGGATGGGAAGGTGTGACTGGTATACTAATGGTCATCTTCATGGCAGTAGCATTCACTCTAGCTACCCGATGGTTTAGGAGGAGCCTGATTAAGCTGCCCAAGCCGTTTGATAGGCTGACTGGTTTCAATGCCTTCTGGTATTCACACCACCTGTTTGTCATTGTTTACGTCTTGCTTGTTATGCATGGCATATTCCTCTATCTTGAGCACAGATGGTACCGTAAGACGGTAAGTGTGATGATACTTCCTTTCTATTTGAACATGGAATTTATTCTACACCAACTAGAAATGTTTGCTGAAGTATTGCTTTTTGCTTGCAGACGTGGATGTATCTTGCTGTCCCAGTTTTACTATATGCTGGAGAAAGGACCCTTAGATTCTTCCGCTCAGGCTTCTACAGTGTTCGACTCCTGAAGGTTTCTGCTAATACTCAAATTTGCAGTTAGATTCCTACTGACATTGGCACATAATCTCTCTCACTCTGCTTTCATGTCAATCTAGTCAAGACTAGACTTGAAAATTCTCTGCCTTCCAACCATTCCCTTTTTCTGCTAATCCAGGTTGCTATTTACCCGGGGAATGTTCTTGCATTGCAAATGTCTAAACCTCCTCAGTTCCGTTATAAGAGTGGACAGTACATGTTTGTCCAATGTCCTGCTGTTTCTCCATTTGAATGGTAAATACTATTACGTCTCTTGTGAAATATTAACTCGTAAAGAAATTCCAGTTACTTTCATGATTTCATCTTTGCATTTCCACTGTTTTTCTGGCATTCCCCTTTTGTATATTTTAAAGAATCAACTTCTCTGTAACTCAATTCTTGCCGCTAAGAGTTTTGACGTTTGTGAATTGTATGCAATTTTCAACCACGTTGTCATATCCAATTTATTATTTATGCCCCTCATGTTCTGTCTAGTTCTTCACATGCTTTTCACAAAATTTCAAGAATCTTAACTGAAACTTGTTGCATTTTGGCCAGAAAAATTCTTGTGCCCGAAGGTTTTATACCTCCGTTATATAAGGCATAATTTACTATGGTGCCTATCATCTTTGTCGCAGGCATCCATTTTCTATTACTTCTGCTCCAGGAGATGACTATCTGAGTGTTCACATACGGCAGCTGGGTGATTGGACACAAGAGTTAAAGAGGGTATTTGCTGAAGCATGTGAGCCACCTGTTGCTGGGAAGAGTGGGTTGCTCAGGGCTGATGAGACGACCAAGAAATGGTATATATGTCTTAAAATCTCGATTCTGGCCCTATCTCTGTAGTCTGTAGCATACTCTTATTGGATTTATTTCTCGTGCAATGCATTGCAGTTTGCCGAAGCTCTTAATTGATGGACCTTATGGTGCACCTGCACAAGACTACAGAAATTATGATGTTCTATTGCTTGTTGGTCTTGGTATTGGAGCAACACCTTTCATTAGCATTTTAAAGGATTTGCTTAACAACATTGTCAAAATGGAGGAACAGGCAGTAAGTACATGCATGCATCATACAATCCTGAATTTTCAACTAAAACGTGCCTATTTAACTCGCAACATCTTTGATTTTGAGTTTTAAGCATAAACATTTTTCTTTCCCCTTAAAACTTATCATTCATGTGATAATTACCATTTCCCTTCATCAGGATTCAATTGCAGATGGTGGTAAAGAATCGGATATCAGTTTTGGAAGCACGGATTCTTCCAGTACTCCAAGGGTTTCTCCCAAGCGAAAGAAGATTCTCAAGACGACTAATGCTTACTTTTACTGGGTAACTAGGGAGCAGGGCTCGTTTGACTGGTTCAAAGGGGTCATGAATGAAGTCGCTGAGATGGATCAAAGGGTAATATAGAACTTCAATTGGGCTATCATGTCTACATGGATTCGTTTTTAACTTCATGACTTGAAACTTAGGGTGTCATTGAGATGCACAACTACCTGACCAGTGTGTATGAGGAAGGAGACGCTAGATCAGCCCTCATCACGATGGTTCAAGCACTAAATCACGCAAAGAACGGAATGGATATTGTTTCTGGCACCAGGGTAAATTTCCACTTTCTAATCAATTTTCTGATAGACTTAAGTTTAGCTTCTAAATTTTGGAGTACACATTATTTCTGGTACTAGGTACCAAATAAGTTTCTTGATCTTTTCTTGTGATTTCAAAGAAATAAACGAATTCTTGTTGCACATTCAGTTTTCTAAATGATAGTACCTAATTTCCCATCTTCTAAAAGGCCCTTTTACTTTCCATGATCAGGTCAGAACTCATTTTGCAAGGCCCAACTGGAAGAAAGTTTTCTCCAGAATTTGTTCCAAGCATTGTAATGCTAAAATAGGTGAGTCCACTTCAGAAAACAAACAGTACAGTAGGATAAACAACTGAACTTCCTAACCTAATTCTTCTCGGTTTGACATTTGGGATCAGGAGTATTCTACTGTGGAGCACCAATTCTTGCTAAAGAACTTAGCAATCTCTGCTATGAATTCAATCAAAAGGGCTCAACTAAGTTTGATTTTCACAAGGAACACTTCTGAGACTACAGGTTACGGTTAACTCTAACTTCTCCCCCGTATAATTACTCTATACCTGGAAGGCCTCATGCCACGTGTTAGAAAAAGTGTATTATTGTACAGTTTTTGGTAGGAAAGGAAACAGAAAAAACCCAGAAAAAAACTTAGAAAAAGGAGAGTATATGTATAAAAATAATGAGACTTTAGCCATTTAGTACTTAGTACAACCGTGAAAATTCCTGGTTGAAGAGACGAGCCTTGGTTAAAAGTCATCCTTGCCTGTGTTCAAGTTGCGGTGGTGCCTTGTCTATTAAAGTGATGGGATGTAATGGACTTGTGATGTCATGTATAATGTGGAACAGCTGCAATGAACTGGTAAGTTGATGATGGTCCAATTGGAAAGTGATTGGGTGGTGGGCGATAGGAGACAATTTTGAAATCCAGAAAGCTAGAATAGTAATGTATTAGTTTGTGGTGGGAGTAGGAATAGGATTATTGGCTTTTCTTATCTGCTCAACTTTTTTCTTTTCCTTCATTTTGTTTTGTTTTCTTCCCCAAACTGAGGTTATAGCCTTTAGGAATCCATCTAGATTGTCATTGCTGGTGCAGAGTTTCAGCTTTGATTCATTTATTTAGAATAAAAAAAAGGTTGTAAATGTAAATCACAGTTATATTTTGTTCATCAAATGGCGATTCAGTATATAGATTGATATAGTATATCTGTTTTTTTTTTTTTAGTTTAACATATGAGATAAGGATTTGAATCTTTTACCTTTTGATATAAGATATAATGTCTTGACCAATTTAGCTATACTGGAGTAGTTGATTATCTATTTATCTCATATATAGTATGTCTGTTCTTTTTTCTTTTTAGTTTAACCTATGGGATAAAGATTTGAATCTTTTACCTTTGATATAAGATATAATATCTTGACCAATTGAGCTATGTTGAAGTTGATTATCTATTTATTTCATGGATACAATATAGATAATTTCCACTTTATTGCCTGATGTTTTTTGGCCCCACCTGGAATGAAGTTAGACTCCCCTATGCTTCAAATTGATAATGAAATGTTAGCAGAAGATTTTTCAACCTTTAGACTTGGTTTTTTTTTTTGCCAAGGCCTAAGGATCAAAGGGAAGGTTTGTTCTTTTAACATTTAGCTACAACTGCTTATTTCTTGATATGATCCATCCTAATCAATCTATTAATATTAGGAAAAAATTCATATAAGAGCCCTATGCTTATCTTGGTATGTCAACCCCCCCTTTTTTTTTCTTTTGCTTGAAAAAGGAATTTAATTAAAGCCAAAAGAATTTAGAAGCAAAGTGTAAGCTACAAATTTCCTCGAAGCAACTAGGAAATGGTAGAAACCGAGAAAAAAGAGGTGCCCTCGATCAAAAGGCACTTAGCAATGGACAACAAGATTGAGTATTTGACTAAATCTTTCATTAGAAATAAGAAACCAACATCTGAAAACTTAAGCTTCATCCAAGTTGTCGAACCATCAACATGGTATCTTTCTCTCCACTCTTACATAACTTTCTTCCTCGACCTTGATCCCGAGTAGAAGAGAGTAACGATCAAAATGATTATTTTTTTTTTTTTTAAAGTTTGGACTAAAATAAATATTTTGAAAGTTCAAACACCAAAATAAAACAAATTTGAAAGTTTAAAAGCCAAATGAATGTTTTGACAGTTTAGTGACCAAAATAAAACAAACTTGAAAGTTTAAGGACGAAAATGAAATTTAAACCTTATTTCTCTCGTCGATTTAATCAAATGGTTCTTAGAAATACGCATAGGTGGATTTATTTTATAAAACAGACTCAAATGGTAGAAGATATGAAAACAATATTTTTAATTTTCAAATTTAAATCGCATGATTACACTATAAAACAAGTATATATATCTTCTCATATATATATATACCATGGACTAAAATGTTAGGATAGGTTAGGATGTGTTTAGTTGATGATTTGAAAATAAAAGATTCAACATATATGTGTTTGGTAGCATAATTAGAAATTAGGTCTCAATTTAAACAATTGTTCAAAATGTGTTTGATTATATATTTATAAACCAAAACTAGTGGTAGTTATCAACTAGATATTAGATTAAATATAAACTATTATTAATTAATTTATAAACATGTTATATGTTATAAATTTTTTATAATTATCATTTTACAATATCATATAGTTTATAATACAATTATTATATACGTTTTAATATAACAAAAATGAATTGAGTATATAACATGAAATACTATATTTATTAAAGGTTTTTTTTTAAAACAAAATTTAATTCTACATTTTAAATTTTCAATTTCAAAATGTATATATACTGAAAACATAAAGAAGTGTAAAATGTTGTTTTCAGAATTTTCATATTTTGATCGTAGAAGTCATAAATAGTTTTAAAAAACACACCAGACAAATGCATATTCGCTGAAATCAATGAATTTGGAAGTACAAAACAAAATCCGGATAGTATAGTAGATTTTTAGAGACTCGAATTTTCATCCCATATATTAACAGATCTATTAATAATATCTGAGATTCAACAAAAATAAGTCGATAACTACTCAATTTCTCAAATTTATATTTTGAAATCTTTCTTTATAACTACAAGTTTTTTCCAACTATATAGCTTTGACAAAAACTAGGCTGATCTCTTAGCTGCAACACCACTTATAATAAATCCTAGATTTTACCTCCTTGCTAGCCACGTTCCACACACTAACCATATAATAACTTTTTTTTTTTTTTTGTTGAAAAAATACACTTTTGGTCCTGATGTTTAGGTTAAGTGACACTTTAGTCCCTGAGATTTTAAACTCAACAAAAATATCCTTAAGGTTTGAGATAAGGAGCAATTTGGTCCGTGCCATCCTTTTTGCCATTAAACTCTAACAGTTTGCTGACGTGATACCATTATTTTAATAAAAAAATCATTTTAATTTTTTTTAAATAAAAATATATTAAAATATAAAAATATTATTATTTTATTAATTTTTTTAATTCTCTCTCATACTTCTCCATCTTCTTCTTCCTTCCCCACCCTTCTTCCTTCCACATCCCTTTCTTCTTCCACTCCGGTGGCCGGCAGCCGACGAACGGCGGCGACGGTCGCCGAATTTTTTTTCCCTTCTTTCTTCTTCTCTTCTTCTCCTTTCTTTTCTTTCTTCTGTTTTTTTTTTTAACAGGGAGATTTGTGGAGGAGCTCTTCTCCTTCCCTTTTTCTTCCCTTCTCCTCCATTTTTTTTCTTCTCCTTCTCTTCCCTTTCGTCTTTCACTGTTTAAAGAAAAAAAAAACACACAACAGAAGGTCGTCATCGCTCGCCCAGCCACAGACTCGCGCGCCCTTAGCCGAAGATCATTGTCGTCGCTCGCCTAGGCCGTTGTCGAGAAGGTTGCAGTTCGTTCGCCGCCCAGATCCGCCTAGATTCATGTTTTTTTTAAAAGAAGTCCATATCCGTAGCTCATCGTCGCCAGCCCAGATCCGCCCAACGCCGTCGTTGCCGGCCCAGATCTGTCCAGCGCTGTCGTCCTCCGCCCAGTAGCTCGAGCGCTCGTTCCAACCTCCGTCGGAGGGGAAAGATCCGCAGCTCGTCGTCTCCCGCCCAGATCCACCCAACATCGTCGTTCCAATCGCCGTCGAGCGCCAGAATCGAAGGGGGTTTCCCCTTCGTTTTCTGTTTTTCTTATTTAAAAAAAACAGTGAAAAGAGGGAGGAAGAAGAAAAAGAAGAGAGGAATGGAGAAATTTGAAGAGAAAAAAACCAGTCGCCGACGGCCGGCAACGGCGATTGGTGGCCGGCGGTCGCCGGAGATATGAAGAAGAAAGGAAAGGATGGGAGGAAGATGGAGAAGAAGAAGGGAAGTAAAGAGAGAGAATGAGAAATAATTAAAAAAATAAATAAAATAATAATATTTTTATAAAAAAATTCAAAAGTAATTTTTTATTAAAATAATAGTGTCACGTCAGCAACCGTTAAAATTTAACAGAAAAGTTGACGGCAAGGACCAAAGTGCTCATTATCTCAAAACTTGGAGTATTTTTGTTGAGTTTGAAAACTCAAGGACCAAAGTGTCACTTAACCCAAACTTAAGGGACCAAAAGTATATTTTTCTCTTTTTTTTTTTTTTTTTTTTTTTTTTTTGAAACAATCATATGAATCAACTTTAACATTAAATATTTTCAATTTCAAATCACAAAAAACAATACCCACAAAATAATTTTCCAACAAAAAAAAACTTGTAACTAGATATAAATGTTCAAGGTTATTTTAAATTTAACTGACTAAGGTTCCGTCCTGTTGGATAACAATTTGAATTTTGATTTTTGGTTTTTGAAATTAAGTTTATAAACATTATTAACCTATGAGTTTTTTTTTTTTTTTTTAATCTACTTTTTACCAATGTTATCAAAATCCAAGCTAAATTTTGAAAAGTAATTTCTAAAAACTAGTTCTTATTTGTAAAATTTGACTAAAAATTCAATGTTTTCTTGAGAAAGATAAAAATCGTTGTAAAAATCATGAAAAAACAGCATAATTTTCGACTGATGGAACAATACTTCAATTCAATTCGTTAATTTTACCACATATTCAAAATTGCCGCTTATTCAAATTTGGAGTTCGGGAACTTGAAGTTTGGAAGATTAAAATTTCTTCAAAAAAAAAAAAAGAAAAAAAGTTTTGAAGATTAAAATGGACTCACACCAAAAACAAGAAATTAAAAATGAAGATTTCCTTTATTATAATATATTAGAAAAGGACAGAGACTATTCTAAAAGTTTTAGTCCAATAATACGTCACAATTCAAAGTAGTTCATAGTGAGTCAAAAGTAGTTTTTCATTTCTCATTTAAAATCTAACGTAATGACATCAATGACCTCAGAACAACATATATGAATACCTTTAAAAAAGAAAGAAAAAAAAAAAAAAAAAAAGCGTGTGTAACTGTCAACCACCTGATTCAACAAAACTTTTTGTTGATCAACAATGAGAGTAAATAAGCAAAACCCAAGGGTAGTTATAAACATTTTACACACACTTCACGTGTGTACAGTATATATTGGAGGTAGGATCAACAATTCTTCCTATAAAAAAGGAGAATTATTTCTGGTATTACCTTCGTATCATATTCCTTTTATTTACACTATAATTTTTTCTTCATAAATATATCTTTTGTACTAATAGACCTCACGTTATTTTTAAATAATAATAATGTGGCAAGAGTATCTATATAATTGTAGGACTGGAAATTTTCTCTGTATTAAATGAGCCATATAGGTATCTAGAAGCTATGTAGATTCCATATTAGAGAATACTGAACCCCCATAAAAGGACGTTAACACGAGTTTGTTGAGTTGAGGAGATGTAGTTCGAAGATCAAAGGATAACAAAAACCTACCAAACTCGATTTGAACCAATTTGAGGCACCCACCGCCTTCGGTACAATCTCTACTACCATATCACTTATGGACCTCTCATGAGATGATAGAAAACTCTATAAATATACTAGGACTCATCCCACTATCAAGATAATATTACCTTAGGTCAGCTCTACACTACTTCAATAGACATTGACTTAAACATCGAAGCGTGGAGATAGCATGCACCATACCAATATATGGTGCGAGTATCTTTCTTGTAGGTGAACTCGACACATCTACTACATATATACATATATATATTTATCGTGGGATTGTTATATTATACTAGAAAGGTCATCTTTTAGCATGTGTGAGTTGTGACTCATCACAAATCCTAAAATTTAGGGGCCCCAAATTGGAAAAGTTGCTTAACAAAAAAAATCTTTGACAAAAGTTAGACAAAAATTTCAATTTCAATTTCTCACCTCTTCATTTCTCTCTCTTCTTCGAGAAAAAAAAAACTCTTCCAAATCATTCTTTTGTTAATTCTCATGTTAAATTAAAAATAAAATTTTTTAATCTTCTCCCTTGTCATCTTAGAAATTCAATTGTAATTAATTATCTCTAAATAAAAGCACCAAATTTATAGGGTTTAATGAGAAAAAAAAATTATTTATTCTCATTATAGTTTCAATCTTTTTTCACTTATATTAGACTCAACTAGTTCGAAGAATAACACTTTTTAAATAAAAATATCACTATTATGTAGTTGTTTGGTGACATTTTCTTAGTTTGGTATGTTTTGTTTTGTTTTGTTTTTTTGTTTTTTTTTTTAAAAAACAATCATATAATACAATGAATTTTGTATTTGCTATAAAATATTTTAGGATTAAAGTATCACATAACCCATCTTCATTTGGGACGGGCCTGACTAGAACTTCTCCCACTATAATAATCAACTTTGTTTAAAATTCTAATCATACAGAAAGAAACTACCAGAACACAGTAGAATAATAAAATTAAAGAAATGGTGAATTGAAGAAATAAGGTGTAAAATTTGAACCGTGTTTGCTGATTTTTCCTTCTCCGAATTCCCATATTTCTGTTTTCTTTAGTCTTCTTTCTTTCAGTGGCTTTCCAATGTCAAATTGTTTAATTGTACATTTGAGGTCAAATGTCCTTGTCATTTAGTCAATTCCGTCACATCAGCACAAGTGGCAGTGGCTTTTGAGCTGGCCTCGTGACGTGACAATGTCATCAAGCCGTTGCTGACACGTGGCCCCTTGCTGTGGTGGTTTGATCGGCGGTCGCCGCTTGGTTCCACCGGCGGCGGAATCTCCGACGGAAGGGAGCTTTGGGGCATTTGCATTATTTTTGGGAAGAAAAGGATTTTTTTTTTTTTTTTTTTGAAATTTCAAGAAACATCGCATTTAAGGACATTCATTGCTTTAATTGTCAAGAAACATCGCAGTTTCTATCAAACACATAGATTTTGATAGGTTGAATTGGAACCAGTTTTCATGAAGATATTTTTCAGGATTTTTTTTTCCTATTTATTTGTTTTTTTGTCAAATATTTGTTTAAAAGAAATGATATTTTTGATAAACTATCAATTAGAGGTTTTTTTTTCTTCTCTTCTTTTTAATTCCTAACTTCTTTACCGAAGTAATATTTTGACCAGTTTAATTATATTTGTTGATGGTCAAATTTGATCAAACTCACATGACCTTCACGTGCCACCAACGATAAATTTGTAGATGAGGGAGGAGACATGGCCTGCAAAACGGTAAACCTGCACACTGGTGTGGTGCTAGCCACACCGCCTCCGATGTTTAAATCCGAAAGCGGGAAGAGGATAGCAACAGAGTCACAGGAGAGAGTAGAGAGTCCAAGTCCCCTTCTTCAGTAGCGAAGAGGGGTATAAATACTTGTTCATGCTCCTAGGATTTTTAAGAATTCGGAGGCGTTTCGGGACAAACCAGCTGGCAGAATCGGGACGCCCAGAGGCGGCAGAGACCAAATGGAGCCGGACAAGCTCGGCCCGCGCGGCGTGGGGCCAAGCAGGGGGTCGGGCTTGGTCTTGGCCTGACCCACTGGCCCGTTTCACCCCCGAGGTCCATCCTCCAGTCCGATTTTCTGCCCGGTTGTCCTCGTCAGCTCCTTGTACATCGGAGTGGTCCAAAATCACCTATAACTATATTCATGTCAATAATTACAAATTTAGTAATTTAGTTAACTCAAGCACAATTCAAATAGTTACTCAAATAGTTAGGACTTATACCAATAATTAAAAAGGTTAGAAAACTTAAAATTTTACAATCATGTCCATTGCATTAGTGAATAATGTCAAAATTAGTTGGTAATGGACTTACATATTGCGATACCTAGGTTGGCAGGAATTTAGAGGGAAGAATTAGATCATCTAAAAGAGAAGAAACCTCAAATTATTACTAAGTTTTAAGAAATTTGGAAGAGGAATTAGAAGCCTTCCTCTCTTGGATGACCTAATTTCACATCCAAATTTATATCAACATAATAAATATCGTGCTATGTAAGTTTATTATAAGCCAATTTTAACATTCACCCATGGTTGAGACTATAATTAAAAAATATTAACACATAAGCGTTTTAATTGAAACTTTTTAAACAAGAAGAACTAAATTGACAAACCACCCAAATCAAATGGCTCGCTGTTCTGGAAAGGATTTATTTGGGCTCGAGATTTGATTTGCATGGGGGTCCGTAAGAGAATGGGGAATGGCGCTTCTATCAGTTTCTTTAATGACCCTTGGATTCCAAAGGAAATCTCCTTTAAACCTTTGCCTCTGCCACAGGTGAGTGTGCAGAATGATATGATGGTGGCTGATGTTATCACCCCATCAAATACATGGGATATGGTGAAAATTCGTCAGTTGGTGGTGGAGGAGGATGCACTGCTCATACAATCCATTCCGATTGGTGGGCCAAATGTGGACGATTCGTGGATTTGGCACTACACACGTAATGGGGAGTATACAACCAAGAGTGGATACAAGTTAGCAATGACCAAGTGTTTAGATGGGTCGTCTTCGAGTGAGACAACTCAAAGCTATTGGTGGAAGACTTTATGGAGAGCAAAGATTCCGTCAAAGATCCGTTTATTCATATGGAGAGCCTTTCATGAATGCCTACCAATGAATTTCATTCTTTACAAACGGGGTTTGGAGGTTTCAAGTTTATGTTCAATATGTGGGAGCGAGCAGGAAAGTGTGGATCATGCACTCTGCGGGTGTAATAGATCAATGAACATCTGTGATTTCCTTTTCCCGCGTGTGGATCATGATATTCCGGTTGTAAATAATTTTGCCGACCGGCTTATGTGCCTGGCAGGTAAACTACATAATGATGATTTTGCACTGGCTTGTATTGCCTTTTGGGCAATTTGGAATGATAGGAACACTTTGCTTTTGGGGCAACAAGTTATGGATTGCCCTTCTCGCTGTGAATGGGTGCAACGGTATTGGGAGGACTATTGTGCGAATTCTTCTAAAGCTGATTATTTTTATTCTTCACCATTACCAATGGTGGTGCACAATAGTGGGCAATACGCGACCACGTCTGTCTTCACAGATGCCGCTGTTAAGCCGCAGAATGTGGGGGTCGGTGTTGGCGTCCTTTTCACTGACGAGGACGAAAATATCACTTGTGCTATGCATAAATTTGAATATTGTATTCTCTCTCCTTTGGCGGCGGAAGTTTATGCAGTTCTCCAAGCTATGAGGCTTCTAGTTCATATGAATATTAAGGTTGCTAATATCTATTCAGATTCTTTAAATGCCATCATGATGCTTAAGAATGAGAAGGAGACTGAAATGGAAGTTCACCATTGGATTCAACAAATACTTGAAATGCGCTCAGATTTTCTCTCGGTGTCTTTCAATCATATTGGAAGACTTCGAAACATTAGGGTGGATGCTTTGGCAAAAAAAGCACTCCAGAAGACACAGTCTATGCTATGGCTTTCTGATTTTCCTTCCTGGCTTCAATCAAGGGGACAAATGACCTATTGTAAATGTATCATGGCTTGCGCATGCAGTTTATATTGAAGTGATTCTTCTTTGTTTGCTCAAAATATATATATATATATATATATATATATATATATATAGGCCTTTGAATTTTTAATTTTTGTATCTAATAAATCCTCAAAACTTACAATTCAATGTCGATAGATCATTGACCTGTTCGATATTTTCTAAACTTCACAAATCTATTTTATACAAAATTGAAAATTTAGAATCTATGTCTAATAAATTCGTTATTTTAAAAAAATATATTGAAAATATGGATCTCATGTAGCTATTAAACTAGACACAAAATTGAAAGTCTGGACTCACACTATAAGAAAAGTTGTTTTTGCCGACATGTTTTCTCTCGACGCCATTAAATGCATCGGGAGAAGGATCCTTTGTCAACAACGTGTTTTCTCTCGACGCCATAAATGCAACGAGAGAAGGATCCTTTGTCAACACGCAACATACGCGTTGGCGCGTGTCGACATCTCTATCAACACTGCTAAGATGGCTTTGATAGAGGCCTCCTCTCCCAATGTTGTTTATAGCGACGTCGAGAGAGGTAAGACTTCTATTGACACCATGTTAAATGGCGTGTGGCTAGAAAGTCACCTTGTTGACATCATTTTATACGACATCGAAAAACACTGACAATTTTTTTCACTCCAAATGAAGACTTTTATGGACGCCATGTTAAATCTAGAGACTTATTAGGCATGTGTTAAAGTCAAGGTACCTAATAAACACAAAATTAAAAGTTCGGACACGTGTTAAATAGTTTAATATATATATATATATATATATATATATATTTAATTTGAGGATTGAAGTTGGAAGAAAAGGATAGAAAGTGGAGTAGAAAAATCTAAAGTTCCCATTTTCCTCCACTTTCCTCTCAATGCATAACACAAATATCTTTGACCATATCCCATGAATACAAACAAATAACATGAACCCAAACACAGAGTAACACACCCTCGCCGGCGCATTCCAAAACTGACCTCTCCGATTCCCACGAATTTCCCCCCTTCTTCTCCTCACTCACATATCAACCGCTCTTCTTCCACTCTCCCTATAAATTCCTCTCTCTCTCCTCTCTCTCTCTCTCTCTAAAACCATTCCCTCCTCTTCTTCTTCTTCCTCCTCTCTCCTCTGCAACAAAACCATGGGCGAAGACAACCAGACCTTTCCATTAGCGCACTACCAAGCTCACCACAAATCCGACGAAGAACACCAACTCGCTACCTTCAAGACTCTCAACAAGGAACGATCCAACAAATGCTTCATCTACGTCTTCTCCGCCTTCGTCTTCCTCAGCGTCGCCGTTCTGATCTTCGCTCTCATCGTTCTTCGCGTCAATTCTCCGACGATTGACCTCTCTTCCGTCTCTCTCGAGAAATTCTCACTCGCTAACGCCTCCAATTCCTCTTCTCCGTCGCTCAATCTCACCTTGATCGCCGCCCTCTCCGTCCGCAACTCGAACTTCGGTCCGTTCAATTTCGATGACGGCACTGTCGGTCTCGTGTACGGCGGCGCGATTGTCGGCGAGAGGACCACCGGCGGCGGTAGGGCGGAGGCGAAGGGGACGGCGAGGATCAATGTTACTGTTGAAGCTTTCGCGAAGAACGTTAGCGGCGGTGTGAATGAATCGGGGATTTTGAATCTGAGTAGCTTTGCGAGATTGAGAGGCCGAGTTCGTTTGATTCATATTCTCAGGAGGAGGATTTCGTCGGAGATTAGTTGTTCGATCAATCTCGATTTGAATAATCGTCAAATTCAGCATAATTGGGTTTGTGAGTGATGAGAATCGGAATCCATGAACTCCACGAACCTAATTAGTTTAATATTTTTCAAAATTCGTTTCATTTTTTTTAAAGAAATATATAGATCGAAGTTTGTTACAACTTAATTACAATTTTGGAGGGTTTTTTTTTTTTCTTTTTCTTTTTTTCCGCATACGATATTACGATGTAAATATATGTATGTTTTAACTCTTGTGCAAGATATTTCAATAAAAATATCTCTATTATTGCATATTAGTAATTTTGTTTTAAAAAAATAATTAAGTTATGTGGCTTAATTACAGTTGTAATAAACTAAGTTGGGATTTTTTTTTTTTTTTTTTTTTTTAATGGGACAAGTTGTATGGCTATAAATGTGTTATTGGATAATTTATGAACATTAATGAATTGAAGGAATTGGGGAGTTTCTCTTGTTTGGTAAATTTTGCTTAATTGCAAGAATTAACTGCATCAGTTGGTATTTAGGGAAATAATAATAATAATAATAAAGTAATGCATTTACTTCGTTTTCATTTAGGTGAATTTTTCCTTTTTTGACATAGGAAACTAGATGCGGAAACTTTGGATTAATTAATTAACTTAATTTTGTTTATCAATTTGTTAATTGGTGTTATTGAATTTTTTAATTATAAGTGTTTCTTCCTATCATAATTACATGTGACTACATATGAGGTAAAAAATTTATCCAATGAACTAAAAGAAAATAAAAATAAAAATAA
The DNA here is from genome assembly GCA_036850905.1 of Luffa acutangula. Classification (NCBI taxonomy): domain Eukaryota; kingdom Viridiplantae; phylum Streptophyta; class Magnoliopsida; order Cucurbitales; family Cucurbitaceae; genus Luffa; species Luffa acutangula. The sequence continues at coordinate 45,603,533 of CM072097.1, read as the reverse complement.
AAATCAACCCAGTTCGATTAAGCATCATCATCATTCTTTCAACTCAATATATAAATGTGTTTAATTTTTTTTTTTCTAAAATTAGTAAATTATTATAGATTTAACCATAAAAGAGAGATTCAAGTTTCTTTGTATACTTGAAATAAATAATTAAGCACATAAATATATGAAAATAGGTTACAATTAAATGATAAAAAAAAAAATAGACATCGTTTTTATTAGAATATCATCACATCACATAGGGTAGGGAATTTTATCACATTATATAGGGAAAAAATATAGGGAATTTAAACATAGGGGCAGTCTTTATTTAGATTTTTTTTTTTTTAAATTCAACCATATAAAGTTGGGGATTCGAAAATCGAACCTATGACCTTGGTCACAAACATATACTTTATATCAATTGAACTATGCTTGCAAAACAAGCTCGTCCAAAAGTACATTTTAAAAAGATTTAGACGTATTCTTAGATGAATTTGTTTTGTAGAAAAAAATATAAGCATGTTCGATAATATTTCTGCATGAGAATGTCTTAAAAGTATATATAATCGTGTTGGAAAAAAAATGTTCATTCTTTTTTCTTTTTGCACTTAAAAAATGTTCATTCCTAACCTTTGTTTCATAGTACAACACGATGACATGAACATAACACTTTCCTATCGTTTTAGTTAAAATCTCCACCCACCATATTTGTAGTATTTTTATTTTTTTTAAATATTATTTTAAATATTTATGAGAGACCATTAAAACCCATTAAAGACACATAACCAATGAAAAAAAAATTGTGAAATTAATTTTGAAACCTCAAAAGAAAACGCTTCAGATAGATCATTACGGCAATTTTTTATTTTTATTTTTATTTTTATTTATTTATTTATTTTTTTTTACAAAGAACCGTTTTGTTTCATTAAAAACACTCAATTTTGAATTTAATCACACCCCCTTTTACTTCCTTCTATAAAACCATTCCTTTTACACCACCAATAAAAACCCCCCTCCTCCACCTCCTCCAGCCGGAATCAATGGAGGCCGACGAAACTTCCGGCGACCGGCCGGCGACACTCCGATCAAGGCGCAGAGCATCAGCAAAATGCATCAACACCTTCTGCATTTACCTCTTCGCCGCCGCCGCCACCGCCTGCATCGCCGCCCTGACCCTCGGCCTCGTCGTCGTCCGGGTAAAAACCCCGACGGTAAAATTAACCTCCGTCGCGGTTAAAAATCTCCACTACGGCTTCTCGCCGACCCCGTTCATGGACGCCACATTAATCGCCGAAATAGCGATCGGAAATCCGAATTTCGGGAAGTTCAGGTACGAGGAGAAAACGAACGTGACATTGATTTACTACGGCGTGGCGGTGGGAATCGGCGAGGTAAAAGGGGTCTCTGTAAATGCAAAGGGTGTAGAAGAAACGAAGCTTACAGTGAAGGTGAAACCAAATTCGAGCTTCGTTGACGTGGATTACTTTAGCGACGATTTGGCGAGGTTGAAGACGATGAATATGAGCTGCATCGCCGAGTTTGAGGGAAGGGTTTGTTTGTTGAAATTGTTTAAGGAGAAGAAAGTTTCTGTGTTGAAATGTACTATGACCTTGAATTTGACCTCCCATGGCGTCCAAAATCTTGCTTGCCTTTAGAGGAATATCGAGGAATATGGGAGTGGGATTTGATTGTAATGGTTTGTTAATTGATTCATTTTTTTTTTCTTTTTGGGATTTTTGTGTTCTTTGAATCAGATTTTTGGGTTTTGTTTTGTGATTAATTACCATTTATTTTCTAAAGTTTACTCTAAACCTCGTTAATAGTCGTTTTTTTTTTCTTCGTATTAATTTGAGTATAGTTTTACAAACAAGAAAATACTATTAACTTCACTCAAGTTAACCTCTTAAACAAAAAAACAAAACAAAAAACAAAAAACAAAAAACAAAAAACAAAAAACTTCCCTAAGTTAAGCAATTCATGATTAACAACCTCCCTAAAATTTAATATTTTTTTTTTTTTGGGAAAACTTAGAATTTAAGTGTCTGTGTAGGTAATCCGGATTCTGTCGTTTTATGTTTTTGAATTCATAGTGAATATGATAGATGTGTTTTTGAAAATTGTTTTTGGATTTGTGATCCAATCAGGAGAAATTCTAAAAACAACTTTTTTATGTTTTCCGTGTATCCAGATTTAAATTAAAAACATAAAAACTTAAAAAAAAAAAAAAACAAATTCTCGTTTGTCCTTCCTGTTTAATTATTTAATATTCAATTATTTATTTATTTATTTATTATTTTTAAAAAATTTTAAATAAATGTTATAAAATCTTTAAGCACATATTCTGATTGAAAAAATAATCAAATGATAAAGTCTATAAAATATTCGAATAAATATAATATTAAACAATATTTGAATATCTTTCTAAAATCTATATCCATATCTCTTAAAATTGAAATTAATATCATAATTATTAAAATAATAATAAAAAATTAGGGCATACATATCATGATTTATTTTAGGGTAAAATACCTTTTTGGTCCCTCATGTTTCGAGTTAGTTTCCAATAGGTCCCTAGGTTTAAAAATTGAACAATCAAGTCCTCACTGTTTAAAAAATGCTTCTATTGAGTCCCTTGACCGTTAATTTTTTTAACGGTGCTGACGTGGCACGTTAAAAATATTAAAATATTAATTTTAAATTAAAATAATAAAAAATTAAAATTAAATAATAAACATTTAAAAAAATATATATATATATATCACTTCTCTTTCTCTCCCACTTCCCGAACCCCTCCCCTTCTCTCTCTTCCTTTCTTTTTCCTTCTTTCTCTTTCTTCTTCATCTCTCTCTTCTTTACCTTCCCTCACCCTCACCACACATCTTTCCTTCTTCTTCTTCTATTTTTTTTCTGACACCCTTCTTCTTCTGTCGCCGGTGAGCTCGTGGGTTTGAGGTTGTTTTTTTTTTTTTTTTTTTAATTTCAGATCTGAAATATTTCGAAGAAGAAACAGGGATGGTGGGTTTTTATGTTCAGATGGAAGAAAAGATTAGGGTGGGGGAAGAATATGAGGAAAAGGGTGGGTTTATTGAGGGTTTGTGGAAGACTCTTTCTTTTTAGATTGAAGAAGAAGAGGTGGGTGGGTTTTTTAGTTTGAAGAAAATGGTTTGGTGATGAAGAAGATGGGGAGGGGGGGTTCGGAAGCGGCGGCGGTAGCGGCGGAGATGGGGCGGAGACTGGCGTAGGCTGCAAAAGAAGGAAAAAGAGGGAGAGGGAGGAAGGAGAAAGAGAAAGAAGGGAAAGAAAAGGAAGAGAGAGAGACGAAGGAGAAAGAAAGAGAGAAGGAAAGGAAAGGAAAGGAAGAGAGAGAGAGGGAAGTTTTGGAAAGTGGGGGAGAAAGAGGAGAGAGATTGATATTTTTTAAAATATTTATTATTTAATTTTAATTTATTATTATTTTAATTTAAAAATTAATATTTTAATATTTTTTAACCTGCCACGTCAGCACCGTTAAAAAAATTAACGGTTCAGGGACTCAATAGAAGCATTTTTTAAACAGTGGGGACTTGATTGTTCAATTTTTAAACCTAGGGACCTATTGGAAACTAACTCGAAACGTGAGGGACCAAAAAGGTATTTTACCCTTTATTTTAAAATAAATTAAAAAAAAATCATTTATGACATATTTCAAAACATCTCATAATTTATTAAAAAAATAAAAAAAATATTAATGTATATTTTAAAAAAAAATCTCACCGTTTATTAAATCTATCTATAATCTATAATCTATATCTATCTATCTCTATATACTATACTATATTAAAAGGCGCTTAAGAGGAGAAACTTTTGATTTCCTTTTAAGCCACTTTTTAATCTTAAAAATTCTTATTTTTCCTTCCTATTTAATTATTCAAAATTTTATTATTCAAATTCTCACCGGTAGATCATTCCCACATTTAAGATTAAGAATTGATTTAAAAAAAATCTTCATTCCCACATTTAGGTTGTTTTTTTTTTTTAAAAAAAAAAAAAAAAAACTCATCTTAATAAAATTAAGAATTTATTTGAAAAAAAATCTTGATTCCCACCTTTAGGTTGTTGTTTTTTTAAAAAACTCAACTTTAATAAAATTAAGAATGGGTTTGAAAAAAAATCTTGATTCTAGGTTGTTGTTTTTAAAAAAAATCTATTTGATAAAATTAAGAATTGGTTTAAAAAAAAATCGTCATTCCCACGTTTGTGTTGTTTTTTTTAAAAAAAAAAAAAAAAATCTTGATTCCCACCTTTTGGTTGTTGTTTTTTAAAAAAATCCCATATTTGATAAAATAAAATATTGGTTTTAAAAAAATATTAAATTATTTCAATTTCCAATAAAAATAATCTACTTGGGTTATTCAAATTCTAAATTATAAAAGGAAATAGGAAAGACAACATGATTCAAATTTAAAAATCTAAAAAATATATAAAATGATTGAAGAGATGTTTGATGATTATGTGTTGATTTAAATTCCAATCTATTGAATTGAATTTTATTTTAAGGAAGAATGAATTGATTTTTAATATCCTTATAAAATTAAATTATATTCAAACTATCAAAAATTCAACATCTTTATAATATAATTAAATTTATTAAATCTTATTTTCAAACTTTAAAATAAAATTGTTAAAATTCACGTGCAACACATGTGTTTATTACTACTTACTAGTATATATAAATGACACTTAAGGGGGAAAACTTTTGATTTACTTTTTAGCCCATTTTTAATCTCCAAATTTCTCGCCTTCCTTTTTAATTATTTAATATTCAATTATTTATTTATTATTTTGAACAAAATTTAAATAAATGTTATAAAATCTTTAAGCACATATTCTGATTAAAAAAATAATCAAACGATAAAGTCTATAAAATATTTGAATAAATATAATATTAAACAATATTTGAACATCTTTCTAAAATCTATATCCATATCTCTTAAATTTGAAATTAATATCATAATTTATTAAAATAATAATAACAAATTAGTGCATACATATCATGATTTATTTTAAAATAAATTAAAAAAAAAACAAATTCCTTGTTTGTCATTCCTATTTAATTATTTAATATTCAATTATTTATTTATTATTTTAAACAAAATTAAAATAAATGTTATAAAATCTGTAAGCCCAGATTCTGATTGAAAAAACAATCAAACGATAAAGTCTATAAAATATTTGAATAAATATAATATTAAACAATATTTGAATATCTTTCTAAAATCTATATCCATATTGTTAGCTTTATGAGCTTCAATCATAATATATGTTTTGATGATAAAAAAATTTAATTTACTAATGATTTTAGTGTTTTAAAGTGTTCATAATGTAGAGCTTGGCAAGACGATTTCAAAGCAACTTGAATCGCTCAAATCGGAGTTCAAACGAGAAAGTTACAAGCAAAAGAAGATTAGAAGAAAAAGCCTACGTGGCGCTTACTTGGCACCCAACGTGGCAGCTGATGAAGAATGATCAATTTCCTCCATGTTTCTCTTAATTTTAATTCCCTCCATTTTATTATTTTCTTTCATCCTATTTTCTCAAAATTACATCAAAATTCCACCAATTCAAATTCTATTCTTTCCAATTCACCAATTCAAAATTTAATTTTTCCCAAAATTCCTCCCAATTCAAATTTTATTCTTCCCAAAATCCATCCCAAAAATTCTTGATTTATTCTCATTATCTCCAAAATTCCATATCTTCAAAATTTGCTCTTAATATCAAAATTCCTCCAAATTCAAATTAGATTCTTCCCAAAATTCATCCCATAAATCCTTGATTTTATTCTCATAATCCTAAAATTCCAATCCTTCAAAATTCTCTCTTAAATTTGAAATTCTTTCCCTTTCTAATTCTAAATTCAATCTCCACCATTCATCCTTAATTTGATCCAACGACCAATGTTCAACCTCCTCGCCTATAAATTGGACTTGATTTTCCCATTCATTTACACACTCAAAGACATCAAAGTCTTAAGCTCTCAATTATTGTCCAAAATCCTCACTTGATCCTAAATTGGCCTAGTGTTACTTTGTGAGGTTTTATTATTGTGAGTGCTCAACATTGTGTAATTAGCTTTCAAGAGGTATTTTATATTGTGAGTTTTTTTTCACTCATTATTGAGAATTGTAATAAGGTGTGGGTGCACCTTGGGAATTGAGTGAGTGGTTTAATCTTGAACCTGAAAAAGGATTTGTAGTGGTTTGATCTCGGACCCGGTTAAAAGGATCATAGTGGTTTTGATCTTGAACCCGTTTAAAAAGATCGGTATAGGTTGGGTCCTGAACCTGTGAAAGGATCGCTAGAGGTTTACTCTTGAACCTGGAAAAAGAGTCGGTTTGGTTCTCACCCATAAGAGAGCTGTTGCAATAAAATACCCAAGAATGAGTCTTGGGGAGTGGAGTAGGGATTTCCGAACCACTATAAAATTTCGTGGTGTTATCTCTTTCTCTCTACTCTTTTAATTTCCGCTATTTCATTTTTATGAGTAGATTGCATGCTTAGGAAAATTGTCAAATATTTATAGCATATTTTAGAGTGCTTATTAAACTAGTTTAAATTAAATTAAGTTAGATTTAATTTAGCAAAAAGTTTTAAATTTTATTAAACAACTCTATTCACCCCCTATAGTGTTGCCATACGATCCTATACATATCTCTTAAATTTGAAATTAATATCATAATTATTAAAATAATAATAATTAATTAGTGCATACATATCATGATTTATCTTAAAATAAATTAAAAATAAATAAATTATTGCATATTTCAAAACATCTCATAATTTATTAAAAAATAAAAAAATATTAATGTATATTTAAAAAACAAAATCTCACAGTTTATTAAATAAAAAAGGATAATTGTAATGAGTGGCAACATGAAGGTAAATAATTGCAAATATAGCAATTTTTAAAAATATTTGCAAATATGGCAAAATTTTTTAATTAATTTTTTATATTCCTAAATTGTCCCTGTGTGCCCATCTTCTTCTTTCTCGTCAGTTTTTTTTTTTTTTTTTTTTTTTTTTTTTTTTTTTTTACTGATAGAAAGTCTTTTTATTACTGATAGATTCTATCAGTGGTAGAAAAATTTTCTATTAGTGATAAAAATTTTCTATCAGTGATAGAAACTTTCTATCACTGATAGAATAAAGTTTCTATCAGTGATATTTCTATCACTGATAGATTCTATCAATGGTAGAAAAATTTTCTATCGGCGACAGAAAGTTTCTATCACTAAAATTTCTATGACTGATAGATTCTATCAGTGGTAGAAAATTTTTCTATCAATGATAGAAAGTTTCTATCACTGATAGAATAGAAGATTTCTATCACTAATAGAAATTTTTTCTATCAGTGATAAAAGATTTCTATCATTGATAGGTTCTATCAGTGATAAAAAAAACTTTTTTTTTATAGAAAATCATAGAAAAACTTTTGATAAAAAAATCTTTCAATCCCTGATCACCCATAAAAATCTTTCTATCTCCGATAGAAATCTTTCTATCACCGATATAATCTATAAGTGATAGAAAAACTTTCTATCACCGATAGAAAAGCTTTCTATCAGTGATAAAAGATTTCTATCACTGATAGGAATTTTTACTATTCTATCAGTGATAGAAAGATATTCTATCAATGATAGAAAACTCTTGATAGAAAAGATTTCAATCCCTGATAGAACCTATCAGTGATAGAAATCTTCTATCACTTATAGAAATTTTTTCTATGAGTGATAGAAAAACTTTCTATCTCTATCACTGAGACTGATAGAAAAACTTTTCGTGAGTTATAGAAAATCTTTCTATCACTGATACTTTTCTACCAGTGATAGAAGATCTTTTGTTTCTATCAGCGATGGTGATACAAGGTGAAATCGAGCATTGAAAAACAAAGCAAAAACGAACGATTATAGAAATCAAACACTGAAAAACAAAAACCAAACACGGATAGAAAACCAAATAACAACAACCAAACACTGATAGAACACCGAACAAGTGATAGGAAAATATCTATCGCCGATAGAATCTATCAGTAGTAGACAAATTTTCTATCATATGATAGAATCTATCAGTGAAAGAAAATTTCTATCACTGATAGATTCTATCAGTGATAGAAATCTTTCTATCAGTGATAGAAAATCTTTCTATCACTGATAGAATCTATATAGAAAAACTTTCTATCAGTGAAAGAAAATCTGGAAGGGTATTTTAGTAAATGCAACACACAAACTATTAGATTTTGCCATTTTTGCAATTTTTTTTGTGGGTTGCTAGATTTGCAATTATTTTGGCCCATATTGCTATCCTTGCAACCGACCCAATAAAAAAATATATTTAATTCATATTTCAAATTAAAATTCAAAATTGATATTTCAAATAAATCTCATGATTTATTAAAAAAAAAAATTGAGAGATGGGATGGAGTTTTTCATCCTATGGTGCATCACGAATTAAAAAAAATGCAGCAAACATCAACCAAGTGGGAGGAGTCCCATTCCTACTCTACGTAGGTGGGTGATAGCGAGCATAACTAGCTAGTTTTCCCTAATTAATTTAGCTAGTCTGTTATAATTTATTGGTCAAAATTATGCATTTATGTGTTGTATTTGTAGGATTTATAGTTTTGAGTCAATTGGATGTTCGGGATGCGAAAAGAAGCCGAAGAATGAAAAAAGAATCAAAGTTGGAAGATTGAAGATAAGCCTATTCGCAGACCAGCGTCGAGACGCTACTCTTTGGGCGTTTCGACTCTGACATTCTATATATATATAAATTGCATAGCGTCGCGACGCTCTCGGTTGCAAATTTTCAGATTCGTAATTTTGTGACAACGTCGCGACGCTACCCCGACAGCGTCGCGACGCTACGACCAAAATTTTCCCCATTTATATTTTGCGATTAGGACTTTTTGGGGGACTTCTCTTGGACGATTTGGAGCAGTAAAACAGAGAAAAAAAAGAGCTTTTGAAGCTGAAACAAGTGGAGGAAAAGTGGGAATCAAACCATTGTTCGTGGGGATCGTAATGGGGACGTGCGGTCTCGGCCTACCAGCGTTTAATTTTCTTTACCCTTTGCTTTTGTAGTTTTTATGGCTTGTTTAGACTTAGTTTATATTGTAATTTGGATTATGTGTAGCTAAGTTTAATTCTTAGGGATTGATGTAGCCTTTGAACACTTTATGGATTGATTTAATGGTTTTATTGCTATTGATGTTATTTATGCATAATATTGTTCTTAATGCTTTCAATTTACCGACCATAAATTGATTGTTGTTTGTGCTTGAATCTAACTCGAGAGAGAGGATTTAGCTTAGAAATCATTATGCATAACTAGGATTTAGCTTAGAAATCATTATGCATAACTAGGATTTAGCTAGAAATCAGAAGATAATAGTTAATTCTAGAAATCGTTAAAAAGCTTAACCTTAATGCCTTGCAAGTTTAATGAATTTACATAGCTAGGGATATCAGGTTCATTGCATGTGGGAGAATCATGTATGCTCGGGAGAGATATGTGTGATTTTAGTTTCTCAAGATTTATGAATCATAGCATGTCCTTAAACCATGAATTAATCCATAATCCCAATTGGTGAAATCTAATCCCTAAGACCGTTGTCTCCATTAGATAATCATACCTTCTCATTGTTTTGTGTTTGATTACATTCATTCTCACTTTGATTGGTTTCCTAAATAAAATTGGACAAGAGTGTTTTCGGTAATTAAAATTGATTAGAAATCCAATCCAGATGACGACATTCGAATATTACATTCACTATATTATTACTTGACCCGTGCGTTTGAGGTAGAAAGATTCCACATTAGTGGGATAAGACCATTCCTACTCCATCTTTAGCAACGTGAGTAAAAATAGTCTTTTCATTTAGTGTAAATATATATAATTTTTTCTTATTCATTTTTCAAGTAGACTAATGTATCTTTAGAGATTTTGTTAGTTTTCTTTAGTATCAAGATTTTATTAGTTTATATTATATTTTCGCCACCCCTACGAGTTTCATATGAATTAAGAAATATTTTCTGTTTATTTCTTTAATAGAAGCAAGTACACATTTGTGTGAGTTCATTAATATTGCATTTCTTATTCTTTCTGAAATGGGAAAGGAGATCGATCACTATTATTATTTTTTTATTATTATTATTTTTTAATCGATCTCTCTTCATTATACTTTTCTCCAACCTTAAAAATTTTTCATATATTTTTGGGATTTTTTTAGACAAGATGATAGGAAGAAAATGATATTTTTATTCAATTAGTGCTCATTTAACGATTGGATTAAACATAACTTTAATTGAATTATTAATTATTAATTGGTTATAAAATTAAGATTTTGGAAAATATAAATGTTTACTTAGGTAATTTGAAAGACTTTTCGTTATCTTCAATCTTAAGCGGGTTAGATTTTTTATATTTAAAAATTTTATGAAAAATAAAATAAATATGATAATTTATACATCCAAATAATATTGAGAATTTAAATGTGCAATAAAGAAAAAAGTTTTAAAATTTGATATTGTATAAGGTATGATTTATATCCATGAGCTTCCTATACTTTTGATTTTGGTTCAATTTGGTCACATACATCTAAATATGATCAATTTTTGCAATAATTATAAATTCATGTGTAGTATTTATTCATTTTTATTTTTTTGGGTACATTATCAAGTCATATTTCAAATTTTCAAATTAACTTATACTTTAAAAGGTATTATAATATGTGCAACGCACGTAATTCAAACTAGTATATAAAAAAGTACAAATGTGATTTTTTTTTTTTTGACAATTTTATCTTTGTTTTTTTATACCATGTCTAAATTACTTTTGTTTAAAAAAAAAATCTATTCATGAATTAAAATTAATTCTTTTTTTTTTAGTTCAACAACAATTTGGAGGTGGGGAAATTCAAATCTAGGTCGAGAGTACATACCAATTACCGTTGAACTATGTTCACTTTGGTGAATTAAAATTAATAATTCACTTAAAATAGTTCTTAGATACCCATAACATCACTTCCACCATTTTTTCTCATCACTTCAACACCTTTATTATCATATATTTAAGTTATAGGTATTGTTGATGCCAAAATCCGGACAGAGGACTCACCTGGCCTTCACGTGTGGTGAATTTGTAGAAGCTGGGGAAGACGTGACCTGCAAGACCAGCAAGGATCGCTGGACACCGGTGTGGTGTATGCCACACCGCCTCCGATGCCTAAGTCAGAAAACTGGGCAGCTAGAGAGTAGAGAAAGAAGTCGAGAATAGAGTTTTCAGAATCCTTCTTCAGTGGTGAAGAAGGGTATATATACCTGCTCGTGCTCCTAGGGCTTTTAGGAATCCGAAGACATTTTAGGGCGAACTAAGCAGAACCGGGGTGGCTCGAGGCGATAGGGACCGAATGGAGGCGAACGGACTAGGCCCGCACAAGCGGGCCGAGTGGTTGGCCTCGGCCTTGGGCCGAGGCCCACCATCATGTCCGGCCTCGGCCCATCTCCTCCTGGTTGTCCTCGTCAGCTCCTTGTACACTGTGGTGGTCCAAAATTACCTATAACAGGTATTAAATTAATCGATTGTTTTTAAATTAACTCTTAATATTAATAAAGTTCGAATCAAAAGTTGCTCAAAGCCTGATGAAACTAATACATAAAATTTATGAATTTATCATAAATTATAACTAAAAATGAGATTTCAAAAGTTTTTGGATATCAGCGTTTGTTTGGCGATCTAAAAATAAAAATTTGAAAATAAGGAATTCAATGAAAACAGAGTTGTATTTCATGTTTTCAAATATGTGTTTGGCAGCAGTTTCAGAAATTGGATCACAATTTAAACAATGATTCAAAATGTGTCTAATAATATATTTATAAAGCATAAATTATTTTTAGTTATCAACTAAATACTAAGTTGAATACAAACTATTATTAATTAATTTATAAACATATCATGTGTTATAAATTTTTTATAATTATTATTTTACGATATCATGTAATTTATAATATATTATATTATACAAATTTTCATTTCACAAAAATAAATTAAATTTATAACATGAAATACTATATTTATTAAAGTTTTCTTTTTATTTTTTTAAATTTAATTCTGCATTTGAAATTTTCAAATTCAAAATCTGGAAACAATGAAGACATAAAAAAAATTGTTTTCAGAATTTATACTATTTGGATCACAGAATCCGAAAACAGTTTTAAAAAACACATCTGACAAACGCATGTTCACTAAATTCATGAATCTGAAAACATAAAACAGAATCTGGATTGTCTACCAAACAGGTAGTTTTGTAACTATATAAAGGTTTTTCTACTCCATTGTTTTCTACAATAAAAAAATAATTTGTGTCTTCTCTTAATTTGTGTTTCTTCCCCTCTCACTTGTTTTTCTTAGAGTTTCTTGATTTAGTGTTGTACAACAACGTATTACATTGAGTTTTTTTTTTTTTTTTTTTTTTTTTTTTTTTTTTTGTATGAATTAGAATTATAAAGTTAATTCTTTTAAATCAAAGCATAAAAATACATCGAAATTAATAATTTAAATGCATTCATAAAATTGACAAATGACAAGAATGTGAAAAGTTGAAATATGAAAAGATTCAAAAGTTTTATCAACTTTTTCTTAAAATTAATTTTAAAATGGTTAACCTGTCTTTAATTATAATTAATTATAGAATTTCAAAGTTCTAAAATTTTAGTAGCTTTTTTTTTGTAAAATAAAATTTTAGTTGCTTTATAATTAACCTTCTTCCATTCCTACGATTGTATACGAGTACTCACTACTATTTTGTTTATTATTATTTAAAAAAAAAAAAAGAAAAAAGAAAAAAAATTGTCTTTCTCCACTGTTTTTTTCTTACTTCCTCTTACCTTTGCCTAAATGTTTAAGGTTTATCATTTCAAAAAAGAACAAGGTTTACTACATAGAGCATAATATCGTGACACACTATTTCTTTTATATATGAAATGCAAATTAATGTTATCTAGCAATTATATAACACTCTAACTTGTACTAATGTTCAAGATGTCTGTGGTTTTTTTCTTCAAAAAAAAAAAGTACGTGGTTTAAATCCTCACCTTAAAACGAGAAGATATGTGTTATTATTATTTTTTATTAACTTTGTTGTTATTTTTGTTCCAAAAGTCTATGTCGCTAGAATTCTTTAATTTAATTACTTCTATAAAAAAATTGTATATGAGTTTCTTCTCTTTTTCTTCCTATTATATGTTTGTGGCCTTTGTTGCTCTTTTTTTAGCTGCTTAGGAGAACATGCAATTGTGGGATGTTGGGAAAACAAATTTGAAGAATTCTTTTTCAAATGTTTGAAGGTTTTTTCCTTATTGCTAAGAACTTGGTGATTTTTTTTTTCTTCTAATTAGAACATGCAAGTGTAGGAAAATGAAGGAAAGCATTTTCAATTTTTTTCCTCATATTTGCTTAATTTTTCATGTTGCTGATAACTTTGTGATTTTTTTAGGCTAAATAACAATGACAAGAATAAGTCTGGAGTGTTTGATTTCTTAAAATAAAGAGTTTCTCCAAGAAATTTATTACAAGAAACTAATGTACTAAGTTATGTGATTTTTTTTAACTCCTCCTCCTAATTAGAACATGCAAGTGTAGGAAATCAAAGGAAAGCAATTTCATTTTTTTTCTCATATTTGCATGTTGTTAATAATTTGTGACTTTTTTTAGGCTAAATAACACTGACAAGAATAAATTCCGAGTGTTTGATTTCTCAAAATAAGGAGTTTCTCCAAGAAATTTCTTACAAGAAACTAACATAAGTAATGTGATTTTTTTTTAAGGAGGGAATTGTTAATCACATGTTTTAATGGTGATTTAAATGGAAAACTAACCGAAAGTTTACATTGCATTACTTATGTAAGTTTGGGGTTAAAATTGATACAATCTACTAAGTTTAGGATTCAATTTGATGAAATTGAAAGTTTAGGGTTAAAATTGATACAACCGGCTAAGTTTAAGATAAAAAAGATTTTTTTTCCTTTTTTTCATAACTTTTAATAAACCATCTGAGTATGACTCATACCAAACAGAACCCAAAGACTTTGATAGATGGATTAGTTTGAATTCACTCCATTTAACTAGATCATCATTTGGATGAAAAAAAGTAAGTGTGTTAAAAGTCTCTTAATCCAATTCATAAACACCTCCACTAAAAAATAATCATTAATTTTTGTTCAATATATATTATCAAACAAGAATTTATTGTTGGTTCTTTTATTTTATTTTATTTTTAAAAATCATTGATGATTCTATAGTGGTTGTCTCTTTCTAAAACAAAAAATGATTTCTCAAAAAAAAAAAAAAAAAAAAAGTGGCACGTTGGTCCTCTCTGTAAATCTAAATGAGACAAATTTAATTTGTAACTTCCTGTATAATTGTTTACCTCTTGGCTCTTTCTTCTTCCTGCCACCAATTGTGCTCAAATAAACTATTTAGCAACCTGTTTAGTACCTAAGCTTTCAAGGTTGAATTGATTAGGCCCCTGAACTTTAAAAAGCGTCAAATAGGTCCTTGAATTTTCAATTTTATGTCTAATAGGTCTCTAAAATATTCAAGATTTTTAAAAATTAACAATTCCATTTAGATATATAATTGAATTTTATGTCTATTAAGACTTAAACTTTCAATTTTGTATTTACTAGGTCTATGAATTTTAAGAACTATCGAACATGTCATTGACTTATGAAGACACAAAATAGAAAAATTAAAGGACATATTGAACACATAAATGTTGTTTTTTGAATTATCAGTATGGATAACATAATTCAAAAATAGTCCAAAAAACAAATATGTCAAATAAATATCCAATAAATTTGAAGAAAAAAATCCCACTGCAAACTAAAAATGGTTGGTTAATGATATGAAAATAAAAATTTGAAAATATAAGATATTCAATGAAAATAGAGTTGTAAGACATGTTTTAAATATGTGGTTAGTAGCAGATTTAACAATTGAATCTCAATTTGTACTAAAAAAAAGAAAAAACAATTGAATCTCAATTTAAAAATTGTTTAAATTGTGTTTAGTAACATATCCATGCTCAACAAAATATTAGTAATTACCAACTAGAAATTTAGTTCAATCTTAAATATTGTTAATTGATTTATTAACATATTTAAAGTTATAAAATTTGAACTGGTATTATGGAGAATTATATAATTTATAGTTTATTATGTTGTGCATATTTCAATCCTAACAAAAATAAAATGAGTTTTTTTAAATTAAAAATAAAATGAGTTTATAACGTAAAACAATATATTATTTATCATAGTATTTTCTTTTTTTCAATGTAATTTTTTTTTTTTCAAATTTCAAACTTAAGATGCGGAAACACTAAAACATAAAAATATTGTTATTTAAAATTTCCATTGTTGGTAGGACAGAAGCAACATTAAAAAGTTCAAAAAACAAACTCACATTTTCAAAAAAAAAAAAAAATCATATCCATTTAATCGAATGCATTTGAAAACAATAAATAAAATCTCGTACATACATATTTTAAAGAAGCCAAAAAGAGCATAGCTCAACCCACATAAAGTTTTTTGAAAGATAAACCACTCGAGAAGGATACATGTCAATTACCGCTGCGCTAAGCTCGTTTTGACAAGAAGGATCCATATGACATATTAAACATACCAGAAACTTTTTCAATATCTGCCAAAACGAGCTTAGCTCAACGGTAATTGACATGTACCCTCGACCAAGAGGTCAAAGGTTCGAATCTCTTCACCCCAAATGTTGATGTACTTAAAAAAAACTTTTTCAATATCTTTTGAAATGCACTCTATTTTCTAGCCATTTGTGTTATTGTTATTATTATTTTTTAAAATGTGACCACATTGCTTGGGCCTAAATAGCCCATGGGCTTTTGTCCAAACAACCAACATGAGTGGTTTAAAAGTGTGTGTATATATACCCTATATATTGGGAATTCCTTAGAAATGGCTGAAAATTAGAGGGTAGTTTTGAAAAATGATCAAACCGGATTTTTTAATTAAAACTGGCTAAACCGTTTTGAGGATCGTCTTTCCAATTATACCCTTAAGTCAAGTTTCAGATTTAATTAAAAAAAAATAAAACAAAACAGTTTATCCCATAAATCATGGAATTACAGTATTTATCTTTTCTCTCCTCAAACAAAACCGTTTATCTCATAAATCATGCAATTACAGTATCTATCTTCTCCCTCCACTCTCTCAAAATTCAAATTCAGATTTTATCTTTATTAAAACTAAAAGATTACCTATAATTTTTCAAAAAAAAAAAAAAAAAAAGATTACATAGAAATTAGGTTTTCATTTTTAATTTTCGATTAGATTCTTATATTTTAATTATCTAATTAGCATCTTCATCTTTTTCCCAACTTTTTGTCATCCATTATTTTCCTCTTTGTATCCTATTTTCCAACACAAAGTATTTTTTAATTTTTTTTTTCAAAGTCTTTTACTGGTTTCCAAACGAAAACTTTTGGAGGAAGAAGCATTTGGAGGAAGGTGCCCAAAAGAAAATCGGAGGTTTCTCTAGAATTTCGTTTGTAATGGTTCAAAGAAGATGAGAATGGGAAAGACCGCACAAAAGGAAGAAAATGGGAAGAATCTCAAGGGTTTCAGATTTTTTTAAAAAAAACAAACAAAGTGAATACTCAATCCCAATTTTCGAATTAAGTTGGAGGGAAATAGTGAGTAATGATTTTTTCTCGTTTTTTAGATGATTTGATGTTTACCCTAGTAAATTATTAGTTTACTATATACACTGTATTTGCATAATTTGTTTACTGTATTTGCATAATTTGTTTACTGAATACACTGTATTTGCATAATTTTTCTTTTTACAAACTTTGAATGTTTTTTATTGTTCCAGTAACCATTTGTGAGTAATGATTTCGGCATGTTTTTCAATATTGAAATTATTTGCAAGTTTACTAAATAAATACCCAACTACGACAATATTTGGTGAGAGTTTGGAAAAGAAAATAGGGTTTTGTGTTAAATGAATTTAGTAATTTAAACAAGTTAACCGATTCAATCATTTTCATGCACTCCCTATTTTTAAGGTAAGAGTTAACAATTTTTTTTTTAAAATTCTACAACTATCACCTTATTTTTGTTATTTATTTGTTATGTTTGTTATTGATTTTCAACCAGCCCTTAATTTAAGGGTAAACCCTAGATTCTCTCCTAAATTTAAGTTGTATTTTTATTTATAGTTCATTGCATTTACGCTGTATTTGAATTGATCGTAAGGACATTTTCGTCTGATTCGTTGTAAAAAAAATCTACTAAAAATAGCAATTGGCCATTTTTGAAAAATCATATGAATTAAAATTAGTCATTTATCTAGTTGCCCCTATATATATATTTAAACATGATTAATTTTTTTGAAAATTTTGCCATAAAAAATAAAAAGTTTTACTTTAATGTGATTCATTCCTCTCTATTTTAGAACCTAAATAATGTTTGAATTTTATAGAAAAAATATTAGGGATAAATTTAAAATTTAAAAATTTTAAAGAACAAACAAGTCCAAATTCTTTTAGTAATGGTGAATGTTGTACTAAACAACACAATCTCACTTTTTAATACAGAAGAAATAATTGTACAATTGGTGATTATTGCTTTATTAACCTTCATTGAAGTATATATTTAGAGGATTCATGAATTTAGCTTGATATATATATGGCTTATTGCATGCATCATGATCAATAGTTGAATGGAACTTTGAATAATCATCCCAAGTAAAAATTTAAAATAGAGTTAGAAAATATTAACACTAAAAATTTAGAGTTTTTTTTTTTTTTTTTTTTTTTTTTTTTTTGTTTTAACACTAAAAATTTAGAGAAGAAAAAGAAAGTCAAATAGAAATTTGGAGGGAAAAAAGTTAATAAAAAATTTCAGATATTGAAGGATGCATGTGTAAAAGTTTCATAGAGAAAATTTTAGAGAGAGAATAATAATAAAAGTTTTTTTTTGGAGGATGAAGATGCTCAACTTTTTAAGCATTCTTCTTCTCTTCCTTTTCATCTTCCTCTTCTTTGTCTCATTCTCGTCTTCTTTTTCCTCTTCTTCCTCCCTTTGTTTTCTTCATTATCCTTTTCTTTTTCATCGTTTTCGTTGTCGTCCTCCTACTTTGACACAAATGAGAAGATACCTACAAATATAAGGCCATAACTGCATTGAGTTTAATCATTTGGTGTTTACATGTTTTATTCATTTATTATATAAAAAGAGAGTTGGTTAAAGTTAGGAATGTTCCAACAAAACATCATTCCCCATCCTTGTGAAGGTTAGAGTAGGGATTCTCATAGAAAATTTGCAAACGTCAGTCAAGATCCTCCCAAAGAATTTTTTTTTTTTTTTTTTTTTTTTAGTGTTGATGGTCAAATTTGGTCGGACAGAACTCACCTGACCTTCACATGCCACCAACGGTAAATTTGTTCGAGAGGGGAGAAGACGTGGCTTGCAAGACAGAAAACCTCCACACCGGTGTGGTGCTTGCCACACCGCCTCCGATGCTTAAGTCAGAAAATAGAAGGAGAAGAGCACGAGAGCAAGAGGAGAGAGTAGAGAATGGAGTTCGGCATCCTTACTTCAATGGTGAAGAATGATTTAAATACATGTTCTTGCTCTAGGGTTTTAGACATTCGGAGGCGTTTCAGGCTGAACCAAGTGAGGCCGACCATATGGGTAGGGCCAAGGCCTAGTCCCTCCGACCTTGGCCCGACCTTTTGGTCGGTTTCGCCTCCGAGGTCCATCTTTCAATCCTATTTCTAGGCTCGTGTCGGGTTGTCCTTGTCAACTCTTTGCATATCGGAGTGGTCCAAGAATCCTAATTTGAAGAAGGTGAATGAGATGAGTTGAAAAGAAGGTGAAAACTAGGTATATAATTATACATATATAAAAAATAATAAGAATAAAAAACATATATATTCAAGTGTGTACATGATATGACTTGGGAAATAGGAAAAAATCCTTCTTGTCCTTGCCCTAAACAGGGATTCTCCACCTTGTTTAAGGCGGGTCCTGTGAGCCTTGTCCTCTTCGAAAAAAGTGATACCCTCAAAATCAAACTCCTCCTCCCCTATTTAGGCGTTGTTTGGTTGATGATCCGTTTTCACTTTTATATTTTCGAAAATAAAAAATACAAGGGAAACAATGAAAACGTGTTTGATATACCTCTTAAGCAAGTTTTGAAAACAACTAAAAAAATTGCCTCTTTTAAAAAACGATAAAATTGATGTTTTTATCGTTTTTCAATTTTGTTTTCAAAATAATGAAAAAACGAGTTACAACTTTAAAAACATGAGATACATCATTCTTTCTATCAAACAACGTTGCATTATCTACAAACAACATTTTCTATTTTTGATATCTAAGTTCTCTCCTACTGATCTAAAGGAAAAAAAAAAAAGTTACTGTTGTGTAAATAGTGTATGATTGTTATATATATTGATGTTTTGGTTGTTATTTTTATTTTGTACATAATCCTATCAAAATGCTTTACAAATAAAAAACTTCATACAATATTTTCTCCAAAATTAAAAAAAAAAAAAAAAGGCTTCATACAATACAAGTTATACAACTGTGTGGTATATCTTTTTTTTTTTCCTTATAATTTCAATTTGAACAATTTTTTTAAAGAATCAATTTCAACAACACATTGATTTCTAATATCTCTTTAAAAATAAATAAAAGCCAAGTAGAAAATAATCATATTAAATTAATTTTCTTAAAAAAAATGAATTTTACCAAACACATAATAATCTTTCTTGCATTTTCAAATTCATTACCAAACATAGTTTTCAAATTTTGAATTCGAATTTAAAGTTTTTAAATTGGAACCAAATGTGTTTCTAAATATAATGGAAATAAGAAATTTTTTTCGTTTTTTACTGAATTTTTTATTTTTAAAAACAATTTTCAAATCACGAACCAAACGAACCTTTGTTTTTCGGATACTTGTGGACCATTTGTAAAACTTTACAACTTAATAAAGATATGTTGAATGATTTTTTTTAAGTATTTGTAAATATGTATATTTTTACAGATATAATTTCACATATAACATGTTGTTGTAAAATATTTATCAATCATTGCATAATAATTTTTCTAAACTATTATTCTCACAAACCATAATGTTTTATTTCAGTTATGCTGGATGGTTTACAATTTTCCTCTCTCCATTTCAAAATAAATACAAATATATATAGAATATTATTGTTAAAAAATTATTTAATCATCGAAAAATTAATTTTCAAAATAGTATTTTCATAATATTTTATTTGAATTATATGTATCTTTTAGAATTTCCCTTTCTCCACGTCAGTTTTGACAAATATAGTCGGGACGCGACCACCTTTTCCACATTGTTTTGCCTAATTTTCGTCATTTTTTGCCTGATTTTTCTCGTTTTCCACAACAATTTTCTCAACATTTTCGAGAGAAACCTAGGATGTTAACCAAATAATTAAAGGAAAAAAAAAATCCTTATTAACTGAATTTAGAAAAAGATTTAAGCTGTGAAATGACTTAACGATTTTCATAGCTCAAATTAAAAAGTTTTTTCGTGTTTAATAGATCTCTAAATATAAAAAGTGTCTAATGTTTTTCTTTTTAAATTTTGTGACTAATAGGTTTGAAAATTCAAAATTGTCTAACAAGTTCTTAAATTTTAACTAATCTATTAGATATAAAATTAAATTTTGTGTCTAATAAGATCCTAGACTTTCAATTTGGTGTCCAATAGATGCGGGAATTTTAAAAAACAGTGTTGAATTGCCAATAACTTGTTAGACACAAAATTGAAAAGTTTAGGTTCGATTTGATAACTATTTCGTTTTTTTTTTTTTTTGGCTTTTGAAAATTAAGCTTATAAACACTCATTCCACCTATCCATTTATTTGGTTTGAACTTAACATTCTTCTCATGTTTTCAAAAACCAAGTCAAATTTTGAAAAAAAAAAATAGTTTTCAAAAACTTGTTTTTGTTTTTGGAATTTGGCTAACAACTCTAATGTTCTTAACCAAAATGAAAACCAAGATAAGGAAATTGAGTGAAAACAAGTATAATTTTGAAAAACCAAAAACAAAAAACCAAATAGTTATCAAACGGGGCTTATATTTTTTAAAGTTCAAGAACCTATTGTATACAAAATTTAAAGTTCACAAAAATTTATTAGAGATTTTCAAAATATAAAGAATAAATAAACACAAACTCCAAAGTTCAATTACTATATATATGTAATTTATTGTTTTGCACCAATAATTTTGGTCAAACTTTATAAATCGCCCCTACTGTACAAAAAATAATGAGTTATCATATTAGCTTCATTCAATAAAACCAATTTAGAACTTTTAAAACCACATAGACTAGATAGAAACTAAAAATCGAAACTACCTAGACCATGTTACCTTTGGAGCACAACAAATGTCGGGTATGCAAAATGCCTTCAACCTCAGAAGAACGAGTACAAACTAAGTTAGTTATCCCTGAACTATATGGATTTGAACTAAGCTCAGATAAAAAAAAGATGGATAATTCAAGAGATTGAACTTAGACTTAATATGAACAGATAGACTAAATTGATGTGTTATAGAAATTTCAATCATGAATTGACATAATTCTTAAAAAAAAAAAAACAATAAATTTATAATTTAACGTTATTTATATTTATATCCTTCCCAACGCCCAAGTTGATCAAAGCGAAGCCTGTTTTAGTCAGTCAACCTTTTGCCTAAATCAACACGCATTTGTGACAAAATAACTGAAAAAAAAAAAACAAAAAATACAAGACTTGACTTTTATATTAAAAAAAAAAATCTGTCTTATGAATTACGATAATGGAGTCTTCGTTCCCAAATGAATTTGGATCCCAACAATTAAATACCCAACATATCTCTTCTTTTCTTCTCATTTCGCCATAGCCATGGCTGACAAAGAGCAAGTCAAACCATTGGCTTCCGCCGCCGACCGACTCCGCAGCGACGACGACCACTTTCTTCCTCCTCCGGCCAAGCTCCGCCTCCACCGGCACAAATACATCAAGTGCTGCGGCTGCTTTGCCGCTCTCCTCTTAATCCTCGCCGTTATCGGCATCGTCCTCGGCTTCACCGTCCTCCATATCAAAACGCCCGATATCAAAATCGATACGCTCTCGGTTTCAAATAGTTCTTCAAGTAAGTTTGTGATGACTTTTGAAATAGTGAAAAAGCGCTTGTACTTTTAAAGTACTTCTCATTTAATCCTGTCTGATTTGATGGTTAATCGATGAGGATTCTATCAAATCATTTAATTAGTGTTTCTTCCCAAAGTGTTTATAGAGGAAGTTTTAGGAGTCTATTTAAAACTCACCCTCCTTCTTTGTTAGATGGTAGGGTAATTGTTGTGGCTAGCATCTCGGTGTGGAACCCTAATGTCGCGTCATTCAAATACTCCAAAACCATGACCGAGATTTCCTACCACCGCGAGGTCATCGGAGAGGGCGAGACACCGTCGGGGGAGGCGAAGGCAAAGGACACAATGAAGATGAACGTGACGGTGGAGATCGAGCCCGAGAAGATCGATGACATTTCGGATTTGATGAAGGATTTTAACTCGGGAGCTTTGAATATCAGCAGCTACACAGAAATTCCAGGAAGGGTCAAAATACTTGGCTTCATCAAGAAAAGTTTGGTGGTGAAAATGAAGTGCTCTTTGACTTACAATTCTAAAAGCCAGACGATTCAAGGGGAAGATTGTGAACAACATGTAAAAGTCTCTGATTAATGAAGGTGAAATTTCGTTTTTCTTTTCTCTCTAGAGAGAGATTGGTTCAACAGGGTGGAATTCAGATAATGTACTCACCAACATCCTAAAAACTTTTAGTTTGAGTATAGGGATGGTCGTGTTGTGACAGTTGCGTTAAATAATTTTTCATAGATTAGGGTTAAGATTATTTCATTTTGGTTATTATATTATTTTCCTTATTTTGAGAAAGACTTGTGTAGTTTGTACGTGTTGTATAGATTTGAATTTTTTTTTTTTTTTTTTTTTTTTTTTTGAGTACATCAACATTTGGAGGTGGAGGGATTCGAACCTCTGACCTCATGGTCGAGGGTACATGCCCATTACCGCTGAGGTATGCTCGCTTTCGCAAGTAAATTAGGATGAAATTGTAATTTTTTTAGTTATAATGACTTAGGCTCCGTTTGGGATTACGTTTAGGGTAAGTAGCGATTGAGAAAAAATCTTAACCGTCAAGGATGTTTGGTAAATCTGATTATTTTTTAATTTATCTAAAATCAATTTTCAATTTACTCTATAAGTTCAAAATCACACTCATATATACCAAGCTTCTTATTTTAGCTTCTTAGAAAATCTCTATCTCCTCTAACTAAAATTTAAAATTTCCAAATCTATCCTCTTTTTTTTTCACGTTGTTATAGCAACCAAATTTGCATTGATTCAATTTTTTTTATAATAATTATTTTGATTTTTCTAAAAATGCAGTTGCAAACAATTATTTTAAAATCACAACAATCCAAGCGAAGCCTTAATCAGTTATCAACCATGCTTACGTTGGCAAAACTATGTTTGTTTGTTTTTTTTTTTCTTTGAGAAAACAAAATTATGTTTGTTTAATAACAAACTCATTTGTGTTTTGTACTTTTATTATTTTCTAAATATAATTTTGAACCTTAGTCTTTTTTTTTTCCTTAAAAAAAGGCTACGATTTAGAAAAGATTTTTAAAAAAGTACTTAACATGAAAAAATGTTATTGTATGGGATCCGATCAAAAAAATTATTGTTGGTTTTCAGAGTGTCTTACAAAAGTCTATAATATTAAGTCAAAACAAGCATAATTCAACGGTAATTAATATATATCATTGATTAAGAGTTCAGAAGTTTGAATCCTTCCCTTTTTCAAAAAAAAAAAAAAAGTTCGAATCCTCCCACCCCAAATGTTGTTGGACTCAAAAAAAAAAAAAAATACATAATTAAACAAATATAACGGTTAATAAAGAGATTTTTCAAAATTAATGCAAAGATTTAATGAAATTTCTTACTTAGATAGATTTTTTCTTTTTTGAACAATTCTTACTTAGATAGATTAATAAACTAATTTAGGACCCAATATGTTTATAAGCTACAAAGTTTAATCATTAAATAATAAAAATCGACATTTAATTTTGATGATTTTCGTTTGCTACGAGGATTAAATTGTTACAAATTTGAAAATACAAAGACTAAATTGTTACCAATTTGAAAGTACATGGACTAAATTGTTATTTATTATAGTTTAGGGACTAAATTGTTATAAAATTGAAAGTACAAGAACTAAATCGTTATAAATCAAAGTTTAGGGACCAAATTGTTACTTTCATTAAAGTTTAGGGACCAAAAGTGATTTTTAACCTAATTTTATTGATTCGGAGTCCCTGAAATTAAGCTAGAACATATTTGAATCAATCTACCCTGTATTTTTCTCCTAAAGATTTCACTAAAAAGTTAGTCAAAAGCTATCGAGTCCAGAGAAAAATAAATTATATATTATGTATTTAACTTTTAAAAAAAGAATTTGTTTGAAAAACGAATGATATATTGACCATTTTATTTTAGTTTATTAGTGGGGGACATAAAATTATAGACTTCATTTTTCTCCTTTTGATATATTCAAATTCAAAAGGAGTCGCTTGACGCTTTCGACCGGTGGTTATTAAGCCTGATATATAAGTTATAACGAAACTACATGCAGAATTGTTTACAATTAAAAAGACAAAGCCGTCTGATTTTATTTATTATTTATGTCCATCTTGAAGCTTCTAAACATATAAAGTCAAAATTGATCAATTTTTAGAATATTTATGTTCTCACCAAGATATGAAAACTCTCAGCAAGATTTATTGTTATTATTTTTTTAATTTAGGTCGAGGACTCAAAATTTGGGATGATTAGTTTTAACTAAATTAGCTTTTTGCTAGTCATTGAATTGTGTCCTAGTGAATGAATTTTCATGGAGTTTATGTTGGGAGTGCGTACAAAGTTCCACATTGACTAGATAAGAGGATGATCATGAGTTTATAAGGGACGATAAGTATCTCTATTGGTATGAGGCATTTTGGAGTGATCCAAAAACAAAGTCATGAGAGCTTAAGCCCAAAGTGTGGACAATATCATACCATTGTGGAGATCTGTGTCGTGTCCAGTACTTAGTTCCTTACAAGTGGTATCAGAGTCATGCCCCAGGAGTAGCCATGTCGGATGGAATCCTCGGATGCCGAACAATGAAAAGTTGTGAGCCTTAATAGTCATGGTGGAGATCTGTGGTTGAGTTCTGGGTAGGCAGGTATATTCCGGAGAAGAGGAGTCGTCCTAGATAAGAGCAAGAACTCTCGGTAAAGCGGTGAAGCCTAGAGAGTTGGACGGATAGATGACTATTTGAAGAGAGGCTCGGTGGTACTTTGTTCGAGGGGAGGATTGTTGGGAGTGCGTCCAAAGTCCCACATTGACTAGATAAGGGGATGATCATGAGTTTATAAGGGAGGATAAGTATCTCCATTGGTATGAGGCCTTTTGGGGTGATCCAAAAACAAAGCCATGAGAGTTTATGCCCAAAGTGGACAATATATCATACCATTGTGGAGATCTGTGTCGTGTCAGGTAGTTCCTTACAGTTTAAATATTGATTTTTTTCTTTTTAATGTTAAGAATGGAAAATATTATAAAAAAAATAAATTAAAGAGAAAAAAAAGAGGCCTTTTGAGCCTCTCACCTTAGATGTCTCAAACTATATCTCCAATAAGTATGATCATTTTGAATGGCCAAAGAATGTGTCACTTTAATAGATGTTTGAGATGATGGATTAAAGAAACAATTTCATTATAGTGATGATCCTAAATGAAGTAGATTCTAAACAATTTTTTAATTCATCTTCGCCCAAAACGGAGAAATACCCGAATCTAAAGCTCATTGAACTCCATCAACCAAGGTTTGTGCTTCTACCCACTCCACCGAATAACTTGTTCTCCTATAGTTCTCTGCTGTTACCGTCGTCTCACCTTTTGAATTTCAAATAATTGTGGCAATACCCATATCCCCATTGAGTACTTCATGTTTTCGCATCAACCAAGGTTTAGTATAAAATGTCATCAAAGTGAACATAGCTCAATAGTAATTGACATAGTTCAACAACATTTGAGAGTGGAGAGATTCGAACATCTGATCTCTGAGTCGAAGGTACAATGCTAATTACCGTTGAGCTATACTCACTTTGACCACCCCAAATATATTGTTGAGTTAAAAAAATTTCTCTCATCTAAGAAAAAAATATTGTAATTTTGCTCTGTATCAGTTTCGTAAATCGTAATTAACCTCACCCGATTAAAAGAAATGAAGATTTTATTTTTGGCCGAGGAAACTATTTGGAGAAATTTAAACTTGATTTTTTTTGTGTTGATTTTTCACGAAATACCTATACAAAATTTTCTTTAAAATGTTTCAATTCAACATGAGGATTGAGGTGTTGCAATTATATTTTGTGGCCGGATGAAGGCATTTGTGATCCTGCCAAAATAAATAAATAAATAAAATGATGTGTTGTTTATCACCTTAAATTCGTGAATTCTTTTGATTCAAAAAAAAAAAAAAAAAATTCGTGAATTCTTAATTTAGATAGAATAGAATGAATTTTAAATTTGATAAAGATGAGATACATATTTAACTTAACAAAAAAAACAGGTAGAATTATCAAATCTTAAACTTAAGGTCCGTTTGGAATACATTTTAATTTAAATGTTTTTCAAGAATGTATTTTTTAAAAAACATTTTGTATAAAAATGGTTTAGAATTTAAACACTCATATGTTTGGTTGCATTTCCTCACAGATGTTTTTATACACAAGTTATTGGATGTGTTTGGTTTAACTTTTGAAGTGTTTAATTTTGAAAAAAAATCACTTTGAACAAATTTCTAGTGTTTGGCAACCATTCAAAATAAATTATTAGAAAATGAGATTGAGAAATAAATAATTTTGAGAGAAACATTTGAAACCAACTTATTTAAAAAGAGTTTTCAAGTATACAATAAATTGTGTATAAAAACACTTATGAAAAAATGTAACCAAACATATGAGTGTTTAAATTATAAACAATTTTTATACAAAATGTTTTTTAAAAAATGCATTCTTAAAAAACATTTAAATCAAAATGCATTATTTTTTTAGAAAGTTGGTTTTAAGTGTTTCTCTCAAAATGGTTTATTGATTGATCTCATTTTCTAATAAGTCATTTTTAGTGGTTGTCAAACACTAGAAATTTTTTCAAAATGATTTATTTTCAAAATTAAAAACTTGAAAAAGTTAAACCAAACACATCCTAAATAATTACTGAAAACATGTTAGTAGTACAATTCAATAGTTATTTAATAGCTATCTAGTAATTTTATTATTTTTATGTAGCCATGTATAAAACAACTCTATATAATATCTTTTTTTTTCATGTTTGAAATAGCCCTGGAGTCTTGCGTAAATAGACAAAGAACATTACATGGAGTCTTAACTAAAATGACAAACAACGTTACATGTAATTAAGAAAGTCATTTCCATGTTTGAAATGGTCCTTGACTAAAAGACAAAGCAACATACGTATTTAAGAGAATCAAATAAATGAGTTCTAGATTGTTTGATATTTTACCTATTTGATTACTATATCATATTTAATTTGAACACTATTATGTTCTTTTGTTTTTTTTTTTTTTAAAAAAAAAAAAAAAAAAAAAAAAAAAAAAAAAAAAAAAAAACTCAATCCTGGCAGTTTGATAAACATATTATATACCTATATCATAATATATTAACTTAAAAGTTAAACTCCAAATTATTTTAGCTCATAAATTTTAGATGATCAATGTATTACAAATGGCTTAGGTAATCCTTGTGAAAACGGGCATCTCCTAAACACACACAAGTGTTGTGACCACTCAAAGGAAAAAAAAAAAGGAAAGAACTCACCTTGAAAGTCTAAACTTTGGATGGAGAGAACTTGTTCTCAATCCAAAGTTAAACACTCCACAAGTGTTGTGACCAACTTAAACTTGCATGTTTCGAAAGGGATCTTTGCAAGCTAAACAAAAAATGCAAAAATATTACTTTCCAATGTACAAGAAGAAGCCTATTTATATGCATCTTGACCTTCAACTAAAAATATAAGGAAAGACTTTAACTAAATTGGTTACAAAGCTTTATACAACTAATTTGTTTTTTCTCCCAAATGGATTTCCCTAAAGTACATAACTCCAAATTTCGACCTAAGAGCTATTATATAAGTTGCACATCTTATCTTATCTTATCTTATCTTATCTTACTACCTTAAAAAGTGGCTAAGGAGAACAATCATTTTTAGACTATTTTACCCTTTTATCAAATCTTAAATTTACAAAGCATGCCACTAATAACTATTAAATTTATATATTTAAATTAAATCATAAAATAACATTTAAAATTAAAAAAAAAAAGTTTAAAAAAAATTAAAAAAAAAAAAGAATTACTAAAAGAACAACTTATTACACACACTTTCCTAAAGAAAAAAAAATCTACACACCCACGTAGGTACTAATAGTTTCTATTATTTCTAATTAATTATATATTTTTAGAATTGTTTTATCACTTATTATTATTTAATTACAAATGCACAATTAAATTAACATTAATTATTTAACACCTTTTCACATTCTCACATTTATATATAACCTATCCATGTAGGTTTTCTTTAATTTAATAAATACCAAAGGTAAATGTTTGAGAGGTTAGAATATGAAAAGTTCTATATATTTATTTCTATAATTTAATTACTAAAATTTATGAGTTTATAAGTATATTTAATGGTGAAATTTCAAAGGTTTTGTAACTTTTATCTCCTACAACTATAAGTAGAGCTCTCTTCAACATTTGTCTACAAGCATTTGAATTTTCTCATCTCATGTGTAGGTTTGTCTTGCTTTGCCTTATAATTTTTGTTTTGTTTGGATTATTTATTTATTTATTTATTTTTAAATAATTGTTTGGATTACTTTATCTAACATTCATCTTGGTTTTTTTTTTTTTTACTACAATAATGTTGATCCTTTGTAAATTTGTAATTTAAGAAAAAACTTGAAGATATGCGAAAACAAAAGCTTGAAGATGATACTCTACCAATTGAAGTTAAGCATAATTATGTTTTAAGTGTATTCTTTCTTACAAATGTATTTAGCTTCTTTTATTATAAATAATAACAGTTATGAGAAATTATATATACCATGATTTTTTTTTATTTGTAGTAAATGAATATATTCATTGATTTTCTCTTTAAATTCTCAATAACAAAAAATGATATATATTTTTTTATTATTATTATTTGAAAACATGTAGGGTTGGAGGGATTTAAACCACAAACCTCTTGGTTATTAGTTCAAATTTGATGTTAGTTGAACACTCACGTTGGCAAAAATAATTTTATTATTATTATTATTATGATGATGGTGGTACATATGTTTTATTTTGTAAGTATTAGATAAAAATCAAATTAGTACTTTTAGAAATATTTATTTCTTGAAAATAAATGAGATTTCTATTTGGTATAATTTTTTAAAGTAATAAATAATACAATTTTTTAATATATAATATATCTCATTAAATACATGATACTATCTTTTATTAAAAATAAATATTTTTAATGATATAATTATTAATCATCCAAAATTTTATATTAAATTGAACTATTTTTTGTTAAGTTGAATTACGTAATAATTATAACTACTTTTTTTTTTTGAACAAGTAGTAATTATAACTACTAATCATTCATCATTTTAAAATTATAGTATGAATATGGATTTTTTAATATAATATTAACCTTCATATTTAAGATAATATATACATTGTCCTTATTTCAAAAATGTAAAATACTAATGAAATTAAATATCTTCCTACCTCTCCAAAACTTTCATTTGTATTTCATTTCTCTCACTCCCTTTCCACTTTTTTGAAATATTTTCTGAAATTCTTCAAATTCCACTTTTTTCTCGCTCTCATTCTTCTTATTATTTTCTCTCAGATCCTGAGAAAGTATAATCTAATAATTATTTTCTTTTTTTAATGTGAATCTAAAAATTTATGAGTTTATCTTTAAATTTTCTTTTTCTTTGAAATAAGTTTATCTTTAAATTTTATGAATCTATCTTTTATTATAACTAGTGTGTTACCACGTGCCATGCACGTGTATTTATAAATTTTAAAATATTTAAAATATTGAATATTTTAGTTGAAAAATTATTCAAAATAATTATTTGAAAAATAAATAAATGGAAAATAATTATTATAATATCTTAAATTAGTTTTTTTTTATTATTATTATTTTGAAAACCAAAATTCTATACTAAAAGATATGTCATTTCATTTAAAGAAAATATTTCTATACTCAAATTTAATGGCACTTGCAATTTGAAGCTTAAGCTTAGCTTGATCTTGACCATCAATTGGCATGTTATCAATCTTCCAATTATATTTCAAATGATTTCTTTTTCACTATTCTCCAAGCTAGTGCATGGGCAACTCATTGTCTTAAAAGGGTTAAATTGTTGTGAGAAGAGGTGGAAGAAAAATACATTTATATACACCATAGGAGTAAATTAGAAACTTTTAAATTTCCAACATTGGTCCTCTTGAATTCCATTATTAACTTCAATTAAATATAAATTCATAAATAGTTAAAAATAAATAAACAAAACTTTTCATATTCACATAGTTAGTAAATTTTTAAATTGATAAAAGGGTCACAATAGTAAAAAAAAATGTCTTTTTAAAATTGTAGCTTTTAATATATTATATATTTTAGGATTAAAATTAAAAGTAAAATTTATTGAAATCACAGATTCCAACCTCATAACATCTTTTTAACTAAAATAGTTATTATTTAATTTAGTAACTAACTTTTCATATTCTAGTCTTTTAAATACTATTTTATTTTATATGAGTTAAATGAACCATATAAATTTTATAATTATTAGTGGTATGATTTGTAAACTTTAAATATGACAAACGGGTAAAATAGTCCAAACATGTTTTTAATGGATGAGTAAAAAAAACTTTTAAAATTCTAAAACTTCATTTTAAATTCCTCTGTGTTCAAATTTGTATAAATGAGTGCAAAACTGTTCCTATTCTACCTCTCTATATTCCATTTATTTACCAATAATTATAAGTGCATTTAAATCTTCATTCATCCTATGCCAAAGCAAGCATAGCTAAACGGGGTAATTGACATGTAATTAATGAAATGAACTATAAACATATAGTTGATACTTTGTTATTCATAGAGAGAAAAAAAAAATTTGTGTCGTGGGTTGTTACACTCCACAAACACAAACTGAGAAAGTTGAGACTCAATTTTTGTTGTATAAAAATGGTAGGAAAGAACTCTTATATAGTTGTAGAAGTTGAAGAATGTTACAAAACTTTAGAAATTCCAAGTTTTTAAATTTAATCATTAATTAATAATCAAATGGCATGGTGTGGGTTTTAAAATTTATTTCTTACAAAATAAAACAAAGTAACTTTTTATATTCTAAAGCCATTTTTTAAATTATTTTATCAATTTCAATATTAACTGTACTTGTCTTAAGTCAATTTCATTAGAAAATGGTTTTTATTTTTTATTTCATTAGAAAATATTGAATTTAAGGTATTATATTAAATTCATTTTATTAGCAATATATTATTAATACATTCAATTAGAGAGTATGAAAAGGTTACAAAAATTTTAAATTTTCAAAACTCTTGAAATCCTATAATTAATCTATAAGTTTGTGGGAGATAAAAAGATGACATATTTTGTAATAAGTTATTTATTTATTTATATGTATTTATGGTGTGGTTAATTTTTTTTATTTTTATTTTATATGTATTATGTTTTTTTTTTTGGGAAAAATACACTTTTGGTCCCTGAGGTTTGGGTTAAGTGACACTTGGGTCCCTGAGGTTTCAAACTCAACAAAAATACCCCTGAGGTTTGAGATAAGGAGCACTTTGGTCCCTGCCGTCAAATTTTCTGTTAACTTTTAACGGTTGCTGACGTGGCACTATTATTTTAATATAAAAAATTATTTTTGTTTTATTTTTTAAATAAAAAATATTTAAAAAATAAAATATTAATATTTAATTATTTTTTTTATTCTTTCTCTCTTTCTTCTCATCTTCTTCTTCTCCATCTTCCTTCTTCTCCATCTTCTCCCTCCTCCTTCTTCTTCTTCCTAAGTCCGGCGACCGGCGACCACCACACGCCGCCGCCGCCGGCCGCCGGCGACTATTTTTTTTTTTTTTTTTTTCTTCTTTCTCATTTCTTCTTCTTCCTTCTTTCTCCTTCTTCCCTTCTTTCTTTTTCTCTTTTTTTTTTCTTCAATGTTTTTTTTTAAAAAAAAATAGAAAAGGGAGGGAGGAGGGACCTCCCTCCTCCGTCTCCGGCACCTCCACGATCAAAGTTCGACGGAGGCAGTCTGTCGGCGATTGCTAATAGTCGGAGGTTGACAGTGACGGCTGGTCGGTGATGATCGATAGTCAGATCTCAACGATGGTGGGCGGTAGTCTGAGATCGTGGAGGTGATAATAAAAAGAAAAAAGGAAAGAAATAACACAAATAATAAAAAAAAAATGAAAGAGAAAGAAATAACGAAAAAAGATTAAAAAAAAAAGATGAGGAAGTGGTTAAAAAAATTGAGGAAGAGAAGAGATTGGTGTAGGAGTGGGAGGGAGAGATGGATACATGCATGAAAGATAGAGAAAAAAAAAACAGAAACAGAATTTGAGAAACAACATTTTGTAGTTTCTCAAATTTGGCCTCTTTTTTAGAAACGTTTCTAGACATTTAGAAACAAGAAACTGGGATGAGTTATCAAACAAGTCTGTTTCTTAAAAAAGGAGAAACGGGAACAAGAAATAGGAAACAGGAACGTTATCAAACGAGCCCTCTATTACTCGTTCTCATTCTCTTTGTATTAGGCGATAAAATAGTCCAATCTAAATTCGATCAATCAAATTCAGACAATATATATATTTATCACAATTCTCATATCAGGTTATGGTTCCAAATATAGTGCAAAATAAAAATTTGAAACCAATGGTTTAGAAGAATAGATAAACCAACTTGAATTCTAAGCAACAAGAACAATAATGAATAAAAGAGAAATTGACATTGAGTTTTATACTGATTCACCAATATGAGCTACGTCCAGTTCTCTGCTACCGATGCAAGTTCCACTAAAAACTCCAGGGAGATTATAAGAAACCTTCGAAAAACAACACCTCAACCTATCCCTCAATAGCCCAACAATTAGCTATTGACTTCCAAGTATCACAATCTGATAGCTTGGGATAAACAACAAGGAAAAGACTCTCAACCCGAGAAGAGAAACACTCTTTTCTCTCTCTCCCACACTACAAAGGAAGAAAAGATCACTCTCTTTTTCTTGCTCTCTTCAAGAGACAAACACACACACATATATATGCAATGAGCCTTGATGCCTAATGCTCCATCTTCCCTCTTCCTTGTGCACCAAGGTGGTTAGTTTCCTTCTTGCACACCAAGTTTGGTGAGTTTCTTCCTTGCACACCAAGTCCTTCTTCATTCCTTGTGCACCAAGAGGTTAGAGTGGAGTCTTCAAGTTTTTGTCTCCACACAAGACACATTTCTTAACAATCTCCCACTTGGAGAAAAACAAACAACATGTCTCTCTTGCACCGGTAACGACTCCTCTCTACTCATGGAAGAGTCCAACTGAAGTTGTACACAATTTCAGTTTTGTCAGGAGGAACAACCTTTGTAAACATATCGGTTGGATTTCAATTTCCTGGAATCTTTTCAAACACCAAAACTCCATCTTCCAAAGCTGATCTGATAAAATGGTACCTCACCTGTATGTGTTTCATTATGTGTTTCGTTCTGGAATGAAACACTGGATTTATCCTGTACTAAGTGAATAGTACTCTGACTGTCACAATGCAAAGTCTCCTTTGCTAATTTCAAGCTGAGTTCTTCTAAGAAAGACTGAAGTCATATCATCTCTTTACTTGTCTTAGTAACTGCAACATACTCAGCTGTTGTAGTAGAAAGAGTCATTATCTTCTACAGTCTAGAAATCCAACTAATAGTAGTATTACCCAAAGTAAAAACATATCTGGTAGTACTTTTTATGCCATGTGTGTCACATGTCATATCTGCATCTACATAACTTTGCAGTTTAATGAAGGTGTTAATATCTACCAATAAAATTTAGGGAAAAATTCATTTTTAACCCTAAACTTTAGGGGTTGTATCAATTTTAACCCTGAACTTTCAATTTCATCAAATTGAACCCTAAACTTAATAAGTTGTATCAATTTTAACCCTGAACTTTCATTTTCATCAAATTGAACCTCAAACTTACCAAATCGTATCGATTTTAATCCTAAACTTGCAAAAGTGTTACAATGTATACCTTTGGTTAACTTTTTTTTTTGAACCACCGTAAGTAATTGATTATATTTTTTTTTCTTAATTCACATTGCATCTGAATTGGTTTCTTATAAATAAAATATTGAAGAAACTTTATTTTAGATGATTTTTTCTCGTTGTTGAGGATTTTATGAGAGTTTTTTTGCTGTTATTTAAGATTACGAAAGCAAAGAAATTTTGGAGGTTTTTATCTTCAAATATTTGCTGGTCTTTTCTTGTTGCTAAGAACTTTGTGGGATTTTTTTTCCTTCTTTTAATGTTTTTTTTTTCTTGCTAATTAGAAGAATGTACAAATCTAGGAAACGAAAATAAAGAAATTTAGAGTTTTTTATTTCTCATATTTGCTAGATTTTTCTTGTTGGCAATAGCTCTGACTTTTTTTTTAATAATAATGAGAAGAATTGTCTCAGATATTTGATTTCTTAAAGAGTTTTTCCAACTAATTTCTTACAAAACACTATCTCAGGTGTAATGTGAGTTTAAAAAAATAAAATGAAATTGTCAATTACATATTTTAATAGCAATTCAAATGAAAAGTTGACAAAAGGTCTACATTGCAACATTTATGCAAGTTGAAGGTTCAAATTGATACAATTTGTTAAGTTTGGGGTTCAATTTGCTAAAATTGAAAGTTTAGGATTAAAATTGTTACAATCTACAAAGTTCAGGGGCAAAATTGATTTTTTCTCTAAAATTTAAAACTAACCATTCTTATACCTCTCCTATTCCATTTCAAACATAATTAATTTAATAATCAATTCACTCATGAGTTTTTTCTCATTGCCTTCAATTTTTCACATCCCTTTCACACAAATCAAGGATTAGGTGCATCTATTATGTAATTGCTCTAATTTTAATGATAGATATTTTTTTTGAAAAGATTATCAAATCTCCTTCAATTTTTCACATCCCTTCCACACAAATCAAGGATTAGGTGCATCTATTATGTAATTGCTCTAATTTTAATGATAGATGTTTTTTTGAAAAGATTATCAAATCTTTAATTTGAAATTTGCAAGATAAAAACATTTATAATCATAATTCCGCCCCTTTTGACCGAGACAATCGAGAATTCCGATCGAATTTTTCGGCCATGATCGAGCCCGGGAAATACATTTTCAAAAAAAAATGTATTTTCCAGTCTTCTTCCCGATGTCTCCCCAAAGCAACCCGACCGGTATTTATCCTTCTACAGACGAAAACTCATTTGCTCAAGCTTAAAATCCGCAGCGTTTTTCAACAAAACCAACACAAAAAATGTCGAAACCTAATGATATACAAAAAAAAAAAAAAATCAATTCTAAATTTCAACAAATCTTACGATCCTAGAATATACCTAAAACTTGAAAATCCAAGAAAACTCACAAATAACCCGAAAAACATTGCAGTGAAAGCGATGAAAAATCGATTAAAAACCAAATGGAAGCACGAAATCAACGTGGGAAATCGAGTTCGTCAAAGTTTTCTTTTCAAATAGTTAAGGGCTTTTTCGTAATTTCACTTCTAAGGTTAAGAAAAATGGGTTAGAAAAAATCATTTTATTGATTGGGTCCTTTTTTACAAATCATAAACTTCAGGGGGTCATTTTTGTCAATTTTCCGACTTATTTGACACAATCATGAAAGTTCAGGGACTAAATGTGTATTTAAACCTATTTTTTATTTACAATGTTTGTACATGCTTTAATTTGATTTTTTTTTAGTGTGGGGTGGGAGTTTGAACCTCTAAACTTTTATTTGATGATATATATCTTAATCATTTTTTTAGTATAAAATTCTTTAGTTTTTTTTTTTTTTTTTTGGGAGTTGCTTTGGTTGTTTTAATTTGAATTTGATAACATTCAAATTTTATAAGAAACTTGGCAGGTTCATCCAATTATTCTCTCTTATTATAATAATTCATCTATATCATCTCAATTACTTTTTTTAAAAGGTACATAATATTTGAGAATATTAAATAAAATTATTTAGCTCAAAATAAAGTATTAAGTATTTTTTAATAGTGAGTCTATTCAATTTTCTAATTACCAAATCACTGTAAACTTTTTATAACTTCCAATATAATAGCTTTTGTTTTAATGAAATTTTTTTAAAAATATTTTTAACTCTAAATATAATTTATTATAAAATATACATGTTATTGTTAAATAAAAGAAATAAAAGATATTCTAACATAAAAGATTAACGAATTTATAAAATAAAAATGACATAAATTAATTTAAATTATTTAAAAAATTATATGTTTTTTTTACATCATAAAATTATAAGTTATATCATATTATATTAGTAATTGATCTATCATTTATATTTTACATGAAATCATTTTAGTAATTGTATGATGTATGATGTGATTGTTGACTGTTGATGTGGAACGGCCAATTTTTAAATGAGATAGAATTTTTTTAAATTTTTTTTTTTAAAATAAACCGGATTTAAAGTTGAAAATTATTAAGTAAAAATTTTAATTCAAAATACTTAAAAATTAAAATTAAAATTAAAATAAAAGGAAAGGCCAGGCCAGCAACAACCGTTAGGCCAAGGTCTAATTTTTTTTAATCTGAAATTGCAATAACTAAAACTGCCAGAATTTTTATCTCTTTGCTATTCAAAGACTAAACTTTCAAAATTGGAATGAACATCCCCAAATTAAAGTACAAGAATTAGAGAAATTTTAAAGAAAATATAAAATATAAAACTAAAACCTAAAATTTAAAAGGGTGGTGGGTATAGCTATGGTGGAAGGAAATCTTGGAAGTTGTGGTGTAAGGGAAAAATCCAAAGAGAAATCTGGGGAGAGAATTGTGCTACTAAAATTGGTCCAAATTAAACTCATTTCACGAAGAAAAATATTTACTTTTATTTTTTATTTTATTACCTTTAGTATCATTTGAAATCAGTTTGGAACCAAAAATGTATTATGAGAATTTGATCTTAATTAATAAGTTAGAAGCCAATATTAACTGTCTCTTAATAAGAAGAATTCTGTCTGGATTTCAGTGTTGTTTTCTATCTGATATTGAATTTGTCAAAATGTTTTTGAAAGAAAAAAATTTACAATAAATTCCCAAATTAGAAAAGGAAAAGAGTTTTTAATTGGTTTCTTAGACCATTTTATTTTGTTTTTAAATGTGAAATTACGAAACTACCCTTGAAGTAGGCATTGCCCAAGAATCGATGTTGGAGAAATGAAACTTGGACCAGCGTGCCAACGGAGCCAAAATTTAATTAGTTATACTTTTGAGATTTTTTATACAAATATAAAAATAATTACACTTCAGCAGCCGAGATTTCCGCTCGAGACGAAACAATATAATTTCACCTGCCTCGCTCGAGATTCCCGATCGGGAATTTTGGCCGGGATTGGATCGGAAAAAATTACATTTTGGTTAGATTCGGTCGAGATTCTCGGTTAGATGGTCCGGCCAGGATAGGACCAGTAAAAATATTAATTCCAGAATATTGGGTCTCTTGTGTGTTGTATGAGTTTTTTTTTTTTAAAAAAAATTATGTTTAGTTTGAGGGTTAAAATTAATGGAGTAATTGTTTTTTTTTTCAAAATGGTTTAATGGATGGTAATTATAATATGAGAAGTTGGTGAAAGTGGGTGAAAAGTTTGTGAAATAATTAAGTGGTTTTTAATGAATTGAGGGTATAAAAGTAATCTACCATGCATGCTTACATCATCTTCCTCATCGAGGGGGTCAAAAAAAAATTTCCTAGGAGGGGTCAAAATTTCAAACCAAAAACTTCAAGGGGTCATTTTTGTCATTAGCCCTATAATTTAGTAATTAATTATATATATGTATTTTTTTGGTGTCAAAATTATTATATAATTTTATTTTGTTCCATAAAGTTTTTAATTTTTTTTATTATTTGAAATTGCAAATGTTTTTATTTAGTTATATTTATTATACTTTCATCCACAAAATTTTGAATAATTTATTAATATTTCAGATTTTAAAGGTTTTTTTTAGGATAATTGTAATGGGTGGCAAAATTAGGGTAAATAATGGCAAATTTAGCAATTTTTTAAAATAATTGTAAATATGGCAAAATTTTTAAATGAATTTTTTATATTCCCAAATTGCCCCTGGCGCGCATCTTATTCATTTCATTTTTTTTTACATATTGATAGAATCTATCAGTAATAGAAAAATTTTCTAATACTAATAGATTCTATCAATAGTAGAAAAACTTTCTATCAGTAGCAGAAAAACTTTGTATCAGTGATAGAAAAGTCTTTCTATCACCGATAGAAATCTTTCTATCACTGATAGATTCTATCCGTGGTAGAAAAACTTTCTATCGGTGATATAAAAAATTTCTCTCACGGATAGAAATAGAAATCTTTCTATCACTGATAGATTCTATCCGTGGTAGAAAAAATTTCTATCCGTGATAGAAATATTCTATCATTATTGAAACTTTTCTACCAGAAAACTAAACAACACGATTGAAAACCTTGTTTAAGTAAATTTCTTTATTTGGTTTATAATGTCCATCTTTCTATCACTTATAGAATTTCTTTCTATTACTGATAGAAAATCTGTAGGGATATTTTAGTAAATGACCATCAGATTTTGTCATTTTTGCAAATTTTTTTGTGGGTGGCTAGATTTGCAATTATTTTGGTCCATATTACTATCCTTGCAACTAGTCCTTTTTTTATCTCTTCAGATTACGTAAAAAAATATTATTTTCCAAAATTGATATTTTAAATAATTATATATTATATTTAAAAACTTTGAATTTGTTTCCAAATTTAATATTTTTTTAACTATGGCTTCCAATATTTGTTTAAGTAGACACTAACTTATCAAGTAAATAAAAAAAAGACTTACATATATCAAATTTTGTTCATATAATTTTTTGAAAATAAATATAAGGATTAAAAATTAAAAAAAAATTAGTATTTGATAATGAAAAAAATAATTTTATAGACCAACAATAAGAAGAAGAAAAATGAGTAGTCAAGCACTGAAGAGGCCTGAGTCTATGAGTTTGTGGCGTTTTGGTGGTGATTATGAGCCAGCTTGGAGCGAAACCAGTGGCCAGGTTGGAAGAAGTTGATAGTGGTTTGACATCTAGCTACGTTGAGTGGAGACCAGTGGATTGTTTGCTTAGCTTTGGATCTTATTCTTTAGGTGTTTATGTCTATTCTTGTGTCAAAAAAAAAAAAAAAATGAACACATCCTCATACATTCTGATTTGGTGACAATTGTTCTAATTGACAATTGCTTTCATTTGTTGCAATTGTTGTGATTGGTGACAAACTATTGATCAATTGTTTAGCTGAGGGGTTGTCAAGAGTTAACAGTTGAGCTATATGTTCACTTTGGCGATAGATTATTATAGATTATTGTTGCTAACTTAAATATAGATATGTTGGTTAAAACACATACCCTCGACTAATGAGATGTTGAAATTTCCTCACTCAACATATGTCGTTGAACTCAAAGAAGATATTAAAAGGATTATATATATATCACCATCATCTTACATAAAATTATTTTAGTAGTTATAAGAAAAAAATATGAATAATTTGATATACACCATTGCACATGGTAAAAAACTAGTAGTTTGAAAGTTATAGATTATAAATCAACTTTACCTACTTTATTTTTTAGTTAGGTTGATTCAATTATTATAATATTTGATTACTCCCGGTTTTCTATGGAATCCTTTGCTTCACTTTTTGAGTTTCAATTGTCATTGATGGTCGTTGGACTAAGTTTCAATTTTAGGCTTAGTTTGGCTTTGCTGTAGCTTCTAAAATAATTGTTGTTAACTGTGCTTTTAAGAAAATCAGTTGTATTTCGAAGTAAATTAGTGTTTGGTAAATTTTAGCTTTATAGACCAAAAAGCAAGTTGAGGTGTTTGGTAAATTAATATTCTAAATTATCGTAGCTTAATTATATTTTTTCAATAAATAAATTTAATATTGATATTTAATTTCAAAATTTTAAAATATAATTTCAAAATTATTTTAAGATGATTATTTTTTTGAAACATAAAGATAATTATTTTAAATTTCGTATGATTTAAAATATAATTTTATGTTTAACGTATGATGTTCTTAATTTTGTTAAGAAATATAATTTGCTACTTGTATTGGAAAAAATATTATTTTAATTTAAATAAAAATAAAAACAAATAATTTCAAATGAATATAAAATAATAGAATAAAAATATGTTAAATTAAAAAAAAAAATGATTCACATGAATCAAGTCTAAAAAAGAAGATAAATAGTTAGTTACATATTAGATTTTTAGGGAAGCTAAACGAAAAAGTTACCATTATTAGATTTTGCAAATGAACGTGGTTGAAAAAGTACTTTTATAAAAATTAATTTATAATCTGTTTTACCAAACGCGGTTAATTAATCACTTCAACTGCCTCCAAAATCAATGTCAAACGCACCCTTAGTCTCCAACCCTAATTTTAAAAGTTTTGAATATGGTCTTTGTGATTGGTCGAACTTCACATCTATGTTGTTACAAACTATGACTGTATTTGAATATATAACATATATATTTTTTCAATTCATGTAACATCAAACTAGTATATTTATTTTGCTAATTATAGTTTACTGTATTAAAGTTAATGGCAAAGTAAAAATTAAGAGAAAAATAGTGAGTTTTTTGGTGAGCAAAATCTGACTTGGGACCATTTGTAAAATTTAAGTGCATTGGGACTAAATTCATTTTTTTTAGTTGAACAACATTTAAGTGTGGAACTTCAAAAATCTTTTGGTTGATGATATATGTCAATTACTTCAAATTCAAACTCTTAGAACTATATGATTAACTTGAAATTAATGTCAAACTATATAGAGACGAATTTGGTAATTTGATTAAAAAGAGTTGGGCAGTTGAAATGATCTTATTCTAAAAAAAATTTAGCAAATGTAACTAGATAAAATTGTTAAAGTGGCCAAAATTGATCTCTTTTTATATTAGACAATCAGTTTTGATATCTAATTGTCATTAGACTACACAATCAAGTAATTAAATTTTGTTTGATTGCTTGTATATCAATTGTTTTTTTTTTTTTTTTTTTTTTAAAAAAAAAAAAAAAAAAAACTCCCAACCACAAATTAATTTTATACTATGCCTAGTAAATATAATTTGCATTTTATGATTCCCAAAAATGCATCAAGCTGATTACCTATTCCAAGTTGTAATATTGAAGTTGATAATGATTTTGTTTAAGTTGTTGTTTCCTTTTTTTTTTTTTTTTCCTTTCAAATCAAACATTTCTCTTGACTATTCTAAAGACTTTTTTTTTTTTTTTTTTTTTTGCCATGATCTATCTCTTGGTCATATCACCATCATTTTTCTCTGTCATTCTTTGTTTATATACAACTTTAACTTCAATCTAAATTTTTATCTCTTGATTTAACCAACGTTGCTAAGAAAATACACAGAATACTACTCCAGCATAAGTGGTATATTATTGAATATTTTACCATCATTTCCGATTTTCTGTTAACTCAAGGTCATATTTGTTAGACTTATTTATTTTGAATGAATATTACAAAAATATTTCATAAAGAAAAAAAAATTAATTTCCAAATTAGAAAAACAAAAACAAAAAAATCATAACATATTGCACATAAA
Organism: Luffa acutangula; assembly: GCA_036850905.1. NCBI lineage: Eukaryota > Viridiplantae > Streptophyta > Magnoliopsida > Cucurbitales > Cucurbitaceae > Luffa > Luffa acutangula. The sequence goes on along the minus strand of CM072097.1, from coordinate 45,561,361 downwards.
TTGTATATGATGTGATTGTTGACTAGGCTGTTAAATGGTGACGTGGATTTGTTACATGCCAATTTTTAAATGAGATAGGATTTAAAATCGAAAATTATTAAGTAAAAATTCAAATTCAGAATTTTGATCTCTTTGCTAACCAAAGACTAAATTTTCAAAATTGCAATGAGCATTCTCAAATTAAAGTACAAAAACTAGAGGAAATTTTAAGGAAAATACAAAATATAACCTAAAATTTCAAAGGGTGGGTATAGGTATGGTAGAAGGAAATCTTGGAAGTTGGTGGAGTAAGAGAAAGGGCGGCCAAAGAGAAATCTGGGGAGAGAATCGTGTTACTAAAATTCCCAAATTAGAAAAAGGGAAACAGAAAAATCGTAACAAACGTAAGTTGAACTATAATATTTGATGATTCTTCTCTCTTTCAACTAAGCTCCCTATAAAGTATAAATAGAAGACCACACAGCCTTCATTCCTCGTACTTCTATTATTTCTGAAACAACAACAATGGCGAAGAGATCTGTAATTGGTTTAATGATCCTGTTGTGTTTGTTGAGCTGTTTGTTGGGGATTTCTGAATCGTTACCTCTGTCGACAAGAGGAAGATGGATCGTAGACGCTCTGACAGGGAAACGTGTGAAGCTGAGCTGCGTGAATTTGGTGTCCCATGCACAGTCCATGGTGGCACAAGGCCTCGACAAGCGTCCACTCAAGGAGTTGGCCGCTGAGATTAGCAGCCGCCACTTCAATTGTGTGCGTCTCACGTGGTCCATCCACATGTTCACTCGTCACCCTTTGGAAACCATTGGTGAAGTGTTTGATCTCCTTGATATCTCCGATGTCAAAAGTGGAGTTCAGAAGCACAACCCTCAGATATTAAACATGACGGTTGTTCAGGCTTTTGAAACTGTCATCAATGGCTTGGGCTCAGAGGGTATTATGGTCATTTTGGACAACCACATTAGCCAACCCAGATGGTGTTGCTCTCTAAACGATGGAAATGGCTTCTTTGGTGACCGCAATTTCAACCCCTATGAATGGCTTAGAGGGTTGGCCTTTGTGGCTCGCCATTTCACTTATTGCAATCCTCATGTGAGTTATATTAATATTTTATTTGCTATATATATATGCTTAACATGAATTAATTTAATTAATTTGATTTAAAATGAATGAATTAAATAGGTGATAGGAATGAGCCTAAGAAACGAGCTCAGAGGGCCATTTACAAACACGGAGGTGTGGTACAAATACATATGGGAAGGAAGCCATCTGGTGCACAGAATAAACCCTAATCTCCTTGTAATAATCTCGGGTCTAAACTACGACAACGATCTAAGCCACCTGAAGAAAAGGCCACTAGACTACACCTTAAACAACAAAGTGGTGTTGGAGGCACATCTCTACTCCTTCAGTGGCGACCCAGAAAGTAAGTTCGTCAAGAAGCCATTGAACATAATATGCGACCAAATCATGGATAAGTTCGAAAGGGAAGCAGGCTTCGTAGTGGACATGGACAATAATCCATATCCATTGTTCCTCAGTGAATTTGGCTACGACCAATCCCGCTCCAACGAGGCTGAGAATCGCTTCATGAGCTGCTTCTTGGCTCGCATTGCTGCCAAAGATATCGACTGGGCTCTCTGGGCTTTCCAAGGAAGCTACATGTACAGACAAGGCCGTGAAGATCCTGATGAAAGCTTTGGCGTTATGGATCATTCTTGGACTAAAGATCGAAACCCTAAACTCAGGCAAATGCTTCAGCTTGCCCAGAGAATTAACCAAGGTCGTTACGTTACGTTACAAAGATTACATTTTTTTTTATTTTTACTAACTGGGGTTTTTCTATTTTGTCTTTTTGGTTAACGAAATTAGCTCTTTGATTTGATTTAATTTTGCAGATCCAAATTCGAAAGCGGCAATGTCGTACATAATGCTCCATCCGGTGACGGGGCAATGCGTCAAATCCGACGGCAAGGGAGGAATTCAACTCGGTGACTGCACGGCGCCGACGACCCAGTGGAGCCACACCGGAGATGCAAGTCCGATGAAGTTGGTTTCGAATGGCCAGTGTTTGAAGTCGGCCGGAGATGGGAAACCACCGCTGGTGTCTGCCAACTGCTCCGGCGATGGGAGCACATGGACGGTGGCTTCCAGAGCCAAGCTTCAATTGGCCACCAAAATTGGCGGAGATAATTTTTGCTTGGAGAAGGATTCTGATACTTCCATTGTTGTGAAGAAATGCATTTGCCTTAAAGATGAGTGGAATTGCATGGATGATCCTCAGACCCAATGGTTCAACCTTGTTCCCACAAACGTTGCTTAGTTTTTTGTTTAGGAATTTAGAATTTCTTTTTGGATGACTTATGATTAATTAGGATTTTCCAATTTAGTTTTAGTCTGACGGTATTTAATAATTATTGTTAGTCGGCATGAAGCATGAAATGTGTAAATGCCAAGGTTTGTCCTAGGTTGTCAATTTTGTCAACTCTTAATAATCTTTTTCTATTATTTATATATTCAAAAATTTCTATGTCTATTATTCAAAGATTTAAGTAACGATTTTTTTTTTTTTTTAATTTACAGGATGATTCTAATGAGGGCACAAACCTTAATATGAAATTTAAACTTATTTAACGAAACAAATGTGAAAGGCTTAAATACTTTATTTTTGAAACTGTTTTTGAATTTTGTGATCCAAATACTAAAAATTCTGAAAACCATTGTTTTTCAATGTATTCTGGGAATTTGAAAATTTTAAAATGTAGAATTATATTTAAAAAGGTCAAAAACTTTGATAAATATAATATTTCATATTATAATCTCATTTCGATTTTGTAAAATTAAAATATGTATAATATAATATATCGTAAATTATATGATATTATAAAATAATAATTACACAAAATCTATAACAAAAAATATCTTCATAAATTAATTAATAATAGTTGAGATTTTTATGATTCATTTTAAACTTTTTTTTTTCTAAAACCAAAAACCAAGTGATTATCAAACCAAGAAGTATTTTAAGTTTTACCACGTAATGTTGTGAGATCGATCCAAAAAAATAATAAAATAATTAGGTTCAATTACAAGTTTAGTCCCTGAATTTTCAAGGTTGTGTCAATTTAGCCCATGAACACTTTACAAAGTTTCAAATAGGGGATCATCAAACTTTCAACTTTAATAAGTATCCAATAGATCCATAAACTTTCACTTTTGTATCCAATAAGTCTCTTAACTTTCAATTTTGTGTCTCATAAGTCATTGACCTATTCGACGTTTTTTAAAATTCACAAGCCTACAACATATAAATTAATTTGGATGTTTAGAGTCTCAATAGGTATAAAATTCAATTTTATATATAGCACATTGGTTTGTTTTTAAAAAACTCAAATATGTTAGGGATCTATTAGACACAAAATTGAAAGTTCAAAGACTTATTAGACACAAAATTGAAAGTTCAGATACCTATTAAAAACTTTAAAGTCCAGGGATCAAATTGACACAACCTTTAAAGTTCAGGGACTAAACTTGTAATTTAACCAAATAATTATAAAGAATGGAAGAGTAGGGAGCGAAGTAAGATTGGATGTGAATATCAGGTGAGATATAAAGTGTGTCGGGTAAAATGACTTTACAATATAATGAATTTTTTTTTTGTCACACTATTGAATGAGTCTCACTTGGATTTTTAAATTAAATAGGAGCAAGACATTTCAATAATGAAAAAAAAAAAAATTGGCTCAAGATCGATCATATGAGGCATTATTAAATATAGTTGAAGTTACAAATAATACAAAGCCAATCAGATTGTGTTGGTTCCAACAAGTTCAAACCATTGACTTTGGGTGTCTTGGAGGCAATTTGGCTCGCCATTGGTACAAATACAAGAGTTGGTCACAATTTTTGAAGAATTAGAACTTGCAATCTGTAAGCAAAGGTTCTTTCCATCTTGAGTGAAGGTGGCCAAATGAAGCTTAGTGTTTGAAATGGCTGTCCAAACACTTTGTTTGCCTGAGCAGTCAGTTGAGAGAGATGTCTCGAGGCCTTCTCCATTAGCCTTTAAGCATAGGCCAGTGCTTGACATCTTAATTGGAGTGCTATCATTGTCATGACTCCATCGACTTGAGGCAGAGCAATTGTTGAGGAAAATTTCTTTGTTGTCGTTGGAGACATGGACACATTGGCCACTTTGTGGATGATATATAACATACGAGAATGAAGCATTGGAATTTGGATCTGCATAGTATAAGAAAAATTGTCCAAATTGTTATGGACTACTCTAACATGTATTCAAAATCACTAATATACATAGTTACCTTGCAACATGGTCTGCAACAGTTGAAACTTCTGGACAAAGTTAGGGTTTTTAATTTGAGTCCAGTTAGATTCGAGAACTCCAAAAGTCTCTGCAGGCTCTGCATTACCTTCCCTGTAATAATAACTACCTTGCCAAGTCCACAATGCCCAATCCAAATCCTTTTGTGCAAGATGAGCCATGAAGCAACTCATGAATCGGTTTTCTGCCTCGTCAACCTCTCTTTGATCATACCCATATTCACTGACAAACAAAGGAAATGGACTTGGTCCTTCCATTACAAACCCAGCATGGTCTTCGAAGCCATTGATAATATTTGCACATATATTGTTTAGTGGTTGTTGTACAAATTTAGTCTCGGAATCTCCACTGAAGGAATATAGGTGCACCTCGAAAACCAACTTGTTGTCTAAGGTGTTTACGGTCAAAGGCTTCTCCTTTAGGCATCGAAGATCATTATCATAATTTAGGCCGGAAACAACCACTAAAACATCTGGGTTAATCTTGTGGATCGTTGTTACTCCTTGAGTTACATACTTGTTCCAATCAATTGCATTTTCCATCGCTCCTCGTATCTCATTCCGTAGGCTCATTGCCACCACCTAAATGCCATAAAAAAATTATTTTGGTAATATGAAATATTGTTGAAGTCTTTAAAATGATTTATTTTAGTTTCAAGAATTTGAGAAAATCTTTTGATGTATTACATACCGTTGGATTGTTGATAAAGCGTTGGGCAACTAAGCTAAGACCTTGTAGCCATTCTTGAGGGTCAAAATAGCGATCTCCAAAGAAACCATTGCCATCGTCAAGAGAGCAACACCATCTTGGCTGGCTCATATGGTTGTCAGCAACTACCATTAAACCACTCGCCCCAAGCACATCAACAACTGCTTCATAGGCTTCAGCAATAGTCTTGTTTAGCACAAAAGGATTATACTGAGCCAATCCAGCTTTTGCTTGTTCTAAATCGAGAAGGTCGAAGTTCTCTGCAACTGTCCTATTTGCATAGCGAGTAAACATATGGGTTGCATATGTGAGTCGCACACAATTGAATCTCAACTTGACTACCTCATCTGCAAGCTCTTTCAATGGCCTGTGGTTGAGTCCTTCTATCAGCATGCTCTGTGTGTGAGAAGGCCAATTCACACACACAAGCTTCACTCGATTTCCTGTTTTTGAATCGATGATCCATCTTCCTCTTGTTGACAAGGGAAGTGAATGAGTTGAAAGAAATGAAAACATAAAGACTAATGCTAGAAAGAGAGTAGCTGGAAAAGTTTTTCCCATCTTTTTTTTGTTTTCCTTTTTGTCAATTGATATCCTCTTTTTGGATTGTGGTGAGAGACGCATAGCTCAAACATTGCTTATATACTCATTAGTACGTTGAAATTTGTTCAAAATTTGTTGTGATTGTAACACTTGTGTTTCTAAATATGGTACTTTGTTAAACAATAATCGAGAAGGGTAAGTCCCGATAAACGTTTCGGCCTCGTTTGATAACCATTTCATTTTTTGTTTTTGGTTTTTTTAAAATTAAGCCTATAAACACTATTTTTACCCACAAACTTCTTTGTTTTTTTTTTCTTTATCTACATCCTTTCCCATGTATTAAAAAACCAAGCCAAATTTTGAAAAAAAAAAAAAATAGTTTTCAAAAACTTGTTTTTGTTTTTGGAATTTGCTGGCTAGGAACTCAAATGTGTCCTTAACAAAAATGAAAACCATTATCTAGGAGGGTTGAGAGAAAACAAGCACAATTTTCAAAAACCAAAAACAAAAAACGAAATGGGAACCTTCGACCCCGTTTGATTACCATTTGGTTTTTGGTTTTTGGTTTTTGAAAATTAGACTTATTTTCTTCCAATTTTCCTACCATGGTTTTCATCCTACAACAAGGATATATTTGAATTCCTAGCCAAATTCCAAAAACAAAAACAAGTTTTTGAAAACTACTTTTTTTGGTTTTCAAAAATTGGCTTGGTTTTTAAAAACATGGAAAGAAAGGTATTAGAAAAACTAAGAAACTTGTATGTGAAAGTAGTGTTTATAAGTTTAATTTTCAAAAACCAAAAACCAAAAACCAAATGGTTATCAAACAGGGCCTTCATTTTTTGTTTTTGGTTTTTGAAAATTAATGTTACAAACACTCTTCCCACCTATACATTTCTTTGTTTTAGTATCTACATCCTTCTCATGGTTCCAAAAACCAAGTCAAATTTTGAAAAAAAAAAATAGTTTTCAAAAACTTGTTTTTGTTTCTGAAATTTAGCTAAGAACTTTAATGTCTCCTTAACAAAAATGAAAACCATGATAAGAAAATTGAGAGAAAAAAGTATGATTTTGAAAAACCAAAAATCAAAAATCAAATAGTTATCAAAGTGGACATAGTTAATAAATTGTTTTTCTAACTATGGCAGCTTGTTGAACAGTCAAAATCCATCGTTGATCCATGGTGTTTCTAACTATATATGGTACTTTGTTGAACAATCGATGAAAGTTGCTTAACAAGCTAACTAAGTCAAGAAATTTCCAGCCAACAAAATCAATCTGTTGAGCACGTATTCCTTTTTTTGTGTTGGAGTTTGGAGCCTCTCTCATCTCAAAATTCAAATGGTTAAATTATAAGTTGAGTTTATCCTTATATTTTTAAGTTTTTATCTAAAAAGTCTCCCAACTTTAAAAAATTTCTGAATTGGTTCTTGAGCTTGCACCTTTGTTTTCTTAATGGGTGGTTGAACTCTAAAAATGTTCGATAAGGTTTCCGACATAATCTCAATTTTGTGTATAATAATAGGTCTTTGACATATTAAAAAGTAAAATAAAATTAATTGATTTATTGGATATAAAATTGAATTTTATGTCTACTAGGACAAACTTTCAACTTTGTGTTTATCTGGTAGATCCATGAATTTTAAAAAATGTCAAATAGATCAAAAGTTATTAGATATAAAATTGAAAATTCAGGAACGTCATATTGGAGACATAAAATTGAAAGTTTAAAACCCATTTTTTAAAAAGTTATAGATCAAATAGGCACAAATTTAAAAGTGTGAGGACCTATAGAAACAAACCTGAAAGTTCAGAGACTAAATTTGTAACTTAATAGATTAAATAATAAAATAGTGGCTAGGTAGTTGCTTGGGAGTAGCCAAAGCTTTCTATTATTATATAATATGCATGTTACGACCAACATGAGAATAACTCAATATTGACATAAAGCATGTGTTCTCGATCAAGAGTTCAGAGGTTCAAATATCTCATTCCACATATTGTTAAAAAAAAAATGATATTTTAATATTTCCTACCAAGTTTAAGGTTAAAATTGATATTTTTCTTCATTTCTTCATTTCTATCCACTGTGTTGGTGGATATTTTTGGAAAACTATTAAAACAAAAAATTGAAGAAAAATATTTAAATTAATAAATAAATATTTTATATTTAAAAAATTTTTAAATTAGTTGTATTTCGTTGCTTTTTTCCTTACTAGATTTTTCTCACGTGCAATTCCTTTTAAAATTTAATCTTATAATATAAAATTTAAAACTATACATAAATGGTTTAACTTAACAAATATAATTATAAATTAGATTTTTTTTTCTTTTGTTTTATAAAATTACAGTTTTGTCATTAAATATTTTGTTTTATTAACAAATGTAATGACTTGGATAAATTGTAGCCGAGTTAGATTGTTGAAGAAAATGATTTTTTAATTAAAAGAAAATAGTGTTTATATATATATATATATATATCAAAAGAAAATAGTGCATTGAAGTGAAAGAGAAGGAAGGTTATTTTTATTATTATTATTATTATTATTTGACAATAGAATGAAGGTTATCATGTAAAATGTTTTTTTTTTTTTAATTTCTAATTAACACTATAGTTATTAAATTTAGCCAAATAGCTAACTTAGACTGATTAATATCATTAATTACTATTTTAGGTAATTATTGATGATTGTCTTCTCCATCAAAGATATAATATAAGAGATTTAATAAAATTTCAAATTTTTATAAAATTATTTTCAAATATGTTGCATTTGATTGACATTGCAACTTTTGATTGGTTGAGGTAACCATAGATAATTATCTTATCCATCAAAATGGTCAGACAATAATCTCAAAATTAGATTCTTCACTATAGAGTTGTCATTATTCCCGATTTATCTAAAACATGCAGATATATTTAAATTACAAACCTTATTTCCTTGATGAATTTAATTTTATTCATAAAGTTTTAAAAATATAATAAATATTAAACACATAATATTTAATATTTAAGTTGTAAGTTTTATAATTTTTGTTACTTTTCTTTCTAAATTTGATACTTTTATCATTTTTTTTTAAGTATATACTCTCTGTATCTCGATAACAAATATAAATGAAGCTGGATAGAATATTTTAATATTTTATTTAATTTTCTTTAATTAAACGGAATTAAACTATATTTTTAATAAAGAAAATTAGCATTTGCTAATTATTTAGGCCCGTTTCCATTTCGTTTTTTTGTTTTTTAGTTTTTGAAAATTAAGTCTATAAACATTATTTTTATCCACAAACTTCTTTGTTTTTTTTATCTACATCTTTTCCCATGTTTTCAAAAACCAAACCAAATTTTGAAGACAAAAAAAAAAATAGTTTTCAAAAACATGTTTTTGGAATTTGGAATTTGGCTAGGAACTCAAATGTCTCCTTAACAAAAATGAAAATCATTGTAAGAAGATTGAGAGAAAACAAACACAATAATTTTAAAAAACCAAAAACAAAAAACGAAATGATTATCAAACGGAACCTTAGTTTTCAATATTTGATTTTCATTATATATGCATATATCTACAGTAGTTTTCTTTTTGTTTTTTTTGTTTTTTTTTTTTTTTTTTGTTTTTTTTAGAAGAGTTTTCTTTTTGTTTAACCGAATAATATCAAATACGGTTCTTATAATTTTGTAATCAATATGACTTGAATTGAAGATGTTACATACATAAATACATAAAAAGTATAAATGTCACATTAATACATTTTTAATAAAACAAATGTAGCTTAAAATATATAGGTATATTTATGTTAACCTTATTTCTTTCAATGATTTTAATTTTATTCATAAAGTACTTAAAAATATATTAAATAATAAAGGCATAGTGCCAACCAGAGCTTAGCTCAACTGGCATAAAGTTGTACTGATGACCACGAGATCTGTGGTTTGAATCCGCCACACCCAACATATTGTCAAAAAAAATAACACAGTATTTAATTATTTATTTTGTAAATACTATTTATTTGTTTTATAATTTTAGTTTAGTTTTCATTTCAAATTTAATGTTTTATCTTTGTTTCTTGATATCAAATAGGATGAAGCTTGATAAATGTTTTAAAATTGTTTAGTATGTTATTTAAATTTTCTTTTTTTTTTAGATAAGAAATTAAATAAAAGAAACATATATATTTCTAAATCATTGAATATTTGATTTTTTGTTTTTTTAAAAAATATATCAATTACGGTTTTTTATAAATTTGTAATCAATATTAGTTGAATTAAATGTTATAGGCATAAAAAGAGTAAATATCATATCAATGCAATTATTAATAGAGTGCGAAAATTAAAAAAAAAAAAAAAATTGACAACCGTGTGAAAATTTTAAAATTGTATAAATATGAATTTGTGCTAATTTAATATAAAAGTCGGTTGTGCAATTTTTTTTTAGTATAGATAAACAACACAAAACAGAATATAAAAACATGAGTAAGTTTCTAGAGTCAGCTACATTCACCTAGGGTGGATGTTCTTCAATCCAAATTTCTGACACCTTGGATCGTCTGGGATGTGCAACTACATCGTACTAAAAAATGGACATTGCTATGAAGTTAAGAAAAGGTATGGAGGAAACACATATATACAATAAAGATAAAGGGAAGAAGAAACAATCACCAATGAATTATTGATTCTTTCTTGAAATATAAAGAGGGAGAGGCAAAAGGAAGTTTTGTAACCAAAGAAGAACCACCAAAAACCATAAAAGAGACTGATACGCAAATTGCTAACCACAAGTGTACAAGTCCAAGTTATAATATAGTGATTTAAAATCAAATGTCATCTCCTGGATTGGTTTTCTAATTCATCTAAATACTAAAGGTATATTTGTCCAATTTTATTTAGAGAAAATAATCGAGAAATATGCAAATTAATGAAAAACTACTAAAAGCAATAAAAATATGGAAACTCAATGGAGAAAAACCTCAGGGAATTGATTTCACCTATTAGAAGCATGAATTAATTCAAAGAATAATTATGAACGAACACGTAACAATTTTATAAACCAAGGATTATTGATTATTAAAAACTCTCAAGAGTACAATTAATTCTTCATGCAAATTAAGAAATTGATATCCCTATCTAATTTCAACAACAAGCATAAACATTAAAGAACAATACTTACAATGATTTCCCAAGCAATCCCAAATCTCCCGATCGTAGAATCACCTAAGTCATACATTTGATAATCTAATCTAAACTACCCTCTCCCGAGCAATTAGTTCAGAGTAAACAACATACCATCCGTGATCAAGAGATTATAAGCATTAAGCATACAATTGCATAAATGAAACGCGTTACGAAACGTCCTAAAAACAATCCCTAAATTAATCCATACAATCTAATGGCTACATCAAGCCCCTAAGAAATGAAATTTAGCTACTCATGTCTCGAAAAATACAAGCAAAATCAGTCCAATACATGCTAAAATAATCAGTACAAGAAACAAGAGAGAAAGATTAAACTCGCTAGCCGTGATTCCCGCGCGTTCCCGTCACGATCCTCACGATCCAAGCTCCCAAAATCAAGCTCTCCTTGTCCCCTCAGTGTTATGTCCATTTTCCCTCTCTAAAATCGTCTTTCTCTCTCCAAAAGAGCTCCCACCGAACTGCAGCATCGTTTTCCTTTTATAATCAACATTCTGTCTTGACAGCGTCGTGACGTTGTCGCGATGCGTGCCCTAACTAATTTGGAAAGCCCGCAGCATCGAGTTGCTGTGGAGGTAGTGTCTTGACGCTGCCTCATTTGCGCGCAATCTGCTGAAAGGGCCAGCGTTGAGACGCTCCAAGGGATAGCGTCTCAACGCTACCCTGCTGGATGTAAAAGCCTTGAACCTTGTCTTCTTTTGTAAATTTCTTCCCTAAGGTTAATTCTTTTTCTCCAAATCATCGGTAATCTTCAAAACATCATTTTTATCGAAATGTTTGATTCCTACAGAATTAAACCAAATAGACATAAAATCGGTCAAATAAACCTCAAGACTAACACTAAAATAATACAAAATTTAGCTTAATAAATTGCGCTATCAGATAGGGGGAGAAATGATAGGGAATAAATAGGCTTTGTGGACTATTGGACCTATGGTAACTAACCGGCAGGAAGTTCAAGTACATGAGAGGGAGATGGAAAGATTTTGTAGGGAACATAACGAGTGGTTGGAAGTTGTGAGAAACGAATTTGAATCAGCTTGTTTTATTTTTTAGCAATCAATGGTCCAAATTTTGGTTTTTTAAATGGTTTAATAATCGAAAAATAGGTTTTCAACACAATCTTGGTGAATGTACCATGATTTATTTAATTTGTAATTTTTAATTAAAATTTTAAATGAAGGGTAATGTAGGTTTTAAGTAAAAATTAAGGATATTATTGTCCAAAAAATGTTTTTTTTTAGAAAAGTCCAAAAAAAGTTTCTTCTACATTCATATTTTTATATATACTAGTTTTTCACCACGTGTGATGCACGTTTATGTCTTTTAATTTATTCAATTTCATCTTAATATTTAAGAAGTTTTAATTTAATCTCTTTTTTTTTTCTCATTAATAGTTTTCAAGTTTATATTATTAAAAACAAATTAAATGATGAATGTTAGATTATGCAATTTGAAAAAAAAATTATAAGGAAAATCAATATAGCAAGACACGATGAATAAAATGAAGAAAAGCACACCGGAAGAAGGAAGAAGAACACACAGAAGAAGAAGAGATAAACTCTAATGTTTGTGAAAAGATATTGAAGAGTGTTCTTTATATAGTCATAAAAATAAAAAGGGTAATGTTGTCGAAAAAACTTTATATGATATAGTATAATATTTAATACTATAATTTTAAAATAATCTATAAGATTAATAATTTTTAATTGTACGTAATTTAACTTAAACTAAACTAAAAAACAAACTTTATTTTAATCTAACTCTTTTATGATTAATAATTATATTATTACATAATAGTTTTTTTTTTTTTTAAGCAAAAGACACTATAAGAACCTAAATTATTTTTTTTATGTATTTAATAAGATAAAATATATATTAAAAATTTGTATCAATTGTTAGCGTGTGAAAAGATATTAAATTGAAATCATATTTTTTTAAGAAAATGAGTTCTAATATATATTTATTTTTTAGTTTAGTTATTTTTATTTAATACTTACCACATAAAATGTAATGTTTATTTTTTAAAACATAAAAATAAAGGTAATTGTATGGTTTCTTATTCTCGTGATTTTAAGGAGAAAATCAATTAATATAATCATATATTGCAAATTAAATTTAAAAAGTCCGTATTTTATACAAAGTTTCATAATAATTACTATATTATAAAATAAGCACTAAAACTAAAATACATATGTAAGAAGAGAATACCCGAGGTTAAAACATATATACATTTGAATTCAATTGACGGGATATCATCTATAACTCTCTTTTTTTTTTTTTTTGAAATAGATCATCTATAACTCTCTTATTTGCATATCTTCGAGTCTTGTTTTAAATTGCAAAGTATGAACACTACATCAAAAAACAAACTAAAGATGAATGTTAGATTATGCAATTTGAAAAACAAACTAAAGATGAATGTTAGATTATGCAATTTGAAAAAAAAATTATAAAGAAAATCAATATAGCAAGACAATAAATAAAATGAAGAAAAACACACCTGAAAAAAGGAGAAGGAAAGCGCACCGAAGAAGAAGATGAACTCCAATATTTGTGAAAAGATGTTGAAGAGTGGTATTTATATAGTCATACAAATAAATAGTTACAAAACTCTGAGTTTCATCATTAAATATAATTAAAGTTAAACTCATAAAATTTTTGAATTAATTTATGAATTTAAAGGGACAAAACTTTTCATATTCTAACTCTTATATTTTAAATACATATATGTTAAATAAAACAACTAAATAATAAATAAATAAGACAATAGAATTTACATGGGTGATGTGTAGTGTGTGACAATAAAAAAATTCTTTAATAATTTATTTTATTAATTTAGATACAATTTAATAAAGTGTTAATTGGATTTTATATTTTAACTAAATGCTAATAAATATAAAATAATTATAAAGAATAATAATAAATGAAAAAAAAAACTAATAACGTGAGTGTGGGTGGAAGTGAAAGATTTTCAAACTTTTTATAAATGTTTTTTTAATAACTTTTTATAAATGTTAATAAATATAAAATAATTATAAAGAATAATAATAAATGAAAAAAAAAAACTAATAACGTGAGTGTGGGTGGAAGTAAAAGATTTTCAAACTTTTTAGATTCCAACCTTTAGTATTTCATATGTATTTATTATTGATTATTAATTATTAATTAATTAATTTACTATTTATAATTAATTGTTAATGACATATCTTGTAAATTGATAAATCAAAGATCAAAGAAAAGACAAAAGTGTCCAAAAAAGTTTTTCCAACATCCTCACCTTTTAATATATTATAGATTATAGATATATTTTATCGATTTCTCTACGTTATAATGGAAATGTCAATTCACTCGGTGGAAATGTCACCATGTTGACGAAAATTCAATAAGTTATAACAAAAGCTAGATTTAATAGGTATATGTCAATAAAAAAATATTTAATTGTGATTTAATAGGTATATGACAATAAAAAAAAAAGATTTAATTGTGTATTTATCATCAAATTATATATTTGGTTTTTTTTTTTTTTTTTTTTTTTTGAGTTCTATCAGCATTTGGGAGTGTTCGCCTTGGCATATATTTGGCCTCTATGTTTTACACATGGTGAAATGACCTTTAATAAATATTTGCACCTTCATGTAAAATATTTGAATAATAAACTTCATTCAATTGAGATAAGGAGGAGGTAGAACGTATACATTTTTTCTTCTAGAGTGCAAACTATTTTTTTAATTAAAAACGAAACCATTTCTCAAAACTATTAAAAATGTTCCTTTTTAGCAGTACTAATATATATTTAATTTAAAAAACTATTTCATATTAAAAATTAATTATATATATAAAAAAATTAAAATAATACAAGGGAAACCTATAGTACTAAAAAGGTTCCTTTTGACCTGTTCTCAAAAAAAAAAAAAAAAAAAAAAGTTCCTTTTGACCTTTTAAAGTAAACATATTTCTCTACTTTTAATATTTCTCAAACTCATTATCCCCCCCCCAAAAAAAAACATATATATCAACAATTTTTTAAATATTTCTCTACTTTTAATTTTGTAAGAAAAAATAAGTAGACTCTAAAAATATTTTTTTTAATTTAATTATAATTCCAAAAGTATTTTAAAAAAATAAAAAAGAAAAATTATACAGCATGCTTAGTGTTTAAAAGCTAATAACAAAACAAAAAATACAAAAGACGGACCTAAGTTTATATTGGAGTTCTCATTATAAATTTAAAAAGAACCACAGAAATAAAAAAGATACAAACCATCCGTTATAATTCTGATATCAATTAATAAAAAGAAAAAACAGGATCAAAAAAGAATTGGGTAACAAGGATTCAAATACTGATGTACAGCCATGAGAAAATTCATAAAGTATTTAAGCCTTTCACATTTGTTTCGTTAAATAAGTTTAAATTTCATATTAAGGTTTGTGCCCTCATTAGAATCATCCTGTAAATTAAAAAAAAAAAAAAATCGTTACTTAAATCTTTGAATAATAGACAAAGAAATTTTTGAATATATAAATAATAGAAAAAGATTAATCATTTAAATAAGAATTAAGAGTTGACAAAATCGAACCTAGGACAAACCTTGGCATTTTTACACATTTCATGCTTCATGCCGACTAACAATAATTATTAAATACCGTCAGACTAAAACTAAATTGGAAAATCCTAATTAATCATAAGTTCTCCAAAAAGAAATTCTAAATTCCTAAACAAAAAACTAAGCAACGTTTGTGGGAACAAGGTTGAACCATTGGGTCTGAGGATCATCCATGCAATTCCACTCATCTTTAAGGCAAATGCATTTCTTCACAACAATGGAAGTATCAGAATCCTTCTCCAAGCAAAAATTATCTCCGCCAATTTTGGTGGCCAATTGAAGCTTGGCTCTGGAAGCCACCGTCCATGTGCTCCCATCGCCGGAGCAGTTGGCCGACACCAGCGGTGGTTTCCCATCTCCGGCCGACTTCAAACACTGGCCATTCGAAACCAACTTCATCGGACTCGCATCTCCGGTGTGGCTCCACTGGGTCGTCGGCGCCGTGCAGTCACCGAGTTGAATTCCTCCCTTGCCGTCGGATTTGACGCATTGCCCCGTCACCGGATGGAGCATTATGTACGACATTGCCGCTTTCGAATTTGGATCTGCAAAATTAAATCAAATCAAAGAGCTAATTTCGTTAACCAAAAAGACAAAATAGAAAAACCCCAGTTAGTAAAAAAAAAAAAAAAAAATGTAATCTTTGTAACGTAACGACCTTGGTTAATTCTCTGGGCAAGCTGAAGCATTTGCCTGAGTTTAGGGTTTCGATCTTTAGTCCAAGAATGATCCATAACGCCAAAGCTTTCATCAGGATCTTCACGGCCTTGTCTGTACATGTAGCTTCCTTGGAAAGCCCAGAGAGCCCAGTCGATATCTTTGGCAGCAATGCGAGCCAAGAAGCAGCTCATGAAGCGATTCTCAGCCTCGTTGGAGCGGGATTGGTCGTAGCCAAATTCACTAAGGAACAATGGATATGGATTATTGTCCATGTCCACTACGAAGCCTGCTTCCCTTTCGAACTTATCCATGATTTGGTCGCATATTATGTTCAATGGCTTCTTGACGAACTTACTTTCTGGGTCGCCACTGAAGGAGTAGAGATGTGCCTCCAACACCACCTTGTTGTTTAAGGTGTAGTCTAGTGGCCTTTTCTTCAGGTGGCTTAGATCGTTGTCATAGTTTAGACCCGAGATTATTACAAGGAGATTAGGGTTTATTCTGTGCACCAGATGGCTTCCTTCCCATATGTATTTGTACCACACGTCGGTATTTGTAAATGGCCCTCGGAGCTCGTTTCTTAGGCTCATTCCTATCACCTATTTAATTCATTCATTTTAAATCGAATTAATTAAATTAATTCATGTTAAGCATATATAGCAAATAAAATATTAATATAACTCACATGAGGATTGCAATAAGTGAAATGGCGAGCCACAAAGGCCAACCCTCTAAGCCATTCATAGGGGTTGAAATTGCGGTCACCAAAGAAGCCATTTCCATCGTTAAGAGAGCAACACCATCTGGGCTGGCTAATGTGGTTATCCAAAATGACCATAATACCCTCTGAGCCCAAGCCATTGATGACAGTTTCAAAAGCCTGAACAACCGTCATGTTTAATATCTGAGGGTTGTGCTTCTGAACTCCACTTTTGACATCGGAGATATCAAGGAGATCAAACACTTCACCAATGGTTTCCAAAGGGTGACGAGTGAACATGTGGATGGACCACGTGAGACGCACACAATTGAAGTGGCGGCTGCTAATCTCAGCGGCCAACTCCTTGAGTGGACGCTTGTCGAGGCCTTGTGCCACCATGGACTGTGCATGGGACACCAAATTCACGCAGCTCAGCTTCACACGTTTCCCTGTTAGAGCATCTACGATCCATCTTCCTCTTGTCGACAGAGGTAACGATTCAGAAATCCCCAACAAACAGCTCAACAAACAGAACAGGGTTAAACCAATTACAGATCTCTTCGCCATTGTTGTTGTTTCAGAAATAATGGAAAATGAGAAGTACGAGGAATGAAGGCTGTGTGGTCTTCTATTTATACTTTATAGGGAGCTTAGTTGAAAGAGAGAAGAATCATCGAATATTATAGTTCAACTTACGTTTGTTACGATTTTTCTGTTTTCCCTTTTTCTAATTTGGGAATTTTAGTAACACGATTCTCTCCCCAGATTTCTCTTTGGCGGCCCTTTCTCTTACTCCACCAACTTCCAACATTTCCTTCTACCATACCTATACCCACCCTTTGAAATTTTAGGTTATATTTTGTATTTTCCTTAAAATTTCCTCTAGTTTTTGTACTTTAATTTGAGAATGCTCATTGCAATTTTGAAAATTTAGTCTTTGGTTAGCAAAGAGATCAAAATTCTGAATTTGAATTTTTACTTAATAATTTTCGATTTTAAATCCTATCTCATTTAAAAATTGGCATGTAACAAATCCACGTCACCATTTAACAGCCTAGTCAACAATCACATCATATACAATTTATGTGCAATATGTTATGATTTTTTTGTTTTTGTTTTTCTAATTTGGAAATTAATTTTTTTTTTCTTTATGAAATATTTTTGTAATCTTCATTCAAATCAAATAAGTCTAACAAATATGACCTTGAGTTAACAGAAAATCGGAAATGATGGTAAAATATTCAATAATATACCACTTATGCTGGAGTAGTATTCTGTGTATTTTCTTAGCAACGTTGGTTAAATCAAGAGATAAAAATTTAGATTGAAATTAAAGTTGTATATAAACAAAGAATGACAGAGAAAAATGATGGTGATATGACCAAGAGATAGATCATGGCAAAAAAAAAAAAAAAAAAAAAAAAGTCTTTTAGAATAGTCAAGAGAAATGTTTGATTTGAAAGGAAAAAAAAAAAAAAAAAAAAAAGGAAACAACAACTGAAACAAAATCATTATCAACTTCAATATTACAACTTGGAATAGGTAATCAGCTTGATGCATTTTTGGGAATCATAATAATGCAAATTATATTTACTAGGCATAGTATAAAATTAATTTGTGGTTGGGAGTTTTTTTTTTTTTTTTTTTTAAAAAAAAAAACAATTGATATACAAGCAATCAAACAAAATTTAATTACTTGATTGTGTAGTCTAATGACAATTAGATATCAAAACTGATTGTCTAATATAAAAAGAGATCAATTTTGGCCACTTTAACTGATTAAAATAATATATTATTATTAAAATAATAATAATAAAGGAGAACCTGTCGTCGCCGTCGTTGCGTCCATCGCCGGCAAGGGAACGGAGGGGAAAGGAGAGAGAAAGAAAGGGAAAGAAAGGGGAAGGGGGAGAAAGGGGGTTCGGGTGGGTGGGTGGGTGGGGGAGAAAGAGTTTTTTTTTTGGGCAACAAGAAATATGGCTAAAAATAAATAGGTGACTTGAAATATAGCTACAAACGTTTAAAAATTAAATAGATGGCTAAACGATTTAATGGTCAATAAATCCATATTTGTAAAAGACAAATATGCCCCCAACAAACTGTCTAACGTATTCTTAACGTTTAAAATCAAAACCAGAGTTTAGGAGAGATAAAATATACCCCTAAAAAAAGTTGGAGACATTTTAGGAAGTTTGAAAAATAAAAAATCCAAGAAACAAAACTAGTTTGAAAAACAAAACTAGTAGTAGGTGTTACTACAGAAAAAATTTGCACCCCAGAAAAGGTTGCTACCCGGAAAAAAGGTTTCAACCTCCCTCAGTAGAGAGAAATACCTTCAGGATGCATTGATTGGAAAAAAATGTCCTCTCAATCCGAAGACATACTACCTGCACCCAAGAACATCAGCGATTAAAAACCCAAAAAAATAAGAACACCAGCAACCCGGAAGACATACTAATTTTCCCCCAAAAATGAATAAGCTAAAAAGAAGATACCGCCCACCCTCACCACCAGAATGTATAATTGCAATTAAATACTGCAAAACACATCTCTGTCCTCGGAAATGACGTAAACGACGTCTGTAAATAACCGTAAATACAAGGGGTAAAAACGTCATGTCACCGCCCACCCTCACCACCGGAATAGCCTTCATGCAGCAGCCCACCCGTCCATCTTCTTCCTCCAAAAGTAGAAACCCTTGAGAGCATTCCACACCCCCGAACTCTCCATTCCACACCATTTCCCACCGCCAAACAGAGTGAATATCACTACCTACCTCTCACACCACGCCGACGAACCATCTCCGCCGTGCCAACAATCTTCAGTCGCCGCGTCGACAACCATCTCTTGCATGCTCGGTCGTTTCTCCCCCTACGCGACGACTGTACCAAAAAAATTGAAATAGGTAACGGTTTCGTTTCCCTCCCCTTATATTTGCAACAAACAGATACTAAAATCCCTAGATTTTAGGGATTTAGTTTACTCCCTTTGAAACTGTCCCCACGGGGTGTATACCAGTATTGACACTCGGGATGTCAACGACTACACAGCACCCCTGTATGTACCGTTTTGAAATTCGTTCACCATCCAAAACACATCTCTGTCCTCGGAAATGACGTAAACGGCGTCTGTAAATAACCGTAAATACAAGGGGTAAAAACGTCATGTCACCGTCCACCCTCACCACCAGAATAGCCTTCATGCAGCAGCCCACTCATCCATCTTCTTCCTCCAAAAGTAGAAACCCTTGTGAGCATTCTATACCATTTGAGAGCATTCCACACCCCCGAACCCTCTATTCCACACCATTTCCCACCGCCAAACAAAGTGAATAACACTACCTACCTCTCATACCACGCCGACGAACCATCTCCGTCGTGCCAACGACCTTCATCCATCGCGTCGACAACCATCCCTTGCATGCTCGGTCGTTTCTCCCCCTATGCGACGACTGTACCAAAAAAAATTGAAATAGGTAACGGTTTGGTTTCCCTTCCCTTATATTTGCAACAAACAGATACTAAAATCCCGAAATTTTAGGGATTAGTTTACTCCCTTTGAAACTGTCCCCACGGGGTGTATACCAGTATTGACACTCGGGATGTCAACGACTACACAACACCCCCTGTATGTACCGTTTTGAAATTCGTTGACCATCCAAAACACATCTCTGTCGTCGAAAATGACGTAAACGGCGTCTGTAAATAACCGTAAATACAAGGGTAAAAACGTCCAAAATAATCCAGTAAACAGTTCCCTAAAATGTCGGTAGCCATGCCTGCAAAATCCAAACTTCCGTAGCAAAAAATCAAGAATGCTTTTTTTTTTGTAGCCATTTAGCACAATTCCCTTTTTTTTTTAACTTATTATTATTATTTTAATATATTATTATTTTAATTAAAATTTAATATTTTAATATTTTAAAATATGTCACGTCAGCACAGTTACCGCCACGTCATCACCGTTAAAAAAATTAACGGTCCAGGGACTCAATAAAAGCATATTTTAAACACTGGGGACTTGATTGTTCAATTTTCAAACCTAAGGACCTATTGAAAACGACCCTGAAACACGAGGGACCAAAACGATATTTTACCCAATAATTTAAATGCATTCATAAAATTGACATGAATATAAAATTTTTTTGTTAATTAATTACTAAAATATATCACTTTATTTTTAATTATATAATTAATATTGTAATATATCACTTATTTTAAACAAGTCAAATAAACCTATTAATTCACTCTTCTAAAAAATTAAAAAAAAGTTTAAAAAAAAAAACTATTAACTCACTCTTTCATCCAACTCCCACCTTGATAGGCTTTTTGTTTTTTTTTATTATTATTATTATTATTATTTCTTATTCTTTCTTTCTTTTTTAAGTGTAATGTTTATTTAAGTTTCTTAACTTTTTTTTTTTTTTTTTTGACAACAATTTAAGTTTCTTAACTAATAGAATTGTTGGGTGGAAAATATGAAAAGTTTGGATATTAAAAGTTTTCTCAATTTATTTCTAAATATTAAATCTAAATTGTATGACTTTACATTTAATAATTAATATTAGAATTTCAAAAGCTTTGGAATTAATAGTGCTGCAACCTTCTTCAATTCTCACCACTACATAAGTAGCTATGTCCTCACATGTTTTAACCTAAAAACTTATGTCTTTTTTAGACTCTTGGTTTGTTTTCCTTTCTCTCTCAACTCCTTTTGGCCAAAGTTTTTTATTTTTATTTTTATTTTATTTTGTAAAGGTAGAGTATATAATAGATATCACCTTTTAAATAAACAAAAATTTGTGTCTTCCTCCAATAAAACTGATTTTTTTCCCTAAAGTATAAGATATTAACATGAAAAAACTAAATATTTGAATATGAAATATATATATATATATATATATATATATATATATCTTACTTCTTACTATCTTAAAAGTGGCTTAGAAAAAAAATCATTTTTGGACAATTTTGTCCAAACTCTTATAAGATAATTCCATATTTACCCCTCTCAATCTCTTCCTCTTCCTACCACCCCTCATTAAGTTTCTTTCTCTTCTCATTCATTTTCCCTTCTCCCACGTGAAATGGATGAAATATGAAAAGCCACTAAGAAATATGAAAAGTTTTGCTTCTTAATTATATGAATTAATTCTAAAATTAAAGTTCTTACATTTAATTAGGTTTTTTTAAAAAAACATTTAATTAGGTTTAATCTAATGGTGTAATATGAAAAGCATTGGAATTTCAAAAGTTTTGCAACTTCTCTAATTCATACAACTATAAAATGGTTTTCTTTGATTCACTCCTTACACCAAATTGAGTCTTATGATCTCTTTTACATATTTACATATTGTACTATGTACTATATGCATACTCTTTTTAGAATAAAAGAATTGTATAAATAGAACCTACGAAGAGGAGCTATTGAAGCAAAGAAGTTCGCCTAATAAGGAAGTTCACACATTCACATGTCAAAGTTGTCATCCTCTTGCACCTTGAGTCTTGGTGTGCAATTTTATTATCATCTCTCTTCATATGTGAAAAATTGGGAATTATTATGTATTGTGATAGTTTGTTGATTTCATGCACTTTAGTTTGGATTTCGATAATTTTTTTTTTTTTTTTTTTTGAGAAAGATTTCGATAAAATTTATTATCTTATCATAGTAGAGAAACAAAAGAGAAACTATCAAATTCAACCAAAATTAGATGTTGATTATTTGAATAGATCATCGTCAAACCTTCACGAATGACACGCATCTCCAATACTTTAGTTGTCTTTATTTTTGTCTTCCTCAATTCATTATTTTTAAGATTTATAAATTGTGTGATAAAACTATAACATTTTAATACTTTGAGGGTGTTGAGTGATGTTGTTTAGATTGTGGATAATGGTTAGAAGTTTTTATTTTTTTTCCCTTTCTTTTCAATTTATATATGTGCTATTTACATCAATAATCAATTAACTCAAGTTATTTCTCAAATAATAATAATAATAATAGTTAATGACTTAAATTAATTGATCAACCATTCTACAATTGTTACATCATTTTCTCAAGTCATTGAAATGATTTTACTCTTTATTATTTTTTGTAATTGGTTTATTCTTTAATTTAAAGCTAGACTATTTAATATTTTTTCATTTTCCATTTTAATATACATTCACATTAATAATCAATTAACTTAGCAGATACTCATTTCTCTACGGCTATTATTCTATTTTTGTCAAGCCACTAAAACAAATTTTTCTTTAATTTAAAACCACAAAAATGTCTTTTAAAAAAAAAAAAATCAACCATTATTACACTATTTTCACCCAGCCACTAAAACGTTTTTTTTTTCTTTAATTTTAAGATATATCTTATTTACATTAATTAATAATCAATAATTTTAAAATAATTTCTACACTCCCTACTCGCTTATAGGGGCCTAATCTTTTTTTTTTTTTAAATGAATTCATGAAATTTGTGTTTTTGGAGATGATAAGAAATGCAATTCAACCATAAACATCTTGGTCATTAGAACGAGCTTTATTTCAGTTGAGCTATGCTCATGTTGGCACTTTTCCAAAATAATTAGAGTTTCAAAGAAAGTGTTACTCATAAAATTTTTGTTAAAATAAATACCAAAATATGAAAGGATAGAGAACTTAGGTATTAAAACACACGGGCATGAATGAAGACATACTCATTTATTATAATAACATTTTATTTGACCATTCAATTTTATTATCTTTAATATAGTTGTTTATTGATTGGTTAAATTACAAATTTTGTTCTTTATGGTTTGGAAAAAGTTAGAAGTTGGTCTCTATAGTTTTAAAAAGTTAGAATTTCATTCACATGATTTGATAAAAACTAAAAAATACTTCCTATTGTACATAGTACCATGACAGTTAGCAATCCATGTGTTAATAAGGTGGTTTTGAGTAGTAGGAAACTCAATCTATTAATGTCTCCTAATAGTAGCAGGAATTGTTTATAAAGTTTTATCAAATGATAATTTCATCTTTAAAAACCATACAAATTGAATTCTAATTTTCTCCAAACCATAAAAATCAAATTTGTAATTTAACCTTATTAATTTAAGATTATTATTGATTTCAACTGTTAACAAGTAAATTTAAATTCACACGTGCAACGCACGTTGATATTTTCTAGTATATATCAAAAGGTCTAATATAGAACAAATATATTGTTAAGTTAAATCATATAATAATACATAATTTCACAATTATTTTACTATATTTACTTTTTAATTAGAAAAATCAGGTGCATTGCACGTTAAAAAAAAAAAAAATCTAGTACCATAAAAGGAAAAAAAAAAAGTAAAAAGGAGTTATATATAAAAATCGATGGACTATATATTTTAGTAGTTTTGTTTCTTCCCAAACTAGGGATTAAAGTAAAGCATTATGATCTTCTTTGACTAATAAGAAGTTTGAGTCCCACCTCTTGATTCAACTCCAAAATTATAATAATAGAAATTAGAAGAAAATATGATTACTTTGAAAGAAAAAAAAAACCTTTGTGGACACATTAATTTTTTAGAAAACAATAATTAACATTCAATATACATTCATTGTATGACTAATGAGTTTAAGATTCCTTGGGGATCGTCAATCTTCTCAATCGTGATTCGAATGATCTCATGGAAGTCTCGATCTTGATCGAAGAAGCTGAAGAGTTGGTGTCGTCGGTTGAGGTCGCTTTGTTCGCTAAATGTTCAAGATCGAGCAATGTTTTGGCGCATAAATCTTGCGCATGGTTCTATTGTTTTTTGTTTTTTGTTTTTTTGTTTTTTGAATTTTTTTGTTGCCTGAAACGGAAAATGTGGAAAGGGATGAGAGTTTCCCTTTATGGTTCTCCTCAATTTCAGAGGATGGGTGTATCTAACTTTTTTTAGTGTTAGTGAGATTTTATTTATTTAAAAAAATGAGTTTACTAAAAATTCTAAGGATAATAATGATATACATTTTTTTTTTTTGAGGAAAGATAATAATGACATACTTTTATTCCAAAGATGTTTGATAAATAAATGAAAAAAATTGGGTAGAAAAAAGTTGAACTTAAGTTTCAATTATACTCTCAAACTTTGAAAAGTTTCATCTTAATCCTTGAAGATTGAAGTTTGTTTCAAAACGACTCTTGTTGATGGTCGATTTTGGCCAGAGGATCTCACCTGACCTTCACGTGCCACCAACGGTAAATTTGTAGTTGAGGGGGGAAGACGTGGCCTGCAAGACAGTAAACCTGCACACCGGTGTGGTGCTCGCCACACCGGCTCCGATGCTTAAGTC
The DNA here is from genome assembly GCA_036850905.1 of Luffa acutangula. Classification (NCBI taxonomy): domain Eukaryota; kingdom Viridiplantae; phylum Streptophyta; class Magnoliopsida; order Cucurbitales; family Cucurbitaceae; genus Luffa; species Luffa acutangula. Next base: position 45,536,320 of record CM072097.1, on the reverse strand, counting down.
AGCAAACAGAACGGTAGGGCGTGGAAAAGCAAGAGCAAGAGGAGAAAGCAGAGAATAGAAAGTAGAGTTTAGGGATAGAATTCGGGATCCCCCCTTCAGTGGCGAAGAGGGATATAAATACTTGCTCATCCTCCTAGGGTTTTTAGGAATTCGGAGGTGTTTTAGGTCAAACCAGGCAAAACCGAGGCGGCCAAAGGCGGTGGGGACCAAACGGCATCGAACGGACTCGGCCCGCACAACCGGGCCGAATGATCGGCCTCGGCCAGGCCGAGGCCGACCATATGGGTCGGGCCACGTTGGCCCGACCCTTTGGCCCGGTCTTCCTTTGGGTCGGTCTTTTGGTCCTACCTCTGCCCGTTTGTCCTCGTCAGCTCCTTGTGTGGTCCAAAATCACCTATAACATTAAGCCCCCACTCTTGAATTGGGATTCAGGTGCGACTTTAGTGCTATCGGCTGAGCTCCTTAAGCCTGATTTAAGAGTATAACTCTCCTTCCATGCCGACTTATGTATGATTCCTTGTTATCCTGCAAGATAGGACAAACTGGACAAAGTAGACACTCCCTGAAAAGGGGTTAGGTGAAATGGAAATGAGAAAAGTTGAGAGATTACAACAATGGCTCTGGTCGGCCTCGGGAAGAGGCCGAGCACAACAATCTCCCCCTTTAGCTTATCTGGTCGGCCTCGGCCTCGGGAAGAGGCAGAGCACAGCAGTTTCGCGTTTTAGCTTGTCTGGTCAGCCTCGGCCTCGGGAAGAGGCCGAGCACAGCAGCTTCCCATTTTGGGTTATCTGGTCGGCCTTGGGAAAAGGCCGAGCACAGCAGCTAGACCCCTGTACTTGGTCACTCGGAACGCTTCATTCCAGATCCAGGGCTTATCCACAAGTAAAAAATAGGAGAAGCAAAAGATTTCACAATCCTGCGTTGAAAAGTTAATCTCTGCAAAAGAAGAATGAGGGAAGAGGCTAGGGTCGGCCTCGGCCTCGGACCTCTGTTAGCTCAAAATCTAGCTCCATGCATTCATACGTTAGTCCTTGTAGGAAAATAATGAGTGGATAAGCTAGAACATGTAACTATTGGTTAGACATGTCAAACTAGTGTGCTTTTTGTTTAATAGGGAGTGCATATCCCCTTTGTAGCCCCCAATCTTAAGTAAAGCTTCATTAAAACATAAAGTATAAAATAGGGGAATACCTTTAAAGTTCGTGCTCGGCCTCGGCAATAGGTGCTCGGCCTTGGCAAGAGGTGCTCGGTCCCGGCTCCTGCAGGGCGAGCTTGACTTAGATGAAGTGTATGGACTCATGCCCGGTGAGGTGAGGTAGACTCGTTGGTCCAGGCTCACATGGTCTCACTTTGGATGAGGCGAGGTAGACTTCGGCAGTCCAGGCTCGCCTGATGTAAAGATGCTCAGGCCAGAGGAGGTGAGGTAGACTCGTCGGTCCAGGCTCACATGGTCTCACTCTGGATGAGGCGAGGTAGACTTCGGCAGTCCAGGCTCGCCCGGTGTAAAGATGCTCAGGCCAGAGGAGGTGAGGTAGACTCGTCGGTCCAGGCTCACATGGTCTCACTCTGGATGAGGCGAGGTAGACTTCGGTAGTCCAGACTCGCATGCAGGCGTGGGTGCTAAGCTGAAGAGCTTAGGCTCGCAAGGTAGGCGTGGGCACCATAGGCTCCCTGAAGCGTGGGCTCTATGGGTTCGCATGTAGGCGTGGGCACTATAGGCTCGCTGAAGCGGGGGCGCTATAGGCTCGCATGTAGGCGTGGGCACTATAGGCTCGCATGAAGCGTGGGCACTATAGGCTCGCATGTAGGCGTGGGCACTATAGGCTCGCTGAAGCGTGGGCACTATAGGCTCACATGTATGAGCGTGGGCACTATAGGCTCGCATGAAGCGTGGGCTCTATAGGCTCGCATGTATGAGCGTGGGCACTATAGGCTCGCATGTATGAGCGTGGGCTCTATAGGCTCTTGCATGTGTTCGATCTCGCTTGAAATAAGAGAATTGTTCTCAGTCACAACCATGGTCATGGTCGGCCTCGGCCTCAGGTCGGCCTCGGTCTTGGCCTCGATCATATCTGGGGTCGGCCTCGGCCTCAGCCATATCTAGGGTTGGCTTAGGCCTTAGCCTCGAACAATCTGTTGTCTCTCGTATCTGGTTCCTTCGCTTCGATCTGGATCTTGTCTTCTGTTCGACTGCATTGACAATCTGATTTGTCTTGATTATGTGATCTTTGGGTCACTTTTGAGGTATTGGATATTCGGCTTCGGCTTTGGCCTAGGGTTGGCCTCGGCCTCGGGATGACCATAGCTGTGGGTCGCCCTCGGCCTCGGCCAAAGGATGACCGTAGCTTAGAGTTGGCTTTGGCCTAGGGTCGGCCTCGGCCTCGGGATGACCATAGCTGTGGGTTGGTCTCGGCCTCGGCCAAAGGATGACCGTAGCTTAGAGTTGGCTTTGGCCTAGGGTCGGCCTCGGCCTTGGGATGACCATAGCTGTGGGTCGGCCTCGGCCTCGGCCAAAGGATGACCGTAGTTCAGGATGACGACATTCTTTTCCTGGTGTCTTCAATCTTGTCAAAGTCTCTGTTTGTTGTTGATTTGTCCTCCAAAGGGGGTTCTGATCTCTTGTGGGGTTTCCTCCTAATCGGTCTGGATGAACACCTTCAGTTGGCCTCGGCATGGTTCGTCTGGTAGTCGCTGTTTGGCTTGAAGTCATTTAGCTTCTGCAGGTCTCCTTGATGATTTTCGAGTTCTTTTTGGGTGTCCAGAAGCTCGGTCGTCATAGGGAGATCATCTTTTCTGGCCTCGGCCTCGGCCAATTTAGCCTCGGCCTCGGCTGCGCTGGTCACGGGCTTGGCAGCCCTGGCTTCCGCTTCGACAGTTTTGGCACTTCTGCGTTTATCCTCGATCAGATTCCTCTGGTCTATCTTGGTATGACCGTAGCTTGGTGTTGAAACTGTGTGGTCATGACCCTTTAGCATGCTTGGTTCTGGGCTCCTCGGAATTATGTGATCTGTAGGTTTGAGCCCCCTGATCTTATTGGTCATGCTGTCAGTCTTCTCGTGACCTCCACTGGTGGCGGTCACCATCCGAATTATCTGCGTTTGTGTCCTGGTCTTTCTTCTCCATCCCCTTACTCATGGAATGATCGATGTGCAGATTTGGCAAGCTTTCTTCCCCACAGATGGCGCCAACTGTTGATGGTCGATTTTGGCCAGAGGATCTCACCTGACCTTCACGTGCCACCAACGGTAAATTTGTAGTTGAGGGGGGAAGACGTGGCCTGCAAAACAGTAAACCTGCACACCGGTGTGGTGCTCGCCACACCGGCTCCGATGCTTAAGTCAGCAAACAGAACGGTAGGGCGTGGAAAAGCAAGAGCAAGAGGAGAAAGCAGAGAATAGAAAGTAGAGTTTAGGGATAGAATTCGGGATCCCCTCTTCAGTGGCGAAGAGGGATATAAATACCTGCTCATCCTCCTAGGGTTTTTAGGAATTCGGAGGTGTTTTAGGTCAAACCAGGCGAAACCGAGGCGGCCAAAGGCGGTGGGGACCAAACGGCATCAAACGGACTTGGCCCGCGCAACCGGGCCGAATGGTCGGCCTCGGCCTTTTGCCGAGGCCGACCATATGGGTCGGGCCACGTTGGCCCGACCCTTTGGCCCGGTCTTCCTCTGGGTCGGTCTTTTGGTCCTACCTCTGCCCGTTTGTCCTCGTCAGCTCCTTGTGTGGTCCAAAATCACCTATAACAACTCTTATAGGCAAACCATTAAATTCATGGATAGAAAATTACGTGCTTGATGAATACATACATGGAAAAAAATAATAATAAAGACACAAACAAACACGCCATTTTTTCGTTAATGAATCTAATGATAAAAACCTTCAAATATCATTTTGAAACAAACCTCAAATTTCAAAAATTAAAATGAACCGTTTCAAAGTTTGGAATATAATTAAAATCAACCTCATAATTTATGAGTATTTTTTTATAATTTAGCGACAATGGAAAGAACAATACCCAAATTGGTAATTTAACATGTGTTAAGCCGATAGCCAAGATGTTTTAAGTTTTTTTTTTTTTTTTTAAAAAAGATGTTTAATGACGAAAACACCCTCGCCATTCGTGTCGAAAAGAGCTCCCAAACCTTTCAAGTGGGAGGCTAAATACGTAAACAAAACAATACTTTAGAAATTTTGCAGAAAAATTTCCTGGTTGTCTTTAAGTCTCATTCAGAATTTCACCTTCTTCCTCAGATTTCTTTTTTATTTTTTGTTTGCATAAATAATGTGTTTGTTTCCCGAGAAAATGAAGGAAACTGAGAGAAAAAGAAGCCTGCGATCTTATATTTCAACTGCGATGAGAATGAGAACACTACAGGTAAAGTCTTTGCTGTTCTTTTTTTTTTCTTCTGTTTCTGATTTGCAGTTTCCTTTTTTTTTTAATATTTCTTTTAATTTTATTGGCTGAATTCTGTTCTGTTTATTTATTATTGTTTTCTTAATTAATTGTTTATTTGGAATCATGTTAAATTCAGATGTGAACATCCATTTTAGCCATCAAAATTGCCAAAAAAAAAAAAAAGTTTTTTTTAATAAAAAATTTGGATCCAATCAAAATATACTTTTTTTTTTCTTTGATTGGGTTTGAATCTCTATAGTTTGAAACTTTTAATTGAACACACAAAAAAAAAAAAAAAAAAAAAACAGTTGTCGATTTACTATTTAGTTTTGGTCTATATTAGGGTTTAAAATTGTCAAAAAATAAATTCTTGAATTATTTTTAAAATTTTATTTTCCAAATGTCATATTTATTATCTGTGCTTTGAATATTGCCTACGTAGTGTCTAATTCTAAATTTTTTTAATTACATTCTCATTTTGAATTATAATTCTAAATTAAGTTTATTTAATTTTTTCAGAGATAGATCTGGGAACTTTAACCAGAAGAGGCAAATTTTTACCTTCAAACGTTTATAAGTAAAATCTTTCAATTTTGATTTTTTTTTTTAATTCAACGACATATAGGGTGAGAAAATTCAAATATACATCAATCCGTTGAGACACTTTAAAATTTAAAATAGATTTTATTTATCATATTGAGATTGAAAATTCAAAATTTTGCTTATCCCACATTATTTAAAAAAACAAAACAATATTCGAGTTACAAACTAAGTTTATAATTAATTAAATACTATTTGAATTAAAAATCAAAATGTCTCTATACGTTAAACAAAGGAGGATTAAAATAATCTACGTTGTTAAAATCAAAGACTAAAAAAATAGTTAAAACGAAAAGGAGATGTGGAGAGTTTTGGATCCTTGTTAGAAAAAGAATCACGAACGTCCGTACAAACCACGTGGCGGCAGATGAATAAAAGACTAAATTACAAAAAAAGCTCCTAAACTAAGGGGTTTATTTCAAAAATGCCTCTCAACTTTGAAAAATTTCAAAAATACTTCTGAACTTTAAAAAAAGTTTCAAAAATTCCTTTATTGTTAATTTTTTTTTATGAAACCATTAAAAATTTCAGTTTCATTAATAATCTTTAACTTTCAAAAGATTTTAAAAAACAACCTTATTAGAAAATGCTCATTCTTTTTTTTCTTCTCTCGCCGTAAATTCTTCCTCTATGAAAATTAATGAGAAACTTTATCTATTTTTCATGTATTCATACACTAGTAGTTTTTTTTTTTCTTCCAACACATCAACCCAAGAGCTTAACTAGATTTTCGAAAATAGTATTGTTGAAACATTTTTAACGGTTTCCATCCAAAAATTAACTGCAAGAGTATTTTTAAAACGTTTGGTAAAGTTTGGAAGTATTTTTGAAACTTTTTAAAGTTTAAGGATATTTTTGAAACAAACCCCATGGTTTAGGGATAATTTTTATAATTTAGCGTAAATAAAAAAGGGGAGGGTTAAAGAAAACGCTCCAGTGGGGTGGTGGAAGTCACGTGCCGGGTGTCGGGATTTCAATTCTGAAAGGAGTGACGTGTTCGAATCGCGAGGGGTTTCTTAATGGAGTGTTTTAACCTTTGTGGCTATCAATGAAAAACCTAAAAATGAAGGTGGGGCTCTAAATCTGGTCCGCCCTGGTTTTGAACGGCTCAGATTCTTCCTTCTAGATTCATCCTTTATTTATAGAGAGAGAAGAACAGAGAGAGAGCGCGCTCTGGGGGAATAATCAACCTTCGTAGTTGTGGATTTCTCTGAGCGGAAGAGGATTATTAGCAAAAGGGGGTTTTGGATTTGGATTTGGATTTGAATTTGTTTTTGCTTTTGATTTTCATCGGTTTTCTCTCAGTTTCGGAACGGTTTCAAGTGGTTTCTGGGATCTGTTGAGGACAGTCGTTGCTGGTGGCCATGGCGGAGCATCACGAGCACGAGCACGAGCACGAGGAGCCCAAAGGTGAGTCGTTGATTGACAAGATTACGGAGAAGATTCACGCTCATGATTCCTCTTCTTCCGATTCCGAGGATGACAAGGGCAGCGCTTCTGCTTCTATCAAATCTAAGATTTATCGCCTCTTCGGCAGGGAAAAGCCCGTCCACAAGGTTTTCGGTGGGGGGAAACGTAAGTGATTTTTTCGATTTGAGTGTCTGGTTTTGATTTGTTTACTTCTGACTGGGTTTACTGTTTGAGGAAATGGTTGAATGTTGAATCTGGATGATCTCTGGCTTTTTTCTTTTCATGTTGAAATTCTTTGCTTCTGGGAGAGGTTGTATAGCGACTGAAGTGGATCGGGTATTATCTCACATACAGTTCCTCTTTTGAGGAACTTTTAGTTGAGTTTCGTAGATCTAGATCTATTTCCAATTCCAGCTTATGCTTATAAGTCAATCCTGTTTCATCTTCCAATAGTTAGTCTACGATCCTCTATGACCTTTCGAATTTTCAATTACGCGGTGCAAGTTATCATCTTGTGCTATAAACTTCAAACTAGTGTCGATTATTCCTCATCCTGTTTCATTATAGCTTGAATTTCACTCTGGGTATTGAACATTTTCATTGATGTATTTAATGATCATTGTTTTCCCTCTGCTGTTTCCATTTCCTTTCTACAGCGGCTGATATCTTCCTGTGGAGAAACAAAAAGGTCTCCGGTGGAGTTCTAGGAGGAGCAACAGTCGCATGGATTTTGTTTGAGTTGCTTGAGTATCACTTTTTGACCTTGATTTGCCACATTTTGATGGCTGCTCTGACAGTAGTGTTCTTGTGGTCTAATGCTTCTTTCTTCATTAACAAGTAGGTTTTCTAGCTTGGCATTCAATTCGTATTTTGAATGTTCGTTTAGCTTTGTATGGCTGACACTTTTTCTGTACAGGTCTCTGCCACATATTCCTCAAGTTCACATTCCAGAGGAGCCAGTTAAAGAGGTTGCCACTGCTTTGAGAGTGGAGATCAACAGGGCCATTGCTGTCTTGAGAGACATTGCATCAGGAAGGGATCTGAAGTGCTTTCTTTATGTATGTTGACTTTTACCTCTTGGAATTTGATACATGATTTAGTTCTGAATTTAGCTTTGAAGTTAGTGTTTCTAGTTCTAAGAAGTCATGCTTATTTAGAGAACTCATACTCTCGTAATTTTGTTTGTTAGGCAATTGCTGGTTTGTGGGTTCTGTCCATAGTGGGAAGTTGGTTCAACTTCCTAACCTTGCTATATATTGGTGAGAAATTTGTTGATTGTGAATGCCCATTAGTCTTGTCCTCTCAACTCTTGCATTTTAGTGACTTTTGTTTTGTTATCAAATCAATGTTCAACAGGAGTTATTTTGCTCTTCACTGTGCCTGTGTTCTACGAGAAATACGACGATAAGGTCGACTCCTTCGCAGAGAAGGCAATAGCAGAGATCAAGAAGCAGTATGTAGTATTTGATGCAAAGGTGCTTTCTAAAATCCCAAGAGGACCACTGAAGGACAAAAAGATTGCTTGAGCAGATAGATGGCTGACTCTTGTGGTAGCAGTCCTGTTTTTATCAAAATATGCATTTGGTAGGCTTTTTGTCATTGGCGTTCTGAAGTTTTCATCCATGAAAGAATCTGTTTTTTACTTGTGTTCTCATCAGTGGGGTTAGCAATGTGGATTAATTTGTGGATTTCTGATAATACGGATGATTTTGCTACAATTTTATGGCTCTCTTTTACATGTTAAGCCTTAGTGAAGCACAAACATTAGACATGTTATATTCAATTTGATAGGTTTCTTCATGTATAAAGTGAGTGTTTCTTACAGTTGGTCTTATTATTCTTCTGGTTGGTATTTTTTTTTTTCCCTTTTTCTCCACGCAAGTGATTTGATGTGCAGGTGTTAAGAATGTGGCTACCACCTACCACACACATCGTGATTCTTGTGAGAGATCTGCTCATGGATTTTGATAATTTTATATCCGGCCAAGTTTTGTTCTTTTATTATTCTTTTGTTTAATTTTCTTTTTTAAGACATAAATGTGTGATAATTCCTTTGATTTTAATTTCTAGTTATTGGGATATATTTTTCTGATAGTGTCGGATTTTTATCGTCCTATGCTTTTCAAATTTTGTATCATAAGTGTTTTTGTAAATTGAAAAGGAGGGAAAAAAGTTCAAGTCGGGAAATGACTTAAGGGTAAAAATGGGAGATTGAATTGCACAAAAATAGGTTAAAAATAACGGTTGGTCATTTTTTATTAAAAAATTCGGTTTGGCCATTTTTCAAAATTACACTATAATTTTGGCAATTTTTAAGGATTTCTGTTTTGGTTTTAATATCCAACTAATTAAGATGACTTTCGTTAGTACTAAATAGTTTATTTCCAACTGCTGAAGTTTTTTTTTTTTTTTTTTTTTTTTTTTTTTTTTTTTTTTTTGTTGAAAATAACTGCTGAAGTTTTCTTGCATCATCAATAAAGTGAACATTAATTTGCATATAAAAAGTCCAGCATAATAATAATAAAGAAACATCACATCTATGTAAAACTTATAAGTTGAAATGTTTGACTTTAGCTTTATTCTGTCTATTCATACATGTAAGTAATTAAACTCGTCCACACAAATAAATTCTTCATGGGTGGTTTACCAAAACATCATTTGTACTTCAGTCTTCGACAACCTTCTTTGCTTTGTAAAATTGCATATTTCCTGTGAAAAATGTCAATTCGAGCATAATTCAACTGGTTAAAATATTTACTTTTTAATCAAGAGTTGAAAATTTCTCCCTGTAAAAAGAATGACTACCCTCAAATTTTCATCTATGGTGTCTTAAGTTTTAAGTAAAAAAAAATTAAATATTCACTTATTAATCTATTAAGTAATTGAAAATTTCCATTACTTCTTGATTAAGTAGTTGACTTTTTTCGTCTTTTTAGAAAAAAAAAAAAAGTAGTTTATTTTTAATTTGGCAAGAACTAGGTTCTACATATATATTTTATAAAAAAAAGAAAATCAATACCTTTCATTAATCACAATCACAATTCAAAATACATTTACAATAAACAGAGTGCTCATAGACAACAACCATTGTGAAAATTTGTACTGGGTCCTCACCCCTGAACCTCTTTCTCCCTTTGTATCTTGTTTCCTCCCAATAACGGTTGATCCATTCACAACGATGTGTCCAATTTGCAACTTATAAAAACATTCAATCACATATAGAAGTGAGATATGTGTTTAATGAAATTGTTTCATTAGATGTCTTTCTCTACCTTTACGAAAATCATAAAGAAGATGTTTCAATCACATTTAGGACCCGTTTGGAATACCTTTTAGTTTAAATATTTTTCAAGTATGCATTTTTTTTTAAAAAAAAAAACATTTTATATAAAAACCGTTTAGAATTTAAACACTCATATGTTTGGTTACCTTTTTTTCACAAGTGTTTTTAATTTATACACAACTTAAAAACTCTTTTTAAAAAATTTGGTCTCATGTGTTTCTCTCAAAATAGTTTATTTTACAATCTTATATTTCAACAAGTCATTTTTAGTGATCGTCAAACACTATAATTTTTTTCAAAATGATTTTTTTTTTCAAAATTAAACACTCGACAAGTTAAACCAAACATACCTTAGTATTAGAGTCAAATCACTTAATATCCCATATTACTTGTTGAGTATTTACAAGTATAGTAAAATAGCCCTAATTTTCTAGTCTTTTAGTAGCATTGAATTATCTTTCTCTAATCGTTTTGCTATCAAATAATAATAATAATAATAATTCTTAGTTCCTTATCATCCACAAGAATATTATAGCATATAACATTGTTAAAAATTCAAGCAAACATAAAGTATTTTTAAATATTTGTCCCTGATATGAAGTTAACTTTAATGAAAGTATTCATTCGCACACTTGAGTGAGAGCTCTAAATTGTATCCATGCAATTTTCACACTCCTATGTAAAATTATCAAATGGTTCACAAACATTCGATTTGCTGAGTGAAATATTTTAAAGAAAAACATATTGCATGTATTTTAATTTGTTTACTACACTTAAATCAAGATTGGTATTTATTTTTAAGTTGAGTAATAAAATACCAAACATATATAAACCGTGACACTATATTAAAAAACCGATGGTGCATTATTATTCCGTAGCTAGATTAGATGAGGAAAATTTATAAGAAAATAAAATTAAATACTAACGATTATTATTCACCAACAAAGAGTCAGGATGGCCGAGTGGTCTAAGGCGCCAGACTCAAGTTCTGGTCCTCGTGAGAGGGCGTGGGTTCAAATCCCACTTCTGACAATTTTTCCTTTTTATTTTTAGTATTTTTTGAAAATCTAATTTAAATCTAATTTTTGCATGTTAGGTTGAAAGTTGAGCGTGTTATTGTTTTTGTCGGCTCCAGTGGGGATTGTGCACTGCTGTCCTCGTTTGTCGTGTAATTCTCTGTCCCTTCGCCAATCGGAATTTGTAACTTCCAATGACTTCAATTCAATTTCGTTTCTTAATTCTTAATGTGTTACCTTTGATTATCTTTACATATAGTTTTCGTTTTTAAACTTATTTCAATCCATCCTTTACTCCATCATGAAATATTAACTGAATTTTTAAAATTAAATAACATTATTATTGTGCAGGTTAAATGACATAATTTGCAAAAAAAAACCAAAATTAAAAAATCAAATGGTTATCAAACGGGCCTTAGTATTTGAAATTTCAATTTTATATCTATTTGATTATTAAATTTTAAAATATGTCTGGTTGATCCTTAAATTTTAATTTTGGGTTTGTTTGGTCTCTGAATTTTAATAGATCCTTAAATTTCAATTTTGTCAACGGGTTCTTGAATTTTCAATTTTGTGTCTCACACGTTTTTTCCCCTGTTCAACATTGTTTTAAATCCACAGATCCATCAAATATGAAATTAAAATTTTTAGATTCTATTAGAAATCTATTAGGAATAAAACAGATTCAGTTATTAATTTGTTATTGGTAACTAATTGTACTTCCCTAAGGCTATTTATATGCCTGCAAGCTTAATGAAGATTTATGCAAGGTTTATTTACTCTCAGTGCTTAATATGGTATCAGATGAGTTCTTAATTTTCTTTTCCTGAGAGTCAACTTTGCGTCAAGATTTCTCAATGGCTGTTATTGATGAGGATAATCCCTCTGATCCTGTTATTAATCCCGCAAATATAGCTTCTTCTTCATCCGCTAATCCCTCTGATCCTGTGAATCCTCCTGCGATCAATCATTCCCTTGTTGATCATTATGTGTTGAGCCCGTATTATCTTCATCATTCGGACAGTACCGGTTTGATTCTTGTCTCCGATTTGTTGACCGAATCTAACTACACGTCTTGGAGAAATGCGATGCTTCTTGGTCTCACTGTCAAGAACAAGGTTTGCTTCGTCGATGGTTCGCTTTCTTGCCCTACTGGAGATTTGAAGAACTCCTGGATTATTTGTAATAGTGTGGTTACGGCTTGGCTTCTCAATTCCTTATCAAAGGAAATTTCTGCGAGTGTTAATTTCACTGACTCCGCAAGGGAGATCTGGCTCGATTTGCAACAACGTTATCAACGGAAGAACCGCCCTCGCATTTTTCAGCTTCGGAAGGAGATTTCCAATCTTGTTCAAGATCAGAAATCTGTCACGGCTTATTTTGCCAAACTGAAGTCTCTATGGAATGAACTTTCATCCTACCGTCCATCTTGCACTTGTGGCAAATGCTCGTGTGGTGGCGTGAAAGAATTGGCCGAATACTTCCAGACAGAACATGTGATGGCTTTTCTTATGGGGCTGAACGATTCTTTTCGCCAGGTTCGTACACAACTTCTTCTTATGGAGCCTGAGCCTTCCATTCAGCGTGCTTTTGCTCTTGTTGTTCAAGAAGTCGAGCAATGTGCCTCTGCCCAGCCTGTTATCTCTGGTGGTCCCTCAGACTCTATCTCTGCTGCTTTGCTAGTCAAGAATTCCTCTAATAATTCTTCTAGCAATCATAGTCGTTCTTCCAATTTGCCTAAGAAGAAAGAAAGACCTCTATGCACACATTGTAACATTCTCGGCCATACAGTGGATCGGTGTTACAAATTACACGGGTATCCCCCTGGATACCGAAATCAAAGGCCTAGAGTAGAAGCTGCATCTGAAGTTCCTGCGCAAGCTTCGAATGATCCTCTCTCTGTTCTTAGTGCTGAGCAGTGCCAAGGGCTTTTCTCCATGTTGCAACAGCATCTCACTAAAGCCAAAGCAGAGACTTCACATGTTGCAGGTATTTGCTCTCCTACCTCAAATACTGGCCTGAGTAATGACATGTGGATTCTTGACTCTGGAGCCTCAACGCATATTTCTTTTCAAAAAGAATTATTTGCTTCTCTTGAACCTGTCACTGGTGTTTCTGTTTCATTACCAAACCACACACGCATATCTGTTGAGTTTGTTGGAGATGTGCATATATCTGCTGATTTGGTTCTACAAAGAGTGATGTTTATTCCCTCTTTTCGTTTCAACTTGATTTCCATCAGTTCTTTGACTTCTAAGCTGCCTTTCATGGTTCAATTTGCTGGACATTCTTGTACAATACAGGACATGTCCTCTATGAAGACGATTGGCAAGGCTAGATTGTGGCAAGGTTTATATCTGTTGTCTGCCGCAGATTGCCAAGACGCCTCTGTTGCTTCTGTTTCTCATACTGTTGAATCTTTGAACAAACTCGTTTCTTGTAAAAATGTTGCTTGTAAGCCTTTTCATGTTTGGCACTCTAGACTTGGGCACCCTTCTTCCAAATGTTTAGAAGCTTTGAAGAATAATGTTTCCATCAAAAAATTTTCATCTACTTGTAATGCTCCTTGTTTAGTTTGCCCTTTGGCCAAGCAACATAGGCTGCCTTTTAATTCAAATAATCATTTGGCTGCTAATCCTTTTGACATCTTACATTGTGATATCTGGGGTCCGTATCCCTCTTTGACACATTCTGGGCACAAGTTTTTTCTCACATTGGTGGATGACCACTCTCGCTACACTTGGGTATATTTGCTCAAGCAAAAGTCTGATGTCTTATTCATTATTCCCCGTTTTCTCAAGCTCGTTGAGACTCAGTACATTGCGTTTGTCAAGATCTTTCGCTCAGACAACGCTCCAGAATTGTCTTTTACAGAATTATTTGAGAATAAGGGAATAATCCATCAGTACTCCTGTGTAACCCGCCCTAAGCAGAATCCCGTGGTTGAACGGAAACACCGGCATCTCCTTAATGTAGCACGAGCCCTGTTCTTTCAGTCACGGCTTCCAATCCAATTCTGGGGTGAATGCGTCTTGACCGCCTGTTATCTCATCAACAGGATTCCTTCTCAAATCCTTCGTTGGCAGACTCCTTTTTTTTCGTTTGAATGGCAAAATGGTTGATTATGATTCCTTGCGTTCTTTTGGATGCCTTTGTTTTGCCTCTATCATTTCAGCAAATCGTTCAAAGTTTCATCCACGGGCAGTTCCTTCAGTGTTCATTGGCTATCCACCAGGAATGAAAGCTTATAAGCTCTATGACATTGAAAATAAAAAGATTTTCATTTCTAGAGATGTCTTGTTTCACGAGGATATCTTTCCATTTCATCAAATTACCTCTCATTCGGAAGCTGTTGAACATTTTCCTGATTTAGTTTTACCTAAATCTTTCGGTTTCTCTGGTGTGCAAGTTTTATCTTCTCGGCCGCTTGCTTCTCCCACCACAGAAAATACTAGGAGTCCTGATGCCGCTGTGATTCCTACATTAGTCACTGATTCCACTAATGTTGGAAGTCCTTCTCATGATTCCAATATTTCTAATGAACCTATTGGAAATCATGACCTCTCACTTGATACTTCTGAGAGCTTGCCGGTCACAGAGGCTATGTCAGACACAGAGCTTAATACTCCAGTTGTTCCATCCACTGAAGCCATAACCTCTGTTCCTCAGGCCGTTTCTCAGACTGTTCCTCAAGTTGTTCGCCGGTCTTCAAGGGCTGTTAAAACGCCCTCCTATTTGCAAGACTATCACTGTAGTCTTTTGCATCATAAGTCTATGAAAGTTACTCACACAAGGTTTCCTCTAAGTTCAACTTTGTCCTATGACCGGTTATCTCCCCAGTTCAAACATTTTATTTTGAACATTTCGGTTGATTACGAGCCTCAGTTCTATCATCAGGCAGTTTCTTTTTCTCAATTGGCGTGATGCCATGAAGGATGAACTACGAGCCATGGAGTCAAACAATACATGGACCATAGTTCCTTTACCTGCTGGGCATCATTCTATCGGCTGCAAGTGGGTGTATAGAATCAAACACAAGGCCGATGGTACCATAGAACGCTATAAGGCTCGTCTAGTAGCCAAAGGCTACACTCAACAAGAGGGACTCGACTATGTAGAAACATTCTCTCCAGTTGCTAAGCTTGTATCTGTTAAGATTCTTTTGACTGTTGCAGCGTCACATAATTGGCCATTAGTTCAATTAGATGTAAACAACGCTTTCTTAAACGGAGATCTTTTTGAAGAGGTCTACATGGATCTCCCTCTTGGTTACAAACACAACCAAACTGCAAAACAAGGAGAACGTCTGGTTTGCCGTCTTAATAAATCAATATATGGTTTAAAACAAGCTTCCCGGCAATGGTTTGATAAGTTTTCTCATCTATTGCTCAGTCTTGGTTTTAAACAATCGAAAGCTGATTACTCTATGTTTGTTAGAGGCACCGGTGAATCTTTTATAGCTCTCCTGGTTTATGTTGATGATATCATCATCACGGGAGCATCTCTTGCCAACATTACTACTTTGAAAGCCCATTTAAATGCTGCATTCAAGCTAAAAGATCTTGGTTCCTTACGTTATTTCTTGGGACTAGAAATAGCTCGTTCTTCTAAAGGCATTTTATTGTCCCAACGAAAGTATACCCTTCATCTGCTGGAGGACACTGGTTTTTTGGCCTCTAAACCCTCCAAACTTCCTATTGATCCAAATACAAAGTTATGTGCTGATGAGGGTCCCTTACTTCAAGATCCAACTGCTTACAGAAGACTTATTGGCCGCTTGTTGTACCTCACTGTCTCTCGGCCAGACATTACTTTCGCAGTTCACAGACTTAGTCAATATGTCGCTCGACCAAGACAACCACATTTAAATGCAATACATACATTGTTGAGGTATCTTAAAGGCAGTCCAGGACAGGGAATTTTTCTATCTGCAAGTTCTTCATTCCAGATTCGAGCTTTCTCAGATGCAGACTGGGCTTCATGCCCTGATTCGAGAAGGTCTACCACTGGATTTTGTGTCTTCCTTGGAGATTCCTTAATTTCTTGGAAGGCAAAGAAACAAACAACAGTGTCAAAGTCCTCTGCTGAGGCAGAGTATCGGGCTCTCGCAGCCACTGCCAGTGAAGTTGTTTGGATAAATCAATTGCTGGCCGACCTATGCATCCCATCGACTTCTCCTGCTGTAGTCTTTTGTGATAATAACGCTGCTATACATATAGCATCCAACCCAATGTTTCATGAAAGAACCAAGCATATCGAGCTTGATTGTCATTTCATTAGAGAGAAGATTGTTTGTGGAACCATCAAGCTCATGCCCATCAGAAGTCAATTACAGCTTGCTGATATTTTTACGAAAGCTTTATCTACTTCTGTTTTCTTTGGTTTACTGGGCAAGATGGGAATTTTGAATATTACAGGTCCATCTTGAGGGGGGGAGTATTAGGAATAAAACAGATTCAGTTATTAATTTGTTATTGGTAACTAATTGTACTTCCCTAAGGCTATTTATATGCCTGCAAGCTTAATGAAGATTTATGCAAGGTTTATTTACTCTCAGTGCTTAATAAAATCAAATTCAATTTTATATCTAATAGATCAATTAATTTTTCAAAATTTTTAATATATCACATATCTATTGAACACAAAAGTGAAATTTGAAAGACTTATTAGAAAAAAAGAAAATTAAGTTGAATGGACCAAGGTATCAAATTTCCGTCGACATACCGACATTTCCACCGAAATGTCGGTATGTCGACCATATCGACATTTCCAAGGGGGGAAGTTTCGATCTTCCCCCCATTTCGACGAAATTTCGTCGAAATCTCGACATTTCGGCGAATGTGTCGATTTTTTTTTATTGTTTTTTAATTCATTTTATACTTTAAGGATTAAATTTGAACCAAAAAATTCCGGAAGCGTGCGTGCCATTTATTCTCGTGGGTTAGAGTTCGAATCCTGCTTTACGTGTTTTTTATTTCATTTTTTCCTATTTTTTTAAATACTGTTTTTTTAAACTTTTTTATATTTTTTTTTTTTATTTTTGAACCTCCATTTATTTAAACTTTTTATACTTTTTATACTTTCTTCTTTTGTTTTCATTTATTAAATTTTACATCAAAAGACTACAAATTTTTAAATTTATTTTTTAGTTTTTACTAAAAAATAAGTTTTAATTTATTATTTTAATTTTAAATTTCTATTATTTTATTATTTTTAGCATCTATAGATACTTTCATTTCATTTCAATTCCTTCACGCCACAATTCTCAAATTCTCAATTATAATTTTACATTTTTATTATTTTATTATTTTTACCATATTATATAAATATTCTCATTTCATTTTAATTTCTTCACACCTCAATTCTCTTAAATTACTTCTCAAAAAAAAAAATCTCTTAAATTCTCTCAAAATATTTTCCAATTACTTTCTTAAATTAGGAGCTCTAGCCTGCTCTAGTTATCTATCTTCACTTGTTAAGTTAAGTTTAAAGGTTTTCATGTTTCTTTACCTTTAAACTTAAATTTTCATTTAACAATTCAAATAATTTTCATCAATTTTCAAAATTCTTGCACATATCGACATTTGAATCGACAATTACATCTAAATATTATCTTACTTTTTAGATATGATGATAAAAAGGGATTCATTATAGTCTAATTAAACTACAATTAAAGTTTTATTGACTAATTCAAACAATTTCCATCCATTTTCATGATTTCCGTAAATTTTTCCGGAATGTCTCTCGACATTTCCATCGACATCGACATTTCCATAAAATCTGGACCTCGACATTTCCATCAACATCGACATTTTAAACCTTGGAATGGACAAATAAATACCAACTTAAAATTAATCTATCATTTATTAGTACAACTCACGTTTTGAAAAACGTCATCACAACTTCCAATAAGCATGTTGAGATTTGAGATTGGCATTTAGTATTTCCATAAAATCTCCCATAATTTTGAAATCTTGTTCATGTGTATATATAAGAATACACTCAAAGAAACATTAGAAAAAAATACAAAATTTTAAAAATAAAATAAACACATGCGTTTGCCGGGAGTCGAACCCGGGTCTATTGCTTGGAAGGCAATTATCCTAACCGTTGGACTACAAACGCAACTGTTGAGATGATGGTCTAAAGACATATATATATATATATATATATATATATATTTGTTCTTTTTTTTTAACCCTTTGTTCAATTTGGGACCTCAAAGTCTTGGATTCGAATAACTTTGAGAACCATACGTCATAAATTTGATGATTAAAATATCCATCGATACATCAATGTAACCATAATTTTAAGGGATAATATTTTTGTTTCTGATACTCTTTATTGTTCTTCTTTTTGACAACTTAGTTCTTGTCTCTCCCTGTGTCCCAACCTCTAATTTCTCTTGCATAATACTACTTTAATCCTTTCGTGTATTTTGAGTTATAAATTTGATCTTCGAACTTTGGTAGGGAGAACGACTTAATTATCCCATGATTTTACAATGATATGATCTTGTCTAGTACAAGTTTTGATAGCCTTACTTTTTGTTTGATCTAAAATATTCTCGTACTAATGGAGATGTTATCTTTCAATTGAATAATATATTGTTTCGGATATATTGACATGTCAGAATATATTGTTTTGGATTATAGTCAAATTGTCATGTTAGCGAACATTTGGAGTCTACAAATTTCAATAACTTAGCCTATCAGGACTTGGTTGAATCAATCAAGAAGTTATCAACTCTTTTGGGGAAGGTTTCACATTCAATACCTGTTCAGAATGACTTTTAATGTGTTTAAAAACAATTTTTTTATACTTAAAAACACTTTTCCAATACAAACTCCAACTTGAGCAATATGCTTAAGTGACATCAACTTTCTGGATTGAAGGTAATAACTCTAACTCAAATACTTCTATAGAATTTTTAGAGCATTTTATGTCTTAGGGTCATCACTAATTTAATCTTCACAAGACCCTCCCAAATTAAGTTTTTTTTTTCCTTTTATGTCTTTTATTTATTTATTATTATTATTATTATTTTGAGACGTTCCTTTTTATGTCTTTACTTCATAAGAATTCATAGTAGAGATCTATACTTTATGTTATAGGTAATTTTGGATCATCCTGAGGCACAAGGAGCTGACGAGGACAACCGGGTAGAGATAGGACCAGAAAATTGACCCAAAGGAAGACAAACCAAAGGGTCGGGCCAACTTCGCCCAACCCATATGGTCGGTCGAGGCCGACCATTTGGCCCACTTGCGTGGTCCGAGCTCGGTCGCCTCCGTTTGGTCCCTACTGCCTTGGCTGCCCCGGTTCTGCCTGGTTTGTCCCGAAACGCCTCCGAATTCCTAAAAATCCTAGGAGCATGAGCAGGTATTTAAACGCCCCGCCACAGCAGGCGGGTTGGTTCCTCTGTCGTCGCCTCTTCGTCACTAAAGAAGGGATCTGAAATTCATTCTCTAAACTCTCTGCTTTTCCCCTTACTCTTCCATCAGTTTTCTTACTTAAGCATCGGAGTCGGTGTGACAAGCACCACACCAGTGTGCAAAGTTTGCTTGTCTCGCAGGTCACGTCTTCCCCCTCTCGTACAAATTTACCGTTGGTGGCGCGTGAAAGACAAGTGAGTCTTCTGTCCAGATTTTGGCATCAACACTCTATATTATAAATCTTATATTTAAAATTCTAACTTAATTTCATCAATTATAGAGAGAATAATGTGGGATGATTTAATTTACTCTAACTAGATATATAAAGCTTTTATTACGAAGTAGTGGGCTATTAACATGACACATATAATTAGGGATTTGAACTCGGAATTTCTCAAGGCATCCACGAATAACTATTTGGTTCTTAATTTTTGGTGAAAATTAAGTTTATAAACACCACTTTCACCTATAAATTTCTTTGTTTTGTTATTCATATTTCTTTCCATGTTTTCAGAAATCAAGTCGAGTTTTGAAAACTAAAGTCTCGTTTGATAACTATTTGGTTTTTTTTTTTAAATTCGACTTGTTTTCTGTCAATTTTCTTACAATGATTTTTATCTTTGTTAAGGACATAATTTCTAGCCAAATTCCAAAAGCAAAATCACTTTTTGAAAACTACGTACCTTTTTTTTAGTTTTCATAATTTAACTTTTTTTTTTTTTTGAAAACATAGGAAGAACATAAGATAACAAAACCAAGAAACTTAGGGGGCGTTTGGGGCACCGGAATGGAATCTGGATGCCTGGGAATCAGATTCCCATGGGAATGTTTTTCTGGAATCTGGATGTCTGGGAATCTGGATGCCTGTGTTTGTTGAGCTGGAATTGGGCTGGAATGAACCTGATGCCCGTGTTTGGGGTGCAGGGTTGGAATTGGGCTGGAATTTAGTTTTGTTTTATTGTATGTTGTTTTTTTCGCTGTTTTTTTTCCCGTTGTTTTGAACTTTTCCACTTCAAATTGATATGTATATAGTTGAACAATTTTGTTATTTATTCCACACTTGTTTCAATACTCACACAATTTGGGTTTTGAATTATTTTAATTTAATTCCACATACGCGGTGTAAGCATCCTCAGCTTCATCGAGCATGTCGTAAGACTGATATACTGCCCCGTTTAATGCACTTAACAATTTTTAACTAGTTTATTTAAATCATCCATTTTTTTAAAAAATAGTTTTCTTTAATTCGAAAAAAAAAATATAACCAAACTAACATTATTTCATTATAATTAAATTTGACAATAGGTTTGTTTAAATCATCCATATTTTGGTTAACCAAAATGCACTCCTTTTGAAAATAACGACACAAGGGTTGGTTTATTTTATTAAGTTTAAGAATAAGTTTCTTCAAAATCAATAACATTTTATTTTTCTTTACCCTAAATAATGCACTTAGTCGAAAAAAAAAAGTAAGCTTATTGATAACTGCCCAAAAGGTAGTTATTTAGGCCTAAATTATATAGGGATTTGTGTGTCCTTTATGCTTATTAGGGTTGGTTTTGGATAGATATTACATGATTTAACCCATTTGGAAGAATGGAAGCATTGAAAATTATTTTGTGCAGATTATGCTGCTGAGCGACTGGAGGGAGCAGATTCTATGTGCAGCAAAACTGGGAGCAGAAACTGCCACATCACAGCTCGTTAGCCAACTTCATGAACCGACTTCTGTTGAGTTATTTTCGTGATAAAGGATCAAGGAGAGCCTTACACGTGTCCTAGTTGACCTAATTCAAGCCTCCCATCCTTCTATAAAAGGAAGTAGCCGTCAAAGTCAAAGTCATTCCATGTTTTCCCTTGGAAGCCGAATAGTATAGGGAGATTGAAGGTCATCAAGAACACCATCTACCGCAAGCTGATTAGGGAGTTTATTTTCTTCATTAACTTGTGGTTATGGACATGCATACTCAGATTGTAATTCGTATTCCTATGCCTATTATGAACTAAGTAGCTTAGGGTGTTGGTTAGGAATAATGTGATTACTGTGCTTCATCTCTAGTAATAAATTGACTATCGCATTTTGGTTAATTGTTGTGCTTATTCTTATTTTCTGCCCGCCTGACCAGCCGGTGTGAATAGCTCTCTCTAGTTTCAGGGATGATTTAGAGAGTGTGTGGCAATTATCCACACTACGATCATTGTGTATTGGTGAACGCCAGTGACTGAGCTAGGGATAGCCAGTTGCCTAGTGCTTGATCGGTCGCTCTTCATTGGATTTGAAACATATCCCAAAAGATCCGGAGTTCCGGGAGGAATCCGCTAATAATACTGCGAGAAATGCATGATCAATAATATTGCTAGAGCATATCTTAGAACAATCACTAAAACCTAACCAGCGCCTGTCTTTAATCTATCTATCTATTTGTTTACTCGTTGTTCTGTCATTTATTTTGCTTCAGCATAATTCCGATAAAACCCAATCATTTTATTATTCTTGAAACCATTAAAAAGTTACACAAAAATAGGTAGAGTGGAAACTCATTCAGGGCTCGGATTGATAATATTACTTGTTGCAGACTGTGTATACTTGCACAGGAATTCTAGAGTATTTTATACTATATTTTTACTCACTCTAGGAACCCAACACTTATATTACCATAAGTAAATGTTAGAAGAAGTTTGTTCAAATCATCCATGTATTTGGGACTTGTGAAAAAAAAAGTTACATTAATTTTAAATATAACTAATTTTAACAATATGCTCAATTTAAATCATGAACTTGTTTTGAAATATGTCATTTTCAATTTTCTGTTCGTGTTGAAAAGTAATGAACGGAAAAAATATCGATGTAGTTAAATTAAGAACGTTGTAATATTCGACGTACTTACCAATTTTGCAACAAAAAAATTGTGGACCAAACTTATTTACCCTT
This sequence comes from Luffa acutangula, assembly GCA_036850905.1. NCBI lineage: Eukaryota > Viridiplantae > Streptophyta > Magnoliopsida > Cucurbitales > Cucurbitaceae > Luffa > Luffa acutangula. The sequence goes on along the minus strand of CM072097.1, from coordinate 45,514,249 downwards.
GTCATGTTATGAAAAAATCTTTTGACATTGTAATATGCTAGTTGGAAAGATTAATTATGAATTAATCAAAGGAAGAAAACATTTATCTTTGATGCCAAGAAGTGATAATTTGAATACATATCCACTTTAAATTTCCAAATTAGAGTTAATCGAATTGCATCATGAGAAACATGCACATGCTGTCATTTTTTTCTATTTTAGGCAAATGCTAATCTTCTTGTTCATTTCAAAGCCCCCATTCTGTGTACATTCGATAACAAAAAATAGAAAGGAGACAGAATCATATGAAACAACAAATCCAACACAAAAAACATACAGATTGTTGGTTTACGGTGGAGGCCTCAGGGAATTAAAAATCATCAGTTTCATTTAAAAAAAAACGTCCTACAGACGCATCATCATCGGCCATAAGGAAGAGAACCCAACTTACCCACTCACCTACCAAGCTCGAGACGACCGATCCCTTCCCTTACCAAGCCTTCTTTCTCGCGGTTGTGCTTCTCCATCAGAGAAGTTTTTTTAGAAACTGAGACTTAGGTCGTCGGACGAAAAAAAAAACCATCAACATCGTCGAGGCGGCAAGAGAGAAGGGACGGACCTTTCAAGCGGCAAGAGAGAGGGAAAGGGCTTCTCAAGCGGCAAGCGTCTGGAAGAGGGCCAAATCGCAGATCGACGGTGAAAAACCTCGGTGGAAAAGACGGACCGACAAGTATATGGCAAAGGAACGTCAGATCCGTAGAAACTCATCTCGCGTGTGGAGAAAGATAGGGTTTCGAAGAAGAAAATCGAGGAAGAAGGTCGAAAAAGGCGAAAAAAAACCCCTTGACCACATCAACGCCGAAGGAGTCGACAGAGTAGACGGATTGACGACCATGCAAGCTCATAGAGGGATGAGAGACGGAGGAATCAGTTGACGCAACGGCGTTATTGATGGTGGGAGACGAAGAGATCAGAGAACAAAGTGAAGAGAGAGAGAGATCAGAGAAGGCATGGAAGAGAGAGAGCATTAATGAGGCATTCTGATCGAGATCAGAAAAGAGAGTGAGGAGAGAGTGATTCCAAGGAATGGGGCTGGAATCAAATGGGAATCATCATTCCAAGCCCAAACCCATGGGCCAAACGTGGGAACTTCATGCCATTCCAATCCATTCCAATGCCAAACCCAAGGGCCAAAGAGCCCCTTATAGATTGGAGTAGTTTTTAGGGAAATCCTTAGAAATGGCAAAAAATTACAGGGTACTTTTGAAAAATGGCCAAACCGGATTTTTTAACGAAAAATGGTCAAACCGAATTTTCTAACCTATTTTCGTGCGATACCAAATACCATTTTTACCCTTTAGTCATCCCCACATCCCCTGCAACCGTATCTGATTATTATTTTTTTTAAATAAATCTATAACCTCTAATTCCATGAATCAAGGAACTAATAGTTACAAGATCAATGTTCTCCCTCTTCCATCTGTAATCTGTTTTCTAGAAGATTTTCACGGTGCAATTTCTCCCTCTTCCTCTTTTCTTCAAAAAAAAAAATATATACGTTTTTTGGTTTTCCAAAAGATTTTTACAGCATCAATTATCTCTCTTCATCATCTATCCGAACCAGGTTGATTGAACATTGTTGGGCGACCATAGAAAAATGGTCAGATTTACATGTCTTTTTGAAAAATGGTTAGATTTACACTGTATTTTTGAAAAATGACCAGATTTACACTGTATTTTTCAAACAGATTTTTTTTTAATGAAAAATGGCTAAATCCTTTTTTAACCTATTTTCGTGCTTGAGTCAAGTTTCACGTTCACACCCAGCCACTATTTGATTTAATTATAAAAAAAATTATCCTTAAATCAAGGAATTACAATATCTATCTTCTCTCTCCTACCTCTCAAAAGTCAAAATCAGATTTTATTTTTATTAAAAGTGAAAGATTACATAGAAATTAGGTTTTCATTTTTAATTTTGGATTAGATTCTTAGACTTTAATTATCTAATCAACATCTTCATCGTTTTTCCCAACTTTTTGTCATCCATTGATTGTTTGCTCTGTCGTTCATATCACCATTGTAAGGGTTATTGATCTACATCATAGGTATGTTAAATATTGTATTTTGTATTTATCTATCATTATTTTCCTCTTTGTATCTTATTTTTCAACACAAAGTATTTTTTTTAATTCTTTTTCAAAGTCTTCAATGGTTTCCAAATGAAAGCTTTTGGAGGAGGAATAGAATGGAGAAAAGTGCCCAAAAGAAAAGTATTTTTTTAATTCTTTGTAATGGTTGAAAGAAGATGAGAATGGGAAATACCGCACAAACGGAAGAAAATTGGAAGAATCTCAAGGGTTTTAGATTTTTTTTTTTATAAAAATAAGGTGAATACTAAATCCCAATTTTCAAATTAAGTTGAAGGGAAATAGTGAGTAATGATTTCTTCTCGTTTTTTAAATGATTTGATTTTTACCATAGTAAATTATTTGCATATTGTCTAATATGTTAGTTTACTATATACACTGTATTTGCATAATTTTTTTACTGAATATACTGTATTTGCATAATTTTTCTTTTTATAAACTTGAATGTTTTTTATTGTTCTAGTAACCATTTGTGAGTAATGGTTTCTCCCCGTTGTTCAAGATTGAAATCATTTGCAAGTTTAGTGATTACACTTTGAAGTTAGGTTATTGAGGGTTTGGAAAAGAAAATACGGTTTTTGTGTGTAAGTGAATTTAGTAAGTAATTCAATCATTTTCGTGTCGTCCCTATTTTGGTACGAGTTAACATTTTTTTTTAAAAAAAATAATCTGCGACTCTCCCCTTGATTTGTGCTAATTGGTTGATGTTTGTTATCTTATTTGTTAGAAAATCCTCAGATATGGCCAGAAATTAGGTAGATTCGAAAATTATCCTCCTATTTTTTCTCTCTATTTTTGAATTCAAATCTTTTGTTTTAAATTTAGGTTGCCAGATTTATATTCCATTTAGTTTGAATTTCTGTTATTTTGCTAGATGTATTAATAAGCTAGATTCTCTCCCTTATGTTAGAGTGTATTTGGTTTATTTTATTTTATGAATTGAGATTTGGATAGGGGTATTTTTGTCCACTTTGTTGCCAGAAGAGTTTACTAAAAATAGCTTTTGGCCATTTATCAATTGGAATTTTGAATAGCCCTTTTCCAAAACAGCTATTTTTATTTGGCCATTTATCTGGTTGCCCTAGTTTTTATAAGCTCAACTAATTTTCAAAAACCAAATGATGATCAAACGGTGTCTGAAAAAATAGTTTTAAAAAATATGTTTTTTTTTAATTTCTAAATTTGGTTAAGAATTTAAATGTCATTAACAAAGATGAAAATCATTATAAGAAAATGTGGAGAAAACAAGCATAATTTTTAAAAATAAAAAAAAAAAAACCAAATGATTATCAAAGTAGATCATCTAAAATAACCATTCCTATCTCGCCTTTCATCTTAGCAATTCACCAATTTGAACTTCATAGCTCAAAACTCATATTTTAAATCTACACATAGTAGAAAGTTTGGGAAAACATTAAATTTATCATAATCTTAACAGTTAAGTTTAGAATTAAATGTCAAATTGAGCATAATTTAGCGTTAACTGGCTTGTATGTATCATCGACCAAAAGATCAAAGGTTCGAATTCCCACTCTAATTGTTTCTTAACTAAAAAAAATGTTTAGAATTGAATTGCTATTTTTAAATAGCATCCAACCAAAAGGTTTGATTTCGAACTCAGATAATGCTACTTTTCCCTTCTCATTTCTTATCAAACCTACGAGCCTCATATTTGAGAATTCACAAGTGTGAGGTAGAGCACACATTAAGAATATATTAAAAAGATTAATAATTTTATCCGAAGCGAATATGCTTAGTTTGGAATTTTATATTTCGTCTTACTTTTAACCTAAATGTTTGATTTTGATCACCAATATACCCGGTGTTCCCCTGAGTTCAAAGAATAAATTCTTCTTCTTCCGATTTCACAACATTTGAAGACAGGAGATTCGAACCTTTAACCTTTAAAAAAAAAAAAAAAAAAAAAAAAGATTTGAACCTTTAACCTCTCAATGATACATGTTAATTACCGTTGAACTACACTCACTTTGGCATATATTTCACTCCACTTTATACATATGTACTTGATTTTAAGGTAATAAAGACAGTTTTAATTCTAATTAATTTAAGATCTTCATCTAGGATTTTGTGAAGTCCCTTCTATCCCTAATTATGCTATGAAAATATCCCAAAAGCATTGATTCTCAAAGATATGAAAAAAAAAAAAAATCTGAAGCATAAAATGAATAGAAATCCAAGATCTTACATATGTGTGTAGAAAATGGAGGAAGGATCATAAATCAGAAATAAAATAAAAAATGAGAAAAATGAAGGTACTAATAATAGATATTAATTAGATTATTAGATACCTCTGAATTTGGGGTTTGAAGTCTTTGTGATCATATGAAAGAAAAAAGCAGCCCACAAGAGATCAAGAATGCTGATGAGAGGGATCAGATTTTGGTGACTTTTTTTTTTTTTTTTTTTGTCTATTATTATGGCTACTTGTTTTATTCTTTCTATTCTTTGGGAATAAGATGAATAGTGAAGGGAGGGTATGCAATTAAGGAGTGGGATGGGAGAATTTAGTGTTTGTCAATAAGTATTCCATGCTTCCCTAGCTACATATACAAAGTATATATATAAGGAATATTGTTTATGGGTGTGCATGTGTGGTTTGGAAAAGTAGGTATTTAACTGATCGTTTGGTAACGTTTTCTGGTTCTTGTTTTCAGATTTTGGAAAATAGAAGCGTTTGGTGATTGTTCCTGATTCTCATTCCTCATTTTTTTTAAAAATGTTTCCAAAATTATATGGAAATTTTGGAGACAAAAAAAATCAAGTTTGTTGATTCTTGTTCCTGCTTCCAGGTTTTTCTAAAACATAAATAAAAACATTGTGTTTGGAGTAGGATCGTAGGCCCACAGATCCATAGTCACTTAAGTCCAAAGGAACTACGTGGGTCGTCGGCTAGAGGGAGAGCCCCTAATAAGGTTCTTTAAAAGCTCTCACCTAACTAAGGAAGAACAACAACGAACTATAGGAGTCATATGGACAAGAAGCCTACCAAGCTCCTCAGTATAGATGATCGAACCAATGCACCCGCCATCCACAGATGCTATAACTTTAAGATATGATCTACCCTATTTTATTCTAATGAAGGTATGATGATGTATCATACCAAGAACAACTTTCAACTAAATAAGATCATTGTCAAACCAACAAAAGCTTATAAGTATTATTTGAGAAATTTGAACTATTTTATCCTAATAATCTACACGACTTTTAATTTGATAGAATTTCAGTAAAATTTGTATAGCTTCAACTTGTAACAAAGAGCGTACACCCATAAAACTTTCCAAACTAGATCACCTAGCTCAGAGATATGACAATCAAACACGATGTGATCAAAGTCTATCAGATAATGCAAACATTCCTCATAGGGTTAAATTCCATATGTGCCCCTTTCCCCCACCAACCAGCATGACATCACTCCCAACTTTCTCATCTTTTGTTGATTAGAATTATTGTCATTGTAAGAAAAAGGTGATACAAGTTGAGGGAATGAATCTTGGGCTACCCTAATAGGGGTGCAGTACTGTTTGTAATTGATATAAGGGCTCGTCGTTAGTGTTCTGGTCTCATCCTAATCGATAAATAAATTATTTACATGCATTTTTCCAAGTTGTCTTTATAGAATACAGAATCACCTAGATGATAAAAATTGTTGACATCTAATTCCACACATTCATCTTCGAGATTTCATAATACCCTAAAGCTAAATAGAGCTATATGTATAAGAAAAAAATGTCAAGGTCAAATGGAACCCTATATTTTCATTTTGAAACATAGACCAACTCTACCCATGTTGCCACTAGTTGAAGGATATTTTCCTAAGAGAAAACCACATGTCCAAATGTGAACTCCAAATAAAGCTTTGTCAATCCATGCATGCAATATAGCATGCAAAATTATATTCTAATTCTCCATATTTGCTGCATTATTGAGGTTTTAAGGCATCTTCTTATCCTCTTATTATTACCTCTCAAAAATTTCCCCTTCCATTATTTATTGATATTATTATTATTCTCTCCTATAAAATCAATATCCTTTTTTGACAAAACATACAATCTTCCTAGATGCCATCACAAATAACTCAATCTCTTTTTCCCCACTTTCTTATGCCCTTTAAATCTCCTCCTCTTTCTACCACAAAAATCACCTCACAAACTCTCTTCTAATCACCAATTTGAAACTACTTCACTTGAGAATGAATGGCAAAACGGGAGGTGCCGTTATAGACATCGGTTTCTCGACAAAACCCGAACCTCTCGAGGCAAAATCCGGTGAGAAATGTGGGAACTTGGCTCCTTCGTGCAAAGCTTCAATATGGAGTGTTTGGGACTTTTGCAAAGAAGATAGCAACCGAGTTTTATTCTCATTGAAAGTTGGATTGGCCGTTCTTTTGGTGTCTTTGCTTATACTTTTTCGAGCACCTTACGATGTGTTTGGCACTAATATTATTTGGGCCATCATCACCGTGGCCATAATGTTTGAATATACAGTTGGTTTGTACAGATCCAAAAACCCCACATTTTTTTTTTTTTTTGAAGATTTTAATGTTAAAATATACGAGGTAATAATGGTGATAAACTTTTGTTTTTGTTTTGTTTTGTGAAAGGTGCAACTTTCAACCGTGGTTTCAATAGAGCACTTGGAAGCTTGCTTGCAGGAATCTTGGCCATAGCTGTTGCCCAACTTGCTTTACGCACAGGCCCTGTTGCAGAACCCATTATCATTGGCATAAGCATTTTCTTAGTTGGTAACTTTCTCGAATTATAAATTTAGTCCTTAAACTTACTGTCGGTTTGATCACGATTCACAAAATTTTATCAGTTGTGTCTATATGGTCCTTATATTTTAAAAAGTTTTTGGAAAGTTTGTAACTTTCAACTTTGTATCTAATAAATTATTATCGTCAACTTTTTTATTAGTTTAATTCTTAGGTGACATGCTTGACTATATTATTTAAAGATTATGCAATATGATCTTTAAACAATACACAATTAGCATGTTATGTAAATACCAAAGTTCTGTTTGATAATTATTTGATTTTTTGTTTTTGAAAATTAAGCTTGTTTTCTCTCAATTTCCTTACCATGGTTTTTATCTTTGTCAAGGCTACATTGGAATTCCTAGCCAAATTCCAAAAACAAAAACAAGTTTTTGAAATCTATTTCTTTCGGTTTTCAAAACTTGACTTGGTTTTCGAAAACATGAGAACAAGGTATATAACAAAAGGAAAAAATTTTGCTTGCATACCAGTATGTTGAGATCTCCCTGCATACCATCATTAAAATCTTGACAACTATGAGATTAAAATAAAAAAAAATAAAAAAAAGTTTTCTCATTTCTCACTTCCTCTTTCTTAGTTGTCAAGATTTTACTGGTGAAAGTAAGTTTTTAAGCTTAATTTTCAAAAATCAAATGGTTATCTCAAACTAGACATAAACAATTTAATAGAAGAGATTTGTTATAATATTAAACATAGAGATAAAAAGTTTGAGGACCCATTATAATATTTTGAACCAATCTAAGCAAGTTCAACTAGTAAAGACGACATTAAGACGTTCAAATCTCTACCTAAAAAAAAATTACAACTTTTTGAAGTATAAGAGCTAAATAAACAAAAACCTTAATTATATTTAACAAAAACTTCTAAGACTGAATAGACTAACTCGGAGCCGAGCTAATGTCAAGTGTTTTGAACAGGAGCTGTTACATCATTCATGAAGCTATGGCCATCACTAAGTCCATACGAGTATGGGTTCAGAGTGATACTTTTCACTTACTGTTTAATACTAGTTTCTGGGTATCGAATGGGAAACCCACTGAGAACTGCCATGGATCGGCTCTACTCCATCGCCATTGGAGGATTTGTTGCAGTGTTAGTGAATATTCTTGTCTTTCCCATCTGGGCCGGTGACCAGCTGCACAAGGAGCTCGTCGCTAGCTTCAACTCCATCGCCGATTCACTTCAAGGTCTCACCTTTTCTTTTCATTATATATGTTTTAAAATGTCTGTTTTACTCTCTAAATTATTAAGAACTAGCTCAGTTTTTGTTTGCTCTGCAAATTTGACAGAATGTGTGAAGAAGTATTTAGAAGACGAGGGATCACTGAACATTATTGGGCAAGAGCTTCAGCTTCCAAAGGCTGTAATGGATGAATTTCCAGATGAACCAGCCTACAAGAAATGCAAAGCTACCTTAAACTCCTCTGCAAAGTTTGACACTTTGGTACGTTAAAGTTTACGTCTTTTTTTCTTTTCTTATGGTGTTCGTGAAAAACTAAAGACCCGTTTGGAATAACTTTTACTTGGCTGTATATACTGGTACGTAGGAATCTCTCTACATACCACCATTAAAATCTTGACAACTAAGAAATAAGGAGATCCCTACATACCGGTATACAACCAACTTTTGTTCTTTCAAAAAAGAAAAAACTTGGCTGTATGTATACTGGTATATAGGAATCTCCCTACATATCACCATTAAAATCTTCCTAAAGATAAAAATTTTTTTCTCATTTTCTCCCTTCCTCTTTCTTAGTTAAGATTTTAATGGGATATGCAGAGGAATCCCTACATACCAGTATGCAACCAAGTTTTGTTTGTATTTTTTCAAAAACATTTTGTATAAAAATTGTTTAGGATTTAAACAAACACTCGAGTATGTTTCGTTACATTTCCTCATAAGTGTTTTTATACACAAGTTACTGTATGCTTAAAAACTCTTTTTAAAAAATTTGTTTTCAAGTGTTTTTCACAAAATTGTTTATTTCTCGATCTCATTTTTTAATAAGTCATTTTTAGTGGTTGCCAAACTCGAATTTTTTTTTTCAAAATTAAACACTCGAAAAGTTAAACCAAATATACCCTAAAACAAGAACAATAATTGTAGGCGACATCGGCAAAATGGGAGCCACCGCACGGGAGATTCAGACACTTCTTTTATCCATGGGCGGAGTACGTTAAAGTTGGAGCAGTTCTGAGATATTGTGCTTATGAAGTTATGGCTCTTCATGGTGTGCTTCACTCTCAAATCCAGGTGACCATTTTCTTTCTTCTTCTTCTTCAGGATTGGATGCTATATTATTCCACTGTTCTATGATGGAATATCAGAAGATTTTTCTTACATGTGATTGAAAATGATGGGGGAGTGAGGTGGAGAGGGGAACTATTCCCTTGTGCAAAATGATGGATGGATTCCGCTCAAATATTCATTCAAAATCACAAGTTTTGAAACTGAAATAAACTTTTAATTTTGTATTTAATTTTAAAGAGTGTTCGAAAGATCTGATCTTTCGATTTTGTATCTAAGAAATCCTTAACTTTACCAAGTGTCTAATAAATTTTTGAACTTAGGTTTATTTTAGTTTTGTATACGATAAAAATTTTAACTTTAAATAAAACACAGAACAGAAACAAAACAGAATGCTGGTTGTACTAGAGCCCAAGATGTCCTATATTAATTTATTATTCTTTGCACAAAACCAATTATATGCTATTGGTAAACAAGAAGAATATAGAGATTGCTAGGACTCAATTCAGATTGAAGTTGTTCAGACAAAAACTTTACTGTAATATCTCAAACAAAATATGAACAAACCAGCTAAAGAATATAATTCTCAAGAACAAAATATCTATTTAGCAACTCTCCCTGTCTTAAATATGCTGATGTATCTTATCTTATAAAACTTTTGTAGGCTCCATATAACCTCAGAATCACATTCAAATCTGAGATCCAAGATGCTGCAGACCAAGCAGCAGAGCTGATGAGAAGTTTGGGCAAAGACATTAACAACATGAAACAATCCCTCAAAATCTCTCTCCTAAAGAATGTTCATGCTGCAGCTGAAAGGCTGCAACGAGCCATCGACACTCATTCTTATCTCCTCACTCCCACTTGTGATGCCGTAGACATCTCTTCCAAGCTTCAGTCCAAGCTCTCGACCACCTCGTCGAGCAGCCCCTATGATCTTCCAAGCTTGTCAGCCGAGCTTGATTCCATTGGCCTGGAAAGGAGTTTAAACAAGCAAAATAGTCATGGTGTGGCTGCAGGGACTCAGGCAGAAGCTGGAGTTGAGTTGGTGAGGAAGCAGTCAAGAAGGCAGCATTCATGGCCGTTGAGGGAAATGGATGCTTTCGACGATGACAGGGGTGTTGCTGTCGAGTTTTTGCCAAGGATGAGGAAGCTGGAGAGTACTGCAGCCATGTCACTGGCTAACTTTACTTCCTTGCTCATTGAGTTTGTGGCTAGGCTTGACTATTTGGTTGAAACAGTGGATGAGCTTTCTAAGATGGCTAAGTTCAAAGACAATATCATTAGCTGAAGTTCATCAACAGAGATACTGATATGTGAGGATAAAGTTAAGAGTTCACATCTGAAATGAGAAAAAATGGGGTTGGGATGGGGAGAGGGATGGATTAAAAATGTAATTGTAAGTAAGAAGGTATATTCTTTAACTTGAAAAGATACAAGCAAACATGTATCAGAAGCCACATAGTTTCCATCAATGGAAAATATTGTCACACTTTCTTCTAATTTTCTCCTCACCAGTTATGTGATATGCCTCTGCAACTCCCTTCTAATTTCTAAAGGTATAATCCTTGGGCACGCATAAAAATCCTTGATCAAAAGAGGATGTGCTGGAAAATTTGAATGATCTTTAGGACCCTAAAATTTCCTACCACCAAATGCGAGAAAGAATAATGAACAAAAGAAGAAAAAGTAGAGCAAAGAGAAATTCCAACTATAAAATAATACATTTATCCTTCAATGAATTGTAAACTTTACAAGTTCCATTAATGATAAAGATTACACAAGAGGACAATATACTACTATTTCTATCCACATAAAGGTCCAAAATCCTTACGAGTTGCTCACAACTAACTTAGCCCCGAATGTATTCTAATCCTACTTGAGTCACAATGCCTTTGCATTAGTTAACTTCAAAACAGCTTTTATTGGGCTTTTAACTTGAACTTGGACCAAAACTATTGGGTGATTATGCTCTACAATTCTAACAAATGAGAACTCACTAGGTGCCCTTGAGTTCAAGGATTGGAACTATTTACACAAACTAGACTTATAAAATGAGCTATTATTCTACAAGCTCTTCCAAGACTCCAATGATCGCAGCTGACTCTAAATCATCTAGCATATACCTCTGAATCACGAAAAAACAAACATTTAAAGTAATAAGATAGTGTAGAAACTCAAATTAATTTTAACACATTTGATGAGATAGAGCATACTAGTATAAATTTAAGTTAAAAACTAACACTATATCATGAAATTCTAGTTAATGCATGAAAAATGTTGATAAGATCAGCATAAATAAACCAACTGAATTAGACCACGCCATAAAGTAAAAGACCACCTTTTCAATCAGGACACTAAGTTCTATTCCATATATTTTGATATAAATAATTCGAAGAGACAGCCATCATATGGACAAGAGGGGGCAACAATTAGGAGAATACAAATACATCTTTAGCCTTCCAATATTTTCATCCATCAGCTATATGACCTTCCTAAAATACAAGTCATATAACTTGATTTAATGTATTTCTATTATACATTAAATAGGATTATTTTACTTATGGAATCTACAATCTAATGGGTAAATTATCATTCAAATAGGTAAGTATGTACAGCCTAACCACCTAGTCAAGATCCCAAGGGGCCTTTAGATACCATCTATCGTCAATAGTATGGCCATGATTAACTCAAAAAAAGATATCCTTTTCTCCTTTCCTTTCCATGTTTATAATGTTCGATATCAACCAAACCAACTAATATGGGTTTACTGGGCAGAATCTAGTTAATTTAAAATTTTCATCCCAGATGAAGAGAGGATTAGAGAGGGTATGAAAGTACAAATAAAAAGATGACCACAGTAAAAGGGCTTATCCATAACCAGAATGACAACATTAACAAATCTACAGGTTGTTGACCTGTACTGATAGCCTGTTCGACATACATTATCTAAGAATATATACAAGAAAGAACAAACCAACAACCCAATACTTAGAATTTGCCCCCTCAATACAGAGCACTCTTAAGGAGTCTTTCCATTTGGACCAATAAATAACAAGCTTTATAATTGACAGATACTAAACAAAGAGAAAGGGACCAACATTACCGACTGACCATGCTCCTAACACCAGATGGACATAAAAGGAAGGCTGAGATTGCTTCACACCCAACTACGAGGCATGATGTGAGGTTCCATTGGCTGCTCAGAAACTGCATTTCTACTGCTTGTGCCCAGCCCTGAGCTGCAAGCAAGCATTGCCAACAGACTTCCGCCATGCACCCTACCTTCAGGAACGTGAACTGACGTCGATGGTTTTTCTGCCTCATTGACTGCATATTGTTCAAGATTTGGACCTACTTTGCCTCCAACCTTGATGAGATCCTCATTCATGTAATCTGCCCTGACAACCTCTTTCATCTTTTCTGTCTTGCTGAGATTAGGCTGCTGAATAATAGGTCCAAGTGTGACACCCCCATGAACCCTCTTATCTTGCACCAGGCCACTATGAAGTGCACAGAGACCCATCTTCCCCCTGGCGAATGAATTGCATGGGCAACAGGGTTGGGTGCCATACTCAGACCCAGGATGACCCCAAGAACATCTCTTTCCTCCACCATGTGCCTTGCAGAAATCTGTGCTTCCTTGTGCACTCTTGCCACATCCTTCAGACTTGCATCTCTTCCCCCCACCATGACGCACGCAATAGTCTGTCCTTCCCCTAGCACTTTTTGTGCACTCGGGAACAGCACATCTCTTGCCCCCACCATGTGCCACACAGAAGTTGGTACCCCCATGGACACTCTTTGTACAGATGCCACCTCCTTGGAACCCACACCTTTTGCCACCACCATGACCCTTGCAAAATGGGGTGCTCCCTTCAGCACCTTTGGTACAACCAGGAGCCGTGCACCTTTTTCCCCCACCATGAGCCTTGCAGAACATGGTGCTCCCTTGTGCCCCTTTAGTACACCCAGGAGTTTGGCATCGCCTACCCCCACCATGAGAGATACAAAGACCGGAGAGGCCTTCTGCACTCTTGGTGCAGTTCTCCTTTTGACATCTCTTGCCACCACCATGACGAATGCACAATCCTGATTTCCCTCTAGCAGCTCGAGTGCATCCTTCACGGTTGCATCTTCGACCTCCACCATGGGCAATACAATGGTCTGTACGCCCTTCTGCACTCTTAGTGCAACCCAAGTGTTGACATCGCCGTCCACCTCCATGGGCCTTGCAGTATACAGTGCGACCCTCAGCTCCCTTGTGGCATCCAGGTTTCTGACACCTCCGACCTCCACCATGTGATATACAACGGCCAGAAGCCCCTCTGGCTCCCTTGCCACATCCCTCAACTTGACATATCTTGGAATTACAACTACGACTGAATCGTGCTTGCTGCTGTTGTGTTCTCCCGGAAGTACAGGTGACTGAGCTTTTTGGCATGGTTAAAACGCTCGAGGAAAGGTCTGAAACATTGGCAGGTGGAATCACTTTCTCAGTAACTGGGTGAAAAATGTAGCCAACCTGAGGATTCAACGAGGTAGGCAAGACTGGCTGGGCAGTTCCTGGCTTCCAACAACATGATGTTTCTCCATCATCTGTGTTTAAGGTCTCAACAAATGTCAATGGCTTCTCCATTGACAACTGAAATGAGGGAAAACACTGATACATTGAAGTGACATCAGATTCAGATGGACCAGTTGAGAGACTTAACTCCAAGTCAACCTTCGGTTTAACATTCTGTACTTTAAGTGACTTATTGGCGGGTTCTTTAGGACTAGCTACCTTATCATTACCAAGATTGAGAGAAAAATCCAGATCAAGTGCTATTGAGGATTCCTCATCGGTTTCTTTAGCAGAAGACACTCTGGTGCATGCAGTTGCTGAACTCCCCTTACTGTCAGAAGAACTAGAGGAATGAACAAACCCAAGAGACAAAGAAGACCCAACTGACTGACCACCCATGGATTTCTCCACCAAACTCCACTTCCGTTTCATTCCCTTTGATAAGGACCTGCAGGGGACTGAAGATCCGGTAGAATGAAGTCGCAGAATGGTATCTGCACTGTCTTCAGCTCCAGTTCTCCCATCTTGGAAAGACTTTCCCAAAATATTTAGTACATTCAAAGAATAATTGGCATCAAAATTCAAGTTCTGGAAGCTTGAGCCCATTAAATTATAGTTAAAATATTGTTACCAAGACCAGATTATAATAGCAATAGATCAGTCCGCCTGACTTCCGGGATTCAAAAAGTAAAAGCTATGGAACTAGTTTTATTTTATTTCTATTATGATGAAAAAACAAGGAAGAAGCTAAGGAACTAGGATCAATTGTTTCTGAAAAAGAAGATACCACCCCCACTAACAAATCCTGAAGTGTCACACCGGTCCATCTTTCAAAATTCAAAATAAGACCTTTAGCGTATCAAATGCACCAAATACTGGAGAATCCAAGCAAACTTGAAACTTCTAAAGAGGCGTATTGGTTATCAATCAACCTGTACCAATAATTCAATTGATTAAAAAGAATAATTAAAGTAGTCAAAAAGAATCATATTACTGAAGATAATAGATTCCTCTTAAAACGTAGCCCCTGCTGCATTTCATCATATCCCACAATTTCTAAGGGAAAAAAGGGACACAAAAGAGGAATAATTTCAAAGACTTGAGAAATATTAAAGGATAAACAACCATTTCAATTTGTAGAGTCCTTGGTAATGTACGGATCTTTCCCAAATCTAACCAAATATATTTAATTTGTACGACTTTAAAATCTTTGCATGCTTACCATTTAGAGGATATTAAAAACCTTATCTCCGCACTAAATAAATAGTTTTTTACAACATGAATGATGCTTCAAATAATTTCTGGACTCCAGACAGGCTCTAATGACATGCCGGAATAATTGCAAATAAACAAGAAACGGCTATATCAGTGATTTCATAATCCAATGATTCAGAAAAATCAGAAAATAAAACACAAGGGAAATAACGATACACTGGTTGTGATTGTGATCAACAAAAGTATAATAAGGTGAAATTTCAGTCAGTAAAGATAACAAAAGTTCTCATATGAGTGGTACATCTTTCGGTATATAATTCCCAACCACGCCCCCCTCCCCCCCAAAAAAAATAATAATGATAAATAAAATAAAATAAGAACCTATGCAGATGTGTTTTACAAGAGATAATCAATAAACAAGAAGATGGTAAACTACTGATATACATCAATCAAACAACACTAACAGAAGAACTAGCATGCAGAAATCTAGGTATGTAGGCAATAATTAAAACAGACATCGAAAGAGAGAAATCACCTAATGTTAGTGCACAAGCTTGAGCGCAGGTTGAGGGCATGTTTGGGACTAATTTTAGTGAAAATGATTTATTTAAAAGTGATTTATTAAAAGTGATTTCATATAATTATTTAATGTTTGATTTTACACTTGTAAACACGATTTTCATATCATCAAATTTTGATTTTAAATGATTAAAGGCTTTTTTTTTTGGAGTATTTTGAACCTGACAAAGGTGATTTTAAAGTGACTTTGTAACGAAAAAGTAGAGAAAGAACATCTCCTTTTCCCACATAAATTATACAAAATTTAGAATAAAACCGAGTTGCAAATAGTAGAAATTTCAACTTCTTTTCTGGATGGGGAAGAAAACCAAATCAGTCTAGTAACTGAAAACAACAGAGAAACCTTTGCTCAAGTGGGGGCACACCATTAACCAAAGAAAAAATTAATGGACCAGCCCACTCTTTCTTGAATCCTTCTGAGATAGTAAGGATCAACTACAAGATGAAAAAGATTATACAGGCATTGGACAGAAAATAAAAAACAAGCTCATACCAAATATTAAATAAACTCAACAACTCCATCTATTGCTATTATCTCATTGAAAAAACAAAATCCAATTGGTCATATGCAAACTTTTCTAAGAAATCAAGTTGATTATAGTGAACAAATAAGAGAACAGTCAATACACACATGAAAGATGAAGTTAACAATAGCATGCAGAAGGATCCTAGGAAGTACCTCACAGATACAAGAAAAATAATGAAACAAACAACCAGCCAACATGCCATAATTAATATACCGACCATCTGATTGCTGTAATAATGCAGATGGATGAAACTGAACAATCTTTTTCAGATGTAAACTACAATCAGAACACCTTAGGTCCAATTTGATAACTATTTGGTTTTTTGTTTTTGAAAATTAAGCTTATAAGCACTATTTCCACTCCTGAGTTTCTTAGTTTTCTTATCTACTATTTACAAGTGTTGTTTTCAAAATCCACGTCAGGTTTTGTAGTTTTTAAGAACTTGTTTTTGTTTTTTGAATTTGGCTAACAATTCAAATGTTTTTTTTATAAGAAACATCAGGACATATATATAATTCAAATTTTTCTTTAAAAATATGAAAATACTGGTAAGAAAATTGTGAGAAAACAAGTACAATTTTCAAAAACAGATGAATACCTTTTTCTTCATTGTTTTCAAAGGGGTGGATTTCGATTGAATTATTATCCAAATTTCTAACAGAACAATTAAATAAAACACACATGTTCCATTATGGTTTAATCTAAAACATAAACTTGCTCGAGGACATCTTAACATGCCCGGAAAAATAACAGTGAGACCAAAAAAGTAGATTTGTCTACATTTCAAATAAATGTTAGCTCAATCACTAATGAAAAATAAACAGTCTGCGATTAATTGAACTGGATCGAGAGCTTCACCACACACGATTCACAAATCCTCAGTATAACTCGACTGTACAGACTAAAGGCAATCTTATGCATGTCAAATTGAAAAGCACAAACAGAAATGACCCGAGAGAGGAAAAAAACAAAACCACAAATCAACTTCCAAATATCTAACAGAGCAAATTAATCAAAAACCAGTTATTCCACTACGCTTTAATCCAAAACATAAACTCACTCGAGGATATGCCGACAGTGAGACCAGAAGAGTATACTCGTGGACCTTTCAAACAAAAGCCAGCTCAATCACGAATAGAAGAAACAGTCCGCGATTAATAGAAGTGCATCTAAAGCTCCACCACACATAATTCACAAATCCTCGGCATAACTCAGCCAAAAGCAATCCTATGCATGTCAAATTCAAAAACACAAGCAGAAATGACCAGAGAGAGAAAAAAAAAAAAACAAGACCCCAAATCAAAATTCAAACCGCTTCACTTAAAGGGTACACGAATTCAGAAAAATTCAAAAAGAAAACACACCAAAAACAGACGGAAAACTCCTCATAAGCTAAAACCCCAACACCCTCTATACTTCAAGCGATACAAAACAGGGGAAAAGAAAAGAAAAGAAACCCAAATCAAAAAAGGAATCAGAAACCTCAATTCCGGGGAAAGAAAGAAAGAAACAAACAGAGAGCAGAAAGACAGAAGTTGAAAAGAAAGTAAGAAAACAAACAAGAACCCATGAATGAATGATTGAAAAAGAGAAACAGAGTAAGGATAGGAGAGAGAAGTAAGAAGGATTTAGATAGAAGAAGCAAAGAACCTGAGAGTTGGATCGAAATTCATGCGGCGATTTGGGGAAGAGGAAGCAGAGAATTTAAGGGAGAGATGGAGGCGCCGGCGGAGAAGGAAGAGAGGGATGAGGCAAAGGGTTAGATTGAGAAAGAGACATACAAATGCACACATACACACACAGAGAGAGAGAGAGAGAGAGAGAAACAGCAATGTAGAGAGAGAAAGTGAGAGAGATGCTAAAAACGAGTGGATGTAACGCGCATTTAGAGGAGAAGAGGCTGCACGTTTATCCATAAACCGGGTTCGATTTTTTTGAACCGGGATGGTTCGTTGTCGTCAACCACGCGCCTGATTTCTTTTTCTTTTTTTTTTAATTACTTTATACTGGTTTCTCTTACATTATATATGATTTGGTAATAATTCCGTGGGTTTCAAAAGAAGACTTCTCAAAAAAATAAATAAATAAATAAAATAAGAAGAATAATAATAATTTTAAGAAGAAAACTTGATTGCATACCCGTATATAAGAATCTCCCTACATATTTCATTAAAATCTTGACAACAAAGAAGGAGGAACGGAAAAATGAGAAAAAAATTTTGTCTCTCCTAGTTGTCAACATTTTAATGGTGCATACCGGTATACAGTCAAGTTTTTTTTTTTTCTAATTTTAAAGGAAAATTGTAAGAATTGTTCATTTAGAAGTTGTCATTAAATGTTATCTTGAAACTTTCGTCCGTCATAATTTTGAGGATATAATTTATCGATAGTTTAGAGGTAATTAGGGTTTTGGACTCTTTAACTGTGTATACCTTCACAAATTAGGACTTTTTTTTTAAGTGACTAATTAGTTTTTTTTTTATTTTCTAAGGGAGGTTTGATGATTTGAGATTTAGTTAGAACGTACATAACAATCTTTATAATTCAATGATTAGAAACTTTTGTTATAACAATCATTATAAATCAACCAACATGAACACAACTCAATTGACACAAAGTCTGTATTATTGATCAAGAGATTTGTGGTTCGAATCTCCTACCTCCACATGTTGTAAAAAATATCATTATAAATCAGTAACGATTTTCACCTTTTTGAGTTAAAACTAAGAAACTATAGCAATAAAGTTTAATTACGTCAATTTCATAAATTTGAGATAAATTGTGTAAATTGATATTTTAATGATGCAATTGAAGCACTTTATAGTTCTTTTTTTTCTTAATTAATTTGTTGTTCAAAATAGTCCTATAATTGAAGGTAGATTTTTTGTTTTTTTTTTTTCCTTTCTTTTCTCTTAGTTTAATTTGTGAAGATAATATAAACTATTCCACCATTAAAAAATAATAATAATAGTCATATTAGGGTGATTTTTTTTTCTGTTGAAAGTCTGAAAACATTGCGATTAATTCGAGCAACATCAACATGTAATTAAAATAATACATAAAATATATATAAAAAATTAACGGGTTGTATCGTGACAAGAAGACATTTCAGTACATATTATTATAATGATGCCTTCGATTTAAAAAAAAAACGAAAAAAAAAAAATAATTGAAATGAAAATTGTGGCAGATTGGAGATCACGATGAAAAACATTAAAATATTACGTAGGAAGCATAAAAGGATCCTTTATTTACTTTTTATTATTTATATAATAATATATAATACAAAAGGGAAATGAATTTGGGCGCTTCTGCCGTTTTAATGCATTCACTGGATGGACTTCACTTCACCGAATTTTTATAAATAAATAATATATTAAATTAATTGGACTCAACAGAAAAAAAAAACACACACATATATATGTAAATTAAATTAAAAAATTAAATATCAAAGTGAAATTTTAAAAGTGTGTTTAATAGATCTTTAAACCCAATAATTTGTAATAGTTCGTTAGGTGTTCGATAAGATTTTTAACTTTCAATTTGTGCCTATTTTCTTTTTTTAGACGAATCAAGGATCATTTCATTCCATCACACAATTACACGAAACATTACATTTGCAATGAATTGAATTACCCATTGATATTAGCTCCTGTGGGAAGTTTCTTAACCACAACATAGAGCTACTAGCAGAGAGAGCATGTTTCGCTAAGTAATCCACTTTCCTATTACATTGTCTAGACACATAATGGAAAGATAAGACCTCAAAAGAGTCACACATCTCTTGGATTTGTCCAATGATATACATCAGAAGTAATCTTCATGTGTCCATTAATCATCTTAATCGTTGTAAATGAATTCGAGAAAACTCGTGCACCTGTAAAATGCTCCGTCGGAGAAGTCAGAGTCCATGGATGAGAGCATGAACCTCTGCTGCTAGAGGCGTGTGTTGAATCTGATCAAAATATTTCATTGCCCCACAAATATGGCCATCAGCCCCTGCAATATAAGCTTTCAATTTGTGTCTAATAGATCTCTAAATTTTAAAATATATATAATAGATAATTGATTTTCAATTTTCTATTTATTTTGTGTCTGGTAAGTCAATAAATTTTTTAAAACAAATATTAAATAGGTCAATGGCTTATATTAGACACAAAGTTACAAGATTCAAGAACCTATTATACAAAATTAAACATATAGAACCCTATTAGACACTCATTAAAGTTTAAAGATCTATTATAAACAAAATTTAAAATTTTTGGGCTGTCTAGACCTTTTTTAAGATTTAAAAACCTACCAGACACAAAATTGAAAAAGTTTAAAATTTATTGTAAGGTATTTAACCTTTAGACACAAACATTAAAGTTAGACCTTATTTGATAACTCTTTCATTTCTAGTTTACTTATTTTATAAATTTGTGTTTGTTTTCTTACATTTTTCTTACTAAATTTTATTAAAAAAAAATTGAATTTTTAGTTAAATTCTAGGAATAAAACTCAAACATTTCAAAATTTAAATGATCTCCCTACATACCACCATTAAATTATCAAGATTTTAATAAAATATGTAAGAAGATCTCTATACACCGATAGGCTTATTATTCTAAACTAAATTAATTAATTAAAAAAAAAAAAAAAAAAAAAAAAGCTTTATGAAAGATGCGTTAGGTTAGGTGAAGAGAGGGGGTGGCGTGGCGATCCGAAATCGGGAAAATGGAGAGGGAACGTCGTGACACGTCAGAACGAAGACCGTGTCTTTATGAGTCGGCAGCGCCTCGTCACCGCTCGTTTTCTCTCTCTGTGGGCCCCACTCTCTCTCTATCTTCCCTTCCCACGTTTCTCTCTTCATACTCCGCGCCGATTCGCGGTTTTTTCAATCTCCACTTCTTTTTTTTTTTTTTTCGGTTGCTGCGGTTTTCCTGATTTCAAACAACAACATCCTTCCACGCGCCTTTCCTTCTCGCGTGTTCTACAAACTCCCTTCGTGGTCTTTCCCCTTTTCTCATAGATTTTATTTTTTGTTCAATTCTCGAAGCGGCGTCGTTTTTTGACGTCCTGGAATTTCCAAAATAAATATAAAAGAAAAACGTTTCAAAAAGGAAAAAAGAAATTAAGGGTTTAAATTTCGTTTGGCCCCCTCTCAATCTTTAGGAATTATTCCCTTTTCCATTTTGTTTAATTTATATTTATTTTAGTCTCCAAATTTAAGGAGGATTAAAATATCAACTTGATCCTACTGTGCTTAAAAGACTTTCTATTTTACTCTTTGTATTTTCGACCATTAGTTTATAGTCAAATTTTTTTTCTTCAAAAAAAAAAAAAAACCTCTATTAATCTTCCTCCATCAAGTTTTAAAAACATATTCAAGTTGAGTTATTAAATAAAAATTATTATTGTTATTTTATCAAGTTAGATAAAAATCAATTACAAACTAACGGTGACTGATTTTAAGGTTTAATGGAAATGTATAGGTTAATTTTGAAAATCTAAACCTACAAGCATTAAAATGAAAATGAATATGAAAGTACAGAGACCAAAATGATATTTTAATTTTTAAAAAGGTTTTATGATTCTCCTTATTCATTATTTTACAAATAGTTAATGTAGAATCAAATATGAATAATGACATACTAACATCGGTAATACAGGCCAACATGAACATAATTCAACGTGATTATATAAAAAGACTTATTTTTTTTAAGTTTAATTATAAATACATACTTTTCATAATTTATCAGCCACTCAAAACAAAATTTAAATATAAGTTCACATTCTATTTTTACATGTGATGTAATATTCTATTAAAAAAAAATTGAACTATTTTTATTTTGATTTTGAAAAAGAAAAGGTTTGATAAAGTTTGATATTTTTTTTTTGAAAGGAGTGATGTTTACCAAGAAATTAAAGAGTGGCGGTGGGAAGGCCAGGCCATAGCAGATCTTGAGCACAATTTTTTCACCGGATATTTTTTTTAAAAGTCAAAAATTCTGCCTCTATGTTTAAAATTAAAATTAAATTAAAATAAAGTCAAAAAAGAATTTATTCTTCTTTGCTTCTTCCCACTACCTGATTTTGACACGTCACTTTTTCAAACCGTCGGATTACTGCCACTACCACGTTCATTTTCGCCGCCTCTATCTTTAACGCTTTTTTAATCATTAGTGTTAGGTTTAAAACTTATCTTTTCCATTGTTTTTCTATTGATTTGTTTTCATTCTTAAATTTTATATATATATATATATATATTTGTTTTTTTTTTTGAGAAGTTATTAAATTTCAAGAAAAAAAATATGATTTTAGTCCCTAGAATAGGTGTGTTTGGTACTTGAGTTTTCAAAATAGATATTTTTAGTTTTTGAGTTTTAAGAATAAGTTAAAAAAGTCTCAAGTTTTCAAAATGAACCTTTTTCGTCCCCGAATTTTGAGAAATGTGTTTAAAAGTCTCTCATATTATTTTTTCAACTTTTTTAAAACAATATATATGTTTAAATATTTAATGGTTTTTAAAATTAAAAAAATTAAAAAGTTAATTTTAGAAAAAATTTTAAATAACATGAGGGATCTTTTAAACTTATTTCTCAAAACTCAGGGACTAAAAAAATCAATTTTGAAAACTTGGAGACATTTTAAACCTATTTTTCAAAACTTAGGAACTAAAAATATCTATTTTGAAAACTCATGAACCAAACACACATATTCCTCAAAACTAAGGGATCAAAAAGGTATTTTTCTCTAATTTTATATTCAATCATTGTTTTTGTCTTTAATTTTTATGTTCTTCGTTCCATAATAATTTAATTACACTTGAAAGTTAACACCTAATTTACTATATGTAATTTTGAAAACCTGTTTGTATAAATTTTGAATCCCTCCCTCCACCTTATTTGTCGAGTTGGTTTACACGTGTGTAAACTATTAAATATAAACATGAAATTTCATCTTGAAACTAATTGGTAATGAAAAGGGTAATTCGTATATCTTATTAACATCGTGAAGTCTCCTCATCTTTCAGTAGGAGAACATCAACATAAACAAGCACTAACAATAAGAAATCGTGACCATTAGAGTCATACACTTAACTACATCGGCACATAAAAGGAATATGGTTCTAGTTGAGATTTTCTTTCTTTTATTAGTAAGGAGGTGCAAGACATTCACAAGTACCCAAACAATAAAATTTCAAAAGAAAAATGCACATAAGAATATTTCGAGATGTCTTCTATGAAAGATTCAGACCATCGAGTACCTATTAAGATATATCTTTTTTTTTTTTTTCAAGATGGGGGATTGAACCATCGAGATTTGAAATGATAATTAGTGTCTTATCCATAAAACTATGCTCAAATTGACTTATTCATATAATTTTATTAAAAAAAATATTATAAATTAAATAAATGAGTGCACATGTGAAACTACAATTATAAGAAAGATTACTTATGTGTGTGACCAATAGAATGGTCTCAAGTGGCTTGTATTATTCATTTTATATCTTATAATTAAAACAATTTTTATTCAACGAATAATTTTTTAGAATATTTATACACACATATTAGAATACACTATAAATCAAACAAAGAAAAATACTTCATAATTTTGAACTCAATGATATAAAATAATTTACTTGACACGTACAAATTTACAAATCAACTCAATAACGTTCTCACGATACCTCAACTACTTTGTTTGATTAGTCCTACACTAAACTTTAAATTATGTTTAATTTAATAGTCAATTGAATAACTAAAGATGATGTTACATCTAGACTATATGAATATGACGTTGAACGAAAATCATATGATGAGAGCATAGAATATATTCATTGGGATTGATTTGAAAAAGTATTTCTTGATCCAAAATAAAATAAATAAAGTTTTATTTTAGGAGTTTGGAAAATTGAATGGTGGGGCGAAGAACCTTGAGATGTTATTTTGTTTCTAAATTTTATTTGATATGTATATATTAATGTTACCAATAATTTTATTTTTATTTTTGAAGAACGTAATTTTATCATTAAATTATTATAAATTATATTATGGAAGGTTGCGGGCGTGGAATATGCGTACAAAATATTCTTGTACCATTCAGGCGCACGTGCCGTGTCACATGCCAACGGCACGACAACTAAACTTTAGTCCCCACGTAATGATTTTCCGTTGCTCCTCATTTGTTTAATTTTTTTTCCAATATATATTTATTTAATTATTTTTTTTTTCCTTATTTCTTAGTTACGTCTCTCTCTTTTTCTCTATCCTTTTTATTTTTTATTTTTTTATTTTATTTAAACCAATGACGTTTTAGTGGAGTTATGAATATATGTTAATATATGGGATACACAAAGTTGAATCAATTAAAATTCTAAACTTTTAAAAGTAAATCAATTTAGATATTTTTTTTAGAACTTAGAATTTTGTTTTAAAATCACTAATGCATAATTTTTACTTATGTATAAGACTCATGTAACGAATAATGAAAGGTTAGAATCACATTAATTGTAGTGTTGTTCGTTAATAGACAATATATATATATATTTTTTTTAAAATCTACTCTTCTTTGTCTATTTTCTCTACTTATTTAGGAAGTATTATCTGATTTATTATTATTTATTTTTTTGTTATTTTTTGGTAATTTAGTAAGAGTTTTGGGAGAGGAATATTAAGATTAGGATTATTTTGAGTTGATTTCAAATGGAAGTGAAAGTAGTTATCAACCACTAACAAATGGGTCTAAATTGATTTAATTTTGAAAGCTCAGAGTTTTAATTGATTGAACAAGCAAAGTTTAAGGGTATAAATTTATTTATTTTTCCTCTTAATTTTTTAGTTGCATCTATTTAATTTATAAATTTTCAATTTTGATTCTATAAAGTCTTCGTTATTAAAAACAACTTAAACACAACTCGGTTAGTTAAAAAATTATATTCTCCAAGAAAAGGTTGGAGTTATAAATCTCAAACTCTACATGTTGTTGAACTAGACAAAATAAAAATATATGATATATTCGAAATGACTTGATAACAAATTTAAACAAAAAGTTGGTCAACTAAATAAAATACAAGCAAATTGGCTAAAAGAATGGATTTGAAAGGTAATCACTCATTTGTTTTTATTAATTAGTCTACTCTCTTGATTCGATATTTGTCATGTTGTGTCAAATCACTATTTGAAACTCTTTTTTTTGGTTAAATATATCAATTGGTCTTTGAAATATACCTGCTAATTTGAAGTATTTATTTATTTTAGTTCAACAACATACGTATGAGTGAAGATCCAAATTTTTAACTGTTTGGTAATTGAGAATATGCATCTTAATCATTTGACTTATACTTAGAGTTGATAATTTCAATTTTGTTTATGATGTTTATAAATATTTCAATTTGATATGTGTTCAAAAACACCAATGAGATTGAATAACACAAGGAAACAAACTTATGATTGTATCATATCAAAGGGTTTTTGAAATTTAATTCAATAACTAAGGCCCCGTTTGATAACCATTTCGTTTTTGGTTTTTGGTTTTTGAAAATTAAGTTTATAAACATTTTTTCCACCTATCCATTTCTTGATTTATCACCTACATCATTTTTCATGTTTTAAAAAACCAAGTAAAATTTTGAAGAAAAAAAAAAAAGTTTTCAAAAACTTGTTTTTGTTTTTGAAATTTAGCTAAGAACTCTAATGTCTCCTTAACCAAGATGAAAATCATGGTAAGAAAATTAAGAGAAAACAAGCCTAATTTTAAAAAACCAAATGGTTATCAAATGGGGCCTAAAACGTTTTTTTTTTTTTTTTTAATAAATAAGAGATAAAAAGTTAAAAGTAAAAGTATGAAGATGAAAATATAATATTATAAAGTGAAAGTACATAGTATTTTAAGCTTAATATTTTTGTGTTCTTTTTGGTCGGCCAATGGTGTATAGGGTGAAGTGGAGAGCAACCCTAGTTGGTTTGCAAAAGCTCTGTTGGACAGTACAGTTGATAAAAAGTAAACACAAAAAACTCTATGTCCTAACAATATTGCCACTCACCTTAAAAAAAAAAAAAACATAATAATAATTGTACAAAATTAATGTGGTATATAAATAGATATATTTTTTGAGAAAATAATGTGGTATATTCTTTGTTTATAATATATATATGTACCATCTTTTTTTTTTAATTTAAAAAAAAAACACATTATTTTGTAATTTGGTTAGATTCACTGCATTCGAGAGTCATTTTAGATGAGATAAAATTTGCAACTCAAATCATTGAGTTAGATTTGAAATATTTTAAATCAAATTTTGAAACAGTTGAACAATCGAGTATAATTTGTTATTATTATTATTTTTTTTATTTTTGTTATAGCTAGTCAATTTTAAAGAATGGTGAGGTGTTATTTATTAAGACCGTGGTTCTCGAGAATCTTGACTATTCTACAACTACTCTCAATATAGTCATGTCAATTTTTAATGTCTATGATATGAAGAATCACAAATAATTTTTTTTAACTAATTTATTATTTTTTTAATGGTAACATTTAAATTATGTTAACTCTATTAGTTCATATAGTTTTGATATTTGGTTAGTCTCTATATTTTCTTTATGAAGGTGTTATAGGCAATTTTGGACCACACTAACGTACAAGGAGCTGACGAGGACAATTGGACAAAGGTGGGACCAGAAAGCCAACCCAGAGGAAGACCGGACCAAAGGGTCGGGCCAATTTGGCCCGCAGGCACGGGCCGAGCTTGGCCACCTCCCTTCGATCCCTGATGTTCCTGACCGCTCCGGTTTCGCCTGGTTCGTCCCGAAACACCTCCGAATTCTCAAAAATCCCAGGAGGATGAGGTTGATCTCGACCCATTACCGAGGCCAACCAGGGCCAAAGGCTCGAAGATCATTTGAAGTCCGGCGTCGACGAAAACCCTAACTGTGTCTGGGAATACACAGAGGGAATGAAGCCTAACTGAAAATTTGGTTTAAGGTTTGGTTTAAGGTTTAAGGTTTAAGGTTTGGTTTAACCCTAACTGGGCCCGTTTGGTTTAAGGTTTTATAGATGCCTGGGAATACATGATGCCTGGGAATACTATGCCTGAGAATAAGATTGCTGGGAATCAAAGATAATTGTGTTTGGTTGTGCATGGGAATGTCATCCGGATTTTATGTCTGTATTTATTTTTTAGAATTAATCTGGTAAACTTTATGTAATTTTAATAAATTAATCAATAAAATAATCAAAATTAGTTCAAACTATTAATAAAAATTAATGAAATAATAATCATGAAATAATTTTAATGGGATAAACTATGTTAATTTAACAACTTAAAATTATTTAATTAATTGTTTAATAAATATTTTTAACTACAATAATTTAATATATTGTATCCATAAAAATTAATTAGATAACTTTTCAAAAAAAAAAAAATTAATTAGATAAATATTTAATAATAATATAATTATATATTTATTATAAGGAAATCCAAAAAAAAGTAATTAATGGATTATAAATAATCGATAAGTAATTAATTATAATTATTGAAAAATTAATTTTTATACTAAATTAATTTAAATGATTTTAATTCAATAATTAAATATATTTTCGATAATATTAACTAATTAATTATAATTTTAGTAATATGTAATTACCATCCCTACAATAAAATTGGACTAAGTATTTGTTTAAAAGTCCTAAAAAAAAGTATTTACTTAAAAAAATTGAAATTATTGACAAACTATTATTTAATCTAATTAAATAATATATTATATTATTTTTAATTTAGTATCCATTAGTTAATTAATTAACTATATTCAAAATAAAATTGCATATAAAAATAGCAAAGACGAGATGGGAAAAGAGAAAACTCATGCTTTTGCAAGGGCATAGAAAACCCTTACTTATGGGCATAAATGATGCCTGGGAATGAGTTATTTCCTGGGCCCACCACAGAAATCTTGAAACAAACAAGGGTATTATAAACCCTTGCCCATTCCCATCTCCAGAAACCTTGTACCAAACGGGCCCTAAGGGTTTATAAAAAGGGAGTCCGCACACGCATTCAGGGATGCTAAAATCAATCCCTAAATTCACTTTACGTGTTTTTCGGCCAAGGCTAACTTAAGCATCGGAGTGTGTGTGGTCTACACCACACCGGTGTGCAGCTTTTGCTCGTCTCGCAGGTCACATCTTTACTGCTTGTTTACAAATTCACTGTTAATCGTCACGTGGAGCGAATGACAAATTCCTAAGCGAAATTTGACCATCAACAAAAGGAATACTGTATCTTTTGATAAATAAACAAAATTGTTAGATTAAATATTTTGGCTTTGTTGAATTCTAAAGGTAATTTATCAAATATTTACCTAGCAATATGCAAGGATTCAGGATTTCACAAAATTCGACATATTTCAGAAAATATTACTCGATCTATTCAATTGTTTGTCATGTTACATTAATTCAACTAAAGTTTATGTGATTGGTATATGATACTAGTATTTATTATTATTATTATTATTATTATTTAATTCAACAATGATCAACACTAGTATTCTATTGTACTAAAAAAAAAAAAAAAAAAACATAAGCACTAGATAAAAAATATAACTCAAAAGTTTTGTGATGTCATTAAAAATTTTCAAAGTTCTTTTCCCCGTTTAATTGAAAAACGTTTAAATTGTATTTTAATCTTGCTACTTTCAAATTTAGTTCCTTGATGTTCAAGTTTATTCAATTTTCGTCCCTAAATTTTCAAAACATATATTTTAGTTTTCACCATTATTTTATTATTACTTGTCTTATCACATATAAAATGGTGAAATTAGAAAAGAAAAAAAGAAACCCCTAAAATTACTATCTTTTTTTTTTCTTTTTAAATTCAAGGTCCAAAATAGACATTTTGAAAGTTAGTCGACAAAAATAGTCCTCTTTCCAAGAAGTTTACATATTTCATAAATCCATACTCTGTGACAAAATAAACAAAAGAATTCGAAAACCAACACGGACATCACCAAACAGATAAAATATCTACTCCTTTCTTTAAAGTCAAAGGTTCAAATCCGGACGTTCGATCCCCCACATTAATTGTACTTATGAAAAAGAATTCCAACATAAGATCTAAACCAAAAGAAACATCACAGCTCACAATCACATGGAAAGTAGAGAGAGGGAAAGGGAAGGAGTGAGTGGTGGTTTTGGGACATTGTACGGAACCAAAGTGGGAAAGTGATGGCAGATGGGGAGCTAGAGAGAGAGAGGCCATCACCACTATAATCAAAATCATTCATTTCTACAACACTTTCATTCTTTAATTCACAATCACATCCACCAATTTTGTCATCTCCAACTTCTGTTTTGTTCCTTTTCTAAAACTAGCAAAAGGGTTTGATTTGATGAAATGAATGACCTAAAAATTGGAGAAATCAAAGATTTACACCTGATTTTGATGTGTAAACTTTGCATCTTTTGAATGTCTCACCAAATACGCTACTTAAACTAAATAGGATTTTGAAAGCAACTTAACTTTTACTACAATAGCTTATGCTTTTTTTTTTCTTCTTCTTTCTTTTTGGTAATAATAGCTACTTTTCTACTTCAAGAAGCTTAGTAAAAAGAAGAGAAAACGTGAATGTATGTATGTATATATATATTATATATATATATATATATAGTTTTTTTTTAGTACATCAACATTTGAGGGTAGGGGGATTCGAACCTCTGACCTCTTGGCCGAGGATATATGTCAATTACCGTTGAGCTAAGCTCGCATGTATATATATAGTTTGAAATTCTATTCTAACTAATCCTATATAAATACTCTTTCACACCATATGCTAAGTCTTTGAAATACTTTTAAAAGCATATTCAGATTTACATAGAAATGAGTTTCCTACGCTTGAAAATGAGTAACTAGATTTCATATGCCTTGAGTGTAAAAACCCTTTATAACCTCACAAGAAAGAGCCAAAGCGAGCTTAGCTCAGCGGTAATTGGCATGTGTCCTCGACCAAAAAGTCAGAGGTTCAAATCTCCCTACCCCAAATGTTGATGTACTAAAATTAAAAAAAAATATATATATATATGAAGGATTGAACTAGGAACCTTGGCACTTGTATACAGAACCCTAAAATCCTCAACAAACTAGGCTGCCTCTTGGCATCACCCAAACAAATCAACTGAATAACTTTTTAAAAACCTAGTTACCAAAAATAGTTCTTAAAACAAGCAGAAAACATGGCCAACCTCTCGTTGTCTCATCCAATAAGGATAAGTCCAAAGCCATACAACCATTAGATTCTGAGACTTTTTAACTTTATATGATCGGATTGAACTTGCTTCTCCTCCGTTACACACTTGACTTGCATAACCTAGAAATCTTTGCTGAGATATATATAGTTATTCCACAAAGAAAACAAGTTAATTCACAAATCATGTCAAGAAGAAAGTTTGAAATATTACATTTTCTAGTTTACTATCTCGACTAAAGTTACGGCAGCGAAGACGAGAAAAAGAACACCTCCAACATATGCGATAATCTGCAAATAAAACGGTATATGTTAGAATAAGGACTTCCTTTGTTTACGTAATTTCCAGGGATAAGAATATGCTCCACTTTTGAGATAAAAACAGGCAACTTGAGTTAGCATCACAAGAATAACAAGCAGCCTAGTAGGTGGGCCTAGACTTATTAATAGTTGCAATTCAGGAAGACTGAAAAGCATAAAACTTTCTTGTTCCAGAAATTTGTTGCGTTCAATTAATGGATGGGACCTTTCCAAAGCACATATGCAATGATGCTGCTAAATTGCACAGCTACTATGCTAATTGACACTCGGATTGTCTATCGTAACTTGCTAGGGTGGAAAAGATAAGATTTATTGGCTGGTTTATGTGCATGTTGAGTGGTTCAAGATAAGCACTTTGGGGTACCGTAATTCTTGATTGGCGTAGAGAACATACATTGACAACTGACAGCATCAAGAAAATTTGAAAAGATCATGTGCCTGAATATAAGAAGAGAAACTAATATGGGCTACTAGGACAGAGCTGTTTGCATTTGCATGATGCTTTGAAATTCTGGAAGGGGGAAGAAAGAATACAGTTGCAATAAAAATAGGACATGTCCAGATTCCAGAAGGAAAAAACAAGTCCTACATCGATATTCTATTCTTTTTCATGTTTGGTTGGAAGAGGAGAGAATTAAAGAAAGCAAATGGGATTTCAAACAATAATTACTTTGGATTTTTTTCCTTGCTTTTCTGGAGACATAAGACTACTTTTAGGACATTCAAAAGAGAAGTTTGACGAATAATTTCGCACTGATTATCCTTTCCTCATAAACTTGTGTCAATAATTGAAAAGCTAAGGAAATATTTTACTCCTACAGAACCCCTAAATTTACTTTATTGAAAAAGAAATCATATAAAGGATAAATTCTTTTTTCTTTTTTCTTTTTTCTTTTTTTTTCCTTGTGCAGGGAATAACTGATCTCAAATACAGCCCCCCTCCCCCAAATGGAAAAAAGACAAATAAATATGTTGTCATATCATAATCCTGGCTGGTTGGCCTTTCGACCCACATTGAACAGTTAAAAGTAGTAGGTTATGCTATGCTTTTTATAGGAAAAAAATAAAAAAGATAACTTCAAAGCAGGAAATTCATGTCAAGTTCACTCGTGGAAAACATCGAGTTCATCCACCTGGAGGTATGTGCAATAGATAGTTGAACATTCAAAAAGGCACATGTGAAGAATTAAGAAAAGTGGAGGAAGAATGAATGATCATCTTACCTTCTCTGATAAAAATGTCCCTAGTAAAGAACCTCCTAAAACTGCAAGCTGCAGAATTATCATAAAAAATGGATCAAAAAATTGGCAACTTGGTAAGTGAGCATGATAAATAGATACTGACAGTTTGGAACGTACATACATATATTAAAGTATTTGATGTGTACTTTCTATTAAATTCATGAACTAAACTTGCCACAAATTCTAATCAATAGACTCAATTGCAGATTTGCACGTAAGGTTCAAGTTAATGTAACAACCACAGATGGAAGTTCATGATTCCGTGGGCACTCAAAATTGTTCACCCATCTTACAGATCAACTTTTCCCACAGAGAAGTCATTTAGTCAAATACAAAATAATGTTTACGCAAATCAGGAACTGGATGCTGTAAAAAGAATAGTATTTACCAATGTTGCAACACCATGACCAGCTAGGGCACCTCCAATGACTCCAAGGGGTGAAGAAGCAGCAGCAAGGGCTACATAATGAAGAAAGAAAAAAAATATATACATTCTTTATGAAAGAAAGAAAATATAGTTTAAAGTTCAAATATGGGAGGAATAATTAGATCAGAAACACACTTGCAAATTCTTGACAAATTTTTTTTAAAGATTTAATTAATTAAAATTTCAGTCCACATAATGATATCGAAAAATAATTGTTGAATAAGGAGAAAAAAAACTTAATGCTTGTTTGGATTTTCCCAGGATGTGCTTCCAAGGACAAATTTTTATAAAAGGTTTCTAGCCAAGTCTTTATTAGTTCTAAGTAACAATTTGGAAAAATGAATTCAGTTTACATTTGATTGTCTACTTCATTTTTTTTTAGTACAACAAATGTGAGAGAGGGGGATTTGAACCTCCAACCTCAAGGGAAAGAATAGATGCCTTGAGTTATGCTCATGTTGGCTTGTATGTCTATATCTACTTCATTTGTTCTAATCTTTCAATTAATTTTTTATATATTCCAAATTTGGTGATCAACTCTTCATCTTTCCGTCATTAACAGACAAATGAGGTTATTAATTGAAAGGAGAAAGGAGGGGAAAACTACTTGGCCATCTTATTGCGTATAAACTATCAAAATTCAAGATTTAACATCATTCATTTTAGTAGTAGATTTGAAGAAAATAATTTGATGACAAGAATAGTCAACAATATGTAGATTTCAAAAGACTTCCAATTACCAATTGTGGAGAAAAATGACTTGTCGCCCCACTCAGCTACAAACACTAATACAAAGGTGCTGACGACAGTACTGGCAGCAGCTAATATCCCAGCACCATTTCCTGAGAATTTTGAGACCGCTATCTCTGCCTGATTCAGATTAAAACAAAGCTGTTAATTTCTGACATACTTTCAGCTACTTGAGTTCAATCACACAAGTCCACTGATTTTTGGTGACTTCATATAATTCTTAAGAGAGGGGAATAGAAGCTTGATGTTTACAGTAGTTTCAAGACTAGTTCAAGACATACAATAACTTTTTTCAAATCTTCAATATTTACCACATCTAAGAGTTCTCTGTACTCTAAGGTAAGAAAGACTGTTTTGGAAATAGTATTCTAAGAGTCCTACTCTGTATCCGGAAAAAACAATATAGACAAAAATTAAACACTATTTAACCCTTCCGGGGAAAAAATTATTAAAAAAAAAAAGTTTAAGAAAAATGCCACACCCGAGTCCATGGACAAAGATAGTCTTTGAAGAAGTGCTCTCCACCCTGCACTGTGGTAGGCATAATTTGCTTAAAAATAATTTTCCAAAAAATTTTAATATACTTTCAATCATTAAATTTGAAAAAAAAAAATCTACTAAAAAGTTAAAAACACAAGTAGCTCAATGCCATGATATTAAATCCAATTATACTTTGAATATAATATTTCCCTATTCAGATACTTCTAAGATATCTAATTTAAAAAGAAAAGTTCAAGCCCATATATAATTCTAGTTTATTCTTACATAAAAACCTAACACTTAGCTAATTTATTATTACATAAAAACCTAACAAGTAACACTTCGCTAATGTAAATTTACAGAGATAAAGACCTACAGTAGGGGGCTCGAACAAGAAGTGAAAGAAAGAAATCTTGTAGGATACTTCCGCAGACATCAGACATCAATATAAGGGATTACCTCCTTCTGCTCGTCTTCTGCCTTTAGTCCATCGCTTGAGCTGGCATCAAGCAATGTTGAGACCCCAAAATACACCTGAAATTAGTCAAAAGCATTCCATTACATCCATGAAAAGCTTTAGAATTTGCATTTGGTTGTTATCTCAAATATACAGCTACTTAAGTGTATAAGTAACAATATAAAGTTTTGCCAATCACTAAACGACAATACTTACCAAAAGACAGACAGCTGCAATATCATCAACTGGTAAATCACTGTCACCAAGCCTGTGATCATATATGTAAAAGTGCTAAAGAACCAAATAAGTTGATGGTAATTGGAATTTCTGAAGGGGAATTAAAGTTTAAAACAATAAATTGAAAATAATGAAAGGGACCAATCCATGAAACTGTTTCCTTCTTTACATTCCTAAAGAGCTGCTTGTCACAAGGAATGTACCTGAACGGAAGAATCTCATCGACATAATGAAAAGTTCGTCCAAGAATAACAGATATGATGGTCATTGCCCTGCCATGGACAAACACCTCTTGAAGGATTTGATAACAAATGTATCATGTTTTCATAAGATGTCAACAACGTATCATTCTCATATAATAACTATTATTCATCTGTTTTTGAATTAATATAATTGCGTGGCACAGAACCAATTTATTCATAACATTATTTTGCTAAGTTAATATGCACAAAAATAAGGAGAAATGCAAGCTCTTTAGTATATCGAGTTAATATGCACAAAAATAAGGAGAAATGCAAGCTCATGGTTACTGATGTGATGTCCCTGCCGAGCCGTCATTAAGTACATAATTCTATGTAGCATGGGGTGGGATAACTGATAAGAATTTTTCCAAAGGGATGTGACAATTAAAAGAAAAATACATAGTTGGCTCAGGTGAAATAACATACGCAAGTGCACCAAACGTTCCAGTAAAAACAATAGCAGCAGAGTTCCTAGCTGCTAGAAGAGCCTACAGAAGACAATAAACATAGAATTAGGAGAAGCACCATATCCTATCAAAATTAGGACTATATGTCAGCAAACAATAACTCAAGTTCATTCATGCTGTTTCCATGTTCAGGAGACAACAAAGTTTTTTTTTTTTTTCTTTTTTTTTTTCCACCAGAAGTTAATCATCATTTGACACTTACTGCAATGAAAAAGGTCTTGTCCCCTAGTTCTGAGAAAAAGATCAGCAAAAATGCCTACATCAAGAAAGAATATAGCATAATTATGATTCTGCGCTTTCACATCATACTTCAAGCTTAAATTGATTACTCCATAGTTTAGCTAAAAAATCAAGCTATAATATTAGAATTTTATTTGCAGTCGGACATATGAGTTGCAAAACTGTAAATGAGATGTCGAAGTTCCACCATGAACTCCCCACAAAGAAATCAAACTACAACTAGGCTTCCTGCAACATTAAAAGTGCCAATTCATAGAAGTTACAAGGAGTGATTTACTAACTGAAGCAAAACCTGTGCTAATATCACCAAGGTCTCCCAGAAGAGGGGCGGGAAGCAACCCAGTAGCAATATCTGAACCGGCTAATGCCTGCTGAGAGTCTTGAAGTAAGAAGAACCCAGACAGGAGCATAAACTTCAGAAATGAACTGCTGACTGTACTGGTGGACTTTTGGTTATCTGTATTTTCATGAATTCCCCTTGCTGAGTTGTACTTTGCTAATGATTTTTCAGATGCACAACAGTTATCCATAACAGTTGCTGATCTTGTAGATAATTCACAGCTACTGTAGTCACGATGACAAAGTTCCTGGAAGACAATTTATCTCAATGGACGAGTATGCATGAAATGAACCTGAAAATGTTACGTTATATACGCGCATATTTCATTATTAAAAAAAAAAAGGCATTCAAAATCTAAAAGTTAATATATAGGTTGCTAAAAGGGATACAAGAAACTGTCTAATATTATCATGTTTTTAACCATGCAAAACAATTAAAAAAGCTGATTGCAAAGGGATTAATCGCAACCACTCACGTTTACGTGTTCCAAAATTACATGTAGACAATCAAAATTAAGCTTGTATTTTAATTGGGAAGTAGAAAAGTATCTAGAATACCTAGAATCCAGCATAAAAAAACGCCAGTCGACTGAATTTTATAGTTCTCTCTGCGTAAATTGGATTGCAAAGCAAATGAGAATGGAAGGAGGGTAATGGGAGAAAATTACATGGCGATCGTAATATTTAGAAACCAGTTCTGATTTGCGCCAGTACCACTCTTTGCGAGTGCTTGCCCGCGACCGACTCGAAAACCTATACAAAAGAATAATAAAAGAAGTCAAATATTATACCTTCTCTGAACTGCATCAGCAGAATTGCTTTTTCAGGGGCCATTTGTTTAAATTCTTGAAAAAAACGCATTGTGTTTGCTAAAGTTCACTATTTCTCTTTTCTAACAGATCTCCTACATCGTTTAAACCTTCAAGAGAACTCCCAAAAAGAAAAAAGAAAAATCCCACCACAAAAACGAAATACGTGTCTCATTCTCCCCCACTGCCGGTTTCCAGTATAAATTCATTCTACCCTACAAAGGAAGAGCCCAATTCCGCTATTCCATGATCGTTCTCGGCACAGATAGCAAAAAACAGAGACCAAATTCGCTCGCTTCTTTCTTCCTAACTGCGATTGACGATAATCAAATTACACTGCAGAAAACAAACACAGGAGTCAACAGAACCGGAATTACCTAAGAAGAGTGGGAACAGAGTGGCGAAGCGAGAGGTTGGAAGAGAGCTTCCTGCAAGGGGAGTTGAGAGAAACGAAAAGAGTGGCAATGGATGATTTGGGAGATGAAGAGAGGGAAGAAGGTGGAGGAAATATGAAGTGTGAAAGAGTAGTGGGCGGCATTGTTGGTGAATCCCCTCAGAATGATTCAGAGTTCAGGGGATTCGGGAATGGAGAAATGGCAGAAAGGAAAGGAAGAAGGAGAAGAAGCAACGACCGACTGTGAAGCGCGAACAATTCCAACTGCACTTTATCCTTTCTATCCGTTCCCATTGGGCCACAAGGCTCCTCGCACCTTTTTAAAATTGGGCCCAGTTTTGAGTTGTCTTGGGCCATTCAGCCGTATTATATTTTGAGAAATTTTGGTAGATAGACCGTTTTGGAGACATATTTTCACATATGTCCAAAATTTTCGATATTTACACGATTAGATTTTCGGATATATTTTCTTACCTTTATACCCTTTTCCTATCCTTTATTCTCAAATAATATTAAAAATGATAATAATATATTCCATAGATAGTCAACCGAATATGCTTCATTTTAGAAAAGTTAGTTTTCACCAAATCCCTTAAATTAATAACGTATTTTCGTATATTCCATAGATTTGATAGATTTGATTTCTTGTCATAATAATGCTAACGTATTTTGATTCCTTTTATTTCATTCACAATTTTCATCCATTTTCGTTATCTTGTTTGGTAATTTTCGGTTTATCCATTTTTTTTCTCCCTTTTTTCCTTAATTTTCTGTTGATCCATTTTTTTCTTTTTTTTTTTTTTTTTCTTCTTTATCGATTTATTCCTTCACATTTTTTTCTTGTGGTAGCAATTTTCTATTTTCTTCGTTAACCGAACAAAAGCTAATCGATTTTTTTCTTCCGTTTTTTTCTTCCTGACAACCGATATATTCCCAGTAACATACCGTTTATAATCTATGCATATATTGCATTGATTATTATATATTCTAGTTAATATTCGATATATTACGTACTTTTTTTTTAGATTTTTGCATTTTACAGAAAAAACATTTATAT
The DNA here is from genome assembly GCA_036850905.1 of Luffa acutangula. Taxonomy (NCBI): domain Eukaryota; kingdom Viridiplantae; phylum Streptophyta; class Magnoliopsida; order Cucurbitales; family Cucurbitaceae; genus Luffa; species Luffa acutangula. The sequence continues at coordinate 45,476,509 of CM072097.1, read as the reverse complement.
TCATATATAACTTCATATATACCAGCTTATATACTATGTACATAAGTTTTCCTTTTTTTACTCATAGCCACGTATACCGAGATTTTTTTCTTGTCTCATTACCATAGTATTAAATATACACTTGTATATTTAGTTATTTGCCAATATATATTATATATATACATGTATGTATATTAAATATACCAATACATTTAGGAGAAATATAGATATTGGGAAAAAAAACCTGTATATAACTATAAAAAAACCTTATTTTTTAAATAATATATACATATGTATATATTAAATATACCACGGCGGTGATGAAATTCAGCGATATCCACGATAAAACAGCGACAATTTGAGGGCAATAACTGGGCTGGTGGTATCCATTCATGCATGGGTGTTGCTTATTCGAGTTTGCAATGGCAATGGTTGGACGACGACGACCCTTCCGGTGGTGGTTGGTCATCGGCAGCAAGAAAAAGATCGGAGATGAGGAGGGAAAGAGAGGTCGAGAGACCATAAGGGAGAAAAATCATGAGGGAGGAATGAAGGGAGGAAGAAAACATGTGTGAATTGGGAAAAATAGTGAGTGGTTTTAGGGATTTTTTTTTTTTTTTGAAAAATTGGGAGTGATTTTAGGAATCTTAAAAAATTGGAAAGTAATTTAAAAATCATTTTCCTTTTTTGTTCTCTCTCACCCACGGTCTCAATTTTTAGGAAATGGTTTTTGTTTCCTTTCTTGGTTTTATTTTATTTTATTTATTTATTTTAAATAGTTAGTAGTGGATATGAGGGTTGAATAGTAAAATGACCATGATTTTTATGAAAAAAAGTTGGGTCATTAGGCTTTTTCGGTAAAAAAATGGGAAACTTGGACATTTATGAAATATAGGGCCCAAATTTGGGCTATCTATGTACTTTTCCCTTATTTTATTTATCTAGGGGCACTTCCAAAAGCAACCAAAATAATAATAATAATAGTAGCAATCATTTTTCAATTTTACAAAAATAAACTATATATTACTTCTCTTTACTTCTTTTTATTGTTGTCGGGTTGAATTGTGTTGTGTTGTTCATAGATTTTATATGAAATGTTTGTCTTTTACATTTGTAAACATTTATTTTCTATATCTGTTATGAATGTTAATATACTGTCAAATTTAGATGGGGAGAACTCACATGACCTTCACGTGACACCAATAGTGAATTTGTTTAAGAGGAGGGAAAACGTGGCATGCAAGACAGAAAAAACATGCTCACCGGTGTGGTGCTTGTCACACTGCCTCTGATGCTTAAATCATAAAGCTGAAGGAGAAGAGCAAGAAAGCAAGAGGAGAAGAAGAGTTCAGAGAATCAAGTTCGGAATCCCTTCTTCAGTGATGAAGAAAGGTTTGAATACATTTTCCTGCCTTAGGGTTTCTAGGCTTTCAGAAACGATTCGGGCTGAAGAAGGGATTGCCACACCACCAGGGACCGGGCGGAGAGGAGGATGTTGGGTTTTATGCCCTAAAACTCGTAGATAGTGAATGTAACCGTTGACCGGATATTAATGAAATAATATTGATATATTTTTCCATTAATTGTTATTAGTTATTTTATAATTGTCTTTGCCTAATAATAACCCTAATCCAATAAACTAGACATCCAAGGTTGTAATATGAGTCTTGAACTATATGTAGCGACATATGGGATAATTGTTCAAGAAACAGCCTAAAGGGTCTATAGTATAGGGATAAGACTGGGTGCCTTATCCTGGTGACACTATGGATACGACCCACTTTACATTTGATACAAACGCTGCGATCCAACGCGTTCGTGTAGGAGACATGCGAGTGGGGGTATCCTATGCAATGAGTTTGCATAAGACCGGACCGCGAAATAGTAACCACTTGTTATAACACCGTTAACTAGTTGGTTTTCTATTTCACTAGGACGACCTAGACAACTTAGTCTTAATCCTGAGTTGATTATGGACTCCTGCTCATGAGAGATTGTCCTTTGATTTGTATGGGTGAGAGTGGCCAATACGCCGACTCAATAAGCCTACCACTTTGGGGACAAGACCGAATGGGGAGCTGGGAACATAATTGTACAAGATGGAATTCACTCCTTCCCGACTTTAGGGAAGCAGATGAGTGTTCCCTTAAGTGGTTACTCCGAGTCTTGAACAAAGGGCCCTACCCTCTCAATGGCACGAGAGGGTTTTCTGTTTGATGGTTGGACCAGAAACAGGTTGTTCATTAGAGGAGAATTGGTACTTAAGGAAATAGAGGTAACCCAGGGGTAAAACGGTAATTTGACCCAGCTGGTGTTACGGACACTCGTGAAGGACTAACTAGTCGATATTGGTCTAGATCCGTGGACACAGAAAATATGTCTGCAGTGAGAAGAGTGCAACTGTGAGTCTATAGTAGAATGTACACACAGTTAACAAATATTGATTAATGTGGTTAATGAGTTTGACCAATTAATCTCACATCGTTGGAGCTTCTGATCTGCAGGTCTATTAGGTCCCACTGGTAGCTCGTAAAGTAATTTGAGGCAACTAAGTAATAAAAGTAAATTGAAAATGTTCAATTTATTAAGGGAAACAAATATAATATATATTGATATATTATTATGAGAGAAATTAATATTTCAAAAGTTCAAATATAAATTTATGGAAGTTTGAAAGAGTTCAAATAATGAATTAATTAATTTAAGGCCTAAAATGTGTTTGGGAAAATTAATTAATTCTAGCCCAGGAATTAAATATGATATTTAATTGGTGGTTAATTAATTAAAGAATTTATTAACCGGGAATTAATCAATTATGGAAATAATTAATCACTTAAGGAAGTGATTAATCATTTATGGAAATGATCTAATCACTTATGGAAGTAATTAGTCATTTGTGGAAAAGATTAATCAATTATGGAATTGATTGATCATGATTGATTAATTAAGGAATAAGATTAAATCAATTTTGGAAAAGATTGATTTAATTGAATATTTTATTCATGGTCTCTCTTCTATAAATAGAACACTAGACCTAATTGGTCATGACACTTGACACTCTTGAAAGACAAGACCTAGAATTCTCTCTAGCCTCCCTCTTAGAGAAAGACTCCCACAAGTTTTTTGCCTCCTAGACTCAGAGACATACCGGTGTAACCTCTGTGGTGATTGTGTCAATCAAAGAAGAAATTTCCAGCGAAGAAATACCAAAGACGGCTGCTGCGTTTTGATCGTTGGAGCATCGTTGGCGAAGAACGGTCAAGTCTACAACGGAGGTTTGTAACGGTTCTTCCTCTTTTCTTTAGAAAAGTGATAGCGAGCATAGCTAGTTACTTTTACTTATTTAATTTAGTTAGTCTTTTATGATGTTTGAGCCATTTTATTGTGCTTTATTGTTTATTTTGTAGGAAATGGTTGATTGGAGCTATAATGCAATATTAGAGTTAATCGGGTGCTCGGGACGTGAAAAGATGCAAAGGAATGAAAAGAGTAAAAGAGGAAAAAAGTCAAATTTCAGTCAACAGCAGGCTAGCATCTAGCGTCTCGACGCTCACATTCCATATCTGATTAGGCGAGTAAAGGTCAAAGCGTCGAGACGTTGCGACCTTAGCGTCTCGACGCTGTGTTATTTCGCTTACTGAAACGCGCGTTTTGAAGGCAGCGTCGAGACGCTGTCTTGATAGGGTCTCGACGCTAAGACGAAAAATCTGCTATATAAGCTTCTTTTCGGCTAGGTTTGAGAGGACTTCGATTGGGGACTCTTGGGAGCCGAAAAACAGGGCAGAACAGAGGCTTGGAAGGCTGAAACAGAGGGAGCGAAGTGGAAATCAACCCATTGTTCGTGGGGATCGTGACGGGGACGTTCGGTCTCGGCCTACTACGAGTCTATTTCTATTTTCCCTTACTTTAGATAGTTTTTATGGCTTATTTAGACTTAGTTTATATTGTAACGAGGATTATGTGTAGTTAAGTTTAATTCTTAGGGATTGATGTAGCCGTTGGGCACGTTTTGGATTAATTTACGGTATTTATGCTATTGATGTCATTTATGCATGTGTTGTATCCTTAATGCTTTCGATTTACTGGCCATAAATTGATTGATGTTTATATTTGAATCTAACTCGGGAGAGAGGATTTAAATTAGTAATCAATATGCATAACTAGAATTTAGTTAAAAATCGGGAGATTAAGGTTAATTCTAGAAATTGTTATAAAGGTTAGCCTTATTGCCTTGTATGTTTATTGGATTTAGATAGGGATATCGGGTTCAATTGCATATGGGAGAATCATGTATGCTCGGGAGAGATATGTGTGTTTTTAGTTGCCAAAATTTATGAATCATAGCATGTGTTAATCCGTTTATTAATCCATAACTCCAATTGGTGAAATCAAATCCCTAAGACCAATTTTTCCCATTAGATTGTCACTTTTTAGCTTTAGTTTTGTATTTGATTAATTCATATTCTCACTCTATTTGATTCCCTAAATAAAATTGGTCAAAAGTATTTTCGATAATTAAAATTTGGCTAGACACCAATCCAGAGGACGACATTCGATTGCAAAATCACTATATTATTACTTGACCCGTACACTTGCGGTTAGCAATTTGCACATCAAAAAGCATGAAAATAAATTTAGATTTATTTTTAAGCATGTTTAAACCAATTTTACAGCAACTTTAAAGTTTGTTTAAAGTTTGTTTGAGTTTTCGTAACGGTATTTTAATGTTAATTAATATACGGCGTAAGGTCCAATCGATGCGCTTCCGCTGCGTGGGAACTTTTATTCCCTTCAGAGGAGACTCAGGCCACATGAGTGGGCCGAGTGATCGACCTCGGCCCAATCCCTTCAACTCACCCTCCTTCGGGATCCGCTTCTTGATCATGCTTTCGGGTTGGTGTCATGCTGTCCTGTTTAGTCCCTGAATTTTGGGTAGTCCAAAATCACCCATAACATATACCAATAATATACTTGATTTATTATGTTATTGAATGAATCAATGATAACATTGATATACCTAAGTATAAGTGTTGATATATCAATGATATACCTAATGCGATATACCATATTGATATACTTAAATTGATATATAATTGATATACCTTTGGTATATCTAAAAAATCTATAAGGGTTAAATTGAAATAACAAAAAAAAAACGAATATTAAATTTCAAATGTTTTGCCAAATTTGTAAAACTCAAAGTTGATGCCATATTTGCTGACAAATAATATTTTAGTTGCCCATTACAAATTTTCATTTATTTTATTTTTTGAGTTAGATGTTTCGTTGTAGAGTAGATTTTTTAGTTCCACGCCATGTGGAGGAGAGATTTAAAGTTATGATATTTTAGTTGAGAATACACGTGTCTTAATCTATTGAGTTATGTTCAAACATAATAGATTATTGAATTTTAAAATATGAGGTTTCTCTAAATTTCAATATTTTGCTAGTAGGTCAATGAATCTTCAAAAGTATTTAAAGGTCTATCTGGTTGGTGATCAGAAAACAAAAATTTGAAAACAATAGATTCAATGGATTCAATGAAACCAGAGTTTATAACATGAAATACTATATTTATTAAAGTTTTTATCTTTTTAATTTAATTCTGCATTTAAAATTTTGAAATTCAAAATATGGATACAATGAAAACATAAAAAAAATTGTTTTCAGAATTTCCACTATTTGGATCACAGAACTCGAAAACAGTTTTAAAAAACACATCTGCCAAACTCACTAAATCTGAAAACATAAAACAGAATCCGGGTTGCCTACCAAACATGCCCTAAGATTGTTTTTTTTAATAGTTTAAGAGATTTCTAAACTCTCCGTTTTTGTGTCTAATATGTTTTTAAAATTTAAATTTTATGTTTAATAAGTCGGATTTCCATAATAGACTTATTAGATTCAAAATTAATTATTCAGAAACCTATTGAATGCTTTGTAAAATTAAAAAATCCACACTTTTTAGGAATTTATTAAAAACTATATTTTAAAATTGGGATAAAATTTATAACTTGATCTTGTATGTTATACACATATATAAATGTGATGGTAGAGATTCAAATCTTCCAATGTTGGAAAGTTACTAACTCCTTGACTAATGATAACTTGTTATTTTCGTTCTTTAAAATTGAATTTAGATTTACTTTTTTTAAAGTTTATTGTATACCATTTTTTGTTTTAGGAATCACTCATTTAAATTTATTATTTATTATAATCCTAAAAGTTACAGATTAGCCCAAATATTGATTGAGTATATTATTATAATAATAATGGATTGACCTGTGTATTGCTTATTTTTATTATATTTTATGATTATTCATGTAGATGCTTTTTTTAATGGTTTATCACAACTATGCTAACTTTGTCAATGCTCTTGTTTTATAATTTTTTGTGAATTGTATAAAGTTTGGGCAAAAATAGTCTATTTTGTTGGTGAGTTTTGTATTCCTTTGATTTCCCTCTAAATTTACCCCTATTCAATTTATCTAAACCCATTGATTAGTGACACATTTTTTTCTAGTTCAACAACATATAAGAGAAGTTTTGAATCTTTTACCTTTCGAACAAAAGTATATATCTCAATCCTCCTCAAAAAAAAAAAAAAAAAATACATATCTTAATCAGTTAAGTTAAGTTCTAATTGACTTATGCAAACATGATCGGGTTGATTATATATAGTTGGACTTCTAATCCATATAACAAAAACGTTTTATTTTATTTGAAATTCTCTATTTAGGTATCTTTTAAATTTATCATCAATAAAATAAAAGAATATATGTTAATCTACAATTTTTTTTCTTGAAACATACATTCATTTTTCTTAACAGAATGAAAAACCAGAATCGACATACGAGGTCACCCAAATTGAGAAAACAAACACTTCCATCTGTCAAAAGGAACTTTGTTTTAAGGTTAAAAAAAAAAAAAAAGAGTATACAAATTTTTTTAACATTAAACTGTGTTATTGGGACAGTTCTAGAAGAGCATGGCAGTTAATTTGTAAGAATGTTTGAAGACATTTATGACACATGATCGATCAAATCACAAATCTCAATGCCAATAGAGTTATTAAATTCAACGGTCCTGATGAAAGGATGTACTTCACCAAAAGCAAACCCAACACGCCAGAACAGATATCACATCAAAAATTCACAGGAATCAAGTAAAACTCTTTCTTTATCCTTTTTTTTTTTCCTCTCTCTTTTTGGTTTTCATGTTTAAGTATTAATTACTTTGATTAAGTTAAAACTTTTGTTTAATTTACGATTAATCAAATCCAAAAACCTCTGTGTTTGTGGCATTTTCTTGTCAGAGTGAGGAACAGATAAGCAAAGCAAAAGAAAGTCCACGTGAGGAAGCAAACGGCAGTCTGCAGTTCCACTGCAGCAGTTGCCAAATTTTTTATTCCTTTGGTTTTATTTATGAAGATTATGTTGAAGATTTTAGGAGAATTTTGATTAAAAATCTAATCTTGGTAAGCTAAAACATTATGGGTTAGGAGATAATCTTTGAAGGGTTTTTGTAAATTTTCAGTTTTTCAATTTGGTTCGTACAGAAAAAATGAAAGATCATCGCGGGTGACCCCAGCTAGATGCCCAACAGGTAATCCAAAAACCTTTTCCACCAACCCTTTTAGGCCACCATGGAAATGACTCAGATCAGATCACAGTAGAAGGCTGGCAAGTGAAAAAGAAAAGAAATTTGAATAAAAAAAAAGAAACCCACCTGAAAATATAAAAGCTTTGTTTTGAATTCTTAATTCCCAGAAAAATTTAGGGCCAAAAAAGGATGGATGAGAGAGAAATTAGAAGAGAAGAGGGTTTTTTTTAAGAGTGGGAAATGGAAAAAGGGGGAGAGAAGAGTGGGGAAGGGGGAGCAGAAAAGGAGGAAAATTTGGGAAAAAAGTTAAGGAGAGAGGTTTTGATTGGGAAAAGATGTGGACCTTGCACTCCAGTGCCTTCATGGAGGATTTGGGCTCCTCCTCAAGAGACCATCATTAGCCAAACAGACCCTTTTCACCATAATACTTGTTTTTCTTCTGCTTCTTCTATCTCTGCCAGAAAGCTAGCGGCTGCTCTTTGGGAGTTTCATCAGTACCTTCCACTTCCTAAAATGCACAGAGCTCCCAATAATGGCGTTTCTAATGGTGCTGCTGCTGCTGATTCAAGGCTCATTCGCCGCCGCTACTTCCACCATCATCACTCTCACAAGGACAAAGCCCTTGAACTTTCCAACTTTCTTGGTGATCCTTGCCCCAGCTCTCCTGAACAGGTCTGGTTTTTGGTTTTTACTTCACAACTTTTGATTGTTGTTGTTCTTGATTTGGGGTTTTGGATTTGTGGCTGTTTTTTGGCAGTATGCATTTGTTTACCCCCCACCCCCTTTCTTTTAGGGTAAAATTGGGGGATGGATGTTCTGTTTTGTTTGGATTTTTGGTGATGGTTGACTGTATTAGGCTGATTTGTGTTGATTACTTGAAAGAAGGTATTGTAAAACTAAGTCTGTTGCTGTTCAAAATCAGGCTGGTTCTCTAGTTTCAGTACAGAATGTTTGTGAACTGTGTAATGATTGGTTTCCTTTCTGCCTCTTAACTTCCCTTCTATGATGTACCTTCTCTGTTTCCTCTTTAGATTTGGTTACAGTAGCATTTCCTCTAGTGCATTCTTCAGTACAATGAGAAAAATCAGCCTTCATCAAATGTGTTTGTGGCAAGCTGCTTATTACTGGTCTGTGGTTAATTTGGTTGGTTAGAAGTTGGCGAATTTCCCAATAGGGTTAGACAGGTTATGGTATTGGGGATCTGGTTTAGTGCATTTTAAAGCATCTCTTTAGCTCATACTTAGGAATATGTATGTGATTAACCACTGTTGAGGGTTCTTTCGTGTAATTTTGCTTGTTTGTTCGTTCCCCAATCCCCCCATTTTTATCATCTTTGTTGCTGAATCCTAAATTTAATCTTCTGGATGGAATTGCCCCTATATTCCACAATTCACGAGTCAAGAGAAACTTACACCGGTGTGGTGTTAGGCCACATACTCTAATGCTTAAGTCAGTAGTTGCCCCTATATTCCACAATTCGCGTACCTTTCTTGTGAGGGTGTTCCCTGTATTTATACTCTTTTCTCCATGATTAATTCCTTGATTAAGGCGTATCGTGTGTGATTTTTGGCAAGGATCGCGTGCTTTTTTTATTGCTGCTGTTTCTAAGTTTGTATCTGGCTGAGGTGGGACTTTACACCTCGGCCTATTCAACACTTCTCGGCATGGGACAGCACCCTGTTGGGTTCACCCCACAACGTTCTGCATCTTAGTTAACTGGTTTACCATCTGGTTGTCTCTCTTGCTGCTTACAGAGGAGCTATTTACATCTTCCAGTTGCTATTTTTGCAGTTGTTATTCAGTTTTTATCTCTGTGCATCTGGAATTACTGCAAATTTTGGTGCAAGTTTCTGAGTCTGGTTATGCCTTGCATAAACCAGCTTGTTGCGTGGTTTAAACTCATTTTTGTTACACTTTTTGGTGTGCCACTTACCGATTTATCTGAATCGTCTTCCTTGTCTACTTCCTCCTTAATCACATTCTCATTCTGATATTGCACCTATAAGAGTTGAAAAGAACTATATGGTTTAGATTTTCATTTAGTTAGATAAATTGCCATCCGGATTCAAATGCTCTAATTAACAAAATCCATCCGATGAGTTTTTTGGCTATTCATGATTGGATCTTAACCTATAGGTTAACCAGGCTGGTAGTTTTTTTTTTCCCCATCTTTTTGTTTGCCTTTTCTCCTGTCTTCTCATTATTCATAACTTCCAATGGCAGCCAGCAAGTGCAAGCAGTTTAAGGAGACATGTTGCTGCATCATTATTGCAACATCATCAATCAATTGAAAGGAACAATCAAGCGCTTCAGCCCGTATCGCCAAGCTATGGAAGCTCCATGGAGGTACAATTTGTTTTCTCTTTCCCACCTTTAACGAGTTTTCTTTCCCATTTGATCTTGATGGTAAAAGGGAATATCCCTTTTCAAGTGAAGAATTTGATTCATTAGGACAAATAAGATAATGCTTTGAAATCCTTTTTGAGTGAAGGAGGTGTAGAGTGAATATGACTGTACTATTCAAACTGGTAGCGTAGAGTGAGAACTAACCAAAATGAGCTTATATCAGCTTTCTTTCAGAATTTCTAACATGATGATAACTGATAAGATCGGTTTTCCTTAGAATTGCACTGCGTTTCTGCATATTGTACACTGAATCATGAACGAGGTTGTATGACATTCTCACGTGTTCTGTTTCTGTTTAGATTAAAAAGATCATCATTAAGGTTGGTTGTTTTTCTTTTACCATTATGTTTACCAAAGGCCTGTCTTCCAAAATGCCAACCATTTTTCAAGAACCACGCTTGTCTGGTTGAGTTACTGTCCAGTCAGCTCTTCGGTCTGATCCTGGTCCGATCCTCGAATATCTTTCTTATGACATATTATAACTTCCTTTCTTGCAGGTGGCACCTTATAATCCTGCAATCACTCCTACTAGTTCTTTGGACTTCAAGGGAAGAATTGGTGAATCACATTATAGTCTTAAGACATCCACGGAACTGCTAAAAGTATTAAACCGAATCTGGAGTTTGGAAGAGCAACATGCATCGAATATAGCTTTGATAAAAGCGTTGAAAACAGAACTCGACCATACTCACATCAAGATGAAAGAGCTGCTTCGACAACGGCAAGCCGATCGCCACGAAATGGATGATTTAATAAAGGAAATTGCAGAAGATAAACTAGCTAGGAAAAACAAGGAAGAAGATCGAATCAAGGTTGCTATTCAGTCCATGAGGGATGAACTTGAAAATGAGAGGAAGTTAAGGAAACGATCCGAGAGTCTACATAGGAAGTTTGCAAGAGATCTCTCTGAGACGAAATCTTCTCTTATGAACGCTCTAAATGAGATAGAAAGGGAGAGAAAGTCTAGGATGCTGTTAGAGGATCTCTGTGATGAATTTGCCAGGGGCATAAAACACTACGAAAACCTGGTGCACGGCTTAAAACAGAAATCAGACAGGATCAGCGCCGGAAGAGCCGACCGTGATGGTTTAATTCTCCATATCTCAGAAGCTTGGCTTGATGAAAGGATGCAGATGCAACAAGAACATAATAGTGCTGATGTTGATAAGTCTGTGGTGGAGAAATTACAACTTGAAATAGAGAGCTTTCTCGATGCTAAACGAAATGATGCTAATGATAGCAAGAACGATCAATTGTTAAGAGACCGTCGGAGTTCATTAGAGTCGGTCCCATTGAACGAGGCTGCCAGTGCACCTCAAGCTGGGGAAGATGAAGATTCTCAAGATAGTGATTCACATTGTTTTGAGTTGAACAAGCCAAATAACAACAATACATCGACTCATGAAAACGAGAATGCAGAAGATCATGTCGATGAAACAGGGAAATCAAACGACGTGCAGAGGAAACTCGGGTCTCATGAGAGATCAAAAAGTCGTACTCCGTCGAGCTTGCAAGTACGGTTTGAAGAACAAATGGCTTGGGCAATGTCTTGCATTGGAAACAAGAAGGGCCAATTAGTAAACGCCGATCCAGGAAAAACCGAAGGGTTGCCCACCGAAGTAAACCAACCTTGCAGGACCGAGAACAGTCAAGACGCCGATGGTGGAAGTAACGAGAGAAGAAACAATCACCACCCAATCCACGGCTCGAATTCAAGCCACATGCTAGACAGCCTTATCAGAAATCAACTCTCATTGAAGGATGGAGACAACGTGCATCCTGAAGAAGCTTACGGCGAGGCCTCCTGCAGCATCACAGGGTGGAGGAATCAAGCAAGTCCTGTGAGACAGTGGACAGTAGCAGCCCCAGAGATCAACACGACACAGTCGTCATCGTCGTCAAAATTACCTCCTGGACTAAAGGAGAACACTCTGCACGCAAAGCTTCTCGAAGCAAGGTCGAAGGGGACTCGGTCGCGGTTAAAACTCTTCAAGTGATTTGTTAATACAAGTGGGGTGGGGAGTGTGGAGACTAGGTAGCCTTGGTGGTTTCTGAGCCTTGCTGGTGTAGGATACTACTTTTTTGAGTACTTTGGTGATAGCACTCTCCCTCTGAATCCTTGTTATGATGATATCTCAGTATAGTACAGTTTTAAATTCCACTTTCAGCACCTGTAAGGATTGGTATATTAGTTGGAGGAGCAAGTGTAATGTTATTACCCTTTTTTTTTTGCTTCTTTTCCTTTCTTTCTTTCTGAAATAGTTGCACAAAGCAGATGGAAATCAAGAACTTTTATTGAAGTGCTTTTTTGGGGTCATGGTGGGAAAACTATTGGGTGTGGCTGCTCCTCTATGTACAATGAAACTATAATTTGTAATTTTTGGTTTCTCTTCTACATCCAATGGTAAAGATGGGTATGGGTGGAAAATGTGCAAGATGAGCTCTATTAGTTTAGTGGTAGGGTGGGACTTTAATGTGCATATTTAGTTGGATGTGTTTATTAGAGCTTGTCTTTGAGAGGTCACATTAAATAGGGTCTCAAACCAAACTTTTCCTAGTAACAATAAATGATGTTTGAAACCAAACTTTTCCTTATAATAAGTGTAGATTAGATTGTTTCAAAAAAAAAAAAAAAGTGTAGATTAGATTAGTTTAGGTGAGGTCTAATGGAGATTACTTTATGGTTATATTCACTTGAGAGATTATAATGGTGGGTGCGTGGGATCACCTTGACTCCATTTCAATTGATTGGACAATATTTTGCAAAATAAATAAATGTCTATCAAATTTGGTTTCTCTATAAGCCATAAAGCCTCATCGACATGATTTTAAGATCTATATAGACATACAAAATGCAACTACAAAAGTTTTAACACTCATTTGATTATAAGAACTTGGTAACAAGATTTGATGTTTTTTCATCTTATAAATACAACGGTTAACAAGAAAAAAAAGGAAAAAAAATCATGCATCCATTATTACAAATTTAAGAAAACTATTATTTTGTATTTTGTTTCAAACAACTCTCTCATACTTGGCTCAATAATTCAACTTTTAACTTCAAACTTTCAATATCATCAATTTGAACTTTGAACTTGAATACACGATAGAATCGATAATCTTAATCAAATCTTCACTTTTATCGAAAGAATTACAAATAGTCTTTTTGTTTTGTTGGATGAGACTTCTTATTTTTTTTTAGTTCAACAACATGTGAGAGTGGAAGATTAAAACCTCTAACCTTTTGATTAAGGATATATGTCTTAACCAGTTTTTAACTGGATGAGCTATTTGTTCATCGAATTATTGAATTCGAGTGAGTTTTTTTATTTGCTCAATTTTATTACTAAATTTAGGTAATGTCAACTTAAAAAAACAATTCTGAGAGTGAATACGTGGAAAATCATAAGACATAAGATATGGAGGAAAAAAAACCAGGAGACTTTGGGCTTATCACTCATAAATAAGAGTGAAGAAATCGATAACCATATATTATAAAAGAAAGGGTTGGATTTTGTGACATGGGAATACTCCTATCCAACTTTAGTATACTCTATTCTTACCCAAACAACTCGACAATTTTTTTTTTTTTTTTTTTTTTTTTTGAGTACAAACAAAAACTTTAATCAATAACCTAACTAGATGATAAAATCAAGTTGATTCAAGGGACACTAATTGTAACTTATTAAAAAGTGGCTAAGAATCTATAAACATCATAAAACTAGTCAAAATAAGCAAGTTGGGTTGTGTGGAAGTTTGAAAAATGACCAAATTTTACCATAGGTTAGGTGAATAAAGTAAAATATAGATAGATAAGTTCAAATTTTATTCTTCCAAAATATTCATGTTTATTATATTTTATTGGCCGTCCTAAAAAATATATATATTTATTGGTTATTAAGGACGTACTTGGTGTGTAATATAGATTCTATTTTATGTTTTCAAATTCGCTAAGTCAAATGGATTAGTGAATATTCGTTTAACATATTTGTCTTTCAAAATTGTTTTTAGATTTTATGATTTAAATAGTGAAAATTTTGAAACAACATTTTATGTTTTTAGTGTACCCAAATTTTGACTTTGAAAATGTAAGGTCCCGTTTGATAATCATTTGATTTTTGATTTTTGATTTTTGAAAATAAGTTTGTTTCCTCTCAAATTTTGTACCATTGTTTTCATCTTTGTTAAGGGCACATTTGAATTCCTCACCAAATTTCAAAAATAAAAACAAGTTTTTGGAAACTACTTTTTTTTTTAATTTTCAAAACTTGAGTTGGTTTTTGAAAACATGGGAAGGAGGTAGAGAACAAAACAAAGAAACTTATTAGTGTAAGTAGTGTTTATAGGCTTAATTTTCAAAAACAAAAAATAAAAAACACAATGGTTATCAAACGGGACCTAACTATCAAAATTACATTTAAAAAGATGAAAAATGATAAACATGACATTTCATGTTATGAACTCATTTTATTTTTGATAAAATTAAAATATGTATAAGATGATATAATATAAATCAGGATAATTGTAATGGGTGACAAAATTGGGTGCTTAATGGTAGATATAGCAACTTTTTAAAATAATTGCAAATATGACAAAGTTTTTAAATCAATCTTTAGTATCCCTGATTTGCCCCTGAATTGGCACGTGCGTATCTTCTCCTTCCTTGCTCTGGTTTTATTTTTTTTCTTTTTTTTTTTCTTTTTCATTGTTTTCGAACAGTTGAGTTGACCTACTTTGAGAGAATCATATAAGTATCAGGATTCGTAAGTTGTAGAGAAAATTTACGAACAAAAATGTACCAAGTCAACAGTTTCGTTCTTGATCTCCTCGAGATTGAGTTTTTTCGGCCATTTTCTGAAGAACTTGATCTTCTTCTTTAGTGATTAATTAATAGAGACAAATTTAATTTGTAACGCCCCTACTTTTCATGACTAGATCCTAGGGCCGTTACCACATACATATCATTCTACTTCTAAGAACAACGATGAAATGACATTTAAAATAAAACATACTTAGAAATTTTGCGAAACTTTTCAACCTGAGATCCCAGTTAAAACAGAACAAAAGAAACCTTTAGTTATTCAAACAAAACTTAACGCAGAAACAACCTTAAAACAATCGCAATACAAGTTCAAAAGAAGAATTTCGAAACATAAAATGCGGAAGACTATCCTAAGGAAATCCATGGCTCAGCAGCACTCCGTCACGCGTTCTGTACACCTTTACCTCTACCTGTAGTTATATGAAAGGGAAAAGAATGAGTATTTAGGAAAATACTCAGTAAGTAACTATACTTCTAGACACTTGCAGCAACCAAGATTTTAACATTTTATTCGAGTTAAGGGTCTAAGGGTTGGGTTATCTCATTCTCATTCATTTCATTTCATTTAGTTGTAGTTCGGGCCTCGTGATCGATTAACTCACCTACATATAAGTTTGCCAACTCACTGGTAGTGCACAGGTGGGTGTTTTGGGAGATCTCTACTCCTACTGATGGTAGAAGGCACCCAGTCAGTGGAGCTGACTCTCGTCCCTCAAGACACTAGTGTGCGTGTTTGCGCTCTAAACTACCATTTCACCGGTGGGGAGTTCATGGGTTTAAGTCAGAAATTAACTTCCACAGTTAGTAAATGGCACCTAGTCTGCGAAGCCAAGTCCCGCCCATTAAGCCCCTCATTTCAGTCTAATACATTTCAGTCCTAGGTGTTTAATCGACACGACCCTCAATCAAGGCAACTAGCCTATTCTTTTCCCTTGCTTAATCCTTTACCCATTAGGACCCCTTAACACTTACTAATTTTAACTGCAACCCTGTTAACCAAATTCTTTTCTTTTACGGAGAATACTAACAGGCTAAACTGATTTGCACCATCCCAACTCAAACAATCTCATGAATAAGAAACGAAGGCGACAACAACACTCCTAAACAGAAATCAAACACAAACTCCCCGTTGTCCACAAACAATGCCAGTCAACTTATAATATAAAACAGTTCAACACTTTCACCTATCACATAGCACAAGTACACAACAACCATATTCCTGAAGGCAAACGTATTCATAGCATCTCAATCCCAATCCTCATATATGATACCAACTCATGCTAGGAGCAACCAATCATTTCTATGCTTAAACATTTCTTTCTAATGTTGTAAGTTACTTTCATCGAGGTAACTAAGCTTGATTGAAATCACCCAAACACTTGATGCAACGCCAACCACGTGATGCGAAATAATCGTCTATTAACACATAAAAATATATTCACACATCAGAGGCATAAAAATTTCAACTAATTTCCTAAAACACAAGGCTTGAGAGAGTCGAAAACTCACCCAAGTCAGACTACTGCTCGCTGTCCAATCTCCAATTTCACACCGCCTTTACGAATTCGACCACCACTCACTACGAACACCTTGGATTAAGTCTCACATTATTGGATATTCCATTAAAGGACAAAAGACTAATTTCATCTGAACTAAACACTTCTTACCCACCAACTGTAATCGTCAAACGTTCAAGAGACGTGTGGCTATTTGTCTTAAGGCAGTGGCGAAGGTAATCGGATCCGAGCGACGAAGAAACAAACAGATCTGGACGCGGCGGCGGCGGCGTGCACGACTAGCTGGCTGAACGTGGCGGCCGCAGCACTTCGGGAGACGGCGAACGGCGGCAGTTCACGGCGACGGGAGATGAGCGCCAGGCGTTGGGCGGCGGACGGCGGCGCGACAGCAGCGTGGGAGAGAGAGCTGCGACGCGCGGAGACGACAAACAGAGAGAGAGAGAACCGGGTTAGAGAGAAAGACGAAAACGGGAGGGAGAGAGACGAAAATGGGAGAGAGAGACGAGTACTTACCGTCGGCGAGTGGTGGCGTCGGAGGCGGTGAGCTGCAGAGACGTGAAGGCGACGTGCGGACGGTGAGCTGTGGTGGCGTGACGGCGGCGTGCTGATGGCGAGCTGTGGTGAGGAGAAAAAGAGGGAGCCGAGTGAGAGAGAAGGCCGAGAGAGGGAGAGCGTGTGAGAGGGAGAGAGAGAGCTGAGATCTTTTTTTCTTTTTTTTTTTTTTATTTTTAAAACCCCCTTTGACCGAAAATGAATTTCCCCCCACTCCCCCTTTGACCGGGCAGTGTGCCCGCCTTTTCCCCCTTTTTTTTTTTAAAAAAAAAAAAAATCCGGCAGCTACATAATTAATATAGTTTATATGTTGATGTCAGAAATCGACGACAGAAGCCTTTTTCAGTGAAGTGAAGAGAAAGAAAAGTATGGAAAAGTCGTTGAAGATCAGAAGAGAATCAATAGAATTTTAATGGAGAAGAAAGAAAGAAAAAGAAGAAGATCGATGATATGCGATCAATCGGAAAGAAAGAAAACAAATGAGAATATGTGATGATTGATAGAATCTATCAGGGATAGATTTTCTTTCTATCACTATTGCAATTTTTTTTAAAAAAATGATAGAAAAACTGTCTATTAGTGATAGAAATCTTCTATCATTGATAGTTTTCTATCAGAGATAGAAATCTTCTATCACTGATAGTTTTCTATCAGAAATTTTCTATCACTGATAGATTTCTATCAATGATAGAAGATCTTTTGTTTCTATCAATAGAGAACCAAACAACAACAACCAACAGTTATAGAAATCAAACACTGGAAAGCAAAAACGAACAATTATAAAAATCAAACACTGGAAATCTAAAACCAAACAAGTGATAGAAAACCAAACAACAACCCAAACACTGATAGAACACCGAACACTGATAAAAGTGATAGAAAATCTTTCTATCATTGATAGAATCTACCAGTGATAGAAAAAACTTTTTATCAGTAATAGAAAATCTTTCTATTCTATCAGAAATCTTCTATCACGGATAGAAATCTTCTATAAAAAACTTTCTATCAGAAACCAAACAACAACAACTTTCTATCAGGGTTTAGGAAAGGTATTTTAGTAAATGTGCGTCCCAAACCTTGAGATTTTGCCATTTTTGCAATTTCTTTTGCGGGCCGCTAGATTTGAAATTATGTTGGACAAGTTTGCTATATTTGCAACCGGCCCTATAAATTATCTGATATTGTAAAATAATAATTGTACAAAATTTATAACATAAAACACATTCCTAAGTTAATTAATAACCTAAGATTTAGTTGGTAACTACAACTACTTTTATAGTTTGTAAATATATTATCGAAAACATTGAATAACTTTTTACATTAAAATCTTGTTTCTAAAGTTGCTATCAAATATATATCTTCGAAAACTTAAAACATAAAATACATATATATTTTTCATTTTCCTATATATATATATATATATATATATATATATATATATATATATATATATATCATTAAATTCCTTATTTTCAAATTTCTGTGTTGAAATAACTAACCAAACGCACCTAAGATAAGGTTTTCCATATTCTTGTATTAATTTTTGAAGTACACATAAAAAATTGTTTTGGTTTTTGTTAGAAAAAAAATTGGTATTATATTTTGGGCCAGTTGCAAGGATAGCAGTATGGGCCAAAATAATTGTAAATCTAGCAACTCACAAAAAGAATTGCAAAAATGACAAAATCTGATGGTCTACATGTTGCATTTACTATAATATCCCTCCAGATTTTTTATTAGTGATAGAAAGTTTTTCTATCACAGATAGATTATATCCGTGATAGAAAGATTTTCTATCTGTGATAGAAAATTCTATCACAGATAGATTCTATCAGTGATAGAAAAGATTTCTATCAATGATAGGTATTTTTCTATCAATGGTAGAAAAATTTTCTACCACTGATAGAAGATTTCTATCAATGCTAGATATTTTTCTATCAATGATAGAAATATTTTCTATCACTTCTATCAGTAATAGAAATCTTCTATCAATGATAGAAAAACTTTCTATAAGTGATAGAAAGTTTTTTATCACTGATAGAAAAATCCAACATATATACAATAACGAAAGAACTAGCTTCTATCAGTGATAGAAAAATCATGATAGAACACAACAACTACAAAAACATATAGAATGACAACAATAACCAAACAACTAACAAAACAATATGATATCAGAACACCTAGAAACTTTCTATCACTAATAGAACGTTTTCTATCACTAATAGAAAGTTTTCTATCACTGATAGATTCTATCCGTAATAGAAAGAAATTCTATCAGTGATAGAAAGATGAGAATAATAAACCAAATAAAGAAATTTACTTAAACAAGGTTTTCAATCATGTTGTTTAGTTTTCAATCTTTCATCAGTAACAAGTGATAGTAAGATGAACATTACGAACTGAAAAAAAAATTACTTGAACAAGGTTTTCAATCGTGTTGTTTGGTTTCTGGTAGAAAAGTTTCAATAGTGATAGAATATTTCTATCACTTATAGAAAGTTTTTCTACCACTGATAGAATCTATCAGTGAAAGAAAGATTTCTATCAGTGATAGAAAATTTTTCTATCACTAATAGAAAGTTTTTCTACCACTGATAGAATCTATTAGCGATAGAAATATTTCTATCAATGATAGAAATTTTTTCTATCATTGATAGAAAGTTTTTCTACCAATGATAGAATCTATCAGTTTTTACTCCTGATAACAGACGAGGATGAAAAAGATGCGCTCCAGGGGCAATTTGGGAATATAAAAAAATCATTTAAAAATTTTGCCATATTTGCAATTATTTTAAAATTTTGCTAAATTTACCATTATTTACCCTAATTTTGCCACCCACTACAATTATCCTTATATTTTCATAGAAGCAACGGGGACTCTTAAGTTTTAATAGCTAACAATTAAGTGCATATAAGTTTCAAATTTATTATGATTTAGCTCTTGAATTTTGGTATTTTTTTTTTTTTTTTTTTTTTTTTTTTTTTAAAAGCTTCATTAAAAAACGCTAACTGTCATTCCTACCCTCATTAATAAAAGGGAGGAACCACAAAGGAAGTTCAGGAGCCCAAAAAAGAAGCCCTTTTTCCCGCGAAGGGAAGATCTCCTGCGTATCATCAAAAACCAAATCACAAGCAAAATTAGCAACACAGTGGGCTCGTCCTACAACAATGGCTGAACGAAATATCGGAAAAGCGCGAAGCAATGGAGCGAATTTCATCCGTGAAGATTTTCAATTCCGATAGGTCTTCCTTCGCGCCCGACAAAACTGAAACAACCTCCATGGAATCGGACTCCACCTCCAGCGCCAATAGTTTATAATTTTGGAATATTGTCCTTGTAGTTTATAATTCATAATGATTTAATCCCTATTGTAAAAAGGTTCACAATATGAAGTATTGATTTTTAGTATGTAATGATTTAATACCTATAGTTTAAAAACATATTTAATTCCTAAGTTATTTATCCATCTATATACTTAAAAACCCTATAAAACATTACTAAGATTTTTTTTCATGGCAGGGCTAAATGTTTATAAATTTTAATCTACCTGGACTAAATTGTTATACGTACCAATATCCAAGAACTAAATTGGTTATTTAAATAAAAGTACAAGGATCAAAAGTATTTTTTAGTAGAGATAGGTACATCTTTTGTTAATTTACTTGATCAATAAACATTTCCATGAGCAAGTTTATGAAAGTAATGAGGTAGGGTTAGATGTTAGGTTTCTAAATGAATAGAGTTTGTCAAATGATTAATGAAAAAGTAAAAGATGGAAAATATTTTTGAAAAAGAAAAATCAATTTTTACTCCTAACTTGAACTTTTAATTTCATAAAATTAAACCCTAAACTTAGACAAGTTTTATAATTTGTACCTTCGATTCAGTTTTCACTCATTCATGTCACTAATTTTAATAATGATAAAAAAAAAACAATGTAAACATATCCATAGTCCTACTAATTTCAATAAAATCAAATATTGTCCAAAAGTAAGTGTGGTCATGCATAAATTAACCATTGAATAACTTTGCTAAAACTCACATATTTCAACAAAAAATTTGAATCTTAATGTCGATTTTTCTAAAATTTGTACCACTACTTAAGATTGCAACATGTATCTAAATTTGAGGTCAATTTTGAAGAAATTAAATGTTTAGGGTAAAAATTTACGCAACTTACTAAGTTTAACGGTGATTGATTTTTTTTTTCCAATACATTTTTTAATAAATAAATGAAAATAAAACATTTAGATATTTAAGGATCAAAATATACTTGGCATGAAAGTTGATGAATGAGGATTGAATTTAAACTTATCAAACTTGACATAAGATTCCATTTTTTAAAACATATTGATTAGTACTTAATTCTTCAATAAAAAAGATTAAAATTAAAATGGGGAACTTTCCTCATCTAGAATCTAATCACTAAACAAGAATTCTCCAACCTAAATTTTGATTCCTTGATTAGAGGATGGAACATAAATGAGGATAAAAAAAATCCTCGTAGGGTTTGGATTGGACCAAATTTTGATTCCTCGAAATGCTTGTGTGTTCAAATTATCTCATATATACTAACATTTAGTGTATATATATCCAAATATATATCTACAAATGCTTAGTTTGAAATTATTGTAGCTTATAAAATAATTGCTATCAATGATGCTTAAAAAAAGTTTAAATACTATTTTAGTCTTTGTAATTTGGACTTTGGTTCATTTTAGTCTTTATGCTTTCAAAACATTCATTTTGGTCTCTGTATTTTTTACTTTGATCCATTTTTTTCTATATACTTTCAAATTAAAATGTTCATTTTGGTCTTTGTACTTTTAAAAAGTAACCAATTTAGTCCCTATTTTCAAAATTTAAGCCTAAATTTTATACATAATGAAAAACCTTTAATACAAATTCAAGTTTGCATTTCAAGAATATTACTAAGTAAAGTTCATGCTAAAGTTGTGATTAAAAAATTGAGAAAAAAAAAATAAAAATGATGGTAAATCATGTCTCAACCACATAAAAGTAGAGGATAAGTAGTTAATTAAAAAAATCTACGATATTTTTAAGAAAGTTAAATGAAAAATAATTTTCCAAATCAACATAATTGAAAAAAGTAATTTTAAATAAATTAATTTATAATTAACTTTATCAAAAAAAAAAAAAAAAAACTAAAAACTAAAAAACTAAAAAACTAAAAACTTTTATACTCTCTTTTATGAAAGCTAAATTGAGAAATTAGCTTTTGCGAATAAGCGGTTGAAAAAGTACTTTTATATAAGAGTGTGTTTGGTTTAACTTTTAAGTGTTTAATTTTGAAAAAAAAATCATTTTGAAAAAAATTCTAGTATTTGGCCACCACTAAAATATTAGAAAATGAGATTGAAAACTAACCCATTTAGAGAGAAACGCTTGAAACCAACTTTTTAAAAAAGAGTTTGTAAGCATACAATAACTTATTTATAAAAACATTTATGAGAAAATGTAACCAAACATAAGAGTGTTCAAATTCTAAACAATTTTTGTATAAAATGTTTTTTAAAGAATACATTCTTGAAAAACATTTAAATTAAAATCTATTTCAAATAGATCCTAAATTAATTTATAATTAATTTTATTGAACACTAAAAGTAGCTGATATTCTTTTTTAAATCACTTTTATGAAAGCTAAATTGAGAAGTTACTATTCATACTTTTAGCCGATCTAACATAATGGAAAAAATACTTTTATATAAATTAATTTACAATCAGTTTTACCAAACATTATAAATATTTGTCAAACATTATAAACAGTTAATTTTTTTATATAATTACTTTTTACCAAACATTATAAATAGGAAAAAAATCATTTTCAACCCTAAACTTAGTAGGTTGTATCAATTTTAACTCTCAACTTTTAATTGCATCAAATTGAACCTAAAATTTAGCAAATTATATCAATTTGAACCTCAAACTTGCAATAGTATTGCAACGTACCTTTGGTTAACTTTTCATTTAAATCATCATTAAAACATGTGATGGTCAATTTTCTCCATTTTTATAAAACAAAAATCACATTGCACCTAAGTTAGGTTGGTTATTTTTTGTAAGAATTTTGTTGAAAAAACTCTTTATGTGAAGAAATTAAACACTTTAAACTCCAAAATTACATGGAAACTTGTAGGATATTAAATATCCTAAGTGGGTGGCCACTATGGATTGAACCCATTCCCTCTAAACTCTTTATTTTTTCTATGGCCCTTATTAACCAGTAGGACCAACCCATGATGGTTCAAATTAAGTTAAAATTGATATAATCCCATGAATTTAGAGTTAAAAATGATTTTTCCTTTAAATTTTAAAAATAAGAATTGACTACAACTTCAAATGTTTCTAAGATAAATGAAAATCATGATAAATAAATTGTGAAAAAAAAAAAACATAATTTTCCAAACCCAAAAACCAAATAATTATCATAAAGCTTAAATTATTTTAATGATTATTATTATCATTGAGAAATTTTGTAGAATTAAAAAAATATTTTTAGATTGTTATGATTCTATTGGATTAAATTGGAAGTTTGAGAGTGAATGTAACATCCCTTGTTCAAAAGTACAATTTCACCTTATATTTGTTTCATGAATAGTTGGAGTACAATTGAAACCTAAGTAAAATATTATTTTCAACAATATCATTAGCAAAAGTATTTAAAAGAAGTGATTAGCAAACTAAACCCTTAACAAATAGCCAAGTAACTATGGTCAAATAAATAGAGTTAGAACAGGACATCACACCAATATGCAAAGTGAGTTCCAATATTCTTGGACACCCACTATTAAGGGCCTCTATTGCAATAGAATGAGCTATAACATTATTAATTCTAAAATACATTAGCAATAAGGCTACTAGAATTTTGCCAACAAACATATGAAAAAAAAAATGAAATGTATGATAACCATGGCTTCACCAGGCAATTCTTACAATGAAATTCAAACTTCCAATTGTTATATACTTAAAAAATTATTAAACTTGTTTTCTCACTACTTTTGTCTTATATTTCCCACATATTAAATCATTTCTTTTGACTTCCTAACCAAATTACAAAAACAAAGACAAAAATAAAATTTTGAAAATCACTTTTTTTTTTTTTTTAAATCACTTTTAAAAAGACATTTCCAACCTACTTGATTAGAATGTTCAAAAAAAAAAATGTGAAAAGGAAGAAATCATAGGCTAAGACAATCTCTTTTTTTCCCTTTTTTTTTCTTTTATGAAACAAAATGATTATCAAATTGACTTTGAAAACACCAAAATTTTGTCCTCTAATAAAATTGCTCAAACATGAGCATCCAAAAAAGAGAAGTAAATCATCATAAGATTGAAAAAGGGAAATTTTTTGAACAAAAAGAAAGCTTTCGCTAGAACAGATATTCTAGGGTTTGATGAGTTATGATGCAATGCACCAATGTGTCTATCTAAAAAATGAAAACATTACAAAACATATTTGATTCCAACTTTAAAATTAGAAATTAAAAATGAATCTATATTTAATAATACAAAAATTGGACCATTCAAAACTAGACTTGATCAAATAGGTTAATGACACCCAACACAAAACAAATAATTTCTGATTTTTTTTTTTTTTTTTGAGTTCATCAATATTGGGAGATGAAAGATTCGAACCTCTGACCTCTTGGTCAATAATACATGTCAATTACCATTGAGTTATACTCGCTTTGACATATAATTTAACGCTAAACCACATTGTCCTAGCTATATTCAATAATAAACCTATCAATTAAACAGACTTTATAAAACTTAAATATTATACCACATCCCTCTGAATCATAGAAATCTAAACTTTCCAACTCAATGTTACTCAAAAGAAACAAACATAGAATCTTGAGTATGATTAGAAATTTCAAGATTATAAATTTCATCCCTTCAATAACTTCTTATTTGTTTTTGCTTCCTGCTTTTAAACACTTCTCAAACACATGAATCAAATTCCAAAATTTGAGTATGATTTAATTTCAGATATAATTTAAAAAAAAGCAAAAAAAAAAAAAGGGAAAAAAAAGAAAAAAGAAAAAAAAGATAGACTAGAGAAAGGTTTATATATAATCATAGAGAACCTCTTCAATCCCATCCATTGCTTTTCTTGTACCTATTAGGAAAGTAGAAACATGAAAAGATATATCAATGACCCATAAAAAAAAAGCCAATTTAAATGAAGGGTTTTCCTTAATTCTTCCTTTCTTCTTTTTTTTTTAAGTAAAAAAAAACAACAACAAAACAAAACAAAAACAGTAGCAGCACCTTTTACATAATTCATAGTATTTAATGAAATTCACAACCTTAAATCCACCTTAAACAAACGAAAAAGAAAAAAAAGAAAAACCCTAGATGAAGTCATAAACATGCAGAGGAAGGCAAAAGAAAAAGAAAAAAAAAACACAGAAACTAATCAGACACAACAACAAAACAGTCGTTTTCTGGGATTTTGTTTGAAAAAGTAGATTTAATGTAATAAAAATGGACAGACATGAATAGAACAAGGGGTAAAATAGTAAACCCACAACCAAAAATTGTTTTTTTTTTTTTTTTTCTCTCTCTCTCTAGTCTAAAAGAATGGGAGAGTGTAACATGTCTGGGAACTTGTTGCAGCATTTAGACCGACACCCAAGAAGCTATGGCGTCGAAGCTCGTGTCCAATAACCTCTTCTCTGTTCTCCTCTCTCCTAATTTCAAAAATATTCCATCTTTTCCAAAACCCTAATCCACCCTCCATTAATATTCCCATCTCTAACCTTCCCCCTTTCCAAATCTAAACATCTTCAACAATAATAATATCATCAAACATTATTAGCCAAAAAAAAAAAACAACCTTGAACAAATTACCATTAGTTGTCTCACCTGAAACTTTCTTCAAATGGGTTGTCTACCTCTGCAAAGAATCTGAATCCAAAATCCAAGCTTCTCATCAATGCTAGTAAGAGAATAAAAAAGACAAGATTTTTTTTTTTAATGTTTTTCAACATAACATTGCAATTGTGGAAGTGGGTATTGGAACATTTGACCTGTAAGGAATGTTACCGATGTCAGATGTCTTAACCGTTGAGCTATGCTGATGTTGGCGAGGGAGATCCCGATCGATCTTTAACCTCAAGAACATGGAAATTAAAGAGAGAGAGAGAGATTTGAAAAGTTGAATATGGAAAAAAGGGGAAAAGGAAAGGGAGCTCCCTTCAGTCCAAGTACAGGAAGCTTAAGATTCAATTTGTCTCCCGCATCATTCAGTCGTTTACTGAATCGGCAGCTGGATTTTTGACTCAGTATTTGAATGAATGAGTCGGCAGCTAATTAAACCCTACGGCCACCCATGAGTGGACTGAAGAAAGCTCTCTTAACCCTCACAAAATTATCCAAACAAAAACCCTAAAACAAAAACAAACAGAGAAAGAGAGAGATCAAGAACAAGAGAAGCAAAAAAAAAATAGAGAGACCCTTTAAAGGATAATGAGCAAATTTGAAGTTGGAACTGGTCATGGATCTCAGGGAGATGAGGAAAAGGGGTTTATAAAGATAAGGGAGAGAGAAAGAAGAGAGAGAGAAAGAGAGGAAAAAAATAAAAGTAATTAAATTTTAGATTAAGGAACAGAAGAAAATATTAATGGGAGACATTCATATTCTCTTCTACTCTTTCTCTACAAATCTCTTTGGATTTGGAATCCTTTTTGCTTGGCTTTGCATATGCCCTAATCTCCTCTAGAAAAATGAAAAATTTAAACTTTCCTCTCTAGTTTTATTAATGCCTAAGAGAGATAAGGAAGTATCATATACCTTTTTATCATATGCTTTTGTGTATGTGAATAGATACATAGGTATGGTATAATTTGAGGGTCCAATAATTGTTATTTATTATTTTTATTATTTTTTTTTTTTTGGCTATTTTGGGTTTGGTAAATGAAATGACAAATGATCTTTTTTTGCAGTGGATGAAATTAACCCAAGGGGTTGTAGTGAGAAACCACAGCCACTTGTTAAATTTTGTTTTTTCAAAACATAGGTAAAAAGGTAGTCTTTTGGCTAAAAGAAATGAATATTTCTTGTCTTCGGGAGTGGTTTCTCAAAGTGGAGAGGTAAAAAGTTATTTTTGTAGTCAAATTTACTATTCATATCACCTTCGAATAACTTTGTTTGGGACAAATTTTTTTATTTTAAAATTTGTTTGCAGCTTATAATTTTTTAATACAAGAGATATTTTTACAATTTATCTCTCATACATCAACGATGCAGAATTATCAATTTCATTGTCGTGGCCTCTTCAAATAATTTCTCCTTATTTAGAGGGTGGTTAAGACTCCGTTTAGAGTTGATTTTGAAGACTTAAAAAGTGATTATAGATTAATTTTAACCATTTTTTGTGTTTGGTTAAACTAATTAGAAAATCAATTTTTGAATCATGTTGGTTTGTAAGAGTTGTTGGGAGTAGTTTTAGGATTTAGATTTTAGGAAAATCAGGTATAACTAACCAATATTTAAAATTAATTTTTTTATCCTTCCATATTTTAGGTTTTCAAATATTATTATTCACAATTTATCTTATCTTATCTCATTTCATTCTTTTTATTTTTAAATTTAATTGGTTGCTTCTAATTTATTTTTCTTACCTTTTTTTTTGTATTTAAACTAAAATTAGATTTCGTTTGACACAATTTTTTTCTATAGTGGATATATATTTTTTTCAATTTACTTAAAGTAAACAAAATATAAATTATATAAATTTACCTAATTATCTTAGAAAAGTTTTCAATGTAAATATTAATGTAATCTCATGCTAAATTGAAATATGTCTATTTTGGTCATTATACCTATTTCACAACAATTTAATATTAATTTACCAAACACTGTAACTTGACTTTTCATGTTTAAATCTGAAATTTACCAAACACTTAATTTACTTCTTATGGAAGTTGATTTTCTTAGCACAACTAACAACATATTAAAATTTATCAAATATTTGGTAGATACTCCTCTACTTTTCAAGGGATGAATGGAAGGGATAACTAAAACAACCCCATTTCTATAAGTATATTATAAATCTTTTAAAAAAACATATTAAAAACAAAATATTTTTTTTTCTCAAACAAGAAAACTATTTATCAAATTAACTTTGATACAATCCTTGAGGAGCCGTTTGAAAGTTATCTACAGAAATAGTTTCCAACTTCTAGAAAAAAAAAAGGTGTAAAAACATTTTTGGTTAACTTTTTTAAGTCGTTTTCTATGATTATTATCTTAATTTATATTCCTAGATGACATGTTCCAGGTAACACTTCCTTCTCTTCCTTGAGGTAACATATCTCTCTTCCTCGAAAACTATAATTACAAATAATAATATGATATGTGATAATTTTACTGATCAAAGTGAACATAACTCAATGGTAATTGACATGTATCATCGATCGAAAAGTCAGAGGTTCAAAACCTCTCACCACTTGAACTAAAAAAAAGTAATAATAAAAAAAAAATAAATTACAAATTTAGTATTTAACCTTTAAAGTTTGTGTCCAAAAGGTTTTGAACTTTAGAAAGTACTTAATAGGTTCCTAAACTTTCAATATTTTTTTGTTTCACATGCTTCTTAACTTAAAAAATGTTTAATAGGTTTCCAGACTTTTAATTTTATGTTTAATAGATCCTTCGTGTATTCAAAAGTTTTAAAATTTAATTGATCTATAAGATACAAAATTGAAATTCATGTTTATAATAACCCTAAAATTTTGTTTTTATTTTGTGTTGAGTGGGTCTGTGATTTTTTTTTTTTAAAAAAAATTATTGTAATGGGTAGCAATTTAAGACTTGTTATTTACCCATATAAAAAATTTATCAATGTTAGACAATTCATGTATAATCTATCACTGAGAGAATAACCTGTCAACAATAATTGCAATTGTAATTAAAGTCTATCGTTGATCGACTTCTATTAGTGATAGACTTTAATTTTGTTATTTCCAAATAGTTTTAACAAATCTATCAGTGGTAGACATCTCTCACTGGTAGACTTCAATCACAATGTATATAGTCTATCAATGATAGACTACTATTACTGGTATAATAGTCTACTGACAGACTTCTATCACTAATAGACTTCAATTTTGTTATATTTGCAAATAGTTTTAGATTTTGCTAGATTTTCAATTATTTTAGTCCATTTTGCTATGTGTGCAAAGTGAAAACAAACATTTTTTAAATGTTAGAATAGATTAAGGACCTATTAGACAAATTTAAAAATTTAAGGACGGATTAGATTCTTTTCAAGTTCAAAAATCAAATAAACATAAATTTGAAAGTTGGATGATCAATTAGATACTTTTTAAAGTTTAGTGACTAAATAGTCACAAACTTCAAATATCAAGGATTACACTTGTAATTTAACCAATTAAAAACCACTCCTTTTTTTATTTTAATAAACAATTGTGCAAACCCATTTACATATAATTGCTAATATCACACTAAGAGTATCTAAACAAAACTTAATAATTTCAACATGTAGATTTGTCAACATTAAAAAAATAAACAAATACTTAACGAAACAATATAAAAATTTCACACATGTAGAGAATTTGTCAACATTTTTGTCTGATGACAAAGGGTAAGAAAGGTTGCCATTGGATTTCTAAAGTAATAAAAAGTATTATAAGATTATATATTAAAAAAAAAAAAAAACAAAACAAACAAATAAAGCTCAAGGCCTAGAGATGCTAGTAGAAGGCTAGTGTCCCTAGGGTTTGTGTTTGTGATGGGACAAAAATAAATAATTGGGTTTTTTTTTTCTTTTTCTTTTTTGTATTTCCAAACAAAGCCCTAGTTAGAAGCATTTTTCTTTTGTATATTACCACACAATGTGTATAGTTGGACCACTTAAATCCTAACTTTAACACTATTTTTTAATGTTATCTTTAGGTCATGCAGCTCTTTAGAGAAAGTAATGAAAGAATATAATTTATAAAAAGAAAAAGAAAAAAAAACACAAATCTCACTATTTATTTAGTACTATAAGGGCAACACATGACTATAAAAGCATGTGAAATTTTTACAAGTCCAAAAACATTTTAGTACGGCTAAGCACTGTTTGCTTTGTGCAGCCAAGCTGGGTTCAAGTACAAAAACACATTGTAAATTAATAGTAATTTTATTCCATTTCTGCAGGTGAAAAGACTAATCAAAAGTGGGCAGTGAACTCCCAAAAACAACAAAACAAACAAACAAATTCATTTTTTTTTTAAAATAATATTCAACTCTCTCTCTCTCACAGCAAGAATCAGCAGAATTAGACGTAGGATTTGTGTTCTTTAACCAGCTTTACGAGCACGCTCACTAAAAGGAAAATTTACTCGTTGGTTTCCATTTTGATTCTGATTCAAAATTGTTTGGTGACTTATCTGGTTAAAACGTATACCATTGAATAAGAGATTAGAAGTTCAAATCGTTTTAACCCTCAAATAAGAAATCAGAGGTTCATATCTTTCTATTTTCAAATTGGTTGGACTCAAAAAAAGAATTTGCTTATTAACTTATCAAATAATTTCAACTTAGAAGATGTCCATTAGTTAACTATGGTATACAAATTTGAAACAAAGTTTCTCTAGCGGTATAAAACTATTAGCCTAATTGCTTTAGCTTCTCAAAACTAATAATTTTCCGCCACATTGAAACTCATAAGTTAAGAAAAATTATTCAATAAAGTCATTATAATAGGGTCCTTGGACATCAACTCGAACATTTGCATGCCTCTTAATAATTTCTCAATATAGATTCCAAGTTGTTGAGGATTACATATATTAATAAGATATATGAGTTACTCCCCTCCTAACCAATTGGTTTTAAGATGGAATCTCATATTATCTAATATGGTATCAGAGTCCATAAACTCTAAACGAGTATTCAGTAAAAAAAAAAAAAAAAAAAATCTGATTCAAGAATGGTGAACCCAAGAAGACATCATCTTGAAAGATCATGTTGAGGATTTTACATATTTATAAGATATATGAGTTACTCTTCTCATGATCAACTGGTTTTAAGATGAAACCACACGTGTGCGATTGCCATTTTTCTTTCCTACCTCAATCGGTGTAAAACTGCCCGCTGCATTACAGTGGTCTTATCTTTTGTTTTAAAGAGAGGGAGAGATGCAACCTAAGAGAGATTTGGAGATTTTAAGGCAGTAATTTTGGTTCAAAACTAATAAGTTCCATTTCTGTCAAGACTAAGAATAGTGTCTGAAAATGGATCTGTCTGTTTGGTTAGGAATTAGATAGGGAAAGAAAAGTGAGATCAAATGGTCGACAGAGGCCGCACCGAGCCACACAAGCCACTACACACACAGCAGTGTTAGCTAGTGCTGTTTGACTATGAACAAGAGGATATGTTTTTGTTAAGAATTGGTGTCTGTCTGAAAATCAATCTGTCTGTCTAGTGCAAACTTTTGGGGGTTCTTGTTTGGAGCCTGCTCCCTCAACCCCTTGACAAACAAAAAATGGTGGATTTTTTTCACTTGTGGGTTTCTTCAGTTTTGTGTTTTCTCAAAAGGGTTTTTGAAAAATTTTCTTTTTTCTGATTCAAATGAATATTCTCAGCAAGATGAATATGGGTGGCTCTTCAAATTGTCATTTTTATGTTCCTTTTTTTCTTTTTCCCTTTTTACATGTTTTTACACTTTTTAGTTTAGGTTTTAGGAAGTTTTTGGAGTTGTTTAGTTTAGGTCATTTGATTCTAATTCTATTTTTCAATTTGGGTGAAGAAAGAATCAAGTGAGTGTAAATGTGCTTTTTGGTGTCTGTCAGATCAGATTGTGAGTTTTGGTTTCCTTTTTGGCATAAAAAGATGTTCTTTTTATTATGCCAATAAGAATATATATGTGTTTTTTTATTTTAAAAAATAATATATACCCACATATGTTGATGTTTTATTTCACAAATTCATAAAATCCTGTGATCAAATATTTGTTATTTTTCAATTCCATTTGGTTGAAATTTAAGAGATATCTCCAGATGAGATTAATGGTGTGATTATAAAGTAGAGGTAGATTTTAAAGAAAGATGAAAAGGAAAAATCAATTTAAAAAAAGTCAATCGGAGCATAGTTCAATTGATTAACAAATACATCATTCTTTTGACCAATAGGTCAAAGATTCGAATTTTCTTCCTCCCAACACGTCGTTCAAACTAAAAGATCTATATGTAATTTTTTAAATAATTAATTGTCAATATCAACATTTTTTGATATTACTTAAAAAATGAAAAGTATAAACTATGCAAATCATTCAAGACTACAGGAACAATGTTGGAAATTGAAATTTGGAAAGCCATTTTGGTCCTCAGACATGCACAATAATTAAAACCCTATGCTATGGAAGAGATAAGATTCCTCAATCATACACATTTTCATGTGCTATTCAATATTATGGTATACCTAAATAAGATAGAGAGAATAATATAAATGCAAAAAAATAGTAGACAAGATTTAATTTACTTTATCCTACTTACATAATTTAAATGTACAATTAAGTTTGAAAAGTTAAAGTTTATGTTGTCTATGTTTCATTCATATAGGTTTTTAATTTGTAAAAATTAACGAATCAAGCTACCACAAACCCATAGTTCACTATCCATTAACAATTTAAACCTTACTTTTGTTCTAGACTTTCATCTACTTATTCTATTTTATTTCTTACACTTTTGAACCTTCTATTTAACTTTTTTTTTTTTTTTTTGTTGATCTTTTAATTTTTTTTATTAATGTTAAAATCTTACACCTAATCTATTACTAAACGTGACTCTAAATATACTTATCTGTACAGGCAATCATATCAAGATTTCTACTAACACAAAGCATTGTGAAGTTTAAACAACTGAATATAGAACGAGTATGAAAGTTCAAACACCTAATTTTAACTACACGTGCACTAAACATAAGCTCGACTTCTAGAATAATGGACCAAAAAGAATAATTAGGAAATAGGGAGGGATTGAATTGAATTCAAATGTAAAATAATGAGGAAGGGAAGGGGAGACATAGTTGGGTGGGGGGAACCACCAAGCAACCAATGGGAGAATGCATGATGGAGATGAAGAAATTGAAGAAATGTATATAACTTTAATTATATCAGATTCTCAATCACTTGCTGAAATCAGTGTCATATCACCCCAAAAAGGCTGCTTTCCTATTGAGAAATGGTATCCCTCCCTTCACTTTCTCTTTACTATTATCAATATCATTTCATTTCCATTAGTCCAATCACTACTTTTTTGTTTTGTTTTTGTTTTTCCTTTTTCTCTCCCTTTTACAATATGTCTCCTTCCTTCTTCACTAAAATCTAATAACCATAGTACCTACTTTACTTTACCTTTTGCTTTCTTCCCTTTCTTTCAATTTTGATTCAATTTCAAGGTTTATTTGATGAAGATACTTAAAAATAGGGAAAGTATCATTTGTTTTTACCCTAAGTTGAGGAGTGGTATTAACTTTTTTTTTTTTCTTAAACTTTTAATTTCATCAAGTGAGATATTTGACTCCAAGTGTAGCAATCTTTATCTTGACTTGAATGAGTGTTGCAATTTTTAACTTCTAAATATACTTTTGTTTGAACCATCGTGAAAGAGTACGATCAAATTACAAATTTAGTCTCTAAATTCTTAAAAGTTTGTGTCTATTGTCTCTTCACAAAAAGAAAAAAAGAGCTTGTGTCTATTTGATCTCGAATTTTTAAAAAGTGTTTAGTAGATCTTTGAAACTTTAATTTTGTGTCTATATATGTTTTTTAACTTAAAAAAAATGTATAATAGGTTTATAAATTTTCAATTTTGTGTCAATACGTTCATAACATATTTGATTTTTTTAAATTATAACTAATCTATTATATTTAAAACTAAATTTTAAGTATAATTGAAACCTAAACTTTCAACTTTTTGTCTAGTAAGTCCGTGAATTTTAAAAAATATAGAATTGGTCAATGATCTATTAAACACAAAATTGAAAATTCATAGACCTATTGGACACAAAATTGAATGTTTAAGGACTTATTAAACACTTTTAAAAGTGCAAGGACCCAATAGAGATACAAAGTTTAGAGACCTATTAAACATTTTTTAAAATTCAGATATCAAATAAACACAAACTTGAAAGTTGAAGAACTAAATCCATAATTAAAAAAAAAGAAAAGTTTACTTATAAATTATGAAATTATTGAAACTTTTAAAGAAAAATAACATTATAGTTGGATTTTCATTGAGATTTGTAAAAATTGAAAATCTATTCCATTATCCATATTGTGCATTAATCCAACTTAATTAGGGATTGAATTTAACACATATTGAACATGGTAACATTTATTTAAGTCCAAGATAAAAGTTTTATTTTTTCTTTTCCCTCAAAAAGGGAGACACCAACCAGTCAAAGTTTGTGGGAGCAGTTTAAACAAGTTCAAACATGATGTGATAAGCAATCAATGTCATAAATAAGGGTCTTATCAGCTGAACTCTCTGTTACACAATTTTACTTTGCAAGTCAGGAATCTTTTTTATAGAAAAAATTCTCTTTTAAATTATATTGGTTTGTAAATGTTATATGATTAATTATGCCCATGCACCCAAAATTACTAATTTATATTTTTGTATTTTAAAAAATATATTTTTATTTGTTCATCATTTTAATAAAAATGTTTAAACTATTCTAAATTGTTTATTTATCCATGGTTAAGGATCCCACATTGAAATAATAAGTGAAGAACTCACAATCTGAGTTACTCAATTCATTGTCAACTAGTTTTGAGATGGAACCGATATTATCTAATATCCATAACTGAACTTTGAAAATGGGTTTATAAGTTAAAACTAAAAAAAAAAAAAATCCAAATAATTTATTTTCAATAAAACATAAGATCATTTTGTTTTCTCCTATCTAATAGTATAGGCATACAAAAGTAAACCACAATCATCCCAAACATTTTAAGTAATTCCATGTTAATCTCTATCTCAATTCCAATAAATATTTTTAACCAAACTGTCATTTAATTAAAAAACACAAGAAAATAAAATTATTTTGATTTCTTACCTCATCTATGTAACGCCCTAGGCCCAGGATTTTCGACCCTTAACGGTCCTGGCATTCCCCTGCGCCCCTGCGACCTGCCCATGCCATCATACTTGAAGATTGTCCCCACAAACCAATTCAGAGTCCTTTTAGCATGCTTCGTCCTCACTCACATGCCTCCTAGGAAAATTCTCAGGTGGTCACCCAACATAGAACTTCTCCAAGCCAAGCACGCTTAACTTCAAAGTTCCTATGATTGAGCCACCGAAAAGGAAAGTGCACCTTGTTGGTATAGGTAGTATCTATCAATTCTTTTAAACTTATATGGACCATGCTTTCATGTCCTCAGGATCCCTCTCATTCGGATGTGATCTCGGTTCATTCATGTACCCCTCCTAACCTCGGTCTTCACAATCTATATGGTTAGCTTTCACTTTAAATTTGAATAAGTGGTGAAATAAAAAAAGAAAACATAAAACCACGGGATTAATCGAATTAACTAGTTATATTTTGAGAGCATATACAGTTGTATAGGCACATTGTTATATGCAATGTTTTTTTTTTTTTCAAAAATGGAGAGAATTGTGAAAGAAAGATTAGTATTAATTGGTTGATTAAGGGACATAGCCACATAGGTTTCCTTGGAGTTTAGCTAAATAATGCAAAGATTAGGTGAGGCATATCCAATTAGGGTATCTGGCTATGAATCATCCCCAATTGAGACTTTCAAAGATTTCATTGGCACTGTTATGATTCAGTTTATCAACAACAAAATTTCATTGTCACATCTTGTCTGATTTTTGTGTTCCCCTTCAGAAATTTAAGTCCAATTAGTCTTTATTAAAAAAAAAAAAAAAAAAAAGTCCAATCTCATTGGTAACATAAATCATTTGCTTCTTTGATTTTACCACCCTGGTTCCAAACCCTAGATTCTTTTTAATGGATACATCTCTTTACCTTTATGTCAACTGTTTTCTTTCTCTGGTTGGGAATTTATGTTAAAATATAGGTTTAATTGCGTTGAGTTATGTTTTAATCATACTTATAAATTTTTGAAAGGTTTCATTAACCCTTTGAACTTTGAAATTGTTTCAACAAGGTATGTATTCTTAGATTTTTTTTTTTTTTACAACGTGTACAAATTGAAAAAACATACGTGAACCTGTTTACAACTCAATTTTAAATTTATAGTTGAGTAAAAATGCTATTACCATATTCATTTTCACTCAAAAGATATCGTCGTTGACATCATCTACGACAACATCAATTTTTATACATTGGCTCTCACAACATGTGAATGATGTTGTAAATGATGTAGGGTATGTCTTTCAATTTTATACTTACAGTTATTGCGTTAATTTTTATCGATTACTTTAATGGACAATCTCTCCCAGTAATGCTACTTTTGAAACAATTTCAAAGTTTAAGGTTTAGTATTAAACTTTTTTTTTTTTTTTTTTTTATCAATTTTTCCTTTTAATTTAACAATTGTAGGATGAAAAATTGTATTGTTGATCTTTAGGATGATAATTGTTTTATCCACTTAATTATGTTTGGACTGGCATTAAGTTAATTTTAATTGAAATCAAGTTGGAAAAATAGCTATGAATCATTAATAACGGAGTCTAAAATGATTCTCATATGAAGTATTAGGATATTAGGATTTTAATTGGTATGATTATTAGTTTAGAGTCTTAATCTATTCAACTTAAAACTATATAGATATAAGTTGATTTTCCATATAATTTAGGGAAAAAATCATTTTTAACCCTAAACTTTGGGGGTTATATTAATTTTAACCTTGAACTTTCAATTTCATCAATTTGAACCCTAAACTTAACAAGTTGTATCAATTTTAACCCTGAACTTTTAATTTCATCAAATTGAACCTTAAACTTATCAAATCGTATCGATTTTAACCTCAAACTTGCGTAAGTATTACAATGTATACCTTTTTCAAAAAAAAAAAAAAGTATTATAATGTATACCTTTGGTTAACTTTTTTCTTTTGAACCATCGTACATAATTTTATTATTTCTTCATTTTTTTTCTTAATTCACATTGCACCTGAATTGGTTTCTTATAAATAAAATATTGGAGAAACTTTATTTTAGATGATTTTTTCTTGTTGTTGAGAACTTTAATTGTGAGGGTTTTTTTTGCTGCTATTTAAGATAACGAAAGCAAAGAATAAACTTTGGAGGTTTTTTATCTTCAAATATTTGCTGGTTTTTTTGTTGTTGCTAAGAACTTTGTGGGATTTTTTTTTCTTCTTTATACGTTTTTTTTTCTTGCTAATTAGAAGAATGTACGAATGTAAGAAACGAAAATAAAGAACTTTCGAGTTTTTTATTTCTCATTTTTGCTGGATTTTTCTTGTTGCCAATAACTTTAGATAATAATGAGAAGAATAGTATGAGATATTTGATTTCTTTTGGTTTTTCCAAAAAAAAATTCTTACAAAACACTAACACAGGTGCAATAATGTGAATTAAAAAAAAAAAAAAAGGAAATTGTCAATTACATGTTTTAATAGCATTTCAATTGAAAAGTTGACCAAAGGTCTACATTGCAACGTTTATGCAAGTGTGAGGTTCAAATTGATACGATTTGTTAAGTTTAAGGTTCAATTTGATGAAATTGAAAGTTTAGGGTTAAAATTGTTACAAGCTGCTAAGTTCAGGGGTCAAAATTGATTTTTTCCCTATAATTTATTATAATTAAGAAAGCTTAATTTGGATATCTCTTGATTATTTAACATTGTATCACAATAAAATTCGCAGTTTTTATCTATGTCATCTCATCTTTCATTTTATTATATAATAATAACAATTGATGTGTTAGAGTTGGATTAAATACATCTTAAATATTTTAAGCATTTAAATGGAGAGATAATTGTACTAAAAAAATCTAAGAGATATAATTTGAGAATCATTGTATATTTATTTGTGTGTGATCTTTTTCCTCCAAAAATAGCTGAAAGTAAGAATGTTCGTTTTGTTAAGACCAAAATTTTCAATTTTATCCATCAATCTTAGGGTGCGTTTGTTGTTGATTTTGGAGGGAGTTGAAGTGATTAAAAAAGAATCTTGATGGTTTGTAGCGTTTGGTAAAACAGATTATAAATTAATTTTTTTATAAGAATACTTTTTCAACTACGTTGATTTGCAAATTCCCAACAATGGTAGCTTTTCTATTTAGCTTTCCTAAAAATCTAATTGTAACTAACTATTTATCTTCTTTACACGACGTGATTCATGTTAATCATTTTTTTTAAATTTAAGTTAAATATTTTTATTCTATTATCTTATATAGTCAATTGAAATTATTATTATTTTTATTTAAATTGAAACAATATTTTTTTCAATACCAGTAGCAAGTTATATTATCTAGAAAAATATAAACATATCCTAGATTAAACATAATATTATATTTTAAATCATATGAAAGTTAAAATAATTATTTTATATGTTTAAAAAAATATATATAGTTCTCTTATAATAATCTTGAAATTATCTTATAATATTAACGCATTAAATTTATTTATTGAAAAAATATAATCAAGCTGCAACAATTAATTTACCAAACACCTCAACCTGTTTTTTTAATCTATAAAACTAAAATTTACCAAACACTAATTTATTTCATAATCCAGTTGATTTTCTTAAAAGCATAGATAACAACAATTATTTCAGAAGCTACAATAATCCCAAACTAAGCTTTAAAATATTGTAAAATACACAAACCACCCTGGAAGGATGAGCCTTATTTCAATCAAACTTTTGAATTACAAATTATAATCAAATCAAAATTTTTAGATCAGTTTTTTGTTTTCTTAAATCAAGATGCTAGCTACATCAATCTAAAAGTCAAACTTTTGATATTATATTTTTCAAATTATATAGAGTTAATAAAATTGGATAAAAACGATTCTATAATTTTGAGAAGTTGATTGTAACAATTTGTGTACTTCAATGATGATATGTGCAATTTACAATATTTAAATTTAAATGTTTAATTGTAAATTTTTTTAGACAAAAAAATCATTTTTATCCCTAAACTTTGAGGGTTGTATCAATTTTAACTCTGAACTTTCAATTTCATCAAATTGAACTCTAAACTTAACAAGTTGTATCAA
This sequence comes from Luffa acutangula, assembly GCA_036850905.1. Lineage (NCBI taxonomy): Eukaryota > Viridiplantae > Streptophyta > Magnoliopsida > Cucurbitales > Cucurbitaceae > Luffa > Luffa acutangula. The sequence goes on along the minus strand of CM072097.1, from coordinate 45,437,420 downwards.
TTTTAACCTTGAACTTCAATTTCATCAAATTGAACCTCAAACTTATCAAAACGTATCGATTTTAACCCAAAACTTGAATGTGTTACAAATGTATATCTTTGGTTAACTTTCCATTTGAACCACGGTACGTAATTGGATCATTTCCTCCTTTTTTTTTTCTTAATTCACATTGCACCTGAATTAGTTTTTTATAAATAAAAAATTAGAGAAACTTTATTTTAGATGATTTTTTCTTGTTGTTGAGAATTGTGTGAGAATTTTTTTGCTGCTATCTAAGATTACAAAAGCAAAGAAACTTTGAAGGTTTGTTATTTTCAAATATTTGCTGGTTTTTTCTTCTTGAACTTTGTGGGATTTTTTTCTTCTTTTATTGTTTTTTTTTTTAAATTTTTGCTAATGAGAAGAATGTACAAATGTAGGAAACAAAAGTAAATAAATTTCGATTTTTTTTTATTTCTCATATTTGTTGGATTTTTCTTCATACAATTAACTTTGTGGTTTTTTTTTTTTTTTTTTTTTATGATAATAATGAGAAGAATAGTTTGGGATATTTGATTTCTTCTAATAAAAAGTTTTTTCCAACAAATTTCTTACAAAACACTAATACAGGTGCAATGTGAATTAAAAAAGAAAGTTAAGGAAATTGTTAATTACATGTTTTAATAGCAATTCAAATGAGAAAAGTTGACCAAAGGTCTACATTGCAACATTTATACAAGCTTAAGGTTCAAATTGATACAATTTGTTAAGTTTGAGGTTTAATTTAATGAAATTGAAAGTTTATGGTTAAAATTGATACAACATTGGTAAGCTCAGGGATCAAAATTGATTTTTCCTATTTTTTTATTATTTTAAAAAGGTAATTAATCAAATCTAAAGTTTGAATATGTGATTGTAACACTCCTATTGTTTCAAGCATATTTTGCATCCATGAAAAGTTAAAATTTTTGTTATTAAATGGTTTTTTAGTACACACGACAAGTTAATATAGTTCAAAAAATGATAAAATTTTAATTGACTGTAAAGGTTGAAAATGACAAATAAGCAAACATTATCAAGACAAGCTTGATTATGACGATTGATGACTAGGGTTTGATTGTCTGAGCTGTATAGAGAAATGGTAAGGAATTGATATTGATCAAGATGAACCACTTTTAATAAATTTAAGGCTAAATTATAATAGTTACCTTCCACTATAAGTTTTGTTTCAAAATTTAAAAAGTTTCAAAAATACCATGGACTTTTAAAAAATAATATTCACCATTAATTTTGAAGGAAAACGTTGAAGTTTTAGCTTCATTAATACATTTGACATTTAAAAAAAAATTCGAAAATATCTTTGCTAAAAAACGCTTCTTCTTCATTCTTTCTCTCTCTGCAAATTCTTTCCCATGAAAATTAATGCAAAGCATTGTTTATAAAGACTGTGCAATACAACACCAGATGAAAATAAAATTTGAAATCGATTATTTTATTTTTAAAAGTATAAATAAAGAAGATAAGTGGAAGAAGAAAAACATATATTTTTTTTTTCCTTTTGCTCTCTATTTGTGAATGTTAGTGATAAACAAGAGATTAATGTGATTTTTTATTACGATGAACGGGTGGTGAAGGAAAAGAGGAGTAAGATTATTATTATTTTTTAGAGTTATTCGAGAGGGGAGAGGGCTATGGTTATGGATTTTGAGTTTTTAGAGCTTTTGAAGAGATTGTGGGTTTGATCAAGTTTACCAGATTAATTAATCAAAAGTTTTATCTATGAATTTTTTTATTAATATTTAAGAAGTGTTAGAACCACTATATTGACAATATTTTCATTTATTTTTCCTAACATGAATATCAAGCTAATGGGTAATGACTGGTGAGGGTGAAAAGGCTATCAACAAAATCAAGTCAAGGACGACCAAATGTCGTTTTGAAGCTTCAACAGGAGAATTTGGTCAAGCTCTTGGTATTCTGCGTTGAAAGAGAAGAAAAACTCTTGGTTTATGAATGCATGACAAATAAGTAAAGCTTTTCACTAGATTTGATGGAGGAATAATTTGTAGAGATAGAAAGAAAAAAGGACAAAAAAAAGTTTTCCAATAAGGATATTTTTGAAAATTTTGAAAAGTCAAGGGTAATAATGAAACTGAAATTTTAACGTTTTCCATCCAAAACTTAACGGTACGAGTATTTTTTAATATTTTTTTAAAAAATTCAAAGATATTTTTGAAACATTTTAAAGTTTAGGGTATTTTTTTTTGTTTTTTTTTTTTAATAATTTAACCTAAATTTAAGGAAACAATAATTTATTTATTTATTTATAAATTGATATGCTAGATATTTTAGTCTCAAATGAAAATATATAGTTCTTTTATATGTTTCTCCACACTATTTCAAACTTTGCAATTGGTAATTTTAAATACATTAGATTTCAATATTTTAAATGATGTAGTCACTATTTTATTTATTTATTTTTTTTATACTTATCCCAATTGTTATAGGTCATTTTGCACCATTCCGAAAGTCGATGAGGAAATGAAGCCACACGGATCAAGCACGGAAAGAACCATAAGGAACCAGAACCCGAAGACATGAAGGCCATGAGAATTGGGCCAAGCACAATCCGAAAAACCTTCGGCCGAGGACAAGGGTCGGCCTCAACCGTGGGTCGGCACAATCAAGGCCGACCAAACCCAAATATTCGGGCTGTCCACGCGTTGCCTACTCTCGGTTCTTGGAGTCATGTGGCAACCCAATTCAACATAATTCGTCCCTGAATGGTCGTAAAACAGGTAAAAACCCTAAAAAAAGAGGAGAGGTAAAAAAACTCTTCTTCAACCTTAGAGAGGGGGATTCCAAACCCTAGTTTAACTACATTTTTCTTATTCCTCTAACTCTTACTTGCCATATCTAGGAGACTTTCTTGCTAACTTAGGCATCAGAGTCAGTGTGCCATTGCCAAGCACCACACTAGTGTGCAGTTTTCACTTGTTTCGTTTGTCACGTTTTCCCTCACTAAACAAATTCATGATTGCTATCACATGTCAGGTGAGTTCCCTATCCAGATTTTGGCATCAATAACAATAGTAAAAAATATTTTTTTAAAATTATGAAAGTGTTTTTTTTTTCAGCTCAACATGTAAAAGAGAGAATGCAAACGTCTGCTTTATTTGTTGAAGGTATATAATCTTAACTAGTTGAATTATGCTTAGCTTTTACTTATTTACAAAAGTGTTGCCATATCTGGGAGACTTTCTTGCTAACTTAGGCATCAGAGTCAGTGTGTCATTGCCAAGCACCACACTAGTGTGCAATTTTCACTTGTTTCGTATGTCACGTCTTCCCCCACTAAACAAATTCATGATTGCTATCACATGTCAGGTGAGTTCCCTATATCCAGATTTTGGCATCAATAACAATAGTTTAAAAAATATTTTCTTTAAAATTATGAAAGTGATTTTTTTTTCAACTCAACATGTAAAAGAGAGAATGCAAACGTCTGCTTTATCTATTGTAGGTATATAATCTTAACTAGTTGAATTATGCTTAGCTTTTACTTATTTACAAAAGTGTTGAAAAAACATTATTATTATTTTCTAAAATGTGACTTCATAATCCAAATGAGATTTTTTTTCCTCATAAAGGCCATTTAACTAATTTTAATTGAAAAACAACTTTTTAAAAGATGACTTTAAAAATTGTCTTTTAAAAAATTGGTTTATAAAATGATTTTTTTTCATAAATACTAAAATAAATGAATAACAATGTCTAAGATATTTAAGATATTATATCTTTTGTTGATGCCAAAGTTTGACTAAGCAACTCACCGGACCTTCACGTGACACCAGTAGTGAATTTGTTGAAGACGAGGAAGACGTGACCTGGATGACCAATCAGAACCGCTGCACACTGGTGTAGTGTAGGTCACCTGCACTCCGATGCCTAAGTCAGACCAGATAGTAAGAGTATTTTCTATAGAGAATTTCCAGAACGTTTTTTCGGGTGAGAGAGACCATACTTATACATGTGTCTTCAATTAGGGCTTTCTAGGCGCTCGGTCCACACGAGTGGGCTGAGCAGTTGGCCTCGACCCAAAGCCGAGGCCGAGCATGGAATTGGGCTGAGACAAACCAATCCCTTCAGCTCGCCCTCCTCCGAAATCCGCTTCCCGATCAAGCCTTCGTGTTGTGTTGCGTTGTCCTTTTTAGTCCTTAGAATCTGGGATGGTCCAGAATCACTCACAACATCTTCATCCATAAGGATCAATTCAAATTTCCATCCAACGTTGTTCAGCTAAACTATGAGTCTCATAATTTTATAAAAATTTTAAAATTAAATTTACACTTTTTAGTACTAATTAATGGCATTTTATAAAGGTATTTTAGATATAATTTTATCATTATCATTTTTATTTCTTGTTTTCGTTTATTTGGAGAAATTGCACTTGATGGCATTTCTTCTTTCACATTCTCCATCGATTAGAAACAAAAAGGTTTTCGTTTCTTGATTGCTATCTTTCAACAAATTAATAATGTAATAAAAACTGACTCGAAATTGCTTGTTGTAATAATGTAATAAAAACTTTGATCCCTTAAAATCTTCACATACTAATAATTGGCAACCTCGTAAAATTTACGATTTTTTAATATTTCATATATCATTATACTTTTAACATTTAATCGTCACAAAGGCTAAATTGAAAAAAAAAAAAAATCCAAACATTAGAGAAAAAAGATTATAATCAATTGTGGTTGATATAGAAGTAATGAGTCAAACTATATACAAAATCACTGATCAAGTAGTATATATATCGAACATCAACCACTTATTATTATATATTTGACATCAATCAGATTTCGATTAACTTGTTCTCTACAAATTATCGTAATCCGATGAAATGAGACATTTCTTTAATTAGGTCATTTATGCAACCGATCCGTACACTGATCCCCACATGGAAGGACATAGCACATGGAGTAATAAGGGCATGGGAGCAGAGAGATCTCGAGAACTCATTAGTGAAAAAGATGACTCTGTCTTTCAAAGGTAAAAAAAAAAAGACTCACAGTTCAGCAAAATACTAATGGCCTTTAATTTTGCTCTTCAGAAACCAACAGATCAAAGCAAAATAACAACGGTGAGAACTATTGACAGCTCCATTTTTTTTTTTTTTTTGAAAAAAACATTTTTAACCCTAAACTTTGGAGGTTGAACTTTCAATTTCATCAAATTGAACCCTAAACTTAACAAGTTGTATCAATTTTAACCATGAACTTTCAATTTCATCAAATTGAACCTTAAACTTATCAGATTGTATCGATTTTAACCTCAAACTTGCATAAGTGTTACAATGTATACCTTTGGTTAACTTTCTGTTTGAACTACCGTACGTAATTGATTATTTCTTTTTTTTTTTCTTAATTCACATTGCATCTGAATTGGTTTCTTATAAATAAAATATTGAAGAAACTTTATTTTAGATGACTTTTTCTTGTTGTCGAGAACTTTGTGAGGGTTTTTTTTTTGCTGATATTTAAGATTACGAAAGCAAAGAAATTTTGGAGGTTTTTTATCTTCAAATACTCGCTGGTTTTTTCTTATTGCTAAGAACTTCATGGGATTTTTTTTTCTTATTTTTTTCTTGCTAATTAGAAAAATGTACAAATCTAGAAAACTGAAATAAAGAAATTTCGAGCTTTTTATTTCTCATATTTGCTGGATTTTTCTTGTTGTCAATAACTCTATGATTTTTTTTTATACTAATGAGAAAAATAGTCTGGGATATTTGATTTCTTAAAGAGTTTTTCCAACAAATTTCGTACAAAACACTAACTTAGATACAATGTGAATTAAAAAAAGAAAAAAAGAAAAAAAAAACGAAAGGAAATTGTCAATTACATGTTTTAATAGCAATTCAAATGAAAAAGTTGACGAAATGTCTACATTGCAACATTTATGCAAGTTGGAGGTTCAAATTGATACAATGTGCTAAGTTTGGGGTTCAATTTGCTAAAATTGAAAGTGTAGGGTTAAAATTGATACAACCTGCAAAGTTCAGGGGTCAAAATTGATTTTTTCCCTTTTTTTTTGGTTTAAAATATTGGGGGTGGAATTGGGATTTCACATCCATTCATTATTAATGGGGTTTTTTTTTTTAAGAGCATTATTAATGGGGTTGTCCCATGGAATGACATGGTTGTTCCACAGCTGTTTGTTGGATTGGAATTTGTATTATTATTTTTTTTTTTGAAAAATTATTTGCATGATTTTGTTTTTGTTTTTGTTTTTGTTTTTTTTTTATATACCTATCTCTTCGTCTTAAATCTTGATAGGGTTTTGCCAGAATTCTTGATGGATCTGTCCACATGTCATTGTCTTTTTTAGCTCTTTTCGTACAGTCTTGTGGTATTAGATTACATGGAATTTCATCTTATAATCAATTGACAATGAGAGGAGTAACCCATATATCTTATAAATGATGAGGTCTATCCATTTAATTGATGAGGTCTCTCACGATAAGGTAAAATAGACAATAATTGACTATTGAAACTTACTTGCTCATTCGAATGAGTACTTAAATGTCCTACACTCATTTGATGAAAAAAAAACTACTAGACGAGTTTTGTTGATAATTTGCAAGAGTAGAAAAGAGAAAAAAAAACTATATTATTTAATTTAATAAATACAAACAATGGGTTTCAACATCTTATTATTGTTTATATAGATAAATTAGAAATTAATTTTTTGTTATACAAAAATTTTAGTTGAAATTTAGATTAACACATAATATTATGTGAATGATAACTTATGCATTATGATTGTTTTAATCAACTCTTGTTATTTAATTATAACCTTTTATAATTCAATTTATTGAAATGAAAAGTGAATCAAAATAAATCATAATAATATATATTTAAATTAAAAAGTGCAAAAAAGAGAAATCTTTAAATTGGGAAGAGAAAAAAAGAGAAATCAAAAGTTTCTCTACAAATATATTTAGACAATATATAAATAGATTAGCAGAGATTTTAAATTTTTTGTTGATGCCAAAATCTGGCCAAACGACTCACCTGACCTTCACGTGACACCCACAGTGAATTTGTTGAAGACGGGAAAGACATGACCTGCATGACCGATCAGAACCGTTGCACACCAATGTGTTGTAGGCCACCTGCACTCCGATGCCTAAGTCAGATCAAACAGTAAAAGGTATCTCTGTAGTGAATTTTTCGAACCCTTTCTCAGGTGTGGGAGACCCCATTTATACATGTGTCTTCAATTAGGACTTTTTAGGCGCTCGGAGGCGATCCAGGGTTGAACCGAGTGGAACCGGGGCGGATCGGGGCAGCAGGGACCAAACGAAGACAGAAGGACACGACCCACGCAAGTGGGCCGAGGTCGACCTTGGCCGATCATATTGGATGGGCCAAGACTCGACCCTCTGGCATGTTCTTCCTCCGAGGCCCATTTTCTGGTTGTCTCCTTGGGCTGGTATTGCATTATCCTTCTCAGCTCCTTGCATATCGAGGTGGTCCAAAATTACCTATAACAATTTTTATTCAAGATTTTATTAATTAGAAGATTGAAAATATGCGTAGAGATTTTAAAATATTATTCAAATATCGTAAAAAATAATAAATAAATAAACAAACAAATATTTATATTAAAAATGACAAAAAGGAAAATTTTATTATTATTGAGAAGAGACAAAATAGGACATCAAAAGTTTTTTAAGCCTCTTCTAGATTTAGATCCTATCCATAGATAAAGAGGTAAAATTATTGCTAGAACAACTGGTTGATTTTGAAGTTTTTGTTTTTGTATTTGTTTTTTTGAAGAATGATTTTGAAGCTTTTTTTTTTTTTTGGAATAAGATTTTGAAGCTTCAACTTTGATAATTCAGGTCTGTAAATTTTGAAAGGCTTTTGTATGATCCTTAGGATTTATTTGTTATCATTATTATTTTAACGTTTAAGTAAATTTTTATAGGCTCTCGATTTCTCTGATTATTGTACAGATTCTTCTTTGCTTTATTAGTCAAGAAGAACAAACACGGTTGCATGTTTTAGCATGTGTGGATGATTTGGTAATTGTCGACACTCTCAATTCTGAAATCGCATAATTTTTTATTTATATATTTTTTTTTATTGAATTATTAAGTTTAGTCTAGGTTTCTGAACTTTGAGACGTGTTTTATAATTTTCTAAACCTTCGATTTTGCGTCTAATAAGTTATATCCCGAGGCTATTAAAGTTTTCTCTCTAACTTCAACAAACAAGGATGTTTATAGCAAATTGTGTAAATCTCGTTTGATAACTATTTCGTTTTTGAAAATTAACCGTGTAAACACTATTTTCATCTCTATAAGTTTCTTTGTTTTGTCGTCTACCTTTCTCTTTTCAAAAACCAACTCAACTTTTAAGAATCAAGTAGTTTTATAAAACTTGATTTTGTGTTTAGAATTTGGCTAGGAATTCGAATGTGTCCTTCCCGAAGATGAAAACTATAAGAAAATTGAAAGAAAACAAACATAATTTTCAAAAACCAAAAACTAAAAATCAAATGGTTATCAAACGAAACCTTAACAACTCCTAAGATGAGTGCTTGTGGTTATATTGGTTATAACAAGGTATGAAATAATTTTTTCTTTAATGTCAACAAATTAAAGTTTATTTATTTATATTTTTTTTAGTTCAACAACATGTAGGAGTGGAAATTTGAATTTCTGACCTTTTGATCGATGATATATGTTTTAAACAATTAGTTATATGCTCAAGTTAACAAAGTTTTTGGCTCTAATGACCTTATTTCATTTCATTTAAGTATTAGTCTTATTCTTCATTCTCAAAATTAAACAATGTATATATAAATAATAATAATAATAAATGTTATAGGTAATTTTGGACCACCCCGATGTACAAGGAGCTAACGAGGACAACCGGGCAGAAATCGGACTGGAGGATGGACCCCGGGGGCGAAACGGGCCAGTGGGTCAGGCCAAGACCGAAGGGATCGGGCTTTTGGCCCGACCCTCGGCCCGCCTGCAAGGGTCGAGCTCGTCTGGCTCCGTATGGTCCCTATTGCCTCTGACCGCCCCGATTTTACCTGGTTTGTCCCAAAACGCCTCCGAAATCCTAAAAATCCTAGGAGCATGAACATGTATTTATACCTCTCTTCGCCACTGAAGAAGGGGACCCGAATTCTATCCCCAAACTCTACTCTCTATTCTCTAACTCTCCTCTTGCTCTTACTGTGTTGCTTCCCATCGTTCTGCTTGCTGACTTAAGCATCGGAGTCGGTGTGGCAAGCACCACACCGGTGTGCAGGTTTACCGTCTTGCAGGCCACGTCTTCCCTCCTCATAAACAAATTTATCGTTGGTGGCACGTGAAGGTCAGGTGAGTTCCTCCGGACCAAATTTGACCGTCAAGAACAAATATTGTAGACTTTTCATTTGATAACCGTTTTGTTTTTTGTTTTCTATTTTTTAAAATTAAGCTTATACACTACTTTTACACAATTTTCAAGCTTTATTACCTACTTTTAATAAATATTTTCAAAACACGCAAGCCAACCTTTGAAAACTAAAAGATAAAAGTAGTTTTAAAAAAAATAATTTTGTTTTTTAAATTTGACTTAAATTTCAGATGTGTTTTAAAGAAGGGGCAACAAGAAATATGGCTAAAAATAAATAGGTGGCTTGAAATATAGCTACAAACGTTTAAAAATTAAATAGATGACTAAACGATTTAATGATTAATAAATCCATATTTGTAAAAGACAAATATGCCCCCAACAAACTGCATAACGTATTCTTAACGTTTAAAATCAAAATCATAGTTTAGGAGAGATAAAATATACCCCTAAAAAAAGTTGGAGACATTTTAGGAAGTTTGAAAAATAAAAAATCAAAGAAATAAAACTAGTTTGAAAAACAAAACTAGTAGTAGGTGTTACTACTGAAAAAATTTGCACCCCAGAAAAATTTGCTACCCGAAAAAAAGGAGTCAATACCTTTTTTGGGGAAGGATAACAAAGTTCAACCTCCCTCAGTAGAGAGAAATACCTTTAGAATGCATTAATTGGAAAAAATATCCTTTCAATCCGAAGACATACTACCTGCACCCAAGAACATCAGCAATTAAAAACCAAAAAAAATAAGAACACCAGCAACCCGAAGACATACTAATTTTCCCCCAAAAATGAATAAGCTAAAAAGAAGATACCGTCCACCCTCACCACCAGAATGAATAATTACAATTAAATACTGCAAAACACATCTCTGTCCTCGGAAATGACGTAAACGACGTCTGTAAATAACCGTAAATACAAGGGGTAAAAAACGTCATGTCACCGTCCACCCTCACCACTAGAATAGCCTTCATACAGCAACCCACCCGTCCATCTTCTTCCTCCAAAAGTAGAAACCCTTGAGAGCATTCCACACCCCCGAACTCTCCATTCCACACCATTTCCCACTGCCAAACAGAGTGAATATCACTACCTACCTCTCACATCACGCCGACGAACCATCTCCGCCGTGCCAACGACCTTCATTCGCCGCGTCGACAACCATCTCTTGCATGCTTGGTCGTTTCTCCCCCTACGTAACGACTGTACCAAAAAAATTGAAATAGGTAACGGTTTCGTTTCCCTCCCCTTATATTTGCAACAAACAGATACTAAAATCCCGAGATTTTAGGGATTTAGTTTACTCCCTTTGAAACTGTCCCCACGGGGTGTATACCAGTATTGACACTCGGGATGTCAACGACTACACAGCACCCCCTGTATGTACCGTTTTGAAATTCGTTCACCATCCAAAACACATCTATGTCCTCGGAAATGACGTAAACGGCGTCTGTAAATAACCGTAAATACAAGGGGTAAAAACATCATGTCACCGCCCACCCTCACCACCAGAATAGCCTTCATGCAGCAGCCCACCCGTCCATCTTCTTCCTCCAAAAGTAGAAACCCTTGAGAGCATTCCACACCATCTGAGAGCATTCCACACCCCCGAACCCTCCATTCCACACCATTTCCCACCGCCAAACAGAGTGAATATCACTACCTACCTCTCATACCACGTCGACGAACCATCTCCACCGTGCCAACGACCTTCATCCGCCGCGTCGACAACCATCTCTTGCATGCTCGGTCGTTTCTCCCCCTACGCGACGACTGTACCAAAAAAATTGAAATACGTAACGGTTTCGTTTCCCTCCCCTTATATTTGCAACAAACAGATACTAAAATCCCGAGATTTTAGGGATTTAGTTTACTCCCTTTGAAACTGTCCCCACGGAGTGTATACCAGTATTGACACTCGGGATGTCAACGACTACACAGCACCCCCTGTATGTACTGTTTTGAAATTCGTTGACCATCCAAAACGTATCTCTGTCCTCGGAAATGACGTAAACGGCGTCTGTAAATAACCGTAAATACAAGGGGTAAAAACGTCCAAAATAATCCAGTAAACAGTTCCCTAAAATGTCGGTAGCCATGCCTGCAAAATCCAAACTTCCGTAGCCAAAAATCAAGAATGTTTTTTTTTTTTGTAGTCATTTATCACAATTTCCCTTTAAAGAAATGGAAAAACTTACCAAAAAGTCATGAGTAAACCCAAAAATATATATATATATATAAAATAAAATAATCGTTCACACAATTATAAAAAATAATCAGTATTCAAATATTTTGTGTCCACAGTAATATAAAAAATAAAATCAGTATTCAAGCATTTTTTTCACACAATAATCTAAAAAAAAATAGAAAAAAAGAATTATCAAATGGTGTCACAGAGATTTAGATTTATTTTGTTCAAGACCTAATGCTGAAAAAAGAAATTAGGATTTAATTATTGTTTATGGTCCAATTACTAAGGGTCCGTTTGGTTGGTGATCTGAAAGCAGAAATTTGAAAACAAGAATTTAATGAAAACAAAGTTGTATTTTATGTTTTAGATATGCGTTTGGTAGCAGATTAAAAAATTGGATCCCAATTTAAACCATTGTTCAAAATGTGTGTGATAATATATTTATAAACCATAAACTATTTGTAGTTATCAACTAAATACTCAGTTGAATATAAACTATTATTAATTAATTTTTAAACATGTTATGTGTCATAAATTTTTTATAATTATTAATTTACAATATCATATAATTTATAATACATTATATTATACAAATTTTAATTTCAAAAAAGTAAATTGAGTTTAGAACCTGAAATACTATATTTATTAAACTTTTTTATCTTTTTTTAACTTAATTCTGCATTTTAAAATCTCAAATTCAAACTCTGGATACACTGAAAACATAAAACAAAATCCGAATTGCCTACCAAACAGGCTCTAATATTTTTGTAGTTAAATTGAGGTTCTATCAATTTCCGTTGAGCTATGCTCGCTTTAACAAATTGTTATATTGAGTTATTGCATATATTTATTGCATTGGTGTTGGTTATGTAAATTAAAACAATATACCATAAGAAGTTCCTTATTTGATCACACAATATTAAAAGTAGAGAAGGAAATAAAGAAATAAATATTTCTTTGTGTGATAATTAATTGAATGTGTCCATATATATGCTTTCAACTTCCTCTATGTTTTGCATGTGTAGGTTACTTTGTAGTCTGTGTATGTTTTATATGTTTAGTGGATCTTAGGTTGAGGTTGGATGCACTTGAGCATCAGCCTACTCTTATGTATACTTTTAGTTATTGTGTTGCTCTGTTACGATTGGTTGGAGGCCATGCACCTGAGCAGTGGACTTATTTTGCTGGGGCAATGTTTAAATCTTTAAGCTTTAATGGCTGGGATGAGGTGTTGGGATGTTTAAGCATGACAACGTCTTATGTGCTAGTATGTTTTCTTTTGCTTGTGTTAAAGTGAGGTGTGTGTAGCTAATCTTGAGATTTTAAAGCTTCTTTTGAGGTTTTCTTACATGTGTGAGCACTGGGTCTCCCTTAGTTAGTCTTGAAAGGCTAGGGCTGCTTTATGAGTCCCATAAGCCTGTTGTCACCCCGATAGGATCTAGGTTCTGTGTGGAAATATAATTCTTGCAAATTAGTATGTGAGGCTTACTTAGGGAAAGGTAAGAATATTGCCTGCCAAAAGGGATGGGAGTGGTTTATAAGTGATTGTTGTTTTAGGGGTAAAAAGAGTTGTCTTCAATGTGATCAGTTAGGTCATCCAAGGGTAGATCTTGGGTATGGGTCCCTGCATTGTTGTGTGAAAGCTAGTACCCTGTAAATAAATTAAAAAAAAAAACAGGATTGGGTAATGAAGTGTTATAAGAAAAAGGAAATGGAAACGAAAAGAAATGCAGGATGGAAAAGAGAGGGGATCTCCTTGTCCAGGCTCCTAAGTAATGGGATAACATCCTAATTTGTCTATTTTAGTTTTTCATGTGGGGCCTTAGTTTCCAGTGTAGGGGGAAGATGGGTGGAGGGCCTTTTAAATTTGTTCTGGGCTAGTAGGGGCTGCTTTAGGTGAGCCTAAACACACACACACGCGCGAGAATTTCTTGGGAAAATTTTGATCTGTCCCTTATTTTGATTAGCTAGCAATTGCTTCTCACAGGTAAAAGACTTAGCATATGTAGCTCTTGGCCTTGAGCATGATAAATGTCGACATGTGAATCTCGGCCAATCATAGTATAGAGCGGTAGGCTTGATCAAGGTGTAGGGAAGCTTAGGTTTTTTGGGGGGATTGGATAGAGCAATTTTGTTAATGTTTAGCTCCTCCTTAACTTATCTCCATTGGTTTTTATGTGCAAAGATGCTCTTTGATGGTAATATTGTTTGCAGGCCTAAATATTGAGAGCAGTGTCCGTTTTGAGTTGGGTAGCCCGAAAACGCTTAATGGCTGGCGTGGTGTGGAAATGATCGAGGAGTTGGAAGCTAGCTGAATTACAGATAAAATCATATGGTTGTCCTTTTAGATTGGGGCACGCGCTTTCGTGTGGGAAAGAGTGTTGCACAATGGTTGGTGATTTTGGCTAACCTTTTGAGACTGTACCTCCGTGTGTGGAGGGTGTGGTTTTTAGCTGATTCTCCTTTTGTAATATTGCTCTCGAAGCGGTTTCTCTTGGTGTTATGATAGGTTGATGCGTTCTGATGCTAAAAAAAAAAAAATCCAATAAGATAAAACCAATTGTGCACAATTTTCTTTCTTTCTTTTTTTCCCAAGAAATAGAACCTTATAAGCTTTTCAAAAGTGAATATATACTTTTTCCCCCGATGAAATCCAAGATAGAATTTAATACAAAGAAGTACATGAAAGGACCTATTCCATGAGTGGGCCAAAAGGCCCTCTTTGCCTTGTCTATGAAAAATTAAAGGGTCAGTTGCAAAAGTAGAAAACCGGCCCAAAATAATTACAGAATTAGCAGCCGTTGAAACTATTTGCAAAAATGGCAAAATATTGCCATCAGAAAGGTAAAATTACTAAAATGTTCTTTCTATCAGCTTCCATTTCTTCTCTACTTTTTCGGTCATCTCCATCGGTCTTCTTCTCCATCTCTCGTCTTCTTCATTCTTCCGTCTTCTCCATTTCATCTCCTTCACGATTTCAACTTCAATTTCAACCTTCATTTTGATTTCTATCATTTTGTCCTCAAGTCGTTCATTTCACATAAAAATCATTACCTAATGAAATACGACACACTCTTTAACTATTCGTCCATTGATTTACCTTCTTCAGACTCGAATTTGAGATTCTGAACCGATTTCCCCTTCAATCGGTCGGATCTCCGGTGAGAAATCTGGCAACGCACCGGAGGAGTCCGATGAAATCTACTTCAATCGATCGGAGAGACGAAGAGGCAGAGAAATCTGGGTGAGCGTTTGGCGACATTGCCTCGGTTGGATCTTTGTCGATTTTGCGGAGGAAATAATGGAACGAAGTTCGGATACAGTCTTCTTCAACCCTAGCGATGCCAATCGCTCCTGATCCCGCCATTTTTCATCAAATCAAAACACACAGAGATGAAAAAGAAGAAGAAGAAGAGTTTAGAGAGTGACCTGATTCTCAAAATGCGAGCGTTTCTGATATCTTCGTAGTCGCTTTTTGCTCTGAGCCTTCCCATGACGCTTGTTTTTCTATCACTGATAGAATCTATCAGTGATAGAAAAATTTTCTATCAGATAGAAAGTTGAAAAATTTTCTATCAGATAGAAAGTTTTCCTATCACTGATAGAATCTATCAGTGACAGAAAAATTTTCTATCAAATAGAAACCTACCAAAACAAAAAGAGATGAGAGAAATCCATGTGCGCGCAGTTTTCTATCAGTGATAGAAAACTTTTATCACCGATAGAAAGTTTTTCTATCACTGATAGAAGTTCTAACAGTGATAGAAAATCGATAGAATTAACTTTCTATCAGTGATAGAAGTTTTCTATCACTGATAGAAAACTTTCTCTATCACTGATAGATTCTATCAGTGATAGAAAACTTCTATCGGTGATAGAAAAATTTTCTATCAGATAGAAAGTTGAAAAATTTTCTATCAGATAGAAAGTTTTCCTATCACTGATAGAATCTATCAGTGATAGAAAAATTTTCTATTTTCTATCAGATAGAAAGTTGAAAAATTTTCTATCATATAGAAAGTTTTCCTATCACTGATAGAATCTATCAGTAATAGAAAAATTTTCTATCAGATAGAAACCTACCAAAACAAAAAGAGAGGAGAGAAATCCACCAGAAGTGCGCGCGCAATTAAGGGCAAAATAGAGATATAAAAAATTAATTCAAACATTTTGCCATATTTGCAAATATTTTAAAAAATTGCTAAATTTGCCATTATTTACCCTAATTTTGCCACCCATTACAATTATCCAAAATAAAAATGAAAGTGCTAAAATAATGCATGTTTGCAGATAATACTAGCTAAATAAATAAATAATAACACAAATAATATGCAAGAAATTAAAAAAAAAAAAAAAAACCATACTATATATAATTGTAGATACATATTCATTTTTATTTTTTAATCACACTATCATAGGTTAAAACTTATGTCATCAAATGTATAAAGCCATTGAGAAGCTTCATGATATTTTATGATAACCAAAGAAGGAATGACTTTGTTGATATGACTAAACATGGACATATACTATGCTTTAGGATCAGAATCACACAATGCTAAATTACTTTAAAGTATAATATATTGAAAAATATGATAGAGGTGAAGAAACAAATCACACTGTTGATAAGAATATATTTGAACTTAGCATATATGAGCTCAAGAAGCACCAATGCATTAATTAATATAGAAAACCTACAATTAATAGAGTGTATACGTGCAAGTCTATTAAAAGATGTTCGACGCTTTAGGCAAGTAATTTGAAGAGTTTGTGTTCATGTAATTTGATTTTTTTTTTCAAAGTCTTGTAGTTAATTTGGAGTTAGAAAGTCTTGGTGTGCATTATTTAGGGTGTGTTTGGTTTAACTTTTCAAGTGATTAATTTTGAAAATAAATCATTTTGAAAAAATTTCTAGTGTTTGGCGGAGATTGATAAATAAACCTTTTGAGAGAAACACTTGAAACCAACTTTTTTGAAAATAGTCATTAATATACAATAACTTGTGTATGAAAACACCTATAAGGAAAATGCAACCAAATATATGAGTGTTTAAATTCTAAAAAGTTTTTGTACAAAATGTTTTTTAAAAAATGCATTCTTGAAAAACATTTAAATTAAAATGTATTCCAAACGGACCCTTAGCATGTGCAACAGTCCTCATGGAGATTTTGGTAGTTTTTTTTTGGCGCCCTCTTTCTCCTATTTTGGAAGAGGAAGTGTGTAGGTAGGACGGATATGTTGTTATCCCTTTTTGGATTTCTCCACCTTTGATCTAAAAATTATGTTGCCTTTTAATGCATTATTTTTTTTAAAGAATATGTTTAGCTTGTAATTCAAGAATAATTATGAAATTTTGTAAACATAGAAGAAAACTAAAATCATATAGGAAAAATATAAATATTTGGATACATATAGTATAGTATATGTCAAATATAGTACTCATACTTGAAGTTTGTAAGCCCATAAATAGTATCACTTTATTCTCCCATTAAATAGCTAGGTCAAATATATTGACCTGTTAAATTAATGTCCACTTATGATTTAATAATCAAATATATTTCAACATTATAAAAGCATCCTTTAGATTTCAAAATCAATATGTTACTAACGTTTATAAAAGATCAGACTCAAACCAAACATTAATATCATTATATGCACTTGTGTCTAGAACTTTAACCCTAAACATGTGTACACTTCTCAAGAAGAAAACGCGTGACTGATTCTTATTGGTACAAAAGAAGCTAGCATTGTGCAATAATAAAAATAGAAAAATGAATGAGAATCATACGTAAAAAAATGATTCTTAGTGGTACGAAAGAGATTAACGTTATATGTAATGTAATAAAAAAAGAATGAGAATGATATGTAATACTTTTTATGATGATATAGGAATTGCACAAAGGAGTCCGACCAACTTTTAGCAAGAAGCATCCCTTAAATTCCTCATGCTGAAATCTGTTGGGAGATAAAAGAAAGAGATCTAGATTAGTTTAATTTGAAAAGATAAAACATTGTTAATAAAGAAATTAAGGCATCAGGTTTAATGTTAGTTTAAGAGAGCACTTAGAGGAAAAGAGAGAAATAAAATAATAAAGATATTATTCATTTGAGAAAGACCAATTCAAGTTGTGGAAGTATGTAATGTAGAGAGAGAGATTTGTTAATTTTAATTTTAATTATAAAAGTTGTACTTTGAGTAATGGAAGTGAGAAGGGAAGTTCAGTCCATTGATTCTCTATTTCTTAATTTCTTTCTTAATTTGTCCTCTCTGTTTGATTCTTATGGATGTCTAATCAGAATCTATGTCTTAATTAATTTCATTAATTAATTGTTTTTGCTGATTAGGCTTTGCATGCCATGCATGTGGGGTAATTAGTGGACATGCTGTCATGTTGGGTTTTGGCTTTTGGAATTCTTTTTTTTTTTTTTACACAAATAAAAAGGATTATCAATGATAATAGGAGTTTTTCTTTTTTCTCTTTTTTTTTTTCCCTTTTGAGAATGTTGTGTGCAAATTTCTCATTTAGGAGAAACCTTCAGTTAAGTCTCATTTGATAATTATTTGAGTTTTTAAAATTATGCTTGATTTCTCTCAATTTTTTTATCATGGTATTTGAATTTTTAACCAAATTTCAAAAACAAAAACATTTTTTTTTAATTGTTTTTTTAGGTCTCATTCGATAATCATTTGGTTTTTGTTTTTTGGAAATTATGTTTGTTTCCCTCTCAATTTCATTATAATGGTTTTCATATATTTGTTAAAGACACATTTGGAATTCTTAGCCAAAATTCAAAAACAAAAACAAGTTTTTGAAAATGATTTTTTTTTTTAATTTTCAAAACTTGACTTGGTTTTTGAAAACATGGAAATAAAATAGATAACAAAACAAAGAAAATTGAGAGTAGAAATAGTGTTTATAAGCTTAATTGTCAAAAACCAAAAACAAAAAATCAAATGGTTACCAAACGGGGTCTTAGTTTTCAAGAAGCTAGATAGATAACAAAACAAATAAACTTTACCGGTGAAAGTATTGTTTATAAGCTTAATTTTCAAAAACCAAATTGTTATTAAACGAGACCAAAATTATGAATTTAGTTTATTTGCTTGAGTGGGAGCATTATACCTTTTCTGATAGCTCAATTTTAAAAGTTTAAACTTGTCTTAACTTTGAAAATTTTCCATTATTTAATCTCTTTGGTTTGGTTTGGTTTGGTTTTTTTTAGAAGTATTTAATCTCTTTGGTTAAGTTATTAAAAAATTGATGTAGCATGTGTATGCTTTTTTTTTATTATTGAATTAGTATGATGTGACGAATAGTTTGGAACAAACTAGGATTAATGGATCATGCAAACGAACGGATAAATTAGGGTTAAAGGGTTAATAAAATAAAACCTAATTAATTAATCAAAATGTTAGGTCCTTATAAATGGATTTCTTTTTTTTTTTTCAGTACAACATTTGAAGTGGAAGAATTTGAACCTTTAACCTCTTGGTCGAAGGTATATGTCAATTACCGCTGAGTTATTGCTCACTTTGACATTGATGGACTCATTTGGTTAGTTACAATAACAAGTATGTTATTTGGTCCTTTCGAGAGGTTTTGTTGGTTTGATTTAATTTTGATTGGCTAAATCGATTTTGATAGGGTTTTTGTCCTAGCCATCATTTTATTATCATTTTCAATAACAAATTATTCAAATTAAGGTCTAAAATTTCCGTTGATATATCGATATTTTCATATGTCCATGCAGTGGTTTGATACCGACATGAATGGCTATCAAATAGAAAAATCAACAAAAATTTTTACATTTAACAAATAAAAATAATCGACGGAAATTTCTACATTGGACAAATAAAAATGATCATCAATGATAATGTGAGTTTTTCTTGAGAAATGTTGTGTGCAAATATCTCGTTTAGAGTCCCTAAGGATAGTTTATTTGCCTGAGTAAGCATTATATTTTTAATATTTTATCTTTAAAAAGTTTAAGACGAATTATATGTGTTTATTTAATTTCTTCAATTAACATTATTAAAGAATTGATGTAGCATGTCTATAATATAAAATTTAGTTGAATTTTCTAAAAATAAAAAATAGTTGAATTAGTTTGATATGGCATTTAGTTTAACCATTTACTTGA
Organism: Luffa acutangula; assembly: GCA_036850905.1. Lineage (NCBI taxonomy): Eukaryota > Viridiplantae > Streptophyta > Magnoliopsida > Cucurbitales > Cucurbitaceae > Luffa > Luffa acutangula. The sequence goes on along the minus strand of CM072097.1, from coordinate 45,417,695 downwards.
ATTAATGACATGACAATATTTGCATTGACAATATATTTCTTTTTTTTTTTTAGTTTGACAATTTTTCAAATAAAAGTTTATTACAAGATAACAATTGTAACACTTATTTAAGTTGATTGCAAATGATGCAACAACAAGCTGCTGTTCGTATGAATTTTTTTTTTTTTTTTTTATATTTCTAAAGTTACTAACTCAACATTTCCTTTTTAGGGTACCTCTGGGAACAAATCCAGTAGAGATGGGATGAGACCTTAGCTCATTCTCTAATCAAGATTTTTGGAGATGGTACTTCGACTTTTTAGACAATACAAATGTATTTAAGTAATTGTTGTTCTATAGTAGAGGTCCTTATATATCATATTTATCAACGTTTAAAAAGCAATTTAGTGAAATTAAAAAATTTGGGTGAAAATAGATTCATCTTGGGAAGTTGATGTTTAAAATGGATGTTTTTCATAAACTAAATTATGTGCATAAGCCTTAAAATACCAAATATTTCTTTTTTTGAGTTCCCAAATATTTCATCTTTTTCTTTATACTAGTCAATAGACATGTGCAATACATGTGGTTAAAAATCTTTAGAACATAAAAAAATATATATATACATGAAATTATGGGTGAATAATATGTAGACAACTCAAAAATTATGTGTACTAAAATAACTAAAAAATTATATAGATATTATATAATCAAGTTTGTTCATTATCCAAATATGTAGAATCAAAATTTTCACATTCAGATTATGACAACTACTCTAACAAATTAAGAATTCAAAAATTTTGTTCCAAACATTTCATGGAAATCTATATTTTAAAGTTATGTAAAAATTTACTTTTTGGAAAAAAATGGTTATTATTATATATTTTTCTATGCAATTTACCTTATTTTGGATAAAAAAAAATAGTGTTATAATTTAACATTGCAATAATATAGATATTTCATTTATCATTTTCAAACGATCTCAAGTAAAAAAAAAAAATGAAGACATTAAGGGTCCGTTTGGTAACGTTCTCGTTTCTTGTTTTTGTTTCTTCATTTTTAATAAAGAAAAATAGAATTTCATGACCCTAACACCTATACATTCAATAATAATAAACCTATATTCTTATTTATGTTTGGAAAAAATTGGAAACAAGAACAAAAAAGGAGAAACTAGTTTTAGTTGTTCCCAAAAGTTCTATACAAATTTTGGGAGTGTTTCTAAAAAATGAGAAACAAGAAACATACATAGTTATTAAATGCTTAGGGCTCGTTTGATAACGTTCCCGTTTCCTGTTTCTTGTTCCCGTTTCTCCTTTTTTAAGAAACAGACTTGTTTGATAACTCATCCATGTTTCTTGTTTCTAAATTTCTAGGAACGTTTCTAAAAAAGAGGCCAAATTTGAGAAACTACAAAATGTTGTTTCTCAAATTCTGTTTCTGTTTTTTTTTCTCCATCTTTCATGCATGTATCCATCTCTCCCTTTCCTACACCAATTTCTTCTCTTCCTCTATTTTTTAACCACTTCTTCGTCTTTTTTTTTTAAAATTTTTTTTTTTCGTTATTTCGTTCTCTTTCTTTTTTTTTCTTTTTTCGTTATTTCTTTCTCTTTCATTTTTTTATTATTTATTTTATTTATTTCATTTTTTTCCTTTTATTATCACCTCCACGATCTCAAACTACCGGCCACCATCGTTGACATCCGACTATCAATCGTCGCCGACAAGTCGTCACTGTCAACATCCGACTATCATCAATCGCCGACCGACCGCCTCCTTCGACCTTCGACTACCGGTCGCCGCCGACCTCCCCCGATCGACCGCCACAGTCGACCTCGGACTATCGACCGTCGTCGACATTCGAATACTAGCCGTGGTCGACCGCTACCGTCGACCTCCAACGACCAACCACTACCGTTGACCTCTGACTATCGATCGTCGTCGACCTCCACCGACCGACCGCCACAGTCCACCTCCTACTACCGATCTTCGCCGACCTCCGACTACCGGTTGCGGCCGACCGCCACCATCAACCTTCGACTACCGGCCTCCGCCGATAACCGTCATCATCGACCTCCAAATACCGTCCGCGACCGACCGCTACGTCGAACTCTAACGACCGGCCGCCGTCGACCTCTACCGACCGACAGCCACCGACCACCTTCGACTACTGGTTGTTGTCGATCTTCGTCGACCAGCCACCATTGTCGACCTTTGACTACCGGCCGCTGTCGACCTCCGCTGACCGACCACCACTGTCGACCTTTGACTAATGGTTGTTGTCGACCTACACCGACCGATCGCCACCGCCACCGTCCACCTCCAACTACCGGTCACCGCCGACCTCCGTCGACCGACCGCTATCGTCAACCTCTGACTACCGGCCACGACCGACCGTAACCGTCGATCGGCCGCCATCGACCTCTACCGACCGACTGCCACCGTGCACCTCCAACTATCGGTCGTCGTCGACCTCTGGCTACCGGTTGCAGTCGATCGCTACTGTTGACCTCCGACAACTAGCCGCTATCCACTAATCGGCCTCCACCGACTAACTGCAATTGTCCTCCTCTGACTACCGGTCGTCGCCGACCTCTGTCGACCTCTAATAACCAGTCGCGGTCGACTGCTACCGTTGAGCTCCGACTACCGGCGCCGTCGACTAACAACCATCGTCGACCTCCAACTATCGGGCGCCGTTGACCCCTGCTGACCAGATCTGCCGACTAACCGCTACCATCGACCTCAGACTATCGGGCGCCGCCGACCAGTCACTACCGTCGACCTCTCACTACCGGCAGCCGTCGACCTCCACCGAACGACTGCCACCATCGACCTCTGACTACCGGGCGTCGTCGACCTCTGTTGATCTTCATATGTCGATCGATCGTTACCGTCGACCTTCGACTACCGATTGCCACCGACCAACCGCCAGCGTCGACCTCTGACTATCGGCCTTCGTCGGCCGACTGCTACCGTCGATCTCGGACTACTGTCAACCTCCGACTACCGGGCGCCGTCGACCAGCCGCTATAGTCGACCTCTGACTATCGAGAGCTGCCGACCTCTGTTGACCGATCGCCACCGTCGACCACTGACTATCGGTCGTCGTCGACCTCTGTTGATCGGTTTCTGCCGACTGACCGCCATCGACCTCCGTCAACTAGCTACTACAGTCGACCTCTGACTATCAGATGTCACCGTCGTCCGTGATGAGGAAGAAGAAGGAGAAATAAAAAAATAATCGTCGAAAATTAATATATTTTTATATTGTATGTACTAAAATTTATTTTAACTAAAAAACAAGAAACAAGAATCGGTTATCAAACACATTTGTGTTTCTGTTTATTTTTTTAGAGAAACAAGGAACATAAATAGTTATCAAACATGTTTCTGTTTCTAGTTCTTAAAAAACAAGAAACAAGAAACAGGAAACAAGAAACGATAAACGAGAAACAGGAAACGAGAACGTTATCAAACGGGCCCTTAGATTTCTTAATAAAATTGGAAACAAGAAACAAGAAATGAGAACGTTATCAAACGGGTCCTAAGCACTTTTTTGGAAAAGATAAAGGTTAAATTGACCCCAAAAAATTACAACCTATGACTGATAAAATAAGTAAAAAAAAAAAAATTGACAAAAATAGCTTATTTTTACAATTATTTACCTTAAAAAGAGTTCATTTTTTTAAAAAAATAGTCCATGAGAAAATACAGGTTGAAGAAGTTATACATTTTTTTTCTTGTTAGTCTTTTATTCTGATTTTTTAAATGAAAAAAGTTGAATGATGTGTGCAAATGAAACTAAAACTCCTTTATTTTCAACCAATAATTATGTTTCCTAATTTAAATTTAATTGTTTGAGAATTTTTGTGCTAAAAATGGAAGAAAAAAAAACAAGTTTGAGTTTTACCTTATTGCTAAAATCAAAAGCTTGATCTTGAAAATAGTTGAAATCCTCTTTGTTTCAATTCTTGAAACAAAAGTTTCAAAATTTTTGATTCAAATCTTTGACCTCTTAGTCGAGGGTACATGCCAATTACGCTGAGCTAAGTTCGCTTTGGCAATCAGGTTTATTTCATTTTATGCATGGATTTGCACCTATATATATATGAATGAATACATTGATTTGATATGTCACCTCCACCCAAATAGTCGTGTTCCATCGGCATAGATTGCACCTATTTGACTTAAAAGTTTAATTTTTAAATATGTTTTGTAAAGTCAAAATTTGAAGAACCACCTTCATTATCCTAACGTCTCCCAATGGACACCTAAACTCAAAGAGTCACATTCCAAAAATGGAAGAACCACCTCTATTGGACAAATGTCTCTCAACGGATACCTCAACTCAAAGAGTTGTGTCCCATCAACAAATAGTGAAGGTCAAAATAGGAATTGAATAAAATTGTAAGGGCAAAATTGGTATGTAAAGATTCTTTCCTCTTAATCCATTTTATATATAATATAGATATATATAAATATGAGGCGGGATCATCTCTGTCTCTGATTGGACCAAAATAAATTGCCCCAACCTCTCACCCCATACCTCGCTCAAGTGTGGATTGAAAAGTGACATCGTTGATAACCATTTTGGTTTTGATTTTTTATTTTTGAAAATTAAGCACCACTTTCAACTATATTTTTGTTATCTAGTGTTTTCAAAATTGAAGCCAATTTTTAAAAACAAATAAAAGCAATTCTTACCCTTGACTTAGAATTCAAATGTTATTAAAACAATGTAAAAAAATATAACTCGTGAAGAAGCAAGCACAAATTATAAAGACATAAAACTAAGACCATGTTTGATAATTTATTTTTTCTTTTTTAAAATTTATGTTTGTTTCCTCACAACTTTTTTGGTAAGATTTTCACATTTCTTAGAAACACGTTTGAATTCTAAATCAAATTTAAAAAACAAAATTAAGTTTTTAAAAACTACCTCTTTTTTTAACTTTCAAAATTTAACTGTTTTTTTTTTATAAAAAAAAAATAGGTATGAAAATAGTGTTTAAAAGTTTAATTTTCAAAAACAATAAATATATTTATCAAACAAATCTAAAAATAAAGTTGTTAATAAATAGGCCCTAGATTCTATAGATTCTATGATCTCCTCATCAGATATCCATTAGAGTATCTTTTGTACTTCTGTTAACTGTCCCAACTACACAAACATTTTCCCACTCAATTGTCTTATAATTTACCTTTAATATATAATAAGGGTCCGTTTGTAATACATTTTAATTTAAATTTTTTTCAAGAATGTATTTTTTAAAAAACATTTTGTATAAAAATTGTTTAGAATTTAAACACTCATATGTTTGGTTGCATTTCCTCACAAATGTTTTTATAGACAAATTATTGTTTACTTAGGAAGTCTTTTTTTTAAAGTTGGTTTCAAGTGTTTCTCCCAAAATGGTTTATTTATCAATCTCATTTTCTAATAAGTCATTTTTAGTAGTTGCCAAACATTAGAAATTTTTTCAAAATGATTTATTTTCAAAATTAAACACTTCAAAAGTTAAACCAAACACACCCTAAATTTATTTTGACTAAGCCAGTAACTTTTAAAATAATTGCTAGCAATTTTTCTTTTAGAAAAACCTGCGTAATATGGAGTAAATTAGTGTTTAGTAAATTTTAATTTTAATCCTTAAAAAGTAGATTAGTGTTTGGTAAAATAATACAAAATTATTGTGATTGAGCTATAATGACCAAAGTAGAAAATTTATTTCATTTACTTTTATATTGATATTTTACATCTCTTTTACTATAAATTAAGTGTTTAAAAATTTATATGATTTAAATAAGTTATTTTTTTTTAATTTAAATTGTTTGATAAAATTTTAGGAAAAATAATTATTAAAAAAAAATTGAACAAATCAAAATTTTATTGATATTGGATGAAATAAATGTGAAAGAAAAAGAAGATATATAAAAGGATATGATTGTAATTTTAAAATTTTAGTTAGAGAATAAGACAGATTTTTAGGAAAGTTGCAAGTAAGAAAAAAGTGAGAAGTGATTTTAGACAAATTATTGAATAATCAGTCTTGCCAAACAAATAAAAGGGTTAAGATTCTCTTGAAATTAATTGCTTTTAACCCTCAAAAGTAATCCCAAATGCACCCTAATTCAGGTAGCGGTGTTTTTCCCTCAAAATTCACTAATCAAATAATTAGCTTGATGATAATAATAATATCATTTTTTTTTTTTAACTTTCAATAACTTTTCATACATGTTTTCTTTTTATGTGAGTGTCTAGGTCAATTTATAGACATCTTGACTATTGTCATACGACAACTACTTGACAATATGTGTAATTTATAGACATCTTGACGTTTTATGTGTAATTCTTTTTCTCATTTTACCACTCATTTCATTATCCCCTTCACGTCTTGGTTTTGTGGTATAATTCAATTGTATTTTTAATTTTTTTTTGTTATTATCTCCTCTTAATTTATGCAATAAATTTAGATTTGTTTAAAAATCTAATTTGAACTTACTCCTTTATGTTTTAAATTTCTAAAGTTAATCTAAATAATTAGATCTCACCATGGGGAAGTATGAAATACTACAAATAGAAAGTAGGTATCATGGACTCTGTGCAGTTGAGAGGGGGAGCCCATGGATAAAGAAGCCCACAGAAAGTTGGCTCATGGATGGGCCTGTTTATTTGGAAAGGGAAGTTTCCTATCTACTTTTGGGCCTATAAGCAAAAGCCCATTAGGATTTTCTAGCAATATTTCTTTGTGCCCCATTAGAGAAACACACTACAAATCTGTCCCTTCCCTATAAAAGGGAGAAATTTTCACATATACCCTATTTTCTACTTGTGTTATTAAAATTGCCCTTCCCATCAAACCTAATTAAAAAATGTCTTGAAACAAAAAATAAAAAATTATCTAATGCACCCTTCAAATTAAATAGCCACCATGTGAGAAATAAAAACCAAAATTTCTAATTAGCCCTACCACACTATCTCATATAGTTTAGATTATGTCCATTATATATTTCACTGACAACTTTTTATCATCTCTGTCAACATGAACATATAGTTCAGTCTGTGATTCGGATTCTTCTACTATCTCCACATGTTGTCAAAAAAAAAAAAATTATTATTATTATTATTATTATTATACAGATACATCTTCTTTATGCATTCTTTATATAGTGTTCACCATTTGATTTCGTCCCCTCGTTCTTTTTCTTCGAACTCCAAATCTATATTCAAAATTAAATATTAAAGCCTCTTACTTCCATCAATTCCACAACCAACCAGAGTATTTGCAAAAATGTAAAGATATATGTTTACAATGTCAAATTAATTTAATCAAAGATAGACATACATATAAATATCTTTATCTATCAAAAGAGAACATTTATGTTGAAAAAAAAAATCTATCAATTAATAAATGACCAAACATGTCTATCATTGACAATTGCATATAAGTAATATACATCCAAATGAGCTCAAATGCATTAAAAAAAAAAGAACAAAACAGTATATTTTTTTTTTTTTGAAAATAACAAAACTGTATATTTGTCATTTGTAATTACTTCCAAACAATCATAAATCTTACCACTATCAAATATAACAACTTTTCTAACGAAACAACAAAGTGAGTATAACTCATCGATAATTTGACATATACCCTCCACCAAAAGGTCATAAGTTCAAATTCTCTATCCTGACTGTTGAAACTTATTATATATTTCATATTATCTCAAGGAATATTTAGATAATTATGTTTGTTTTGCATGACAATGTCTTCAGAAAAATTGAGGGTAAAAATGTCAATAGAAGATGTCCTCGATGTGGGAATCTTAAAAAAACCCATCTATTAAGAGAGCATCAAAAACTTATTAAATACCTCTGGTATAGGCATCTTAGTGATTACCACAAAACAAACGACACCTTAGTGATTTATAACTGTTTTCACTTGATTTCCTTTAAAATCAACTCAAAATCACCTAAATAAAATTATTATTCTTCCAAAATCTTACCTTAGTAAGAAAAATTATCAAGTAATTTTCCTAAATAAGTAGAGAAAAATAGCTTTTAAAAAAAAGTAGAGAAAAATAGAGGAAGACTATTAGATTACGTGGAGTTTCATCTCAAAACCAATTGATTGGATTGGATCCCAATTTTTTTTCTTGGATCAAATACACTCGTTTGGGTTTAATTGGCTCTTTGATACCCCATATTAGATTACATGGAGTTCCATCTCAAAACCAATTGGCTATGAGAGGAGTAACTCACACATCTTATAAATTGTGATGTCTCCACTTATCTTTTCAATGTGAGATTCTCAACAAAGATGAGAAGGTTCTTCCTAAATAAGTAGAGAAAAATAGAGGAATACGAGAAAATGAAGATCACTTATATTAATGGAAAAACCACTACTATCCATTTGATTTTAACATTTCTCTCTAACATTTATGTTAATGTCTTGCATTTAAAAATGTCTTATACAAGTATGAAAGTTATGCATTAACAATTTTAAAATAAAATTCTAACAAATGGTCTAATAGAATCACTTATTAGGAAAGTTTAGGGTTTAAATTGATCAATTATTAGTCCGGGGTTTTAAGTGATACGCCCCTAAAGTAGAGTATAAATTGATTTCTTTCCATTTTTATCAAAATTGGTTAAATAATAACAATAATTTATATGTAAGAAATGATATAATGTGAACATATTTCTAAAATTTACTGAGGGAATTAATGTTAGGCTTTTTTTAAAAAAAAATAAAAATTAGCAACAAACTAAGAGTAGGGATCAATTTTGAGTTATATTAAAAGTACCATGGACTAAAATGGACATTTAAAATTACCATGGACTAAAATGGAATGAAGTTTAAAATATAAGGGCCAAAATGATATCCTACCCTAAAAATTTTAAAGAAAGAGATTGCAGGAGTTGTCATGTGTGTTGCGCCACCCAACCAATCTCGATAGAAATTAACCTTACACACCAATAGTGGAAATTATGTTTAAATTGATTGAAATTGTAGAGGTTAAATTTGAACCTTTAAAAGTATAGAGAATAAAATAAAATATGTTTCAAAACGTAGGGACTAAAATGGTATTTAACTCTTTTTTTTTTTTTTGTAAAAAAAATGGTATTTTAACTAAGAGAAAATAATGCAATATTTATAATGTAGACGGGTCAAAATTCAATGCATAATTGGAATAGTATAAAGAAAAGAGAATTATTTTCTAAAAAGATGACAAAAATAGTAACATGGAAATAAAATGTATGTTTTAGGACATGACAAAGATTTGTAACAAACTTTAATTTGTTTTGATGTATTTGTTTTTCAACAAAAATAGATAGTGTTGCAAAAGAAAAATAAAATTGTACAAGACATTGTGAAAATCTTGAATTCAAAGCATTAAGCCATGTTTACATGAGGAGATGTTTATTTTAAAGGAATTGGGACAAGAAAATTGAAATCATTCTCACTTATTCTAATTATTGAGAGTGATTTATAATTCATGTTCAATTCCCATTCACTGAAATTTCATTTTTCTAAGAAAATTGGAAGAAAAAAAAGTCAGAAAATTTTATTTTTTTTGTTACTTTTATTTTGATGGGTCTCACATTAAGGATGCATTTAGTACTGATTTTAGAAGGATTTAAAAGTGATTATAAAAAAATGTTTACGGTTTTAGGTGTTTGATAAAATTGATTTTTTTTATTAATTTAAATACAATCACTTTTCAGTTACTTTGATTTGTAGAATCAGATAGAAAGTTGCTTTTGAAATTAGCTTTTCGATTAATCTCTGTCACCTCCTTCAAAAGATTTAATAAAATTACTATTATATCCTTAGTTGGTACCCTTTGATAATTTGGCAGCAACTTAGGATGTGTTTGGTTTAACTTTTGAAGTGTTTAATTTTGAAAAAAATTCATTTTGAAAAAATTTCTAATGTTTGGCAACCACTAAGAATGACTTATTAGAAAATGAGATTGACAAATAAATCATTTTGAGAGAAACACTTGAAACCAACTTTTTTTTTAAAAGAGTGTTTAGTATACAATAACTTGGGTATAAAAACACAATGCAACCAAACATATGAGTGTTTAAATTCTAAACATTTTTATACAAAATGTTTTTTAAAAAATGCATTCTTGAAAAACATTTAAATTAGAATGTATTCCAAACGGACCCTTACTCTCTCTCCCTTCTTTTCTTTTTTTTTTTTTTTTTTTTTTCAAGAAATGAGGACTTATATGTTTTTTTTTTTCTCTCATTATTTTTAAACCACAATTACAAACCAAAAGTTTTATTATTGGATTAGTAAGTTTTAAATTTGATGTCTAATATTTTAGGAAACAAGTTGTATCAACAAATTGTTATTTTTATTGTTATGATTTAGGGTCGGTTTGGAATACATCTTAATTTAAATGTTTTTCAAGAATGCATTTTTTTTAAAATCATTTTGTATAAAAATTGTTTATAATTTAAACACTCATGTGTTTGGTTGCATTTCCTCACAAATGTTTTTATACACAAGTTATTGTTTACTTGAGAAGTATTTTTTAAAAAGTTGGTTTCGAATGTTTCTTTCAGAATGGTTTATTTATCAATCTCATTTTTTAATAAGTCATTTTTAGGGGTTGCCAAACATTAGAAATTTTTTCAAAATGATTTATTTTCAAAATTAAACACTTGAAAAGTTAAACCAAACACACCCTTAGTCTATTAAAAATTAATAATAAAAATAATTGAAACAATATATCTATTTTAGTAATTGTGAATAAATCACAACAATTCAGTATTAATTGTTGGTAAAAAAAAAATATTATTAATTTATCAAATGGTCTAACTTGGCTTTTTAGGTTTAAAGTTGAAATTTACCAAACATTAATTTGCTTCTTATTACAGCTGATTTTTCTATAAACATAGTTGACAACAATGATTTTAATAGCCACAACAATCCCAAACTAAACATATTTTAAAATTAATTTCATTCAACTCTCTAATTTCTCGCTCTCAAATCCCGCTCTCTCCCCAATCTCTCTCCCTACTCCAGCCTCTCGTTCTCGTTGTGTGCCTTCTGGAAAGGGTAAATAAAGAGAGAGAGAAAAAGGGGAAGAAATAAATTGAGTGAGAAACGGTGATGGTCATCTACACATTTAATCCTTAGAAATAAATAAATGTGTAGAACCATCATCTCAATTTCAGATAAATGTCATTCATTCTACTCTGAGAGGAAATAAATATGATTATCATTCTTTGTATTATTTTCATTTCTTTTATTATGTGGCTTCTTTCTGATCCCCGTCTATTGAGATTTAACTTTTCTATAAACGAAAACCCAACTTTAAGAATTTTGTTCTAATCAAATGCGAGATTCTGATCATAGGTATATGTCAGCTCTACATTGAGGTATAAATGTTTGAGGGGTTAACCTAACTTACAAGAGTAAAGTTCACACTAGTGTAGTGCTTTGCTATGAATAGTTTGTAGTTGTGTCAAAGCTGAACCAATTAATACGTATCTTGACTTGGTTAGGACAAAGTTTAATAGACCAAATATCTTTCGTGTGTAGTCGGTATTCGTCTCGGCTAGGTCGGAGTGGTCTAACCATCTTTTAAAAATACAGTGCATATATGACTATTTGTGACGAGATTTTCCTAAAAAGGTGGAAGCCATGTCTGCAATTATTGAACTTCCTTAGCCAAAAAACAAGAGGGGGTATTTTTTCTAGCCATTTACCACAATTCCCCAACTTTTTATTAGATTAATTTGTAATTCAATTTTCTTTCTCTAACCATTTTGACCCATAAAAATGAATTTTAGTTTTTAGGGAAAAATACACTTTTGGTCTTTGAGGTTTGGGTTAAGTTACACTTTGGTCCCTGAATTTTCAAACTCAACAAAAATATCCTTGAGGTTTGAGATAAGGAGCATTTTGGTCCCTGCCGTCTATTTTTCTGTTAAATACTAACGACTGCTGACATGACACTATTATTTCAATAAAAAAAAATATTTTTAAAAATTTTTAAATAAAAAATATTATTATTTTTTACTTTTTTAATTATTTCTCCTTCTCTCTCTTACTTTTCTTCTTCTTCATTCATTTCCTTCTTCTTCTTTTCTCCGGCGGCCGGCGGCCACCGCTTGCCGGCGACTGATTTTTTTTCCTTTCTCCATCGATAGTCGGTCCCTGCCGATAGGGACCTCCCTCCTCCGTCCCCGGTTCGTTTTCTATTTTTTTTTAAACAGTGAAAATAGGGGTGGAAGAAGAAAAAGAAAAGAAAGGAAGGGAGAAAGGAAAAAAAATCAGTCGTTGGCAGCCGACGGCGAGCAGTGGCCGCCGGCCACCGGAGATAAGAAGAAGAAGGAGGAAATTAATGAAGAAGAAGATGGAGAAGAAGAAGAAAAGTAAGAGAGAGAATGAGAAATAATTAAAAAAAAAAGTAAAAGAAAAAAATATTTTAATATTTTAATTTAAAATAATTTTTTATTAAAATAATAGTGTCACTCTAATAGCTATTAGGATTTAACAGAAAAATAAACGGTAGAGACCAAAGTGCTCCTTATCTCAAACCTCAGGAGTATTTTTGTTGAGTTTGAAAACTCAGGACCAAAGTGTAACTTAACCCAAACCTCGGGGACCAAAAGTGTATTTTTCCCTAGTTTTTATCAACCTCTATATCCCATTATTATTATTGTTATTTGGTAGATAAAATCCTTTTCTTTTAAGTAGTTCCTTCCCTATGATTTTGGGAGCCAAGTTTGTCATCTTTTTCTTTTTTAATAAGAAATGAATGTCAAATCAATAATACTAATTTAAGAAAAACTAAACCAACCATCCAAACAAAGCTAACCAAATCGACTCAAATCAATCAAAAACTAATCAAAACAACATGAATGAAGATTGAATCACTGTGAACCAAATCCATAGATCAAATTCAAATCGTTTAGATTTATTAGATTAGGTTAACATGAAGAAATCCCAAATGATTAGATTATTTCATCAACTATGCAAATTGAAGATCAAAACAAATAGATTTAAGTTGGTTTGTGTGGAATCCATTTAGAAGCTCCAAAAAGGTTGTTGCAAGCATTAGCAGTGGGTCAAATCAGAGTGGACTAGACTTGAAAAGCACTTTGGAACGAAGCACTTCTTTCACCACACATTGACTTTGTGTTTTGTTGTTTTGCAGTTGTTTTTGTTGGAAGACAAACATTAGAACCTAACCAAGCAATTCCATGGGACAAAGAACAATGACCAAAAACATGTCAAACAATTTTTTGATTTTATGTGATTCAATGTCTGAAACTTAGAGATGTGGCTGAATTAGAATTGGCCATCTCAATTTATGCTTATCTCAAACATATATGCATTTCCATGTGATATGTTCTCTTTTTTTTGAACTCCTTTTTTGGACTACTTCTTGGCCTTTTGCCAATTTCAAACAAAGCATCCAAATTCCATATTGTCCAAAATGACTCTACTTGGCTTATAATTTTATGTTTTTTTTTTCTCCAAGTACAATTTGGATATTTCTTCTTTCAAAGAGCTATTTTTAAGGGCTTATTTCTTTCATGACGGTGTGTGGTGTTCGAAATGCCCAATCGAAAGAAACCTTTTTTGAGCATGTATTTCTTTAATTCATAACCATCTTGAAAATATGTTATTTTAGAAACTAAGTTAAAAGAGCCAACAATCTGTTTGGAATGCAAACAAAATCCCGCATTGACTAGGAAAAGGAAAGATTCTAGGTACATAAGTGAGAGACAATATCTCTATTGGAATTAGACCTTTTGGGCGAATCCAAAAACAAAACCACGAGGACTTTATGTCCAAAATGGACAACATCATACTATTGGGAGGATTCATTGTCCCTAGCACAATCAATTAACTCAATGTTGATAATTTGTACAATCAATTCGAGTTTTGAAGGACGCTTTGTTTGATCATCCTAAGTCTCATATGTTTCTGATAATCATTTGTCAACTTTACAAATGATAATCAAGTTGGATATATGCAAAAATGAACAAGACAATCATCGTCTTATAGTAAAAATTATATAAAAAAAAATGTTCAAATCTTAAAGCTCCACCCATTTTTTTAGAATAGAAATATTATACGGTATAAGAAGTTGAAGGGTGAAATTAAAATATTGTTTTTCGTAAGATAATAATAAAAAAATATTGGCTTTAATTATACTCGCTTTGACAGCTAATTTTAAGGATTTTGTTTCTTATTAATAGACTTTTGCTCGTCTAAAATAACAATTTTTGCTTTTAATTCTATTGTTTTTGGAGAGACAATACTCTACTTTCCAACCATTTTTTTCAATATTCTAAACTTTGGTTTTTATTTTTTATTTTTTAATTATAGTCCAACGTAACTTAAAATTTGTTTAAAAGTTTTCAGATTTTAGTTTTGTTTATTATTTTCTTAAAGAACTTTGTTTATTAATTTTCTCTGGAAATAGAATGATGAACAGAACTTCAATATATGAACAATACAGATTAAAAGGAAAATTTGAATCGATACCATTTTTTTTTCTAAAGTATTTTTTTATTGCAAAAAAAAAAAATCAAATTACAAATTTGGTCCCTATAATTTTGAAAAATAAAATAAAATTTAGCCTCTATAATTCTAAAATTAGAAATTTGTCTTTATGGTTTGATAAAAGCTCATTAAATATAGTCCTTACTATAGGAAGTCACTACATGAGTCATCTAATAGATTGAGTACATGCCAGGATAGGGACAAAATTCTAACGGATTGAGTATGCGATTGAGACTATTTAATGAGTTTTATCAAACCATAGGAATGAAATTCTAATTTTAAAACTATAGAGACTAAATTCTAACTTTCTCCAAATTATAGGGATCAAATTTGTCATTTAATTAACCATTACAAGTTTAGTCATTTTCAAAAACAAAATACAAGTTTTTTTTTTTTTAAGAATATGTGGGTGGGGATTCAAACCACAAACCTTTTCGTCATTAGTACGTGATAGCGCAATTTATTGTGCTATATTTTAGATGATTTTATCGTTAGTCTTGAGTATTATTTGGGCATTTTTATCTCTATTTGGTTTTGTTTTGTAGGAATCAAGTATTTCAATGGAAATCGACGTTTTTTAACACTACCGGTAATTTAGGAGCGAAAGAATGAGTTCGAGCCAAGAAAAGAAGCTAAGGAAATGAAATTAAAGGCCTAGCGTTGAGATGCTAGTCCTTGGAGCGTCTCGAACGCTGGGCGCAAGTCAGGAGGCGCGCGCATACGAGGCAGCGTCGAGACACTACCTCCACAGCGTCTCGACGCTACCTCCACAGCGTCTCGACGCTGCGAGACTTTTCGCATTTGTTAGGGCGTACATTGACACAGCGTCTCGACGCTGTCACGCAGAATCGACAGTATATAAAGAAAACGATGCTATCTGATTTGGGGGGCCATTTTGGAGAGAGAAACACGACTTCTAGAGAGAGAAAACACACAGAATTGGGCAGAAACTTTGGGAGCTTGATTTCGGGAGCTTGGATCGGGAGGATCGTGACGGGAACGCACGGGAATCACGGCTAGTGAGTTTAATCTTTCTCCCTTAATTCTCGTATTGATTTTTAGCATGTATTGGACTAATTTTGATTGTATTTTGAGAGACATGAGTAGCTAGATTTCGTTTCTTAGGGGCTTGATGTAGCAATTAGTTTGTATGGATTAATTTACGGCTTTTTAGGACGTTTTGTAACGCGGTTTATTTATGCAATTGTATGATTAATGCTTATAATCTCTTGATCACGGATTGTATGTTGTTGTTTCTAAACTAATCGCTCGGGAGAGGGTAGTTTAGATTAGACTCTCAATTGCATGACTTAGGTCATTCTTTAATCGGGAGATTCGGGATTGCTTGAGAGGCCGTTAATAGGATTGATCTTATTGCTTATGCTTGTTGTTGAAATTAGATAGGGATATCAATTTCTTAATTTGCATAAAGAATTAATTGCACTCGGGAGAGGCTTTTAAGTATTGAAAATCCTTGGTTTATGAACTTGTTACGAATTTGTTCCTAATTATTCTTTAAATAAATTCATGCATCTAATAGGTGAAATCAATTCCCTAAGGCTCCCTTTAGTTTCCATATTTTATTGCTTTGAATAGTTTTTCATTGATCTGCATATCTCTCGTTTATTTTTTCTAAATAAAATTGGGCAAATAACCTTTAGTAATTAGGGGAACTAGAAAATCAATCCAGAGGACGACATTCAATTTTAAATCACTATATTATAACTTGGCCCGTACACTTGCGGTAAGCAATTTGCGTATCAGTACGTGTTCTATGTCAGTTGAGTTATGCTCATGTTGGCAAATATATATATATATATATATATAAGTTTAGTCTCTATGGTTTGGAGAAAGTTAAAATTTAGTCCCTGTGATTTTAAAAATTAGAATTTCAATCTTATAATTCAATAAAACCTCATATGTTAGAATCCTCTAACGGGTATGTGAAAGTAAGCTAGGTTTAACTATAGGGATAAAATTCTAATTTTTAAAATTACAGGGACTAAATTCTAAATTTCTAGAAATCATAAGAACCAAATTTATAATTTAATCTAGAAAATTTGTGTATCAATAT
Organism: Luffa acutangula; assembly: GCA_036850905.1. Lineage (NCBI taxonomy): Eukaryota > Viridiplantae > Streptophyta > Magnoliopsida > Cucurbitales > Cucurbitaceae > Luffa > Luffa acutangula. Next base: position 45,401,099 of record CM072097.1, on the reverse strand, counting down.
TATTTTTTAAAAGACAATCACAAACATAATTATAGTATTTATTCAAATCAAAATGACTTTTTTTTAGTACAAGGACGGAGATTTACAGTTTTCTAATATGAAGGAAACAAATAGATGTCGTAAGTTCTTAAACGTTAAATTATGTTTGTGTTGAGATTACAGGGAAAAAAAAAAAAAAAGAACGTATAGCAAAAGGCTGAATATTATTCTCTAGGTTAAAAATCACTTTTAGTCCCTGAACTTTCGTAAAAGTAACAATTTAGTCTCTGAATTTTCGTTTGTAACGATTTAGTCCTTATACTTTTAATTTTGTAACAATTTAGTCCCTATACTTTCAATTTTGTAACAATTTAGTCCCTAAACTTTAATAAGTTACAATTTAGTCCTTGTACTTTCAAATTTGTAACGATTTGGTCCCTATCGTGAAAAAATAATGTAAAGATTTAATGAAATTTCGTACCTAGATAGATTAATTAACTAATTTGGGACCCAATATGTTTATAAGCTACAAAGTTTAATCACTAAATAATAAAAATCGACATTTAGTTTTGATGGATTTTTTTGCGACAAGGACTAAATTAATACAAATTTGAAAGTATAGGGACTAAATTGTTACTCATTAAAGTTCCTGGGACTAAATTGTTACAAAATTGAAAGTACAGGGACTAAATCATTAGAAATCAAAGTTCAGGGATCAAATTGTTATATTTATGAAAGTTTAAAAACCAAAAGTGATTTTTAACCTATTCTCTAAGTCCCGTTTGAAAATTTGAATATTATTCTCTAAGCAAGTTTGAAATTTTGAATGGATCTTCTTTTGTGGCATTCAGCTCCCAAAGTCCCGCCCTCATTATTCATTCATTTCTCCGAAAAAGACTCTAGGAGTCGCTTTCTATTGCTTAAGCTAAAAAGTTGATTTCACATGTTAACTGTTTTGGGCTTAGTTTCGCGTTGATGTATCTTCTATAATAATTGCTGATAACTGTGCTTTTAAAAAAGTTAGTTGTATTACAAAGTAAATTAGTGTTAGGTAAATTTTAGCTTTATAGACGGAGAGGCGAGGTGTTTGGTAAATTAATATTATTATTGTACCTTAACTATATTTTTCAATAAATAAATTTAATATTGATATTTAATTCCAAAATTTTAAAAGATAATTTCAGAATTATTTTAAGATAATTATTTTTTTGAAACATATATGATAATTTTTTAAAATTTCATATGATTTAAAATATAGTCTTATGTTTAACCTAGGATGTTTTTATATTTTGCTAAGAAATATAATTTGCTATTTGTATTGGAAAAAATATTGTTTCAATTTAAATAAAAATAAAAACAAATAGTTTCAAAAGAGTATAAAATAATAGAATAAAAATATGTTAAATAAAAAAAATGATTCATATGAATCAAGTCTAAAAAGAGAAAATAAATAGTTAGTTACATATTATATTTTTAGGGAAGTTAAATGGAAAAACTACGATTATTGGATTTTGTAAATGAATTGAAAATGTACTTTTATAAAAATTAATTTATAATCTATTTTACTAGACGCTAAAAACGGTTAAGATTCTTTTTTAATCACTTCAACCGCCTCTCAAATCAACACCAAGCGCACCCTTAACCAATGTGAGCATATCTCAACTAGACATAAAATTTGTACTATGATTAAGAGGTATGTGATTCGAATTTTCATTCTCCATACATTGTTAAAAAAAAAAATGTCGTCGTATTTTAACTCCAATCCATAATTTGTGTAATCTAGATCTCATTATAGGCCAAATATATAAGTTTCATTTTAGTTCGTGAAGTTTAAAGTTTGTTTCAAATAACTCTTGGAGACAATTTCTGTTAAATTTATGGATGAAAAATGATATGTTTGCATGTGTTCAAATTTGTTCAAATTTTTAAGCAATACATATGCAAACGTTTTTTTTTCACACGTGTTCAAATTTGTTCATGTTATAGGCAATTTTGGACCACCCCGATGTACGAGGAGCTGACGAGGACAATTGGTAGAAATCGGGCTAGAAACCGGGCCAAGGAGGCGGAGCCGGTAAGCGGGACGGGCCAAGGCCGAAGGGGTCGGGTTTTTGACCCGACCCCATGCTCGGCCTCGGCCCATGGCCGAGGCCGACCCTCGGCCCGCTCGTGCGGGCCGAGCTCGTTTGGTCCCGTCTGGTCCCCACCGCCTCTGGATGCCCCGGTTTCGCCTGGTTTGACCTAAAACGCCTCCGAAACCCTAAAAAGGCTAGGAGGATGAACAGGTATTTATATCCCTCTTCGCCACTGAAGAGGGGATCCCGAATTATATCCCTAAACTCTACACTCAATTCTCTGCTTTCTCCTCTTGCTCATACTTTTCCACGCCCTACCGTTCTGTTTGCTGACTTAAGCATCGGAGCCGGTGTGGCGAGCACCACACCGGTGTGCAGATTTACTGTCTTGCAGGCCACGTCTTCCCCCCTCAACTACAAATTTACCGTTGGTGGCACGTGAAGGTCAGGTGAGATCCTCTGGCCAAAATCGACCATCAACAGTTCACATATGCAAAATCGTCATTTTCCATTCGTAAATTCAACGAAAAAAAAAAAACACCTTTAAAAGTCGTTTTGAAACAAACTTCAAACTTGAAGGTTGAAATAAAACTTTTAAGTTTTAGGGATATAATTGAATGTTTAGGGATATAATTGAATGTTTTTGACAATTTAACTCTATTGTTATTATTCTTTACATAAGCACGATCATTTGACAATTTAACCTTTATTATATTAAAATTACCTTTAAAAGTATTTTGTTTAAATTATATGTAAATTTATAGGTAATCTAAATATAAATGGTAATGAAAAAGAAAGTTTCGAAAATGTTGGTTAATGGGCCGAGCTTGGAAGGGCAAGCGGCAACCGCCATTCTTGGTTTCATGATGGAGCCACCGCCTTGCCTTAAACAAGCAGCCCACGTGCTTAGCTAACCTTCTTCCACCTCCCTTTATTGTAAAATACAACCATCTTTAAAAATTAAAAAAATTAAAAATAAATATATATATATATATATTTAACATTAGATTGGATGAGAAAACCACAGACTTCATGATTATTAGTACGATCTTATACCAGTTAAGCTATATTCATATTGACAAATATAGATAGAATTTTGAAGATGAATAAGTTGGATTTCATATGTCGAATAACATTTGAATAATATGTCTATGTGTCAGGTTAATAAAACATTAGTGTAGGAGTCAATTTTTGTAAGAAAATGTCTAATTGAGAATTTTAAAATATCAAAGGATGAAATGGAGAATAATCTAAACGATTATAGACTATAGTGTATATTTTGTTTAAAATAATTCGTGACTTGATGGTTTAAACTTCTCCAATCGATTTCTAATGTATTAAAGAAAATTGATTAAAACACTAAATAGAAAAATGTTAAAGTTTTTTATTTTTTTATAAGAAAAAATGTTAAAGTTTGTTAATATAAAGTTTAATCAAATTACTATTTTATTAGTATATTTAGACATGTGAATACGTCGCTTGAAAACTACGTGACATATGAAATCTAACATGTCTATAATAGCCTATTTGTATTGCCAATATTAAAACTTGAGTTTAAATGTTTTTTTTTTTTACACAACTTGAATTTAAATTTTTGTATTTGAATATAACAGTAATTAATATAGAGTTAAATGTCTATGTTTGTTTTATAGATTTGTGTTTATGAAAAATAATTTAAATTATTAGATTTAATTAAAACATTTATATTAGATAATCAATTAATAAGTAAATGATAACTCTAAATAATTAAATTAATTTACCCATCAATTTAAATTAAAAAAGTAGTGAGCAATTTTATTTTTCTCTCTCTCCTTCTCATTTCTAAAAAAAAAAAAAAACATCCCTAATAAAAAGTCTCATCTCTAAAGAGAATAATGGATATTTTTGTGTTTGGATAATAATTATCTTTGTTTTTTTTTTTTTTTTGTTTAATATCATTGCCATTCTTAAAATCATAGCATAAGAAAATTTTTGACCCACTGTTTTAAAAATCTATTAGTCAGTAGGAAAATTCTACTTTCCTCCTCCATTGAATGACTGCCATATGGCTATTCTCTTAAATTTAAGGTTTACATCCTATTTTAGTTCTTAAACTTTCAAGTTTATTCTATTTTGGTCCCTAGACTTTTAAAATGTCCAATTTAGTCCCTAAACTTTTAAGTTTGTTTTATATTGGTCTCTGAACTTTTAAAATATCTATTTTAGTCTATAAACTTTCAAACAATAATAATTTTGGTCTTCACTAATCTTCACTTTTAAGTTTTATCTCAATTTTAACATATTAAATGAGTGACTTTGAGTAAGTGTATTAGCATGTTAAGCAATATCTCAAGTCAAATAAGTTAGAGATAAACTTGGACAAACCTGATTTAAGGTAGAAAAGTAACATATAGCAATGACTAAAATATTTTTTTTTTTTAAGTTGAAGGACTAAAATAGACATTTTGAAAGTTTAAGAACTAAAATAAAACAAACTTGAAAGTTCAAAGACCGTCGAACGTTTCCAAATTTGGATTTCTTGATCAGTCTCTGCAAACGAACGATGAGGCATCAAGTATTTCTTATGTATACTATCTTGATTACTAGAATTTACTTTTTTTTTCTCTCTTTTGGTGCGATCTTTTAACTTTTAATTTTTATGTATGTGTTTAAATTTTGGGATTATATCCTATAATATATGAGACAACAAATATATGTTTATGTAAATATTTTTTGTTGGGTAAATAAGAAAAAATGTTGTAGGTTAGATTTATCTTTACAATTTTAATAAAAGTATTACTAGAGACCAGAATAAAATTCTATTTTATGAAAAAAAAAATCATGAATTAAACAAAATGTATGAAAATTTAAGGTAAATGTTATGAGTCGATATACAATCAAGCCCACAAGGGTCCTTAAAGCTTGCTTTCTCGACGTTCTCTCCGATAGCTTGAAGATCGAGTTGAGGAGCGTGACGAGAAAAACCTCATGTGCAGCTCTGACACAAGTGTTAGAGGAGAAGAGATTGAATAATATATGAGAGCCTATTTTCCATTCAAAGTATGACAATCTAACGTGTGTTCAACTTGGCACCACGATACTAAATTAACCATCAGAGCATGTTAGTCCAAGTACTACATTGGTGCACAAGATCTCCTTTGTACAAAACAACTCTGATGTTCTTTAAGAACTTAACTCGAATCATCTGAGGACGATCCAAATCGAGATAGTTTCATCGACTAAATCTTTGTATAAACAGTAAAGTGTAAATAAATAAATGTTAAAGTTTATGAACTAAAATATATAACTTTCATTATTCTTATAAATACAGTACAATGAAAGTTTGATAGGATAAAAATAATAGCTTAAACATAATTGCTGATATGGGTAAAAATTTAAAACAGGCATGGTAGTTTAAATGCAAATTTAGGTCCATTACTATTAAGGGCAAAAAACAATAGATTAATTAGTTTTTTAAACAAACAATAATAGATTAATTTTCTAAAAAGAGATCAATATAATTCAAATGTAATTATACGTATATTTTAATTATAGGTTAAAATTTTTCCACCCTATTTAAAACATTTTATTTATAAAGGCATCCACTAACAAACTCAACTAATTATACAACTAACAACTAGCAAAATATTAAACAACCTTCCATTGATTACAATAAAATAAGTATAATTAAAAAATACCTATATTTAATTTAATTGTATTGATATTAACATCATTAAATCAACTTTTTTAGAGTAAGTTGTTTTTTTTAAATTAACTTTTTTAGAGTAAATATATAAGTGAAATTTTAGGGGAAAAATAATATGTAAGGTAGAGTCGGATGTGGTCCATTTTATCAAAATGAAAAAAAAAAAATGAAAAAGAAAAAAGAAAAGGACAAGAGATTTGAACTTACTAATAATAACACCTTATATCAACTTTTTCAAAGATGGAGCCCACCTAATTTTCTGCCAAAAAGAAAAAGTTTATTTTTAACTTACTAAAATATAATAACATAAGTACCAGAATGGTTATTTAACCATTCTTTTTAAATAGACCGGCGAAAGGAAGGAAAGGAAAGAGAAAGGAAGGAGAAAGAAAGGAAGGAGAAAGGAAGGGGGGTTTCGGGGAGTGGGAAGGAAGAGGAGAGAGAGTGAGATTTTTTTAAAAAATTATTTATTATTTAATTTTAATTATTTATTATTTTAATTCAAAAATTAATATTTAATATTTTTAATATATGTCACGTCAGCACCGTTACTGCCACGTCAGCACCGTTTAAAAAATTAACGGTCAAAGGATTCAATAGAAGCATTTTGTAAATAGTAGGGACTTGATTGTTCAATTTTGAAACCTAGGGACCTATTGGAAACTAACCCAAAACATGAGGGACCAAAAAGGTATTTTACCCAAATTTTAATATACACAACTTTTATGTATTTTTCAAAATCCATATGAGCTAGGCAGTGATAGGGCGCATAGCGAATTATTTTTTCCTGTTCATTTTAGTTAGTCGTTGAGTATTATTTGGCTAATTTAATGCACTTTTATATTCTCTTTGTAGGAATTGATTATTGAAGCTAAATTGAAAAATTGGAGTTGATCGGGTGCTCAGGACGCTAAAAGAGGCCAAAAAAGCAAAAATGATCAAAGTTGGAGGCTTACAAAGTGTGCAAACCCGAGAGGTAGCGTCTCAACGCTGCAAAAATCTCCTTAAACAGAATGAGCGATAAAGAGGATAGCGTCTCGAAGCTGTCAAGAATTTCCATATCAAAATAAGGTGGCAAGCGACAGCGTCGCAACGCTGTCGACAGATTCCTATAAATACAATCTTATGTTCTACGGCCAAGGGGAGCCAATTTGATGCAATTTTAGCCCTAAATTCGACTAGAGACCTTCGGTGGGAGCTGAAGCAAAGTGGAGGAGCAGGATTCAAGGCTTAGCTCGTGGAGATCGTGACAGGGACGTGCGGTTTCGACGACAATATTGTTTTATCTCTTTTAATTTATTCCCTTACTTTAGTGTTTTTTATTATTTTTTTTTTCAGATTTAGCTTACATCATAACGTCATGTATGAGTAGCTAGATTTGTTCTCTTAGGGATTGATGTAGCCCTTTGGGCGTTGTTGGATTATTTGATGAATGTTTATTGTTTTTAACTCATTTATGCAATTTACGACTTTAATGCTTTTAATTCACCGGTCATGAGTTTATTGATGTTATCTCTAATTCTTGCTCGGGAAAGGGGACTTAGTTTAGATAAATAAATTGCATAACTATAATAATCCTAAGATAGGGAGATTTAGGATAGTTGCAGAAATCGTTAATAGGATTCAATTTAAACCATGCATGTGAATGAATCTAGATAGGGATATCAGGTTGGTCATATGTGTGATAATTATTTATGCTCGGGAGAGATAAATATAAGAATAGAAAATCCTAGATTTATGAGTCATTACATGTCTATACATCCATTAATTAATTCACAACCCTATTAGGTGAAATCAATTCCCTAAGAGTTTTCATCATTTGAATTCCACACTTGTTAGCTTTTGTGTCGTGATTTCTTCATTATCACTAAATTTAAATCCCTAAATAAAATTGGACAAGATTATTCGCAGTAATTAATTTGGTTAGAAACCCAATTCAAAGGACTACACTCGTTAACACGAAAATCACTGTATTAAAACTTGACTCATGCGCTTGCGGTAGAAAAAATTCACCTCAAGTAGACTTCTTTTTTTGACAATATGGAATAAGAAGTTTGGACCTCTAATCTCTTGGTCAAAGATACTTGCATTATGTAAGGTGTGCCATGCATATAAATTAGGTCAATTATATCATTCTTTGTTTGTTTAGTCCATTGACCCTTATTCATCATGTTCATCATGTTCGTTTTATTTTAATATAATGTTTGATAGGTATATATTATTAAGTTTTAAGACACATTATGAAAGTGTAATAAAAACAAAATTGTACTAAAACGAAGCACTAGAAAATAACTTCAACCGCGGTAAGTTGAGATAAACAAACTAAAAAGTTTAATTACTTCATTGACCTCTGTTTTAAGTTTAAGTTAGTTGTATTATTTATTTATTTACTTACTTATTATCTATGTACTTTTTAGAGATGCCCAAAGTTGGTTAGGATGGTTACTAACAATTATTAAAAGGAAGAAGAAGAAAAAAAAAAAAAAAAAAAAAACCAAGATTTCTTGTACTTCAGATATGTTACTTTTATGTGGGACATAATACTAGTTCGTGAAATAGTTACTCAAATAGAACTTGATGGTTTTTTTTTTTTTTTTTTTTTTTTTTTTTGTATATATGTTTCCGAAATTGGAATTAGAAATTTAAATGGGTTGGAAGAAATTGGCATCCTAAATTTAATTTTGAATTGGACATTGACATTCCAATCCCACCAATTATTTATGTTGATGGTCGATTTTGGTCAGAGGGAACTCATCTGACCTTCACGTGCCACCAATGATAAATTTGTAGATGAGGGGGAAGACGTGGCCTGCAAGACAGTAAACCTGCACACCGGTGTGGTGCTCGCCACACTGGCTCCAATGCTTAAGTCAGCAAGCAGAACGGTAGGGAGTGGAAAAGTAAGAGCAAGAGGAGAGAGTAGAGAATATAGAATAGTGTTTAGGGATAGAATTCGGGTCACCCTCTTCAGTGGCGAAGAGGGGTATAAATATCTGCTCATCCTCCTAGGGTTTTTAGGGATTCGGAGGCGTTTTAGGTCAAACCAAGCGGAATCGGGGCGGCCAAAGACGGTGGGGACCAAATGGAGTCGGACGGGCTCGGCCCGCGCGAGCAGGCCGAGGGTCGGCCTCTGCCCATGGCCGAGGCTGACCAGGTGCTCGGCCTCGGCCATGGGCCGAGGCCGAGCAGGGGGTCAGGCCAAAAACTCGACCCCTTCGGTCTCGGCCCGTCCCACTTGCCGGTTTCGCCTCCTGGATCCAACTCCCAGCCCGATTTCTCCCCGGTTGTCAGCTCCTTGTACATCGGAGTGGTCCAAAATTGCCTATAACAATTTATTTAAATAACTAATTACTTGTTCTAATTTATTTAATTTTAAATAGAAATAGTAAAAAAAAAATTAATCTAGAGTGAAGTAATTTATCAAATAAAATTAGTTTAACTTTATACAATTAATTAACTTGTAAGAATGTATTGTTATTATATTTTAAAATAGATAAATACAAATAAAATTTTGCTTCTTATCTTACATTCCACAGCTGATTTTCCGGAAACTGAAAGATGTGGGCGCCAGGAAACATGGTTACACGGTGACGCAAAGGGCCCCCATCCACATATCAATTGAACAATGAACACTTACCAAAATTATTGCCTTATAAAATCTTGTTAAATTTTCTTTTAAATTAGGATTTTTTTTCCAATCTTGGTTCAAGTTTAATTTCAAAGACCCTAAAAGAAAAATAAGAAGTAATTGGGAATTTGCGCAGATAGCAAGATGAATAGCAAAAAAAAACAACACTATTTACGGAAATAACAAAAGATATGTCAAGTTATAAAAATACTCTTTCGATGAGCAGCTCTAGAAAGGATTTATATGGAGTCTATTAACAACTATTACTGATAATATAGACTTCGACTAATCAGAGTTATTAGTATCTATCGTGTTTAAGAAAAATGGCAAACACGTATTCATGTTGGTTTTGGTCCCAAATCTAGTAGCTGAAACGATCAAGTAATAAAGGACTTTGACTTTTGTGAGATTGCCTTCTCTAAACTTCCAAAATTCTAAATGACAAGAGAGATAAAGAAATGGCAAAATATTTTGAGCTGATCGAATGATATCACTAGAGAAGAACAAAAACAAGAAATTAGCTAATAGGCTAATATTCCTCACTGATATCATAAAGAAATATCAATCTATCGGTTATAGACTTCAGTATGTGTTTGAAGTCTATTAGTGATAGACTGATATCACTAGAGAAGAGCAAACTCAAGAAATGAATGAATGATGTGATGCTTGTTTTATTTTCATTATAAGAAAATTAAAACAACAAAGAAAACAAAGAGAGAACAAAATCAGCTATAGAAATGGAGAAGAATGAAGTAAGGGAGGAAAAAAAAAAGGAACCATAGAGAGAATGATGCAAACCTAAAACGGTGAAGAATGAAATCAAAACCATGAAAACAAGAACGAAGGGTAATTGACAAAAATAGGACAAAAAAGAAGGCATTAAAGAGAAATAGGACTCATTTTAAATTGGAAGAGAAATGGGATTTTTAGGACTGTGAAATTACGAAATTACCCTTAATGAAAATCCCCAATCTATCTTGAAGAATTCAGCTGCTCGATTTTTTCCATACTTCAAACCCATTTCTTTCTTTCGTTCCTTCTCTCACACAATGATCTTCCTCTCTCACGCATGAGCGATTTCTTCCTCCATTGATGACCGGTTATCAAGCAACAACAACAACTCATCTTTCTTTTTCTCTCACGCACGAACCAACAACCCGAGGGCTCTCTTTGGGTGGGTAAGAAACTTTCTTCATAGTTTAGTTTTATTTTGTTTTGGTTTCCTAATACCTCTCTTGGATAGACTAAGAACATTTTTTTTTCCTTTTTAAGAGAATGTTATGAAAAATGTTGTTTGTTGTTTGTTTACACTTTTCTTGCACAATGTTGTAAGTATCTGAGATGAAAAATTGAAATGTTAATAATCCTATTAGGGTCAACCTCAATTTTTTGGCAAGAAGGAATTGTCCATAAAATTAAGTGTCATGGCAATGAAAAAGAATTTTGAACTTAGAGTAAATAAATCTACGAAGGAGGTACTTTACCGAAAAGTCAGTTGTACAAGATTAATGTAAACTCTTATATTACAATTGTGTTTGATTTCTTGAGTTGAACGAAATACACTTGTTGTACGTCATGAGATGTTTAAGAATTTAATTTCATTACTGCGTATGACTTGAACTGTCAATTGGGTTAAAAATTAGGCCAGAAATTGCGACTTATGTTTTTTTTTCTTGCAATCTCGCTGCGAGAAAATCTTTTCTTGCAATCTCGCTGGGAGAAATATTTTCTCGCAATCTCGTTGGGAGAAAAGAAATTCTCGCAATCTCACTGGGAGAAATTGTTTTCTCGCAATCTCGCTGGGAGAAATTTTTTTTCTCGCAATCTCGTTGGGAGAATTTTTTTTCTCGCAATCTCACTCGGTCAGTGGTCGTCGTCAGTCGAACTCGTTGGAAAAAATCGTGCGTGGTCGCTGTCTCTGTGCCTTGTTCGCCGTCGTCTTTGTCGTGCTTGTCGCTATTGTCGTCGTCGTCGCCGTCGTCGTGCCTGTCATGAAGTGGTTGGGAGAAAATCGTGGTTTGGAGAAAATCGTGGTTGGGAGAAATTCGTGGGAGAGGGTAAAAAATTAGGACTTTTCATTAAGGGTAATTTAGTAATTTTCACGGCCCTAAAAATCTCATTTCTCTCCCCATTTAAAATGAGTCCTATTTCTCTTTAATGTCTTTCTTTTTCTCCTATTTTTGTCAATTACCCAAGATCGAAGAAGAACGACGATCACAACCAACCACGACGAAGAACAAAAAAAAAACCCAACCAATGATAGAAGAATCAAACGAACTGAATTGAAGGAGAGAAAACAAAAACAAATGAAGAAGAAAGAAGAAACATTAACTCAAAATAAGGGCAGAGCAAGAATAGGGAAAATTAGTTTCATGTAGCAAATCTTTTTCAAATGTGCTATACAAATAGCAAAACAAAAATTGTTACATATGTGTTTGGTTTAACTTTTCAAGTGTTTAATTTTCAAAAAAAAAAAAATCATTTTGAAATTTTTTTTTAGTGATTTTTTTTTAGTGTTTGACAACCACTAAAAATGACTTATTAGAAAATGAGATTAATAAAACCAATTTTTTTTTTTTAAAAAAAATCTTTAATATACAATAATTTGTGTATAAAAACACATATGAGGAAATGCAACCAAACACATGGGTGTTTAAATTCTAAACAATTTTTATACAAAAATGTCTTTTTTAAAAATGCATTCTTGAAAACATTTAAATTAAAATATATTTCAAACGGACCCAAATCATTGGTTACCAACTTGAAAATTCGTTCTTTTCTTTTTATTTCATTTTTTGTTTGGGCTAAATCCTAATACAATTAACGAATAACTAAATAGAAATCACAGCTCATGAACTAACAAAGTACACCAATGTTCAGAAAATTAAAAAGAAAACACACACACACATTAAATATAATAGCAACAATGACTATATTGGTGAGATTTGACTAAACTATAGGATATTAAGGACCTATTTGTAATACTTTTAGTTTTAGTGTTTTTGAAGAATGCGTTTTCTTATAAACATTTTGTATAAAAATTGTTCGGAATTTAAACATTCCTAATTTCCTCATAAGTGATTTTTTACCAAGTTATTATATATTTAAAAACTATTTTTTTAAAAAAATTGGTTTCAAGTGTTTCTTTCGAAATAGTTGTCAATAAGTCATTTTTAATAGTTGTCAAACACTAGATTTTTTTTTCAAAATTAAATACTTGAAAAGTTAAACTAAACACACTCTAAGTTGAAATCTTTAAAATTATAGACACTCCATTGAAAATTTTAAAACTATTTAACTATTCTCAAACCATAAATTTATAATTTAAATAGACATAAATTGAGATTTGAAACTATAGACACTCATATTAAAACTATTAACTATTCTCAAACCATAAATTTATAATTTAAATAGACATATATTAAGAAAAGAATATATTTGAAATTTAGAACTTCATGAACTTTCATCATTCTAATGAATAAATATTTATCCATATATCATGTTATTATTTAACAGTAGTGAGCGAATTGCTAAATAAACAGTAAACTACTGCATAAATGTAGGATCAAATCCTCACCTTAAAATAACTAAGGTAAACGCTTAGCCACTAAATCACGTAATTGTTTGATGACAATTTTACACTATTAGATGTGTGTAAGAAAAAGAACAAAAGTATTTCAATTTTATATTCACTCATTCTTATGGTTATTAAAAACAGTCGCATTAAATAATTTTTTTATGATTCCACGAGATTTCAAAATCTGGTATAATTTCAAGTTTTTCTCATTTAAGTACTTTCAAATTAGCCTTATCAGCGAATTTTGCTCATGCCCACATAGAGTTGTATTTTATCATTGATATTTAATACTTTATCAAATTAATTTCAGTAATGAATAAAATATAGATAATAAATGTTAGTTATTTCGTAGCGTGAAAAAATAAATAGCATATTATTTATTATAATTTCGTCGGTGCAAAAACCTCAACTAATAAACTGTACGAGTATTGTACTAAAAAAAACTGTACAAGTATCATTAAAAAATAATAACGAAGAAAAGGAAAGAAAAAAAAAAAGCAAAATTATTTACACGTTTCTCAAATTAAAAAAAGAAACCCCAAATGTTGTAGTAATTAATAGTCGGCCCCACATTTTGTGAAACTTTCTTCGTCTCCATTTAATTTAACCCATCCAAAAATGCTTCAGAATCATCACTCCACAGTCCACTGTGGTTTTTGCCCTTTCCCTTGCATTATTAGTTTACCGTTTTCTCACTTTCTTCAGTTATCATATAATTTACTCTCTTCTCTCCAATCCCCATTTTCCCTCTGCGTATAACAGACACCAGCGCCATCTTCTTCTTCTTCTTCTTCTTCTTCTTCTTCTTCTTCTTCAGGGCTTCAATGGCAGCGGTTTGAAAGCGCTTTTTCTCTTCCCTTTTTACAAGTCTATTTGGACAATCATACCTTTGCTGCTTCTGCTTTTTTTAGATGCTTTTTCAGCCACCCATTACTGTTTTGAGTTCATTTGAATTTGATGCCCATCGTGCCATTTGTTACAGAGAAATCATTGCACTTTTCTTTTGCTTCTCCTTTTTCTTTCTCACCCAGTAGCTTTTTCGACCTGCATTTTGAAATTTCTTGTTCGGATTTGTGAACTGCTTTTGCTTTATCAGCGACGGGGTTACTGGGTTTTTTGTTGTTGTTGTTTGTGTTTGTGTGGGTTCTCTCTTGTGCCGTTTGGTTTAGATCTTAAGCTAATAATTAGCCTTGCTTTGCTGCTTTTGCTCCGTTTTCTAGGCGAAATGTATTTTATTTTCGCCTTTCTCGTTTCTTGTGATTCTGGGATTCCTTCAAAGTCCAGCAAAGCGAATGCTTAATGGAGTGACTGAGGAAAGAACAAAAAGAAGCTTGGTTTCGAGTGAAGGACTCGCTCTGATTTGTGAAATATTATAAACCCCTTTTTGACTATACTTCAAAAATTCAAACCCTGTGAGTTTTTTTCGCAGTCGTTTCTACTTTTCTCGACAATGTCTTTGGAATCTGGTTTTTCCATTTCTCTTTTCCTTCACATTCCCTTCTCCCTTTTTATATTGGTTTCGAATTTGTCTATCTATTCTAACCCATTTCTCTTTTCTTTTTTTCTCTCTTCTGGGTTTGCTTCAGTTTAAACAATAGACGCGCGTGGAGGGAGAACAAAGCCCTTGCAGAAACTTCTCGTTCTGTGCTCTGCAGACCTCTAATGGAAGCTCTGTGGATTTTCAGCTTCGTTTTCTTTCTGGGGTTGGTTTTTTCGCCGAGCAATGGCGACCCTGTTGAAGATAAGCGAGCTTTGCTTGATTTTGTGAAGAATCTCCCTCATTCTCGCTCTCTTAATTGGAATGCGGATTCTCCGGTTTGCCATTACTGGACTGGTATAACTTGCAGTGAAGATGAATCTCGTGTTATAGCCGTTCGACTGCCCGGAGTTGGCTTCCACGGCCCGATTCCGGCGAACACTCTCAGCCGGCTCTCGGCGTTGCAAATATTGAGTCTCAGATCCAATCGTATAACGGGGGAGTTCCCTTCTGATTTCAGAAATCTTAGTAACTTGTCTTATCTCTATCTTCAGTTCAACAACTTCTCTGGGCCATTGCCTTCCAATTTCTCTGTTTGGAAGAATCTGACCTTTGTGAATCTCTCTAACAATGGCTTCAATGGCCGCATTCCTCCTTCGCTTTCTAATCTGACAGCCCTCACGGGTTTGAATCTGGCAAACAACTCTCTCTCAGGAGAAATACCTGACCTTCAAATGCCCAAATTGCAGGTTCTGAATTTCTCTAACAACAATTTGAGTGGGAGTGTGCCTAAATCTTTACAGAGATTTCCAAGGTCTGTATTTATAGGCAATGACGTATCCTTTGAGAGTTCTTTATCAAAAAATCCTCCTGTGCCCCCACCATTGCCCGTGTCGAATGTAAAGCCGAAGAATGCTGGGGGGCTTGGAGAAGCAGCATTGTTAGGAATTATAATTGCTGGTGGTATTTTGGGGCTTTTAGCATTTGGCTTTCTGATACTTGTTTGCTGCTCAAGAAGAAAGAGGGAAGAATATTCCGGGGATCTGCAGAAAGGCGGAATGTCGCCCGAGAAGGTAATATCAAGGACTCAAGATGCAAACAACAGATTGGTTTTCTTTGAGGGGTGCCATTATGCTTTTGACTTGGAGGATTTGTTGAGGGCTTCTGCTGAGGTCTTGGGGAAGGGAACTTTTGGTACTGCATATAAAGCAATTCTAGAGGATGCCACCACAGTTGTTGTTAAGAGGCTGAAGGATGTCAGTGCTGGGAAACGCGATTTCGAGCAGCAAATGGAGATTGTTGGCAGTATCAGGCATGAGAATGTGGTTGAGTTGAAGGCCTACTATTATTCCAAAGACGAGAAGCTGATGGTTTATGATTTTTATGGTCAGGGAAGCGTCTCGGCTATGTTACACGGTATGTTACCATTTCAACTATGTACACCAAACGAACTGCTGATGATTGTAGTTTCATTGTTTATGCTTGCCATGTTCTGACTCTTCTGAAGATTATGACTAAAATTTCAATCTTTTATTGAATACTCTATTTTGGTTGAAATAGAAAGGAGTTTTAGGTGACTTTCAAACTTCTGTCTTGGTGGGAAAAAGTTTAAGCTGAAGTATTCACCTTCAGAATCAAATAT
This sequence comes from Luffa acutangula, assembly GCA_036850905.1. Taxonomy (NCBI): domain Eukaryota; kingdom Viridiplantae; phylum Streptophyta; class Magnoliopsida; order Cucurbitales; family Cucurbitaceae; genus Luffa; species Luffa acutangula. Next base: position 45,385,036 of record CM072097.1, on the reverse strand, counting down.
GTTTTTAACAATTTCTAATCATGAATGAAGTTCATTTTAGTGTTTGTAAGGAATGACATTGTGTTAGACCCTTCAAATCAGTTACAGGGATAATATTCTAAGTCAAGAGTTCGTCTTGCAAGTTGTGAACAATTGGTGTTAGTTCTGTATCTGTTTACAAACATGGTTGCAATTTGGAATTCTTTTACTGGAATGGTTCTTGAATTGCAGTGAAGATTTAGCCTTACTCTACGATCAGCTGCCTGATCGTCGATTGATAATAATACAATGCCGATAATGAAGTCGGCATTGTACTCTTGGCTACTCCCTCACAGAAGGGGAATCCGACTCTGCAGTTCTCAGTATGTTCCAAATGGTCTTTGCTTGTTTCTTCTCTATGAGTGATGATGAATGCCTTCTTCCCCAGGTAAACGCGGAGAGGAGAAAACCCCGTTAGATTGGGACACGAGACTGCGAATTGCGGTTGGAGCAGGACGAGGAATCGCACGTGTCCATGCCGAGAATGGAGGGAAGCTCGTCCATGGAAATGTGAAATCCTCAAACATCTTTCTGAACTCTCAACAGTATGGATGTGTGTCTGATCTTGGACTAGCAACCATAACAAGCTCGCTGTCTCCACCTATATCTCGCGCTGCTGGTTACCGAGCCCCAGAAGTGACAGACACTCGCAAGGCGACACAGGCTTCAGATGTTTTCAGCTTCGGTGTGGTACTCCTCGAACTTCTAACTGGAAAGTCTCCGATACACGCAACGGGCGGCGAGGAGATCGTCCACTTGGTAAGATGGGTTCATTCAGTTGTCCGAGAGGAGTGGACAGCTGAAGTATTTGATGTAGAGCTGATGAGGTATCCCAACATAGAGGAAGAAATGGTAGAGATGTTACAGATAGCCTTGTCATGTGTGGCCAGGATACCAGATCAGAGACCGAAAATGGAGGAAGTTGTGAAGATGATCGAAAGCGTTCGACCGATGGAAGTCGAGAATCGACCTTCTTCCACGTACCGATCTGAAAGTCCAATGCCGCAAGCTGTTGGGACAGAAAATTCAACCTCTCAGTGAGTTGGAGCCAATTTGTTCTTTTAGTTCTTACATCTCATTTAGTAATTGCAAGATTTCCTTTTTTTTTTTTCTTTTTTAGATTTGAATCTCTTCTCCAGATTCTAGTTTTGCAACAGTAAATGAACGCAACTGTTAAATTTATTTTTCTTCAACTTGATTCGAGTTGGCTGAAGAACTTCAAATCATATTCGGCTTGTTATTTAGCTGCTATCAGAGGCCAACAAATGGCAAAATTTTCGGTTTTTAGTACTGTAATACCATACACCTTTTGTTTACACTAAAATTTTACTCTCAATATTGGGAAAATTTCTAGTACTACAGTAGCATAGAAAATCACTAGAGAGAGGGAGAGTATGTACGACGATAGTACTAAAAATTTTTTCCTATAAATATGTCTTTAATTTCGATGGACCTCACATCATTTTCCAAAAGATGATGACGTGACAAACAATAAACGAAAAGAATATTCATACTATTGTAGTATGAAATTTTTCTAAAGGAAAATATGCCTATTACGGTATTATTGAAAATTTTCCCAAAGAAAATATGAAATTTTACATGGACTTTCAATAAATTTCGCCAGCACTGAATTACATTATAAATATTAATATAAAAGGCCAACAAGAGTTTAGCTTAATTGACAAAGTTGTATTGATAATCAGAAGATTTGTGTTCGAATTTCTTCTCCATATATTGTCAAAAAGAGAAGAGATATATATATTAATATAGAATGATGACATATTTGAGTCAAAATTTGTATGATATTCAAGATGGAGTATAATAAAACATATATATTTTTTTTAATTCAAATGGGTGAGTGCATTTATTTATTTTATTTCTTCTTCTTCTTCTTCTTCTTCTTCTTCTTTTTTTTTTTTTTTTTTTTGAATAATCTTCTTCTTCTTATTTTTTAGGGAGAGCTACACTTAGATTTGTAAATAATAATTGCTATTTTTTCTCCATCAAAATAAAGCACCAAAATTCCACTTATTGTTTTTCTTTTGAAATTATTATTCTGTTTGTGCTTTTACTTGAGACACGTGTATTTCAGCTGGAATTTTGAATATGTTGTAAAGATTAAAGAATAATAACAAAATAATGAAAATAGAATATATATATATATATATATATATATGATAAAATTCTCAATATGTGAGGACCCAATCAGAAGAAGACAACAAATTCTCAGTCCAATCAATGATGGAGGTAAAGTAAAGATAAGATTTTTTTTTTTTTTTTTCCTCTTTTCTTCTTTGAATCAGTTTTATTCGGGTTTTTTGGAAAAGTAGGAAATAAATTAAAAAATATTAGAGAAAAGAGGGTTTTTTGAAAATATTTGGGGATTTAAGGTGTCGCGTCTCTCGAAGAGACGCGACATGCGTTTGTGGTGCCAGATGGCAATTTTTTTTATCGATGGTGTCGCAACGTCATCGCGACGCGGAGCGGCCGACGTCCTTCCCTAAGGGTCTCTTTCGAGGTGAGAGGTTTGGAGTCGCCACCAATCATCTTGGGGTGTGATTGGTCACCCATTTTAAAAAAAGTGGTCTTTGAAAACCAAAAATTAGGTTCGGGGATCAGTTGTGTGTAGGGAAGGTGTTAGCACCCTACAACACCCGTTTGAAAACATTTTATTTTATTACTCTAATTCATTAAACAAAAGGTCCGTGTCTTAACGAAAATAAACAAAAAAAAAATGAAAATTGAAAATTAATTGTCTCACTAATTTCACCTTATCTTTAAATAAAGTAAGGATTTAATTTTGTGAGTGGGGTTAACCCATGACTTTATTATCATGTAAAAATTTCCTAATTAAAGAAAATCTTTCACCTCAAGAATTTGAAAATTATTTCAACTCCGTCATAGGCTATACATGAGCTAATTTGTCTCTCAACTATTACCTCACATTTCAAAAATAAAATATGAAGTAATAATCATGAGTGGTATGACACCATTCAATGGAAAAATATTTTTTCATTTTTAAATCAAATTCAATTAGAAATTCATTTGGAATTACCAAAGTAAAACTATTTTGAAGTTCATTTGGAAAATCCAATTTAGAATCAAATCGAAGTTGATTTGAAAATTTTCTAATTTAAGATCCAATTGAAATTTTGATTGCCAAAATAATTGACTAGTTAAACTTTAGGCTAATTTCCAGGCAGGGTGTTCCCTTTCGGTCAGCTTAAATACCCGTTCTTAGACAAAATTAGCATTAAAGTTTTCATAATCAATCTATTTTAACCATTCAAAATATTAAATAATGTTTTTGAAATTTGATTTAACCTTTCCAAAATCGAAATTGATTTCCAATTTAGTTTAAAATTGAAATTAAAAAATATTAGAGAAAAGAGGGTTTTTTGAAAATATTTGGGGATTTAAGGTGTCGCGTCTCTCGAAGAGACGCGACATGCGTTTGTGGTGCCAGATGGCAATTTTTTTTATCGATGGTGTCGCAACGTCATCGCGACGCGGAGCGGCCGACGTCCTTCCCTAAGGGTCTCTTTCGAGGTGAGAGGTTTGGAGTCGCCACCAATCATCTTGGGGTGTGATTGGTCACCCATTTTAAAAAAAGTGGTCTTTGAAAACCAAAAATTAGGTTCGGGGATCAGTTGTGTGTAGGGAAGGTGTTAGCACCCTACAACACCCGTTTGAAAACATTTTATTTTATTACTCTAATTCATTAAACAAAAGGTCCGTGTCTTAACGAAAATAAACAAAAAAAAAATGAAAATTGAAAATTAATTGTCTCACTAATTTCACCTTATCTTTAAATAAAGTAAGGATTTAATTTTGTGAGTGGGGTTAACCCATGACTTTATTATCATGTAAAAATTTCCTAATTAAAGAAAATCTTTCACCTCAAGAATTTGAAAATTATTTCAACTCCGTCATAGGCTATACATGAGCTAATTTGTCTCTCAACTATTACCTCACATTTCAAAAATAAAATATGAAGTAATAATCATGAGTGGTATGACACCATTCAATGGAAAAATATTTTTTCATTTTTAAATCAAATTCAATTAGAAATTCATTTGGAATTACCAAAGTAAAACTATTTTGAAGTTCATTTGGAAAATCCAATTTAGAATCAAATCGAAGTTGATTTGAAAATTTTCTAATTTAAGATCCAATTGAAATTTTGATTGCCAAAATAATTGACTAGTTAAACTTTAGGCTAATTTCCAGGCAGGGTGTTCCCTTTCGGTCAGCTTAAATACCCGTTCTTAGACAAAATTAGCATTAAAGTTTTCATAATCAATCTATTTTAACCATTCAAAATATTAAATAATGTTTTTGAAATTTGATTTAACCTTTCCAAAATCGAAATTGATTTCCAATTTAGTTTAAAATTGAAATTGATTTTCAATCTAAGACCAAAAGACATTGACTGGAAACTTTAATTTAGAACCAAATTGACATTTACTGAAAAATTCCAAATCACTTTGAAACTCCATGAATTCAAGATTAAAACCAATTGAGGGTGAAAATTCAAATAAAATTCCAATTGAAATTCATTTGGGCAATTCCAAATTAAAATTCATTTGTAAATGTCAAAATGAAATCAAATTAAAAACAAGCAAAGGTTGAAATCCCAAATTAAATCCAATTAAAAATTTATTATAAAATCCCAAATTAATTATTGAAACCAATGGAAGGAAAGTTTAAAATCGTCTTTTTTTTAAAAAAAAAAAAAAAAAAAAAAATCAAGTGAAAATCAAATTGAAAATCTTAGTTCAAATGTCATTTGTTTGAAATTCATTTGAGCATTTCAAAACCCTTTGAAATTCATTTGAACCATTCAAATTAAAGTAAAATTCAAAACATTAAAATTTCCATTTTAAAGGAAATTGAATTTTCTAATTACAAACTAGTGAACATTTATTAGGAAAATACAAATTCAAATTAGAAATTTTATGTTAGAATCCAACTAAAATTAATAAGAAAGACAATTAAAGTTGAAAATGTCATATTAAAATCAAATTGAAATTGGTAATAACAATTCAATTTAAAGCCAATTAAAATTAGTTTGGAAACTCCCAAATAAACTCTAATTGAAATTAGAAAAAAAAAAAACTTTCAACTAATATCCAATTAAAGTTCTTTAGAAGTCTAAAATAAATCAATTTAAATTTCTAATTAGAAAATGAAATAAAATAAATTGCAATTGATTTGGGAAACTCAAATTCATAGCCAAAATGAAAAATGGAAAAATTTGGATACATAAAATAATAATAATAATAAAAGAATTTAAACATGTGGGACCCACCTTATTCGCTTTACTCTTTCTTCTTCCCCAACTTCCTTCCTTCTCTTTTTCTTTTTTCTCTTCCACTTTCCCTCACTTAGGAGCCTTGTTGGAAAAAAAAAAGTGGCGGCACGGTGGCGGCGGTGACAGTGGTGGCGGCAACGGCGGTACGACAGTGAGTGGCGGCGTCGGTACGGTGGTGAGTGGCGGCGGCGGTACGGTGGTGAGTGGCGGCGGCGGCAGTGAGTGGCGGCGTCGGTACGTCAGTGAGTGGCGGCGTCGGTACGGCAGTGAGTGGCGGCGGCGGTACGGTGGTGACGGTAGCTTTGGTTTTTGGAAAATCCTTCTCCAAACTCTATTTTCCCTCTCAAACTCACTTTCTCTCTCTAAGCTCTCTCACTATTCTTCTCTTTTTTCTTGTGTCCTTGTTGTTCTTCCCCTCTCCCTCCATCCTCCATGAGCTCTCATTATATAGTAGAGCTTGGAGGAAGGGGTTGAGAAAAAGGGGGAAAGAATGAGAGGTTGGGAGAAAGAGGGGGAGTGAGTTGAGAAAGATGGGGAAAGAATGAGAGGTTGGGAGAAGGAAGGGGGGAGAGTTGAGAAAGATGGGGAAAGAATGGGAGGTTGGGAGAAAGAAGGGGAGTGAGTTGAGAAAGAGGGGGAGTGAGTTGAGAAAGATGGGGAAAGAATGAGAGGTTGGGAGAAAGAAGGGGAGTGAGTTGAGAAAGAGAGGGAGTGAGTTGAGAAAGATGGGGAAAGAATGAGAGGTTGGGAGAAAGAAGGGGGAGAGTTGAGAAAGATGGGGAAAGAATGGGAGGTTGGGAGAAGGAAGGGGAATGGAGAAGAAAAAGGGAGAGGGAGAAAGAATAGGAGAGGTTGGGAGAATGAGGGGGATGGAGAACGTGGAAAGAGGAGTGAAGGAAAAAATGAATAAAATAAAATAATAAAATAAATAAAAATAAAATAAATAAACAAAAATAAAATAAAATAAAATAAACAAAATAAAGAAATAAATTAAATAAAACAAAAAAAAAAGAAAATAAGATGAAAATGAAAATAAATCATGAAAACTAAAAAACAAATTTTGATAATATGCAAGGAGAGAGATTCGAACCAAAGACCTTGTGATTGTTAATACGACTTTATGCCACTTGAGCTATGCTCTTGTTGACATGCCAAAAACAAATTGACTTCCAAATATTGAAAAACTTCAAACATTATTACTAAAATCAAGCCGGACCAAATACGGTGTCTACAGTTTGCCCCCCGTTGTGTATCCTTGAAGGATTGAAAGGGTAAACAAAGGAAAAAGACAAAGTATTGGGAAGGCGAAGATTTTCGTTAAAATAAAAGAAAGGGCTTCATGCTTAAAACAAACATAGCCTATAATTGGGAAAGGAAAATGAACCTCACTTTGACCAGATTTTCATCTCTAATCAAAGATAAAGTTCGATTTAACCAAAAGGAAAGGGGAATGGACCTGGCTCAGACCAGGCTTCGACCTCTACTGACTAGCAGGGTTCGATTTAACCAACCAAAATAAAACATGAAATGGACCTGACTCCAACCAGGCTTCGACCTCTACTGACTAGCAGGGTTCGATTTAACCAATCAAAATAAAACATGAAATGGACCTGACTCCAACCAGGCTTCGACCTCTACTGATTAGTGGAGTTTGATTTAACCAAAAGAAAAGGGGAATGGACCTGGCTCAGACCAGGCTTCGACCTCTACTGACTAGCAGGGTTCGATTTAACCAACCAAATAAAACATTAAATGGACCTGACTCCAACCAGGCTTCGACCTCCACTGACTAGCAGGGTTCGATTTAACCAACCAAATAAAACATGAAATGGACCTGACTCCAACCAGGCTTCGACCTCCACTGACTAGTGGGGTTCGATTTAACCATCAAAGAAGTGAATCAATGACTTGCAAAATCTCAAAATGTAGAGTATGCTTAAATGTATGAGATTCAAATTTACATGCAGCATGAAAATGTGCAGGGCACAAGTTTCAAAAAACACAAACTTCAAAATTAGCGAGTTTTGAAAACCAGAACTATAAAGTAGCTCATTTCTTGTGTTCCACATTTATAGATTGAGAGACATAGACGAAGTGAAGTAAGCTGTTTTGCTGACGATGAACCAAAATAGTTTGAGGTCTTGATTTAAAGACTTCCGAACGTCTCATAGCAAAACGCCCTGTGAGTGGAATTTTCCAATGCTCCTCCCACTAAACCCTTTGCACTTCGGATTCTCTTCTATCGAAGTCTAATTGAATAAATGACATTGCTTTAGATGTCGCAGACATTGAAAACTTTCAATTGGTATTGCATTGACAATAAAAACATTAAGCCGCCCATGAATCTAATGAGAGGAAATAAAGATTTATCAGTCAAGGAAGCTTTCAAAATATATAACAATAGACATCTTCGGATCTTGATTGCCTCTCTTTCTCTTTCTTTTCCTTTTTCTTTTCTTTTTCTTTTCTTTTTCTTTTCTTTTTGATGCTTTCAACACTCGAGAGAAATTGTATGTGTCAATCAAAGTTGCTCGACCTAAAAGAGATCATGTATGTTAATCAAAGATTGCTCAATCATATAGAGTATGGTAGGTTTTTTAGAAGTGTCTCATGTGCTAGCTTAGAGAGCTATCAATGGTAATTCATAGCATCAAACATCTTACCTGACTCAAACGCTTCATAACCTTAGCCTTGTAGTGGACAAAAAAAAAAAGGTTCGATACAAGAAGATGAATTTGGCCTAGAGACAAATGGGAATGGTAGTCAACAAAGAAAGAGAGAAATGACTGAAGGAAGAAAACATGGGTCACAAATGCCTTCATAAGAAATCTCTTGAACAATAAGAGATTGAACATAATTCAAATGAAAATATTTGTTAAGGTGACCCCAATTCCTTGGACAACCACTACGAGAACAAGGAGTAGCTCCTCAAGGGATTATCTCATATATCTCTTTCTTTCTTTAAGTCAGCTCGAAATCTTTGATGAAAAACCCACATTACTGTGATTGTCATTTATCTGCATGTGATTCTTCTATGAACATGTGATTCAGCTTTCTATTCTTGAATGTAGAGAACTGCTCGAGATTGGAAGATTCTTCATAAGAGAAGCGTGATTCTCTTAACTTGGCTCTTGCCCCAGTCTAAAACAGTTTACATAAATGGTAAAATGACTTTACTGTAGTATAGTGGTGAAGACCTTTTGTCCCAATTTAATAATAACGGTTTTGCCCCAGTATAATGATGAAAGCTTTGCCCCAGATGATAATTGACAAAGAAAATCTCCAAATCGTTTGGAGGTGTGACCTCTTGATCTACATTGATTGCCCCAATCATGCATTTCAAGAATTATCTTGGCCTTGTACATTTCTTTTCCTTTTTTCTTTTTCTTTTTCTTTTTCTCTTTTTCTTTTCTCTTCTTTTTTCTTTTTCTTTTTTCTGTTTTTCATAACTCTTTTTTTTTAGGCCAAATACATGCTTTCATGACTAGCAGATGATACAATCACATGTAGAAGATCAACCATTTGTTAAGTCATCACTCCATTTTGTTTCTTTGTCAGCGCTCCTTGATACCATGATAGAGTTATTTCTCACGCAAAACTTATTGAAAGGATTTGAGACTTCGAGACCCCTTCTCAAGTTACTAAGTCCAAATTCTCAAGATTATCGTCTTTAGTCTTGGAGTCACCTTCCAATAAAAGGAGAGAAGATAAACGATAGAAATGGTAGGAAAAGTGTAGACTGAACAAAGTTGAAATATAGGAATACTCAAAGAACTACAAGTCTTAATTATGAAGCAGTAAATCATAAGAGTCTAATTCCTATTTCATTACTATTGAAGGTCTCTTGGTAATATTGGGTGGATACTTTGAAATGTTTGTCACATGGTTAGATGTGACAGACTTAACAAAAAGCTCTCAAGTGGGTAGAAAAATATGGAGATTCACCGCAACTATACGTGATGAGTTTAGCAAAGGGTTTGATGGTGAATCAAAAATTCATGTTGGCCTACCACAAAATCACATGTGTGGTGGGTTAGGCTCAAGGTTTTTCAGTGTAATTTCGAATTCTTACTTCACGAGGGGGTGTTTTGCCCCAGTATGATAATTGGAACCTTGTCTGGGAAGAAATGGTAATTTGAAACTTTGCACATGAACGACGGTCAAAATAAAGGTTGTAGTTGATTGAGAGTATAGCTGATAACAACGAACATACTTTCCATGAAAAGGGTAAAATAGGCAAGAATTGACCAATTTTCCTCAACGATTATAGTGAAAGCATCTATTTTCTTTCTTTTTCTTTTTCTCTTTTTCTTTTCTCTTCTTTCTTTTTTTTTTTTTTTTTTTTTTTTTGAAAGAGAGTGGAGAGGCTGGACAATGAAATACCCGAACTTGAGATGTAACATGCATAATTTGCATTTGTGATTGACATAAAAATAATAACTATACTGGTCAAAATGGAGGAAGCAAATCTTTTATTAATCAATAAAGTACACAATGAAGAAAAGAAATATCTCCAAATTGAGAGGGTGGAGATGGTGAGGGATAAACAACCCTTTTTTAAACAAAATACTGAGACTGAAATGAAACTTTCCAAAACACTTATTGAGTACTCTGCAACTTTGTTTAGCCTCCTTAGGAAGGGTAGTCAGGCAATCTATGCATAATACTTCCGAACATAGTCTGAATTGACTGGGCTTGATAATTCACAGCCATCCATATTGGTTAAGATTAATGCCCCACCAGAGAAAGCCTTTTTCACCACAAATGGTCCTTCATAATTTGGAGTCCATTTTCCTCGATGATCCTTTTGAAATGGAAGGATCCTTTTTAGCACCAGATCTCCCTCTCTGAATCTTCTTGGGCGAACTTTCTTATCATATGCTCTCATCATCCTTCTTTGATAGAGCTGACCTCTACTCAATGCTGTTAATCTCTTCTCTTCAACGAAATTGAGTTGTTCATAACGATTCTGGACCCATTCAGCCTCTTCCAATTTAGCTTCCATAAGAACTCTTAGTGATGGAATTTCCACCTCAATTGGGAGTACAACCTCCATACCATATACTAAGGAAAAAGGTGTTGCCCCAGTTGATGTACGAACTGACGTGCGATAGCCGTGTAGAGCGAAGGGGAGCATTTCATGCCAATCTTTGTACGTTATAGTCATCTTTTCAACAATTCTTTTTATGTTTTTGTTTGCAGCTTCAACAGCCCCATTCATTTTTGGTCTGTAGGGGGTGGAATTGAGATGTTTAATCTTGAATTGTTCACATAGCTCACTCATCATCTTATTGTTCAAGTTTCTAGCGTTATCTGATATTAGGGTCTCAGGGAGGCCGTATCGACAAATGATCTCCTTCTTGATGAATTTGATCACGACTCCTTTTGTCACATCACGATAAGAGGCTGCCTCCACCCATTTGGTAAAGTAATCTATGGCCACCAAGATAAATCGATGTCCATTTGAAGCTTTAGGATCAATGGGTCCAATCACATCTATTCCCCACATAGAGAAAGGCCAAGGAGCAGTTAAAATGTGTAACTCGGATGAAGGAGCATGAGTCTTGTCTGCATAAATTTGACATTTATGACATTCTCTTGCATACTTAATGCAATCCGTTTCCATAGTCAGCCAATAATAACCAGCTCTCAAAACTTGTCTAGCCATCATATGCCCATTTGCATGGGTACCACAAATTCCCTCATGGATTTCTTTCATAATCTGGTTAGCCTCTGTGGCGTCCACACATCTTAACAGTACCATGTCATAGTTTCTTTTGTAAAGTATCTCTCCATTCAAGAAGAATTTCATTGCCAACCTTCTCAGAGTTCGCTTGTCATTTTCTAATGCATTAGGAGGATAGGTTCCACATTTCAGATATTGTTTGATGTCTTGAAACCACGGCTTTTCATCTGACTCATTCTCAATATTCATGCAGGAGGCGGGAACATCTCGTTTTTCGATTTTAATTGGCTGGACCCCTTCATCAAAATCCACATTAAACATGACTGCTAGAGTAGCCAATGCATCTGCTATCCGATTATTCTCTCTTGGGAAATAATCAAAAGTAATTTGATCAAACTGTTGAGATAATCTTGTTATAAGTTGCTTGTAAGGCAATAATTTAGCATCTCTGGTTTCCCATTCTCCTCTTAGCTGATGAATCACTAGCAAAGAGTCCCCCAAGACCTGAAGCCTTTCAATCTTCATATCTAGAGCAGCTTGAATGCCCATTGAACAAGCTTCGTATTCAGCCATGTTGTGCGTGCAATCAAAACACAGCTTAGCAGTGAGAGGGAATAATTCTCCTCGAGGCGATATTAATATTGCGCCTATTCCGTGACCCAATTCATTTGAAGCCCCATCAAAGAACATGGTCCACATATCTGGATTCGATATTTCTTTCTCTGTTGCTACAGTGAGGATATGCTCATCAGGGAAGTCGAACTTCATTGGCTCATAGTCCTCTATAGGTTGTTGTGCCAGATAATCAGCTAGAGCGCTCCCCTTTACTGACTTTCGAGTCACATATGTGATGTCATACTCGGATAAAAGAACTTGCCACCTTGCAATTCGTCCCGATAAAGATGGCTTCTCGAAGATGTATTTCACAGGATCCATTTTTGAAATAAGCCATGTCGTGTAATACAACATGTATTGCCTTAAGCGACGTGCAGCCCAAGCAAGAGCACAACAAGTTTTTTCCATCGAGGAGTACCTGGTTTCACAACTGGTGAACTTTTTGCTCAAATAGTATATAGCTCGCTCTTTCCTACCAGAGTCATCATGCTGCCCCAGTACACATCCCATTGCACTTTCTGTTACAGTGAGATACAAAATGAGCGGACGTCCAGGCACTGGTGGTACGAGGATCGGTGGATTTCGTAAATACTGCTTAATTTTATCAAATGCTATTTGACAATCTTCATTCCAAATGCCATCATTGTTTTTGCGAAGCAACTTGAAAATAGGCTCACATGTTGTGGTCAATTGCACTATGAATCTGGCAATATAATTTATCCGACCCAAAAATCCTCTAACTTCTTTTTGTGTTTGCGGAGGCGGCATTTCCAGAATTGCCTTAACTTTGTCAGGGTCGACCTTGATACCTTCTTGGCTAACCACAAATCCTAACAATTTACCAGAGGTTGCCCCGAATATACATTTGCTCGGATTGAGCTTCAGCTGGAACTTTCTCAATCGATCGAACAACTTGCGGAGAACGATTGTGTGTTCTTCCTCCTCTTTTGACTTGGCAATCATATCATCTACATACACTTCAATCTCCTTGTGCATCAAATCATGGAATAAAGTAACCATGGCTCGCTGGTAGGTGGCCCCAGCATTTTTCAAACCAAACGGCATAACTTTGTAGCAAAATGTTCCCCACAATGTAATAAATGTAGTTTTTCCTTGATCTTCAGGTGCCATTTTTATTTGATTGTAGCCTGAAAAACCATCCATAAAAGAGAAGGTAGAAAAACCAGCAGTGTTATCTACCAACACATCAATGTGAGGGAGTGGAAAATTATCTTTAGGGCTTGCTTTGTTTAAATCCCTATAATCCACACACATCCTAACTTGCCCATTCTTCTTTGGCACAGGAACAATGTTTGCAACCCATTCAGGGTAATTGGACACAGTCAGAAATCCAGCATCAATTTGTTTCCTGACTTCATCCTTTATCTTAATTAACATATCTGGCTTCATCTTTCGCAACTTTTGCCTTACTGGTTTGCACTCAGGTTTGAGTGGTAAATGATGCATTACAATATTCGTGTCTAGTCCAGGCATGTCTTGATAGGACCAAGCAAAGATATCGACATATTCTGTGAGCAAATCAATAAGCTTTTTGCGAGTTTCTGTAGAGACATTAGTGCCAATTTGAACCTCCTTGACTTCTGCTTGTGATCCCAGGTTAATTATCTCTGTTAACTCTTCATGGGGGCCCAATGCTTTTTCCCCTTCCTCTATCATTTCTAACAACTCAGCACTAGGTTCAAAATCTTCTTCTTCCTTGTCAGACTCAACATTGTGTATAGGAATATCAAGTTCGTATTGAGAATCGTTTGCACATTCAATCTCAGTATTACTGCTTAAGATGTTGATAATTTGGAAAAAAGAAGAAAAGAAGAGTAAATATTTTGCCCTGGAAAGTGTAATTATGCAATAGCAAAAGGAAATGAACTAAAACCTTCATTGAATGATGAAATTTACTATTGAATGAAGAAATTTACTTGAACACATAGAAAGAAGTCTGGAAAATGAAATGAGTAAAATGATTAACCTAACTTGAAATTGAAAATTGAAATTGCAAAAAACAATAAAAAAGTGGTCAATTACTTTGACATCTTAACAGCAAATGACGGTAATTCAATAGTACTCCAATTGTTGAGCTCGAAGTTTTCTGGGCACGGGTAGATCCATGGACCCAATTCTTCCTCTTTAGTCACTACTGCAACTGCAAAATCTCCTGGACGAATTATACCAGCACTTTCAAATGAGTGGTAGAGATGAGGGATGACTTTTTCCCCATATTCTGGTTCACGACTTTCAAATCTGGCCAAACGCCTATCTTTTTCTCGCTTCTGTACCCTGATCATATCTGCTTTATCCGGCTTATACCCAAGCCCAAATCTTTTTGTATTTTTTGATAGGCTTAAAACATCATCTAAACGACTGTTGCTTTCTTTGAACGTCTTGACTGAAGATCGAGATTTAGATTTCTTGCCTTCCCCATATAGTGTTGTAGCACTTGCCACCTCGAATGTTTGAAATGATGACTCAAAAGCTTCCTCTGCTGCATCAATATATGGCATTGAAGCTGGCCTAGAAACCAAGATATCCTCCTGACCAGATACAATTACTAGGCTCCTTCCAATTGAAAATTTAAGTTTCTGGTGCAGCGATGATGGCACAGCTCCTGCAGAATGTATCCAAGGTCGCCCTAATAAGAAACTGTAAGCAGAGGGGATATCCATAACTTGGAAGGTTATGTTAAATGTGCATGGGCCGATTTGTATTGGAATCTCAATGTCACCCACCACCTGACTGCGTGCCCCATCGAAGGCCCTTACTACTACGGTACTTGGCCTCATATGGGACATATCCACTGGCAATCTTTCGAGCGTTGATTTTGGCATTATGTTCAAAGAAGACCCATTATCCACCAGGACTTTTGCTACTAAAAAGTTCTTGCACTTGACTGAAATATGAAGTGCCTTCGTGTGTCCTGTGCCTTCGGGCGGTATCTCATCATCAGTGAAAGTTATGGTGTTGTGAGCAGTTATATTCCCCACGATATTATCTAGACCATCTGGAGTGATGTCTTTGGAAACATATGCTTGATTCAAAGCTTCCAATATCGTGTCTCGATGCGAATCAGAGGATAACAACAAAGATAATATGGAAATCTTAGCAGGCGTCTGAGCTAGCTGTTCCACTACTTTGTATTCACTCTGCTTAACCAACTTTAGAAATTCTTGAGTTTCTTCTTCAGACACAGTCTGTTTGCCCCTTGATTTCTTCATCACTGTTGTTTCTTTAGGCTTGACATTGCTTCCTGTGTTACTTTCGACTTTCTCATTTTTCTCTTCTATTGTATTCTTTGAGCACTTCAATAACTGATCTGGAGTGTAGGATTTCCCACTCCGTGTTACGCCTCCCGTTCCGGAAATGTTGTCAACTGGAAGTGAGGGCGTTTCTGAGTTAATAGTTACTTTGTACTCATAACTCCATGGTACTGCCTTAGAACTCTTGTACTTGAAAGGAGTCGGCACCTGAATGGTGATCGACTTTGGATCATGAGTAGTAGTTTTCTCACGGTAATAGATCGTGAGTGGCTTTAGTTTGAAAGATGGATTCAAATTTTCTTTAGGCAACAATTCTTCCACGACGCCTATTTCATTATCCTGGTGATGGGCTTGGGCAACCACAAGAAACTTTGAATCCACCAGTTCTTGGATCCTTTTATGAAAACGATGACATTGTTCTAAAGAATGTCCCTTTGCCCCAGCATGAAATAGGCAAGTCAGATTATCATCAAATTCTTCTTGAACAAGGTCCTTGTGTGCATACTCAATTGATACATATCCGTTAACGAGGAGAATCTCAAAAAGCTTCTCCTTGGGAGTCTTGATCTCTGTAACATCTGCCTTCTTGATAATATCCTGACACTGATCTATTGCATTCACCTGGTGGTTTGGTAAAGGATTATTATCAACATTGGGCCCCTCCTCCTTTTTGAAATTTAACCATCCGGCCTTAATGAGCTCTTGCACCCTATACTTCAAAGCAGTGCAATTTTCTGTAGAATGCCCAACAGCACCTGCATGGTAATCACACCTTGCATTGGGATCATACCATCTTGGATAAGGGGGTTGCAGTGGAGCAACAGGCTTGGGTGCCAATTGATGGTTCTGAATTAACTGAGGCAAGAGCTCAGTATATGTCATCGGAATCGGATCAAATTGAGCTTGCTTGTAAGGTGCTCGATTATTTTGCTGACCTGGAGTGACTGGTTGTTGTTGCCTTCGAGACTGAAAGTTTTGATTCATTTGGGGTCTGGTATTTTGGCCATAAAATGGGGAGTACTGCGCTGATGCATTATTCACCTGGTGTGGATAATATCCGTACGTAGGTAAATAATTCGAAGGATATTGTGTGATGGGTTGGTGGATTTGTCGATGGGACTTATCCACCTTCCCTATCATCTGTACTTCTCCCTCCTTCTTTTTTGAAGTATTGCTCTTCTTCGTGCTTGAGGATTCAGTAGTTTTGGCTATCCTACCATGTTTGATCCCGTACTCAATTCTTTCTCCAATTGTCATGATATCAGAGAAATTGGTTGACGCACTTCCAACCATATGTTCATAGAATGGGGACCTTAAGGTATTGATGAACATGGCAGAAAGCTCCTTATCCGTTAAAGGGGGTTGGACTTGAGCTGCCGTATCCCGCCACCTTTGAGCATAATCTTTAAAGTCTTCAGTACTCTTCTTTTCCATCCTCTGTAAGTCCAGTCGGTCGGGAGCCAAATCAATATTGTGCTTGTACTGTTTGAGGAAGGAATCAGCCAAGTTCTTCCATGTGACAACATGTGAACTATCCAACTGCATATACCAACGGGCAGCTGGACCCTTTAAGCTATCCTGAAAGCAATGTATGAGCAGCTTATCATTATGAACGTGCGCTGCCATCTTCCTACAGTACATAACAATGTGACTTTTAGGGCATGTTGTCCCGTCATATTTTTCAAATTCAGGAAGTTTGAATTTTGGTGGGATCACAACGTCTGGAACTAAACATAATTGAGTGGCATCCATGTTTCCAAAAACACTAGTGCCCTCAACCGCCCTTAACATTTCCTCTAGAACTTCAAGTTTTTCATTAGAGGGTGTGGCTAACTCGTTTTTTACTTCTGGGTCATCCAAGTTGGGGACCGCAAAAGGTATTTTTGAAAATTCTGGCTTGAAATAAGAAGCACCAGCTTGGCTTGCCATGGGTAATTGGGGAATTTGACCTTCTTTAAATGATGGAAAAGGGTATTGCCCAACAGGTATGTCATATAAGGGGTTGTAGGAAGTATGTTGTGGCATGGACGTTTCTGCTGTCGTACGAATATGTGAAGCGAAACTGGGTGGAAATGGTAGGCCAGCTTGAGGGTTTCCAATCGGAGTGTCTGGTGCAGTTGTATCTGCAATCATTTTGCCCTTTTCCAAAGCGGCAATGATTGCATCAACCTTTTCCCTGATTTCCTCGATGTCCCGCTTAGTCTTCTCTTGTTCACCCTTTTCTTCCATAATCCTTGTTCTACGCCTAGTGTGGTAGACTCTTGTTGAACGAGCTATTTTATTGTTCTGTTTTTATTTTTAAAAGAAAAGTCTTAGAGAAAGTAAAAAGAAATAAGAAAAGTATGAGATGCATGAATAAATGAAATTTTATTATTGAAGGAAAAAAAACAATGAATATATCTACAAAATAAACAATTGGAGAATTGGAAAACAAGAAGACATGAAACATTAATGAAAGTGACCAAAGTACCCAAGGTCTCTACGAATCATCCCTAAAAACTCAAACAACTCCTCCGCATTAGAGGCCATAGGTGATGTATTCTCTCGCAGATCCCTTGCCCATTCTGAAAATCCTCGGGCTCTCCTAGCCATGATCTTGATAGTGTTTATGGTTCGACTTACTTTCCCAAGAATTATCTGCATGTCATCTCTCATAGTGGCATAATCTTCCCTTAATGAGGAGTATTTCTCCTCTAATTGTCCTCTCTCTAGTGACAACTGTTCGCTTGCCCTTTGAAATGCTTGGAGCTGACGTTCCAACGAGCTTGAATAACTTTTAAAAGCTTCAGACTCTTCTGACTGAGCCTGTATATTCACGCGTAGATTGTCCAGCGTTCGCCTTAGAGCAGTATTGACCTCTTCAAACTCGATAAGTTGTGTTTTCTGCTTGTTGATGGTTTCGTTTAATTCCGCAACTAACTCTAAGAGAGTCTCTTTGCCTCTTGAAAGGTCTTTGATCTTATCCTCTTGTGAACGAGTTGCCCTTCGCAATGCAGTATTTTCATTCCTCAAAGCGTGATTCTCCTTAATCAATCTTCTATTCTCCTCGTCCAATATATCATAATCTCTTTCCCGCTTGGCTCGGTTATTTGAAACTCTCTCTACTTTTTCGAGTTTGCCACTAGCTTGAGTTACCTGGTCCATCAAACGTTTGACCTCTTGCTGTAATTTTTCATTTTCTAGTTTCAATGCTTGATTTCTTCCCACTAACTCATTTCGCTCTGTCGCTAGCTGGCTAGGCTTATCTACTGCTCTACTGGATGATTCTCCCACATTGTCACGAGTCGTAATTGGGATCTTACTTCTCTTAATGCGCCATTGCAGATATTCTGGAGTAACTCCCTCAGAGTGACTATTGCCATTTATCCTTCTAACTGTTCTCCAGGAAGTCAGCACTTGTCGCTTCTTCTCGTTAGAATCCTCGCAACTGTAGGAAAATTCTAATTTATGCAGACCATGAGTTGTTGGTATGAATTGTTTAAACCAACTTTGTCGCAAGGCCAACAACGGAGCATAATGGACGCATCCCCAAGGGCCTACTAGAGGAACTGTGTGGAAGCTCCCGCATCTGTAGATTAAGGCTTTTAGGGGCATCCAACGTGCCTTCCAAATCACATGCTCTAATTTGGAATTCGAAAAGAAAGACACCCATGCTTCTTTCCTCGGAAAACTTGAGTTCCATGGGGCCGTGCCAAATTCTGCAATTGTACTCCTTGTTAGATTCCACGTGCTGCTGAAGTTGATTTTTGGACATCCAAAATCTTCTGGGAACTTAAAATGACTATGCACCCAAATATAGAGTAAGGGCACACAACATCTCAACTTCCCGCCTTTGTTGGACTTACAGTAATTGAGCGCCCGAACCGTTTCCGCTAGAAGAGGTATGGCTGGATCCACCCCTTGCTCAATGTCGAAGAATAACTTCAAAACATCACCGTCCACATATCCTTTAACTTTGGGATACAAGACCATCCCGTAGATGCACAAGGCTAACAGCACCAGGCCCCTTTCTTCATTTATGTGTTTGCGAGCGAGTTCTGTTAGATAATCTGCAGATATAGACTCTTCAACCCCTTTCACTTTCACATTTTTCTGCACTTCCTTTAGGTGTACAGCTAGAAATCTGGATAAAGTTCTCTTTGCAGTTAGTTGTGGGTTGAAACAATAGATCATTTCTCCACCTTTTTCTTCAATGTTCAGCATCGTATGGTATTCCTCAATGGTCGGGACTAAGTCGAAATCTTGAAATACGAAACACCTGTAGGCCGGGTCCCAGAATTCTAACACAGCCTGGACGGTGAACCGATTAACTGGAATATACATGAGGTCTGCAATATGGCCGTATCTCTTTGAGAACAAAAATCTTCTTTCTGGCGTTAAACCTTCCCAAATGGCTTTCAGCTCCCCTAGCTCGTTAGCAATGATCTGAACTTGACTTGAGAAGGATGACGACACAGGGCTTTTAAAAGGTAGATTATCCCCATGCTTTAGTTGTGTTTGCTCTGCCCATTGTAGCACAGTACTCAACTCATCATACTCAGAGGAAGATGACCGTATCGACTCTATGGGTACGTTGGCATTCATTTTGTTCCTTTTTGGAGAAAAAGAAAATGTAAGGAAATAATAATTAACTACCGCTTTAAATTAAAATAGATTTTTCATGCGCCTACACGGGAGCATTCGCAATCCCCTCGAAGGTCGACATTACTTCATCCAAAAAAGCAAGATAGTACCATGAAGAAATGAATTTAATTTGAAAATGTGAGAAAACTACTTAATGTCATGAAAAATGGGGAGGACTTTTCATGTGCCTACACGGGAGCATTCGCAATCCCCTCGAAGGTCGACACTACTAATTCCAAAACATGATGCAGGACCCAAACTAAATGGTATGGCTAAACTAAATACTAAATTCGACTTCAAATGGAGTAAAGGGAAAAAAACGCTTGGGATAAACTCTTTTTAGGGAAAAAAAAAATAATAATAAAATAAAATAAAATAAAATAAAATAAAATAAAAAGAAAATGGAGAGTAAAAATCTAAAATGGAAAGAATGTAGAAATATTTACTTCTCCAATTAAACAAAATAGAAAGACTTTTTTAGAAAACAAGTTTTTCCTCTTAAAGAAAGTTTTTTGTTTTGGCAAGACTTCAATCTCTTAAAAACTCTTTTTTTAAACAAAAAAAAAAATGAACTCTTTAACTAATCTTACAAAAATTTCTTTGTCTTGTCAAAATTAAACTTTTTTATTAAAAGAAAATCCCTCTTTCAAAACAAAAATTAAGCTAAAAAAAAAATAAAAAAAAATAAAATTCATGTAAACAAAACTTGAACTTTTATTTTGACAGAACTTTTAACTCTTTAGAATTTCAAGCAAAGTCTTAATTTTAAACTTCAAAGAATTTCTATTCATGACAAAACTTCAATTTTTTTTTAAAAAAATAAAGTTCAAATTTAGTTTTCAAAGAATTTTTCTCTTGACAAAACTTAAAATGCTTGAAAAGAAAACAGTTTTTTTTTTTAAACAAAGTTAAACTTTTTTAAAGAATTTTATTTGAAAAAAAAAAATTTTAATCCTTTAAAAGAGAAATTTTTTTTACAAAGTCTAAGTTTTTTTTTTTAAATAATTTTTATTCTTGACAAAAACTTAAATTCTTGAAAAGAAAACCCTTTTTTTTTTAAAAAAACAAGTTTAAACTTTATTTTTCAAATAATTTTTATTCTTGACAAAAACTTAAATTCTTGAAAAGAAAACCTTTTTTTTTTAAAACAAGTTTAAACTTTATTTTAAAAGAATTTTCTTTTACAAAACTTAAATTCTTGAAAAGAAAACTTAAAGTTTAAGCTTTTTTTTTTAAAAAACAAGAAAAAAACAAGTGACACCTAAAAGAGTGGACTTTGACCTATGATAATACAAAATGATGACATGAATATGAAGTGAGGTAGAGAAATTCTAACCCTAATGGATAAAAAGGTCCCCAAATTAATCCAAGTGTTATAAAATAACAAATGAACTAACTTGAGTGAGGATTTTTCATGCGCCTGCACGAGGGCAATTATGTCCCTTCGAAGGTCGACACTACTACATCCTCGATCCTAATCCTAAAGGTAAAGCCCGGGTATAGAGCTGTGGTTGTGTGTGATATGCATGACAATATAATATGAATTAACCATGCATTCATTAAAGCACAAAATATATTCACACAAGTCACTCCAATAATAACCATGCATAAAATAAGATGGACCACATAATAAATAAATAAATAACAAAATGAATCGAATAATAAAAAAAATGAAAACGGCATTGACCCTCTTAAAAAAAAAATCCCCAGTGGAGTCGCCAAGCTGTCGCAACGTCATCGCGACGCGGAGCGGCCGACGTCCTTCCCTAAGGGTCTCTTTCGAGGTGAGAGGTTTGGAGTCGCCACCAATCATCTTGGGGTGTGATTGGTCACCCATTTTAAAAAAAGTGGTCTTTGAAAACCAAAAATTAGGTTCGGGGATCAGTTGTGTGTAGGGAAGGTGTTAGCACCCTACAACACCCGTTTGAAAACATTTTATTTTATTACTCTAATTCATTAAACAAAAGGTCCGTGTCTTAACGAAAATAAACAAAAAAAAAATGAAAATTGAAAATTAATTGTCTCACTAATTTCACCTTATCTTTAAATAAAGTAAGGATTTAATTTTGTGAGTGGGGTTAACCCATGACTTTATTATCATGTAAAAATTTCCTAATTAAAGAAAATCTTTCACCTCAAGAATTTGAAAATTATTTCAACTCCGTCATAGGCTATACATGAGCTAATTTGTCTCTCAACTATTACCTCACATTTCAAAAATAAAATATGAAGTAATAATCATGAGTGGTATGACACCATTCAATGGAAAAATATTTTTTCATTTTTAAATCAAATTCAATTAGAAATTCATTTGGAATTACCAAAGTAAAACTATTTTGAAGTTCATTTGGAAAATCCAATTTAGAATCAAATCGAAGTTGATTTGAAAATTTTCTAATTTAAGATCCAATTGAAATTTTGATTGCCAAAATAATTGACTAGTTAAACTTTAGGCTAATTTCCAGGCAGGGTGTTCCCTTTCGGTCAGCTTAAATACCCGTTCTTAGACAAAATTAGCATTAAAGTTTTCATAATCAATCTATTTTAACCATTCAAAATATTAAATAATGTTTTTGAAATTTGATTTAACCTTTCCAAAATCGAAATTGATTTCCAATTTAGTTTAAAATTGAAATTGATTTTCAATCTAAGACCAAAAGACATTGACTGGAAACTTTAATTTAGAACCAAATTGACATTTACTGAAAAATTCCAAATCACTTTGAAACTCCATGAATTCAAGATTAAAACCAATTGAGGGTGAAAATTCAAATAAAATTCCAATTGAAATTCATTTGGGCAATTCCAAATTAAAATTCATTTGTAAATGTCAAAATGAAATCAAATTAAAAACAAGCAAAGGTTGAAATCCCAAATTAAATCCAATTAAAAATTTATTATAAAATCCCAAATTAATTATTGAAACCAATGGAAGGAAAGTTTAAAATCGTCTTTTTTTTAAAAAAAAAAAAAAAAAAAAAAAATCAAGTGAAAATCAAATTGAAAATCTTAGTTCAAATGTCATTTGTTTGAAATTCATTTGAGCATTTCAAAACCCTTTGAAATTCATTTGAACCATTCAAATTAAAGTAAAATTCAAAACATTAAAATTTCCATTTTAAAGGAAATTGAATTTTCTAATTACAAACTAGTGAACATTTATTAGGAAAATACAAATTCAAATTAGAAATTTTATGTTAGAATCCAACTAAAATTAATAAGAAAGACAATTAAAGTTGAAAATGTCATATTAAAATCAAATTGAAATTGGTAATAACAATTCAATTTAAAGCCAATTAAAATTAGTTTGGAAACTCCCAAATAAACTCTAATTGAAATTAGAAAAAAAAAAACTTTCAACTAATATCCAATTAAAGTTCTTTAGAAGTCTAAAATAAATCAATTTAAATTTCTAATTAGAAAATGAAATAAAATAAATTGCAATTGATTTGGGAAACTCAAATTCATAGCCAAAATGAAAAATGGAAAAATTTGGATACATAAAATAATAATAATAATAAAAGAATTTAAACATGTGGGACCCACCTTATTCGCTTTACTCTTTCTTCTTCCCCAACTTCCTTCCTTCTCTTTTTCTTTTTTCTCTTCCACTTTCCCTCACTTAGGAGCCTTGTTGGAAAAAAAAAAGTGGCGGCACGGTGGCGGCGGTGACAGTGGTGGCGGCAACGGCGGTACGACAGTGAGTGGCGGCGTCGGTACGGTGGTGAGTGGCGGCGGCGGCAGTGAGTGGCGGCGTCGGTACGTCAGTGAGTGGCGGCGTCGGTACGGCAGTGAGTGGCGGCGGCGGTACGGTGGTGACGGTAGCTTTGGTTTTTGGAAAATCCTTCTCCAAACTCTATTTTCCCTCTCAAACTCACTTTCTCTCTCTAAGCTCTCTCACTATTCTTCTCTTTTTTCTTGTGTCCTTGTTGTTCTTCCCCTCTCCCTCCATCCTCCATGAGCTCTCATTATATAGTAGAGCTTGGAGGAAGGGGTTGAGAAAAAGGGGGAAAGAATGAGAGGTTGGGAGAAAGAGGGGGAGTGAGTTGAGAAAGATGGGGAAAGAATGAGAGGTTGGGAGAAGGAAGGGGGGAGAGTTGAGAAAGATGGGGAAAGAATGGGAGGTTGGGAGAAAGAAGGGGAGTGAGTTGAGAAAGAGGGGGAGTGAGTTGAGAAAGATGGGGAAAGAATGAGAGGTTGGGAGAAAGAAGGGGAGTGAGTTGAGAAAGAGAGGGAGTGAGTTGAGAAAGATGGGGAAAGAATGAGAGGTTGGGAGAAAGAAGGGGGAGAGTTGAGAAAGATGGGGAAAGAATGGGAGGTTGGGAGAAGGAAGGGGAATGGAGAAGAAAAAGGGAGAGGGAGAAAGAATAGGAGAGGTTGGGAGAATGAGGGGGATGGAGAACGTGGAAAGAGGAGTGAAGGAAAAAATGAATAAAATAAAATAATAAAATAAATAAAAATAAAATAAATAAACAAAAATAAAATAAAATAAAATAAACAAAATAAAGAAATAAATTAAATAAAACAAAAAAAAAGAAAATAAGATGAAAATGAAAATAAATCATGAAAACTAAAAAACAAATTTTGATAATATGCAAGGAGAGAGATTCGAACCAAAGACCTTGTGATTGTTAATACGACTTTATGCCACTTGAGCTATGCTCTTGTTGACATACCAAAAACAAATTGACTTCCAAATATTGAAAAACTTCAAACATTATTACTAAAATCAAGCCGGACCAAATACGGTGTCTACAGATGGTAGAAAAAATTCAATTTTTTTTTAAAAAAATCCTCTTAATAATAATAAATTAATAACATCCTTTCATTTTCCCCAAATATCCCATCACTTTCCCCCAAATTTCTCATCAATTTCCCTTATTCCCGAGGAAAAGAAAACCAAAATTCTCTCTCCTTCTTCTTCTTCACCCAAAATTTCTTTTGTTCGCCATTGTTGCTCTACTCCAAAGCTTGGAGTTCCTTCCTCACACGCAACGGGAAGTGAGATTTTGCTCGTTCTTCTTCTTCTTCCTCAAATTTGCTTTAACCGCTATTTTCAGAGCTTGAGATTGGTTTTTTTTGGGTTCCGGTGGGCGGCAACGGCAATGGATTTCCGCTAGCAGAGGGCGCCGGCGAGGAGGAACGTTGTGGCGTGGTCTGTCTGGGAGACCAGAATCCGTCCACCTCAGGATTACTTCGTCACCTTCCATTTTCGATAGTGTCGCGACTCAACCTCCCTCCTTCGCCGTCTCCTTCGCCTCCGCCGTTTGTCTCCTTCGCCTTCGCCGTCCGTCTCCTCCGTCGGCTGCTGTAATGTCGCGTCTCTTTGAGAGACGCGACCTTACATGTCGCGTAGGTACTACCTACGCGACACCTTAAATCCCCAAATACTTTCAAAACACCCTCTTTTCTCTAATTTTTTTAAATTTCTCTCCTATTTTTCCAAAAAACCCGTTTTATTCCTTTTTTTTTAAAAAAAAATGTTTTTTGGTACATACATAGAATCCGTTTGGAATACATTTTAATTTAAATGTTTTTCAAAAATGCACTTTTTAAAAAACATTTTTGTATAAAAATTGTTTTGAATTTAAACATTCATATGTTTGGTTATACTTGGTCATAAGTGTTTGGGAAAAATACACTTTTGGTCCCTGAGATTTGGATTAAATGACACTTTGGTCCCTGAGTTTTCAAACTCAACAAAAATACGCCTGAGGTTTGAGATAAGGAGCATTTTGGTCCCTGTCGTCCAATTTTCCGTTAAATGCTAACAGATTGTTGACGTTGCCAAATTTTTTTAATTTTAAAATAAAAATAAAGAAAAAAATAAAAAATATATATATATTATTATTTAAATTATTTTTAAAACTTAACTCTCCACCCACTTCTTCATCTTCCTCCCTCAACCCCTCCATCTTCTTCTTCACATCTCCGGCAGCCTTCCAAAAATGAAATGCTCTTTGAACCGCTGAAGAATGAATGACCTTAGAATGCCCTTTATTCCAACTAATTAGATTTTCAGTAGTGGGTTCATTCCCATAAAATCTTGAATAAAAAGAAAAAAGTATCGCACGATCAGATCACCCGAAACTCGGTTCTACATTGTTTATTTCCATATTAAAACCATTCTTCTAATTAGGTGAAGTACGATCCTTTGAGTCAAATATAAGAACAATAATGCGTGCATTACGAATAGTGATTATTATTTTATTCGTTGTTCTCTTTCGTTCATCGAATCCTATGTACTACTGTTACTTGTTACTGGACAACTAACCAATTCCTTAAAAAAAAAGATTCAAACAAAAATATAACTACAAACACAAAAGAAATATTTCGAGATTTCACGTCTAATTTAATTGAATTTTGGCACTATGAGAATCTGCTTCCTGAATTGTTATAAACCAACTAGTCGGATTCACATTTTACCCAATTTTCTATTGAATGAATGGTACATGATTCTACATCGACAAGCACCCAGAAAAGAAGAAACAAGCACCAGCCGTCAGAGATGTGAAGAAGAAGATGGAGGGGTTGAGGGAAGAAGATGAAGAAGTGGGTGGAGAGTTAAGTTTTAAAAATAATTTAAATAATAATATTTTTATTATTTTTTATTGTTTTTTCTTTATTTTTATTTTAAAATTAAAAAAATTAATTTTTAATTAAAAAAAATGTGGCCACGTCAGCAATCGTTAGCATTTAACGGAAAGTTGGACGGCAGGGACCAAAATGCTCCTTATCTCAACCCTCAGGGTATTTTTGTTGAGTTTGAAAACTCAGGGACCAAAGTGTCACTTAACCCAAACTTCAGGGACCAAAAGTGTATTTTTCCCTAAGTGTTTTTATGCCCAAGTTATTATATACTTAAAAACTCTTTTTAGAAAAATTGGTTTCAAGTGTTTCTCTCAAAATGGTTTATTTCTCAATCTCATTTTCTAATAAGTCGTTTTTAGTAGTTGCCAAACACTAGAAATTTATTTCTCAATCTCAAAATGGTTTATTTCTCAATCTCATTTTCTAATAAGTCATTTTTAGTAGTTGCCAAACACTAGAAATTTTTTCAAAATGATTTATTTTCAAAATTAAACACTTGAAAAGTTAAACCAAACACACCCATAAACCCTACACTTGTCATGGTCTCTAAATTTGTATAAAATAACATTTAATTACCTTAGAAGTTAATTAATCAACATATCATGCAATATGAAGTCCCAAATTTAATTATTTTATGTGACTGTATGTATATATATTATGTTTTTGAAATATGAACTGAAAATTACAAATTAGAAAAAAAGATAAAAGTACATCATTCTTAAGAAGATTCTTGAAATTCAAGTTGGTTTTTTAAAAATAGAGAATATAAGATAGAGAATAGAGAGTGCATCTTTGACTCGAGCTATAACATTTTTATTTACTTAAAGAAGAATATTTCAATTTTAGAAAATTCATGTAAAAGTAAAATATTTGAATTTCAAAGTCTACGAGAAAGTAAAAAAAAAAAAAAAACATAAATTTGAAGAGTAAGAGATAATCGTAACATTAAATAATGATTTTTGTAACTTTGTAGATGATTTTTTTTCTTCAAAGATTACTATTAGTGGTTGACATAATACACCAATTATTTGTATAGCCCTTATATAAATTATAAAAATATTTTTATAGAGAAAAAATAATTATGAAATAAAGATTAGGGAAATCTTTTTGTAATTATGATTTTTTTTTTGGTGGAGAATTTGTAATTATGAATTCCATGTGTAGTTTTCCAGGTGACAGCTGTTGCTATTACTTATTAATCATTATTTCAGAGTAAAGTTTAGAGTAAATAATTAGGGGGTTGAAAATGAAAAGAGAAGGTAATTAATAATTATGATGGAAGTTTTCTTTCCCTTTTTCTTTACTTATTAGGGAAACAAGAAATGATTTCGTTTTGATTTGTCAACCAAGCGAGGAAGCTCATTGAAAACCCAAAGTTCAACGTTGGAAAACAAGAATTCCAACGAAAAAGTCTCTCTTATCTAGTCAATGTGAGACTTTGGTCGCACTCCCAACAGGTGAGTGAATGAGAATGTCAGTACCTAACCAACACACCCGATTCAACCACCAATTCCCATGCTTCGGATCCTTCAACAAACCCAAACGAAAAAACCCACTTCAATTTTGGACTCTGATTTATTTATTTTTTTTTTTTCTTAAAACTTGAAGAAGAAGCGTGGAATTGAAATGAGTTACCTTCCAAACCAGTAATCTGATGTCGAATTGATCGTCGTTGGACTCATAATATGCCACCTTCCACTTTCCGTCTCTTCTCTAACGGAAGTTTAACTTGAGGGCATTTTTTAAATGGTTTTGGAAGTTGGAGGGTAATATTGAAACTTTCAAAAGAATAAGGGTATTTTTTAAACAAATGTCAAAGTTCAGGGGCATTTTCTATAATTTAGCCTTAAGGTTAAGATTGCAACACTAATCTAAATTTAAAGTGCAATTTGATGAAATTACAAGTTTAGGGTGAAAATTGATACAATTTGACAAGTTTATGGGTGAAATTTGATTTTTTTCCCCCTATTTTTATTATAATTTTTAGAAATATAAAAAAAAAAAAGGTTAGATTACAAAATTTGTTCCAACTTAAATAGTTGGATCTCTTTAATCTTTAAAATTAAAAAAAATTGAGATTACTTTATCCAATTTTCAATTTTAATTGCATATCTATGTTATTTACACTTTATTTATATGTTAACATAGTACAATAATGGTCAAAGTGAGTATAAATCAAGGGTAATAGCGGATGATTTGACATAACATATTCAAAACAACAATTTAACTAGATAATGAGTGAATGAGGAAGACAAATAAAGTATATTTTAGGTTAAATTATCAAAAATACCCCTCGACTTTAGGGTTTGTTTCAATTATACCCCTGGACTTTCAAAAGTTTCAATTATGCCCTTGAAGTTTCAAATTTGTTTCAAAACTACCCTTGGAGACATTTTCCGTTAAATTTATCGACAAAAATTGATACGTTTGCATGTGTTTTTATCGTTTTTTCCACGTACGTGTTCAAATCTATTCACATAAGCAACAATATATATGCAAACACGTCATTTTACATCCATGAATTTAACAAAAAAAAGCCTTCAAGGGTAGTTTTGAAACAATTTTGAAACTTCAAGGGCATAATTGAAACTTTTGAAAGTCTAGGGGCATAATTGAAACAAACCCTAAAGTTTAGGGGTATTTTTGATAATTTAACCTATATTTTAAACCAATCTTTTTACCTTAAGAGAGAAAAAAGAAAAAAGAAAAACCAATCTTTCTTAGCTCATCTATATATATATAGCGAAAAATACTTTTGTTAATCAGAATGATATCCGCTTCTTAGTACAAAATATGGTCTCTAACTCCAAGCTAAGCTCATAAGTCAAATGAGGAAAATTTTTAAGTTATAACTCCCGAACAGAATTTAACCTAAGCTAATCTATGAGCCAACCCATTATGTTGTCAACTAACATGAGCAATGCTAACATAATGGAACGTACTCCTCATTGCCCTTACATCTGGAACTAATGTTTGAGCATCAATCACACTCTCCATTCCATTAATCATGGACAATGATAAATGAATTAGAAAATATCTAAATTCTTGTAAATTCCATTCTATGAGCTAGACGAAGGTCCTCTAGGACAACACGTACTTCGTGCATTTAAGAGACATATAAAGGATGGGAGTTAATCGTTGTTGCAACTACCTCTCCTTTAGGGTTGCGAATCCCCACACCAATGTTTGTTCTTCTATGTTTGTGAGCGTTACATGCAATGTCAACATGAATTACCATCTCATCATCTTCCTACCTGGCTAAAGGTAGACTTAATTGGTTTAACACCTTCTTATCATCAACATTAGTCCTCTGGTATTCTTTCAAATAATCAAGGATCAAATTACATTGAATATTTATGTTTGGGATTGGATGTCGATTGGACAATATGATTGTAGTACTCTTTCCATATAGTCCACACCCCGACACATATCAACTCAAAATGATGCTCTTGATAGTTGGGTCTAATTGTCGCTAGATAGTTTTTGCTCTTGAACATCGAAAGAGTGTGTAAAGAATTCATCATTCTTCTTTTCTTTTTTTAGTTCAACAACATATATGGATTGGGAGATTCAAACCTCTAACTTGGTTGGGGTTACATGTCAATTACCGTTATGCTCAATCTAGCTCCTTAAAAATACCTTCTAGTTCTTACTAAGTAATATGTCATATAAGTTTAATTTATTGTTGGTTGAACTACTTGCCAGCCATATGATAGTAAATAGAAAAATGTTATGGTTAAATTACAAGTTTAGTACTTGACTTTTTTTTGGTTTATGTCTATTTGGTCATTGAACTTTTAATTTTGTATCCAATAGATCTTGAGTAGTGTCGAATAAGTTCTTAAACTTTCTATTATAGGTAACTTTTTAGACCGATCCAAAAATACAAGAACTGACCAAGCCAACACAACACAAACTTATGAATACCAATCGAACCGCACCCCGAAGGAACAAAGGACTGAAGGGATTGCCAATCCGTTGGCCTCGCCTAATTGGCCCAATCCCTTGGTCGAGGGCGAGGCTTATGGTCGGGCCACAAGCATGAGTTGAATCATTTCTCCCGTGCACGATTCCTGAAGTTTCTGTCTAGTTCATTTCAACCTGGTTCAGCCCCAATCAGTCTTGGAACGAAGGAAAACCCTAAAAACGAGAGAATTGTATATAAACCATTCTTCCACCATAAGAAGAGATCTGAAACCTTACTCGTCGAACACTCTCTTCTTACTCTAGCTCTCTTACTTGCTCCACATCGGTGTGCAGTTTTACTTGTTTTGCAAGCCACGTCTTCCCTCTCTCAAATAAATTTATAATTGATGTAATGTAAAAATCATGTGATTTTCCTACTCAAATCTTAACCTCAACCCTTTTAATGTTATGTTAAATAAATTCCTGAAATTTAAAAGATGTGTCATGAAAGTAAAACAATCTAACCAATACAGACTAAACTGAAAAAACACCCTATAAAAATATAAAGGGTAAAATACCTTTTTGGTCCCTCATGTTTCGGACTAGTTTCTAATAGGTCCCTAGGTTTCAAAATCGAACAATCAAGTCCCTACTGTTTATGAAATAGTTCTATTGAGTCCCTACTCCGTTAATTTTTTAACTGAGGGCTGACGTGACACCGTTTAGGAATAAATTAATAATTTTTCAAATTAAAATAATAATAAAATAAATTTAATTAATAAAAAGAAAAATTGTTTAAAAAAAAAAGAAAAAATATCTTTCTCTCTCCCCTTTCCTTCCCCTCCCCCTTTTCTCACCCGTGGCCCCTCCCCGGAAAAACCCTTTTCTTCTCCGGCGAGCTCATCCCTCCCTCACCCCCCGAAAATAGTTCAATTTCTTCTTCTTTTCTTTACCACCGTCGCCCCACCACCGGAGCTGCTTCTTCTTCTTCGTCTTCTTCTTCAAATGAACCCACCCCCACCCCCACCCCACCTAAATCTAACCCAGCCGCCGCCGTTGCAGTCCTTGTCGTCGCCGCCGCCCTCCACCACCACATTCTCCTCCTCCTCCTCTCCCCTACCTCTAATCTCAACCACCTTCTTTGAAACCAACCCCCCCCCAATTCTTCTTCTTCAAAATCAAGAAAAACCCCTGCTAAATCAGCCGACATGCAAGTACAAACCCGTCAAGCTCCTAAGTCCGACGACGGCGAAATGTAGTCGGAAAGTCCCATCCCTTGCAGAGAAATAGTGGGTCTGTTTTGAGAAATAGTGGTTGTGATTGTGAAGGAAAAAGTGAAGGAAATGGAGGAAAATGGAAATAGGAATTATCAGTTTGAAAAAAAAAATGGTGGCGGTGGTCGTTGTCGGAAACGACGAGTGATGGTGGCGGTGGTCGTCGCCGGTAACGGCGAGAGATAGTGACGGGTCGCCAGAGGAGGATTGAAGGAGGGGAAGACGAAGGAGAGGGAGGGAAGAGGAGGGAGAGAGAAGCAGAAGAAGGGAAAAGGGAATCGGGGAGAGAAGGTATTTTTTTTCTTTTTCTTTTTCTTTTTTAACTATTTTTCTTTTTATTAATTAAATTTATTTTATTATTATTTTAATTTGAAAAATTATTATTTTATTCCTAAACGGTGCCACGTCAGCCCTCAGTTAAAAAATTAACGGAGTAGGGACTTTTTTTTTGAAAAGAACGGAGTAGGGACTTAATAGAACTATTTCATAAACAGTAGGGACTTGATTGTTCGATTTTGAAACCTAGGGACCTATTAGAAACTAGTCCGAAACATGAGGGACCAAAAAGGTATTTTACCCAAATATAAAAATTAGCTCTAAAACATATATATTTTTTAGCGAAATAATACAAAAACCAGAAAGTATAGGGATTAAAATTGTAAATAATAGGAATATTCATGGTGGGGTTCACATGAATTAGACCAATCAGCTAAACGAGTCTACTGAGTACACTACACTGCTCCCACTCTCTCTTTTTCTCTCTCTCTATTTATTTCATTTTTATATATATATTTTTTGGAATATATAAAGTGGATTTGTAAATAATTGTAAATCCTCTCTTCTCTCAGGCAAAACAACAAACACGCAGGAGGATCTCAAGGTGAGCTTTCTATTCCTTTCTTCTCTTCGCTGCTTGTATTCTTTTTCCTGTATTCATTTCTTTGGTTCTTTCTTCTTTCTCTCCGATTCTCAACTCGAGACGATCTGCAGAGCTTCAACTCTTTTGGATTTTGGTGATGGCTTCGAAGCGGATCTTGAAAGAGCTCAAGGATCTCCAGAAGGATCCTCCTACGTCTTGCAGTGCAGGTTTCTTCTTCTTTATAACTTTTTCCTGTCCGATTCGCACTGGAGGATTCAAAGAATTGAAAATCTATTTGTTTGATTTGTTTTTTTGTTTTCTTTTTGGTGGAAAACTGGAAGGAGCTCTTTTCGGTGTTTTTGATCTTCCTTCTGATTGTTGTTTTGTGGTTTCTAGCACGAGTGAGCGAGCTAGACCTTGTTATTGCACTTCTTTAGGCTTTAGACATGTTAAACCTTGAGAAGACGGTAATTGAGTGTTCTGATCTTTGGCTCTGAATGTTGTGGTCGTAGAACTGCTGTATCTGCTACAGGATCCTAGTGAAACGCTAATTAGTACTAGCTTGTGATCCTTGTGCATGTTTGCAATTGTGCTGAGCATACATCTGTCAGTTTGGCATCGTATTTGTAATGCATATTCTTGTTGAACTTGTTACTAGTTTCCCTGTATATTCTTAAAGGTTTAAAAAATAAAGATCTTTCGATTCCTGATCATAGATTTCAAGAATAATACCAAACAGAGAGAAGAAAGAGAGAGTGAGAGAGGAATCCTTGTGTATTTCATTGCCAAGTATAATCGCATTAGTACAAGAGTATTTATAGACAAAATAACTCTCCAACTGATACAACTAATGCATAACCCCTCTCTAACTAATATGTACACGTCAAACAGAATTTCAGAAACGGAATATTAAAAACAAGTAATTCTGTTAAGCTCAATGAGCTGTCTTCACACCTAATATTTATACTTATTCTTACTTCGTTTTAGTCTCTGAACTCTAAAGTGTTCTGTTTATATCCTTCAAGTCTTAAGTTGATTCTTCATTAATTATTTAACCTAAATCTGTTTGAAATCTAACACTTGATCCACCATTTGTAGTTTCAAATACTTTTCTGTGTAAATATACTCATCAAGTGAATGAACAAAACATGCATCTTTTATAGATACAAAAAATGATGCAAGTGAAGTACAAAGACTAAAACAAAAGTTTGAAATATTAAATAAGTATGAAAGTTTAGGACATTTACATGTTAAAAATGGAAACCGAAAGAAACCGCCCCTGAAAATAAATACTCAAGCTAATCAGAGCTTTATGTTATCAAATATTTATTTAGCCTTGAATTTGACCGTATAACTTCCAAGTCTTGATATATCTGCAACCAGAATATCTCAGTAGTTAAATTTGCTCATAAAGGATTCTCCATCCAACTATTTTATATCATAATTTTCAAATTAATTATAATTCTTCCTGTGTGAATTGCAAATTTGGATGTCAAGCTTTTAATCAACCTCCAAAATTTCTTATTGAGGGAATAAGAACCAATTCTAGTCTTACTGATAAGTTTATAGCTTAACTCTATACACCATTATATTTTTTATAAGTGGATCTGTTAGTAAATTTTATGCTTCAACGTCTTCTTTCCTTGATGAATTTATATTGGGGACACTTTTGCCCCCATTTGATTATATTTTTTATTGTACCTCAGGAGACATAACTAATGATGATAGGATTATTATGTTCACCTAATTTTAATGGTCTGTTCAATGAAAATCTTTAGGCCCAGTAGCTGAAGACATGTTCCATTGGCAAGCAACAATTATGGGCCCTCCTGACAGTCCATATGCAGGAGGAGTGTTTCTTGTGAACATTCATTTCCCTCCAGATTATCCTTTTAAACCACCCAAGGTACATAGAATTAATTTGGTCCATTTACATGACATCTTTTATCTTTCACTTCTGTATGCCTCAGTTTTTTTTGACAGGGAAACAATTTTTTCATTAAGATAGTGAAAAAGTTATAAGGTGCAAAACTCTTTTATGAAGAGTACATAGATTTCCTACCCAACTGAAAACTGCAAGAGAACAAAAAAACTTGATTTAAAATCCTGTCAAGAGAGATTACAAAACTTAACCCAACAAAGGAACTTGTTAAAAGATTTTCCTTACAGAACTCTGTCTCGCGCTTATTTTGTAATTATTCCTTAGGTCTCATCATTTTGGATTGGAGCCCCTTTATCTAATGGGTTCTCTTTTCCTCTTGGGCTAGTTTTTTTTTGTATGCCCTGTATTCTTTCATCTTTTCTCAATGGAAGCTTGGTTCTTTATCAAAAAAAAAAAAAAAAGATTTTCCTTACAGAACTCTTAAAGAAACCTCCTAGATGAATTCAAATCTCCTTTGAGACCAAAACAAAAAGAATTTTAAGAGCTTCTGTGAGAGTACTAGTGAGAGATATATTGGAAATAGTAGTAGAAAGAGATATATTGGAAATAGTAGTAGAAGATGAGTAAGGGTATAGTGGTAATTAGCTAAGGAGTTTGAGTTATAAATAGGGGGTTGAGAGTCTTAGAAAGAGGTGGAGAGTTTTTAGGTATTGTCTTAGTGTGAGGCTTTGGGAGAGAATAGCCCTCTCGAAAGGCTATCGATATATTGTAATTCCATTTTGTTATTGCAATAAATTAGTATTCAAGTGTTTTCTTAGTTTGGATACCTAATAGCTTCCCTCTAAGAAACTAAAACTTCTAGTTCTAATTGTCTGCATCCTTTAGTGTCTTATCTCTCTTTGGCTTTCTTCTTATTCTTTTAACTAGGAATTGATGATAAAATAACCTTTGGTTTCTTCGAAAAATCTAAAAGACCAACCTAGGAATAATTTTTTTGATGAGAACCTACGAATAATCAAGGAGGCTTTCTTCTTCTTCTTTTCACTTGGATTTGGTGATAAAATATCATCTGATTTCTTCAAATAATTTAAGAGACCAACCCACAAATATTCTTTGACTGCTGATTGAAACCGAACTCCTCAAAATTTAGAATGGGAGAAAAGTCCACGCTTTCCTCAAGCTTTGCTTGGCATAATCCTCAAAATCAGCAGCCTCTTTTGCAGGAGGAATTGCTAAGTCCTCACTTTGGAATAAAAATACGAGCTTTCCATTAATGCTAAAAACTTCCGCATTCTTTTCCTCTTCTGTCTCTACAGAAATCTCCTCCTCAACTAAGAACTCCCTAATACTTATCTGTATGCTTCGATATATTCAAACTTATTTTGTTTGATCTTTAAGACACGAAATGCCAACCATTTACATCCTTAGATGTATCATAGAAATTTCTAATAGTGCCATTTTGCAGAAATCTTTGCTGTTTACATTATAGAGTTTCACCATGTATTTATAATCAAGAAGAAGAAAGAAAAGAAAAAAGAGAGTTTGCCATTGAATGAACCTGATAAGTCAGCAAACAAGTAAATTATTGAACAAGCTTGCCTTGAAACCAGAGATTAATTTATGTGAGCAATCAGTTTTCGCTCTTTTACTGTAAATGCTTTGGGGGGTGGGAGAGAAGGTTTGAGAAATACTAAAATAATAATAATAAAAATAAAAGTAAGCGGAATAAAATTATATTAAAAGTGAGTGATGTGAGAGATACCTACTTTTAGGAAGAGAAGTGGTTGGAGGATAGACCCTTCTGCTTCATGTTCACTTGTTTATACCATTTTCCCTCTAAGAGGAATCATTAGTGGTCTCCTTTCTCTCTTGCTCTTTGGTTTGGTCGTCTGTTGATTGATAGGGAAACAACATACATTGTTAACCTTCTTTCTTTGGTTTAGGGGTTTTCAGTCCATCATAGGAGGGGGATCTTCAGGGGGCTTTGCCTTATGGAAGGTTTTTTTTTTTTTATTTTTTTTTTTTTTTTTTTTTATTTTTTTTTTTTATTTTTATAGTTCCTTTTTTGGGTGTTTGTTCAACTCCCCTCCCTCTGGTCGTTCAATCTTTTTCCGGTAGAGGTGAAAATTTCCAAGAAGGTGAAATTTTTGGTCTGGTAGGTCTTCCATGGTAGTATTATTATCAATATGTTGGACTACGCTTCAACTGGTTTGATTGAGCACAATGTTGCATCCTTTGTGGTTGAGGATTTGGACCACCTTTTCGAGAGTTGTGCTTTTGTCGCTTTGATTTGGGATCATTTTTTCGACAAGTTTGGTTTTTTTAGCTGTGCAATCAAGAGATATTTGTTCGATGGTTGAGGAGTTCCTTTTCCATCAGCCCTTTCGTGAGAAGGGCTTTTTTTGTGGCTTGTGGGGTGTGTGTGATCCTTTGGGGACTCCAGATGGAAAGGAACAGTAGAATTTTTTGAGGGGTTGAGAGATCCAAGGAAGATGTATGGACATTTATTACGTTCCATGTCTCTCTAGGAGCCACAATTCTTAAGGATTTTTGTAATTATTCTTTAGGTCTCATTTTGTTTGATAGATGGTGCTATTGAACAGGAATTTCTGGATTTTTTCAAAGGACTCTATACCAAAAAGGACAACTGCTCTCCTCTCCCTCAAATTGACGATTGGAACCCCATCTCAGGGGATCAAAATGCCTTTCTTGAGTCCCCCTTTTCTGAATCATAAATTTATCGAGCTGTATCTGACTTGGGTACCAACAAGACTCCCGGTCCTGATGGATTCACTGCTGAATTCCTTAAAAAATCCTGGAACATCCTCAATGAAGACATTCAAAGGGTGTTCAACGATTTTTTTAGGAATGGTATCATAAATGCTAGTCTCAATGAGACTTATATTTGTCTTATCCCCAAGAAGATTGGAGCAAAAACAGTGAGAGACTATAGGCCTATTAGCCTCACCACTAGCATATACAAAATCATTGCCAGAGTTCTATCCGAAAGATTGAAGAAAGTCCTCCCCTACACGATCACTGGCTTCCAATCGGCTTTTGTTAAAGATAGGCATATCATGGATGCTCTTCTTATAGCAAATGAGCTTATTGATGAATGGAATAGAAAGAAAAGGGAAGGTGTGATCATAAATCTTGACATTGAGAAAACTTTCGATATGGTTGACTGGGATTTTCTCGATGAGGTCCTTTTTGCAAAGGGTTTTGGCAATCGATGGAGAAAATGGATCAGAGGTTGTGTTTCATCAGCAAACTTCTCCATCATTATCAATGGCAAGCCCCGTGGAAAAATCTTAGCCTCCAAAGGTCTTCGGCAGGGAGATCCACTTTCTCCCTTTTTATTCATCCTGATCGTTGATTGTCTCAGTCGTATGCTGATCCAAGCAGAGAACAAAGGAGACATCGAGGGTTTTCAGGTTGGGAGAGGCACAAATTCGTTATCCATCTCCCATTTACAATTTGCAGACGACACCATCTTATTCTCCTCGCAAGAAACGAACCACATCAGTAACCTTTTCAGTATTATTCGAGCTTTTGAAGAAGCATCGAGTTTGAATATTAATTGCCAGAAGACTGAATTTTTGGGCCTAGGTATCAACCAACAGCACGCTGCCTCCTTGGCCTCATCCTTCGGGTGTAAGTTGGGAACTTGGCCGATTACATATCTTGGTCTCCCTCTAAATGGCAATCCCCGATCTTTGAATTTCTGGTCTCCGGTGATTGAAAAGATTGAAAAACGATTGTACAATTGGGGTTCTAATCACATATCCAAAGGAGGCCATCACACTCTTATTCAAGCTACTCTAGCAAACCTCCCAGTCTACTACCTCTCGATTTTCCTTGCCCCCATGAAAGTCACAAAAGCTATTGAAAAGCTTTTCCGAAATTATATTTGGAGAGGGGCCCACGGAAACAAAGGCAGCCACCTTCTTAATTGGTCTCTCTTAAAATATCCCATTGAGGAAGGAGGTTTGGGCTTATTATACGATATCCACAAAAAGAATATCTCCCTTTTAGCTAAGTGGATTTGGAGATTTCATATTGAAAAGGAAGCTATTTGGAGGAAGATTATTGTAGCTAAATATGGGGCTCCCAAAAACAACCTCAAACCTGGGATATCATCTTTACACTCTTCAAAAGGTCCATGGAAAGCTATTTACAAACTGCAGAACCTGATTTACAGCAATATTACTATCAAAGTGGGAAATGGAAATAGTACTCTGTTTTGGGAGGAGGTTTGGCTTGGAACCTCAAGCCTGCGAGTGAATTATCCCCATCTTTATCAGCTTTCTCTCAAAAAAGGTCTTATTGTCGATTTTTGGAACCCCTCTTCAAAAGCATGGAACCTTCAGCTTAGAAGAAATCTGAACGAGATCGAATCATCTGAATGGGCATCCATGTCACACCATCTATCTTCCTTCACCATCAAAGAGGAGGTAGATAAATGGATATGGTCCCTTGACAAGTCAGGAGTCTTTTCCACAGGATCTCTCACTAAAGAGTTGGCATCCAGTAAAAACACATCCAATGTGGACTTGTACAGGTTGCTATGGAAAGGTTCTATGTCCAAAAAGATCAAGTTTTTCATATGGGAGCTTAGCCATGCTTGCATTAACACAGCTGATGTTGTCCAACACAAAATGCTTTCGATGTCTCTCTCCCCTAGCTGCTGTTGCCTGTGTCTTCAAGCATCAGAATCGCAAATTCATCTGTTCAGTTTGTGCTCTTATGTGACATCTTTTTGGGACACTCTTCAGCAAGCCTTTGGTTGGCATATTGCTAGACCGGGAGACATTTTCACTCTCCTAAAATCATCTATCGTGGGACACCCTTTCAAAGACGAAAAGAAAATCCTTTGGTGCAACTTCATTTATGCATTTTTTTGGAGTATCTGGTTGGAGCGAAATGCTAGAATCTTCACTGATCAGTCTCACAGTATTCACGAGTTTATGGAATCCACCACATATCTAGCGACTTTTTGGAGTAGTCTCTCCCCCCCCTCCCCCCTTGTAATTATCGCTTATCTACATTACTATCTCATTGGAGATGTTTTTTGTAATTATCTTTGATAGGATCTTTATTCTCCTTTTGTATCTATTTCATAGATATTTGTTTCCTATCAAAAAAAAAAATGCACCTGTTTTTTTTTAGTATGACTCCTTTTGTTTGGGGTTAGTTATTTTATATTGTATTCTTTCATTTTTTTTCTCAATAGAGGGTGAGTTAAAATTGATATTACATAGATTAATTTCATTTGCAGTTGTATGTTGGGTCCTCATTAAAGGGTACTCCTAGGGTAGAATTCTTGCAACTAGGGGTTATAGACATGGAGACTTGCGCCCTTTCCCTGTCGTAGTGGCTGATGTTCATGGGAGGTTAATTGACAAAGGATTCTAAACTGACCTGTTTAAAGGAGTCCCAGGGAGAGCTGGAGAGATCAAGTTTTGGTCAGGTAATTCACAGATGACAATTATTTTTGCTTCAGAAAAGATGGAAATCTGGAGAACTTATCACAATCTTTCCTGTTTTTGAGGTGGTTTCTGGCTTAAATGTAACATGGAATCTTTTCCACTAGGTTGAATTCATTGGCTGGAACGTGGCCTTTGAATTAATTTCCTTGGCCTACCCCTTGGAATTAATCCCAGGAACATAGGCTCATTGCAACGAAGTACGGTAATGATCCAAGTAATGAGCGGAGGATAAAGGGGTTGGTGACCTAAAGTGTCTTTGGAGACATCTTTTTGAAATGCATACTCTTTGGCATCGGCTGACTGCAAGAAAATTTGCTAATGATCATATGCGGTGGTTCATTGGCTCTAAGTACGAACCTTAAAAAGTGCCCAAAGTCCCTGTTTCTCTATTGCTATATGTATGGACTTGGCTTGACGGATAAAGGAATGTTCTTTCCAGTGGTGGTGGAGGGATGTTAAAGAAATAGATTACTTATGAGAGTTGAAGTTGAAGGAATAACTTTCAAGTAGATAGAGCGCGGGGAGCTGGAGAGTTCAGGGTTATTTTTCGTAAATTCTTGCATTCTTATCTCATTTCTAAAGAGGTGCTGGAAAATCACAATTTTATTTGATGCACGAACTTCCCAAGAAGTGTAATTTTTTTTTTGGTAGATTGTTTTTTGGAAGCTTAAAAACACTAGACATGAACCAGAGAAATTAACCCTTTTTTTGTGATAAAGACCCAACCAAGAAAATGAAAGAAACCCGAGAAGTTAACTTTAACTCTCTTCCTTTCCCAAAAGGAAAAAAGAAAAAAGAAAAAAACTTGACTCTTATCTCTCTCTAATTGTTGCATCCTTTGTAGGCTAAAAAGCATCGAAATGCAAGATCACCTTTTGATCCTCTGCACCTTTGCCTCTTGATTTTGGAGTAACCTGTTTTGGGTGTTTGGTGTCTGTTGGGGTGGTTTCTAGAACGCCCAAGGACTTCCATGTGCAGCCGATGTAGAGTATAGCTACCCTTTTGGATAAAAGCCCAAGTTGTTTTTGGGGTTATATGGTTAAACATAAAGCTATTCTTTGCAAATTCGGATAGAGAGGAATCCTTGCATCTTGAAGGACAGAAGTAGAGAACATCGTTTGGAGCTAAATCTACAGAACTCAATATAAAACCATCGAATTATCTACACTGTTTAAAATATGCATCACCATTTTCCGTTTTTCTTCTTCTATGAGTAATTTGATTTTTCCCCCTCATACATCACAGTACAATATGTTAGTAGTATTATCATCCTATTAGGCTGATTGAGATTTTGGCATTTTCCAGCAAGTTTTCGATGTTAAACCATTGGAGGTAAAGATTCATTTTTTTTTTCCATTGAGTTATTGGACCATAACTTCCTCAAAATTCAAATGAAGCAGAAACTGCTTCGGTTTACTTAATAGTTTGATCGATCTGGTTTTACAGATCTCACTCGCACATACTTTTGTGTTATGTTATAATACCAGGTCTACATGTTGCTTATTTAAGATCTGCGTATCCACTTATGAATGTTTATGTCTAGTTCCATTACTATCCAGTAAAGTTATTCACTCAGTTTCTCATAATATATAATTGGTGGCTAAAGTTGAGCTCACTAACTCATACAGGTTGCATTCAGAACAAAGGTCTTCCATCCCAATATCAACAGCAACGGTAGCATATGCCTTGACATACTTAAGGAACAGTGGAGTCCTGCACTAACCATTTCTAAGGTTGTCACTCTTTGCATATATGGGTTTTATATGTGTACCGGGAAAAATACTGATTACAATTCTGATATGCATTGATATCTAATAAAAATTGACCTGAATTGTGTATTTCTGATTTACTACCTGCTGTCTCGTCGAGCCTGTCATTTTGGATGGTGGTGGCTAGGATAGGATATGGCCCTGACACTGCTGAACAAAACTTTAGGAAACTTTTTTCTGGAACAACTAAATGATGGCTAGGGGATAGGAAATCCCTGCTACTTCCCGGACTTATTTGCTTTAGGTTGGGGATTATTCCGGGACAGAATTAACACACAAGGATATCTACCATTCTTAGTCTTATTGATTATACTTCTCAAGACTGGCGAGAATAGTTTCATTCCTCATGATGATATAACTCTAGACATGAATCTAAGTTGTAATATTGATTAGGATGCAGATTCTTCAATTAATACCTCTTTGTTTCAATGACAAATTATACGCAAAATATGAAGTGGATGCTATCAACTACCATTTCTGTTAGCACTGAAGCATGTTAATTTGCATTTTCCTGCTCATGTTATCTCTGATCGAACAAGTATTGAATCTGCAGGAGGATTCTAATTACCTTATTTCACTTGTTTTGACATTTCCATGGCATTAGTCGGTTTTAGTGTACCATATGACTCAGAATTGATCTGAGAAGGGTTTGGTTTTGTTCTCTCAACTTAGACTTGTATGAATAGAAATATCTATTTTCATTCATACAATACAATGCATCCATTATACTTGCATTATATTTAAAGCATATGCTGTTTTGTCCCACAGGTGTTACTTTCGATCTGTTCGCTGCTAACAGACCCGAATCCCGATGACCCGTTGGTGCCAGAGATTGCGCACATGTACAAGACTGACAGAAGCAAGTACGAGGCAACCGCAAGAAGCTGGACCCAGAAGTATGCTATGGGTTAGTGGCGCTGCTTAGTGTTAGAGGAGGGCTTCTTTCGCAAATGGCTTTTACTTGAATTTATATCTTTGAATCAATCTGCCTCTTTTACCCAATGGGTTTAGTTATGCTTCCCTCCTGAAAACACTGCCTGTTCTAAACCAGTTTGTATGGATAACAAAATTTATCTTTAATCTTGAGAGTTTATTCCAATAAATCAACCCTATCCTGGACCTGGACCTGGACCTAATGCTCTGATGGAAAATCTCTGGTCAATTATTCCATGGGTTAAACATGATAATGTCTCATGAGTGTCATTTGGATTGAAAAGCTTGGCTAAACAAAAAAGGCAATGTCTTGTTGATGTTTGTGTGGAAGTGCGTTTGGTCAATTTTTGTTTGTTCTCAAGATTTGTCCTCTGATTTAACCAGGCAGAGTTTGGTAACTGATTGACCATATTTGTATTTGATAAGAACTCTTTCTGGATGGAGATTTGAACCTTTAGCTTTTCAAAGAGGTTACTGTTGTAGGTGTTTTAAAGTAATTACATTTGGTCAATTCTGATTAATACTTGCGCAGAGTTGATTGGTTGAAATGATTTTTCATATATACTAAAACCATTTTATTATATTTTTGGTTGTCTATAATGGTTAAGCCAACTATGGAATAGTTCAAATGGTTAAGCGATAATAATGCTTGAGGTTCTTTTTTTTTTTTTTTTTTTTTAAATAAAAAAAAAGTTATTTGCTTTCGGTTTCTTCTAATTTTTAATACAATATTATTCAAAAGAAAAACTACAATAGTAGGGTAAAGGTGTCACGAGCTTCAATGTGCACGATAAAAACATAATTTAATATAATGATGATGGGTAATGTTATGCAAGATTTCGATGTATTAAAAGATTGAAAGACTTGAAGAGTATATAAGTTTATTTATCGTCAAACATGAGCCTAGCTCAACTAACATTAAGTTTGTATTAATGATTAAGAGGTTTGTGGTGGCCTCTACATGAGATCATAAAAAATAATTTATTTATTTTGAAAAAAAATAGGATGTAAGTTTGATGGGTTTGAATGTGCATTGATTAGTATCATTCTTTAGCAACTCTTCACAATATGAGACAATTATTTAAGTTTAAGATTTAATGAGATGAAATTAAAAGTTTGTAGCCTAAGTGTGGAATGTTATTTTAAAATTCAACATGTGGGATGGAGATTCAAACTTTTAACCTTTTGATTGAAGATATAATGTCTTGACTTGTTTAGTTATGTTCACGGTGAACACCACAAACCTTGTGGTTATCAGTACAACTTTATGCCAGTTGAGCTAAGCTCTTGTTGTCTTCACGGTGACGATTTAATCATTAGGATTATTATCTACAAAAGTCACTCTTCGTACTGAAACTATTGTCACATAGTGATGTAGGGGACTTAGCTTTAGTTGTATAGGATGACCACATTTACTGTTATCTAACTGTTGCCACATAGGTTTTCTTTGGATTCTTATAGCAAACATCCCATATAAGATTTTGTGTCAACCAATAATTCATCATCAGTTACTTCATATCAAAGATAAATCATTAACCAATTAATTATATCAATGATTGTGGGATCCACAAATAAATAAATATATATAATCCTTTTTTCTCTTCAAAGGTTTCCAACATATTTCTTTTTGACAACATGTAGAGGTGGAAGATTGAACCTCTAACCCTATTGGTCGGAGTACAAGACTTGTGTCCGTTAGCCTTGCTCTTGTTAGCTACCTTTTCCAACATATTATTGATTGGTGAATGCAATATATAACTTGTGGAGTGACATTTCAACATCCCATATGAGATTTTTTTTTCTTTTTTAAAAAAAAAAAACAAAGTTGGAAAAATTATTTTACATTGAATTTTTTTAATAACAGTGTACTAGAGAGAAGATTTCTTTTTATTAATAATGCATCTAATAGTTTTTTTTTCTTAATCACTTTCTTTAATTTTAAATTTTGATTAGATTGTAAAAGAAAGAAGAATAAAAATACCCACTTTAATATAAAATTGATTCTACCCTTTACTTTTAGTTTATTGTCAAGTTTTACAACATCAATGTACATAATAAAGCCTAGACAAACCTCACTAAAAAGAACAAATATATATTTTTCTTGATGATGGCCTTTTCCAGTTGACAAATACATTTTAATAAAAGAAAAAACAAGTTTCTTATTTTATAG
Organism: Luffa acutangula; assembly: GCA_036850905.1. Taxonomy (NCBI): domain Eukaryota; kingdom Viridiplantae; phylum Streptophyta; class Magnoliopsida; order Cucurbitales; family Cucurbitaceae; genus Luffa; species Luffa acutangula. The sequence goes on along the minus strand of CM072097.1, from coordinate 45,340,635 downwards.
TATAATAAGATTTTTTTTTTTTTTAATACGTCAATATTTGAGAGTAGAGAGATTCCAACATCTGACCTCGTGGTCGAGGATACATGACAATCACCGCTAAGTTAAGCTCGCTTTGGTATAATAAAAATTTTTTTTAAGGAAAAGTATGATAAACATTTTGGTGAATTGGAAGATTAAAAAAAAAATAATAATAATAATAAAAGCAGCGGCAAAGAGGTCGTGGGAGGGAGTGGGAAAGGCAAAACAGAGGTTCAGTTCCCATAAAATCAGGTCTTCTGATGCCTCTGTTTCAGACACCACTTACTGTTACAACCTGACCTCCACTCTATTTTTTATATATTATCTTTTAAATATTTTTTTTTAAAGAAAAAAATCCTATCAACTTGTTCCCACGTAAATATTAATTAAGTTCACGAGCTTAGTTTTACTATACTCGGTCGAGAAATGAAAGAAGACTTTTATCTCTAAGTTTACCAGATGGGTGCATGCACTTGATTGATGATTTAAAAATATGAACTTGAAAAGAAGGAATTTAATATTTAAGGTCCGTTTGATAATCATTTTGATCTCATTTGATAACTATTTGTTTTTTTTTTTAAATTATGATTGTTTTCTCCCAATTTTCCTACCATGATTTTCATCTTTGTCACACATTTGAATTCCTAACCAAATTTCAAAAACAAAACAAGTTTTTGAAAACTATTTTTTTAGTTTTTAAAAATTGGTTTGGTTTTTGAAAACATGGAAAGAAAGAAAAACAAAGGAACGTGTGGGTGGAAGTAGTGTTTATAAGCTAAAATTTCTAAAACCAAATGGTTATCAAATGGGTCTTCTTCAGTTTTTGTTTTGGAAAATTATGCTAGTTTTCTCTCAATTTTCTTACCATAGTTTTTATTTTAAAAATACACTTTTAGTCCCCGAAGTTTGAGTTAGGTTTCATTTTGGTCTCTAAGTTTTCAAACTCGACAATTTAGTTCCTAAAGTTTGGATTTCGTTTCATTTTAGTCATTCCATCCTTTTTTTTTGTTAGATTTTAACAGACTGCTGATGTGACACCTATTTTTTTATTAAAAAATATTTTTTCATTTTTAAAAATAAAAATTTTAATTTTTAATATATTTTTAATTCTTTTTAATTCTTTTTAATTCTTTTTTCTTTCTTCATCTTCAACTCCTCCACCACCACTCTCCTTCTTCTTCTTCAACCTTCCTCACACCACCAACTAGCCGCCGGCGACTGACGCCAACAATCATCACTCGCCGGCGGCCAACCATCGCCGACGACAACTTTTTTTCCCCTATTTTCTTCTTCTTCTCTTCCCTTTCTTCTTTCACTGTTTTTTTTTTTTTTAAAGAAGGACGTCGCCACTTGCCCAAATCTGCGAAAGTCCAGATCTCGCCCAACCGTAGCTCGCTGGTCGTGCTCGCTCAAATCTCGTGAAGGTTCCAGCCGCAGCTCGCTCACCCGCCTAGCTCGCGAAGATTCGCTCGCTGTCGCTCACGAAGATCCACTCAGCTCTTTGTTCAATCGCAACCTAGCTCAGAGGCGCCATCGTTTAGATCTTTGTTCAATTGCAAACCCCTTTTTTTCAATCGCAACCCAACTCGCTCTTCATTCCAACTGTCGTCGTTCTAGCCGCTCTTCGTTCAGCTTGGAAGATCCGCTCAAATCTCGCAAAGGGCTTCGCTCCATCCTCCGCCGTCGAAGGGGTTTCCCCCTTCATTTTTTTTATAAAAAAAAATAGTGAAAGAATAGGAGATTTAAAAAAAAAAAAAAAAATTATTGTCGGCGGCGGCGACCGATCGCCGGCAGCTAGTTGGTGGTGTGAGGATGGTTGAAGAAGAAGAAGGAAGGTGATGGTGAAGGGGTTGAAGAAGAAGAAGAAAGAAAGAAAAAAGAATTAAACATCAATATTTTTATTAATTTTTATTTTAAAAAATGAAAAAAATATTTTTTTTAATAAAAAAAAGGCGCCACAACAGCGGACGGTTAAAATCTAACGGAAAAATGGATGGAGGGACTAAAATGAAACGAAATCAAAACCTTAGGGACTAAATTGTTGAGTTTGAAAACTCAGGGACTAAATTGAAACCTAACTCAAACCTCATGGACTAAAAGTGTATTTTTCCCTTTTACTTTTGTTGAGGACGCTGTTCGCACGTAACTTCGGGGATGGAGACACGTGGAATAAATAATATATTTGTATTGATGTAATATGCGTGTGGGTGTACAATCTCTAACTTTAATCCTCTGATTCTCTCTCTTGTGTGTGAATGTGTTTCACTCGAGGGCTGGAACGCTTGATCCCGAGTTTGAAGCTTCAATGGATTCTTGGAGCTTGAAGTCTTCTAGTCTTGAAGGAGTCTTCAGTCTTCAAGAAGTGTTGATGTCCTGAAGAGTCTTTGATCTTCAAGGAGTGTCGAAGTCTTGAAGAGTGTTTGGTCTTCAAGAAATGTTGATGTCCTGAAGAGTTTTTTGATCTTCAAGAAGTGTTGATGTCCTGAAGAGTATTTGATCTTCAAGGAGTGTTGAAGTCTTGAAGGGTGTTTGGTCTTCAAGGAGTGCTGAAGTCTTGAAGAGTGTTTGGTCTTCAAGAGGTGTTCAACACTTGGACTTGTGGATTGCAGAGAGTCTTCGGTCTTCAGACTTGGTGGAGTCTCTCTGAATTCTCTGGTTCTGCTTGAGAGCTTTGAAAACTCTGAACTCTTGTCTTTGTGAGAGTGTAGAATTTCTGAACCCTTGAAATGGTGGTGAACCCCTCTATTTATAGAGTTCTCGCAGGATGGGCCCTGGTAACTTTTGGGCCTAACAACTTGGGCTTGGGTTTTATTGGTCTTGGGCTGAACCATTTAGTCTTGGGTTTGGTTTATATTTGACCCAAAACCATATGACCCAGACATTTAAAAGACCCAAATTTGATCCAAATAATTATTATTTTTTTAATTAATTGGTCAAATTAATTAATTTGATCAAAATAATTTAATTTTAATTAATTGATCAAATGGACATTTGGCCCTAAAAATTTATAATTGGCCAACTTTGTCTTCAAATTAAATTTGGGACACATGTCGATTTATAATTGGTCCCAAATTTAATTAATTATAATTTTGTCATTAATTTTAAATAATGACGTGGCAATTTGTCATTGGCCAAAATTTCTCCTTCAACAGACGCATTTGAATTCTTAGCCAAATTTCAAAAACAAGTTTTTGAAAATTACTTTCATTAGTTTTCAAAAATTTGTTTGGTTTTTGAAAACATGGGAAGAAAGTAGATAAATATACAAACAAAACTTTGGAAGTAGTGTTTATAAGCTTAATTTTTAAAAACAAGGGAAAAATACACTTTTGGTCCCTGAGGTTTGGGTTAAGTGACACTTTTGTCCATGAGTTTTCAAACTCAACAAAAATACCTCCGAGGTTTGAGATAAGGAGCACTTTGGTCCCTATCGTCAATTTTTCTGTTAACTTTTAACGGTTGCTGACGTGACACTATTATTTTAATATAAAAAATTATTTATTTTTTTAAATAAAAAATATTTAAAAAATATAAAATATTAATATTTTATTTTTTTTATTCTTTCTCTCATTCTCTCTCATCATCTCCTTCTTCTTTTCCATCTTCTCCACCTTCTCCTTCCTCCTCCTTCTTCTTCCTATGTCCTGCGACCGGCCACCGCTCGCCGCTCGCCGCCGGTGACTCTTTTTTTTTTTAAATAGTTTTTATTTAAAAAAATAAAATAAATAATTTTTTTATTAAAATAATAGTGCCACGTCAGCAACCGTTAAAAGTTAACAGAAAAATTGACGACAGGCACCAAAGTGCTCCTTATCTCAAACCTCGAGAGTATTTTTGTTGAGTTTGAAAACTCAGGGACCAAAGTGTCACTTAACCCAAACCTCAGGGACCAAAAGTGTATTTTTTCCCTAAAAAAAAAAAAAAAAAAAACAACAACAAATAGTTATCAAACAAAGGCCTAATAGAGTTGTTTTCATATAAATGAACTCACCATATAGTAATTTTACAAAATTTGTTTGATTTACTGAATTTGAAAAACGAGAAATTGAATATGGATTAGATACTAAATAAACTCCAAACTTTTAAATTGTGTTTAATAAACATCATTTACTTTAAAAAGTTCTTAATAGACCTCTAAACTTTTAAAGTTACGTCTATCTAATCTTTGTGTGTTAAAGAATGTTTTGTCTAATCCCCAACCTTTAGTTTTGGGTCGAACATGATCGTGTAATTAACTTTTAGTTCAAAACTTGCACCACCTCATACATAAACTTGTCTGGAACCAACTCAAAAAGCTATTTTTAAAGAATATAGTCAATGTATTACATTAGCATTGAATTGATACGATGAATGTAGTTTAACCTATTAAATACAATATTGAAATTAGGATTTATTTGAAATTAATATTTAAGGTCATATATTTATCCAACACAACAAACTTGTAATTTAATTAGAAAAATATCTACAATGACATTATGCCACGTGGGTTCAATATATATATATTTTGGAATAAGGGGTAATTATTATTGGTGTAATGATTCCTTTATGATTTGCAGCTGAATAATTAATAAGTGATTGCTGAGAAAGTGGGAGAGTTATGCTTTGGTTTGGTTGCTGTCATTTCCAATTTAATTTGATTGAAGTTTGTAATTAATGGCTTCGCCTCCAACATATTTATTATTGGTCCCTTCCCAAACTAACACATTAAACTCTCCAACCCAACTTCTATTTCACTTTCATTTCAATCCAACACAATTTTCTCCCTACACAAACAAACAAAATTATGCGACGGAATTAGGGATAACACTCTCTCATCTTTAGAGGATCTCACATTGAAAAGATTAGTGGAAACCTCACAATTCTTAAGATACAAAGGTCACCTCACTCATTGTCAATTGGTTTTGAGATGAAAGTCCATGTTATATAATATGGTATCAGAGCCCATGAAACCCTAATCTGGTAGGCAAGGATGTATGTCAATTACCGTTGAACTATGCTCACTTTGACGGTTATGTGTATTTATTTTAAATGTAAATGATTAAATATAAATAAATATTCTCAAAATTATATATATATAAAAGGGGTTTTGTCATCATCCTTATACAAAACTTCGAAAGAGAGATGGGTTTGAAAATTGAAAAAAAAAAAAAAAAAACTTTCAATTAATAGATGAAATTTAGTATTTGATAAATGGGATATGATCCTTATCCTATGATTTTTTTTTTCTCGATCTTTTTAATAACTTGATTCAATATGAATTAAGTTATGACAAGAATTTTTGGAATTATTCCACGAAAGTTTGAAAAGTTATTTTAAAATAATTTAATGATTTTGTTTTAAAACGTATTTTTAAGAAAAAATTATGATCAAATCATTTGCAAAAGCTAATATATATTATTGTGAAATAATGAGTAGGCTTCAACTTGTCATTTGGGTGAAGGGAAGAATTTGCACATTTTATGTGAGCAATTAATGCAATTCTTTTTAATGGTTTTTTTATTTTTTTATTTTTTTATTTTTAAAGAGGAATTCTTTTTAATGGTTGTAATAGTACTTTTTTTTTTTTTTTTTTTTTGAAATATGGTTGTAATAGTACATAGTTGTTTAATTAATGGTGAGAGAATTATTGTTTTTCTTTTTCTTTTTCTTTTGAACACTTAAATGGAAAAGAGTGAAAAGGGGAATAAAATTATTGTTGAATATCATAAATATAAATGGAAAAAAAAAATCCAATTAATGGCAACTTAAATTTATTTTGAGATTATGTGAGTTTGTAGTGTAGCATTAACACTAATTATTTTTATTTATGTTTTGCCTTCTAAATATGGACTTACCTAAACCCCTGGTTTAAGGGTCCTTAGCTCCACTTTTCAAGTACAATCTCATTATTTAATTTAATATGATTTTCCACTCACTATTTTGTTTTTTTTATGCCCAATGTTTTAACTCTCATTAAAAATATATAGTTCAGGTGAGATTTATTTATTATAATTTTTTTTTAAAAAAAAAAATCTCATTTATTTTATTAATTCTTTGACTTTGAAAAATTCTTTTTAGCCGTTATATATATAATAAATATTTTTATTGCATTTAACATAAAATTTCACTCTCTTTTTTGTTAATTTATTTATTTATAAAATCACTCATTTTTATTTGTCATTAACTTATTATTATTTTTTTTTTTTTTTGGAAAAGAAAACTTCATTACTTAGAGACGAACACAACTTACAATACTCTTATCGTGGGATTGGTTACCCATTGATAATAGCCATAGCGGAAAATTTTCTACCCACAACATATTTTGCTGGTGCATTAACGCATCCTTCGCTAGAGCATCTGCTTTCCTATTTTTATCCCTTGGGATATAAGAGAAACACACTGAAAGGAACCCTTTGCATAGATCATGAAGTTCTGATATCCAGTGTCGAACTTCCAGCCACTCTCCAATCTCTCCATTGATCATCCGAATTGCATTTAAAGAGTCCGAGTACACATGAACTCTTTGTATTTCCATGCGTGCAGTCAATCTTAGTCCATGCATTATAGCCTGAACTTCCGCTGCGAACGGAGACAAAGCTGAACTCTCATATATCTCCATTGCCCCACAAATATTGCCGACTTCATTAACCAATAAGACACCTAGGCCAGCTCCATCTAAGGTCGGGAGGACGGCCGCGTCTGCAAAGAGAGTAACAGCCCCGTCAGCTTCCAGTGCACATGTATTCAAATGGGTATGGTCCGACACGACCTCCTGTTTCCCCCTTGAAATTTCTGCCCAATAGTTAACAACCCACTCACACTGATGTGTCCATTCAACAATCGGACTGCCCAAAAGCCGTGTGTTTCTATTGTTCCATACGGACCAAAACGCAATACAAGCCTTTTCGAAGTCTGCTTCCTTCAGCTGCCTTGCAAGGTGAATTAAGCGATCGGCAAAATTATTCTCCACGGGGATATGATCATCTACTCGTGGAAAAACGTGGTCACAAATCATCTTTGCTCTCTTGCATCCACAAAGCGCATGATCAACTGTTTCGTTCTTCTTATTGCACATGCCGCATTTTGGAGATACATCCATTCTTCTTCTCCAAAGGCTATAAGCTGTTGGTAAGCATTCATGGAATGCTTTCCAGATGAAAACTTTAATCTTGGTAGGAAGTTTTGAGTTCCATAGAGCACCCCACCAATGTTTGGTGTAATTGGAAGATGTTGACACGGTATCAACTGTTGCCATAATTGCCTGTTTATAACCACTTTTGACCGTATAATTTCCATTCTTGGAGTAATGCCAAACCCATCTATCTTCCTCATTAACAACACTGATAGGGATAGCCGCAATTACATTAGCATCTTCCTTGGTTACGACATTTTCTATTTTCGCAACATTCCATCCTTTGGATGGAGTTATAAAATCCGCGACCCAAGGATCGTCATTGATATTGGACATGTCAATTCGTAGAGGTTTAAAACTAGTCTCCTTAGGAATCCACGGGTCTTGGAAGAACTTGATAGATGCTCCATTGCCAACCTGTTTACGCATCCCGTGGGAAAGTAGGCCACGAGCCCATACAAATCCTCTCCAGAAAACCGAGCAGTTGGATTTAACAGGGGCAGATAAAACAGACATATTATGGGCATATCTTCCATGGATGACTTTGGATACTAGGAGGCCCGGATTTGTAAAAATTCGCCAAACCTGTTTTGCTAACAGTGCCTTATTGAAGACTTTCAAGTCCCGGAAATTTAACCCGCCCAACTCTTTTGGTTTACACATAAAATCCCAGCGCTTCCAATGAATTTTCTTTTTCTCCTCCGTAGAGCCCCACCAGAATTTAGCCATCATTTTATGCAGGTCATCGCAAAGAGTAACCGGGAGTCTGAAACAACTCATTATGAAAGTAGGAATAGCTTGTGCCACACTTTTTATGAGCACCTCTTTTCCACCCATGGAGAAAAATTTACCTTTCCAACCCTGTAAGGTTTGCCAAACCCGTTGTTTGACCCCCTTGAAATCATCTTTCCTATTTCTAGAAAAAGACGACGGCACGCCTAAGTATCTGCCCAGATTATCAACAATCGGCATGCCCATGATTTGTTTCAGAGATACACGAAGTTCCGCTGGCACGTTCGGTGAGAAGAACATTGCAGACTTTTCCACATTAATGACTTGTCCTGAGGCTATTTCATACTTTTTAAGAAGAGAATGAAGCGCTGTCACCTGACCCACAGATGCTTGACAAAAAATAAGACTATCATCCGCAAAGAACAAGTGAGATACTTCCGGACAGAATTTACCGGCTTTAATACCAGTTATTTCTTTGCAAGCAGTTGCCTCACTCAATAAAGTTGATAACGCCTCAGAGCACAACAGAAATAAAAAAGGGGATAGAGGGTCGCCTTGGCGTAGGCCCCGCTGCGGCATAATATTACCGGATGGAATGCCATTGAGTAATAAAGAGAAATTAGCAGTTTTAACACAATTCATAACAATGGCCACCCAGTCAGAATGAAACCCCATTTTCAACATCAAGCGTTCTAAAAAGTTCCATTCAACCCTATCGTACGCTTTACTCATATCTAATTTCATAGCGATCCAACCTTTACGGCCTTTGCGTCTAGATTTGATAGTATGTAGACATTCATGACCAATAATAATATTATCAAAAATGGATCTCCCTGGAACAAATGCTGATTGGTTTTCTGAAATAACATCCTGAATGACCCACTTCATACGATTCACTAAGACCTTAGCAACAATCTTATATGAGACATTGCACAAACTTATTGGTCGGAAATCCGACACCAATCTTGGTTGCTTTACTTTTGGTATGAGAGTTATAAAAGTCTCATTCCAAGCACCTATAGACCGCTTTTGATTTAATATATCAAGGCAATTAAGGATAGTCGTTTCACCAACCTCATTCCAATACTTTTGGTAGAAAAAAGCTGGGAAACCATCTGGTCCGGGCGCCTTTGATGGATGCATCTGTTTCACAGCCCGAATTATCTCGTCTTTCGTGAACGGTTCCAATAGTTTGTCGTTCATCGTATCTGTCACCTTCCTTCGTATGTCCTGTAACACAATATCAAAGCATTCTATAGGCGGGTTATTAGAAGAAAAAAGAGAATTGAAATACGAAGAAAACGCCGTTTCTACTTGAGCGTGCTTTGTAACCCACTCGCCATTATTGGACGTGATTCCCTTAATTATGTTTCTACGATTTTTCATCGACGCACTTTTGTGGAACCAACGCGTATTTCTATCACCCCATTTTAGCCAGTTTTCACGGGATCGCTGTTTCCAATATATTTCTTCCTGCTCCAAAGCCTTATCCAACAAGTCCTCTACCTTGTTGATTGCATGAAAATCCCACGGTCGAGGCCTACTATATAGGTCTTGAAGCATTGCATTTGCTTTATGAATGTCTTTACGAATTTTAGCCAAAGTTCCCTTTCCCCAATGAGTCAATCCCGAAGCCACCCGTTGTAAACAGAACTCCAAACGAGGCACTTTATTCACCATAGTTTCCCATTGACCTGTACTGGAAATAAGATTTCGACACTCTGGGTTGTGGGACCATACCTCTTCAAACCGAAACCGGTTATGGCGAGGGGGGGCTTGCAACCCTTCGTCTAGCTCCTTGATTACGTCCAGCATGATGGGGCGATGGTCAGAATTTGCCCAATTTAAATGGGTGACAGAGAAATTAGGAAAAAGCTGGTAAAAACCTTCGTTTGCTATAAAACGATCTAATCTCTCGTTAATTTGGTCTGAATCTCTTTGTCTGTTTGACCAAGTAAAAGTGTCACCCAGATAATCAGAATCTTGTAGACCACAATCATCCAACACCGATCTAAATTTTTCAAGTTGAGATTCTCGAATAGGCACACCTCCTTCTTTGTCCTCATATAAAAGCGTGGCATTGAAATCACCACCTATGATCCAGGCCGAATCATCATGATTATACAAACGTCGAAGTAGCTCCCATGTGTGCTCTCTTTGGCTAGCTTGTGGATGGCCATAAAATCCAGTGAAACGCCACCTTTTAGATTCCCATTGTATTAAAGCGTCAATATGATGAGATGTAAATGATCGAATGGTGACCGCAATATCATCTTTCCACAATAAGCACAAACCCCCGCTACGACCCATACAATCCACTGTGAAACATCCAGAATAATTGAAAGACAATTTTATTTTATTCAAATTTCGTGCATTCGCATTACACTTTGTTTCAGACAAAAACAGAAGTTGAGGATTATAATGACGTAATCCGTCACTGACAGCTCTGAATGTCCGCGGATTCCCCAGACCACGGACATTCCAACATAGTGTTTTCATGGCTCTCGGCGGGGCTGCTCAACAGCCTCCACCGCTGGTTCTTCATGATCAGACGATTCCCCATCCTCGGTTCGAGCACGCTTCTTAGTACCTTTAAGCAGACCTTCCGCCAATCTCTTTTTGTAAACTTCTTCGCCAGACGAAGCCCCAAATTCCATATTGTTATGCCGTGCCATACGTTTCCAAGTCTTGGAATTAGGAAGACCCAGCACAACTTGTCTCTGATTAGGAATAAGATCAGCAAACGATTGGGCTTGTTGTGGGTGAATCGGCCCATTTTGGGAAATAGGCTCATTCTTCATCTCATTTTGTTTTTGGCCTAATTTGAATGGGCCCATTTGGCCCACCACATCACCATTTTTAAATTCACACTTCAGCCCGTTAGAATGGGGGAGGTGTAAATCTTCTGGAAACTTTCCATTTAGCTGACGCATTAATGGGTTTGATCCGTTACTGATTTCCTGATTTTTTGCCCCTAATTTCTCCACAATTGGATCCACACGGATCTGTGAGTTAGGAATCACGAAAAAATCGTTATACTCAAGCTTCTTTTTTACCTTATTTACCTCAGCCGCATTAACGTCCGCCTTGAATGCATTGAAGTCAGGATTAAAGCCGCCATTAGGTGTTGGCGGAGGCGCGTTATTTTTTACTGCTGGTGGCGCGTTCGGCAACTCTACCGGCACCGGCGATATGTCCATGGACTTCGTGCCCGAGTCCGTCATCTGAGATCCTATGCCGGTTCCTGAAGACCCCCCGTTTTGGTTCAGCAAGCAAGGGGAACTTGTGTTACCTGCTATCGGTGTGGCTTGGAGAGCAGTCGCATGATCGACAACCATTCTACTATTGCTGAGGGGACTGTTGCTTGGAGATCGATAAATGGTAGTTGTGCGTCCCGTGTATTGAAGCCACATGCCATATTGCTTACTTTGAGATGGTGAACCTGCAGCAAGATAGTAAGCACTGCAATCTTTCACACCATGGCCAATTATTCCACAGTATCCGCATAGGTCAGGAAGTTTTTCGTAACGGATTGGAGTCCAGCAACTCCCTAATGGTTCCTCAAGATTTACTTTGATACATCGCCGAATAGGTTTCGTGATATCGAGCGTAACACGAACACGCAAACTCTCCTTCCAACCAAGATTGCGCCCACCATTGTCATATTCTTCGAAGTGTCCTATCGCATTTCCCAGTCGAGCCGCCATGGAGGCATTAAATAGTTCCATAGGGAGTTCGTAAAAATGAACCCAAAAGGCCACGAACTTGAACTCCATTGCCGTTGGTTTGACCATACGGATAGGTTTGGAGAGAACAAGTAAGAACTTGTCAAAGAGCCAGGGTCCCTGTCGGAGGATACGAGCCTGTTCCTCCTCTGATCTCAGAGAGAAAAGGAAGAGATTTGGCCCTAGTTTCTCCACTGTAAGGCCCGTCGGGATATTCCACGCATTTTTGAAATTTTTCCTCATTACGTCTCCGGCGATGAAACGAGGCGAGAGGAGTTTACCAATGAGGCTGAAACCCAATGATCTGCTGGTGACTTCCGCTGCTTGCCGGTCGACATCAACCTCAGTCCCTTCTTCGTCAGCTGTGAGGTTGAAGTTCTCCCAGTGGCTAAGGATATCGTCAAGAGCCATGGAAGTAGAGGGTAGTGTTCTGGCCTTTAAAAATCCTGCAAAAAAGAATAAAAACTTTTGGTTGCACCGATTGCGATGAGCAGCCACCATACTTTCTACGATTTAAAGACTCGAAAGCGAAACAGTCCACGATCGTAAGTACACAATCTCAGCGTGATTAATCCAAATTCCGGAAACAAAGCCGCTGCGAGATTCTTGGGAAATTGATCTTGGAGTGAAATGGGGATTGATGGAGGAAGATACGCAACCAGCCAGGCTGTGACGGTGAAATTCCGACGGTTATGAACCGTCGTGGAAGCGCCGGAATGAATCCGGCGAAATTATCTCTTCGAGAGAGAATGTTTTACTTTCAGCCCTCTCCCCTCACTTCAAAATTCATTAACTTATTATTTTAGGTCATCAAAGTTTTATACTTTCACGAACCTACAATTATTGTGGATTGTTACTATTTAATATTTAATAAACTCCAATTCTTTGATAACATAATCATTGTTTCAATTTTTTTCATTTTCTTCATTAATATATTTGGTTTTAAAGAAGTTTTTCTTTATTACCTCTTTTGTTTTCACGATCACTCAACTCCATTCACTTTCTATTAGTTGTTTTTTTTTTTCTTTCTTTCTTTTGTGTTAGAACTCAATATATATTTTTTAAAAAAATTAATTTCTCTTTTGCTTTTAAAGAAGTTTAGAACAAAAGTAAAAAGCCTATCTCTTAAAGCCTACTTTAGCAAAAACAAAATTTTCCTTTTATACTTTAGGAGCAATAAATAATTTACAAAAGCAATGAGCCAAATCTCATTCTCTAACATAGGAGGACGAGAATTTAATAGCTCATCCTCAATCTATTTAAAGAAGTACCCATACGAGAGGATTCTCCTAGTATATAAAATCACCCTTCTTAATTCTTGCTACACTTTCTTTTCTAATGGTTTACTCTTAAAATTTAGTTAGCACTCTCGTATCACTTATTGTTAGTTGTCAAATGATGCAAAATTACTGTCTAATTTTAATAAGCATGTCATGCGAATATTTAAGTAATAATATTAATGATAAGAATTTATGTGAGAATAAAAACAAATTTAATAGATAATGGTCAAAAGTTTAAGAATAACGTTTATAACTAATACCAGCCTAACTAAACTGATTTAAATATACACTTTTGATCAAAAGATCAAATATTCGAATCTCTACCGTGGAATGTTAAACCAAAAAAGGAAAGAAAATTTTTGTAAATGATTCGAAATTATTTATTTATTTTTTGAAATAAGCAAAATGAAATAAAATAATAAAGAAAGAAAAAGAAGAAAAAGTGATGTGCAGAAGGCAGGTCAGGGACTGAGCATCACATGACAATATATTGTATTGTTGTTGGCTTTTGTTTTAGTGGAAAACCGTAAACGACGCCGCTTTAACCTTACTGTCTGCGGGACCCACTTTTCTCTCTCTCTTCATTTATTACTCTCTCCGTATTTCGAGATACAGCCCGTACACATCTTATTATTTTATTCTAAATATTTAAACACTTTTTAATCAATAATTTTTTTATTTTTTTTATTTTTTTAATTTTCTTTACATGCTTACTTATATTTCTAATATGCTTCTTTTTTCATAATTAATCACTCCATTGAGTTACTAAAATCAAAACATTGCTAACTTTCTTTCTATAGTTGGCTACATATGACTTTTTTTTAATCAAAATTATATATTTTTTAAATCATTATTTTTTTTATCATATGGAAATTGAACCAAGACATTTGAATGATAATTAGTGTCTTATCTTTTGAGTTATGCATTCAGATTGACATATGCATATTATTTATCAATAATCTATCGTTACTTGTAATTTCAATTTTCATCTTAGTTATATGACACCTTTTAACTTTTATATGTTTTCTGAAATTTAAAATTAAAATTCTAGTTACTCTATATCTAAGCGATTTTTATGTTACATTCTAGAATATATATAATTACTATCGCAGTGGATTAATTACGTGAATTATGTCTTTAAACTTAAATTAAGCTTTCAAACGTGTCTCGTAAACTATTTTTTTTTTTTTTTTTGTGAAATGTCGATGCTTAAAATTAAAAAGGAGATTTGATTATCGAGGTAAAATTAATCAAATTTTTATTAATTTTTTGAAAAGGGTAATTGCCACCTTTGCTTCTGTGTAAGCCTCATTTTGCATCGTTTGGGGCATAGTTCAACTTCTCTAGTGGTCAGATAGTGATGCATCTTATTTTCTATGCAGTTCTCTTTCATGTCGAGATTTTAACTTATCAATTAAGTGGTCAAACATTAATGTTTTACTTCTATGTGTAGTTAATGTCATTTGTGTATAGCTTAAGTGGTTGGACAACACTGATATCTTACTTCTAGTATATGTAGCTTTATCTTTGTTGGCCTCAACATAGCTCAAGTAGCCGTTGGACATTAATGTCTTATTTCTATAAAATCTCATCTTTGTTCACCAAGCATAAAGTCAAGTGGGTCAACATTAATATCTATACTGATCTAAGCATATGTAACTCAATCTTATTCAACTTAATTACTTTCTTTCCCTCATTCATACCATCAAAAAGTATTTTCAAGAGAAAACATAGAATACATTTTTCCTATAATAAGTTTAATTAGAAAACACGAAATAAATCAATGTTTGATAAACATTTATGATGAGTGGAACAACAAATATTTATGATTAGTGAAACAACTTAATAAAGTGTAAGTGTAACAATTTAATAATTGATAGTAAGGGCCCAAGTAATGGATCTAGGACACTGTGCTTATTTGACTTAGAAACATTTTATTAATATTATGCATTTTTGTGGCTCAAAGTATTCATCCAGGGGAGTATGCCCCAAAAACTTTTTGACTTATAATTAATTATAAACCTTACTTTATTACTTCCATTTACATTAATTAATTAAACTGAAAAGATGGCAACTTGTTTGTCCCCAACAGGCATCAACTCAACTAATTTTAAAAAATAAAAATAAAAATAAAAAAGCTTCATTGAATTGTCTAAACCAAAACGACTTGTCGAATTTCCCATCCAAAGTACTTGCCTTTTCCTTGTTTTTTGGGGTGGGTTATAGTTATTTAGCTTTTAAAAACTCTTTTTTTTGTTTTTGTTTTGGGTTTGGTATTTTGTTTTTGTACTTTCCCAATAAAAAAAAAAAAAAAAAAGTCATTTCTATCTTTTCTCTTACCCTCAAAGCTAGGGATTTGTTCTAAACTCTCTCATTTTTCATACATCAATCAATTATTATTATTATTATTTTTTTTTGAAGTTTAGTGATGATGAGACCTAGAGATCAATTTCAACACTTGTCCCTATGTAATCATTAGTAAAAAAAATCTAAGTTTTATGTTAAAATGGTTTAAACTTTAAACCATGTGATAGTTTGGTTAAATGAGATGTTTTCTGTCTAATAAGTCTTCATTGTATTCACAAGTTTTAAAAGTTAGCGAATTTTATTTGAATTTTATGTCTAATATATTCCTTTAAATTACTTTGGGTCTAGAAGATTCGTGAATTAAAAAAGAACGTTAAATAAGTCGAGGACCTATACTACAAAAAAATTAAAATCAATGACCTATTGGACACAAAATTGAAAGTTTAAAGACTTATTAGACATCTTATAAAGTTCAGAGACCAAAAAAAGACAAACTTGAAAGTTTAGGGACATGTATTAGATACATTTTAAAGTTCAATGACCAAAATATACACAAACCCAAAAGATCAAAGACCTTTAAATTACAAGTTTAGTCCATCAACTTTAAAAACGCATCTAATAAGTTCCTAAACTTTTAATTTTATGTCTAATAAATCCTTGAATTTATTAAAAAATGTCAAATAGTTTCTTGAATTTTTAATTTTGTATCTAATAAGTCTATGACATATTTACCATTATCATTAATTATTAATTAACGAATCTAGTAGATATAAAATTAAATTTTATGTCAATAGGATATTAAAATTTCAATTTTGTCTTTTCAAAAAAGAAGTTTCAATTTTGTGTCGAAAAAATTCATTATTTTTTAAAAAATATATATCAGATATGACTTTAACTTATGGACTCATTAGACACGGTAGAAATTTTTTTTAACGTTTAGAGTCCTATTAGACATAAAATTGAAAGTCCAAAAACCTATTAAACACTTTTGACGAAGTTCAAAGACCTATTTGATACAAGTTTGAATATTTAGGGATTAAAGTTGTAATTTAACCATTTTTAATTTATGAACTAACATGTGCACGTGAGTTTGGTGTGCTATTTTGAACAAACCAAAGTGAGATAAGCACATGACATTTGATAAAGACGTTTGTGAGAGAGCTTAGCTTTATGGTGTTACTCTTTATATCTAGGTGGAGAAATTAGGTTTCGTTTGATGACCATTTGGTTTTTGTTATTTATCTTTCTCTAATCTTTTCAAAAACCAAAATGGTTATCGAATGAGGTGATCATGTAGTTTTCAAAAACTTATTTTTGTTTTTAGAATTTGAATAGGAATTCAAATGTGTCATAAACAAAAATGAAAATCATTATAAGAAAATTGAAAGAAAACAAACATAATTTTCAAAAACGAAATTGTTATCGAACGAAGTCTTTGTAATCTTTATTGGACATAGTTGGTACTTGAAATGACCCACCTACCTATCTTAAAAACTTACTCACTTTTAGTTAGCTCTAAGTATACTAAGTACTAGGTTTACTATTGATGAAGGCTAGATAATAACATGATGATGACAAAGTCATTAATTATTACTCACCTTTAAATAAAAGAGTTAAAATTCACTATTGAAGTATAGTGACTCTTCCTTTATTTATTTTTTGAAATAGACTCTTCCTTTATTTTGGTTATACATTAACAATATATTTCCTAATACTTATTTCATCACATTTCTTTAGAAGTTTCACAAACAATCTTGATGTATGTATATATTTGTTAAATATATAACATAAATTTAACACTAAATACCAAAAGATTGTTATATAAAAAGACCAACTTGGCAAAAATAAAGTTTTAAAAGAATAAGAATTAAATCAAAATAAGATGATCTCAAACTATCTAAACTTTTTCCACTTTTGTATTAGTCAAAAAGTTTTTTTTTTTTTTTTTTTTTTTTTTTTTTTGAAATCATACCATTCAATTTCGTATTCTTAGTCGAGATGTACCATAAAATATTTTCCAAATCTAATTCAATCTTCATTAAAATATATACAATCTTTTATATGCAAACACGAAATAATATAACAAAACTATGGGTCCGTTTGGAATACATTTTAATTTAAATATTTTTCAATAATGCATTTTTTAAAAAACATTTTGTAGAAAATCTTTTTAGAATTTAAACACTCGTATATTTGGTTGCATTTCTTTACAAGTGTTTTTATACACAAGTTATTGTATGCTAATAAAAATTATTTTCAAAAAAGTTGGTTTCAAGTGTTTCTCTCAAAATGGTTTTGTTGAAGGAGAAATTTCGGCCAATCACAAGTTGCCACGTCATTAATATAAATTAATGATAAAATAAATTTGGGACCAGTTACACATTTACACGTGTGCCTAAATTAAATTAATAGACATTAAAATTCGGCAAATCAAAGAATGCCACTTGTCTATTAGTGATCCATCAGATAACATCAGCCAAGTTCAATCAGATTATGCCACGTGGCAATTGGACCCAAGCCCAAGCCCATATGAGGTCCATCAAACTCTATAAATAGAGAAGGCCACCATTCATTTTAAGGGGATTCAGATTCGGGGATTCAAATTCAGATTTGGAGACAGAGTCAGAGAACTCAGAGTCCAGAGCATTCTGCCAAGAGTCCAGAGTCGGCAGACCGATCATCCAAGAGGATCAACAAGCTAACAAGCCGATCCAACAGATCATCAAGCCAACAGGCCGATCCAAGAGATCAACAAGCCAACCGACCGATCAAGAAGATCAACAAGTCAGCAGGCCGATCATCCAAGAGATCAACAAGCCAACCGACCGATCAAGAAGATCAACAAGTCAGCAGGCCGATCATCCAAGAGGATCAACAAGCTAACAAGCCGATCCAACAGATCATCAAGCCAACAGGCTGATCCAAGAGATCAACAAGCCAACCGACCGATCAAGAAGATCAACAAGTCAAGTTAGCAGGCCGATCATCCAAGAGATCAACAAGCCAACCGACCGATCAAGAAGATCAACAAGTCAGCAGGCCGATCATCCAAGAGATCAACAAGCCAACCGACCGATCAAGAAGATCAATAAGTCAGCAGGCCGATCATCCAGGAAGATCAACAAGCCAACAAGCCGATCCAAGAGATCATCAACCTAACAGGCCGATCATCCAAGAAGATCAACAAGTCCAATAGGTCGATCCAGGAGATCATCAACCTAACAGACCAGTCATCCAAGAAGATCAACAAGCCAATAAGCCGATCCAAGAGATCATCAAGCCAACAGGCCGATCCAAGAGATCATCAACCTAGCAAGTTGATCATCTAAGAAGCCCAACAAACCGGCCCAAGAAGAGCAACAAGCTAGAGGCCAAAGTTTATATATTTAAGAGAGAGAATCAGAGGATTAAAGTTAGAGATTGTACACCCACACGCATACAACATTAATACAAATATATTATTTATTCCACGTGTCTCCATACCCGAAGTTACGTGTGAACAAATTGGCACGCCCAGTGGGACCATCTCTACCTCTCATCTCTCTCTCTTATCTCAAAACATAAAAGTAAATATGTCATTCAAGACTTCTTCAATGGTCGCTGTCATGAACAAGTCTTACATGGGTTCTACTGCCCATCGTTGCTTCAACGGACTGACGTTGCAAAAAGATAAAGCTTCTGTCGTTGCAGGCCAAGAAACAACCTTGCAGGGGGCATATACTAATGACAAGTTTTTTGTCAAGTATAACCCTTTGTTTGAACCTGATTCTGACGTAGTGACTGTTATGATGACTGAGACAAGAACTATGGAAGAAAGAATGGCTGAGATGCAAGAACACATCAACAACTTGATGAAGGCGATTGAAGAAAAAGATTCTCAAATTGAGCAACTAAAGAGCCAAATTGAGAACCAACATATCGCCGAATCAAGTCAAACCCAAGTCGTAAAAAATCACAAAAAAGGAAAGTCTATAGTGCAAGATGATCATCCACAATGTTCTGCTTCGGTCGCTTCACTATCCATCCAACAGCTCCAAGATATGATCACAAACTGTATCAGAGCTCAGTACGGTGGACCTACTCAAGATTCCCTCTTGTACTCCAAACCTTATACTAAGAGGATTGATAATTTGAGAACGCCAGTCGGGTATCAGCCATCGAAATTTCAACAATTTGATGGAAAGTGCAATCCTAAACAACATATTGCCCACTTCGTTGAGACATGCGAGAACGCTGGTACTCGAGGGGACCTGCTAGTCAAACAGTTCGTTCGAACACTTAAAGGAAATGCTTTTGACTGGTACACTGATCTAGAACCGGAGTCAGTAGACAGTTGGGAGGAACTCGAAAGAGAGTTTTTGAATCGCTTCTACAGCACTAGACGAACCGTTAGCATGTTCGAGCTCACAAACACTAAACAACGAAAAGGTGAACTCGTTGTTAACTATATAAATCGCTGGAGAGCTATGAGTCTAGATTGCAAAGATCGCCTCACTGAACTCTCTTCCGTTGAGATGTGCATTCAAGGCATGCACTGGGAACTCCTCTACATCCTTAAAGGTATAAAGCCTCGGACCTTTGAGGAACTAGCAACTCGTGCCCACGATATGGAGCTAAGTATTGCTAGTCGAGAAAACCAAGACATTCTCCTCCCTAACATGAGAAAAGAAGGAAGAAACGACGAAGAGACTATAGAAGAATCTATGGTCGTCAACATAACCCTTCCCAAGTTGTCTTCAAAAGAAAAGCGACAAACAAATGGAGCGCATCACTTAACTTTAAAGGAAAAACAGAAGAAAATATATCCTTTCCCTGATGCCGACATCCCTGATATGTTGGAACAACTATTGGAAGCGCAACTGATAGAGTTTCCTAAGTGTAAACGGCCAGAAGAGATGGAGAAAGTCGATGATCCCAAGTATTGCAAGTATCATCGAGTTATTGGTCATCCAGTGGAAAGATGTTTCGTCCTAAAGGACTTAATTTTAAAGCTGGCTAAGGAAGGCAAAATTGAGCTCGACCTTGATGAAGTAGCTCAATCAAATCTTGCTACAATCAAAGGAAAGAGCAAGCATCAAAGAAAGAAGGATCCTAAGAAACTTCAACCCAAGAGGAAGAGAAGTAAAAAGTTTTCTCAACCTCGACAACCGGTGACTGTGAAGGAGATCTTCTCCAAAACTTTCCACAAAAAGAAAAAAGAGAACTTTGTGACTTCCTACTGCATTGACGTAGAAGAAGTTGACAATCCTGAGAGGGGTGAACAAAGGACCTCCGTCTTCGATCGCATCAAGCCTCCAACTACTCGTCCTTCAGTATTCCAAAGAATGAGTATGGCCGCGACAAAAGAAGAAAATCAATGTTCGATGTCCACCTCCACTCGACCTTCAGCTTTCCAAAGGCTAAGTGTCTCCACATCAAAGAAAAGTCGATCTTCAACATTTGTCTTTGATCGCCTCAAAGTAACAAACGATCAACCTAAAAGAAAGATGAACAACTTGGAGTTGAAACTTTTCGATGAAGTAAACAGTGACAAGAAGCTTCATAGTAGAATCCCGTCACGTATGAAGAGGAAGTTTTCTGTTCTCATAAATACGGAAGGTTCCTTGAAGGTGAAGCCAAATCTCATTATCTTGACCAATCCTGCAAATGAAGGATCTGATCAAGACCATGACAAAGATAAGAGCTTTTAAATGTAAAAGCTCCTTATCGCAAGAGCCTAAACTGCATGATGCTCCTAGCCCACACGAGCTTAAAAGGTGAGTACAAAAAAATTTTTGAACTACGTTATGACTTGATCCTTTTTCTTCAAAGGGTACGTAGGCAGCTTAAAGAAAACTTTAAGTTCAGTCTCTGCAAACAAAAAAAAAAAAGAAAGTGCAACAAATATTGAAGCACGACGATATAAATTGAGGAAATTCATCACTAGTGGGGGCAACACAGCGAATGGAAGGTGCTTCCTCCAAGTTCGAAGGTTCCCACGCGCTTCGCTGCAGTTCCTTCCCCCCAAATTCGAAGGTTCTCACGCGCTTCGCTGCAGTTCCTTCCTCACAGTTCGAAGGTTCTCACGCGCTTCGCTGCAGTTCCTTCCCCCCAAGTTCGAAGGTTCTCACGTCGCTTCGCTGCAGTTCCTTCCTCCAAGTTCGAAGGTTCTCACGCGTTTCACTGCAGTTCCTTCCTCACAGTTCGAAGGTTCTCACGCGCTTCGCTGCAGTTCCTTCCCCCTAAGTTCGAAGGTTCTCACGTCGCTTCGCTGCAGTTCCTTCCTCCAAGTTTGAAGGTTCTCACATCGCTTCGCTTCGGTCACGCGCTTCGCTGCGTTCCTTCCTCCAAGTTCGAAGGTTCTCACGCGTTTCGCTCTGCAATTCCTTCCCCCAAGTTCGAAGGTTCTCACGCGCTTCGTGCAGTTCCTTCCTCCAATTCGAAGGTTCTCACGCGCTTCGGTGAAGTTCCTTCCTCCAAGTCTGAAGGTTCTCACGCACTTCGCTACAGTTCCTTCCCCCCAAGTTCGAAGGTTCTCACGCGCTTCGCTGCAGTTCCTTCCTCACAGTTCGAAGGTTCTCACGTGCTTCGCTGCAGTTCCTTCCCCCCAAGTTCGAAGGTTCTCACGTCGCTTCGCTGCAGTTCCTTCCTCCAAATTTGAAGGTTCTCACGCGCTTCGATGCAGTTCCTTCCTCCCGAAGTTCGAAGGCGCTTCTCTCCGTTGCTACTTCTCCAAGTTCGAAGGCGTTTCTCTCCACTGCTCCTTCTCCAAGTTCGAAGGCGCTTCTCTCCACTACTCCTTCTCCAAATTCGAAGGCGCTTCTCTCTACTGCTCCTTCTCCAAGTTCGAAGGCGCTTCTCTCCGTTGCTACCTTCCTCCAAGTTCGAAGGTTCTCTCACGCGCTGCTGCAGTTCCTTCCTCCAAGTTTGAAGGTTCCCTCACGCGCTGCTGCAGTTCCTTCCTCCAAGTTTGAAGGTTCCCTCACGCGCTTCGCTCGCTCCTTCTCCAAGTTCGAAGGCGCTTCTCTCCGTTGCTACTTCTCCAAGTTCGAAGGCGCTTCTCTCCACTGCTCCTTCTCCAAGTTCGAAGGCGCTTCTCTCCACTACTCCTTCTCCAAGTTCGAAGGTGCTTCTCTCCACCCCTCTTTTTGAAGGTTCGCCACTGAGGTGCTCCTTCTCCAAGTTCGCAGGTGCTTCTCTCCACCCCTCTTTTTGAAGGTTCGCCACTGAGGTGCTCCTTCTCCAAGTTCGAAGGTTCACCGTTGCTCATTTTCAAATGTTTGGCGGAGGTTGACGTCCTCGTTCCGCTTCATCTTCAAATGTTGGTAGTTGACGGCGTCTGCTGCGCTTCATCTTCAAATGTTGGCAGTTGACGGCGTCCGCTTCGCTTCATCTTCAAAAATTGATTGTTGATAACTTCACTTCATATTCAAAAGTTGATGGTTGAAGTCTTCGCTACATCTGCAAAGATGAACAACTTTAGTGTTGCCTTTATCTTGAAAGTGTCCAGACTGGAAGATGCATCTTAGCTGCAAGTTAAAAAAATGCTTGATATCAAACCACAAAAAAAAAAAGAAAGAAAGACAATAAAAGTGTTGTTAAAAAAATGGTGACCACCCCTGCAGGAAACTACAGTCATCAAAGTGACTGGTCTAGACAGGTGGTGAAGTCACTGCAATTGAATCTGATGACGACCGTTGAAGGCGAGTCGGGTCTGGTGACCACCCCTGCAGGTTACTCAAATCACCCAATAAAATGGGGACTGGGTCTAGCAGGAGTGCATGAGGCGAATCTGGTGACTACCCCTGCAGGTTACTCAGATCACCCAATAAAATGGGGACTGGGTCTAGCAGGAGTGCATCGCTGTAGGCGAATCTGGTGACTACCCCTGCAGGTTACTCAGATCACCCAATAAAATGGGGACTGGGTCTAGCAGGAGTGCATCGCTGTAGGCAAATCTGGTGACTACCCCTGCAGGTTACTCAGATCACCCAATAAAATGGGGACTGGGTCTAGCAGGAGTGCATGAAGGCGAATCTGGTGACTACCCCTGCAGGTTACTCAGATCACCCAATAAAATGGGGACTGGGTCTAGCAGGAGTGCATGAAGGCGAATCTGGTGACTACCCCTGCAGGTTACTCAGATCACCCAATGAAATAGGGGACTGGTCTAGCATGAGTGATATCACTGCAAGCGAATTTGGTGACGACTGTTGCACGAAGCTTACACATTCAAGGAAGAAAGAAACAAATTGCAAAAAAAAAAAAAAAAAAAAAAAAAAAAAAAAAAAAAAAAACGAAAATTTTTTAAAAAAAAATAAAAAAAAACGAAAATTAAAAAAAAAAAAAAAGAAAAGAAAAGAAAAGAAAGTTTCCTACTTGGATCCCTTCTTGAATGCTCTCTGCAATTGATGTGTGCTCTCCCCTGCTGAGGTTCAACCTTATTTATAGAATGGAAGGTTGGATTCAAATAGATAAATCTTATCTCCAACGATAATCTTTATCAATTTTGGGATGAGTTCAAATATATATCTTATCTCCAACGACAATCTTCATCAATTTTGGGATAAGTTCAAATATAAATCTTATCTCCAACGGAAATCTTCATCAATTTTGGGATGGGTTCAAATATAAATCTTATCTCCAACGGAAATCTTCATCAATTTTTGAACGGTTTGAATATAAATCTTATCTCCAACAAGAGTCTTTGGTTCAAATTTTAACCCAAAGATATGAGATTTGATTTAAATCAAATTGGGAAATAAATTTTATTCCAAATTCCCACCAAATTTTGGGATGCAGCCTTAAATTTACTTAAATTAAATTTTGGGCATAATCCAAATTTTATCTCAAATGAACCAAAGTCAAAACCTCAAATTCTATTCCAAATGCGAGTTAAAATTGGGTAGGATTTTACCTCAAATCAAAATTTGGGTATAAACCAAATTTTGCCCAAACTTGAAATCAAAGTTTGCTGCCAAATAAAAAAAATCAAAATTTTGACCAAAATTCATATTTTGATTAAATTGACGCACCAAATGGAGTCAAAGTCAAGAACAAATACCTCGCATTTTAATTCCAAAATATATTTTTCGAGATTCACTCACACATAACTTGTGCCTAAATCTCGAAAAGGGGGCATTTGTTGAAGGAGAAATTTCGGCCAATCACAAGTTGCCACGTCATTAATATAAATTAATGATAAAATAAATTTGGGACCAGTTACACATTTACACGTGTGCCTAAATTAAATTAATAGACATTAAAATTCGGCAAATCAAAGAATGCCACTTGTCTATTAGTGATCCATCAGATAACATCAGCCAAGTTCAATCAGATTATGCCACGTGGCAATTGGACCCAAGCCCAAGCCCATATGAGGTCCATCAAACTCTATAAATAGAGAAGGCCACCATTCATTTTAAGGGGATTCAGATTCGGGGATTCAAATTCAGATTTGGAGACAGAGTCAGAGAACTCAGAGTCCAGAGCATTCTGCCAAGAGTCCAGAGTCGGCAGGCCGATCATCCAAGAGGATCAACAAGCTAACAAGTCGATCCAACAGATCATCAAGCCAACAGGCCGATCCAAGAGATCAACAAGCCAACCGACCGATCAAGAAGATCAACAAGTCAGCAGGCCGATCATCCAAGAGATCAACAAGCCAACCGACCGATCAAGAAGATCAACAAGTCAGCAGGCCGATCATCCAAGAGGATCAACAAGCTAACAAGCCGATCCAACAGATCATCAAGCCAACAGGCTGATCCAAGAGATCAACAAGCCAACCGACCGATCAAGAAGATCAACAAGTCAAGTTAGCAGGCCGATCATCCAAGAGATCAACAAGCCAACCGACCGATCAAGAAGATCAACAAGTCAGCAGGCCGATCATCCAAGAGATCAACAAGCCAACCGACCGATCAAGAAGATCAATAAGTCAGCAGGCCGATCATCCAGGAAGATCAACAAGCCAACAAGCCGATCCAAGAGATCATCAACCTAACAGGCCGATCATCCAAGAAGATCAACAAGTCCAATAAGTCGATCCAGGAGATCATCAACCTAACAGACCAGTCATCCAAGAAGATCAACAAGCCAATAAGCCGATCCAAGAGATCATCAAGCCAACAGGCCGATCCAAGAGATCATCAACCTAGCAAGTTGATCATCTAAGAAGCCCAACAAACCGGCCCAAGAAGAGCAACAAGCTAGAGGCCAAAGTTTATATATTTAAGAGAGAGAATCAGAGGATTAAAGTTAGAGATTGTACACCCACACGCATACAACATTAATACAAATATATTATTTATTCCACGTGTCTCCATACCCGAAGTTACGTGTGAACAGGTTTATTTATCAATCTCATTTTCTAATAAATCATTTTTAGTGGTTGCCAAACACTAGAAATTTTTTCAAAATAATTTTTTTTTTCAAAATTAAACACTTGAAAAGTTAAACCAAACACACCCTATATCTATTATCTTGGTTGCACATTTTCCCTCCTTCCTAGTATTTGACATACATTTTTGTAAAAAAAAAAAAAAGTGTTTTCAAAACAAAGTGATTATTATATGGACTTCTAAAAGAAAAGTATGCTTAATGTTTCCTCTCAATTAAAGCACTTCATTAAAAAAAAAAAAAAAAAAAAAAAAAAAAAAAAAAAAAATCTCAAACCACTATTGATTCTAACTTTTTTTTTTTTTTTTTTAAAAAAAAAAATTACTTTTAATTGGTCAAAAACATATTTCATCACTCTTTTAAATTTTAACTATACACAATACCGAATTTCAAAAAGAACTTTTAATACTCATCCACATAAACACTTTAATTAAAAGGTGCATCTCAAACCCACCTTACAAACATGAAATAGAAATTCAAAATAAATATTAAATTTTAGCATCTACAATAAATTAGCAACTTGAAAAAAAAAAAAAAAAAAAAAAAAAAAAAAAAAAAAAAAAAACTAAAAGAATATTGTACCTTTTCAAAAGCTACCAATTTTGAAGAGATAAAAAGTTCATGCAAATAATCCCAAAGTACTAAGAGATGATAAATGATCCAAAACTTGGCCAATACAACAAAACGGCTAACTATTTGAACCATAATTACCCAACCCAGCGGTGACAGCGAAGGCTCACCCACCAATCATTGACCGACACTTGTCGACGAAAAATACCAAATCCATGCACTGCACAGTATTGAAGTCAACCACATATATCATTTTGGTCATCACCATTAATTTTTTTTTTTTTTTTAAAAAAAAGAAATTCTTATTTATATAATTATTGAGATGTCGAATTAACTGCAGGAATATTAAAAGGGTAAGCACAGGCAGACAAAAATCGCATAATCCGAGAATTAAAATTAGAAAAAAGAAAAGAAAAATAGGTTTAAATTAAAGTTTGAAGTGTTATTAAAAAATGAGTTTAAATAAGACGAGAGAGTATCAGACTGATTAAGATGTAATATAATAACAAAACTACAAATAAACTTTGCCAAATTATGTACGACAATAAGCATCGGCCTACCTTTCTTTAAATTCTCATTTTTCGATGCTATTAAGACAAAATCACATGATGTTCTTCGCTTCAAACTTGGCTCAATGAAATTGAAACGCTCTCCAACAAACCCTTTGTGGACTTACATATATTTAATTTTAACATGCATTCCGTTAAGGTATCGGTAACTTTTAAGGTGTGAGAGTATGTGTTTCTCGAGAAAGTATTTGAGAAAGTCGTCATAATGTGACTGTCTATTTTTTGCATTATTGAATATATGAGAAAGAAACTGCAAAAGTCCTTTGAAGTTTGAATTTGTGTTCAATAATTAGGAACATGTATATTTTCAAATTTACATTCAAAGATTGATTATAAGATTGTTTCAACTTACATTATGACGGTTTCATTGAACAATTTCTCTTGTTTCATCCTCTCTTGTGATAATGCTAAATTAACAAAAAACAAAATCATTTGAGGAGTTTTGTTCAAAGTTGACAATATCATACTATTGTGGAGATATGTTGGTAGTTCATGTGTTCCTAACAAACTACCGCTAAGTTACTTTGGTCTCCACAATTTAAAATTTTTTCGAGTAGATTCCTATTTGCAGTGGCGGATCCAGAATTTTTGTTTAGGGGGGGCTTGAGCTTCACTTACAATTTCGTAAAAGTAATTTACAAGTATACAATCTAAAAAATTCATAAATGAAACCGAACTACTAATTTCATCCATCGAAATTGTTCTCTACAAGTTTTTACATTATAGGATTAATTTTTTAAAAATAGTCGAATAAAATTTAAAAATATTTTTATCCATTTGATATAAAAAACGAAATTTAATGTTTTTTTTTTTTGTGTCTAATAGTGAAAACTTTCAATTTTATAATCAATAAATTTATAAATTTCAAAAAAAAATTGAATAGATTTTTTAAAATTTAAGAACTTATTAAACACAAATTTTAAAATTTAAACGAGTATACAGCGTTAACTAAATCTGAAGTTGATTTTTATTAGAAAATATAATCTATAATTTAAATTTAGAAAATATAATTTTTTTACCAATTATAAAAGTCAAATTTTTAATAATATTTTTATTAAATGAATAAAATAATCACGTTTTGTTTTACTCTTTTCTTGAATATATATATATGGTAATAGTAAAAAGAAATTAAAACATTAAAAACTGAGCATATATAGAATATATAAAGAAAAAACTGCGTCACGTACAAAAGAATAAAAACATTTAAAAAAAAAAAGAAAAAACTGAGCGGGTAGAAATAAATAAAAAAAATCTGATCGTGCATAACCTGAGATTTGATCCATGGACGTCAAAGACAGGTTGAGGGGGCTAAGCGCATGTATACCAACCGAGCGACTCCACAGATTAGCATTTTTATTGAATTTTATAGTACTAATATAAATATCAGATTCAGTTCAGAGGGGGCTCGAGCCCCCCTGGGCCTGAGGTGGATCCGCCACTGCCTATTTGATAAACTAGTTGAAATTGAATAACTAAAATCACGTTTGATAACTATTTGGTTTTTTAAAATTAAGCTTGTTTTCATTCAATTTTCCTATCGTGGTTTTCATCTTTGTTAAGGACAAATTTGAATTCCTAGCCAAAATTCCAAAAATAAAAACAAGTTTTTGAATACTTTTTTTAGTTTTCAAAACTTGTCTTGGTTTTTGAAAATATGGAAAGAAGATATATAACAAATCCAAGAAACTTAATGGTTAAAGTAGTGTTTTTAAGCATAATTTTCAGAAACAAAAAACTAAATGATTATCAAACGAGACCTGTATGATAATATGATATATCAAAAATATAACTTTATATGAACTGACGTTTTTCTAATATTAATTTTTGGGAAAAATACACTTTTAGTCCCTGAGGTTTGGATTAAGTTACACTTTGATCTTGAGTTTTAAAACTTAACAAAATTACGCTTGAGATTTGAGATAAGAAGCAATTTGGTCCCTTCATCCATTTTTCTGTTAAATGTTAATAGAATTCTGATGTGGCATTATTTTTTTTATTAAAAATTGTTTGTTTTTATTTTAAAATAAAAATAATAAAATATTATTAGTTTTGTATTATTCTATTATTATTTTAATTACTTTTTCTCTCTTCTACCCTAATCTTCTTCTTCACCATCCACCTACTCACCCAGCCACCATCAGTAACTGCCGGCGACATCACCTGCCACCGCTGCCGTCCGTCGACGACTACCGTCGCCGGCGGAGATTTTTTCTTTTTAAATTTTTTCTTCCACTTCCTTTCTTTCTTCTCCTTTTCTTGTTTTCTTTTCTTTTTTTTTCTCCATTCCCTTGTTTGAACTCCATCATCACAACGACGGAACCAAAACTCGAACGGGCAGAAACTTCTTGCCGGCGACGGGGAGAGAGAGACGATTGAGAGAGAGGAAAACAGATCTGGATTCCACGCGACCGACCAAAGGGGTTTGTTGTTCGAGGAAGAAGAAGACTCAGGCGGTTGTTCGAGGAAGAAGAAAACCCAGGCGGCGGCTCGCGACTGCTCAGATTTATTCGGTGGAAGCTTGATGGCGGCTCGCGACTGTTCGAGGAAGAAAAAGGCGCCCTCGCGATTGTTCGAGGAAGAAGAAAACCCATGTCGTTCAGATCTGTTCGGTAAAACTCAGGCGGCTGGCAGATTCGCGTGGTCTCGCGTTCAGATCTGAAACAGCACTGACGGATTTGTGGGTCTCACGTTCGGAGAGGGAAGGGAAGAGAGTGTTCGTGGGTTGGGTCGAAATCGTGGGAAAGAGAGACGATCGTAGAACCGGAGAAGACGATCGTCTTTTCTAAGTCTTTGTGGGTCTCGAAACTTCCGAAATGGAGAACTAGAGAAGACGATCGAAGATTGAGAATCTGTCGGAGAAGAAGATCGAAGATGGCAAACGGCGACTCTGACGAACGACGACTTCGACGTAGTGGTCGCTGGTGGTCTAAAGAAGAAGAAGTTGTGGTGGTCGATCTGGAGAAAAGGAGAAGAAGGAGAAGAGATGTAAAAGAAAAAAAATAGAAATTAAAAAAGAAAAATATAATAATATATTTTTTTTATTATTTTAATATTATTTTATTTTTAAAAACTAAAAAACAATTTTTTAATAAAAATAATACCACATCAGAATTCCGTTAACATTTAACAGAAAAATGGATTGAGAGACCAAATTGCTCCTTATCTCAAACCTTAGGGGTAATTTTGTTGAGTTTTAAAACTCAAGGACCAAAGTGTAACTTAACCTAAACCTTAGGGACCAAAAGTGTATTTTTCCTTTAATTTTTTTAGTTCAACAAAGATGGGATTGGAGATTCGATTCTCCAACCTCAAAAAAAGGAAGCATTGCTTTAACTGTTAAGTTAGTTATATCCACGTAGTTTCTTAATATTGAATATTCACTTCACATTTACTCGATTAAAAAACTCAACCATATATACATCAATTAAAGACCTATCTAGTGAAATGTTATCACCAGACCTTCCTATCTCTTCCAACTAAAAAAATATATTACCAACATGAGCATAGTACAACTAATAAATCTCTTCCAACTAAAAAATATGAGCATAGTTCAACTAATAAATGATAAGTCAGTGGTTCAAATCTCTCTCAAACACGAAAAAAACAGACTCCACTGGTCCACCCTATAATAAATTGCGATGAAATGCTTTAAATATCAAAGTATTATTTTGTTATATATAATTTCAATTTTCAACAACATTATTAATAAGGAATTTGATTCAATAATTAAAATTATAAAGCATTTAGAATAACATTTAATGCTCTACGGTTCTACAGACCAAATTGAAAAAAACAATTATATTATATACACTTAGGGACTGTTTGGGGCGCTGAATTGGTTATAATATCCGGTGGTTATAATAATCTGGCAATTATAATTATCTGGGGGTTATAATAATCTGTGTTTGGGGTGCAGATTATTATAGTCTGGGATAAAATAATCTGTGTTTTGGGTGCAGATTATTTTAATCTGGGATAAAATAATCTGTGTTTGGAGTGTTGATCTGTTTTAACATGAGGTTCTGAATCAAATGTTCAAACTGACTGTTTTCTTTTTGTAGTTTTTTTTTTATGATATACAACACTTTGATTAGATTTAGGGTTATGCTTCTTTTTTTTTTTTGTTACAAAGCAAAAAAGTTTAGGTTTTGGAAAAATCATATTAGTTAACTTTTAGTATTGCCAAAATAAAAATGGTAAATGTTTAGTTCAAAAATCATATTAGTTTTTTTTTTTTTTATCAATAAAATCATTTGAAATAAACTTGAGTGTGATAAATATAATTTCATTTGAATGTTTTTTTTAAAGTTGATTAACCTTCGATGTTGTCAACGACTTTTCCGACAACCTTTGATGTTTTTTTTCTTTATTTTTATTTTTTTATATTTTTCAAAATGAAATTGAGAAGAAATATGAAAAAAAAATTGGTGGCCGGAAAAGTCATCGGCAATCGCCGGAAAAGTCGTCGGCGGTCGTCGAAAAATTCGTCGGAAACTTTGCCTGTTGACGACGGTCGGCGGTCGTCGAAAAAGTCAAGGAGTCGCATGGAAGAAGTGAGGAGATAGTTACTTAGTGGGTTGAATAATGGTTACTGTAGAAAATGGATAAAATAATCGGGGGTTAAAATAACTCACCTCACCAATTATTTTTGTTGGTGCCCCCAAATATTGAATATGTTATAATAAGGGGTTATTATAACCTATTCAGTGCCCAAACACTCCCTTTAAGAGTAAAGGTCTAAATGATATATATTTTTGCAGTCTAGATTTTACAAAAGAAAAAAAAAAGTAATATTTGTTTAATTTTGGAAATAATAAACATTGAATCTTGCCACCCTAGTGCAGCTAAAATTACGGATCAACCGACCCATTTATTACTGAGTCCGTTCTGTTTTCTTCGTATTTTACCATTTCACACTGTCCTTCGCCAGTCGCCACCTTAACGCCGCCGCCATCTCATCGTACGGCTATTATTTACTCTACTTCTGATCTTTTTCCATCCAATCAAAACACGACACGTATCATCTATACCAAAAGATAGCTATGTGAAATGTACTGGAACTCCACTGTTTTGTTTGCCTTACCTTTTTTTTTCTTTTCTTTCTTTCTCAGAGATACATAATGAGAAAATGGGGTTTTAATTTTTAATTTTTCATATCAAATAATAATAATAATAATGAGAAAATGGGGAGGGATGATAAATACATTGACAAAGAGGAATACTTGGCTGTATAGTATCTTTTCTCTACTTCACTATTAAAATGTTGACAGTTAAGATTTAAGAATGAGAAAGATAGAAAGCGAGATTTTTTTTTCTCTTTCTTCTAATGGTTAACATTTTAATGGTATTGTATAAAAAAAATACATATACATCAATATGTAGCCAATATTTGTTTGGCTAAATTTATTAATGATGAGCCGACAAGATTATAGCTCAAATGACATAAACACTCTTGACCAAGAGATTAGAGGTTTAAATCTCCCACCTCGCATGTTGTCAATATATTATATAGTACATACATACTTGATCTTTTAGACCCTGTTTGATGACCATTTGGATTTTGGTTTTTGGTTTTTTAAAATTATGCTTGTTTTTCTCTCCATTCCTGTTATAGGCAATTTTGGACCACCCCGATACACAAGGAGCTGACGAGGACAACCGGGGAGGAATCGGGCTGAAAGATGGACCAAGGGGGCAAAACCGGCAAGTGAGACGGGCCAAGACCGAAGGGGTCGGGTTTTAGGCCCGACCCTCGGCCCGCTCGCGCGGGCCGAGCCCGTTCGGTCCCGTCTGGTCTCCACCGCCTCTGGATGCCCCGGTTTCTCCTGGTTTGACCTAAAACGCCTCCGAAACCCTAAAAAGGGGAGGAGGATGAGCAGGTATTTATATCCCTCTTCGCCACTGAAGAGGGGATCCCGAATTCTATCCCTAAACACTATTCTATATTTTCTACTCCCTCCTCTTGCTCTTACTTTTCCACGCCCTACCGTTCTGCTTGCTGACTTAAGCATCGGAGCCGGTGTGGCGAGCACCACACCGGTGTGCAGGTTTACCGTCTTGCAGGCCACGTCTTCCCCCCTCATCTACAAATTTACCGTTGGTGGCACGTGAAGGTCAGGTGAGATCCTCTGGCCAAAATCGACCATCAACAATTCCTTTACCATGTTTTGCATCTTTGTTAAAGGTCTTATTTGAATAGTCAAATTTCAAAAGCAAAAACAAGTTTTTGAAAACTATTTTTTTTAGTTTTCAAAACTTGATTTGTTTTTGAAAACCTAGATAGGAGATAGCTGATAACAAAACAAAGAAATTAATAGGTTGAAGTAGTGTTTATAAGCTTAATTTTAAAAAACAAACAACAAAAAACTAAGGTCCTGTTTGATAACCATTTGATTTTTAGTTTTTGGTTTTTTAAAATTATGGTTCTACTCTCCCAATTTACTTACAATGATTTTCATCTTTATTAAGAAAAGATTAGAACTCTTAACCAAACTTCGAAAAACAAAAACAAGTTTTTGAAAACTACTTGTTTCAAAACTTGACTTGATTTTTGAAAACATGAGAAGAATGTAGATATAACAAAAGGAAAGAAAATTATAGGTGGACGAAGTATTTATAAATTTAATTTTAAAAAATCAAAAACTAAAAACTGGATGATTATCAAACATAGTCTAATTGGTTATCAAAGGGACCTTAAATTTTCAATTTCCTCTTTAACCTATTAAAAGTTCTCAACTTCTTTGTCATTAAATTATTATTTTATTAACGTATTCACACTTAGGCATGTCATTTTGACATGTCACCTGATAGAAATGATTTTTTTTTTTTTTTTAATTTTTAGTATGGTCAGATTCTATTAATTTTCAATTTAAGTTTCATGTATGGAGTAACATCTAAATGACATGTTTAGTGTGTTAAATATATTAATTAGTCAAAAACGAAATGGTTATCAAACATATCTAAATAATCAAATTTATATTTTTTATAATCAAGTGGAAATTTGAGCATAACCAAACACTTTTAAAATATGAATAGTTTTTTTTTTTTTTTGAAAAGGATATGAATAATTTCTTTTAATATTGTAGGTTGATGGTTCAGATCTTTACTGTGTATTTGTAATACCATACAAAGTTAAATAAAATAAATAAGTAAAGTGGCTTTGAGTTCTACCTTTAAAAAAGAAAAAGAAAAATGATTAAACACTAAAATGATTAATTGTTTGAAGAGATAATTGTTTATAATTGTTTTCAGAATAACAGTGTACTTGAGAAGAACATTCAATAAAGAGAGTTGATTTTTCTTGTGAGACCCACTTCAAATTAGGTCCATTGAACACTTAAAAGAACAAAGTTTTTTTTTTTTTTTGAAAATTAAAAGAACAAAGCTTTGATTAACTTTATTTCTAAAAAATAATAAATCATAATTTTAAAAAAAAAATCCAATAATCTACCTTGTCCACTTTTCTTAGCTATAAAACTTAGTTAAAAATATAGTAATAATTTAAAAGTACTCTCGTCTCAATCGAACAAGTGAAAAACAAAAAGTTTCTTTCTATAAGTCTATAAAAGTAATCGAAACTTAATATGGTCTGAGGTCTAAGAGAGCTAAAGTTTAGTTTAATTAGGGTGTAGGGTTTAGTCGGTAATTAGGAGATGATTAAACGGTGATTAAAGTAATTAAGAAAGGAAGGTGGCAGTGTGGTGGTGGGGTTTAATTGTTTTTAGTCAAAGGAGGACTGAAAATGGGTCTCTGCCAGTCACGTGACCCCTCCTCTTTTTTTCAAATTAAACAAAATGAAATCTTTTGCTGACTCAGCTCCACTCCCTCCACGCTCTTCCACTCTCTACTTTCTTATTGGGTCCAATTTTTTTCAACTCCTCCTGCTCTGCCACGTGTCACCCCCATGCACCCCTCCGAATTATGCGGCGCTTCGTCCTATCATCTCCGCCACTCCCCCGGCGGAGCCACCCGCCGGACGTCAATATCTTTTCCGTTTTCAGATATTTAATAAAAATATTTAATGGTTCTTTTTTTTAATTTTAAAAAAAGGGTATACGAAAATACGGCTACTTGGGGTTGGTATCCTATAAAAATAGCTGGTCTCGATTGGCCACTGTGCTTCTTCTTCTCTGCATCTTATCATCTCTATTGGCCACCATTATTTTCCCTTCTTCTTCCTCTGTGTTTCTATTTTTGTTCTTTCAAAGTGTCCGAAGAAACACAGCCATTTTCTTTTAGTGGGTTTTTAGCTTTGGGGCATTTCAAGAAGGAAAAAAAAAAGTTTGGCCCCTTCTTTCTCGAGCCTCCTTTTGATTTTTCTGGTTTCTTTCTGGGATTTCTCAATTTTTGCTCTCTGTTTCTGAGGTTTTGTTTTTATTTTTTTATTTTTTCCTTTTTTTGGGTGTTTGTAGCTTCAATCTCACGCTCGCACACTTGTTATCCCTTTTCCTTTTGGTGTCCAACTTTCCTGAAAAATTTCTCGTCCTTTAATGGCTTTTGTGAGAGGGGTTTTTAAATCCCATTAATGGTGGGTTTCACTCCGTTTCAGGGGCTTTCTTTTTTGCCATCTTTATTCCTCCTCGTGTTTGTCTCCTCCCTCAACGACTAGAACTAGGACCCCTTTCTTTTTATTCATTTCTCCCCTCTCTGTTTCATCGTCTCCTTCGCTTTCAATGAGAATCTGATTCATTCGTTCATTCACTGTACTCTGTTTTTTTCTAATGAATATGGATTTCGACTCTCTTTTTGGCCTCCCCGTTAAGTTTACCGAGCATCGTAACCATGTTAAGCTCGCTTCTGTGCCGGAAATCGCGCCCAGGCTTGTAAGGATTTCCGTCACCGACGCTGACGCCACCGATTCCTCCAGTGACGATGAGAACGAAATGTTTGGTCGCCACAGAGTGAAGAAATTTGTGAATGAGATTACGATCGAGCCGTCTTGTTCCGGCGAAGGGAATGGAATCTGGGGTGTCAACAGATCGGCGAGGACTGGCCGGAGACGGTCGCCGGGGAAATGTGGGGTCCCGTCAAGGAATCGTCGCTCGGTGAAGGTTCCGGACGGGAAGAAGTTCCGCGGTGTGAGACAGAGGCCGTGGGGAAAATGGGCGGCGGAAATCAGAGACCCTCTCCGACGTGTACGGCTGTGGCTGGGAACTTACGACACGGCGGAGGAAGCCGCCATGGTTTACGACAACGCCGCCATTCAACTCCGGGGACCCGATGCACTCACCAATTTCACCACCCAGCCGCCCAAAAAATGCTCCGGATACAACTCTGGCGAGGAATCGAACAATAACATTTGCTCTCCGACCTCTGTCCTCCGGTGTCCGTCGCCGCCAAACGAAGAGGCCCAATCGCAACTCCCCGGCGAGCCCGACATCTCTTGCGTGTCGGAAAATTTCTCGTCGGAGTTCTCCGACTTCTCGAGCTGCTCCGACACTTTCATTCCCGACGACATTTTCGCCTTCGAAACCTCGATTCCGACCTTGTTCGACGACGAGCTGGGCCTGCAACATCAAACCAACTTCCTCGGCGACGACGGTTTCTTCAACGGCGTGTTGCACAGTACCGTCGAAGAAACCGGATACGGGTTCGGGTTCGAGTACCCGACTCCTCCTTCCGACGACTACTTTCAAGACTTCAGCGATGTGTTCGGGTCGGATCCTCTCGTCGCCCTTTGAAGCTCTTTCGTCGCCGTCCATGCCGTTTTTCGGCAAAGTTTTGCTCCGGCCGGGAAGAAATATCGGTGGTTTATTTTATTTTATTTTTAATTTAATTTTGTATTTGGCTTCTTTTAAGTATTATTATTAAATATATTCCAGAAGGTCTCCGTCACGTTAACGGTGATGGACGAGTTTGTCTACGTGTTCAATTACATTTTTCCGTTCCGTTTCTGCACCGTTATGTTTTTTTTTTTTGGGACAGAGCCACGTGTTCTGGTTCACGTGACCGGCACGCTGAGAAAAAGATAAAACCAGAGTTCTGAGCGTACAGAATCCCTCCAAGTTTTAAAAAGAAAAAATTGAATACACGTGCAGAGCACACGTGCCAGTGGACCGAGTGTCTGTCTACGTTAAATGGCCTTTGTATTTTGGGGCTTTATTGATGTCAGTTTTATTTTAAAAATTATCAGGTGAAATATTATAAATTAAGTAACGTTTTTTCAAGACAAGATTTAAGAGAAGAATTTAAAGTCATTATTAAATTTTCGCTAAGGTAACAATTTAATAAATTGTTACCTGTTTTGAGCTGAGACATATGAATGAGGAAACTGTAAATTAATGTTAGAAAATAATTAGTTTATATACCTAAACCATCTTAGGTTCAATGTAATTTATAAAAGTATATCACATTAACCAAATGGATACAAGTTCTTGAATGACACTTTAATTGTGGAACCTAATAATCTTATTATTTCTTTACGACTTGAGATTAAGAAATGTATTTACTTCATAAGGTATCTAATGTACATATGTAGAACTTGGAGAACGGTGAAGAATTTTAAAAAGCATAGAGAAAAATTAGATCACATATACATACCTATGATATTTTTTTGAGGAAGAATAAATGCATTAAAGGCAAACAGCAGAACAACAACCCCTCTTCCTTAAAAACGAAGAGTTTAACTGAGGAGGCAGAGCCTCTTTACAAAAAAAGCCATCTTCCGAAGTGAAAGAATCCAAAAAAATTGAGCGGGAGCAACCCGACAAATCGAGGCTAGCAGCAAACTGTGCCAGATAATGCGCTTTGTCGTTCGAAAACTGTGGATCGAAGGAAAACGAAACCTTCCCCACCTGGTTGGCTACATCAGAGACTTTCATCGCCAACAATCTCGCTTTAGAATTGTCATGATGATTAAGGAAAGAAATGGCTTCGGAAGAGTCCGCCTCAACGATGATTCTCGAGAACGACCTCTCCATGCGATTCAGAAAGTTCCTCAAACTCACAGCCATGGCCTCCAATTCTAAACACTTGATCGACCATCTTCTTTTCACTTGCTTGAAGCCAACACAAATAAGAGAACCTAATGAGTCACAGGCTATCGATCCCAAGTCGTTGCTCTTCTTCTACCTATGATATTTTAGCTAATAGATTGATTATTCAGATGTATAGATTATTGTGTAAATCAATGTACATAAATGATTACAAGTAATCAATATTTGATTTATATATATTAGTCATTACAATGGAGATGTATAAATTATTATAGTTAATCAATGTAAATAAGCAATTACAATAAATAGTTGAACTGATATTAAAACATATACTATCAACTAAGAGATTAGAGGTTTGAATCTCTGATCTCCATATATTATTGAACTTTTAAAAAAATTACAATTAAAAAATATTTAGTAGATAGTACAATTTATAATAATTCACCCATAAACACAATGTAGAGGATATCATTAATTATAATTTTAATAATTAATCAATATATAGGTGTAAGTATATAAGTGGCTAATATATCTTTAAGAAATAAATGATAATATAACATACTATCATTTCAATTAGTTTTATAAAGGATTTAAATACTATTTTGGTCTAACTTCAAATTGATTCATTTAAATTTTTTTACTTTCATAGCATCTTATGTCTTTCAAAAATAAATAAATAAATAAGAGGAACAAAAAGAAAGAAAAAGAAAAAGCATGTTGGGTAAGCAAATTTCATGAGATCACATGTTGAACATTAATAGCAAAAAATAGAATAAAATTTTCCAAAAATGTGATTTTATGAGGCAGCCTAAAGTGTTCTATATGGACATTGTTAATTTTTGACAATATATTTTTGTCACACCCAAATATTCTTCTCAAGTCCCAACATAGAAAGAATCGCCCATCAAATCACATAACATAAAGTTGGAATATTTATTTCCACATATATAAATTCCAAATAACACCCATAGACTTTTATGCAACTGCACCCTCTATAGTCTACATTATTTTCTTTAATATCCTTTTTTATTTACTTTATGACACAACAAGGACAAAAATATACTTTATTGCAATATATAAAACTTTAGCAACATTAAGATGGAAAATTATATATAAAAAATATATTTGCCTCTATGGAAAATTAAGGTTGAAATTATTTATTTTTTTTTTTTAAAAAAAAGATTTTAGAAATTCAAATTGGAGGGGTCACGAGACTCCATTGGTCCCTCACAAAGAGGATGACATTTCATTTCATTACTGAGATTTTCTCTTTTGTGTCTTTTTAACACATTATTTGTTTTTCATATGTAACCTTCATTTTTCCCATTTTGTTTCAATGTTGTTATGTTATGTGACTTTATTTGAAATCCTTTAGTATTTATCCTTTAAGATATGGTAGATTTTACGTATCTTTATAGAAATTGTGATCGATATCGATACAAGACAATTTTTGTCTCCTCTTGTGGATTCATTTTTCTATGGTCTGAATCGCGTCTTATATCAATCTAATTTTATTTTTTTAATTAATATTTAATGCATGTAATTTTTTCTCTCGTATTATTTCTTGCTCACAATTTTATTGAAGTTTAAGTTGTTTAGATGCATTAGTCATTTATTTTTGCGGTTAAAAATATTTGATGGAATACTATATAATTCTCTGCCAAATCAAATTATCAGCTACGTTTTTTTTTCCATCAAATTGAACATAGCTTAGCGGTAATTGGCATGTACCTTCGACCAAGAGGTCAAAGGTTCGAATCCTCCACCCCAAATGCTGTAGACATTCCAATGGAATTTAATCCTAATCATTAACATAGGAAATAAAGCTAGGATGTTTAGTACTTGAACTCATTTGCTTTTGGTTTAATATGGTATCTGTTTAGTACTTGAACTCATTTGCTTTTGGTTTAATATGGTATCTATAACCAATGTATTAAATTTTCATCGACATGTCGACCTTTCCATCAACATTTCCATTTGTCCATGTAGGTTCCAGTTGATTTTAAAAGGAATCAAGTAAAAATAATTTTCATCAACATGTCGACCTTTCCATCAACATTTCCATTTGTCCATGTAGGTTCCAGTTGATTTTAAAAGGAATCAAGTAAAAATAGGTTCTAGTTGATTTTAGGGGTATAAATTGATTTTTGTCCTTTTATATAACCATCATTTTTCTAAAACTTGTATCAAATAATTAATATTAAAAAAATTACTTACCATTTAAATCATGATACCAAGGGTGTATTTGGTGTAACTTTTTCAAGTGTTTAATTTTGAATAGAAAATCATTTTGAAAAAAATTCTAGTGTTTGACAACCACTAAAAACGACTTATTAAAAAATGAGATTAAGAAATAAACCATTTTGAGAGAAACACTTGAAAGCAAATGTTTTAAAGAGAGTTTTAAAGTATATAATAACTTGTGTATAAAAATACTTACGAGGAAATCTAACCAAATATATGAATGTTTAAATTCTAAACCATTTTTATACAAAGTGAAAGACCCGTTTGATAACCATTTCGTATTTGGTTTTTGAAAATTATGCTTGTTTTCTCTCAATCTTCTTACAATGATTTTCATTTTTGTTAAAAGAGACATTTGAGTTCTTAGCCAAATTCCAAAAACAAAAACAAGTTTTTCAAAACAATTTTTTTTTTCTTCAAAATTTGGTTTAGTTTTTGAAAACATAGGAAAAGATATAGATAAGAAACAAAGAAAATTGTGAGTGAAAATAATGTTTATAAAATTAATTTTAAAAAACAAGAAACGAAATGGTTATCGAACCGGTTTTATGATTAATTTTTGAAAAAAAAGAAAGAGAGAAAAAAAAGATAATAATTGTGATTTCCAAGGCAGAAAAATTCCAAAGGTGAATGAAGAATGAAGAGAATGAGGGGGCCGTAGCCGTAGACGTAATATTTGTCAGGGTAACGGTTTTGCCAGTCTCAATTGGCCCCCCCTTCCGCTCTGCATTGCATTGCATGGTCCCTTCCTTTTTTCAGCTTTTACCTTTCCCTACCTCACCCTCCTTTGTCTCCCTATCCCCACTTTTACCCTTACCATTTTCTTTTTCTTTTCCTTCATTTGTCCGTGGAGACCGAGTCCCATAAGAACCTACCTCTAATGGGGCGGAGAATCCCCAGGAGGGAGTGAAGAAAAAAAAATTCCCTACGAGCTAAAAAGGGATGGAGACGAGGAATGTATTCCCCATTTATGTTTCCCGTCCTGTTTACTTATTATTATTATTATTTATATATATATGAATTTAAAGTTTTATTGTTAATGATTTAAAAAATTAGATATATTTGAATTATATGTTTAGATAATTAGATTGTTTCATATGAAATACTATTTTGTTTCTAATAGGAGATTTAAGAATTTTTTTTTAAAAGAGATTTTTTTTTTAAAAAGAAATTAACTATTTAAATAAAGATTTTATGTGAATAATTAACTATTTAATTGAAAATTAATGAATATTTTCCCTGAAAAGTTAACAATTTCAAATTTTATCAAAAGAATTATTTAATTCAATGAATAAAAAAAAACTATGCGTGAGGAATTTCACGGAAATGAGGATTGAAATGAGAGGCATGGATGAGGATGGACGGGAATAGGGAAGCCATCCCCGTCCTTGCCTCGCCCCTTGGACATTCCTAACTCGGAGTGACAATTTAGGGGGCTTTTGGTACACTAGTTCGAAATCAGAAATCCTAGGAATCGAAATACAAATTGGATTCATTGTCTGGATTTAGAAACCCTAGGGTTGTTAAAGCTTGTGTGTTGGTGCACTGGGTTGGGTTCAGCTGTGTTTGGTGTGCAAGGTTGAGGTTGGATTGGGTTTGTATTTGTTGTTTTTTTCTTGAATCTCTGATATATTTTTTTCTCTCCAATTTACTGTGTTTGTTCTACATAACAATGTTATAACTTATATCTCATTTTCTTCGAAGCAATTGTGTCAAATATGTTAAATCCGCAACGATTAAGTTGTTAAACTTTAGTAATAATTTAATTTGTGTAGTTTAAAATTTATAATAATTTAGAGAAGCAAGAGAATATGATCAGCGAAAGTATCTTTCCGTATAGATGAAACTTCAAGTGAGAAGAAGCCATGTAAAACCCACCATGGAAGTGAGGCTATGCACCACATCGTTAACAGACTTCGGTATATAAATGCCTAAAGCACACATACAAAAGTCTTACCATTTTTGAAGAATAGAGGTTAAATTGTTACTTACTAAAGTTTAAAAGATTAAAATTATATATATTGAAAATGACTAAATTGTTACTTCACTTAAAGTAAAGAGACCATTACGTTAAAAGCATAGGAGTTGATATTAGAACATTTATTATTATTTATGCATTAACTATATGGAGCTATTCTTGGTTTTGGAGATAAGATTTGTTACTATATTTATGCATAGGGAATTAGATTAACTTTTAGGCATAAAGGAGAAAATAGCTTGTGCTGAAGATAACAGTAGGTTTTCAAAGATCAATATAATTAAAGATGTGTAGTCCTAAGCATACTTCGTTCAACGGTAATTAACATGTATTATTGACTAAGAGGTCTGAGGTTTGAATCCACCACTTCCAAATGTTGTTGAACTAAAAAAAAGAAAAAAAAAACAGAAAGCAAGATTATTTATTATCATTATTGTTGATGGTCAAATTTGGTCGGAGGAACTTACCTGACCTTCACGTGCCACCAATGGTAAAATTTGTAGAAGAGGGGGAAGACGTGACCTGCAAAAGAGAGAACCTGCACACCGGTGTGGTGCTAGTCACACCGCCTCCGATGCTTAAGTCAGAAAACGGAAGGGAGAGCTAGAGAGTAAGAGTAGGGAGTCGAGAATAGAGTTCGGGTCCCCTTCTTCAGTGGCGAAGAGGGGTATAAATACCTGCTCATCCTCCTAGGGTTTTTAGAGATTCGGAGGCGTTTTAGGTCAAACCAGGCGGAACCGGGGAGGCCAAAGGCGGTAGGGACCAAATGGAGTCAGACGGGCTCGGCCCGCGCCAGCAGGGGGTCAA
Organism: Luffa acutangula; assembly: GCA_036850905.1. Classification (NCBI taxonomy): domain Eukaryota; kingdom Viridiplantae; phylum Streptophyta; class Magnoliopsida; order Cucurbitales; family Cucurbitaceae; genus Luffa; species Luffa acutangula. The sequence continues at coordinate 45,297,980 of CM072097.1, read as the reverse complement.
GCCAAAAGCCCGACCCCTTCGGTCTTGGCCCGTCCCACTTGCCGGTTTCGCCTCTTGGGTCCATCTCCCAGCCTGATTTCTCCCCGGTTGTCCTCGTCAATTCCTTGTACATCGAGGTGATCCAAAATTGCCTATAACAATTATTATTATTATTTTAATCTTTGTTTGAAAAACTACTTAATTTTCTCTCTTTTTAACGCGATTTAAATCGTAATGTAGTCAATTTAGAGCATCATAGGTTTAGTTCAACACATTTCTTGATCACTTTTAAAAGAACATACAATATAAAAGAGGAATTGTTCTAGTAACTAGAATTAGAATACTTTTCAAGATTTAACTTGAGGGTTATAGCGAAAGTTTTGAAACTATAGAAACTAAATTAAAATTAAGTCCGAGAAAACTTAAATATTAATTGTTTTCAAAATGGGATTTAAAATGTATAAAGAAATATACAAAAAAAAAAAAAAAAAAAAACAAAAAGTGAATAAGGGCCCATAAATATCGGTGTATGTAACTTAGGAAAATTAAATTGGTGTCGGCTATGGGCGAACTTTAGGTGATCTAGTCATTGATTCATGACTCATATGGGGCTCTCAATTATGTCTTTGTTCCTTACCATTATTGTTTCATATTATGCCCTTTTCTTCTATTGCAACAAATTTATTTCTCCCATTGCCTCTAATCTATACCAATAAAAAAACACGTGTTCATATCAAAATTTTGAAAAAGAAACAAGAACCGACTAGATCTATAGCCACATTTTTGTTACAACAATGAATCATCTCTCTGTATTTTTATAACTACATGAAATTATTTAGTCGACTTTGAGTTTTCTAACTAAAAGATCTGTACCAACTAAAGTGTCATCTTTAACATTTATACCAAACAATTAATCTTGTGATTCTAGAGAAATATGTTTGTTTTTGAAACCCCGTCTTGTTTTCTTTTATTTAAAAGTCGTCCCAGATTCCAGTCAAAACTTTGAATTGTTGTAATAATTCCAATCACGCCATAGGAGATCTCTCGATCTAAGTTACTTTGTTTTAAAAACATGTTCGTTAGCTGTTTGTTTTTCTCCCTATTTTCTAAATCCGTTCCTAAAAATGATCTATACAAAATCCAACCAAATTTCTCAAGTGAAGTCAAAATTTGGGATATGATATGTATTATTAGGGACATGTGAAAGATTTTTTTGGGTACAAAATACAATTTAGATGGGAAAAAATCTAAGATAAAGATGGTATATTTTGGACTGATATATATAATAAAAGGAGATTTAATTGGCATTTTTATTAAAAAAAAAAAAAAAAAGGAGATTTAATTGGCAAATTGTACGAATAAAAGGAGGCAGAAAAATAGCTATAAGAGGTGTCCCTTTCGCCAGCCATATTTTAAGATCCAAGTGGCCACTCTGCTGAATATTAATAAATGTATAGTCGCCTTTTTCAAAATAAATAAATAAATAAAATAAATGTATAGTCTATTTCAGTTGCCAATTCATTTATTACTATTATTTGAAAAACCAATTCATTTATTATTACTTTTTAATTATTATTTACTCTCATTAAATAGCTTCAGTACTTTACAGTTAATTCTTTCAGCAATTCCCCATATGGTTAGTTTCCTAATAATCACATTAATGAATCTAAAAGAGAATATTTAAATACTATTTTAGTCCGTTGCAAAATAATATAATAGTAATGATTAACTGTATTAATTAAAATCCTAAATTTTTATAAGTGAATCAATTTAAACCCTCTATTATTTTTTTAGTACATCAATATTTGGGGTGGAGATTTGAACCTTTGACCTTTTGATACATGTCAATTAGGATAAGTTTGCTTTGGCAATTTAAACTCTCTATTAGTGATTTATAACGTTTTTTACTCATTTCATAAAAAAATCTAATAACACAAGATTATCAAAATAATATCATTTCTTTTCTATTTTAATTCTGGTTAGCTATTTATGTCACATCTTTCTTTCTTTACCTTGTTAAGAGATGTCTATGGTAGATAAATGTTTAAAACTACATGTACTGAGCCAAGTACTAGGATTAATGAAAAATTAATGAGTCTTAGATTATGTTTTTTTTTCAATGTTAATTGTGAGAGATCTCAATCAAACAGAGTACTAGAATATAATATTTGATGATTAAATCACTAGGATTTATTTATTTTTTAATTTTTTTTAAAATTAATTTTTGAGGCATGCATGAACTGATTAAAAGAAAGGCTAGTTTATCACACACATCTATAAAAAGTGCTTTTTTGAGCTGGATCATTTCATTGGTATTGTCATGAATTTTGTCTGTCTCATGTAATATACTTCACATAAATTTTAACTTTTTCGATTTTAACAAAATAGTTATTCAGGTAACAAAAAAAAAAAAAAAAAAAAAAGATAATTGTAATGGGTGGCAAAATTAGGGTAAATAATGGCAAATTTAGCAATTTTTTAAAATATTTACAAATATGGCAAAAATTTTTAATTAATTTTTCATATCCCCGTTTTGCCCTTGAATTGCGCACGCTTCTTCTTTCCGGTCGGCGTGGAATTCTCTCCTTTCTTTTTTATTTTGGTAGGTTTCTATCAGTGATAGAAGTTTTCTATTAGTGATAGAAGTTCTCTATCACTGATAGAAACACTTTCTATCCGTGATAGAAATCTTCTATCACTGATAGAATTAACTTTCTATCACAGATAGAAGTTTTATACCACTAATAGAAAGAGTGATAGAAAATTTCTATCAGTGATAGAAAGTTAATTCTATACGTGATAGAAGATTCCTATCACTGATAGAATCTATCGGTGATAGAAAGTATCACTGATAGAATTAACTTTCTATCAGCTTCTATCACTGATAGAAAATTTTTCTATCACTGATAGAATCTATCAGTGATAGAAAAACAACTTTCTATTTCTATCAATGATAGAAGATGATAGAAAATTTTTTCTATCACTGATAGAATCTATCAGTGATAGAAACACTTTCTATCAGTGATAGAAGTTTTCTATCACTGATAGAAACACTTTCTATCAGTGATAGATGTTTTCTATCACTGATAGAAAATTTGTTCTATCACTGATAGAATCTATCAGTGATAGAAAAAGCTTTCTATCAGTGATAGAATATAGTGATAGAAGTTTTCTATCCCTGATAGAAACACTTTCTATCCGTGATAGAATTAACTTTCTATCACTGATAGAAGTTTTATACCACTGATAGGAAGAGTGATAGAAAATTTCTATCAGTGATAGAAAGTTAATTCTATCAGTGATAGAAGATTCCTATCACTGATAGAATCTATCGGTGATAGAAAGTATCACTGATAGAATTAACTTTCTATCAGCTTCTATCACGGATAGAAAAACAACAGAATCTATCAGTGATAGAAACACTTTCTATCAGTGATAGAAGTTTTCTATCACTAATAGAAGTTTGCTATAACTGATAGAAATCTTCTATCACAGATAGAATTAACTTTCTATCAGTGATAGAAAGTTTTTTCTATCACTGATAGATTCTATCAGTGATAGAAAAAATTTTCTATCAGTGATAGAAATCTTCTGTCAGTGATAGAATTGACAGAAGTTTTCTATCACTGATAGAAAACAGTCTCCGAGAAAACGGTGAGGGGAAGTTGAATACGGAGTCGTCTTCTCCGACGTCTTTTCGGTACGTGGACTCGTCTTCTCCGACGTCTTTCCGATACGTGGACGACTGCGAGGTCCGCCATGGCTGAGTACCTCGCATGTAGAGAGTCCCCATTCGTTGCAGCGCCGTCATCGAAACGACGACGGTGATCATCTTCACCGTGGAAATTTGGGAGAAGAACTGATAGAAAGAAATGAGAAGCTAATAAAAAAGAACACATTGATAGAAAGACTTTCTATCAGATAGAAAGACTTTTCTATCACTAATAGACATAGATTCTATCAGATAGAAAGACTTTCTATCACTGATAGATTCTATCAGTAATAGAAAAATTTTCTATCAGATAGAAAGGGCATTTTAGTAAATACACATCCCATAACTTAAAATTTTGCCATTTTTGCAAAATTTTCTACCGACGGCTAAATTTGTATATATTTTGGGCCGGTTTGCTATATTTGCAACCGGCCCAAAAAAAAAAAATATATATATATATATATATCCATCATGATTCATGAGTGTTTTTTTTTTAATCACCCTAATCTTTTTTTCATATAAGGAAAATGAATAAATAGAGATGAACAAATAATCAATATTTAGTTTTAGTTTATCAGCATCACATTGTCTTTTGTCCAAATCAATTTTGATTGCCTTCTATAATCTCTATAAATACTTATGTCAGTTTTCTTTTTCTCTAAAAATTAACTACTTATATTAGTTTTGACAAATTAATCAATCCATTCATCAATAAGTTATATCAATTATTGGTCATTAAATTTACAAAATGTTGTTTCTTTAGCCAGTAATATCACATGCTTCACTCACAAAATATACATATTTTCCCCTTCTTAATTAGTTATCAATTTTTTGATTCAATAATAGGGTGTCGTGGTGTAGTTGGTTATCACGTCAGTCTAACACACTGAAGGTCTTCGGTTCGAGTCCGGGCGACGCCATAATTTATTTATTCAAAACGAAAAAAGAATTTATAATTCAATATTTTATTAATTACGATTAAATATCTATTTTTTCCTTTCAAAAAGAAAAAAAAAAAGGTTCAGCTATTGGGCCCAAGCGTTTTGTCCGACACATCGTCAAACATGTCGCGACGCATCGGGTTCTGAAATTGATGTTACTGGAACGTACCCATGCTGGAGCCACGTGGGCCCATCTTGGGCCAGTTTCTGATTCAGGCCCTATAACTCAGGCCCACTTCAAATATATATATATTCCTGAAAAGGCTGCAATTAAAGTCAAACTTTTGACCAAGTTAGCTTTTGAAGAAGAAACCCACCGTGTGGGCTCGCACGTGCGAACCCGTTCCCTAGAAAATTTCAAGCACGAACTCGGAATTTGCGAATCCTTCTCTTTTTCCCTTTTAGCTGCGTGCGGCTGTGGGTTTCTTTTTCGAAATGCGCCCTTTCTTCGGTTTCGTCCCATTGTTTTGCGATTCCTTGTTAAACAAGCTGCAGTTCACTGGTTTTGAAATCCACTTGCAGTTCCGCCATGGATGAAGCTCAACCTCGATCTCAAGCTCAGCCGGTTTGCGCTCAGGAAGCTCTCGATTTGCTCAATTGCGTGACGGAGTCGCCGTTCGATCAAGAAAAATGCTACCGGCTCCTTCATTCTTTGCGAGAATGCGTGCTCAGCAAGGTATTCATTCATTCGCTCTCTTCACTTTGCCCTAAGCATTCGTGTCCGTTTCGATGTTTGATGAAATGAAAACTCAATTGTTGCTGTTTTTGGAATTTCTCGAATTAGATCATCGCCTTGCACTCTGATTCAGATTTTGTCGAGTAATCGTCGAATTGTGATTCTGAAATATTGCAATCTTTTGGTTCGATTTAGTGAAGGATTAGGTTTGAAATGATCATCTGCTGGTTTGGAATGATATTTGATTTGAATTTTAGTTCCGTTTTGATAACAGTTCATTCAGGTTCATGAATTGCCTTCACATTTCACATACATATTTGTATGAGCAACAAAATGTAGAAAAGTTATATGTTCCAATGCTCTTTTCTTTGGTACTTTTCCTTGAATTTGTTCCTTCTTCCTTCGACAGAAAGTGAAGAAGTTCTCTCTGGCTGATGAAGAAGAAGCAAAACCAAGTAAGAAGAGCGCTTGAAGGAAGCAACTCTGTAAGTTTCCATTTCTAGGAGATTTTGGATTTGTGCCCTTTCAATGATTTAGAATTGAATTCTATCAAAATGGCGACAATTGGTGTTAGTTCCGAACAAGCCCAATAAATTTGTTGCTGAAATCTGAAAGATTGTATTATTATTTTCCAGTTTTTCAAATTCTAGAAAATCTCTGTTGCAAGTGAGCAATAACTCTAGGTAGTGTTGGATTTTAGGGAATTTTAGAGGGTCATCATTTTGTTTGAAATTATATCGATTTTTAACTCTAGATAAGTTCTGCAATCTTGATCTTCAACTTGAAAAAGCTTACTCTCATAAATTTTTGTATAAAAGATTGATAAATTGTTCTCATATGCACTTGATGAAATAAAATCAATTTATTTCAAAGAGAACTGTCACTGGTGCTGATTTTTTTTTGGAAGTGAAAACGAAACAGAATTGGATTGGATAACCACCATTGAGGTCAAAGAAATTCTCATTGCAAATTATATGTAAGATTTAATACATGACATTAACCACAGAGAGAAAAGAAAAAAAAAAACCATAATCCCAATTAAAAACTATTCCCCTGTGATAAATTCTTCAACCCCATTTTACATTTGAGCTCTCTGAACTGATTTTTTTTTTTCCCATTTTTTCTTTTTGTTGATGAATTTAAAAACTGATAGAAAGATCAGCTGAATGGATAATGTAAGTGAGCACCAGCGCTAACAACATCAACACATAAGCAATCCCTTGGTCTATGCTTGTCCCTGCAAATTACATAATAATAATAACTCCTGTTAGCCAACCTTAACGTAACCAACTGGTTAAGGTATATATATTCTCGAGTAAATGGAAGGAAGAAGTAAAGTAATTACCATCGCTAGCAGCAGGAGATTGGGCCGCCGGAGACAAAGGATCAGCAGCATAAGAAGGCAAAAGCATAGCCAAAACAAAAGCAACGTAAAATAGAACACGGAAAGGGACTTCACGAGCAACGACCGCCATTGTTGAACAAAAACAACAACCTTCAACCTCAAATTAGAAACAAGAAGAAGAAGAAAGGAAGAAGAAGAAATGATAAATCTCTCTCTGCAACGTCTCTCGGGGGCTCCGGAGAGCCGCGGCAGAGAGAGATTATGGCGAGATATTATTCAACTGTCAAAATGAAGGGATTATAATTGGGCCAGTGCCCAAGACGACGACGATGCCTCCACTCCACGGCGTCGCAATGGCGGTCTGCCTCTAAACCCATCGAGCTCTGGCTTTTGTAGCCACTGGTTCCAACTGCATGGCCGTGAATGTTGCGCACAGCCCATCTGACTCGGTGATTTTCAGGCTCCTTAGCTGCTTCTTTTTTGGGTTTGTTTGAAACAGTCTGTGGGTTGATTTGTTACTTACACATGTTTGGTTATTTCTTTCTTTCATCTGTCTTTCCAATATTTTCGACCTAATTTGTTTTCTTTTTCCATTTCCATCCATGCTCTTTTCGGACCTTAAGCTGGTAGTTTATGAAAAATTTAATTATATCGATGCTTTAACAACTCAATATTGAAATTTAGTGTCTGTTTGATAACCAATTCATTTTCTGTTTTTAATTTTAGTTTCTGGGTTTTAAAAAAGGGCCGGTTGCAAATATAGCAAACTGGGCCAAAGTATTTGCAAATCTAGCCACCTGCAAAAAAAATTGCAAAAATGGCAAAATCTAAAGGTCTGCGACGCACATTTACTAAAATACCCTTCCCTCCATTTTGATTCTATCAGCAAGCGTTGTTTTCACGTTCGTCTTCCGATCTCGCTCATCGGTTTGTTTTCACTTGCTCTTTTTCTTTGATTTCTATCAGTTCATTTGCTTGTTGTTGTTGTTTGCGATTTGCTGTTGACTTCGATTCTTCTCCATTTTGATTCTATCAGCAAATGAAAACGCTTCCTCTAGGTTTGTTTTCCCATTCGTCTTCCAATTCTATCAGTTCACTCGCTCGTCGAATTTTACATTCCTCGATTTCGAATCAGCTCCTCGAAGTTTGGTTTCGCTCGCTCTTTTTCTCTCTCTTTTTTCCTTTGATTTCTATCAGTTCATTTGCCTGTTGTTGTTGTTGTTTTCGATTTGCTGTTGATTTCCATGATGCATCATTGTTCGGTTTAGCTCATTTTTTCTGTGGTTGTTGTTGTTTGGTTTTTGTTTTGTATTTGCTAGTGATTTCGCTTTCTATCACTGTTGGTTCTTTATAAGTGTTAGTTTTCTATCCGATGTTTTGTTTGGTTGTTGTTGTTTGATTTTCTCTCAGTGTTTGGTTGTTGTTGTTTGGTTTTCTATCACTGTTTGGTTGTTGTTGTTTGGTTTTCTATTACTGTTTGGTTGTTGTTGTTTGGTTTCTGATAGAAAACTATTAGTGATAGAAGATTTCTATCAGTGATAGAAATCTTCTATCACCATTGAAAATTATAAGTGATAGAAGATTTCTATCAATAGATATTTTTCTATCAATGATAGAAAAATTTCCTATCACTTTTATCAGTGTTGGTTTTCTATTAGTGTTCGGTGTTTTATCAGTGTTTGGTTGTTGTTGTTTGGTTTTTACTTTCCAGTGTTTGATTTCTATAACTGTTCGTTTTTGCTTTATTTTTCAGTGATCATTTTTGCTTTCATTCATTTCGATTTCTATAAGTTCAAACTGCTCGATTTCACCATGTATCACCATCAGAGATAGAAACAAAAGATCTTTTATCACGGATAGAAATCTATCAGTGAAAGAAGATTTCTATCACTGATAGAAAGTTTTTCTATCACTAATAGAAAGTTTCTCTATCATTGATATCTATCAGTGATAAAAGATTTCTATCAATATATATTTTTCTATCAATGATAGAAATATTTTCTACACACCGATAGAAGATTTCTATCACTTCTATTCAGTGTTGGGTTTCTATCAGTGTTTGGTTGTTGTTGTTTGGTTTTCTATCGGTGTTTGGTTGTTGTTGTTTGGTTTTTGCTTTCCACTATTTGATTTCTATAAACTATTCATTTTTGCTTTATTTTTCAGTGCTCGATTTCACCATGTATCACCATCACGGATAGAAACAAAAGATCTTCTATCACTGAAAGAAATCTATCAGCGATAGAAATCTTCTATCTGTGATAGATTTCTATAACTGTCTTATATCACTGATTTTATTTTGATTTTGTTTTCTTTTTTAAATGATTTTTTTAATCTTATTTGTATAGACGACGAAGCAAAAAAATATAGATTATGAACCTGAGGAAAATTTGCACAAAAAAAGTTGAAATACAAAGGAGATAAGACAACAAAAAAGAAAAAAACATAGGGTACCACAAACAAAAACAAATTTCTATCACGGTAGATTTTCATCAATTACCAAACATATATAGTTTTTGTTTTTTAAAAACTGAAAAACCAAAAACCAAAAACTGAAATGGTTATCAAACATAGCCTTAGTTATTCAATTTTATGCCATAAATTCGGTTGAGGATTGTCCATTTTTCTCTTTAAAATGTTCATGCTCGATCGGTCCAATATTTAGCCATGAATAGCAATTCTCTTGAGTATTTTGAATATATATATATATATATATATATTTACAATACGTGGAATTGAAGGTTTCGAACCACAGACCTAGTATAAACTTTAATGTCAGTTGAACTATACTCATGTTGAAGTATATATTAAATATATAAGTTGATTTTTTTTTTTGGACAACATTATTAAGTTGATTATTTGTATAAAATTCTTTTGATATTATAACTTCTTACAAATCTGCATAAAATTTAATGGCATTGTAATATAATGTAGGATGCCGTGGATGAAAGGAAACATGTAATTTTCAAATTAAATGCAAAACCTACTCAAATACGACTTCCTCTTTCCAATTTAATAAAAAAAAATAACGTTCCTTTCAAACACATCTCTCCCGTATATATATTTTAACAATATTAGAATTTGAATTTCTATTCTATAAGATAAGTTACTTATATTTGAGTCGTTATGCTTACCTATATTATAATGAATGCTAATTTTATTTTTTATTTTAACGAATCAAGTCTTCAATACTATGAAGAAGATATAATTGATGCTTTAAAGTTATATGTTCAAATTGATAAAATGTATGCTATGATAAAATCAATTGATTACTTTTATTTATTTATTTTTTTTATTATTATTATTTTTTTTTTTGATTTTGCTCTGATACCATATTATATTAGATCATCTCAAAATCAATTGACAATGAGTGGGGTGACCCTTGTAGCTTATATATTGTGAGGTCTCCACCAATCTTTTCGATGTGGGATCCTCCAACATGTCCCCGATGTGGGATCCTCAACATGCCCTGGTGCCTCTTTGGGTTCACCATTCTTGGATCGGATCTCAATTTCTTTTTATTGGACCGAATACCCGTTTGGGTTTAATGGGCCCTGATACCATATTAACAAACCAGAGAAAATAAATAAGATCTTGACCACATAAAGTAATCTTGTATACTTGGATCCTGAGATAAAAAATCAGTAGCCTATTTATAGGCACACTGGGAAAATAATAAACAAGAAATACAACTGAAAGAAAACCACTTTGAACTGATACAGTTGTACAAAAGAAAACTAAATAACAAACAATCAATGAGCCCTCTTAACAATTTGAAATACTCAATAATTTTTTTTTTAATCAACGGTGCAACAGTGATATTTTGTCATTTTTTTGACACTATGCTAAAATTTTTATAATATTTTTTTTAGGATAAATTTTTATAATATTTTTGAAATTGTGTTTGTTTTCTTCCTATGTTAATATATCTTTCGATTTATGGAGATTGGATGAAAAACATTGACCTGTGGATGAAACAGTTACTCATATTTTTATTTTTTTTGTTATATTTTTCAACTGACATATACAACATATAATATATTCTAAATTTATTTGTTGAACACCTTTAATTTTAGTAAATGTCTTTTTTTTTTTTTTGAACAAATTTTAGTAAATGTCTTTATATATATATATATAGATTCAAGTTTATTATATTTTATTTTAAGCTTATGTCGATAGTGATATTTTCACGAAATAATACTTAGAAACTGTTCAAATTTTCGTAATATAATTCCAACAATTCCGCTCAAACTTTTTTTTTTTTTTTTGAAAAAATTCAAACTGTTTTTAATATCATATTAAATTATCTCTGTATTCTAAAACCTTTGAGGTATTAGGTTAAAAGTACTAAATCTTCATTCAACAACTATTAATATTAACAATCAATTAGGAAAGTTTTAAATAAATAACTTTACATAAATTAGTGAAAACAGATATTCTCAATTAAGAAAGATAGATCTTTAGATTTTCCACACCCTCATATATGTCATTGTAAACACACATATCATCAAACAAAAACAAGACACAACCTATTTTGATTCAAACGTTCATCTTTCGATTCTTGATTTTCTACCCTTTTGTCTTATTTTACTCTTTACACATTTAATTATTTGAAAGCACCGAGCTAGTAAAAAATAAAAATGAGATCGAGATGCAAAAGTTTAAATTATATAAAGACAAAATAGATATAAACAAAAAAGTTGAATAATAAAAACAAAACAAGATTAGATCATTATTATCAACTATAATAACACAAACATTAACTAAAAAGATTTTAACATCCTAGATTCACCCTACTAAAAGCCTAGCAAAGCTAAAAAGTGCAAAATCTTAAAAAACACATTCAGTAAGTAAACTTGATGGGGTTTAAAGTTCTTTTTTCCTTAATGATCAATACATTTCACAAGGCCAAAGGAAAGCTCCCATGGCGAACTTCCGCTTCTGGGCGACGTCTCCGGCGACCGGGAGGCCGTATTCTTTGAGAAGACAGTCCAGTTTCCACTCCGGCATTCCCTCATAGTCACTCCTCTTGTACCTTGGGTAGTGAAGAGGCATCTGAAACTGATCAAACTGCTTGTTCATCACTCGCTGCTGCTCGGACCCGATCATGGCGCACCGAGCAGCATCGACACAGCCCATTATTCCGCTCATCTTCTCCGGCGGCGGTCAGGTCTCTTGTTTGGATCTTTCACTTTGTCCTTGCAATGCAAATGGTGGTGGAAAGGTTGGCCTTTTATAGGCCTCATGGGGTGGGAAAGGGAAGAAATTAATGAATTATTTGAGTTTGATAGTTGGTGGGAGCGAGAGATTGCATTTATATTCTAGGTCGAAAGCGATATATTTTGGTTAAATTACATTTTTTGTTCATATTATCTTTTACATAATGTTATATCTATAATATACTTCTATATCTATCTATATCTATATCTATACTATATTAAAAGGTGTAAGTCCCTTTTTAATTTTCAAATTTCTTCTTTGTCATTTCTATTTAATTATTCAATATTTTATTATTCAAATTCCCACGGATAGATCATTTCCACATTTAATTTATATATCTATATCTATCTATACTACTATACTTCTATATCTATACTATCTATATCTATATCTATACTTCTATACTATATTAAAAGGTGAAGGGAGAAACTTTTGATTTCTTTTTAAGGCCCTTTTTAATTTTCAAATTTGTTCTTCCTATTTAATTATTCAAATATTTTATTATTCAAATTCCCACGGGTGGATCATTAAGAATTGGTTTAAAAAAATCTCCCTTCCCACGTTTAGGTTATTTTTTTAAAACAAAAAAATCTCTTCTTCGATAAGATTAGAATTTGTTTAAAAAGAAATCTTGATTCCCACCGTTGTTATTTTTAAAAAAATCTCATATTTGATAAAATTAAGAATTGGTTTTACAAAAAAAAAATCTCATCTTCATTCCAAATTCTAATTGATTTTTGGGAGTGAAAATTAGAAGATTTTTTGAATTGGTTTAATAAACAAATCTAATCTAAGATTAAGAATTGAATTTAAAAAAATCTTGGTTCCCACCTTTAGGTGGTTGTTTTTTTTTTTAAAAAAAAAAATCTCATATTTGATAAAATTAAGAATTGGTTTTAAAAAAATCTCATCTTCATTCTCACGTTTTTTTTTTTTTTTTTTTTTTTTTTTTTTTTTTTTTTTTTTTTTAATCTCATCTTCATCCCAAATTCTAATTAATTTTCGTGGTGAAAATTATAAGATTTTTTTAATTGGTTTAAAAAATAAATCTCATCTCATCCTTGTAAGATTAAGAGTTGGTTTAAAAAAAATCTCTTTTGCGTTTAGGTATTCTTTTTTTATAAAAAAAATCTCATCTTTGATAAGATTAAGAATTGATTTTTTTTTTAAAAAAATTCATCTTCATCCTCATGTTTAATTATTAATTCTATTTGGTTTTCGGTGGTTATAATAAATAAAATTTTTAAAATAAAAAGATAATTTTATTTGGTTTTGAATTGTTTTGATTTTTCAAAAATAAAAAGATAACTTGAGTTTAATTTCGATTAAATCAAATCATGTTTTAAAATTAAATTTGAAAAACTAAAACTCAAATTAATTGTTTTTAATTTTCAAAATTTCTAATTTAAAAAAATTTATCATAACCACCAACCATATAAATAGTGGTCTAAACCACGAAAAGAGATGGAGTGAAGTTTTTGTGATGCATGAAGAATTAAAAAAAGTGATTCTTATCCAACGTAAGTGGGAGAAATTCCTACTCAAGGGAGAAGACTCATTCCTACCCAACGTATGTGGTCATTACTACCCCATCTTTAATAATGTGAGTAAATATAGCACAACGAGTAATGTGAGTAAATATAGTCTTTTCATTTAGTGTAAATATATGTAATTCATTCATATTTCAAATTTTCTAATTAACTACTTATGTTTTAAAATGTATTATAACACGTGCAACGCACGTAGTTTCAAACTAGTTATAAATAAAAGAAAGAAGATTCGAACCTACACAAAAATACTTGCTAATGTATTAAAGATTATATGACGTTTTAATTTAGTCTTTATTCTTTAACTTTCGTTTCAATTTCATCAGTATATCTTTTCTTTATTCTTTTGATTAAAGTTTATTAGTTGTTGGTTATATTTTTCATTAGTGAAGAATACATTATATGAATTCATTGTAACAAATTATAGATGATGGATTCTTGTAGGATTTAAATTTTCTCCTTTGCCTTCTTGAGATTTAATTCAATTTATTTATAAAAAGATATTTAAAATAAACTCTATGTTGTAACATTTTGTTTTAAGATAACTCTAAGTTGTATCAAGTCATTTTGGTATAGGATCGGAACACGTTGGTTTTCGGGTTGGATTTTGAAATATTATTACTCGAAATTGTTGCTAATATTTCTAGTTTGAGGGTGGACATGTGGTGATACGTGTTAGAATTATACTGCTCTTTTTAACATGCAATAACAAATAACTCGTCAAATTGAATTTGTATTTCTCTTTAGTCTTTATCAAAGAAGAAACGATGACAAACAATTAATCAAATGGTAGAGATGATAATAAAAATGATAACGAAACTTTCATAAACGATGTGACAAAGTTGATCATAAACTTAATCTCAATAATTTTCCCTAAAAAATATTTAAGAAAATAGTTGAATGAATTGGGCATTGTTACTTCATTAATGAATTGAAAGATTTTAGAAGGTATGAATAGTTGAGGGGGGGCTTGGATAATTGAATGCAATTGTATGCATCACACTAAAATAAATGCATGATGGGAAGATTGAATGGTTGGTATTGAGTGATTGGATTTGTACAAAGATTTGAGGCCTCATATTTTGAACTTCCCTTTTCCTTTACCACACAAACTCAACTAATAATTTGCCCAGTTGCTGCCTTCATATGTTGGGTGATTCTGACTTTGATGTTGATAAGTTTCTAAGTTGGATGTTGAAAATGTACATTGGAAGATGACAAAAGAATTCTAGAGAGGGAGAGAGAATGCTGAGTAGATGGAGTGAAGGCACTAGAAGTTTGGTGGGAGAGAGGTTCGTGTTTGGATGGAAACAAACCGAGAAATTATTCGAAGAGGTTGTCACAATGTGAGTACTGAAAGTTTATGGTTTTTATGAGACATTCAGATTTTCGAATTCACATCCAACGGTTATTATTTGACAGTCCATCTACTCGATAAGATAGCAGAGTTAAAGAGACTAAGTGCTAGTGGTTGTTGCTCATGTCGATGTGGTAGGGCAATGACTAATTAGAACCATAATAGCTAGGGTGCATGTGATTGCTTGGTCAACACTCTTGGTTAAGATCATCTTTGCCACATCCTTTCTGACAACTTCTCGACTTAGTTTGCTGCAAGATTTCACTCATTATGACACAATATTCATCTCGACCTACTTGAACCATGACACAATCTTCGATATATTATGTCTTTTTTTGCGAAATCTCTTGCATTCATTATTCTTCACAACTCTTTAAATGTTGCATTTAGATGATAGTTTACGGATGTGAATTCTCTTCCAACAAACACCAATATTAACAATGTAAGTTGGAAATTGCCAACAAGAACATTATTCAACTGGCATAAACTTGTACCTCAATCAAAAAGTTCGAGGTTCAAATTTTCTATACCACTTGTGAAAAAAATGTTAGTTGGAAATTTAAATGGTTGTTTTGTCCCTTGCCAGATGTCAGGCATTGATGGTAGACTCCCAACTATCTCTAAAATAATGGTTTTGTTTCTAGTGTCTTTTGGATTTTTTTGGGTTAAAAATTTACCATTCCATGATATATTGAAGTTGGACATATAATTTGGAATTATGGACTTGCTGAAATATTGAGAATATTTTGTCTTGTCATATTTTCATACAATATCTGAATATTTATTGTCTTAATTAAAGAAAGAGATATGAAAATTGGTTGAGAGTCCTGAGATGTCTTTTTTTTTTTTTTTTTATTAGTACATGATCAGTTGAGTTAGACTCATGTTAGCCCTGAGATGCCATAATTAAGGGAAAACGAGATTGAAGACTTAGAGTCCGTTTAGAATACATTTTGATTTAAATGTTTTTCAAGAATGCATTTTTAAAAAAATAATTTGTATAAAAATTGTTTAAAATTTAAACACACATATGTTTGGTTGCATTTACTTATGGGTGTTTTTATGCACGAGTTATTGTATACTTAAAGACACTTTTTAAAAAAAAGTTAGTTTCAAGTGTTTCTGTCAAAATAGTTTATTTATCAATCTCATTTTTTAATAAGTCATTTTTAGTGGTTGTCAAACACTAGAAATTTTTTCAAAATGATTTTTTTTTTTCAAAATTAAACACTTGAAAAGTTAAACCAAACACACCCTTAATTTTCTCTTTTAGTTTGATCTTTTAAATGGATTTCTCTCGTGATTTACTATATACCCTTTCAACTTTAAAAGTATTATTCCAATAACTCTTGAACTTTTGAAATTGTTCTAAAATAATTCTTGAAAAGTTTTCTTCTTTAAAATGATGGATTAGAATTGACGTGTTTGTTAAAATTAAAACGTAACATATGTAACATCATTTTACAATTTGACTTAAACTATATAAAAGATTAATTAAGATTGTTTTTACAATTTCTTTAAGCTTAAAAGACTTCATATTACATCATTTACCACATTATATTTATGAAATTAATTTTTATACATCAATTGAGGCATTAATTTACATGTATGTGTAAATGATATCATGTATATCTTCCAATAGTTATATGTTAGTTGTCACATGTTAATTTGCATCTATCGATTTAATGGAAAAAAGAAAAAAAGAAAAGAAAACTTTGATATCTTTAAATAATTTCAAAATTCAAAGGCTAAAATGGAACTTTTAGGGGATGTTTGGGGCGCTGAATTGGTTATAATAATCTGGGGATTATAATAGTCTGGGGTTATAATAATCTGTGTTTAGGAGCAAATTATTATAGTATGAGATAAAATGTGTTTGGGTGCAGATTATTTTAGTCTGGGATAAAATAATCTGTATTTGGAGTGTTGATCTGTTTTAACATGGGGTTCTGAATCAAAGGTTCAAACTGACTGTTTTTTTTTTTCTAGTTTTTTTATGATATACGATTCACTTTGATTTAGGGTTATGCTTTTTTTTTTTACAAAGCAAAAAAGTTTAGGATTTGGTATAGAAAAATCATATTAGTTAACTTTTAGTATTGCCAAAATAAAAATTGTAAATGTTTAGTTAAAAAATCATATTAGTTTTTTTTTTTTTTTTAATCAATAAAATCATTTGAAATAAACTTGAGTGTGGTAAATATAATTTCGTTTGAATGTTTTTTTTAAAGTTGATTAACCTTCAATGTTGTCAACGACTTTTCCGGCAACCTTTGATGTTTTTTTTTTCTTTATTTTTTTTTATATTTTTCAAAATGAAAATGAGAAGAAATATGGAAGAAAAAAAATCGGTGGCCGAAAAAGTCAGAAAAGTCGTCGGAAACTTCGCCGGCCGACGGTCATCGGAAACTTTCCCGGCCGACGGCAGCCGACGGTCGTCGGAAAAGTTAAGGAGTCGCATGGAAGAAGAGATGAGAGAGTTACGGTAGAAAATGGATAAAATAATCGAGGGTAAAAATAACCACTTCACCATTTATTTTTGTTGGTGCCCCAAACATTGAATAGGTTATAATAAGGGGTTATTATAACTTATTCAGTGCCCCAAACACCCCTTAAAGTCTAAAAGATTGTTTAGTTTAAACCTATCCCTGGAATTTTTCATTGGTAGTTTATATATTTTAACCTTTTTTTTTAGAATTTCTCTTCCATGTATATTTTCACTTGAGAGTTCTCGATTTATTTAGGATCCACTTGGAATTGATTTCCGAGGACATGAAAGTAATTTACTGAGACAACTTAACTGTTTTTTAGTACTTGAAAAATTGATTGTATATTAATTTCTAAAAAATCACTTTTTCAATTTACTTCTATTTCTGGTTAACGAGAAATTATTAGATGCTCTTGGTGTAATGCTAAGTAGGTTACTAGGAACAGATAAATTTGAAGATATACATCAAACGGGGTAAAATTATCCAGAACATTGCACCAGAATCACCTAATAATTTTTTGTTGATGAACAGATTTTGAGAGGGAATTCTAGAAAAATCTGCTGCCTTCTCATTTGATCCTTTCTAAAAAATCTAGCCTCTCAGTTTGTTTGGTCTATGAAAAAGCAAAGTTAAAAGTATTTGGTAAATTAATATTAAATTATTGTTGCTTAACATAATAACCGAAACGGACATAATATTTCAATAATACAAGACGTTATGATATATTTAATTTCAAAGTTTTTTATGATATAATTAATTTAAATTCATATGATTTGAATTACAATATTTGTGTTTAGTCTAGATGTGGAATAAATGTATTATTAGTCCACCAATTCATAATTAAACTAATTCTATATGTGAAACCATTAAACTCAAATTATGATAGTCTGCGAAACAATTTCTCTTTTTCCATTAAGAGAATATGTGGTTAGTCATCTAAGACTTACTAAACTTACTATCTATTTGGAATGACTTTCTAAATACTTTAAAAAGTGTTTTTAAGTGTAAAACAAGTGTTTTTAAACACTTAGAAAATCATTCCAAATAGACTCTTAAATGGTTCCTATTTAACCTCAAGGCTACACATTTAATACTTGTCGGGATTAGATGACCAACAAACCATTTTGAATGTGCATTTTCAAATTATTTTTTACTAATTCAATTTTTTTTTTTTTTGAGTTCGACAATTGTAGGAATGAGAGATCAAACATCGAACTTTGAGATGGTAATTATTACTTTATCCAATGAACTATACTTGGATTGGCTATCCATTCGTTTACTAAGTACCACCTTGAGCTCAACCATCTAATAAATCTAGTTTGGGCTTAATGTTTAATGACCTTATTACTTATTAGGCTACAAGGACCATGCTTGGTTTTTTTTTTTTTTTCTTCCTTCCTTCCTTCAAGAGACTTGAGTGCTTTTTTTTTTTTTTTTTTGAAAAATATACTTCATTAAATGAGAATAACAAGTACACCTAACTCTTCACACAAAATTGAAGAGAACCAATTAGGGATAATTCCATCCCTACAAAAATTCAAATCCCTTAAATCAGGGTACAAGGAGCGCCCAAAAAATATGCTAAAACGACACCGCGCATGATCCTTGTAGCCTAATAAGGTCATTGAATCATCGTAAGTTTTCAGACCTTCCAATAAGGCTTTTTCTTCGAGCCATTTTATCAATCCTATATGATCTCTCCTTTTAATAATGGATCTCATTAATTATTTAGGCAATGAAAAATTAAAATAAAGATACAAAAATGAGTGATTTGCTCCTTCTCATTTTCTTCTCATGGAGGTGAGGGGATTTCAACCACAGATCTCGTGGTTATCAAAACAATTTTATGTCAGTTGAACTATGCTCTTGTTGACAGCTCCATTCTCATTTTCATACATAAATAATTATTTAAAATTTATATGTGAATCGCTATGACCATAGCATAATTTAGTATTATTATGTAATAAATACCAACTATTTTAATGGTTTAAAAATGCATAATGCCCAAGATCATTGAATAAGATAAAACATCTACCCATTTAAACCTCGTTTTATAACCATTTTGTTTTTAGTTTTTGAAAATTAAGCTTATAAACACTACTTCCAACTACATAAGTTTCTTTATTATTATTATTATTTTTTGAATGTTTTCTTCCCATGTTTTCAAAAACCAAACCAATTTTTTAAAGCTAAAAAAAATAGTTTTCAAAATTTTGTTTTTGTTCTTGGAGTTTGGTTAGGAATTCAAATGTGTCGTTGACAAAGATAAAAACTATGGTTAGGAAATTGAAAAAAAAAAAAAACAGCATCATTTTCAAAAACGAAAAATAAAAAATCAAATATATATCAATGGAGACTTTAATTTTTATGGTTTTGATAGTTTCAAAAGGGTTTACCCTATGGATCCATAACATATAACATTGCGCTGCTATGCTTTGTTCTTTGAAAAGAAAATTTCATAATTCAAGAAGTTGATTTTGCTTTGTTCTTTGAAAAGAAAATTGAGTTAGGCTCAAATTGATAGTTGAAACAAATGGTATGTGACTCTTCCATGAGTTTGCATCCTTTCACATTCATATAGGTTGCATTCATTCATCCAATTGTTAAGGCTCCGTTTGATAATCATTTGGTTTTTAGTTTTTGGTTTTTAAAATTAGACTTGTTTTCTTTAAATTTCCTCACCATGGTTTTCATTTCTATTAGAGACACACACTTGAATTCCTAACCAAATTCTAAAAACAAAAATAAGTTTTTGAAAACTACTTTTTTTAGTTTTTAAAAATTGGCTTGGTTTTCTAAAACATGGGAAGAAGGTAGGTGAATGAAAAGCCAAAGGAACTTAGAGTTGGAAGTGGTGTTTATAAGCTTAAAAACAAAAAACCAAAAACAAAAAATCAAATGATTATCAAACGGGGCCTAAGGTTTTTCACTTTTTCAAATTGATCATCAATCTATAGAAGAGTCTAACTATTTAAAAGACCACGAACTAGTCTATATAAATATGTATCTTCTTCAAATTGGAAGACATTTTTTCTTCCATTAAAATTTTGTTAAAGTTTGGTTTGTTTCACAAAATAATGTTCGTTGGATCTTGTGGAATAATGTAATGTTACATCCATAAGAATGTAACTACGAGGTTTGTGATTGAAATCCCCCCACTTCCATATTATCAAAAAAAAAAAAAAAAAAAAAAAAAAAAGAAAGAAAGAAAGAAAGAAAGAAAGAATGTAATTTGATCTATCATTGAAAATAAACTACTCATAAAACATAGATATTAGAGAGAATAAAGTTTTTTTTTTTTTTTTTTTTTGAGAAGAAATATCATTTCATTAATTGAAAGAAGAAAGAGCAATACAAGTGCAATGAGTAGAACCACTCATTGAAGCAACTTGTTGAGGAACATTTCGTATCCACAACATAGAGTTTCGATACATAAATAAAAGATAACTCTTGAAACGATGTACCAATTACCCGTATGTGCTGGACCCAATGATAAACCTCGGAACTAATAGGAATATCTCCACTAATCATCTTTATTGCATTGGAAGAATTGAAGTGAACCATAGCATGAGTAATTTCCAAGCGTTGTAACAAACGCAATCCTTCTATTATTGCCCTAATCTCTGCTGCCAGAACCGAAAGTGATGCTTCCTCCAAACATTCCATTGCTGCTACTAAGTTCCCAATATTATCAACAACGACAGCCCTCATACCTGCGCCTTTTGAAGAAAGCCGAACCGCTGCATCTGTAAATAAAGAAACCATCGTACTCTGATTCCCGAACGACGGCCTATCTCCAGCTGGTGATTGACTTGTCTCCACCCGCTGTCCTATTGTGTCAGACGTATTCTGTTTTTACTTGTATTATGACCAGTAGTCATGTATCCACTCACACCTTGTAGGCCAATCCATAATAGGTACATTATGAACTAAATTATTTCTGTCATTCCACAAGGTCCAAAAGGTAATACATGCTCGTTCAAATGCTTCCACCTGGAGACCTGTAGCAAGGCAAATGACACGATCGACAAAATTATTACCAACCGGAACAAGGACATCCAAACGTGGAAACATATTATCACATATCTGTTTGGACCTACTACAGCCACACAAAACATGATCAACAGTCTCCCATTTAGTTTTACAACTTTGACACACAGGAGAGATGTCAATTCCACGTTTCCATAGGCCATACCTAGTAGGCAGACAACCGTGATAAGCTTTCCAGATAAAAATTTTGATTTTCTGTGGAATTTTTGCTTTCCATAGCCTCATCCACCACAATCTTTGATCATCAGTATTAGGGGACTGTTGATCAACTAACAACCTTCTTGCTAGTTTATATCCACTCTTAACAATGTACATACCATTTGAACAGTAATGCCAGATCCACTTATCTTCGTCATTAGTTATGCTAATTGGAATTGCCTCTATAACATCCACGTCTTCCTAAACCACCACAAATTTTAATTTTCGAAGATCCCATCCCATCGTAGGGGAAAAGAAATCAGAAACTAAAGTAGTCTCTTGTCTCAATGTGCCCGAGATTAAAATTGGTTTAAAAGTGCTTTCTCTTGGAATCCATGGATCTGTAAAAAACTTGGTAGACTGTTCATTCCCAATTCGTTTCCTTAGACCATTTTTCAAAAGATCACGCGCCCAAACAAAACTCCTCCAAAACACCGAACAGTTGGCCTTAATTGGCGCATGCAAAAGGGACATCTGATTCGCATATCTCCCCTGAATGACCCTAGATGCCAGCAACGATGGATTCGAAAAGATCCTCCACACCTGTTTTTCCAAGAGAGCTTTGTTGAATAGCTCTAATTTGTTGAACAGGAGAGATGTCAATTCCACGTTTCCATAGGCCATACCTAGTAGGCAGACAACCGTGATAAGCTTTCCAGATAAAAATTTTGATTTTCTGTGGAATTTTTGCTTTCCATAGCCTCATCCACCACAATCTTTGATCATCAGTACTAGGGGACTGTTGATCAACTAACAACCTTCTTGCTAGTTTATATCCACTCTTAACAATGTACATACCATTTGAACAGTAATGCCAGATCCACTTATCTTCGTCATTAGTTATGCTAATTGGAAACATATTATCACATATCTGTTTGGACCTACTACAGCCACACAAAACATGATCAACAGTCTCCCATTTAGTTTTACAACTTTGACACACAGGAGAGATGTCAATTCCACGTTTCCATAGGCCATACCTAGTAGGCAGACAACCGTGATAAGCTTTCCAGATAAAAATTTTGATTTTCTGTGGAATTTTTGCTTTCCATAGCCTCATCCACCACAATCTTTGATCATCAGTACTAGGGGACTGTTGATCAACTAACAACCTTCTTGCTAGTTTATATCCACTCTTAACAATGTACATACCATTTGAACAGTAATGCCAGATCCACTTATCTTCGTCATTAGTTATGCTAATTGGAATTGCCTCTATAACATCCACGTCTTCCTAAACCACCACAAATTTTAATTTTCGAAGATCCCATCCCATCGTAGGGGAAAAGAAATCAGAAACTAAAGTAGTCTCTTGTCTCAATGTGCCCGAGATTAAAATTGGTTTAAAAGTGCTTTCTCTTGGAATCCATGGATCTGTAAAAAACTTGGTAGACTGTTCATTCCCAATTCGTTTCCTTAGACCATTTTTCAAAAGATCACGCGCCCAAACAAAACTCCTCCAAAACACCGAACAGTTGGCCTTAATTGGCGCATGCAAAAGGGACATCTGATTCGCATATCTCCCCTGAATGACCCTAGATGCCAGCAACGATGGATTCGAAAAGATCCTCCACACCTGTTTTTCCAAGAGAGCTTTGTTGAATAGCTCTAAATCACGAAAATTTAACCCTCCCATCTCCTTCAGGAGGCAAACCTGGGACCATTTCTTCCAATGGATCTTCCTTTTTGAATCCGTCGATCCCCACCAAAATCGAGCCATCATAGCATGTAGTTCATCACATAGCGTTTTTGGGAGGCGGAAACAACTCATACTATACGAAGGAATAGATTGGGCAATACTCTTAATTAGAATTTCTTTACCACCCACTGAAAAGAATTGACCCTTCCAACCCTGAAGAGTTTGCCAAACTCGCTGCTTAATCTCTCGAAAGTCATCTTTCCTTTTCCTACTAAAGGCCGAAGGCACTCCCAAGTATCTACCTAGATTGTCCACAATAGGCATACCTAATAAATTAGCAAGCGTTGCACGAAATTCTGAATTTACATTTGGGGAAAAAAATAAAGTTGATTTATCCATATTGATCTTTTGCCCTGATGCCTTCTCATACAGCGATAAAATATTTCGTAAATTCCACACATGTTCAATTGAAGCTTAAATAAAAGGCTGTCATCTGCAAAGAAAAGGTGAGAAATAGCAGGACAGTACTTTCCCGGCTTAAACCCAGTTAAATTCTTTTTCGACATGGCTCCTATGATAAGAGATGATAGAACTTCCAACACAAGCAGAAAGAGATAAGGAGACAGAGGATCTCCTTAGCATAAACCCCGAGTCGGAATAATCTTACTCGTAGGATCACCATTAAGCAAAATGGAAAAGTTTGGAGTACCAACGCATTCCATTATTAGGTGAACCCATCGAGCATCAAACCCTAGTTCTATTAACAATCTCTCCAAAAAAGGCCATTCAACTCGGTCATAGGCCTTACTCATATCTAACTTCAAAGCTAACCAGCCACAACGACCCTTTTTCCTAGCCTTGATTGCATGCAAGCATTCATGTCCCAAAATCACATTATCAAAAATTGACCGCCCAGGAACAAACGCAGATTGATTCTCAGAAATAACATCTTGCAAAATCCACTTCATACGATTCACTATGACCTTAGAGATTATTTAGTAAGACACGTTACACAAACTAATTGGTCTAAAGTCTGAACGCAAACACGGATGTTTCACCTTTGGAATCAAAGCAATATTAGTATCATTCCAATCCTTAACCGACCTACTACGATTCAGGATATCTAAGCAATTGGAAATGGTAATATCACCAACCTCATCCCAAAATTTCTGATAGAAGAGAGCAGGAAATCCATCTGGCCCCGGTGCTTTGGTGGGATGCATTTGTTTAATAGCCCTCACAATCTCCTCTTTTGTGAAAGGTGCCATAAATTTGGCATTCATCTCCTGTGTTACCCTTGTCGTGATGTCCTGCAAAGCCAAATCTAAACTTTCCAGTTGAGGTTTAGTGGAGGAAAATAAATTAGAAAAATAAGAAGTGAAAGTCTGCTCCATCTTTTGCCTATCTGTAATCAAAGTTCCATTTGAATCATAAATCGATCGAATCTCATTTCTTTTCTTTCTCTGAGATGCTTGCTTATGGAACCATCGCGTATTTCTATCCCCCAATGAAGCCAATTCTCTCGTGACCGCTGCTTCCAATAAATCTCTTCATCCTCCAAAGCTTTATCAAGCTGAGACTCCAACCGCTTAATTTCATCAAAATCCCATGGTGGAGGCTTGCTATATAACTCCTGAAGCACGCGTTGATGAACCATAATATTTTGCCTAAGGGAGTGAGAGGTACCTTTACCCCACTTTTGAAGTCGGCTGCTACATTGATGTAGACACTCTTTCAATGATGGAAGACCATTCTTGTTGCTGATTCTGCTAACTGCCTCCAACACCACACGCTTGCAATCCTCATTTTGGGTCCAAACTTCCTCAAATCGAAATTTCCTCGCTCTCCTTTGCCTCCCTACATTTTCAGCTGTATAACACCCATCCAGCATGATTGGACGATGATCGGATTGTGCCCATTTCAGATGTAAAACAGAAGCATTCGGAAAAAGATTTATGAACACTTCATTCGCAACGAAACGGTCTAGTCTCTCGTTCATCTGCCCTTCTCTATCCTGTCAGTTTGCCCATGTAAATAAATCACTATTGTAGTCCAAGTCTTGAAGACCACAATCATCCATCATAATACGAAATAAGCCAAGTTGGGTTTCGCGAACTGGATTGCCACCCTCATTTTCTTCATTTAACAAAGTTGCATTAAAATCACCGCCAACTATCCATGTGGATTCATCATTATTATAAAGGCGCCTAAATAGATTACAGGTGTGATTTAGTTGACTCGTAATAGGATTTCCATAAATACTAGAGAAACACCAGACTTTAGAGTCCCATCCAATAGAAGCATCAATACGGAATTGAGAAAAGGAGCGAATTGTGACATCAACGTCCTCTTTCCAAAACAAACATAAGCCTCCACTACGCCCCACGCAATCCACAGGAAAAAAACCCGAATAATTCAACGCCATTTTTATTTTATTAAAATTGCGAGAATTTGAACTACATTTTGTTTCCAAAAGAAAAGGCAGTTGAGGATCATAGTGACGGACACCGTCACGGACAGTGATAGCGAGCATAGCTAGCTATCTTTACTTATCTAATTTAGCTAGTCTTTGATGATTATTGGCTATTTTATTGCACTTAATTGTTTATTTTGTAGGAAATTGTTGATTGGAGCTAAAATGTAATATTGGAGTCAATCGGGTGTTCGGAACGTGAAAATATGCAAAGGAATGAAAAAACTTCAAAGAGAAAAAAGTCAATTTCGGGTCAAATATAGACCAGCGTCGAGATGCTGCTTCTTTAGCGTCTCGACGCTGGCATTCCATATCGAATCAGGCGCAATAAGGTCACAGCGTCGAGACACTGTGACAATAGCGTCTCGACGCTACCGCATTTCCTTTCCAGACACGCGCGTATAAGAGGCAGCGTCGAGACGCTGTCTTGACAGCGTCGAGACGCTATGACGAAATTTTGCTATATAAGCTTCCTTTCGGCTAGGTTTTTGGGGGAATGAATTTTGGGACTTCTTGGAGCCGTAAACAGAGCAAAAACAGAGGATTTGAAGGTTGAAGCTAAGGGAGAAAATCAGAAATCAACCTATTGTTCGTGGGGATCGTGACGGGGACGTCGGACTCAGCCTACATTGAGTTTTCTTTTCCCTTTTCCTTTCTTTAGCTAGATTTATGGCTTTTACATGTTTAGTTGAGCTTGTAATTCTATTCATGAGTAGCTAAACTCATAGCTTAGGGATTGGTGTAGTTGATTAAGTTTATGGATTGAATTTATGGTTTAAGTTGTGCAATGATTATTATGTTTGTAATCTTGATTTAATGCTTTCAATTAATTGGCCATTAGTTGGATGGTTTAAGTTTTGAATCTAGCTCGAGAGAGGGGATTTAATATAGACTTACTCAAGATTGCATGACTAGAGTTATTTTCTAATTCGTGACGGTTTTAGATTAACTTTGGAATTAGTCAAAAGATCTTATTGCCTTGCATGTTAATAAACTTAGATAGGGATATCAAGTAGATTAATTTGCATGAGAATCAATTATACTCGGGAGAGGTATTTGTGATTAAAGGGTCTTTGACTCATAATTTCATTGTGCATAATAACTTACTCCTTAAAATCAATCCTAGACTAAATCGGCGAAATCAATTCCCCAAGTATTTTTCCCAATTGAATTTCCAGACAGCTCTGAATGTCCGTGGATTCCCCAGACCACGAACATTCCAACACAATGTTTTCATGGCTCTCGGCGGGGCTGTTCCACAGCCTCCACCGTTGGTTCAATAGTAGTGTTTGGATCGTCCTCATCAGTTCGTGCCCGCTTCTATGACCCACTCGGCACCCCATCTCCTATCCTTTTTTTGAATTCTTCACTCCCTTTGCTAGATCCTGCTTCATTCGCAGCCTTTCGGGCCCTACGCATTAGAGAGAATAAAGTTTATCTTTAACGAGACAACGTAAATTCTTCATTGGGTATTTTGTTTACAAATTTATTTTGAACCGTTTTTGTTTGCAAATTTATTAATTGAAATAGATTGTTACTTCCTGATATATTTCATGAATGTAATATATATATATATATATATATATATATATATATATATATATATGAATCAGAATGTATTTCATTAATTTAGGCAATTACAAGAAACATTACAATTGCAATGAGCATGGTTACTTATTGAAAGGATTTCTTGTGGAAAATCTTCTAACCAAAGCCAAGAGCTTCGATGCTGTAAAACGTGTTTAGCTAAATAATCAGTTTTTCCATTACCTTGCCTAGGTACATAATTGTAATTTATTGCCTCAAAAAAACTAGTCAGCTCATGGATATCCAATGATAGACTTTAGATGTAATTTGAATATCACCTCGAATCATCTTGATTGCAGTATCAGAGTCCGAAAAAACACATGCGCTCTGAATATTCATTCGTTGTAGCAAACGAAGACCATGAATCAGAGCATGTATCTCAGACACCAATGGATTGTGAGATGTAGGATACATTAAAGGCCATTGCACCACACACAATACCATCATCACCTTGAATAACCGCTCCATACCCAACCCCTGTTGAGGACGGACAAACAGCAATGTTAGTGAACAGTTGAGTCCCATGCTCTTTCTAACTCATCAGTCTGAAGATGCTTTGCCAAAAAATTATTGGATTAGCAAAATTGTTCCGAACAGGAATTATTGAATCCACTCGTGGGAAAACTTTGTCACAGATTTTCTTAGACTGGGCACACTCACAAAGAGCATGGTCAATAGTTTCCATTGGTGATTTACAAATGTGGCACATTGGTGAAGTATCTATTCTCTACTTCCAAAGACAAAAATTGAATGGTAAGTACCCATGAAAAGCCTTCCAAATAAAAATCTTGATTTTTTTAGGAATTCTCAATTTCCATAGTGCAGACCAACAAAACCTCTGATCATTGACACTAGACGATTCATGATCAGCAAACATGGTTCTCGCTAGTTTATAGCCACTGCGCACTAAGTACATACCATTCGCACACTAGTGCCAAATCCACTGATTGTTAGCATTGTTGGCACTAATTGGGATGGTCTCAATGATACTCACATCATCCTGGGTCACCAACTCCTTTAATCTGTTTAAGTTCTATCCCAATGTTGGGGTAATACATTCAGCCACAAGTACATCCTCCGAAGACATTCCTTCAGAAGTTGGTAATGGTAGAAAACTCCTCTCCTTTGGGATCCATGGGTCTTTCAATAATCGGGTAGATTTACCATTGCCGATCCGTTTTCGCATACCACCTACCAACTATTCTCTTGCCCAAACAAAACCCCTCCAAAAAACTGAACATTTCGATCGAATTGGTGCAACTAGTAAGGACTCCTGCTTAGCATATCTTCCTAAGACAACCTTAGAGACCATTAGATCTGGGTTCATATATAATCGCCATACTTGTTTTGCTAACAAAGCTTTGTTAAAAAGCTCCAGGTCTCAAAAATTTAAACCGAGTTCCTTTGGCAAGCATAATTGGGACCATCTCTTCCAATGGATCTTTCTCTTTGAATCAATCGATCCCCACCAAAAACAAGTCATCATCGAATGTAAATCATCACAAATTGTTTTTAGAATACGAAAGCAGCTCATAATATATGACGAAATCGATTGAACAACACTCTTAATGAGGACCTCTTTCCCTCCCATGGAAAAAAAATTGTCCCTTCCATCCCTGAAGACACTGTCATACTCTTTGCTTTATTTCCTTAAAATCATCCCTCTTTTTTTCTGCTAAAAGCAAAAGGAACACCCAAATATTTCCCAAGTTTTTCAACCATGGGCATTCCTAATAAATCAACTATGACAGAACAAAACTCGGAATGCACATTCAGAGAGAAAAACACAGCTGATTTATCAATATTGACCTTCTGACCAGACGCCTGATCATATTTGTTCAGAATTTGTTTAAATGCCCAAACCTCCTTAATCGATGCCTTACAGAAAATAAGACTATCGTCTGCAAAGAAAAGATGAGATACTGTAGGGCAAAATTTCCCTGACTTAAAACCAGATAAATTCTGTCGAGATATGGCCCCTGTAATGAGAGATGATAACACTTCAGAGACAAGCAAAAATAAGTAGGGTGATAAAGGATCGCCCTGTCTGAGACCTCGCTGAGGTAGTATTCTGCCTGTAGGAACCCCATTTAACAACACTGAAAATTTAGTGGACTTGACACATTCCATAATCAATTGAACCCAACTTGAATTGAACCCCAACTTTAATAAAACTCTTTCCAGGAAACACCATTCAACACGATCATAAGCCTTGCTCATGTTCAGCTTCATTGCTAACCAACCCACTCGTCCAGTCTTCTTATTTTTCATGGAATGCAAGCATTCATGTCCCATAATCACATTATCAAAGATTGAACAACTAGGCACAAACGCAAGATTGGTTCTCAGATATGATATCTTGAAGAATCCATTTCATGCGATTAACCAAGACCTTTGATATTATTTTATAAGACACATTACACAAACTAATTGTTGGGTGCTTCACTTTAGGAATCAGAGCAATATTAGTATCAATCATTCCATTCACTCAGAGACCTTCTCATATTTAACATTTCTAAACAATTCAATTCAGAGTAGTAATGTCACCAAACTCGTTCCAGAATTTTTGATAAAAAAAAGTGCAGGGAAGCCATCTGGACCAGGCGCCTTCGATGGATGCATTTGCTTTATGGCTCTCTCGATCTCACTTCTAGTAAATGGAGCAAGCAGTTTTTCATTCATAGCTGGCGCTACCCGTGGTGATAAATCTTGTCTAGCCACTCATTTATATAAAATAATCATTTTATTTATTATTATTTAGGGGGAGACGACCGACGACTACCATTTTTCTTTTTTTGACTTCAACCATTCCGGACAGTTTCTTCATTTATATTGATCTCTTAGGCCTCGTTTGATAATCACACTACTACAAATTTGGTCTTTGTTGACGGCTAAAAAGTATCAACTGTCACTTTCATTGACACTTTTTAGAAGTCGACTGAAGTGGTATCAATAAAACTAAAGCGTCAATATTACTGTTTTCATTGACGGTTATAGGACGTCAACAAAGATGTCTTTGTTGACCTTTATAAGCCATCAACAAAGACATTATTAACACGTTTTATCCATCAATGATATTCATAAAGCGTCAACGTAGGCACCTTTGTTGACGTTTACTAGCCATCAACAAATCGTATTATTGACACTTTTTCATTGTCAATTATATGACCTAAAATGTCAATATATCTATCTTTATTGACACCTTTACACTGTCAATAAAGTCATTTATTGACGTTTATTAGCCGTCAAGTTACCATGCTAAATTGTCAAATATTATATTTTTAATGACATTTTTTAACCGTCAATATACATATTTGGAAAAAATAAAAAAAAAAACCTCCCGATTATTTTTACCCGTCTTTTACAACCTCCATTTACACAAAAGCAACAAGCTACCAACTGTATTGCCCCCAACAATTATATTACTAAACTTTACCTCGTAACCAAGTTTGATAATACCAAAAATCCGAAAACATAACATAACTATAACTAACCAAAAAATTTAGACACCTGAAAAATAGGAATATGCACTTCTAAACCCATAACACAACCTTCACTTCACTTGACAACAATATAACATGCTCATCACAATGGTTGTTCGAAATTTCATTATCACAACTTGCTTGCTAGCAAGCAATTACAGGATTTTTCCATCTAGAAATAGAGTTCAAAAGAAAAAAAAATCTATAAAAATTGTATATTCAAACACAATTTCATCCAAAAATATAATAATAATGAACTAACAAATTTTCGTTAACCAATAAGTTATCTAAGATCTAAAAATCAACTAAAGAAAAGCATCACATCAGGTCTTGTGGATACATTTGCACCATCTCCAATTTAGGAACTCCTGCTGAAGAAAAGAATTAATATTAGAATGCAAATAATCCTCACTATGAACTGGATAATCACAATCCCTCAAATATAATCCAATTTGCCAAAGATGTGAGGAGAAGAAAAAAAAAATGGAGATAATGAATAAACTACACTCTCAAAAATTGAAGTATTTCAAAACTAAGGAAAGGCACCTGAAAATGTGATAGCAAGTATAGAATTATATGAACAAATGATTCAAATAAACATGAAACAGTAACTCCAAATCATAGTTTTCTCAACTCAATTATTTTCCACAAATGGATCCAAGACTGAAAAGAAGATACTCACAAGCATAAAATTGTTGGGGACCAAAGAAGATACTCATAAGCAAAAATCTAAATACAATCAATACGTGATATTGACCATATTGGCAGAAACAATAGAAACTACTTCAACTTTAGAGAATATTGGCAAAAACAATAGAAACCACTTCAAATTTGTAGAGAAAAAGGACATATAAATTACATTCTACAGCCACACAAAAACCCATAGCATGTTTATTGAGTAGCAATGATAATGCTAAAGAGAAATTGGTAAATAACTTAAACCCACAAAGTAAAAAGAACTAAGTTAGAAGAAGAAGACTAAACCAGAGGTAGAAAGGCAATAGACAAGCGTACATTAAAACTTGAAAATAGTTTAACATCTTTACAAGTTTGATAGTAGCTTTAGACAAATTGTAGCCTTATCTTAACAAAAGATTAGCTTTGAATCAGATAGAGGACAAAGTTATATACAGTCAGTTTTTAGGGAAAAAAAACACACATGATCTTCAATCTACTTTACCTAAGAAACTCACTGGAGTTGAATTTAATTTTTTAAAGCCATGAGGTATAAGGCCATATCCAGAGCTCCTATTTAGTTCAAAATAGAGCAAAGTTGAAATGTGGTCAATTGGACGTTACACTCACATAGAACCCTTCAATTATATCATTTTGCCTTTAAAACTACTTATAGTCTTTCATTATGGTAATCAGTTCCCAAAATACTACAAGTACGACATTCAAATTACAAGCTTATGAAAGAGAGCACATGTTCAAGAGTGAAAGAAATACCATAGATTTTAACTTTATGGACGTCTTCCTATTCCATAGCCTGTAATATTAAAGCAAGTAGAAGAACAAGGAATTTTTTTATGATAAAAAGAACAAGGAAATTGAGACCCAACAGACAAAAAAAGCATTAAAAAAACAATGATTCTGTTACCAGTGAACATAAACAAATAATTCAAATTTACAAAATCATAATTCAGAGGATTCTCAGGGTTGCTATTTGCTAACAATTAGCAGTAGAATCATTATATGTAGTTAGATAGGCGACAAACATCTAAATAACTGATTACGAAGGTTAAGTGAGGCGAGTAAAATGGAAACAATTACGAATCATGATTACATGACAATACAAATCAAAGATTGAAACATGAAGACACCGATAAAACCTAGTATTATAGTAAGTTGATCCAGAAAATCTTACATCGTTGATAAGTTGACACAGTAAGATAGAATAGAACATATGTATTACACATGATACTCTAGCTCAAACACCGCACTTCGAATCTCTGCATTCAATTATCATTACTTTTCATGAAAAGAAGATAATGTCACCATATAACCACCCTAAGTTGGCCTATAATCAATAAAAGTCCTATAAATAAAAAGTTTACCAGCTTGTTCTTCTATTACAGGCTATGGAATAGCAACTGAGTTTCTTGAGTCAGCTGATAATGGAGTTAAGGAGGTATCGATATAAGTCCTATATGCTTTATTTGGTTGTCTAGACCATATCTATATAGTACTCTACAAGCTTGAGCATTGTCTTCCCCACTCCCCACAAACACCAGACCAAAGGAGATTTCTCTTGTAGACTTTTTCATTGGAAAATGTGGATTCTCTAGTGATTTTTAGGCAATAACCGAGTGGCAATCTTGTGGTGATTATTGTTATGGTTGATTCTCCTCTTTTTCTCTGGAACTAAGTGTCAATTATGTTTTAGTGGGAGGATGAAGAAAATACCAAAGAGTAGTTAGGGGATCAAAAAAAGTTCAGTTTCATTATGGATTGAGCAATATTTTGTAACCAAGTAGAACTTTGTAACTAAAAGCTAATTCAATTCATCTGTTCTTGGATTCATCCATTCATATTTTCTAATGAAGTCAGTTTCAAGTGCAAGTCACAAACCCCAGATTTCGAGTTTTTCAAAATTTCTGTGTTAACACCAATACTACTGTGCTTCACTGTAGGTTAAGGAAGAGCTTGAGAAGTACTCAGGAAAAATTTCAGGAGTTCCCTTTTATGTTGTAAGTGACAAGCAAACAACTTTTTTTTTAGATAAGACATGCAAACAACTTTATCCAACTGATCTGAAAACAACCAGGTCAATTTTTTTCTATTCTCATTTTTTCTCAACACAATCTTATGGTAGATCGATGGGAAGCACAAACTGAGTGGTGCTCAACCCCCGAGGTATTTCTAAGAGCTTTTCAAGTGGCTAGAAACTGATCCAACCTGAAGTTGAAGCTTTCTTGTCCCTATATTTATCAAGAAAATGCTAATCTCTCCTTGCCCAGAATGATACCTTCTCACATACACCAAGGCCAAGCCATGTTAAACACTAATCCCAAACTCTCACAGAGATTAATCAAACTTAAAACATATATTGAAATCATTGCCATGAACTCAAGGAGTAGGAATGCATGACCCAATAAACACAAAATTATGAAAACCTAATCAGCACAAACATACTAGAGTTTCAAGAAAAATCCAGCACAAATTGAATCAAAACACAAACACTTCGAGTACCCCTGTACCTAGCTGCGCGAACGGCGTGGAGAGAGCGTGGTTGAACCGGCTGCGCGAACGAAGAAGAAGACGGTTGAACCGGCTGCACGAACGAAGAAGAAGACGGGCTGAATCGGCTGCACGAAGACGAAAACGATGCGGAGAGAACGTGGCTGAACAAGGTGAAGACGAAAATGTTACTTACAGAACGAGGCTGAACAGTGCGAAGACGAAAATGTTGCTCACAGGTGGCTGAATGGCGCGGAGACGAAAACGAACGACAGGGTATCTCAGGGTTGAACGGCGTGAAGACGAACGACAGTGCGCGAAGGGGGCTGTGTGAACGAGAAAGAGAGGGAAAAAGAAAGGAGGAATGAGTCTAGGGTTTTTTTTCTTTTCTTTATTTTTTATTTTTTCCTTTTCCTTTTATTTCTTTTAATCCATTCAAATAAACAAAACAAATGAGAGTCTCTAGTTTCTTTTTTTTTTTCAACTTTGTCTCTTTTTCAATTAAAAACTCCTAAAATCACTTTTAAATTTTGGAGTAATTTAAACTTAAATCTAAAATCCCAAAAAAGCTTAAATTTTTTGACGTCCATCAAGAAACTCCCATTAATATTGACGTTTATTGTGCGTCAATATAGTAGCGTTTATTGACACGTATTAGCCATGAATGTTGTTTTCTTTGATGGCTAATAAGCGTCAATAGAAACCGTCAACAAAACTCTTTTCATTGATGGTTTTTGACCGCCAACTATATGAAAAGGCGGAATTGGACGAAAATCTATATAAATTAGTCTTTTAATCACATTCATTGACGTTTTTTAACCGTCAACATAAACCAGATCATTTGTTGTCACCATATAAACGTCAATATACCTATTTATTTATTAATAATTTATTTTAAAGTACAAATGATACCTTTATTGACGTTTTCTTGATACAAGCGTCAACAAATCTAAAAGGCAAGCGTCAATAAAGGTCAAATTTGTAGTAGTGTCATTTGGTTTTTGGTTTTTGGTTTTTGAAAATTATGTTTGTTTTCTCCTAGATTTCCTACCATGACTTTCATCCTAGTTAAGGTTGCATTTGAATTCCTAACCAAATTTTAAAAACAAAAAAAAAAAGTTTTTGAAAACTACTTTTTTTTTTTTGTTTCCAAAATTGGACATGGTTTTTTAAAACAAGGTAGAAGATTGATACTAAAACCAAAAAAACTTATAGGTGAAAGTATGTGTGTATAAGCATAATTTTCAAAAACCAAAAATAAAAAACCAAATGGTTATCAAAGGGGCCTTATTATTCTACGTCCACTCCACGTAGTAAAGGCATCATAATTTTGTCCACGAGGCGAATTCCTATTGGTTATAAGACCGCCATTTTAATTTTAATTGGGCAATTGTGGTGGACATGGACTTCAGTTTCTATTGTTAGAGTAACAGCCACGTCAACTCCCAAAAACGGAGAAAATTTATGGTACTACAGTAGTACATACTCCCTCCATTCACCATTTGACACGTCATTTAATGAGTATTTAATAATATAATATTTTATTCTATAGGTCCCACATCATTCTTAAATACTCCTTAAATGGCAAACAATAAATGGAGGTAGTATGGAAAATTTTTCATACTACCGTAGTACTAGAAATTTTCTCCAAAAACGTGCAATCCACTCCCGATTTAACCTGATTACGACACGTGTCATTCAATGCTTGAAATATTACAGGGTGGCACCATTATGTAAGTTCCTACTCCAACTTCTTTCTCTCCCACTAATCAAAATTAAATTGAATAATTTTAAATTTAGCAGTTGATGGACTTTTTATTATTTTTAATATATATATATATATATATGCAATGGTTGATCGATATGTATTGGACGGCCGAATATTAATATTATGAATTAGTGAGAACTGAGAAGATGATTATATTTTGTTATTTGTATATATAATATAAAGACATTTTATAAATGCACTAGTCTCCCGTGGAAATTTCATTGTCGGAGACTTGAAAAACAACAAAGGAGTATTTAGAAATTTAAGGATAGCGGATGCGATGGTCAAATAATTAAGAAATCATGCGAGAGACGGTTGTAATGTGGATGACAATTTTATGTTGTTATTGGATATATGAAAAAAAATTGCAAAAGAATCTTAAATTTATATATATATATATATATATATATATATATATATATAGAATATATTTAGTGGTTATTGAAATAAGTTTTTAAATTCATATCCAACTATTATTAAAAATCAATCTCATTGTGAGGATCTAATTGAACAATTTTTTTCAAGTTAAGAGGTTGGTGGTAAAGTTTCAATAAAGAAAAAATATAATAGAATTTTAATATTCACACTAGAAATCATACTTAAAATAGTACATTAGATTAGAATTCCCTTGGACACAATACACATTTATCTTTTTTTAAAAAAAAAAGAAAATTAACTAATAATAAGGTCTTGTTTGATAATAATTTTGTTTTTCATTTTATGTTTTTGAAAATTATGTTTGTTTCGTCACAATTTTTTTTTCTACTATTCTCAAAACACCCATTTGAATTTTAAACCAAATTAAATTTTTTTAAAAAAAAATCAAGTTTTTTAAAAACTACCTTTTTATTTTTAGTTTTCAAATTTTTTACTAGAATTTTGAAAACATTTTTAAAAAGTAAGTAATAAAGCAATAGGGGCTATATATGAAAATAATGACTATAACAAAAAAATAAAATAAGATAAAAAATTATGGTGGATGGGACGCCTTTAACCCATTAATTTCAAATTTGTCTAAATCTTTTAAAATTATCAATGGTAAGATTTCATGCATTAGTTCAATTGTTATTCTTCCCCAATTGTCTTTATTTAATGACGAAATTCTAATGGGCTACTATTAATTCTTAGTTTATCTCTAACTAAGTATTAACTACACAAATGGGTCAAGAACTGTAACGCCCCAGGCCCAGGATTCGAAATCCAGATTCGGCACTTAAGGCCCCGACATTTTCCTGCGACCTGGCCACGTTACCGTACTCGTCTTAAATTGCTTCCAAGAGTGAAGACTGACCCCACAAACCAACACGGGGTCCTTTTAGGATGCTTTGTCCTCACTCACATGCTCCCTAGGAAAATTCCCAGGAGGTCACCCAACTTAGAACTTCTCCAAGCCAAGCACGCTTAACTTCAAAGTTCCTATGATTGAGCCACCGAAAAGAAAGGTGCACATTGTTGGTATAGGTAGTATCTATCAATTCTTTTAAGCTTATCTTGACCATACTTTCATGTCCTCAGGATCCCTCTCATTCGGATGTGATCTCGGTTCATTCATGTACCCCTCCTAACCTCGAGTGTCACAAGAACTAACTTTAAAAAAAAACAAAAAACCCAAGAACGTCGAAGATGAATGAGCGAAAATTTGGCGTTTGGTATTTTTTCAGTGTTGAAGATGAACGGAAAAAAAAACTCGGGTATTTTTCCAGTGCCCTAAAAAAACCAAGAACGGGGAAGATGAACCATTAGGTTTTTACTAGTAGTGAATAAAGCTTTACCAAATAGTTGAGTCAAGTCCAAGTTGCTAATTTTGTGGAGTTAGTGGAATTAGTTGTGGAATCTATTTTTAGATTCAAGTTATGTATTTATATGGAGTTTTCTAGAATGAAATTATCACACTTTCCCATTGTTCTCATTTCCTCTTATTAGTTAGATCTACATTGGTATCAGAGCCCTCTATTCTTAGGGGATCTGTGAGTGAGAATCAGTGAAATATCTCCGAGAGAAACTGAGTGATACATCTGTGAGAGTTGTTAGAGATGGAATCCAACAGTCTTTCTTCATTGGCTCCACGTGTGTTTGATGGTGAAAACTATCAGGCATGGGCTATCAGAATACAAGCCTACATGGAGGGTTGTAATTATTGGGAAGCAATTTGTAGGATCGAAAGGCAACACTAGGGGGTGAATAGGGTTGACTACCAATTTTTTTTTTTAACACTACAACAAATTTGGCTTTTAATGTCGGGCGCCTTTAATGTCGGTCACTGACCGACATTAAAAACACCGACATTAAAAGTTTTAATGTCGGTCGCTTTTAATGTCAGACACTTTTAATGTCGGGCAATGCCCGACATTAAAAGTACTCTTTTAATGTCCGTCAACCAGTTTTTGGTCAGTTTTTTATGTCAGTCATTGCCCGACATTAAAAGCTGTGACATTAAAAGTGTCTGACATTAAATGTGCAATATTAAAAGTGTCCGACATTAAATGTGCTATATTAAATTAAAAAAAAAATTGTCGGTTGCACAAGTAGCTAACCAAAAATACCTATTTCTTCCTTTTGTAAAAACCTGTAAACATTAAACAAAATAAAATTTCAACCTATACACAAAATAAAATCCTGAAAATATTTTTACACAACAACTAACTCAACGAACATGGATTTAATTAATAAAATATAATAGTGTATATAATACATGAAACTTTTCGTCCATCCACAAATCACGTCCATGAACTAATTTACAAAGAAAAGGTAAAATTACTACAAAATAAGTACACAACTCCTTAAACGCTCTTTCGCAAGTTCCTCTTCGAGCTCCTTTTCGAGAATATATCCATTTAATCATCTGCAACAATTCTTGCTTAGCAAGATGAATTCCAAACCTTATACAAAGCAAAAACGTAAGTTAAATACAATCGACACACATCTCCAATCAAATCCTCACTACAACAAAATATACTTTTGATGTCGGACAGAAAAAAACACGCGGGGCTTTTAATGTCGGACAAAAAAACGCGAGGATCTTTTAATGTCGGATGGCTAAAAGCGCACAAATTTAAGCCTTTAATGTCGGGCATTGCCCGACATTAAAGCTTTCGTTTCAGAAGAGATTTTTTAAAACCCCTTTTCAGCTCTTTCTCTCCTAAAAATAGTCCCCATTTCAGCTTTCTCTCTCCTCAACATCAGTTTTCTCTTGCTGCGCGTTTTCACCCTAAGATTTTCCCTTCCAATGTCACTCCACGCCAGCTTGCTCACGTCTCCCTCCTTCACCGTCGATGTTGTCGGTTTGCGAGCGATTTCTTCACCGCTGTTGTTACCTATTTTTGATTCCTTCACCATCAGCACCATCTCTGTAATTAGGGTTTCAAACTTCAGGCTTTAGCAAATGGATCAGTCTTCGCTGAAGCTTATCCACGACATCGGAACTTCTTCCACTCTTCGATGTTTTTTGCTACGATAGGTACTTCGTGGATATTTGTTTTGTGTAACTGAGAAGAAATACATGTTGTTAGCAACATTAGAATCTTTTCCCCTGCTGTTCTTTTCGCCAATATGCCAAACTTTGATCTCTGTTTTGAAATCTTTATGGGTGGTTATCTTATCCATGTTTAGAGCTGGTTTTCCTCTTTTCGGGGATATTTTAGAGTTGCTCTTGATCTTGGAGGTATATAAAGGAAAATGCTCTTTTTCTTCTTCTTCTTCTGGTTACAATAATAAACTCTATGATTATCTATCAGTTTGATTTAACTTCGTTTTTTGTTGTATGTGTGTGTGCGCGTGTGTGAGGGGGGGGGGGGTTGAAATGATTCGTTATCCAAGTCCTTATGGTGAGCAGCAATTTTGCTGTTTTAAAATATGGAATTGTTTCAGGATGGAGAGAGACAAATTTCAGGAATATTTGTGATTGGATGAAATAGACTTTCTTTATCTAGAGGGACTTTTCTTATTATCTCCTTTTTTTTTTCCTTCTATTGTAAGGTTTATTATTTGTTAGTCTAGGCTATTTTAGCTTTTGGAGGATACCTAAATGCCTCTTCTTCTTATGGATTGTTTCATAGAAAATAAAAAACCTACAATTTTAAATTAATATACTCTAGATCTCACAAAACACTTTCTATTATTCATCGACAGTTTTGAGTGATCCCATCAAGAGAAGAG
The DNA here is from genome assembly GCA_036850905.1 of Luffa acutangula. Taxonomy (NCBI): domain Eukaryota; kingdom Viridiplantae; phylum Streptophyta; class Magnoliopsida; order Cucurbitales; family Cucurbitaceae; genus Luffa; species Luffa acutangula. The sequence goes on along the minus strand of CM072097.1, from coordinate 45,258,182 downwards.
AAGAGAATATGAAAACAAAGGCATGTTGTACAAATATGATTACAACGTAGTTGTAAAAATTCCTTTCCTTTCCCTGCTAACTTTTTAACATCAACCACGCCTTCTATTATTCTTATGTTTGTAAATTATTATGTTATGTGCAAGAATTAAGCGTTCAATTTGGTAAAAAACAGAAACACTTGACTTCTCTTATTATCTTCAATCTGCTGACATGACAATTCAAGTGGCACACAACCCAGCCAATGCCTTTCAACTTTTTGAGGGCCCATGGTTTCTTTTTTTCTGATCTTTATATAAATACCAAAACAAAAACCCTTCAATGTTTGTATCTATTCCCTTCCCTAACAACAATTCATTTCACTTCTACTATTGTTCTTAATCTTAATATGTGACCTTCTTTCTCTCTTGCTTTATTCGTTGTTGATAGATGCTTGAAATTCTCTATGAGAAAGAAAATTAATATTATTTATTTGGATGTTGGTTTTATGTTTAAGATTCTAGGTTGAGATTGTATTCCAGGGAAGATGATCAAAATTAATTAGAAACACTGAATTTTGTTGTTGCTTCAACCCCTCTAATTTTGACATGTAACTAGAACGAGATCTTAATTTTTAAGTAGATCACTCTTTCTTAGCATTGTTTCTTATATATTGATTTATTAGCTTTTGAATACGTCGTTTATGTTTCTAATAGAAAATAAATTAAATGGCTCCACTGAAATAAGAAGCTGCTTTAGGTGGACGAGATATGCACTTATTGCAGGTTAGTTTTGCTTCATCTACCAGGAGTTTTTTTTATCGGTGTCTTTGCTTCCCATTGATAATCTTTGATCAAACTCTTTGTTTGGCATCTGTGTAGTGGGGTTGATGAAAATGCAGTTGGTACCTATGCTCAGCTTTTGTTTGCACCTATAGATGAATTGTTTGTCGATGATGCTCCCTTGTTGCCATCTGGTTTTTGTGTCATACCATTGGAGCCCAAAACAGTTTGTGACTGTACTTGCACACTATGATTTCATTGGAAAATTTGCACTTTCTATGGGATATGAACGGTAGCTTTAAAGGCCACTTTGTAACTTCAAAATTTAAACTTCAAAGAAATGTCTTTTTTCCTAGTTTCTTTTATATATTTCCCTTTCTTTCTTATTGTGTTGTAATTATGTATAGTAACAATGTAGTTTTTTATTGTCTCTTTCAGAAATCTTCATGAATTATGGTCTCTCCTCAATTTCCTTTTGCCTGAAATATTTAGTTCAACAGAGACTTTTGATGAATGATTTCAAATTTCTAGGGAAAATGATCAACATGAGGTTGTTCAACAACTTCACAAGGTACATTTTAGAGGGTAACATTTGTTTGAACTATTAAGTAGCTCCTCCAGTACTTGAAGTGTTTGCTAAAGTAATTTTGGTTTTTTCTTTTTCATTGTGTCAATACTGCACTAGTATATTATAGATGAATATCTAAGCAATGCATATGATCTATCAATGTGGCTTTAGCTACGTGATCTTGTAAAGTAGAGGAGTCATTCATTTGTAAAGTAGAGTTGTTACGTTGTTGTGTTTAGTTCTTTTAATAAGTTGTTATGTTCTTGTGTTTAGTTCCTTTGAGCATGAGACTGCTCACTACAACAAATTACACTTTTAATGTCAGAAAAAAAATGGAAATTCTCATTTCATCGGTTTAAAGTTTTGTTTTAAGTTTATGTCTTAGTTTATCTACACAACAAATGGAAGCTAAGAAACTCATTCAGACTTATCTTCATTGGGCATCTGTTACTCATAATAACCACTTTTTTTGTCGTTGGATTTTTATTTATTGCTTTGTTGCCTTCATGTAGTTTGTGCACTATGTACCCTATTGTTACAGGAAATTCTCATTTGATTATTTGATTTATCCAGTTCATCATGTACAGGTTTCAAAGTTCTCCTACAATAATCCATTGCAAATATTTTACAAGCTCCAAGATTACCTTTTTGATGACACAGGTATTATTTTACAACTCAATTTGAGGCATTGTTTTTCTTTTGCTAAAAGGTACAACCGTGAGCTACCTTTTTTATGACAAAATTAATAGAGTTAAGGTACTTTTCCTTAATAATCAGAGCATTGATTTATCTATTATTCGGTTTATTATTCATTTACTATTCTGTTATCTTTCTTGTATCAAAAGTTATATTTCAGTTATAGTTAAAAGCTATATATTCTCTATAAACATCTTTGGTACAGTGAGATTTTCAATATACAAGAGTATTATCTCTTATTTTTCTATCTCTCTCTGTGTAAATCTTTATTCCTTGGTGTTGATTGCTTTTTGATTGTGGTATGTCTTAGAAGTACAAGTTATTAACTTGATCATTTTTAGAATCTTCCTTATAACTAGATACCACGCCATTAACTTAAGATGTTCCTCTCGTGAATGTCAAAATGGTTACTTGAAAGAGTAGTTGACAACATATTAGTATAACAATTAGTAAAGGTACTTCTTAACCGTAGACGATTGAATTATAATGGTAAATTCTTGTTAGAGTTGAATAAGAGTTTATTTTAAGTTTACTCTTAATTGTGGCTTTTAAAAGAATTGTTATTATAGATTAAACTAGTTTTTTCATTAAATGCAACCTCTCTTTTTGTTCTACAACATTTTTATCCATCTTCTCTTTCTGTTTTTTTATGTCAAAAGTTTATGCATGAAGTTTGTATTCTAGTTAAACTCTTTTTTGTTCTACAACATTTTTATTCATCTTCTCTACTTTACCCGTACGTCTTGTGCTTTAATTTTAGTTTAAGGATTTGATTGGAGATGTGTGCCGATTGTATTTCACTTATATGTTTTTTATTTGTATAAGGTTTGGAATTCATCTTGTTAAGTGAGAACTGTTGCAGATGATAAAAGGGATATTCTTGAAAAGAAGCTCGAAGATGAACTTGGGAAAGCGCATTTAAGGAGTTGTGTACTTCTTTTGTTTAGTAATTTTACTTTTTCTTTGTAAATTTGGTTCATGGATGTGATTTGTGGATGGACGAAAAGTTTCATGTATTATATACACTGTTATATTTTATTAATTAAATTCATGTTTGTTGAGTTTTAGCTGTGTAAAAATACTTTCGAGATTTTATTTTGTGTATATGTTTAAATTCTATTTTATTTACAGGTTTTTACAAAATGAAGAAATAGTATTGTTGGTTAGCTACGTGTGCAACCAACAATTTTTTTTAATTTAATATTGCACAATTAATGTCGGACACTTTTAATGTCACAGCTTTTAATGTCGGGCAATGACCGACATTAAAAACTGACCGACATTAAAAGTGACTTTTAATGTCAGACAAAGAGTGGTTGACCGACATAAAAAGTTCACTTTTAATGTCGGGCAATGACCGACATTAAAAGTCACTTTTAATGTCGGTCAAAGCTTGTTGAATCTTTTAATGTCGGGCAATGACCGACATTAAAAGGGTACTTTTAATGTCGGACAAAGCTTTTAATGTCGGTCAATGACGGACATTAAAAGCGACCGACATTAAAACTTTTAATGTCGGTGTTTTTAATGTCGGTTGGTGACCGACATTAAATACTTTTAATGTCGGGCAATGCCCGACATTAAAAGCCAAATCTGTTGTAGTGCCTTAAACTAAAAGTAAAGTGATGGTGAGACAAACCCTCATCAACGCATAAATTCACTTACTTCCTCTAAGAGCCGCTCCTTCTCTTCCAACTCTTCGGCAGTCAAGGGATCACCCACATCTAATTATCATTTCAAAGATCAAAGATTAGCCATGCCATAAAAGAAAAGTTAAAGAATATAGGGGCCTTAAACATGAATATCAGTAACATACCTTCAGTCTCCTCAACATCTATTGTGTCCTTCAACTGATTCTTTTGATGTGTTTGCTGAGCCATACAATCCAATGAGAATTGAAAAAAGATAAAGTAAAAGTGCTGAATAAACACAAGCAATTAATGTTAAAACAGAAAAGAATACTAAATAATCTTACACTCACCATGAGATACCGTACTTCTTTTTCATAGAGTTCACTCAACCTTTGTGTGTTAAAAAACTGGAAATCGTGCCTATAAACAAAAGTGCAATATATCCATTTAAAAGATGTAAATAAAACGATACAAAATTGGAAAAATACATACATGTAAGCAGCATATAATAATAAGAGGGAAAAAAACTGGAGCTCCTAGATAAATCAACCAATTTCAGAGCCTTACAACTGAGGCATGCGAGGAATCCTAGGCTCTTTTGGTTTTGTTGGACCACCCTGCCGCATCGTTTGCTTAAAGTATTCTGATTCCGAGTAACTTATAGGAGGGAGAAAACAAGTGTCAGGCTTTCCAAAAATTATAAAATTAAGTATGAAATTCATGTAGTAAAAGAGGAAAAGAAATTGAAGTCATTACTTGCGCTTCCGCTCCCTTTTAGGTGGTTCAATCCAATTTTCACTAACAATTTTCTTGAAGTCAAATTTATTCTCATCCTTCATCAAGATACAAACAAAGTAACCTGTCAGAACACTTTCTTTAATAGCATTTGAATGATAAACATAAGAATAATATTGGAATGAAATTCTCGAAGTGGATAGCAAGAATCTTGTCTAATCATTATTTACCTTTTCATCATCAAAATCATACAATTCAGCAGCTGTCAAAACCATATAAACATTAGTTAAAACTACTTGCCAGACCCAGAATATTTGAAAGAAAGAAGAAAATTAACAAACAGAAAGAATAGTCAGTTTATGTCAGGAAGTAACCCACTTTCATCCATTTTAAATTTAATGGCATCTTCTGTAAATTTCTTCATCTTTGCATCAAGCTCTACTGTTGCTGCTTCTCCTTTTGCAATGATTCTGTCAATGTCCTCATCTGTGATGGTGCTATCTTTGGAACTGAAAACCATCTCAGCACCAAACCTCACCATTTGAAGTAGCTCATCCTTGTTGACAGCTATTATTGAAAAAAAAGAGAGAGATAAACAATGTATTAATGATACATGCTAAAAGGTATAAGGCAATGTATAAAAATATGCAATCATTCAATGATGCATCACCCGAAATATACATGCTAATATAACAAACTCACTTTTCTGCTCTGCTAAACGTCCTTGTTGAATCACCAAAGCATCGAGGGCAAGTTTCTTGTAAGCCCTTTCAATCACTTTTTCCTGAAAAATTTCCTACAACAATATAAATCTTCAATAAAAACAAAACAAATAAATCAAAATCTTGTTTCTTCGTTCAACAATATCCCAACACCTTACAAAAACCACATGCTTAAAACTTCAACAGATAGCAATCAAAAAATGCACAACAAGAAATAAACAAGTTGTGTGAAACTTACCCTGTGGAGGCTCTTGCACAACAACCTAAAAGCAAACACATATAATATTTGACCAAACCAAACCAATTTTTAATTACAGTGTTTAAAATAATAAGAATCATGAGTACACATTCATTCATTAACTTTACCAAATTGGTTTTGATAACGTTGCTTCTTAGATGTGTTACCTGAAGGCCATTGCAATATCATTGTCAAATTTCTCAAGTCCATAATTTCAAGGGGGAAGCATTTTCAAGGTCTTTAGCTAATGCCTCATAGTCCTCAACCTCCACTTCCTCAACAGCCCCTGCAACGAATGTATAAAGACATCAATTTTATCACCAAAACCATATTCCTTCTCAAAAGCCCTCGTAAAACCATCAAGAACGTGTAATATGAATTCAGAGAATGAAAACCCATCAGGGACAATGGAGGTTGCAGCTAAAGGAGCAACGAAATCATTCTGTTTTGGTTCGACATGTAGAGGCCGCTCTAGAGAGCATCGTCTCTGGGAATAATTCACAGATGAAGCTGGGACATTAGGCCGACTCGACAACCTAAAAGAACCAATTTGCAGAGCTGCAAAGTCAAACAAACACATCAGTCTTGAGTAAAGAACATATTAATTGACAATCGTTAAGAGTAACATTTAGAGGAGTACAAAAATTCAAAGCAAAAATTATAACATGGCAACGTAAATCTAGCCTTCATAATAGGAAGAACAACTAGTCGAATAGTACATACAGATGAGTAGTCCTCTCACAAAAGTAGGAAATAAAAATTACGGAAACTCTGCCCTCCTATGGTATGTTGAAGCAAAAGTAAGATCAACCTCTAAAGATTTTATGTTATTTTACTAACAGTGAGTACTAAAAAAAGCTCTGTAGCAAAGAAACCTCCATTGAAGAAAAAGAAGCTCTATAAGTTTCCGACCATCTGGGCTTGAGTGAGACATTTTAATTACTTGCACCCCTAAAGCTAGATGATGAGTTCCAAAGGAGAGCCAAAGGGGTGTCTATTCCTGTAGCATATACTTTCGCAGTATCATTACAAAGACTAATGGTAGACTAATGAGTTTAAATTTTGATAGTCTCGTAGCACAAATGGAGTTTAGGTATTAGCCTTCTCATTAATCTTTGTCTAATAGGTGATACTCGTTTTCCCTTCTAATTTCAATTTTCAGGAAACCTGATCTTCGAGCAAAGGAAAAAACTTCAAAATTTCACAGAGACATATCATCAAACACCTTACCAGCATAAACCAAATACCCATGCATATTACTAGTTCTCACATCTTCACACAACAACATAGCAATACCAGAAATTCAAAGAAATTTAGAAACGCAAGCAACACAAGAGAGAGGAAAAAAAAATTAATTCGTACCCACGAACAGAGACGAACCCGAACGAAGTTAGATCTGGAACCACGACCACCACGAAAACCCACTTGTTGTAGATTAGAAGAGAAATGTCGTCGTCGCCGTCGGTGAGAAGAGAAAACTGGTCTTAAATCTAGCCGTGGAGTCGGCGTCGGTGAGACCCAGTCGCCATTGATTAGATCCCTAGTCGTCGTTGATGGTTGAAGGGAAAGAGATATCAAGGGTTGAAGAAGATGTGCGCCGTTGTCCGAAGGTTGAAGAAGATGTGTGCCGTCGTCCGAAGGTTGAAGAAGATGTGCGAGAAGCACGAGGGTTTCAGCTGGGTTTTTTGAGGAGGCTATCTGTCGCGTGTTGGGGAGAGAGAAAAACTTTTCTTTTAACCTTTTTTCTTTTTACCATTTAAAAAAATAATAATAATAACTTTTAATGTCGGGCATTGCCCGACATTAAAAGCCTGAAAATTTTAAAATGCGCGCGTCCGACATTAAAAGACCCGCGCGTTTTTTTGTCCGACATTAAAGCCTCCGCGCCCATTTTTCTGTCCGACATTAAAGCTATAATTTGTTGTAGTGTAAAAATAATTTTATCTATGAAATATGCTCAAATGAAAATTAACACACAAATTTAATTTAAGAAAAAATTAGGCAATATAAAACCTAAAGCATGCACACTAATAGCTTTGAATTTAAATATGATTTAATCAAGAGAAATTTAAATAGCCCACTAAAATTAAATCATGCAATTAAAGAGAAATTAAAAATTAAAACAATAAAGCAAAGGAAATAATTAAGGGCATAAAATAAAAGAGAGAGAGGAAGAGAAAACACCGGGAATTTATAGTGGTTCGGCAAATTGCCTACTCCACTCCCCAAGACTCCTTCTTGGGTATTTCACTAGTGATCCTCTTGCGGGTGAGAACCAAACCGACACACGACCCTTTTTTTCCTAGGCTAAAGAGAAACCCAAGATCCTTTTAACTGGTTCAAGATCAAACCAATTTCTTTTTCTCACAACCCAAGGTGTACCCACACCTTAATACAATTCCCAAAAAGAAAAGAGAAGAGACCCTCACAATATTGCCTCTTGAAGGCTAGATACACAAGTTGAGCACTCAAGAAAGAAAACCTCACAAAAATGTAACTAGGCCAATTTTGGAGCAGGGAGGACAAGAATGAGAGAGTAGAGAGAATTTGAGAGCTTAAGACTTGAAATCTTTTGGTGTATGTATGAAGGTGAAAATCAAGTCCAATTTATAGGCGAAGAGGATGAATTTTGGCCGTTGGATCAAATTAAGGATGAATGGTGGAGATTGGATCTAAATTAGAAAAGGAAAGGATTTTTCAAAATTAAGGAGAATCTTGAAAATTTTGAATTTTGGGATTTAGAGAATAAATCAAGGATTTTAAGGATAATTTTTGGAAAGTATTGAAATTTGAATTGGAGGAAATTTGGAGAAGATATGGAGAATTTTGGAAAGGATAAATTTAAATTTGGAGGATTTTGGTGAAATTTGGAGAAAAAGTGAATCAGGAAAATGAAGGAAAATAAGAAAAATAGAGGAAATTTAAAATAATGGTCAGATGAGACAAAGCCCACGCGCAGGGGAAGAGAAGAAGCGTCACGCGCGCATTTCTGTGAAGGACTGCAGGCGCGTGCAGTGCACGCGCGCCGTCGCGCGTGTGGAACGTGTTCTGCCGCAAATTTTCCTTTTTTTTTTTTTAAGAAATAAATATCTGAAAATAAGTTCACTCCTCCACGTGTCGTCTTCTTAGTGGTCCGCGCGTCAATAAAAGATTCCTTGCCACGTGTCACTATTTCATTGGTCCATGTCAGCCACGTCACTTGACACGTCATTGCCACGTCAGCAAATTTTGACCATTGAATTGCCACGTCACCCTGCCACGTCAGCAAATTTGACCATTGAAGCGCCACGTCGGATGCCACGTGTCACTGCCACGTAGGATTTCCTCCATCAATCTTGTTTTGGCCATAACTTCTTTGTTTGAGCTCCGATTTTAGTGATTCAAAAGGCGTTAGAATCGTCTTTCCGAGCTCTACAAGATAGTGACTTTGAAACACAGAAAATGTTAGTCCAAACATTCAGAGTTTGTTATCATCAAAATACTTGGTTTGGTTGAAGCCCTAAAGCTAACACAATTGAGCAAGACTATGAGATTGCTCCACTTCCTGATAACCCAACAATACATCAGATCAAGACTCACAAGGAGAGGGTCACCAGGAAGGCAAAAGCTCGAGCTTGCCTATATGCAGCTGTGTCTCCCACCATATTCAACAGAATTATGGCCTTGAAGTCAGCAAAGGAGATCTGGGAGTTCCTCAAAAGTGAGTATGAAGGTGATGAACGGATTAAAGGCATGCAGGTGTTGAACTTGGTGCAAAAATTCGAGAGAATGCAAATGAAGGATTCTGAGTCTATTAAAGAGTACTCAGATAAGTTGATTGAGATTGCTAACAAGGCAAGAGCATTGGGAACCAAATTATCTGACAATAGATTGGTTCAGAAGATTCTAGTTTCGGTACCTGAGAGATATGAAGCTGTTGGGTTTCATGCCCTAAAACTCGTAGATAGTGAATGTAACCGTTGACCGGATATTAATGAAATAATATTGATATATTTTTCCATTAATTGTTATTAGTTATTTTATATTTGTCTTTGCCTAATAATAACCCTAATCCAATAAACTAGACATCCAAGGTTGTAATATGAGTCTTGAACTATATGTAGCGACATATGGGATCATTGTTCAAGAAACAGCCTAAAGGGTCTATGGTATAGGGATAAGACTAGGTGCCTTATCCTGGTGACACTATGGATACGGCTCACTTTGTATTTGATACAAACGTTGCGATCCAACGCGTTCGTGTAGGAGACATGCGAGTGGGGGTATCCTATGCAATGAGTTTGCATAAGAACGGACCGCGAAATAGTAACCACTGGTTATAACACCGTTAACTAGTTGGTTTTCTATTTCACTAGGACGACCTAGACAACTTAGTCTTAATCCTGTGTTGATTATGGACTCCTGCTCATGAGAGATTGTCATTTGATTTGTATGGGTGAGAGTGGCCAATACGCCGACTCAATAAGCCTACCACTTTGGGGACAAGACCGAATGGGGAGCTGGAAACATAATCGTACAAGATGGAATTCACTCCTTCCCGACTTTAGGGAAGCAGATGAGTGTTCCCTTAAGTGGTTACTCCGAGTCTTGAACAAAGGGCCCTACCCTCTCAATGGCACGAGAGGGTTTTCTGTTTGATGGTTGGACCACAAACAGGTTGTTCATTAGAGGAGAATTGGTACTTAAGGAAATAGAGGTAACCCAGGGGTAAAACGGTAATTTTACCCAACTGGTGTTACGGACACTCGTGAAAGACTAACTAGTTGATATTGGTCTATATCTGTGGACACAGAAAATATGTCTGCAATGAGAAGAGTGCAACTGTGAGTCTATAGTGGAATGAACACATAGTTAACGAATATTGATTAATGTGGTTAATGAGTTTGACCAATTAATCTCACATCGTTGGAGCTTCTGATCTGCAGGTCCATTAGGTCCCACTGGTAGCTCATAAAATAATTTGAGGCAACTAAGTAATAAATGTAAATTGAAAATGTTCAATTTACTAAGGGAAACAAATATAATATATATTGATATATTATTATGAGATAAATTAATATTTGAAGAAGTTCAAATATAACTTTTATGGAAGTTTGAAAGAGTTCAAATAATGAATTAATTTAAGGCCTAAAATGTGTTTGGGCAAATTAATTAATTCTAGGTCGGAAATTAAATATGTGATATTTAATTGGTGGTTAATTAATTAAAGAATTCATTAACCGGGAATTAATTAATTATGGAAATAATTAATCACTTAAGGAAGTGATTAATCATTTATGGAAATGATCTAATCACTTATGGAAGTAATTAGTCATTTGTGGAAAAGATTAATCAATTATGGAATTGATTGATCATGATTGATTAATTAAGGAATAAGATTGAATCAATTTTGGAAAAGATTGATTTAATTGAATATTTTATTTATGGCCTCTCTTCTATAAATAGAACACTAGACCTAATTGGTCATGAAATTTGACATTCTTGCTCTTGCTCTTGCTCTTAGACTCTAAAAAACAAGACCTAGAATTCTCTCTAGCCTCCCTCTTAGAGAAAGACTCCCACAAGTCTTTTGCCTCCTAGACTTAGAGACATACCGGTGTAACCTCTGTGGTTATTGTATCATTCAAAGAAGGAATTTCCAGCGAAGAAAAACAAAGGCGGCTGCTGCGTTTTCGTTCGTGGAGCGTCGTTGGCGAAGAACGGTCAAGTCTTCAACGAAGGTATGTGACGGTTCTTTCCCTTTTCTTTAGAAAACATGAAAATAAAGTTAGATTTATTTTTAAGCATGTTTAAACCAATTTTCCAGCAGCTTTAAAAGGGTTTTAAAGTTTAATTGAGTTTTCGTAACAGTATTTTAATGTTAATTAATATACGGCGTAAGGTCCAATCGATGCGCTTCCGCTGCGTGGGGACTTTTATTCCCTTCAATTGGCATCAGAGCCATCGCTGTCCCTATTAGTTAATTTTAAAAAGTTTCGATAGGCTCTAATAGGTGAGATTTATGCATAATGTATGTTCGGTTTGCGCTGAACTGTTTGGGTTAATTTTATGGCCATAGATTTTAATTTTATGTGATTTTGATCATGTAAGGCCCGGTGTTTCGGGTATTTTATGTAAAATCGAGTCCTATGTAAGTCCGGGTCTAGAATAGGTTTTTATGAGATGAAAATCGGAGAAATCGCCGCTGAAATTCGAGGCCAAAACCGAGAACAAGCTGCTGTTTTTGCCCAGAAGTCGATTCCAAACGCAACAGCGTCGGGACGCTACTCCAACAGCGTCTCGACGCTGTCCCAATTCGCAGGCGCTCGGTAAGGAAAGTGCACAGCATCGGGACGCTACCTCAACAGTGTCTTGACGCTGTCTTGATACCGCAGGCGGCAGATATGGAAAACGCACAGCGTCAGGACGCTATCAACACAGCGTCTCGACGCTGTCACGATGGAGGCGCGCATTAGGGTTTCAAAAGGCGCGGTTCAAGAGAAGGCCGATCCGGTTCAGACCGGTTCAGCTGGGCTGGGACTTATTTGGTCCGGTTCAGCCAATTTTTGGCATGGTTCGTGATTTTCGAAGCCGGTTCGAGGTAGTTCGTGGCGGTTCGTGCTGTCTAGACCAATTCTGGAGCTGTACAAGGATTTTTTAGGATAGAATTTAACTAAATTAATGTAATTTAATGCTTTATTTTATCCTAGGGGCCAAAATTAACCAGTTCAATTACTATTTATATGCTTTATGGATGTCATATAGAATATTTAATCCCATCTTAGGTTATAAACATGCTCATGCATTTTTATATATTATAAAATGTTATAATGTATGTTTAAATGCATGGATTTGTTTTCATATTTTTTAATATAAGTGTATATTAATTATATGAAAAATTGGAAAGCATGAAGCATGTCATTACTTAAATTAAATATAAATAGTTATGTTTAATGTGATGAATGAAGCATGCTTGATTGATTTTCTTGATTGCCTTATAATTGTTATAATAAAAGAAAATCAAAATTGCATGAAGCATGAAACATCCATAGTTAATAATATAATTGTTATATTATTCATGCAATTAATGTGGTTTAATTATTTAATTTGAATGAGATTGTTGAATGAATTAAACCCTAGATTCTTGATTATAGGATTAATCATTAAAATTTGAAATAGTTCTTTAATGATTAGAAACCGCTAATCTATAATCAAGATTTGCATGCAAACATAAGATCATAGGATAAATTGGATTAATTTTAAATTGTTTAAAATTAATTAGACCTACATCGTTTTCTAATAGGATTAGAATCTTTTCTTACTTAGAATTAAAAATAGTTTTAATTGACTAAGTAGGAAAAACATTGCTATGATTATAAGGGAACTCCACCGGTAATGTTCTGTCTAAGGCTGGGGGTATTTAAGTTGACGGTTTACGGAACACCTCCTACTTGGGAACTGACCTGGAATACCGGAGTTGAATTAATCATAGTTAAATGTTAGCATGCAATGTCACTAGGTTTATTAAAAGTGTCTAATGCACCTAGATCTTTAGAGTAAAGACCCTACATTACTGAGGTTATAAGGGAACTCTCTCGGTAAAGTTCTGTCTAAGGCTGGGGGTATTTAAGTTGACGGTTTACGGAACACCTCCTACCTGGGAACTGACCCGAACATTGAGTTGAATTAACCATAGTAATGTTGACTTGCAATGTTGGGTTTATTAAAAGAAGTTTAATTCACCCAAAAGATTGTAGTTGAATCCTTTCCATAATTGTTATAATAGGATCAGACTTAGATAGATTGACTTAGCCGAATACTATCTAAGTTAAACAACCCTAAATTAACCGTATGACATTTTTAGTGGGAGGAAAATTACAAAACAAGATTTAAATCAAAGTTTTGCTCCTACATCCCTATATTCACAACGTGAGATTCATGCTCGGCTTCAAGTCGCCTTAGGAGCGGCCTCCCTTCGGAAAGTGTTTGCATGAATCAATATCAACGTGAATGGGAAAAATGTCTAGAGTAAGTGGGTGCGGGACACGTGTCAACGTATCCCTCGGTCTCCGCCCATAGTTCACACCGTGAGAGTCCTATGATCCGCCTGCAGGTTGTCCTGGCGCAACCATCCCTTCGGAGGGTCTGGTCATAGGATTCGGAACATCGTGAACTCCTGAAAAGGATAGGAGCTCTTAGGCTAATCACCAACAGTTGTCTTTCCCTTCGGTAGCCTGTTGGTGCGTGCCTCTGAGATCTGAAAGTGGGAGGGTTACACTTACGAGGATGAGTTAAAAGTGTTAACAAATCCTTGACCAAACGACGGTGGTTAATGTCTATAGGAATATGAGTTATTCTGGAATTAGAATTAGCTGAGAGGTGTCTCATTTCAAAGGAGGAGTGTCTGATCACCCTTCGGTGGCTGATATTCTAAACCTTTGAAACATCGTTGCAAAACTAAATCGATAGTTTTAGGGTTCTTTGATTGTCTGTTTTGCTAAATTGATTGGATTGTGTGCAATTGATTGCTTGTATGATGGGTTAAGGCAAAGATAACTAATACGGTCATTGTTTGTTTAAATTTCAGCAATGTCTTCCTCAATTGTCTCTCTGCTTAAAAATGAGAAATTAACCGGCGAAAATTATGTTACGTGGAAGTTGAACCTGAATACGATTCTTGTTGTCGATGATATGTGGTTCGTCTTAACGGAGGATTGTCCTCCAGCCCTTGCTCGTAATGCATCCCAAGCAGTTAAGGATGCTTATGACCGCTGGACAAAGGCCAATGATAAGACTCGCGTCTATATCTTAGCCAGCTTATCTGAAGTTTTGGCTAAAAGGCATGAGGGCATGGTAACAGCGAGGGAGATTATGAACTCTCTCCAGGAGATGTTTGGACAACCGTCCTACCAACTCCACCATGACGCTCTCAAATACGTTTATAGTTGTCGCATGAAAGAGGGCACGTCTGTTCGGGAGCATGTCCTGGATATGATGGTCCAATTCAACGTGGCAGAGGCAAACGGGGCGGTCACTCTAAAAGAAAGTTCGAGAAGGGTTCATCCTCTAGAACTAAATCTGTAGCCACTTCTTCAAAGAAAACTCAGAAGAAGAAAGGAAACAAGGGGAAAACTCAGTACTGTTGCTAAAAGCAAGGGAAAAGCCAAAGTTATGGTAGATAAGGGCAAGTGTTTCCACTGCAATGTAGATGGACATTGGAAGAGAAACTGCCCAAAGTACCTTGTTGAGAAAAAGAAGGAAAAGGAAGGTAAATTTGATTTACTTGTTTTAGAAACATGCCTGGTAGAACATGATGAGTTTACCTGGATACTTGATTCAGGAGCAACTAATCATGTTTGTTCTTCTTTTCAGGAAAGTAGTTCATTTCGGCAGTTGAACGATGGGGAAATGACACTCAGGGTCGGAACTGGAGAAGTCATTTCAGCTAAAGCAGTGGGAGCTGCGAAGTTATTTTTTAGAAATAGATTCTTACTTTTAGAAAGTTTGTTAATTGTTCCCAAGATTAAGAGGAACTTAATTTCTATTTCATGTTTGATTGAACAATCGTATACAGTTACTTTTGATATGAATGAAGCGTTCATTTATAAAAATGGTGTACTTATTTGTTCAGCCAAATTGGAAAATAACTTGTATGTTTTAAGACCAACCGACAACAAAGCACTTTTAAATCACGAATTATTTAAAACTGCTGAAACTCAAAGAAAAAGGCAAAAGATTTCTCCATCAAGTAACAATACTCATCTTTGGCATCTCAGACTTGGTCATATAAACATCGATAGGATCGGTCGTTTGGTAAAGAATCGACTTCTAAGCAAGTTAGAAGATGATTCACTACCACCTTGTGAATCTTGTCTCGAGGGAAAAATGACCAAAAGACCCTTTACTGGAAAATGTTACAGAGCCAAAGAACCCTTAGAGTTAATACATTCGGATCTATGTGGTCCAATGAATGTAAAAGCTCGAGGAGGGTACGAATATTTCATCTCATTTATAGATGATTATTCAAGATATGGTTACTTATACCTAATGGGACATAAGTCTGAAGCCCTTGAAAAGTTTAAGGAGTTTAAGGCTGAAGTTGAAAACCTATTAGGTAAATCTATTAAAGTATTTCGATCTGATCGAGCAAGGGAGTATATGGATCAAAGATTCCAAGATTATATGATAGAACATGGAATCCAATCTCAACTCTCAGCCCCTGGTACACCTCAGCAGAATGGTGTGTCAGAAAGGAGAAATAGAACCTTGTTAGACATGGTTCGATCAATGATGAGCTATGCTCAATTGCCTAGCTCGTTTTGGGGGTATGCAATAGAGACTGCAGTATACATCTTGAACAATGTTCCCTCGAAAAGTGTTTCTGAAACACCTTTCGAATTATGGAAGGGGCGTAAACCTAGTTTACATCACTTTCACATCTAGGGTTGTCCAGCACACGTGCTTGTGACAAATCCTAAGAAACTAGAACCTCGTTCAAAACTGTGCCAATTTGTTGGTTACCCTAAAGAAACGAGAGGTGGTTATTTCTACGACCCACAAGAAAATAAGGTGATTGTATCGACAAACACCACTTTCTTAGAGGAATACCGCATGAGAGATCATAAACCACGCAGCAAAATAATATTAGGAGAAGCTACTGAAGAATCATCAAGAGTTGTTGATGAAGTTGGACCTTCAACAAGGGTTGATGAAGGAACTAATTCTTCAGATCCATCCCGTCCATCTCAAACGTTGGGAATGCCTTGACGCAGTGGGAGGGTTGTATTACAACCTGACCGCTACTTGGGTTTAACTGAAACTCAGGTTGTCATACCTAATGATGACATTGAGGATCCATTGTCCTATCGACAGACAATGAATGAGGAAGATAAGGATGAATGGGTCAAAGCCATGAACCTGGAAATTGAGTCAATGTATTCCAATTCTGTATGGGAACTTACAGATCTACCAAATGTGGTAAAACTCATAGGGTGCAAATGGATCTATAAGAGAAAAAGAGATGCAGCTGGAAAGGTACAGACCTTCAAAGCTAGACTAGTGGCAAAGGGTTATACCCAAAAGGAAGGGGTTGACTATGAGGAAACCTTTTCTCCTGTAGCCTTGTTAAAGTCCATAAGAATTCTCTTATCCATAGCCACATATTATGACTATGAAATATGGCAAATGGACGTCAAGACTGCCTTTCTGAATGGTAATCTTGAAGAGAATATCTTCATGTCTCAACCCGAAGGGTTCATAGCCCAAGGTCAGGAACAAAAGGTTTGTAAGCTCAATCGATCCATTTATGGATTGAAACAAGCATCCAGATCATGGAACATTAGATTTGATACTGCAATAAAATCTTTTGGCTTTGACCAAAACGTTGATGAGTCTTGTGTGTAAAAGAAAGTCAACAAAAGGAAAGTAGCTTTTCTAATACTTTATGTAGACGATATCCTACTCATTGGGAATGATGTAGGATACCTCACTGACATTAAGAAATGGCTAGCAGCCCAATTCCAAATGAAAGATCTGGAAGAGGCTCAATACGTTCTGGGAATCCAAATCATTAGGGATCGTAAGAACAAAATGCTAGCTCTGTCTCAAGCAACGTATATTGACAAGATGTTGTCTCGATATTCGATGCAAAACTCCAAGAAGGGACTACTACCCTTTAGACATGGGGTACACCTGTCTAAGGAACAGTCTCCTAAGACACCTCAAGAAATTGAGAACATGAGACACATTTCCTACGCCTCAGCTGTGGACAGCTTAGTGTATGCTATGCTCTGCACTAGGCCTGACATATGTTATGCAGTGGGAGTAGTCAGTAGGTATCAGTCTAAACCAGGGTTGGACCACTGGGGAGCGGTTAAGAACATCCTCAAGTATCTTCGGAGAACGAGGGACTACATGCTTGTGTATGGAGCTAAGGATTTGATTCTTACTGGATACACTGACTCTGACTTTCAAGCTGATAAGGATTCAAGGAAATCCACATAAGGGTCAGTATTCACCCTCAATGGAGGAGTAGTAGTATGGAGAAGCATCAAACAAGGATGCATAGCAGACTCAACCATGGAGGCTGAGTATGTAGCAGCTTGCAAAGCAGCTAAGGAGGCAGTATGGCTTAGAAAGTTCTTGACTGATTTGGAAGTGGTTCCGAATATGAACGTGCCCATAACACTATACTGTGACAACAGTGGGGCTGTAGCCAACTCAAAAGAACCTCGAAGCCACAAACGAGGTAAACACATCGAGAGGAAGTATCACCTGATACGGGAGATTGTGCAACGAGGAGATGTGATCGTCACTAAGATCGCCTCGGAGTACAACATCGCTGATCCATTTACGAAGGCTCTCACGACTAAAGTGTTTGAGGGTCATCTAGAGGGTCTAGGTCTACGAGATATGTATGCCATCTAATCTAGGACAAGTGGGAGAAATGTATAATAGGTATAAGGATGCATTAGTTCATTGTATTATATGCATGACATCTCCAGCTTTAGATTATTGCAATTACATCCCACTAACTAGTGTTTTAGTTCAAGTGGGAGTTTGTTGAGTTTCATGCCCTAAAACTCGTAGATAGTGAATGTAACCGTTGACCGGATATTAATGAAATAATATTGATATATTTTTCCATTAATTGTTATTAGTTATTTTATATTTGTCTTTGCCTAATAATAACCCTAATCCAATAAACTAGACATCTAAGGTTGTAATATGAGTCTTGAACTATATGTAGCGACATTTGGGATCATTGTTCAAGAAACAGCCTAAAGGGTCTATGGTATAGGGATAAGACTGGGTGCCTTATCCTGGTGACACTATGGATACGGCTCACTTTGTATTTGATACAAACGCTGCGATCCAACGCGTTCGTGTAGGAGACATGCGAGTGGGGGTATCCTATGCAATGAGTTTGCATAAGACCGGACCGCGAAATAGTAACCACTGGTTATAACACCGTTAACTAGTTGGTTTTCTATTTCACTAGGACGACCTAGACAACTTAGTCTTAATCCTGTGTTGATTATGGACTCCTGCTCATGAGAGATTGTCATTTGATTTGTATGGGTGAGAGTGGCCAATACGCCGACTCAATAAGCTTACCACTTTGGGGACAAGACCGAATGGGGATCTGGGAACATAATCGTACAAGATGGAATTCACTCCTTCCCGACTTTAGGGAAGCAGATGAGTGTTCCCTTAAGTGGTTACTCCGAGTCTTGAACAAAGGGCCCTACCCTCTCAATGGCACGAGAGGGTTTTCTGTTTGATGGTTGGACCACAAACAGGTTGTTCATTAGAGGAGAATTGGTACTTAAGGAAATAGAGGTAACCCAGGGGTAAAACGGTAATTTTACCCAACTGGTGTTACGGACACTCGTGAAGGACTAACTAGTCGATATTGGTCTATATCCGTGGACACAGAAAATATGTCTGCAGTGAGAAGAGTGCAACTGTGAGTCTACAGTGGAATGAACACATAGTTAACGAATATTGATTAATGTGGTTAATGAGTTTGACCAATTAATCTCACATCGTTGGAGCTTCTGATCTGCAAGTCCATTAGGTCCCACTGGTAGCTCATAAAATAATTTGAGGCAACTAATAAATGTAAATTGAAAATGTTCAATTTACTAAAGGAAACAAATATAATATATATTGATATATTATTATGAGATAAATTAATATTTGAAGAAGTTCAAATATAACTTTTATGGAAGTTTGAAAGAGTTCAAATAATGAATTAATTTAAGGCCTAAAATGTGTTTGGGCAAATTAATTAATTCTAGGTCGAAAATTAAATATATGATATTTAATTGGTGGTTAATTAATTAAAGAATTCATTAACCGGGAATTAATTAATTATGGAAATAATTAATCACTTAAGGAAGTGATTAATCATTTATGGAAATGATCTAATCACTTATGGAAGTAATTAGTCATTTGTGGAAAAGATTAATCAATTATGGAATTGATTGATCATGATTGATTAATTAAGGAATAAGATTGAATCAATTTTGGAAAAGATTGATTTAATTGAATATTTTATTCATGGTCTCTCTTCTATAAATAGAACACTAGACCTAATTGGTCATGACACTTGACATTCTTGCTCTTGCTCTTAGACTCTCAAAGACAAGACCTAGAATTCTCTCTAGCCTCCCTCTTAGAGAAAGACTCCCACAAGTCTTTTGCCTCCTAGACTTAGAGACATACCGGTGTAACCTCTGTGGTTATTGTGTCATTCAAAGAAGGAATTTCCAGTGAAGAAAAACAAAGGCGGCTGCTGCGTTTTCGTTCGTGGAGCGTCGTTGGCGAAGAACGGTCAAGTCTTCAACGAAGGTATGTGACGGTTCTTTCCCTTTTCTTTAGAAAAGCATGAAAATAAATTTAGATTTATTTTTAAGCATGTTTAAACCAATTTTCCAGCAGCTTTAAAAGTGTTTTAAAGTTTAATTGAGTTTTCGTAACGGTATTTTAATGTTAATTAATATACGGCGTAAGGTCCAATCGATGCGCTTCCACTGCGTGGGGACTTTTATTCCCTTCAGAAGCAACCATTGCTTCTTTAGAAAATACTAAAGACCTCTCAAAACTCAAGGTGATAGAAGTAGTTAGTGCTTTGCAAGCACAAGAGCAGCGAAGGTTGATGAGACAAGAAGGAAGCATTGAGGGGGCATTGAAAGCTAGAGTGCAACAGGGAGAAGGTGGAAGAGAGAGGAAGGGGAAATGGAAGAAGGGAAGTGGCGGCAGTAGCTCAGAGTTTGTTGCAAAGGATGCTGGTAGTACATGCAAGCACTGTGGGAAGCAGAATCATCCACATTTCAAATGCTGGAGAAGGCCAGATGTGAAGTGTTGAAGATGCCACTTATTGGGGCACATTGAACGGTTCTGTAAGGAAGCAAAAACTCAACAGCAATGAGGAGCACATGCTGTAGTACAACAAGAAGCATATCAACTCTTTGTGGCTACTTGTTTCTCATCAGTCACTCAATGTGATGGTTGGTTGGTTGATAGTGGGTGTACCAATCACATGACAAGTGACAAAGAGTTGTTCAAGGACCTTGACAAGTCATTCATGTCAAGGGTGAAGATAGGAAACGGTGAGTATCTAGAAGTAAAGGGGAAAGGCACAGTGTCAATAGAGAGTTGTGCTGGAACCAAGTTGATTACCGAAGTGTTGTTTGTCCCTGAAATTGATCAAAACTTGTTAAGTGTTGGTCAATTAGTAGAGAAAGGATTCAAAGTGTTGTTTGAAGAAGGAAAGTGTCTCATTTCTGATTCCAATGGGAATGAGTTGTTCAAAATAAAGATGCAACACAAGAGCTTCTCCTTGGATCCACTCGAGAAGGAGCAAATGGCTTTCAAGTGTCAAGTGAATGACACTGAGTTATGGCACAAGAGGTTGGGGCATTTTCATTAGAAAAGGTTGCAGTATCTGCAGAAGAATGAGATGGCAGTAGGAGTACCAGTTCTGGAGGAGCTGAAAACAAACTGCAGAGCTTGTTTAACAGGGAAGCAAACAAGGTTGCCTTTCAAGAAGTCACAATGGAAAGCAACTGAGAAGTTGCAGCTCATCCACACTGACCTGTGTGGACCTCAACCAACTCTCTCACTAAATGGTAGCAGGTATTTCATTATCTTTATTGATGATTATACCAGAATGTGTTGGATATATTTCATGAAACATAAGTCTGAAGTAGCTGAAGTGTTTCTGAAGTTTAAGAGATGGGTTGAGAATCAAAGTGGCTGTAAGATTCAGGTGGTGAGAACTGATAATGGGACTGAATATACATCGCAAAGGTTCAATTCCTTCTGTGAAGAAGCTGGGGTAGAGCATCAGCTCACTGCTCCATATTCTCCACAACAAAATGGAGTCAATGAGAGGAAGAACAGAAGTATTATGGAAATGACAAGATGCTTATTGCATGAGAAGAACTTGCCAAAAGAATTTTGGGCTGAAGCAGCAAACACAACAGTCTTTCTATTGAATAGACTACCCACGAGGGTATTGGAGAAGAAGACACCTTATGAAGCTGGTGGAGAAGCCTGCAGACAGAAAAGTAATTGGAGTCAAATGGGTTTTCAAAACCAAATTGAACCCAGATGGCTCTATGAACAAGCTCAAGCTCAAGGCCAGGTTAGTGGTAAAAGGGTATGCACAAGTCTGTGGAATTGATTTTTCTGAGACTTTTGCACCAGTTGCAAGAATGGACACAATCAGGTTGCTACTGGCTGTGTCGGCCCAGCATGGATGGAAGGTGTATCAGCTAGATGTGAAGTCAGCATTCCTAAATGGAGTGTTAGAAGAAGAGATCTATGTTGAGCAACCAGACGGATTCATCATTCCAGGACAAGAGCAGAAGGTTTATTTGTTGAAAAAGGCTTTCTATGGGTTGAAGCAAGCTCCTAGGGCATGGTACAGCAAGATGGATGATCACTTGCTGAACCTGGGTTTTGTGAAGAGTCTGAGTGAATCCACACTATATGTGAAGAAATCAAGTACTACTATTGTGATTGTATCTCTCTATGTAGATGACTTGCTAGTGACAGGAAGTGATGATGTTCAGATAGAGATATTCAAGCAAGAAATGATGAAGGTGTTTGAGATGGCTGATCTAGGTCTGATGCATTACTTCCTAGGTATGGAGATTCAGCAAAAGCAGAATGAAATGTTCCTTTGTCGGAAGAAGTATGTAAGAGAGATATTGAAGAGGTTCAATATGGAGGAGTGTAAAAGTGTGAACACTCCAATGATTCAGAAGGAGAAGTTGCAAAAGGATGATGGAGAGGAACCTGCCGATGAGAATGTGTACAGAAGTCTAGTTGGATGCCTCATGTATCTCACATCCACTAGGCCTGACATTATGTACACTGTAAGTGTCCTATCTAGATTTCTTCACTGTCCAAGCAAGAATCATATGGTTGGCGGAAAAAGGGTTCTGAGATATCTAAAAGGCACACTGTCTTTTGGTATCAAATTTAGTAAAGTTGAAAATTTTGAGTTGCAAGGCTACTCAGATAGTGACTGGGTTGGGTCACTAGATGATATGAAGAGCACCTCTGGCTATTGTTTCACTTTTGGCTCAGGGTGTTTCTCATGGTGTTAAAAAAAGCAAGATATAGTGGCTCAGTCAACTGCAGAAGCTGAGTTCATTGCAGCGACGACAGCAGTCAACCAAGCTGTTTGGTTGAAGAAATTGATGCATGACTTGTTAGCTTTATGAGCTTCAATCATACTATATGTTTTGATGATAACAAACTTTAATTTACTAATGATTTTAGTGTTTCAAAGTGTTCATCTTGTAGAGCTTGGAAAGACGATTCCAACACATTTTGAATCACTGAAATCGGAGATCAAACGAAAAAGTTACAAGCAAAAGAAGATTGGAAGAAAAGACCTACATGGCAGTGACGTGGCGCTTACATAGCATCCGATGTGGCAGCTGACGTGGACCTCGTTTTGAATGATTGGCTGAATCAATTCCTACCATTTTGACTCCTACTTTTAATCCTTTTCAAATCTCATATTTTACTCCAAAATTCCATTAATTACACCTCATTCAAATTTGAATTCTTTCAAAATCTCATTTCCTTCAAATCCTCATTCTAATTTGAAATTCTCCTAATTTCAATATATTATCAATCTCATTTTTAAATTCAAATTCTTTCCTAAATTTTCATCATTCAAATCCTTGATTTATTCTCATATCTCAAAAATTCCAATCCTTCAAAATTCTCTCTTAATTTTGAAATCCCTTCCATTTCTATTTAAATTCAATTTTCACCCTTCATTTTCAATTTGATCTAACGGTCAATATTTATCTCTCTCTCCTATAAATTCGACTTGATTTTACTCTTTATACACACACCAAAAAGACATCAAAGTCTTAAGCTCTCAAGTCTCCCTACTCTTCAATTCTTGTTTAAAAATCCTCCATTGCTCCTAAATTGGCCTAGTGTTATTGTGAGGTTTTATTATTGTGAGTGCACAACACTGTGTAATTAGCCTTCAAGAGGTATTTTATTTTGTGAGCTTCTTTTCTTCTTTTATCATTGTTGGGAACTTGTAATAAGGTGTGGGTGCACCTTGGGAATTGAGTGAGTGGTTTGATCCTGAACCCGAAAAAGGATTTGTAGTGGTTTGATCCTGAACCCGGTTAAAAGGATCACAGTGGTTTGATCTTGAACCCGTTTAAAAAGATCGGTATAGGTTGGGTCCTGAACCTGTAAAAGGATCGGTAAAGGTTTACTCTTGAACCTGAAAAAGAGTCGGTTTGGTTCTCACCCGTAAGAGAGTCGTTGCAGTAAAATACCCAAGAAGGAGTCTTGGGGAGTGGAGTAGGGATTTCCGAACCACTATAAAATTTCCTGGTGTTATCTCTTTCTCTCTACTCTTTTAATTTCCGCTAATTCATTTTTATGAGTAGATTGCTTGCCTAGGAAAATTGTCAAATAGTTCTAGCATACTTTATGCTTTATAGTGCTTATTAAATTTATTTAAATTAAATCAATTCATTTTAATTCAGCAGAAAGTTTTAAATTTTATTAAGCAACTCTATTCACCCCCCCTCTAGTGTTGCCATACGATCCTACATGACTTGCATCTGAAGCAGGAAAAATGTGTGAAGGTGTTTGTGGATAATCAAGCCACTCTAGCGATTTCAATGAATCCAGTTTTTCATGGAAGGACCAAACATTTTAAGATCAAGTATTATGTTCTGAGAGAGATGCAGAAGGAAGGAGAAGTGCAGTTGGTACATTGCAGCTCAGAAGAGCAAATGGCTGATATCTTCACTAAGTCTTTTTGTGTGGGTCGTTTTCAAGCTCTTAGGAGCAAGTTTGGTGTTTGTAGTATTTGAGTTAGGAGGAGAATGTTAGTAACTAAAATTACTAATTTGTTTTGAGTTGGTCTAGTCTTCCTAGTTTCTAGGAAATAGTTGAGTCAAGTCTAAGTTGCTAATTTTGTGGAGTTAGTGGGATTAGTTGTGGAATCTATTTTTAGATTCAAGTTATGTATTTATATGGAGTTTTCTAGAATGAAATTATCACACTTTCCCATTGTTCTCATTTCCTCTCATTAGTTAGATCCACAGATTTTGCACTGATTTGCACCGTTATTGGAAAATAAAATTTGAATATATTTTCTTTCCTTTTTGATTGAATCTGAACGAAAGTTTCCCTTTTTGGTTTATTTCCTTTTTTAACACATTTCAAACTCTAAGGGAAAATATGTAAATGAGCCTCTTAATCTTCTTCAATATCTGGTTTTGGACTGACATGAATGTAAATTTGTAACAAATTGAATAGTTTTGGAATAAATGGGCTACTATTAATTCTTAGTTTAAAGAAGAAAACAAATAATACTTAATACTTAACAATAAATAAATAATAAATAAATAAATAACCTAAGTAAAAAATGCCCAAGAGTCACATTTCAAAGTAGCTATAGAGTTTCATAAATGTTCTAAATGTCCTAGAAGTTCCTAAAGTGTCATTTTAACAATCAACCAATCTAGAAAGTTTCTTAAATGAAACTAAAGCACAAAATCTAGACAAATAAGTACTCCTAGTGTAATAAGGCCCCTTTAAAGCTGTCGACGGTAAATCTTCAAATTTGTATGTCCCTAATAATTTTTTGATACAAAATTGAGATACTATTACAATTTCTCTCTCTTAAATCTAACGGTGCAAAACTACCTGTCTCATTGCACTGAGAGCACCTAATAATTTTTCAATAATTTGCCCCATTTGCATTGTAAAGTAGCTTAATTAAAGGTGTTTAAGTGGACCAAAACTCCCTAAGTGTTATTTTGACTCTCAAACCATCTTAGAAAGTGTCTAAATTCAACCTAAAACATATAACTTGCCTCCTTACACTACAAAGTAGCTTCAAAGGGGCTTAAGTGACCAAAAATAAGTGACCAAAAAAAAGTCCAAGTACGTATGATTTAGAATCATTTTGACTCTGAAACAGACCTAGAAAATACCTAGTCATGAACCTAAAGCACATAATCCACCCTACTTAGAACCCGTTTAGAATACCTTTTAGTTTAAGTTTTTTTTAAGAATTCATTTTTTTTTATAAACATTTAATATAAAAATTGTTTAGAATTTAAACTCTCAGGTATTTAGTTACATTTCTTCATAAGTGTTTTTATACACAAGTTATTATATACTTAAAAACCCTTTTTAAAAAATTTGGTTTCTAGTGTTTCTCTCAAAATTGTTATTTCTCAATCTCATTTTTTATAAGTCATTTTTAGTGGTTGTCAAACACAATCTTTTTCAAAATGATTTTTAGTCATTTTTAGGAGATCAAAGAAGATAAGAGAAGAGAGAGAAAGAGTGGGGAAAAAGAAAATGACATGTAATATAAAAATAATAATATAAAATCATTAAATTGGCCACCTCAATTAAAATTGGCCAGCCACATCATTTTTCCGTTAGTTCACTAAGGGTTAAATTAATTTAGGGATCATTATTTAGAACTATTTTTCAAACATCGGGAATAAAGTGTTACTCTTGAAACTTTAGAAACCAAATAGACATCAAATTCAAATTTCAGGGTAAGTCTTAATTAATTCATAACAGCCTACCATAAATAAGTCAAATTTCTTTCCAAAAAAGGATAATAAATAAGTCAAATTTAAAGGATTATTAATTAATACTCTGAAAAAATAAGATTACTTATCGAGGGAAACCCATGGTTAACTTCACACTTAATTAATTGAGTTAATCAAATTTCTTTTTCTTTTTTTTGTTCTATTCAATAAAATTTTTAATCTCAACCTTTAGATTTTTTTTTTTAATTCAAAAATATTGTGAGTAACCATTTCAACCTCTTGGTTGAGATTTTATGATTTAATTAGTTGAACTATGTTTGATTTAATTGATAAATATCATCAAATTGAACTTTGAACAAATAACAAGTCTTCTCAAACCTTAAGTTGAAAAATTGCTCATGAACCAACAAGATAACCACAAATAATAATAATAATAATAAATAAAATAAAATAAAATTCAACGAACTTGTTAAATGATCACCAATCAATCCAAAAGTTTAAGCTAATGAACTACGGTAAATTTAATCTAATATCAATAATTTGACACTCTCCCTCACTTCTGAATTTGGACATTTTTAAAATAACCCAACAAGTGAAAATCAACATTGATTGAAGAGGAAATGACATTATATGAATTTACACACATGACCTCTTGTTCTGGTATCATGTTGAATCACCAATCAATTCAAAAGCTCAAGCTAATTGGTTATGATAAATTTAATCTTATATCAATACTTTGATGGAGAAATGTCCAAACTCAATATATATATAAAAAAAAATTAAAAGAAAAAACACTAAATGCTTCCAACACAACTCAAAGTATCAATACTCACAAAAATAACTTTATCCCACCATAAATTTACTCACCCTTACCGTTAAATATTTTTATAAAGAAAAGTAACCAAAAAGAAAACTTAACTCATAAAAGATATGAACAAATTTAGAGTCCAACTCGATTGACTTCAAAATTTAAGATCAAAATTAACTAACTCAATTCATCGAACTAAATACGGTATAAAATGTTTCAAAAAAAGAAAAAAACGGTATAAAAGATAATGTTTTACTTAAAATTATGACGTGTGTTTTAAAATTCCAATGTCTATTTTTTTCTGAGTGAAACACAAACCATACTTAGCTTTCCAGCTCATATTGCTTCGTTGGACTATCTTTTAACATTGACCGCGCACATTTCTAACCTCTGACCTCATGATCGAGGCGTTTTGGCTTTTTTTTTTGGGGCAACAAGAAATATGGCTAAAAATAAATAGGTGGCTTGAAATATAGCTACAAACGTTTAAAAATTAAATAGATGGCTAAACGATTTAATGATTAATAAATCCATATTTGTAAAAGACAAATATGCCCCCATTGGGGAAGGATACCTTTATTGGGGAAAAACGATTTAATAGAAAGACAAATTAATAGATGGCTAAACGATTTAATGATTAATAAAGTTGCTACCCGGAAAAAAGGAGTCAATACCTTTATTGGGGAAGGATAACAAAGTTCAACCTCCCTCAGTAGAGAGAAATACCTTCAAAATGCATTAATTGGAAAAAATGTCCTCTCAATCCGAAGACATACTATCTGCACCCAAGAACATCAGCAATTAAAAACCCAAAAAAATAAGAACACCAGCAACCCGAAGACATACAAAATTTCCCCCAAAAATGAATAAGCTAAAAAGAAGATACCGCCCACCCTCACCACCAGAATGAATAATTGCAATTAAATACTGCAAAACACATCTCTGTCCTCGAAAATGACGTAAACGGCGTCTGTAAATAACCGTAAATACAAAGGGTAAAAAATGTCATGTCACCGCCCACCAAAATAGCCTTCATACAGCAGCCCACCCGTTCATCTTCTTCCTCCAAAAGTAGAACCCCTTGAGAGCATTCCACACCCCTGAACTCTCCATTCCACACCATTTCCCACCGCCAAACAGAGTGAATATCACTACCTACCTCTCACACCATGCCGACGAACCATCTCCGCTGTGCCAACGACCTTCATCCGCCACGTCGATAATCATCTCTTGCATGCTCGGTCGTTTCTCCCCCTACGCGACGACTGTACCAAAAAAATTAAAATATGTAACGGTTTCGTTTCCATCCCTTTATATTTGCAACAAACAGATACTAAAATCCCGAGATTTTAGGGATTTAGTTTACTCCCTTTGAAACTGTCCCCACGGGGTGTATACCAGTATTGACACTCGGAATGTCAACGACTACACAGCACCCCATGTATGTACCGTTTTGAAATTCGTTCACCATCCAAAAGACATCTCTGTCCTCGAAAATGACGTAAACGTCGTCTGTAAATAACCATAAATACAAGGGGTAAAAACGTCATGTCACCGCCCACCCTCACCACCAGAATAGCCTTCATGCAACAGCCCACCCGTTCATCTTCTTCCTCCAAAAGTAAAAACCCTTGAGAGCATTCCACACCATTTGAGAGCATTCCACACCCCTTGAGAGCATTCCACACCCCCGAACCCTCCATTCCACACCATTTCCCCCCCGCCAAACAGAGTGAATATCACTACCTACCTCTCATACCACGCCGACGAGCCATCTCCGCCGTGCCAACGACCTTCATCCGCCGCGTCGACAACCATCTCTTGCATGCTCGGTCGTTTCTCCCCCTACGCGACGACTGTACCAAAAAAATTGAAATAGGTAACGGTTTCGTTTCCCTCCCCTTATATTTGCAACAAACAGATACTAAAATCCCGAGATTTTAGGGATTTAGTTTACTCCCTTTGAAACTGTCCCCACGGGGTGTATACCAGTATTGACACTCGGGATGTCAACGACTACACAACACCCCCTGTATGTACCGTTTTGAAATTCGTTGACCATCCAAAACACATCTCTATCCTCGAAAATGACGTAAACGGCGTCTGTAAATAACCGTAAATACAAGGGGTAAAAACGTCCAAAATAATCCAGTAAACAGTTCCCTAAAATGTCGGTAGCCATGCCTGCAAAATCCAAACTTCCGTAGCCAAAAATCAAGAATGGTTTTTTTTTGTAGTCATTTATCACAATTTCCGTTTTTTTTTTATTTTACTTTTTATAAAAATAAAAAATAAATAAAAATGTTGTCCAATGTCCACATGTCAGTCAATCAAAGACATTTTATTAAATTATTATAGGAAAAAAATCATTTTGAACCCTAAACTTTGGAGGTTGTATCAATTTTAACTCTGAATTTTCAATTTCATCTAATTGAACCCTAAACTTAACAGGTCGTATCAATTTTAACTTTAAACTTTCAATTTCATCAAATAGAAATTCAAACTTATTTGATCATATCAGTTTTAAGCTCAAACTTGCGTAGGTGTTACAATGTATACCTTTGGTTAACTTTCCATTTGAATCATCGGTACGTAATTGATTATTTACTCCTTTATTTTTCTTAATTCACATTGCACCTGAATTGGTTTGTTATAAATAAAATATTGGAGATAATTTATTTTAGATGACTTTTTCTTGTTGTTGAGAATTTTAATTGTGAACGTTTTTTTGTTGTTATTTAAGATTACGAAAGCAAAAAACTTTAGAGGGTTTTTTTATCTTCAAATATTTACTGATTTTTTATTGTTGCTAAGAACTTTGTGAGACTTTTTTTTCTCTTTTTACGGTTTTTTTCTAAAAACTTTAGAGGTCTTTTTCTCTTTCGAGTTTTTTATTTTTCATACTTGCTGGATTTTTATTGTTGCCAATAAATTTGTGATTGTCTCTTAGATAATAATGAGAAGAATAGTTTAGGATATATGATTTCTTCTGATTTTTCCAAAAAAAAAAAATCTTACAACACACTAACTCAGGTGCAATGTGAATTAAAAAAAAAAGAAAAGAAAATTTTCAATTACATGTTTTAATAGCAATTCAAATGAAAAGTTGACCAAATGTATACACATGACAACATTTATGCAAGTTTGAGGTTCAAACTGATACAATTTGTTAAGTTTAGGGTTCAATTTGATGAAATTGAAAGTTTAGGGTTAAAATTGATACAACCTAGTAAGTTAGGGGTAAAAATTGATTTTTTTCCCATTATTATATTATATTCCGACATTTATCACTGGACTTAAACGCCGCCGTTTCGCCTCCACTCTGTCCGGCAGTTAGAGAAGCAAAACGGCACCGTTTTTTAAGTATTTATTTTATTATTTTTAATGAAGAAAACACGAAAGCCGCGGGAACACGTCTTATAAGTGCGAGCAAACAAAACGGAATTTCAACGGCCACGCCTCCATTTTGTTCTCACCAAACGACAAACCTCATTCCCCAGAAAAAAACTGCTTCTTTTTTTCTTCGTCTTCTTCCTTTTGATTTGATGGTTTTGATTCTTTGATTAATTTCTCGTACGTCTTCGATCAAATTCGTCGTTACAGTAATCCGACAAGAAACCCCATCTTGAGATTTCCGTTGTTTTTTTTTTTTTTTTCTTTTCCTCGGTTTCTTAGCCGTTTTGGCGATGTAATTACACCATTCATCGATCAAAAACCCCCCTCCAGGGTGTTTGATGTTTTGCCCCAATGGGGATTTGATTCTCAAACTTGGTTTTTTTTTGTTGTTGTCGTTGTTGTTTCTTGTTTGGATCTCTTCAGGAGGAATTTGATTCCACGTGCGTTGCTTTTGGATGTTTGATTCTCAAATTACAGGGGAACTTTGAAGTGAAGGTAATGTCTTTTTTTGTTTATTGAGATCTTGTGAAGTTGTTGACTGTTTTTCTTTGATACTGCCATTTGAGCATTTTGTTTGATACTAGAGATTGATTGATTGTTTGGGAGTTTTGGGAGTTTTCTGGGATTTCTTGCCCCTCTGCTTGTAGCTTCTCATTGTTGTATGGTTGAATCTGTAGGCAGTGGCGGAGTAGGAGAGTCGGAGAGACAGGATTTTAATTTCGGTTCGGGAGACGGTTGTGTGTGTGTGTTTGGGGTGTTCTCTTTAACGGAATCTTCCTCTCTGAGCCGGGATGGAACAATTCCGGCGCATTGGAGAGGTTTTGGGAAGCTTAAAGGCTCTTATGGTGTTGCAAGATGATATTCAATTCAACCAGCGTCAATGCTGTTTACTGTATGATATATTTAGTTTGGCTTTCGATACCATTGCTGGAGAGATTAGAGATAATTTGAAGCTTGAAGAGAAGAACACGAAGTGGAAAGCTCTTGAACAGCCTTTGAGGGAACTCCATAGGGTCTTTAAAGAAGGGGAGCTCTACATCAAACAATGCATAGATTGCAAAGACTGGTGGGCTAAAGCCATCATCTTCCATCAAAACAAGGACTGTATTGAATTTCACATCCACAACTTGCTTTCCTGCTTTCCTGCTGTCATTGAAGCGGTTGAAACGGCTGGAGAGATATCGGGGCTCGATCAGGACGAGATGCAGAAGAGGAGGCTTCTGCTCTTGAGGAAGTATGATATGGAATGGAATGACCTGAAACTGTTCCATTGGAGATTTGGGAAACAGTATTTGGTCCCTCGAGAAATACGCAACCGGTTGCTGAGCGTTTGGAGAGAAGATCGATGGCTGCTAGTTGAAGCACTCAAGGAGAAGATAAGTTCATCTGTAACAGCTGGTTCAAAGAATGAGCAGCGGCTTGGTGAGTTGTTGATAAAGAAATCAAACGACTCGGAACCGTCGAATGAGAAGCTTTTCCCGAGTTCGGTTTTATTGGGAACAAAGGATTATCAGGTGAGGAGACGGTTGGAAGGAGGGCAGTGCAAGGAAGTTCAATGGTTTGGAGAGAACTTTGGACTGAGACAGTTTACAGCGGAAACTGAACAAACAAATTCTGAAGTTCCAACTATTCTATCACTTTCACATCCTAATATATTGCAATACCTTTGTGGGTTTTTGGATGAGGAGAAGAAAGAGTACTTTCTTATAACGGAGTTGATGTCCAAGGATCTTTCTTCCTACATGAAGGATAATAGTGGAACCAGGAGGAGAATCTCGTTTCCTCTCCATGTTGCGGTTGATATCATGCTTCAAATTGCAAGAGGTATGGAATATCTTCACTCACAAAGGATCTATCATGGAGAGTTAAACCCTTGCAATGTATTTATAAAGCCAAGGAACACTACAGAAGGCTCTTATCTCGTCAAAGTCGCCGGATTCGGTCTATCATCCATCAAGAATTCTCCTCCTAGAAACTCAACGAACCAAATAGAATCCAACCCTTTTATCTGGTATGCCCCAGAAGTTATGGCAGAGCAAGAACAGCAAGGTCCAGGAACTGTTTCTTCCTTCAAGAAGACAGAGAAAGCAGATGTTTACAGTTATGGGATGCTTTGTTTTGAGCTTTTGACTGGAAAAGTTCCATTTGAAGACGGTCATTTACAAGGGGAGAAGATGACCCGCAATATCAGAGCAGGAGAGAGACCCCTCTTCCCATTTCCAACTCCCAAATATTTGGTGGGCTTTACCAAAAGATGTTGGCATTCTGAACCTTCTCAGAGGCTGTCTTTCTCTTCCATTTGTCGAATTCTTCGTCAGGTGAAGAAATTCCTCGCCATGAACCCGGAAAGTGATCAGCCCGAGCTGCAAATGCCTACCGTCGATTACTGCGACATTGAAGCAGTAGTTGCAAGGAAGTTCTCCTCAGATGGGGTTGGAGATTTGTGTTCAGTTTCACAAATTCCATTCCAAATGTTTGCTTATAGGCTTGCAGAGAAGGAGAAGACAAGTCCAAGCAAAATCAAGTCTTGGGACGCTGCAAGTGATGTGGTCTCAATTAGCAAGGATGATAGTGCATCCATTTACAGAGATGACACAGCTTCTGTTATAGAAGATCCATTCACCATTCCTGCAAGTGACACCAGATCCCTTTATTCTGATATGAGATCTGTCTATTCTGAAGCTCCACCAAAGAAAATGCCAACCACAAAGAAACTTCCAGACACAAAAATCAGAAAAGGCATAGGTAAGATTTCAGTTTCCTTTGTTCAAAACTTAATGTTACAAACAGATTGACCATAACTGAAGCTTGTGGTTGGTTTTACTCAGGGACCCCAGAAACAAAAACACGAGTGATTTCACGAACGCCATCACGAATGCTACCACGAACGACTTCACGACCTCGAGTATTGAAGACGAGCAGAGATATGCCACTACCGTTTTCGAGCCCTCTGAGTAAGGGAAGAAGGAGACCGAATGGTCATGTCTCGGACTCAGAGATTCGCTAGCATTTCTTGCCTCTTTACAGATGGAAGACTTTTTGTAGATCTTTTCTTCTGCATTGTTATGAAATTTCAGTCATTGTTCATGTCACATAGATCAGATACTTCATTTGTTTTCTTTCCTCTTACAGAAATAGTGTTAGCATTAAGTTCATGTTAGCTTTTTGTAGTTAAGCTCTGTAGTTCTTGAACATCTCAGAAAGAATATCAGATTCTGTTTTTCTCTTTTCCTTTTTCTTTTTCTTAACTTTTAAGAATCCAATATCAATGGAGCTTCAAATTTTGGTTCTTTTCTGTCATAACTTATAAATTTTCTTCATTGTCTCTTTGTTTTGTTCTTTCAGGATATGATGTGCAGATGGTGCCTCTTGAAGAAGGGATCATGACTTCTTTTCTGGAAAGGCTGTTCTTTTCATCCATCTCTTTTTTTTAATTTCAACACTTTGACTGAATTTCATCTGAGAATTTTGTCTATTTGGGTTTGTATTATAAGCAATGCATTCAACATATAGAAAACAAATGAATCATTAAGGATGTTGTTTTATTGTTTCTGCATCTCATGTCAGCTAACTTTCACATCCTACCTTTTTTTTCCAATTATTTTGTGCAACCTAAGGTAATAGATTGCAATATAGAAGGGGATTTTTTTTTGGATTCAGTACAACGTGGCAAACAAATGGCAGGAGAAAATGGACAAATTGACAAAATAAAGTGACAATAAAGTGGCACGTGCAACATACTCTCTTTTAAAGGTAACATCATATCAAATTCATTTCATAAACCGTGTTATTCTTCTGTGTTTTCAATTATTTAAAAGACGTGTTGTCAAAAAAAAAAAAATTACTAGACATATCACTTCATCGTTTAGTTAATAGGTTAACTTAGGAACTCCATAGAACTACACTCCAATTCTTCTAAAGTTAAAAGAGTTAATGAAGTTGTGGTGAGAACTATTATTCCATTTGAATTTATGACTAAAAGATTGATAGACAAGTGAGTGAATTTTCATTAAAATTAAAAAGTGTTTTTCCTGCTCAATCTTTATTAATGCTTTCAGCCTTTAGATGTCTCTGTCGCTATTCACATTCGCATTTTTCCTCCACACCAGAATCGCCATTCAAGTGTTCCGGATTTTCTCCATTGATTTATATGCATGGCCACCCTCGACCCCATTGCTCCATGTGTCATGTGTCTTCGATAACTTGAATACATGCCTGCTTTGGCGACCAACTTCAATTATAACAAAATCAGAAAAATGGATCACTTCAACCTCTGCCTCTGCATCTGCCTCTGCCTCTGCCCTCCAAATAGTAGACACATCCCCGCTTTAAGGCCATGACCCTTGGTTTTGCGCATACAACATACATTGATGTTGCATCAAAGAAACAAAACAAAACGACATTTTCCTTAATCTCCACCAACTTGACATCTTAACATTGTCATGCATCCCAACATCATCCTTCTGAAACCCTCTCTATTATACCTTCTATTTATCATTAACTCTCCGATTAAGCACCACTTTCTATCACTCTGATATTCCTTGGATATTGTCACAATATCGCATTCCTCTTCCAAAATTCATACACTGTTTTCCTTCTCAAAGAGAGACTGCCCTACGTGTCTCTCTACAACACCCTCACACAGAGGACAAAAAGGCCGATACTTTAGTTTCAGAACTTTCAAAATGCCCATTTTAGTAACTCAACTTTCAAAATTTCTATTTTAGCTCTTCTTTTTATGGAGAAAAGTCTATTTTAGTTCTTGAACTTTTAAAAGATAACCATTTTAATCCTTGCTCCAATGCTCGTCTCTAACTATGTGGCTTGAAATTGAAGTACATATCGTTGTACAAAATAAATAGTGAAGTTAATGAATTAATCTAAAAACAAGTTTTAGAGTAATAAATATGGCCGGTTGCAAGGATAGCAATATGGACCAAAATAATTGCAAATCTAGCAACCCACAAAAAAAATTGCAAAAATGGCAAAATCTAATAGTTTGTGTGTTGCATTTACTAAAATACCCCTCCAGATTTTCTTTCACTGATAGAAAGTTTTTCTATCACTGAGATAGAAAGATTTTCTATCAATGATAGAAATTTTTTATCAGTGATAGAAAATCACTTATAGATTCTATCAGTGATAGAAATTTGGGAAAAATACACTTTTGGTCCCTGAGGTTTGGGTTAAGTGACACTTAGGTCCCTGAGTTTTCAAACTCAACAAAAATACTGAGGTTTGAGATAAGGAGCATTTTAGTCCCTGCCGTTAACTTTTCTGTTAAATCTTAACAGTTGCTGACGTGGCACTATTATTTTAATAAAAAAAATTATTTTTTTTTAATTTTTTAAAATAAAAATAATAAAATAATAAAATATTAATTATTTTTTATTTTTTTATTCTTTTTTCTCCCTTTCTCTTTCTTCTTCTTCTCTTTCTCCATATCCTTCATCTTCCTTCTTCTTCTTCCTAACTCCGACGACCGGCCGCCGCCGTCCGCCGCCGCCGCCCGAAATTTTTTTTCTTTCTTTCTTTCTCTCCTTTTCTTCTCTCCTTTCTTTCTCTCTTTCCTTCAATTTTTTTTTTTAATAAAAAGAAGGGAGAGGGAGGAGGAGCCCTCCTCCCGTCGCCGGCGCGAAACGGGAGGAGGGAGGACCCCTCCTCCCTCTCGGTTTCAGATCTGAAACCGAGAGGGCTCCTCCCGTCGCCGGCGCCGGAGAGGGAGGAGGGCTCCTCCTCCCTCTCCCTTCTTTTTATTAAAAAAAAAAAAAAAAATTGAAGGAAAGAGAGAAAGAAAGGAGAGAAGAAAAGGAGAGAAAGAAAGAAAGAAAAAAAATTTCGGGCGGCGGCGGCGGACGGCGTCGGACGGCGGCGGACGGCGGCGGCCGGTTGTCGGACGGCGGCGGACGGCGGCGGCCGGTTGTCGGACGGCGGCGGACGGCGGCGGCCGGTCGTCGGAGTTAGGAAGAAGAAGAATGAAGAGGAAGGATATGGAGAAAGAGAAGAAGAAGAAAGAGAAAGGGAGAAAAAAGAATAAAAAAATAAAAAATAATTAATATTTTATTATTTTATTATTTTTATTTTAAAAAATTAAAAAAAAATAATTTTTTTATTAAAATAATAGTGTCACGTCAGCAACTGTTAAGATTTAACAGAAAAGTTAACGGCAGGGACTAAAATGCTCCTTATCTCAAACCTCAGGGGTATTTTTGTTGAGTTTGAAAACTCAGGGACCTAAGTGTCACTTAACCCAAACCTCAGGGACCAAAAGTGTATTTTTCCCTAGAAATTTTCTTTCACTTATAGATTCTATCATATGATAGAAAATTTTTCTACTACTGATAGATTCTATCGACGATAGATATTTTTCTATCACTTGTTTGGTGTTCTATCAGTGTTTGGTTGTTGTTATTTGGTTTTCTATCAGTGTTTGGTTTTTGCTTTTCAGTGTTTGATTTCTATAATCGTTCGTTTTTTGCTTTATTTTTCAATGCTCGATTTCACCATGTATCACCATCACTGATAGAAACAAAAGATCTTCTATCACTGATAGAAAAGTATCAGTGATAGAAAGATTTTCTATAACTCACGAAAAGTTTTTCTATCAATCTCAGTGATAGAGATAGAAAGTTTTTCTATCACTCATAGAAAAAATTTCTATAAGTGATAGAAGATTTCTATCACTGATAGGTTCTATCAAGGATTAAAAGATTTTCTATCAAGAGTTTTCTATCATTGATAGAATATCTTTCTATCACTGATAGAATAGTAAAAATTTCTATCAGTGATAAAAACTTTTATCACTGATAGAAAGCTTTTCTATCGGTAATAGAAAGTTTTTCTACACTTATAGATTATATCGGTGATAGAAAGATTTTTATGGGTGATCAGGGACTGAAAGATTTTTTATCAAAAGTTTTTCTATGATTTTCAATAAAAAGTTTTTTTTATCACTGATAGAACCTATCAGTGATATAAATCTTTTATCACTAATAAAAAAAGTTTCTATTAGTAATAAAAATCTTCTATTCTATCAGTGATAGAAACTTTCTATCACTGATAGAAAATTTTTCTACCACTGATAGAATCTATCAGTCATAGAAATATTAGTGATAGAAACTTTCTATCGTCGATAGAAAATTTTTCTACCACTGATAGAATCTATCAGTAATAAAAAGACTTTCTATCATAAAAAAAAAATAAAAAAATAAAAAAAAAAAATGACGAGGAAGAAGAAGATGGGCACACAGGGGCAATTTAGGAATATAAAAAATTAATTCAAAAATTTTGCCATATTTACAAATATTTTTAAAAATTGCTATATTTGTAATTATTTACCTTCATGTTGCCACCTATTACAATTATCCTAATAAATATAATTCTTGTTTTCTTTTAAATATATATTCATACATGTAGCATGACAAACGTGAAGATGGACATTTGAACCTTCCAAAACGAGAAAATTTCTAGTACTACAATAGTACATACTCTCGCCATTTAACATTTGACACCATTCTTCGACAAACCATGAATAGTAGTACTAGAAATTTTATAAGAGAACATATATGAACCTAGGTTCATTCTAGCCTTATAAATCCACAATCCACACACATGTCAGTATAGAGATAGAGAGAGAGGGGACTGTACAAAGTATTAATTGCAAATCCTTTTCTTGAAATTAGCACATATCTTTGGAAAACTCAAGGAGAAAAATCACAATCCAGAAGAGGAAGTGTTCAATCTCAATGTGCAACCATTCTGCTTCTTATGCAGCTTTTATAACTAGCTGTTGGGTAAAATTACAATCGCGAAAAGAATCGAATAAATTATCAGTTAGAAGTGTAGGCTTTAGAGACATATATATTTCTTTTTAATATATACAGTCACTAAAAAATCTGAGGCAGCTTTTCAACCATATGATTCCATATATTGAATCAATAGCTCAACTTATATAACTTAAGAAGGGGAAACGTGGAAGATGGGAAATATGAGATGAAAATGTAAATGCTGTTACCATTTTTCATACTTAGTCTCAGAATTGGGCTTCAGATATTCTGTCAAATTCACGAGCTGTAAAGCGACTGAAGATGACCACATTGGTCAAGTTAATCAAAGGATCGGTTTTCACACTCAAACCATTTGCAGTACTTTTATACACCCACTTGAGTTGGCTGCAACAACCATGTCAGATTTTCCTCTCCAGCATACACTTGAAACAAACTGTCCATTGTCGTCCTCGGTCTCTTTTCCAGAAATAGGGTCGATAGAACCGAACTTATAGGAAGTCATTGGCATGGGCAGACATCTATGGTAAGCATATACCTGAAGAAGAGTTTAAAATATGTGAACCATTAAAGAGACGTCTTGGGAAGGAGTTTATTCCACTAGTTCTCAAGAGCAATTTTGCATCCGAAGAAAGATAAAGAACATACTTCATTTGTTTCTGAACCACAAGCAATGTAGCCATTGGAAACTGATAAACCCACGAAATTCTAGCAGTGGAGAAGACCAGAGAATTCAGTAAGTTGAAAAGCAAATAGAATGAA
Source organism: Luffa acutangula (assembly GCA_036850905.1). Taxonomy (NCBI): domain Eukaryota; kingdom Viridiplantae; phylum Streptophyta; class Magnoliopsida; order Cucurbitales; family Cucurbitaceae; genus Luffa; species Luffa acutangula. The sequence continues at coordinate 45,219,525 of CM072097.1, read as the reverse complement.
GAAGCAGTTCTATAAGGTTCTATATGTTTTTTAATTAAAATGGGGTATAGAGAAAAAAAAAAGAGACAAACCTTTTCATTAGTGTGACCTTTGAGAGTTAAACTGCAAGCATTGGTAGACAAGCCAGTAGGATTTGTTCTATTAAGATCCCATAGCTTCAACGTGTTGTCGGTGGATGCAGAAACAAGGGTCTCGGAGTCCAAGAATTTCACATAGCTTACAGCCTTCTCATGGCCACCCAACACACACCAGGGGGCTTTAGTATTTCGTAGATCAAAGCAATAGGTTCTGTAATCGGCAGACCCAAAAGCCAGCAAATGAGTTGAGTGAGCAGAGAATTGAACGCAGCAGACATTTGCTATGTTCCTGATTGTGCCCAAACAGTTCTTCTGCAGTAAAATAATGCACAATGATCGATTAGTTCGAAGAAAAATTCAAGCAAACCAAGTAGATTTTATAAGCAACAAAATAGAGTGATGATGATATATAAATACCAACCATGCAATCTTCATATGAATTATGTTAGACTGTTAACATATACATTTGAGAAACTAAGTCAATAATTTTTTTTTTCGATTCTTTCAGCTCTTTTTTTTTTTTATTGAAAATACAAAATAGTGAAGTTCCAAGTCCACGTGTTCTAAACAATAAAAACAGTGACTCTTTTTTATACGAAGTATCACTCCTTTACAAATCATGGGCTAGGGCGTTACATTGCTAATTTAAAAAAAAAAAAAAAAAAAAAGTAAAGCAGAAGAAGGGTAAAGAAATGAAAAGAAAAATAATCCACAGGGTTTAAGAAAGGAGAAGGAGAAGGTGAGTTTAGAGAGAGAGAGAGAGAGGGGGGGCATGCCTCGTTAATACTCCAAAGTTTTACAGCACAATCATCACTTCCACTGGCCAATTTTGTAGGATGCACTTGTGAAAAGTCAACAGACCACGCCCTCTTTTCATGTTCGTTGAATTGAGAAACCTCTTGACCTACAGTTGCATCCCATAACTGGAAATTCATTCAAGAAAACGGAATTGTGAGTGAGAACCAAAACCAAAAAAATAAAAATTTAAGAAAAAGAGTTAAAGAATGTAGCGGAAGTCTACATCTGTTAGCACATACTGGTCAGTACAAGTATTTTCATATATTAAAACTAAGAAGAAACTACTAGCTCAGAATCGAGAGAGTTAAATCACTAAAGAGTAACGAGACTTCTATAAAATCTAGGCGGCCGATGAGGTAACAATACTTCAGCCTTTATATTCAACAAAATTTCAATAATCAAGGCATAGCAAGAAAGAGACATGGTGCCTGCTAAGCCATGTCTTTGGAATTTCCATGTTTCATAAGCATGCAGGAAATATACCTTAACAACACCATCATAATCAGTTGAAGCCAGATAGTTCCTGATGTAGCTATTCCAGCAAACACAGCTAAGCTTTGATCTATTAAACATTTCAACTGCGGGATAGTGAATATCTACCGAGTCACTAAAGACTGAATTAAAGTCAAAAATCCTTATTTTCTTTGACACTCCAGCAGCAGCAAAATAGTCCTCGTCCCGATCAAAACTCAAGGAACAGATTACATTCGATGAACTGTTAAAATCACCATTTCTCAGTACCCCACGTACTTCAAACTTGCTATAACGAGAATACTTGCAAAACCCATCAAAAAAGGCCCCTAAACGATCACCGTGACTCCCCTCATCATCTTTTTGTGGTAGATAGCAGTTTTCACGAGTTCTCAATAAATCTTTATCTGTCCGAATTGCCAAATCATTCTCAGAAGGATCTACTTTTGATCTCATGGAAAAATAAGCACTTTCAAGTTGACTTATATTTTTTGCTATTCTCTCTTCATTGATATGTGATATTCTAGATACCTGAGGGCGCACATCTGAATTTAGATATCCTCCATGAAACACCAAATCATCCCTTCCATCCACGGTATTAGACAAGCCAGGTTTATCCAAGAGTTTGGCTGAACTATGCCTTTTATTGACTTCTTCAATGTCAGATTCTAAATACCGAATGTCTTCCACCAACTTTGAGGCATGTTTCTGCTTTTGTTCATTCAATGATGTGAGAAACTGCAATAATAACTCTGATTCAGCATCTTCCTCATCAATATTTGTCGAAAGCTCTGCTGGCGGAGAATTCGCCATTCCATTTATTAGTTCTGATTCTAAAATTTCCCTGTCCATCCAGAAATTACAAAAATCAGGTTATATTAAATATATGAACAATTAATAGATATCACAAACAAAGATACCAGTTAACCATCAGTAGAAGTAACCAAGCAATATTAATAGAAATACAGTTCTATTACTTTTTCCATTCAGGTACTTCTTTTTACCATTGTGTCAATTTCATCTCCATACCTTAAATTGTGTTCCTACATATAAATTCATTTCTAACAATGGTCCCTACCATCAAAACCTGATGTTAATTTTGACAAGAATTGCCACAGCACTGTCGACAACCTTAAATCCTCACAAAGTATACAATCTAATCTGCCCTCCTTTTTTCCCCTTCAGATTTCCTCGTTTACTTTCCTCCACCAGCAATAATAAATTAGAAAAATTAGCCTAATTCTGAATCCATCCAAACCCAAATATATTAACAATTTTTATAGCCACCAAAAAACTGTGACCCAACACATCTTGATAAACTTGCTGCCCCATCCACAATCTGTAAGCCTTCCATTAATTGTAAGGACCCTTGATTGGAATGAACTATAGGTATGGAACTGAAATAATGGTCAGAGCATGAGGACAAAAATAGTAATTCAAGCAACAAACTATAAGAGAGCACCAAATTGAATTCAGATGCTAAATGAGAGACCATGAATTGGGAAAACAGAAAACCTCTTATCCCCTGAATTGAAATAAACTTGCATCGTCCTCTTATACACAAGCTTGAGACAATATACTCAATTTTCAGGCCAAATAGTAAATACAACTCCCACCTCAAGAACCAAAGCTCCGATAGCACATTATAGAATAAAAGGAAATTATAGTCATAGACACAAAACTTCATCTCTTCCCAAATATTTTCTCATTAATGAATGAATATTTTTCATCTGAGGTTGAAAGATCTAGTTGGATGTAACAAAATGTCCAACTTTACAGATCTTTGAAAACCAAAACCAAAAGGGACAACTAGAGGAATAATTATTGTGCTTGTCAGAAGAGAGTGACAGCCCAACTAAATTAATGAATTTGAGTAATTATATATGATCTAAGATATGTCTACATGCCCTTACCTAAATTGCATGTCAATGTGGTAACTAACAAACTTCCAATGCATTTACATTTTGTAAGATTTATTAAGCCCTTTCCAGCCAAAACAACTTATATCAAACCATGAAGGATAACAATATTAAATAAGTAAGCATTTATATTATAATACATAATGTTCTTTCAAACACTAAGATTTGTGACCTGAGGTAGACTACAGTTCATTATTACCTTGTTGTCGGACGAGATGCAGGTTCAGGATGAAGTAGCCAAAGACAAAACCCAACTTCTTTTAAATTATCTGCTAGAAAGTTAGGAGGAAGAATCCTCTCACGCAAATTTGACATCGCTGCAGCACGTGCGCCATCTGATTCAAACTTTCCAAGCAACTGAAAGAAATAAAGTATATTCATTTAAGGGGCATTTTCTGGGTCACTAGAAAGTAATAAAGCACAAGAGAGGGATACACCCCCCCCCCCCCCCCCCCCCCCCCCCCCCCCCACAAAAAAAAGGAAGAGAGAGATGTTGGGATTGGGGGAAGAAAAGCATAACAGGCTGACAGAAGGCCATTGATCAAATAGCGTTAACAAAAATTAGAATTCTGTCTCGACATCTACTCATCAACAGTTTCACTCAACCTTTATCAAGAAGAAGTAACACGTTCTAACTTTCTAGTTCATAGATATTGGATAAAAACTCTTTTAACCAAAATTAATTTATTTTATAAGAATTTAACCCAAACTAATTGATAGAAGCATTTTCAACATTGTATTCATGAATGAGAACACTCTCAACATCTTCATATCAATTAAACTATTTTCTCACCTCAAAAAGAAGAACACCAAGAGAGAATATATTTGATTTAGCTGAGCAGCATCCTGAATTAAGTTCCTCTGGACTTGCATACCACTTCTCTTCCAATTGGTCACTTGTTGAAGTCTGGGCAGAATCGTACGCACAAGGGCCATCAGGCTTGCTCCAAACCCCCTGTTCTGCAAAATGTTCATTATAATTTTCCAAACCATTCGTACTGCAGTCCCTAGTACTTCCAGTTTCAAGATTGACACCAGATTTTAAAGGAAAATGAGAGTGCCGGGCTATAAGACTTGTATTCTGGACATCTTTTTGCTTTTTCGGAGATACACCAAGTGAAAGAAAGTTCCCTTGCTCTAATGGCCTTTTCCGAGTCAGACGGCTATCTAAACCCTGACCATCTTTAACCATTGGATTTTCTGGCATGTTCCCTTGAATAAAAGATCCAAAGTACCTCACCTGATTTTTCGTCAATATCCTGAAAGAAGATGGACGTAAGTCATGCAACAAAACCCCCCGAGCATGAGAACGATCCACCAGCTCAACTATGTGCCTAAATATATACAAGCATTTAATTTTATTTACTTTCCGATGGGGAACTTTAAGCCATTCTCTCAGATTAATGCCATCTAAAGCAGAACCCCGATGTTTACGCTCAGATTTCCTATACACAGAGGGTGTGACAGTTTTGACATCATGCTGTAATGATGAGTCAGATGCCAATGTAATACCCCCAGCATTCCTTGCATTCTTCGGGTTCCTAATTTCAACATTAAAGCCCTCCAGTGGTACACCTCTACGAATGATTCCCTTGCCTTTCAAGGTATTTTTAACAAAGAATTCAGGAAAACCTGATTTAGATAGAATCTTGGTCCGAATGCTGCCATGAGCATCACCACCCTTATTGTCAATAGCCTTCATTTCTTCCAATTCCTCTCCACAATCGTTACGACTGGCCCTTCCAGCAAAAGACTCAGGAAAAGATGTGTACCCACCATTCTCCAAGCCAGTGATTACTGCCTGACCAATATTCTTGAAAGAAGCATCTAAACGTGAACTCCCACTTCCTGAACCACTTGCTAGCTGGTAAAAATGCTGCCACTGACTATGCCTAGAAAGCAGTCGTGCTCTATTGTTTGATGGACCAATAATTGCTAAATTGGAACCGTGGTGATTTTTCACAGTTAGCTCTTCGACCATTACACCAGCATCATCCATACAGTGAGGACTGCACTCTGGTTGATCAGATAATTTCACATTGTTCTTACACCTATTCAGATTCTTACCCTCTAAAATGTCAGTTAATTCATGAGGATAATCCTGGGAATAGCCACCGTCAATGGGTATAAGCATTTCTTGTGATTCAACCATGTTGGTATTTTCAGGTTTCAGTGAATACTCATTCTCCTGAGCCTCTTGCCTAACCTTATTTTGGACATGTGCATCCTCTGTCGCATCCAACAGCGTCATTTCCTCACTCATTTCTTCCATTCTCTCCAGACTAACTTCATTCTTTCACATACTTGATTGCCCTGCTAGCACAATACAACTTGCTAAGTCAAACACCACAAATAGAATACCAAAACCTGAGAAACAGTTTTCTTTCAATTCTAGAAAACTTCAGAACAGCAAATAATCCTCTTTAAGGAAAGAACCGTAGTTAGAAACCACTAACACAACCAGTAGATTTAAAGGTACGGCACAATCCTGAAACATAGGCCATTCGAAATGATTGAGCAGCAGAAGCAGGAAACTCAAGGTTAGAGGTGCAGACGTGAAAGAAATGCAATTGATTCATTTATGCAATAGAACTAAAACCACTTTCCGCTAACACCCAGAACAGAGGACAGGACACCCAAGCATCAGATAAGAATGGGAATTAAACTATCCACTCCCTAGCTCCAATCATTACGAGCAGGAACACCAAAACGAAAAGAATCAATAAACAACCCAATTCAGTACAAGTAAAATCAACACCCCCCAGAAAAAAAAAATGATTCGATAAAAGAGAGTACAACAAGATTGGAATTTTTTTTTAAAAAAAAATCCAATAACGATCCATCTGGATGGTAAGAATAGAATTTAATTGGGATAAGGAAATTAACATTCCAAAACTCGGACATGGCCTTAATAATTACCGATGGAAACTCACCTCTAACCTGCTCCGAGCACGAATTCCCTGCATCTGTGAAAACGAAAACAGAAAAACTGCAATATAAAAACTGCCATCTCCATCCAGAAATCATCTTCACTTTCCCAGAAGCCAAACAGTAATGAATTCTCCACCAGAAAGTTGGAAAAAAAATTCAATTAACAATATACTTCAGCAATTATCCGACGAGCTGAGAACCAGAAGAAAATAACAAAAGGCCAGAGAGTAAACAAGAAATTAAGCAGAGCAAAAACCCTAGAAACTAGAAAGCACTGAGGAGAAAAAACCAGCAAAAAAAAAAATAGAGAGAGATACGTGTGACACAACAGCTGATAGAAAGCAGAAAAACAAAATATCTTTTTGCCTCGCTTTCTCATCCGCAACTAAATAAAATTAAATTAAATTAAATAAATAAATTCTCCTTTTTTTTTATTTTCTTCCTTAAATTTTTGTTACAATTTTCTTTGCTCTAAAAAAAAAAAAGAAATTTGATGCAAAACATTTCAAATGGATCAGGTTTTCCTCACGTGCCTTTCAGAGTTTTGTATGGGTTCAAATTTTTAAAAACTTTTATTAATTAAAATTATTTTTCTTTAGGAATTAAAATACTGTATGATGATGTCATTTATTTTTTTTATGATAATCGGTTTTCCTCGTTACATTTCCCAAAGTATATTGAAAGAACTATAGGGTAAGAAATATTATTAAAGTATGTAAAAAATAATAATAAATAAATAATAATGATAATAATAATAATCCAGATTTGGGGTTCAGGAGATTTTAGCGATAGGTGGTGGTGATGCCACGTCGGTGAGACAGGGTGGGGCCCGTGGAGACGCGGCCAACTCATCGAAGCGGCGTAGATTTGAGAGGGAAAGTGAAGGGGGACACGTGTAAGTCATCGAGTGGTTGGATGATGCAGAGTATGGTCTGACTCTAATTTTCTCTTTTGGTATGTTATATATAATTATATAATATATGGTATTAATATTAATTTGGTTCTTTCCCTCTTGGTCTGTGTGATGTGAACTAAATACCCATTCCTCTCTCTCCATTTTTTTTTTCTATTTGTTTCAAAGGAAGGTTTAAAATGGTAAGGAAATAATTTGAATATTGGGTCATAATTGATAAGTTTGTAAATTATAAGTTATGGTATTTAATGTCACGAATGAAATTGTTGAATAATTTGAAAGGGTAGGTACATTTTCTAAAATAGAAGACTAGAATGAATATGTCATACCCAACAAGAGAGCTCATCTTTATTGTCGTACTCTATGTCCAGGTGTTTAGGTAGGGAAATTAGTAATTCTTTTTGGAATAGTGGCTCTCGAATGGGTGTTTGGATCGATCTGTTTGAGGTTACGGTGGAAGACCTACCTTTGAAAATTACTCAACTTAAATCGTTAATAGATTACTCGTGTCCTCCATTACTAGTTGGAAATCATTACTTCCATTTTAAGAATGTGAAACTTAGGGGTTGTTTGGAGTGCTGGATTGGTTATAATATTTGGTGGTTATAATAATCTGGGGATTATAATAGTCTGGGGTTATAATAATCTGTGTTTGGGGTGCAGGTTATTATAGTATGGGATAAAATAATATGTGTTTGGGGTGCAAATAAAATAATCTGTGTTTGGGGTGCAAATAAAATAGTCTGTGTTTGGAGTGCATCTGTTTTAACATGGGGTTCTGAATCAAATGTTCACTGACTATTTTCTTTTTCTAGTTTTTTTTTATGACATACGATTCACTTTGATTTAGGGTTATGTTTTTTTTTTTTACAAAACAAAAAAGTTTAGGATTTGGTATAGAAAATTTTCATATTTGTTAACTTTTAGTATTGCCAAAATAAAAAGTGTAAACGTTTAGTTCAAAAATCATATTAGTTTTTTTAATCAATAAAATCATTTGAAATAAACTTGAGTGTGGTAAATACAATTTCGTTTGAATGTTTTTTTTTTTTAAGTTGGTTAACCTTCGATGTTGTCAACGACTTTTCCGGCAACCTTCGATGTTTTTTTTTCATTTTTTTTCATTTTTTTAATATATTTTTCAAAATGAAAATGAGAAGAAATATGAAAAAAAAAAAAAAAAAAAAATCGGTGGCCGGAAAATTCGTCAGCCGACGGTGGCGCGCGGTCGTCGAAAAAGTCAAGAAGTCGCATGGAAGAAGAGAGGAAAGAGTTACGGTAGAAAATGGATAGAATAATCGGGTGGGTTGAATGATGGTTAGAATGGATAAAATAATCGGGGGTAAAAATAACCCGCCTCACCATTTATTTTTGTTGATGCCCCAAACACTGGATAGGTTATAATAACGGGGGTTATTATAACCTATTCAGTGCCCCAAACACCCCCTTTGTGTTTGTCTTCTTCTTGTTCTCTCTAATTTCTATGTTGTTGATCTTTTTAGATTCCGTCACAAAGGCAATGGAGAGTGGACTAAGGATGATCCATTGGAGCACTTTACTATGGATTACACCACTGTGAAACAACGATGTCCCATACATAATATGTCTACGCAAAATCCTTAGGGGGTGTTTGGCCCATGGTTTTGGGTTTGGGTGGTTTTGTGTTCCAAACCCAAAACCATGTTTGCCCCATTGTAATCACAACACCATGGGTTCCAAACCCAACCCCATGGTTTTTCTCTCCAAACCCACCTCAAAACCACTCCAAACCTATGATTTCTCTTTCTTCCATAAAGTTGGTGGGACCCACTATTACTTTATCCATTTTTGTCATAAATTTGGTGGGTCCCATCATTTCTCTTTCCATTTTTCTCATAATTCTTTTCATTTCTCTATATTAAATTAACAATATTTTAATATATATATATATATATATATAATTTTATAATTTTAACATAAGAAAATGTATTTTAGCCAACTTACCCATATAAATATTTTTAAAATAAAATATAATTTTGAGTTATCGTATTAAAAAAATATGTATTTATTTTCAAATTAACAATATTCCGTATGACAAAAATAAATAGTATGTTATTTTGAATTTATTAAAATAAAATGAATAATATTTAATTTTAAATCCGCTATAGTAAATAAAGTATTTAATTTTAAATTACATACACAAAAACAAAAAAAAAAAACAAATTTATATGTAATCTCAAAAAAAAAAAAAAAAAAAAAATTATATATACAATTTTTTTTAGTTCAACAACATTTCGATGTGGGAATATTCGAATCTCTAACTTTTTGATCGAGGGCATATATCAATTATTGCTAAGCTAAGTTTATTTTGACATATGATATTTATTTTGAACTTATTTATATTTAAATAATATAAATATACATAATTTAATATTTAATTTAGTCATTTTAAAGTAGCCTATAAATTCTATTTTATTTATTATGTGATTATATGTTCCAAATTTTTATTTTCTCATGAACCATGTTTTTTTTTTGTCTCAATAACTACTTTAATTTAACATTAATGAACTATTGTTTTGAATTTAAATTTTGCATGTGGATCCATGGAAAAAATGACCAAACTTAAACCCCATTTAATAATTTGGCTTTTGGTTTTTGATTTTTGAAAATCATGTTTGTTTTCTCTCAATTTTCTTAGGATGATTTTCATCTTTGTTAAAGACACATTTGAATTCCTAAACAAAAACTATTTTTTGAAAACTATTTTTTTTGTTTTCAAACTTTTAAATTTTCAAATGGGGCCTAAGAATTTCATGTTATGTTTTTCAATTTGTCAATGATAATCAATATTTTGATTATTAGAAACATTTTTCTTATTCTTCGTATATATCATAAATTAAATGCTTAATTCAAAATTATCTTAAAAATTAATCTATGTTACACAAGCGGCTTTACAATTAATAAAACATTCACCAAAAAAGAAAAAAATATATAAAAGCAAAAAAAAAAAAAAAAACTGTCCAAACCCAGGGTTCCGAACCCAGCCCTCCAAACACTGTTTTCTGATTCCCAGGGTTCAGAACACAGCACCCCAAACACTGTTTTCTGATTCCCAGGCTTTCAAACACGCTAGAACAAACCCCCCAGGGTTCTGATTCCCAGGGTTCTGATTCCGAAACCATGGGCCAAACAGCCCCTTAAATTTTGCACAACTTCTCTCACTTTTGGTCAATGTTGTTATGATCAGACAACTTCAACAGCTTATGATATATGAATTTGTTGTCATTTACATGTAAAACAAAGTAGTACATTGGTTGAAAACTAAACTCAAGAAAAAGGAATTGACAAATATGAAAATGGCCACAATTCATGAAAAAGTAGATACATTGAATCATTAAAAAAAAAATAGAGAAAAATACACTTTTGGTCCCTGAGGTTTGGGTTAAGTTACACTTTGGTCTGTGAGTTTTCAAACTCAACATTTTTACCTCTGAGGTTTGAATTTCGTTACAATCCTAGTCCCTCAGTTAATTTTTCTGTTAAATACTAACAGAATGCTGACATGGCATTAATTTTTAATAAAAAAATATTTTTTATTAATTTCTTAAAATAAAATAATATAATATTAAATAGTTTTTTCTTTTTCTCTTTTCTTTTTTTTTCTTTTGTCTTTTTTTCTTTTTTCTTTTTTTCTTTTTCTTCCATCTTCTTCGATTTCTTCTTCAGACCTTCGTCGGAGTCATGCTCGCCTCGCCGGAAACGCCACTGCAGATCTCGTCCTTCTCTGTTCAACGTCCAATCGCAGATCGTGGGTTTCAAGCAGCAGTAGATCGTGGGTTTCGACGATTTCGGCGATAGATCGTGGGTTTCAATGATTGTGGGTTTCGAGCAGCGGTCTCCGTTCGTGGGTTCTCTCTTCCTTTCGTTTCTCTCACATCCAATCTCTCTCTCAGATTTGTTCCGGTAGCAAGAAAGAAGAAAAAAAGAGAGAATGAAACCCACAATCCACGATCGATGTTGGCTGAAATCGCGAAGAAGGGGAAAACTCGTCGGCTGCTCGAAACCCACGATCTACCGCTGCTAAAATCTCGAACGCCGCCAGAGATGCTGAACGGAGACGGAGAGATCAGTGGTTGGACTGGACATTGAACGAAGGAGGACGAGATTTACAGTACCGTTTTCGGCGAGCGGGCGCGACTTCGAAGAGGGTCTGAAGAAGAAAAGTCAAGCAAAGAAATCGAAGAATATGGAAGAAAAGAGAGAGAAAGAAAGAAAGAAAAAAAAAACTCACCGGCCGCCGGTGGCCGGCGGCGGCCACCGGCTGCCGGAGTTGAAGAAGAAATTGGAGGAGAAGGTGGAGGAGGAGGAGGAAAGGGAGAAATTAAAAAAAGAGATAAAATAATAATATTTTATTATTTTAATATTTTTTATTTAAAAAAATTAATAAATATTTTTTTAATTAAAATAATAGTGCCACGTCAGCAGCCGTTAGGATTTAACAGAAAAATAGACGGCAGGGACCAAAGTGCTCCTTATCTCAAACCTCAGGGGTATTTTTGTTGAGTTTGAAAACTCAGGGACCAAAGTGTACCTTAACCCAAACCTCAGGGACTAAAAGTGTATTTTTCCCAAAAAAAAAAAAATAATAACATGGAGAAATTAATTAAAGAAAATAATTATATATACTGCGAGGAATTTGCACAGTATATATTTATTCATAAATGGGTATCTTTGATATCTCCGGCCCGTGAAAAAAAGGTGGTTGTTTGGCTGAGGACTGCCCAGAGAGTATTATTGGGCCTAGGAGAACCGGCCCGTTATCCTTCCACCGACAGAAGTGGGAGGTTACGCTGCTCTGTGAAACCAGCCTCACGCGGTTTCCTCCGTCTCTAAGGGCAATGGACTATGGGCCTTCGCCCAAAGCCCAGAGCACAACTCTCTACTTGGAACGGGCGGGCCAGTGAATTACTCCGAAGGTCCTACCGAATGGGCCGAAACAGCCTCCAACCACCTTGATGCCCCCATTCGGGTTACAAGCCCACATTACTGAGCTCGGCGGTACATGGTGTTGATAGCCAGCTTATGAAGAATACGTTCAATTGCTAATCTGCCGATGTGGGACTATTCTCAAGCCATGAAAACGATTTTTGAGGTCTAAGAATTTAATTTTTTATATATGTATTTTTTGAAAGAGCGCTTCAATTTTCAAAGAGTGGTTTTAGAGGTCTTCTAAAAAAAAAAAAAAGAGTGATTTTAGAGGTCTTGTTTTATATGATTTCCACTCAACCTGTGGAAAAACCTATATTTGTATATTGCATTCAAATTGCCTCCTAGATTGGCTTTGAACGTTTTTCATATCGTGCTTTCTGAAAATTATGTTGAAACTCCAACCAAAATGTGTTCATTGTTGATATTGTTTGATAGGATTTTGTCTTTTTGTTTATTTTTATTTTAAAAAATCAAGTTTAAGTTTTAATAATCCTTTTGTTTTGCAATCAAACTTTTTAATATGTTCTTTGAATTCTTTGACAAATTTATTAGAATTCTTTAAAAAAATCGATACCAGTTACCTTCTATCGCAATTTCTCTCCGAAAACAACCACATATAAGCAATTAGTCAGATCAGATGGTTCTATCTTGCATGCAAGTATGTATGTACTTGCTTAGAAAGGGAAGAATCTTGTATGTATGTACTCTTTTGTTGGTTAAATTATTAAAAACACCATTGGACTATGGGGTAAATTTCAATTATACCCCTGGAGTTTCAAGTTTGTTTTAAGATTGTCCTTCAAACTTTTTCTATTAAATTTTAACAGCTGACGAAGACTTGGCAACAATTCAGAATATATGGTGTAAAAAGAAAAATCCATCGTGGCCTTTGTAAAACTGAAAGAGTTTTAGGGTTAGGGAAAAAATTCGGTTACTAAATTCTAAAAATACAAGATGCACACCTCCGCATTTGCTTTCTGCATGTCTAGTAGAGCCTCTCGTCGTGCATTAGAAAATCTCCATTGCATATATCTATTACATGATAGCTACAACTGGTGAGCATCTTCAATATAATTAGCACCCTTTTTACCACAGTCTGCAATGAAACTAAACATCGAAGTTGAATTGCTGGATTGACTGAAATTGGTCGGCCTGATTCAAGATGGACTTGCTGGATTGACTGAAATTGGTCAGCCTGATTCAAGATGGACTTGACACCCCTAGGGAGGAGGAGTTGATGGTCTTGGCCAGGCTGGACTTGATTCTCTAGAAACAGAGGATGATGGCACTGAGGTTTTAATTGGTGAAGGTAAACGAGATCCCAAGTGATGGCAACAACTAAGATCTGATAGCAAGTATTGATTTTAAACTATCAAGTAAGCCATTAGAAGCAAGCCTTGGAATTCCTAATGCCTACAATGGACAATCATCAACTGAATTTGTTACATTTTTCATTCTAAGACCATCATCAAGGGGAAGAATCCTCGTAGAATCATCATTAGATTTCTGAAAAAGTTTGTTGTTAGAATCAGATGAAGTTCTCCTCAATAAAGATAACCCAATTCCTAGAAGTGGTCCACCTAAATTTCGATTTATTTTATCAGTAAGATCCACACTTCGACTTAATACATTTAATGATACCTTCCCACCAAGTCTACTCGACCATGTCTGCTGATCTACAAGTCGGGTATGCAAACCATCAATTGGCTTTGAATTCTCCAACTGGTCAGACACATTCTTTCCTTTAAGAGGACTTCTCTTCTCTCTGGCGTAGGTTTCCTTGAAATCGTAGGCGTTTCAACCTTATTATGAGCGAAATTTGAAGACGGCCTCAATGTTCGATCAGATGGAGATGCAGGGACTGGTTTTTCCTTCCTACTAACAGGAGTAGAAATTATGTCTGACTGGAAAGAGACACTCAAACTCCGCAAGGTCGAAGGCCATAAACTTTCTATCAATCGACCCCCCGCCGTCCTTCTTGAAGACAATCTTAAACCAGCAGATAAGTCATGGCCCGAAGTAATAGACTCGTCGGAGAAAGAGACGTGGAAGGTCGCTTCCTCTCAATTGTTGGGCTCTCTTCTACACCAATTGTGAGGAAGCAGCCAGGGTTCTTGAGGCATTGGGTGACGGACAGTGCCGAGGCATGGAACAGAGAGCATTTGTCGTATGTCATCTTCCTCCACTGACCACTGTCGTCTTCCCCTTTCAAAGTTACTTTCAACTTCTCCATTATATTTGTTCCCAAACCCTAATTTCAGTTTTTGAGAGGTTGCCTTTCCATTTTACACGATATGTTATAAATGGTTGCCAAGTTAGAGGACACTTCATCAAATGTTAAATATTTTAATAAAAAAAAAAAAAAAAAAGGCTTGAAGGGCAATTATGAAACAAACTTGAAACTTCAGGGGTATAATTGAAACTTATCCCATAGTCTAGGGGTATGTTTAATAATTTAACCCTTTTTTGTTTGATAATAATTAACCATTTGCTTTTTTGTTTTTTATTTTTGAAAATTATGCTTGTTTCTTTCTGTTTGATAACCATTTGCATTTTTATTTTTTTATTTTTTTACTTTTTAAAATTATGCTTGTTTTCCCCCAATTTCTAGCATGGTTTTCATATTTGTTAAGAGAAGATTTGAATTTGTAGTCAAATTCTAAATTCAAAAACAAGTTTTCAAAAACTATGGCCCATTTGATAACCATTTGGTTTTTTTTTTTGTTTTTGAAAATTAGGTTTATTTTCGCATACTATACAATGAACTTCATCTTTGTTAATGACACATTTGAATTCTTAACCAAATTCCAAAAACAAAAACCCTCGCAAAGCCACAATAACAAAACTCTTCACATATTAAAATTAATATTAGTTCAATCCTCAAAACATCCAGATTACAGTAACCAAATGTATTAAATTAATTTGTTCTCTTCTCTCAAATTACATCGAACAGAAAGAATGTTACTTATGTATTCATACATATATTAACCAAGAGTGATGGATTAAGTTTCATTCAAGCTCTTTGGTCCCAAGTTCGAAGCTTAGTAGGTGGAGAAGAACAGAAAGTCTGAAGCTTCCTGATGACTTCAGCTACAAGATGGATCAACAAATACTGAACACGGTTGGTGTATACTAGAAGTTGATGGTCGAACTTGGGATCCAAGGAGGAAGCAACCATAGACAAAAAAAAAAATGGTCAAAGTATTAGAGGAGCCATCGACGTCGTTCCGTCGGTGACAAGAGGAAGCCATGACGAACAATTAAAGAGAACTTGTGTTTGTGCAAGTCACGAGCAAGAACGCCTAAGCTGGCTTCTATAAAGCACCCGTACAACATTTCTTCAAAGTTGTTCTCGTCTGTGCTCTCAACAAATGGGGACGTGAGGAGGAAAGCATTCGGACACAACGATCTTCAAAACAGGTGCTATTCTAATTTGCATGTATGCGACAATCTCCGTAAGCATCACGTACAAGGAAAATACCAAAATGAAACGGTGGAGAGGATAGACAAAGCCAATAAAACCAGAAAAGGGCATTAACCGACGTCTTGAAGGTCAACCGTCGAATATGAAGAATAAAAGTTGGTGGAGAGAGGAAGAACTGAGCCACACAGCTAGAATGTTTCGGGGAAGAGAGATATGTGAGATGGTCATTTAAGTAACCATATATTTAAGGAGAGAGAGAATAACTAGTGTAGAGGAAGAGGTGAGAGACGCAACCCACAAGTTTGGGCGAGGATAGATATGTGAGGGGGTTTAATCATTTAAGTAGACGAGGATTTACAATGGAGAGAGAGAATTGATAGCTTCGTTCAAATAACTGAGGAATTAAAATGACGAGACAGACAAAAGTGTCAGCGCCAAGTTATCGAGGAGGTCCGAGAAGCGAGAGTGAGAACGAGAGCACGAACTGTGAACAAATTAAAAGCAATTAAAAAAAGGAGGAAGACTTTCGAGTATGAGAACGTTAAGGGCGTTTGCGTATCGGGAGCGGGAATCCATAAGGTTGTGCTGAAGGGGCAAGACGGTCATAAAGTGTGCGTGGTGACATCAACAAAAGGGCATTCTCCATTATTCTGAAAAGGTAGGACAAATTTAATTAGGGCCCCCGAAAATGGGTTACCCGTACAAATTTGAATCCCTTTTTATTTCAATTTTTTTGAATTAAATGGATTTAGCGAATAACTATATAGATTTTTTTAATTGTTTTTTTTTTTTTTTTGACAACATGGGGTGGGGGAATTCGAACCACAGATCTCTTGGTCATTAATATAAGTTTTATGTCAGTTGAACTATGTTCATGTTGACAAAAAAATTATGGTTGCAGACCCAAAAAGAAGTTCTTTTTATTCAAATAGTGAAAATTTTGGAAACGAAATTTTTATGTTTTTAGTGTATGTAAGTTTTAAATTTGAAATTTTAGAATGTAGAATTAAACTAAAAAAAGATAAAAACTTTGAGTAAAAAATAAAATATGTAAAACATAATATACTACAAATTACATAATATTGTATAATAAAAATTTTACAAATTTTACAACACAAATCATATTCATAAACTAAACTAATGGATAATAGTGGTTAGCTCAGTTACTTTAATGATGTCATGCATATCTTTGGATATTATAATTATTCAAGGTTAGGTCAAACAAGTCTGAGGCCAATTTGGAATACCGGGTGTGTTTGGTTTAACTTTTTAAGTGTTTAATTTTGAAAAAAAAATCATTTTGAAAAACTTTTTAGTGTTTGACAACCACTAAAAATAACTTATTAGAAAATAAGATTGAGAAATAAACCATTTTGAGAGGACCACTTAAAACCAACTTTTTTAAAAAGAGTTTTGTAAGTATATAATAACTTGTGAAAACATTTATGAGGAAATGTAACCAAACATACCTTTAACATTTCTCTTTTAATGGTCAACATGATCATAGTTTAACTGACATAAAATTTGGACTAATGATCAAGAGGTTTGTAGTTCAAATCTTCCACCCTACATGTTGTATTTAAAAAAAAAAACTTTTAATTTTATAACAAATTGCTTAAAGTAGGAAACACAATAGAAAAGTTTGGAGAAGAAACTACATTGTGTTTACAAGAACTAAAGCTTCTTCCCTAACTATAAATTGCCGTTGAAAAAAAATAGTTTTCATATCATTAATATCAATGATGTAGTTTTGTATCCACAACACAATTAGATCTCTTTTCCAAGCACTATAGCTTTTTATGGTTATGTTAGAAGATGCATGGTATTTGCTCATATTAACTTTTCATGTACTGAAATGTGGGAATAAAAAGTCATCCATTTTCAATTTCACATAAAGATTTTTTTTAGATCTAAATATATTAAAATAATTATAAAAAAATTAATATTATATATAGAAGTAGTCGTTCCATTGGAGAAAACAAATAGGTTAAAAATCACTTTTGGTCCCTAAACTTTCATGAAAGTAACAATATAATCCTTTTCGAAAAAAATTCATCAAAATTATATGTCGATTTTTATTATTTAATGATTAAACCTCGTAGCTTATAAAGCTATTGAGTCCCAAGTTAGTTTATTAATCTATGTAAGAAATTTCATTACCTTTCGATCATTAATACACGTTGTTATAGGCAACTTTGGACCACCCCGATGTACAAGGAGCTGACGAGGACAATTGAGGAGAAATCGGGCTGAGAGATGGACCCAAGAGGCGAAACCGACAAGTGGGACGGGCCAAGACTGAAGGGGTCGGGTTTTTGGCCCGACCCCCTGCTCGGCCTCGGCCCATGGCCGAGTTCGTCCGACTCCGCTTGGTCCCTACCGCCTTTGGCCGCCTCGATTTTGCCTGGTTTGTCCCGAAACGCCTCCGAATTCCTAAAAACCGTAGGAGCATGAGCATGTATTTATACCCATCTTCGCTACTGAAGAAGGGAACCCGAACTCTCTACTCTCTTCACTTACTCTCTGGCCCTCCTACTTCAGTTTTCTGACTTAAGCATCGGAGTCGGTGTGGCTAGCACCACACCGGTGTGCAGGTTTTCCGTCTTGCAGGCCACGTCTTCCCCCCTCATCTACAAATTTACCGTTGGTGGCACATGAAGGTCAGGTGAGTTCCCTCTGACCAAAATCGACCACACACGTCTTATGCCTGTTGAACTATATGCTCATATTGGCCATTGTTATATTTGTATTTATTTATCGTGAGTTGTTTTCTTATTGATATCTCACTCTATAAAGAATAGGGAATCACATATCATAAGTATGACTAATTTTTGTCAAAGTGAATATAGCTCAATGGTAATTGACATGTACCTTCGACCAAGAGGTCAGAGGTTTGAATCCCCTACACCGAATGTTGATGTACTAAAAAAAACGACGACTAATTTTTATACCTAAAAGCACGGATATAGTTGCTAGGAAATTTTACTCTACCACTTGAGCTTCATAAATGTGCATGGATTGGAACTTAATAGTCAACCATCTTAAATAAAAGTGTTTTTCAATTCAAAATTTGAGGGTGCAATATTTGTAATTTACTTTTTTTTTTTTTTTTTTTTTTGAGAATAAGTAATTTACTCATTTAATTACCGAAAAAACTTATAAGTTTAAGATATATGTAAGTAGGTTATTTTTTTTTAAAAAAAAAAAGAAAAAAAAAAAGATATATGTAAGTAGGTTTACGGAGATTGGAAGACTTAAGATAAATATCTTTTTTATATATAATCTTTTGGCACATAAAACTAGCCATCAATAAATTCTTTTAATATTTTAAATTCAAAGTTTGAAAGTATAATTTACCCATTTATTTATTAAAAAAATATATAGTTAAAATAAGTATATTTTAAAAAAATATGAAAAATTTAATGTTGAAATAATTAAATATATAAAAAATGATTTATCATTTATGTAAGCTGGTTTGCCCGAGAGGTTAAGGGGGAAGACTTAAGATCTTCTGCACATAAGTGCGCATGGGTTCGAACCCCATAGCCAGCAAATCATTTGTAATTTAAAGAAATAAATAAATGATAAATGATAAAGAATTATAATATATATTTTTATGTTTTTTGTAATTATTTTAAAAAAATAAAGGTTTATATTTCTTTTATATAACTTTTGACACATATAACTAGTGACAATGCTGGGACATTTTCAATGGGCTGAGCTTGTTTTAGAAAATTAATGTTTGAATAAATGATTAAAAAAGTTTGATGAACTATTTTGTTTAGTAACTTATATAAGTTGGTTTGTTGGAGACGTTAATGAGGAAGACTTATCTCCCATACGTAGGAGTGTGTATGAGTTCCAACTCCATAGTCAGCAATAGATTGAGCTAGTTTATTTTTACCATTTAAAATTTGAGGGTATTAATACGTGACACAAGTGACCACATATATTCTTTATAATCTTTCATACATAAAATTAGTGAGAACTCTTAAGCATTTGGTGGACTAAGCTGGTCAAAAGTGTTGTTCATTTTTCATATAAATTTTTCATGAAACCCTAAAGTTATTAGTAATATATTCTTTTTAATAATTTTTTTTGTTTTACTTAACCATGGATGCCTTAGGGTTATGTTGAAAGAACTCACATTCAACTTTTCTTTTAATTCTTAAAAAAAAAAAAAGTCATTGTGTAGAGTTATAGAAATAAAGTTTCAGATAGGTTTGTGTAATATTTGAAAAATAATTTAAAAATATTATATGTTAGTTTTCAAAAACTTGTTATTGTTTTTGGAATTTGGCTAAAATCTCAAATGTCTACTTAACAAAAATGAAAACTGTTATGGGTAATTTCGGACCACACTGACAAACAAGGAGCTGGCAAGGACAATCGGGCAAAGGTAGGACCAGAAGTTCGACCCATAGGAAGACCGAACCAAAGGGCCGAGCCAACATGGCCCGACCCATATGGTCGGCCTCGACAAAAGGCCGAGGCCGACCATTCGGCCCGCTTGCGCGGGCCGAGCTCGATCACCTCCTTTCGACCTGTGATGCCCCGGATCGCCCCGGTTCCGCCTGGTTCATCCCGAAGCACCTCCGAATTCTTAAAGATCCTAGGAGGACGAGGTCGGCCTCGACCAGGGATCGTTTGAGGTCTGGCATCGACGAAAACCCTAAAGGGGTCGTTTGTTTTTTTGGAATCTAGATAACCGGAATTTTAAGATGCCTGGAATTATAGATGTCCGGAAATATAGATGTCGGGTATTTTAGATAACCGTGTTTGTTTTGAAGGAATAATTTATAAGAATATATGGGAATATTCAGATAACTATGTTTGTTTTGCAGGATTTTTGTACGGGAAAGTTCTTAGGTTATGTATAATACCAATAATGCCCTTACTAATTTTTAGTTAATTTACCTATTAGTTTAGTATAATTTAAATTTATATAACGTTTTGGTCTTTGCTAATCTAATGTTTTATTTTTATATCAATTCAATTTACACTAATTTAATTGGTTATTTTTTTTAGAACAAATTCATTTATATTAGTTTAATTTTAAAAAATAATTTCAACTTTATTTAAAAAAAAAAAACATGACAACTAATATAATTCACGGTGTATTTTAGTGGACTGAATTGATCACATTATCAAATTAGATTTTTTTAGAGAACTATATATATTTTTTGTAATGGATTTTATGTGTGTTTTTTGAAATGTACAATTAACATTATTATTAAGAGAATAAATAAAAAATAAATTAAAATATTATTCAATACAACTATCATTTATTTTATATATAAATGTAAAATTGAAAAAATAAATGGTTATTTCTTAGTGTAAGAATAAATTAATTTATTTGTAAATAAAAATACAAATGGTAAAATGGAGGGATAAAAATGTCATTCGAAGATGCCCTCAACCTGGGAATCTTTGAAACTCATCTCTCACGAGGGCATCAAAAGCTCCTTGGATGCCTCCCGTATGGGCATCCCGAAATTCATAGGTATCCAACATTACCACAAAACAAACAAAGTAATCCAGATGCCCATTCCATGGGAATCTTGGATTACCGTCAAACAAACGGCCCTTAAGGAAAGTCTATAAAAAGGGAGACAGCACACGCATTCAGGTATGCAAACATCAGTCCCTAAATACATTCTACGTGCTTTACGGTCAAGGCTAACTTAAGCATAGGAGCGTGTGTGGTCTACACCGCACCGGTGTGCAGCGTTTGCTCGTCTTGCAGGTCACGTCCTTCCCGTTATCCTATAAATTCACTGTCGACCGTCACGTGGAGCGAGGGCAAATTCCTAAGCGAAATTTGACCATCAACAAAAACCATGACAAGGAAATTGAGAGAAATTAAACCAAGCATAATTTTCAAAAACAAAAAACCAAAAAAACCAAATGGTTATCAAATGGGACCATGACCCGTTCTTGAATTTCTTTATTTAAGTTCTTGAATTTGGGGATCTGTCGCTTTTCATGTTCGATTTTGTAAGTTCCTTTTAAAATGTCTTTTAGTTTAAGAGTATGTTTGGTTTAACTTTTCAAGTGTTTAATTTTGAAATAAATTCTAATGTTTGGCAACCACTAAAAATGACTTATTAAAAAATGAGATTGAGAAATAAACAATTTTGAAATAATCTATTCCAAACTTATCTTAGAAATAATCTATTCCCCAGCTTCAGGTATCTCCTATGCCATCCCTTTGCATGCTAGTTGCTTATGTGAGGAATTTCTTGCCAAAAAACCTCTCTCCCAGCGAGACACTTTTATTCTTAATATTTTCTTTGCTTCGCTCTCGATCGTTTGGAAGGAACGGAACAACCGTGTTTTTCAAGAGAAGGTCAACAATTTAGCCTAATTGTGGGAGGATACTATTTCTCTGGTTGCATTTTGGTCCTCAAATTGTAAGATTTCCGCGAACTATGCCTCCGCTTCCATTGCTCTCAATTGGAAGTCTTTTTTGTAGCCTCTATGTTGCTCACATGCGCTTTAATAAAGTATCATCTTCTCTAAAAAAAAAAAAAAAGAAATAAACAATTTTGAGAGAAAATTTTTAATTAAAAAAGAATTTTTAAGTATATAATAACTTGGGTATAAAAACACTTAGGGCCCGTTTGGTACAAGGTTTTTGGAGATGGGAATGAGCAAGGGTTTCTAATACCCTTGTTTGTTTCAAGATTTCTGTGGTGGGCCCAGGAAATAACGCATTCCCAGGCATCATTTATGCCCCTAAGCAAGGGTTTTCTATGCCCTTGCAAGGTTTTCTCTTTTCTCATCTCTTCTTTTTTATTTTTATATGCAATTTTATTTTGAATATAGTTAATTAATTAACTAATGGATACTAAATTAAAAATAATATAATAAATTATTTAATTAGATTAAAATATAATTTGTCAAGAATTTCAATTTTTTTAAACAAATACTTTTTTTTAGGACTTTTAAACAAATACTTAGTCCAAGTTTATTAGAGGGACGTAATTACATATTTACTAAAATTATAATTAATTAGTTAATATTATCGAAAATATATTTAATTATTGAATTAAAATCATTTAAATGAATTTAGTATAAAAAATTATTTTTCAATAATTATAATTAATTATTTATCGATTATTTATAATCAATTAATTACTTTTTTGGATTTCCTTATAATAAATAAATAATCATATTATTATTAAATATTTATCTAATTAATTTTTATGGATACAATATATTAAATTATTGTAGTTAAAGATATTTATTAAAAATTAATTAAATAATTTTAATTTGTTAAATTAACATAGTTTATCCCATTAAAATTATTTCAGGATTATTATTTCATTAATTTTTATTAATATAGTTTGAATTAATTTTGATTATTTTATTGATTAATTTATTAAAATTACATAAAGTTTACCTGATTAATTCTAAAAAAGAAATACAGACATAATTTGTTCTCATAAAATCCTGATGACATTCTGATGTGCAATTGCTTACCGCAAGTGTACGGGTCAAGTAATAATATAGTGTTTTCGTGTAAAACGAGTGTCGTCCTCTGGATTGGTTTTCTAGCAAATTAAGTATCGCGAATACTTTTGTTCAATTTTATTTAGGGAGCAAAACTCAATGATAAAGATAAATCTAAAGACAAAAAGCATAAAATAAAAGTGGAGACTCAAATAGAAAGACTCTTAGGGAATTGATTTCATTGATTAAGAATGAGGATTAATTAATGGGATGAATTTAGCATGCAATTATTCTACCAAGTCTAGGAACCTTTTATCACAACTATCTCTCCCAAGCATAATTGATTCTCATGCATGCAACCAACTTGATATCCCTATCTAAGTTCATTAACATGCAAGACTTTGAGTTTAGTTCTTCAAGCAACTTCTAAAGTTATTCCAAATCCCGTCACAAACTTAGAATTTCTACTTTAGTCATGCAATTAAATAAAGTAAGTCTTAGGCCAAATCCCCTCTCCCGAGCAAGATTCAACACTCAAATCATTCAACTAGTGATCAAGTAATTGAAAGCATTTAACCATAATTGCATAGGTAAAATAAATGCATATTCATACCACAAATCAATCCAACAAACTAAAACAACTACATCAATCCCTAAGACAAACAACTAGCAATTCATAGTCTTTAAACTACAAACACTAATTGAAAGAAAAGCCATAAAAACTACAAGAGTTAAGGGAAATAGAAAGGAAAACTCGAATCCGTCGAAACCGGCACGTCCCCGTCACGATCTCCATGACTTCTCGCTTGATTCCCGCTTCTTGGCCTTGCTTTAGCTCCCACCAAAGGTCTCTAGTCGAAATTAGGGCTAAAATCTAACCAATTGGGCTCCCCAAATCCGTAGCTCAAAAGAGGAATTTATAGAAAATCTGCGGATAGCGTCGCGACGCTGTGTACATAGCGCTGCGACGCTGTCTCTGTTGCCGCCTAATTCAGAAAAGGAAAGGCAGCGTCGAGACGCTCCAAGAGCAGCGTCCCGACGCTGGCCTGCGGATGGCTCTCTTTTGACTTCTTCTTGGTTGAATCTTTTCCGTTTTTTAGCCAATTTTCGTGTCCCGAACACGTATTTAGCTCCAATTTCTCGATTTAACTCTGAAACACGATTCCTACAAAAAGAACATAAAAATGCATAATTTTGGCCAATAAAATATAAAAGACTAACTTAATTAATTAGGGAAACATAGCTAGCTATGCTCGCTATCACATTCACATGCACAACCAAACACAGTTATCTTTGATTCCCAGCAATCTTATTCTCAGGCATAGTATTCTCAAGCATCATGTATTTCCAGGCATCTATAAAACCTTTAACCAAACGGGCCCTTAGGAAATGTAATCAAACACTTAGGGGTCCGTTCGGAATACATTTTAATTTAAATGTTGCATTTTTTAAAAAAACATTTTGTATAAAAATTGTTTATAATTTAAACACTAATATGTTTGCTTACATTTCTTCCCAAAGTGTTTTTATACACAAGTTATTATATGGTTAAAAACTCTTTTAAAAAAAGTTGTTTTCACGTGTTTCTCTCACAATAGTTTATTTTCCAATCTCATTTTTTTTAGTAAGTCATTTAAAATAATGGTGGGCCGACACTAGATTTTTTTTCAAAGTGGTTTTTTTTTCAAAATTAAACACTTGAAAAATTAAACCAAACATACCCTTAATCTCATAACTTTATTGGTTTATCCACAATCTCAAGAATTTTGCTTCATGTTTCGATTTGATGTACCGATTGCTAACATTGATGACTTCTTTCGGGTTGTTTTCAATTGACTCATCCACAATGTTTTCTTGGTTGTTTGACAGAAATATATTTTCCGAAAAGTATATTCCATGTTTTCATAATTTTTGGAAGAAAAAATTAAAAAAAAAAAAAAAACAAAAAAAACAATTCGTTGTTTTTGAAAATTAGCTATTTTGAAGGTTGTTTCATAAACTAGTTTTTGAAAATAAATATACCAAATGTATTTTTGTGTTTTCTTGTACTTTTTATTTTTGAAAACATAAAACGAAAATAAATCAGCAACCAAATAAAGCCTAAATTTTCGAAAAAGTTTAGAGTTTTTTTTATTTATTTATTTATTTATTTATTTTTATTTATTTTTAGAATCAAGTTTAGAGAGAGAAATGCTAGAAAGAAACATCGGATCCAGAACTTTATGTTAGAGGAGCTTGATATATTTTGAAATTAGTTTATCCAATAGAAAATATTATTGACATTTTTTAAGTTAAAATATCATTTTGGTCAATGTACTTTAGTCTCATTTCATTTTAGTCTAATTTTTAAATGTCCAAATTTAGTCCACGTATTAAAAAAAAATAACAATATATTAAGAATACGTAAAATTTACTTAAAATACAAGGACTAAATTTGGACTGTAAACACAAGACTAAAATAACAAATCTCAAACTAAAAGATGAAAATGGTAATGTTTACTTATTTTTAATAAGAATATATAAAAATGAAAATAATTGTTGAAGGAGAAATTTTGGCCAATGACAAATTGCCACGTCATTATTTAAAATTAATGACAAAATTATAATTAATTAAATTTGGGACCAATTATAAATCGACATGTGCCCCAAATTTAATTTGAAGACAAAGTTGGCCAATTATAAATTTTTAGGGCCAAATGTCCATTTGATCAATTAATTAAAAATAAATTATTTTGATCAGATTAGTTGATTTGACCAATTAATTAAAGAAAATAATTAATTGGATCAAATTTGGGTCTTTTAAATATTTGGGTCTTATGGTTTTAGGTCAAATATAAACCAGACCCAAGCCCAATAAAGCCCAAGCCCAAGTTGTTAGGCCCAAAAGTCACCAGGGCCCATCTAGCGAGAACTCTATAAATAGAGGGGTTCTCCTCCATTTCAGGGGTTCAGAGATTCTACACTCTCACAAAGACAAGAGTTCAGAGTTTTCAAAGCTCTCAAGCAGAACCAGAGAATTCAGAGAGACTCCACCAAGTCTGCAGACCGAAGACTCTCTGCAATCCACAAGTCCAAGTGTTGAACACTTATTGAAGACCAAACACTCTTCAAGACTTCAACACTCCTTGAAGACCAAACACCCTTCAAGACTTCAACACTCCTTGAAGATCAAATACTCTTCAGGACATCAACACTTCTTGAATACCAAACGCTCTTCAAGACCTCAACACTCCTTGAAGATCAAAAACTCTTCAGGACATCAACATTTCTTGAAGACCAAACACTCTTCAAGACCTCAACACTCCTTGAAGATCAAAAACTCTTCAGGACATCAACATTTCTTGAAGACCAAACACTCTTCAAGACTTCAACACTCCTTGAAGATCAAAGACTCTTCAGGACATCAACACTTCTTGAAGACTGAAGATTCCTTCAAGACTAGAAGACTTCAAGCTCCAAGAATCCATTGAAGCTTCAGACTCGGGATCAAGCGTTCCAGCCCTCGAGTGAAACACATTCACACACAAGAGAGAGAATCAGAGGATTAAAGTTAGAGATTGTACACCCACACGCATATTACATCAATACAAATATATTATTTATTCCACGTGTCTCCATCCCCGAAGTTTCGTGTGAACAATAATAATTATAGTTTTTGAAATGGGGGCGAAAAAAAAAACAAAACAATAAAACACGTATTGAAGGACATGAACTCAGGTATGTGGGCACACAGTTAGGGGGTGCCAACAAGCCAAAGGAGCGTTTTTACAAAACAAGTGAACTTTTTAATATAAAACTAATATACAGTAAAGTTCAGGGGGGCTCGAGCCCCCTGAGCCTACTGTAGATCCGCCGCTATTTCTTGATAGATACATCAAAGAAAAAGAAAATAGTGTTAGAAGAAAAAACAAGATTTTGAAAAACATAAATCTGTTTTTTTTATATTAATTTAATCACAAATTCAAAAACATTAAGAAAAATAAAAATATTATCAAACATGCCTATTTTTTTAAATAAAAAAAAAAAACAAAAAGAAAACAAATAACTCAATAACTATTTTGGTTTTTGGTTTTTGTTATCTTATCTTGAAAAAAATAAAAACCATACATGCATGTTTGGTAACAATTTTTTTGTTTTCTATCCAATATGTTTGAGAAAAAAAAAATCAGTAATGGTGATTTTACCTATCATTTTTGTTGATGCCAAAATCCGGACAGAAGACTCACCTGACCTTCACGTGACACCAACAGTGAATTTGTAGAAACTGGGGAAGACGTGATCTGCAAGACCAGCAAAAACCGCTGCACACCGGCGTGGTGTAGGCCACACCGCCTCCGATGCCTAAGTCAGAAAACCGAGGAGAAACTACAGATAGTAAAGGGGAGAGTCAAGAATCGAGTTTCGGAACCATTCTTCGGTGGTGAAGAGGGGCTTTTATACCTGTTTGTCCTCCTAGGGTTTTTAGGAATTCGGTGGTGTTTCGGGACGAACCAGGCGGAACCGGGGCGATTCGGGGCATCAGGGACCGAAAAGAGGTCACCGGGCTCGGCCCGCGCAAACGGGCCGAATAGTCGGCCTCGGCAAAAGGCCGAGGCCGACCATATGGGTCGGGCCATTTTGGCCCGACCCTTTGGTTCGGTCTTCCTCTGGGTCGGGCTTTTGGTCCTACCTCTGCCTGATTGTCCTCCTCAGCTCCTTGTCCCTCGGTGTGGTCCAAAATCACCTATAACAATTTTAGTTTTTTTAAAGCCATTTTATAATAATTTTTAAAATCTAATTTACTATAATGGTAAATGTTTTAAAGCGTTCCTATTGATTCAAAGACAGATAACCAAATAATATTTCCAAAGATGTAGATTACAAACATCATGTGAATTATTAATATAAAAATATAATACAAATATATTTTAAAAATGTATTGCTTAAATTTGGCTATAGTCTACTGTACTTTATAGTTGATAAAAAAAATATATATATGTATTTGAAGAAATTTTTCATGGAAATGATTTACATGTAAGATAATATATAATTAGTAAATAAAGAAAATTATCTTAAGAAAATAGTAATATTTGGGGTTCAAACATAGGGTGTGTTTGGTTTAACTTTTTAAGTGTTTAATTTTGAAAATAAATCATTTTGAAAAAATTTATAGTGTTTGGAAACCAATAAAAATGACTTATTAGAAACTGAGATTGATAAATAAACCTTTTTGAGAGAAACACTTAAAACCAACTTTAAAAAAAAAAACTTTTTAAGTAAACAATAACTTATGTATAAAAACATTTGTGAGGTCATGCAACCAAACACATGAGTGTTTAAATTATAAACAATTTTTATACAAAATGTTTTTTAAAAAAATGTATTCTTAAAAAATATTTAAATTAAAATGTATTCTGGACCATAATCTTTGAAAATGATTCACATGTAAGATAATATATAATTAGTAAATAAAT
The DNA here is from genome assembly GCA_036850905.1 of Luffa acutangula. Lineage (NCBI taxonomy): Eukaryota > Viridiplantae > Streptophyta > Magnoliopsida > Cucurbitales > Cucurbitaceae > Luffa > Luffa acutangula. The sequence continues at coordinate 45,191,116 of CM072097.1, read as the reverse complement.
AAAATTATCTTAAGAAAATGGTAATATTTGTGGTTGAATATAATATCTAAAGCGACAATGTCAAATTTTAAAGAAGGATAATCCAGGTTCAAAGCTTGTAAACGAAAAATAATCTTTTTTTTTTTTTTTTGGGCCTTGCTGACATCATCGAACAACATTAAATTACTCGAATACTCATAGGTAATAAAAAAAAAAAAAAAAACATTTTTCAAACCCACGTCTTTCTTTTTCTACTCACCTTCTTTTTCTTCCTTCGTTTTTTCATTTTTTTTACAACACGTGGGAGAAAGGATTTAAACTACTAACCTCTTGTCGATGATACATGCTTTATGTCAGTTAAACCATGCTCTTGTTAGCCGTTGAGAGATAACGGTTAAAAAATATAATTCCTCCTTGTCAACCGCAAAGGACAATACTCATTGGTAACAAACTAGCTTTACATGCACGATGTTTCAAACATTTGGAAAATTGGCTTGAAGAGCATCACCATTGGTTAACTATGATTGTTCAAATGGACACTTCTAATTTGCTTTTAATTTGTTAGATTCTTTTTGCTCTTTTTACTAAAAAAGAAAGAAAGAGAGAGGTTATTACAATGATGGGAGGATTTAAATTTTATAAGGGAAAAATATACTTTTGATCCCTGAAGTTTGGTTTAGGTTTCGTTTTGGTCCCTGAGGTTTCAAACTCAACATTTTAGTCCCTGAGGTTTGCATTTAGTAGCATTTTGGTCCCTCCATCCATATTTCCGTTAAAAACTAACGGTTTGCTGACGTGGCACCTATTTTTTTTTATTAAAAATTTATTTTTAAAATTTTAAAAATAAAATAATAATAAAATAATTAAAAATATATATTTTTTAAACTTTTCATTTTCCCTCCTCTTTCTTCCCTCTCTTCTTCCTCCAACCATCTTCTTCCTCCACTTTCTACTTCTCCAACACCTTCAACAATGGTCGGCGACCGGCGACCATCGCTTGCCGACCGTCGACTTTTTTTTTTCTTTCTTTCTCCTTCTCTTTTCTTCAGATTTTTTTTTTATAAAAAAAAAAGAAAAGAGGGAGGAAAACGCTCGCCGAAAAACGGAGGAGGGAGGGAGGGAGCTCCCTCCCTCCTTCGTTTTCGCTGGAAAACAGAAGAGAGAGGGAGCTTCCTCCCTCTCCGTTTCAGATCTGAGATGGAGAGGGAGGAAGCTCCCTCCCTCCTTCGTTTTCCGGCGAAAACAGAGGACTCCCTCCCCGTTTCCCTCCCTCTTTTTTTTTTTAAAGAAAAATCTGGAGAGAAAAGAAGGAGAAGGAGAAAGAAAAAAAAAATCGCCGGCCGGCGATAGCCGCCGGCCATGGCTAAAGGTGTTGGAGAAGAAGAAGGTGGAGGGAAAAGATGGTTGGAGGAAGAAGAGAGGGAAGAAAGGAGGGGAAAAAGAAGAGGGAAAATGAAAAGTTAAAAAAATATACTTTTTTTATTATTTTATTTTTAAAATTTAAAAAATAAATTTTTAATAAAAAAAATAGGTGCCACGTCAGCAAACCGTTAGTTTTTAACGGAAATATGGATGGAGGGACCAAAATGCTACTAAATGCAAACCTGGACTAAAATGTTGAGTTTGAAACCTCAGGGACCAAAACGAAATCTAAACCAAACCTCAGGGACCAAAAATGTATTTTCTCATTTTATAATAAAGAGTTTAAGGGTATAATTGTAATAACCCTCATATATTTGAGGATAGTTTTGTGGGGGGTTGCTTATTTATTATAGAAGTTATTATTAAATTCAATAGATTATTAAAATATAATGACATGAACATTCATAAGCTGGTTTGCCCGAGAGGTTAAGGGGGAAGACTTAAGATCTTCTGCACATAAGTGCGCATGGGTTCGAACCCCATAGCCAGCAATTTGTATGAAATTTTAACCGCTTTTTATGTTTTCAAATATTATAATTCATAATTTATCTCATCTCATTATTTTTATTTTAAAATTAATTTATTTCGTCTAATTTATACATACTTTATGATATAAATTATATAAAATTTACATAATCATCTTATAAAAAAATTATTATTTTTGTCATTTAATAGTATGTCTATTTAGTATATTTAACAAGTTTTCGACATGAACATTTATTGACTTTGTACAACTAGTGTTTGTCAAATATCAATTGTGCTACCAAGTGTGTCCAATACATGTCCACCAAATATTTGACACGAGTCTGACACAGACATACTAGCCAAACCTAATGTTATAGGTAATTTTGGATCACCATGACGTACAAGGAGCTGACGAGGACAACCGGGCGGAGGCAGGACCAGAGATCGACTCAGAGGAAGACCAGACCAAATGGGTCGGGTCAATTGGGCCCGACCCACATGGTCGGCCTCGGCCACGGCCGAGGCCGACCTCGTTAGCCTCCTATCGGTCCCTACTGCCTACGTTTGCCCCGGTTTTTCCTGGTTTGACCTAAAACGCCTCCAAATCCCTAAAAACCCTATGGGGAGGAGCAAGGATTTATACCCCACTTCGCTACTGAAGAAGGGGACCCGAACTCTCTACTCCCTTCTCTTACTCTCTAGCCCTCGTACTTCCGTTTTCTGACTTAAGCATCGAAGTCGGTGTGGCTAGCACCACACCGGTGTGCATGTTTACTGTCTTGCAGGCCACGTCTTCCCCCTCTCAAACAAATTTACCGTTGGTGGCACGTGAAGGTCAGGTGAGTTCCCTCTGACCAAATTCGACCATCAACACCTAAAATATCTGTGCTTCTTAGGTAAGCACCCCTAATTGAGAAGATCTCTCTTTTTTTCTTTCTTTCTTTTGTCCATAGCCTAGTAATTTTCATTGTTCTCTTGTTGACTATTTATTGATGTGATAGTATCGATCAAGTTCACTTTTGCTTCGAGGAATAATCCTCTTCACACCTTCTCTTCAATCCAAGTTTCAAAGTTGTAAAATCTCATAGAGAAGACTTTGGAGATGTGAGATTAGTCTCTAGCTTTGTTTAACCAACATTGCTTGATTGAGAACTTGAAAATCTCAAAAGCCCATGCCTTGAATCCTTGTTAATACACAGTCACTATAAACTTCGCCAATAAATTTTGTGATGTTTGATTGAAGACCCCACGAAAAATTTGCACACATTAAATAAAGTTCATCGAATAAAGTAAGCTAGGAGATTAAAACAACAAATTAAATCTGTTGATGGTCAAATTTGGTCAGAGGAACTCACCTGACCTTCACGTGCCACCAACGGTAAAATTTGTAGAAGAGGGGGAAGACGTGGCCTGCAAAAGAGAGAACCTGCACATCGGTGTGGTGCTAGCCACACCGCCTCCGATGCTTAAGTCAGAAAACGGAAGGGAGAGCTAGAGAGTAAGAGTAGGGAGTCAAGAATAGAGTTCGGGTTCCCCTCTTCAGTGGCGAAGAGGGGTATAAATACCTGCTCATCTTCCTAGGGTTTTTAGGGATTCGGAGGCGTTTTAGGTCAAACCAGGTGGAACCGGGGCCGCCAAAGGCGGTAGGGACCAAATGGAGTAGGACGGGCGCGAGCGGGCCGAGGGTCGGCCTCGGCCGAGCAGGGGGTCGGGCCAAAGCCCGACCCCTTCGGTCTTGGCCCGTTCCACTTGCCGGTTTCGCCTCTTGGGTCCATCTCCCAACCTGATTTCTCCCCGGTTGTTCTCGTCAGCTCCTTGTACATCGAGGTGGTCCAAAGTTTCCTATAACAAAATCGTACACGTTGGTGTGTGTGTTTTGACTTTTGAGCAATTGCCTTAATCATGATCTCATATGTGAACAACTTTTCTTTTCCTCTCTAAAGAGCTTTCCAAACTTGTAATTTAACCTTAAAGTTTATTAACTAAACTTGTAATATTTCAAAAGCCTAAGATTTTTTTTTTTTTTTGAAGTTCAAAAGAAACATATATGTACTTTATTGGTTAAAAACACTTCAAAGTTTTAACTTTGAAAAACGAAAAATTTAAATAAATTTTCACATTTAATTTCATACCCTTTCACTCACAACAGATACATTTGGTAAGTATTTTCATCCAAGTTTGAGAATAGGTTTAGGATGGTTTAGGATGATTTTTAGGATACATTTAGAAATGATTTTAGAAATAGTGATTTCACTACAATTAATTTTTTTATAATCGATTTATTAAAATTTATTTTCATACAACCATTTTAATGTTTGGTTCTACATTTTTAATAGTGATTTTTATATCATCAAAAGTGATTTTCAATGACTAAGAGAGTTAGAGACGAAAAAAAAAGTTCAAGAATAAAAAGTTAGAGAAAGAGGTAAAAAATTAGAGAGAAAAAAATTAAAGAGATACAAAAATTATAAAGAGGAAAAAATTTAGAGTTAAAAACCATTGAAGAGAGAAAAACTGAGAAAAATGAATAAAAGTTTTAAAAAGATAATAGAGTTAGAGACAAACATTATAAAAATTTTAGAGAGAAAAAAATGAAAGAGAGCTCTAAAAATTAGAGATAAATAAAGTTAGAGATGGAGACAAATTATTTTATGACAAAATAAACTGTATAATAAGAGGGTTTTTTTTTTTTTTTTTTTTTTTTTTTTTTTTTTTTTTTTTAATGAAATAATAGTCATTTTGAAAACAAAACCATTCACAATCACACAATCACTTAATAAAAATTACTTGAAAATCACTTTCCAAGTGATTGAAAGAGAAGTGACAAATATGACAAATGTTGTAAGAGAAGTGATTAGTCATCTCGAAAAGTATTCAATAGGTTCTCAAACTTTCACTTTTACGTCCAATAGATACCTCAACTTTCAATTTCGTGTCTCAAAGTCCTTCACTTATTCGACATTTTTTTTTAAATTCACAAACCTACTAAATACAAAATTAGAAGTTTACGGTCACATAAAATTCAATTTTATATATATAGTAGATTCATTAATTTTTAAAAATTTCCAATATGATAAAGACACATTTTTTAAGTCAAATCTATTAGATTCAAAATTGAAAATCTTGACACTAAGTTGAGGGACTAAATTTGACGGTAAAACAAAAATAATTACATGTGTGTGAGAAAGAATAGGAATGGAAAGAAATTTTCAATTATTTAGAGAGAAGAAGAAAAAAATAATTTTCATGAATTTTTGAGGTGAAGCCGAGCCACCGACTCCTGGAAAAAGTCATCACCATTCCCCGCAGAGATTTGCACCTTTTCGCCATATCAAAATAGGGTCCAATTTGGAAGATAGGACGTCTGAAAGTGGCAGTGGTATTTAATTCAACTTGTTTCCGAATCTCATAAATTTCATTAGCTGTAATTTGTAGCCTTACCTCCAAATCCCCATATTTTAATCGTCTTTATGTCCCATTTTGACGATGTTATGATTTGATTACTCGAACAGAAAATTATTACATTGATTTTTTCCCCTTCAGTATGTTTCTGCACCTGGGCGGCGCTTCTTTTGCTCTGTATCCTCTCTCTCAATCATTCGTGGCTCAATTTTAGTTTCTGTTTCGCCTTCACTTTCTTCTGCACTCGATTGAAACGGAACGACCCAAGTTGCTGGCTTGCTGCAGCAGAATCCTGATCCGTTTTCTCATTTTTGTTTTCCCCTTTTGTTGTAACGACGAAATTTGGAGTGGGAAACTTGGATCCAGATGCGTTTTAATGGAATCGCGCTGATTTAGAGTATTGGGTTTTGGATTTTGGCTCCATTTGATACGGTTTTGAACTGGGCATTGCGATCTTGTTTCAGAGACAAAGTGGGGAAGAGGAAGATGAAGTTCAATTGGAAGCCACCATTTCTTTTCAAACGCAACAATGTATTGATTCTGAAGCTCGTTCTTCCTATTCTCTTGCTGGGTATTGCTTTTCGTTTTCTCTTTGCTGGTTCCGGTGACATTCCGGCGATTTTAGAAGCCCCTTTAACAGAGAGGACGGCGGCGCCGGCGATTTTGGAAACCCCTTCAACTGAGAAGAATGACGTTCCTGCGGTTTTGGAAACTCCTTTGTCGAAGAAGACTGAGGATTTGCAGGCGACGGTGCCACTGGAATCTCCGGAGGTTGAAGGTCAGAAACCACTTAATGGTAATGAACTGATGCTTTCTTTTATGCTATTGTTATTACTTCTTTTCTAATCACCCTCCCAATTCTTGGATTGGGATCGAAGATTCGTAACTATTTGCTGTTCTTGAATAGTAGTGTCAATCAAAATATGGAGTTCCTCTTTTTCTGTGTTGTGCTGAAATTCTACTACCATAGCTTTGTATAAGTCTGATGTTGAATGTTGGATTAATCTGCTGTGAAGTGATGAGTTGCTTCTCTATTTATTTCTTGTCCTCAATCTGTTTAGAAGTGTACAGTTCATTTTCTTTTCTTTTTTCCCCTTCTCTTTAGATAATGAAGTTTAAAAATCTTGGTTGAATTGAACTTGGTGCAGGGAAGTGTAATCTTTTTGTTGGAGAGTGGATCCCAAATCCTTCAGGTCCTGTGTACAATAATGAGAGCTGCCCCCATATTGAAGCTCATCAAAATTGTATGAAGAATGGGCGGCCGGATACAGAATATCTATACTGGAGATGGAAGCCACGGGATTGTGAACTACCAAAGTTTGATCCACAAAAATTTCTTGAGGCGATGAGGGACAAAACATGGGCATTGATTGGAGATTCGATATCTCGTAACCATGTTCAATCACTGCTGTGCATGCTTTCAACGGTACGTAATAATATGTTCAAATGAAGTTAGAAGTAGGGAGGTTGCTCTGGATGATTGAGCTTGGCTTTCAGACTTTGTGGTGCCTTAAGTTCCATATATACATTCTTCTGTCAGCCTTTTAGATACCATCACCTTCTAGTCTCTTTGGTTTAGTAAAACAAATTGTTATTCTACCATCCCTTTCTATGACAAAGCCAATCTCAAAAAATCATTCAAGCCTTTTCATTTTATGGCTCCAGTTTCTTCTGTTATTAGGTTGAAGTTACCATGGCCGTGCATTTTATTTTTCAGTTCTTTCTAAACATAGCTGATATTGATATTGATTGTCAATGACTGATGATATTAATCTTGGTAGACGAATGTTCATTTATAGAAGGGTTTTGTCAGAAAATGAATGTTAAGTGAACTACTATGAGTCTATGATAAACTAACTTCTAGTCAACCAATTGTGTTTAGTTGTTTAGCATCTGAAATTTTCGGGCATATCTTTCCTTCTGTCATCTCCTGAGGAAGCAATTTTGACATTAAAGTTTTAATTTCATTTCATCCAATTGACCCATGAATTCTTAAAATCTAGTGTGGGTGTTCTTTTGGCTGGACATGATTATTTTTGTGGTGTTGGTCTCTTGTAGTTATGTTGAATGCTTTTCTTCCAATTGGATTCAAGTCTTTTAGCGCTAGGTAGCTCCTTTTCTTTTGGGGTTGGATCTAGGCATCTTTGTGGTTGAATTATAGTGGTTTCTTGCAGCTGTATGGTAAAAAAATGGCCTCTACAATATCTCAGTTTCATAATTTAACTGGTTGACTCCTAAAAGTACTAAAAACACCAATGTTTGAATTGCGATTCAAAGGATGAAAACGATCGAGAAGATGAGGTTCCCCACTTCTTCAATTTGATGATCTAAGAAATTCAATCTTTTATCAGAGAAACGTTTATTTATTGCCTGGAACCTTTCTGTATTGGAATCTGCGACTTAATTGGCTGTTGTATACCTATTCTCAGGTGGAAGTAGCTGTTCATATCTACCATGATGAAGGATACAAGTGTAGGAAATGGAGGTTTCCATCGTACAACTTCACCATTTCAGTTATTTGGTCACCTTTCCTTGCAGAAGCTGCTATATTTGAAGATTATAATGGTGTGTCGACGTCTGAAGTTGAGCTGCATCTTGACAAACTCGATAAGAAATGGACAGATGAGTTCCACCAAATAGACTACATGATAATTTCTAGTGGTAAATGGTTTGTGAAATCTGCAATATACTATGAGAATAACAAAGTGCTGGGCTGCCATTCTTGCCCAAAAAGGAATTATACAGAGCTAGGTATTGAATTTGCCTATCGCAGATCGCTCCGGTCTGCATTAAACTTTATCATAACATCCAAGCATAAGGGTATGATATTTATGAGAACCTCAACCCCTGATCACTTCGAAAATGGGGAGTGGTCTAACGGAGGAACTTGCGATAGAAGGGCGCCAATAAAAGAAGGTGAGATTGAATTGAAAGAACTAACCAAGATTCTGCGCTATGTCGAGTTGGAGGAGTTGAAGAAGGCAAAAGTAAAAGCGTCTCAAAATGGGTTGAATCTTAAGCTTCTTGACCTGACCCAACTTTCATTGTTGAGGCCTGATGGGCATCCAGGCTCATACAGAGAGTTCCAACCATTTGCAAAGGACAAAAATGCAAAGGTGCAGACGGATTGCTTGCATTGGTGCCTACCCGGACCGATTGACGCGTGGAATGATGTGATTATGGAGATGGTGTTTAACGGATAGGAAACTTCACCGACATTGAGCACGAGATTTTGCTACGAAAAGGTACACTCTGAATTTCTCTTATTGTAGGTAATACCATTGAGGCCATCTTCTGCAGTTGATTGTTGGTTATTCATAAATATGCAAAGAATGTAACATTGCTTTAGGGGGTTCATCTCTATCTGTATTAAACACACAGCCATTTCCATGAGTTGATTAGTTACATATCTTCCTATGCATCAAATAGAGCATCTTTCTTGTCACAGTTTGAGAATTAAAAGGGAATGAGATTCATTGTTGCTTCTATTTCTTATGATTCCAATCAGGTAAGCAAATCTTTGTAATTATAGTTCTTTTGATCTCGTTCGAGTTTATCGATCGTAGGGCTGATTTTATTCTGTGGAATCACAAACATTTGAGGAAAAAGGAAAACTAAATGCCATTGAGGATTATATTATGCCCATATTATCATTTTTTTTTTATTCACATTCCCATATTATCATTTAAAAGAGTTTTTTTAAACTTATCATGTAAGCAAGAAGTATTCCATTTAGTAATATGAAGAATGCTTTTAATATAACAAAGTATAATTATTATTCATGAAACTCCAGTCACCAATCACAAAAGAATCTTGAAGTGATAACTTTGTTCCTCTTTTCTGTTTCTTTTTCCCTCTCTCTCTCTCTTCCCAATAAAAAAAAAGCCTTTGATTCTTGATTTGAGCTTCTTTCCTTCTGTGAAGAGAAAGAATGAACATTGTGTTTTGGGTCTCTTTATATATACTAGTCAGAAAACCCGTGCAATGCACGTGAAATTTCATTGGTTTATTAGGTTAATTTATAATGAATATGAAAGTTAAGACTAATTATATCTTTTTTTTTCAAGAGCCAAAACTATGTATATCATGTTTTTTTTTTATTATTTTGTTTGTTTTATTAACCATCGATTTTGTTTTAACTATATAAATTTTAATTTAATTTAGTTATTTTGTTGGAAAAGAAAGCATAAGTACACAATATAAAATTTTCAACATAAAATTTTGAAAAAAATAGCAAAAATAATATATATGATCAAAACTAAACCTTATTTATTTATCCCTTAGACATATTTGAAGAAATTTTTTGAAATATGACAATCATATCATGTCAATCACACTTGACAAAAGAAACAAATTAATTTTGGATATCTACGAAATATTTATTAAATGTAATAGAATTTTAATAAGGTTTCCTTATACAATTATTTTTTAGATCTATTTTGAAATTATGTAAAATATTTATTTTTTTATATATGCTTTATTATTTATATATGTTTATGAACATTTCTCCCATCTGTTTTGTGATTTTTTTATCCTCTATCTACTAATTCACATGTTTAAAAATGTTTTCTTTTCACAACTTTATTGCTTTCTCTTTTCTTCTATCTCACTACTAAGTAAAACGTAATAAAGTATCTCCTCTGTCCATATACTGCTCATAATTTTACAAATGAAATTAGAGTTTTAAACCTTACAAAAGAGTTAGGTTATAAGTTCATTTATTATGTTTTTTTTTTTTAATTGTTGAGAAGAAACTAAAGTTTTTATTTTTTTACCATAATCGAAAATATTTTGAGTATAATAAATTAGCAAAATGATTTTTCGTTGTTTAAATATTTTGTTTCTATATTTAATGTAAAGGAATTGTTGAATTTGAGTTATAAACATGAAGATTATATATGGAATGAAATTGAAGAAAGGAGTTGTAGAAGATAAATTACAAAATTCTAAAAAAGAAATTAAAACATTCAAATGATTGAAGACTTATATTTTTCATATGATCACAAATTCTTGTTGGTTTCGATTTCCCTACGTGAAGTGGCAGAAGCATAATAGGAAACTTCTAAGAAAAAGTGAAAAAAAAAACAATTTTAAATTAATATGTTTATTTTATATATATACGATTGATGCTTTTTGGAAAGATGTGACCAATGACCAATTTTTTTTAAAATATATTTTAATTTAAATCATTAAATAGATGCACCTATACAAAAATGGATAAACTAGTTCAACGTGTAACCACCTCCACCCGAATAATCACATTTGGTCAGCTTATAAATTTTAACTATTCGATCTAATGATATAACGTTGCTTAAAAATTCATTTTTTTTTATCGAATAGTCATGTTTTGAAAAACTACTTCATTGTACAAATTTCTCTCAATGGACACTTAGACCCAAAGAGTCATACCCCATCAACAAAGAGTGAAGGACAAAATAAATTGCAACTATTCAATCTAATGATATAAAGTTGCTTAAAAATTCACTTTTTTATCGAATAATCATGTTTGAAAAACTACTTTATTGTACATATTTATCTCAACGGACATCTTGACCTGAAGAGTCATACCCCATCAACAAAGAGTGAAGGGCAAAATAGGAATTTATTAACATTGTAAGGGCAAAAGAGGAAAGTAAAGATTCTCCTCTCTTAGCCCCTTATATATATACTAGCTAAAAGACCCATGCAATGCACGTGGTTAAAAATCTTTAAACACAAATTTTCAAAGAGAAATTTAAATGTTGACAGAATATATTTTTCATTCTGTTTAAATAGTAAATATTTTATTTATAATATTTTCTAGTTAGTAAAGGAAAACATTGAACTTTTTTTTCTCCATAGACTATGAAATTCTAATTTTAACATTTATGTTTTTTTCGTAAAGAAGATACTTTATTTATGTATGTGAGCCATACAGAAGGGAGGTTACATAAAAGCCTTCCAATTAAGAGCAATGGAAGGAACATCATAGGTGGAAAAAAAACTTAGAGGAGGCAGCCCAAGAAGCCGATATGGCTATAATATCCTCCCAAATATGATCGAAGGAGCAAGAGATATCACATAATTTTAACATTTATGTGAAGTTTTAATCAAACTTAATAGTATTTTTTTAATAAAATTTCTTCTTAATTTTTTACAAAAGAGTTTGTAATATACTTACAACTATAAAAAAAAATCCATCAAAACGTTTTTTTTTAAGGTTCATTTATTTTTTTTAAAAAAAAAAAACTTCGTATATGGAATATTTTTAAAAGTAAAGAAATTTGAAGAATGTAATTTGTTTTTTCAAAGATTTTGTAGAATCTCTATTTTGAATAATTATTTAGAATATTTTGTTATATTTTAGAAACATGTTTTATTCTATCTATATTTTTTATACTTTCATCTATTTTATCATTTCTTTCTATATCCTCTACTAATTCACAAATGTAAAACAAATATTGTGTTCATGACCCACCACCATGAATACTCATAGAGGCTTCAAAGATATATTGTCTTCAATTGTTAAAATTTTCATTTTGTTTCCAATACCATACATATCTATCTTTATTAACTATGACAACTCATCACTCCCGTTATAAATTAACCACGTTTGAACTAAGGCTATCAAATAAGTCTTATGTGGGTGGGTGGTAAAAACATATATGAGAGATAATCAAAGCAATTAATATATTAAAAAAATATGGAATTAATAAAATCTAAGAAAATTGTGACATATACTAATTTTAATATTTCACAATTGTGAGCAATAGATTTTGGTTAAGTTGATGACAATCCAAACAGTCATCATTTTTTCATTTTAAAAGTTGATTCAAAAAGTCAAGAATAATAGATTGAATATCAGTCATAAATCCCAACTAACAAGTGGATAAATTTTATTAAGATTATTCTACTTATTTGTATAATTATTTACGTTCATAATAATTAATCATATAACAGTATGGAATAATATAAAATTCATCAAACCAGAATCACAACCAGTAAAATCAATAATAAAAAAAATAAAATCTCAATATGAAATTTCATGCCATTGAAGAAAGTTTTTTTTTTTTTCTTTTTTGACAACATAAAGAAAGAATATTTCATCAAAATTCCAAATTTTACACAAAGATAAAGTGTATTGTGTTTTGGGTAACAAACACAATAGTAAAAGACAAAAATTAATTGCAATCTACAATTTTATGGTAAAGTACTCACAATTTTTACCCATTGAAAGAGTGTAATTCTATTGCGGATGAAAGATGAAAAGTGTAGTGCAATTTCTAAACATTTTAACTTTCAATTTCAAACCACAATTTTTTAGAGAGAACTTTACTGCGATTTCATACACAATCTTTAGATAAAATCAAATAACCAACCACATGAAAATAAAAGAGACAATGAATACGATAATTGACTAACTTTTCTCATCCATTTTGAAATAGGTGATTGAAGCCCGACGGTCCGATTGTCTGAGTGAAAAAAACATAAATAAATGATACTATACCTACTAAATAAAGGAAATTCATGAAATAAAAACTTCAGAATTTAAAGATATAAATAATATAACTACAAAATTCATGAATCTCAACAATATGCTTTACACAAAATCAATTATCTATGAACAACACATGGAAAACAATAAAGGAAAAATTAATTGTAAAAGAAGTATATTACATAGTTCAATGTCTTTTATACATGGATTGTATCCATACGTGAATGAATGCATCTATTTGATGTATAATTACCTTCACCAATAGGAATTTACTAAAAAAGTAGGGACAAAAGAGGAAACAAAAGATTCTCCCCTCTTAGCTCAATTTATATAGTATATATATATATATATATATATATATATATATATATATATATATATATATATATATGTTTACCACAGGTTATTGAACATTTTTAAATGTATGTGGAGGCAAGAAGTATATTGAGTTTTTAAATGTGGTGTTTATATGTTCCAATCTTTGAATATATTACAATAAAATCTCTGGCTAGGAATGCATTCTTCTCTTTCTTTAAAGGGGAAAGAAAGAATTTAGGTCAGTCTAATCATTTTCTGAAAATTTCTCTTTTTTTTTTTTAAAAAAAAAAAAAAAAAAAAACTGCATCTTTAACATGGGGTAAGAGAATTCAGATTTTTGACTCTTGATTGAGAATATATGACTTAACTAGGTTGAGCTACTTTCAAATTGACAACAAAAATTGCTTTTAATAACTGTTGGCATAGAAATTTTCTTCAAGTAATTGTCTAAGTTCGTGAAATTAAAATATGTTAATTTCATGAAATTAGATTGAATTTTGCTCAATTTAAACCCAAATTCATTAGGGTAATTGGGTCAGAAACCCAAAGTTTCAAGCCCAAACCCATGGATGAGCCCAAATACATTTCAGGCCCAAGCCCATGGGCCCAAATGCAACCAAGCCCAAGCCCATGAAGGCCTTTAGGAAACTCTATAAATAGAAGGCATGACTTCTCATTTTGGGAGCAGAAAGAAAGGAAGAAGATAAAGCTCTCAAAAGAAACCGAAGATTGAAGCTCCTTCTGCAGAATTGAAGATCAAAGCTCAGATCCTCATCAAATCCAGCTGCAGAACTTAAGAACAAGGCTCTGATCATCTTCAAATCCTAACGCAAAATTGAAGAACGAAGCTCAGATCCTCTTCAAATCCTGCTGTATAATCGAAGCTCAGATCCTCTTCAAATCCTGCTGTATAACCGAAGATTGAAGCTCAAATCCTCATCAAATCCAGCTGCAAAACTGAAGAACAAGACTCTGACCATCTTCAAATCTCGACGCAGAACTAAAGATCGTAGTTCAGATCCTCTTCAACTCGTCTTGTCAAATCGAAGACTGAAGCTCAGGACCTCTTGCAGACCTAAAGACTAAAGTCTACTTCAATCCATCCAGAAGAATCCAAATCCTCTGAAGAACAAACCCCCAAGACTAAAGCTTCTTAAAAACTTCTGGAAGATCAACAAACTACTTGAAGATCACGAAGCCCTTGATACAACTTCAATCTCAAGAACAAGCTGCAAAGCCCTTGAGACAACTCCAACCTAAAAAACAAGCTGCAAAGCCCTTGAGACAACTTCAACCTCAAGAATAAGCTGCAAAACCCTTGAGACAACTTCAACCTCAAGAACAAGTTGCAAAGCCTTTGAGACAACTGGGGACAACTTCAATCTCAAGAACAAGCTGCAAAGCCCTTGAGACGACTTCTAATTTGAAAACAAGCGCTCCAGCCCTCGAGTGAAACACATTCACACACAAGAGAGAGAATCAGAGGATTATGTATTAGAGATTGTACACTCACACGCATACAACATCAATACAAATATATTGTTTATTCCACGTGTCTCCATCTTCGAAGTTACGTGCGGACAATAACATTCTTTAAAAATTTGTAGAAGTAAATGATATCAAATACTTCAAATTTATTTCTTAAATTTGACACGTAATCTACTACGTATAGTCTCAAATACTAGTCACATCCAGTCGAATAAATTAAAATACTTAAATTTTTCTTTGAGAAAAAATTGAAATAATTAGATGTCATTTGGTAACCATTTCTTTTTTGTTTTTGTTTTTCATTTTTGAAAAACAAAGTTGTTGGCCACGATGACCACCTACTTAAGATTTAATATCTGTGTTTCCTGGTGTAGTATTATGGTTAAACGGTTGTCCTATGTGTTTCCTGGTCCAAACAGTGTATATATATATATATGTTGGTTGATAACCAATTGTGTTTTTTTTGTTTTCTAAAAATGTTTTTGAAGTTATAAGATTTTTTTTTTAAAAAAAATAATGATTTATGTTTTCAAAAACTCACTTTTTTATCTCTCCAACAAATCCCTTTTTCTAATCTTTTGTTTTCTCTACAACTTTTTTTCTCTCATTTCTCTCTCTATAAAATTTCTCTCTCTCAAATTTTCAACTCGATATAATTTTTTATTTTTCATTAAAAAAAAACTCTCCCTCTCAAATTTTGATCTTGATTATGATTTTTTCATTTCTCTTTCATTCTCTATTTTTTTTTTATCTCTACTTAACTTTTTTTTTCTCTAAAACATTTAGTGAAAAAATCATTTTTAACCCTAAACTTCGGGGTTGTATCAATTTTATCCCCGAACTTTCAATTTCATCAAATTGAACCCTAAACTTGACAAGTTGTATCAATTTTAACCCTGAACTTTCAATTTCATCAAATTGAACCTCAAACTTATATCGATTTTAACCTCAAACTTGCATAAGTGTTATAATGTATACCTTTGATTAACTTTCAGTTTGAACCACCGTACGTAATTGATTTATTTCTTTTTCTTTTTTTTCTTAATTCACATTGCACTTGAATTGGTTTCTTATAAATACAAATATTGAAGAAACTTTCTTTTAGATGATTTTTTCTTGTTGTTGAGAACTTTGTGAGGACTTTTTTTGCTACTATCTAAGATTACGAAAGTAAAGAAACTTTGGAGGTTGTTTATGTTCAAATATTTGCTGGTTTTTTCTTGTTGCCAAGAACTTTGTGGGATTTTTTTCTTCTTTTACTGTTTTTTTTTTCTTGCTAATTAGAAGAATGTATAAGTGTAGGAAATGAAAATAAAGAAATTTCGACTTTTTTATTTCTCATATTTGCTGGATTTTTCTTGTTGTCAATAACTTTGTGATTTTTTTTTTTATAACAATGAGAAGAATAGTCTAAGATATTTGATTTCTTAAAGAATTTTTCCAACACATTTCTTACAAAACACTAAGTGCAATGTGAATTAAAAAAAAAAAAGGAAATTGTCAATTACATGTTTTAATAGCAATTCTAATGAAAAATTGACCAAAGGTCTACATTGAAACATTTATACAAGTTCGAGGTTGAAATTGATACAATTTGTTAAGCTTGGGGTTCAATTTGATAAAATTGAAAGTTTAGAGTTAAAATTGATACAACCTGCTAAGTTCAAGGGTCAAAATTGATTTTTTCCCTAAAATATTTTAATGACTTTTTCATACAATGTATTTTTATTGGAATAATACTTGTGGGTTGTACTAAAACAAACTTGTGGTTCCAAGAATCTCCTATTGACCAACTGTTTTTTTAACAAATAGAAGGGAATAATGCAAAAAGGAAGTGGAGAGATTTTTTTTTTTTAAAAAAAAACAAAGAACAGTAAAATTTTTAAGGTCACTAATAAAAAATTCCTACTGATCAGTTAATAGGTAAGTATTATTCTTTTTGTTAGTCTATTTTTATTACATTCAATAGATAGATGGACCTATTAATTCTTTTAGTAAAGCAAAAACTACATAAAAGTTGGTAAGATATTCTATTGACGAGTGTGCAGACGAATATAGAAAATTAAAATGTCATTTTTGTACTCTAAGTCGCAATCTATTTTAGTCCATGTATATATGTAATTTCAAAAGTCTAAATTTAATTCCTATACTTTCAATAAATCTAAAAATTAGTCTTTATTATTAATTTTGGAATAAATGTTTATTGAGCTCGGTTAAATAATAATAGTAATTTCATTCTTTCTAAAATAATAATAATAATAATAATAATAATAATAATAATAATAATAATAATAATAATAATAATAATAATAATAATAATAATAATAGTAATTTCATTCCAGAAAAAGATACAATTTGAATATGTTAGGGGATGGAGGCGAATATTTTTTTGAAAAGGATTCTTTTCCATTATACTTTTTTTTTTTTTTTGTTTTTACCACATGTGAGATGGAGATTTTGAACCCTCTTAACTTTTTTTATCAAAAGTACAAGTTTCACGTTAGTTGGAGTTATGCTCTTGTTGACTCGTTTACTTTATACATAAAACCATATTCCCATGTCAACAATAACTCAACTTGCAATAAAACATATATGTCTGACCAAGGGTGTGATGATTTTGGAGGAAGCTGAAGTGATTAAAAACGAAAATTAATCGTTTTTAGTGTTTGATAAAAAATTATAAATTAGTTTTTATAAAAGTGAGTTCAACTACCCAAAATCCAATAAATGTAACTTTTGTGTTTAGCTTCCCTAAAAATCTAATTTGCAACTAATTATTTATCTTCTCTACATTGTTGAGGATCACAATATATAAGTTTCAAGGGTCACTCCACTCATTGCCAATTGGTTTTGAGATGGTAGCCCATATAATATAATATGGTATCAGAGCCCATTAAACCCAAACGGGTATTTGGTCCAATAAAAAGAAATTGGGATCCGATCCAAGAATGGTGAACCCAAAGAGGCACCATCTTGAGGGGACATGTTGAGGATCACAATATATAAGTTTCAAGGGTCACTCCACTCATTGCCAATTGGTTTTGAGATGGAAGCCCATATAATATAATATACATGTTCTTGAGACGAGACGTGATTTATATCAATCATTTTTTTTTATTTTAAGTTAAATATTTTTATTATATTATCTTATACTCAATTGAAATTATGTGTTTTTATTTTTAGTTAAATTGAAATAATATTTTTTCAATACAAGTAGCAAGTTGTATTATTTAGCAAAATATAAAAACATCATAGATTAAACACAACATTATATTTTAAATCATATGAAATTTAAAATAATTATCTTATAATATCAACATTAAATTGATTTATTGAAAAAATATCAACAATTTAGAATTTTAATTTATCAAACACCTCAACCTACTATTTCATCTATAAAACTAAAATTTATCGAACACTAATTTACCTTGCTTTTCTTAAAAGCACAGTTACCCGCAACTATTTAACTACAACAAACCCAATTAAATCTAAAAGTATGTGGTTGGAATCTTAAAAAAAAAATAATAATAATAAATAAATAAAAAATAAAAAATAAAAAAAAAATTCTCATCTTACACGTCCCATTGAAATCCTGAGCCGCAATAAAACCAGTCTCCCCCAGCACTTCAAATCCATCAATGCTTCGCCATTTCCCAAAGCCATTAGCTCAAAACCGAGCAATTCTCAGAAACCTCTCGCCACTTTCCACTTCATAAACAAAGGAAAAAACCCATCATCATTTCATCTCTCTTCCAAACTTCCGACTCTGTTTCTGCAATTCCCTCAACCATGGCAGAGCTTTCTCCGGCGGACTCCTTCTCGGCTTCCCGACGCAAAGACGACGCCGGAGCGGCCTTCGTCCTCGAATCCAAAGGTCCCGAGTGAGATTTTTGGGCTTTGAAGAGTTGGAATGCGGTGGTTATTGATGGGCTAATTGAGTGGAATTGATTTTGTGAAAAAACAGGGCAGTGGTGGCACGCCGGATTCCACTTGACGACGGCGATCGTGGGGCCGCCGATTCTGACTCTGCCGTTTGCCTTCAGAGGATTGGGTTGGGGAGTGGGATTCGTGTGCTTGACGGTCATGGCGGCGGTGACTTTCTACTCTTACTACCTCTTGTCCAAGGTGCTGGAGCTCTGTGAGAAACAGGGCCGCCGCCACATCCGCTTCCGGGAACTCGCCGCCGATGTCTTAGGTAACATTTTTTTTTTCAATAGTTTTATATTTGTTAAGTATACATTTGAATTCCTAATCAAATTTGAAAATAAAAACAAGTTTTTCAAAATTTGATTGGGTTTTTGGAAACATGGGGAGGAAGATTACAGAACAAAGAAGCTTTTGTGAGGAAGCAGGGTTTATATATTTAATTTTTAAAAACTAAATGGTTATCAAACAAAACCTAAACTTTCAATTTTGAGTCTAATAAAAGCTTAAAAAATATATAACAAGTCTGAATTTTTAGCTCTCGATTGATCACTTAGGAGTTTATTTGCTTTGTTATTTGCTTTTGACCGATGCTTTTAGAAATTAAGTCAAGTTTGGATAGCTAAAAAAATTAATTTTTAAAATTTTAGTTTTTACCTTTTGGAATTTGACTTAGAATTCAAATCCTTCCTGAAAAAATGTTAACCATAGCAAAAGAATTTATGATGAAACAAAGGGAAGAATCGTGCAGAGAAGACCCATTTTATTACACCCTTTTTTTTTAAAAAAAAAAAAAAAAAAATCTCAACTCGTTTCTCGCTCTCGTTATCTTCTTGCTTAATTTTTTTCTTCTCCCTTTTCTCTCTCTTTCTTTTCTTTCTCCGAAGAGCACACAATGAGAGCGAGAACGAGAGGCTGGAACAAGATTGGAGATTGGAGATTGGAGAGAGAGATTGGAAAGAGAACGAGATTGAAGAGCGAGAAATCAGAGAGAGTAAGATTGAAGAGCGAGAGATTGGAGAGAGCGAGAATAACGAGAGAGAAAGAATTGAAATGGTGATTTCACTGCATGCAAACATAAGAGCATATAATCTTAAATTAAGAAGGTAAGACATTTATTAAAATGTTCTACTTTCGTAATGGGTCATCAAAAAACCCGAAAAAATTAATTTTAAAAAACCAAATAGTTACCAAGCATACCTCAATTTAATATTTAAAGTCCCTTGCATGTTATACATTTTTAAAAAAAATTAAAAAAAAAAAAAACCGACGAGTATATGAGACATAGAATCCAATTTTTGGGATTAGATAGAATATTAAATAAAAGTCTCTTAAGTTAAAGACATTCTTGAATTATTTCAAAAAAAAAAAAAAAAAAAAGAGAACATTCTTGAACTTTAAACTAAAGACATTCTTGAACTAAAAGTATTAAAAGAATAAAAAGTCAAGAACAAATTTTTGTAATTTAATCGTTTTTCTTAAAGGAAGATTTTAATTATTTTATTTCCTTGATAAATCGTTTTAAGAATAGGCAATAGTATTTCAAAAAAAAAAAAAAAAAAAAAAAAGAAAAAAAAGAATAGGCAATAGAAATGGTATTGTTTTTTTTTTTTTTTTTTTTTTTTTTTTTTTTTTTTTTGAGTTCAACTAACCCATCTATAATTTTATTGGGAAATTGTGCATTAGTTGATAATCCTAAAAATAGAATAAAAGTAAAACGAAAAATAAAATCTATTTTTCTTTTCTAAATTATATTTAGAAAATTAAAATTTTGGCTGGCTGCACAACAGCTTATAATTAAAATAATTCTACATATGATAAAAAAAGGTATGAAATTAATATTATTTTCATTAAGTTTATAATTATATAAATCAATGTCTAAGGTAAAAGGTTAGGATTTTTTTTTTAAAAAAAAAAAGGTTAGGAAAAAAAAAAAAAAAACACCAGTATTTTGTTTGAGTTCAAGATAGGGTGAGTCAAACTTCTGAATCAAGAGGTCGGTTGATCTATATTCAAGTGGATTATTATTAAGAAATATTTTTTAAAAATTTATATTTGTAAATTTGTTATTAAAAGAAACATATTTCTCATTTATTATTATTTTTTAAATACATATCCATAAATATTTTAGAAAAAGTTACTAATACATGAAAAATTTTCAGTTTGGTTGAAGCAAGTGGAATAGATGATTAATTAATGGTAGGAAGGGGGAGGGGAGAATATTTTGCATGTTACATAGGGAAGGAAAACATTGTGTTATAAATGAAAGAATGCTTTAATAATAATGTCAGATATATTTTTTAAAAACCTGACGATTAACGAATCTCTCATAAATTGACGATTAGATCAAAGAAAACGTATTGAGAATGTTAGAAGCTATGATAGTAATTAAAGAAAGAGAGATTCGTTTTCTTTGAGAATGAACACATCTTCTAAAAAAAAAAAAGAAACTAATGAACACAATTATAGTTTGGAATTTAAAATGTTTAGGGGTCGTTTGGTGCGCCGGAATTTGATTGGAATGGAATGAAATGTGATTCCCATGAGAATATTTTGCTGGAATCATGATTCCTATGACTGTGTTTGGTGCATTTGATTTGGGTTGGAATTAATGGAGAGAGAAATAGTGAGACCCACCAAAATTATAAGGAAAATAGAAAAAGAAATGGTGGGTCCCATGAAAATTATGAAGAAAAATGGAGAGAGAAACAGTGGGACCCACCAAAATGTACGAATGAATTGGAATCCACATGCACATCATTTCATTCCTAACCCACACCATTCAGGGCAACCAAACATGGGCATCCCTTTCCAATCCATTCCAACTCATTCCAAACCCGTGGGCCAAACGACCCCTTAGTTCTTTTCCGGTTAAAATTTTAAATAATTTCTTTAAAATATTTTTATCCATTTTCATCCATATTTGATATTAAAAAACCAAATTCCAAAAGAAACTAATATATATATATAATTGATAAATATTATGTATCAAAGTGAATAATTAAATAATATGTATTTGTTATTAATTCATATATTTACAAGTTCAATTCATAAAACATATAAGAATCTAAATTATTTATGTTAAAAAAAGGATTAATAATATTCAAAATAATAGTAAAATGAAAACAAAACAAGTTTTTGAAAACTATCTATATAGTTTTTAAAACTTGAATTGGTTTTTTAAGACATGAGAAAAGAAGGTAGATAACAAAACAAAGAAACTTAGTGTTTATAAGTTTAATTTTCAAAAACCAAAAACCAAATGGAGGACCTTAGGTCCCGTTTGATAATCATTTCACTTTTTGTTTTTGGTTTTTGAAAATCAAACTTATAAACACTACTTTTCCCCCACAACTTTCTTTGTTTTGTTATTTACAACCTTCCCGTGTTTTCAAAAACCAAGTCAAATTTTGAAAATAAAAAAGTAGTTTTCAAAATTTTGTTTTTGTTTTTGGAATTTGGCTAAGAACTCAAATTTTACTTAACAAAAATGAAAGCCATGGTAAGGAATGGAGAGAAAACAAGCATAATTTTCAAAAACAAAAAATCAAATGGTTATCAAACGTGGCCTTAGTTTTCAAATTTTAAAATTGATTTCTAATTGGCATTTGAAATTTGAAATTGATTTCTAAATGGTCCCTTGGTATAAAAAAAAATCCTAACTCATTTTTTTTTAAAAAAATACATATGAGCCATGTCTAGTTAGCTTATTTTAACTGTCATGTTATTATTTTGTTATATCACCTAGCGGTCAACTCTATTTAGAGGTTCTAAAAAAAACTCTATTTAGAGAACATTTAGGAAACTAGTTTCAAACTTCAAGGACCAATCAAAAATCAAATATGAACCTCAAGGACTAAATATGTCACTTTTAAAACCTTTAAAACTAAATAGAAATTAAATTAAAATATAAAGGACCAAAAATGCTAATTTAAAAAATCTATGGTGGATCAAATAGAAACTAAGTTCAAATTCCAAGGAGCAAAAATGCATTTTATCCTTTTTTTTTTCTAAAAATAAAAATTGTCTAGCAATTTTCAAAACATTTAAAATTAAATTACAAATTTAGTTTTTTTTTTTTGAAAAAAATTACAAATTTAGTTTTTAAACTTTCAAGTTTGTATTTAATAAGTCCATGAACATTAAAGTGTCTAATTAGTTCATAAACTTTCAATTTTATGTCTAGTAGATCCTCAAACTCTTAAAAATGTTTAATAGATCCTTAAACTTTCAATGTTGTGTCGGATAGATCCCAAACATATTTGACAATAAAAAAAAAAGTCTTTTAGATATAAACTTGAAAGTTGTGTATAATAGGATAATAAACTTTCACTTTTGTTTCTAATTGGTCATGAATTAAGAAAATATCAAATATGTCAATGATATATTATATACAAAATTAAAAGTTCATAGATCTTTTAAATACGCAATTGAAAGTTTAAGAAATTTATTAAATACTTTTTAAAATTAAAAAACCTATTAGATATAAACATTGAAAAGTTTACCAGGCTAGAATATATCTCAAAAATTTAAATGGAGAAAAATGGTTAGATTTTTTTTTAGGGAAAATGGTTAGAAATCTTATTGTTAGAAATAATAATGTAAAGTTAAATTATGAAGTCAAGTCAAGCCGGATGTGATATTTAAACATTATCGCAACATACTCATGAAACATTGACTCATAAATTAAAAAAAAAACAAACATTGACTCGTAAATCTCACTCATTGTCCTTTTGTCAAAATTTTGTTCCCTCTTTTTTTAAAGTCCACAAGCTTCCATGTTTTTTTTTTTTTTTTTTTTTTTTCTTTTCCATGTTTTCTGTTGCTTGGTAATTGATATATTATCTAATGAATTATGTTCGGATTGACCTACTTTTCACTTATTTAAGAAAAAAAAACCAAATAAAAAGATAGGTTGTTTTTCTACAAAAGTATTACCTAACACGTAAAAGGAAAAAAAAATTAAACATTATTTATGACCCTATTTGATAATCATTTATTTTTTAAAATTAAGTTTATAAACATTATTATATATATATATTTATATATATATATATATATATATATATATATATATCCAATGTTTTCAAAATCCAACCTAGTTTTGAAAACGAAACAGAGTAATTTTTAAAAATTAGTTTTTATTTGTGGAATTTGAAGGCTTAAGAAAGATGAAGATCACTTTAAGAAATTATGATTAAAATAAAATTTTGAATTCTGTTTAGATACACAAATAAGCACAAATTTAGTTTTTTCTTTTAATCTTATTTTTATAAGAAGATACTGTCGTAGAGAAATGGTGAAAAATCAAATATAATTTTCAAGAGAAAAACCTTGGCTACATACCAGTATGTATAAATCTCTTTACATATCACCATTAAAATGCTGACAACTAGAAGAGATAAAAAAGTTTTATCATCAGTATGCAGCCAAGTTTTATTCTTTTCAAAATTCAAAAGCCAAATATTTATGAAACAAGGCGTATATGTTTGAATTCTATTTTGCTATATGAACTAGAGTATTTATTACATTTTGGTAAATTTAAATATAATATTTTAGTCTCTCAATTCCCCATTCTTTTCATCATTTCCAAATTTTGTATAACAAGTTATTTCAGTCATTATCTTTGATTAAATTAATCAGAACCTAAATCCATTAAAAAAAATTCGATACCCATAGGTTCAAATACTTGTTTACATCGCATAAAAAAAATTGTTCACGAAACATCTATTAATTAAGTAAAAGAATAAAAGATATCCAAATATCAATTTTCGATTTTTTATTCCACAAATAGGAAAATTCAAATCTCCAACTTTTAAAACGAGACTCAATAACATCAAGTTTTTATCAATTCAAGTACTAAATAGAATATTTATCTACCAAGAGACTCATTCCTTAAGATTGAAGATTCGATTCCCAACTCAAAATATAACGATGTTGGTAAATCATCAGGAAGAGGATGGATGTTGTATTTTGTGGTGTTGATACAAGCCGCGGTGAACACCGGAGTGGGAGTAGCCGCAATTTTGCTTGGCGGGGAATGCCTGGAGGTATGTTCTCGGTTGCATATATATCAATGTGTAGGTATATATCTCTCGTAATTGTCAAGATTTTATGCAACAGCCACGTATCGTTGTTCATAGAATAGATCAAACGTTGTTTTCGTTCGGATTAACGATGAGTTTGGTTAGTAATTAATTGGGATTTTGTTGGTGTTGATGATGCATATATGGTACGAGAAAAGTTGATGTATTCAAATGTTTATCCAAAAGGAGAAGTGAAATTGTACCATTTCATAGCAATGGTGACAGTGGGAATGATAATAATGTCTCAGTTTCCGACATTCCATTCCCTCAGATACATCAATTTTCTTTCTCTTCTTCTCAGCCTCGCCTATGCTTTCTTCCTGGTTTTTGCTTCCATTCTTGCAGGTTAATTATTATTAATTTACCCTAAACCTTCTTAATTTTCAATATTAATTACTTATTGTTCTCTATAATTAATAAACTAATTTGTTTTTTAATTAGGTACATCGGATAATGTTCCAGCAAGGGATTATTCTTTGGAATCCACTCTGTCTTCGAGGGTTTTTAGTGCCTTCACTTCCATATCTATCTTCGCTGCCATTTTTGGCAATGGCATTCTTCCTGAAATTCAAGTAATATTTTACCAACTCTTTCTAATTCTATATTTATATATATATTAATGTTTTGGTTTATAGTTTCAAAGCTTTCAATTTGGATTCTTTCTTTGGTTTAGAATTTCAATTTAATTCTTATATATATATGGTTTGGTCCGGACTTCACTATCGTAAAAAAAGCTTAAATACTATTTTGGTCTCAGTACTTTTGACTTTAGTTCATTTTAGTCCTTGTATTTTTAAAATGTTCATTTTGGTTTCTGTACTTTCAAAATGTTCAATTTGATCTTTTATTTTCAATTTTTTTTCTCGTTTTTTCGACCGTAATTTTAACATGACACTTCACTTACTAATTTTTTTGAGATGTAGAGTGATCATATATTATTTGATTAAAGAGTTTATGCTTAGATTTTGCAAATAGAGACTAAATTGGTTACTTTTTAAAAGTACATGGACTAAATGAACATTTTGAAAGTACGGGGACCAAAATAAACCAAAGCTTAAAGTACAGAGACCAAAATGAAAAATTTAAAATACAACAGGATCCAAAATGAACAACCAAAATAGTATTTAAACAAAAAAAAAAAAAGGAAAAAATACATTTTTGGTCCCTGAGGTTTGGGTTAAGTGACACTTTGGTCCCTGAGTTTTCAAACTCAACAGAAATACCCTATAAGGAGCACTTTGGTTCCTGCCGTCAAATTTTCTGTTAACTTTTAACGGTTGCTGACGTGACACTATTATTTTAATATAAAAAATTATATATTTTATTTTTTTAAATAAAAAATATTAAAAAAATAAAATATTAATATTTAATTATTTTTTTTATTCTTTCTCCCTTTCCTTTCTCTCTCTTCTTCTTCTTCTTTTCCATCTTCTCCACCTTCTCCTTCCTCCTTCTTCTTCCTATGTCCGGCGACTGGCGACCGGCGGCCCCCGCTCGCCGGCCGCCGGCGACTTTTTTTTTTTTCCTCTTCTTTTCTCTTTTTCTCTTCTTTCTTCACTGATTTTAAAAAAAAAAAAGAAAAAAAGAAAGGGGAGGGAGGAGGGACCTCCCTCCTCCGTCTCCGGCCCTCCTCCCTCCCTCGTTCCCTCCCCTTTCTGTTTTTTTTTTTTTTATTAAAAAAAACAGTGAAGAAAATGTAGGGAAGAAGAAAGAAGAGAAAAAGAGGAAAGAAGAAAAAGGAAAAAAAAATCGCCGACGGCGGCGAGCGGTGGCCGCCGGTCGCCGGACATAGGAAGAAGAAGAAGAGGAAGGAGAAGGTGGAGAAGATGGAGAAGATGGAAAAGAAGAAGAAGAAGATGATGAGAGAGAAAGGGAGAAAGAATAAAAAAAATAAAAAATATTAATATTATATATTTTTTAAATATTTTTTATTTAAAAAATAAAATAAATAATTTTTTATATTAAAATAATAGTGCCACGTCAGCAACCGTTAAAAGATAACAGAAAAATTGACGGCAGGGACCAAAGTGCTCCTTATCTCAAACCTCGAGAGTATTTTTGTTGAGTTTGAAAACTTAGGGACCAAAGTGTCACTTAACCCAAACCTCAGGGACCAAAAATGTATTTTTCCCAAAAAAAAAAAAAAATAGGAGGAAAACAAATACTCACCACAGGGACTTCCCTAAATGTGGAAATTTTAATTATCTCATTGTCCCTTTCTGTGTACTCAAGTAATTAATAGAATTTTACTAGAGTTAGTACATCAAAGTTTAAAGGGTTTATGATGGGAGACAAGTGAAAAATGAAGTCATAAACTCATTTTATAGCACTTGAATATCTGTCATTTTATATTATATTTTTTCATATGTGGGATTTTTGCTCTTGTTCTAATATTTTGCCAAAACTAATACTCACCAATCATTTAAAAGCCATTACTATATGTTTCATAGATTAACTGTCATGTCTAGGATGAGTAAAAAATAAGGAGGACATGATAGATTTCAAGAAGGAAAAAAAAAAAAGGTTAATGAACCATTTGTGAGATTTAAGCGAAGAATAAGATCAAAATTAAAACTTTTAAAATCATAAGAATGAATTTGGAACTAAATTGCAAAGGGACTAAATTAAAACTAAATCCAAACTATAGAGATTTAATTGAAATCAAGTACAAACTATAATAACAAAATTGCTATTTTAACCATTTTAATATATTTTTTTTCTTTTTTCTTTTGTAAATTACCTAAGCCATATATATTACAATGTATACAGGCAACTCTAGCACCACCAGTAGCTGGGAAGATGGTAAAAGGACTCATCATGTGTTACATTGTAATCTTCATCACATTCTACTCAGCTGCAGCTTCTGGCTATTGGGTTTTTGGCAACAAATCCAATTCAAATCTCTTGAAGAACTTATTGCCCCCAAATGAATCTCCTTTAGCTCCCACATGGATGCTATTTCTCGCCGTTCTCTTCATTCTCCTACAACTTCTCGCCATCGGAATGGTTCGAAATACCATCCCTCAGAACCCCATTTGATTACGATTTTGTTTTTAGTTTTACGACTCTTTTAACCTCGTTTCATACGCAGGTTTACGCCCAAGTGGCTTACGAGATAATGGAGAGAAAATCAGCTGATGCACAAAAAGGAGTGTTCTCAAGAAGAAACCTAATTCCTAGGTTGATTTTGAGGACATTGTACATGTCATTGTGTGGTTTCTTTGCAGCTATGTTTCCATTCTTCGGCGACATTAACAGCGTCGTTGGAGCGATCGGGTTCATTCCACTCGACTTCATTCTTCCGATGGTTCTCTACAACATCACCCACAAACCTCCGACGACGTCGATGACTTATTGGGTCAATCTCTTCATTGTTGTTGCCTTCTCAGGTGCAGGAATTATAGGATGCTTTGCTTCTATTAGGAACTTGGTTTTGGATGCCAAGAAGTTTAAGCTCTTTAGTAGTCATGTGGTTTAGTTAATGTTGATTTTAGTGCAATAAAATACATGAGTGTGAATGTTTCTTTTTAAGAGTATATTATATGCTTGTATCCTATGGTCGAATCATATAGAGAAAATTCCAAAGTTGATGTGTACTCGAATGAGCTGACGAGAATATAATTAGTTAAATTATATATACTCGTTTACCTTTAATTCTCTCTTATTTTGATGGAAGTTTTGAATAAGGACTAAATCACTTCTGAATTTTAAATGGAAAAAGTACACTTTTGGTCCCAAAGATTTGAGTTAGATTTCGTTTTGGTTTCTGAATTTTCAAACTTGACAATTTAGTCATCGATGTTTGGATTGTTACGTTTTTAGTTCCTCCGTCAATTTTTCTACCAAACACTAATAGATTGCTGTCGTGACATTAGTTTTTATTAAAAAATATATTTTTTTTGATTAATTTCTTAAAATAAAATAATATAGTAAATACTTACACTAATAGATTGCTGTCGTGACACTAATAGATTGTACACCTTCGTCGCTTCCGCCGCCGTGTCAAAGCCAGATCTAGGTTGGAACGATGGCTAGATCTGAGTTTTTTTTTTTTTTTTTTCTTTTCTTTTTAATAAAACCAGTGAAAAAAGAAAGGGAAGAGAGGAGGAGGGAAGAAGAAGAAGAAAAAGGGGAAGAGAAGGAAGAAGAAGAAAAAAAGAGAAAAAAAGGGGAATACGGTGGCGGCGACGGTCAGTGTGAGAGTTTATGGGTTGCTTGGAGTTTTGTTTGCCTTTTCGTTTGTACTCTTGTTCTTGGAGTGAAGTCAATAGAAGATTGTCTTCTCCTTGTATAATAGATGTAGACTTCATTAGTCGAACAACTATAAATATTTGTCTTCTCCTCTACTTTTCTATGCTTGATTTAGTTGGTAAATTGATTTTGATTAGGTGTGTGTTTTTTTTGTTTGTTGTGATATAAAGCATTAAAATTTGAACATCTTCGTAACAAGTTTTTAACCTTTTGATATGTTATAACTGTCTTGACCAATTAAGCTTTATTCGAGTTAACAAATATATATATATATAAATACTTATTTAGGTCTCGTTTGATAACTATTTGGTTTTTTAAAATTAGGCTTGTTTTCTCGTAAAGTTCCTATTAGGGTTTTCATCCTAGTTAAGGTTGCATTTGAATTCCTAACCAAATTTTAAAAACAAAAACAAGTTTTTGAAAACTATTTTTCTTTTTCACAATTGGACTAGGTTTTTGAAAACAAGGTAGAAGATTGATACTAAAACTAATAAACTTATAGGTGGAAGTATGTGTGTATAAGCTTAATTTTCAAAAACAAAAAATCGAATAGTTATCAATCACGCCTTTAATTAACTTGTCTTTCGATATGAATATTTTTCATTTTTATGATTGTTAAAAAATATACGTGGACATCTCTAGAAATTAGTTGGACATGTTTTTCAACATCAACATTCATATCCCATCAAAACATGGAATACATATCTTGTTTTATAATTTTATATTATCGTCAAACACACAACTCAAGGAAGCATTTATTTGATATCAAAGAAAACATTTAAAATGATAAAATGAATCAAAAGTGGAAAGCGAAATCTTTTTATTTACAATAAATCAATTCATATTATATTATATGAAAAAAAGAAAAGTATAAAAAACACGTCTTCACATGCCTCTCATGCACATAGAAAAACTATTTTTTTTCTTCTCAAAAAAAAAAAAAAAAACTATTTTTTTAAATTAAAAAAAAAAATTCCTTTAAACGCGGAGTGCTTTTACACTTTAAATTTCTCCATCGCTCTCTTTTTTGTTTTTCTTTTTCGTTAAATTATCAAAAATATTCCCAAATTATGACATTAATTTCAATTATACTTCTGAACTTTCAAAAGTTTCATTTTAGTTCTTGAAGTTTAAATTTTGTTTCAAAACAACTTTTGAAACATTTTTTGTTTAATTTATGGATGAAAAATGACGTGTTTGCATATGTATTGTTGTTTATATGAACATATTTGAACATATATGTAGGAGAAAAAAAAACAATTAAAACACATGCAAATATATCATTTTTCATCAATAAATTTAACGAAAAATGTCTCCAAGGGTCGTTTTGAAACAAACTTCAAACTTTGAGGGCTAGAATAAAACTTTTGAAAGTTAAGATGTATAATTGAAATCAACTTGATAGTTTAGAGTATTTTTTATAATTTAACATTTCTTTGTTGTATTATGGATATCGAGTCAAAAGCAAACTAGCTACATGGGTTTCCACCTCTCAGCCATGATCCCCAAGAGATTGAGCTTGAAGCTTATGAAATAAAGTAAGGAAATTAAATTATTAAAAAAAAAACTTTTAAATTTATATAGCTCAATTGATAAAAACATTTACTTCTCTCATTGTCATTTTTTTTCTTTAAGTACATCAACCTTCAAGAGTGGGGGATTCAAACCTCTGACCTCATAGTCAAGGGTACATGTCAATTACCACTAAGCTAAGCTCGCTTTAGCTTCTCTCATTGTCAATTGATTTTGAGATGAAACCCTATGTTAATCTAATATGATACTATGAAATCCAATAATGTTGAGAATTCCACACTAAAAAGATGAATGAAGATCATCTCACAACTCAATAGATGAAAATATTTGTAGCTTTACTTAAGTTCAAATTTTCAATTTAAAAAGAAAAAGAATATTTGACTCACGAATTAAGTTTGGGTCGAGGATAAAGTTAAAAATTCTTTTATTGATAGATAACATCTTGCGTTATAATTTTATATATATGTACAAATTTTTTATTCTAAAAGTTTAGTTGAAAGAGGAATATATTAGGAAGAAAATTCTAAATAGTCAAAGAAAATATCAAATTTTAAGATACATCAAATTTTATCCTAAACTTGTGTTGTATTTACCTTAAACTTAAATAAGTGTTGCAATTGTTATCCTCTTTAATATATATTTCGTTTGAAAAATCATACATGGAAATATTTTCATGTAAATTTAACAAAATATAAGAAATGTGTTTAGTGCGAAATTAATGAAGCTTAAAAAAAACATAACAATTAGGTTTATTTTCAAAAAAAATAATAATAATAAAAGAAAAGAAAAAGAAAAAAGAAATGTCAAGTGTATATGAAGGTAAAGTATCATATATATAAATTTAGGTATATCAAACTCTCTCCCTCTTATATTGCGAACTTAAGTTTTAGGGTGTGTTTGGTTTAACTTTTCAAGTGTTTAATTTTGAAAAAAAAAAATCATTTTGAAATTTTTTTTTAGCGTTTGGCAACTACCAAACCATTTTGAGAGAAACATTTGAAACCAACTTTTTTTAAAAGACTTTTTTTTAAGTGCACAATAACTTGTGTGTTGATGGTCAAATTTGGTCAAAGGAACTCACCTGACCTTCACGTGCCACCAACGGTAAATTTGTAGATGATGGGGGAAGACGTGGCCTGCAAGACAAAACCTGCACACCGGTGTGGTGCTCGCCACATCGGCTCCGATGCTTAAGTCAGCAAGTAGAACGGTGGGGAGTGGAAAAGTAAGAGCAAGAGGAGAGTTAGAGAATAGAGTAGAGTTTGGGGATTAGAGTTTGAGTACGGGTCTCCCTCTTCAGTGGTGAAGAGGGGTATAAATACCTGCTCATCCTCCTAGGGTTTTTAGGGATTCGGAGGCGTTTCGGGACAACCCAGGCTGAACCGAGGCAGCTAGAGGCTGTGGGGACCAAGCGGAGCCAGACAAGCCCGACCCGCCCAAGCGGGTCGAGGGGCGGCCTCGGCCCTTGGCCGAGGCCGAGCAGGGGGTCGGGCCAAAAGCCCGACCCCTTCGGTCTTGGCCCGTCCCACTTGCCAGTTTTGCCCCTTGGATCCATTCCTCAGCTCTTTTTCTGCCCGGTTGTCCTCGTCAGCTTCTTGTACGCCATAGTGGTCCAAAATTACCTATAACATTGTGTATAAAAACGCTTACGAGGAAATGCAACCAAACATATGAATGTTTAAATTCTAAACAATTTTTATATAATTTTTTTTTTAAAAAAATGCATTCTTGAAAAACATTTAAATTAAAATGTATTCCAAACG
Source organism: Luffa acutangula (assembly GCA_036850905.1). NCBI lineage: Eukaryota > Viridiplantae > Streptophyta > Magnoliopsida > Cucurbitales > Cucurbitaceae > Luffa > Luffa acutangula. Next base: position 45,159,011 of record CM072097.1, on the reverse strand, counting down.
AACCCTTAAAAGATGGAATGGACCAAATTTAAACTATTCTTTTCAAATACAAATTACACAAAATCAAGTTTCAACCCCATGCTTTATGAAACTAGTTGAATTTATATAAATTATGTTTTTTTTCCATCCAAATATAAATTGTACTTAAAATTAATCACACAATCAAAATTCCACTTCCACCCATTGTTTTGTGGAAGTTTCATAGAAGTAGACTTATTTAAATGTGTTATCCTCCATTAGAAACCGAACTTGTAGGGTCAAACAGCCATGTAACAACGTGGTAAATTATTAAAGAAAAATCAAATGATGAACAAAAAATAGCATTTTGTTTGACTTGGGAAATTAAATTAATTATTTATGTTGTACTTTTCTTACACACCCATCTGATCAATAATTCAAATTTCCTTCGCTTTAAAGGCAGGGAAATGATCTTGAAGAGTCCATAGCATTAAATGTCAAAGCTTTTTTTTTTTTTTTTTGGGTTAATTGTAATTTTAGTCCATACTATTTATTTATTTCTTTTTTCGAGTTAGTCCCTATGACTTAAACTTTTCAATTTAATCTCTTATAGTTTTTTTTTTTTTTTTTTTTTTTTTTTTTTTTTTTTTTTTTTTTTTATCGTCTCTCAATTAGAGAGTGTTAAATGTGATCCATGATAAACTATACCCTAATGTAAGACTTTTTGAATTTAAAGAAAGAATAATTTATAATAATTTATAATTCTTCTTATAAATTTCTAAAAAGTTTGACAATTTTTTTTCCTCAGGTAGATTACATAGTTTCTCCTTAAAATTCTTTCGATTTACTAAATCGATATATATATATATATATATATATATATAATTAAAAATTTTAAAACACAAAAAACTAATCAAAATTTTTTAAACAATAAATACACAGTTAAATTACAAGTGGACTCTTTGAATTTTTAAAGTTATTTCTAATAGATTCGTAAACTTTAAAAATGATCAAATAAATTATTGAATTTAAAGTAGAGTTGAATAGATATACAAACTTTTAATTTTGTATTTAATCAATTCTAAAATCTTAAAATGTTAATAGGTCATCGAATTGTCAATTTTAAGTTCTATAGGTTCTTTTTTTTGAAAAGGAGTTCTATAGGTTCTAAAACTATGAGACATTTCTAAAATTCACATATGAATGAAAAACAAAATCAAAGGGTCAACATTGTATTAAAGATTTAGGTTGAATTTTATGTTTAACAAATCAAAAAATATTAAAAATATATATATACATATATATTGAATAGATTCTAAGTGGTAAATTCATTTTTTTTAAACCACAAGTGAGAGTGAAGACTAACCTACCTTTTAGTTGAAGGCTATGTCTAAACAGAGAAGTTTTTAGATGCTCCCGGTGCAATGAGGCTGGTAGTTTTGCACAGTTGGATATAAGAGAGAGAAATAACAAAAGTATATCGATTTTGTATCCAACGATTATTAGGGACAGATAAATTTGAAGATTTACATCCAACGATTTTAAAAAATGAGCCTCATTGCATCGGAAACAGTTAATAATTTTTCGTTCCAGTTTGATCCATGTCTAGATGGACGAAAATTAAAAAATCTATTATTATATATAAAGTTGAAAAATTGGAAAATTAAAGTAAGTGTGAAAATGGACAATACTTAGTTGCAAACTCGTGTCTTAGTATCTTCCTACACACCATTTAATAATAAAAATTAGGAAAAAAAAGAAATAAAATTTTCATTCTCTATATTTCACTTTTAATTGTCAACAATTTAATGGTGTGTGTAGAAGGAGAAATTATTAGGTGCTCTTTGTTGGGAATGACTTGGATATATTTTGGCCTTTTGAAGTTTCACTTCATATTTATCCCACATGAAAAGATTAGGAGTTGGGAATAGTGTTTTTACAAAAAAAAAAAAAAAAAAAAAAAAAAAAACCAACACAGGGTCTATTTAAGATGTTTTGTCCTCACTCACATGCTTCCTAGAGAAATCTTAACTTCAAAATTCTTATGATTGACAACATTTTTTGTTCGACATGTAAACGTGACGGAAAAGACATAATAGTTTTTACACATCCACCTAGCGTATCAACTTTTTTTGAAATGATACAAAAAAAGATATCTTGTTCACAACAGAAAAACTTTCTTATGATGAATTGGATAATCCTTGGAATTACCTATTCTTTAAAATTGTTGGAAGTACATCTTCAAATTCATCTGTCTCTAAAAACCGTTAGATACAAAATGGAAATACTTTTAGAATTACTTTGTTACCTCCAACGATGTAAAAATACCCGTCTCATGGTACTCCTAATGATTTCTCGTGTCGAGGGACGGGTATATTCACACTAAACATGTAATTAATTAGCAAAATGGAAAATGAGGCAAATAAATGAAGGGTATGGAGCAGGCGAAGAAGTCAATAAATATAATGCATGAGAATGGAGATTTGAGATTTTAGGCAACGCGTTTCTCTCCCAACCAGCAATTAAAATTTAAACTCAGTCCCTCTGTTTCTTTCTTTCAGGCTTCTTCCTCACCGGCGAAAATGGCGACCTCAAGGCTGGAGAAATCAAAATCCACCCAATCCGCCGTCGTCTGGGACTGCGGAAGCTCCCTCTACGACTCCTTCGAACTCAACTCCCTCAAACGCCAGCTCGATTCCGCAATCGCTTCAAGAACTCTGTCCATGCCCCACCTCCCCGACGCCCGCCGCTGCCTTCTTCCTCTTCCTCCGCCGCCCTCCAAACGCCCCTCCAAGATTTCCGCCTCTTTCAACAAACTTCTCCGCTCGCTCTTCAGGCACAAGCCCAATTCCACCCCCACCTTTCAAAATCCCGAGGTTGGATTCCAAGGATTCTCGCCGGAGATTGCCTCTCTCGTCCGCCGGACTGCGTCCGAGAGGTTCACGCCGCCCACTTCCATGGGTATTTCTTGTGCTTGAAGGACCCTTTCCTCTTCGATTTGTAAATTAGTTTCAATTTTAAGGAATAATTTTAACGATTAAACTTTTTTTTTTTTTTTTTTTTCTGTATATTGAATTTGTTTTTAAGATGTTAACCCAAGGGGCTTTGTAGAACCCATATTATCAATGTTAATTATTTGAGAACGTGCGAGATGTGTTTGTATTTTAATTACTTTAGTTTCAATTTAGTCTATTATCGATTATATTTTTGGTTAGCTCAATTTTTTTTTTTAAATACCGAGATTAAATAGTTACAAATCCAAATTAAGCGGCTAAATTGTTACTAGAGTGATTTTCATTTTTTTTAAAAAAAAACAATAGTAGTTGAGATTTATTCTCATATTTAGTTATAACTAGTTTATAAATATATTATCAAACACAACCACCTTTTAAATTGAAATTCAGTTTTAAATCCTATTATCAAACACATATTCAAAAACATAAAAGCAATTCTATTTTTCATTAAATATATTGTTTTCAAATCACAAATATTACTCTTCTTTTTTAAGTTGAAGGTTCCATATTTGGTTAAAAAAAAAAAAAAACTTTTTAAAATACAAATGTTCAAAGTTGAAACTAATGATTTAAAAGAAAAATAGAAATAAAGAAATTTAGGTCGTGATTTTTGTGTTTTTTTTTTTTTTTTTGTGTTTTTTTTGAAAAAAAGAACCAAAATTTTTTTGACACTTATTTAGAGTAATTTGGAGATAGAAAATAAGCAAAGAATTGTTTGCAAACAACTTTTTATTTTTAATATATAAAAAAGATATAGATATTATCTTTGATGACATAAAGTCTATTTCATGGGAGATGATAGCAATGTATATATAGAGCCTAGTGAGAGAATGTGAAGCCAGAGCGAGCTTAGCTCAGCGGTAATTGGCATGTACCCTCGACCATGAGGTCAGAGGTTCGAATCCCCCACCCCAAATGTTGATGTACTAAAAAAAAAAAAAAAGTGAGAGAATGTGAAAAAGAATACGAAATAAATATGGAAAGGCTAACATGATGGACCCTTGAGAGTGAAGACTATACATTGCCTACACAAATTGCTTCTCTAACTAATTAATTAAAGCTTGCTTTTGTACCAAGCAAGCTACATCGCTAGAACCTTATGCTTTACACCTTACTTCTATTTGCTTTTGGTTTAAAGATGAATTTTTAATGATAGTTAGTTGTATTCATCGATTTTTACGATAATATAGTCTATTTTGTTAGCTAAAATAACAATATTTTATATGTTTTGCATCTAGACTATTTTAAAAATTACAGCGAAAAAACAAAATATCATTGTGGGTTAAAGAAGGATAAAAAAAAAAATAAAAATAAAAATACATTGCAACCACAAAAATTCTTGACTTAAATAAGAGTTCTGTTATAGGTGATTTTGGACTACTTCGGTGTACAAGGAGTTGACGAGGACAATCGGGCAAAAATAGGACTGGGAGATGGACCCCAGAGGCGAAACCGACAAGGGGAACGGGCTAAGACCGAAGGGGTCGGACCACCTGCTCGGCCTCGACCCAAGTCCGAGGGCGAGGCCCATGGTCGGCTGAGGCCATGGGCCTAGACCCTCCGACTCAGTTCAGTCCCTGCAGCCTCTAGCCGCCCCGATTTCGCCTGGTCCGTCCCGAAATGTCTCCGAATTCCTAAAAATCCTAGAAGCACGAGAAAGTATTTATACCCCTCTTCGCCACTGAAGAAAGGGACCCGAACTCTCTACTCTCTTCTCTTACTCTCTAGCCCTCCTACTTCCGTTTTCTGACTTAAGCATCGGACCCGAAATAAGAGTTCTGTGCAGGTTTTTCGTCTTGCAGGCCACGCCTTCCCCCCTCCCCCCATCTACAAATTTACCGTTGGTGACACGTGAAAGTCAAGTGAGTTCCCCCTGACCAAATTTGACCATCAACAAGTTCAACATGGCTAAATGTAACCAATAGTTGTACTCCAATCATTAAGGAAGTTGCCAATCTCGAAGTCTAGTCTAAATCCACGAACAACATAATCTTTCGTGGAAGTTTTGAAAAGTTATTTTTGTCTTTAACACTTTCCATAATGAAAGCTGTTGATGGTCAAATTTGGTAAGAGGAAACTCACCTGACCTTCACGTGCCACCAACGGTAAATTTGTAGATGAGGAGGAAGACGTGGCCTGCAAAACAAAAAACTTGCACACCGGTGTGGTGCTAGCCACATCGACTCCGATGCTTAAGTCAGAAAACGGAAGTAGGAGGGCTAGAGAGTAAGCGAAGAGAGTAGAGAGTTTGGGTCCCCTTCTTTAGTGGCGAAGAGGGGTATAAATACATGTTCATCCTCCTAGGGTTTTTAGGAGTTCCAAGGCGTTCCGGGACGAACCAGGTAGAACTGGGGCGGCCAGAGGCGGTGGGGACCGAACGGAGCCGGAAGAACTCCGCCCATGGTCGAGGTCGAGCACGGGGTCAGGCCAAAAGCTCGACCCCTTCGGTCTTGGCCCGTCCTACTTGTCAGTCTCACCTCTGGGGTCCATCTCTCAGCTCTATTTTTGTCCACTGTCCTCGTCAGCTCCTTGTACATCGGAGTGGTCCAAAATTGCCTATAACAAAAGCTATTTTCAAACATATGATCATTAGTGTATCAGTAATATATTATCAAGATGATATATTTGCCAATATAAGGATAGCTTCAACTAGCATAAGACATACATATTCAACCAAAAGGTTAAAGGTTTAAATCCCCTATCACACTTTTTCAAAAAAAAAAAAAAAATCCCCTATCACACACATCGTCTCCAGATAAAGCTAATATATCTAATTATTTATTAATGAAATATATCAAAGATATCTGAACTAATAAAAGTTCATGTGTATACATATGATAAACTATATATTTAGTATATCAATTGATTGATATACCATATATACATTATATTAGTCACACTAAATAAAATAATGATGTATCTAATATACGATATATCAATAAAATCATAAAATCATTGATATACTTTTTAAACTTCCTTCCATTTTTTTTTTTAATTTTTACTTTTCAACTTTTAGTGTTTAGGCTAGGTTCACTTTTTTACTATATTTGCAATATTAAGAAATTGATGACATGGTTAGAAATTATATTTTTCTTTTTGCTATTATTTCAACTGTCCAAAACAAAAAGTCTCTCTCTTCCCGCTCTCGTAGCTGTAAAAAATTTCCGCGAATAAGATAAACCCATATTTAAAGTAAGCTTTAAAGAAGGAAGCTTCTTCTTTAATACATATACAGCTACAGATATGGCATGAAACTTGTCAATAATTGCTAAAATAGAAAGAAGAAAAAAGAAACTTGTCATTAATAAGGCATATATAAAACATAGGGAAAAATACACTTTTAGTCTAGGAGGTTTGTGTTAGGTTTCATTTTGATCCCTGAGTTTTCAAACTCAACAATTTAGTCCCTGAGGTTTGGTTTTAGTTTCATTTTAGTCCCTCCATCCATTTTTCTGTTAAAGGTTAACGGAATGCTGACGTGGCGATTTTTTTTATTAAAAAAAATATTTTTTTCATTTTTTAAATAAAAATAAATGAAAATATTAATTTTTTAATATATTTTTATTTCTTTTCTTTATTTTTCATCTCCAACACATCATCATCATCAACCTTCCCCTTCTTCTTCAACATTCCCACCGACCACCAAAGCTCCAATTGCCGGTCACCGCCGTGGCCGGCGGCCGCCCACCGTCGCCAGTATTTTTTCTCTTTTTTTCTTCATTCTTTCTCTCTCCCTCTTCTTCTTATTCTTCTTCTTGTTCACCGGTCGTCGCTCACACCCAAATCAGCCCACTCGCCGGTCGTCGCTCACACCCAAACCACCCCACTCGAACCCTACTCATTCCTCGTCGGCCATCGCTCATTCCTCGCGTACATAACCCAACGTCTATTTTACTGTTAAAAAAAAAAAAGCTAAAACGAGCAGATCTGCAACATCGTCGGCCATTGCTCACACCCAAACCAGTCCACTTTGAGCCAGACCAGCCCACTCGAAACGTTACTTGTTCCTCGCCGGCCGTCGCTCGTTTCTCGCTGCTGCTGTACAATCGATTTCACGAGCGAACAAACGGTGCAATCGAACTTCAAATCTGGAACGATTTTCACATGGGTTTTCTTCCCGCGTGGGTTTTCGAGACTCCAATACTTCAGATCTGGAACGATTTTCGCGTGGGTTTTGTTTCTCCGGGGGGTTTTGTTTCAAATCTATAACTGATTTGTGTTGATCCTTCTACTTCGCGTTCTTCGATGGGTCGAGAAGCTCGGAAAACTTTCAAGCTTAGTTTTTTAGAAAAAGAAAAGAAAAAGAAGGGAAGGAAGAAGAAAGAAAAAGAAGAGGAAAAGAAGAGGAAGAAAAAAAAAATTGCAGGAGCGGTGGCCGGCGGGAGTGGTGTCCGGCGAAGGTGGTTCACCGGCGAGCTGGACATAAAGAAGACGAAGAAGAAAACAAAAGAAGAAGAAGATGGGAGGAGAGGGAAATAAAAAATATAATAAATAATAATATTTTTTTTATTAATATAATATAATTTTATTTTAAAAAAATAAAAAATATATATTTTTTAAATAAAAAAAGGTACCACGTCAGCATTCCGTTAGTATTTAACGGAAAAATGGATGGAGAGACCAAAATGAAACTAAAACTAAACCTCGGGACTAAATTGTTGAGTTTGAAAATTCAGGGACCAAAATGAAACCTAACCTAAACCTCAAGGACCAAAAATGTATTTTTCCCTAAAATATAACATAACATTATACAAATATATCCAAAAAAAACAAAAAAAACAAAAAACAAATTCAAGTAGGTTTCTCGTCTTTTCCATCCAAAACTGGCCATGTCTTGTGTTTTTGTTTTTTTGTTGAATTCTAAAATTTGTCCAAATTAGTCTTAAATTTCGTACCGTTTCTAATAGAATTATAAACTTTTATAACTATGTCTATATTTAGAATCTATATTTAAACTTTTTAATGAGTGTTTTAACTTTCGATTTTATGTCTACTAACATTTACATGACACGTTTTGATTGTTTTATTTAAAGATTACGTTCAAAATCAACCTACACATTGTTTTTTAAAAATACACAACTAGCATGTCACATAATTCTCTTAATTTCAATTAACAATAGTAATTTATTAGACACAACTTTAAAATTTCAAACATTTATTTAAAACTTTTTGAAGTATAGAGGCTATATGGACACAACATCAAATGTTCTTACGTTAACTAAATTCATACAACTTTAAAAGTTTAAGGGTTAAATATGTAATTTGACAATTTTTTTTTTTTTTTTAAATGATGTCTTCAAGCTTCTTCAATACTCAATAGAACAATCGTACTTTTTAAATGTGAAAAATGTTTCATAGACATCGAAGCTCATAACTATTTATTAAAAATATATCTTAAATAGCTTAAAAAACTCATATATTTTTTATTTTGTGAAATTAACGAGAAAATTAACCTGATATCCAATTAGGTAATATTGAAACACACAACTTATTTATGATGTGTGACTAACTTAAATACAACTCAACTGATTAAGATATATATATCTAGAGAATTTGCATTAGATGACAAATTGGACCAAATTAATAGCAAATATAACACAATGTAAAAAAATTTGCAAATATAGCAAAATCTATCCGAGTATATTACTTATAGACACTGATAGACTTTAGTTAATTACATGATATCTTATAGACTTTGATTATCAAAGTTTATCAACAATAGACTATGATTAATCAAAATCTATCAGTTTACTGATAGACTCCGATTATTCAGAGTCTACCAATGTCTACCGCTGATAAACTTGGTTAATCAAAATTTATCAGTGACTATCACTGATAAACTTTGATTAATCAAAGTCTATCAATGATAGTCACAGACAGATTTTGATTAATCGAAGTCTATCAGCGATAGACACTGATATACTTTGAATAATTAGAGTCTACCAGTGATAGACACGGATAGAATCTGACAACTTTTTGGTCTTGTACAATTAATTTTGCTATATTTACAATTAGTTTGCAACTATGCTATATTTGCCATTAATTTGATCCAATTTGCCATCTATGCAAGTGCTCCATACATCTATGATCAATCAAATCTCTACTTTCGCATATTATGAAATCAAAAGGAAAAAAGAAAAAAAAAAACTATTCTTTTTTACAATAAAAAAAAAAAAAAAAAAAAAAAAAAAAAAAAAACTATTTATGATGTGTGATAAAAGGTAAAGCATATTAATGGCAGTGGCAGTGAGACATTGGAAGTGATATATGGACTTAAATTTTCTGCCAAGTTGCCATCAGTCACTTGTTTCTCGTGATTTTGATTAATGCAAAATTTCAAATCAAAAGTTCAAAACCACTACTTTCTTGTTCCTTTTTTTTTTTTTTTTTTTTGAAATTCTTTCTTGTTCCATCTATATCAAAGAGATTAGTTTGATTTGATCAATGAGGTTTATTACTCTAATTTCAAAAACTTATCATCTTAAGCATGGTGTAATTTTTTAATTTTTGAATAGGGTAAGTTTTCTTAACTAGTTAGTTAGAATTAGAAGAGAAATAAGAATCTTGAAAAGAATCACATCACAAACTCGTTGTCTATGTTAGGAGTAATTTTGGTATAACCAAAATCATTTATCATTGTTACAATCATCTTTCACTTCTCTTCTAGGATATCTTCTTACTCAAAAATTATATTTTAGGTCTCATATGTATATATATGTTAAAGAAAATCTTATAGTAACCAAAAAAGAAAATTCAATTACAATCAAACACTACACTTATAATAAGAACGTCACCAACTATTCAAAATTCACATTTTGTTATCTAATGAAGTTGTTGCTCAATATAATTTTGTCTCTCTTTTTTACAATTCGCCTCTTGCCTCAACCTCATATATTTCTATTAAGGTAGCCCATTGGTGTAAAGCAATTCTCCAACCCAATATTATCCGCCAAAGTCTTGTGTAGTTTATCAGTCCAAAGTGTTGTGTATTTGTAAGCCCAAAATATTGTATTCAGATGGTCAAGATAGCACGTGCTTCTTCTAGAAGGTTTCGATTGTATTTGTTATTAGAATTGTGAGATGTGTTTCTCTATGATCGTGCTTATAGGGTTTATTTTCGAAGAGTTTTTTCATCTCTATCTAGCAGTATATATGTAGTTACTTCTTCAATTGTTGAATTCAATTCAATATGATAGAGGTTTTTCTCTTGGAAGCTTTGATTGTTCTTTCTTCTTATCTCTTTTGTGTTCATGCTACTTTATTTTATGTTCAACGATATAGAGGTGAGTATTTGAACATCCAACACTTAAAACAAATATATAATATCTTTACAAATTAAACTATGCTCAAACTAAGAACTCATGTACATTACATTGATATTATAGGAAATACTTTATGCATCAACAAATATAATTTCAAATTCTTTTAGATAATTATCTAAAAACATTTGATATAAATATATAAAATGGTGGCTAAGAAGCCAAGTATAACTCAACGGTTAGACATCTATTCCTGTTGAGGTTAGAAGTTCAAATCTCCACTCCTCATTATACTAAAAATAAGTATAAAAAATAATGTTATTATTTCTTTACATAACACATACTGCAATAATTAAAATCGTCCAAATTGCAAACCGAACCAAAAACAATTAAATGTAAACTATTTAAACTTAGATTGAATTGACGGTCTAACTAACTAGATGCATGGTTGTGCCCAATTCTAAATTTGCAATGATTTTTTTTGTTTCGTTTGAGTTCAACGATTATGAGGTAAGAGATTAAACCATGGACCCTTAAGATGATAATAAATATTTACCAAACTATATTCAATGGCAAACCACCTATGACATATTCCTCCACCCCCAAAAGAAAATTGCCTTTATTAGTTATATTATTAATTTTTATGAATAATGAATTATAAAATTATGATTTTTATTTAAAAATTAAAAATATTGTAGATTAGATTTTTTTCCATACATACTCTTTTTTCTCTCTCTCGTATTTTAATTAATTTTAATTTTTAGTGTATTTATATACATTTTTTAAATGGTATAATTATATAATTCAAACTTTGTCCAACGTTACTTTTTGAATAAAAAAATTTGATGGTTTAACGGAAAAAATGACTGTAATTAAATTCGCGTTTTGAAAAATGGCAACTCGACTAATTTGTTTAGATAAATGGTCAAATCGAATTTATCTATTAATTAATATGTATTATCGATTTACCAAAATATCTCCAACCACTAAAATAACAAATACACCAGAAATATACTGATTACATGATTTAAATTAAATAGAATCAATTTCAAATACAAAAAGATAAAATTAAGGAATTCAAATTTAATGATAAAAAAAGAGATTTGAAATTAAAATCTAACTTAAATCTAACTATTAAAAAAAAAAAATTGCATCAAAATATTCATATATCAGATCTGAAATTCATAATTTTTTCACAGAATTGACCAATACTGCAGTGGAAGTGAAGTAAACACAAATAATGAGTAAGGATACCAATTGTTCAAATACAATTGAAAATACTTATTGTGAAAACACAAATACCGTGTAAAATCTCATAAAATTTGCACTTTCAAATTATGTGTATTGTCCTATAATTACTCTTTTAGATATGAAAACCCTAGCATTAACTATTAAACATATATTATATTATATTTCAAGAAGATGAACAAAATAGTGCTAAACCAAATTTCTACATAATGTCTTCCAATCTTAAAAAGCTATTTGGAAGAAAAGCCCACAAAATGAAACTCTAAAACTAATCATCTATCACCTTTGCAATTTGGAATCTGCAATCCTATGGTAACTTGAAATTTGAGACTCCAAATTCATCTCCCTGAAGCAAATTGCCATATCTTTGAAGTCCAGATTCCAGATTTCGAATTTGAATTTGTACAATCGTCCTTATGGTTCCTACAACCCTTGAATGAATCTGGTGATATGATATTGATTTACTGAATTTGAGGTATTGATTTGGAGGACATCAAACCAGTAGAGATGATTGACCCATTTGATTAAAATTTTGGAAAAAAACAAATGCTTTAATTATTTAAAAATAAAAAGAAAATCTTATGTTTAGTAATTCAGCTGGTTTAAACCTATGAATTTTTTCATTTCAAATTGATAATAGATATTAAATTAAAAAATGATAAAGTTGAGATATGATTTGGGGAGAGATTGTCATTAAGATACACTATCATACAAGAAATAAGGGGATTTTTCTGATTGCGTTGGAGGGATAATTTCAGCAATCTGGGGTAAAAAAATCGACACATGAGAAGCACAAATGACCATTTTTCTCTTGATTTTTATTTGGGAAAAATACACTTTTGGTCCCTGAGGTTTGGGTTAAGTGACACTTTGGTCCCTGAGTTTTCAAACTCAACAAAAATACCCCTGAGGTTTGAGATAAGAAGCATTTTAGTCCATGCCGTTAATTTTTCTATTAAATCTTATTAAATCTTAACTGATGTGACACTATTATTTTAATAAAAAAATTATTTTTTAAATTTTTTAAAATAAAAATAATAAAATAATAAAATATTAATATATTTTTATTTTTTTATTCTTTTTTCTCCCTTTCTCTTTCTTCTTCTTCTCTTTCTCCATATCCTTCATCTTCCTTCTTCTTCTTCCTAACTCCGACGACCGGCGGCGGCGGCCGGCGGCGACGGTTTTTTTTTTTCTTCTCTTTTCTTCTTCTCTCTTATCCCATTTTTCTTTTCAATTTTTTTTTTAAATGAACAAGAGGAGGAGGGAGGAGGGACCTCCCTCCTCCTCTGAGACAGAGCTAGCGTTTTGTTCTTACGATCCCTAATTATTTGGAGGGGTTGAGGGAAGAAGATGAAGAAGTGGGTGGAAAGTTAAGTTTTAAAAATAATTTAAATAATAATAATATTATTATTTTTTTATTGTTTTTTCTTTATTTTTATTTTAAAATTAAAAAAATGAATTTTTTAATTAAAAAATTTTGGCCACGTCAGCAATCTGTTAGCATTTAACGGAAAATTGGACGGCAGGGACCAAAATGCTCCTTATCTCAAACCTCAGGGTTATTTTTGTTGGGGTATTTTTGTTGAGTTTGAAAACTCAGGGACCAAAGTGTCACTTAACCCAAACCTCAGGGACCAAAAGTGTATTTTTCCCTTTTTATTTTTATTTATTTATTTATTTTTTTTTTTTTTGTCTATCTTTCTAAACAAGCATATTTTTATGGTCATTTACGAGGACATAATAATATTCATATTATTATACTTAAATTAACTAAATCAATCCATGCATCTTATTTTCACTACTTAACCTTTTACTCGAAGAATTTATCGGTCCTCATATATAGTTAAATGAAATGTTTTTTTTAAAAAATTATTTGACCATACTATACGTTTTTTTTAATAGTTAATATTTAATATTTATTTATTGATTAATCAAGTTCAACTAGTGCATTTTTAGTTACTCTTGACTATATTACTTTATTGTGTGTATAATATCTATAATATATTAAAAAGCCACAATCTTTGAAAAACTTTTTTTTGACTATTTTATCCTTTGTCAAAATTTATAATTACATATCATGCCACTAACAAATAATTACTAATAATTTTAATAATACATATTGTGCCACTAACATTAATTATCAATAGTAATTTAATAATTTATTATTAATTAACACAAAAAATTGAAAATTATTATAAAATCACAATCAACTTCATGTCCATGTGTATACGGAAGTTCAAAATAAGAAATTATTTTTAAGTCAACTAAAAATAAAAATCAAGATAAGTAAAATTATTCTAATGTAAATATTATAATTCTAATTAATTATCAATCATAATAAATACATGGAACTTAAAAAGTTGGAATATGAAAAGATGTTGTTATTTAACTTATCAAGAATTTAATTATTTTTACTAATGTTAATTAATAATAGGATTTTAAAAGTTGTGGAAGCCTAAAAGATTTATAAGTTTTCATCTTCTATCATTATAAAAAGGGTTTCCTCCCACATTTCCTTCACCAATACTTTGAACTCTCTATTGATCGTACATTTTTTCTCTCAAAGTTTCTTTGATATTGATAGCCCACAAGACACAAGATACATCCCAAGTCACACAAGATTTACGACTCAGTCTAATTGGTAAGTTTGGAAGTTTACAATCATACTTTGATTAAGTTGAATAATGATATTTGTTTAGCTAGCTAGGGTGAGACAAATCTATTTTTAAGAATTTGTATATCTATATAGATCACGTTTTGTTTTGTTTTTTTATCACTGTTTTTCTTTTAATTTTATAATTACTATATTATTGTGTTTTCTTTTTGTAAATATTATCTTTTTATAATTGCTATAGTTTATTTTGTTTTTTGATTTTAAAATGTTTGTGCAATTTGATAACTCAATATCTATTAGGTTTAAATCATATAAGAAATTTAGTGTGTTTATTAAATTACTTTTTTAAATATAAACAATTGAAATGTGTTATCTTAATTAATTATTCATTTTTTTAAATAACATATGATATAGTTGAAGTAAATATTAGACAAAAATATTTTTACTCAAAATCAAACATTCAATCTTTTTCATAGTGAGTTCCTTAGAAATTGTATGAAACAACCATAAATTATAATTGTCAATATAAAAGTTAAAGTTTTTTTTTTTCACCTGTAAAACGTAATTATGATTTGTTCAATAGCAAAATAAGAGGTATGTTAATATAAAAAATTAGCAATGGTGTGAATGAAAATTACATAAATTAATTTTAATTATTAATAAGTTGTATGATTTATGTTAATATTTAATTATAACAAAAATATTTATCTATAATATATTTTTATCCCACAACCTTTAATATTTTTGTACTATTTTATGCATTTTTAAAATCTTAAATTTACAAAATATACTACTAATAATTATAAAATCTATATATTTAATTTAACCCATAAAATGATATTTAAAAGATAAAAATATTATATTTTATAATTACTAACTTTAATTCTAATTTATTTAATTAACAAATTTTAGACTAATGTTCTTTATATTTTAACTTTATTATAATAATGCCAACTGTGATGATTACATTAATACCCAAAAGAAAATGATATTAAATGTAAAATTATAATTAACTACGCAGTTTTATTAAATCTAAAATGACGTTTAAAAAAAGTAATTCTTTGATAAAATAAAGAAAAAAGAGGTAATTTTATATTTAATTTAAAAATCTAAATGCATTAATTTGATAAATTTAAAATGAGGAACATGGAGATGTGATGTAATGATTAAAAATGAAACGATTACAAAATTTTATGTTTATAAAATAAAACATTTTGACTATTCGATTTTCTTGCAATTGTTTCTCCCAAATTAAAAATATATAATTAGAGCCTTAAATCAGTTCCCATATACATGAGGTAATTCATAATTAATTTGAGGTTTCGAATTAAATGCATAAGTTTATAAAAATTAAAATAATGATTGCATTATATTTACTTGGATGTGAGAAGAATGTGAGTAAAAATTTGGAGCAGTTACAAATTTATGTTATTGTAATAAAAAAAAAAACATTTTATTTTATTTTTTGAGATGAGAAACATTTTAGTTTTAATCATTCCAGTTCTTCACAATTAACGATATAAATGCTACAATAACCAATTTTAATAAATCACCCAAGTCCAAAGATAAATTTAAAGGACACTATTAAAACTATTCTAAGAAAAACAAAAGGTGTAACTTCAATCGTTTGAAGTGTGTAAATTAATGAAGGAAAAATATCAATGGTTCTTATGGATCGTGCAATCAAACAAATTGTCATCTTTGCATGAAATTTATAACGTTTCTTGATCTTATATCTACCCAACAATCCCACTCAATTCAACCCTAAAAGATTTTGATCCAAGTATATGCAAAATACATGAAAAATTCTTTTATTTTTTTGAAGATATAAAAAAATTATATTAGTTCATGTACTTCAAGTTAGCAAATTCATTTCTTTTATTATTATTATCAATCTAAAGTTAAATAATGCTAATAAACAAAACATAACACGTGCATAGCACGTGGTAAGTCACTAGTATTATTAAAAGAACACAATAATTTTTTCTAGAAGGTATCCTACTAAGATTTTTGAAATTTGAAAGGCGAAAGTGATAACCATTTCGTTTTGGTTTTTGAAAATTAAGCTTATACACACCTACTTTTACTTATAGGTTTCTTTATTTTATTATCAACCTTCTTCTTTGTTTTCAAAAACCAAGTACAATTTTGAAAACAAAAAAAAAAGTAGTTTTCAAAAACTTGTTTTTGTTTTTAGAATTTTACTAGGAATTCAAATGGATCTTTGACAAAGATGAAAACCATGATAAGAAATTTAGGAGAAAACAAACATACTTTTCAAAAACCAAAAACCAAAAACAAAAAACAAAATGGTTATCAAACGGGGTCTTGGTTTTTGGCTTTTTAACATTATACTTTGTTTTCTCTCAATTTTCTTATCATGGTTTTCATCTTTGTCTGGAAGACATTAGAGTTCTTAGCAAAATTTCAAAAACAAAAACAAGTTTTTGAAAACTACTTTTCTTTTTTTGTTTTCAAAATTTGACTTGGTTTTTGGAATCAAGGGAAGGATGAAAGCATGTCAAACACACTTTAATTTTCTATAGACGACGACATCGTCATATTGAGTGAAAAAGTGCTATATTAGTGCTTAAGATTGAAGACATCGGAGCTACATCTTTTAAGTTTGGAAGCCAAAATTTACGACAAAGAGTGTTTGACATGATTTATCAACAAAATGTGCTCGGTACTAAATCATCAAAATGTGCTCGGTACTACAAATTTGAACTTTGTCGATGGCTAAAAAATAAAAGGGCAAATTGCAAAAACCACCCCTCAAGTATGGTGTTTGTAACAATTACACCCTTAAAGTTTCAATTGTAAAAATTAAACCCTCAAACTTTCAAAAGTGTAAAAATTAAAACCCTAAACTTTTGAATGTTAAAATTAAACCCCCAATCTATCAAAAATGTAAAAATTGAGTCTATTTCATATTTCTCCTTCTCTCCCTTCTTTCCTCTCTCTTATTTCTCTCTCTACCTCTTCATCCCTTCCATCAGCCTCTCTCTCTATTCTCCCTCTACCTCACCATCCTTTCTTCTTTCTCCCTCTCTCTGCAATTAGACTCTATTCTCTCTCTATTCGTGGCTGGTGAAGAAAATCAAGGAGCCGAAGCAACGAATGCGATTGCCATAAAAGAAGATGACAAGAAAACTAAATAAATGTGAAACCTTACATGTTATGTTACAGTTTTTAGAATGTATAATTTAGTGAAAGGCAACTCAAACAGGCATTTTAGTAGTTAATCTCTGTTTTTTCAACTCAAGTTTCCAAGATTTTGTTTCTGATTGGCGGGCTTTTAGAAAGGATTCGTGTTTTAGCCCTTGTGCTTTCTTTAGTGAATTTGATTATTTATTATGAATTCTTTTTGTAAATATATTTTCTGTAAGAAAGGATGGAGAGGTAGAGGGAGAATAGAGAGAGAGGATGTTCAAATTGCTGAGAGAAGGAAGGAGGGATAGTTAGAGGGAGAAAGTAGAGAGAGAGAGTGGGTGATGGAAGGGATGAAGAGGTAGAGAGAGAAATAAGAGAGAGGAAAGAAGGGAGAGAAGGAGAAATATGAAATAGACTCAATTTTTACATTTTTGATAGATTGAGGGTTTAATTTTAACATTCAAAAGTTTAGGGTTTTAATTTTTACACTTTTGAAAGTTTGAGGGTTTAATTTTTACAATTGAAACTTTAAGGGTGTAATTGTTACAAATACCATACTTGAGGGGTGGTTTTTGCAATTTGCCCAAAATAAAATAAAAAATCACGATAGTTGATTTTTTTTTTTTTTTTTTGTCAGCAACTATGATGTTGTCAACTTTTCCAAACTATTTATGTCAAAGAAAGTTTGGTGTGATTCATGTTCCTTTTTAATTAGTTCGAAACCAAAGTTAATTTAAAAAAAACATAGAACTAAGAGAAGGTGTAAAGAGAAAAAATATGTCTTTCTTTCAATTTTGAACTGTTGTGCTACGACAAATGTTGTCTACAATCACTACTTACATGGTTATCCAAGATACAAAGGTACACCTTTTCAAAAAAAAAAAAAAAAAAAGATACAAAGTTACACGATCTAAATTCTAAAATAAAGGAAATTTGTAACTTATAAGAGTAGTCAGAGTTAAAGCCCAAAGGGATGAGCTAATGGAGGGACGTATAATTTGTGAGGGATTATATTTTAATCACACTTTGATTATATGAAAACGTGCATTTAAAGCATTTAAGAGCGAGAATTCAGAGAGAAGATTGGAGAGGAGGCAAGAGATTGCAGAGAGAAATTAGAGAGAGAGAGTAAGAGCTAGAGCGAGGGTAGCGAGAGAGAAAAAAGTTTTCCGTCGAACCTTTGACCTTTTGGTCGAAAGTACATGCCAATTATTGCTGAGCTATGCTCACTTTGGCTATAAGATAATACCTGTTTTGGCTTAATTGAGTTTTGTTTATGTTGAGAAAATTGAAAAATTAAAAGGTTGGAAAAAATATTGCGGAAGCAATAATCAAACTCTCAATGTTTGTTGAACAAAGAGAGAAAATGGAAAATGAGAGAGTGGAATCCCAAAGATGAATAAACTTCTAAATGAAGTAGAAAACTTGGTGATACCTACTTTACATGGAAGTTCATCATTTTATAGGTACAAAAATGAACCTAACTTACAATCTTTAAAACAACGTTAAAATTAGTAACTCAAAAAACTTCAAAAGATAACTTAAAAGACAAAAAACTAAAATGTAAATCTAACTTCAACAAAATAAATTTAAAACATTAAACTGAAAATTAAATGTAAAAAGAAAAAACTCATAAAACTTAACACTCCTCCTTGAGGTTTTTCTTTGTGACACCCAGCTTTTGGCGTAGAAACATAAATGGCCTATGTGGTAGAGTTTTTGTGAGAATATCGGCAAGTTGTTGCTCAGAACTGCAAAACTTGAGCTTGATTTCGCCATCTTTCTCTGCTTCCCTCAACAAATGAAATTTAACTTTGATGTGTTTCGTTCTACCATGCTGTACAGGATTGGAGGCAATAGCAATAGCAGACTTGTTATCACAAAACAATTTTGTAGGTTCTTGAGGTTCAAATCCCAAATCACTAAGCAATTTGCGAAGCCATATTGCTTGATTTGCAGCTGATGCAGCTGAAATATATTCAGCTTCGGCAGTTGATTGAGCCACAACTTCTTGCTTTCTTGAATTCCAAGAGAAAATCCCAGTGCCAAGAGAAAAAACATAACCAAAAGTACTCTTAGAATCATCAACACAACCGGCCCAATCACTGTCAGAATATCCAGTCAATTCCAAATCACCTGTAAAATCGAACCAAATTCCAAAATCAAGAGTACCTTTCAAGTATCTAAGCACTCTTTTAGCAATACCAAAATGAACTTCACTAGGTGAATTCAGATATCTCGAGAGAAAACTTGCGGCAAACGTCAAGTCCGGTCTAGATGCTGTCAAATACAGGAGACTTCCCACTAAACTTCGGTAGTTTGTAGGATTTGAAAGCTTCTCACCGTCATTCTTTGAGACTTTTAAATTTATCGCTAAAGGAGTAGAAACAACTTTACATGTCTCCATCTTGAATTTCTTCAAAACTTCTTGAGCATAATTTCTTTGGATAATAAAATTACCCGATCTTCTTGATGAATTTCCATACCAAGAAAATAATGCATGTAACCAAGATCTGACATCCCAAACATCTTTTCCATCTGAAGTTTAAAATCTTGTAGCATTTGATAGTCATTTCCAGTTACAAGCATATCATCAACATAAAGAGAAAGAATGAGTTGCTTAGAGTTGTCACCAACCTTAACATAAAGAGTAGTTTTGCTCATACTCCTTCTGAAACCTTGAAGAAGCAAGTAAGAATCAATCTTACTATACCAAGCACGAGGTGCCTGCTTCCATCCATAAAGGGCTTTGTTCAGACGATATACTTTGTCTTCTTTGCCTTTGTCCACAAACCCTTCAGGTTGGTTCACATAAATCTCCTCCTCAAGATCACCATTCAAAAAAATTGATTTGACATCCAGATGGAATATTTTCCACCCCAAGTGTGCAGCTAAAGCAATAATCAAGCGTATAGTGTCGTGTCGTGCAACTGGAGCAAATGTATCTCCATAATCAATTCCGGGTTGTTGTGCATAACCCTTTACCACTAACCTTGCTTTATATTTGTTGATTGAACCGTCAGAATTATACTTCACTCTGAACACCCATTTCACACCTAAGGTGTTCTTTCCTCGTGGTTGCCCACAAGCTCCCATGTATTATTTTTATTGATCATCTTCAATTCTTCTTTCATTGCGGCAATCCATTCAGCAGTTTGTGAAGCCTCATAATAGTTATTTGGTTCAACAATAACAAGATTACAACTTTCATATGCATCAACAAGTGATCTTACCTTGTAATTTGGATCATCACCAGTTGCATCAATAAGGTCGTCATCATTTGATGGAGAATTTTGGTTATCCTGATCATTAGAATCAGTTGAATCACAAGAAGATTCATTTTGTTCTAAATTTTCAAGATTGATGGATGAGTCTCTTACAATTTCTTGCTCCTCAAAATCCCAATAAGCATCTTCATCAATGATGACATCACGACTCAAGATAACCTTTTCAATGTTCAAGACAAAAATTCTATACCCTTTTGAATCAGCAACATAGCCAATAAATACTCCTTTAATTGCCTTCTCATCAAGTTTGGATCTCTTAATAGAAGGAACAAAAGAGTAACATAAAGATCCAAAAATCTTCAAGTTCTTAACAGAAGGTTTTCTACCTGACCAAGCTTCATAAGGAGTCTTGCCCTCAACTGCCCTTGTAGGTAGTCTATTGAGCAAGTAAATAGCAGTACATACAACTTCTGCCCAAAATTTCTTTGGTAATTTTTTCCCAAAGAGTAGACATCTTGCCATCTCCATCACGGTTCTGTTTTTCCTTTCCGATACACCATTCTGTTGTGGTGTATAGGCAATGGACAACTGGTGTTGGATTCCCGAGTCTTCACAAAACTTGTCAAATTGCTTCACTACAACAAATACTGCTTTTCATAGCATGTAATTATAGCATTAAGTAAAATAAGCTATTAAAAAAATGAAGGCACGCTAGACACGCCAAGCGGACAAAAAAAAAAGCGGTAAACAAACAGTTGAAAATCTTTGGGCGCGTTACAGAAAAAAATCTTGTATTTTTTTTTTCTTTATTCAACAATCACTTCCCACAAACCCTTCATCTTCCGCTTGTGATATTCTCCAGTCCTCCAATTTTTCTCTTACACAACCCTCTTTCCTTTAATCTCTTGCTTCGCCAACCCTCAATCTCTCTCACTTTCTCCTGCCCAATCTCTCTCACTTTCTCCTGCCCTTCAATCTCCATGTCACCAATTCTTCATCCCTTCAATCTTCGTTTTACGCATGGATCTCCCTCTCGCGTATCATTTTCTCTTAAATTTTCGAATTCAGAAACAATCTTCGTCGAACATTTCTTATCCGTCCAAATTGTCTTCTGGTCGTAAGTTGGAGCCACTACGGTCATTGGAACTGGCATTTGCGCAGAATAAGCAGTGGTGAGAAGCGCCAGGTCAGTATCACCATTAAAATTCTCACGAGACCTCGATTTCTCCTCCTCGACGAACCAACCAGTGGACTCGATAGATAGGTCAAAACCCTAACCCTAGAAATCAAATCACCATGGAAATTGCTTAATTTATGATGTCGATTATGAGATTTCAGTAGTGCTTTTGCATTATGCTACTCAAACGTTGAGAGCTCTGTCGAAAGATGGAAGAATAGTGATTTCCAAGATTCATCAGCCAAGTAGTGAAGTTTTTGAGCTATTCGATCAACTTTACTTGCTTTCAGGAGGGAAAATTATGCGTTTTGGTCAAGCTTCAAAGGCTTATGAGGTGACAATTCTGCCATTTTTGATGTAATGTGAGTTACAGAGACGAGGTGTTTCGACATTGTTGGAGGTTTCTGATCTTGAATTGTTGATTTGTGCAGTTCTTTGCTCAAGTTGGCTTTCCTTACCCTGCTTTGAGGATTATTTTCTTAGATGCATCAATTTAGACATTGATGCATCTATGTCTCATATCCGTGTATATACTTCTAAAGTAGGATGTGCATCCTGAGTATTGTTTTTTTTTTCGTTTTTTTCAAGCACCATGATTTCAGTGATTCCATTGGCCTTCGACGTTTATTTTTAGTGCATCATTAAAACTGGGTTCAGTTTAAAGACCACTTCTTATCGCAACGAAATTCAGACTTTCTTTGTAAACAAGTACAATATAATAAAGTGTTGGAAGTCACAATGATTTTTATTGTTTATTTTCTATTTAAGAGGAAGTGACAATGTTAATAGCTAGGATGTTGAAGTTTTCAATTCAGTTGTATACAAACTCTTCTTTCTTTGTTGATTATGCAATTTTGCTGAAATATTGTATCAAATCAACGTAGTTGTGTAGTTCCTTATACTCATTTTCCTTTTGAATGTGTTGCCTTAGCGAGAAAACGAGACTTGCAAGTTATCACTCAATACTAGGACTATTTTATTGGTACCTTCGTACGCATGAAGGCTCCAGTCTTTCAGATGTGCGTACTTCATATTTTCCACTTCATAGGCATTTTTTCGTCAAGGCCACTCTCAAAGGTTCAATGAAACTCAAGGTACAATTTTTTTGTCTGGTTTTTGAATGTACCCTGCAAGTTTATCTGTCATGGTAAAACATGTTTTGTTTTATTTTTTTAAATTATTGTTTTATTTTTTTAAATTAAGGGTGAAAGAAGCAAACACTTTCATTTTCCGAAGAGATTCAAAGATAAAGTTGTTGAGATAAAAAGTAAATAAAGATTTTGCAGTGGCTACACCTCTTTTGAGGAATCAAACATGTTGGAGCCACTTTTCTTACTTCTTTTGGGTTTCGTCGCTTTAGTCTACTTCTTTCAAGGGTAATCGAATCTTTGGTGACTTTCAAATATTCCTCTCCTTCTCTTATTGTAAACAAAAAAAAAAAAAAAAAAAAAATATCAAGTGAAATTTCTTAGATTGGTGTGGTAGCTAAAATAGTTAAAAGTAGCGCAATGTTGATTAATGAAATCAACTTTTCTTACCAAAGTGTTGTAGACTAACAAAGTGGCTCATGAATTGGCAGAGCTTGCTTCCATAACGAAGAAAGGGGTGAATATGGATACAGAGCTATAGAATATATACTACCGATGCTTGAATAGAGTGATTATGTCAATGATGCAATTGTTCAAATGATGCTTCAACCTAGCTCTATGGATGAGAGTTAAAAAATCAATTTGAGATACGGTAGGCATAAAGATGATGTTGGCTTGTGGTCTCTTTATTTAAAAACCCCTTTTAGTTTTTAGTTTCATCAAGAAGCTTCATTTTGTGTTTCTTTGCAATCAATATTTTGTTTCAAATTATTAGAATACTCGATTCTTTCTCTCCCCCAATTTCTTTCTTAAGAATTTATCTAAGAGTCTTTGAGTTTCTCTATTTCAATAATTGTTTTGACAGACCATTGGATATGCTTCAAGATTACTAACACCAAAGGTTCAAGCTAAAAAACTGTCATATTATTTGAAGCAGCGAGGCATACTATCCACCTTGTCTTTTTAAGGTTCACTTTATACTTCCTGATGTCTATAGAACCTACTTGCGGATTGATGCTTTTAAATATATTAGAAAAGAATTCCTTGATTTATGCTCTCAATTATTTTTCAAAAAACCTTGCCTTTGATTGACAAAATCTCCTTAACTAGGAAGATCACAAAAATTTTCCTTCAAATAAGAGCTCGGTAAATTTTGTGTCTCTTTCACTTTCTTCTTGAATTCATTAATTAAAGTAGACTTTCTTGCGTTATAAGCACCAACTACTCACCCATTTGCACATTCACTGACATATTTTCTTGTTAAAAGACATTAAGACAAGATATTTCTCATCGAATGATCTTTACGAGTACTTATCAAATTGCTTAGTGTGAGTGATGTTTGTGACAGGAGCTCAACTTTTCTATCCTAGAGAACAAGTTGTAGAAGTCCTTCAAGGGCAACCAACTTTGTTCTTTAAACTAAATGGCGAGAGTATTGTCCTAAGGTACTTCTTATGTTTAGCTTGAAGAAGTTCTTTAACTTTGAAGTGTTGTAAGTAATTAGTTGAAACAATTGAATGTGCAGTTACTGTAGCCATTTGGAGTCTGTTGGTATAGTGGTGAATTAACATTGGTGTTATTCAAAACTTTATCTTGTCAATATGTTGTTTTGTTGCTTTCTAGGGTCATGAATCATTTGCTTCATACGAAAGTTTATAGTAGCTTCATCGATTGATTAATATTCATTCTCGGTGTCATCTATGTTTCTTATAGCTTCATTGCCATTGTCTTGGCCATGATCAAGGTTGGCTTATCTCATATATGCCTTTGAACTCTTCTGTTTTGATTTTCATGACCTCTTGAAGCTTGTTTTTTTTTTTTTTAGATAAATATATGGTTGGAGAACATGGAAAAATGAGGCCAAGACTATAGTCACTCAGAACACACAAGGTAAATAACATTGCACCAAATCATTCTTCTAGTTCCTAAGAAATGGTGAAAATCACTTTTGTCATGTTCGAAATCATTCCGAAACATGTCCTTAATCATTCAAAATCATCAAAATTGACTTTGAATTATTAAAGGCATGTTTCAGAGTGATTTTGAATATGACAAGTTTAGATCACTAAGTTTTTTGAAGCCTTTTGTATTATGATCAGCAAATTCTAGTAAGCTTGTTGGTTCATTTGGTGTAGTCCAATAAGGTTTCTGAAGCCTATTGTATTATGTTTAAGCCCTGAGTTAGTTAATCATTTTCTTGCTTCTCGTTGTACATAGTTTAATAAATTAAGATTGATAGAACATGGATAGTTAAAGGATCTCTTTTGGTTGTTGTATTTAAATTATATTTGATGTGAGACCTGACTCGCTTTATTTTGTGGAAGTTCGTAGTTTGTTTGTTGACCTAAAGTGTTGTGAAAATTTATAGTTGAACAATTTTGAATATAGAAGTGTGTTCTTTTGTTTAGCAGGTGTTAATAAAATTTTGGGTTAGCCATATGTATGTTGTTATGCTGTTGAACTTTTCAGAGCATTCGGTTAGAATTAGGATAGATGCTTTAGTAATGTAGGTTAGGTATAGAATCCCGGGGTATTACATTTGTTACCAAAAAATTGTGATATTTCAATTTTTGTGAGGCTAGTGATTGAATGTTCTTTTTAGTTCTTTGTGGGTATTTCACGTTTTGTATTCTTTTGCTCTTGATAGGGGTTTACATGATTCTCATTATGTATTTTTTTCAAGTCTAACTTTTGAGAACGTGCATGAAAAGTTTTGTTTGCTTATCAGGAAAAAATTATCTTCACTTGTTACATTGTCCCTTGTTTTCAGACATATCCCAAATAATTTAACTCTAATACTTGAGCAATGTCACAAAACTTTTCTACAACCTCATGAAGGGTTGGTAATTGATAGATGATGGTGCAAGTTTTAAATTTTATTTTGAACTTTTGGCATATAGAAGTTTCAAAAGAATTTGTATATATAATTTTTTTGTAATTTGTTTTTGTGGATGGATAAAATGTGGCTTTACATATGGATGAAGATGACGACATCACTTGTTCTTGAAGGTTTTTTTTTTTTTTTTTTTTTTTTTTTTTTGAACAACACTTGTTCTTGAAGTTTGTTCTCCATATTACTTTGAATGTAAACATTTGGTGCATTTTCTATTTTGTACTCACTTGTTAGAAATAACTTTGTGAATTTCTTTTATTGTGTTGGACACTAATTAAATATGTTATTTTGTGATGTAATGAATTACAAAATTTCAATTATGAGATGGAAGTTATGATATTTTAATTGTCATATAATAGTCTTGGTATGTTTATTTAGCTACAAAAAAGTTTTGTTAAGAATTATATCATTTGAGACATGATACTTGATCAATATGGTGAAACATATAATTATAAGACCACTATATAATAAAAGATGGTCATTAGGAAAATTCATAATATATCCTAAATGGAAAGAAAAAGTAATAAAAATTTGTGATAAAGTTTAAAAAACTATAATATCTCATAATAATATAAAAATGCTATTAAAGATCAATCATAACGTTTTTTGCTAATGCTTTCCATAGCATTAAAATTATGCAATCCAAAATAATTTTTTTATAGCATTTTCTATAGCATTGAAAAAATGCTATAAAAAGTTAGAGACTTTCAATAACATCGGCTACAACAACGTGGCAAAAAATGTTATGAAATGTCTTTTATAGCATTATTTTGTGGCTATAAAAAACGCTATGAAAGAGAAACCATAACATTTTTTAAACGCTATGAAATGCTTCCACAACATTACAATAACGCAATAAATATAGACTTTCTACAGCGGTTTTGATAGCGGGAAAAAAACGCTATTAAAAGTCCCAGACTTTCAATAACATGGGCTACGACAGCGTTTCATAAAACGCTATCGTAGCCTTATGATAGCGTTTTTTCAATGCTATCGTATGTGATTTTTCCTATAGTGCTTGGAGGTATATTCCTTCCCGTTATCCGTTCTCAAAGTTTTGAGCTTACAACCACTTTGAGTTTCAACCAAATGTACGAACTTCTTAAAAACTTCAAAAACTTGAGTTCTCTCAACCAAAAAATATACCCATGTCATCCTGGTAAAATCATCAATAAACAGAATGAAATATTTATTGTTGCCAATAGATATGTTGCGCATGGGACCGCAAACATCACTATGCACCAATTCAAGCCTTTCTTTGGCTCTATACTTGCCACCTTTTGAAAAAGGCAGTCTGTGCATCTTTCCTTCTTGGCAACTTTCACAAATCTGATCAAAGGAGGTAAAATTGAAAAAACCATCAACCATATTAGAAGAATGCAAAATCTTCAAAGCTTTGTTGTTGTAGTGACAAAAGCGATGATGCCACTTTTTGCTTTCTTCTACTTTGGCATTTAGTGCATGATGACACAGAGAGTCACCATTCAAAAAGAAAGTGTTGCCAACCATGTTGACTCTTGCAATCTCTGCTCCTTTTGGATCATATATAACACAAACTTGGTCCTTGAAAACCACAGAAAATTTGTTATGCAACAATTGAGCAATACTAAGCAAGTTTTGAGATAACCTCGGAACAAATAAGACGTTGGATATTTTCTTTTCACCTTGCTTAGTATGCATAGTGACAGTACCTTTACCTTCAGCTAGCACTGTCTCGCCATGTCCAAGAACAACCTTAGACTTTATAGATCTATCCATTTGGCTAAAAAGATTTATATCTTTAGCCATATGAGTAGTACATCCACTGTCAATAAGCCAGGAAGTTGACTCTTTGTCATCAGCATGAGAAGCCATAAACAAAAGATTTGTTTCTTGACTATTATTGGCACAATTTGCTTGTTCCGGAGGATGTTGGGTTTGGTCTTTTTTGGCATAACAAAATTTCTCTGTATGACCATCTTTGTTGCAGTAATCACAATGATAGACTTTCTTGTTTTTTGACCAACAATTTTCTCAGCATGATTGGTCCTTTTACAATAACAACAAGGAGGAAATTTACCTTTCTTCGATCCTCCTCCTTTTCCCTTGCTCCCTTGATCTTTGGTCGCTTGTCTATCATCTTCGACAATCGGCTTCATGCCTTTAGACTTGGCATGAAAAGCACCCTCAACATGTTCCTCATTACGCATTGTATCCCTTTGTTCTTGGGCTTGTAATTTGCTAATTAACTCACTATAGAGAGAGTAGTCAAATCAAATGACTGGCTGAGATTTTTGACTCAAATTTGCTAGGAACACTAACCATTATTTTTTCCACAACTCTTTGATCTGGAAAAGTTTCACCAGCTAGTTTGAGTCCTTCATTTTCAACATCTCAAACTCTCTCTTGAGATTCAATAATTTGACGGCTTTCACCCGTGCACTTCCTTCAAATTCTTCTTGCAATTTATCCCAAGCTTCTTTTGCCGTTTTACAATTAATAATCCTAGCAAATATAGGATCTGATAAAGCGGCATGAATCACCGATAAAGCCTTTGGCTTCTTTAATTTCTCCAATTCATGTAGTCTAATCTGATTCAACGTTGGATTTTCTCCTAATGGTTGAGGATCAGCATTAGTTGAAACAGATTCCCAAAGGCCAAGAGCCTTGAGATAGGATTGCATTTTAACAACCCAAAATTGGTAGTTTTCACCACCAAAATGTGGAGGAGAGGCGACACCAAAATTAGAAGACATTTTCTTCAAATAAAAAAATGGAATTTCTCACTCTCAAATAAAATCACAACCCTTTAAATCTAAGGCTCTGATACCACTGTTGAGAAAATTGAAAAATTAAAAGGTTGGAAAAAATATTGCGGAAGCAATAATCAAACTCTCAATATTTGTTGAACAAAGAGAGAAAATGGAAAATGAGAGAGTGGAATCCCAAAGATGAATAAACTTCTAAATGAAGTAGAAAACTTGGTGATACCTACTTTACATGGAAGTTCATCCTTTTATAGGTACAAGAATGAACCTAACTTACAATCTAACTTACAATCTTTAAAACAACATTAAAATTAGTAACTCAAAAAACTTCAAAAGATAACTTAAAAGACAAAAAACTGAAATGTAAATCTAACTTCAACAAAATAAATTTAAAACATAAAACTGAAAATTAAATGTAAAAAGAAAAAACTCATAAAACTTAACGGTTTAAATCGAAGAGAGAAATTGCACCAAAACTTTACATGAAAAGAGAGTTTGATACGATGTAACTACCAAAAAAGGCACATTCTTTAGCTCAATTCGATTTGTTTAGTCTCTTGAACCAAAATTTTACATCAAATAGAGTCCAAGGCCATGTATGAACCACAAGTGCAACTTCTTTTCCTCAAACCAATTTTGTTTTGAGTTTGGAATAAACATTAGAAATGTGCATCTTCAAACCATGTTTGCAAGAAATCCCCTACAAGAACGTAATTGGCACAGGAAATTGAGGCTTAAAGGTTGTGTTGATGGCAAAATTTGGACAGGAGAGGAACTCACCTGACTTTCACGTGCCACCAACGGTAAATTTGTTTGAGATGGGGGAAGACGCGGCATGCAAGACAGAAAAACCTGCACAGGTGTGGTGCTTGTCACACCGCCTCCGATGCTTAAGTCATAAAACAGAAGGAGGAGAGCAAGAGAGAAAGAGAGAGTAAAGAATAGAGTTCGGGATCCTTTCTTCAGTGATGAAGAAGGGTTTAAATACGTGTTTCTGCTCTAGGGTTTTTAAGCATTCGGAGGCGTTTTGAGCTGAACCAGGTGGTACCGGGGCGGCCAGAAGCAGTAGGGATCGAATGGAGGCGGACGGACTCGGCCCACGCAAGTGGGCCAAGTGGTCGACCTCAGCCTTGGCCTTGGGCCGAGGCCGACCATATGGGTCGGGCCAAGGCCCGATCCCTCCAACCTTGGCCCATTTCGTCTCTAGGGACATCTTTCGGTCCTATTTCTGGACTCGTGTCGGGTTGTCCTCGTCACCTCCTTGTACATCGGAGTGGTCTAAAATTCCTATAACAGGTTGAATGTTGGATTTTTCTTAGTTTGAATGTTTGAATCTTCCACTCCATATTTTTGTAATACTATATTCTTAGAAAGAAAATGCACTTCAAATTTGATTAAAAAAATTCAATGGGTAACTTCATTGTTTGACCTGAAATATATGAGTTAAAAATCACTTTTGGTCCCTGAAATTTCATAAAAGTAACAATTTGGTTCTCAAACTTTGATTTAGTCTAGTACTTTCAATTTCGTAACAATTTAGTCCTTGAACTTTAATAAGTAACAATTTAGTCCATGTTGATTTTTATTATTTAATGATTAAACTTTGTAGCTTATAAACATATTTGGTCTCAAATTAGTTTATTAATCTATCCATGTAAGAAGTTTTATTAGATCTTTACATTAATCCTTACAATAGGGACTAAACCATTACAAATTTGGAATTAGTATTGGGATTAAATTGTTACTTATTAAAGTTTAGATACTAAATTATTACAAAATAGAAAATACAAAGACCAAATCGTTAAAAACTTGAAGTATAAGGACTAAATCATTACAAAATTCAAAATACAAAAACTAAGGCGCCGTTTGATAACCATTTGGTTTTTGGTTTTTAAGCTTATAAACACCACCTCCACTCTAAGTTTCTTTGCTTTTCACCTACCTTCCTCCCATGTTCTCAAAAACCAAGCCAATTTTTTAAAACTAAAAAAAGTAGTTTTCAAAAACTTGTTTTTGTTTTTACAATTTGATTAGGAATTCAAGTATGTCTTTAACAAAAATGAAAACCGTGAGAAAATTTAAAGAAAACAAGTCTAATTTTCAAAATCCAAAAACAAAAAACCAAATGGTTATCAAACGGGCCTAAATTATTACAAATCAAAGTTAATTGTTACTTCCTGAAATTTCAGGAATCAAAAGTGTTTTTTTAGCTGATAGATTATCAAGAGAGAGAAAATTGTTTGAACTAAAATAAACTTGTTTGTAAGCAGTAAGCACAACAACAAAAATCCCAAGATAGGCAAGATCGTTTTCTGAATTTCCCTTCACTACTCATCACTCAACCATCGCATACCAATCCTTGTAGCTTCGAAGCTGAAAATCCCAACAACCCAATTGACCAAACAGAATACAAAATCAATCCGATTTCTTTGCAAAGATGATAACCCATCTCTGTTCTCTTCATCAAGCTCCAACCTCCCAATTCGTCCCAACTTTTCTGAGTTATTCTCCTTTTTCGCCCAATGTCGGAGCAATCCCACGCAGGATTTCAGTTGAGCCCCATCCTCTCAGAAACAGAAGCTTCCACAGTAAAAGAAATGGTGTTATCTGTGGGGCAATTTTGCCTGTCGATCCATGGGCGCCCAACGTC
Source organism: Luffa acutangula (assembly GCA_036850905.1). Taxonomy (NCBI): domain Eukaryota; kingdom Viridiplantae; phylum Streptophyta; class Magnoliopsida; order Cucurbitales; family Cucurbitaceae; genus Luffa; species Luffa acutangula. Next base: position 45,127,980 of record CM072097.1, on the reverse strand, counting down.
GATTCTCAGAGCATAGCCTCGCAGATTTTTGCCTTTTCCCTGTTTCCTTACATTGGTTTCTTGTACTTCATCACCAAATCAAAGACGGCTCCGAAGCTCACTCTCTTCGGTTTCTACTTCTTGCTTGCCTTTGTGGGTGCTACCAGTGAGTTCCCCTAATCCATCTCCTTGGTTCTGGGTTTGATTTTACAGTTCCATATGATTATCTTTTCCCTTTTGTTTCGGTTATCCATCGAAGTGGGTGACTCGACTACTTCAATTTTGGAGTAATTGGCATATGGGTCTATGAATTGCCACTGATTTTGAAGTTTTGAAGTGTTAGATTAGGATGTTTCTATCCATTTGTATCTGTTTGTAGAACGATTGCCATTTGTATCCGTTTAGTTTCAAAATATTAACCAATGTGTTGAAATTATTAGGATAATGTTAGAAATATTGTTATGGTACCAAGGGCATGTTAGTTCACAATGGATTGGTGCATAAATCAATTGGATAAGGCATTATAACCTCAACCTTGGTTAGAGATTCGAATACGTTGGGCTGAAAGTAAAAATAAAAAGGTTTAGGAATGGTGGTTATAAATAGAGTGGATTAGGGAGAGCTGGGCAGTTTCTGGAAATAGTTTGTGAGAGAGTCTAACAGCCTCTGAAAGTGCTTGATAGAGGAAAATTATTAGGTGTTTCCGGTGCAATGAGGCCCACTCTTTAGAACCGTCGGATGTAAATCTTCAAATTTGTTTGTCCCTAATAACCGTTGTCCGTTGGATACAAAATCGAGGTACTTTTACCATTTTTCTTTCTTACATTCAACGGTGCAAAACTACCGGTCTCATTGCACCGGGAGCACCTAAAAATTTCTCCTTGATAGATTGTAGGCTTTCCTTATTCATATCAGTACCAATTTCAGTTAGTTTTCATTTTTATTTTTGGTTCCTATCACAAGGACTTGGGTTGTTTTTGTTTATAACAATTCTTAAATGTTGTGGAATGAAATCTTTATCCTAATGCCTATTATTTATTGCTGTTAACTACTTGATTTTTCAACTCTTGATTTTGCTTATGCTGGTTTGGTTTTTGCTGCTCCCACAACTCTGCAGTCCCTGCTGGAATATATGGTAATTCTTCCAATCAAACAACATTTTCTTTTCACTTTGCTTTTTGTCCATAATTGTCCATATTGCCTGAATTCCAAATGTTTTACTCTCTCTCTTGGAACAGCAAAGGTCCAATATGGAACTTCCTTGTCTAATGTTGACTGGTTACATGGAGGAGCTGAATCACTTCTCACTTTAACAAATTTATTCATTGTGTTGGGTTTGAGAGGAGCTCTTAGGAAATCTGAGGAGGCTGAAAACTCCACAACCTCACCTGTTCTAGAGTTGGAAAAAGAGAAGTCTTGAGTTTCTTTTTCTTCTTGTTTTCTTTCTTTCTATGTGTAAGACAATTAGTGATTGTATTTTTCTAACCTTTTGTTCAAATATTTGATTATATGGGCGTGGCCCGGTAAATATAGGATGAAAAATCGAGCAATGTTAAAAATGGACCGTCTCACTCTTCTTTCTCACCTCGATTGGTATGTTTACTGCCCCTTTCGAGTTTTATCGATGATTATAATCAACTGTTATAACAGTGAACCTGTCTTAGGTTTTCTTTCTTGAACTTTCTAGGCAAGTTTTTAGCATTTGCACAAATTATATTGTTTAAGGTTTCAACAAACTTCCCCATTGTGGACTTCTTTTATGCTTTTACTGCAGCAGTCATGCTGCTGTCGTAGCTTTTGATTAAGAACTTTATCTGTGAGTTGCAGTAGTTACAAGGAACTATTCTAAATTCCTACAAGCACTGTTTCTTAGTTCCAATTCACCTTTTGTATTTTCTTGGAATTTGAGGTTTATAGAAATGACATATGCCTCTTGGCATCTCAGATAATCCAAGATTATGCCTTCGATTTTCTAAACAAAACACATTCTACTGCTGCAGAGCCAATTCCCACACTGATGATCTTAGCCCTTGGGTATCAAGTAACCATCATCTGGTGGTATAGATCTCACTCGTTCTCAGAACTATCGATGCGGTTAGATCTCACTTGTTTTCAGAACTGTCGATGCAGTTTGCTGTCAATGAATTTTGTTAGTGCTTGCAAGTAGTGCATAGCGCTTATCTATTATGTGCTTGAAAATGGTATTTGCAACGCATTGTTTCTTTTTTTCTTCATTTCACTGTTGCTCCAAAGCTTATCATGATTATAGTGATGTGCTGGACTACGAGCTAGAAGTGGTGATTACGTTCTACAAGTGCTTCATTATTGTTTTTTCTTTGGTGTTCCTTTGATTTTGCCAGTGCTATGGTACTATGAGTGCAAAAACTCCTATTCTTCACAAAGTGCTAAATATATTGAACTCGATGTTCATTTAATTCGAAATATGCATGACCATGTTTGGTTTTTCTTCTTCCCCTCTAATGAGCAAATTGATGATTCAAATGCACTTATTAGCGTTTGTTTATCTCTTGGTTTCAGATTCTTCAGGATTAGCTCACTATTGTTTGAGACTATTTGAAAACAAATGATCCATAATATCAGTTTAGTTTCTAAACAAGTGTGCTTTCTTTAACTTTGTTCAGATACATGTGAATTTGGATTGGACACGCAGAGGAATGGAGAAGAAGGCCCTTTAAATACTCAAATATGACTCGTTTGAACATCTGCAGAGCCATAGTATGTATTCTTTCTTTCATTCAAGATAGAGAGGGAAAGAGAGAGAAATAGTTGTATACAATCTTTTCTGAGGCAGCAATCAAATTCAAATCCAACCTGGAAAGATTTAAATGCCTCAGGAAGCATGTTTCAATATCCAAAACCTCTCTATTTCTACTGCAGTTCGTCCCGGGATTCGTCCCGCGATCAAATCCCACCTGAAGTTCAATGTAACAGTAGTAAAACACGTTCAGAACGAGGACGACGATGGCGGAGAGTCATATCGAACTTTTCAGAGAAATAGAGAGAGAGAGAGATAAAACCTGTCTCCAACAAGCCTGTGCATTCTATGAATGAGATCCTCCTCCTGCTCACTGATTTGAATGACCTCCCATTCCAAACTGGTAACTTCTGCAACAAACACATTACAAGGAAAAGCAGCTATAATAACTTTCTTTACCATTCAAAAGTTTCCAGTAGCCATGGCAGCAAAACCAGAAAAATGGGAACACCTTCCGAGTTCGAATTCCTGCTCTTGGACTGTTTCTGTGGGTGTTTCGCCATCTTCCTAGCTTCGGTTTCCATCGCCTCAGATCGCAACGCTTCGGTGGAGAAAGAGAACTGGTTTCAGTTTCTCTGAAGATTTCTTGCTCATTTATTTGTTGAAGATTGGTTGTTTCTTTATCCCTTAGCTGCAGCTAGCTCTCTGGACTCAACTGGAACAACCAGTGCAACCAAACAAACAAACAACTGATCAGCCATTGACTTGTAGTTATCGAGATTCAAACATTTGACCCACTTGACCCTTCTCTCCTCTCTTATTCTTTCACATGATATTATTAGTTTCTGGCTCTGTGAAAAAAGAGAATATTATCTTTGATCAAGGATAGAAATCAAAATTTGAACTTGCTGGTACGACGTTAATTTTGACCGAAAATCAAACCGAATCGATCCAATTGTAACCATCCATTTTGTTTATCGCATCGGTCAAGTCATTTTTTGGGGGAAAAATGGTGAAAAATTAGTTTGAATGAGAGGAGTTTGTTGGCAGTGTTTGTCCTTTGATGGTGGGACTGAAGGGTTGATGAGGACAAGGCCTATTGTTTTGAGGAGTGTCAGGGTTGGGCATCTTGTTCTTTGTTTCAGCATTTTGCATTTGCAAGTGTGTGTTTAAGTAACATTGAGTTTGGGTTGAACTCTTTTATTTGTTGAGTTGTGGAGCTAAATCAAGTTTGGTTGAAGCCTAAAAGAAGAAACCATAAAGGTCGATAGGCACCGCGGTGGTAGGTGTTTTAACTCATTTGATTTTGATCCTTGTACTTTAGGTTTTGTTTCATTTTAGTTCTTGTACTTTAATGTCTGAATTTAATCTATGGTGGTAGGTGTTTTAACTCATTTGATTTTGATCCTTGTACTTTAGGTTTTGTTCCATTTTAGTTTTTGTACTTTAATGTCTAAATTTAATCTATGTACTCTTGATTAATCTTAAAAATAGTTTCTATGGTTAGCTTGAAGTTAATTTTTAGGGGAAAAAATCAATTTTTACCCCTAAAGTTGTCAAGTTGTATCAATTTTTATCTTAAATTTTTAATTTCATCGAATTGCACCATAAACTTATATGAGTGTTGGAAGCTTAACCTTAAACTTGAATGAATGTTGCAATTATTATTATCTCACAAGTTTTCTATCGAAAAAAATGTTAAAAAAAGTATTTTCATATGCTTTCAATGAATTATAAAACATATGCATGGTGTAAAAGTGATAAAATTTCAAAGAAAAAAAATGCATTAGAGCTATTTTTTTGCTAAAATTTGTGAGTTTTGATAATGTTATTCAATGGTTAATTTGTGAGTTAATCAAACTTAAATTTGTGAAAAACTTGATATATTAGCGAGTTTACAAATATTTTCACCTCGCTTTTTGTCAAAATTAGTGTATAATGAATGGAACTTGAATGAAGGGTAAAAATTGCAATACTTAACTAAATGTAGGATCCAATTTGATGAAATTAAAATTTTATGGTAAAAATTGATACCACTTGACAAATTTCGGGATAAATTTTGAACTTTCTCCTAATTTTTGTTGATATTGGTTAGAGAATAATAATAATTTCCATACAAAGAAAGACAAAATGTGAATATGTTCCCAAAATTTAAAGAATGAAGACAAATAAAGACTTTTTTTTTTTTTTTTTTGAAAAATGAACAAGATTTTTTTTTTTTTTTTGAAAAATTAACAATAAACTAATAGTAAAGACTAATTTTAAGAGTTATTTTTTAGTTGTCTATGAATTTGGTTTTCTAAGGCCTTGTTTGATGACCATTTGATTTTTGGTTTTTGGTTTTTGAAAATTATGCTTGTTTTCTCCCAAATTTCCTACAATGGTTTTCATCTTTGTTAAGAAACCATTTGAATTCCTTGCCAAATTTCAAAAACAAAAACAAGTTTTTGGAAACTACTTTTTTTAGTTTCAAAATTTGATTTAGTTTTTGAAAGCAAGGAAGAAGGTAGATACTAAAAAAATAAAAAAAACAAAAAAAAAAACTCATAAGTAGGAATAGTCGTGTATAAGTTTAATTTTCAAAAACCAAATGGTTATCATATCAAACGGGGCCTAAATTGTCCTTCATTTATTTTGCTTCTTTTCGCTATCTCTCATCTCTCCAACCTCCATCTTATGTCTTTTCCAGCTGAGATTTGATGTAGGTTTTAGTAGAAAATGGTCACCCCTTTCATATATGAGTTGAAAGTGTTGAGAAAAAGAGAGGGAGTAGAGGGATAAAGTTATCTTGTACTATAAATTTTCTATGAGATAATTGTCTTTTCTCCTAGTGAACCATCTCTTCTAATTATATGTTTTGACGTTCAAAACTGTCATGATATGTTTTTTTTTGTTGGCAACTAAAACCTATCAAATAAAGCATTTGTTTAACACTAATATATGGTCAATTAACAAAAATTTCTATGATGTTTAAAAGTTTGGTTAATATATATATCTTGAGATTTCAAGAGTTATTTTTTTACAATGTTTAATTGTCTTTAAAAAAATTTATTGGACAATTAACAAATGTCTTCTATACATTTATTTTACAATGGTTAAGTGTCATAAAAAATTAATTATGATGGTTTTTTATAGTGTTATGTATAAATCTTCCTTGATGGACAATTCTAGAACTAAAAAGATGCTAAAATTTGTGTTTATGATAAATTTTCAATGTCATGAAATCTCAAAATTGTAGTAGTGGGTGGCTATGTGGAGTGCATTTTAGGCTTTACCATTTGTTTGTCTTTTACTTGTTTTCATCTTCGACTTTTTTTTAAATACTTATTTTGTTTTGATTTCTAAACCTCAAATATATTTTTTCAGGTCCTTTATTAACTTTTAAATGTTTCATTAGAATTTTGAAACTTGGCATAAGATTTTATTTGTCTTCATCGTTAATATTTTATTAATTATATAAGAGAAATTTGAATCTATTTTGAACCATTTATAAGAAATTGATGACAAGAACTAAAATGTTTTTTTTTTTTTTTTTTTTTTTTTTTTTTTTTTTTTTATGTAAGTTTAGGAGGTAGACAAAATGATTGAAAGTTTTAAGGGCAAAAATGGAATAAATATTGATGTTTAAAAATCAAGGGAAAAATACACTTTTAGACCATGAGGTTTGAGTTAGGTTTCATTTTGGTCCCTAAAGTTTCAAACTCAACAATTAGTCCCTGAGGTTTGATTTTAGTTGCAATTTGGTCCCTCCATCCAATTTTCCGTTAGGATTTAACGGATTGTTGACGTGGCTGTTGAAGGAGAAATTTTGGCCAATAACAAATTGTCACGTCATTATTTAAAATTAATGACAAAATTATAATTAATTAAATTTGGGACCAATTATAAATCGACATGTGTCACAAATTTAATTTGAAGACAAAGTTGGCCAATTATAAACTTTTAGGGCCAAATGTCCATTTGATCAATTAATTAAAAATAAATTATTTTGATCAGATTAATTGATTTGACCAATTAATTAAAAAAAAAGAATTAATTGGATAAAATTTGGGTCTTTTAAATATTTGGGTCATATGGTTTTGGGTCAAATATAAACCAGACCCAAACCCAATAAAGCCCAAGCCCAAGTTGTTAGGCCCAAAAGTCACCAGGGCCCATCCAGCGAGAACTCTATAAATAGGGGGTTCTCCTCTATTTCAAGGGTTAAGAAATTCTACACTCTCACAAAGACAAGAGTTTAGAAATTCTACACTCTCACAAAGACAAGAGTTCAGAGTTTCAAAGCTCTCAAGCAGAACCAGAGAATTCAGAGAGACTCCACCAAGTCTGAAGACCGAAGACTCTCTGCAATTCATAAATTCAAGTGTTGAACGCCCCTTGAAGACCAAACACCCTTCAAGACTTCAACACTCCTTGAAGATCAAAAACTCTTCAGGACATCAACACTTCTTGAAGACCCAACACTATTCAAGACTTCAACACTCCTTGAAGATCAAAGACTCTTCAGGACATCAACACTTCTTGAAGATTGAAGACTCCTTCAAGACTGGAAGACTTCAAGCTCCAAGAATCCATTGAAGCTTCAGACTCGAGATCAAGCGCAGCCCTCGAGTGAAACACACTCACACACATAAGAGAGAGAATCAGATGATTAAAGTTAGAGATTGTACACCCACACGCATATTACATCAATACAATATATTATTTATTCCACGTGTCTCCGTCTCCAAAGTTACGTGTGAACAGTGGCATTGATGTTTTAATTAAAAAATCATTTTTTATTTTTTAAAATATAAATATGTTAAAATAATAAAAATATTATTATTTTATATAACTTTATTTCTTTACCCCTTCTTCTTCACTTTCTCTTTCTTCCCCAAGCACCATCACAGTTCCCACTCTCATGGTTGCTGTAACGCCCCAGGCCCAGGATTCAGAATCCGGATTTGGCACCTAAGGCCCCGACATTCCCCTGCGACCCGACCACGTTACCAGAACTTCTCCAAGCTAAGCACGCTTAACTTCAAAGTTTCTATGATTGAGCCACCGAAAAACAAGGTGCACCTTCCTTTTCGGTGGCTCAATCATAGAAACTTTGAAGTTAAACGTGCTTAGCTTGGAGAAGTTCTATGTTGGGTGACCTCTTGGGAATTTTCCTAGGAAGCATGTGAGTGAGGACAAAGCATGCTGAAAGGACCTCGTGTTGGTTTGTGGGGATAGTCTTCACTCGGAAGCAGTTTAAGACGAGTATGGTAACGTGGCCAGGTCACAGGGGAATGTCGGGGTCTTAGGTGTCGAATCCGAATTCTGAATCCTGGGCCTATGGCGTTACAGTTGTCGTCGGCCGCCAACCACCGGTCACCGGTGACCGCCACTCACCAGCGACCGACGGCTGACGAATTTTTTTTCTCTCTTTCTTCTTCTCCCTCATTTCCTCATCTTTCTCTCCATTTTTTTCTCTCTCTCATCATGTTCCTTCTCTCTCATCGTCCCTCTCTCTCACCATCCCTCTCTTTCTTTCTTCTTTCTTTCTTTCTCCCTCACCACCTCTTTCTCTTCACCGTTCCTCTTGCCGGAAAGCTCCCCACACACACCCAAATCTCATCGGAGTGTTCAAGATTTCTCTACACACCCACGGCCGGCCAGATCTCGTCGGAAAGCTCCCACACATGGACAGATCTTGCTACACACGCACGACTGGCCAGATCTCATGTCGAAAAGCTTCCACGCACGGTCAGATCTCGTCGGAGTGTTCCGAATTTCGCCATCCCTCTCATCGATTGTTTCAGATCTCACCACGACGCACGCGATTCGCACCCAGATCTCGCCACGCACGCGCGCGATTCACGCCTAGCTCCCTACGACCTGACCGTTCACGGTCAGATTTTGCCGCCCAGACACCGGACTGTTTCAGATCTCATCGTGAGTTCAAACGCACACCCACGTCAAGCCCTTCTGCTCCTCCATCCCCTCTTTTCTGATTTTTTTTTTTAAAATAAAATGGAGAGAGAAAACGAAAAGAAGAAAGTAAGAAGAAAAAAAAAAACTTCGCCGGTGGCCGATCGTTTGGCGATGAAGAAGATGATGGTGGAGAGAGAAAGAAATTAATTCCTTTTTTTGTTTAACAAAAAAAAGAAGAAAATAAAAGTGGGGAAAGAAGAAGAGAAGAGGAAAAAGAGAAAAAAAATCGTCGCCGACGGCCATGATGGTCGCCGGCCGCCGGCGGTTTGAAGAAGATGAAGTTGCCGACGGTTTGAAGAGAAGAAGAAAAAGAAAAAGAAGAAGAAGAAAGAGAGAGAGAGGAAAAATTAAAAAATATATAAAATAATAATATATAATTATTTTAATATATTTATATTTTAAAAAATAAAAAATGATTTTTTAATTAAAAAATCAATGCCATGTCAGCAATCCGTTAAATACTAACAGATAATTGGATGGAGGGACCAAATTGCAGCTAAAATCAAACCTCAAGGACTAAATTGTTGAGTTTGAAACCTCAGGGACCAAAATGAAACCTAACTCAAACCTCAAGGACCAAAAGTGTATTTTTCCCAAAAATCAATTAAGATTTGAGTCTTTATATTTTAAGGTATGTGTTTTGGACTCTTTTCTACCCTACCGCCATGGTTAATGATTACGTTAAATTCCTCCATGCTCATTGAAAATACACATAATTAAAAATTGATTAGATGTTTAAACATACACATGCTATAAAGACAAAACATTTTTTTGTACATGTCACAATTGGAAGTAGAAACTGGAGAATGAAACTCAGTCACCATCACTGTCAGTTTATACTCACTCACGATCACAACATTGACTACCTTCTTCAAATTGTCTCATTGCTTCAATGCTTTCTAACAAGAGTAAAAGAAAGGAAATACTAATTTAAGTAGTTGAGGCAAAGATCCAAGTAATTTATGTCTTTCTTAAATAAAAGAGACTCATTCAATTAGTCGCTATCTAGAAAGGGTAAAAGTTGAATTTCTTGTGTTTTTGTTGGATTTTTATCTGGTTCTTTTAGTTTCAATGTAAAATCCTGTTTAACACTGGGAGGTTTGAAATTGAAGGACTTGCTTCATGAAGAAAATCTTTTAGTAATTTGAAGGACTTGCTTCATGTAAGTTTGAAAGGCAACTTTTAGCAATTTGAAGGACTTGCTTCATGAGGAAAATCTTCATCAGACTACAAAGGCAAGCTATGTTCATATACTTTTCACATTAACATATACATGAGACATGATTTAAATATTAGGAGAAGTTGAAATGGGCTGAGAAATTTTTCAATTGTGCATAACAGTCCGCAAAAAATCTATTGTCATATTTTAGCAAACAACAAATTCTTGATTTTTTAGTCCCAATATAATATGTTAATAACAAAACAATATTTTTACAAAACAAATAATTTAGTTATTCACTAATAATTTCAGAATCCCACAAACGATATGCGATGATATTCAACAAATGATGGCTCGATTTTGGTGGGGATCCACTGATTCGAAGAGGAAGATTCATTGGAGAAAATGGGTTGCGCTTTGTTGGCCAAAGGTGAATGGAGGATTAAATTTCAGGCATCTAACTACTTTTAACCGAGCGCTTTTGGCAAAACAAGTTTGGAGATTGCACAACAATCCAAATCTGTTAGCCTCTAAAGTGATTCAGAATCGGTATGCCCATCAGGACTCTTTACTTACTACTCACATTAAGAGCAATTGTTCAGTTTTTTGGCGTGGATTTCTGTTAGGTGTTATAACGATAGGGGCAATTTTGAAACGTTTTTTACAGTTTAAGGGTATTTTTGAAACAAACCCCATAGTTTAGAGGCATTTTTTTTTTTTTTTTTTATAATTTAACCTTGTAAAAATTGTGTATGACATCAAATCTTAGTTTATATAACACATGGAATTAGCCTAACGGAAGCTCTATTTATCTATGAACTATATAAATTTAACTTGTGAGTTAAACACTCTCATCTTCAAATTATGCAAGTTTACCTTGGAGCTAAACACCACGTAAAATCTTGACATCAAATCTTAGTTTATATAACATGTGGAGTTAGCAAAATGGAAGCTCTGTTTATCTATGAACTATATAAATTTAACTTGTGAGTTAAAAATTCTCATCATCGAATTATGCAAGTTTAACTTGGAGCTAAACATTATGTAAAATCCAATATAGACCTCGTTAATGCCTAAATCTAATCGAACAGGTTGAGGTCTGGTCAATAGGTGTGTTCTGCTCTGAGGTGCCCATTCCCTATAGGAAGAGATCTAGTACTAGTGTGGTGTTGTGCCCACCACACTATGTCTAAATCAATATGCTTAGCTTATAGTAATGTCGAGTAGAGCTACGATAGAATTGTGAATGTACCATTAATGTGGGAGGAAGTTCCCCATATTCATAGTTCTCTCTTTAACATGGGTATCAAGAAAATAAAATTATCCTCATAATCCTAAAGGGAAAGATTTGGTGCCTCGACTTGGTCGTGATCGACTTGGTGGTCAGATGCTTCCAAGATGTTCTAACAAACCCATAGGCCTGGGCTTATCTTCGTTGGTTTGGGCCTCCGTAGGTCTTGGAGAGGGGCAACCAGATAAATGGCCATTTTAAAATAGCTGTTTTGAAAAATGGCTATTCGTGTTTTCATTTTGAGAAATGACCAAAAGCTAATTTTAGTAAATTCTTTTGGCAACAAAGTGGACGAAAATACCCAACATTCATAAATAAATTAAACCGAAAATACAGTATAAAACCAGGGAGAAAATCTAGGATTTTTAGGGATTAACTCAACAACCAAATAATTTCAAATTAAACAAATAAATCTGAGAACTTAAATTTGTTTCTAGGGAGAAAATCTAGGATTCTTACTGATTAATTCAACAACCAAATCAATAATATAATTTCAAATTAAACCAAAAATACACTGTAAATCAGGAGAAAATCTAGGATTCTTACGATTCAACAACCAAATCAATAACATAATTTCAAATTAAACAAATAAATCTGGTAACTTAAATTTAAAACAAGAAATCTAAGTTCAAATAAGAGAGAAAAAACAGGAGAACTCAAAATTTAACCACAATATATTGGATTCAATCAAAAATCAAGAACAACTAATAACTTACATGTTGCAACTAGGATTAAATAAAAAATGAAGAACAACTTCATGCATCTAAAACATCAACTCAAGAATAAAATGTCAGTGATAACATTTGGTAGACATCATTAAGTGTTGCACCTAAAACATCATATCAAAAATAAAGTATAATCTGGAACAATTTCAAAAGGATCCAATTTCAAAAAGAGAAAATAAAAAGGCTCACCAATCCCATTAATATCACTGTAAATGAGAAAATAAAAGCAATTGACCGAAAACTCTTCATATTCTCTCTTTGAAACCCCCATTTCAAAAAAAAAAAAAAAAAAAAAGAGAGAAACCGTACCGTTCTTCGAAGGAAACCCTTTCAGCTTCTCGATTCTTCGTTCCTTCGGGAAAGACCAAAACTGATTCTTCTCCAACATTCATCGTTCCTCCTAGCAAACCCCATCATTCTTCTTTTTCGATCCTTCTTCTTCAACTGATTCTCCTTCAATCTTCGTCTCGAAACCAAAACCCTCAACCCGATTCTCAAACCCCTTGACAGATTTACACTGTATTTACACAGACACTCGACATCGATTTACACTGTATTTACGCAGACATTCGAGAGAACATTCAGGAGCTTGAAGAGGTTGTGTCGACATTCAAGGGTATGCATGCTTCGATTCTCTTCTAACTTTTTGGTTTATATAGATATAAACCATTTTTTCACAAATAGGACAATTTGACCGAAGCTAGGACCCACCATTTTAATAAGAAAATGAAGAGAGAGAATTGATGTTGTAAATTCTGAAAAATCAAAGCCAAAAAATGTATATTTTGGGAAGACAAAAGGATTGATTCTGTAACTATCATTCCTTGATTCATGGAATTGGAGGTTACAGATTTTCATTTTTTTTTTTTTTTAAATATCATCATATAAGACTGCACAAATATAGGGGAGAAACGTGGGGAATGACTTAAGGGTAAAAATGGGAGTTCCAATCCCACAAAAATAGGTTAGAAAATCGGTTTGGCCATTTTTCATTAAAAAATACAGTTTGGCCATTTTTCAGAAATACCCTGTAATTTTTTGCCATTTCTTAGGATATCCCTTTCATCTATAACAAACCCAAAGGGACCTATAGCCAAACCTAATTTCAACTCATGGTCGTACAACTTGCATGTGAATAGGTCGACATATTTTAACTAAGAAACTTTTCATATTTTCATTTTTATCTTTATTTTTTGAGCTATTACTATTTTTCCTTTTGTTTCTAAATTTAAGAAAAAGGTTTGATACTTTTTTTACTTTTTTTTTTTTTTTAAATTATGGTGTGAACGAGACCACATGTACATTTTATGGCAAATAATTTACCTAGTAAACTAGCTCTCTTGAAAAGTATTTGATTCTCAATGAAAGAGCTTTTGCCTCTTGTAGCAGCAAGTCAATTAATACCCATCCTTTCTGATAATATTTTTGTTTTTTCAGTCTTTGAATCTCTTCCATGTCTTCATTTTAGGCATATATTCTAATTTTCATTGCCTTTTGTCGAAAGGATTCAATATTCCAAATGAGGGGAGGAAAAAAAATCAAATAATTACAAAACCAAAAACACATCACAAAAAGTCCAAATTTAAGTATTTTGTTTCACATTTTCTTTCAAATAATAATGAACTACTTTTGGCTTAGACCCTCATGAGATTGACCATTATTAAGGCCATGGTCATGCCTCATTTCGACCTTGGTTGTTAGCCATGACCGAGGCCCGTTTCAGCCTTGGCCCTAGGTCGTGCCAAATTAAGGAGAGTTGGTCCCTTCAATAGTCTCTTAGCTTGTCTTTGGATTATGAATTCTCGTAAACTCGAAATATGGTCTAGCTGTTAATTTCATAATTCTCAACACCGATGTTTAATTATTGGTAAACCAATATGAAGCATTTGAATCATTGAAATAACCTTGGTCAAAGTCAATCCAAACATAATTAACTGGATAAGACACAAATTAACATTACATATGTTGATGGTTCGTTCCTAATTTTGGATGTTTTCACCGTCCGAAATAGAATTTCTCATTTCTGTGAGATATATCATAAAGAAAAGCTTGCAAATTTAGCCATAATGAATTTTCAAACTTTGAGATAAACACGTCTCGAAATGTGGGATCAATCTAGAAGCATAAGATACCTTTTCCTAAATTCTGGAGGTCACTTCAATTTTGATAAAAACAACTCATCTTTTATTCTTATGTTAAAAAGGAAGAATCTGATTTCCTCCCATAAGATCAAAAACTGTTTAGCACCTTTTTTTAGTGGATATGAACACTACTTTTTTTTCTTCTCTTTATTCACTCTATATACAAAATACTTCCTTTTCTCACAGGCATTGTGGTTATCAGTACAAAGTTATGGTTATCAGTATAAAATGTTATGTTTGATAACAAAAAGTTATACATTATTTAAATTATTGCTTAATTAATATATTTAGAGCTTTGAACACGCTACTCGATAATTCATATTTCCTAACACGTGAAATTCAATCCACCCACCAATAATAGTTTCTTTCAAATAACATGCTCACGAAAATATATTGATAAAATAATATAATACACCTCGGTTTTTGTCAACGACTTTTAACAATGTTTTTACAAAATAACCTAATTGAGGATTAAAAACAAAAAATTGAAAATATTTTGTATAGTATTTAGCCTACTCAGACTTGAATACTTGAATCCTAATTCAAAAACAATAACTTTCTTACTCTAAGTCCAAGGTATAGAAAAGATATGACCAATGTATTAAATTTTCATCGACATGTCGACATTTCTATCGACACTTCCACATTTCCATGGGTTCGACATCAACATGCAAGGGTGAACAACATTTCCATTATATCGTAAAAAAATTGATAAAATGTAAACTAAATAATAACAAATTGTAACTAATGTGGAGATAATATTTATCATACATATTTTAACTTATTTTAAAAGTGTAAAACATTTATTTCTTAATTTAAATATTTTTTTAAATTTTTTGTTTTGAATATTTTTTTCGGAATATCCATCGACATTTCCATTAAATTGAAACCTCGAAATTTCCGTCGACATCGACATTTTAACCCTTGGATATGACATATATTTCAATTATTAGTGGGTAAAAGTTAAAATTGAATGTGTTTCGAATACTTTCTAATTTAAACACCTTTTTAAAAGAAATATTTTAAATAAAAATAATTATATATCTTACATTTTTTTCTAACAAAAAAAAATGGTTGCACTTGGTGTTCTATTAATTATAAACATTTTTTTTTATTATATATATTTCAAAGATTTTCTTTTTTCTTTTTTCTTTTTTTTTTTTTTTTTTTTTTTTTTTGAAATAGCAAAGATTTTCAATTAATTACTCTAAACTAATTTTCTAATATAATCTATCTGTCAAGAGCTTTTCTTCTGCCATAGTTTTTAATATAATCCAATTTTTTAAAAGTGATTTTATATTTATTAAGATTTTTTGAAAAAAAAAAATACTTTGGATCATCTAAAATCACTCAAAAAGTTTTACTGAACGCAATTTAAATTATTAATTTTCTTAATAGTGTTTATAGATTATAAAAAATTGATTTTGTATAAGAAAAACATTAAAAAAAAAAAAAAAAAAAAAAAAAAAAAAAAAAAAAAAAGTTATTCCTAACCCCTTTAACTTGCTAAGCTTCTAAAATTGTTTTTTTAGTACATCAACATTTGGGGTGGGGGATTCAAACCTTTGACGTCATAGTCGAGGGTACTTGCTAATTACCGTTGAGTTAAGTTCGCTTTGGCTAAGCTTCAAAAATTGTTATAAATTCTAACCTCCAACTTTGGCTAAGCTTCTAAAATAAAACTGTTATAAGTTTTAACCTCCAACACTATATTTCTGAGTTATAATATAATACACCTAACATGTTGTCATATATATATATATATATATATATATATATATATTTTGTAGCAATCACCTGAAAAATGAATCAGGCAGAAAAGTTTGTTCCTTTTAGAAAAGAAAAAGATGAGAATAATTAGAATATGGATTTCGCTTTCAGTAGCCAACTTTTGAAGAGTATAAAAAGCCTCCAAAATTGGGTATTGGATTAGCAGGCAGCTCCTTCCAAAGATCTTGAAAAAAGGTCGAAGCTTTAGGCATCCATGGCGTCTATGCAATGCAGCAAACCAGGTGAAAAGAGCCAGCAACAGAAGCACGACCAACACCAACAGGACCATTGCTTTGGCCACATGTCCGACAAGATCAAAGGCGTCTTCAGAGGCCACCATCATGCCCAGCCTCCTGCGCCCAATGCCAACTGCGGTCAGTGCAAGCCAGGCCCTAAGAAGAGCGAACACCACAAGAATAAAGAAGGGGGTTTCTTGAACAAGATCAAGGATGCCTTCTCCGACCACAGCGACAGCAGCGACAGCGACGATGACGGTCACAAAGCCCACCACAAAAGGAAGGCAAGTGTTTTGTTTTTCTTCCTCTCTCAAGATTTGTTCAAACATTTCTCATATGGTTTTTAGAGCGTTCATGTTTGGTCAGAACAAATGGTTCGATCCTCTTATTCTGACGTAGCTTTTTTATGAGTTTTTTATGTCGGATCAAAATAGAATTCACCCAGTGTTGGATTGTTTGTCCACAAGACATGAGTTGAGTTTAGTGTCGAGACTGATTAGTTTTAAGATAGTAATTTAGGCATAGTAAGCAAGTTTGCCGAGTTATGCTATGGTGCTCGTAGTTACTGTCATGGGGATGAATGAAGAGTGAGGGTAATTAAGTTGAAGTCTTTTCTGTGGTAGAAAAATATGTGGACAGGGAGATTTGAACCTCTGACCTTCTGATCTAAGGTACATGTTTAGATAAGATATAGTGCACTAGAGTTCATATGATTGCACTCACTCAAGTTAATAGATTGGTTGTTAATTTGTCTACAAATACTTGTAGTACTTTCATTTAATAAATAGATTTATCCTTTCGTGCCATTTCTGTTCTGATTTGTATTATTTTTTCTTTGTTTTTCAAGTTACATATGTGACCTAATTCTTTTGCTCGTATTTGCAGAACTGAAGGGAGAGAAGGAAGGTTGACTGGATTGAAGGAATTAGAGGCTGCCTCTAAACTGCTACTACTAAGGATTTGAGTGAAGCAAATATAAAGATCAATAATGTAGAATAAAGAAGATAATTGGCAAAACTCTTATTCTATCTGTTTTTCCTTTTTCTAAATAAAAGGGACTATGTTATCGATATAGAAACTGAATTCTACCCATCATTGTCTTTCCTTTTCCTTCAATTACACATCGTAAATATGGAGTGTGAATTCAAACCTACGACCCTTAATAATTTTCATCTCGATAATGTACATAAGTACACAAAGATGTCATCAAGTCTCCGCCCTTTGTGATGATGGAGAAAGAGCTTGCCATGTCTACCTTTCTATTTTGCAGGGAATATTACTACTTAAAAGCTCAAGTAATTTAATGTCTGAACTTCTGAATTAGGATTTAAAAAGAGTAAAAAAGGAAAATGAGTTCCCACCTCTCCTCTATTGACCAAAACTAAAAAGAGAGAAAAATGAGAGGCGTAAACGAGCATACATAATTTCAGATGACAAATTTATACGCTTGGTATTACAGCCGTTTATATTATAAACAGACGTCTAAGAAACACATTTGTACAACGAAAGAAGCCTAGCTAAAGCCATCCAAGAAACCCAGAAACAAAAGTTGCAAGGGCCTGTGCAGCAAGATTTTCGGCTTCGTCTTTACTCAAACCCTTGCCTTGAAGGTACTTCTTTGAAATCTGGAAAGAATGGTCACCGCCATCAATCACATGTAACCCACTGATTGATTTCATCCTCTTCCGAATATCCTCCAGCTTCTCTAAAGGACACAGAGCATCCCTGCTACCCTGAATAGCACAATGATGACATTACAGATTGCACAACAATGTGATTGAACTTCAATCAAATTTCTCAAGTGTCTATGAATGTCTATACTTCCTAGATCATCTATAGCACTATGCACTACCGAAAGCACTCAAATATTGGGTGAAGGTTAGTACACATTAGAACCGTTGTCCAATCAACTAAAGGCGAGGAAAGAAAATATATATCATTCTGAACAAGGCATGACAATAGTTAAATGGCTTAGGTGCCAAAGAGCAAACTTGTATCCAACTCAAGGTGACCCAGACCCATGATGTTCCCTCATGGAACCAGAGTAGATCCATAGCTATATTACTACTTTGCCATAGAAGATGCAGGTTTATGCTTCATATCTTCTAGAAGAAAATATTCTGAATTCAATAACATGTGGCATTAGGGGAATTCAAACCTCTGACCTCTCGATCGAGAATATATAACTTAATTAGTTGAGCTATGCTCAAGTTCTTCCAAAGAGAATATTGCAGCATACATGGTTCAGTTGTGTAAAGAAGAGGTACCTGTACAAACATGATAGGAATGGTAACCTGCAATAGCGTCTGGTCTCGCACATCCCCTTTCAAGCCCTAAAAACGTGCAACTTTTACATGATTAATCAGAATGAAGCTTGAAACTTCAATGTCCAGTGCAAAACATCACCTCCATTGTTGTTCCTACCCACAAAGATCTTTCAAACCCATAAAGATTGACAGCTATTAACCCCAAAATTTTAATTTGAGTATGAGTCCACATCAAACATCTATTAGTCATCTGTCACTCACTTATTGCACATCTGAACTAGAAGGTTTAGTTTATTTACCCGTTAAAGTTCCTTATTAAGAAGTTAAGGTTGTCCCAGGATTGTTATGACCATAACTGTCGATATATATACTTAATAAATAACCATCTACAAGATGCAACAAAAACCACAACTCATAAGCAGTTTATTTACCCTAAAGCCTGAAGGCTTTTTCAATCTGATATTCATAAATAATCTCAAACCTTCAAGGGATACCCCAAGCAAATTATTGCAGAAGCATGAATGTCTTCCTCACAAGCTACCATGCAACTTACTCTGCGAATAAATAAAATAAGTAAAAACCATATCTACTCGACAGAAAATCTCAAATTATTGTATATGAAGTTGAATGTTGCATAGTTTTATATTATTTTAAAATTCCAGAGTAAAAAATGAATCAATCCCTATAATCACCTTGGATATTTTCATTCATTTGCATAGGCTATCCGTAAACTTCTTTAGAAAAAAAAAATAGTTCTTGTTAAAAAAAATCACTTGAGGAGAAGTTTATTCCACATGTATAGCCACCAAAGATTGGCAAAAGGATGATTGTAATCAAAGAAACAAAAAATTATTACCTCGAACCCATCGATTTACCAGCCAAAATCAAAGGGTGGCCAGGGTACTTTGCAATCGTCCTTTTGACAACATCAACATGATACGGAACCAGTTTTTCTGCCTTGGGGGGAGATTTCCTTCCACCAGAAATGTCTGTCATGTCAAAACCCAAAATTTTGAAACTTAATTGAAAGAAACGACCAAATTTGAAGTTCATTATTTTCCAATACCCAGCAACATAGAAAAAGCTAAAACAATCCAAAATCCACGAAATGTGAAGCACTCACACGGATAGTCAAAGGTGACTACTTCAACAGCATGCAATGCTTTGCCTAACATATCTTTCCATCTGGATAAAATCAAGAAAATTTAGTCTTCACAAGGATAAAACCAGACCATACAGCAAGGCATTTGAATCTCAACTCTCAAGTAAGAGACAAAAAATAGCCAAGAAAACGTCGTCAAATGCAGAAACAGAGATAATATAGTAACGACCCTGCTTATTCTACTCAATGGGGATAACAACTTCAGCTAGAAATTCCAGGCAAGATTTCCCAGTTTCCTCGTCAGAAAAAGAATTGTGCCCTTCAAACGAGCGAGGGGCATAATCAGACTTTAAGATAAAAAAACAAATGAAAGCTTAAAGATGAACTCAGGCAAGTAGACTATAGCAGACAAGCTCAAGGAACCACTATCCCTATAAACGTTTTCTACTTAAATTTCAATCACGTATACATCCACAACACTAAAAACAAATCAAACCACCCAACTTCATCCAAATTCAACTCTAGATTCTCAGCACCCTCGCCCCCCCAGTTCTCGTACGTCATCAACAAAAGCAAACACCACAAACAAAACGAGAAGAAACGAAAAGGGGGGGAAGCGAGTACGATAAAGAAATTGCCGGAGCCAATCGAAAACTGGAAAGACGAAAGAGAAGGACGAAGAAGAAGAAGAAGAAGAGAGACAGACCTGATCATCCATTCAGAAGAAGAAGGGGCGCCAGCACCGTGAGCGAAAACGACGACAGGGGACAATTTGTTAACGGAGGAAGAGGTTGCGAGCAAGGTCTCAATGGCATCATCAAAAGTGAGGTTTTTACGCCTGCGTTTCGAAGGAGGAGAAGAAGCCATTGCTAAGAGTCTAAGACGAACTCCAAATCAAGGAAAGGAAACCCTAATAAACCCAGAGAGCAGAGCAAAGTTTGGCGCCAAATTGAGAGAACTGCACTTTACAACGATGACGATCGACGAGTGGAAAATGTTCATTGTTTGCTGAATGAAGCAACTTCCAAAGTTCCATTCGTATGGCGTGCGGCCCAGTGGGCCCAACGGAGGTGAATGTATTGGGCTTTTCAGATGAATCTGAGGGCCCAGCCCACAACACAAAATTTCAGCTGACAGTTGGTTTTCAGTTAAAAGTTATAAATTTAGTCACAATTTCAGTTATATCCCTAACTTTGGAGTATGTTTTTGTTTAATCTATGTAGCTAACAGTGTAAACAAAAAAAAAAAAAAAGTATGCGTTAAGCTATTTGTCATGTCACACCAACTCAGACAAAATTAATTTAACGAAAAATTTGGAAAAAGTTAGAGAAAATAATTGACGTAAGGGTCGAACTTATAAATTTGGTTTGGGAGGTTTATATTTAACCAGTCCAATTGTACTTTTGAAGTATAAAACTACATATGGTTAAAATATCATTTTCATCCATGTACTTTGGAACTTGTTATATTTTGAATTTTGATCATTGTACTTTGAAAATTGTTCTATTTTAGTAATTAATATTTTATTTTTTGAAAAAATATTACTTAATACTTTTAAATGTTCAAATTTAATTTTTATAATTTAATAAACTTTAAAATTAGTCTCCATAGTTAAATTATGGTAAACTTTTGCTAAAAAAAATTTAGTCTTTCATGGCCTCCTGGGTAGAAAATTAGTAAACATATTCATATTTTGTCTTTTCGTGAATAAAAATAATAATTATTATTTTTCAAGTCCAATAAAAATTGACTCCAAGTCCAAACTAATGAGAATGACTGATTTTAAGATTTATTGAAGGTGTGAAGACTAAATTTGAATATTTGAAAGCTTTTAAACTATAATAGAATAAGTTTGAAAGTACACGGACTAAAATGGTATCTTAAACAATTAAATAAAGTCAATTCTGTTTAAATGGATTTTTTAAGTTTCAATTAGTCAAATTTGATATTAATCAGTTTGCACAGTCAATTTCTGAATTTCGTTGGCAATTAAAGCAATCGATTCAGTTTTCAAAAAATCAATTTCAATGTTTTGGCTTTTTTTTTTTTTTTTCTTTCTTAAATTGATATGTTAACTTGGGGTCAATTTGCCAACAAGAACATAGCTCAACTGACATAAAGATGTATGGATAACTATCTGTGGCTCGAATCCCCCAAAATTTAAACCGGTCCACTGTCTAGAGATCCTGCTCTGGCACAACACTAAATGTCAACCATAAGAAACACATTGACACAACACTAAACGTCAACCATAATAATAATCATTTTACATAGGAGAAAAATAGGTAAGAAACAACTCAAAATCCAAAATGAGCTTAACTGAGTGATTATGAGATTCACTCCCTAACCTCAAAGTCGAACGTTCAAATCTCAACCTCATTTTTATGGTAAAAAAAAAAAAAAACAAAACAACCCAAAAATTTGACGATTTCCGAGTTTTGTTTGAATTTTCTCAACTCTTGACTTGAGACTATTGCACTCATCTAATGCAAACTCCACCTCCAAATTCAATACTTCCATTAGGAAATTGAGCACCATCATTAACACTTGCCAGACAGATGGGATATAGCTACTACAAACTCATAAAACCAAATTTTCACAAGTTTTAAAGAACGAAATATACAAAGTACATGTATTTAGAAGTTTTCTTTAGAAGTTATTAGAGCACACACCATCCTCCTGTGTGCTGGTGAGCTCCGAGCATGGCCATGGACTAACCAAGAGAGCTGCACCACTTACATACGAGCAAGTCCACGGTACTGATCTCGGTCTTGTCGCACCGCGAAGGTTGATGTTCGAAAGACATATACCAGTAAATGGAGAGTTCTTCAAGCCATATATAGAACCTGCTTGCTGTACATTCACGCCCCATACATTCTTAATCGTGATGTCTTTGACGACCGGAAGAGCATTTGGGTCGAACTTGTCGTCCGGATGATCTCCAGTATCGCCAGCAATTTTTAGACCCTTTCTCGAATTCTCCATGTAGACATCAGATACAGTTATGTTCTTTATGAACCCTCCCCTTCCAATGTTCGTCTTGATGTTAATACCAACTCCCATGTCGTAAAAGTTCAGGTGTTCTGCAAATACGTTTGCCACTCCACCAGAGGTTTCACTTCCTACAGCGACTCCGGCAAATGGACTTGACCCCGATACTCTTCGGATGGTAACGTCGTAACTACTGCGACCATAAGCGATACCATATTCATCCCATCCACTCTTCACAGCCACAAGATCATCTCCAGTTGAAATGTAGGAATCTTCTATGCAGACGTTATTGCTTGAATCTGAGCATCAGTTTGCAAGTTTTGTTACTTTCAAGGATACACAAAGCTAATATTATGACAATTTTGAACATGTTATGTAATAAGCATTTGTTTTAATGAGTTTTCTTTAGCTCTTGTGACCAGAACCAGAGAGAGGCAAGAGGTAAAAAATACATGGTGTGAACCAAAGGATGTGAAAATGCACCTGGATCGATTCCATCGGTGTTAGGGGAATCACGAGGAGCCAATATCGTGACGTATCTGACAACAACGTTTCTGTAACAGAAGATAAAAATTTAAGATAGAATTATACCATTGCAGATTAACTGCAAATTAGTATGCAGAAAAGCTAGATGCTACTGCCAAAGAAAATTCAAATCTTTTTACATTACTTGAACAAATATGCTGAACATTTAGTGGTATTTCAGCCCGAAACGAGCAAAATTATACGGAGCTGTAAGATGATTGAAGATGATTTTAATTCTCACCTGCAGTAAACAGGATGAATGTTCCAAAACGGAGAATTCAGGAACATTACGTTGGAAATGATGATATTATAAGAATTGATAAATTCAACAAGATTAGGCCTAGTGAACTTCAGAGTCCCTGTCCTCCACATATTCCACCACGCATCACCTTGGCCATCGATAGTCCCATTCTCACCTAAGGCAACAATTTTACTCAGGCTATAAATATACATATTTTTTCCCAAGAAAAACACAAGTAGACCATGTTTGCAATTGCCTTTATATTCAAAAGAACTCGATGATTCATACCGGTGATCACCACATCATGAACACCATCTCCATGAATAAAGCTTACATATCTTCCTCCAGGGCGTTCCCTCCCTCTTCCATAAGATGGCAACGGGGCTATTACTGGCCAATTCGAAGAATCCTGGACAATCAGGCAAAAAACAGAAGCTATGTAAGGATTCAACTAGTTAATAAAAGAGAAATTTCATCAAAATTGAAAAAGTCTCATCATCTGCAGCAAATTACATCATGGAAAAGATCTTGCAGTTGAACTTGAACCCACTAAATTGATCATCCATGGGCATACACACAAACCCACCAGAAAAAGAATGCTAATTGGAGGCCAGTAACCATAGAGGAGTCAAATTTTAGACGCTAACAACATATACACAATTTTCATTTCAAAATCTTAACATAATTTCCAAGTATTTTACTTCAAGTTCTAGAGAAATAAGTAAAGTCCATGTGGGGGGAAAAATTAAGAAAAGAATGAAATGGCATAAGTTGGACCCTTTTTTCCCTTTTTGCTAGCTGAAATAGTCATGGTTTAAGACAATTAATCACTACAACTAGTTAAAAACGTTGTCATAATCAATATAATAAGAACCCACGAATGTTTTGTCAGAATCTACACACTAGATAATTGAACTAAGTGACAACCAATTTTGCTTGCTTGAAATTGATGTCCAGATCAGCAAAATAATAATCACAAATTAGCATTTCAGATCATTGAATTGACCCGTCAACCAAAATGGGATCACATCCTAATAAAAAGTTAGCATCAGAGCCGGACAAAGAACAGGCTGTCGAGGGTCCAATCATATGTTATGTTATTAATTTAGAGTGGATGCACATGCCACAGCTTAATCAAAGTCCCACCCACCACTTCTCGCCATTTCCATTCAGGACCCACGTTCGTTCTCATAAACCCCAATCCCCTAAAAGCAGAAACCACTCATAATCACCAACAAAAACAAGCTCAATATATCAGAATTACAAAGTAAAAAAAAAAAAAAAAAACCCCAAGCATGAAAATCTCAACAGCGAAAATATCAGGGAAACTAAATTCTCTCATTCGAAGTTGCACAGAGATCACGAACTAGAGAAACAACAAAGAAGTCGAGAGAGATGAATATACCTGAACAGCTTTGATAACAGCGCCTTTAGCGAGATACAGAGTCATATGGCTAGTGAGATTAAAGGTCTCGGTCAAGTAAACCCCCGGAGGAATGTAAAGCAAAGTACCCCCTCTTCGCCTCAAATGCTGAATCCGATAAATCGCAGCTCGAAAGGCTCTGGTGTTCAATGTGCGGCCATCGCCGACTCCCCCAAAGTCGGCAATGGAAATCTTGTCGCTCCGGGACTTCATGGGGACTATCCCGGAGCAGGTAGTGAGCTCGGCGGCGGCGGCGGGTGGAGAGGGCAAAAGGGTAGCGGAGTAGATGAAAAAGAAGAGGAAAAACGGCAGCATCTTGAGGAAATGGGAAAGAGAAGAAGGGGAAAAGGCTGGAGAGACGCTTTTTGTGGGAATTAAGAAAGGATTTGAAGAAGAAGAAGATGGGAAGAAGGGGGAGTAGATCTGAGAGTGAAAACAAAGAGAAGAATCCAAGGAGGATGTGAAATGAAGAAGAAATCTGGGGATTTGTTAATTAATGGAAATGGAGAGAGAGAGAGAGAGGAGAGAGGCAGAGAATCAGAAGTAAGGTGTGAGAGTGTTTGTTTGTAAGAAAAAAGAAAGGCATTTTGCATTTGCTGTTTGTCATTTTAATTGGGAATCTGTGTGGCCCCACTTGGGAGGGAGATGAAGAAATTTGATCAATGCCTAAATTTTAAAATTGGAGGACAAGTTCCTTTCTTTAAATTTTAGTTTTGTAGTTAATAGGTCTAATTTTGTAGGTCTATTAGATTCTTAACTTATTTTACCTATTTTAAAATCCAACACAAAATTTGAAGTTTAGGGTTTTATTAGACAAAAAAATTCAATCTTATGTCTATTGAAAGTTTAATATTTTCAAAAAAATAATAATAAATAAGGAAGTTCAATGACTGATTAGACATTTTTTTTAAAAGTTTAAGGACCATTTTTTTAAGTTCAAAGATTTATTAGACACAAACTTGAAAGTTTGTTGACCAAACTTGTAATTTATCAAAAAAAAAAAAAAAGAATTCACCGATGAATTTTGAATTTGATGAAGAATTACTCTTTTGGTCCTTGAGTTTTGGTTGTTTTGTTTTGGAGCTTTCAACACATACAACCTAGTTTATGTGTGTGTGTTTTTTTTTTTTTTTTTTTTTTTTGCAACGTGTGTAGGATGGGGAGATTCGAACCACAAATCTCTTTGTCGTAGTACAAGCTTTATAGTGGTTGAGTTATTCTATTCTCATGTTGGCTTAATCTATATGTTTCGAAAAAAAATAGGTTTTTAATATTTTAATATGTCCCTCTGCAAGAAAATTGTACTAAGTTAGGTACTCTCTACAATATTAGTTAATTTTTCTCCCTCTAGTAACATAGTTAAATCCTCAATCAAGAGGTCAAATGTCCCAATTCCTCACCTCACGTATTATTGAACAAAAAAGGAAAAAAAAAAACACACAAGTGTTAAAACCATAGAAAAAAAAACTAAAATTGTCAAAATAAATATAGTTTGGTGATAATTGGCATATATTCTTTTGATCGAAGGTCAAAGATTCGAATCTTCCACTTCAATTGGTACTCAACTAAGAATATTAAAGTTAACTATACTAACTTGGCAAGCTGACTTGGAAAAATGTCAAAGTGAGTATAGTTCAACGGGAATTGACATGTACCCTCGATTGAGAGGTTAGAGGTTTGAATCATCCACCCTAATGTCTCTCGTAATCTCATTTACTCTCGGTTCTCTCTCCTTTCCCTTTCTCTCTCTTGGAGCGTGACCTTCCAATTAATGCCCCTCCTCTTAATTTTGTCATAGGCCCCTCCCTCCAATTTTCTTTTTTTCTTTTTTTTTTTATTTTTCAAACTTCCTCCCTCCATTTTTTTTTAGTACATATCAACATTTGAGGGTGGGGATTCGAACCTCTAATCTCATAGTCGAGAATACATGTCGTTGAGCTATACTCCCTTTGACTCCTCCCTCCAATTTAGGGATTAAAACAAGTAGAAATTAATATATATTATATATATTTCTTAAGCCAGCTTGCCATATCAACCATCCAATGAGCTTCCCTAGAGTCTAACGATTGCCATATATCCTAAAGACCTAAACCACGGTCACTTTTTCTTTTTGGGACTAAAAATAAATTAATAGTAAACACTTTCTTGGAAAATTCCATTGATAAATAATTTTTTTTTTTTTTTTTGGGGGGGGGGGAATTCCGAAGGTCATATTTAATTTAGATGTTAGTTTTGAAAATTAACTAAATTACCTCCCATGAATTTTAAATTTGACCCATATAAATTTAGGGTGATTTTGTTTGCATTTTTTTTTTCATCTTTACCCTTCCACCTAATTCAATTGTTGGCCTTTTTCTATGTCATAGTCAAAATCAAAATTAATTTCTCATTTTATCTACAAAATTCTTTTTTTTTTTTTTTTTGAGTACATCAACATTTGGGAGGGGGGATTTGAACCTCTGACCTCATAGTCGATGGTACATGTCAATTACTGCTGAGCTAAGCTTGCTATGGCAATGCATTTTCTAAATTTAATCATATTCTCTTGTCTTCCTTATTTTATTTTTGGTGTTTAAAAATTAGGTTGGTTTTCTCTTAATTTCCTTACAATAGTTTTCATCTTTATTAATGAAACATTTGAATTCTAGGCCAAATTACAATTTTTTTTTAGTTTTCAAAACTTTGTCTTAGTTTTTCAAAAAATATGGAAAGAAGGTAGATGACAAAACAAAGAAAATGTAGAAGTAGTGTTTAGAAGCTTAATTTTTTTTTTAAAAAAAAAAATCAAATGGTTATCCAACAGGACTAAGTTATCTAACTTTCCATCAAATTATTAGTTTTTTTGTTTTTTTGTTTTTTTGGAGTTTTCTATCCTTTCCTTTTTAATTAGTTTTCGATTGTTGTCCTTATTCAATTTCATAAAATTAATTTTTTCTTCAATTTCATAAATATGAAAAAAAGAAAAACTAATTTTTTTTTCTTCAATTTCATAAAACGTTTTCAGAAATTTGTTTCTAAAACTCCAATTATTTTATAGATTTTTTTTTTCAAATTCTAAAAACGTGTCAGATTTTTTTTACATGTCATTCACCTATCTTGTTGCCAGAACATATATATATATATATATAAATAAACCTTATTAATTTAAGTTTGTTTTTCTTTTGCAAATTAAGTGGCAAGATTTTTTTCGTTCATTTTTTTACTCCATTCATTTTTTTCTACATTATGCAATACTGTTTATGTAAGCCATTTTACCTCTTCCATTTACATTTTTTTTTAGGCTGAATTATAAAAAATGCCCCTGAAACTATGGGGTTTGTTTCAAAAATGCCCCTGAACTTTAAAAAGTTTCAAAAATACCCCTGAATTTTGAAGAATGTTTCAAAAATACCCTTACTGTTAATTTTGGATGGAAACCGTTAAAGTTTGAGTTTCAAAAATAGCCTTGAACTTTCAAAAAAAATTCAAAAATATCCTTTTTGAAATTTTTTTTCTTCTTTTTTCCTCCTCTCTCACCATAAATTATTTCTCCATGAAAATTAATGCAAAATTTTACTTATAAAGGTTGTGTGCAACTCAATACCCGATAAAAACAGACTTTGAAATCGAGTTTTCTCTTTTAAAAAGCATAAAGAAGATAAGTGTGAGAAAACAATATATATATGTATATATATGATTTCATTTTTTGCTCTCTCTATTTGTGTATCTTGATGATAAGAAGAAGAAATGTTTATAAGACTGGGTTTGGTCCAATTTATAAGATTAATCAATCAAAAGTTTTATATGTGATTTTGTTCTTATTGATATTTAAGAATTATTAGAACCTGTATACAACAATAGTTTCATTTATTTTTCGTAAAAGGAATATATAGAAAGCTAATAGGGTAATAGTTGGTGAGGAAATAATATTGAAAAGACTACCAACAAATGAAGTCAATCACATGTAGAATTTCAAGAACAAAACAAAAGTCATCTTGAAGATTTGATACGAAAATCTAGCCAAGTGCTTTGGATGTGTGGAAAGAGAAAGAAAGCTCTTAGATTATGAATAGATGACAAATAAGTAAAGTTTCTCATTAATTTTTGGAAGAAGAGTTAATTTATGGTGGGAGAAGGAAAAAAAAAAGAAGCATTTTTTAATAAGGGTATTTTTGAATTTTTTTTTAAAGTTCAAGGGTATTTTTGAAACTCAAATTTTAACGGGTTCCATCCAAAATTAATGGCAATGGTATTTTTGAAATATTTTTCAAAGTTCATGGGCATTTTTGAAGCTTTTTAAAGTTCTGGGACATTTTTGAAACAAACCCCATAGTTCAAGGGTATTTTTTATAATTTAACCTTTTTCTGAAAGTCTGTTACCATGTAATATTTAATTTTTTGTCTTAATATAACTTATCCCACTATTATAGTATTATTATTTACTTTGAATTTTTTATATTATTTATTCCATCAAGTTAGTCGAAGAGCTTTTTTTTTTTTTTTTTTTTTTTTTTTTTTTTTTTTTTTTTTTTAAGAAAAGAGTGGAAGAACCTTTTACAATACACACTGTACTTATTGATGCTATTATATTATTTACCGACTAAGCTTCTAGATGATTACTATTTACTAGGAATTTTTTACCATATACATTATACTTAATATTTTGATACTAGGTTAAAATTCAGTTTTGGTCTCTAAACTTTCATGGAACTAAAAATTTAGTCATTAAACTTTATTTTGTAACGATTTAGTTTTTATACTTTCAAATTTGCAACAATTTGGTCCTTCAACTTTAGTATGTAACAATTTAGTCCATGTACTTTCAAATTTGTAACAATTTAGTCTTTGTTGTAATTTTTTTTTATTAAAGTTAATTGTCAATTTTTATTATTTAATGATTAATGATATAGATTTTGTTGCTTATAATATATAGGAATCCTAATTAGTTTATTGATATACCTAGGTAAGAAATTCCATTAAATAACCTTAACAATAATTCTCATGATAGAGACTGAATCGTTATAAATTTGAAAGTAGAGAGACTAAATTGTTACATTCTAAAATTTAGGGACTAAATTGAATACAAATTTCTAAGTACAAGGTTAAATTGTAACAACCCAAATTAAAAAAAAAAAAAAAAGATTTCCCCCCCCCCCCAAATTTTTGGTAAAGACTAGGAAAAAAAGGGTCAAATTTCTCTCTCCAGGATTTTCATCCCTCTCCCACGCTCCCAATCTCACAGCCTCTCTCTCGACTACAGTAGCACGCAAGCCGCCGCCTTTCGTCGCACATCGCCGTCGCTCTACTGTTCTCTCGTCGTCGTCAATCATCGCAAGCTGCCGGTGAGTTCTCCCTCTTAGATTTCTCTCCTATGTGGCTCTCTCTCTCGGTCTCACTCTCTTTCTCCCTCTCTCGATCTACAGCGCATCGTCGTCCTTCTTCGTTGCAGATCTGCACGCCGTCGCCCCTTCGTCGTCGCCTTTCGTCACGCTGCCCTCTATTCACGCTCGTCGTCGTCGCGTTGTGCAAGTGGTGCGGACAACAACGTTTTTGGGTCGTTTTTACAATTTTCCAGCAGCTTTGGCTTTGGTAAGTGAGATTGAAAGCTTTTCGGTTTGATTTTAGTGTTTAATCATATACCCACTAATGTTTAGAACTTGTTCAGCAAGCTCTTCTTTCGATTTTCAATGTTTCAGACAATGAGTATTTGATTTCCAGTGGACTTGAATATTTCTAGTAGTGGGTAAGAGTTTCTAAGATGAATTTGGGTTGGTTATGGTGTGTAATCAAATACCCATTGACTTTAGCTATTGATTTTAAGGTACCCATAGTATTTAGAGGCAAATTTGTCGATTTGGAGCGAAATTTAGATACCGGACAACAAGCTTAAGGTTCTATTCTGGTGAGTTTTGGGTGTGAAATGCATCTCCATGATTATTTGGCTCCTAGTTGTATGCTTGCAATAATCTCCTTTTGGTTTAAGAATTCTTTTCACCTTGTGTAGATTGATTAAAGGCCTTGGGAGCTAAGAAGCTAAATTAGCATTTGGCAAACATTATTTGGCTATGTAAGTAACCTTACTACTTGGAAAGCCTTGGCTAGGCTAGACTATTTATTATGAATTGTTACATGCCTTAAGTATTATAAAACAAGAGACATCGATTATGTACGGTTGGAATATGGAATGTGATATTGTGTGTTCTGGTGATACTAAATCTTCTAGTTATGCATGTGTTTGTCACTATTGAATGCTCGGAATGTTTTGTGTTGGTAAGTATGAAATGTTCTGCTTGGGTAAACCTTGAATGCTTTGAATGCTCTATGTTGGGTAAGATAGGATGTTTTATATGGTTGAGTTGTGGATGCGAGACCTAACTCGCTTTGTTTTGTGGAACTTCGGAGTCTATTATATTGATTGGAAGTGTTGTAGAAGTTTGTAGTTGGGCAGTTCTGAATATAGAAGCATATACTCTTGTTTACAGGTGATAAGAAATTTGAGGTCAGCTATACGAACGTCGTTGTGCTGCCGAATTTTTCGGTAGCATTACAGGGAATAATGAGGCTAAGTTTTGTGATATCACTTGGATTATGATGTGCTTATATTGACTGCTGGCTGTTTAAAATATGCATATGCCTTTTCTATTTAGTGTTATGGATGTTGGTTATGATAACTATGCTTGAATGAGATGAAAGACGAGGTAGTTAAAACATGTGAAATTAGCCCTTCAGAGACCTTTATGGGAAAGAAACTTGATGGTTAGGTTGCAAGTTAAATCAGACTCTGTTAACAGGGGCCCTAACACGAAATGAGGATAGGTTACTTATTCCAGTAGAGACCGTGGCAATTAAACACCTAGAACTGAAATGTTTATAAATTGAGATGAGGAGCTAAATGGGCGGGACTCGGCTTTGCAGACTGGGTGCCATCTACTATCTATGGGAGTAAAGTTCCTACTACAAACCCATGGACGCCCCACCAGTGAGTTGGTAGTTATAGTGCTATGCACGCATAGGTGCCTTGATGGGTGAGACTTGGCTTCACTGACTGGGTGCCTTCTACCATCAGTAGGAGTGGAGATCTCTCGTGATTCCCACTTGTGTACCTCCAGTGAGTTGGTAAGCACGTGACAGGCTGGTTAATTGTCCACGTGACCCGTACGTCATGATAAATGAAATGAAATGACTATTAGGCCTTTTAATAGCAACTAACCTCCAAATATACATGTAATGCTTGTAAATCTCTTCCCGGTAGTAGTGTTACTTACTGAGTATTTTTAATACTCATTCTTTTCAAAATGTTTCCTTTCAGGTACGAGCAAAGACATATAAAGCGTGTGACGGATTGCTACTGACGAACCATGGAAAATATATGAACGTTACTTCCGCGTTGTTTAGTTCCTCATTTTTCTTTTAGTCAAATTTGTAAATTGTGGGTTTTAAGGGTTTAAATATGTCTGTATATTGTTTTTAGAAAACCTCTGTTTTAATGAAGTTTTTGCAAGTTTCTTGAAACATTTGGGATCCCAGGTCGAAAGGTTTTCTTTTTTTAAAATCTCAAATGTTTTGTATTAAAGCTTATTTCAAAATAAGCTTTCTCCTAAAAGTAATTAGGCATGTATGTGGTAACGACCCTAGAAATTTGTCATGAGAAGGTGGGTCGTTACATAAATTGTTACAAAATAAATTTCAATGACTAAATTGTTACTTTCATAAAGTTTGGGGACCAAAAGTGATTTTTTTTTTTTTTTTTTTGAGAATAGATAAAACAAATCAGAAACAAAACAACTAAGAGCCATCCACCAGTGGGCCAGGACCCCCACCGAAGGATCTGTCACTAGCACTAGCATCCAAATTTAAATGAAGTAACCAAACAGGTAAGTCAGTAAACCAAGTGTGAGAAGATCTCGTTGAAACAACTAACTGGGCCAAATAATGGGCCATTTTGTTGAACTGTCGAGGGATATGCCGAACGTCCCTAATCTTCTTCTCCACGAACAAATTTCTGGCTTCCTCGATAAAGAAGGCAATCTCTGTTATATCCTCTTCTTTCCCCACAAGAAGATGTACCACCTGAAGAGAGTCAAGCTCGATAATCAACTCAGGGGAAGTATTAGGAACAGATTTCAGACCTTCCACCACGGCGCAAGCTTCCAGCCAGCTTACTTTCCATCTATTGGGTATGTACCGGTAACCAGCTGCCACCGGCGATCCATCTCCTCGGCGAAGGATCCACCCCACACCTCCTCGCATTGAAGTTTCATTCCAGGAGGCGTCACTTTGAAGAACCCAAACTGCCATCGGAGGATCAGACCATTGCCTCACCGGATCGATCTGCCTGCTCTGAAGATTCCCATTCTGCTCGCGACGTGAGCTACAGTAAGTACCGTCAACTCCCTCAAAATTATTTAGGCTTCTATGAATCTGCTGCTGTAGAAAGTTTTTGTTTGGTTGGAGATGGTTGTGAAAAATAGAATTTCTATAATTCCAAATCTTCCAACAAATAATTAGGCTTTTTTGTATCTGATTAGCCACCCACGCATCTCCCCCGCTCCCTCTCCATAGGCTCTCACAATAGTCAGGGGCCGACCAACCACTCCTGTCAGCCAAGAAAAAATCATTAGGAATTTGGAAGAATATAGCCCACATACCTTTGGATAACTTGCATTCCCAAAGCAAATGCTTCAAAGTCTCCGGATGGTTCCTACAAAATAAACATGAAGAATTAATATCAAAACCCCTGTTAATCAAATTTGTTTTTGTTGGGAGGAGATCATTATAAATCTTCCACCCACAAACTTTGATCTTTGCTGGGGCTTTTATGTTCCAAAATTGTTTCCACATGGATTCCTTAAAACCATATCCTGAGCTTGAAGCATCAGCTGCATTTTGGAGGCTAAAACCCAAACGATAGGCACTTCTAACTGTGAACATTCCTTTAGAATCAGGATCCCATAATATCGAATCTTCACTATTGTGTTGACTGATGGGAATATTAAGAATATCAGCTGCATCTCTATCCAAAAACAGATCTCGAATCAAATCCTCTCTCCAGACCCGATTAGTATCAAGCAATTGAGCCACTGTATAGTTTTTAGCATTCCTGTTAGCAAGAATGGGCGTACTTGGACCTTCCCTAGGAATCCATGGATCTGTAGCCGCTTCCACAAGGAGACCATTGCCAACACGCCATCTATAGCCCTTCTTAAACAATTCTCTCCCCCAAATGATGCTTCGCCAAGTGTAGGAAGGGTTGCTTCCAAGTTTTGCCTTGAGGAAATGACCCGTTTTAAAATAGCGACCCCGAAGCACCCTTGTTAATAAGCTATTCGGGTTGCAAACGATCCTCCAGCTTTGCTTCGCTAACATTGCCTGATTGAATATAGTTAAATCTCGAAACCCCATGCCACCTTGAGCCTTGTGAATGCATAGTTTCTTCCAACTCCTCCAATGGATCTTCCTGTGGACCTCCCCAGAGCCCCACCAAAACCTAGCACACATTGAATTTAATTCATTAGTCAAAGTCACCGGGAATTTGAAGCAGCTCATAGCATAATTTGGGATTGCTTGGGCCACTGCTTTAATCAGGATCTCTCGCCCTGCAGCTGAAAACAATCTCCCTTTCCACCCCTGAAGAGCTTTCCACACTCTATTTTTGATATTGTTGAAGATCTCCTTCTTGTTGCGCGCATTCTGCGATGGGAGCCCAAGGTATTGTCCTAAGCTTTCTGTATAGTTAACCTGCAAAACATCCTTGACCCTTTGGACTAGATCTGTATTAGTGTTTGGACTAGTCATAAAATTAGACTTATGCTTCAAAGTCTAAACCCACATACCTTTGGATAACTTGCATTCCCAAAGCAAATGCTTCAAAGTCTCCGGATGGTTCCTACAAAATAAACATGAAGAATTAATATCAAAACCCCTGTTAATCAAATTTGTTTTTGTTGGGAGGAGATCATTATAAATCTTCCACCCACAAACTTTGATCTTTGCTGGGGCTTTTATGTTCCAAAATTGTTTCCACATGGATTCCTTAAAACCATATCCTGAGCTTGAAGCATCAGCTGCATTTTGGAGGCTAAAACCCAAACGATAGGCACTTCTAACTGTGAACATTCCTTTAGAATCAGGATCCCATAATATCGAATCTTCACTATTGTGTTGACTGATGGGAATATTAAGAATATCAGCTGCATCTCTATCCAAAAACAGATCTCGAATCAAATCCTCTCTCCAGACCCGATTAGTATCAAGCAATTGAGCCACTGTATAGTTTTTAGCATTCCTGTTAGCAAGAATGGGCGTACTTGGACCTTCCCTAGGAATCCATGGATCTGTAGCCGCTTCCACAAGGAGACCATTGCCAACACGCCATCTATAGCCCTTCTTAAACAATTCTCTCCCCCAAATGATGCTTCGCCAAGTGTAGGAAGGGTTGCTTCCAAGTTTTGCCTTGAGGAAATGACCCGTTTTAAAATAGCGACCCCGAAGCACCCTTGTTAATAAGCTATTCGAGTTGCAAACGATCCTCCAGCTTTGCTTCGCTAACATTGCCTGATTGAATATAGTTAAATCTCGAAACCCCATGCCACCTTGAGCCTTGTGAATGCATAGTTTCTTCCAACTCCTCCAATGGATCTTCCTGTGGACCTCCCCAGAGCCCCACCAAAACCTAGCACACATTGAATTTAATTCATTAGTCAAAGTCACCGGGAATTTGAAGCAGCTCATAGCATAATTTGGGATTGCTTGGGCCACTGCTTTAATCAGGATCTCTCGCCCTGCAGCTGAAAACAATCTCCCTTTCCACCCCTGAAGAGCTTTCCACACTCTATTTTTGATATTGTTGAAGATCTCCTTCTTGTTGCGCGCATTCTGCGATGGGAGCCCAAGGTATTGTCCTAAGCTTTCTGTATAGTTAACCTGCAAAACATCCTTGACCCTTTGGACTAGATCTGTATTAGTGTTTGGACTAGTCATAAAATTAGACTTATCATAATTGATGTTTAACCAAAAGTGATTTTTAACCTTGATGTTATTGTACTATTTACTAATTACTACTATAATACTATTTGCTAGGAACATTTTATAATACATTATATTATATACTTAATTTTGATTATATTGTATTATTTATTGCTTATTAAGAACTTTTTAGTTTTTACAATAAACACTATACTTAATTTTGATTCATATACTCTTTTTTTTTTTTTTTTTTTTTGACAATACGTGAAAAAGGAAGATTGGAACCATAGATATTGTGGTTAGCTTTAATTTGAATGATTATGCACCTCTTTTTTTTTTTTTATTTACCTCTACCCCTATTCTTTTTTTTTTTTTTATGTTGATTTATACTTTTTTTTTTCATTATATAGGATTTATCCTCTAACCTTCGAAAAATTAGTCCAATTTTGTTACTTTTTTTTTAAAAAAAAAAAATTATAGCATAAATATTTTTTAATAACTTATTCTCTCTCTCTCTTCTTCTTTTTAGATTTAAATGAGATACTATCCATTTTGAATCTTTTTTTAGATCTAGTTAGGACTACTACTTTTGAATTATGGAATACTATAACTTTTTGTAGATTCAGTTGATTGAAAATAATCAAATAATCAAATATTCTACTTATATGTGAATGATACTTGCAATGACTAAATATAGGATGTGAACTTGGGTATAATTGGAAAGACGATCCTCACGAAAATAGGTTAAAAAAAAACGGTTGAACCATTTTTAAAAAATACAATGTTTAGGAAATGTGAAGCTCAAGACCCAACCCAATTCTTTAGATATTTTCTCCCCTACCCTTTCTTAATTCAAATTTACCATCACAATACAATATTATCAAATTTGCCCTACCAGAATCTTTTTACTCAGCAACCATCTATGTTTGAAATGTTAATTGTGCTTTATCCAAATTGTATTACCATAAATATCCATACAAATCTCAATAACTATTTCCTATTTTTCAAATTTCAAAATTTTGCACATTCATTTTCTTTTGGAAAAGTGTACAAGCTAGCCATAAGGTTCAACCATATTTTTTCCCCCACTTTCTAATGCCAACATATCTAATAAGAAACTGCAAATTACTATTTAATCAAACACCAATAGCATTAATCTTGCTATCTATGCCATCTCTATCACCACATGACAACCCTTAGTAGCTGCTTAGGATAGGATAGGATGTTGGGTTAGTTATAATAGTCCGGAGTTTGGAGTTATAATAATATTTGGAGTTAAATAGTCTATGTTTGGGGTACAAATTAATTTAGTCTGAGATAAAATAGTTTGTGTTTGGAGTGTTGATTATAAGATTCTGAAGCAACGATTCAAACTAATTGGTTTTTTTTCTGTTTTTTTTTTTTTAAAAAAAACTTTTTCATACAACTTTGTACGTCAAATATCATAGTTTGCAAATATAAATTAAAAAAAATTATTTCATCGATCTTAAGAAATAAGTTGAGAGTTTGAAGTTATGTTATTCTCTGAGAATCTAGGCTTGTTTGCTTGTATGAATATTGTTCAATATGCACGAAATGTAGTCCGATTAAGGTAAACATTTATGTACTTCATTATCAAAAGTGATTAAGTAATAAAATCTCATACTTGGAGATGTACAAAAAGCAACCTATTATCTATTTTCAAAAAAGAAAAAAAAAAAAGACAACCTTTTTTTTTTACAATATGTGGGGAGTGAGATTCGAACACAGACTTTGTAGTTATGAATACAACTTTATGCCAGTTGAGCTAAGTTCTTGTAATAAAAGAAGAAGACAACCTTTAGTTTCCTAGAATTGTGCAAAAAATAAAAAATAAATAAATCGGGGGCATTTCTACTATTTAGATTTGGGGTTTTAAAAAAATGTCTATTTTAGGATTAAAAAGGAAGGTATAACCTTTGTTTAATATTGATACTCATTTATCTATCCATGAATTATGTATAGATCACCGGTATTTATATTTTAAAAAAAAAAACCAATATTCATAATAATTACGCAATTCATCAACTAATAATATCGAGGCTAAATTATAAGAAATACCCCTGAACTTTGGGGTTTGTTTCAAAAATGCCTCTTAACTTTAAAAAAGTTTCAAAAATATCCCTGAACTTTGAAAAATGTTTCAAAAATGCCCTTGTCGTTAATTTTGGATGGAAACCGTTAAAGTTTTAGTTTAAAAAATACCCTTGAACTTTCAAAAAAATTTCAAAAATACCCTTATTGAAAAATGTTTCTTTTTTTTTTTTCCTTTTCCCACCGTAAATTAATATTTTTTTCATGAAAAGATTAATTTTCAGTGGGAGAAGGAAAGATTTTCGTATCGAAACTTCAAGATGACTTTTGTTTTGTTCTTGAAATTCTACTTGTGTGAACTTTTCAATATTATTTTCTCACCAACTATTACCCATTAACTTTCTTTATATTCATATTATGAAAAATAAATGAAACTATTGTTGTATACGAGTTCTAACAATTTTTAAATATCAATAATAACAAAATCATATATAAAACTTTTGATTAATTAATCTTATAAATTGGATCAAATCCACTGTCTTATAAACTTCTTCTTATCACTAACATACACAAACAAAAGGAGGAAAAAGGAAATAATTTTTTTAGTAAACAAAAAGGAAATAATACATAATATATATATATATATATATATATATATATATATATATATATATATTGTATATGTTGTTTTCTCACCCTTATCTTTTTTACGCTTTTTAAATGAGAAAACTCGATTTCAAAGTCTGTTTTTATCTAGTATTGTGTTGTACACAACCTTTATAAGCAAAGTTTTGCATTAATTTTCATGGAGAAAGAATTTATGGTGAGGAGAGGAAAAAAGAGAATTTTTTTTTTCAATAAGGGTATTTTTTATTTTATTATTTTTTTTGAAAGTTCAAGGGTATTTTTGAAACTAAAACTTTAACGGTTTCCATCCAAAATTAACAACAAGGGCATTTTTGAAACGTTTTTCAAAGTTCAGGGGTATTTTTTAAACTTTTTAAAGTTCAGGGATATTTTTGAAACAAACCTCAAAGTTCAGGGGTATTTCTTATAATTTAGCCGATACTCATTTATCTATCCATTAGTTACAATTTTTTTTAACAATATTCTACCCTCCAATGTATATCATCAATATATGAATTACTGTTAATATCAAACCAATGCAAATTTAAAATTTAGATTTCATTTACAAAACTTAGCATAACCTGTCATTCTAAAAATTAAAATAAAAAAAAAAATAAAAAAAAAGCACATAACATGTCCTCACAAACAATTGTAAATATTTGCAAAAGTTTTTAATTATACCCTCCACTATAACATAAGAATGGGAACTTCTTTTTTTGTCACTTGAAACAAAAAAATGGAAAACGCATCCACGATCAAAATAAACAAAAAAAAACCAAACTTATCAAAGCGAATCTAACTTAGCGGTAATTGACATGCAACTCCTTCCATTTTAATTATGAACAAAGTGTAAAACTTTTTCAACTTGGAATTTTTTTCCCTAAAATAGGGATTCAAAATAAATTTCCCACACCCTATATACCTTCCTCTCTTTTTAAGTCTTTTAAATCTGATTTTAAATTTATTAATATATACTAACATATTCTATATATTCAATTATTTATAATATATTATTGAAATAGAAAATAACATAATAACACTATAAGTTATATTCCTCCTTATTAATATTTTTAGGATTTACTTTTTTTTTTTCTTCTTCTCCTTTTATTCGTCTTTCGTAGGACAACGAGTGAATTTGGAGAGAATAGTGTGTGTTGTCTTTTTGTTGTTTTTGGAGAATTTTCTTTGTTGTTTATCCCAAACTACCGATAGTGGCACTTGGAAGTCAAGTAGTCTTTGTTGGACTATTTGAAAGTAATTTTGTAACATTGAACACAAGAACTTCTGTATCTCCCATCTTATGGTGCAAATTGAAAATTAAGACTGGACGATGTTCTGAGTTTTGGAACGAACTAGTATAACTTCAATTCTATTCTCTTTTTCCCTACTGCTTTTAGTTTTGTCTATGATTATCAAGTTGTCTGGACTTGGCATGTGGAAAAGGAGAATAATTGTAATAAACCTTGATTTCTGTTGTAGTATTATGTTTTTGTATTCAATTTTCTCATGACACCACTAAGCCAAGTTACATGTCTCAAGATTGAGATCCTAACAATGTGCCACTACCAACAATTGAGAAAGAGAGAGATCCAACTCCATAAAGAAATGGTAGAAGAATTTTTTTGGTTTAATTATATATTTAGATTTTGAACTTGAAAGATTGTGTTTAATTGTTTGAAACTTCAAAAGTTCTAGCACTTTCTGAGCCTCCGTTTCATAATCGTTTGGTTTTTGGTTTTTGAAAATTATCCTAGTTTTCTCCCAATTTCCTTGGTTCGCATCTTTGTTAAAAAAACATTTGAACGTTTAGGCAAATTTATAAAACAAAAAACAAGTTTTAGTTTTCAAACCTTACCTAGTTTTTTAGAACATAAGAAGAAGGTAGATAACAAAACAAAGAAACTTATGGGTGGAGGTAGTGTTTATAAGCTTGATTTTAAAAAACAAAAAACTAAAAACCAAGGCCTCGTTTGATAACCAGTTGATTTTTGGTTTTTTATTTTTGAAAATTATATTTGTTCCTCCCAATTTCCTTACCACAGTTTTCATCTCTATGAAGGATCCATTTGAATTCCACCAAATTCCAAAACACAAAAACATGTTTTTGAAAATTATTTTTTTTAGTTTTCAAAATTTGACTTGGTTTTTGAAAACATGGGAAAAATGTATTAAAAAAAGTAAAGAAACTTGTAGTTGGAAGTAATGTTTATACAATTAATTTTAAAAAACCAAAAACCAAAAAGTCACATAGTTATCAAACGAGACCTAAATAATTATTAAACATGACCTTAAATTTTTTATTTAATTTTAAGGTTAAAAAACACTTTCGTTCTCTAAACTTTCACGGAAGTAACAATTTATTCTCTAAACTTTAGTTTGTAATTATTTAATCCTTGTACTTCCAATTTTCTACTAATGTAGTTTTTGAACTTTAATAATAATTTAGTCATTGTACTTTAAAACTTGTAACAATTTGGTTCGTATGGTAAAAAAAAAGTATTAAGTTTTATTAAAATTTCTTAAATATATAGATCCAATAAACTTATTAAGGACTAAATATGTGTATAAACTATAAAGATTAAGTCGTTAACCATTTGATTTTTTGTTTTTGATTTTTGAAAATTAAGTCTTGCTGACTCTACTTCCATCTATAAGTTCTTTGTGTTATTATCTATCGTCTTCTCATGTTTTAAAAAACCAACTAAGTTTTGAAAACTAAAAAACGTAGGCCTCGTTTGATAACCATTTGGTTTTTGGTTTTTGAAAAATATGTTTGTTTTCTCTTATATTTCCTACCATAACTTTCATCCTTGTTAAGGATCCATTTGAATTTCTAACCAAATTCTAAAAACAAAAACAAGTTTTTGAAAACTACGGTCTCGTTTGATAACCATTTGGTTTTTGAAAATTCTGCTTAATTTTCAAAAACCAAAAACCAAAAACCAAATGGTTATCAAACGGAGCTTTTTTTTTTTTTTTTCAAAATTGGCCTTGGTTTTTTAAAACAAGGATGAAGATTGATATTAAAATAAAGAAACTTATAGGTGGGAGTAGGTGTGTTTAAGCAGGTGGAAGTAGGTGTGTTTAAGCATAATTTTCAAAAACTAAAAACCAAGGGCCTGTTTGATAACCATTT
Source organism: Luffa acutangula (assembly GCA_036850905.1). Taxonomy (NCBI): domain Eukaryota; kingdom Viridiplantae; phylum Streptophyta; class Magnoliopsida; order Cucurbitales; family Cucurbitaceae; genus Luffa; species Luffa acutangula. The sequence goes on along the minus strand of CM072097.1, from coordinate 45,086,694 downwards.
CGTTTTCTGTTTTCTGTTTTTGTTTTTCATTTTTAAAAAACAGGGGTGTTTGATAACCATTTTTGTTTTTCTGTTTTCTGTTTTTTAAAAACGTTTTTGAAATTATAAGCAAATTTCAAAAACCAAAAAAAGTAGTTTTTAAAAACAGATTTCTGTTTTTCAAAAACTCATTTTTCTTCTAAATGCTTACTTTTCTCCTCTTTTACCTCTGATGTGGACTTTTCCTACCGCAAGTGCACGGGTCAAGTAATAATATAGTGAATGTAATTCGAATGTCGTCCTCTGGATTGGATTTTTAAGCAAATCAAGTATTGTGAATTATCTTGCCCAATTTTATTTAGGGATCAAAAAGTGATGATTGAATAATAAGAAAACTAAATCAAAACACGTAGAAAGTGTGGAATTTCAATTGGGAAAACTACTTAGGGAATTGATTTCGCCGATTTAGTTTAGATTGATTTTAAGGAGTAAGTTATTATGCACAATGAAATTATGAGCCAAAGACCCTTTAATCACAACTACCTCTCCCGAGTATAATTGATTCTCATGCAAATTAACCAACTTGATATCCCTATCTAAGTTTATTAATCATGCAAGGCAATGAGATCTTTTAACCAATTCTAAAGTTAATCTAAAACCGTCACGAATTAGAAACTAAACTTTAGTCATGCAATCTTGAGTAAGTCTAAATATAATCCCCTCTCCCGAGCTAGATTCAAAACTTAAAGGGTAAAATACCTTTTTGGTCCCTCATGTTTCAGGTTCGTTTCCAATAAGTCCCTAGGTTTCAAAATTGAACAATCAAATCCCCACTGTTAAGGAAATGTTTCTATTGAGTCCCTAGACCGTTAATTTTTTTAACGGTACTGACGTGGCAGTAACGGATGATGACGTGGCAAGTTTTTTTTTTTAAAAAATATTTGTTAATTAAAATAAATAATATAAAATAATAATAATATTTTTTTTTTAAAAAAAGGGTAAAATCTCTTCTCTCTCCCCCGATTCCCGTTTTATTTCTTCTCCTCCTCGATTCCCCCTTTTCCTCCTTCTTTTCTCTCTCTGTCCTCTTTTCTCCCTCTCCTTCATCTTCTCGGCAACCATGGCCGCCGCCGCCCTCCAACACCTCTCTCTCCTCTCTCCCCCACTTCACTCTCTATCCTCACTCCTTCCCTTCTCTTCGTCGATGAAATCGTCCGCCGCGGAGGAGCAACCAGAGAACGACGTTTCTGTTTCGCACCGGAGCCCTGTTTCAAGACGCCCGTTCCGGTCATGGCTCGAAGCAAATGGACGAGAACCGGCGGCTGAGTTTGGTCGTCGTCGAAGCGGCGGCGGCGGCAACGGGAAGGGTGGCGGCGACAAGGGAAAGAATGGAGAAAGAAAGGGAAAGAAAGAGAAGGGGTACCGTGGGGTGGGGGAGAGGAGAGAGAGAGGATTTTTTGGGTGGGTAAGAAGAAGAGGAGAGGTGGAGGGCGGCGGCGTGAGCTATCGTTGGACGCCGGCGAGAAGGGGAAGGGTAGGGGAGAGAGAAGAGAGAAAGAGAAGAGGAGAGAGAGAGGAGAAGCAAATTACAGAAGAGAGAGAAAGGAAGATGGGGGAGAGAGAAAGAGGGATGAAGATGGGGAATCGAGGAGGAGAAGAGAGAAGAGGGGAATTGGGGGAGAGAGAAGATATTTTACTTTTTTTTAAAAAAAATTACTATTTTATATTATTTTATTTTTTAATTATTTATTTAAATTAACAAATATTATTTTATTTTTAAAAACGTGCCACGTCATCATCCGTTATTGCCACGTCAGCACCGTTAAAAAAATTAACGGGGACTCAATAGAAATATTTCCTAAACAGTGGGGACTTGATTGTTCAATTTTGAAACCTAGGGACCTATTGGAAACCAACCCGAAACATGAGGGACCAAAAAGGTATTTTACCCAAACTTAAATCATTCAACTAATGGCCAATTAATTGAAAGCGTTAAATCAAGATTACAAACATAATAACATTGCACAACTTAAACCATAAATCAATCCATAAACACAATCAACTATATCAATCCCTAAGCTTACAAGTTTAGCTACTCATGATTAAAATTACAAGCTCAACTAAACATGTAAAAGCCATAAAAATCTAACTAAAGTGAGGGAAAGAAGAATTAAACTCGTTGTAGGCCGAGACCGAACGTCCCCGTCACGATCTCCACGAACAATGGGTTGATTTCCGAATTTTCCCCTTTGCTTCAGCCTTGAATTCCTCTATTTTTGCTCTGTTTACGACTCCAAGAAGTCCCAAAATTGGTTCTCCCAAAAACCTAGCCGAAAGGATGCTTAAATAGCAAAATTTCGTCGTAGCGTTGAGACGCTGTCAAGACAGCGTCGCGATGCTGTCACGATCCGCAGTTTTGGAAAATTTTTCTATAGCGTCGCGACACTATGATTTTTTTTTTTTTTTTTTTTTTTAGAAAACTCCATTTGACTCCAATTGCTGAATTAAGCTTCAAACACATACTTCCTACAAATAAAACATAAAAATGCATAAATTTGGGCAAATAATTATAAAAGACTAGCTTAATTAATCAGAGAAAAATAGCTAGCTATGATTGGAAGCTCCATTTGACTCCAATTGATGAATTAAGCTTCAAACACATACTTCCTACAAATAAAACATAAAAATGCATAAATTTGGGCAAATAATTATAAAAGACTAGCTTAATTAATCAGAGAAAAATAGCTAGCTATGCTCGCTATCAACCTCTCCCTCTCCAACAAATTCCTTTCTCTTTTTTTTTTCTCTCTAAAATTTTCTCTCTCAAAACTTTTTTTTTCTTTATAACTTGTCTATTTCTAAAAACTTGTCAATATTTTTTCTCTCCTCATAAACATGTTCTAATTTTTCTTTTGAAAAAAAAAGTCACTAAAATTTTCTATCGCTACAACTTTTCTTTATTTTTCTAATTTATCGTTCTTTCTTTAGCATATCTTTTACTCTTAACCTTACTATCTCTCTAAATTTTCTTTTTTTATTTAATTTTTTTAATCTAAAATTTATCGCTTTTATTCGAACTTGTTTTCTATTTTTTTTCTCTAACTAATATCTTTTCTCGAGTCTAACTAATATTCTTTCTCTAAACACTTTCTTTCATCTCTCTAAGTATCTATGTTTTACTTTTCTAAAAAAAAATCTCTTGAAAACATTTATATTTGTGTCTCTAAATTTTTGTTTCAACGTCTTTACACATTTTTCTCCCTCTAAAATATCCTTTCATCTTTCTAATTTTTAAAAAACTGAAAACAAAAAACAGTTATCAAACATATATGGTTTTTGTTTTTAAAAAACAGGAAACCAAAAACCAAAAACCAAAAACCAAAAACAGAAAAACCAAAAATCAAAAACAGAAAAACCAAAAACCAAAAACTGAAATGGTTATCAAACGGACCCCAAATGATTATCAAACAGGGCCGTAGTTTTTAAAAACTTATTTTTGTTTTTGGAATTTAGCTAGGAATGCAAATGTGTTCTTACCGAAGATGAAAATCATTCTAAGGAAATTGGAAGAAAACAAGCTTAATTTTCAAAAACTAAAAATCAAAAACCAAAAACCAAAGGGGACCTAAATAATAAAAAAAATGATACTTAATTTTGAAAAGATTTTTCACATAGAGATCAATTTGTTACAATTTTAGAAGCATAGGAACTAAAATTGTTACACAAATTTGAAGAATAAATTGTTACTAACTAATTAAAATGTAGGACTAAAATGTTTTTTTTTTTCTTTTTCTTTTAGCTCACTAAAATGTTACTTTGCATCAAATTTTAGGGTTCAAAAATATCTTTTGACCTAATTTTATTAAGCATCCATAGTTAATGTCACTACATAAATCTTGATACGAGACACCAATTTGACTAACCCAAGCTAAAGTGAGCCTAGTTCAGTGGTAATTGACATGTACTCTCGACCATGAGGTAAGAAATTTGAATCTCTCCACCCCAAATGTTGATGTACTAAAAAAAATCTACTAGCCCAAGAAAATAAGATGACGAGTAGAGCAGACAATACATTTTAAGTAAAAAGTTATAGGGGTTCACTCACTTTTATTTTTAACATATCTATCGTGTTTTTAAACAAATGTCTAATTAGAGTATTACACTGTTACTTTTTTTAGATTACCTTTCTCTTTCTTAGTTGTCAAAATTTTAATTGAGTATGTAAGGTACCATTATATAGCCAAGCATTGTTCTTATAACATTCTAACTATTGGTAGAGACAAAATTTGGAGAGACTTCCGTAGAGCATGCGAGCTATACTAAAAATACTACTTTGTTATAGCTAAATATTTTCAGTTAATGAGACAGATAGTTCTATATAAAGAAATTGTAAAAATATTTTGATTTTGTATCTAAGATTATCAAAATCCACATATAAACTTAAAGATCTACATCACAATTTTAAAGAATATAATGACTTCCTTGAAAATAGCACCTTCAAACTATGCTCATAGTTAATCAGTATGACATTAATCTTTTTAAGTAACAGAGGTTAGAATCAAGATCCAAAATTCTTTATCCTAAATTTAAACTTTCCACAACTAAATTCGATCATCAAACCAAAAATTTATTTGGTCCCATGAAGATTAACAAGCTCTAATTTGCAAGAACTTCCCAAATCAGCTCCGCATCATAAGAAGGCATTTTCTCCAGTGAGTAGCACTCTGTTTCCGATCCCACCACCGTCGTCACCGTCGAGCAATCCATAGAAACAGCCCGAGGCGACTCCTCAAAACTCCACAAGCTCTCTTCCGCCGCCGCCGATGCCGCCGGCGACACCCTTTCCCAACTCCACTCGTCTGTCAACTCCACCATAGCCGGCGGCACAGACACCGATGACGAAGACGAAGAACACGAGCCCGAACCCAAATCGTCGCCGGGCCTCTGTTTCTTCTTCACACTCTTTTTCCCCTTCCCCTTAATCTTCTGAAAAATCGCTTGAATCTTCGCATCGACCAATTTCTTCAACCCACTCAATTTCACAAACTCGCCGGAACCCAAATCGCTCTTCAAATCCTTCATATTCGGAAAGTTCAGCCGAGCGTATTCCCCCCGGAGCTTACAGGCGGCGCAGTCGTAGGCGTAGGCCGCAGCCTCCGGCGAGTCGTAGGTCCCCAACCAGACCCTCATCCGATTCTGCGGCAGCCGAATCTCCGCCACCCATTTCCCCCATTGCCTCTGCCGCACTCCTCTGTAAAGCTTCCTCTCGCCGCCGCCCACGGCTGCCCCGCTGCCCGAATACAGCAACTCGTACGCCCTTGAAAACAGATCCCGAGACCCATTTGCTTTCCTGTCCTGAGAAAACCTCTGCAGCACCTCCCGCTGCCGGAGATAGACCGACGACCCCACCGCCGGCCCGAAATCTCCGCCGTCGCAGCTCGAATTGTCGCAGTGAGAGAAGATCGAATCCAAAGTATTTCCTCCGCCGGTTAGAATCAGATTCGAAAGAGCCGTGGAAACATCCGAGAACTGAAGATCGGTTCTGTTGGTGAGCGTTTCCATTTTTCCCGGCGGTGTGTTTTGAAACAGAGGAAATGAATTAAAGGCCAGAAAGAAGAACTTGAATCATTAGTGATTTGTTGTTGGAGGATGATGAAGAAGTGGAATTGGAGTGAAGATTTATAAGTGATGAAGAAACAGAGGAGTGGAGAAAAATGGATGACATGGTCAAAGAGGCCAAAAAGCAGCTTTTTGGAGTTAATGAAAAGGTCAAAGTTAGCGTGAGAGAGTGATTCACACACGGAAGAACAAAAAAGTCAGTGAAGGTTCATAAATTGCAGAGCCACGTGGCTGATTTTGTTGGCGCCATGGTTTCCAAGACGCTTTCTTCTTTGCCTTCCCACTCCATGTCAACTTTATAAGATAATCTTTTTTATTATTTATGATTGGTTTGATGAATTTATGCTTGTTACTTTTTTTATTCTATGGTTTGTATTTTGTTTTAATTGTTTAGGGTAGGGCCTAGGGGATTGTCTTTGAGATGGTAATATGACAATTATTCATCTTGATTCAAAAAAAAAATTATCCTCTTAGTAGCCAAATTGTAGACTTTAAATTAGAATATTTATAACTAGGAAAAAATTTGACTGCATAGGAATATGTAGGGATCTCTCTATATACCACTATTAAAATGTTGACAACTAGGAGTGATATATATATATTTTTCATTTTCTACCTTTCTCTTTCTTATTTATCAAGATTTTAATGGGGTATAAAGAGAAATCCCTGTGCAACAAAGTAATGTTCTTATAAATATAAACACCAAATTTAGGGTCCCTTTGAAATACATTTTAGTTTAATTGTTTGTCAAGAATGCATTTTCTATTAAACATTATTTTGCATAAAAATTGTTTAGAATTGAAACATTGTATATTTGGTTACATTTTCTCATAAGTGTTTTTATATTTTAATAAGTCATTTTTAGTGGTTGTCAACACTACAATTTTTTCAAAATGATTTTTTTTTTTTTCAAAATTAAACACTTGAAAAGTTAAACCAAACATACCTTTAGATTTTTTTTTTTTTTTTAATTTTTACAAGGGATGAGGTGGGAGATTTGATCCTCTAACCTCTTGGTCGATGGTACCAGTTTTATTCTAGTTGAACTATGCTCTTGTTGGTGCAATATATAAGAGCTTAATTTAAAAAATTCATAAATATTTTATTGTGTGTTTTTAATGTATTGAAAGTTTGAGCGGGTATATAATTATACTAAGTAATATCTACGTGAGTATATATACAAAAGGAATGAGGATTCTTAGTAATTTTTTTTTTTATAAAATTTAATAAAGATTTTCTTACAAATTCCCAGTTCGTTATAATCCGATCCAACAACAGGGATTCTTAGTAAAACTATCTATGTTATAATCCGATCCAACAACAGGGATTCTTAGTAAAACTATCTATGCCGCTAACAACAGGGATTCTTAGTAAAACTATCTATGCCGCTATTTGCTATAGTTGAATTATAAGAACCTCTTCTCCTTAAAACCGTTGAATGTACATCTTCAAATTTGTCTGCCACTAATATAATAGTGGTTGGATACAAAATTTTACAATGGTATGATATTGTTTACTTTGGGCATAAGCCCTCATGGCTTTGTTTTTTGTTCCATCCAAAAGGCCTCATACTAATGGAGATACTTATTCTCCCTTATAAATCTAAGATCATCCCCTTATCGAATCAATGTGGGACTTTAGTCGCATTCCCCAATTTCCAATACCGATATGCAACCAAGTATTGTTCTATATTAAAAATAAAATTTAAAAAACAATTGGAGGAGGAAAAAGAAAAAGAGAATAGTGAACGAATGATCATCCATATAAAGAAAAAAATGTTGAAAGAAAAAAAAGGAGTGGGTCGGAGTCAGATGGGTTGCTCAATATTAATGGCTGTGTTGCCATTTTATAACCAAAATTAAAGACCAAAAGTTTTTGTATCAATCATATGCCTAACAGATAACTACTAATCAATGAGGGACAATGACTATTTTCTTCTTTTCTTTAACAAAAGTTTGACGTTTTTTCCTTCCCTTTTTAAACACTATATTTTATTTTCAACACTTCTATTAACTATCCATTAATTCAAATCTTTTAGGAAAGAAATGACACTTAAAATAAATTTGGACGGTTGAAAAAACTTGTATGATTGTGCAATTGAAATCACCATATGTCGGTGATTTTGGAAGAAATAATGATCTTTGTTTTAAAAAGAAAAAGGCAATACACGACGAATGAGAATACATTAAATAAGAATCTTTAAAACTTTTAAACCAATTGTATGGTTATTCTTTTTCTAGAATTTTTGACTAAAACTTGAAATATGAGTTTATTTGTTCCATCTTAAACAAATGTGGTTAATAACTCCAAACAATTTTTTATTATAAAAATTAAATAAAGATACATGGATTTTGTACTTTATTATTTACTTTTAATTATTTATTAGAAGGGATGGATAAATTTGAAAATATGCTATCTATTTTATTAATAATAATTTCAATTTGCACATATATATAAACACTGTAATTGTTTTTTTAGTTCAACAACATCCTGGAGTAGAGGGATTCATATCCTAACCTCTTAGTCGAGAATATATGTTAATTACAACACTTAACTACGTTCTCTTTGACTTAAAGACTATAAATTTATATTAAATACGTTTGATACTACATTTTTTGTATGCTCTCAATTTACCATATATATTTGGATATGTTAGAATATGTCACTTTCAAAGAACATGATGCCTATAAGCAATAGGTGGATGTTATAGAACAAATGGCAAGTTTACATAAACAAGATCAGGGACACTTATTTTGTCTTTACCTACTTTGGTAATACCATAAAAAAAAAAAAGTTACAAACATTCAAGTGATGGATTTTATTATTAAGTGAAAAAGGGAAAGAAACAATAAATGCATAGAACTAAATATAATGAAAGAGTTAAACAGAAACCAAATAGTTTGTTAAATTTACTAATTTGATTTTTTTATTTTTGACTTAGTTCCAATTTGGTTAAACTTCAAAAATTGTCTCTATTGTAACCAATCATTATCATATTAAGTAATAAGTTGGTATTTTTTTTATATACCTGATTAAATTAAATTTATATCTAGTAAAAAGAAATAAGTGAAATTAATTAGGCTTTTGGGTGAGTGAAATTTGGTTTAGGAATGACCTATGAGATTTAAACCAATAATATTAATCAAATTAAGCATCCATTTGAATTACTTTTTTGTTTAAGTGTTTTTCAAGAATAAATTTTTCTTCAAATATTTTGTATAAAAATTATTTAGAATTTAAACATTCACATGTTTGGTTACATTTCCTCGTAAGTGTTACTATACCCAAGTTATTATATACTTAAAAACTTTTTAAAAAAAATTTATTTTCAAGTGTTTCTTTCAAAATGATTTATTTCTCAATCTCATTTTTTAATAAGTCATTTTTAGTGGTTGTCAAACACTATAATCTTTTTTTAAAATTAAAAATTTGAAAAGTTAAATCAAACATACTCTTAAAACTTTTAAAATTACAAGGACGAATCGAGAGTGAGTGAAAAAGGTGAATATGTAGGTAGGAATGGGGCATACCCCATGTGAAAAATTTGCAATAAATATGTAAAGAATATAGCATTTGAAAAGGGCCTTTGGAAAAAAAAAATTCAAATTTGTTTGGATATGCTTGGTTTGACAATGTGATATGCTTTCACATGCCTACTTCTCCCTTTTATCTTCATTTCTCAACCTTAGCTTAAATTCAATATGATTGAACACAAAAGTTGAAGATCTGTCATTTTCTAATTGAATTCTTTTTGCATTAATAGATTAGACATGTAAAAAAGTAAGTAAACTCAACTCAATCCTATCTTAACGAATTTATTTATGAATTTACATCCATTTGGAAAATCAAAAACACATATTCCAATTGGAGTTGAATATATGTTCAAATCATAGTCTACAACTTATACTAAATATTTTTATCCACAAATTTTATATAAAAATAAGTATTTTGGTTATTGCTATAAATTTTTAAAAATAAATGTAAGCATGTCATTGATACATAGATGTCTACACCAACTGTTTTCTTGGTTCAACAAATGTGGGTGTCAAGAATCAAACCTTCAACTTTGAGGAAGTAACAAATACTTTATCAACTATTTTCTTAGTTCAAAAGTTTCATTTTAGCCCTTGAAGTTTTAAACTTGTTAAAATTAGATCGTTCAAGGTTTTTTCTCTTGGACGGAAAATGACGTATTTGCATATGTTTTTATTGTTTTTTCCACGTATGTGTTCAAATCTACTCACATAAGTAATAATACATATGTAAACACACCGTTTTCCGTCCATGAATTTAACGAAACAAAAAAGCCTTCAACCGTCGTTTTGAAACAAACTTCAAACTTCAAGAACTAAAATGAATCTTTTGAAAGTACTCTAGGAGTATAATTGAAGCCAACCTCATAATTTAGGAGTATTTTTTTATAATTTAACCTAAAAACTAAAGGAGTTTTATACACAATAGAAACAAAAATACAACCATTCCAAGTTATGGGACTAAAAACAAAACACTTCAAAGTCTAAGGCGAAAACAAAACAAGTGTGAAAAAAAAAAATTAAAGAACTCAAACTAGCTAAAATTCAAAGCATATTAATACATTTCATATTTCTTTACCTAAAAATGAAAGATTCAAATTCGAACCTACGATGAGTCACGAGTACTCTATCAATTAAGTTATGTTCAAATTGGTTAAATAGTTATCGAAACGAAATTATTGCAACATGTAATGTGGTGATTTGTGGGAGGTGGGAGAGGGAGTAGGAGAGAATTAGGTGGGAGATTTTGAAGGTTGTGAGTGTGGACTCAGTCCGACGGCCGCACCGACATAGCAGCTGGCCACACCCATTGGCCTTGTACACGTTAACCATACTGTCCCTCTCAACCCCACCTCCCTCTCTTCCATGCTTCCCAACTAATTTTCCTTTTTTAAATTTATTATTATTTTTTTTTTAAAAAAAAAGAAACAATATTAGATATAATTTTTCCCAACCAAATTTGTACTTTTAAGATTACTCTTTTATCATTAATTATTTAATGTTTAATTGGCCAAATATATAGTGATTGATGTTTTCTTTTTAATCAATTTTTTTACTCTAAACTAAGGGAGATATAACCTAATTCATATATAGATTTTTTCTCCGAAACTTTTTGTTAATTTAACCACTAATTTTTTTTTTTTATAAAAACATGTACAGTGTTGATGTCAAAATTCGGACAAGAAGTTCACCTGACCTTCACGTGACAACAATGATGATTTGTTTGACGGTGAAGACGTGACCTACAAAACGAACAATCACTGTACGCTGGTGTGATGCTTGCCACATTGACTCCGATGCTTAAGTTAGTTAGGAAGAAGATGGAAATCTGCAAGTAGCTAGAGAGCCAAAGGAAGTAGAAGAATGTTGAAAACTAGAGTTTTTCATTCCCCTCTCCAAGGTTGAAGAAAAGCTTTTATACATCTTCCTTTTTCTAGAGTTTTTTTACTTGTTTTTGGATGATTTGGAGTCCAATTCTATCGTACCGAGAAGGTCGGAGACTCAGGGAACTGAAGTGCAAGAAAGGCTAAGGCATGCCCAAACTTTTGGACCTGGTTAGCCTCAGCATTGGGTCGAGGCTGACCCTTGGTTGAGGTTGATGTTGTGGCTTGGGTTTGGCCCAAGCCTATCGGGTCTTCCTTCCCTCTGAGTCTGGTCTCTTGTGGATTCATTTGTGTTAGATCCAGGTGGCTACGTTTCGTCTATTCTTGGATTGATGTAAATTGACCTATAACATATAGTTTCCCTAATTTTAGAATTTTGGAAGAATTTTACCCATTTATAATGTCTCGTACAACTTAATTTGTTTACTAATTTATATAAAATCATTTTTGAATTTAAATCAATTAGATAGTTGCTTTTTATTTGCAAAACCAATTATATAGTTGATTTTAAATCAACTTTTAAAAAAATTTGTTGTTTCATGTGTGTATATATATGTAGTATGTATTCAATTTTTATAACAAAAATTTAGATATTGGATTAAACAAAAAATTTCCAATATTTTATATTTGGATTAAACAAAATATGTGGCAACTTAGATCATAGATTTTTAAATAATTATTTTGTAATAAATTTAGATATTGAACATCAACATAAAAATAATTGAAATAATATGTCTACTTTGATCATTATAGCTAAATCGCAACAATTTAATATTAATTTTGTTGATGGTCGATTTTGGCTAGGGGATCTCACCTGACCTTCACGTGCCACCAATGGTAAATTTGTAGTTGAGGGGGGAAGACGTGACCTGCAAGACAGTAAACATGCACACCGGTGTGGTGCTCGCCACACCGGCTCCGATGCTTAAGTCAGCAAACAGAACGGTAGGGCGTGGAAAAGTAAGAGCAAGAGGAGAAAGCAAAGAATAGAGTTTAGGGATAGAATTCGGGATCCCCTCTTCAATGGCGAAGAGGGATATAAATACCTGTTCATCCTCCTAACCTTTTTAGGGTTTCGGAGGCGTTTTAGGTCAAACCAGGCGAAACCGGGGCATCCAGAGGCGGTGGGGACCAGACGAGACCGAACGGGCTCGGCCCGCGCGAGCGGGCCGAGGGGCGGCCTCGGCCATGGGCCGAGGCCGAGCAGGGGGTCGGGCCTAAAACCCGACCCCTTCGGTCTTGGCCCGACTCACTTGCCGGTTTTGCCCCCTTGGTCCATCTTTCAGCCCGATTCCTCCCCAGTTGCCCTCGTCAGCTCCTTGTATATCGGGGTGGTCCAAAATTGCCTATAACAAATTTTATCGAACACAATAAATTGCTTAGTACTGAAAAAAAAAGGGGGTTAAAAGTTGAAATCTACCGAACACTAATTTATTTCATAGATATAACAATCTCAGATTAAGTTTAATTGAGGTTGATCGTGCACAAAATCATTGAACATTGAATAACAGCACTGTCAAAACTCACTAATGGTTTTTTTTTAAACAATCTCTAATATCATTTTTTTTTTATCTAAAACTCTATAAATTTGTGAACTAGACATATATTTTATAAGTTATTTAACACACGTAAATATATATTTTCTTTAACGAGTTTTCAAACAAAAAAAAATTCCTTTTAAGGTAAAATCAACATCCATTCACGTATTTTCTTTTTTAGTTCAACAATTATGAGAGTGAAAGATCAAATATTGACTTTTGGGATGATAATTGGTGTCTTATTCAATTAGCAAGTTTAAAGTAAAGATTGCAACAATTTTTCAAACTTAATGTAAAGATTGAAACACCTATCCAAATCTGTTATAGGTGATTTTGGACCACCCCGATGTATAGGGAGCTGACAAGGACAACCGGACGAAAATAGGATTGGGAGATGGACCCCAAAGACAAAACCGGCAAGGGGAACACCGAACGGATCGGGCTTTTGGCCCGACCCCCTGCTCGGCCTCGACCATGGGCCGAGGTCGACCTCGCGGGCCGAGTTCCTCCGACTCGGTTCGGTCCTTGCAGCCTCTGGCCACCCCGGTTCCGCCTGGTCCGTCCCGAAACGCCTCCGAATTCCTAAAAACCCTAGGAGCATGAGCAGGTATTTATACCCCTCTTCGCCACTGAAGAAAGGGACCTGAACTCAATTCTCAACTCTCTCCTCTTACTCTTTAGCTCTCCCTTCCATTTTCTAACTTAAGCATCGGAGGCGGTGTGGCTAGCACCACACCGGTGTGCAGGTTTACTCTTTTGCATGTCACGTCTTCCCCCCTCATCTACAAATTTACCGTTGGTGGCACGTGAAGGTCAGGTAAGTTTCCTCTGACCAAATTTGACCATAAAAAAAATCTAAAGTGTAATTTGATGGAATTAAAAGTTTACCGTAAAAATTGATAAATCTGGAAGTTAGGTTTTTTTTTTTTTTTTTTGACAAAATAAGTTAGGTTAAGTTTAGGTGTAAATTTTTTTGTTTTCTTTTAATATTAAGTTGAAAATATAGTGCTAGAAAATTTAACTTCCAATGACTTACTAATAAGCTTTATAAATGTAGTTAAATATATGAACGAATATACAAGTAGTGTAAAATTTTTCTTGTATTATATTAGCCAATATTTGTTTGGGCATGTTGCTAGATTAATCAATATTTTGCTATGTCATTAGTTACTGAATATATATATATATATATATATATATATATATATATATATATATATATATATATATATATATATAAATAAGAGACTACTACACTTTTTAAAAATGTACAGACTAAATAGATATATGACCATCAATATTATGTAGGGTGTGTTTAGAATATCTTTTAGTTTAAATGTTTTTCAAAAATGTATTTTATTTTAAACATTTTGTATAAAAATTATTTAGAATTTAAACACTCATATGTTTGGTTACATTTTCTCGTAAGTGTTTTTATACACAAATTATTATATACTTAAAAACTTTTTTTTAAAAAAAAATTGTGTTCAAGTGTTTCTCTCAAAATGATTTATTTCTCAATCTCATTTTTCTATGGAGTCATTTTTAGTGGTTGTCAAACACTAATTTTTTTACTTATTCTCCTAAATTTTAAAGGTTGTTTATCACTTAAATCTCTTAAACTATTAATTGTATCAATTTAAACTCAAGTTTAAGTTTATTAGTAGAGCTAAACAAAAATCATTAGTGAATCAAATTTAGACATTTTTGTTAGTATTCGGTTTTAAAATAATTAATACATAATATTCACACATGTATAAGTCTTTTCTAAATGCAAGATTAACACAATATATTAAAGAGTGTTGATTTCTTTGCTAATATAAGTCAAATGTTTGAGGTGCCACCTGTACACTTTTTAAATCCCAGTCAGCCTTAGAGGGATTAGTAAGTTGAGTACTGATGAGTCAGCTGGAGCTTGGGTCTTTTATCTCATCTGGTGAAATTAGAAGATGGTGAATAAAAACCCAAGGAGGAATTTCAGCACATGGTCGTACGAGTTAGTTACTGTCAAGCTAAATTTTTGTTGTTCTGGCAAGGCGTTTTTGGGGGATTTAAAATGGAAGGAAGTGTGGGCTCCATTCTGTTATCAGAGGATGATAAATCAAGCTGTGAAGGATTATTTTCTGAGAGAGCAAGAGAGTGTGAGAGAGCCTGCTTTTGCGAGAGAATTGAAGGAAGAAGCTGATGCACTTGGGTTGCTGAGAGAGTCTTCTTCTTCATCTCTGTTTTGTTTCAAGGTTGTATATGCAGATTGTTTCGGTCCAGGTGAGATCGTTTTTTGCTTAAATCTGTATTGATCCTTGAAGAAGAGTTGTATCTCTGGTAAACTTGTAACCTTGTCAATAATCTAGTGAAATGGCCTAAAGTGGATGTAGTTCCGTTTATAAGGAACGAACCACTATAAAACTTCTGTGTTCTCTTCTTTCCCTATCCTCTGTTTACATATTCTGGTTCAGTGAGTTGTTTGTTGTGTTCTGATTTAAGCTTGCTGGACTGTGCTTGCTGGAATATCAGTTTTCTCGGTGTGTTTGTTGCTTGGTTTGTGATATCTGAGACTATATGTTGTGTGGTCAGAAGGTCTTTGTATAACAGTTTGGTATCAGAGCCTGTTTCTTTTTCATCTTCTTTTTTGAAATCGATCTTACTTAGCATGTCTACAAAGTTTGAGTTTGAACGGTTTGATGGGAAAGGGGATTTTTCCCTGTGGAAAAAGAAGATGAGAGCCTTACTAACTCAGCAGAAGGTAGCTAAGGCTTTAGATGAAAACGCTAATTATGGTACTATGAAGGAGGAAGAAATAATAGAGCTGAAGGAGATTGCTTATAGTACAATTATCCTATACCTAGCTGATAATGTACTTAGGCAGGTCCATGAAACAAAGACAGCAGTGGATCTTTGGAAAAAATTGGACACAATATATCTCACAAAGTCCTTGACCAATAAGCTTTATATAAAAGAAAGGTTCTTCGGATTTAAAATGGATCCTTCTAAAGACCTTGAGCAGAATATTGATGACTTTAATAAGATTGTGCTAGACATGAACAACATTGAAGAGAAAATTTCAGATGAAAACCTTGCCATAATACTTTTAAACTCACTGCCAGAATCGTTTAGTGAAATTAAAACAGCCATAAGATATGGGAGAGATAGTTTAACTCTAGATATTGTGATGAATGCTTTGAGATATAGAGACCTTGAAATGAAAAAGGGTAAGGGAAAAGAAGCTGAAGCTTTGTTCTCAAGGGGAAGAACTGAAAAGAAAAACAACAGAAGTAATAGCCGTGGTAGATCAAAATCACAAGGGAAAGTTAAAAGATGTTTTCACTGTCATAAAGAAGGGCATATAAGAAGAAATTGTTATGAGCTAAAGAATAAAAGAAAGAATGAATCCAAGAAAGATGAAACTCATAATGCGAATGTTACTGAAAATTATGAAACGGCCGAAGTCTTAACTGTCTCAGATGGAAACTTTAACACTGAATGGATTCTAGATTCAGGTTGCTCCTTCCACATGACCCCTAACAAACACTGGTTTCAAAATCTAGAGGAGATACAAGGAGGTAAAGTGCTGCTAGGTAATCACCAAGAATGCAGTGTAGTTGGGATAGGCACTATACAAGTCAGAATGTTTGATAATCAAGTGCGTGAGCTAACCTCTGTTAGATATGTGCCTGATCTCAAGAGGAACCTTTTGTCCCTAGGAGTGTTTGATAGGGCTGGATATATGTGCAAGTTAGAGAATGGAACTATAAAAATAGTTAAGGGAGCTATGGTTAAAGTGAGAGGCAAGTTGCATAATGGTTTATATGTCCTGGAGGGGAATACAGTAGTTGGTACTTCTGCTGTGATATCTCAGAAAGAACAACAAGAGGTTCAACTTTGGCACAGCAGGCTTGGGCATGTTAGTGAAGTAGGGCTGAAGGAGTTGGATAAACAGGGGTTGTTCGGTAAGACCTTGACTGGAACTTTGGGAACTTGTGAGCACTGTATCTATGGAAAACAAACAAGGGTATCCTTTGGAAAAGGTAAACATGTATCTAAAGATATCTTAGAATATGTCCATGCTGATCTATGGGGGCCAGAAAAGACTCAAACAATGGGTGGTGCTAGATATTTTCTGTCCATAATAGATGATTTTTCAAGAAGAGTGTGGACATATTTGTTAAAATCAAAGGATGAAACCTTTCAAACATTTATACAGTGGAAGACTTTTGTTGAAAAGCAAACAGAAAAGAAAGTTAAAACCTTAAGAACTGACAACGGCCTTGAGTTCTTAAGCAATGAGTTCAAGGCATACTGTTTAAAGGAAGGAATGCAACGCCATCTGACCGTTAGAGGAACACCTCAACAAAATGGCCTTGCAAAAAGAATGAATAGAACCCTGCTGGAAAGGATAAGGTGTTTAATGTCAAATGCTGCCTTGCCAAAGAAATTTTGGGGTGAAGCATTGATGACAGCAACATACCTTATAAATAGATGCCCTTCTTCTGCAATTGGCTTAAAAACTCCAATAGAAAAGTGGTCTGGTCATCCTCCTGACTTAAGTAATTTAAGGGTATTTGGGTGTGTGGCCTATGCACATTCAAGAGAAGGTAAACTAGATAATAGAGCTAAAAAATGTCTATTTCTAGGTTATCCACAAGGAGTGAAGGGATATAGATTATGGTGTATAGAAAAGGGAGAAGAAAAATGTATAATCAGTAGGGATGTGACTTTTGATGAGTCTATTATTGCTTATAAATCAGAAGCAATAGATACAAACTCACCAAATACTGAAACCATAATAGTGGAGATGGAACTTGAAGGAGAAAATTCATCCCCTGCAGTAGTTGAAGAAGGAACAGTGAGTGAAACTCCTGCTGATATACAACCCGAGAGCAGCAGCTCTGAAACAACAAATCTCCAGACCTATAATCTAGCGCGAGATAGACAAAGAAGAGAAATAAGGCCACCTTCTAGATATGCAAGAGCTGACTTAGTTCATTATGCTCTAAATGTTGAAATTGAACAAGCAGATACTGAACCCCTCACCTATTCTGAAGCTGTAAACAGCAGGGACAGTGTTAAATGGCAATCTGCCATGGATGATGAAATGGATTCATTAATGAAAAATCACACTTGGGATTTGGTGGAGAGACCACTAAACCAAAAGCTTGTAGGATGCAAATGGATTTACAAGCTTAAAAAAAGTGTGGATTCAACAGAACCTATTCGGTTTAAAGCACGTTTAGTAGCAAAAGGATATACACAGAAGGAAGGAGTTGATTATGACGAGATCTTCTCACCGGTAGTTAGACATTCATCAATAAGAGTCTTACTATCTCTAGTAACTGCTAATGATATGGAACTAGACCAAATGGATGTCAAAACCGCTTTCCTGCATGGAGAAATTTCAGAAACTATCTATATGCAGCAGCCACCGGGTTATGTTATCAAAGGAACAGAAAACAAGGTATGTTTATTGAAAAAATCGTTGTATGGCTTGAAGCAAGCACCTAGGCAGTGGTATCTGAAATTTGATGCCTTTATGATATCTTGTGGGTTCAGCAGGAGCAAAATGGACCATTGTGTTTATGTTAAGTATCCTAAACACAGATCTCCTATTTTTCTCCTTTTATATGTTGATGACATGTTGTTGGCTAGTAAGGATAGATGTGAGATTGAAAAGCTGAAAGAAGATCTAAAGAGTGCCTTTGAAATGAAGGATCTTGGAAAGGCACAAAAGATACTTGGGAATCAGTCCCTTATGCCAATGCAGTTGGCAGTTTAATGTATCTTATGGTGTGCACAAGACCAGACTTAGCTCACGGTCTAAGTGTTGTGAGCAGATACATGGCAAATCCAGGGAAAGAACATTGGGCTGCTGTGAAATGGTTGCTAAGATATGTAAAGGGGACAATTTCCTATGGTTTATTGTATACAAATGAACCATTAAAATATGCTAAACTAACTGGTTTTGTTGATGCAGATTATGCCACAGATCGTGACAGAAGGAGGTCCCTAACCGGTTTAGTTTTCACCTTACTTGGAAACACAGTAAGCTGGAAATCCACTCTTCAAACCGTTGTAGCCTTATCAACCACTGAAGCAGAGTACATGGCAGTCACTGAAGCTTTTAAAGAAGGCCTGTGGTTGAGTGAGCTTGTTGAAGAGTTTGGTGAAGACCTTGAAGGTGAGCATGAAGTGTACTGTGATAGTCAGAGTGCAGTATATTTGTCAAAGAACCAAACCTTCCACGAGAGGACCAAGCATATAGACGTGAGATTCCACTTCATCAGAGATATTATTCTTGAAGGAAAGATTGAGTTGAAGAAGATTCCTTCAAGTGAAAATGTTGCTGATGGACTAACGAAGTCTCTTTCTCTGCTGAAACTTGAGAGCTGCACAAGAGCTCTCAAGGTATGTGTTGTGTAGTCTGTTACTGATACAAGGCCATTTCATGTTTGATTATGTTGTTTATAGAAGGTTACTGATTATTTGACTATATTTAGCAAGGTGGAGAATTGTTGATTTCTTTGCTAATATAAGTCAAATGTTTGAGGTGCCACCTGTACACTTTTTAAATCCCAGTCAGCCTTAGAGGGATTAGTAAGCTGAGTACTGATGAGTCAGCTGGAGCTTGGGTCTTTTATCTCATCTGGTGAAATTAGAAGATGGTGAATAAAAACCCAAGGAGGAATTTCAGCACATGGCCGTACGAGTTAGTTACTGTCAAGCTAAATTTCTGTTGTTCTGGCAAGGCGTTTTTGGGGGATTTAAAATGGAAGGAAGTGTGGGCTCCATTCTGTTATCAGAGGATGATAAATCAAGCTGTGAAGGATTATTTTCTGAGAGAGCAAGAGAGTGTGAGAGAGCCTGCTTTTGCGAGAGAATTGAAGGAAAAAGCTGATGCACTTGGGTTGCTGAGAGAGTCTTCTTCTTCATCTCTGTTTTGTTTCAAGGTTGTATATGCAGATTGTTTCGGTCCAGGTGAGATCGTTTTTTGCTTAAATCTGTATTGATCCTTGAAGAAGAGTTGTATCTCTGGTAAACTTGTAACCTTGTCAATAATCTAGTGAAATGGCCTGAAGTGGATGTAGTTCCGTTTATAAGGAACGAACCACTATAAAACTTCTGTGTTCTCTTCTTTCCCTATCCTCTGTTTACATATTCTGGTTCAGTGAGTTGTTTGTTGTGTTCTGATTTAAGCTTGCTGGACTGTGCTTGCTGGAATATCAGTTTTCTCGGTGTGTTTGTTGCTTGGTTTGTGATATCTGAGACTATATGTTGTGTGGTCAGAAGGTCTTTGTATAACAAAGAGAAATGTTGAAATTGAATGGATAGTAGAAACGACTTTTCATTAACATGAGTGGTTTTTCATATTCGTGTCTTCCTCTTCTTTTCTCTGTTTATTTAGAAATGCGTGATAACTATTTTTCTACTCTTAAATGGGATATTGAGAGAAGAATAATTTTGTTTAGGTGATTTTGATTTGATTTTTTAAATGAAATGGGGGAAAATAGTTATAAATCACTTATGTATGGTGTACATTGATTCACTCAAGAAAATTTAGGATTTAAATTGATACAACTATTAGTTTATAGTTTTAATATAATCATATAACCCTTGATTCTTTTTTCTCATATTTAAATATGTCCTTGAATATTGTTGCAATAATGGTCGAAGCGAGCATAACTCAACCGTAATTGACCTTTGACTAAGAGGTCGGAAGTTTGAATCCCACCACCTCAAATGTTGATGTTCAATAGAAACAAAATATATTGTTGCAATAATGACCATTCTCTACTATTTGGGTAACTACCATTGACTTCCTAAAGTTTATTTTAATTTATTTTTATTTTTTCCTTTTTTTCCCTTCTTTTGGGGGATAATAAACTATAAATTCAAAGACATGGAAGGATACAAAAACAAAGTAGTTAAATGTGAGGTATATGACAACAACCCATGGGCAAATTCTAACTTCATATATAGATTCACATGGTAGTCTAAAGTTAGATGATAATAACATTGAGATAAAGTCACAATTTTACATATGTTTTGACCCAAACATTTTTCTCAAACATATCTTTTCAATCATCATTTCATCTTATTATTTGGGTCAATCATTTCAACTAAAAAAAAATACAAATGTGCAATAATTAACAGATACAAAAGAACACTTCATTTTTTTTTTTTTTTGTTTAACAACATGTGGGTGAAAGGATTTGAACCACACAATTCTTGGTCATTAGTACAAGTTATATGTCAGTTGGGCTATGCTCAATGTATTAAATTTTCATCGACATGTCGATATTTCCATCGAAATTTCTACGTGTCCATGGGTTCAACATAGACATACGAGGTGAACCGACATTTCCATTATATCATAAAAAATTGATAAAATGTAAACAAAATAATAACAAAATGTAACTAATGTGGAGATAACATTTGTCATAAGTATTTTAATTATTTTAAAAGTGTAAAACATTTATTTGTTAATTTTAATATTTTTTTGATTTTTTTTTTGTTTTGGATATTTTTTTAGGAATATCTATCGACATCGACATTTTGTCGATATTTCCATCCACATTTACATTAAATTGAGACTTCGACATTTCCGTCGACATCGACCATTTTAACCCTTCGCTATACTCGTGTTGGGGAAGTACACTCCATTTAAATGATTAATAATTTAACTTAATCACAATTCTTCTACGAGCATGCCGTTCTTTTCTTATATAGAATCTAATTTCATCAAAGAAACTCTTCACTCCATCTGAATGAGTACTTAGCTTTCTCCAAAGAAAATGGCTCAATCATCAAAGTCATATTAGCAAACGGTTGTCAATGGGGTCATATACTTACGACTTACAAGTTTTCAAATCATAATGGTAAATTTTCATTTACAACTTAATTATGTTTAATTTAGTAGATTTATTGCCAGAGTGAACATAGTGTTGATGGTCGATTTTGGCCAGAGGATCTCACCTGACCTTCACGTGCCACCAACGGTAGATTTGTAGTTGAGGGGGGAAGACGTGGCCTGCAAGACAGTAAACCTGCACACCGGTGTGGTGCTCGCCACACCGGCTCCGATGCTTAAGTCAGCAAGCAGAACGGTAGGGCGTGGAAAAGTAAGAGCAAGAGGAGAAAGCAGAGAATAGAGAGTAGAGTTTAGGGATAGAATTCGGGATCCCCTCTTCAGCGGCGAAGAGGGATATAAATACCTGCTCATCCTCCTAGGGTTTTTAGGGATTCGGAGGCGTTTTAGGTCAAACCAGGCGAAACCGGGGCAGCCAGAGGCGGTGGGGACCAAACGGCAACGAATGGACTCGGCCCGCACGAGCGGGCCGAGGGCCGGCCTGGCCGAGGCCGAGCAGGGGGTCGGGCCGAAAACCCGACCCCTTCGGTCTTGGCCCGTCCCATTTGCCGGTTTTGCCTCCTTGGTCCATCTTTCAGCCCGATTTCTCCCCGGTTGTCCTTGTCAGCTCCTTGTATATCGGGGTGGTCCAAAATTGCCTATAACATTAAGCCCCCACTCTTGAATTGGGATTCGAGGTGACTTATTGCTATAAGTTGAGCTCCTTAAGCCCGATTTAAGAGTAACGACCCTTGCCTTGGGCTGGCTTATGTGTAGCTTTGTTGTCATTCTGCAAAGTAGGATAGAAGTAGACACTCCCTGAATAGGGGTTAGGTGAAATGGAAATAAAAAAAGGTGAGAGACTACAACAGTGGTGTTGGTCGGCCTAGGCCTCGGGAGGAGGCCGAGCACAGCTACCTCCCTGTTGCCTGGTCGGCCTCGGCCTCGGGAAGAGGCCGAGCAGTTTTCTAATTTTGCTTAGGGGGTGTTGCCCCCGAACCCCCACCGGGCGCTTCGCCCCTAGAGCGAGACCCCCGTACTGGATCATTCGGAGTGCTTCATTTCAGGTTCGTGTCTGCAAGAGAAAAGTTAGGGAAAAGGCTAGGGTCGGCCTCGGCCTCAAGCCCCCGTTAGCCTAAAATTTGGCTCCCTGCATCCATATGTTAGTCCTTGTAGGAAAATAATAAGAGAATAGGTTTGAACATGTAAATTTTAGTAGAACATGCTAAACCTGGATGCTTTTTGTTTAATAGGGAGTGCATATCCCCTGTTACTTGCTTTTTGTTTAATAGGGAGTGCATATCCCCTTTGTAGCCCCCAATCTTAAATAGAACTTCACTGAAACATAAAGTATAGTTGAGGAAATAGGAGAATACCTTTAAAGTTTGTGCTCGGCCTCGGCAAGAGGTGCTCGGCCTTGGCAAGAGGTGCTCGGTCCCGACCTCTGTAGGGTGAGCTTGACTTAGATGAAGTGTATGGACTCATGTTAGGTGAGGTGAGGTAGACTCGTTGGTCCAGGCTCACATGGTCTCACTCTGGATGAGGCGAGGTAGACTTCGGCAGTCCAGGCTCGCCTGGTGTAAAGATGCTCAAGCCAGAGGATGTGAGGTAGACTCTTCGGTCCAGGCTCACATGGTCTCACTCTGGATGAGGCGAGGTAGACTTCGACAGTCCAGGCTCGCCCGGTGTAAAGATGCTCAGTCCAGAGGAGGTGAGGTAGACTCGTTGGTCCAGGCTCACATGGTCTCGCTCTGGATGAGGCGAGGTAGACTTCGGCAGTCCAGGCTCGCCTGGTGTAAAGATGCTCAAGCCAGAGGATGTGAGGTAGACTCGTCGGTCCAGGCTCACATGGTCTCACTCTGGATGAGGCGAGGTAGACTTCGACAGTCCAGGCTCGTCCGGTGTAAAGATGCTCAAGCCAGAGGATGTGAGGTAGACTCGTCGGTCCAGGCTCACATGGTCTCACTCTGGATGAGGCGAGGTAGACTTCGACAGTCCAGGCTCGCCTGTAGGCGTGGGCACTATAGGCTCGCTGAAGCGTGGGCACTATAGGCTCGCATGTAGGCGTGGGCACTATAGGCTCGCTGAAGCGTGGGCTCTATAGGCTCGCATGTAGGCGTGGGCACTATAGGCTCGCTGAAGCGTGGGCATTATAGGCTCGCATGTATGAGCGTGGGCACTATAGGCTCGCTGAAGCGTGGGCACTATAGGCTCGCATGTATGAGCGTGGGCACTATAGGCTCGCTGAAGCGTGGGCTCTATAGGCTCGCATGTAGGCGTGGGCACTATAGGCTCGCTGAAGCGTGGGCTCTATAGGCTCGCATGTAGGCGTGGGCGCTATAGGCTCGCTGAAGCGTGGGCTCTATAGGCTCGCATGGAGGTGTGAACGCTAAGCTCGAAGACTTAGGCTCACAGGTGTTCGATCTTGCTTGCAATAACAGGATTGGTCTCAGTCACAACCATGGTCATGGTCGGCCTCGGTCTTGGCCTCGATCATATCTGGGGTCGGCCTCGGCCTCAGCCATATTTAGGGTTGGCTTAGGCCTTAGCCTCGAACAATCTGTTGTCTCTCGTATCTGGTTCCTTCGCTTCGATCTGGATCTTGTCTTCTGTTCAACTGCATTGACGATCTGATTCGGCTTTGGCCTAGGGTCGGCCTCGGCCTCGGGATGACCATAGCTGTGGGTCGGCCCCGGCCTCGGCCGAAGGATGACCGTAGCTTAGAGTTGGCTTTGGCCTAGGGTCGGTCTCGGCCTCGGGATGACCATAGCTGCGGGTCAGTCTCGGCCTAGGGTTGGCCTTGGCCTCGGGATGACCATAGCTACGGGTCAGCCTCGGCCTCGGCCAAAGGATGACCGTAGTTCAGGATGACGACATTCTTTTCCTGGTGTCTTCAATCTTGTCAAAGTCTCTGTTTGTTGTTGATTTGTCCCCCAAAGGTGGTTCTGGATGAACATCTCTCGTGGGGTTTCCTCCTAATCGATCTGGATGAACATCTTCGGTTGGCCTCGGTATGGTCGGCCTCGGCACGGTCGACCTCTGCATGGTAGGCCTCGGCCTCGGCCCAGCCTCCGTACTGTTCGTCTGGTAGTCGCTGTTTGGCTTGGAGTCGTTTAGCTTCGGCAGGTCTCCTTGATGATTTCCGAGTTCTTTTTGGGTGTCCAGAAGCTCTGTCGTCATAAGGAGATCATCTTTTCTGGCCTCGGCCAATTTAGCCTCGGCCTCGGCTGCGCTGGCCACAAGCTTAGCAGCCCTGGCTTCCGCTTCGACAGTTTTGGCACTTCTGCGCTTATCCTCGATCAGATTCCTCTGGTCTATCTTGGTATGACCGTAGCTTGGTGCTGGGCTCCTCAGAATTGCTCGACCTATAGGTTGAGCCCCCTGACCTTGCTGCTCATGTTGTCAGTCTTCTTTCGATTTCTGCGGTTGATGGTTATTTTTGAGAGGGTTTGGATTTCGGTTTCCGTTTTCCATCCTCTTACTCATTGAATCACCGATGTGCAGACTTAGCAAGCTTTCTTCCCCACAGACGGCGCCAACTGTTGATGGTCGATTTTGGCCAGAGGATCTCACCTGACCTTCACGTGCCACCAACGGTAGATTTGTAGTTGAGGGGGGAAGACGTGGCCTGCAAGACAGTAAACCTGCACACTGGTGTGGTGCTCGCCACACCGGCTCCGATGCTTAAGTCAGCAAGCAGAACGGTAGGGCGTGGAAAAGTAAGAGCAAGAGGAGAAAGCAGAGAATAGAGAGTAGAGTTTAGGGATAGAATTCGGGATCCCCTCTTCAGCGGCGAAGAAGGATATAAATATCTGCTCATCCTCCTAGGGTTTTTAGGGATTCGGAGGCGTTTTAGGTCAAACCAGGCGAAACCGGGGCAGCCAGAGGCGGTGGGGACCAAACGGCAACGAATGGACTCGGCCCGCACGAGCGGGCCGAGGGTCAGCCTCGGCCCATGGCCGAGGCCGAGCAGGGGGTCAGGCCGAAAACCCGACCCCTTCGGTCTTGGCCCGTCCCATTTGCCGGTTTTGCCTCCTTGGTCCATCTTTCAGCCCGATTTCTCCCCGGTTGTCCTTGTCAGCTCCTTGTATATCGGGGTGGTCCAAAATTGCCTATAACACATAGTTCAACAGTAATTGATATATACTATCGATCACATTCGAATCACACCCCACCCCCAAATATTATTGAACTTAAAAAAAATGAGCAAAATTTTTAGTTTAGGGTGGCTGCAAAAAAGTGTACATAATTCAACAGTAATTGAATATACTTAATTTCATACGACCAATACGACCGATCGTCGACGAGCAGCGGTTGATGTTGTATGGCTGCAACCATTAGGGTTATGGTGAAGAAGAAAATGGTGAAGGTGAAGAAGGAGGGGGAGAAGAGAGAGAAATGAAGAAAGAAAATAATAATACTAATAATAATTTTATTAATTTAATATTATTTTATTTTAAAAAATAATATTAAAAAAAAGGAAAAATACACTTTTGGTCCCTGAGGTTTGGGTTAAGTGACACTTTGGTCCCCGAATTTTCAAACTCAACAAAAATACCCCTGAGGTTTGAGATAATGAGCAATTTGGTCCCTGTCGTCCATTTTGCAGTTAAACCCTGACAGTTTGCTGACGTGGCATCATTATTTTAATTAAAAAAATGAATTTTTTATTTTTTTAAATAAAAATATATAAAAATATTTAAAATATTATTATTTTATTATTATTTTTTAAATTCTCTCTCTTTCTTCTCCATCTTCTTTCTTCTCATCTTCTTTCTCCCTCCATCTTCTTCCTTTCCCCTCCCATCTTCTTCAGCTTCGGTGGCTGGCCGTCGCAGCTGCCGGCGAACGGCGGCGGCGGTCACCAAATTTTTTTTTTTTTTTTTGCCTTCTTTCTCCTTCTTCTCTTCTTCCCTTCTTCTTCTTTCTCTTCCTTTCTTCTATTTTTTTTTTTTTAAAAAAAGGGAGTTTCGGGGAGGAGGAGCTCCACCTCCCTGATTCCGGCGCCTCCCCCCTGATTCCACGCCGGAATCGGGGAGGAGGAGGAATTCCTCCCCTTCCCGTTTCAGATCTGAAACGGGAGGGGGAGGAAAAGCTCCTCCTCCCCGAAACTCCCTTTTTTAAAAAAAAAACAAAAGAAAGGAAGAGAAAAAAGAAGAAGGGAAGAAGAGAAGAAGAAGAAAGAATGCCAAAAAAAAATATCCGGCGACCGCCGCCGCCGTTCGCCGGCAGTCAGCAGCGGCCGGCCACCGGAGCTGAAGAAGATGGGAGGGGGAAGGAAGAAGATGGAGGGAGAAAGAAGATGAGAAGAAAGAAGATGGAGAAGAAAGAGAGAGAATTTAAAAAATAATAAAAAATAATAATATTTTTATATATTTTTATTTAAAAAATTAAAAATTAATTTTTTTAATTAAAATAATAGTGCCACGTCAGCTCACCATTAGGGTTTAACAGAAAAATGGACGGTAGGGACCAAATTGCTCCTTATCTCAAACCTTAGGGATATTTTTGTTGAGTTTGAAAACTCGAGGACCAAAGTGTCACTTAACCCAAACCTCAAGGACCAAAAGTGTATTTTTCCCTTAAAAAAAATCTTTTTAATTTTTTTAAAAAAAGTATCACGTCAGCAATACGTTAGCAATTAACAAAAAATTGGACGGATGGACCAAAATGTAACGAAATCCAAACTTCATGGACTAAAATGAAACCTAACCCAAACTTCAGAGACCAAAAGTATATTTTTCCCTTCATTTTATGTTTAACAATTGTTAGTATCAAACCATTGTCCTTTACTAGAATTTGTATTTCATTTGGACTTAAAGTTTAGCTCACTAAGGGATAACCACTTGACTTTTTGTTTTTTAAATTAAGCTTATAATTCCTATATCTATAGTTTCTTTGTTTTGTTATATACCTGTTTTATCTTTTAAAAAACCAAGTCAAGTATTGAAAACTAAAAAAGTATTTTTAAAAACTTGTTTTTGTTTTTGTTTTTGTTTTTTTGGAATTTGGCTAAAAATGCAAATGTCTTGACCAAAATGAAAACTATTGTAAAAATTTGAAAGAAAATAAGCATAATTTTCAAGGACAAACAAAAATGGCAAAAAGTATATAGGACGTTCGATATTTGGGTTGAATTTCATAAATTCTAATGAATCACACACCACTATGAACTAAAATTTAAAAAAAAAAAAATCAACATTTTTTTTTGACAATATGTAGGGATTCGAACCACAAACTTTGTGATTATTAATACAACTTTATGTTAGTTAAGCTAGGCTCTTGTAACTTCAATGAATATTTTATATATGATATTAATGAAACAAGATACTCAAAACTATAATTCATTTGTTAATTATCACGATTCAGTATCTCATTCAATAAATTGTGATTCTTATCAATAAGATTCAATTAGTCTTGAGTGATATAGTTATAAAGATAAAAGTGACATTTGTATAAATATAGATTTAAATTATGTTAATGTTATGAAATTAAAACCAACTCATATTGATCAATGGGCTTAAGAGATGTATTGGGCCAGACATCTTTCCCATTGAACAGAGGTCTCCAAAGCCCATATATGATATGGGGCAACAAGAAAAATGGCTACAAATAAAAAGGTGGCTTGAAAAATGGCTACAAACGTTTGTAAATTAAATAGATGGCTAAACCATTTATTAATTAATAATTCCCTAATTATACAAGACAAAAATGCCCCTCAACAAACTTCCTAACGTGTTGTTAACGTTTAAAACCAAAATCAGAGTTTAAGAGAGATAAAAAAAACACCCCTAAAAATAGTTGGAGACATTTTAGGAGGTTTGAAAATCCGAAAATAAAAAAGACACACAACTATTTTGAAACCCAAATGTACCAGACCCTAGTTGTTCCCTGGGAATAGGAGTAAATACCTTGTCGGACAATGAGTACAAAGTTCAACCACCCCGTCAGTAGAGAGAAACACCTCTGAACTCCATTGATCAGGAACAACATTCCTGTCCATCTGCATATTTACTACCTGCACCTAAGAACCTCTGAAAAATGAAGAAACCGGAATTATGACACATCTGCTGCAATGTTGATCGGGAACAACATTCCTGTCCATCTGCATATTTACTACCTTGTCGGACAATGAGTACAAAGACCCTAGTTGTTCCCCGGGAATAGGAGTAAATACCTTGTCGGACAATGAGTACAAAGTTCAACCACCCCGTCAGTAGAGAGAAACACCTCTGAACTCCATTGATCAGGAACAACATTCCTGTCCATCTGCATATTTACTACCTGCACCTAAAACCTCCAAAAATTTGAGAAACAAAAAAGAAACGTAATTATGACACACCTGCTGCAATTATGAGCACCCACCAAACCCCCTCATGCACCAGCCCCGTCTGCTCGTCTTCATCCCCCACAAACCTCGAGACCCAAAAAAACCTCCATTACCACCGCCAAAACATCCTCCATCTTCCACCTTGACAAACATACCGTTTGCTCGTGAGAGCCAAAAAAACCTGCATTCTCACCGCCAACCATAGTGGATATCGCTACCTACCTCTCGCATCACGTCGACGCCCCCCCTGCCGTCCCCGCGACCTTCATCTGGTACGCCGACGAACACGTATTGCATGCTCAACCCTTTCTTCTTCTACGCGAGGCCTGTACCAAAAAATTTGAAATAAGGTAACGGATTCCTTCCCCCTCCATTATATTTGCAACAGAAAGATTCGTTTCTTCCTTGCAATCCCGAGATTTTAGGGGTTCATTTCTTCCTTGCAATCCCAAGATTCTAGGGGTTCGTTTCTTCCTTCCCCCTCCATTATATTTGCAATAAGGTAACGGATTTTAGGGGATGTCCCCGCGTCTGTCCCCATAGGGTGTATACTAGTATTGACCCCCGGGGTGTCAACGACTATACAGCACCCCCTGTATGTACCGTTTTGAAAACCGTTGACCATCCAAAAAACATCTCTGTCCTCAGAAATGATTATGCTAATTGGGTTTTTCGACCAGCTCCTGAAGAGTGTTAGCCGAGTAATCATATTACCGTCCTGGAGTTGAAGGTATTTCGCCAGACATACTTTAAACTCTTGGAGACTCGAATCAATTCTAACATCCACGCTTCCGGACTTGAAATCACTGTAAATACCCCCAGCACTCCAGACACCACCAAACAAAATCGTGACCTGTTGAACTGTTGCCATGTTAGATTAGGACGGAAAATTACTGTCGCAATGTGATCGTGATATAAAACAAAAAGATAATACAATATGACATTTATATGAGGGGCAACAATGTGAAGGAATAAATAAATAATCGTTGGAAACTACTTACGCCTGAACAGTAGGTAGTCCTTAACAGATCACAACAGACCGCCCCCCAAAATCTCGTGTAAATAGAGATACATCCAGAGCGCAATAAAGGGACCAAATCCCGTGTAAACCGGGATACACCCAGCGCGCAAGAAAAAGCCGAGCAACGTGCGTGTAACAAAAACGGACGTTAGGGCCGTCTGTATATAGTCGTATATACCAGGGGTAAAAACGTCCAAAAACATTCAGGAAAACGGTTTCTATTATTTTGGTAGCCACGCCTGCAAAGACCAAACTTCCGTAGCCAAAAATCAAGCCCGCTTTTTTTTTTTGTAGCCATTTAGCACAATTCCCCTATAACCCTCCCTTTAATCTAAAAACACAATGTAATCCAATGTTCATTTTGGGCTAAATTTTTCAAAACCTTCTCCATCAATGTAATTATTTCCAATTTTATCTTCAATATTCTAAAATTTTAAACTCAACCTTCAAATCTTTTAATTTATTTTAGAAATAAACTATCTACTAAAATTCCTAACAGAATTATATAATTAAAAAAAATGTACTCACAAATTGCTCAAATCTAGTTATAAAATATTTAATACATCAAGAAAAACAAGTATCAATGCACAACTAGCCACAATTTAAAAATTAAAAAAATAATAATAAATTTAGAAATTTAACTTTTTGATGTCAAAATCCGGACAGAAGACTCAGACCTTCACATGACACCAATAGTGAATTTGTAGAGGCTGGAGAAGACGTGACTTGAAAAACCAGCAAAAACTGCACACCTACTCCAATGCTTAAGTTAGCCAAATAAGAAGTTAAGAGTGACAAGAATTAAGGTTTCGAACCCTTCTCCAGATGTCAATAAGGGTATTCATACCTGGGTTAGCATAGTAGAGTTTTTTTGGCGTGGGAAAACAATTCGGGCTGAACCAGGTTGAACCGGAGAAACCAAAGGACTCTAGGGACCGAGCGGAGGGGAGGAGACTCGGCCCGCACAAGTGGACCAAGGCCCAATCCCTTTGGCCTTGGCCCAACCCTATGGCCTATTTCCCCTCCAGGGTCCATTTCATGGTCGTGTCTTCAATTTCGTGTCATGTTGTCCTCGTCTGCTCCTTAAATTTCATAATGGTCCAGAATTACCTATAACACAACTAATAAAGAGTATTAATTTGAGCATTTATTTAATCAGATAAAATTAAAAGTTTGAATCATAGAAATAAAAAAAAATAATATAAATTTTCTCCAATAATTATGATACAACACAACAAATTATTCCTCTGATAAGTTTTTTTTAAGTAGAAATATATTCCTTCCACCGTTGTTATTACAACAATAAATCTGTCTCATTATGAAATGAGACATTCAATGATTGAGTTTAATTAGGCAAGATCATGCTCATAAAGTAAACACTTTTTTTTTATAATAAAAAAAAATCCAGTTCATTAAATTTAACTCATATCCAACACCACACCATCTTCTTCCCAATTTTAGTAATTGATTTAATTAATCCTTAAATACTTATAAATAAATTAATAATTTTTTTTTTATAAAAAAAAAACAGCTAATTGTGTTTGTGTAGAATTCAGAAAAATGGTGGTTGCGGTGGCGGAGAACGTGGCTGCAGTGGCCGGAGAACGGCCGGAGAGTCACGTGGCGGGCCCCACTTTCCACGAGGTTCCACATGACCTAATCGTTACCGCGTCCGTCCACGTACCCAAAAAAAGAAAAAGAAAAAGAAAAAAATCACCGCCAATTACGCTTTTTTATTTTTTCTTTAATTTCTTTTTCGGGAGGATGGGGTGGGCCCACGCAGGATCGACGGCTGAGATCAGATTTGATTTGACACAAATAGAGCGGTGGCTGAAGAATACGACGTCGTTTGGTCCGAAAAAGTGTAGACGACATACGGAGCCGCTTTGTGGTTTGACTTTTTGTTGTCGTGTAAATAATTTAAAAAGAAAAATAATAATAACGAGAGTGGTGAGAGAAGAACAAGAACATGAAAGAAAATTGAATCCTTAGTCAACATTTAGTCAACATTTACTAGACAAATGCAACACATTGTTATTTAGTCGGTGTTATTGATGATAGAGATTTTGTAAATTCACAATTTGAAATTCAGGTAAGTGGTTAGAACTTTTTTTTTAAAGTTTAGGAACTTTTAGAATTTACTAACTATATTAATTTAATCAATATTTGAATCTTTTAAAATCACCATTTTAATTTCAGAAATTATGGGAATTAGACCTTTTCATAACCAATATTTCACAAATGTCCAGTTATGAAAAATATTTCAGCTTTGTCCTGACTTAAGATTTTCCAATTAAATCTTTTCTACTTTGCTCTTCAAAATTCTGCATAATAAATTTTGGTTTGTATGTGATTCTTTCTATAATAAAAACTATAATTAAGGAAAATTAATAAATATATATATATATATATATATATATATATATATATATATTACCATTTACTCAAATAAAAATTCATTTGGTCAAATTCACCGATTTTCCTCACATCATCCAATCCAACTTTCCCCTTCACGTTAGCCCTAAAAAAAATGGTTAGCAAAGAAACTTAAATTCATTTTCATGGCCGTGGAAAGAAAAAAAAAAAAATCTAACTAAACTTTTTTTTCCATGTTGTTTTGTAAGCTCATACCAATAAGTATATATATTTTTTTTGTTTGTCAAGCAATGAGTATCAATTTGTATGTTTTTTTTTTCGCACAAGATCATGCATTCATTTATAATTTTGTTTTTAATATCTAATGACACAAAATG
This sequence comes from Luffa acutangula, assembly GCA_036850905.1. Classification (NCBI taxonomy): domain Eukaryota; kingdom Viridiplantae; phylum Streptophyta; class Magnoliopsida; order Cucurbitales; family Cucurbitaceae; genus Luffa; species Luffa acutangula. The sequence goes on along the minus strand of CM072097.1, from coordinate 45,054,199 downwards.
TTTGTAATTTTATATATTTGTTCAAATTAACCATATTTATATCTAATGACTCAACTGTTTGTAGAATGTGATATTTCTTCGGATGATAAATACATACAATTTATTATAATATATAATCAATATATTGAAACCATTATATAGTAAATATTTGTCATTGTAAGTAAAATATAAGAATGATAAATATATACCAGGTTGTATATTGTATCAAAAACATATGTTTAGAAGTTTATCATATAAACCTCATTATATAGTATATATACCTCATGATTTATATAGTTTACAAGTGAATTTCCAATATTATTAGTATCATTTCCTAGCAGATTAATAAAAAACTAGCCAACAAAGCCTAGATCAACTGACATAAAAATGTACTGATAACCACGAGGTCTGTGGTTTGAATCACCCACCCCATATTATATTAAAAAAAAAGATTAATAAAAAACTATCTTTTATTTTTTTTGGAAGAATAAAAAAGTACCTTTCAATCATTCAAATGCAATTTTCTAAACAAGTTTAAATTTAAAAAAATGCACAACTCTATATAGTCATTATAATATAACCCATGAATACATTTTTCAGTCTGGGATTATTAATAAGCCATGAAAGATATACATTCGAATGTACCACACGTATAAAATATAATCTCCCATAACTTGTATAATCGAATACAACCACTTGTTCGTTATATATAAACCATCTAATATATTATATAAATCTACAATTAAGTAAACAATAAAACAATAACTTTAATGATTAAAAATATAGACCAATGATATATTATATACACCCAAACTAAAAATATATAAACATAGAGAATTGAGGAGTTTTTTTTGTTTGGGAGAGAGAATGGGAAGAGATTAACGGAAGGATTATTATGGTGGAGATATTTTTGGAAAATATTTGGATTCTTTTAATTAATTATCTTTATTTTATGTATTTAAATATAATATAATGGGTATTGATGTAAATATATCTATATTGTGGCTTGGCTTAGGAAAAAGCCGATATTCTTTTCAAAATTAGACATTTATGAAATTATGGTTCCAATTTGGTCTATCTGTGTACTTAACCCTTTTAATTTTCATAATTATTTTGTCATTAATTAAGATGAAAAATAGATATCATGTCTTTAAATAGACGTACTATTCTATTTGGCATGCCTTGAGAATAACATATGATTTATTAAGTGATCAGGGAGTCATGATTAAAGAATATTGAGCTACAAAATAATAAGATTTTTTTATATATTTTTTATTATCAATTTAGATATGTCTCAATTGGTTTAAATTATATATATATATATATATATATATATATATATAATTTTTTTATATATTTTTCGTCGAGTTAATAATTGTTTGTTTTTGTTTTTGTTTTTTTGTTTTTTTTTTTTTTTTTTTAAGTTCAAAAGTTTGAAATAGACATTATTTGAAAGTTAAAAGAATCTTGGTGAGTCAGGGTAGATTTAATCAAAATATTTATAAATTTTTATAAATTGTACTTGGTAGAAAACTTGCAGGATGAGAGACATGAATTATCACATTTTTTTAACGGGATACAAAAATTAAAAAAATGACATTAACATTAATGGTTTCTTGTGCAGTTTGATAAATATTGAATGGCTAAATTAATTTTAGAAGTACTTGTAGGCAGAAAATAATAAATGACAATTATTGCTCCAATAATAATAAATAACAACAATCAAAATGTTTACTCTTTAAACAAAAAAAAAATCATTACGCTTGTAAAATAACAACAACAATAATAATGGAAGGGGAAGTTGTTTTTAGGGCCAGTTGCAAGGATAGTAATATGGGTCAAAATAATTGCAAATCTAGCAACCTACAAAAAAAATTGCAAAAATGGCAAAATCTAATAGTTTGTGTGTTGCATTTACTAAAATACCCCTCCAGATTTTCTTTCACTGATAGAAAGTTTTTCTATCACTGATAGATTCTATCAGTGATAGAAAGATTTTCTATCAGTGATAGAAATTTTCTATCAGTGATAGATTCTATCAATGATAGAAATTTTCTTTCACTGATAGATTCTATCATATGATAGGAAATTTTTCTACTACTGATAGATTCTATCGGCGATAGATATTTTTCTATCACTTGTTCGGTGTTCTATCAGTGTTTGGTTGTTGTTATTTGGTTTTCTATTAGTGTTTGGTTTTTGTTTTTCAGTGTTTGATTTCTATAATCGTTCGTTTTTGCTTTATTTTTCAATGCTCGATTTCACCATGTATCACCATCGCTGATAGAAACAAAAGATCTTCTATCACTGGTAGAAAAGTATCAGTGATAGAAAGATTTTCTATAACTCACGAAAAGTTTTTCTATCAGTCTCAGTGATAGAGATAGAAAGTTTTTCTATCACTCATAGAAAGATTTTCTATGAATGATAAAAATTTTTTCTATCACTCATAGAAAAAATTTCTATAAGTGATAGGAGATTTCTAGGTTCTATCAGGGATTGAAATATTTTCTATCAAGAGTTTTCTATCATTGATAGAATATCTTTCTATCACTGATAGAATAGTAAAAATTCCTATCAGTGATAGAAATCTTTTATCACTGATAGAAAGCTTTTCTATCGGTGATAGAAAGTTTTTCTATCACTTATAGATTATATCGGTGATAGAAAGATTTCTATCGGAGATAGAAAGATTTTTATGGGTGATCAGGGATTGAAAGATTTTTTATCAAAAGTTTTTCTATGATTTTCTATAAAAAGTTTTTTTATCACTGATAGAACCTATCAGTGATAGAAATCTTCTATTCTATCAGTGATAGAAACTTTCTATCACTGATAGAAAATTTTTCTACCAATGATAGAATCTATCAGTCATAGAAATATGAGTGATAGAAACTTTCTATCGCCGATAGAAAATTTTTCTACCACCGATAGAATCTATCAGTGATAGAAATATCACTGATAGAAACTTTATTCTATCAGTGATAGAAATTTTCTATCACTGATAGAAAATTTTTGTACCACTGATAGAATCTATCAGTAATAAAAAGACTTTCTATCAGTAAATAAAAAAAAAAAAACTGACGAGAAAGAAGAAGATGGACACACAGGGGCAATTTAGGAATATAAAAAATTAATTAAAAATTTTTGCCATATTTGCAAATATTTTTAAAAATTGCTATATTTGTAATTATTTACCTTCATGTTGCCACCCATTACAATTATCCTTGTTTTTAAGCGTTAATGCTAATTAAAGTTTTTTTATCCCCCAGTTTACAATTATTAATTTATTAGTATCATTATTTAAAATTCTTTTAATTTTATCATTATTCATATTAAACATCCTTATAATGGTAAGGAAAAGGAAGCTTCAAAGCTACGATAATTTTAATGGCGTTTTCTTATACCATTTTAATTCCCTTGGTGAAAAACTATTAAATGCAATATTAATTTGTACATTATATATAAATATTATTTTCTCCGTCTTTATATTTAGTTCACATTTTATTTTCCCAAACAAATTCAAATTTTATTAATATCCATCTTTTTTTTAACAAAAAGATAATTGCACGTGTAGGCTGATAACAAAGCATTACATAACAGAAAAAATAATTACACAAAATTGGTGAGATTTCATATACTTTTGTGAAATAAAACATCTATGAATATATTAGGGCCTGTTTGATAGGCAATTTGGGTGTTGTTTTATGTTTTTGGATTCACTAAATTCAGTGAATATGCGTTTGACAGATATGTTTTTGAAAACTGTTTTCGGATTCTGTGATCCAAATAGTGAAAATTCTGAAAATAACTTTTTTATGTTTTCATTGTATCCAGGTTTTGAATTTGAAATTTTTAAACGCAGAATTAAATTAAAAAAAAAAGATAAAAACTTTAATAAATATAGTGTTTCATGTTATGAACCCAAATCATTTTTGTAAAATTAAAATTTGTATCATATAATGTTTTATAAATTATATGATATTTTAAAATAATAATTATAAAAAAACTATAACATATAACATTTTTATAAATTAATTAATAATAATTTATATTCAATTTAGTGTTTAGTTGATAACTACATATAGTTCACGGTTTATAAATATATTATCAAACACATTTTGAACAATTTTTTAAATTGGGATCCAATTTCTCAATCGGCTACCAAACACATATCTGAAAACATGAAATACAACTCAGTTTTCATTGAATCCCTTGTTTTCAAATTTTTGTTTTTAGATTGCCTACCAAACACATCCTTAATATTTTCAAATTAGTAGAATGTAAAACATTAAATTTCAAAAGCCGCAAGGAATATTTTCAATATATCTTATGAAATTCCAAAAGTATTTCAATAAATAAACCCAAACAATGATAACAATCCTTATAATTAATTAATTACCCAATAGAAAGTGTGAAATACTTGATCCAAACAATTTCTATAATTTCCATCCATTTCTTTGTAAAATTGAAAGTGGGGGTGGGACATTTTTTTTAAACTAGAGTGGGACATTTGAATTAATTGATATGAATTTTTAAATATTTTGAAAGAGACAGAAGATAAATTGACAACTAAAACCAACTAAAAAAAGAAGGCTAAAAAAGAATGATTGACATTTGACAAACCAAAAAAAAAAAAAAAAGAAAGGAATGATAAAGAAATGATAGGCCATGCAAATAACTAAAGTAGTGGCATACTAATTAAGGAGAAAAAGGAAAGAGCAAATAATTTGATTTTGAATCCTCCTTAATTTGCGCTTTAAATTACAGGATCTAATCTACGGCTGATATTAAAAGAATAATGATAATGGTATTCTTTAATATGCTTCTATGATTATAATTTTTATTTAGAATTTTTTTTTTCAATTTCAAACATTTTTAATAGTCAAAATACCTTTTAAATTCACACGTCACAATTCTTGAATGAATATGACTTACTTGGATTATGGCTTGATAGGTGGCAAGAAAGTTTGGTGTGTTTGTGCGAAATACTTTAAAATGTAGGGTCTTTGCATAGTTGGATTGTAATTGTACGTGTAAGAATGCAATGCATTGTGAATGGTTTCTATGTGTTAGTGACATTGCACTCATAGAAAGCATCTTTTTTTTTTTTTTTTTTGATAAAATCATAGATAGCATCTTTGTTTGCCATTTATAGTACATCTTGAGATCTAACGAGTTGTATATGGTTAAATGAAATTTTCTCTCTTTAATTAGCAAAAGTTTTGTTTTAAAATTTGATTAGGATCTCACTTTGGGCCAATAGGTTGGTCTTAATTGGAAGGCGATGGCAGTGGCAGATCCAGAAGTTATGTTCGGGGGGGGGGGGGCTTTACTTAAATTCAATAAAAATAATTTACAAGTAATAAATTCCAAAAATTAATCAAAATTCATAAATGAAGTGAAATGTTAATTTCATACATCACAATTGTCCTCTACGAGATTTCATATTATGAAATCGTTGCATAATAACTTCATTGTCTATCTTATCAAATAAATCTTTCTCAATATATGTTATAAGACTATCATTCATCCACTGGTCTCCCATCTGATTACGCAACTGAGTCTTTACAATACTCATAGCAGAAAATGTCCTCTCTACGGTAGCTGTTGCAACTGGTAAGATCAATGCTAAAGTGAGCAACCGATAAACTAACGGGTAGACTTTATCTTTAGCTGTCAACACCATTTTTAGTGCAAGCTCACCAATACCTGTTAGCTCTACAAACTTGTTATCTGAACGCACATCAATGATGTAATTTTGAAGTTGATCCTGAAGAACAACAAGTTCAGTAGGTGAAAAATCTCTAGGATAAAATTGCGCAAGACGGATAAGCTTTTGTCTGTCAAAAGTAGCAAATGAATTGCTTGGATTGAGACATGTCACACACAAAAGCAGTTCAGTACTTGTTTCAGTAAAACGATTATTCAACTCTTGAAGTTGCATATCAATAACCGTATAAAAAACCTCAACACGGTAATGATGCATATTTGTGATTTCTTGAGATCTTCGTCTTTGCCTCCCTCGAATTGAAAACATATCATCCATCTTAAGAATTAGAATATCATGCTTATCACAAAATTTTGAAACTTCATCCAACAATGAATCCCAACCTGATTCTCTCATTGATTGTAATCTTTCTTTACAAATTTTGACCAAATTCATTGCATTCACAATATGTTGATCTTTTCTCTGCAATGCTTGAGATAAATCATTTGTAATTCCCAAGATAGCTTTCATAAGATGCATATGAAAAACAAAGTCAAATGACTGAACTGAATTTATTAGAACTTGTGCTTCATATTTTTGTTCAGAATTTGATCCATCATCTACAATTGTCTCAAGTACATCACAAATTGATGAGAACATTGAGATAAACCTCACTAGAGTGTTATAATGTGATCCCCATCGTGTATCTCCTGGACGTTTGACCATTGTTTCCTGGTTCAATCCTCGCCCACTTGACAATTCACCATTATTCAAAGCTTCAACAGTTATAGTATTGTGTTTTTCTCTTAAAATATCTCGACGTTTTGCTGATGCTCCAATAACATTCACTACATTTGCAACTAAAAAAAAAAGTCTAGCGATCTCTACATGATTTTTTTGCAATAGCTACCAAAGCTAATTGAAGCTGATGAGAAAAACAATTAATGTAAAAAGCACATTCGTTTTCTCTCAAAATCAATGCTTTCAATCCATTGAATTCTCCCTACATATTGCTTGCTCCATCATATCCTTGTCCTCGCAAACTTGCAATGCTTAATCCATGTTTAGAAAAGAATCTGAAACAGATTGTCACCTGTTTATTGGGTTGAAACCAACTTCATTCTCAAATTCCTGTATTATCAGGAAGTAAAATAAAATCTCTTCAAGTATAAATAGATGGAGAGAGAGCAGTATAGAAAATAAGAGAGTGAAAAAGACTTACGAGAGTCAGTGAGAGTATTTTTGTTCTTGAAGCTCTGTAATTCTGATTCTGAATAAATCTTCCCTTCTCACCGTGGACGTAGGCCTCTGTTGCCGAACCACGTTAAATGATTGTCTTCTTCTTCTTCCTCATCTTTGAGCGCTTGCTTCTGTGTGTGTGTAGCTTTGATAGATTTCATCATCTTCCTTCGTGAGGGAAAGATTCGTGTATCTTCTGTGAGTTCGTTGATTATTTGAAGGTACTTTCAATTTGCATGTTCAATCTTGGGTGCAATACACGTGCTTGCTGAAAGAAAGAAAAACGTGTCAACTTAACAGTGGTATCAGAGCCTAATATCAGACCAATCAAGAACTGGGATCTTGAAGCCAAGAACAATGGCTTTGGCAAGATTCGACATAGAGAAGTTCGACGGCAAAGGGGATTTTGATCTATGGAAGGCTAAGATAAGAGCTATCTTAGGCCAACAAAAGGCATTACACGCCTTGACTGATCCTTCGAAATTTCCAGCCTCGATTACAGAAGATGATAAAGAAAGCTTCAACACAACCGCATATGGTACTATCATTCTAAATCTAAGTAACAGTGTACTAAGGCAAGTGATAGATCAGGATACTCCCTTCAATATTTGGGCCAAACTGAATAGCCTTTATGAGACAAAAGGTGTGCATAATAAAATGTATCTTAGAGAGAAATTTTTTACCTTCAAAATGGATGCTGGGAAAAGTTTGACAGACAACTTGGATGATTTCAAGAAAATGACGTTAGAGTTCAAAAATCTTGGAGAGAAAATTGGTGATGATAATGAGGCGTTTGTCCTTCTAAATTCTTTACCAGACGCATACAGAGAGGTAAAGAACGCCCTCAAGTATGGAAGGGAGAACATCACCACTGATGCCATTATCTCAGCCATTAAAACAAAAGAACTGGAGTTATTATCAGTCAAGAAGGAAACCAGTGAGGGCCTGTTTGTTAAAGGCAAAAACAAGCACAAAGATGGCAAAAATCAGACCGAGGACAAGACTAAAGTGAAGGTAAAATGTAACTACTGCCATAAAGAGGGCCACATTAAAAGAGATTGTTATTCTCTCAAAAGAAGAAACCAAAATCAGCGGAATAAGAAGAATAAACAACCTGAGGCGGAAGTAGGGGAAAACTCTATAACATACTCTGATGCACTAGCCACAACAGACAAGAAAGGTGAGCAAGATGAATCCTTTGAAAGATATGATTGCGTTATTGACTCTGGGTGCTCATTCCACATGACCCCCAATAAAGGATGGTTCAGCACATATAGAGATTGGGATGGAGGAATCGTATATATGGGCAATAACCACACATGTAAAGTCATTGGGATCGGATCAGTATCTCTTAAATTGAGAGATGGATCAGTTAAATTGCTCCGGAATGTGAGACACGTACCCAATCTAAAAAGGAATTTAATTTCCTTGGGAATGCTCGATTCTATAGGTTGTACCTATGGAGGAAGTGGCGGAACTATTGAAGTAAAGAAAGATTCCAAGACTGTGTTGTTAGGAGAAAAGATAAATGGACTGTACGTTGTGAAAGATGTTGAGATGGTACAATCTGCCTTGCTTGCAACTGAGAATAACCTCACTGAGTGTGATATGTGGCACAAGAGGCTTTCACATATCAGCACCAAAGGTCTGCAAGTTCTGTCAAAGCAAGGAGTTCTCCCGCAAGGCACAGGTAACAACCTAAACTTTTGTGAACACTGCGTAGTTGGTAAATCAAAAAGACACAGCTTTACAAAGGCACAACAGACATCCAAAGGAATCCTTGATTATGTGCATTCAGACTTGTGGGGGTCAGCCTCATCCAACTCCTTAAGTAACTCAAGGTACTTTCTTACCTTTACTGATGATTTTTCAAGGAAGAGTTGGATATTTTTCTTAAAAACATAAGATCAAGTCTTTGAAAAATTCAAGCAATGGAAAGCTTTGGTGGAAAAACAAACAAACAAAACTCTAAAATGTTTAAGGACTGACAACGGTTTAGAGTTTTGTAATGAATTCTTTGATGATTTTTGTAAATCTAATGGAATTTTGAGGCATAGAACAGTGAGGTATACGCCTCAACAAAATGGGGTCACTGAGAGACTCAACCGTACCATAATGGAAAGGGTAAGATGCCAATTGGCCGATGCCATGCTGCCTGAGAGGTATTGGGCTGAAGCAGCCTCTTATACTGTGCACACACTCAATAGATGCCCCCATACCTCCATAAATCTAATGACTCCAGAAGAAAAATGGACAGGTAAACCCCCTAAACTTGATCATCTAAAAGTTTTTGGTTGTGTAGGGTTTGTTCATCAAAGTCAGGGCAAACTAAAACCCAGAGCAGTGAAGTGCATGTTTCTCGGGTTCACAGAAGGTGTAAAGGGGTTTAGGCTTTGGCATCCTATTGAGAAAAAATGTATTGACAGCAGAGATGTGATTTTCCGAGAGCAAAAGATGTACATGCTCAAGGATAAAGCAGTAGAAGAAAATCAGAGAACTCAGCACACTGAAATTGAGGTGGAGCATAACAATCCTCAAACGTCCTCCACAAATGAAACAGAAGAAACATTGGAAGATATTGAATCTCAAGAAGAAGAGGATCCTGCAGAAGAACCTCATGAAATTCAAGAGCTTCAGAACTATTCCCTAGCAAGGGATAGACAGAGAAGGAGGATTGCCCCACCTGCTAGATTTAACGAAGCTGATTGCATTTCTCTAGCCCTAAATGTGGCAGATTCTCCAAATCTTGAGGAGCCAAGTAGCTTTGAAGAAGTAGTGAGTGGCCCAAATGCAAGAAATTGGATAACAGCTATGAACGAGGAGATAAGGTCCCTTGAGGAGAATGAGACTTGGACCTTACAAACTCTACCTAGAGGCTACAAACCAATTGCTTCCAAGTGGATTTATAAAGTAAAGGAAGGCATAGCTGGAGTCCTCAAGCCAAGATTCAAAGCACGTCTAGTGGCTAAGGGATACACCCAGAAAGAAGGTATTGACTACACTGATATTTTTTCTCCAGTAGTCAAACTAACCTCTATAAGGATGCTATTGTCATTCGTGGTTCAAGATGACTTAGAGCTAGATCAACTAGACGTCAAAACAGCCTTCCTCCATGGATACTTAACAGAGACAACATACATGGGCCAACCAAAAGGATATGAGAAAAAAGGAAGTGAAGATCTATACTGCTTATTGAATAAGTCCATTTATGGACTCAAACAATCACCTCGTTGCTGGTACCAGAGGTTTGATGAATCCATATCCAAGATTGGTTTTAAAAAAAGCTCATTCGATAGCTATGTATACACAAACTCGAAGTCCTACAGTCACTGTGTCTATCTATTTTTATATGTAGACGACATGTTGCTTGCAGGGAAGGATAAAGAAGATCTGACTAAAGTGAAGCTACTTTTGAAAACCGAGTTTGAGATGAAAGACTTGGGAGAATCAAAAAGAATTCTGGGAGTAGAGATAAACCGAAAGAGGAAAGACTCAGTACTTCAAATAAGTCAGACTAATTACTGTGAGAAGGTTTTGAAAAAGTACAATATAGATGGGGCTAAACTTGTGTCTATACCTCTAGCCCATCACTTCAAATTGTCAGCCTCTAATGCTCCAAAAGAGGATGAACCAGAACATCAAGCCTTTATGAGCAAAGTCCCCTACTCCCAAGCAGTGGGAAGCCTAATGTACCTAATGGTCTCTACTAGACCTGATCTAACCTATGCAACAAGCCTTGTTAGTAGATACATGGCCTCCCCTGGAAAAAGGCACTGGGAAGCTGTGAAATGGGTACTTCGATACCTAAAGGGAACTAAAGAAGCAACTCTACATTACAAAAGAAATGACCAAGCCCTAAATGAAATTTTTGGGTATGTCGACTCAGACTTTGCAGGAGATCTTGACAAAAGAAGATCTTTATCTGGTTATTTCTTCCTACTTGGTCAAAACCTGCTGAGTTGGAAGGCATCTCTACAATCCGTAGTTGCCCTCTCGACAACAGAAGCAGAGTTTATTGCTCTAACCGAAGCAATCAAAGAAGGGATATGGCTCAGGGGATTACTACAGAATTTCGGTTTATATCAATCTAAGGTAAAAATCTATTGTGACAATCAAAGCACGATTTTCCTAACAAAAAATCCTCAGTTCAATAGCAGGACCAAGCACATCGATATAAAGTACCATTTCATTCGCGAACAAATTGAAAAATGAGAAGTAGAAGTTGTGAAGGTTCACACCTCAGATAATGCGGCTGACATCTTAACGAAGCCCCTGTCTCAGTCCAAATTTCGAAGATGCCTCGAATTGGTAGGGTTTCACCTACCAGAGAAAGGATAAATTCATTAATCAAAGAGAAGGGAAGCAAAGATTGTTCAGATCGTTGGCTTCAAAGGTGGAGATTGAAATAGATTGTCACCTGTTTATTGGGTTGAAACCAACTTCATGCTCAAATTTCCTGTATTATCAGGAAGTAAAATAAAATCTCTTCAAGTATAAATAGATGGAGAGAGAGCAGTATAGAAAATAAGAGAGTGAAAAAGACTTACGAGAGTCAGTGAGAGTGTTTTTGTTTTTGAAGCTCTGTAATTCTGATTCTGAATAAATCTTCCCTTCTCACCGTGGACGTAGGCCTCTGTTGCCGAACCACGTTAAATGATTGTCTTCTTCTTCTTCCTCATCTTTGAGCGCTTGCTTCTGTGTGTGTATGTAGCTTTGATAGATTTCATCATCTTCCTTCGTGAGAGAAAGATTCGTGTATCTTCTGTGAGTTCGTTGATTGTTTGAAGGTACTTTCAATTTGCATGTTCAATCTTGGGTGCAATACACGTGCTTGCTGAAAGAAAGAAAAACGTGTCAACTTAACAGAATCCATCAATAGCTTCTTTAAGCGATAGAGAACTTGTATTAGTAACATGTACAATACCTGCAAATCGTTCAATCACGTGTCCTTTGTCCACATATCTCAACACAATTGCCATTTGCTCCTTTGAAGATATGTCCTTCGATTCATCAATCAAAATTGAAAATAACTTATCACCAATATTTCTTATAATTGTATCAACAATTTCTACTGCACAACAATTTACAACATCTTTTTGGATATCTGGTGCAATCAATTTCAGGTTTTCAGGAGCATTTCTCAAGGCAACAACTTCAATAATGTCCTTATTATGGTTGCATAACCATCGTAGAAGTTCAAGAAAATTACCTTGGTTTCTTGAATCTTCAGTTTCATCATGTCCACGAAATAAATAACAACATAAACAAAAGGCAGCATTTTTTGAAATACTATATTCCAACCAATTAGGATATTCAGTGAACCAGACTGGATTAAATCGTCTTGACTGTGAACCAAATTTCTTCAATGGAAAAGTATGATTTCGAGGCTGGCAAGGTCCTTTTTGTAAATATGCTCTACGAACTTGATCTCGAATATTACAACTGTAATCAAGAATTCTAATTCTTAAACCAGGATCTGCGGGTAACTCTTCTAAATGTACTTCTGTGAAATTTCTATCCGAGCTATTATTACTTTTCTTCAACGGAGATGGTGACCCAATCGTTTTTCTTTTAAAATATCTCTCCATTAGATTTCAAATTAGATCTACAATACATTAATAAAAATAAATAAAATAAAGAAACTAAAACCTAACAATAAGAATGATAAAAACTAAATGCATACAAATAATAGAAACATGACAACTAAATGTTTAAAAGTAATTGAAACATGAAAGTTAAATGCATACAAGTAATTGAAATACGAAAAGTAAATGTACCTTATAAAATTAATCTCAAAATTCTTGACTTCTTGAAATTGTCGACAACAATTTGACTTGAAAGGAGTTTTTTTTTTAGGTTCAAAACAATATGTGGTGGCTACACTACTTGATAAGTGAAGAACAATGAGGGTATAGAAAATTAGGATTTCAATTGAAAATATGGATATGATTGTAACATAAAAGGGAAAAAAATAGAGTTTGAATTTAGAAAAATTTATAATAAACATAATTATTTTTTCCTTTTTTTGTTTTAAAACAATTCTTGATTGCTGGAATTGAAGCACGCGGGCCAATGGGGAGTGAAACACAGAAGTTTGGGGAATGAATTGGGAAAATGGAAAAAAATTTTAAAAAACGGGGAGTAGAAGGCTCGACACTGAGGGGGGACTAAGACACATTAACCACTCTGGCAAGCTTACTGAATGATATTCAAGGCGTTTATTTTATTATTATTATATAAATAAAAAAAATTGAGGGGGGCTCGAGCCCCCCTGGGCCTTAATTAAATCCGCCGCTGGGCGATGGTATGTATTCATCTCATCTTGGTAAGTTGACAGATATCAATCTAATTACTTGGACTAAGTCACTCTTGGTCTCATCTTATTAGGGTTACATTTTAATATATACTTGAATTACTTGAACTAGGTAGCTTTATGGTCTCACTTGGATTGAACTAACTCGTGAGACGTGTCTAGAATCGAAGCATGTTGGTAAGTTTATATCTTTGGTTATCAATGATGACATTCAACTAGGACATTGAACGCCAACAAGAACATGATTCAACTGACATATAATTTGTATTCTGATCAAGAAGTCAGAGGTTCAATTCTTCACCCTTATATGTTATTAAAAAAAAATCAAAACTATAGGATATTAGAACTATTTAAAATATCAATAGATTGATTTCAAAACCATTTTTTTAAAAAAAAAATCTAATAATAAGACCAAGTTTGATACAAATTTTGTATTTGTTTTTTTTTTTAAAAAATAAGTGTTAATAATTAATAACAATGGCTTAATTTAGGACTCGTTTGATAATCGTTTCAGTCCCGTTTGATAACTATTTGATTTTTTTGTTTTTGAAAATCATGGTTGTTTTCTCCCAATTTCCTCATCATGAGTTTCATGTTTGTCAAGGATACATTTGAATTCCTAGCTAAATTCCAAAAACAAAAACAAGTTTTTGAAAACTACAGTCCCGTTTAATAATCATTTTGTTTTTTGTTTTTGGTTTTTGAAAATTGTGCTTGTCTTTTCTCTCAATCTCCTTACAATGGTTTTCATTTTTGTTAAAGAGACATTTGAGTTCTTAGTCAAATTCCAAAAACAAAAACAAGTTCTTGAAAACAATTTTTTTTTTCCTAAAACTACTTTTTTCGGTTAGAAACATTTGTAAAAATGGATTTTTTTTTTTAAAAAAATCAACAGCAATTTTATTTATTTATTTTTTTAAAAAAAAACCATTTTAAAACAAGTCATAACATAAAACAATAAAGTGAAATTTGACATGCATATCCTAAATCCAAGAATTGTAAGTGAAAAATAAGTTTTAGAATCTACCAATTTCTGTGACATTCGTTTCCCAACAAAATACGGCTTTATCTTGTCGTGATATAATTAGAACATTTGCCTTTTCAAAAAATATATATTTGCATTAAAAGGTATATATATATATATATATATATATATATATAAATTGTTTTCAATCCTTCCACCTCATCATGTTTTTTTTTTTTTTATCAAACCTCATCATGTTTATTGTTTGGTCCTTTTTTTTTTTTTTTGAATAAATATTGTTTGGTTCTTGTAGGTTGCAAGAAAGAGACAATTCATTTTACACCCACATGTCACATTCTCCTTCCCTTCATTATTTTTCCTCATTTTAATTTTTTTTTTCCTCCCCCCAAAAACTTTCATGTACTTTTGGTTTGGAAAAAAAAAAAAAAACCAATTTAAAATATATTCTGCTGCTTCATTCCAGAAAAAAAAAAGGTTAAATTAAAAAAAAAATACCATAGGGTTTATTTCAACACTATCTTCGAACTTAAAAAAATTTCAAAAATACTCCTGAACTTTAAAAAATATTAAAGTTTAGGATAAAAAACATTAAAGTTTCAATTTCATTAATATACTCTTGAATTTTCAAAAAAAAAAAAAAATACTGTTATTGGAAAATGCTTGCTCTTTTTTCTTCCTCTCTCCAAATTCTTCCTCCATGAAAATTAATGCATAAGGTTTATAAAGGCTATGGGCAACACAACATTAGATGACAATAGAGTAATTTGAAATTGAGTTCTCTTTTTAAAAGTTTAAAGAAGTAAAGGGGAAAAAAAAAACATATATTTTTTTCCTTTTTGCTCTCTCCATTTGTGTGTGTTAGAGATAATAAGTAGAAGTGTTAGGTTTGATCCAGTTTACAAGATTAAATCAAAAGTTTTAGGTATGATTTTGTTTTTATTAATATTTAAGAAGGGTAAAACCACTATATAACAATATTTTGGTTTATTTTTCTTAAGTCAAGGACATGAATAATTCAAGAATGAAGCAAAAAGTCATCTTGAAGCTTTAATACAAGAATCTAGTCAAGCTATTGGGATAATGTGTTGAAAGAGAAGAAAAACTACTCGATTATAAATACATGACAAATAAGTAAAGTTTGTCACTACTTTTTATGGAGGAAGAATTTACCCTGGAAGAAAGAAAAAAGAAGAAATGTTTTGTAGTAAGAGTTTTTTTTTTTTTTTTTTTGAAAGGTTAAGGGTATTAACGTGTAAGGCCATCCCATTTGAGTTTTTTCTTTCATTTTAGTTAAAAAAAAAAAAAAAAAAAAAATGGAAATTTAAGCGACAAATGAGGGTTAAAAAAAAGAAAAGAAATGAAATGAAGGGTTTGGAAAGATACCACACGGGGAGGAAGAGAGTCATTAAGGGTTTAAAAAAAAAGAAAGAAGAGGAAAGGAAATGGAACACCCGTAGAGAGAGAAAGATAGAGAGAGAAGAAGAAGAAAAACCAGACGGGGAGAGACTGAGAGATTGAGAACGTGAGAAGCTTGGACCTATTCTTGGAGTTTAGAGCTCAACCACGAAGTTCCCTCAACGGATTTGGTCAAACAGAGGTCGGGACGGCCTACAACCCGAATTTCTCTCATCAGTAGTACTGTAGCGACTAAGTTTCGACAAGCCTACTGAAGCCGATCTTGCCACTCGAGTTCATGTTTAGAGTACCTTTTGTATGTATATGATGTTTTGGATGGAAGTTATGTAAAAGTTGTATGTTGCAAAGAGTAGTTGGTTGTAAATTATCGTATCTCGAAGTATTGGGCTGAATATTGTGGTTGAGACGTCTGTGTCTCTAATCTGGTTTCTGGTTGTGATATAGTTTATAAATTAACCATATATGTCGTTTCTGTTCAGGTGTGTTTTAGCCAAGTTTTAGGGAAAACTCTGTCCAAATTGTTGGTCCCTTGAGAGCCTAAGTGTGGTTAAGAACATGTAGATGATCACGAGTCCTAAAGTTAATTAGGATTTCATTGTCGGCACACCACGTCACTAGGTAGTTAAGAGAGAGCTGGGGTGGGGTGTGTCATAACAAAACCAAAACTTTGACATTTTTCATCCAAAACTTAACAATAAGGGTATCGCCGATAAACTCTGATATTTGAAGTCTATCAGATAGATTCTAATTAACCAGAGTCTATCAGTGTCTATCAGTAATATACTTTGATAGATTTTGCTATATTTGCAATTTTTTTTTACATTATTGTGCTATATTTGCTATTAATTTGGTCCAATTTGCCACCCACTCCAAATTCTCTTTTAAATAAAACAATTTATGCCCTCTAAAATTACATAGAAAATTAATTCATGCACACGGTGAGTAGATATAGTAATCAAAATTTAAGATTAAATTTATAATTTTATCCATATATATAGGCTTATTTGTTAATAGAAATAATTAATTTTTGGTTAAATTAAAATTTTGGTCATTATGGTTCGAAAAAAGGTTAGAATTTAGTCCCCTATAATTTTAAAAGTTAGAATTTCACCCATATGGTTTGATAAAACCTCGTAAGTAGTTCTTACGGTTAGAAACAACTAATGGATTCAACATGTAGCAACTAAATATATGGATGACACTAACGGCCAAATACTCAATATAATTTAGTGGATTCTATCAAACCATAGAGACAAAATTATCTAACATTTGGAATTATAGAGACTAAATCTTAACGATCAAATTTATAATTTTATTTTACTTTTTTTTTTCATGATATTCATTGATATTAATATTCTATTTATATTTTCGTTGACATGTCTCTAAAATTGAGATATTTACAATCTGGTTGACCTTGACATTTTAGTCATTATTTATAACTAATCATTCACACCAATTGGAAGGAAAAAGAAGAGAAAAACCAAATCACTCCTAGTAGAAAAGCTTTTTCAGTAATTATTTTAAAAGAAAAAGTGATTACAAAAAAGCAAGTATAGAGTTTTAATGGTGTTTGTTCTCATTCTTGTTTTTCTTCTTTTTTGTTTGTTTAATAACAAAAGGACACTCCATTGCTACTCTCAAAAGAAAAATTTAAGTTGCAACTAATTATTATCATCTAATTTAAAATTAAAATACAACCAAGTTGAAAGGTCAAATCTAAAAACTTAGTATCATACTCAACTCTTTTCATCAAACTCACATCTCAATCATGTTCTTTAGAGGTAAAAGAAAGGTAATATTATTAGTATTTCGAGTTTTTAATCAATACGTTTTTTATCATATATTTCGACAAAAATACAAAATAAAGCAAGAGAATTTAAATTAAACTTGTTGATTATTCATGATTTTGATTCTACACAAATGATTGAACTGAGTACATGTATTCTAATTATTGGAGGTGAGGTGGCAATGTTGAAGAGAGCGACATAAAAATTCATCATAAGATGAACTTACAAAACAAATAGGTGGACATCGATGCATAATGTGTGCTAAATATCTTCAAATACTTTCAATTTTAAGTTTAATAAAAGATTTTGATTAAAAAAAAGTTTAATAAGAGGTTTAAGTATAACATATCTCAATTTTTTCTTCATCCTTTATACATATATATAGAAACTAGAAAGAAAAAGAAGGTGATTGTCACTAGCAATAGTCAAGGAAATTATTCATCGAAGCTTAATAATATAACTTGTTAGCGTAACTCAAGTAATTAATTAGTTACGTACACTGAGGGGTTACAGTGATTATATTTCTTTTGTGTAAATTAAAAATAGGTCGATATTTCAACTAGAAATGATAAGTAGGTGTAAAGTATGATTACATACTTAGTGGTCTCATTGTCTAATATGCTAACATTATATATATATATTTTTTTTTTGAAGTGACCTCTTTAAGCTTCATGCTTATTTCACGTGTTTGGAGTACATGCTATGCTCGATCCATTTAGATTGGATGACTTCTAGTCTTGCCTGATTAGAATATATACTGATTCATTAAGAAAATTTTTAGTGCTATCATATATAGAGGTGCTTTCTTACTTGATGGGGCTACAACCCCACAAGTAAACCTTCTTAATATCTCTCACTTGTTAGCTTAGCTACTTAAATATACCTAGATACTCATGTATAACTAATTGTGTGGTCTAAATGGAATGTGCTTATATAGAAGAGTTCATGTAAAATATTTTTAATTTTCAAAAGCTTCACACTTTACAATTTTCAAAAAGGAAAAAAAAAAAAAAATCTCACTTACAACAAAACCATCCCTAAAAACAAGGTTAAATTGTACAAAATATCCGTGAATGTTTGGATAGGTTTCAAATATATCCCTACATTTTCAAATGTTTCAATTTTTACCTTTGAACTTTGAATTTTTTTTCCAAAAAATACCATCGTAGAGGTTTTTTTTTTCCTCGTTAACCTAAAAACAATTGGGGCTTTGGGAGTTAAGCTATATCCCATATATTTTTATTTCATATTTTTTACTTATATGGGAGGATTCAAAATTAATATATGCTTAGCTTTTGTATGTGTACCAAAAAGTAATGTGTATGTACTTAGCTAACTGCCTAAAAGTAAGTTTTTTTTTTCTTTTTTTCATTTGAAAAGAAAAAAGAAGAAAGAATTGGAAAGAAGAAAGAGGAAAGTTCTATTCTTTTCTAATTGTCCTTCATGTGAATGCATTGGCTTAATGCAAGACTTCAAAAAAAAAAAAAAAAAGACTTCCTTTACCCCCAACCAAGTTTTGTAAAGCTTTATAAAGTGAATGAGAGAGTGGCCTTAACTACATTCATACATGGGATGGGAGGATTACTTCCTTCAATTCAAAAGCATTTTATTTCTTACAAATGTGAAAGCATTAAAAAAGTCTTACCATTTTCCCCCTTTTGTTGACCTCTCTAGTTTCCCCCAAAAAGAAATACACTAAATATTTATATGTTTGTTTAAAATAATTAGCTAATGGTTTTAGTAAAAACAAACAAATATCCTTCTATTCAAAGATTTGACTTAAAAAGAGAGTAGGTATATCTCAAATTTCTAGAAATATATTATAGTTTGATTACATATCTTTTGATCCAATCTTAGAGGAGAGAAATGAGTTAAAAATAAAAAAATCAATTTTCAAAAAAAAAAAAAAATCAATCAATCAATCAATTTTTCACTTTTTATCGAGTTTACATCTATTTAAAGCTTAAAACTTCAAGTCAATCTAAACATAATTTAGTGGATAAGACACTTGTTATCAATTACTATTCCAAAGATCAATGGTTGTTTGATCCTCACCCTCTATAACTGTTGAGCTAAAAGAAAAATTTTATTCTCTATTTGAGATCAGATCAAGAAAATTCAAAAAATGATTTTAAATCTAAATTCATTAAGCTTTTAGTTGTGGTTTATTAATAGAAAATTAAAACATGATAAGATTAAATAAGAAATTTACTTCCAAATTCTATAAATCTTGCAAAATCAATCTATTTAAAAAAAAAACTATTTTTTTAGAGGTAAACAACACGATTTGAAGTCACTTAAAATTTCAAAATCATTTTTTTTTTCATGTAATAACAAATAACAAAATTCATTTGAAATTCGTTATAATTGGAAATCTCCCACACTTTTGAGCAAATAAGATTAAAGTAAACAAATTTATATTTTCTAAGAGAAAAAACTTGGCTGCATACCGGTAGGTAGAGATCTCCGTGCATACCACCATTAAAACGTTGACAACTATGAGAGATAACAAAAAATTCTCATTTTCTCCTTTCCTTTTTCTTACTTGTCAAGATTTTTATGGGGTATGCAGGGAGATCCCTACATACCGGTATGCAGCAAAGTTTCCTTCTTTTCTAAGGAGTGGTAAGTTGAACTCATCGTCATTTTTTTTTTTTTTTTTTTTTTTTTGACAATATATGGGGAGGGAGATTTGAACCACAGACCTTGTGGTTATCAATTCAAAGTTATGCCAGTTGAACTCATCGTCATTATATTTTTATATAATATTTTTTTAAAAAAAAAAAGAAATTAAATAGACACTTTATTAAAAGTAGGTAGACTATAATAAAGGAAAATTACGGTGTGATATTTTTTTAAAAAAAAAATACTAATTTTTTAATAAATTAAGTTGAAGTTGCACTTAAAATTGTAAAATTAATTTAGTAATAGAAGTGGACAATGGTACCAAAAATAGGCGTTAATCTCGGAAACCTGCCTCATAATCTCAGTTGACGAATCCCCTCTCATTTATTTTTCTTTTTAAAAAACCAAATTAAAATAAAAATTAGAGAATTTAGCACTTCCACCGTTGATTGCGGTACAAAAGCAATTTGAATTCTGATACCATTTTCCATTTACATTTTAAATCAATTTACTTAAATACACCAAAATAGGAACCCTTTTGCTACAAATTACAGCAATACCATTCACTACAAATTCAACTAACATCTTTAATCTTTAAAAAATATCAATAAATAAATAATCGCCTTTCTTCTTTTTGTTTGGAAAAATATCAATCATCAATTTTTGCCGCAACAAAATTTTACTGTGTTGTTATGCCAAAATCCGAACACGAGGAACTCACTTGATATTCATATGACACCAACGGTAAATTTGTTTGAATAGAGGGAAGACGTGGCGTGCACACCAGTGGTGTTTGTCACACCGCCTCCGATGTTTAAGTCAGTGAAGAGAAAGATGAGAAGCAGAGAAGAGTAAAAGAAGAGAGTTTAGAGAATGAGTTTTGGGATCTCTCCTTCAAGGTTGAAAAGGTTTATATATCTTTTTCCTTTTTAGGGTTTCTCAGCATTTGGAGACGGATTCAGACTAAACTAGGGCACCCAAAGGACTCCAAGAATCGTGCGGAGGAAGGAAGACTCGGGCCACACAAGTGAGCCAAGCGTCAGCGTCGACCATGGCCCATGGGGGCCCAACCCCTTCGATTTGCCTCTACTTTGGGGTATCCTCGTTAGTTTCTTGCCTCTCGAAGTGGTCCAAAATTACCTATAACATGTGTTACGCTTATAATATATTTTAATTTCGTCCGAAACTTTGTTTCAAAATTGTTTTTGTATATATTTAATTAATTATAAAATATATGTTAAAAAAAATTGACAACATTTCAATAGAAACACGTTGAAATTGTGATTTTTGAGAGATTTATTCAATAGTCAATCTAGCGAACATTTTGTGAAATTCTTGACTTTTATTAAAATGAGTGAATGTTGAGAGATTTGTATATGTTAATTATTGAAATTAGTAGATAAATTTAGGAAAAATTGAATGAAGAGTAAGAATTACTTGTCGAATGAAATGAATTTAAAATTTTACCGTGAAAATTCATACATTATGTGAAGTTTATGAGTACAATTTTTTTTTATTTTTTTTTATTTTTTGTTTTTGGGTGTCGGTGGGGGCTACGAGAAGTGAAGACTCGTGCGGCAGGTGGGGAAAAAAAAAAAGGATTTTATTTTAAAAAAGAAAATGTTAAAACTAAAGCGGGTTTATCGGGTTGTCGGGTCGATCTCGTTTGAAATGTGAGCGTGCATTTTCCACGAAACCCGCCTATTAAACTCCACTCCACATTTTATGCCCTAATTTTTGGGGCTTTTTTTTTAAAAAAAACAAAATTTTATTTTATTTTTCAAATTTTCAAATTTAAATTGACCATTTTTTTCTTCTATTTTTCCCAATTTTCATGCAATGACGTTGTTGTTGTTTCATAATCAACGATAGATATGCATATAAATTAAAAGATGAGTAGGGTCAAGAAAAAAAAAAAAAAAAGAGTTGGATTGAATATGTTAGTATGGTCTATTGGATACTGTTTGTTACTTTAAGTTAGATTTGAATCTTCAGTTAGTTGAGATTTTGTAGAGATTGGTAATTATATATATATATAGTGATTAGTGGTTGTGTGTTTTCTTTATCTTTGTTTATAATAAAGGTGTAGTTTTCACTTCCATGTAGTTGTTGTTATCTAAGTTCATTTTTTAATATTCATGAAATATAAAAACATGGTGATAGAGTATGACAAATGTGATGAATATAAATATAATATAGGAATTTTTATCGTATCTAAAAAAATATAACCTACTTAGTCATTAATTTAAATACTTTTTTATTATGATTTTACTGATTTTCAATATTTTTTTCCTGGGTTCTTTTTGAGCTTAACAATATTTGAAAAGATTTGACCATCTCTCTTGGTGGATGATACATACCAATTTTACAACTGAATTATTCTTACTTTAGCATTTTCAATATTTAATTGACATATATCTTCGATCAAGAGTTGAATCTTTAGATCCCAAATGTTTGTTAAACTCAATATTTTATCCAAAAACATTCATTCCTATCAACTTTCTATTAATATTTAAATAACATTTTATTGAAATTTTAATAAAATTAAAACTTTGACATAGTTGTTCAACGTTATTTTAAACATATATCACCAAAATACATTGTTATTATTAAAAAAAAAAAATACACACAATCTGATCTGTTTCTTGTTTGTTCAAAATTATAAGTAGAAGGAGAAGAGAAGACAAATTAAAATTCTTTTGTTTCATTATTTGTTAATTTTCCAGCACTAAATTGTTCAAAGGAAAAAAAAAAAAAAAAATCAATCAATAGTTCCCATGTTTGTTGATGCATCCATCTCAAAATCACATGATATGTCACAGAATCTTCTTCAATCTAAATTACTGTTCTACAAATCTCCATATATTATATATATATATCAATATAACTGAGTGTTTCATTGGTACGTGTCAGAGCCTTCGGTCACCCCACTGTCGTCGTATCTCTGCTCTGCCTTAAGTCACAGTTCCTCTCTATTTCCTCCATTCACCCATAAATAATTTATGCCTTTTTTTAAAAAAAAGAAAAATAAAAAGAATTGAAAACGTGGAAATTCCCCTTGGACATTTCCGAGTTATTTCACGCATCAAAAAACAAGTTTCCATTTCATCTTTTATTATTTGATTTTATTCATTATTACTTGATTTTATTCTCAATTCAATAATTGACAGGTGTATATATATTGCATTTTTTTTATTATTATATTCATGCTAAAATTGTATTATCAATCATTCTGTTTAGTTTAAATTTATAAATTATTTGAGGCAAGGGATTTCGATTTTGGTGGCAATACATAGAATTATTCATATTTAAGATTTCTACATTAAAATTAAAATAAAAGAAATATCATGGTTTAGATTTTACGTAAAACTATGGTAAATAATCTAGAAATTTATTGAAATATTTAGGGAGAAAATCTTAGCTAAGTTCGAATCTTAATAAAATATAGGAGATTTTTTTTAAAAAAAAATCAATCTAGGTAATGTAATTGGTTTTATCTTAACTTTAGTATTTTAGTTTCACTAAATTAAGTCTCGAATCCTAAGTTAAAGATATATTTAAATCAATAATTATTTGGTATTTTTTTTAAAATTTTAGTCCTTACTATTTTTAAATTTCAATTTAGTCTTTTTACCTTTTAATATCTCTCACTTGTACTACTATCATTGGTATTTATTAAATTTGGCTAAAGAAAAACTTATTTAGCATAATAATTAGTGAGTTAACCTAAATTTAGAGAATTTTTTTTTTTTAATTTAAGAGAGAAAAGAAAAAAAAATCGAGTGTTCTAATCCCTCGTTTAGATTGATGCTAAATTCTCTAAACATTATTGCATGAGATAAATTTAAAAAAGTTGTCAAGATCTTAATGAAATATGTAGAAATATCTCTCTATGCAATCAAGTTTTGTTCTTTAAAAAATCGTTGTGAAATCACACGTGTGCGTTCGAAAATATGATGGGGGCAAAATGGAGAATTAATTTGAGGATCCCATTGGCCAAATTTTGTGCGACTTTTTGACTCCCCCACACCACACCTAATGCACTTTACTCATTCTAATTTCCCAACCAAAATTTATATATATATATATATATATATATATATATATATTTGAAAATCCCATTTCAGACAAATTTAAAATAAACAAGGCAAATTATAAAATTTTGATTTTCTTTAATATTTTCACAGCTACACCGACCTTCCTGGCAAGAGACACCCACATGACGTTGTTCCTTTCACAACGGTTTACGTTCATATGAACATAAAAAGAAAAAAAAGCAAAAAAGAAGAAGAAGAAAAAAAAAAAAAAAAGCGTCTGATTTTCAAATATTATTAAATTGAATCGCATTTATGACTCTCCTTCACTCTCCACTCCATTATATACTCTCCCAACCTCCTTCTTCTCTTCCAAATCCCTCCTTTGATTACCAGAAACTTTTCAAAAAACCTGGTAATCCCCACTCCAATGGAGGCATTTCTCTGATTCCTTAAAACAACTCAACCCCAATTTCCCACATTACAGTACCCATCCATTATTTCTCCATAATGGTGAAGCTGTTCATTTCCATGGCTCCCCTGTTTCTTCTCCTCTCTTTCGTCGTCCCCTTTGCCTTCGCCGCCCACGACTACGGCTCCGCACTCACCAAGAGCCTTCTCTTCTTCGAAGCTCAGAGATCCGGGGTCCTGCCTCGTAACCAACGGGTCACTTGGCGTTCCCACTCTGGCCTCCAAGATGGCAAAGCTAGCGGAGTAAGTTCTCATGACTTTGCTTTTGATTTAATAATCTATCTGTGTTTAAGCTTTTGGATTCAGTGATGATTTGACGGGTTCGGAAATTTTTGTAGGTGGACTTGGTGGGAGGATACTACGACGCTGGTGACAATGTGAAATTTGGGCTGCCAATGGCTTTCACTGTGACAATGATGAGTTGGAGCATTTTGGAATACAGAGCCCAATTGGCGGCCAGTGGCGAGCTTAACCACGCCATGGATGCTGTAAAGTGGGGTACTGATTACTTCATCAAGGCTCACCCGGAACCCAATGTCCTCTACGGCGAGGTGAATTTGATCTCTTTTTTTTTTTTTTTTTTTTTACTAAAAAAGTTTTGGACTTTTAAATGTCAATGTGATGTTGATGTTTGTGGGATTTCTGTTTCAAGGTTGGAGATGGGAACACGGACCACTACTGCTGGCAGCGGCCCGAGGATATGACCACGGACCGCCGGGCTTACCGGATTGACCCGAGTAACCCCGGTTCAGATCTTGCCGGAGAAACCGCCGCTGCCATGGCGGCCGCTTCTCTCGTCTTTCGTCACTCTAACCCTGCTTATGCTAGCAAGCTTCTTAGCCATGCTTATCAGGTTTACCGTCAAATCCTCATACTCCAACTTTTATGGTTTTGCTAAATCTCTTAAATGTCACTATGATTATTAAAATGACATGAATTTTATTACATAAATAAACCCACAAAGGAAAATGTGAGGAATAATATGAAGCATATGACAGAAATTTGAACCTGATCTCTTGACTGAGAGTATAATCTTTATTTCAGTTTATTTTTTTACTACATTATAACATCAACATTTGGGGTGGGGGATTCGAACTACCTCTAGTCAAGAGTATATACCAATTACTGTTGAGCTAAGCTCACTTTAGCAATCTTTATTTCAATTGAATTATGTTTTTATGGAGATGAGAATTAAACATGTTAAATAATTTGTAGGAACTGAAATTAAAAAATTAAAGAAACTAAATTAGAATAAGCCAATAAGCTATAAAAATAAAATTAAGATGATAATTATAATTCAACCCGCACGTGAAAAGAGGAAAAAGAAAAAGAAAAATGTTAGCTGTCGGAGTGGAAAGTACGATACGACGTAGTTTTGATTTTTTTTTTTTTTTTTTTTTTTTCCATCAAGTAGTTGGAAATGTTCGGCGCATATTTAGGATCGTGATTTGAAACCGTACACGTACTTTTGGATTTTGTGATTCTGTGATCAGAGCCGTCCATTTACATGATCCAATAAAGACGTCCAAAGTTTACGGTAGTCATGGGAGTACGGTGTCGGTGACACTATTAATGTTACCTAAATGCCCTGGCATTTAATTTTATTTTACAGTTATACCCTTGTGTTATAATTAAATCTGAGCGCTAGCTAACAATCGTTCTGCTCACTGGTAATTTCAGCTGTTCGATTTTGCGGACAAATACAGGGGCAAATATGACAGTAGCATTACAGTGGCTCAGAAGTACTACCGATCTGTCAGTGGATACAATGTATGTGATTACTCCTCCTCTCTTTCTTTTATTGGGCTTGGGCTTCGGTCCATTAAGCAAAGCCCATTACATGATTTGAATAAGCAAATGATTTTTTTGAAGGAAAATTCGCTGGTTTGTTTCATTCTAAAGGGAAAAAATCATTTTTAACCCCTAACTGGGATAATTGTAGTAATAATTGACTTTTTGTTTTGTCATATCTGTAATTATTTTTTAAATACAATATTGGGTCTATATTTATAGTTTTAACCAGTCTTAAGTGAATAGCTTGGTGTTTTTTTTTTTTATAAAAAAAATAGCTTGGTTAAAAAGGACAAAAAAGTCTACTTATTTTTAAAATGAGCATAATTTCAAAAATTTTTAATTGAGAAAGCTAAATATATTAGGGTGGGTTTGGTTGGTGATTTGAAAACATAAATTTGAAACACAAGGATTCAATGTAAACGAAGTTGTCTTTCATGTTTTTCATATATGTGTTTAGTAGTAGATTCATGAATTGGATTCTAATTTAAAAATTTGTTTAAAATGTGTTTGATAATATATTAAACTATTCGTACTTATCAACCAATTTTTGTTTTTGAGTAAAGTTATCAACTAAATATTAGATTGAATATAAACTATTATTAATTAATTTATAAACATGGTATAATTATTATTTTACAATATCATATAATTTATTTCGTGTTCTACCATTTTTTTTTTAATTTTATTTTGTATTTAAAAATTTCAAATTTAAAATTTGGATCCATTGAGAAAAATTATCGTCAGAATTTAGAAAAATATAAAAAAAAAGATTCCTGGATTATCTACAGGCCGTTATATTTTGAAGCAGTCTTAACTGAGATAATGTTAACCTTCACAGGACGAGTTGCTATGGGCGGCGGCATGGCTGTACCAAGCAAGCAACAACCAGTACTACCTCAAATACCTCGCCGACAACGGCGACTCCATGGGCGGCACCGGCTGGAGCATGACGGAGTTCAGTTGGGACGTCAAATACGCCGGCGTCCAAACCCTAGTTGCCAAAGTAAAACCCTAATTTCTTTGAATCTCTGAAATTTTCCCCAAATTTTTGCCCTGTAATCATCCCATCTCATTCTTCTTCTTCTTCCTCTCGCAGTTCCTCATGCAGGGCAAGGCCGGCGCCTACGCTCCAGTTTTCCGGCGGTATCAGGAGAAAGCCGAAGCGTTCCTCTGTTCGTGCCTGAGGAAAGGGAATCGGAACGTTCAAGTTACCCCCGGCGGCCTCATTTTCCGGCAGAGATGGAACAATATGCAGTTCGTCACCACCGCGTCCTTTGTCGCCACCGTGTACTCCGATTACCTGACCTCCTCCCGCGGATCCTTGAAATGCCCCGCCGGCTATGTCCAGCCCTCTGATTTACTCGCATTCGCTAAATCTCAGGTGGGTTTTTCGTTTTCCCCTCTTTTGTTTTCTTCCCAATTTACAAAACAGAGGATTTAGATTCTGAACATTCCAAACATTTGAATTTACCAGGTTGATTATATTCTTGGCGACAATCCAAGAGCCACAAGCTACATGGTGGGATACGGCAGCAATTTCCCCCGCCGTGTCCACCACCGTGGATCCTCCATCGTCTCCTACAAAATCAGCTCCAAATTCATCGCCTGCAGAGAAGGCTACGCCACCTGGTTCAGCAAGAAATCCGGCGACCCCAACGTCCTCGTCGGCGCCATCGTCGGCGGCCCCGACGCCTACGACAACTTCGCCGACCAAAGAGACAACTACGAGCAAACAGAGCCCGCCACCTACAACAACGCTCCTCTTCTCGGCATCTTAGCCAGATTCCACGGCGGCCACTCCGGCTACAACCAGCTCCTTCCGGTGGCCCTCCCGCCGCCCACAAAAACAAACCCAACTCCCCCAAACCCTTCTTCTTCTTCCTCAAGCCCCGTTCTGATTTCACAGAGGGTGACCAGTTCATGGAAGGCCAAGGGGAGAATTTACCACAGGTATTCCACCGTCGTGACTAACAAATCGTCTAAAACAGTGAGGAATCTTCAGCTCTCGATTTCCAAGCTTTATGGGCCTCTTTGGGGGCTGACGAAATCCGGGAATTCTTACAGTTTCCCCAAATGGGTGGATTCATTGGCGCCGCAGAAGAGCTTGGAGTTTGTGTATATTCACTCTGCTTCTCCAGCGAGTGTCTCTGTTTTGAGGTATAACTTGGCTTGATTTGATGATAACTGTGCAGATTATATGGGGGATTTGGGGTGGTTTTGAATAAGGCTTTGGAGGAAGAAAGGAGTGAAGAGATTAAGATTTTTTTTTCTCTTTGATTTTTGGAGAGAAAAATGGTGCTCATCCTCTTTCTTTTCTCTGTTGATTCTGCTGGTGGGTTTGAAGGAAAAGGAGATGGTGATTTATTATTAGTTGTGTTCATGTAACTCAAAGAAGAAAAGGGTATATTTTGATTTTACTTTGTTTGTAATTGGGTTTAGGGTAGACAGATTTCTATGTCTTCTTTTTTGTGTTTTGATGATGTTGTAATCTTTGCAACATGATTTGATCTCTCACATTTATAAATGAAGCTTTTGCAACAGATCTCTCTGTCTCTGTTTCTCTGTTCTTCTTCAGCATGTCTTTGAAGACACATTACATTGCATGACAGATTAGAAAGATTGCAAGCAAGAAGATTAAGGGTGTGTTTGGTTTAACTTTTCAAGTGTTCAATTGATTTTTGGGAGAAATGCAAAACTAGGGATTGTAAATGTTGTTTCGATTGAATCGTCGGAATTATAAGAATGGTTACAATCAAATGCAAGTTTTCTTAAATCGAGATGGCAGATCAAACAACAACATCCGTACCAAAATCTTTTAATGTTTTTGATATCATAATTTTCAAATTTTATAGAGTTAAAAATAGTTTGATTATATTGTAATGATACTATAATTCTATGGTTTGATCGGAACATTAGTACATTGGTGGTTTGTGCATTTTTCAATCTTTAATGATTTTATTGTAGCAATTTTGAAAGTTTAGGGAGCTAATAGATCAAATTAAAAATTTGAAGGGTGTGATCATAACAACTCCGGTAGTTTAGGAGTGGTTTTTGCAATTTTCCTTTGATTTTTTTTTTTAAATGATGTAATCTTACACTTAGACGTTTGAGAGTAAAGGTTTGAAATTTAAGCATTAAAAAAAGATTATGTTTTAATGAGACGAGTTATATTTATCTTCACAATTTTATTTAGGTTTTATTATAAGTTTAGTTTCTGAAATTTAAAAAGTGTCTAATAGGCCTATGCACTTTCAATTATATGCATTTACTAAATTTAATTGTGTCCGACTTAATTCTTATCGAAAATAATGCACTTTAATATTTGTCATTTTTTCTAAAATTAGTAGTTTTTTTTTTTAATAAAAAAATTAGTAGGTTAATATACCAAAATTGAATAGAAGATCAAAGTTATAACATTTATTCAAGTTTAGGTTTCGATGAAATTGAAATTTGTTAAAAATTTATAACATTGCGGGTAAATTTTGATTTTCTTTTTCCATTTTCAATTTTAATTAAAACAAAAGTAAATAAAAGAGATGAACCTTGTAATAAAGTAAAATATTAATGGCTATGAGAAATTATGATGTTCAAATTTAACTCCAAGGAATAAGTGGGGGAGAGTTGATCTTCCATAGAAATATGAATCTTTACATCCTTGCCATCTTCAATCTTCTTACTTAGGCAGCTGGCTTGTTCCCACTCTTGTACATGTCATCGATCTCTTTCTGTTAACACGAAATTCGATTCGTTAGTCCATATTATACATTCTATTTGAATTTCGTTTAAAAGTTCCATTATCGTATATATAGTTTGATTAGAGCTTACAAGATGTCCCAATTGTTAATGAAGAGCAACAAAAGTCTAACGGGATAAGTTATTTTGATAGTTAAATATCTACTACATTTGCAAATAACTGATCACATTAGATTTCTATTACTCATTAACCCTAGAAACGTTCGATAAGTTTTGACCAAATGATGGAGAACATAATGAAGCTTTTAAAAGTATAGATGGACTAATTCATCTTAATGGTTAAAACTTCGAGACTACGAAGTGGTGTAGAGACGAACCTGATAGTATTTGAGCATTTGTGGTCTTCTTTTCTTGAATGATGGAGTAAGAAGGTCACGTTCGATATCGAATGGAAAAGGATCAAGATGAACCGCTCTAATAACTTCGTAACCTTTTAACTGCAATTGCAAACACCAACTTAAAAATTCATGTTACTTTCAACAAGTTCATCACCACAAGAGGCCAAAAAAATGAACCTTTTTGTCTTTGGCAATCTTTGATAGTTGTCTAAGTATATGGTCTTTTGCCCTTTTGTCTTCACAAAGAGTATTAAAGTCCCCTTTTATTCCATTTTCTTCAGCCCAATGTTCAAGTGCTTGCTTTTGAGGGTTAACAACAGCAACAAGGAAGGATTCAAAGCTATTCCCATATATCCATATCTGAAAAATCTCAATCAAACATTATCAATGTCTAGATTTTAGTTTGTCCCCAAAAAGCATTGAAAGAACCACTACAACATATATATATATATGTATATGTATATGTATATATATGTATATGTATGTATATATGTATGTATGTATATATATATGTATGTTCATCAAATTTGTTCTTCAAAGAACATCGATAAGTTAACTTTTTGAAACACTTTTACTTCTCGTCATTAAAATTTCATACTACATGGTTTTGATATTCTTATTTCTTTTGCAATGATGGGCATTTTGATGCTAAAAGTTATGGAGGCGTTCTTGGACTTTTTGCGACTCTTTTGGTATCGTAGAATATAAATTATCTTGTCATGAATGGTAATAGGAGCTAGAATTCATACCATTTCGATGTCAGAAACAAGGCCATAAATCAGCTCTAGATTTTCCACTGCAACATATTCACCTTGAGAAAGTTTGAAGATGTTCTTCTTTCGGTCGATAATTTTCAAGCTTCCATCCGGTTGCCATTCGCCGACATCCCCTAAATATGATTCAAAGAATGTAAGAATCAAACCTTTTTGTAGATTGTTGTATCTTACTCCAATATATGAGCGATATTGATATGCTTTTGAACTTCAAGAGACGAAAACTTCAAATATTTATGCAGTACCTGTGTGAAACCATCCATCAACCAAGACCTCTGCAGTAAGATCTTCGCGTTTATAGTATCCTGAAAACAATGTATCTCCCTTGATGCATACTTCGCCCCGAGGCGTGCTACCAAGTGCATCATATCCCATCTCGGGTACCGATTCGAGACAGATATCCACATTAGGCACTGGAGGGCCTACTGTTCCCAACATTGGCAATTCATTTGGTAGTGTGACAAATGTTCCACCACAAGTTTCTGTCAAACCTGCAAATAAAACGATAAGAAAATAAGGGCTTGTTTCATATGCAATTCGAATTCTTTTTTTTTTTTTTTTTTTTTTTTCAGATTCACAAAATCAAATGAATTTAGTGGATGTCTGTTCGACTTTTAAAACTACTTTTGAATTCTACGATCCAGGTATTTCCTTCATCGAAAGATGTATGATATTTTGGCTCTACTTGATTTGTTTTGTGTAAATGGAGGCAAAGATGACATACCATATCCTTGTAGAACATGAGCACATGATACAACTCGAAAGAAAGTCTCGATATGGGCTGCGAGAGGAGCTCCTCCAGATAAAATGATTCGTACATTTCCTCCTAATCCCTTCTTCACCTAAAAATATTCTTGCAAAAAGATGAATGAGTTTTCAAAATTTTTAAGGTGATTTTGATTTAAGTGAAGCCTTATAATTGTATAAGTTTTTTTTTTTTTTCCCTTTTACCTTGTCAAAGACAACTTTATCAAAAAGTGGGGCTGCTAGTTCATGTTTTTTCCCCTTCTGCATTTGGTTATATTTACTACACATAAAAATGAAAAAAAAATTAAAGGAGAGAGATAG
This sequence comes from Luffa acutangula, assembly GCA_036850905.1. Classification (NCBI taxonomy): domain Eukaryota; kingdom Viridiplantae; phylum Streptophyta; class Magnoliopsida; order Cucurbitales; family Cucurbitaceae; genus Luffa; species Luffa acutangula. The sequence continues at coordinate 45,021,914 of CM072097.1, read as the reverse complement.
ATAGAACAATATTGAAAAATTTAAAACAGAAACTTGAATCTGAACAAGCACAATGTTGATAAGAAGTTCCCATTTTTTTTGGAGGGAAATTTTACTTACTATGCGTATGCAAAATTAAACATCGATTTTTTAATGAGGCCTCCCGACGATATCTTCTGGTTCAAACCTAAACAATACCATCAAATACTTTTCGATGTTATTACGTACGTGTTAGGCTCAATCAACTATTAGCCCAAAGCTCAACACATAGACTATTAAAACCAATATCAAACCAAAAGCAAACATATCATATGCTCACCACCATAGATTCTTTCAAGCACACGTGGAACTGCACAGAAAATAGTTGGTTTCAACTCTCCAATGTCTTCAACTAGTAATTTCACATCCTGCAAAGGAACATGGACATGATATGAGTTCTTCAATTTCTTGCCTTAAAAGGGAAAGACTAGAATACGATGTCTCACCCCACGCCAGAATCCAATGGAGCCGCCGTTCAAAATGAACACCTCCTCAATCACCCGGTCAAAGATATGTGCAAGCGGAAGATACGATATGTATACATCATTTTCTCGAACCTATAACAAGAAGCATGAACAAATATGCATCTTATTTGAATCAAAAAGATTGAAAATTGAGTTTTCTTCTTGTAGAGGGAAGGGAAAGAACAGAGATCACCTCTACATTTACAGTTGTAAGCAAATGTTTGACACCAGCTATAAGTGCTATAATGGCATTATTGGATAGCAATACTCCCTTGGGATCACCAGTTGTTCCACTAGTGTACATGATAGTGCAAATATCACTTTTCACTTTCACTGGAAGATCATATTGTTGGCTATCTCCCTGTTTCAAGTGGTAAAAACAACATTATGAGAGAAAGAGACCTGATATTCACTTTTGTTCAGAAATGACAGTAAATTTTGTCTAAAATGATCTAAATTGTTACTCAGTATTGTGTGATTTTGATACATCCATACTTCTGAGTTAGACAAATAGATATAGAGCATTTGTTTCACAGGTTAGATTTGTATAGTTTGGAGTTGTGAAACCGAGTCTAAGTTTGGTAGGTAGGTTTACGTATCCTACGTTAAAGGTTTGCCAACACAAATCTAGACTTCTAAGACCTATTTAAGACTACATAGTTAATTTTACAAATTACACTCACAAATCAAACACAGGCCTACATAATCTCAGATTTTTGTAATCACAATCCAAAGACAAGATACACAAATCCAGGCCTTCCTAATCCATAGACTTCCCATAACTGTGAGCTAAATATCCTGCATATGCTTTTATACAACTTACCTTTTGCAGAAACTCTTCCCAAGAATATATTTCCAAACCAAACTTGTTAACTTCTTCCTTTTGATTATCTGAAACTTTACCAAAGCTCACAAGTGCTGCATAGAGAAAGTAAAATCTTGTTAGCTACATGCCATTTTTGTTGTTGTATGAAGAAAAAGAACAAGAGCTTACTTTTAAGAATCTTTGCAGTGTTGGGAAGTGTTTTCAACAGCTGAATAAGAGAGAGTTAAAAGCAAATATGAGAGAAATTTTACTTGAAACTGTATAGCTCTTAATTAGTTGCAAAAAGATGGCTATGAACCTCAGAGATCTTCTTCTCTTCTACAAAAGCAATGGAAATCTCTGCATGACAAATTATGAATTCTATGGCACCAGCACCTGAAACATATTATAAAAAGTTTGAATCCAAAAATGCTTTGATATTGTATAGGAAACAGAGCAGGCCAAGCTTGAGAGACATGGCGAATAGAGAAAATGCTCAGAGAAGAGCCGTTCATCATTTTTAGGTTTAAATCCTAATTTTAATCTTTAGACTTTCATACTTGTTCCATTTTGATTTCTAAGCTTTTTTAAACATTCTATTTTAATCCCTCAACTTTTAAGAAAAAAACGTTTTTAGTCCTTATTTATTTTCTATGAATCATTTAACAAGAACCCATTTCTATATGAAAATTGATACCTAACCTACTACATGTGGCTTCAAACACTAACCGGTATAATAATAAACAAAATATGTATCTATATCCAGTTTTATAAATAGTTTATCAAAAAAAGAAAGGACGGAAGGAATTTTTTTTTTAAAGTATAACGTTCCTGGATTAAAGTAGAATATTCTAAAAGTTGACCAAAATGAAATAAATATAAAACTTCAATACCAATGTAACATTTAAACCATGTCTTTTACCTAAAGTATCATATAAAGGTACACAATAAAGCCCATGAGCATTGCAAGCCTGCAAAAGAACAAAAACATCCCCAAATAGACTCTTTATATATCTACATTTTGCTGGCAAACAGGATTCATATAATTGACAATGAAATTAAAGAAGCATATAATGAACTAATTACCTCCATACTAATGATCCACTCAGTACAATTAGCACCATAAATCCCACATTTTTCTCCCTGCAGACTCAGCAAAAGCCAACAAATATAAGTTCCAAAACTAACAGAGCATTTTCCAAACCCAACAAAAATCTTCAAAAACTTACTGGTCCATAGCCCAGGCTGCGCATTGCATTTCCAATTTTCAACACCAAGTCATAGACTTGTTTGTAAGTTAGCCACTCATATTCACCAGCCTTAGCCTGCAGATGCACAGCAATCACCATAAATTTTTACCCTCTTCAGTTCAATGCCAAAGCATTTTATTAATCAGTAACTTACTGGATTGCCTTCAACTATTTTTCGACACCCAAGCATCCGGTTTCCAGGATTTTTCTCCACAGACATTCTGTATCAAGCATTATGAACACAAGTGTTTAGAGAGTGTTTGGTTTATGGGGTGGATTTGTATAAATTCAAACTTATATTTCATAGGAATCTGCAAAGAAATGATGCACAATGAGGATCGTATCCATACGCTTTTGCACTTCTCAACAACAAATACAAGATTTCCAGCTCCTCAAACCTTCCTTTCTACAAACTATCAAATGAAACACAAAGTTTCTAACTCCAAGCTTATTAAAGCCATGAGGTGTTAATGTCTTCAAAACATTGTTTTGCTCACGATTTTAATAAATTTTAGCTTATGAAGAACGAGGCTGGAAAACTTAATTTCGAGGAATGAATGTTCTGCTTATACAACAGAATGAATTTGTATAACTTGTGCTCAGTTTGTAAAAGGTTAGCTTCATGTAAGTCTAGATAGATTCACAAACTCGTAGTTTGAGTTTGAGATGAGTAAATCACATTACAACTTGACTTTTTAACTCTTTGGTTACATAAATCAAATATTAAGAGTCAAATCAAAACCCCTTTTTAAAGTCTTAAAAGACCATATATATTTCCCCCTAACTTAAGCCAAGTTGATTCTTTTTTAATTAACTACAAATGGTCAAGTCAATTTTACACATAGCCCTGGACAATTACCCAAGGCTACAATAGAAAACTTCCATCAAAACACCCAATAGAATATTTAATAACTAAAATAAAGTGGCACCAGAGTAAACAAACAAGAACATTAAAAACAACCAAGTTCAGAACTGATCTCTTTGACACAAACAAATCAAAAACCACCCATTTCTCCTATTAGGGATTAAAAAAGATTCAACAAAACACAAAGAAAACAGAATTTACACTCCAGAAACTACATGAAGTTTAGATTTTTCTTCCTGGGGTTTCTCATCCATAAAAACAGATTAACAAACAAAAAATAAAATCATACCGGAATATATCCCAGCAGGTTTCCAAGCCTGGAACCGGCGGTGGAAACCCATCTTTGGCAAAAATGCTCCTGTAAACAGCCCCCACCGACGGGCGGCCGGCGGCGGCTTCCTTGGCCTCCTCGACCTGAACCAGGTACTTCCTCTGCATTCTTCTTCTCCTTCTGAAATTTCAAAGAGTTCCCAGAATCTGAAAACTATATTGGGGTTATTTCAAAGCTTGAGACGACGTGGGCGCGAAGAAACTATTATTGGACTGGAAATTTAAAATGCGAGAGGTTGAAGATAAGTCCGTTTACTTTGAATCTTTGATATTCAAAGCCAAGGCTGGCTCTGATTTCATTTTTGTTGTATATTCTCCATTGGGATCGCTCTCATATCATGAGGCAACGATTTTGACTTCTGAATATGACTATTAATTGCAAGTTTTGTTTTTTTTTTTTTTTTTTGGCTTTGCCCCAGAAGAATTGTTCAATTATGGATCGGGGTTGTTGGTTTGATTGAATATGGCTTCGTGAAAGTGGGAACTTTTCTTGACCGTACGATTTGTTTGACATTGTACGATATTATCATATTGTATATATTTTTAATTTTATAATTTTGAAAGATGGGAAAAGGCTACTTTTTTATGATTACTTTGGAAAGAGTCAAAGTAATTACTTTGTTTATGTTTTTTGATTTGATTGTTTAGATTATAATGGAGATTATGTTACTAAAAAAAGATGGAGATTATGTTAATTAATGTTATTTACTTGGAGCTTTCTTCTTCTTATTCTATTTGATTAATTAGTCAACTCATATTTTCCAACCAAAAAAAAGTGGGATCTCTTGGGTTTTCTTTTTTTGTTTTTTAATTTTATTATTCGTGTGTGTCTTCAATTATTAGACAAACGTTTGACCCTATTACATTTCGTTGCCAACATAACATATTAAATCTTAGATAGGTGACTATCAAGAGTTGAACTCATTTGCTTTAAGCCCTTATTATTATTATTATTATTATTATTTGACTATCTGATTGGAAGGTAATTTAGAGCCTAGACTTGAGTTTCTATTTTTATGCTACATGTGATCAATAGTTTTGCATGGTTAGATGATTGGATGTAAAGAGAAATTAAAATAATATACAATGAAAATTAGATTTCTATCGTATCAACGATAGAATTTATTGTTGACGATAGAAGTCTATAAGAGAAAAGAAAAAAACGGAAAAGGAAAAAAATGAAGAAGGAAAAAGTGCACGCTAAAATCAAATGAGGGGTAAAACAGGAATCTAAGAAAATTATTTAAAATATTTTAATTCTATCTGCGATAGAAGTCTATCAGAGAAAAGAAAAAACAAAAAAAAAAAAGAAAAAAAACGAAAACAAGAAGGAGAAAATGCACACAAATGAGAGGTAAAACGGGAATTTTAAAAAAAATCATTTAAAATATTTGTATTTTTTACAATTTCTTTTAAATGTTGCTATTTTTGCTATTTCCTTATTTAATTTAGCCACTCATTACAATTTTCCAAAATTGTTTAGAATTTAAACACTCATATGTTTGGTTAACTTTTCTTATTAGTGTTTTTATACACAACTTAAAAACTCTTTTTAAAAAATTTGGTTTCAAGTGTTTCTCTCAAAATGGCTTATTTCTCAATTTCATTTTTTAATAAGTCATTTTTAGTGGTTGTCGAACACTACAATTTTTTTTTCAAAATTAAACACTTGAAAAGTTAAACCAAACATACTCGTACTTATTAAATACTATGGATCTCACTTATATTTGTTAATCACTAAAAAGATTTTTGTATCACACACCCATAATAAAATAATAGTAAAAAATTAAGTAAAAAATTTGTAAACAATTATAGAAATATACTATTAAAAGAATACATAAAAACATAGAAGAGGTAGGTTATGTCATACTCATGGGTTAACATTCCAATGTGAGTCTAGCTTAAAGTTATAGATTTTTTTTTCCTTTTAAAAGAAGAGATAAAACAAATTAGGACAACATGTCATTTCAACTAGATTAACACTTAGAGAATACTCTTCATTTCATATTTCTTCCTAATTTTGCTAGTTGATGTGAAATTGGACCCTTCTTAATTGGTGAAAGGAAAAATTATAGGTAACTCGTGAGTGAGATTGTGTTTAAGATAAGAAATTCAAACTCCAACTTCATATTCATGTTCGTTATCGTTAGCATAGGCTGTTGTAACTAGAATCAGTCTTCAAGTTGCCTACTGTTGATGGTCGATTTTGGCCAGAGGATCTCACCTGACCTTCACGTGCCACCAACGGTAAATTTGTAGATGAGGGGGGAAGACGTGGCCTGCAAGGTGTGGTGCTCGCCACACCGGCTCCGATGCTTAAGTCAGCAAACAGAACGGTAGGGAGTGGAAAAGTAAGAGCAAGAGGAGAGAGAGTATATAATAGAGTTTAGGGATAGAATTCGGGTTCCCCTCTTCAGTGGCGAAGATGGATATAAATACCTGCTCATCCTCCTAGGGTTTTTAGGGATTCGGAGGCGTTTTAGGTCAAACCAGGCGAAACTGGGGCAGCCAGAGGCGGTGGGGACCAGACGAGACCGAACGGGCTCGACCTGCGCGAGCGGACCGAGCAGGGGGTCGGGCCAAAAACCCGACCCCTTCGGCCTTGGCCCGTCCCGCATGCCGGCTCCGCCTCCTTGGCCCGTATCCCAGCCCGATTTCTCTCCGGTTGTCCTCGTCAGCTCCTCGTACATCGGGGTGGTCCAAAATTACCTATAACACCTACTATATCCAAGATTGCTACCTTTGTTGGATATTCAATTGTTGTAAACATAACTTGACCTTATGAATTTGTGTATAAACCTACGATGGAGGAATTAGAAATAAAAGGAAAATTATTTGTATTCATTATGTAGTAATTTCTAATTAAAGAATATCATTTTTACTCCTTTTTAACTTGTGAGAGATGCTCGGGGTTCAAACTTTGACTATTGTATTTTCAGAACGAATATGCTAAAAAATACATTTGGGAAAATATTGTCATAAAAGCCAAGCACTAAAAACAACACTAGTGATTAATGTGGCCTACTCTTTGGTCATATATGGACTTTTCAAACATAAATCATTTATATCAATTTGAATCAACTTAAGGACAAGTTAGAGATGCATTGGCCAAAGCGAGCTTAGTTGATCGGTAATTGACATGTACCTTCAACCATGAGGTCAGAGGTTCGAATCCCCTACCCCCAAATGTCGATGTACTAAAAAAAAAAAGTTAGAGATGCATTGTCTAAGATAAGAGAAATTGTTTTTAGTCAATGTCGAAATTAAACGGTCCATAAATTTGATAATCATTTGTTTTTTTTTTTTTTTTAAAAAATTAAGTTTATAAATATCACTTCCACTTATGAGTTTCTTTGTTTTATTAGCTACTTTCTAAAAATATTTTCAAAATTCAACCCAAGTTTTGAAAAGTGAAAAAAAAGTATTTTTTAAAAACTTAGGTGGTTACCGGCCAAAGGGAAACTAAGCTAGAAAAAAAATATTATCCCAAAAAGAGTAAGAATAAAAATGGTTAAATTATCAAAAATAGCCCTGATCAATGGAGTTGATTTTCAATACCCCTGAACTTTAAAAAGTTTCATTTTAGCTCTCGAAGTTTGAAGTTTGTTTCAAAATGACACTTGGAGACATTTTCCGTTAAATTTATGGATGAAAAATGATGTGTTTGCATGTATTTTTATTGTTTTTTCTATGTATATGTTCAAATATGTTCACATAAGTAACAATACATATGTAAACACGTCAATTTTTGTCTATAAATTTAACAAAAAAAATGTCTTCAAGGTTGTTTTGAAACAAACTTTAAACTTCGAGGGCTAATGAAACTTTTGAAAGTTTAAGGGTTTAATTGAAACCCAACCTCATAGTTCAACAATATTTTTGATAATTTAATTGAATAAAAGTATAAAATACATAATGACAATTGTTTCCACTATTTGGATCACAAAATCTGAAATCCGTTATCAAAAACAAAAAACGAATTGCCTACCATATAGGTCATAAATGAATTATCAACATTAATAAAGACACTTGGACTATTATTTTTTTTTTCCCTTTTTTTAGTTCAACAACAATTAGAGGTGGGGGATTCGAACCTTTGACCGTCGAAGGTACATGTCAATTACCACTAAGGTATGCTCACTTTGGCAACACTTGAACTATTCATTTATTTACTTGATACATACATGTCCACGTGGACAAATATTTAAAATTACATATATTAGACAAAATATCAAATTTTGAAATGGATTCAAATTTTTATAAAAGGAAGAGAAGAAATCAATTTTTACTTCTAATCATGAAAAGATGAGTCAATTTTTATTTTAAATTTTGAAATTTATCGAATTGGATTTCATATCTCAAGGGATGTTGCATTCATCGACTAATTTAAAAAAGAATACATGAAAATCTCTTAAAACTTATTAATTTTTCAACACAAATAAATTTATAATAAATTAAGCTTTAGTAAATTATAGGTAGAAAATTAACTGAATAAATTATAAAAAAAAGAAAAAGAAAAAGACCCTGCCAATTTCAATTATGAAAAAGAAAATCTAATTTTGGTGTTATATTCAACTTTTATTTGTAATCTATTGTAATTTGTACGTGAAAATATATATATATTTCTCAATAATATTTCGAATAGAAACATAACAATGGTAACACTAATCTAAGTAATATTTTTGTTATAGGCAATTTTGGACCACCCCGATGTACGAGGAGCTGACGAGGACAATCGGACAGGAAGATGGACCAAGGAGGCAAAACCGGCAAGTGAGACGGGCCAAGACCGAAGGGGTCGGGTTTTAGGCCCGACCCCCTGCTCGGCCTCGGCCATGTGTCGAGGCCGAGCCCGTTCGGTCTCGTCTGGTCCACACTGCCTCTGGATGCCCCGGTTTCGCCCGGTTTGACCTAAAACGCCTCCGAAACCCTAAAAAGGCTAGGAGGATGTACAGGTATTTATATCCCTCTTCGCCACTGAAGAGGGGATCTCGAATTCTATCCCTAAACGCTATTTTACATTCTCTACTCTCTTTCCTCTTGCTCTTACTTTTCCACTCCCTACCGTTCTGCTTGCTGACTTAAGCATCGGAGCCAGTGTGGCGAGCACCACACCGGTGCGCAGGTTTACTGTCTTGCAGGCCACGTCTTCCCCTTCATCTACAAATTTACCGTTGATGGCACGTAGAGGTCAGGTGAGTCCCTTGGCCAAATTTTGGCATCAACAATTTTCAAAAAAAAAAAAAAAAAAAAACATGGATCAAAGTATTCCAAACTTTGCCAACAAGAATATGACTCAACGGATTAGTTGACTAATGGGATTGATTTGATGTTTAGTGTCTATTTGCAATCTCCTCATCGTCGTTGTACTGCCTCCCGTACATCAAACTTCTGACCTCTTAGTTGAGGATACATGCCAATTATCACTGAGCTATGCTCACTTTGGCAAAAAAAAAATAAAATAATATATATATATATATATATATTCTCAACCAAGAGGTTAGATGTTCAAATCCATTATATTACAAATTGTTTTTTAACTTTTGAGATGAAAATATATATATATATATATATATATATATATATATATATATATATATATATATATATATATATATATTCTCAACTAAGAGGTTAGATGTTCAAATCCATTATATTACAAATTGTTTTTTAACTTTTGAGATGAACTCGATTTTTGCCCACATGAGCATAGTTCAACTGGCATCACTCTTGTACTAACAACCAAGAGATGAAAATTTTATTTTTTTCCATAAAAAATTCCTTTTATTAATTTTTTTTTGAAAAGAAATTCCTTTTATTAAATGATTAAGAAGATAACGGCTAAATTAAAACAAAATATTTAAAACTTTACAAGACCAAACGAAAAACAGTTCCATAGAATGTATCAAAAAAAAAAAAAAAAAAAACAGTAGCATGGAATATTTGAACGTCTTTATTATTAATTTGAATTTCATCTCATATTCATAACTTTTATTTTCTCAATTCGAAAATAATAATAATAATAACAACTTTTATTTTCTGAACAAAAAAAATAAAGGGGTTTTTTTTGTAGCCCCGATCTCCAACATCTCACCCTTTATCGTATTTTCACGAATAAAGATTCAATTTCAGACTCTCCTTTCATTTTTTCGTTGAGCCCTACTTGAGGTTGAACCCTCGTTTTCATCTTCAAATTCCTCTCGCAAATCACTTACAGCAACTCCAATTTTCGAATTCCATTCTTCAATCGCCAATCGGAAGCCCGTCCTGAAGGGCTCTGCACAGATCGGATGGAGAATGACAACAATAACGCCCTGAGTATCATTTCACGGGAGAAGCTCGACCAGGTTGCGGCCTGGGTGGCGGCCACCATGTCTTCCGCCTTTTTCTCCTCCTTAGAACGATTCTCCTGCGTCAACATTGCCACCAATGATCTTGATGACGACGACGACGACGACGACCAGCTTCTCTTGTCCGATCAGCCGCGTTCCGATCAATTTGGACGACCTGACCAACAAGACGGGTTTGTCGATCTTCCTGTCTGATCAATCATCCAAAACTATAGATCTTTTCCTTTTCTTAATTTACGTAATTCTGGGTTGTTTTTCCTCTTCCGCTATTGCTGGTGTTATGTTGAATTTGTTCCTTGTATGTGTTCATGATATGCAATGGTAATGTGATAACCTTCTGTGCTGCCCTAAATGACGGATTATTTTGATTTCAATTTGTAATCATCCTAAAAATCGAGATTGATGTGTTTATATATGTATTTCTGTATGTTGCTTCATTCATTAGGATATTATTAATATTACTGCACAATTTGTAGCAATTGTGCGCGAACAAACATCGTTGCATTCTTTAGTTGGATTTATAACCTTGTGGGGCTTTCGTTGTTTACTGGTTGGGGAGTTTTGATTCTCTATCTAAAAGTCAAGCAATATGAGATTGATGCTTTTTGAAGGGGGAAAAACCTGAGGATCTGGGGAGGATTGTGGAGTTTCTTAGTATTTGATAGCTTAGTCACTTCGCTCCCTGATGATGATGGTTTGGAGCTTTGTGGTCATTGCTGAACTTGATGTAGCTTGTTATGAATTTCTCATTTTCCTATCTCTTCTGCAGTTGTAAAATTATGTGGTTCTATTTGTTCTGGCTGATATATATTATGTTGAAAGATAATGGAAACAATGTTTCATGCAGGATCTGATCTATCCTTTTAATCTAATTCAAAACATCAGCCAATATATGCTTTGAATTGCTTAGGTTGGTTATCCTCCTCCATATGGTTTGTCCAAGAAAACTATTATACCACAAGTCTCCAAAGAACTGGACTAACAATTCTAACCAAGTCATATAAACATTGCCTCAATCAAACAATAAATAGATACAACTCTTGGAAAACTTTTTTCCTCAGTTCTCTGTTCTGAATATTAGCATCCTCATTGCCCTGGTAACAAAATCTAATATGTTTGTAGGTTAAAATTCTTAGGCGACGATTTCAATTACACTTTCCCAAACCTAAGTACAATTCCATTTGCTTCTGATTCCTTCTCCCGGCTCAACAGTTTTATTCTGAGAACTTGTCTTTGCCCGATTAGATAAAGAAGTTTGTTATGCTAAGAACGAGATAGGAAATCAGTTTTCTTTTTTTCTTTTGTTGGGTTTGCGGGGTGGGGGGTTCTGATTTCTTCTATCCCCATGATTCAAAGCTAATGAAAAAAAAAAAGTTGAAATTAAAACTTCAATTGCAAAGCTTACGTCTGGTGGATGAAAGGAAACTTTGCTGACAATACAAGAAAGAAAGAAAATGTTTAGTTTTTGTGACTATATTAAGTATTTTTTTGAGTTTGAGGGTCTTTTTTTTTCTCTTCCCTGTTGGATTTCTCCTCTGAATTTGGTATTCTTGAAGTTGAGTTACAAGAGAATTTTACTAGTCTCATTGTTTTTGGGGTACTCAGCTGAGTATAGAGTTTTACTACACATATTCATCATTTATTTCTTGTACCTCTTGCATATAAATGATAAAGAGACAAGGAATGGGATTGGGAAATTCACTCAAGTTCAAAAAAATATCTATTGAAGTTGGCACCATCTGACAAGGATGAACCTATTTTTCATTATTAAAATAGGTTCAACATGAAAATGTCTCCATTTACTGTGGCATTGAATTTGTGCAATGAAAACCATCAACAAAGTTTAGGGCAATCTTAGCTTCCAACCACCTCTATACTCCAAAAAGTAAAACGAGTTCTAGGAAGAATCTAGGCAAACAATTATGAGAAAGCAGTTTATCTTCTACGATGGGGATTCACACGCTGGAACTGCACTTTAATGACATGAAATGGGCCACTAGCAACAAAGTTCTAATGAAGGTTAAATTACAAGTTTAACCCCTGGTCTACGTCTATTTGGTCTCTGAATTTAAGAAGTGTCTAATAAGTCGTTAAACTTTCAATTTTGTCTAATAAGTCCTTGAACTTTCAATATTTTTTTTTTAAGAAAGAAATAACTTCATTAAACCACACCAACCAAATTAGGTACACTAAAGTCTTCATTGGACAAGTAGAGGCCCAACAAAAAAAAAAAAAACATCTTCACAAGAAGATGGGGCTTGCTAAAAAATCTATCTTTTGAAAAATACGATTCCAAACACAGAATTTGTGGGCAACTGTGTTACCTGATCTCGAACATTTGGAAAACGAGGTAACATTTGCTTGTTCGACTAGATATTCTACTTCATCAAGCAAGTTCTTCTTTTCGAATAGGTCACCCCCTTGTGATTTAGCACCTTGATTATGGTTTCGACATCCGATTTGATGATGATGGGGCACTACGTTTGAAAATCACCTCGAAGGCTGAGGTATGATTTAAGCCCTTCTAGAATCGTTAACGTTTCCTGTGCTTTGATCGACCATCTCCATTTGATTGATTTGCAGTTGGCGAAGATCGGTGGCCTGACGAAATCACGCAACACCCACACGACTCCTCCTCTTCTTAGGTTGTTATTCCATGAGGTGTCTACGTTCAATTCCTAAATGTTGTCTAGGGGCGGTGTCCACAAAACATGACTCGATTGGTTCCCTAATTTGTCGATGCTCTGGTTGGTGCTTCCTTCTTTGCATTGCTCTTCTGCGCTTTTGTAGATGATTCTTGTCCGTTGTTGGGAATTTGGCCTTTAATCCATTTGTAAGAATCTTGTTTCTGTAATTCCACGTATTTCACCCTGTCAGACCCTCGACCCTTGACTAGCTCGAGTAGCTCGATGACTAAGGGGGCGAGTCTTTGACAAAGGAGTATGCAAGGGGAGGCAAACCTGGATTTGCACGCCATGTCTGCTCCTGTTGCTTCTTTTTGGATCTTTCATCTTCCTCGGGTGTTCACCGACACTCTCTTAGTGCGGGGTGGTTGCCTGGGCTCCTGCTTGGCGTGTCATGGACTTTCACCTTAGGTGCTTGAATGAGCCTCCCCCATGACTCCTAGACGTGTGATGGGTTTCCACATCCTTGTGTGGTGTCGTGAAGTGGTTGTTGGTTGCTACTTCAGGTGTTGTCCATGTGGGGACTCGCCTCTAGGGATGTTCACGAGGCGGGGCGGGGAAGCCTTCCCCGTCCCTGTCCCTGCCCCCTAAATCATTTCCCGTCCCTGCAAAATTATTTAATTTTGCAGGGATTGAGTTCTCCGAGGGGAATTATTCCTCGATTTTTTTAATTTTTTATTAAATGTCAATCAATTGCAATTCTTTTTAAAAGATCTATGAAATATCATAATGAAAAGAACAATAATATTTCATGATTGAGTTTAAAATTTTCGAACATCATTTCTAAAAGTTTAAATTTCAATATTATAATATGATTTTCAACTTAAATATTATACAATTATAACATAGTCTCAAATATATCAAATCTTCAAATAATAACAACAATAAAATAACAAGTCTAAAATTAAAAATTACCAAAACAACAAGAAAGCTAGGGTTTTACTATTTATACTTACAAATTACACCATAATATTATAATAATATAAATTATATATATATATATATATATATATATATATATATATATATATAGATCAGGGACGGGGACGGAGAATATAATCCCTGTCCCCACCCTTGTTTAGAGAATGGGGAAAAAATTCTCCCCATTCCCTTCCTCATTCCTTGTGCAAACGGGGATTCCCCGCCCGTTTGAGGCGAGTCCTCGTGGGGCCCCGACCCCATGGGGTAAATGGGCATCCGTACTTGCCTCTTGCGAGACTCGATTTTCCTCGTGGCTGTTATCGATGCGTGTGTCAGGACGAAGTGCTTCTTCCGTACGCACTTGTCGTGATCTCCTAGTGGATGAGTCTCCTTCACCCACTGCTGATGGTTGTCCTTGGCATCTTGACATGTCCGGTTTACTGTTATCTCGTGAGACCTCCCACGAATCGGACCCCTGTATGCCCTAGGGGTTCCATGCACCCTAACGACATACAAGAGTTGTGTGTTTTAAGTGTCTGCCATTCGTATAATCGTGCTTCTGGCTGGCATCCGGGTTTGCCTCCCCTCGCATACTCTCTTGTTGGAGACTCGCCCTTAGTCATTGAGCTACTTGGGCTAGTCAAGGATCGAGGAGCTGACAAACCCTCCCCACCTGATCTCCAACGTCCTCGTTGTGAGAGTTCCTTCTATCTGTAAGAAAAAACATAAGTACCTTTATTGGTTGTCTGTCGTGATCGAGAACATGACTCTGACTCGGCATACTCCCTGATGCCGCTTTATTTCTGGTAAAGCCTAACTGTCGGCTCTATGGGTGAAAGGGAATTGTGCCTGTGCACAACTTCCGGCTCCCTCTCTAACCCTTCCTTGACATCTTTAAGGCCAGAAATTAGAGGATCCCCCTTGGTCCGAGTACCGTGGGAACTTTGCCTTCGGGCATTTATCAGCGTCATGGGTAATCTCACGATAGTGGCACTCGTCCACATCGATTTGTCACAAGTCGTTACTGAAGTCGTCTCCTTCGGACTTTGAATCACTACTGATCATGATCACGTCACGGGGCTCCTGCGCCTTCTTCTCCTGCTATTCAGGTATGTCGGGGAGGTCCTCGTTCAACCAATGGTCAACCTGTCTCAAGGCCTCTCGTACTTGTCGTGGTGGATACATAAGATGCTCTTCGACACCCGTCCAAGTCTCGTTGATCTCCTGGTTCAATTGATGGGGATCATGACGTAGGGCGTCGAGCCTGATCTTTGCAGTCTCTTGCAAATCCAACAAAGTCTGATTTGCTGCTAGGATGTAACTTTGGACGTTCTCGGTGAGTTCTCTTATCGAGTTCTGCATTTTTTTGATAATAAACCAACCTTTCATTGAGAAAAAATGAAAGAATACAAGGGCATACAAAAAAACCAAGCCCCAGAAGGAAATCCCCTTAGATAAAGGGACGCCAATCTAGCAAAATAAGACCTAAAGAATAATTACAGAATAAACGCGTCACCGACGCCCATAAAGAGACAAAATATCTAATAATATCCCAAACATCCTCCACATTCCTCTCTTTCCCTCTAAAAATTCTGTTATTTCTCTCCCCCACAAACCCCAAATGATAGCACAAATCCCAGCTTGCCATAAGAAATTTCCTTGGTCCCGAAAAGGGGGATGGGGGAGGAACTCATCGATCATCTCCCTGAGATCCCTGTGTCTAGCGAATTGAAATTCAAAGATCTCAAACAAATTGTTCCAAACCGAACGCGCAAAGTCACAGTGCCATAAAATATGATCGAGGTCTTCCTCCGCCTTCCTACAGAGAATACAACAGAACGGGCCTATCAAATTGAGCATCTTTCTCACAAGCCGATCAAGGGTGTTTGCTCTTCCATGGAGAACCTGTCAAGTAAAAAACTGCACCTTCTTTGGGATTTTCACTTTCCAAACCAGAGAATAAACTGATCTCTCAAGAGGAGAAGAAGGATCAAGAAGACAATGAAAGAACGAGCGGCAAGAGAAACCCTTAGAGGGGTTAGGGTTCCAAACACGAATGTCCCTCCTGCCCTGTCTAAAGGAAACCTCTTCAATCAAAGAAAGAAGAGACATAACATCAGAAGTTTCCCTCTCAGATAAGGCGCGAGAAAAGCCAAAGGAATAAGAAATGGAGCTTCCCAAAGGGTTCAAAACCTCGACCACAAAATGGTTCTTCATCGAAGATAAATGATAAAGGCGAGGGTACACAACACAAAGGGGTCTGTCCCCCACCCAACGGTCTTCCCAAAAATAGGTTTCCTCCCCATTACCCACAATATGATGAACAAATAAAGAAAGAGAGGGGAGCTCAACTGAAATTTCTTTCCAAGGATTTCTAGAAATGCCTTTGAACCCACCCGACACCCACTCAAAAGGATGACGACCGTATTTGCTCGCAATTATCCTATGCCATAGGGTAGCGGACTCAGAGGAGAAGCGCCATAACCATTTAGCCAACAGAGCTTTGTTGCGAGTTCGCAAGTTACCCACCTCTAGACCTCCTTTACTTAAAGGTTTTCCCATAGTTTCCCAACTGACCAAGTGAGTACTCCGCCCTTCATCCACCCCTTCCCACAAGAAATCTCTCATGAGCTTCTCAATCGATTTGCACACGGTGACAGGAGCCCTAAAAAGGGAGAAAAAATAAATAGGCATACCACTCAGGAGGGATTTGATAAGGGTAAGCCTTCCACCCTTGGAAAAGAAGCTTCTTTTCCAACTTGCAAGTCTCTTCCTAACCTTGCCCACCACTGGCTCCCAAAAAGAAGAACTCCTCGGATTGTGACCCA
The DNA here is from genome assembly GCA_036850905.1 of Luffa acutangula. Lineage (NCBI taxonomy): Eukaryota > Viridiplantae > Streptophyta > Magnoliopsida > Cucurbitales > Cucurbitaceae > Luffa > Luffa acutangula. Next base: position 45,005,399 of record CM072097.1, on the reverse strand, counting down.
ACGGGAGCCCTAAGTAGGAAGAGGGGAAAGATCCCACCTCGCAACCAACCAACGAAGCCCATCTATTGACTTTGCTCTCATCGCTATTGATACCCAGAAGCTGACACTTACCCCTGTTGATTTTAAGGCCCGACATGGACTCAAAAAAGGCAAGCATATGGTTCAGGACTGAAAAAGAGTTCTGCATATTCGCTACATGGTCATGATATTCCTAGATGACGTTTGTAATTGCAGGCTGTACTGGAAAATCCTCCCAATGAGGACTTAAGACCATCGATTGATTTAATAATAGTATATATTCTTTACTTCTTTCACAATTATTTAAATTCTCAATACACATGTTAATCTGAGCATAACTCAGAGAATAAGGCATCAATTACCATCTCAAAAGATCGATAGTTCAATTTCTTACCATTATAATTTTTTAACTAAAAAAGGGGAAAAAATCCCATTACACGCACATAATACTTTTTCTTCTCGTGATACCTTTAATTACATGCCTGTTACTATTTTAGTAATTTTGAACCCTAGAATCATTAGAATTTACAAATGACTATATATATATTACCAACAATTTACAAAAGACTATATACTATTTTCTTTACCAATTTCCTTGCCAAATCCCATTTGACACAAATTAAATATGATTGCTTATCTAGTTGTCCCCATTTAATATTGTATTTGCAGTTGGCCCAATATTTGAATCAACTTGTCGGCCATGACCTAATAGTTCTTTAATTCCTAGGGGTATCTACAAGAATATGCTGAAATCAGTCTATATATTTCACTTTTGTCCAAAAACCTTGAAAATTTCATTTTAGTCCAGCCCGTTTTAATTAATTGTAGCCCATTTACCATTTTGACCCTATGATATTAAAAAAAAAAAAAAAAGAGAAAGAAAGAAATTACAGAAAAGGAAAAAATCATTAGATTATATAAATTATTCTTCCAGTCAAATGTTTCCAAAAAAAAAAATGAGGGAATTTGTATGCTCAGACATGAAAATATTTCCCTAAATAAATTTTATATTTTATTATTCATAATTTCATTTTTCGTGCTTATTTTCAAATTTCATTATTTTGAGATTTCAACCAAAATTAGGTGTTTTTTAGATTTCAAATCTTTTTTATTTTTTTTTTATTTTTTGAGATTTCAAATCGAGAAGCCTGCTACCCAAGATGATTTTTTTTTTTTAATTTAATTATAGTTATTCTTTTAAATATCTATCTCAAATTCATTCCTTTTATGTAACAAATATATATAATTATTTTCAAATTTATTCCCACATCCCGTTTGGAATTCTTAAATTCCTTTTCAGTTTTTTGCTGTCTGCTACTCGATATTTGGTTGATTCATACCGGGTATTTAAAAATTCATAACCGGTATTTAGAAATTCATACCCGGTATTTAGAAATTCATACCGGGTATTTAACAAGGAATTGTAGAAGATGCAAAAAACCCATATCTATACGACAAAAAAAAAAAAACCAGATCTATACCAAAAAAAAATTGCAAATTTCAAAATCCATATCGGGTATTTAAAAATTCATACCCGGTATTTAGAAGTTCATACCCGGTATTTAACAAGGAATCGTAGAATATGTAAAAAAACTCAGATCTATACGACAAAAAAAATCAGATCTATACGACAAAAAAAAACCCAGATCTATACGCAAAAAAAAATATTGCAAATTTAAAAATTCATACCGGGTATTTAAAAATTCATACCCAGTATTTAGAAATTATACAGAGACGGGTAATCGGTAAAGTTATCAACGTGAGTCGCCAATGCATCATCTGAAGGAGCAAAAACGGTCATCATGGACTGACCATTAATAAACCCTAAAATCTGAGATTCAAGAAACAACGCCATTGAAGAATATCCTCCTTGGTTTTTTCATTGGAATGAAGCCTTCGTTCACAAGTCCCAGATCTGAATCGCCAGACAAGAAGCAGCTTTGATTTCTTCAAGTTTCTATTGTCGGCCTCGTGATCCAAAGAAACGGCTTCAAGTTCCTGTTGTTCAAAAAAAAAAAAAAAAACAGAAAATAACATACCCATCTCTAGAAACAAAAAAAAAAAAAAAGAAAAAAAAAACACTTGAATTACGAAAAATTGGACAAACAGTGGAACAAAATACTGAGACGAAAAAACTGCAGGAATGGGATGCTGGACAATCCAAAATCTTGAATGAATTTTGAAAAAAAAAAATCTTCTTGATAAGTTGGGAACACAAACGAAAATGGAAAAATAGATTTTGAAACAAAGAATCAATCAATAATAAATTACATATTTGATCCCTTACCTATGAAATCCCAAAAAATAAGGAGATTTTACCTAAATTCTTACCCAATTGAGTCTGAAATTTTGCATGGGAAGAAACTTTTGCATGGGAAGAAACCGACGGTTAGAACATATTCATTAATTTCTTTATGAAAATGGAAATTTATATTCTAATATTTTATTAAATTAAATTTATTTCATCCATTAAATGTAAGGGCATTTTAGTAAGAAAAATAATCTTATTAATATGTAAAAACCTACCAATAATAATTTTGTTCATTAAGGACATTTGTGAAATTTGCTAATCAATTTAACTCATCCGCTATAATTTCTGTAATTCCTATGTTTGGTCAGTGGGCCTTTAATACTCCAACCCATTCAATAATATGACAATCCCATGAGAAAAATACTCTGTTAATCCTCAAACTCGGAATAACTTAAAAAATGAAGGTCTCGTTTGATAACCATTTGATTTTTTGTTTTTGGATTTTAAAAATTATGTTTCTTTTCTCCTAAATTTCCTACCATGGTTTTCATCTCTGTTAAGGAACCATTTGAATTCCTTGTCAAATTTCAAAAACAAGTTTTTGAAAACTATATATATATTTTTTTGTTTTCAAAATTTGAATTGGTTTTTGAAAACGAGGGAGAAGGTAGATACTAAAACAAAGAAACACATAGATAGGAATAAGTGTGTATAAGTTTTATTTTCAAAAACAAAAAACAAAAATCAAATGGTTATCAAACGGGATCGAATTTTTTTTGATTTAGATTAAGTTTAGACTTAAAACCTGACGTTTTCCTCTGTTTGTCCCACTAGAAAAATATGTGATTTTCTAGTACAGATTTTATACAATTTTATGTTGGTCTAACACTTGTTTATAAGTTAATGAGTACCTACTCTCTATTATAAAGTTAATAAATATCAATTATTTATATTCATACAACTCATGTAATCTTTTCACTTCTTTTTCCTTGCAAAGAACTTAATGTAATCACTTTATGCATTAATGAATAGAAGTCTTTTTTACCTATTTGGCTCACTAGCCTTACTTTTGGTTTTGTGTGTGAAGAATGGACTTGGTTCGGTCTCGGCTTCAAGTGTTTGAAGCCCTCTGCCTAGTTGTGTTTAATTCTCTTTATTTTCACGTAAAATTCATGGAAGACCCTATGGTCGGCCTCGACCACAAGTCTTTTTTATAAGTATTTGTGGGTTATAGATGCAATTATTAATATATGAATCGAGTCAAGCTAAACTGTCTTTTGGTTCCGTTTTGTGGTTTTTATAGTACTACTACATCATCAAAGTTTGACAATAGATCGAAAAATGGACAGCAATTTAGCAGAGGAGTTTAAACAACAAACAAAGAAATAAGAAGAGAAAAGGAAAGAAGAATGACATCGAGTTTATAGTGATTCGACCCAATTGCGGTCTACATCCACTCTAGTCACTTTTATTAACTTTATCTTTAGTCTTCAATTACCAGCAAGATTGCAACAATTTTACGGCGGTATGAAATGATATATATATATATATATATATATTTTTTTTTTAGGACATACATTGATAGAAATCGTGGTGTCCCTTCCTTTATCTATGGCACATGAAACATGCATGGTATAATTGGGAGGAAATTCAAGAAAAGTGTGGACTTAAAAGTTAAAACTCCCACTTTTTGATTTTTTTTTTTAACTCACAATTTTTGAGTTACTATTGTTGCCATTATAATTTGAACCCTTTTAATGATAATACACAGGGATATATAGGGATAATGAAGATGCTTTATCTAAGGATTACAAAGGACAAATCTTAATACAAATTTATCTATAGGGAGTGATTTTTTAAAAAATAAAAAATAAAAAATGTGGTTTAATTCTACAAATCAAGAGTGAGAGGGTATAGCCAATTTGAGAAAATAGGTTAAAAAACGGTTTAGCTAATTTTCATTAAAAAATCTGTTTGGTCATTTTTAAAAAATAGTACGTAGCCATTTATATGAATTTCGCTCTGATATATATGGAGTTGGCCCAATATTGAATCAACTTGTTGGCTATGGCCCATATTTCGTAAACTCCTATGTCCGGTGGATCTCTATTACTCCAACCCGTTCAATATGACAATCCCACTTAGAAAAAAAATGTGATTTTTTTGGTACGCTTTTATGAGACAATTTTATGTTTGTTTCACATTTGTTAATAAGTTAATGGGTTGAAACCTACTCTTTAATATGAAGTTAATAATATTGATTGCTTTTTGCCAAAATTCAGACAGGAAAAACGTGTTTCGCCTTATGTAACGACAACGATAAATTTATTTGAAAGGAGAAAACGTGGCCTACAAGATAAGAACAACCATACATTGGTGTAGTGCTTGTCATACCAACTTCAATATTTAAGTTAGCAAAGAAGTTATGAGTGTAAGCAAGTGAATTCAAAATGGGGAAGAAAACTCTTCTCCTAGGTTGAAAAAGAGTATTTATACCTTGTCCGTTTTAGGGTTTTTCCTGTTTGATGGACGGTTTAGGATTTGAGTGAATCGAACTTGGCAGCCAAAGGACTCACCAAGCTGGGAGTGTGCAAAGTGTGTGGACTAATTATTTCAATGTGGGATCATCAACATGGATGGTGCCTCTTTGGGTTCAACCATTCTTGGATGGGATCTCAAATTTTTTTCCTTGGATCGAATACCCGTTTGGGTTTCATGGGTTATGATACCATATTAAATAACATGGGCTTCCATCTCAAAACCAATTGGCAATGGGTGGAGTAGCTCATGTATCTTATATATTGTGAGTTATTCACTTATCTTTTCAATGTGGGATCCTCAACATTGACTTCGGAAATTTCCAAAGAAAAAAAAATCCCTATAGAAAATGTCCACATTTATTAATATCTTATCATTTTTTGCACTCTCTTTAATAGATGATCTGAAAATTTATTTTGAAAGGCTAAAATTCATATATATTTGACTTTTGTTTCAGTATAAACAATGCAATAGAAAAAATTGAACCTTTGACCTCAGATAAGGTAATAAGTGTCTTTATCCTCATAAGTATGTATTTAAATTAAAATTTATATGCCAACATGAGCATAGCTCAATTGGCATAACTCGGAAACTACTTACACATATATCTATTATTTGAAGGGGCAGGATGAGATGGAAGAATTTAAAATTACAACAATATTTTACGTTCAATATAATGAACAAAGGATTTATAAATTCAATTCTGTATTTTTAATCATTTTAGCATTACAAAAAACAAAAATAGAAAAGAAAAAGAATGTTGATGTGGAAGGTATATTTTAACTTGGAATTTCAACCACATACTCAACTCGGACCATATCATTTAATAACAAAATTAACAAATAGGAGCCAAGAAGAGCACGTTCAACTTATATAAAACTTGTACATGGACCGAGAGGTCAATTCAATTCTCTTCCTATGTTGTCAAAATAATAATAATAATAATAACAAAAAGGATTTTCATAAAAAAAGGAAAAAAGAAAAGAGACAAAAAGTCGTGGACCCACCGAGGATGCTTGGTTGGTTACAGCACGGATTACGTGGCGGTGAGTCATTGAGTCCGTAGTGGGCCCAATCTGACATCATCAAACAGTTGGAATCACCCTAATTCTTTGTGTATGGTAGCGATTTCTCGTAACCTTAAAGTCAATAGTCAAGTTGTTTCTTGGTTGGATTGGATCTATCATTTTGGAATGCAAAAAAGAAAAAGAAAAAAAAAAGATTTTTTTTCCTTCCCTTCTAAATATTTAAAATAAAAAAAAAACTAATTATTAAATATGGTTGATCAGTTTTTTTTTTTTTTCCTCTTATGTGGTGGAAATAGACTTAGAAAAGTTAATATCTTAGAACTTAAATACTCGTCCTTTCAAAAAAAGATTTTAAAATTATTTCTTGAATTGATAGTCTTACATCGCTACAAAAATGATATTCTTTCAACCACATATACATTGATGGAAATTTTGGTCTCTTCCCTCATTCATGGTATGCAAAATATGCACTATATAAAATGTTACCTTTCTTTTGAGTTGGAATAGACTTGATAAAATTAATGTCTCTTCTGGACTTTGAATAACTGTTCTTTCAATAGAATCTTTTAATTTTTTTGATAGACAATTTACAACGATCTTAAATGATACTCTTTCTTTTGTGTTCACACATTGATAAAAACTTTGGTCCCTTCCTCGTCTATGGCACATGAAATATGTATTATTGCATGTTTTGTTGTATATTCAAGAGGAATATATATATTTTTTTAGTGGGAGTATACTTTGTTTTTTTTTTTTTTTGTGTGTCAAAAATTGCTTTCATTGAACTACATTTCACTAGAGAAAGAAGTTTGGTAAATTTTCTTATTTAAGATTTAAATCTTGTAGCATTTTGGATAAATTATTTGTGATACCATCATATATTTGCTCAAAATATATGGTAATATGATTTAAAACCTCATTAGTAGATGCAGCAATTTCAACTCCTAGCTCCATTTCCACCATCTCATTGTGATTAAGACACAGGATGAGGTAAAATACTCTACTAAACTAATTAATAATCTTCCTCTTTTTCAATTTTTCTTTTTTCTTTTTTGATTATATTTTCTTGTATGATAAATTGCACACAAACCACATTCCCAACTCATAGTGAGGCCCATACATTTTTAATTATAAAATTAAACCTTTACACTTGAATAATAGTACAATGATTTCGATTCTCTATACTTATTTTTAATTATAAAATTAAACATTTACACTTTTTAATTTCCATCGAAATTTCGAGATTTCACGAAAGTTCGTCGAAAAGGGGGGAAAGTCGAAATTCTGCCCCCCCTCGATATGTCGACCGAAATTTAACACACTGAAGTTAATACAGGATCGAATCGACACATCTTAAATCACTTGGCACATCACATATAAAGAGAATAGATAAATTTGATTAGCTAATTAATTATGGATGAGTTTATCACCCAAAAAGTCAATGATCTCTTAGCAGCTTGACATCTTGTTCATACATTTGGCATCTAAATATTCTCAACTTATTACTTTATTTATTATTATTTTTCATTGCCAAACTTAAATTCTAAATTAAATAAGACTATATATATATATTCTTTTTTATTTTACAACATGTCTGGGATGAAAAATTTAAACCACAAATTTTGTTGGTCATCAATATAAACTTTATATATCAATTGAATTATTTTCGACCATTAACAATTGTTCAATGACATTAAAGAATAACAATTCATAGACCATATAAAAGTAACACCAACGAAAGTACATTTGTCGACTTTAAGTCCCATCGTGAAACAACTATGAACTCTGAACACGATTGTTCTCCTAGAAAATCTCTACCCATTAAAAATATATATATATTTATCCAATAAACTTTATGGTATTTATCTTTTTTTTTTTTTCTTTCTTTTTTGCAAACATATGGTTCCCCTGCTATAGATTTATCATACTTTATTCCCTGTTTTGTTATTTTAATTCATGATTTAGATAACTTGTGAGTTTGTTCTTTTCCTTCTAAGTTCTAAATATAATTGTTGATGAAAATTAAATGAAATTTCAAATGCTTGCAGTTGAATGAAGTTGTTCTTTTTCAATATTATCTTAGCTTCCAAGATATTACATTGTTAAGTAATTTTGGAGTTTAGAAGCAAATTATTATTTTTTATTATTATCTATAAATTATATATAGACAATATGTCAACACTCAAGCATTGAGGTGTCCATTTTTCTAGTAAAGAATCATATTTTCAAATAAGAGATAGAGGTGAAAACAAAAGAGCTTTTCTCTCTACTTTGATTTTAGAAATAGTAATAAAGGTATGTGATTCAGCCTTGTTCCTATCCTCAATGTCCCATATTTTATTTTTTTTAAAAAAGTCCCATAGTTTTGTTTTATAATTAACATTTTCTTGATGTTTATGGCCAACTTAAATCTACAAACTGCCACTAACCTATTTTTTAGGCATTAAAAAATCTGAGTCATTTTTGGGCTTAAATGGAATGAGTTCTATGATGACCACCTACTTGGGATTTAATATTCTACGTGTTTTTTTGACAACCAAATGGAGTAGGGTTTGGCAACTGTGAGATTAGTCGACGTGCGCGCAAGCTGGCTTAAACACTCATCGATATGTATATAAAAAAAATCTATGTGTTTTTCCTATTTTGGACTCAACCTTAAAATTCTTTTTTTTTGAGAAGGACTCAACCTTAAATTTTTGTACATAAAAAGAACTCAATAAGTAAAATAAAATATGCTATATTTGTTAGCACATAAATACAAAATATATGTCACATATTCAATGTGGTAATGACTTGTAAAAACGACACACGAGATTTGAGAAATTTATGAAGACTAAAATAAGACTTTTAACGGTGAGAATTAAATCAAAATGATAATTTAACACTTTTTGAATGTAATATAATAATGTAGATTCAAAATATCATTCTTATAGAAAATTACAAGTATTAAAGTATCTCTACACCATCAATAATTGCATAAGTTTCCTCAAATGGGAATTGTTAATTTCAAGCAACCCCTATGACCTATAACACAATTTCCTAAAATTTCTTAAATAATTTATTTGTATAAAAATAAAAAAATAAAAAAAGAAAAGTTGGAGGGGGACCATTGGCATTTATAGTATAGGCTGGCCCAGTTGTTTATTTATATGTTTATTTTGAAATATAGACAATGCTTAGTCAACAAACAACAAGGTTTAAACTTATCCACTATCAATGTCTCTTATTTAGTTCTTTTCTCGGTGATTGACAAAAATAGGACAAAAAGGAAGGCATTAAAGAGAAATATGACTCATTTTAAATTGGGAGAGAAATAGGATTTTTAGGATTGTGAAATTACGAAATTACCCTTAATGAAAATCCCCAATCTATCTTGAAGAATTCAACTGCTTGATTTTTTCCTTACTTCAAACCCATTTCTTTTTTTCCATACTTCAAACTCATTTCTTTTTTCCATACTTCAAACCCATTTCTTTCTTTCTTTCCTTCTCTCACACAATGATCTTTCTCTCACACGCATGAGCGATTTCTTCCTCCATTGATGACCGGTTATCAAGTGACAACAACAAATCATATTTCTTTTCTCTCACGCACAAACCAACAACCTGAGGGCTCTCTTTGGGTAGACGGTAAGAACCTTTCTTCATAGTTTAGTTTTATTTTGTTTTGGTTTCCTAATACCTCTCTTAGGCTAGGAATTGCGACTTACTGTTTTTTTTCTCGCAGCGAGAAAATATTTTCTCGCAATCTCGCTGGGAGAAAAAAAATTTTCTCGCAATCTCGCTAGGAGAAATTGTTTTCTCGCAATCTCGCTGAGAGAATTTGTTTTCTCGCAATCTCGCTAGGAATTTTTTTTTTTCTCGCAATCTCTGGGAGAATTTTTTTTTCTCGCAATTGGTCGCCGTCACCTTTGTCGTGATTGTCGCCGTCGTCGTGCCTGTCATGAAGTGGTTTGGAGAAAATCGTGGTTGGGAGAAATTCGTGGGAGAGGGTAAAAAATTAGGGTTTTTCATTAAGGGCTTTTCATTGTCGCTTGATAACCGGTCATCAATGGAGGAAGAAACTGCTCATGAGTGAAAGAAGAAGAAAGATGGGTTCGTTTTGATGAGAGAAGAAGAAGAAACAAAATGGGTTCAATCTGCGTGAGAGAGGAAGAAATCTGCGTGAGAGAGGAATGTCATTTGCGTGAGAAAGAAAGATTTGGGATTTTACTAAGGGTACCTTTGTAATTTCACTACCCTAAAAGTCCCATTATTCTCCCAATTGAAAAACAGTCCTATTTCTCTTTAGTGCTATAATTTTTGTCCTATTTTTGACAATTACCCTTCTTTTCCACCTACCTCAACCTTTTGAACCCACATAATATTCTAGAATATTTCTAATTTTGTGCTAAAAAACTGAACCAATCCATGGTTTGATTCGGTTCGTCGATCTTTTGGTTTTTTGTTGCACCCTACCTATATTTTAGAATTTATTGTATTTAGTCCATTTATATGTTAAAATTTAATCATGGTACACTCTCAGTAAATTTAAAGTTAATTTTCAACTAATTGAACAAAAAAATAAACAAGAATAATAATCTTCATTCAGAAGAAGGTATAATATAGATATACCATATGAATATTAATATATATATATATATTATATATATATATATACACCATATGAATTTGTTTTGCCTTGAGTTTCTAAGCATAAAAAGATCCATAATGATCTTAAAAAAAAAAATCCATAATGATATTTTCTTCCAATCCATAACTCTAAAAACTAATGGTAGAGTATATGTTGGCACCCTTTGCATAAACACTTAAGGAAACACGAAAGACCACATCAGTCCGAATCCAACGATAGCATTGTTTCCTTAAGACAATTTTGTTCCCTCTATGGTGCTCAAGGTATCATGAACAATTGTCTCCCAGGATAGGACAGATTACCCACATATGAATGTAGCACTCCAATCACAGGACTCTCGAACACTGATATTTAAGTAATCGTACAGAGAAAAGTAGGAGAAGAGTTTTTGAAAGAAGAGTTTGTGTCTTGTTCTTGTATTCAAAACTCAAAATGAATCACATATTTACAGACTATTTGTGGCCATTCAAATAGTCACATCTTTTCGTGTAAGGGTTGTGTCTTTTGATAAATGGACACATCCATTCACATAAGGTTGTATCCTTTACCAAAAGACACACCCTTTCTCATAGGGTTGTGTCCTTTACAAAAGACACACCCTTTCACATAAGGTTGTGTCTTTTACAAAAGACCGTTTCACGTAAAGTTGCGATTCTTTATTTTATTAAAATAATTTTATTCATAAATCCAACAACCCCCCACATGAATGAAATTTATTTTAAAAACGTGTACGATTACTCATGAAGGATAACTACGTCAGGATAAGTAGTCTAAGACTTTGAACTTTCCTTAGTAAAAACTATGGAGTTTACATGGTTGATCAGTAGTTAAAGAACTTTGAACTGTCAACTTTAGGAGTAAATCAAATCCACAATAATTACATAGATATTCTTCGAAATATGTTTGGTTCTCATGTTTGTATTCATTTTGGCCCTGAATACCGCCTGGTTTCATGAGTGTTTTTAGAGAATTCAGCCTTAAAAATTCTCATAGATGCGGCCCCTTCACACCCACATAGGTGACTTCTTTAAAGAGTATCCTTGTAATACCCCACTCTTATAAAAGAGCTAAAGAGTCATTAAAAGTATATCTTAACCTCATCCATTTCCAGGTTAGCACTATTATAATAGGAATGGTTAGGAATTCATGATTCCTTCTTAGTGCTCCACTGAGTTGTATACATAAATTTGTTTTCCCTTTTGAACCTAGATCTTGGGATCTCTAGTCAGCTAGGTTGGGTTACCATTATGTCCACTCTTATTTTATAGGCTTCAAACTCATTCCTATTGAAGACAATTTCACTTGTTCTCTTGCCAAAACTTTCGTAAGCAGATCCGCAATATTATCTTTCGATTTCACGTAATCAATAGATATAATTCCATTTGAAAGAAATTGTCTTATGGTATCATGTCTTCGACGTATATGTCGAGACTTACCATTATACATCAAGTTTTGCGCTCTTCCAATAGCAGCCTGACTATCACAATGTATACATATTGGGGGTACAGGTTTAGTCAAATTAGGAATATCTTCCAAAAAGTTACGTAACCATTCGACTTCTTCCCCTACCTTGTCCAAAGCTATGAATTCGAACTCCATAGTGGACCTTGCTATACAAGTTTGTTTAGAAGATTTCCAGGATATGGTTCCACTTCCAAGTGTAAAAATATATCCACTTGTTGACTTTGAATCTTTCATGCTAGTTATCCAACTTGCAGCACTATACCCTTCAAGTACAACTAGATATCTAGTATAATGTAAACCATAATTTTGAGTATATTTCAAATATCCCAAAACTCTTAAAAGCGCTTTCCAGTGATCTAAACTTGGATTATTTGTGTATCGACTCAAGATACTTACTGCATATGCTATATCAGGTCTTGTACAGTTCATAACATACATTAAACTTCCAATTATACGAGAGTACTCCAATTGAGACGTACCATCACTCGTATTTGAAAAAGAATTGATGACTAGCATCCAAAGGTGTCTTTACTACTTTTATATCAAATTTCTTGAACTTTCCAAAAATATTTTCGATATAATGTGACTGTGAAAGTGCTAAACCATCAGATGTTCTATGAATCTTGATTCCCAAGATAACATCTGCGACACCCATATCTTTCATTTCAAACTTTCTAGTTAATATTTGTTTTGTAGCTAATATAATTTCTTTATTTCTACCAATTATTAACATATCATCCACATACAAGCATACAATTACGAACTTCATTTGAGTTCCTTTAATTTAGACACATTTGTCACATTCATTGATTTTGAATCCATTGGTTATCATGACATGATCAAATTTTTCATGTCATTGCTTTGACGCCTGTTTTAAACCATAAAGAGATTTGACCAATTTGCATACTTTCTTCTCTTGCCCAGGAGCAACAAAACCATCTGGTTGTTCCATATATATTTCTTCCTCTAATTCACCATTTAAGAAAGCTATTTTTACATCCATTTGATGTATTTCAAGGTCGTATAAAGCTGCTAAGGCTATTAACGTACGAATAGATGTAATTCGAGTAACAGGTGAATATGTATCAAAATAATCCAACCCTTCTTTTTGTTTATAGCCTTTTGCTAAAAGACGAGCTTTATACTTATCAATTGTTCCATCTGCTTTCATTTTCCTCTTAAAAATCCATTTACAACCTAACGGTTTAGTACTACAAGAAATTCACCTTTTCCCGACGCGCAAAAGCGTCGGCAAAAGTCAGTTTTCGCGTCGGCAAAGGTTCTCCCGACGCATTTTACGGCGTCGGGAAGGTTGTCGAAAAAAGGCAGTCGGCAGAACTTCTGCCGACGCCACTTTTAACGGCGTCGGCAGAAAGTCATCCGGATTACTTTCTGCCGACGCCTAGTGCATTACCGTCGGCAGAAATAGTCTCTGCCGACGCCGTCGACATGGCGTCGGCAGAAAGTGATTTTTTTTTTTAAAAAAAAACAAAATATATATATATATATATATATATATATATATATATATATATATTTTAAAATTAATTTAATTAAAAAACACAATTAACACAATTGCATTTTATTTATTTCCACAAATGAAATACATATGTTCATACATGATTCCTAATGAGCACATAAATTAAATACATAAATACAAAAATTGGTACATAAAATTAAAGAGTTATTAAATGAAAAATAAAAGTCTTTGTCACTTAACGAGCTCTTTGTGGACTCCAAAAGATACACACGTGTCCAACCATCCACTCTAATCACCTATATAAAAGAAAAAAGAGATGTTAATTATGTTAATATAAATAGGCAAACAATTTAAACACAATAATGAACCTAACTTCTTAAAAAAGTATGTCAATCTCAATATTGAAACTTAATAACATAATAACATAAAGCAAACAAAAGTGAGAAAAACACATAGCAAAATTCACTCAAAGCCCACAAAAAAATATAACAACCTTCAACTGATCTCATAAACTAAAACTTAACAATCTCATAAACTAAAACACAATAACTATAACCAACAAAAGAAACATAATAACTTACCACTAAATGAAACACAATAATTATAACCAACAAAGAACTTATAAACTAGTCATGCTTATCTCTCTTACCACCAACTAATAAAACACAATAACTATAAACTTTCAACCTCAAGATTGAACCATAATATAACTAGCAAACAATTTAAAAACTTATCACCATAATATAACCAACAAATAACTTAAGAACCAACAAATTACTCCTAACAAGCAATCAAACTCTCATAAAACATATCAATCTAAACATAAGAACATAGTCCTACAAATGTCAAACTTATGACACCCTCGCCCCCAACTCAAAGTCATTTAAGAACAATCTAACTAAAGATAAGAAATTGAACAAACAATTCTAGCTTAAAAACTAACTACAATATCATTTGCTACCATAGCTGCAGGATAGCAACAATATAAACTGAAACCAAAAGAGCATTCGAAAAGCATAATCTTACCAAAAATCTTTGTTCAACTTAGTTCGAACGTCTCACCAAGCAAACACATATTTTCTTCTCTGCTTTAAACACACATAAAAAAACATCTATGAGCCCAATGAAAAAATCTAGACCATACAATAATTTTCATCCTATGAATCCATTTATATACATACCTCCAACTAATCCATCTCAATGAACATTACATTAAAAACTTAAACTTATAAACAATCTCTCTAAGCAACAACCCACCCTACACTCAAAGCAATTTCACCAACTATAATGAACAATCAAAATTTTATAAGTCTAAGATCAAAACATATATACAAAAACAACTAAAAATTTCAAACCTTTAAAAAATAATAAACATAACATCAACGAACTATCATAAACATAAATAAACGTAAACAAAAACATATCCTTTTGTACATCAAACACATTCAAGCATTTTGTGTACACTTCACACCAAAACTTCCAATGGACATTGAATGATGAACCTTAAATAAGAAACGTACAAACCTCTCGAAGAACATAATTATAAGAACACAACCGGCCCCTAACTCAACTTAAGCCAATCCTATTAACTAGAACTCTCAAGTCAATCACCTTTGCATAAGTAAGATCACAATAACGAACACATTAACCTCCCTCCCTAATTCTCAACTACATTCACTAAATTCTAATGGACGTAAAAACTATCAATCCTTCCACTAAAACCACATTTACAAATCTCACTACTAACTCTACTTAAAAGATGAATGAAACAAACATCTCCCTTTTTAAAACATAAGTAAAGTGAAAACAACAAAGACCCCCCCTCCCACATTTTATTCATGTTTTAATTACACAAACATGTTTCACATCACACTTTGAACACAATTTATCAGCACAAGTAAATTTAAAATCATACTTAAATCGTACAAGAAACTCAAAATCGAAATTTAATCACATAAACGACCTATAAATCACATTTTAATAAAAAAAAAAACTAAAAAATGAACTTTAATGATATAAATAACATCCAAAGCACACTTCTAATTAATCACACAAATAAGCTTCAAAACCCAAATTCCCAACAAAGATCATTAAAAGTTAGTAAAAAATGTTTCATTCAAGCATTACATCAAACACATTGAGGGCACCAACTCAATCCAATTCAATAGAACCCCATAACATCTACTCAAACCATAAACATATCTCCAACTAAGTTAATTTTTCTCAACATTCTCACAACCACAAACTACACAACTCAATCTCAAACTTTAAACTCCAAACTTCCAACAAACAATCTCAATTTCCAAAAACAACTACAATAAGCTTAACTGAACATATCCAACCTTATAAAGTTAACCACTAAACTAATAGCTTGAGATAAGAACATGAATCTTAGAACTAAAATAGCAAAGAAATCAATAAAAAACAAACCCAAATGAAGTGCTTTAACAAAGAGAGTGAGGCGGCGGAGGGCGACGGACGGCGACGAACAGCTAGGCGAACGGTGGCGGAGGGCAAGACGACGGAGAGAGAACAGAGAGCTCGAGAGGGGGTTGTCGAAATCAAGAGAAAGAGGCAAAATGAGAAGAGGGAAAAAGTTAGGGCTTTTTTGCCCAGTTTTTTTGCCGACGCCGTTACTAACGGCGTCGGCAAAAACGACATCTCTCTCGACGCCGCCAGACGGCGTCGCGAGAGAGGCAGTTTCTCTCGACGCCGTTTTTCAGTGCGTCGAGAGAGACTATTTCTGCCGACGCCGTCACTAACGGCGTCGGCAAAGGGTGAAGATTGAAATAAGTGTTTTTATTTTAGGATTTTTTCGTCCAGGTTTCTCTCGACGCCGTCAAGATGGCGTCGGCAGAAACGGTATCTCTTTCGACGTCGTCTTGACGGCGTCGAGAGAAATGTCGTCTCTCTCCACGCCGTCAAGATGGCGTCGGGAGAGATCCATCTCTCCCGACGCGATCTTGACGGCGTCGAGAGAGAGTCATCCCACCATGTTTCTCCCGACGTGATTTTTTCGGCGTCGGGAGAAATAGGTTCTCGCGACGCCATCTGCTGGCGTCGAGAAAGAGTTCGTCGGCAGAACCATTTTTTCTTGTAGTGGTTTTGCATAATGGAATCAATTTCGCTTGTTATCGCTTCTTTCCAATATGGTGCTTCTGGAGAAGAAGTAGCTTCAGTAAACGTTTGAGGTTCATTTTCTAACAAATATGTTAGAAAATCTGGTCCAAAAGTTTTTTCAACTCTTGTTCGTTTACTACGTCTCGGCTCTTGGATCTCATCCAAATTTCCTTGATTGGATGATGATTCATGTGTCTTTTTCCTTATATTTGGCTCATTTTTCATATTATAAGGAAACACATTTTCAAAGAATGATGCACTCCTTGACTCAATAATTGTATTTGCATGTATCTCAGAATTTTCTGACTTATGTACAAGAAACCGATATGCACTGCTATTAATTGCATATCCAAGAAATACACAGTCAACAGTTTTTTGCCCTATTTTAACCATTTTTGGTTTAGGAATAACCACTTTTGCCAAACACCCCCACACTTTCATAAATTTATAAGTCGGTTTTCGACCTTTCCATAATTCATATGGAATTTTCTGTGTTTTCTTATATGGAATTCTATTCATGATATAATTTGCTGTAAGCAACGCTTCCCCCTACAAATTTTGTGGGAATCCTGAACTAATCAACATAGCATTCATCATTTCTTTCAATGTTCGATTTTTTCGTTCTGCTATGCCATTTGATTGAGGAGAATAGGGGGCAGTAGTTTGATGTATAATTCCATTTTCTGAACAAAAACCTTCAAAAGGTGATTCATATTCTCCCCCTTGATTACTTCGAAACATTTTTATCTTTTTGCCTAGTTGATTTTCCACTTCAGCTTTGTAGTGTTTAAACACTTTAATAGCTTCATCTTTACTTTTTAACAAATATATATAACAGTACCGTGTACTATCATCAATAAATGTTATAAAGTACTTTTTACCTCCCCTTGTTGGCAAAAATTTCAAATCACATATATCACTGTGAATTAATTCAAGTAGTACAGTTTCTCTTTCTATTGAATAAAATGGAGGTTTTGTCATCTTTGATTCAACACATATTTCACATTTTTTATTATGATCAAATGTGAAATTAGGTATTAAATCCATATTACACAACTTCTTCAAAGTTTTGTAATTAACATGGCCTAATCTTTCATGCCAAATATTAGAAGAGTCAATCAAGTAAGCAGAAGAGACATTCTTATTATTAATAGTAGAGGACTTGGGTACAATAATAGTCATTACATTCATCTTGAACAGACCATCACTTAAATAACCCTTCCCCACATACACATCATGCTTACTAAGTACAAACTTACCCGATACAAAGACAAGTTTAAACCCATTTTTGCTAAGTAGAGAACCAGATACTAGGTTCTTGCGAATGTCACGAACATGAAGTACATCATTAAGTGTCAATTCTTTGCCAGAAGTCATCTTCAGTACCACTTTTCCTCGTCCCTCAACTTTGGAACTTGAAGAATTACCCATGTAGAGTTGTTCTCCATTTCCTACCGGCGTATAAGTAGAGAACATCCACTTATTGGCACAGATATGACGAGTGGCTCCAGTGTCTACCCACCATTCCTTGGTATTTCCTACCAAATTGCATTCAAACACTACAACAGATAAATCAATATCAGCAACTCCATCAGAAAGAGTATCCATTTCTGTTACATGTGCTTGAGCATTTGATTTCTTCTTTTGAGAAGACTTTGGCTTCCGATAATCCTTGGATCGATGTCCAGGCTTTCCACAATTATAACAATTGCCATTGAACTTCATGCCCTTGTTGTGTGGCTGACTTAGACTAGCTCCAGAAAACTTCCTCTTCTTATTATTATTGGCCTTGGAAGATCCTTCTACAACATTGGCTTTCGAGGTCATACGATCATTGCCTCCATTTTCCATTTCTGGTTTACAATTGTCCTCCTCAATTCTCAACCGAACAATTAGTTCTTCAAGTTTAATCTCTTTGCGCTTTTGCTTGAGATAATTTTTGAAGTCCCTCCATGATGGTGGTAACTTCTCAATTATCGAAGCAACTTGGAAAGATTCACTGACAAACATTTTTCAGCATGAATCTCATGTAAGAGAACTTGAAGTTCTTGAACATGGCTTATGACGGTTCTGGAATCAACCATTTTATAGTCTAGAAATTTTCCAACTATAAATTTCTTTGCTCCAGCATTCTCCGTCTTATATTTCTTTTCCAGTGATTCCCAAAGACCTTTTACCGAATCAACCCCACTATAAACATTATATAGTGTGTTGTCCAGTCCATTCAAGATATAGTTCCTGCACAAATATTCTGCATGTTTCCATGCCTCAAGTGCCAGCAAATTTTCTTTGTCGGTCTCTCCTTCATCCAGAACAGGAGCATCTTCTTTGAGAAATCTTGCCAAACTCAATGTTGTGAGATAGAACAACATCTTTTGTTGCCAACGTTTGAAGTCACTACCGTTGAACTTCTCAGACTTTTCCCCATAATTTCCACCACCTTGTGGTATGGGACTCGGTGTCTTCGGTATTATCGAAGACATTTCTATGAATCAATAATCAATCAAAATTATTGATGTAAAATTAAAGGTATAAGAACAAGAATGGAAGCAAATGGCACCAAACAGAAACAAAATAAACTTACAAAATTGTCTTAAGATTGTTGGCACCCTTTGCATAAACACTTAGGGCCCGTTTGGTACAAGGTTTCTGGAGATGGGAATGGGCAAGGGTTTATAATACCCTTGTTTGTTTCAAGATTTCTGTGGTGGGCCCAGGAAATAACTCATTCTCAGGCATCATTTATGCCCATAAGCAAGGGTTTTCTATGCCCTTACAAAAGCATGGGTTTTCTCTTTTCCCATCTCTTCTTTGTTATTTTTATATGCAATTTTATTTTGAATATAGTTAATTAATTAACTAATGGATACTAAATTAAAAATAATATAATATATTATTTAATTAGATTAAATAATAGTTTGTTCAGCAAACTTGGAAAATAACTTGTATGTTTTAAGACCAACCGAAAACAAAGCACTTTTAAATCACGAATTATTTAAAACTGCTGAAACTCAAAGTAAAAGGCAAAAGATTTCTCCATCAAGTAACAATACTCATCTTTGGCATCTTAGACTTGGTCATATAAACATCGATAGGATCGGTCGTTTGGTAAAGAATGGACTTCTAAGCAAGTTAGAAGATGATTCACTACCACCTTGTGAATCTTGTCTCGAGGGAAAAATGACCAAAAGACCCTTTACTGGAAAAGGTTACAGAGCCAAAGAACCCTTAGAGTTAATACATTCGGATCTATGTGGTCCAATGAATGTAAAAGCTCGAGGAGGGTACGAATATTTCATCTCATTTATAGATGATTATTCAAGATATGGTTACTTATACCTAATGGGACATAAGTCTGAAGCCCTTGAAAAGTTTAAGGAGTTTAAGGCTGAAGTTGAAAACCTATTAGGAAAATCTATTAAAGTACTTCGATCTGATCGAGGAGGGGAGTATATGGATCAAAGATTCCAGGACTATATGATAGAACATGGAATCCAATCTCAACTCTCAGCCCCTGGTACACCTCAGCAGAATGGTGTGTCAGAAAGGAGAAATAGAACCTTGTTAGACATGGTTCGATCAATGATGAGCTATGCTCAATTGCCTGGCTCGTTTTGGGGATATGCAGTAGAGACTGCAGTATACATCTTGAACAATGTTCCCTCGAAAAGTGTTTCTGAAACACCTTTCGAGTTATGGAAGGGGCGTAAACCTAGTTTGCATCACTTTCGCATTTGGGGTTGTCCTGCACACGTGCTTGTGACAAATCCTAAGAAACTGGAACCTCGTTCAAAACTGTGCCAATTTGTTGGTTACCCTAAAGAAACGAGAGGTGGTTATTTCTACGACCCACAAGAAAATAAGGTGATTGTATCGACAAACGCCACTTTCTTAGAGGAAGACCACATGAGAGATCATAAACCACGAAGCAAAATAATATTAGGAGAAGCTACTGAAGAATCATCAAGAGTTGTTGATGAAGTTGGACCTTCAACAAGAGTTGATGAAGGAACTAGTTCTTCAGATCCATCCCGTCCATCTCAAACGTTGGGAATGCCTCGACGCAGTGGGAGGGTTGTGTTACAACCTGATCGCTACTTGGGTTTAACTGAAACTCAGGTTGTCATACCTAATGATGGCATTGAGGATCCATTGTCCTATCGACAGGCAATGAATGACGAAGATAAGGATGAATGGGTCAAAGCCATGAACCTGGAAATGGAGTCAATGTATTCCAATTCTGTATGGGAACTTGCAGATCTACCATATGGGGTAAAACCCATAGGGTGCAAATGGATCTATAAGAGAAAAAGAGATGCAGCTGGAAAGGTACAGACCTTCAAAGCTAGACTAGTGGCAAAGGGTTATACCCAAAAGGAGGGGGTTGACTATGAGGAAACCTTTTCTCCTGTAGCCATGTTAAAGTCCATAAGAATTCTTTTATCCATTGTCACATATTATGACTATGAAATATGGCAAATGGACGTCAAGACTGCCTTTCTGAATGGTAATCTTGAAGAGAATATCTTTATGTCTCAACCCGAAGGGTTCATAGCCCAAGGTCAGGAACAAAAGGTTTGTAAGCTAAATCGATCCATTTATGGATTGAAACAAGCATCCAGATCATGGAACATTAGATTTGATACTGCAATCAAATCTTTTGGCTTTGACCAAAACGTTGATGAGCCTTGTGTATACAAGAAAATCAACAAAAGGAAAGTAGCTTTTCTAATACTTTATGTAGACGATATCCTACTCATTGGGAATGATGTAGGATACCTCACTGACATTAAGAAATGGCTAGCTGCCCAATTCCAAATGAAAGATCTGGGAGAGGCTCAATATGTTCTGGGAATCCAAATCATTAGGGATCGTAAGAACAAAACGCTAGCTCTGTCTCAAGCAACGTATATTGACAAGATGTTGTCTCGATATTCGATGCAAAACTCCAAGAAGGGACTCCTACCCTTCAGACATGGGGTACATCTGTCTAAGGAACAATCTCCTAAGACACCTCAAGAAGTTGAGAACATGAGACACATTCCCTACGCCTCAGCTGTGGGCAGCTTAATGTATGCCATGCTCTGCACTAGGCCTGACATATGTTATGCAGTGGGAGTAGTCAGTAGGTATCAGTCTAATCCAGGGTTGGACCACTGGGGAGCGGTTAAGAATATCCTCAAGTATCTTCGGAGAACGAGGGACTACATGCTTATGTATGGAGCTAAGGATTTGATTCTTACTGGATACACTGATTCTGACTTTCAAGCTGATAAGGATTCTAGGAAATCCACATCAGGGTCAGTATTCACCCTCAATGGAGGAGCAGTAGTGTGGAGAAGCATCAAACAAGGATGCATAGCAGACTCAACCATGGAGGCTGAGTATGTAGCAGCTTGCGAAGCAGCTAAGGAGGCAGTATGGCTCAGAAAGTTCTTGACTGATTTGGAAGTAGTTCCGAATATGAACGTGCCCATAACACTATACTGTGACAACAGTGGGGCTGTAGCCAACTCAAAAGAACCTCGTAGCCACAAACGGGGTAAACACATCGAGAGGAAGTATCACCTGATACGGGAGATTGTGCAAAGAGGAGATGTGATCGTCACTAAGATCGCCTCGGAGCACAACATCGCTGATCCATTTACAAAGGCTCTCACGGCTAAAGTGTTTGAGGGTCATCTAGAAGGTCTAGGTCTACGAGATATGTATGCCATCTAATCTAGGGCAAGTGGGAGAAATGTATAATGGGTATAAGGATGCCCTAGTTCATTGTATTTCCAGCTTTAGATTATTGCATTTACATCCCACTAACTAGTGTTTTAGTTCAAGTGGGAGTTTGTTGGGTTTTATGCCCTAAAACTCGTAGATAGTGAATGTAACCGTTGACCGGATATTAATGAAATAATATTGATATATTTTTCCATTAATTGTTATTAGTTATTTTATACTTGTCTTTGCCTAATAATAACCCTAATCCAATAAACTAGACATCCAAGGCTGTAATATGAGTCTTGAACTATATGTAGCGACATATGGGATCATTGTTCAAGAAACAGCCTAAAGGGTCTATAGTATAGGGATAAGACTGGGTGCCTTATCCTGGTGACACTATGGATACGGCCCACTTTGTATTTGATACAAACGCTGCGATCCAACGCGTTCATGTAGGAGACATGCGAGTGGGGGTATCCTATGCAATGAGTTTGCATAAGACCGGACCGCGAAATAGTAACCACTAGTTATAACACCGTTAACTAGTTGGTTTTCTATTTCACTAGGACGACCGAGACAACTTAGTCTTAATCCTGAGTTGATTATGGACTCCTGCTCATGAGAGACTGTCCTTTGATTTGCATGGGTGAGAGTGGCCAATACGCCGACTCAATAAGCCTACCACTTTGGGGACAAGATCAAATGGGGAGCTGGGAACATAATCGTACAAGATGGAATTCACTCCTTCCCGACTTTAGGGAAGCAGATGAGTGTTCCCTTAAGTGGTTACTCCAAGTCTTGAACAAAGGGCCCTACCCTCTCAATGGCACGAGAGGGTTTTCTGTTTAATGGTTGGACCATAAACAGATTGTTCATTAGAGGAGAATTGGTACTTAAGGAAATAGAGGTGACCCAGGGGTAAAACGGTAATTTGACCCAGCTGGTGTTACGGACACTCGTGAAGGACTAACTAGTCGATATTGGTCTAAGTTCCGTGGACACAGAAAATATGTCTGCAGTGAGAAGAGTGCAACTGTGAGTCTATAGTGGAATGTACACACAGTTAACGAACATTGATTATTGTGGTTAATGAGTTTAACCAATTAATCTCACATCGTTGGAGCTTCTGATCTGCAGGTCCATTAGGTCCCACTGGTAGCTCGTAAAGTAATTTGAGGCAACTAAGTAATTAAATTGAAAATGTTCAATTTACTGAGGGAAATAAATATAATATATATTGATATATTATTATGAGAGAAATTAATATTTGAAGAAGTTCAAATATAAATTTATGGAAGATTGAAAGAATTAATTAATTTAAGTCCTAAAAGTGTTTGGGCAAAATTAATTAATTCAAGGCCGGAAATTAAATATGTGATATTTGATTTGGTGGTTAATTAATTAAAGAATTCATTAATCATGAATTAATCAATTATGTAAATAATTAATCACTTAAGGAAGTGATTAATCATTTATGGGAATGATCTAATTACTTATGGAAGAAATTAGTCATTTATGGAAAAGATTAATCAATTGGGAATTGATTGATCATGATTGATTAATTAAGGAATAAAGATTGAATCAATTTTGGAAAAGATTGATTTTATTGAATATTTTATTCATGGCCTCTCTTCTATAAATAGAACACTAGACCTAATTGGTCATGACACTTGACACTCTTGAAAGACAAGACCTAGAATTCTCTCTAGCCTCCCTCTTAGAGAAAGACTCCCACAAGTCTTTGGCCTCCTAGACTTAGAGACATACCGGTGTAACCTCTGTGGTTATTGTGTCAATCAAAGAAGAATTTCCAGCGAAGAATACCTTGAAGCGGCTGCTGCGTTTTCGTTCGTGGAGCTTCGTTGGCGAAGAACGGTCAAGTCTACAACGGAGGTTTGTAACGGTTCTTCCTCTTTTCTTTAGAAAAGTTTTTTAAAATAAATTTGGATTTATTTTTAGCATGTTTAAACCGATTTTACAGCGGCTTTAAAGTTAGTTTAAAGTTTTGTTTGAGTTTTCGTAACGGTTTTTGATGTTAATTAATATACGGCGTAAGGTCCAATCGATGCGCTTCCGCTGCGTTGGGACTTTTATTCCCTTCAATCGGCATCAGAGCCATCGCTGTCCCTATTAATTAATTTTAAAAAGTTGCGATAGGCTCTAATAGGTGGGATTTATGCATAATGTATGTTCGGTTTGCATTGAACTGTTTGGGTTAATTTTATGGCCATAGATTTTATTTTTATGTGATTTTGATCATGTAAGGCCCGGTGTTTCGGGTATTTTATGTAAAATCGAGTCCTATGTAAGTCCGGGTCTAGAATAGGTTTTTATGAGATAAAAATCGGAGCAATCGTCGCTGAAATCGAGGCCGAAATCGGAAAAATCGTTGCTGTTTTGCCCAGAATCTGCCTCCAGACGCAACAGCGTCGGGACGCTCCTTCAACAGCGTCTCGACGCTGTCTCGATACCGAAGGCGCTCGGTAAGGAAAGCACACAGCGTCGGGACGCTACCTCAACAGCGTCTCGACGCTGTCTCGATTACGCAGGCGCCAGATATGGAAAACGCACAGCGTCGGGACGCTAATCTACACAGCGTCTCGACGCTGTCACGATGGAGGCGCGACCTAGGGTTTCAACAGGCGCGGTTCAAGCGAGGCCGGTCCGGTTCGGACCGGTTCGGCTGGGCTGGGACCTATTTGGTCCGGTTCAGCCAATTTTTGGCATGGTTCGTGATTTTGGAGGCCGGTTCGAGGTGGTTCGGGGCGGTTCGAGCTGTCTAGACCAATTCCGGAGCTGTACATGGATTTTTAGGATAGAATTTAGCTAAATTATTGTAATTTAATGCTTTATTTTATCCTAGGGGCCAAAATTAACCGGTTCAATTGCTATTTATATGCTTTATGGATGTCATATAGATTATTTAATCCCACCTTAGGTTATAAACATGCTCATGCATTTTTATATATTATAAATTGTTATAATGTATGTTTAAATGCATGGATTTGTTTTCATATTTTTAATATAAGTGTATATTAATTTATATGAAAAATTGGAAAGCATGAAGCATGTCATTACTTAAATTAAATATAAATAGTTATGTTTAATGTGATGAATGAAGCATGCTTGGTTGATTTTCTTGATTGGCTTATAATTGTTATAATAAAAGAAAATCAAAATTGCATGAAGCATGAAACATCCATAGTTATTAATATAATTGTTATATTATTCATGCAATTGATGAGGCTTAATTATTCAATTTGAATGAGATTGTTGAATGAATTAAACCCTAGATTCTTGATTATAGGATTAATCATTAAAATTTGAAATAGTTCTTTAATATTAATGATTAGAAACCGTCAATCTATAATCAAGATTTGCATGCAAACATAAGATCATAGGATAAATTGGATTAATTTTAAATTGTTTAAAATTAATTAGACCTAGATCGATTTCTAATAGGATTAGAATCTTTTCTTACTTAGAATTAAAAATAGTTTTAATTTACTAAGTAGGAAAAACATTGCTATGATTATAAGGGAACTCCACCGGTAATGTTCTGTCTAAGGCTGGGGGTATTTAAGTTGACGGTTTACGGAACACCTCCTACCTGGGAACTGACCTGGAATACCGGAGTTGAATTAATCATAGTTAAATGTTAGCATGCAATGTCACTAGGTTTATTAAAAGTGTTTAATGCACCTAGATCTTTAGAGTAAAGACCTTACATTACTAAGGTTATAAGGGAACTCTCTCGGTAAAGTTCTGTCTAAGGCTGGGGGTATTTAAGTTGACGGTTTACGGAACACCTCCTACCTGGGAACTAACCGGATTGAGTTGAATTAACCATAGTAATGTTGACTTGCAATGTTGGGTTTATTAAAAAGTTTAATTCACCCAAAAGATTGCAGTTGAATCCTTTCCATAATCGTTATAATAGGATCAGACTTAGATAGATTGACTTAGCCGAATACTATCTAAGTTAAACAACCCTATATTAACCTTAGGACATTTTCAGTGGGAGGAAAATTACAAAACGAGATTTAAATCAAGTTTTGCTCCTACGTCCCTATATTCACAACGTGAGATTCATGCTCGGCTTCGAGTCGCCCTAGGAGCGGCCTCCCTTCGGAAAGTGTTTGCATGGGTCAATATCAAGGTGAATGGGAAAAATGTCCAGAGTAAGTGGGAGCGGGACACGTGTCAACGTATCCCTCGGTCTCCGCTCATAGTTCACACCGTGAGAGTCCTATGATCCGCCTGCAGGTTGCCCTGGCGCATCCATCCCTTCGGAGGGCCTGATCATAGGATTCGGAACATCGTGAACTCCTGAAAAGGATAGGAGCTCTTAGGCTAATCACCAACAGTTGTCTTTCCCTTCGGTAGCCTGTTGGTGCGTGCCTCTGAGATCTGAAAGTGGGAGGGTTACACTTACGAGGATGAGTTAAAAGTGTTAACAAATCCTTGACCGAACAACGGTGGCTAATGTCTATAGGAATATGAGTTATTCTGGAATTAGAATTAGCTGAGAAGTGTCTCATTTCAAAGGAGGAGTACCTGATCACCCTTCGGTGGCTGATATTTTAAACCTCTGAAACGTCGTTGCAAAACTAAATCAATAGTTTTAGGGTTCTGTGATTGTCTGTTTTGCTAAATTGATTGGATCGTGTGCAATTGTTTGCTTGTATGATGGGTTAAGGCAAAGATAACTAATACGGTCATTGTTTGTTTAAATTTCAGCAATGTCTTCCTCAATAGTCTCTCTGCTTAAAAATGAGAAATTAACCGGCGAAAATTATGCTACGTGGAAGTCGAACTTGAATACGATTCTTGTTGTCGATGATCTGCGGTTCGTCTTAACGGAGGATTGTCCTCCAGCCCCTGCTCGTAATGCATCCCAGGCAGTTAAGGATGCTTATGACCGCTGGACAAAGGCCAATGATAAGACTCGCGTCTATATCTTAGCCAGCTTATCTGAAGTTTTGGGTAAAAGGCATGAGGGCATGGTAACAGCGAGGGAGATTATGAACTCTCTCCGGGAGATGTTTGGACAACCGTCCTACCAACTCCACCATGACGCTCTCAAATACGTTTATAGCTGTCGCATGAAAGAGGGCACGTCTGTTCGGGAGCATGTCCTGGATATGATGGTCCAATTCAACGTGGCAGAGGCAAACGGGGCGGTCATAGATGAGCGAAGTCAGGTTGCATTCATCTTAGAATCTCTTCCGAAGAGTTTTCTGCAGTTTAGAAGCAATGCAATGATGAATAAAATAACATTCAACCTGACTAGCCTCCTTAATGAGCTACAGCTCTATCAGTCTCTTCTTAAGAACAAGGGACAGATAGAAGGAGAGGCAAACGTTGTTCACTCCAAAAGAAAGTTCGAGAAGGGTTCATCCTCTGGAACTAAATCTGTAGCCACTTCTTCAAAGAAAACGAAGAAGAAAGGAAACAAGGGGAAAGCTCCCAGTACTGCTGCTAAAAGCAAGGGAAAAGCCAAAGCTGTGGCAGACAAGGGCAAGTGTTTTCACTGCAATGTAGATGGACATTGGAAGAGAAACTGCCCAAAGTACCTTGCTGAGAAAAAGAAGGAAAAGGAAGGTAAATTTGATTTACTGGTTTTAGAAACATGCCTGGTAGAACATGATGAGTTTACCTGGATACTTGATTCAGGAGCAACTAATCATGTTTGCTCTTCTTTTCAGGAAAATAGTTCCTTTCGGCAGTTGAACGATGGAGAAATGACACTCAGGGTCGGAACTGGAGAAGTCATTTCAGCTAAAGCAGTGGGAGCTGCGAAGTTATTTTTTAGAAATAGATTCTTACTTTTAGAAAGTTTGTTAATCGTTCCCAAGATTAAGAGGAACTTAATTTCTATTTCATGTTTGATTGAACAATCGTATACAGTTACTTTTGATATGAATGAAGCGTTCATTTATAAAAATGGTATACTCATTTGTTCAGCAAAATTGGAAAATAACTTGTATGTTTTAAGACCAACCGAAAACAAAGCACTTTTAAATCACGAATTATTTAAAACTGCTGAAACTCAAAGTAAAAGGCAAAAGATTTCTCCATCAAGTAACAATACTCATCTTTGGCATCTTAGACTTGGTCATATAAACATCGATAGGATCGGTCGTTTGGTAAAGAATGGACTTCTAAGCAAGTTAGAAGATGATTCACTACCACCTTGTGAATCTTGTCTCGAGGGAAAAATGACCAAAAGACCCTTTACTGGAAAAGGTTACAGAGCCAAAGAACCCTTAGAGTTAATACATTCGGATCTATGTGGTCCAATGAATGTAAAAGCTCGAGGAGGGTACGAATATTTCATCTCATTTATAGATGATTATTCAAGATATGGTTACTTATACCTAATGGGACATAAGTCTGAAGCCCTTGAAAAGTTTAAGGAGTTTAAGGCTGAAGTTGAAAACCTATTAGGAAAATCTATTAAAGTACTTCGATCTGATCGAGGAGGGGAGTATATGGATCAAAGATTCCAGGACTATATGATAGAACATGGAATCCAATCTCAACTCTCAGCCCCTGGTACACCTCAGCAGAATGGTGTGTCAGAAAGGAGAAATAGAACCTTGTTAGACATGGTTCGATCAATGATGAGCTATGCTCAATTGCCTGGCTCGTTTTGGGGATATGCAGTAGAGACTGCAGTATACATCTTGAACAATGTTCCCTCGAAAAGTGTTTCTGAAACACCTTTCGAGTTATGGAAGGGGCGTAAACCTAGTTTGCATCACTTTCGCATTTGGGGTTGTCCTGCACACGTGCTTGTGACAAATCCTAAGAAACTGGAACCTCGTTCAAAACTGTGCCAATTTGTTGGTTACCCTAAAGAAACGAGAGGTGGTTATTTCTACGACCCACAAGAAAATAAGGTGATTGTATCGACAAACGCCACTTTCTTAGAGGAAGACCACATGAGAGATCATAAACCACGAAGCAAAATAATATTAGGAGAAGCTACTGAAGAATCATCAAGAGTTGTTGATGAAGTTGGACCTTCAACAAGAGTTGATGAAGGAACTAGTTCTTCAGATCCATCCCGTCCATCTCAAACGTTGGGAATGCCTCGACGCAGTGGGAGGGTTGTGTTACAACCTGATCGCTACTTGGGTTTAACTGAAACTCAGGTTGTCATACCTAATGATGGCATTGAGGATCCATTGTCCTATCGACAGGCAATGAATGACGAAGATAAGGATGAATGGGTCAAAGCCATGAACCTGGAAATGGAGTCAATGTATTCCAATTCTGTATGGGAACTTGCAGATCTACCATATGGGGTAAAACCCATAGGGTGCAAATGGATCTATAAGAGAAAAAGAGATGCAGCTGGAAAGGTACAGACCTTCAAAGCTAGACTAGTGGCAAAGGGTTATACCCAAAAGGAGGGGGTTGACTATGAGGAAACCTTTTCTCCTGTAGCCATGTTAAAGTCCATAAGAATTCTTTTATCCATTGCCACATATTATGACTATGAAATATGGCAAATGGACGTCAAGACTGCCTTTCTGAATGGTAATCTTGAAGAGAATATCTTTATGTCTCAACCCGAAGGGTTCATAGCCCAAGGTCAGGAACAAAAGGTTTGTAAGCTAAATCGATCCATTTATGGATTGAAACAAGCATCCAGATCATGGAACATTAGATTTGATACTGCAATCAAATCTTTTGGCTTTGACCAAAACGTTGATGAGCCTTGTGTATACAAGAAAATCAACAAAAGGAAAGTAGCTTTTCTAATACTTTATGTAGACGATATCCTACTCATTGGGAATGATGTAGGATACCTCACTGACATTAAGAAATGGCTAGCTGCCCAATTCCAAATGAAAGATCTGGGAGAGGCTCAATATGTTCTGGGAATCCAAATCATTAGGGATCGTAAGAACAAAACGCTAGCTCTGTCTCAAGCAACGTATATTGACAAGATGTTGTCTCGATATTCGATGCAAAACTCCAAGAAGGGACTCCTACCCTTCAGACATGGGGTACATCTGTCTAAGGAACAATCTCCTAAGACACCTCAAGAAGTTGAGAACATGAGACACATTCCCTACGCCTCAGCTGTGGGCAGCTTAATGTATGCCATGCTCTGCACTAGGCCTGACATATGTTATGCAGTGGGAGTAGTCAGTAGGTATCAGTCTAATCCAGGGTTGGACCACTGGGGAGCGGTTAAGAATATCCTCAAGTATCTTCGGAGAACGAGGGACTACATGCTTGTGTATGGAGCTAAGGATTTGATTCTTACTGGATACACTGATTCTGACTTTCAAGCTGATAAGGATTCTAGGAAATCCACATCAGGGTCAGTATTCACCCTCAATGGAGGAGCAGTAGTGTGGAGAAGCATCAAACAAGGATGCATAGCAGACTCAACCATGGAGGCTGAGTATGTAGCAGCTTGCGAAGCAGCTAAGGAGGCAGTATGGCTCAGAAAGTTCTTGACTGATTTGGAAGTAGTTCCGAATATGAACGTGCCCATAACACTATACTGTGACAACAGTGGGGCTGTAGCCAACTCAAAAGAACCTCGTAGCCACAAACGGGGTAAACACATCGAGAGGAAGTATCACCTGATACGGGAGATTGTGCAAAGAGGAGATGTGATCGTCACTAAGATCGCCTCGGAGCACAACATCGCTGATCCATTTACAAAGGCTCTCACGGCTAAAGTGTTTGAGGGTCATCTAGAAGGTCTAGGTCTACGAGATATGTATGCCATCTAATCTAGGGCAAGTGGGAGAAATGTATAATGGGTATAAGGATGCCCTAGTTCATTGTATTTCCAGCTTTAGATTATTGCATTTACATCCCACTAACTAGTGTTTTAGTTCAAGTGGGAGTTTGTTGGGTTTTATGCCCTAAAACTCGTAGATAGTGAATGTAACCGTTGACCGGATATTAATGAAATAATATTGATATATTTTTCCATTAATTGTTATTAGTTATTTTATACTTGTCTTTGCCTAATAATAACCCTAATCCAATAAACTAGACATCCAAGGCTGTAATATGAGTCTTGAACTATATGTAGCGACATATGGGATCATTGTTCAAGAAACAGCCTAAAGGGTCTATAGTATAGGGATAAGACTGGGTGCCTTATCCTGGTGACACTATGGATACGGCCCACTTTGTATTTGATACAAACGCTGCGATCCAACGCGTTCATGTAGGAGACATGCGAGTGGGGGTATCCTATGCAATGAGTTTGCATAAGACCGGACCGCGAAATAGTAACCACTAGTTATAACATCGTTAACTAGTTGGTTTTCTATTTCACTAGGACGACCGAGACAACTTAGTCTTAATCCTGAGTTGATTATGGACTCCTGCTCATGAGAGACTGTCCTTTGATTTGCATGGGTGAGAGTGGCCAATACGCCGACTCAATAAGCCTACCACTTTGGGGACAAGATCAAATGGGGAGCTGGGAACATAATCGTACAAGATGGAATTCACTCCTTCCCGACTTTAGGGAAGCAGATGAGTGTTCCCTTAAGTGGTTACTCCAAGTCTTGAACAAAGGGCCCTACCCTCTCAATGGCACGAGAGGGTTTTCTGTTTAATGGTTGGACCATAAACAGATTGTTCATTAGAGGAGAATTGGTACTTAAGGAAATAGAGGTGACCCAGGGGTAAAACGGTAATTTGACCCAGCTGGTGTTACGGACACTCGTGAAGGACTAACTAGTCGATATTGGTCTAAGTTCCGTGGACACAGAAAATATGTCTGCAGTGAGAAGAGTGCAACTGTGAGTCTATAGTGGAATGTACACACAGTTAACGAACATTGATTATTGTGGTTAATGAGTTTAACCAATTAATCTCACATCGTTGGAGCTTCTGATCTGCAGGTCCATTAGGTCCCACTGGTAGCTCGTAAAGTAATTTGAGGCAACTAAGTAATTAAATTGAAAATGTTCAATTTACTGAGGGAAATAAATATAATATATATTGATATATTATTATGAGAGAAATTAATATTTGAAGAAGTTCAAATATAAATTTATGGAAGATTGAAAGAATTAATTAATTTAAGTCCTAAAAGTGTTTGGGCAAAATTAATTAATTCAAGGCCGGAAATTAAATATGTGATATTTGATTTGGTGGTTAATTAATTAAAGAATTCATTAATCATGAATTAATCAATTATGTAAATAATTAATCACTTAAGGAAGTGATTAATCATTTATGGGAATGATCTAATTACTTATGGAAGAAATTAGTCATTTATGGAAAAGATTAATCAATTGGGAATTGATTGATCATGATTGATTAATTAAGGAATAAAGATTGAATCAATTTTGGAAAAGATTGATTTTATTGAATATTTTATTCATGGCCTCTCTTCTATAAATAGAACACTAGACCTAATTGGTCATGACACTTGACACTCTTGAAAGACAAGACCTAGAATTCTCTCTAGCCTCCCTCTTAGAGAAAGACTCCCACAAGTCTTTGGCCTCCTAGACTTAGAGACATACCGGTGTAACCTCTGTGGTTATTGTGTCAATCAAAGAAGAATTTCCAGCGAAGAATACCTTGAAGCGGCTGCTGCGTTTTCGTTCGTGGAGCTTCGTTGGCGAAGAACGGTCAAGTCTACAACGGAGGTTTGTAACGGTTCTTCCTCTTTTCTTTAGAAAAGTTTTTTAAAATAAATTTGGATTTATTTTTAGCATGTTTAAACCGATTTTACAGCGGCTTTAAAGTTAGTTTAAAGTTTTGTTTGAGTTTTCGTAACGGTTTTTGATGTTAATTAATATACGGCGTAAGGTCCAATCGATGCGCTTCCGCTGCGTTGGGACTTTTATTCACTTCATACCTAACTAAGGAATCTCCGTTTAGACGAGGAGTGGAGGAAAAGAAAACTGTCCCCACCCTGATTTTTTTTAATATATATCTAATAAACGACAAATTTAAAATCTTATGAAATATTAGTTTTTTTAATGAAATTATAAAAAAAAAAAATCTCTTTAAATGAAAAATTAGAATTACTTCATTTAATTAAAATTAAAAAATAAAAATCAGAAATGGAAAATAATTCTTGATTGGAAGTGCAATGGTGAATTTTGTGGGGACGGGGCGGAAAAGTCATTCCTAGCCGTGCTCTGTCCGGGAACCCCATAACCATATAAGTAACTTAACTAGTTAAAACACATATTCTTCAATAAAAAGATTAGAGATTCAAATTCCTAATGTTGTTGAAAAGAAAATATGTTAACCATTAAACTATACTCACATGGAAATATATACTCAGAAGTTGCAACAATAATAAACATAAAATTTTAGTAAAATAATTTGCATGATAATAATAAGGTTAAAATACACATTTTGATTCCTGAACTTTCATAGTTGTGCTAAATAGATCCATGAAAATGCAATTTTGATGCAATACAACCACATATTCCTTAACTCGATAGAAAGGAAAAAAAAAATCTAAGACCCTAAAACTTGCCACATAAGCATTTAACTAACGAAACTCGACAAAGTTAACGATAGGGACCAATTTGACACAAAATTGAAAGTTCATGATCTATTTGACACTTTTAAAAGTTTAGAGACCTACTTGATACAACCATAAAAGTTAAGGGACTAAGATGTGTATTTTAACCCATTAATAACTAACAAGTAAGGATCAAGTGTAAGTTAAAAAAAAGAAACCAAACTCCAAATTGTACTCCCAAATCAATCCAAATCAAAAGACTCCAAAAAGATCTGAAAATGACTTGAACCCAACTACCTCCCCTCATCTCTCTCAAACTTTAGATTTCTAGAGAGAGAACTTTCCCAGAAAAAGTCATAGCAATCAGCCAAATGGACAAAATCCATTGGCCACAATTCAAAATTCCCAAAAACAAACCCCACTGTTCTTCAACTTGCAGCCTTCCCCTCTCCAACTTCAATTCAAGCTCCCCATTTCCCAATTCTTCATCTTTTGCTCCTCCAACAATTTTCCCATCAATCCTCGTCAACGTCATCATCTTCTTCCCTGCCGCAAATCCCTCTCTCTCTCCTCTGTAACACTTTCTCTCTCCTACTCCTCGCTCCGTCATCACCTCTTCCACCTTCCTCTCTATAAATATGGCGCCCCATCTTCCTCCCACTATTCATTCTTCTTCATTTTCCCTTTTTCTCCTTCTCCTTACCATGCCATTGCTCCGACCCACCGCCGCCATGACCTTGCCGGAGGTCTTCTCCCCCCGGTTGCCCGATAGGGGTCCGGTTATTCCGGTCAGCAGTCTCGTCAAGTTCCTCGAGCGTCTTCAGGTTGTGGCGCTCGACTCCTTCGGTAAAGGGGATTTCGATCTTAAATACTATGTCGATTTGTCGCTGAAATTCGATTTGAATTCTACCGAGAGAGCGTTCGATGCCCTTGGGCGATCCTCCAATGGCTCTGTGCCGGCGGAGGATTTGAAGGCGTTTATTAGAGAGTATTTCAATAGTGCTGGCTCCGATTTGGTGTATTCCGACCCGGTGGATTTTCTCCCTCAGCCTGTGGGGTTTTTGCCGAAGGTGGAGAATGCGGAGGTTAGAGCTTGGGCTTTGGATATTCATAAATTCTGGAAGAATCTTAGCCGGAGAGCCTCCGATGATCTCCTTCATCGGCCGGATACCCACACTCTGTTACCGTTGCCGGAGCCCTGCGTCATTCCGGGTTCCAGATTCCGGGAAGTTTACTATTGGGATTCATATTGGATTATCAGGTATGGCGGCAAAAGTTAGGTCTCGAGTTCTCTCTCTTTTTTTTTAATGATTTCTTTACTCTGCGACTTGTTGTTTTCCAAGAATGCTGTTCCTGGTTCAATTTGGCCTTTTATGAACTTTTTTTTTCTTCACATAGTTCTTATCTCTGCCGAACCCTGTTCTTGGTTTCTTTGTCATTTTGGGAAGAAACAATTCTCAGGTTGTTCGACTTGTTTCTGTGGAATATTCCACTGTAAAACTAATGAAATACAGTTTGAAAATTTTCACTAAGAATGGGGAAATCTGAAAGTGGAGTGAGAATTTTGTATAATAATATTTTCTTGAATGATGACAAACAAGGTGGGGTTGATCCCTCATTTGTTTTTTCTTGGCTCTGTTCTGCTTAATCACTTTTTTACTCTTCTGTGCAGAGGTTTGTTAGCAAGTAAAATGTATGAAACTGCAAAGGGAATTGTTATCAATCTCATTTCAATGATTGATGAGTTTGGCCATGTTCTGAATGGTGCTAGAGTTTATTACACTAACAGAAGGTAAATTAGTTTTTGAACTCCTTTACAATAACTTATCAATCCCAGTGAAGAATGTGTTAGAGCTTAGAACTTAGTTTTGGAAACTGATTATCAAACTGTTGATTACATTTTGCAGTCAGCCTCCCCTCTTGAGTTCCATGGTTTATGACATATACCTTAGGACACGGGATTTAGAGTTTGTGAGTAATGCACTCCCAGCTTTGATCAAAGAGCATAAGTTTTGGAATTCAGGTACAACGAGACTATTATGGTTATATCAATTTCCTCTGTCTTAGTAAGTTTGTAATGTAGCCTTTCTCTGTTGGTTTCAGGATTCCATTCAATTACTGTCAATGCTCCTGGTGGAAATCATTCTTTATCTAGGTACTATGCAATGTGGAACGAACCGCGACCTGAATCTTCGCTGCTGGTGTGTTTTCGTCTTCGATTCTAGTTACCTGCCATGGTATTAATTGAAAAAGTAGTATGTAACCTTGTGTTTGACTCTATGATTAACTCTTGGCAGGATGAGAAACTTGCCTCAAAGTTTGTGAGTAACTATGAAAAGCAGCAACTATACCGAGAGATCGCATCGGCCGCGGAATCTGGTTGGGATTTCAGTTCAAGATGGATGAGGTATAACACATTGTGACATGGAATATCTGCTGAGCTGAGAGTTTGTTCAGTTTTAAGCTTCATTTTTGAAGTAGTACAGCAATGAAGTTTTTAACGCTTTTGAGTTTGCTCTTCTTGAAGGGATCAGACGGACTTATCAACATTGGCTACAACTTCAATCTTGCCAGTTGATCTCAATGTATTCATACTCAAGGTATGGCTTGGATGAGTTTTTTTCGAAAATCTCGACGTTTCTTTATCGCCATTAGCACAACTGATGTATGTTCTGATTCAGATGGAACTTGACATTTCCAATCTGGCAAGAGCTGTTGGAGATTATGGCACTGCAGAGTACTTTTTGGAGGCTTCTCTAGTCAGAAAGAAGACAATCAACTCTATTTTCTGGAATTCAGAGAAGGGACAATGGCTTGATTACTGGCTCGTTAATGGCTCTTGCAACGTAAATATATATACAATTTCTGAAAATTTTCTCAGCTTTTGAATCTCTTCTTTCAGCAGTTATGTTGATTGAAACTTTTGGTGCTTTCAGGTTGCCCATACATGGGATGCTCGGAACCAGAATCAGAACATATTTGCTTCAAACTTCGTTCCTTTGTGGATCGAATCATTCTACTCCGGTTTGTAGCTAATTTCCTCTTGATCACAAGCATTTTTCAGCTAAATTTCTCTGAAAGTCAAGGTTAGGAATGACAAGATTAATTTAAATTGTCTGTTTTTCTATAAACAGATAGCAGACAGATGAAGAAAGTCTTGAAAAGCTTACGGAACTCAGGCTTGCTGTGCAATGCCGGGATTGCAACTTCAACAATCAACTCAGGAGAACAATGGTCAGTACTACTAAATCTTTAGGAACTGTGTTTTTTTTTTCTTCTTCTGAATGTCTTTGTTTGACATCCATACTGAAACCTTTCCAATCTGTAAAACAAAAGGGATTTCCCGAACGGTTGGGCGCCGATTCAGCACATGATCGTCGAGGGACTGGCGAGATCCGAACTGAAAGAAGCAAGAGCATTGGCTAAGGATATCGCCGCGAGATGGCTCCGAACCAACTATGTAGCTTACAAGAAAACAGGATATATGCATGAGAAATATGATGTCCAAAAGTGTGGAGACTTTGGTGCAGGTGGTGAATATGTCCCTCAGGTACATGAATCAGCTTGCATTTTTCTCTTCCCCTCATTTGAATCACTAAGAAATGAAAGTTTGTTCATTCTTTTTTCCCATTGCTTGCTCTGATCTGTCTCTGTTTGGTCCATTTGTTTGAATGTAGACTGGTTTTGGATGGTCAAATGGAGTTGTTTTGGCTTTCCTTGAAGAGTTTGGATGGCCTGAAGATCAAAAGATTGACTGCTACTTAACTTCTTAAACACAGGAAGATGACTATTCTTACACTTGAAAAGAAGGGATACCTGTAAATTCTGCAAATCATTATTTTCTGTTCTTTGAAATTAGTTCTAAACCTCCTTGTGGTTTGCACAGATAATGTCATTATGTTAAATTTCACTGTTGTTATTAACGGAATTAACACTGTGGCTTATTTGACTCGTGCCACGTGGACCGATTCCGTTAATAGATAACGGTCTTCACTAACAAATGATGCAAACCATAGGAGTGTTTTGAGATTGATTTTGGAAGATGGGTATTGTTTGTATGATTTGTAATTGTCCCTAGAAATAAGAGAGAAGAATCCCCTTGATTTGAGGGATTTACATATTTGTGTAAGTTTTAGGAAGTAGAAAAGGATTAGATCCCTATTGTAATATTGATTGGATCAAAATATATGTAAAGCCTCTCTTAAATATTTGCTTTTGTTCTTTGCAAAAAAGAAAAATGTTTGCTTTTGGAACTAACATTAGTACCCTTCCAAGATTGAGAGAGTACTCTTTTCCTTAGGGTTAGAGGTTTAAATCTCCACCACTACATTTGTTTTGTAAACTATACGGAAAAGAATCAAATTTTGCTCCAAAATCTATCACGTTGTATCAATTTTTATGCTAAATTTTTAAATTTATCAAATTGGACTCCAAACTAGTTGAATATTGCAATTTCTGCCGGCTATTCAATTTTTTCCTACTTCATCTACTAATTTTAACAGAAAATAATGTGAAAGTCTTATTGTTTTCAAGAATATCAAGTTCTCTATAAATTGAAGTTTGATTAATATATAAATTAGTAATTGAATAACTTTGGCCAAACTTGCAAATTTTAATAAAAATTTAGTTCTGATGTCATTTTTTTAAAAAAAATATCAATTTGTACGTATATATATTTTGTAATTCATTGAAAGTATATGAGAATATTTTTTTAACGGATTTTCAAACGAAAACATCTCTTAAGAGTACAAATTGCGACATATTTTTAAGTTTAAGGTTAAGATTGAAAAGCTTCTTTTAATTTCTAATTAATTTCCAAAATGTATGATGCACACAGCTAAGTCAAACAATTGGAATTTGGTGGAGACTTTGATGGGAATCAGATTAGGTACATTGTATGGATGAGCCAACTCTTGTTGAATGCTTCATGAGGAATTGAAAAAGCATTTAGGTAACTTTTTTTTGTTTCTTTCCTTTTTAATGTGCTTCTTATGCTTAAGCAGAAATAGAAATATGTAATCCTACCCAAATTTTAAAAATTGAAGAAAAATAGTTTCCATTTTGATTGTCTTTCAAATTTCGTTATTTTAATAGTAAAAAAACAAAGTTGTTATTTGAATATGAATTTTCCATCTTTAAAAAAAAGTAATGAAATTTGACAATTTGAATATAGCTTAACTAATCTAAATATTATTAAATCTCAACTCCCTACCTTATCATAACTCTATATGCATGTGAGAAAAAGAAGAAAAGAAAGTTTCACCGGATAACTTTACTTTTAAAAAATAAAAACATTCAAATATTTTATCATTACTTTTTAAAAATATTATACATGTAACTTTTTTTTGGTCAAAACTTAGGGGAAAAAAAACCTTCATATGAGCAGTAAAATTTTTATATGGTTTTCAGAGCATTTTTAAATAAATCGTTGGAACAACGAATCATCATATATCTCTACAATGATATAATATCGACAATTTTGAATTTAGACTCTCGTGATTT
This sequence comes from Luffa acutangula, assembly GCA_036850905.1. Taxonomy (NCBI): domain Eukaryota; kingdom Viridiplantae; phylum Streptophyta; class Magnoliopsida; order Cucurbitales; family Cucurbitaceae; genus Luffa; species Luffa acutangula. Next base: position 44,966,169 of record CM072097.1, on the reverse strand, counting down.
TGTTTTTTTGAATCGACTAAAACATCTTATACTTTTGCTCACTTTCTAGTCAATTATTATATGAAACTTTCATTCCCAATTATAAATAAAGAGATTAATAAAATATATTTCCAAGGGATGATTTGTAAAGTAGACCATGGTTGATTGAAAAAAAAACAAAAAACAAAAAACAAAAAAAATCCCGACAAGTGCTTTGCCGAGTAGAAAGATTTTGTAATATTTATATTATAAAGAATCAGTCCAATTTAGTTTGCTTTGTTCACAAACTATCCATAATTTCAAAGTCAAAAAAATAATTTTCAAACTATAACTCATTCAAATAAAAACATCATGGTGATCTCAACGAGGTAATTTGTAAGTTTCTCATATTCATTTCATTCATTTTCATGTCCAAACAGAATTAATTATACATTTTTTAAAAAATATTTTTACTAAGTTATCGTCTAGAATTACCAAGAAATCTACACTTAGACTTTAAATTATGTCGATTCCTACTTGATCCATAACTTAGGTGAGGCTATTAAAATGTATATTCAACTTTCAATGCATAAAATAATTAAAAATATCAAACTGCAATTTATATAATTTCAAATTCTCAAAAAAAAATATATATATAATTTCATTAAGGTGAAAAATCAATTTTGACTCTAAATATGTCAGATGGTATCAATTTGAATTCTAAGGTCTAGTATTTGGTTTTTTGTTTTTAGTTTTTAAAAATTAGATTTGTTTGCTCTCAATTTTCTTAAAAAACAAAAAGAAGTTTTTGAAAACTATTTTTTTAGCTTTTAAAACTTAAATTGGTTTTTGAAAACATGGAAATAGGGTAGATACAAAACAAATAAACTTATGGGTGGTAGCTAGAGGTGTTCATTGGACAGTTGGTTTTCCACTAGAAGTTGGAGAAAAATGGAAAAGAAAAGAGAAGAGAAGAGAAGAAAAAAAAAGTCATCATCGGCAGCTGGTCATCGGCTGTCGACCATGTGTTGAAGGTGTTGAAGAAGAAGAAGAAAAAGAGAGAAAAAAATTAAAAATAATAATATTTTTATTATTTTAATATATTTTTAATTTAAAATATTAAAAAAAAATTTAAATAAAAAAATAATGTCATGTCATTCACTCGTTAAAATATATGGAGAGACCAAAATGAAACTAAAACCAAACCCCACACACTAAATGGTTGAGTTTGAAAACTTAGGGACCAAAATAAAATCTAGCCAAAACCCAAGGGATTAAAAGTGTACTTTTCTCAAAAATTAAAATTTGACCAATCTTGATCTGTCCATTTTTTGAATTGGATGTTGCAATGCCATGAGGCTCGAGAGATATTTCTTTGATGCTATGGCAACTTAGATCATGAAATTTTTTTTTTTTTTTTTTTAATTTCAATAACTACAACATTGTAACACTGGAGGACTCAAAAACCTGTTATCTTTTGGTCAGGTATGTTTTAATTAAGGTATAAAATTTCGGTCGACATTTCGAGGGGGGGAAAGTATCGTTCTTCCCCCGATGTCGAGAAATATCGAGATATCGACCGAAATGTCGAGATGTCGACAAAATGTCGAGAAATGTCGGGATTTTTTTTTTATAATTTTATAATTTTGTTTTTAGTTTAATAATTATTTTTAAGCTTCAGTTTTTTTATGTCTCCCTTGTCCTAGTGAGTGTACGTGCGCTTGGTAAATACTGCTAGCTGGGTTCGATTATAATTTTATAATTTTCATATTCTCAAATTCTCAATTATAATTTTACATTTCTATTATTTGATTATTTTTATCATCTATAAATACTCTCATTCCATTTCAATTTCTTCACACCACAATTTTCAAATTCTTCCAAAATATTCTTCAATTTCTTTTTTAAATTAGAAGTTCTAGGTTTTTAGCTCTAGTTATTTAATCTTCACATGTTAAGTTAAGTTTAAAGTTTACCATGTTTCTGTACGGTATTAGTTAATTTTTGTTTTATTAATTATATAATTATCAATTATCATTGGTTAATTTTTCTCAAAAAAAAAAAAAAATTATCATTAGTTAATTATATAATTTCTATATACTTCTTATTTGTAACTAAAGTCTCATTTTATAATTCAAATAATTTTTATCAATTAACATAATTTTAATTAATAGGAACATCCTATCGACATGTTAATATAAATATCATAAATAATTTTCATCAACTTCCATATTTCATTTAATATAATTAAGTCACAATTAAATTTGCATTTAATAATTCAAACGATTTTCATCAATTTTCATATTATTTTCAAAATTCCGGCACATATCGACATTTTAATCGAAAATTCTATCTAAATATTGTCTTACTTTTTAGAAATGATGATAAAAAAAATGGTCAATTATAGTCTAATTAAGCCACAATTAAAGTTTCATTAACTAATTCAAACAATTTTCATCAATTTCCACGATTTTCGTAAATTTTCGAGAAATGTCTCTCGATATTTCCATAAAATCTGGACCTCGACATTTTAAACCTTGGTTTTAATCAATTAAGCTGTATTTTATATATATTTGGTGTTGGTTGAACAATGTCCCATATTTGTGATAAGGAAAAATTATACCTAAATTAAGCAAGTGAAAATGTGGAGGGTCTATTAGGTCTTTTTTTTTTTTTTTTTTGAGTACATCAACATTTGGGGGTGGGAGGATTCGAACCTCTGACCTTATGGTCGAGAGTACATGTCAATTACCGCTGAGCTAAGCTCGCTTTGACAGGTCTATTAGGTCTATATTCATGCAAAAAGGGAGAGCAATGGAGCAGTTCTTATCTACATAATTGGTTGAATTTATTTTTCTTTTTTTGGAGTTCAAATTTGCTGAAATTGCAGTGAATATATTAATGCTAGAATATGTAACATTTTTTCTGATTTAGCTTAATAAATTTTAATTGGTTGAAAAAATAATTGAATAAGACTATGAGGTAGGTCGTCACATAATAAGACCACTATTAATTTATTCCTAAGGTTGAAGCTTTTTTTTTTTTTTTTTTTAATCTAGATTAGTTAAAAGACACGTGCAATGCATGTGATTAAAATTTTTAGAACATAAACTTTATTATTGTGCAATTTAAATTTCGGATTAGTATATTGTGCTCATTGAGTTTAAAGGGTATATATTTGACATGAAATTGAAAAGTAATGAAAGAAATAGTGGCTAAAACTATATATAGTTTGTTTTATGTTAATTTACGATGAATATGAAATACGGTCCATGTGTTTGAAAATCTCTAGAACATATTTTTTTATGATGAAATTCTTTTCATTGAATTTAAATTGTAAATATTTGACATGAAATTTAAAGAAAATGAAAAAGATTAGATCGAAAAATAAATTTAAAATACATATGATGTAATTGAAATACAAGTTGTAAACTTGTAAACTAAAATTGATAAAAGAAGTGGCATAGTAAGATACTTACTAACTCTAACTCTTGGGTAATTCTTCGGTGGTTTTTTTAAGAGATTGATTTTTTTAGGGGAAAACAGTAAGAAAGAAATATATTTCACAATAATTATAAACCTCAAATATTTTTAAAAAAATATTAAATAAGTATTTAATAAATTAGACTTTGATTAAAGGATAATCTCTTTATAAACAACTCTTTTTTTTTTTTGTCTGGAAGGCAAATTTAGATCATTTAGGCCCCATTTGATAATCACTTGGTTTTTGTTTTTTGTTTTTTGTTTTTCTTTTTAAAATTAAGCTTGTTTTTCTTCAATTTTCTTCGCTTGGTTTTCATCTTTGGTAAGGACAAAATTGCTCATAAATAAAATAAACAACCCAATGACTTTCTAATATTGAAGAAAGCATAAATCTCAATGTTCAAAATGGTAAGAAAATCATTTCAGCTATAAGCATCTCAAATTCAAGATGGACCCAACAAAAGTAATCTCCGAAATTTTATAATGCATTCAAATCTTTACTATAATTTTAAAGGACTATATTTGTTGGAAAAATAACTTAATGCTATTGGATACAAAACCAAATGTTTAGATTTGAAAACGTAATTACCTTTAAAAAATTATATTTAATTTAAGAATGATTTATCAAAAATTATATTTATATAAAGTAAAATAAAAAGAGATATATAGCAATACCTCTTCTAAATTCTAAAGCCTAATTTAATGTGTCAATTCGATGGGCCAAGCCCATAAGTTGGTTTATCAGCTTAACTTTTAGAAGTTGGACCCAGCCCTCGGCCACATGAAGGGCTTTTTGGGCCTAAATCTGGGTCAAGCCCATGATTTCATGGACTGTAGGCTGACCCGCTGATCCATCACCAACTTTTTTTTTTTTTTTTTTTCCCTTTTTTCTCAGTTGTTAACCCCTATTATCTTTTAATTTTCATTAAAATTATCTGGAAAAAAACAAAACACATGTACATGTGTCTTTATACATATTCTTTTTTCTTTTTTTTAATCAACAAAGGGTATGAAATAGGGATTTGAAACTTGCAGAATGTAAATGGCTAGAAAAAATTCCTCATTTTGTTTTTTGGCTAAGGAAGTTCACTAATTGCAAGCATGGCTATCGCTTTTTTAGGAACTGCTTTCCGATTTTTTTTCCCAATTTTATCCCTGGTATATACGTTTATACGCAAACGTCGTTAACAGCTGCATATAGATTTCCCCCCATTTTTCGGGTGGATGCACTCTGATTTATAGGGATTTCGGGCTTTGATATCCCTCAAACGGTCAAATGAGATTTTCATATATTTTAGGCTTCTTCTATCTCTCCAATTGTAAGAAAAGATTTCGTTTTTTAAGTCTCATTAATCTTCCGATATTTTTCCCTGAATTAAATATAGCTTTATTTATTTATTTATTTATTTATTTTGCATATCACGATCAAAATAGTGGTTGTAAGTTTGTAATTAAAAGTTTTTCTCAAAAACACATGATGTTGGTTCTCTCTCAATATTTGGTGGATGTTTTCCATAATCTCTGTCTTGCAGCAGAGGTTAATTTTGAGCAATTTGCTTCGTTTTGATAGTGGCATGAAGTAATCATTGTCATGTATCAAGATTCAAGTTACAAAAGAACAGCACTAAGACACGTATGTAGTAGTACAGACAGACATGCATCAGAGTCTCGTTCAACAAAAAAAACCAAAAAGACGCCATCACATGTATATACACTACAGTGCACACAGAACTCATAAGCAGGCATGCAATAAGCATCGTTTTTATATATAAACATTCAAGATAGACATCTGTATATACATTGTGAGGGGATGGGAGGGGAGGGGAGGGGAGGGGTGGAGGGGGGTGCACACAACTTATATACTGGCATGGTCAATATGCATGCATATAATAGTACAGACAAACAACAGAGTGTCATTCAATATGCGTCTATTTTTTTAGACGCTATCACATGTATATATACTGTAGTGGACATAGAATTCATAAGCAGACATGTAATAAGCATCGTTCTTATATATAAATATTCAAGATAGACGTCTGTATATACATAGTTGGGGGGAGACACACAACTTATATATTGGCATGACTAATATGCATGTATATAATAGTACAGACAGACATCATAGTGTCATTCAATAGGCATTCCAACAAACTTTCACCCTTTAATACACAGGACAAAGTTATATCCAGATACATACATCTCAATTTTAGGCTCCAGTACACACATGAATGTCATAAACGGTGTAAATAATTTATGTATATATCAGTACATACCGCTCTGACAGGATCAACTTCTTCAACTACATCTTTCTTAATCTGTTTGTTCTTTTTTTTTTTCCTTGCAGGGCCCTTCTTAACAGCCTCTTGGGAGATTTTCACAATAAAAAATAATCAAATTATAATAACATTTCACAAGGGGTGGAGGTAGTTGGTCTTTTTCACATAAATCACGAAATATTGCCAAAAAAAAAAAAAATCCCTAAAATCAAGGGATTGTCTATAAAGTAGGGAGAGACACACAACTTATATACTGACATGACTAATATATGCATGTATATAATAGTACAGATAGACAACAGAGTGTTATTCAATAGGCATTCCAGTAAACTTTCACCCTTCAATACACAAGACAGAGTTATATCCATATGCATACATCTCAATTTTAGGCTCCAGTACACACAAGCTGTCATAAACGATGTAAATAATATATGTATATATCAGTACATACCGCTTTGACGGGTTTAACTTAATGTGAAAATCCCCCAAGATGCTGTTAAGAAGGACATTTTTTTCACATAAATCACGAAATATTGTCAAAAAAAAAAAACAAATCCCTAAAATCAAGCGATTGTCTATAAAGTAGTTTCAAATAAAAACAAAATCCCGATATTTACATACCTTCGATCTCTCAACTTCAAAAAATCTTTGCTGGCAGTCGTCGTCGAGAAGAAGCTTCAATGAGCGAGCGATTTTCAAGCGGGAGGAGGAGAAGATTTTTCCGGCCGATTTTCGGGGGAGGCTCGTCGTCGATAGGGGGTAGGTAATGTGATACAACAGAGTGTGAAGGGAGACTTTTCAAACTCCTTTACGAAGAAGGCCTCAAACGCAAGTGTGAAAGGGAGTATCGAGATGAAAGTCAGAGGTTGGATCAGTGTAGTCGCCTCTACGATTCTTCAGTCTCTAACGATGGGTTTGAGCTTGATGCCAATCAAATTGTTCAGGTTGCTTTTGACATTTATCAGATTGCTTTTCATCTCCTTTCGATTTTACTTCGAATAATTTTTGGAAAATTGAGCATACTAATAATATATTTGAGTGTACCGAGATATGGATACGAAAATGCTTGCAGCTTCGATCTATTTTTCACATTTATGTGGCTACAATGTCGTATGAGTAATTGACGGTTGGCATGGCTTGTTTGGCATCTTAGGTTCACATGTGATATTCGATAGTATACCTAAGGCTTGCTTCTTATCTTTTCTTTAACATTTGGGATTATTTAGTTGATCTTTTTTTACAACTCCCTTTTGTCTTGGGATTAATTTAATACTTGTTGTATGGGAAGTGAAAAAAGTTCTTCAATCGTAAGAAGATGCTACATATAGGTTTTCAAATTAGTTTGGTTCGTTGGATTTTTTAATTTCAAGCTTCCTAGAATTTTTCTAACGTTTTTAGAGGTATTTTCTCTCTCATAAACTCTGATTTTAATTTTAAACGTTAGGAACATCTTAGACAGTTTATTGGGGGCATTTTTGTCTTCTATAAATAGGGATTTATTAATTATAAAATCGTTTAGCCATTTATTTAATTTCTAAACTTGTTAGCCATTTTTCAAGCCAACTATTTATTTTTATCCATTTTTCTTGTTGCCTCTTGAAACTTTTACTTGGAAAGGCTTATAAGTTGGTTTATGAGCTTAGCCTTGAGGTTGGGTGTGTATGTACTTTTGGTAGGAATGGATAATTAAAACTTCAATCTCAAAGAAATGAGTTGATGTTTTAACGGTTGAGTTAAGCTCATATGGATAAATAAAAGTATTTGATTGAATATGATATCAAAGTTAAGATATAAGAAAATTAAAAGAAAAGAAAGAAAATGTATAAGAAAAATGAGCACTATTATATTATATAAATGTCTTATTAAACAATTAACAAACACTATCCAATTTTGAATGAAGCCCAAGTCTAACTAAGCCCTTATTTTTGTTCACAGTGAAAATGAAACTTATAAAAGCTCACTATTTTGGCTTTAAGTCAGAGAGTTGGTTTGTGCTAACTTTAGCATGGTTCAATCAATTAAGACATAATATTCTCTATCAAAATGTAGAGATTTGAATCTTCATCATCACATATTGTTGAATCCAAAAAATTAAGAATACTTTTGCTAATATGAACGTACCTCAATGATCAAGGTATCTTTAATTTCTCAAATAGGTCATAGGATCGAATTCTCACCTTACATGTAATCTAATATTCTTAAAATATATGTATATACTTTTGAAATATTAGTCCATTTTTAAAACCGCGATAAGTTTGAAATCCATTATTTCCAGAAGCATGCTTCTCACGTGCTGGTTAGTTAGTCTCACCTCACAGTATAAAAACAGTCTTATGGCTCTGTAGTTGGTAACTTGTAGAAAACAGAGTCCTTTGTACTTGGAAACTCTCCTGCCTTGTGTAATCCCTTTCTTGCCTTCGTTGATGTGAATAAAGCTATCTCCTGGTGTTTGAAGAGTGGATGTACACCCATTGGATGGAACCACTATAAATCATTTTGTGTTTTCTTCATCCTCTTCTTCGATTCCCTTTTGATCTGGGGCTTAATTGAACTTGAGTATTATTGTTGAATTATCCTAATTGCTCAACAAACCATCCAAAAAAAAAGTGAGTTCAACAACGTTAGGGGTGGGGAAATTCGAACTTTTGATCTCTTAGTTGAGGGTACATGTAAACGCTAAGGTATGCTCACTGTTGATGGTCAAATTTGGTCGGGAGGAACTCACCTGCCCTTCACGTGCCACCAACGGTAAATTTTTTTGTGAGGGGGAAGACGCGGCTTGCAAGACAGTAAACCTGCACACCGGTGTGGTGCTAGCCACACCGCCTCCGATGCTTAAGTCAGAAAACGGAAGGAAGAGCTAGAGAGCAAGGGAGAGAGAGTAGAGTATAACGTTTGGGTCCCCTTCTTTAGTGGCGAAGAGGGGTTTAAATACATTCTCATGCTCCTAGGGTTTTTAGGAATTCGGAGGCGTTTTGGGACAAACCAAGCGGGACCGGAGCGGCCAGAGGCAGCAGGGACCAAACGGAGGCGACCGAGCTCGGCCCGTGCAAGCGAGCCGACCATATTGGCCTGACCCTTTGGTCTGGTCTTCTTCTGGGTCGATTTCCTGGTCTATCCCTGCCTGGTTGTCCTCGGCAGCTTCTTGTGCTTCGAAGTAGTCCAAAATTACCTATAACACTCACCTTGACCCAAAAAAAAAAAAAAGAAGGGTTATATGAACTATATATTTTGTTAAAAAAAAAAGTTCGTCATGGTTTTAGATACAGTTTTGAAAGTATGACTTAAAGAATATTAGTAAATAAAGCACAAATGCTAAATATACCAAATCGTCCGCAATTGTTATGTAATTTTCATTTTGGTCCTTTACGTTTTAAAATTCTTGATATTACATTTAATATTTTTAAAATTCTTAATTAACTATACTTCACTCTTTATTCATTAAAAAAAAAAACTATACTTCACTCATAAAAAAATATTTAAAATAAAAATCGGATTGTCATTAAATTATAATTTTATTAATATATTTAGACTTGGGGCATGTGACAGAAGACATTTGTCGAGGTCTCTCGTCAAATAAAATTTGTACTCCACGGCACCAAAACTAACGTGCAGATTTAGTGGTCGGGGTCGAACACGGGGAGCAACATTATAATTTATCTCTCTTAGATTTATTGTCATGACTGGACTAATGGGAGAATTGAGATGAGAAAGAATGATTGCGAGAGAAAATAAATTGCAAGAAAAATAAATGCTAAAACTAAAATGCAAGAAATAAAAAGCGAGAAAATAAAAAGGATCTCACATCGGGATTATGTAATCAGTTCTCGGGATGTAAGTTTGGTGACTCAATCATTGACTCTCTTAATTAATTGAATTACTACCCAATTGTCTAACCGTCATTGTATCCCATGATTAAAGACCCCTAATATTTCTAACTCAACCAATGCATCGAAGTCGGAGCCTAATTAGATTTCTAATTAACAACGCGAAATTACTTAAAGTCTAACTGCATTAAGTAAGAGTGAATCGTTAGATTGACTCATATAAACTAGGAACAACTTGAGCTAATTGAGATAACACATCTTTCAACACAATTAACACAATAAACTATTACTAACCAATTTAGCATAACAATTAAACCAAGTCAAGCAAATATGTTGTCAATCTATTATATCGATCTAATTGTAGCTAAAACAAAAATTTAGAACACAATCGACAATAATTCATAGAAATTGAAATGCAAGGTCTCAAGAATGTCAAAACTTACATTTACCGAGTCTTGATTACATAAAGTTGGCCTAGCTCGTCATCGAACATGGCCTTCGGGCTCGACCCACCATAGAATTAAAGTAAAATTACTACTCTAACCAGCTAAGAATTATGAAAAATACAGAGAATTTGAGGAAAGGGACGACTGAATTTGGAAGGAATGGAAAAGATATAGCCCTAATTGCAAAGATACACATTTATACTAGCCGGCAACGTCGAGACGCTACTCCAAAAATCTGCCAATTGCACCAAAACAAAGATGGAAAAATTCTTCCTAGCGTCGAGACACTTTTAGGCAGTGTCTCGACGCTAGCCTACTGTCTTGTGGCGTCGAGCACAGTGTCAAGCAGCATCTCGACGCTGAGGCCTCAGATTTCCACCGTGAATTTGCTGTCACAATTGACTTTTAATTACCAAAATGCTCTTTTTGACTCTGAAGGCTCTGAAATGACATATAATAATATTATAGTCAAAATTCATCATCTTTTACATATAATTACATAAAGACAAGAAAAAATTAGGAAAATTAATGTGCAACAATTTATGCTATAAGCATGCCAATCATCAGAAATTTATTTTGTTGCTAGGCAAATCAAATTTTAGTGGTGCTTGGTTTTTGGATTTCATGTGTTAAGTAGTTCCAGATGACATGTCTACATGTGCAAATATATTAGTAAAACAGTCATTTAGTGATATGTAAATTTTTTGTTGATGACTTCAACTTTTTTACGAGATATATATATATATATATATGGGTTCTAAATAAACTTTTTAAAAATTAAATTAAATTATTTTTTAAAAAAAGAGTTGTAGCAAAAAGATCATGAGGTTGGGATTAGAACAAAAGAGGTTGGATTTGCTTTAGCACTCAAAGGATAACATTTAGGGGTAGTTTGTTTTTTGGGAATCTAGATAATCAGAATATTCAGATGCATGGAATTATAGATACCTGGAAATATAGATGCCCGACATTTTAGATAACCGTGTTTGGTTTGAAGGAATAATTTATAAGAATATATGAGAATATTCAGATAACTATGTTTGTTTTGCAAGATTTTTGCACGGGGAAGTTCTTAGATTATGTATAATACCAATAATGTCCTTACCAATTTTTAACTAATTTAGCTATTAGTTTAATATAGTTTAGTATTATTATTAAGAGAATAAATAAATAAAAAATAAAATATTATTCAATATAACTATCATTTATTTTACATCTTAATGTAAAATTTTAAAAATAAATGGTTATTTCTTAGTGTATGAATAAATTATTTTATTTTTAAATAAAAATACAAATTGTAAAATGGAGGGGTAAAAGTGTCATCCGAAGATGCCCTCAACATGGGAATCTTTGAAACCCATCTCTCACGAGGGCATCAAAAGCTCCTCGGATGCCTCTCGTATGGGTATCCTAGGATGCCCGAGTATCCCGAATTTCCTAGGTATCCAACATTACCACAAAACAAACGAGGTAATCCAGATGCCCATTCCATGGACATCTTGGATTACCGTCAAACAAACGGCCCCTTAGACTCATTTACTTACTCATAATGAAAATTGGTTGCAATTGTAAATGACAATCAATGAGAATGAAATGGATTGTACACGTAATTTAATTCCTCAGATGTTGTTTGCTTGGAATGGGTTACAATTGTAATCACAATCCCATTGAAATGGAGAAACGTAGGATTACCAGAATGTTCTTGTTCACACGTAACTTCGGAGATGGAGACACGTGGAATAAATAATATATTGTATTGATATTGTATGCGGGTGAGTGTACAATCTCTAACTTTAATCCTCTGATTCTCTCTCTTGTGTGTGAATGTGTTTCACTCGAGGGCTGGAACGCTTGATCCCGAGTCTGAAGCTTCAATGGATTCTTGGAGCTTGAAGTCTTCTAGTCTTGAAGGAGTCTTCAGTCTTCAAGAAGTGTTGATGTCCTGAAGAGTCTTTGATCTTCAAGGAGTGTTGAAGTCTTGAAGAGTGTTTGGTCTTCAAGAAACGTTGATGTCCTGAAGAGTTTTTTATCTTCAAGGAGTGTTGAGGTCTTGAAGAGCGTTTGGTCTTCAAGAAGTGTTGATTTCCTGAAGAGTATTTGATCTTCAAGGAGTGTTGAAGTCTTGAAGGGTGTTTGGTCTTCAGGGAGTGTTGAAGTCTTGAAGAGTGTTTGGTCTTCAAGAAGTGTTCAACACTTGGACTTGTGGATTGCAGAGAGTCTTCGGTCTTCAGACTTGGTGGAGTCTCTCTGAATTCTCTGGTTCTGCTTGAGAGCTTTGAAAACTCTGAACTCTTGTCTTTGTGAGAGTGTAGAATTTCTGAACCCCTGAAATGGAGGAGAACCCCTCTATTTATAGAGTTCTCGCTGGATGGGCCCTAGTGACTTTTGGGCCTAACAACTTGGGCTTGGGCTTTATTGGGCTTGGGTCTGGTTTATATTTGACCCAAAACCATATGACCCAAATATTTAAAAGACCCAAATTTGATCCAATTAATTATTTTCTTTAATTAATTGGTCAAATCAATTAATCTGATCAAAATAATTTATTTTTAATTAATTGATCAAATGGACATTTGGCCCTAAAAATTTATAATTGGCCAACTTTGTCTTCAAATTAAATTTGGGACACATGTCGATTTATAATTTGTCCCAAATTTATTTAATTATAATTTTGTCATTAATTTTAAATAATGACACGTGGCAATTTGTCATTGGCCAAAATTTCTCCTTCAACAGTCCTCACTCCCACCTCAATGATGTCGAGAATATCGTCGCTCTCAATATGCCCTCACAATCTCAATTGCTAGGTTTCTCCGGAATTATACTCAAAAACCCATAAAGCTCTGGCTCTCAATGTATTTTTCCCTCTAGATCTCACTCTCATTGTTACTCTCAATTTCGCAATCACCTTAATGGCGCTTTGAAATTTGCAAACCACTATCTCACGTATGTCCGAGTTTATCCTTCCATAATGACACATTCTCCTATTTAATATGTCTATAATACAAATGTCTTCATCATGTATATATATACGCACACACTCAGACGATTTCTTCTTCGGCTACTTTGTACAAACGTCTTAAGAATCCGCCACCAAAGAATGTGGTGTATCATTACAGACCGACACATGAAACCTCAAATGATGACTAGTCATTCGTCAAGTTTCGCCATCTTCCCCTCTTCCTATTCTTCCTTTTCTTTTGCATCTTCAGAGTCACAGCAAAACGCCTCCAGTGCAATTAACGACTTGTCGTTCTCTTCATCCATCAAGATTCTTGAATGAATAGAGAAATGCAAGGGTCCATTGGTTGAGATCTCCATAGACTCTAAATCTTTTGAAGGACCAAGGAGGAGTAGAGAGGAGAGGGATGTAACTCCTGTGGTGATTGACACTTCCTCCGGACTCTGAATGATCCCCTTCCATGCATGTAACTCATCTATATTTTGAATGAAAAAAATACATTTTTTTTTAACTATTGTCTCTTCTATTATTTCTTTTGTCCTTTTTCCTCTAGCTCTTACTCATGTTATAATGTCAATTAAACTAAAAAAGTTAGGGAGAATGATAATTTCTGGTTCTCACTCATTGCAAACTATCGATCTAGGGCATCGTTAATAAACCAAACCTACCGATAAAACAAAAACAAAAAAGAAGTTGGAGTAAAATAAATGAGAACAAAAGGGCAGATGATATAAAATCAACCAAAAAGATAGTATGGATCTCGCAAAATAAGGAATGAAAATGAAATCCATCACCTTTTGGGACATAATGAGGAATGAGAATGATATTACAAATTTTAGAGTGAGTCCCACGATTTTATCACGATTACAGATTTTGGTAAACACCATCAATCATAATCGAATGAGTCCCACAGATTTGATTATGTAATTTATGGAAACACCTTTCGAATTGGCATAAATAATTATAATATTATTAATAATAATGGTTCCAAAGCTAGTGGACTTAGTTGCTTTAACTTAATCAATTTGTGAGAACATCTATACCAATCAAAAGGGTTTTGGTTTGAGGTTTTGCATCAAATAAATGACTCCATACCATTTTCACTAAAAGTAGTTTCTAATTTGTGAAATTTAAAATATATAATTTTTTTAATTAAAGTTTACGAAATTATGCATGTTTTTTTTTTTTTTTTTTTTTTTTTTTTTTTTTTGAGTTCAACAATATTTGGGAGTGGGGGATTCGAACCTCTAATCTGGAGGTTAAAGATACATGTCAATTACCGCTAAACTATGTTCACTTTGGTTGTCATTCCTTATACTTGTGTTAAGGTACCCATGCTATTAAAGCTAATTAAAATAAGAGTGTCTTCTAAATTTGCAAACTAAAGAGTTATTATTTGAAACTTTTATAAAATACTTGAATATAATTTAGAAAATAGATCAAATAAGTAAGGTTGTTCAGTTTCAACAAAGAAATTTAATTCGGGTAATAAACTCGATTTGAATTGATTTGTGTGGGTGTACTATAATCTATGATGTTTATCCTTTGATTCTTTCTCTCTCAAATGCAAAATATTTACAAGACCTTTGCAACTTGTTCTCGAATGTGGATTTGCCTCGAGGGCTTTACAACTTGTTCTCGAGGTTGAATTTTTAATTTTTCTTAACAGTATTTGAATCTTCAAAGAGATTTTGGTCTTTGAAGTCTCTTGATCTTCAAAGCGTCTTTAGTCTTTAAAGTGTTTTCGGAATTCAAGAGTTTATTTTCAAAGAGTCTTATGTCTTTAGGAGCTTCAAGGAGTTTTTTTATTTTTTAGAAGTCTTCTGAGTGTTCTAAGTTCTAAATATTCTAAATCTTTTCTCTTGAATGTCTTTGATCATCAAGAAGTGTTAAGTGTTCAAAGATTGTAGGGATCGTCCTCTTACCTTCTTTATTTGCGAAATCTCTCTTAATTTTTGAACCCTGAAACGAAGGAGACTCATTTATTTATTGAGTTTTCCATAGACATGTGAATTTGGGATTTAATAACTTTTGGGTCCAATCATCTAGACTTGGGCTTTGTTGTCTTTGTGAGCCTAACCATTTGGTTTTAGGATTTGTTTAAGTTTGACTCAAATATCATATGACTATATATTTGAGCAAAGACATGTGGCTGTAAAATTTAGAATTGGTCAATTTTGTCTTCAAATTAAGTTTGAGATGTATGTCAATTTATAATTATCTTAATTTTAATCATGCATAATTTTTTCATTAATTTAGAATAATAACGTGACAATTTGTGATGGGCCAAAATTTCTTCATCAACAAAGGTATGATTTAAAGTTTAAATTCTATTTTAGTTTCAAGCTATTTTTGTATAATTTTCAAAGTTCACAAACAAGCTATCATTGCTAACTAAATGATTTTTATCAATCAAACATCATGTCTTAGCTAGTATATATTATATAATATAAATATATAATTCTAAATAATTTACAATAAAGCTATCAATTCCAAATAAATTATTTTTGTCTATCACAATATCATATGTCTAGTATATTGTCAAAGTAATGGTCATTGCTAAATTAATTATAGATATTGCTATCTCTCCGCACACACATGCACACAATTACATCAAAAGATATATCCACACATATCATGAACTTCATTTATAATATATGAAAGGAATGGTTTAACACACCCTTCCATATCAAATAGAAACTTTATTGTATTTTTCATAAATGAATTATGTTTCCATTAATTTCAATTTGGATTGGTATAGAAAAGTAGGGGTGTAAGAAACCGAATCAAACCAAAGAACCGAACCGACCCGGTCGGTTCGGTTCGGTTCGGTTCGGTTTAAAAGGTTATTACAGTAAAGACCGAACCGAACCGAACGGTTCGGTTCGGTTTCGGTTCACTGGTATAAATACACAATTTTTGTGTTGCCCTAATTCTCAGTCTCACTCTCAGCGCCGTCTCCCTCTCTCTACTCTTCTCTGTTCGCTTCTCTCTCTCTACTCTCTCTTTCAGTTTGACGCCTTCCTCTCTCCCTCTCTCTACTTTCTGTTTGCTCGTGCTTGCACTCTCCATTTTTTTTCTTAGATTTCTGTTCGTCTTTCGTATTTTTGGTTCGCCTTTCTGTTCGAAGGGATTTACCACAACCGTTTCATTGCGAAGCAGAAGCAGTTCATGAAGCTTCACAATTTTGATGTCGATAAATACAATCGCCTGCGAAGAGATTCCAATCAATTGGGGTTTTCAAAGCATCAGTCTGAGTTAGAGGTATAGGGAAATTGAGAAATTGATCGATTTATGTATACTTTTTTTTGGGGGGTGTTTGAGTTTTGAAAATCTTGTTTTTCCGGTGTTTATATTTTTTGTGTGAGAAGTTGTATACTTGAAGAAACAAAGTCTGAGTTTGGATTTACATGGAAACAAACAAATCTCGTGCTCGTGGTCTCGTCGACAGTGACTCGATTTCTCCTCACCGGCGCCATTTATGCTCATGCATGCTCAATCTCTCCTCGTCGGTGTGATTTTTCAAATGGGATTTGGCCTTTTCTTCCCTTTCTTCTTCAACTGGGTTGATTCCTGTGATGTGGGTTTTTTTTTTTTTTTTTTTGTTGAGAATCCTCCATTGATTCATGTGATTTTTTTCAATTTTTTGTGGTGCTCTCAAAGGATTTAGTGAAGGTTGAACTTCTTTCTTTGTGGATAATATTTCTCATCTTGGTCTGTGATTTTTTTTTTTTTTAAATGAAGTTAGTATGGTGTTTTGAATTTAACAAATTTTTCTTTGGAATAGATTCAATAACTTTCACCTTCTGAGATTTAGTGTTGGGAAAAACAGAGGTGTTATTTTATTAAAAAAAAAAAAAAAAAAAAAAAAAAAAAAAAAAAAAAAAAAAAAAAACCCGGAAAGAAGCACCTGACCCGACCCAACCCGATCGGTTCGGGCCCAGTCGGGTCGGTTGTCCGTACAACCGAGCCCAAGTCGGGTCGGGTCGGTTTGTCCGTACAACCGACCCGACCCGAAAATTTTACACCCCTATAGAAAAGTGGAAAATTTTGAAGTTTAATTCCTATTATAAAGAATTGTAACAGCTTTTTAGTTGAAATCAACATCTACACTAACCCTAAGGGAAGGGAAAAAATGTTGATTTTGGCTCATTAGATTAATGAAAATGAAAAAACAAAAATGAAAGAAGAATTATTGGAATAAAAAAGTGTAGAATCAAAATTATTATAATATTGTGTTTATTAAAATAAAAAAATCTAAATGTGTAACCGATTCACTTGGTTTACTCAACGTTCAAAATTGAGAATGAATCTAAACTATGTTGAACTTAAAAAATAAATAAATAATCAAAAAGGAAATTTTTTGTAAAAAAAAAAAAAAAAAAAAAAATCCATTACAGAAGTAAAGATAAAATGTAGCATTGATAAAATAAAATTTAGGAAAAAGATAGGATTTTAACTTTAAACTTAGTCGGTTGTATTAATTTTAATCCAAAATTCTCAATTTCATTGAATTGCAATATAAATTTGGATAAATATTGCAATTTTTACTTTATATGATAGGTTTTCGGTCAAAGAATGGATGGAAAAACTATTCTCATGTGCATTCAATAAATTATAAAGCCAAAGTGAGCCCAACTCAGCGGTAATTGACATATACTCTCGATCATGAGATCAGAGGTTCGAATCCCACCACCTCAAATGTTGATGTATTAAAAAAAATAATAACAAATTATAAAACATATATTTAGTATGATATGGTTGATTTTGTGCATTTCAAAGTTTGATTTGTAAATTTTGATTTTTTTTTAATCTGTAAATTTTGATTGATTTTCTGCATTTCAAAGTTTCATTTCCATTAAATTAATGAGTTTTTAAAGTTTTTTACGCTTGTTAAAATTAGTAAAAAATTAAATAGCAATGTGTATCCAAGTTAGGATTAATGGGATAAAATTGAAGGTTTTTTTTTTTTTTTTTTTTTAAAGAGATAAAATTGAAGTTTATGGTCAAAAAATTGATACAAATTTAAGAGTAAAAATTGATTTTTTTTTCCTCTAAAATTTATGTGTCCTTTCCTTAGATTTAAGGAAACATATTGATGGAATTTCATCTCACATTTTTCTATGGAATTTCATTCTTTGATTTGAGCAACTTTGGTATAAAATTTGAGTTTTACAAGTTTCAATTTATGTAACTTGAGTTTATAAAGTAATCTATACCATTAACAAATTTATAATCTGAGATAAGCACAAATCTATACATCATATCAAATATAACATCAACTTCTTAATTTGTATTACACAAATCTAATCCATGAACCAAAATACTTCATTAAAATAATAGGTTAGAGAGAGATTGAGGAATCAATTAGTAGATTCCAATGGTGGAAGCAAATGCAATTCTAAGTGGGACAATTTCCATAAACAAAGGGGGAGTCATCAATGAAGCCAAGAAGTGAATAGTGGCCATCATTTAATTAGTTAATACAAAATCCTTCAAATTATAATTTCTTTTGTTTGTATTCACATCTTCTTCAATTGCAATCAAATTATTAAACCCATCAACCGTTTTTTTCTGAACAATTGACATTTCAAACATTATTATTTACGAATCAAATAATTAAAAGAAAAGAAAAAAGAAACTTTGTTATAAAGATATTAATTATTATTAATTAAATCGGAGAAGATGCATGGGATTGTATTTCAATAATTTAGAGCAAAAGGGGATTGAAAAATTAGGTCCCATAACCCCTAATTTCAAGGGTGAGGGACCCTTCAAAGATTCGTAGCCTCCCCCACATAAAATGTGTACTTAGTGGCAATCATTGAAGGTTTATATATGTATCCAAATCATATTATATATTGTGTATTTATATTAATATATATAGCCTATGCTTTTGAGATTATTATATAAAATAAGTGGGTATGTTTTATTAAATATGTTTAGGTTCGGAAAAAATAGTAAGTGGAAATAAATGACCAAATCGAACAATTTTACATCACATTACATCGCCATAACTCATAAGTAAACATTTAAAATATATATATATAAAAAAGGTTAAAAATCATTTTTGGTCCCTGAAATTTTATGTGAAATAACAATTTAGTCCCTGAACTTTGATTTGTAATGATTTAGTCTTTGTACTTTCAATTTTGTTTCAATTTAGTCTCTATACTTTCAAATTTGTAACAATTTAATTATTGTCAGAAAAAGAATCATCAAAATTAAATGTGATTTTTAGTATTTAATTATTAGACTTTGTAGCTTATAAACATATTGGATCCCAAATTAGTTTATATTAATCTATCTATATAAGAAATTTCATTAAATCTTAACATTAATTTTGAAGATAAGGAGTAAATCATTATAAATTTTAAAGTGTAAAGACATTGTTACATATGAAAGTTCATGGACTAAACTTTCCTGAAAGTTGAGACTAAAAGTGCTTTAAAAAAAAATCAAAATTAGCTATTAATAGTTAAGCCTAAAATGAGCAAATCAATTATTAGAATTAAGTCGTTTAAAAAAAAAATAGAATTAAGCTCTACGCTTCGACTCATAGTTTTTTTTTTTTTCTTCTTTATTTTCTACTTTTTAAAAACGTTTTTAAAACCAGGTCAAAGTTTATGAAAATTAAAAATGGACCCCGTTTGATAATCATATGATTTTTTAAAATTAAGTTTATACACACATACTTTCACGTATAAGTTTATTGCTTTTAGTATCAATCTTCTACCGTGTTTTCAAAAACCAAGTCCAATTTAAAAAAAAAAAATAGTTTTCAAAAACTTGTTTTTATTTTTAAATTTTGGCTAGTAATTCAAATGCAACCTTAACTAGGATGAAAGCCATGGTAGAGAATTTAAAGAGAAAACAAGTATAATTTTCAAAAACCAAAAACAAAAAATCGGTTATCGAAGCCGTAGTTTTTGAAAACTTGATTTTATTTTTGAAATTTGATTTAAAATTCAAATTTGTTTCTTTTGTAAGAAAATGGAAAATACATAAAATAAAATTGTGAGGAAGCAAGTAAATTTTTTTTATTAAAAAAAAAAAAAAGTTACGAAAAGGAGTATGTTGATAATTATTGATTTGACTAGTTTCTAAGTTCGATTAACTAATTATAGATTCAAAACTTATTTTAATCCTTAAATTTTTTAGACGTTTATTTTAGTCCCCCTTGCATTTCAAGCATTATATTTTAGTTTTTTAGATTTGCATAAAAATAATTTTTGTCACTGTCATTTATTTTTCAATAATATTATATTATATAATATAAATATAGATTTATATTGAAATCCAACACCTAACCTTCATGTGGCTTTCATATTTGTGTAGGCAACTTTTTTGTTTAGTACATCAACATTTGGGGTGGGAGGATTCGAACCTCTGACCTCTTGGTCGAAGATACATGTCAATTACCGCTGAGCTAAGCTCGCTTTGACATTTGTGTAGGCAATTGATCAACTGATTATGTTTAATTTTATTAAATAATCTGCGTAAAAAAAATAGTGGCATAGATTAAAATAGTTTTTCATGTATTTATAGACTAAAATATAATAATTAATTTTAAATTTTAAATTTTAAATTTTAGTAGCCAAAAAAAACCAAAATGGAGTAAAAGATAAAGTTCATAGAGAAGATTAGGTTTTCAACCTAACCTTTATAATCATCTAATTTTTTTTTTAAGAAGATTCAAACCTCTAACTTTTTAATTGAATGCATGTGTCATAACTCAGTTTGATTATTATTATCTAATATAGTTAGTGTACTATCTTTCTAACGATCTTGAAATAATAGCCAACAAGAACATAGTTCAACAACTGACATAAAAGCTTTGTATCTTCGACAGGAGGTTAGAGATTCAAATCACCCACCCTACATGTTGTAAAACAAAAAAGCGATCTTGAAATCATAGATGATAAGTTGAACATGACATGTAACTTCTGAAAAATCCATTATTTTATACATATTCTTTTTAAGAAATTATGATTATTTTAATAAAACACAACATAAAAACAACCCTCCACTACAAATTTCTTAATGGGTATCTTATTAATCACTGTCCTTCTCCCTAGATTAGATTAGATATATTAGATTAGTCAAAGATAGTTGGCTAATTAAACACCCAAATAATGAGGGGATTAATGATGGTTTTAGGAAAAAGACATACAAAATCCAAGCTTGGGATTCCATGGGCTGTTTCCATATCTTGGAGACAAATCACAATCCATTACTATATTATTAAATATATATCATTGTGGTGGAGTTGGAGTTTCATTTTAATGTTCATAACTTTATTTGCTTTTAAACATTAAAATTGTTTCATTTATTTGTTTATAATTTATTTTGATTTAGCTTTATTAGGATGTGTGTGTATGTATTTAGGCGCTTATCCTCAATTACTATGCAAAATTAACGTGATTAATTAATTAATCATAATGTTCTTAGAAAAGATGGGTTGATTAAATAATTTCTCATACTAAACCTTCCTTTTGTCCTCTCTCTTGGGTGGTATTTTGTTGCATTAGTTCCTTTTGTGGCCTCCACCAATATTTAATATTGTGATCATGTTTATGGGTAATACTTTTCAAAAGTTGAAATGAGAATATAATTTAAAAAGTTAGAATATTGTCAACCTGGACATATCTCAACTGGTTAAGGTATTATATTTTTGGGAAAAATACACTTTTGGTCCCTGAGGTTTGGGTTAAGTTACACTTTGGTCCCTGAGTTTTCAAACTCGACATTTTAGTCCCTGAGGTTTGGATTTCGTTTCATTTTAGTCCCTCCATCCATTTTTCCGTTAAATGTTAACAGAATGCTGACGTGGCACCTATTTTTTTATTAAAAAATATTTTTTCTAATGTTCAAAAATAAAATAATATATTATATATTTCTTTATTATTTTCTTTTATTTTTCTTTTCTCTTTTTTTTTTCTTCATCTTCTTCCTCCCTAACTTCTTATTCAACTTCAAGCTCCACCGCCGGGCAACCACCATCTCCGTGGCCGGCCACCGGATCGTCGCCGGCACCGCCGCCGGAAACCAATCTTCCCCTTTTTTTTTCTCGTTTTTCTCCCCTTTTCTCCTTTTTCATTCTCCCCCCTTTTTCTTCTTCTTCTTCTCTCTTCCTCTATCCCCTTTCTTCACTGTTTTTTCAACAAAAAAAAAAGAAGAAACCCACGACACCAGCTCGTCTCTCTCTCTTCTGTTGGGTTCGCCGGCGTTCGAAAGGCAAGTACTCGCGGTGGGGTTCGTTCGTGGGTTTCGGCAACGACGACGCGGTACAGTAGGCTTTTAGGGTGGGTTTCGTTCGTGGGTTTTGGCGCCTGTTCGATTTCTGGCAGCGGCGCGTCAAATGTTTTCAGATCTGGGTTTTTTTTGGACGCTCGTTCCACGCCGATGCCTGTTCGTGGGTTTTTTTTTCAGATCTGGACGTTTCACGAACGGCAGCAACAGCGTTTCACGAATGGTGGTTCCTTCTTGCAGCGTTTCACGAACGCCAGATCTTGGCTTCTTGCGGCGACGACGTTTTGATTCCGGCAGTCAATGGTGGTGGTTTCGGCGCCAAAAACGAATAAGGGAGGAAAATATCTTCGATGTCAGGGAGGAAGAAAGGAGAAGAAGAAGGAAGGTTGAAAAAAAAAAAAACAATCACGCCGGCGACGACGGCCGGCCGCCGGCGTGCAGCGATCGATGGAGGCCGGCGGCTGCCGGCGGTGAGGCTATGGAGAAAAAGGTTATGAGACCTGGGATATTGGGAAGAAAGAAGAAGAAAGTAAAAAAGAAATAATAATAATAATAATAATATATATTTTTTAATTATTTTAATATATTTTTTAAATATTTTTTATTTAAAAAATAAAATAAATAATTTTTTATATTAAAATAATAGTGCCACGTCAGCAACCGTTAAAAGTTAACAGAAAAATTGACGGCAGGGACCAAAGTGCTCCTTATCTCAAACCTCGGGGGTATTTTTGTTGAGTTTGAAAACTCAGGGACCAAAGTGTCACTTAACCCAAACCTCAGGGACCAAAAGTGTATTTTTCCCTATATTTTTTTTATCAAAAAATTTGAATTCATGTTTTTCCAGCGTTTTTTTTAATGAATTAATTGCCTTAATCACAGCCAGCAGAACTACAACTACTCTTCCTAAAAAACGAAGAGTTCAACAGAGAAGGCAAAGCCTCTTTACAAAAAAAACTCATCTTCCAAATTGGAAGAATCCAAAAGAATGGAGCTGGAACTACCCGAGGCATCGAGGGCAGCAGCAAAAACGCGCCAAGAAGTGCGCTTCAACGTTCGAAACCCGCGGGTCGAAAGTGAAATCAACCTCCCCCACCCAATTAGCCAGATCAGTGACCTTCACTTCACCACCAAGACCCTAGCTTCATAAATGTCATCGGACCGATAATTAAGGATGGAATGTTGGAATTAATTTTAATAATTAATTCATATGTGGGTAACAAATTATATAACAATTATATTTGGGTTATTCAATGGGCATATTATGTGGTCTTGATTATGGGTCCATGACTTCCCATGAAGAGGTGTGGCCTGCTGAGCAGAAACCAGCCCGTTGATCCTAGGGGATTATGGGAAACCCTAGAATCAACATATAAATACAAGGTTATGGTCCCCAATACACTATGCCTCTTTAGTCTCCTATTCCCCATCTGATAGAGAGAATTGCCCATTCAAGGTCTAAGTTGCATAGTTGAGGAAGACCTAAACCACACAGGTTCTACCGTAGAGCATTTCATGGATCCAGGTATTTATACATCTCTAATTGATTTTATTTTTTGGCTTGCTTCCATGCTTAGATCTTATTAAAACTCTATCATGATTGTTCTTGTTAAATATATTTATTTATTCTTGAATAATCATGAATTGATGAGTTTTAGTGAATAAATTCCAACATGGAATGCTTCCAAGTGTTGTTGAACTTTAAAAAAAAATGCAATGCTAAATGAGTGGTAAGTTTGAATCCTTTATTTATTTATTTTGAAAACATTATATACAAATATGAAAGTGAAATTTTAACTTATAACTATTTAAGAGAATGATATCTTTATTATTAAGTTATATCTAAATTGAAAATTTTTATAAGCGAAGGCTTGTTGCAAGATGATGATGATAATAATAATGATAATAATAGATGTGTTTGTAATGATATATTTTTTTAACCTTAATGAGTCTTTTGAATATGAAATTGATTTTGGGTAGCTTTTCATTGATTAAAATATCCATAGTCTCAATAATAATTCGTCTCTTAGTCTTAACCAACCACTTCTCATTTTATCTTCTATTAGGTTTGCAAAGTCAAATATCTTGATTCAGTGCAATTTCCAAGATATATTCCCATTGGCTTGATTTAGACTATGTTTTATTTTAGGCACATGATTGGACAATTATTCGATTCCCATGATCATAGGTGTATAATTTGATTTAGAAAGCTTGATATCTTGTTAATCACTTCATATTCAAAAGAATTTATTAGAAACAACCTAATGACATAAATAATATGAGTAACCGATGGAAGATTCACGGTCAAAGTGAACATAGTTCAACAATGATAATTCACATGTACTTTCTATTATGAAAATTATTGTTAAGATTTAATGAGATTTCTTACCCAGTTCAATCAATATACTGACTAATGATTCCATATGTTTGTAAGCTAAGGAGTTGTTTGAGACGCTGAATTGGTTATAATAATCTGGTTATTATAATCTAGGGGTTATAATAATGTGTGGAGTTAAATAGTTGTATTTGGAGTGCATATTATTTTAGTCTAGGATAAAATAATCTGTGTTTGGGATGCAAGGTATTTTAGTCTGGGATAAAATAGTATATGTTTGGGATGTTGATCTGTTTTAAAATGGGGTTCCGAATCAAAGGTTCAAGTTGACTTTTTTTCTAGTTTTTTTTTTTTTTATATATGATTTAGGGTGTGTTTAGTTCAGAAACATATTAGTTTTTTTCCTTTTTTTTTATCAATAAAATCATTTGAAATAATCTTGAGAGTAAATACAGTTTCGTTTGAATATTTTTTTTTCAAAGTTGGTTAACCTTCGATGTTGTCAAAAGTAGACCTAAAAAAGTTGTGAGTGCTTAGTTCAAAAACCATATTAGTTTTTTTTTGGGAAAAATACACTTTTGTCCCCTGAGGTTTGGGTTAGGTTTCATTTTGGTCTTTAAGTTTTCAAACTCGACAATTTAGCCTATGAGGTTTGGATTTCGTTTCATTTTGGTCCCTCCGTCCAACTTTCCGTTAAACTCTAACGGATTGCTGACATGGCATGCATTTTTTTTATTAAAAAATATTTTTTTGAATTTTTAAAATAAAAAATACTTTAACTAATATTTTATTATTTTATTATTATTTCTTTTTTCTTTTTCTTTTTTCTTCTTTTTCATTTTCTTCATCCATCTTTATCTTCCTCCCCCATCTCCATCATCATCTTATTCCTTTATTTCCATCTTCATCTTTATCATCTTCTTTTCCTCCATTTCCATTAAATCTTCATCATCTTCATCTTCTTCATCAACCTCAACCTTCATCTTCATCATTTTCTTCTTCCTCTAACCCCAACGCCGGCAACATTTCCAGCAACTTTTTCGGCGGCCGCCGATAAATTTTCCGACGACTGAAATTTTTTCCCTCATTTCCTTTCTTTTCTTCTTTTTTTCTTTATTTTTGTTTTTTATATTTTTCGAAATGAAAATGTGAAGAAAGATGAAAAAAGAAGAAAAAAAATCGGTTGCCGGAAACTTCGTCGGCCGTCGGCGCCCGACGGTCGTCGGAAAAGTCAAGGAGTCGCATGGAAGAAGAGACGAGAGAGTTACGGTAGAAAATGGATAGAATAATCGGGTGGGTTGAATGATGGTTACTATAGATAATGGATAGAATAATCAAGGTTTAAAATGTCGATGTCGATGGAAATGTCGAGGTCCTGATTTTATGGAAATATCGATGTCGATGGAAATGTCGATGGAAATTCCGGGAAGATTTACGGAAATCATGGAATTTGATGGAAATTGTTTGAATTAGTCCATGAAACTTTGTTTGTGGCTTAATTAGGATATAATTGACAATTTTTTATCATCATATCTAAAAAGTAGAACAATATTTGGATGAAAATGTTGATTAAAATGTCGATACGTGCAGAAAGATTTGTAAATTATTAAATGAGACTTTAATTTGAAAATTAAAATAGATATGAAATATTGATAGATGAAAAATAACTTTGGATTTATGAATATAAAATTTTACAATGACTAATACCAAAAAGATGATGGTGGAGCATCTAATCCAGAATTTTGGTAATTCTGGTAGAAGTTACAATATTGCTCCCAAGTCATCCAAAACTTAATGAAACAATAAATAATAATTGACATTAAATAATTGATAAAGTAATATGTAAAGAAAATAACACTAATAAAGTAAAAAAATAACACTAATAAACTAATATGTAAAGAAAGATGTAACCTTTTAAAATTAAACTTAACTTAAGAAAGAAATTAGTAATTGAGACAAGTGAGATAATTTGGGAGAATTAGGAGATTTAAGAGAATTTTGAAAAATTGAGAGAATTTGAGAGAATTGAGAGAGTTTTGGAGAGAGTTTGAAAAATTGAGGTGTGAAGAAATTGAGATGGAATTGGGGTATTTATAGGTGGTAAAAATAATAAAATAATAAAAATGTAAAATTAAAATAAATAATTAAAAATAATTTTTGTGGTAAAAAATGAATTTTGGAATTTGTAATATTCTGATGAGATTGATTTGAGAATTGATAAATGAAAATATAAAAGAAAATGATAAAACAAGGTAAAAAAAACATGAGTTCAAATAAAAAATAATAATAAAAGAAAGAAATATAGACTATAAAAAGCTAAAATACATAAAAAAAATAATAATAAAAGAAGGTCTTTTCAGCTTTTCAGAAGAATTCAAACAAGTGATTCGCGGGCTGGGCTTTAAAAAAAAAAAAAAAAAAAAAAAAAAAAAAAAAAAAAAAAAAAAAAAAAAAACGGAAACTGGGCGGAAATGTCGACATGTCGTCGACATGGGGGGAAGATTGAAACTTCCCCCACGGAAATGTCGACGGAAATTTGATACATTGAGAATAATCGGGATAAAAATAACCCACTTCACCACTTATTTTTGTTGATGCCCCAAACACTGAATAGGTTATAATAGTCTCATTTATTATAATCAATTCAGTGCCCCAAACGACCCCTAAAGGTTTAAATCATGAAATAATATAAATTGACACTTAATTTTGATGTATTTTATTTACGGTATGAATTAAATTATTATAAATTCAAAAATACAAAGACTAAATCATTACATGTTAAAGTAAATTAGTACAAACTTAAAAGTAGAAGAACTAAATTATTATTAAAAAAAAAAAAATTGAAGGAGTAAATTGTTAGTTTAACAAAAGTTGGGGGACGAGAATGTTTTTTAACGGATCACTTATTCGTGCCTGAAGTTAGTTAAGTTCATAGCTGAACTTACGAAAGAGCACGTGGCATTTAGGTGAATAAGGATGCATGAATGTGTGATGAAAAGTAGGTAATTATATCATAACCCTGTGGAGAATAAGATAAAGGGATTGTGGAGTAGAGAATATGATGTCACAGGGTCCCCTCCTTAGGGCACGGGTTTATGAGGGAAGTGCTCCAAAAAGCTGGAATTTTTTCTTGTTTCTTTTTTCTTTTTTAATTCTAACTTTTGGCTCACCATAAAAATAAAATAATTTAATTCTTTTTTTTTTTAAATGCCCTACCACTCCACCCAATCACCTTTTATTTCTACCTAAAGAAAAAAAAAATGATTCTTCTCAAAAAAAAAAAAATGATTAAAATGTAAATCATAATAAAAACATTAATGGTAATATATCTTTCATTTTTTTTTTAATATTTCCAAGTGTATTAAACATGGCTACATATCATGTAAAAACAAAAGGTATTTTCTTTTCAAAAAAAAAAAAAAAAAAACAAAAGGTATTTTCATATCCTATTTCTTAATCTTCTTTTTAAATATTATCGAGATCTTTTGTCTTTCTCTTTGTCATCTTTTATTTCAAACAAAAAATCATCAAATCTTATCGTAATAGAACAGATCTTCTAAAATCTTATTGAAAATGTGGTGTAAGGAGTTCAGAAGTTTAAACATTATTCTCAACTAAAATTTTAAAAATTCAAATTTTCAATGAATATGCTCTTAAAGTTAAATATATATATTGAATTGAACATTTGAAGTAGTGTAATTAATTACCTTGGTGTTGGATGCATAGTCAAAGTTTCAAATCCCAATTCACTCATAAAAGTGAATTTTAGATTTTATTTTTCTTGATTAATTTTTTTTGGGTAAATATAGCCAATAATTTCTTGAAGAAATTTTCGAGCGGAAAATAGTTTTTTTTTTTTTTTTTAAAAAAAAAGGATTATATAATTTCAGAAAATGCCTTCGCGGTTTTGAATTTTAGCACGTACCCTACTAAAGTGAAAAGAAGAATGAAGGCGACTAGGATTGTGACACATGTGACACATGCATGCCCACGTGACATGTGACATGTCGCTTTTCTTTTTCTTTTTCTTTTTCTTTTCTCAAGGAGGCATGTTGCAATTAATAATTCATTATTAGTTAGGGGTCGTTTGGTTCACTGTGTTGGTTATAATAGTGGGAGCTACTATAACCAATCCAATGTTTGAGGCATCAACAAAAATAATGGGTGGAGTTAGTTATTTTTCACTTCCGTGTTGCTACAGTAACCACTATTCAACCCATCCAATTATTCTATCCATTCTCTATCGTAACTATTTCCTCTCTTCTCCCATGTGACTCGTTGACTTTTCTACCGACGACCACCGACAACTTTTTCGGCGACCACCGTCGACTTTCCGGCCACTTTTCCGACGATCACCAACGACTTTTTTTTCTTTTTTTCTTTTAATAATTTTTCATCTCGTTTTCATTTCGAAAATATAAAAAACAAAAATAAAGGGGGAAAAAAAGAGGTAGAAGAAATGAATGGAAAAAAGAGGGAAATTTTTAGTCCCCGAAAAATTTGTTAGTGATTGTTGGAAAACTCGAAAAATTTCTAGGGGGTTAGATACTAGGTTGTGTTTGTATAAATATGGAGTTTTGATAATCAAGTAAATGAATGTTTACTTCATCGTACCATATTTTTCATTCAAAATTATACTTATCGTATTATAACTAATTCAGTGCCCCAAACAGGCCCTTAATGTATTTAGTTTTGTTTTTCTTGACAATTAATGTATATATTTTTTAGGAATTAATGTATCTATGTAATTTTAAAAAAAAAAAAAAAATCTGACTATGTAATTTCAAATATATATATATATATATATATACTTACCGGCTATGTTTTTATGTAAATAATATGTGTGGATGAAATTTCAACATCAAAATTTTTGTCAAAATTATTATATTTTTATCTATCGAACTATATTCGGACTATAGATTACTTTTTTATATGTCAAAATTTTATTTTTATGCATACATTAATATTATTATACATATAAGAAAATCGACATAATTCGATGGGTTAGGATTTAATCTTTATTATACAACTTTGGTACATGAAATATCATAATTTGCAAATACAAATAAAAAGATTTGTTCCATCAATCTTAAAAAATGAGTTAAGGGTTCTAAGTTATGTTATTCTCTGACAATCTGACCTGGTTTGGATTACGAATATCATTAATTATCAAACTACATACGTAATTAGGAACGTAGTTCACATTGTCTACAAGATTTGTTCCTTCAATCTTAAAAAATATCATCCCTTCTCCAATAATCTAGCTCTATTATATATTAAGAAAAAATACACTTTTGGTCCTTGAAGTTTAGGTTAGGTTTCATATTGGTGCATGAGTTTTCAAACACGACATTTTTATCCCTAAGGTTTGAATTTCGTTACATTGTTGGTCCCTCCATCCAAATTTCCGTTAATTCTTAACGGATTGTGGATGTGGCATTAGTTTTTTAAAATTTTCTTAAAAAATAATTAAATTATTGTTAATTAATGGTTAATTCTAAAATTGTATTTTTTATAAAAAAAATAATTAATAAAATATTGTTTTTTTTAAAGAATATTGTTTTTTATTATACATAAATTTTATTGAATTAAATCCTAAGTGGTTTTGACCTTCTATTAACATTCCGCTACTTCACTGTGTCAAAAAAATATATATATATTCAATTGTACAAAATTAAAAACGGAATAATATTAGATAATATAGGGTTGATCTCAATTTCTTTTTCTGGAATCGAATACATGTTTGGATTTTATGAACTCTATACCATATTAGATAACACAGGATTATATCTCAAAACTAATTGGCTATGAGTAAAGTAACTCATGTATCTTATAAATTGTGAAGTCTCTACTTTATCTTTTCTTTGCGGAATCCTCAACAAATTATAAATCTATTGAAACTCATAAATTTCAATAAAAAATTAAGCTCTAACGTTGTATTTCTTTGAAATATTGTCAATTTATATGAGCTTTGTATTTTGTAATTAATTGATCCCAACTTTATTTTAAAAATCTAATGAGGTCCCATATATGATATCAAACCTAAGAAGACCCATCAATGCCAATATTTTTCAATCATAGAACAATAATTAATGCAAGTAGACTCACAAAAGAAACAATAATATCCTAGGATTTGAATGGCTTTAAATAAATAAATTACATTAATTTACATATCTACAAAAGCTTAGGGTTTTTTTTTTAAAAAAAAATAATAATAATAAACTTAGGGGCATTTACAGTAAGGAATTTTAATTTATAACTTTCACTTTTGTACAGGTGAAGTCTATGTTTTGGTCAATAGCATATGATTTAGTGGATATAAGACGTAAATTATTCTAACAAACGTCGGAGATCAATTTGATGTTCCACTTACAATTGTTAGAAAAAAAAAAAAAATCCTTTTTTTAAAACAGAAAATAAACCATTTTTTTCGAAAAAATAATACTTTTTTTAAAAATAGAAATGTAAAATACATTGATACATGAGTTCATTTGCACTTAATTATCTTTTTTTTTTTTTTTTTTTTTTTTTTTTGCATTAGCTCTTAATTAACAATTTATTGAAAGCAACATTAGAATGACTTACATTAAAGGGTGTTGTCGAAATACGTTCTAAAGTACATTTTATAGTTTAAATATTGTCAAAAAAAAAATTATAGTTTAAATTAGCTTCATGCATACAAACTAAAACAATAAAACCCACCATATATTTTAGAATACCTACCATCTTACTTAGGCAATATAAAATCTCTAATATGATTGGTTGAGTTTAGGTTCAAGGTATTCTCCATTGATCTAACTAACTCTGTTATGCAGCAATCTTCCTACATATTTCATTAAAATTTTAATAATTAAGAAAGAAAAAAAATAGAAAATGAGAAAACTATTTTAATTTTTTTACTAATAAGAAAAATATTTTAATTTTTTTAATTGTCAATATTTTAATGGTGATAGTAGATAAATCACTCCCCACGAGTCAAAAGTATTTTTTTTTATTTATCTATGGAGAGTGGAAAGAAACTTCTTAATTTGTCAAGTAATAAATAACTTTTAATTTATTTATTTTCTTGATGGGGATGACAACTCGTTCAGTTCAATTAATCTCAAACCATGTGGTTATTGAAGTAGTGATCTGTTGGACAATAATAATCCCAAAAAATATAACTAAAATTTAAAAGATGCCTTTTCGACGATTAATGATTAGCCAGCTGGCGTTTTCCTTCTCCCCGTATGCAGTTTTACGGAATCGAGGCCGTGGAATTGACTCTTCCAGCCGATCCAAACCAATCCTCACGTGCACTCCCTCACACTTGTCAATCTACGACTTTTTCAACCCTTTTAAATTAATCGCCGACTCCTCGTTAACCAATCAACTCCGCATAACTTTCAATTATTCCCTTTATTCAAATTATTATTATTATTATTATTTTAAATTTACATGAGACTGTTCTTATGAATTCTCCAATCTTATATTTTGATTAGCTCATAGTTTATTCACTTTTTTTAATTCTTAAAAAATATATATTTCCTTTGTACTTATTTGTACTTAGTGGTTAATATGTACTTTTGTTTATGAACAAAATAAAATTTTAATATGTATGATTTGTTAAAGAAATTTAAAAATATTGATTATTTGGTATTTCAAAAAAAATATATTAATTATTCGGTCTCCACTCATTTTCGTTTGAAAAATAACATGATTTTTTAAATTATTGTAAGTAGTAGTTCATGACATAAAAATAACTTCACCGACGACATTTTATAGTTTGTAAAATGGCTTTAGAAAAATAAAGTAGGACAATTGTATAAAAAAAAAAAAAGAAATTGAAAAAGTGAGAAATCTTTTGAATATTATCATGATTTAAAAATAAATAAACTTTGAATATAAACTTTTCCTAACCTTTTTGGGGGGGGGGGGGTATAGTAGAAGAATTAGTATTAATGTTAACTTAATTGATTATTGTGTACTATGTGGAGTATATCATGATCTGATTAGTTGGGTAAAAAATTAACAAAATGATGTATAAATCACATTTTAGTTTGGGAACTTTTAAAATATCTATATTATCCTGAAATTCTACAAAAACATTTGTTTTTTTTTTTTTGTTATTTTAGATTTTTATAATTCGAAGGAGAAAGATTTTCACATCCCTAATTCAATGGAAGGTCGGACCGCTTTGTTTGTTCCAAATATAATTGGTGAATCGCATCCTCACACACGACAATAATGACACACTATTTTAATCTCTAAACTTTCAAATAATCAATAAATCTGATCATTATTATTCTATCAAATAATATCTGCACATTGACATATTTAGAAGTGGCTAGGAGGTTAAAAAAAAAAAAAAAAAAAAAAAAAAAAAAAAAAAAAAAAAAAGTGGCTAGGGGGCATGGCTCCCATTGTATGTGTGTGGCTCTAGCCGTTCTTTTTCCTCTTTTAAATCACTTTTGTATGTATTGAATTTTTTTAGTTTTTATCTCTAAACTTGCACATTGTATCAACTTATTCAAACTTTTAGTTTTATTAAATTGGTTATAGACTTAGTTAATTGTTGATATTTCTAGGCTGATCTATTCAATTTAGGTTAATTCACTCATTAATTTTAACAAAAGTAAATGTAAAAATCTTTGCAGAATTGCTAATTTCAATAATATCAAGTGCTACACAAATTTAATTTTGATTAATACAAAAATTAACCTTGAATAGTTTTTCAAAACTTCTAAATTTTAACAAAAATGTTGCACTACTGTTTTTTTTTTTTGGAAGTATTATCAATTATGTACCATACATATGTCAAAAAATATCATATTACAAGAACAGAGGAAGAAGAAGAAGACATGGCAGGATAGTCAAAAAATTTCTCGAAATGAGATAGAGAAATTTTTCTCTGATACCATATTACAAGTGGAATTCTTGCATACTTTATTATATCCAGGAATAAAGTATTTATATTACACTGAATAACAAATCAGGTATTAACAAACTAACTGCCTGATATAACAAAATATTAACAATCTAAACAACCTCTAATAGTCTTATAATTCATTGAAAACATATATATGATAATGTATTTTTTTTAGATTTATAATTCTTTAAACTATTATTTTTGTATTTTTTTTTATGAAAAATATTTTTGGTCTCTCTCATTTAAACTAGTTTCAATTTGTTTCTCGATTTTAGAAATTAACTAACATTTTCTTGGTCATTGATATTTGAACTTAATTTATATTGTTTGGTCTTTGAGGTTTAAAAAATGACATGTTATAGTCCCTAAAGTTTGAATTCGATTTTTAATTGGTTCCTAAAGTTTGAAAATGATTTCTAAAAGGTTGCCAACAAGTAGAACCGACCATTAGTTGATATAATAGAATGATGTTTGTTGGCTTCCAAAACATTATCACATTTGGCCTCCAAACTTTATTTTCTCAATACATCCCTATATCTTTGTATCTTCAATACTCACTTAACCAAACTTATATATATATATATATATATATATGTTGATATACTAAGCTGAGAGACTAAGGTAGACATTATGAAAGTTTAAATATCAAAATATGCAAAACCTCGAAGTTTAAGAATGAAAAATTAGTATTTTAAAATTTCAAATACCAAAATAAAATAATGGTAAAAGTTCCCAAACTAAAATAAAATAAAAACCTGTTGGAAAATACGTTGTATATAGAAATTGTTGTACACTAACAAACATATTACAATGCAACTGACTACAAACAAATAATACATAGTAAATATATCTACAGACATTGTAGATAACGAAAATTACAGAAATCATAATTAAACCATATCAAAAGATCAAAAGCACTCTAATGGTCATAGATGATCGGTTGACTATGATAACCACATCGAATGAACATAACCTGTAAAACAGAAAAATGTGATGATTGGTAGTCGAG
Organism: Luffa acutangula; assembly: GCA_036850905.1. Classification (NCBI taxonomy): domain Eukaryota; kingdom Viridiplantae; phylum Streptophyta; class Magnoliopsida; order Cucurbitales; family Cucurbitaceae; genus Luffa; species Luffa acutangula. Next base: position 44,931,713 of record CM072097.1, on the reverse strand, counting down.
GCACGCTTCTAAAGCGTTATCCTAAAGACAATTATTTGCTCTGCACGGGTTGCTAGCAGACTACCGCGATTGTCTCAGCAGGATACAACGACTAACTCTGGTAGAACAGCAACCTTGAACTACACGGATCATAAAAAGGCAAAAAACCACTCATATGTTCACACAAGTTATGAATTAAATTTTCGGACATTAAATTCATAATTTAAGTAACGTTTTGAAACTTTTGATAAACTAACCATCACTTTCTTTCACACATTTACACCAAAATCCAACAATAACAATAGATTTAACATCTTCATATCTAATCAAACATCTACTTTTATGGAACAAAATATACTTTATCTCATGATAGAAAAAAAAAGAAAGTGAATAATTGTGTAAAGCGATTGTACATCTTTAAATCTATGGTTTTGGATTGAAAAAAAAACATTTGTAATGTCCCCCAGCTTTTATTTAATGGTTAATCAAGCTGGGATTCATTTATAAAGTGAGGATATATAAAAAAAAAAATAATAATAAAAGCACTCAAATTAAAGAAAGGTGAGAGAGAACTAACAGCTTTTATCAGGTCAATTTGACTTGGAACGTCGTCGTTGCTAGCTAGATATACCCAAGAAAGCTCTAGAGATTTTTCAATATTAAAAAAATCAAAAAGCCAAAAAGGGGATTGCCATCTGTCACATTTCATAATTCCACATCTAACTAAAGTTATAAACCAAAAAAGTTTGCGTAAGAAACTTTCTTTTCTTTCCATATTAAAAAATTAATTAAAAAATATATATATTTTTCATTAAAGAAAAAAAAACTAATAGATTTTACCCTTTTTTATTTAATATGAAAAAGTGAAGAGAAATATCAAAATAGAATTTTCCTTTTTGTGCAGATTAAAATTGATTGTTTTAAAATATAAAATAAAGATGAAATTATTACAAATCTTTTTTTCTTTTTTCTCATCGCATTATGATATTAATTTATTATACGTGTAATATATAATAACACAATGGGAGAGATGGCTAGTGAAATGTATGTGCTCTGTCGTTTTGAATGATTATTATTATCCAATCATTTTTGCTTTGATATACTCATTTCTACTTTATAAAATATAATTAACCTATACTCCACCATAAAAGTTTTATTATAAAAATATAAATTTAAAAATAGTTACGTTTTGAAATAATAATGTTAATCCTAACGTCACAAGAGCATGACTCAACTGATATAAAGTATGTCTCTCGATCAAGAAGTTAGAGATTTAACTTCCCACCCTTATATGTTATAAAAAAAAATAAAGTTAATCCTAGTCTTCTTAAAGTTTTGACTTTAATTTACTTAAGTATAAATTATAAATATATAGTCCCATTTTTTTTTAGGATTGGATCTATTTATTTTATAGATGACTTTTAACGGTTTCAATTATGTTTTTAATTTTGAGTTATAAATTGGAACTTGGAAACAAATTTTGAATTACAAATTTAGGTATGGTTTTTTTATTTTTTATTTTTTCCTTTTGAGTTCAACTACATTGGGGTGAGGGAGCCAATGCGAGCATAACTCAGCGGTAATTGATATATACCTCGACCATGAGATCAGAGGTTCAAATCCCAAAAAAATTAATACTTTATTTAGATAAATTATCCTTTTGGACCTTACCCTTTAGACGAAGAGTTGATTTCATCCCTACGTTTCAAAATTAGACATTCAAGTCCAAATGCTACATACATACAACCACGGCCTCCAAAATTTTGAAACATAATTTTCTCTTGAAGTTAAAGGAGCATAAATATATATATTATTTCATCGTTTTAAAAAAAATCATTTACCAATGTTTATCGATTAAAGTTATAATTTAGATTTGCATGAAATTAAAAAAAAAAAAAAAAGAAATCAAAGCTGACAAACAATGAGTGTATACTTTTTTAATCAACTTAATAACTAACGGAGAAAAGTTCGAAAATAAGAAATTTATTTTACTTCTCTCTTTGGCCTCTAGATTGGTTATAATAGAGGGACTATTATAGTCCATCCATGGTTTGGAGCATCAACAAAAATAAGTGGTGAAGTGGGTTATTTTTACTCCGTGTTACTACAGTAACCACCATTCAATCCACCCAATTATTTTATCCATTCTTTGTAGTAACTCTCTCATTTCTTATTCAATGTGACTCCTTGACTTTTCCGATGACCACCTGCGACTTTTTCGACGACCGGCATTGACTTTTCGGTCATTTTTCCGACGATCGCTAACGACTTTTTCGGCGACCGATTTTTTTCCCCTTTATTTCTTTCTTCTCATTTTCATTTCAAAAAATATAAAAAAAAAAAACGAAAATAAAAGGAAAAAATAGGTAGAAGAAAAGAAAGGAAAAAAGAGGGAAAAAATTTCGGTCACCGGAAAATTCGTTGGTGGTTGTCGGAAAAGTTGCCGGTCGGCGGATGTCGCTGATGTTAGGGCTATAGGAAGAAGATAATGATGATGATGGAGGTTGAGGTTGAGGAAGAATATGAAGATGATGGAGGTTGAGGTTGAGGAAGAATATGAAGATGATGAAACTTTAATGGAAATGGAGGAAGAAGATGATGAAGACGAAGGAAGAGAAGATGAAGAGGAAGAACAAAGAAAACAAGAAAAAAGAAATAATAATAAAATAATAATATATTTTTTATTTAAAATTTTTAATTTTTTTAATAAAAAAATTCATGTCATGTCAGCAATCTGTTAGAGTATAATGGAAAATTGGACAAGGGACCAAAATGAAATGAAATCCAAACCTTATAGACTAAATTGTCGAGTTTGAAAACTCATGGATCAAAATAAAACCTAACCCAAACCTCAAGGACAAAAAATATATTCTGGTTTTTGAACTAAGCCCTTACAATTTTTTTAGGTCAAATTTCTTCTCTACTTTTGACAACATCGAAGGTTAATCAAGGTTAACGACTAAAAAAAACATTTCTAACCATATTTTGTGCATATTCAACTATATTCATATAGTCAAACAAGACCAGATTGTCAAAGAATAACATAACTTAAAACTCTCAGCTAATTTCTCAAGATTGATGGAACAAACATTTCTTATTGATATTCGCAAAATATGATATTTGATGTACAAAGTTATATGACGAAGATAAGAAAAACATATAGGAAAAAAAATAGTCGAACCTTTGATTCAAAACCTATGTTAAACACATAAACATAAACTGTTTTAACCCATACTAAAATAATATGCATTTCAAGACTATTTTAACTTATATTAAAATAATTTGCACTCCAAACACAAACTATTTAACTCTATAGATTATTATCATTGTCAGACTATAATAACCACTTACTATTATGACCAACTTAGTATCCCAAACAACTCTTTAATTGTTAGTGTTAATTTAATGGTGGTAGTGTGTAAATAGATTTTTATTTCTACCTACCTTTGTGCAAGGAAGTATTTTCCAAAAAAATACATAGTAATAATAAATGAATGGAAGCTCCCAATTACCCATTTGAATAAACAAATCCGGTTTCTTTGTGTGTGTTCTGAAATGACAAATATGTTATCCACCTTCTTTCTCTCTCCTCACCCATTATAAATCCTGGTCCGAACCCCATTCACTCAACTCAACTCATTTCAATCCCTTCCCTTCTGCTTCTGAAATTGACGACACATGAACCGCCGCGTGCCCTGCCATTTCTGACACACACACACAAACCACACCCCTCCCCAAATCCCAAATGCTCCCTTCCTTCAACTACCTCGCCGGCTCCCCCGGCCCCTCCGGCTTCGGCTCCAAATCCACCGCCGACCTCGTCACCTCCTCCGCCCTCCCTCTCCCACTCCCTTCCATCACCGCCATCATCACCGGCGCCACCTCCGGCATCGGAGCCGAGACCGCCCGGGTCCTCGCCAAACGCGGCGTCCGTCTCGTCCTCCCCTCCCGCAACCTCAAAGCCGCCGAGGAAGCCAAGGCCCGGATCCAGTCCGAATCCCCCGACTCCCGAATCATCATCATGGCTCTCGATTTGAGCTCCCTCTCCTCCGTTCGAACCTTCGTCGCCCAGTTTCTATCTCTTGATCTCCCTCTCAATCTCCTCATCAACAACGCCGGCAAATTCTCCCACCAGCATGCAGTTTCCGAGGACGGGATCGAGATGACCTTCGCCACCAATTACTTGGGTAACTATTTTTTTTTTTCAAATAAAAACCATTTAAAAAATGGTGGAATTGAATTAATTTTGTTTTTCAGGTCATTTTCTGTTGACGAAACTGTTGGTGAATAAGATGGCGGAGACGGCGAAAGCGACGGGGGTTGAAGGGCGGATTGTGAACGTCTCGTCGAGCATCCACGGCTGGTTTTCCGGCGACATGATCAAATATCTCGCCCAGATAAGCCGAAACAAAAGGTGATTTAATTTCTTTTTCATTTTGACTTGTTATTATTATTATTATTATTTATTTATTTATTTAATTCTAATACACAGTTAGTTAATGTGGGTGGATTCCCAGCAGGAATTACGATGCGACACGTGCTTACGCGCTCTCCAAGCTTGCCAACGTTCTGCACACCCACGAACTTGCTCGCAGATTGAAGGTTCTTCTTTACATTTTATATTACTTTAATTACTCAATTTGCTCAATACTTATTATTATTATTATTTTATCTCAATTTGCTCAATAATTATTTTTAATTTTTGTATTTTGTTTTGATTTAGCAAATGAAAGCTAATGTTACTGTGAACTGCGTTCATCCGGGAATCGTCAGAACTCGACTCACAAGAGATCGTGAAGGTTTCATCACTGGTATGAATCTTCTTTTATTTTTTTTGGGTAATATCGATATGAAAATTAAAAATAATTATTGAATAAAAACTGCAGATTTGGTGTTCTTTATGGCTTCCAAGCTGTTGAAGACAATCCCTCAGGTAAATAATCAAAACCCTCTCGATAATTTTGGTTAAATTGCCATTTTTTATTTCTCGAAGTTGTGTATAATGGACTTCTTCACCTAAAAAAAGGGTTATTTTTATCTTTTTAAAATAAATTTCTAATCTTATTTTATCCATTATTCTAAAGGCTAAATTATAAAAATATCCTGAACTATGGGATCTGTTTAAAAAATGTCTCTAAACTTTGAAAATTTTAAAAAATACTTTTGAATTTTGAAAAATGTTTCAAATATACCCTCGAACTTTAATTTTTTTTTAAATACCATTATTAAAAAATGCTTCTTTTTTCTCTCTCTCATCGTAAATTCTTCCTCCATGAAAATTAATGCAAGAATTTACGCCGAGAGAAGGAAAAAAGAAGAAACATTTTTTAATAAGGATATTTTTTTTTTTTAATTTTTTTGAAAGTTCGAAGGTATTTTTGAAACTAAAACTTTAACGATTTCCATCCAAAAATTAATGACAACGGTATTTTTGAAACATTTTTCAAAGTTCAGACACATTTTTTAAACAAACCCCATAATTTAGGGTATTTTTTATAATTTAGCATATTCTAAATTTGCTACTAAAAACAATAAAAATGTAGAATACAACTCCGTTTTTGTAGACTTATTTTCAAATTTCTATTTTAAAATCACAATCCAACTCACAACTCACAATTTTGTTTTAAAAAAAAGAAAGAAAAAAACAAAAACCAAACCTTTTTCTTTCCTTCGAAGTTCACGTTTTCCGTTTGTTTCCCGAGAAAATTAAAAAAAGAAAAAAGAAAAAAGAAAAGAAAAGGCTATATTAGAACTGACACACAGGCCGTTCTGATCTTCTTCTTCCACAGGCGGCGGCAACGACATGCTACGTGGCGACGAGCCCGAGGCTAAGCCACGTCACCGGCAAGTATTTCTCAGACTGCAACGAAGCGTCGCCGTCGAAGCTCGCCGCCAGCCCCGCCGCAGCCGCCCGCCTCTGGTCCGCCTCCGAGATCATGGTCAACACAAACTCAAAACTCGTTTTCGATCCACACAATGCCTTAGACTAATTTTTTACTTTATTAAAAAAAATCCAAATACCTCCAAAAAAAAAAAAAAAAAAAAGAAGAAGAAAAATAGATATGGCTTGTTTGGTTTAAAGAGAGAATCTTAGTCCAGAAATTAAGTATAAAAATATATTGGTAGATGGTAGGTAGACAAAAAGCAAGAAGCTAGCTAGCTAGTGGAGGGGAAGGAATATATTTAATTTACAACAAATGTAATATATAGTTTTTTGGTAATGGATATAATCAAATAGCTAACTTTATTTTATGTGTATAATATATACTTCATTTTTTAAAAATTTAATTTTGGTTGTCACATATGAGCCAAGTTAAGTGCTCTCTTTACACACTTTAATTATATCATTGGACCCATTCAAGTATTGGAGGATTTGGCTGTGTGTAAGATCATTTAATCATGATGATACTATGATTCTAGGGTCAGATTTAAAGCAAGAAAAAAAAAGGGTTTTTTTTTTTTTTTTTTTTTAATAAAAGAATTAAAATTAGCAAATGGGTACTATTTCATTCCAATTATTTGAAAGACCCATGCTTTTGTTTAGGTATAGAATAGGAAAACGACGGCGTATTGTATCTTTGGACTTTGGGGGATGTGGGGTAGGGTGGTGGCAGATTTTCATGTGGGTGGGATTATTTATTTTTAATAATTGAAAAAAAAAACTTCATATTGGGGTTTTGATCAATATATAGGACCTACTAACATGTGCCCTTAGTTTTAAAAAGACCCCTTTCAAGACATAGATTTAAATTATGAGTGGTCTCCTACCTAAAATATAAAATATTTATTAAGTTTATTTAATATTTTGATAGGGTAGGCTCAAATAGTTGTCAATCTGAATGGTCAAAGTAGGACGATCAATCTAGCTCTAGCATCGATATATATACAAAAGAACTAGTTTAATAATTAATTTTATGAAAAAAATTATAATTACTTTCTTAAATTTTGAATTATGTTTATAGGTTCATTGATATAATACTTTTCCCCGGGAAAAAATGACAATATATTAAGAGCTTAGAAGAAAAAAAACACATTTAATTATACAAAAAGCCTTCGACCAAGGTGGTAACTAATAATAGGATTAGCAATTATAAAGTTTCTCTCTAGATATTCTAATCGAAAAATAGTATGAGCCGCAATGTTTGCATCTTTATTTACATGAGATACTTTTGTGAAAAATAACCGAGGTCTATTGAAACTTAATATCAACGATGATTGTATGGTAGACCCTTCTTCAAAGAAGAAGTTGTTGACGAGGGAGCAAATGTTTAAGATGTCTATCGTTCTATGTTATCTAGTCCTATGCTAAGTCATTCAAATTATTTAATATGATGCAATAACCTCACCAATAAACAAAACAAAATAAATAGCAAGATATATACACTATCAATAGTACACAACTTATGTCATTTTGGTCTATCAAATTCGACCCTACATCTCCATCATTTTGGTACCATTATGCATCCATGAAATTTATCTTCATTGTGAACTTTTACTAGCTTGCCCAAATTTGAGAGATCGAAATTACAAGCTTCTTCAATTTTTTCTAAACAAGTTCAAAACCCATATGCAAATAAAATCCAAAAAAATAATAATAATAATAAATAAGATTTACATTCATATTATATGTATGTGGCCTAAGTGGTAATAAGAAAAATGCTATATTTATTTTTTAAAAACAATCCTAAGCGTTTAAGCGAGTCCAGAACAAAACTAGTAGCTAGCTTGGAGTTAAGATGATCGGAGAATTGAGAAGCTAGCTGAATTAGATAGAATCGATTCGCTGTCTGCTTAGTTTGGACCACACATTTTGTTGGTGGGTTATATCTATTTCTTTTGTCTCAAAAAAAAAATAATAATTTCAATCCAATTAAGACATTTTGAAATCATGTCCCTCTAACCAAAGGGACAAGAGAATAAGAAACACATGGATAATTTAGAATTAGAAAAAGAGAAAAAGAAAAAGGAAAAGGGAAACACAGAGTGAGGCCCATTCTTGTGGAGGTAGACTTGAAATGGGCCGGCCCACAATAGTTAAAGAATAGATGAAAAGCCCAATAATGAGGCCCATTCAAAATCCAGAGTGATTAGTTGCCAGGTCATCCTATTTTCACTCGAGTGACACGTGGCACGTCTCGTTTTCGTCGACCGATGTCAACCGGTTCTAAAGTTCACGGTTCGGTTGAACCAACCCGTCATCTCTGTCTTCGATGAGAACGGAATTCCGCGAAAGGCAGTGGATTATAGTTATGGAGTGATTTAGTGCTTCGAGCATTTGTTGATTCCACTTTCTCTCGAACTAATCAGTTTCTATGAAGTTTTTCATTTCGATTTGAACATTTTCATGCACTGGACATTCTCCTGTTCTTCCTAATTCCGCCATGGAAGCTTCTCTTTCTCCAGCTGCCCCCAAAGGTCTGTATTCCTTTTTCGTCTTTGATAATGCATCTCTGTTCATCTTCTTCACCAGGTTTCATTCGTCCAATAATACAATTGATAAATATTGACTCATATTCATATTTTAAATGCATATTGAGAAAACTAATTGTGTTGAAGCTAGTAGAATAGAGGAGCGAATTTGCTCTCGCTTGCTGATTCTTCTATCACATTCGCACTCATGTATTGATAGTGTTGGTTGTAAAATTTTGTTCTCAAATCGATTGTTGATGTAATTATGTAACTGCTAGAGGATTTGAGCACATGTGGTTTCTTGATGTGGCTTTTTTTCTGGTGATGGATTTTTTAAATACTGTTGTTCATCATTATTCTCAATAGTTAGTCAACTGAAATGTCTTGTTGTATTTTCATTTCAGGAATAAATTTTTCTGCAGAATTGGTGTCTTTCAGAAAGGGAAAACTTGTACCAAGAGATCATAACTTTCTGTCATTCAATTCAGCCTATAAATATCGACCACTGCTCTATGGTCAGACTAAAGATTTCTGTAGGAAGAATAAGTGTGCGACGGTAAATTCCCTTTCTTTCTCTCTCGCGGTCTCAATAATTACTTTCGATTCTTTTTATATGAGAAATGTCACTGTTGAATCTTCTCCTTTTCCAGTTTTTTTGCAGTCAAAAGAGAGAATTTTCTGTTGTAGAGGGCAGGTACGTTAACAAACCGTGTTCAATTTCAATATTTGTATTTCAACTGATTTCCATGGTTTGAAATGTGTGAAAGAAATATAGAACTCTAATGAAAAATAAATTTAAATTTTATTGTTGATTCTAAGAATGGATGTCTAATTTACGGACTTGAGGATACTGCTTTTAATATCTTAAAAATCTTCCATCCTGTATCAATTTTTCCTAAGATTCAATGTTAAGTCTTGATTAGCAATTTAACATTAAGATATTGGAGAGAACTTCTAGATTATATTGGAAAAAAAAAAAGAATATTTTTGTGCGTTGCAGAAGAAGAATCCTGCCTCTTATTTTTTAAATACAGATTTCATGATATTTTGCCGTTTTGATAATTATTATTGTTAAGATACTGCAAACATGAATGGAGAAAAGGACCATAGACAGAAGTGAAGTAGATTGTTTGGTGGCATTCTTTTCACAACTTACAAATATTGCAGAAATCGTCATTGTGGTTGTTTTTCTTTTTCCTTTTCTTTTAAACGAGAATTTCACATTACAAATACAAGATGTGAATCCAAACTTACAACCTCTTAAAGGAAGTAAAATTCCTTAATTGCTAAGCTCTGCTCACGTTGATCTTTAAACTATAGAAGTTCTCTTGTACATCCTAGGAGAGTTGGTAGAAGAATTATGGGACAGCAAGAATGTGCTCTTTTTTTTTTTTTTTCCCCTCATGATTTGTGAGGCCGAAGCATTAATTCATCATAAAGCTCCATTTTGATCAGTTGGAGGATGCTTTTGGGCCTTTGGTCTTACAATTAAGTAAGCTGCGGCATCCCAGCATTTATATCATTGATAAAAATTATTTCGTCGGTTGTGAGGATGAATGGACAAAACTAGTGTGATAAGGTTCTTGCATGGTTAACAATTTTTTTTCTTTTGGGGATAAAAGATTGAACTTTCAATGAAAGAATACGAGGACATATAGAAAAAGGAGCCCACAAGAGGTTGAGGCCAGCTAAAGGAAAGGAACGACCTCCAATCCAACAAAATAATGCCTAGTGAATAATTACAAAACGGCTTAACCATCAAGGCTCACAAGGAAAAATTAAATCAAGTCAGCTACCACACATCCCTTGCTGACCGTTCAAAACCTCTAAAAACCCTATTATTCCTCTCCTCCCAAAGACCCCACACAATAATGCACAACCCCGCTTGCCATAAGAACCTCCATTTCTTGTGAAAAAGGGGATGAAGAAGGAATTCCTCGATCATTTCCTTGCAACTCCTATGCCTAGCAAAGTGATAGGATACAAGAGGCAATCTGAACAACGAAACACAAACGATAATATATTTCTGGGTAGCAAAAGTACAAAACACCTGTTAGAGAGTTCCTCAGTACGAAAGATTATCCAGCCAAAATATATCTAAAGATTGCTTCCCCTAATTACCAGCCCAAAACATACATTTATAATATCCCTTAACCGCCCTACATCAACCGCCTATCTCCCCACCGCCTAAGGAGAAAGTGAATTTCCCCTTCTACCCCTCCTTACATACGTATTTACAATAGGGGGCCTAACACAAAGTTGAAGTCAAACTCCTCAATAAAAAAACTTCAAACAGATTGGGCTAAATCGCAGCTCCAAAGGATATGATCAAGGTCCTCAGTGGCCCTTTTGTAGAGAATGCAACAAAGCGGGCCAATCAACAAAGGCCATCTCCTTGAAACCCAATTCAAAGTATCAACACTTTCGTGAAGCATCTGCCAAGCAAAAAACTTAACATTCTTTGGAATTTTCACTTTCCATAACGAGGCAAAGACGTCACTCAAAATTGAGGGGTTGACCAGGCAAAAAAAAAAAAGGATTTACAAGAAAAGCCATCAGAGGGAGAAGACCTCCAAAGACTAACATCCCTTTCCGAGGATTGATATAAAACTCCCCCACCAACGAGCGGAGGTCAATGACATTTGCTGTTTCCCTATTGGACAACGCACAATGGAACCCCAGAATGCGAGAAGAAGAAGATGGAGGGTTAGGCAACACATCAGCAACCAAATGATTTTTCATTGAAGATAAAAAAAAATGCAGACATGGGAAACAAGAGTAGGGAGGACTCTCCCCCACCCAACAGACAACGAACATACTGAGAAAAAAATGGAAGCCCCTTAGCTATATCTTTCGAAGGCAATCTAGAAGTGCCTTTAGCCTACCCACCAAACCACTCCAAGGGGAAGAGACCACATTTACTCACAATTATCTTTAGAGACCATATTTACTCACAATTACCTTTGGAGACCATATTTACTCATAATCACCTTATGCCAAAGGGAGTTAGACTAAAAGATGGAAACACAACATCCACCACCTCCCACCTAACCAAATGCGACCCTTTGCCTTCCTCAATTTCTTTCCATAGAAAATTCCTCATAAACTTTTCCAAGGACTTACTCATTGACACTGAGATCCTAAAAAGGACACGTAGTAGCTAGGGATACCACTCCAAACCGACTAAATTAGAGTAAATCTGCCCCCTTTCGAAAAGAAACTCTTCCTTCAAGACAAAAGCCTCCTACGAACCTTACCCACTTTTGAGTCTCAAAACAAAGAAGACTTAGGGTTAGGCCCAACGGGAGACCTATGTAAGATAACAGGAAAGACCCATCATCACACCCAACCGATGTAGCACAACTCCTCAACTTCTCAAAATTACAGTTTAGACCTAGAAGCTAAACTTGCTCCGATTAATCTTAAGACCCGACATAGCCTCAAAATAGGCTAGAAAGTGGTTCAGGTTGATGAAGTTCTTCTAATTATCAGAATAGAAAAAGATTGTGTCATCAATGAACTAAAGATGAGAAAGAGAGATATTATCCCTTCTCGACCTTAAACCCTTCAATAACATTACGCTCCACTCCTCTAGAGACCATTCTATTTGAAACATCCACCACTAGAAGGTAAAGGAAAGGAAAGAGAGGATTCCTTGTCTAAAACCTCTTGAAGCACTGATTCTATCTCTCGGCCTCCCATTCCCCAGAATTCAGTACCTAACCAATCTCACACAACTCCAAATCCACGACCTCCACTTAAACCCCAACCCCTTCTTAGCAAGGATCTTATCCAAAAAAATTCTAGTTCATGTAGTCATAAACTTTCTCAAAATCAATCTTAAAGATAATCCCCCCTTGATAACTCAATCTATAATCCTCAATAGCTTCCTTGGCTATAAGTTGCATGGTTAACAATAATTTTAGTCTAAATGCTTTAAAACTGCATTCTACACATGATTTCTGCATTTTAAACATAGTTATATTATATATTTGTTTATCATCCATATAAATAACTAATCATTTTTGTATTGCAACTTTTCTTGTGTTCATTTTGACGTTCCTTCTATTTCTCTCAAGGTGTATAGATGACATATATGATGATTTAGCTAAACGTCTTCTTCCAACAGCAGCATCAGCTTCAGATCCTAATCTTAAGTAAGTCACACATTTCAAGACCGTAAAAAGAGGGGATCGGGCAGGACACTAGATAATAAATATTTTTTTTAAAAAAAAAAAAACTTTTACAACATTGCATGTCAACTAAGTTGCACACGATTATCCATTCGGTATTGTTAATTTTACTGCCCCATCAGAAACATTTAAATCTTATTACTCCAACCAGAGCCATTATTTTAGTAGACAAAGAAGAGACCTTCTCTGTAGAATTTCAATGATGATTTTCTGTTATAGCCAAGTGTTAGGACCTCCAAGCATGGTGCCTTTTCGAATTTTGATTACCTTGAATCTCCAATAAGACATCTGTTTGTTCATCTTTTGGTTAAAATATGTCACTCGTTTCTGTTGCCCTTCGACCACCCCAAGGAGATTAAAATAGCGTCAAAGCCCTTCATTCAATGTAAAAACACATGTAATTCCATTTTTCAGTAAAGAATTAGAGATGTGCGTCCAAGTATATACAAGTTTTACAACTTCATGTATTGAAGAGGTTTATCACCTTTAAGTGATGATTGATGTAACGTCTGTGTACTCAAACATGAATGACTCTGGAGGTGTTGTCAGATAGTACAAATGGCAACTGAGGTTATATTATATGAGACTTAATTGAAAATGCCTTATTTTACTTCAGAAAATAGAAAGAAGGAAAAAAAAAAAAAAGGACTGTCCATTTATTTTCAAGGGAGTGCGGTGTATAAGTCAGCTTATTTTCTTATAAATTTTCAGGATTCCCAGTAGCCTTTTTTTTCCCACTTTCAATTCTCATTGGTATTATTTGATACTTATGCCAATTCTGCCCAGTATTCACATTTTTTTTTTCTTTTGTGTTTACCTGATCATGCAGATATATTGTAGGTTTGGCTGGTCCTCCTGGTGCTGGCAAAACCACTGTAGCATCTGAAGTCGTGCAGCGATTAAATAAATTATGGCCCCAGAAAGCTTCTTCAATGGATTCTCAAGTAAAGCCTGCTGATGTTGCTGCAGTTCTCCCTATGGATGGTTTCCATCTTTATCGTCATCAGCTTGATGCAATGGAGGTGAGTTTGTATATGTTGATTTTCATGGAGTTCACCCTGCCTCTTTTGTTAGAACAATTTTCATATTATACACAAACCATCCGATTGCTTTAAATTATAGAATGGTAGATTACATTTTCTTGAGATATTAGGTACGTGGAATGTAACTGCTGAATTGTTTTCTGCCGGTATTCCATTCCAGCCATCCTTTACCATTTTCAGTCAACGTTTCCTATTTGTGACTGTATCTTTTTATGTACATGATCTAAGTAGGGATTCGACATACTGCAGCACTTCTTTGTCCTGAATAGATTGTCATAGGTTTATTGCGGTAATATTCATATAGTATTTTATGATGCCAAGTACTTGCACTACAAATGACATGCATAGTTATTATTACCATCTGATCTGTGAACTTTAAATCTCAATTTTTACAGTAAGCTTTCCATGTTGTATTATTATGATGTTATCTCTGTCTTTAATTCAAGATGCTACCTACATGCTTTCATCGATATCATGCCCTCCTGGCTTTGAGCTCAGATATTGATTCACCACTAAATCCACCAGTAAATCTTGTCAGTCATGTATGTTGTTGAACATACTCCTAACTGTAAGCTGTGTTCTCATTTCAATAGAATCCGGAAGAAGCACATGCAAGACGGGGAGGTGAGGTCTCAAGTTAAATTAATTGTTGATTTTATCCCTTGCAAGCACCAGGCGGGTTGATTTCTAATTGATGAATCAGCTCCTTGGACATTCAATCCTCAGCTGCTACTCACATGCCTCAAGACACTAAGAACTCAGGTAATTTAGTTACTGAGGAATGAGGATGAAAGAATATTACCTACATGTGGATGCTCAATATTGTGGAGTTGCGATTGTTACGAACTACTTTTCTGTGTCAAAAAGAACTTTCCTTTGCTTTCCCTAGTCTCTGTTCTGTTTGAGATTGCATGCTTTAGTAAGATGTCTTCATCTTGGAGAGCTTTCTTTGTGTTACAATTTGAAATAATGGCTTCTCCAGGGATCAGTATATGCACCATCATTTGATCATGGTGTCGGTGATCCAGTTGAGGATGATATCTTCGTGAGCCTTCAGTAAGTGATTTTTTTTTTTTTTTTTTAACATTGATATTACTGTACTAGTCAATCGTTGCAAATAATTTGGCAGGCTACGGACATTTCCCTTGCTGACATGATTATAACCAATGGAAATTCTTTTGGATACACCTGTTTGGCCAAGATAAACTAGGAAAAGCTATTAAAATCCAATAAAAGATAGCATTCATTATAATCTGAGGTGGAATGCTGAAACCAATCTCAACTATTCTGTTGAACTAGGTTGAAAACTTGTATCGATTGGCTGCCTAGCCCTTAAGTTTAGGATATCAAGATTTGATCAATCTGATTTCTGCAAAATCACGTGACAAGATCTTCAAAAACATTAATGGGGTCTTTGTCTTCATTGTTTAGATCCTTCTTTTGCTACACTGACAGCAAGTTGATTGGAAATTCAATCTATCTTTAATTTTGAGATTCAATTTTCTTCCACTACAAACTGGTCCTGAAAATGGTTCTATTTCATTACATGGCATACTATATGTATATAATTATATCCTTTCACTTTCAGGCATAAGGTCGTTATAGTAGAAGGAAATTATGTACTACTGGGCGATGGGCTTTGGAAAGAGATCTCATCAATATTTGATGAGAAATGGTAAGTGCACATTACCTTGAGGCTTCTATTAGATGGTAACAAAATTGTGTTCAATTGAGATGGTTCAATTCTTACCACTACCTTGTCATTTAGTGATGAAATGTACTTTTTCTTGCTTGGTATGATCTAATCGTTGGCCTGTTTAGAAGATTCTGAGACAATTAATAATTTTTTTTTTGTCAAGTTTAAGGTAAAGATGAGAATATAAAAGGACTTGAGGACACTTGGTTGTGAAGTAATAATTTGGTTGTTTATTACACATTTGTTCATAGATTGCTCAGTCGGAACTTGGTTGGTCGGGCACTGTATTAGCATCAATTGAACAACCATCTTATCCTGCAATAATCAATTAAAGAATTCATTGGTAGTTTCGAAAATTATTTAAGCTCTACCACCTTAAAACAACTTCTGGAGTTTGAAATTAGAAACCATACTTTCAAAATACGTGGTAGTTCTCTTAACATATGTTTTAAAGATAAGAGGTATTTGTATCCATTATCATTGTCAATGTCTCCAAGTATTTTGGCTCACGCTTACCTCTTTCTTACCAAATGATTTGTGGTCACATGCTCTTTAACCACACGTGTTTACATCTTTATGTGTATATAAATCATGAAGTCTCATTCAACTTGAATTTTCACATCATTAAGCATGTAAATGGAGAAAAAAAAAATCCGCTATAATTTATCTAACCACAAATAAAAAAAAAAACCAAACTAAACAATAAAATGTCTGAACCTGGTTAAAGCAATGAGCTCAACTCAAAAAACTAGTACCTACAAAAATATCCGTCCCACCACAAATTCACCCACAACTAGCCACACATCTTCACCAAAAAGATCAAAAATTTGGATTGATAAAGGGTTTTAATTTCACCCATTTCTCAAGTTCAGGATTTAATTTGATACGGTGAAAAATTAAAATTGACTCACTGGACACGAAGGTACAAATAATTTTTTTTCCAAAAAAGAAAAATACAAAAGAAGTCTTTGTTAATAAATAGAAAATGAATCATATTGGGTCAATACATTAGCCAAGTCCATCTGATAGTTGCTCAATCTCTTAGTTTAGGATTTTTAACATGATTTCAAGCCATAATGATATCTTAGACCTTGTTAACAGAGAAACCAAAGCTTACAAAGCCATGGGGCTTTTTATGTTTTACCTCTTAGTTCATCAATGTGTTTGTTCTGGTGCCTGTCTTTCCTGAACTGTTCTACTTCTAAGATACCCAGCATTGCACTTATGTTGTCAGTCAGAACTGTAAAGGTTCTCATTAGACTTTGATTTGCGAAGCGACCTCCATATCAAGCTTGTTAGCAAAGAAGATGATGGAACTGTTTGTTCCCTTTGCACTTAGAATCTCTTTTTTATTCTTATTGATGATTAATCTAATGGTATTGATTTTCCAGGTTCATAGAGATAGACATCGACAAATCGATGGAACGAGTTCTCAAAAGACATATTTCAACAGGTATGGTGTCTGACTAGACTTTTTGTTTTCAAATAAAATTAAATATGGAGATGGTCAATGTTTATGTTTGGCCAACTTCCCTACCTTCACCCTTCTCATCAACATATGTTGAAGAAAGAACTAATCTGTAGATTAACATGCTATACTACTCTTTCCTGCCTGATCAATTATAGGAAAACCGCCCGACGTTGCCAAATGGCGTGTAAGTTCCTCCTCATTGTTATCTGTTGCACATGTTTTCCTTGTATGTTAACACTTTACTGCTCCTTGATAGCATATCCCTAAACTATTACGTTCATACAACAGATTGAGTACAATGACCGACCCAATGCTGAGCTCATAATGAAGTCTAAGAAGAATGCAGATATAGTAATTAGGTCGGTCGATTTCTGAATGTGGAAGGTTATTATTCGTTATCGTGGTGGGTCATTTCATCTCCTGCAACCCTTGGATGGAACTGTTCCTTTCTTCTCGGTTGTCTTCTCTCAATACCTTCCAGTCCTGGAGGTCATTAATAAGTAACTGAAATAATTTGGAAGCCCTGAAAATCAGAGGGTATCTTTAAGAATAATGTGAAGAACTCATGTACTTGTTGTTTAAGCAGCAGTGGTTTGAAGATATTGAAACTAAATTACATAGTATTGGCAAGATGGGTTTAATTTGTCATCTTTTAGAAGAAAGATAATGGAAAATTTGCAGAGAGCTCCATTTGGTGGATGATGGGACATTTTTGAGAAGGCTAATGAAGATGTGGCAAATTTCACTTCATTCTTCAATATGAATCTGATGCTGCTAAACGAAAGAAAAATCCTATAATCGTATGATGACTTCACGATGGTCGACGAATTTGACTGACAGGAATCGTTACCAGATCGATTATTTTGTCGACTCTTTCAAGGGACTCAAGGTATGTATGACTTTCAAATGGTGAGGCCTATGATGTTAAATATGAACCCTCAATCCTCGTACTTTCCACGAGCTTTTAGCAATATGTTGCCATCAAATTCTTACCATTGGATTTTCTTTTATATCTATTAGGTTTCTAACTTATTTGACATTTTCAAAATTCATGAACTTTTTGGACACAAAATTGTCAGATAAAGTTCCAACCTTGAATTTTTCTTTAAAAAAAATCTCATAATTTAACCTTTTATGTCTAAAGAAAGTTCAATGGATGGTTTTGAAAATTTAGAAACTTAATAGACAATCTTGGAAAATAAGGGATTAGACTTGTAATTTAGCTTTACAGAAATTATGTGTGATGACCATCTTCAACGTCCATTTTTCGTAAATGTCCAAGTTACATAAATTTTCCTGATTTAGATTTTTCATTTATTTTTGGGACAAATTTATCCTTTTGGTCTTTATCTTTTCTCAATAAATGTTCTTCATACTATCTCTCTTCATTCAATAATATGCTTCATATTATCTCTCTTCATTCAATAATATGTTTCATACTATCTCTCTTCCTTCAATAATATCTCACTTACAATTTTCTGATTTTGAGGCATTTATGGATTTTTTAATAAATACGTTTTAATTTTTCCTTTTTTAATACAAAATTTGACTGAATCTCATCGATACTATTTGGTTGTTTTTTCAGAAATTATGTGTGATGACCATCTTCCACGCCCATTTTTCGTAAATGTCCAAGTTACATAAATTTTCCTGATTTAGATTTTTCATTTTTTTTGGGACAAATTTACCCTTTTGGTCTTTATCTTTCCTCAATAAATGTTCTTCATACTATTTCTCTTCATTCAATAATATGCTTCATATTATCTCTCTTCATTCAATAATATGTTTCATACTATCTCTCTTCATTCAATAATATGTTTCATACTATCTCTCTTCATTCAATAATATCTCACCCACAATTTCCTGATTTTGAGGCATTTATGGATTTTTTAATAAATACGTTTTAATTTTTCCTTTTTTAATACAAAATTTGACTGAATCTCATCGATACTATTTGGTTGTTTTTTTCCCGAATGTTGAACTTTCTTTGTGATGAAAAGCATTTATCAGATATCAAATGTTTGCAATTTTTTTTACTCTAGTCATAACCTAATATATATAATTTATATACATCAGGATATAATATGCATACAGAACACTAAGACATATATTCATGGAAACAATCTCAGCAATCATATATATATATATATATATATATATAATTAGTATAATAAAACTATACATCCGTATTTATAGATATCAAATGTTTACAATTTTTTTTTACTCTAGCCATAACCTAATATATATAATTCATATACATCGGGATATAGTACACTATTTGGTCGTTTTTCCCCAAATGTTAACTTTCTTTGTGATGAAAAGCATTTATCAGGTATCAAATGTTTGAAATTTTTTTTACTCTAGTCATAACCTAATATATATAATTCATATACATCGGAATATAATATGCATACAGAACTCTAAGACATATATTCATGGAAACAATCTCAGCAATCATATATATATATATATATATATATATATATCAACATACAATATATAATTAGTATAATAAAACTATACATCCGTATTTATCAGATATCAAATGTTTGCAATTTTTTTTACTCTAGTCATAACCTAATATATATAATTTATATACACCGGGATATAATATGCATACAGAACACTAAGACATATATTCATGGAAACAATCTCAGCAATCATATATATATATATAATCAATATAATAATACTATACCTCCGTATTTATCAGATATCAAATGTTTGCAATTTTTTTTACTCTAGCCATAACCTAATATATATAATTCATATACACCGGGATATAATATGCATACAGAACACTAAGACATATATTCATGAAAACAATCTCATCAATCATATATATATATATCAACATACAATATATAATCAGTATAATAAAACTATACATCTGTATTTATCAGATATCAAATGTTTGCAATTTTTTTTACTCTAGCCATAACCTAATATATATAATTCATATACACCGGGATATAATATGTATACAGAACACTGAGGCATATATTCATGGAAACAGTCTCAGCACACAGGCATATATTCATGGAAACAGTCTCAGCACACACAATACAATATATAAGCAGTATAATAAAACTATACATCCGTATTTATCAGATATCAAATGTTTGCAATTTTTTTTACTCTAACCATAACCTAACATATATAATTCATATACACTGGGATATAATATGCATACATAACACTAAGACATATGCATACATAAGACTAATATATATTCATGGAAACAATCTCATCAATCATATCAGCTAAAAAAAAATAATAGGATGGAATGCAAAACGACAAAAAAAACAAAAGAAAAAAAAATTACACAATTTCCCTAAAGCCTAAAAAAAAAATAATGAAGGCAAAACGACATAAAAAATCAGGAAAAAAAAAAAAAAAAAAAAAGATTACCCATTTTCATAAGAATGGAAAAAAGGAAAATATTGATGAGAGAGAGAAAATATTATCATTATTTATGAGAGAGAGAAAATGATCATTAATGATGGGAGAGAGAGGAAATGACCATTAATGATGGGAGAGAGAAAAATATGTAGCCATTATTGAGGAGATAAAAACAAATGACTCTTTGGTAAAATGAGCATGGCTTTCATGTAAAAAATGGAGCCCAGTGTCTATTCTTGAAAAAAATAGTGTAGTTGGACAAATTTGAAAATAGGGGGCCCAATTTAGGCTATATGTGTACTTATCTCTTAACTTTATTTTTAATGTGTTATTTGCATGGAGAATGTGTGAGAGAGTAATTTAACTTTATTTTTAACGTGTTATTTGCATTGAGAATGTGTAACCAATTTAAAAGTGTTCCAAACAAACTTAAGAGAGACAAGGGCCTTTTGATAAGGTTCTCATTTTCCTATTTTCTGTTTCTTGTTTCTCATTTCTTTTGTTTTAAAAAAAAAAAACTAAAACCATATACAATAACTATTTTTGTTTATTGTTTTCTAAAAAAATAAACTTAAAAGAACGTGTTTGATAACTGTTTTTTGTTTTTTTAGTTGAAATAAAATTTAATACATATATTATAATAAAATAAAATATGTAACAAACCTTAAAACAAATATAAAACAATTATAAATAGTTTATAGTATTTTGGTTAAATTACATGTAGTCTCAGAACTTTTATCAATCGAGCTAATCTTCCATAACCTTCCACAAAGATTATTCCTTCTTTTTAAAGATTTAATTATTGATATTCATAGAAAAATTGAAATCTTAATTTTATGAAACCATTGTTGAAAATATTAGTCAAATGTTGATGTTGATAGATTTGTTAGAAAAAGAAATCCTAAAACAAAAATTTTTAAAAAAGAATTTAGATGAGTAAGCAAGGGCATGTTGGTGCTTTGGTACAATCTAGATTTTGTTTTATATTTCCAACATAAATGAAATCAGTGAATATGTTAGCATATTTGATTTTTAAAATTGTTTTTAGATTATGAGATCCAAATAGTGCAAATTCTAAAAATAATATTTTCATGTTATTCATTTTTTCCAGATTTTAAATTTAAAATTTTAGAATGGAGAATTATGTTTAAAAAATAAGAACTTTAATAAATATAATATTTTAGATTAAAAAAATTGTTAAATTAAAATAGGTATAATATAATATATTATAAATTATATGAAATTGTAAAATAATAATAATAACAATAAATCTTACCTAAAACATGTTCATAAATTAATTAATAATAGTTGAGATTTAATCAAATATTTAGTAATTAAAACTATTTTTATAGTTTATAAGTATATATATTACCAAACTTATTCTGAACAATTATTTAAACTAAAATCTAGTTTTTAAATCTGCAACCATACTCCATACACATCTAAAAACACATTTAAAACCTCGCACGCCACCCCACCTTTTGAAGTATCAAGTTTCATACGCATTCTTTCGAAGCAACTACATTATATTAAATGCTTGAAAACAAAGAAAGTAGGATCCTCCTAATTCCTAACCCTCAAAAGTTGGGGTACTATCCTTGAAGAATCGAATCTCCATTTCATAGTCCAAATAAATATATTCAAATCCTACCAAGCTCAAATTGAATTTCTTCTTCATTACACTTTAGGCACGAATCTAGAAGTGTCAATCTTTCACATGACGATCCACCATGAATGAGGTGGAGATTTTTGTATATGTAAGAAAGTTCCCCACAATGAAGCTAATCTCACAAGGAATCTCTACCATATTCCCTCCACCCGACTCCTAGGCTGTTTTCTCGCCCTTTTGTTGGAAATTGGAATATATATTTCCTTCTTGATGTTTATTATCCAAAAAAAAAAAAAAAAAAAATGGAGGTGAAAACCCAAGTCATCATCATCCCATGAACACTCCTTAAATAAACTTTCATTAAATTTAACTCATCTAACTCTATATAGTTGTGTCAATATTGATGAATTATTTGCAATCGACAACTATAGATTAACATGACACTAGAGACATGTAAACAAAAAATGGATTCAAACAAACCATCTACAAATTAAAATCCTCTTGAACCAAGTGTTGTCTATGAAAAATAGTTGAAGCAAAGCACCCATTGACATAGACACTCTCATGGAGATATTTTTAAAAAATGGCAATCACCAAAATCAAATTTAACGAGGAAAAGAGGCCACATGTACACAAAGAGAGCAACACAATCCATCAGAAACAAGTCTAGCATATATTAGAAACAGGGTCTGAAACTAAGTTAAATTTACAGCTTTAAACACAGGGGTTGGCACCTCCGGTAGTTAACAAGGTTTTCGAAACAAGTTATTTCTGAAAGCATAATCTAGATCTCAAAGAAAATTAAGTTTCATAGTTAACAGTTTTACAAACAGAACTCTAAAAGAAAGCAGCCCAAGATTCAATAGTCAGGACAACCTACTTGAGAAATCCTAGACCAGCTGCAGACTACTTCCGTTTATAGATGCTGAAATATACTGAAGCTCCTAAGAGAACTTCATTCAGTACGACGCCTCTTTTTAGCTAGATTCTCAAAAACCTGGTGGATATCTGCAGATGTAATAGGCTTCGATGAGTCGAACGATTCCTGCAAAGAAGAAAAAGATATAACCATGTAAAATAGGAAAACATGCGAACATACATTGACATGTATTCGTCGTTGTAGACACGAAAACAAGGGAAACATTTGACTTATTAAACTGAGTAAATACCAGGAATGTACGAATTTCATCCTTCATATCTGCAATGCCATTTAGAATCTCAATTTTCTCTACATGGCCAAGGTTATCAAACAACTTTAACTCAGCACCCTCTTGCTGCTGTAATTTCTCCTCCCTCTTCTGCTTTGCTATTTTCTCATACTCAGCTATGGAGTCCTCTTCATCTAGCAGGAAACTGATATTCTTCAGCTTGTAATTATTGATGCATTTTTCACATCTGCACAAGGCACCCCTCCAATTCTTTGAAAGAAACATTGGCTTGTTTTCAATGACTGTGGAAGCAGATGTCTGAGAAGTGCCAAGCACACAACTATCAGTTTGATTGTTATCTTTAGTAGATTCGTTAGAAGTAGAATTGTTTGCAGGAAGTTCACAAAGCGAGCTGTCTTTGCCAGCAGATTTTTCAGGAACTACTGTAAGGTCCACATTGGCAGAATCACGAGGATTGCCATCATCATCATGCTTTGCAGATATACTAACTGAAAGATTGGGTTCTGGAGCATCATTTTTCATGCTAACGTCCGATGGGATATCAGAGGGCCTTCCCACAGCCCAAATAGAAGAAGGATAATGACTCAGAAAAGAACAAACCACAGAACATGCCGAGCATATGAAATCCTCATACAGGGGCTCCCCTTCTTCATCTCTTGGGATCTGTGGAAGAAACAAGTACATATGATGCAGTTAAATAACCATCAACAATTAGTATGCTTAAATCCACAGTAAGAAAGTTCCATCATCATAGACGGGCAAGGTAAAATGTTGGGAGGATTAGAAGTTTACTCGCTTCACATTGAAGAGATTATTGTTAGTAAAATTTGTTTAATTATCCATGTTATTGCAAGATTCACCAAATCTCAAGACTCTTTTAATGATAGCGACAAGACATTATATAATAACGAAAATAGAGAAAAAAGACAAAATAATTAAAAACCCATGAAAAGGTTTTTGTGCCAACACACCTCATCTATGGAATTGAGACCAAGATGTTCCTCATGGAACCAATCCTCACACATACAGCACTGAATCATCTCCACCTGCTCTTCAACATCTGGATCAGGATAAGGGCGATTGCATATGCAGTATGATCCTTTAAAATTATGATTATACGAATTGTTGGCATTTTCTACATCTTTGTTTGAGAATAGCTTGCAGATAAAATCTCCAAATTTTGAATTTCCACAGTCGCACCTGAAGTTCCTTTTGGTCCATAATTCCACAATCTTGCCCAAGCGAACAATGATCAAAATAAGATGGGGGAAGCAAAATACTTGGAGAGTTTAACAACATTGGAATAAGGAAAAAAATTAAAATAAATTATCGATATTCATTTATTATGCAACTTGGGATTACCAACAATCAATAAGTAAACGATATGTTCATGAATCAATAACCTAGATTTACAACATGACAATTCCACTAAATGTTTCCACAGAACCACGTACAGCAGGCTCAATTGGATCTTCTCCAAACACTTGTTGTCAAAAGGGGGTTCAGTGAAATATGGTGAAAAAAATACATCTTTTATATCTTATGGATTATACTGCCCAAAAGCAATCCAAACCGTGGTATTAATAGTTCGGCCCCAAAAATTGGACAAAAAAAACTCAAACCAATAACCATTGCATATTCGAAACAGAGTTCTTTTTCATAACATGTGTACCTCGTGTCCATCATGGCATGACAAGCTACATGCTGTGCAAACTCCAGCATTTCCATCAGGGGTACAAGTTAGACATGAGAAAATGGCTTGTCTCTTCATATAACCCTTGCTGTAAGTACATTCCTTTCCTTCATCACCTCCCAAAACCAAATCCGCTTCCTTGATTATTGAAATAATAATAATAATCAGAACCGTGCACCCAAAACGGAGATACAGAAACAAGAAAAGAAGACATTGAAGTTGTATCATATTTTCTGTAGAAACCCAGAATGACCTTCGCTAAATGCAAACTTTAGAACAGTAAAGATTACAGGTGTTCTGACTTCTGAGTATGTAACTATTTCCCTACTAACACAACAGGCACACACAAAACGTCGCGACAGGTGAAAAATAAATTGGACACTTCGATCGATTTTAAGAATTTTGATCATTTTTGCAGCCATGAACCCTAATTATAGAAAACCCAGTACGTTTCCAGGCAAATAAATCGCTAAATTTTTGGAAAACCAACCAATATTCAGACACCCAAATACAAAGAGGGGAGAGAGAGAGAGAGAGAGAGAATTACCAGCTCCTGTTCCTCAACTTCCTTCAGATACTCCTGAATGGAAATTGTCTGTTCGGTTTCGTCATCGAAAACTTCCGCCATTGCAAATCAAACTCTGAAGTAACCTTCAACAACACTCCACTTCCGATAGTCGAAACTAGTTCTCAGAATCCAAATCTGAAGAAGAAACAACCAAAAAACAGAAGTTACAATCAAACCCCTTAACGAAAATTCGCAAAAACAGCGCTGGGCGAAGCCCTAGAACAAAAGGGTGCGATCCCACCAAACTTAAAGAGAAAAAAGAAAAAAAGTTACCTCATTTGCAGTTAAGAAACCCCTTCAGAGGAGAAGAAAATACAGGGAGCCTGAAGGCGATCGAATTGAAGCACAAGAAGAGTAGATTGAGAGAGAGAGAGAGAGAGAAAGGGATAGTGAATGGAAATGGGTTTGGAAGAGCAGGGACTCTTACGACATTTTCCCGCCACAATTAGCAAAAATGGTCTCTTCCTTCGCTAAAATCAAATATATACTTCCCTTCTGCTTCCCTCCAACTCCCAACTCTTTAGATTTATTTTGGATTTTATTTTACTTTCAAACCAAAACGTGAAGCCATGTTCAAATTCAAGGGTTTCTCTTTCTAGAGGGAATCACTAGCAAACCAATTAGGAGCTCAAAAAAAACCTCTTTCAAGTAATACACATTTAGTCCTTGAACGTTCATAGTTGTGTCAAATAGGTCCCTAAACTTTCAATTTTGTGTCAAATTGGTCCTTACCGTTAACTTTGTCCAACTCCATTAATTAACTGTATACGTGGCATGGTTGACTCTGCAATATACATTTATGTGGCAAATAAAAATTGCCACATTGGATGAATTCTGAGATTTTGTTGCAATACAGCCAGATTCCTTAGCTCGATAGAAAGAAAAAAGAATCTAAAACTCACCCAATTTTAGACTCATCCCGAATTTTTCCAATGTGACAATTTTTATTTGTCACATAATCGGTACATTTGCAGTGTCATCAATGTCACATAAGCATTTAACTAACGAAATTGGACAAAGTTATCGATAGAGACCAATTTTACACAAAATTGAAAGTTTAGGGACCTATTTGACACTTATAAAAGTTCAGAGGCCTATTTGATACAATCATGAAAGTTCAGGGACTAAATGTGTATTTTAACATTTCAGATTCATTGAATTCATTGGATTTAGCGAGTATTTAAATTTAGCAAGAAAGGTAGAAAATGAAAAAATAATAATAATAATAAATAAATCTCATAGTTGTCAACATTTTAATAGTGGAAATCTCTACATACCGATATGCAACCAAGTTTGTTCCTTATTTTAAGATTATGTGATCTAAAGTAGTGGAAAATTGAAAAAAAAAAAAACATTTTTTATGTCTTCAATATATCTAGATTTTAAATTTGAAAATTTAAAATGTAGAGTTACATTTGAAAAGGTAAATACTTTGACGAATATAGTATTTTATGTTCCGAAGTCATTTTGTTTTTTATTTTTTTGTTTTAAATTAGAATATGATACTATAAAATAACAATTAGAGACATAAAAAATTTATAAATTAATTAAAAATGGTTGATATTCAACCTAATATTTAGTTGACAACTAGAACCATTTTTACGATCTATATTATACCAAACATAGATCCAAAAACACTTTGCGCATACACACGCCCACAATATAACTAGTTGGAATTGAAATTATATATATATAAAAGTAACTTTGAAAACTAAATACTAGCCAAAATCGAATCTGTGCTTTCCCAATTCGATGAAGATTGGAGTGCTTCTAGCTACTTCATGCCTGTATTTATAATTTAATATATATCTTTTTCAATAGACTACTATACTGTTTAGAAAACCCAACTTCATCTGAAAGGCATCAGAAGATGCCCTGTTATAAGTTTTCAGTAACACTCTTGACATTAGATTGATACAAGTTTAAATAAATTATTCTATATCTGCTTGTGTACTTTTGAATTTGACCTGTTATTTCTGAGTGCTTCTTCTTCAATTGCCAAAGCCCTTGGAAGTAGAGAAATGATTATTCCACTAGTGAATATATAACAGTAACAAAAATATGGCTCCTTCTTTTGGATCAAATAATTTTCCTTCACTCCATCGTCCAAGTGAAAACCGAAGAGAATGAATATATTGAATTGCCAAAGATTAGTAAAGTTGAGTTACACTTTCAAAATGGCATTTTTTTTTCCTGGAAAATTTCATGACTGTATGTGTATACATATATAAAATTCCAAAACTGTTGAAACTCTTCAAGCGCACAGATTATATATTAAAATTATCTCACGACCAGATGGAACCAAACCAAATTCATTTTAAACCAACTGCTGAGTTCCTCTACGAGGACTGCAGTATCTTCTTGTAATCTTGGAATGTGCCACGGAATGGATTCACTTTACCTTCTGACACTGCCCACAGCTCCTCAACACTTCCTGATATCAGATGCTCATCGTGACTAACCTGTAAACAGATACCGATATAAAGTTACGGATGTCGAGTTTTGTGGTTAGATAACTTAGAATGACTGAAACGAACCGAACATGGATGAGAAGGGTGAGGGGAAACATACCATGAGAATGCCTCCTTGAAACAAGACAAGACCCTGAATCAGAGCCTCCACCGCATCCAGATCCTACATTTGTTTTACAACATTTAATCAATGGTGCTGGGAAAAAGAAGATGCAATGTCTTTGTATACTTGATGAATCAACAGTCTTAAATTTCTAACTGGCATACAAAAGAGTAAATGGCATGAAAAAAGAAAAGAGAACAAGAAGTAACCAGATGATTGGATGGCTCGTCAAGCAATATTATGTGTGGCTTCTTGAATGTAATCTTCGCAAAAGCAACTCTGCTTTTCTGACCACCTACATTGTTTTTTATGACACATAAATATTCTATGCCATCTAGATTGTAGAGTTAAGCTATAAATTTCCCAGATAATTTGAACTTTCTCAACAAGGATAACTTTAGGCTTCTAAGCAATGAAGCTTTCAGGCTAGAATGAACTACATGCAATTGTCAAGGAAAGATACCAGATAGCGTGTACATAGGCTGAAGAGCAAGATTTCCGGTTACACCAAATGAACCTAAGTGAGCTCGAAGCTTCTGTTCCGGCACACCCTGCAAGATGATATGAATGATTTAGTTTGATTTTTTCCTTTGCAAAGCAGATGTAATAAGTATAAAAAAACTGTCTCAATATCTCTCCGGCATAGTCATTACCCTATCCATTCTAATCCTTAGATTACTTTTTTTCATTTTTATTTTAATGACCATCGGAGGTCAGGCCAACTTATGGTATCTCAACTAATCTTGCAGACAGACAACCTGACCATATCAAATAATATTTGATGTCATAAAAAACCATAGAATACTTAATATGAGGAGTAGTTAGACTAGTTTGAAACCCTCAACCTCAAAGGTATTTGGGTGAAAGCATTTCTGTCAATCCGTCTAAACATCAATCAATGATGATATCATCATCATTACTTACGAAGTTACAAGCATAGTTTATATCAAGCAATGATCATATTTTCATTTGTCATCATTACTTACAAAGATACAAAGATAGTTTATATCAAGCAATGATTCTATTTGCCTTATCACTTTCAAGAATAGTTTATATTACAAACTAAATGAGTCGAGTTCCATAAAAATAGATGACTAAGGCCTCATTCGATAACCATTTTGTTTTTGGATTTTGGTTTCATGTTTTTGAAGATTATGCTTATGCCCTCACAATTTTTTGGTAAGCTTTCCATCTTCCTTAAAAACACATTTGAATTCTAAGCCAAATTTCAAAAACAAAATCAAGTTTTTAAAGACTACTTTTTTTTTAGTTTTCAAAATTTGGCTTAGTTTTTAAAAATGTTTTAATAGAGTGGGTAATAAAGCAAGAAAACTAGGAGTGAAAGTAGTATTGATAAGCTTAATTTTCAAAAACAGAAAACCAAAGCCAAAATAGTTATGAAATGGGACAGGGCCAAAGAAATTTGCCAAATAAATTGTAGTATAGCTGTTTCTCGCCAGTCTTAAAGCCATACCAACACAGAGGACTAGAGGGTGATAGAGCATGACCAATTTTCTTTTCCAATCTAGAGAAGAATATGAAGGTCAAAGTCCATGAAGCAAGAAACCATACTGAATACTGTACAGCAACTTGACTAATTCGTAATCATACCTTTTTTCATGTATTAAAATAGTGTCTATATAAAACAAAGATAACAGACAGAACAAAGAGATAGAAGTGACAAATGAACTCACTGGGAAGCAACGCATCATGTACAGAAGTGGATTTGAAGACAAGTCTAACCCATCGACATGGTGCTGACTAAAGACAGCTATTCGAACCTGTAGACAATAAGTTAAACACAAATGGAACTTACTATGTTTTAATTTTTTCTTTTTTACTTAAACTTAAGAAAAGAGCTACAAAAGGAAGGGAGAGGATAAGCCATTCGATATTCATTCCACCAAGCACCAAAAGAGAGTACAACTCGCAAGCACCAAAGAGAGTACAACTCTGCAGTTGGTTTGATATTTTTCAAAAATATAAATTTAAAAAAAAATCACAAACATTTACAAGAGTCAAGAGGAACAGCATCTCAAACTGGGAAAAAAAATAAAAGCTATATAGTATATATATATAATTTTCTCTGCACTTCTAACGTTATCCTCAAAAGTTACTGCAAATCCCAAAGCTAAAGAATGGAAAAGACTGCATTAATACAAGTTATACAACACCACAGCACTAATAGAAGGCTGATTGCGCATCATACTGTCAAGGCCTCCCCTAGTAATTTATGACATGCAACCATCTTGAAAACACCACAAAGAATTTTATCTTTACAATTATTACTAATATTTTTGAAGCAAACGGCACAACAAGGTGACAAGTTGCTCTATCACCTTAAAGGGAGGGGTGACAAGAAAAACATCACCATCACGGCGGAACCCAAACGAAAAAGATGGGGAGATTTTTATGGCTGGTTGGCATGTGTGCGCTCTTATGGAACTTATGGGGAGAGAGAAATAAAAGGGTTTTTAGGGGATAGTTAGAAGCCCAGGCGATGTATGGTCTTTATCGAGATTCTATACTTCCCTTTGGGCCTCGATTACAAATTTATTTTGTAATTATCCTTTAGGTCTTATCTTATTGGGTTGGAGCCTCTCCCTTTTGTGGGCTTTTTTTTTTTGTATGCCCTTGTATTATTTCATTTTTTTCTCAATGAAAGCTAGTTTTTCTATAAAAATTAAATATATATATATATATATCATTAAAATAAAATAAAATCTTTAAAAAAAATCACCATGGGTGGGTGCAAATGAAAAAGTAAATAAAGGAAATTATATAAGAATAATTTTGGGTAAAAAACAACCCTATAATGTCTAAACATTAATAACGAAAAGATGTATAAACGTACAATACCATAGTTCCAAACTACACTAACAGTTAACACAAAAATTGAAATATTAAAACCCCATTCCTTTCAATTAAAAATTTAAATGATAAAATTAGCATTTGAAGCCAGCGTGGATACTGGTACAGCCAAGTTTCAAAATCTTGAAAATTGAACAATAAACACACAAGAAAACAGAAGCTTCTGAGTTGTAAGGATGGGGTGGGGTGGGGTGGGGTGGGGTGGGGTGGGGGGGCTTGCCACTTTGGATAGGCTCCTCAAGAGAGAAGTACAGCTCTCAAACTCTTTTCTACCGTATTACTTGTCATTTTGTGGATATTGAGACTCCACAATTTGGAAGAAAATTTTCATTGAATGAACTGATTATTTTTTTTTTATATAATCATGCTTTGAATGAGAAAAAATAAAAAGAATACATAGGCATACAAAAGAACCAAGCCCACAAAGGGGTTCTGATTTTTTGTTGAAACAAAAATACAGGATTCATACTTATGCATGTTCAGGCTATAGATGTTTCCAATAGAAGAACACTCAGAGTATGAAATTGAGTAAACATCAATCAAAAAGTAGAATCTTAACTAGACAAGTCAGAGACTCATCATACCAATAAAAATCCGAGGGCAGGGTACTATTGATATATGACAGAGAAGAATCTAAGTTACTTGTTTCAACAATATTAACTTAGAAGCATCTAAGTTACTTTTTCCACTAGCACCCAGCACTGAAACCCAAGGAAAAAATACCTTAGCTGAACGGAAAACAGTTCCAGAGGTTGGTTGGAGTTCCCCAGCAATTAATTTGAGTATGGTTGATTTACCGATGCCATTTGGGCCAACCACTGCAGAAAAAGTAGAAAGTTTAATAAGAGAAGTGTGGTGCATCTATGATATAGAACATATCAAATGCTAGAATTAAAAATAATAAGGCAGTGTTTACTAGGCATATAAAAATTAGGAACATGAACTCCAAGACACAAAAGCAAAACTTCTACAGCTTTACATACTGAACAACCCAAATGCCTTATACATGTGAAACAATCCAAAATTCAGATTCCCTTACTTGCTATTCGACTGTCAAGATCAATCCCAAAATTCAGATTCTTAAACAATATGGGTCCACCTGGATAGCCAAATGATGCATCACTGCATTCACGAAGAGGAGACATCAGTACTCAGAAGAATTAAATAAGAATTAAATAAAATTACTTATAAGCAACAATCATCTAAGCAAGGATAATTGCACCATCTCATATCTCATTAAGCTACATAACAACACACAAGCTTTCAAATATTTTGTCATTACATGTGATCTTGATGCTTCATACTCACAAATTTGGCAAAATAAACATAGTTATACTACTATTCCCTAGCATCCTCATTATACAAAACAAACACAATTGTCCAAGGATGCCAAATTTCAAAGGTCCCAAGCATCTGAACACCGGACCTCTAGAAATGTCAAGTAACCTAGTTCCCAACAAACATGCAGCCCCTTATTATATCCTCTTCTAAAATTTTCCAATCTTCTAAGATAAATGAGGGGAAAAACCATATGTAGTTGTCTTTTATTGGCTGTATTTGTCATTATTCTGATGTTTCCTTTGTTTGGCTGTATTTTCGTTTCTTGTTTCTTTGTATTTTGAGCATTAGTCTCTTTTCATTTCTTCAATGAAAAGTTTGTTTCCTTTCAAAAAAAAAAAAAAATCAATCACATATCTAGAATTGGGTATTAGAAAGATTCCAACAACAAATAAAATCACAATTTTGAAAAGAGAGAAGAAAGAATAACAATTGGATGTACAATCACAATTGTGGAAAGAATCAGGATCCTAGATGGTTTGGAGGAAGGAAACTTGACCAGGGAGAAGAGAGAGGAATGTGCTTCCTTGAAGGGGGAATTCAAGACCATCATTAGGAGGGAGAATACTATAGGTATCCAAACTAAGAAAACATCAAACATTAATATATTGCAATAACAAAATGAAATTACAATATAATGATAGCCTTTCGAGAGGGCTAACTCTCTCCCAAAGTGGTAGCTAGCTACATGTTCAAGGCTACGCTGTGGATTTTGTGGAAGGAAAGAAACACTAGAACTTTTGAAGATAAATCCTACAACTTTGATCACTTTTGTAATTACGTACCAAACACAGCCTCGTGGTGGATTACTTTACACAAAAGAAAATTTTGTAATTACAGCTTGCTCATGATTATTAACGATTGGCAGGCTCTTTTGAGATAGTGTTCGAGCAGGGATGACCTCCTCCCCTAGCCCTTAGGCTGTATTTTGCCTTTTTGTTTGAAATATAATCCCTTTGATGTTTCTTATCAAAAATAATAATAATAATATAAATAAATAAAAACTCCTCCAAAGTCCCACTATGAGACAATACCCAAAAATTCTTCACACCCTCTAAGGCTCCTCACTCCCCTATTTATAACCAAGACTCCTTAACTAATTACAACTATGCCCTCGCTGCTAATCTAATAGACTAATACTATTCTCCATATATCCCTAACTAGTACTCTCACAAATACTAGCTTGAGACATAAGGTTAAGGTGGAGTGGGCTAAGGAGTGAGATTATAACACTTCGTTCTTCCATAATTGGGCTAGAGGTAAAAGGAACAAGAATAAGATTTATTTCTTAAGGTGAGCAGTGGGGAGATCTTGAGGGAAAGTAGTGAGATTGAGGAGGAGATTTTTTTTTTTCTCTAATCTTTATGCTCCTCCCCCTTTCGGTTAGAATGGAATCCTATTTTGGTCTGTGAAAAGGAGTTTTTCACTTTGGAGGGAATTCACACTATGGTTTTCTATTTCGATAGGAATAAGTCTTAATCTTGATTGCTTCACCCTCGCCTTTCAGTTGTAGGGATAGTATCAAAGATGACTTGTGGAAGGTTTTCTGTGAATTTCATGAAAGGGCTATCTTTTTAAACAAGACTTTTCATGAAAGGGCTATTATTGATACAAGAATGAACGAAAACTATGTGTGTCTCATCCCTGAGAAAGAGAAGGTGAACCTGGTGAAAAATTTTAGACCCATAAGTTTTGAAACAAGCTTGTATAAGATTCTCATGAAGACCTTGGTGAATAGATTGAGGAAAGTCCTTCCCAATACTATTTTCAAAACTCAAGAAGCTTTTTTTGTAGGATGGAAAATATAGGATCAAATCCTTATTGCTAATGGAGTTATTGAGGACTACAAAGAAAGGAAAGAGGAGGGGTGATCTTTATGATTGCCTTTAAGAAAGTGTTAGGCCTCCAGTAATAAAGAAATACATTAGGAGGGGTAGAAAGGGGAATTCAGGGCCTGCCAAGTTAGTTATTGATGGTGAGGGGGACCATCTGTGAGCCCTATATGAGAGTCCGTGTATGGAATGTTTCTTTTATGCTTTTTGGTTGTAATTAGCTCAGCGTAGCTAGTGGGAAAGGAGAGTTTACCAGCCCTCTCAAATAAGTTGGGAGTTTTGTAATCCCTTTGGGAAAACTCTTTCTCTGAAATCAATATCATAGTGAGGAATACCTCACAGAAAGCTTATGATCACATTGATTGAAACTTCTTAGATAGAGTTTTGGAGAAGAGTTTTGGGGTCAAGTGGAGAGCTTGGATGTGAAATTGTGTCAAATTGGTAAACTTTTCTCTTTTTGTCAATGAAGACCTAAGGGAAAGATTTTTACGACGAGGGAAATCAGGCAAGGTGATCTACTATCACCTTTCCTCTTTCTCCTAGTGGGGGATGTCTTAAGTAGATTGGTGGAGACAAGAGTGGAAAAAGGTGCAATGGAGGGTTTTAAGGTGGGTAAGGACTTGCCAATGACACTCTTTTTGTGTTCAAGCCAGAAGAGACCTTTTGTTAATCTAAACAAATTCTTGTAGTTTTTTTTGAGTGATCTATGATCTCAATAAGGGGAAGAACTATATATTTGGTATAAATTGTTTTCCTTCCAAGTTAGACTCATGGACTGAGCTAGTAGGGTGTGAGGTGAATCAGTTTCCTTCCACTTATTTCGAACTCCTCTTGGGCGGAAACTCTAAGAGCTAGTTGTTCTCGAATCTTGCCTTGGAAAAGTTCCATAAAAGGTTGTCTTCTTGGAAGGCTTATTTCTCTAAATGGTTGAGAGTCTAAGACTTACTCTTATTCAAGCAGTCTTATGGTAGATTCCTAGTTTTTTTTTCCTTATCCTTGTTTAGGATTCTGATCTCTGTGAGTAAGAAACTTGAAAGTTTGATGAGGAACCTTTTGTGGGAAGGGTCGAGGAGGGGGAAGACCCAGTTTGGTTAAGTGGGAGGTGGTGTTGAAGCCTATAGACCTAGGAGGATTGGGCATTGGGAGCTTGAGATTGCATAACAAGGTTGTTTTGGGCAAGTGGTTGTGGCGGTTCTTCACGGAGCCTAACATGTTGTGGTATAGAGTGATTGTGACTATGAGTAGGTATGACCCTCACCCTTTTGAGTGGGCTTCGAGTGGGAAGTCGAGGAACCTCAGCAAAAACCTTTGGAAAGCTATCTCTTCTTGTCAAGTACTATGTTAGGGAGCACTCAAAAGTTTATTTTGGGAGGATCATTGGGTGGGTGATAAGACTTTGTGTGTCTTATTTCCACGGTTTTACTTTCTTTTGAACAAGAGGTTGCATTTGGCGGCTTGCCTTCTCCCAACTATTCTTCTTCAATCTCCTTAGGTTTTTGTCACCCTCTTACTGACGGGGAAGCAGTTGACGTGATGGGTCTTCTTTATCTCATTTGCAATCAGTTTATTTCTCCAGGGAGGAGAGATGTGAGGATTTGGACCCCCGATCCTTCTAGAGGCTACTCCTGCCAATCCTATTTTCATTCTTAGTCTTTCCATCATGCTTCGTTAGTTGCTCTTGAGGCTTCTATTTTTTTCTTCTCTCTAGGACAATTGCTAAGAATATTAAAGTTTTTGCACGACAAGTTTTACTTGAGAGGGTTAACACCTTAGATCGTGTTCAAAGGCTCTCTTAGTTTTGTACTCGCAATGGTGCATTCTTTGTAGGAGGCATGAAGAGGACCTAAATAATTTGTTGTGGGTTTGCCAGTTGGCAAACTACCTTTCGAGCCACTGGAGGAGGAGTTCAGTGTTAACAGGGTGCACAATAGAGATAGGCGATTTTTGTTGTGGCATGCTAGCTTCTTTGTTGTTTTATGGGGTATTTGACTAGGGAGGAACAATAGGATTTTTAGGGAGATTGAGAAATCGGGTGAGGAAGCTTGGAAGGTTGTGAGGTTTAATGCTTCATTGTGGACGTTGGTCACTAGGCTATTCTATAATTATGTTCTTGGTCTCCTTCTTTTGGATTGGAGTCCTTTTTGTAGTTAGTGTCAGACTCCCGTTTCTTTTGGAATTTTCTTTTTATATGCTCTTGTATTTTTTTCATTTTTTTTAATGAAAGTTT
Source organism: Luffa acutangula (assembly GCA_036850905.1). NCBI lineage: Eukaryota > Viridiplantae > Streptophyta > Magnoliopsida > Cucurbitales > Cucurbitaceae > Luffa > Luffa acutangula. Next base: position 44,895,639 of record CM072097.1, on the reverse strand, counting down.
TGTTTCTTACCAAAGAAAAAATTGAAAATTTTCAAGTTGAACCATGATAGTTAAAAGATAACTAACATGATTGTCAAGAATTTCAGACAATCTAGACAGCTATCTAATCATATAACCAAATTGCTTAGATTTTTAGCACCCAAGTGGGGGACTTTCTTTTCCCTTTAATTAAATGAAACTTCCATGACTAACATGTTCTTGTGCTGGACTCATAGAGTAAAGGATCGTCAAGAAATATAATCAAATGTAATAGTATAATGCTTTTGAATTGGAACTAATTAAACAAGAATAATAAATGGTTATTGTTTAACAATGCCATGCCATCAATTAATGTCAAATGTCAACGAGCCTGTGGGAAGGGTAGAATCATACGGCAGGGTTTTTTTTTTTCAATTTTGTGGGGAATTTGGTTCAAGAAATAACAGGATTTTTAGAGAGTAGAGGGATCTTTGAAAGATGTTTGGGAGGTGGTTAGGATTAATGTTTCCTCATGAGAGTCTGTCCGTCGGACTTTTTGTAATTCCCAGGTAAGTTTTATTCTTTTGGATTGGTCCCTTCCTATAATTAGTCGAGGAGTTCCTTTTATGGGCTTGTTTTTTATGCCCTTGTACATTCTTCATATTTCTAAATGACAGGTCGGTTTCTTAAAATTTAAAAATAAAATAACAGTAAAAATAATAATTAAAATTTTTTTTAAAAAAAAAAAAAAAAAAAACATTATGCAGCATAAACTATCTGACCTGAAACTTATTATAGGTGGACCTGGCCTGTCATCTGGAGTTGGGAACTCAAATTTGTAGCTGGAATCCAGAAAGTCAGTTACATTACGACCATAATAAAAGAAAAAAACTGTATTCAATGCTCTAGTAAGTTGATCACCGAATGAAATTAGTACGTACTCGGGATCATTTATAACTTCATCCACATGACCAATTCGCTCCAGAGCCTGAGAGAGATTAGAGTTAGAAGCTTTAAAGCAAGAGATATTGACTTCAATATACAACAATAAGGACACCATAAAATTTTAAAATGTTAAACTATATTGGTATTAATCAATGCATTACGGCCCAACTTCATAGATCAAGAACTTAAAAATCAAAGCAGTTAATGATCTCACATTAAGTCCTTCAAATTTGACTGTAATACCTTGATCCTTGATTGAACAAGAGATGCCCTCTTTGCATTGTATCGGAACTTATCGATAAATGACTGCAGTGTAAAATATACATTCAGGAGTTAACAAAGGTTAATGCCATTGATTCATTCTAAAAACAACCAGCAAAGCAAAGAGACGAGACATCTCACAAATAAGAAAAAGAAAGTATATTTTAGTAGAAGTCAAACAGAGTGAATAATGTCAAGTAAAGTTCATAATTCACAATCATTTATGGGTACATGCACTAGTCTTTGAAGACAATGTTAAGACAAGTTGACAAAGTGAAGAATAAGTTGAAAAAAGAAAGCACATTAGCAGAAAGACCCAAGTAAATGAATCATTATAGCACAAAGTTCATTCAATTCTAAGAGAATCTATTTAATAATTCAAGAAGATATCGGCTAACACATCTTTTTTATATATTTTCAAAATTAATAATCATAATCATAATAAATAAATAAACAAAACAGCCAGATCACAAAAGTCATATGAAACGATGCAATGGTTAGCAAATGACAAATGCAAAGAACAAAACATGAGTCCGCAGATGAAAACACTATCAAGCCAGGCAAGTCTCGAGTTATGAAGACTGGCACAATAACATCCATGCCAGAATTCCTTTATAGTATTCTATTAATTCTTACTTTGAAAATAAAATAATATAATATTTAACTAAATTTATAAAAATTAAATTAAATTAATAAAAAAAAATTTAAAAAAATCTTATTCACTATTCATCAGGTACCCTTTTCGTCTTCCAAGGATCTAGGACAGAACTTAACCCCCAGAAGTTTTGATGTGGTTGACCTCAAAAGCCTTTTACTTTTTAACGTTTCATAGATATAAAGTTACGGCAAACTAGAAGAACTACCCGTTTACAAAAAAAAGTACTCTAGAATTAGGTTTCAGAAAGAAGAATGCTAGCAAAAAGAAGTTCGTTCATATGCAGCATGATGTGGTAAAATAAAAATAAGCAGACTTGTAAGTTGTAACCATATAAGCTAAATATAGCCACGCAATTATATAGCCGCGCAATTAGAAACCATTGCAAGTGTAGAAAATATCAAGAGATAGAGAGTCAATCAAGCTGTCTTTGTCTTGGTGCAACCTGCATATGAGCTCTTGTACGTTCATTCGCCTCAAATGCTTTCTGTTGGTTCTTAAGTTGCTCTTCTCTTGTCCTCTCAAATGTATCATAGTTACCTTTATAGGTTGTTAATTTTTGCCCTTGAAGATGAAGGATGTCCGTGACTACCTGAGAAAAAGTCAGTTGGTTATCTGAAAGCAAGTAATATTGAAATCCAAAAGTATTGTTCAAGATGTAAAGCAAGAAACAAGGTAAAAAATAACTTTACCGTGTTCAAAAATTCTCTAGCATGAGAAACAACTATGAATGTTTTAGGCCATTTCACAAGGTAGGATTCCAACCAGAGAACAGCATGAAGATCGAGATGGTTCTGTGAAAGGAAAAGATGACAAAATAAATTAAAACATTAAGAGCATAGCTCAACTGACATAAAGTTGTACTAATAACCACAAGATCTATGGTTCGAATCCCCCCACCCCACATATTGTCAAAATTAAAACATTAAACGGATGCCACATAATGGATACAATTTTTCTTTTTCTTTTTCCTATCCTTTTTTTTTTTTTTTTTTTTGGGGGGGGGGGGGGGGGGGGGGGGGGGGGAGTGAGGGGCCGGGTTGTAACCCACATAGAAAACTAAAATGCACATACTGTGGGTTCATCAAGTAGCAACAAGTCAGGCTCTATAAACAACGCACGTGCAAGAGCAATACGCATTCTCCAACCTCCTGAGAATGTTTTGGTTGCTTTCCGCTGCATTTCTGGGGAGAAACTCAGGCCCTGCAAAAATTTCAAAAGATGCGTCAATTATGACTGATGTGTAGCTAAACAGGCTAATAACAATTATATTAAGTTATTAACTTTTCTTCTTTTTTCCAGTATATCAGAATCCATGATATTATTTACTACAGTAAACGTCAAGGGCAGTTGACAAACATTTTTCACGCACAGAGCACAACTATACAAGGAAGCAACTAAGTCAAAGACAGGAAACCCTAAATATATAATTGGAATATACAGACCAAAAAAATTAGGAAGACACAAAGGTCAAGACTATAACAACACAAACAAAAAACAAAACTTTTCACCTATAATTAATTACAAAAAAAATAGCCCATAGGCCAAGCTTAGAACAATTACTACAACTAGAATTAGTTACAAAAGGGCTATGGTTACATAACAAGTTGAAGAGGGAGCGCCAAGAAGAAGCATGGAACCTAGGAGGAGGCAAGCAATGACCCAATCTCTACAGCTATCGCAGAAAACCCTACAGTTTCTTTTCAATCAAATCAGCAAAAGAGTAGCCTCAATTACATTGGTACACAAAAACTTTTCTTGAATTTATAACAGATGCTGTACAGGAGCTGATCTATGCACTCAGCCAAGGAGGGGGAAACGTCCAATTGATGAAAATTTCTTTGAAGAAGGCATACCATGGAATATGGATCATGGCTGAATAAGCAATCTAAAAAGCAGCAATTATGCATTGGAAGTTGATGAAGTCTAGTATAAAATGCTATACACAACGGTAACAAAAATTCAAATCCATAAAGGCAAATATTTTGAACTCACCGCAAGAATGGAAGCAGCACGTGCCTCTGCAGAATAAGCATCAATAAACTCAAGTCTTTTGTATATCTCTTCAAGCCTTTGAGCAATGCCATCTTTGTCAATAGCGGCATTGCTTTTTCCATCCTCAAACTCTAAGTCTCTCTTCAAAGAATAGAATTTAATTACATCAGCATATTGAATATGTAAACACAATGGATGGAACCGCAAAAGCAAATTACATGGTAAAGCTAAGTAAAAATAAAAGAACTAATATTCAGAGGGATATCTATCTAACCTGTAGGGCTAGAAGACGAGCTTCCTCTCCCAAAAGTTGGGTCCTCTCAATATCTGAGTTTAAAACACACTGCAATGCTGAAGTATCATCACCAACAACTTCCTGCTCCACATGTAATATCTGGCAGTTCTTAGGAATACCATCAATGGCATGCATAGCCATATACCTAAGAAAAGTTGTCTTCCCCGTACCATTTCTTCCTATAAGACCTGCACTCAGAGGCCATGGATTCTAAAGTACATTAATATCCTCCAAGAGAGCTACTAATTACAAATGATTTAAGTGAATATTTATGTGCACGTAAGGCTTGTATTTAAATTACTGGTGAATTTGTAGGTTTTCAACTTTCTATGTTAGACAACTTAACATTTTTCTCTTCTCTCACAATGCTCTCTCTCCTGCCTCTTCTCCCCACCCTCCACCCCGGCATCCATCTTCTCAACTACCCCCCCCCCCCCAATATGCCTCACCTTCCCAACTCTCCATTTAACTTAGCTGTCACCGACACTTGATCCTCCCTGTGGAACTATAACTTAGTCAGTTCTATTATGTTGAAAATAAATCCTTCACCATTGAAGCAGGTTACAGAAAAGAGGTAGAACAGATAAAGAAAACTCTTTCTACTTTTGGAGCTTGCTTGCTTGCTACAATATCATTATCAAAAGATATCAAGCAAAAATGGCTTATTACCAAGATCATGAAGTTGGATACCAATCGGGGTAAGAGTTGGTTCACTTTGGAGGAAACAGAAAAGATGGACCTCCTTTCCCAATATCTTGCTCCTCCCCTAGCACAAATCCTCCTCTATAGATAATGAAGCTCCTACTTACAAAGAGAGGTTGATGAGCAGCATTAATCTATAAAACCTTTCTCCATGGATAAAGTTATGGACCTATGCATTCTTCCATACCCACTAAAAGGGCAAAGGTATTTTTTTTTTAATATAAAGAAACTGAATTTCATTGATGAACGAAATGATAGAGGGAATTAATAGACTCCCAACACCATAAGGTGCATTACAAGAAAGTTCTCCAATTTAAAAGAAGAGAGGGAAGGCTATAATTGTAAAAGGATGTTACATTTACACCAATACAAAGCATGAAATAAAACCAAATCCATGAAAGTATCAAAACTAGAATGTTTTTCATTGAAAATTTGCCCATCTCTCTCCAACCGAAGAGTCCAAAAGAAAAGCTTTGTTAATTGAAAGCCAAAGAGTTCTCCTAGCACCTTGAAAAGGATGTCCCACAAAAAAAGAAGCCAAAAGGACATGAATTCTTCCCGGCATAAACAAATTCCAACCAAACACTTGCAACATAAAAGCCTACCGATTGGCAAAAAAACAAGTACCAAATAGATGACATTGAGTTCCCACATTCAAAAAACACATAACACACCAAGATGAGGAAAGAGAGAAATGAGGCAACTACAAAAAGGGGCTCTAATCTAAAAGAACAAGACGACGACTAAAATTACAAAAAGGTCTAGTTGCAGTGTTAATACCCCCATGGCTAAGCTCCCACCAAAAAAAGAAGAAAAAAAGATCTTCTTCGGATAAGATTCACTCCAAATCATAGAGTAGAGTTAGAAGAAGAATCATTGGGCTGAAGCAAGTACTCCATCAGTGATTTTACAGTAAATAAATAGGAACCACAAAGTGATCAAACTATCCCAGGGGTGTGAAAAAAAAAAGGGCGCCAAAAAACAAGTGATCAAACTAAGGCATTGGAGAAAGCCGATCAACTTGCAATCCCCCATCAACTATGAGAAAGTTGATTGCAGCAAATATGGTAAGGGGTGACAAGGTCTTTAAAGATGTTATCATGGGGTGTTAATGGGCATAGATTCAAGACAATTTTCTTTCTAATTCAAAGGGCTCGTTCAATCTTAGGGGTGTGCAAAAAAACCAAGAAATCGAACCAAATTGAGTTGAGTTGGCTAGTGTCTCCAGCTATTTAAAATTCTCAGTTTCCTCAGTTTGTGTTTTTAAAAAACTGATATCTTCATTCAGTTAGGCTTTTCACATATTTATTTATCGGCAGTTATCATGTTGAGATTTTCTTTTTTCAATCAACTTCTCTACCTTTTGGAGAAATGTATATATCCGATCAAACAGAGTGGAAAACATAAACTCACCATAATGCCTTCCAAATGACAGCGTGACTGTACCATCCACAATGAGATCACGACCACCAACAGAAATATTGAAACGCTCCATATGAATATCCTTGACTGCAGGTCCAGTGCCACTATCGTGATTAACACATACTACAGGCATTCCTGCCCTGGCTGCCTCCATTTCAGCTAAATGCATTTGGTATTGCGCCTGATGAGCAAAAGGAAAGCATTTGAAGCTAGTTAAGGAATCAACCGATTGAACCATAAAAGTTTATTCAAAGTGAAAACTGAAAAGGTTCTCCTACGCCCTTTCTTTTTATTATTTATTATTTTCTTTGCCAGTATAATGAATAAATTAGCCTGCGGTGCCCATGGCTAGCAAATATTTCAGAACAGCAATGACCATATTTTAAGAGGTAACCATAATACATCAATGATTCTTTGTTTTTTTTTTTTTTTTTTTTTTTGAGAGAGATAGAAACAAAAAATCATTAGTGATTCTTCACCTCTCTTTGACGCTCCTCCTTCCTCTTTCTCCTCTCTAGTTTTGCCCGGTCGCGCTCAGTCAGTACAGGCCCATCAGTAACTTCAGGCTTCTTCTTTGGAACCTCCTCTTCATCCATTCCTTCATTCATTCTCAAGGGTGTCACAAGACTGCGCACAGCTGGTTTAGTTTTGACCAGTCCATGCTTTCCAAACTTTTCTGAGATTTTACTACAAACCTACATGATTCCCAGGTGTCAGAACAATATACTTTCAAAGATACAATCGTTTCAAGCTACCAACACAATAACGATTAAAGTAACCGCTGCTCCTGGAAATTATTATCTCAAATCAGATAGCTATAGTGAATTCTAAATTAACCCTGATCGTAGAATTTTGAATCCCTTTCTCTCATTTTTCCTCCATTCTGTAAACAAACTAATCGCTTGAATAGAGACACGATACGAGCACCATAAGTAAGAACCTCGAACAGAGACGCAATATATAGACTTGAATTCCCTACATTTTGAGAGTTAATCAACCAAACCATAGTAAAACTAACCGTGCGGCACTCGGCGAAGTCGGTAACGCAGCCGGCACCAACGAGAAGCTCACCAAGAGCCTCGAAAGCTCCTTCGCCATCCTCGCCGAACTCGAAATCCTCATCGGCAAGGACATTGATGATGTAGTCGATGATGGGCTGATCCACGTCCTGAGTTCTCTGTCCAAGGACCTCGTGCACCACTGAGCTCGCCACCTCCGTCATCTCAAGAACCCAAATTCGAGTGGGGCTCTTGAGCAGATGAAGATTGGCTACTGATTCAAGGGCTTTAGCGCTATTTGTCCGCCTTCAGCAGGAGACTCGTCGGCCTTCCAGTTCCAGCTACAGCAATTGTTCGATTTGTGAAAGCGAGAAGCGAGGCAAGACGGCTAGAGATGTTTCCTGAAACCTGCGATTTTTTTCCTCTCTTTTTTAGATTTTTTTTTTATTATTATTATTTTAGACCCTCAAACGTTGATGTTGTACCTAAGTTTTCAAACTTCAACTTAACCCACAAGTTTTGGATTTTGTTACACTCTTTAGTACCTCCATTAATTTTTATATTAAACAATATTGCTGGAATGGCATTAGTTTTTAATAAACAACATATATATATTTTTTTTAGAGAAAAATACACTTTTGGTCGCTGAAGTTTGGTTTAGGTTTCGTTTTGGTCTTAAGTTTTCAAACTCAACATTTTAGTCCATCAGGTTTGCATTTAGTAGCATTTTGGTCCTTCCATCCTTTTTTTTCCTTAAAATTTAACAGATCGCTGACGTGACACTTATTTTTTTTATTAAAAATTATTTTTTTAATTTTTATAAATAAAATAATTAAAATATATATTTTTATTTTTTATTTTTTTGTATTTTCCCTCATCTTCTCCAAGAATACCAGCCAACCGTTCTTCTTCAACCAGTGCAGTCGTACTGTATTTTTTTTTTAAATATTTTTCTTCCTTTATTCTTCCTCTTCCTTCTTCTTCTCATTTTCCTTATTTTCTTTTTTTTTTCTCCCCATTTCAGATCTGTCCTCGCTCCTCAATCATGCCTCCGTCGCTACATCGTCGCCTCTTGCACTATCTCTCTCTCGGAATCGAAGGAAACCCACGACCGCCTCCTCCCTCTCGATTGTTTTCTTCTCTATGGCGTTGTTATCCTCATGACCTCGTCGCTGGAATCGAAGGGCCTTCGATTCGGTTTGAAACGAAGGGAGCCCCTTTCGTGATTTGGAACGAAACTGCCCCTTCGATTTCGAGAGAGAGGTAGTGCAGGAGGCGACGACGCGAGGACGAAGTAGTGGCGGAGGCACAACGGCGAAGAGAGGGTGACAGCGGCACAAGGACATATCTGAAATGGGGAGAAAAAAAAAAGAAAATAAGGAAAATGAGAAGAAGCAAGAGGGAGGAAGAAGAAAGGAAGAAACGTATTTAAAAATATAAATAAATAAACAAAAAAAAAAGTACGGCGACGACCGACGACCGGCCAGCACCGGGGACTGGCGGGCGGCCGGCGACTGCACTTGTTGAAGAAGAAGGGTTGGCTGGTCTTCTTTGAGAAGTAGAGGGAAAATAAACTTATTCTAATATTATGTTGAATCAAATTATGTCATGTGACATTTGGATCGAAGTAACCCAACATCGTGGTAGAAATCGGGCCAAATTTAAATAATCCAATCTTATTAAAAAAATAGGGGCAACAAGAAAAATGGCTACAAATAAAAAGGTGGCTTGAAAAATGGCTACAAACGTTTGTAAATTAAATAGATGGCTAAACCATTTATTAATTAATAATTCCCTAATTATACAAGACAAAAATGCCCCTCAACAAACTTCCTAACGTGTTGTTAACGTTTAAAACCAAAATCAGAGTTTAAGAGAGATAAAAAAACACCCCTAAAAATAGTTGGAGACATTTTAGGAGGTTTGAAAATCCGAAAATAAAAAAGACACATAACTATTTTGAAACCCAAATGTACCAGACCCTAGTTGTTCCCCGGGAATAGGAGTAAATACCTTGTCGGACAATGAGTACAAAGTTCAACCACCCCGTCAGTAGAGAGAAACACCTCTGAACTCCATTGATCAGGAACAACATTCCTGTCCATCTGCATATTTACTACCTGCACCTAAGAACCTCTGAAAAATTAAGAAACCGGAATTATGACACATCTGCTGCAATGTTGATCGGGAACAACATTCCTGTCCATCTGCATATTTACTACTTTGTCGGACAATGAGTACAAAGACCCTAGTTGTTCCCCGGGAATAGGAGTAAATACCTTGTCGGACAATGAGTACAAAGTTCAACCACCCCGTCAGTAGAGAGAAACACCTCTGAACTCCATTGATCAGGAACAACATTCCTGTCCATATGCATATTTACTACCTGCACCTAAAACCTCCGAAAATTTGAGAAACAAAAAAGAAACGTAATTATGACACACTTGCTACAATTATGAGCACCCACCAAACCCCCCTCATGCACCAGCCCCGTCTGCTCGTCTTCATCCCCCACAAACCTCGAGACCCAAAAAACCTCCATTACCACCGCCAAAACATCCTCCATCTTCCACCTTGACAAACATACCGTTTGCTCGTGAGAGCCAAAAAAACCTGCATTCCCACCGCCAACCATAGTGGATATCGCTACCTACCTCTCGCATCACGTCGACGCCCCCCCTGCCGTCCCCGCGACCTTCATCCGGTACGCCGACGAACACGTATTGCATGCTCAACCCTTTCTTCTTCTACGCGAGGCCTGTACCAAAAAATTTGAAATAAGGTAACGGATTCCTTCCCCCTCCATTATATTTGCAACAGAAAGATTCGTTTCTTCCTTGCAATCCCGAGATTTTAGGGGTTCGTTTCTTCCTTGCAATCCCGAGATTCTAGGGGTTCGTTTCTTCCTTCCCCCTCCATTATATTTGCAATAAGGTAACGGATTTTAGGGGATGTCCCCGCGTCTGTCCCCATAGGGTGTATACTAGTATTGACCCCCGGGGTGTCAACGACTATACAGCACCCCCTGTATGTACCGTTTTGAAAACCGTTGACCATCCAAAAAAACATATCTGTCCTCAAAAATGATTATGTTAATTGGGTTATTCGACCAGCTTCTGAAGAGTGTTAGCCGAGTAATCATATTACCGTCCTGGAGTTGAAGGTATTTCGCCAGACATACTTTAAACTCTTGGAGACTCGAATCAATTCTAACATCCACGCTTCCGGTTTTGAAATCACTGTAAATACCCCCAGCACTCCAGACACCACCAAACAAAATCGTGACCTGTTGAACTGTTGCCATGTTAGATTAGGACGGAAAATTACTATCGCAATGTGATCGTGATATAAAACAAAAAGATAATACAATATGACATTTATATGAGGGGCAACAATGTGAAGGAATAAATAAATAATCGTTGGAAACTACTTACGCCTGAACAGTAGGTAGTCCTTAACAGATCACAACAGACCGCCCCCCAAAATCTCGTGTAAATAGAGATACATCCAGAGCGCAATAAAGGGACCAAGTCCCGTGTAAATCGGGATACACCCAGCGCGCAAGAAAAAGCCGAGCAACGTGCGTGTAACAAAAACGGACGTTAGGGCCGTCTGTATATAGCCGTATATACCAGGGGTAAAAACGTCCAAAAACATTCAGGAAAACGGTTCCTATTATTCTGGTAGCCACGCCTGCAAAGACCAAACTTCCGTAGCCAAAAATCAAGCCCGCTTTTTTATTGTAGCCATTTAGCACAATTCCCCAAAAAAATATTATATTAAAGCCCAATCATAGTCCAAGCCCATGAGCTGAAAGTCAATCAAGTCCAAACTCATACAAGGTTCATCAAACTATAGAGGAGGTCATTATCCACTCATTCATAATCAGAGATATTGGGACAGACTCATGAGCATTTAGGCATTTAGAGAATTCATAAGCCTCAAGTTCATTTAGAGAATTCATAAGAGTCGAAAGCTAAAGAGTATTGAAAATTCAAAAGGACCCGAGATTCAGAAATCTAAAGATTCAAGACTCGTAACCATTTGAATACCATAAGATTTTGAGAAGATCAATAAGCCAACAAGTCGATCAACTCATCAAGCCAACAAGTGAACCATCCAATAAGATCAACAAGCCAATAGACTGATCATCCAAGAAGATCAATGAGCCAACATGTCGATCCAAGAGATCATCGAGCTAACAGACCGATTATCCAAAAAGATCAACAAGTCAATGAGACGATATAAGAAATCATCAAGCCAACAGCCAATCTAAGAAGATCAACAAGTCGGATGCCAAAGTTTACATATTCGAGAGGAATAATCAGAGGATAAATATTAGAGACTGTAACACTTAGATACACATTCAATAAAATCAAGTTCATTTCCACAAATTAAATTAATTTATGAAAATCTTGCGTGAACAAAAGTTTAAGAACTTATCAATGAACTTTGAAAGTTTAGATACCTATTAAACATAAAACAAAAGTTTTGGAACTAAACTTGTAATTTAACATAATAATTTTCATTAAAAAAAATACATAATGAGATTATGTTTATTAAATTATATACAAAAGCATAATAAATACTTAAAATATATATATATATATAATGATAATGACAGATCAATGGTTGGAGACTAATTTTAAAATTTATTGAAAATACGGAAGAAAACAAACATAAATCTCATGTCTCAACAAAAATAAAATGGTAAAAAAAACCATTCTAGTGACTAATTTTGAGATATACATGGACTAAACATTTTTAGCAAAATTTAACCATAAATGAAACGTGAGGACTAATTTTGAGATATATTGAAAATATATGAATGGACTAGGCATAAGTGAACATCAACCAAAAAGTCAAATGTTCGAATCCCTACCTCCAAAATGTTGTTGAACTATAATCGAACGAATCACAAAATAGGGTTCAAAATGTTGTTGTTGTTGTTGTTTTTTTTTTTTTTGTCAATAATATTTGATGGGTGAAGACTCTATGTTGAGGTTTGGACATGTCCATCTCAAACTCCAAAACCCATCCAATGATCCAGGACCCTTTAACCCGTCCGGCAACGAAATCCAACAACTTCCAAGTGAGAGGAATGAGTAAATTAGTTTTAAATTATAATTTTTTTAAAATGGAATGATTTTTGTTTTGTGGGTTTCAGATGCTGATTAATTTTTTTCTATTTTATTCCTTGTTAATTGGAGCTTACGTGGGGGCCGGAAAGGGGCGGATTCTAATTTCTAAGATATTTTCTTTTTAAACAGGTTTTTTTCTTTCTTTTTTTTTTTTTTTAATGGTAGCTTTTTTAGATTTTTTTTTCCAGTTATTTTTTAGTATATTCTTTAATGATCGTTGGCGGCACTATTTCATAAAATAAACCAAAATGATAGCTTTGTTTTTTTATTTTCAAGAATATTTTTAAAATTTGTATTTTTTATTACTTTGTCATTTTCATACTAGGTTTTGTTTTTTAAATTTCTGTTTTAATACTTCTTGTTTCGTACTTTTTCGTTTTCACTTTACTTTTTTAACCTTTAAAAATTACCTGTCTCAAGGCTTTATTTTTTTTAAAGGTATAAACTGTTTTTTTTTTTCAAAAGTTAATCTACCAAGATAATTAGGCAAAAATATTGAGTTAACTTAAGTTTCAAAATTCATAATAAAAATTAAAGAAAAAATATATGACTATAATATGTAAAATTCTAGATTTTTGTTTTTTGTTTTTTCCAAAAGTTGATCTACAACTTGTAACATTAGTGAGTAATTTTATACAAATTTCATTTTCTTTTTTTTTTACTTTAACATGTAAGGTGGGTTCTCAAAAAAAAAAAAAAAAAAAAAACATGTAAGGTGAGAATTCAAATCTTTGATAGATTGTGTATATTTTAATCATCCGAACTATATTTAAGTTTGTATGTTTTAAGAAATTTAATAAGTGAGATTTTATGTTAAAATTATTATTGAGTAAATGAGATTAAAAATTCAACTCTCAAAAATTAAAATCTACTCGTTCTCTTTAGGTATGAAAGTGAAAGCTTTCATTCTCATATTTGTTATATTAAAAGAAATGACATAAAAAAATCATTAGGCTAAATTAGTAATTTTATTAAATATATTTAATTTTTTTAAATATAAAACCAAAATAAAAAAAATAAATAATAAATTTTGTAACTGTTTTAATTAAAAAAATATATATAAAAAAAAAGAAAGAAATAAAGATTTTTTGTTTTAATTGTCAAAATCTAATATTATTTTTTTCAAATATGAAATTTAATAACCTAGAATAATATCTTATGGTCGATGGATTAAATTTTGCTTTTTATTCTTTTTTTTCTTTGCTTAATATTCTTTTTATCTTATGAAATTTAATAACATAGATTAATATTATAGTCTATATATCTTATTTTATGGTTTGTAGATTTGATCCAAAATCTAATCAAATTAGAATTTAAATCTAAATTTCGTCTATAAATATTTCACGTTCTTCCATTGGTTTTCACATCAAGAAAACTTTACAAACATGGTGAAACTCTTGCAACTTCTTCGTCGAGTCGCTGGTATTTACCTCCCACACTCAAATACCTTGTATTTGAATTTTTCGGCTAAATCTCTTATTTCTCGCACTTTAATTTTGTTATGTGATTTTATATTCAAAATATCGTAATATATATCTTTTAAATTTTTAAACATAAATGTATCTTTTTTTTTAGACTTGCCATTTTTTTGCAACAGTTAATGTTTAATCACCTCTATTGTTTCTTTATTGAATTGTCGATTTTCATCACCTCCTTGCTCAATCCACTAACAAGTTTTAGATACCGAACATCTAGGTAATATAGGACTCCCCACTTTTTGAATCTAAGACAATCTACTATCAAATTTAAGTACGCTATACTTTTTATATTGCATTTGCATGGTTAAATCAAATTTTGTAATTAAAATTGGTGGACAATGAGTGATCAAGGTTAGGGGTGAAGTGTTGCAGGGAATGATGAGAAAGAGTATTGTGAGATTTCAATGGAGAATATAAAAAATAGAAATAGTTAATTGTGAGTTCGATGTAGATATGTAGCAAAAATAGTTGCAATTTCTTATGATTATATTATAAGCATTTCGTCTATAATTTTTACTAAACCCCTCCATTATTGATCTCACTTCTGCTTGACTCCAATTTCTTTTCCTAATCCTTGAATCCATCACCGTTCTTCAAATATCCCCATGCTTGGATATCATATGAAAGTTTGATTTTGAAAAATATTCAAATTTAAGGTTTTTCCCCTTTAGATTCTAAACATACTTCTGAGTTTAATTATCGTATAATTTTTATAATTGAGTTGTGTTGATTTGATTTATTGATTGGTTTAAAAATTTTTAAGATTTTTATATGTTTTTAAATACATCATAATTTTAAGATTTAGTTGGGATGATATTTTAACCAATTAGATTATCTCAATTAATGATTTGGTTGTTTTAGTTTGATTTTTTGATTGGTTTTTTTTTAAATATGTATGATTTTAGGATTTTTCTTTTTTTGATATGTTTTAAATACATCATAATTTTAGGATTTGGTTATCTGATTTGGTAGGGTATTTTAGTCAATTATATTATCTCAATTAATCTATTTATTTATTAGTTATCAAAAAGTCATTTGACCATATTTCAAAACGATCATTTAAATTTAGCCATTCATGTCAGTTATCCCATCATAAAATCATTCTCATTCACACCCTCCCAATCTTATATACCCATATCACTCCTTAAGAATTTGGTTTTCATAACTATTTTTTTAATGTTTTTTTTAAGTTATTGAAGATTGATAAAATTTGTTAGACTTATTTCAATAATATAAGATTATGATTGCTTTGTGATTATGTTGGACTCAATTACTGAACTTGAGTAAAACTTGAAGGTTTCCAAAACATGTATTATATGCCATGATGATTATGGAAAACAATATTTAAAAAAAAAAAAATCATACCATTAAACTTTATTGTGTAATTTATTTCTAAATTGGCCAATGCAATTATAGAATGAAACTATTGTAATTAAATTTTGTCTAAACTCAGTAATTTATTTTAAAGAACAAACACTATCAAAATTAAACAAACACAAATTATGTAAAATCAAAACAATCAAGCAAAAATATGGAATCTAACTTAGGTTTTAAAATTCATAATTAAAAACTAAAGAAAAATTTTATGACTACAACTAATAGAATTATAGAATTTTTAAGCAAAAAAAAATTTAGGTATGTCAACTTTTAGGAAAAAAAAAAACACGAAGAATATGTTTCTGGTACTTTTTTCAGAAAGCAAAGAATTAAAGATGAAATAAGTTTTTTGAAATGTCAATGTATTTATCATTTTCTAAAACAAAATCATAGATTAAAAAGCATAAATTAAAAATTAACGAAAAATATGAAAACGAAAACATAAAAATAAATAAATAAATAAAATAAAGAATAAATATGCCAATAGAAATTAAAAATTAAAGAAGAGAATGCAAATAAAAAATAAAAAATAAAAATAAAGAAAGAAAAAACATAACTTGAGTCTACCACAGGCGAATTGTCATCATGAATCTGCGTGTGTGAGATGCCGATATTCATGTATGAATCTCCTTTTGCAGAATCAACTTGGTTTTCCAAAATCTTTTCAAATGCATCTGTTTTTCCAAATTTCTTTTTTTTTTAAAAATACAATAACTATCTAATTAACCCGTACTCTTTTTTTTTTTTTCAAATAATTGGAACACTTTAAAATTTGTGGTTTGGATGAGCTATAAAACAAACAATGATCAACAAATAAATAAATAAAAATATAATGTAAATAAACTCAAATTGAGATGCAACATACAAATACAACAAAAGAGATAGTGTTGAACGGAACAAAATAGATAATTACTCAATTTTTTCAAGGTTGGAGTTAAGTAGAGTAAGAGTGGGCGATTGAAAAGATGGAAATGGCCTAGGGAGAGATGTAGGAAGTAGTCGGATTGGACAAAGGATAGAGAGAGAGGAATTGACTAAAATAGATCAAATTTTTATATTTTGATAGTTTGAGTGTTTAATTTTAAATTTATCATATAGTTTATGAGGGTTTAATTTTTATAAAGAAGTTTTGACTTTATAAACCAATTTATTTAACATGTATTTTTTTATTATTATTTAGCATAATTATTGTTACTCCATATATATATATATATATTTTGAGCTAAAAGTAAAGATCAAACTGGAAAAACAATCAAGGGCCTACACAATCACTCAGAATAACATCCGAAATTTCCAAAGGACATTCCTTTAGCCACGTCCAGTCTTGGTTTCGTTCAAATGCCATCTGGGCCAGCCTATGAGCCGCACGATTCCCCTCCCGACGCGTGAAACTAAAATTCATCGGATGGCCAGCAAGGTCTTGACGAGGAAGGCCAAAGAGCATACCTCCTAATTCTGATATATCATCCACTTCCCTCTGCAGCAGCCCGTACACACGCATGGAATTCACCTCCATCACCAAATTACTGAAACCCATATTCATGCCTGTCCAAAAACTTTCTACAGCCGCATAGCCTTCTGCTGCATCTGCATCAAGACAGGAGAAAATCGGCCTAATTCCGGCCATCAGCACTAACCCATTGGCCTCGCGAATAATCATACCAACTGCTGCCAAACCCGTAGAAGGAATGAAAGTCGCATCAGTGTACAACTTCAGCCTCCCCAACAGAGGCGGCACCCACCGCACGAAAGATCGAGGTTGGGCGGGGCAATGCCCACTGGCCTGGGCAGACCGGAACGTCTGAAGATACATCTGTGCCCACTCTAGCATCCCATCGTTGTTAACCAATTGCCCCTGCAACGCTTTATTTCGACTCGACCACAGGCCCCACAGGATCACAACAACTTCCTCAAAGATGGCCGCACTAACATTTTCACTGAGATGCCGCATTAGAGACATTATATCAGTGAGACCCTCCGCCCCCCATAGATGGCTATTGCAGAGCCAAACCGCATGCAGGATTTCCTCTCCCTAGAACCCACAGCGAACACAAGAGTTGGGAATATCCATACCTCGAAGAATCAAGTTCGATCGAGTTGGGAGTCTATTTAAGCACAAACGCCAGAAAAAAAAATCTTGATATTTGATGGAAGTGATAGTCTCCATACAAATTTCCACCAGGAGGTGGTCCCCTCCACTGAGGACGAAGAAGGATTATGAGATAAGTTCATCTGTTGGGCCACACGATACCCACTCTTAACAGTGAACAACCCGACATAGTGCCATATCAGTCTATCTGGCCCTTGGGAAGGGCCAAATGGGATACCCGCAATTAGACGCACTTCCTCATAATCAAAATTCCTTCGCAGTCTCTCATGATCCCATTGACCCGATCCCGTTATCAGTTCGCAAACACGGCCAAAACCAGCGCCCCGCCGGCAGGATTGGACCCTAAAGCGGCGGTCCCGTGGGAGCCAACTATTCTCATAAATCCGGATCGAAGAACCCGACCCAACTCTCCATCGCAAGCCTTTATTCAACAATTCCCTTCCCCATAATAGTGATCGCCAAATAAAGGATGGGTTGGTCCCAGGCCTGGCCTCTAAAAAATTTGTATATGGGAAATACCGACCCCGCAGTACTGCAGATAAAAGAGAAGATGAGTCATTCAAAATGCCAACACTGCTTGGCTAAGAGGGATTGATTGAACAACTCAAGATTTCGAAAACCCAAACCCCCCAAGCATTTAGGCCAACACATACGCTTCCAGCTCACCCAGTGGATTTTCCTCTCCCCTAATCCCTCATTCCACCAAAATCTGGCCATAATCTGATGGATCTCTTGGATCAAACCCTTAGGCAATCGGAAGCAGTTCATGGTATAACATGGGATTGCATGAACAACAACTTTCAAGAGAACCTTTTTTCCCCTACCGAGAAAAGCTTACCCTTCCAACCCTGTAGTTGTTTCCAAATGCGGTCCTTAACAAAGGACAAGGTCGATTTCTTGGATCAGGGCATAAATGCCGGGAGCCCCAGATACTGTTTATGGCACCATACGACAGGAACCCCAAATAACGCTCCTAATTCCTCCTGTACTCTATGGTCTGAATTCGGATTGAAAGACAAATCCAATTTTCCAAAATTTATTAGTTGCCCCGACGCTCGGGCATATAGATTCATAATTCTACGAACCACTATAGCTTCACTTCTCCTGGCCTTGAAAAATAACATACTGTCATCCGCAAAAAATATGTGAGAAACCGGAGGGCTAAGCCGAGCAATGGATGACCCAGATATATGTTTCTGAAGCATAGCCGCATGTAACAGACAAGATAGGCCCTCAACACACAGTAGAAATAAGTATGGTGATAACGGGTCACCTTGACGCAGTCCTCTGGATGGAACAATATGACTTCGCTGAACCCCATTCAAATTAAACGAAAAGGTAACAGAGGAGATGCATCGATTAATAAGATCCACCCATGAGGCGACAAAGCCCATTTTTTGCATAACAGCTTCCAAAAAGCCCCATTCCACACGGTCATAGGCCTTACTCATATCAATTTTTAGGGCAGACCATCCCGTTGAACCATATCTACGATTCTTAAGGGAATGTATCAGCTCGTAACCCAAAATAGCGTTATCCACAACACAACGACCAGGAATAAATGCACTTTGGTTTGGGGAAATAACATCGTTCAGCACCATTTTCATTCTGTTCACAATGGCCTTAGAAATAATCTTATAGGTAACATTACATAGAGAAATAGGACGAAATTCAGAAATTTCCTTAGGATTTCCTATTTTTGGAATTAAAACAATCACGGTCTCATTCAATACAGTAGGGTCGACCTGGTGGTTCAACACAGATAAGCAGCATTCTGTAACATCAGTACCCACTATCGACCAAAAACGATGATAAAAAGCTCCCGATAGCCCATCTGGGCCCGGTGATTTATGCGGATGAATTTGCCTTACTGCCCGATAAACCTCAGATTCTGTAAAAGGCATAGTAAGGTGACGGTTCATATCATCTGACACCAAAACCTTAATACTCTGCAGTACTTCCTGGATCTCCTCATTTCCAGGGTGGGATGTGCGAAAGAGGTCAGTGAAATAACCCGAAATCATGTCCTCTACTCGATTTTGGTATGAGTGCCATGCACCCTCGGAATCTTGAATACCCGAAATCTGATTATTTCGCCTTCTATAAGAGGCACGGTTATGAAACCAACGGGTATTACGGTCCCCACTTGCTAACCATAGCTTCCTCGATCGTTGCTTCCAATAAACCTCTTCTTCCAGTAGTAGTTGTTCTAGGCCAGCCTCCGTTACGCACAATTCATCTCTATTGGCAGCGACACCCAGATTCTGGAGGGCCAATTGAACTCGCACTGACGCCTCAGAAATACGCTTCTCATAATTCCCCTTCTTTGATTTCCCCCATATTTTCAAGGCATGCATACATGAGGAAACCTTCCAGACCAGGTCCGACAGGCCAGGACCAGCACTAGAATTCCATGCAGAGGATATTATCTCAGTGCACTCTGGGGATTGGAGCCATACCTCCTCAAACCAGTGGAATCGCCTTCCCGTTGGTTGAAGGACAGGAGAATTTGGCTGCAGCAGCAAGGCCACTGGTCGGTGGTCAAACCCTTGATAGTCAAGATGGAAAACCTCACACTGAGGAAAAAGATGCTGCCAAGCTAATGTACTGACTATTCGGTCCAATCTTTCTGAGATTAGTTCATTACTTGGCCTCCGGTTGATCCACGTAAACACCTCCCCCGAAAAGCCCAAGTCCAATAGGGAGCAATCATCCAAACCCCTTCGGAAAGCATCCAACTCATTATCAGGTGTGATACGACCTTCCGCTTTCTCTGAATGGTACATGATTGCATTGAAATCTCCTCCAACCAGCCAAGGAGTATCGGGACTTCCCCTTAGCTGGCGAAGAAGGCTCGAGGATCTATGGTAGGCATCAAACTCAGGGAAGCCGTAGAAACCCGTAAACCGCCAATTCTGGCCATCCCAATCCACCCATCCGTCAATATGGTTCTGCGAGTAGGATAAAAGGCTAAAATCCACCTCAGTGGACCATAGAAGTGCCAGACCACCATTGCGCCCCAGACTGTTGACCACAAAACAATTCGGATATCCCAAACGGTAACGCACCACTTCCATTTCAACTCGGTGTAATTTCGTTTCCAACAAGAACACCACCTGGGGTTTGTGAGTCTGCACCAGTTTATGCAGACGGCGGAATGCCCGAGGTGACCCTAGCCCTCGAACATTCCAAAATATGGCATTCATGGCGAGCGGCGGGGCTGGGATCCAGCCTCCGCCGATAAAGATATAGAAACTGTGTCAGTAATCCCCAATGCAACATCTTCAGTCGTCCCTCGCAGCCGCTTCTGGCCATTATCCGGATGAGGTCCTAATGTTTCTGGCAATCGACGTTTACACGAATCAGAGGGAGGATCCGAGTCAACCACCATATTATCCTTGTGGGACCCCCTCGCCTTACGCTTCCAACTTTCTTTACGAAGGGGAACCACTGGGTCCAAGCCCATCACAGGAGATAAAGGGTCAATCATTGAGCCCTCCCCAGACTCAGTAGATGAGCCCAATAACTTTCCTTTACCATTTGTCGTCACATGAGCTCCATCCTGCAAGGGATCAACAACCGTAACCATAACCGCCAGAACAGACGCGGACGTCAATTGCGTACCTATACCCGTAGAAACCGGATGTCTTTCCTCAACAACAGGCGCTGGCGGTTGACTAGCCGGCAGTGGAACACCAGTAGCCGCCATTTCATCTGTCACCGACGGTCCCGAAGTTTGTGGATCCGCAAGCCCGCCATTAACCCCACCAGGCGACGACTGGTTTTCCCGCACAGGATTGCTTCGCAGAGTTTGTGACCCGTCGATGTAGTCCGCCCGGAGCCACGATCCATACTGCTCAGAACGATAAGGTGCACTCCCCGACGACACTGACGAACACTCTCGCAGGGAATGACCAATCAGGCCACACTCGTAGCAGAAATCCGGGAGTCGTTCGTACTGAAATGGGCACAGCAACTCGTCGTCACCCGTATCACGAACCATACACTACTACAAATTTGGCCTTTGTTGACGGCTAAAAAGTATCAACTTTCACTTTCATTGACACTTTTTAGAAGTCAATTAAAGTGGTATCAATAAAACTAAAGCGTCAATATTACTGTTTTCATTGATGCTTATAGGACGTCAATGAATATGTCTTTGTTGACGTTTATAAGCCATCAACAAAGACAATATTGACACGTTTTATCCGTCAATGATATTCATAAAGCGTCAACGTAAACACATTTATTGATATTTATGGAGCGTCAATATAGACTTATGTTGACGTTTATTCATTGTCAATTATAGACCTAAAATGTCAATATATCTATCTTTATTGACATTTCCACACTGTCAATATAGTCTTTTATTGACGTTTATTAGCCGTCAAGTTACCATATTAAATTGTCAAATATTATATTTTTATTGACGGTTAATATCCATCCATTATTATGTTTTTAATGACATTTTTTAACCGTCAACTATATGTATTAGAAAAAAAAAAATCTCCCAATTATTTTTACCCCTCCTCGACAATTTGCGTTTACACAAAAGTAGCAAGCTATCAAATGTAATGCCGAAAATTCGACCTAATTTAGAGGACTTTACTAAACTTAATTAAGCTAACACCAAAACTAAAACTCAAGTATAAATAATACGAGTCAAATCTCGAAAGCACATTATTGTTCATCTAGCAATACAGAATCAAAAGAATCATCATTTAACCTAATTTAGAGGACATAACTAAACTTTATCCTGTAACCAAGTTTCATGCTACCAAAAATCCCACAATATATAACGACGTAATTATAACTAACCAAAAATTGCTAAAGGTTTATTTCTTGAAACTAATGGATCACTAATGTATATATAAAGCTAAAGCAATCATAAAATTAAACGAAGAAATTTTCACAAGCTTGAAAAGCAAATCCAACATCCTTTCTTATTCAACATGGTTCAAGGTCTCCATATTTTTATAAAATTGTTATTGCACAATCCTTGGCATTTTTTGTAGATGCAAAAATCAAGTCCACAAAAAGACATTGCATAAAAAATCAGAAAAATGCTGACCCCCACATGTCTAACAACTCTCCATTACTTCAGTTTCGAAAAAAGTTTTGGTGCAACCTGCAAGAAAATTGTCTTTGAAGTTAGTTCAAGCTCGTTTGATAACTAATACTTATTTTTAAAAAGAACTTGTTTATGTGCAACTTTTTTGTAATCTACTTTCTATAAAAAACCAAAAGTAACTCACATTTATTGATGCGAGACCAACAATCAGTGCAATGCTTGTGACCACTATTTGTTCCCTTGGATTCTTTATGCACGCCTATAACATGGAAAGACAACAACTAAAATGAAGGGAATACTACAAAGGGGCTATTAAAAAAAGTTAATCTCACAAAAACCAAAACATATCGTATTTCTCTCCTAAGAAAAGCAATGATTCTTCTCAATTTTCCTTTTGCTAATGCCAAATTCTCCATAGTTTCTCCATCTAAAAACAAATCATTTAGCCCATATCTTTGATATCTCTTTTTTTTTTTCAATATGGCTACACTACAATAAGTCACTTCAGATAAGAACTTAATAGCCTAATTTTTTAGTTTAACTTCACATAAAAACCCAACAAACAAGCCTATATTACTTTCAAAATAGAGATAAAGAGAAAAGGAAACAAGAATGTTACCCACTACCGGGTATTTGGCCAAAAAATAGTCGGCTTATCCACCGTTTCACATTTAAATCTCCATACATTTCCATTCCCTTGAATTTCTTCACTTCTCTTCCCACCACCACATCTACAATATTGTATTCAAGTACTGATTGTGACAAGAAGAAAACACAAAATAATCTGTCTGAAGCTATTTAAGTGGTTATACTATCTGAATTGAAACTCCACCAAACAACCTACATATAGGTATGTTAATGGTGTTAGCAACTGCATCATTCAACACCATCTCAACTTCTACTTTAACCTTCAATAAATATAGATGATATAGAGTGATTAAACAAACATGGATTCAAAACCTCAGTGTTTGATTTGATTCTTATAAATGCAGGGCATTCTAAGCTAGCTTTTCCATAACAGCCTTCTTTTAAGACTCCAGTGATATTTCGTAGCTAGGGTTGTGGTTGTTTGAGCCTATAATTTCTTAGTTTCTTAACAAAAGATAGATGAAATTCTGCACATTTTTTAAAAGCAGAGTAACAGTACCCAAATTCTAGCTTTATATAGCAACCTTCTTTTTAGAGACATTGATCACATTTCTTAGATATTAATAAACAATTCCTTGCACATAAAATATAAGAAGACATTTTTTTTTTGTCTTGAAGGGTACCTAAGTTATTCGAAACCATACATGATTTCAACAGAGATTCCTTACAATTGGATGACATTTAAATCACATATAAAGAGTAAAATTTCACTACTAAGCAAACCAAAAAAGAAGGGGGAAAAAGAACATACCAAACAAAGTGGTTTTGTTATTTGAATATTGAACTCCTCAAGTTGCAATTAGTATGGTGTCGCCAGGCCTACGAAGAACAAAATCATTCAGGCTTTATTATCATCTAACTCCTATTATTTCCTCAAATAAAAAACAAAAACATTAACATGGAAAAACTTACCTAGCAGAAGCAACAACTGTCTCAATGGTTGGGAAAACTCCAGGCTTAGATAAATCTTTAATTGATCGTTCTACGCACAGCCGCAGCCACAACCTAGGATGACATGCCAAGTAACTCGGCCATATGTGGCAAACCAGGGCGGTGTTATATTGATCTACAAATTCAATGGCAAAAGTGACAAAGACTAAAGGCATAAACTCCATGGAAATATGTGGGCGGCACCCACTTAATTACAACTTCACTAAACTAATTATAAAAATTTGTTCACTAAAATAGAGAGCAAGCAAAAGAATACAGAAATATAAAGAAAGGACATTCTTAGAGCAACCGTTCGTACAATATTTAGTTAAACTTCATCAAGTCCTTCACTTTTATCTCCAAGTTTTTTCTTATCTTTTTCCAACCTATTCATATCCAAAAGTCCAAGGAAAGAAAAAAATAACTTCACAAGCTTACCTGGACAAGCCGCATTGCAGCCAAGCGTGCAACTACATTGTGAGATGATTTCTCACACTCCCTCCAAAGCAAATTATGAGCAACCATATCTCCATATCTTGTAACAACGTAATCAAGGTGAGTAATAACGAATGAATATTTCAAGGAGTGCATTTCATATCTAATTTTAATTTTGTGTAAGCAATATATGGCAAATATTTCATTGTAATAGAAATTTAAGAAGTGCATTTCACATCTAATTGATCGAAATTCCTTCAAAAACCCTCAATTCATGTTTTCCCTTCCAATTTCACAACACATGAACAATCACACAAACCCAATATGGAATACGGGGAAAGAAGGCTATAAAATGTTATAATATGTCCCCAAATGAAAAGGGAGAAAACAAAATTAGACATACTTGAGTACCTAAAGATTCGAAAGGGTCTTTAGGAGTAACGCTCTGATATTTTGCAAACGGCATCCTCAAATACTCATTAATAAGGCTAGTGGAGCAGACAAGGAAGAAGAAAAGAGCCACCACTACCTCCTACTTCGTCAATGGCAAATAAAACACGTTTGATGATAGATGACTCTTCGTCAGGAGCACCGAAGGGGTCTTGTTGCGGTATAGTTGTTGATGAGGGAAGGCTTGAGTCGCGTGTCGCCGCCTTCTCGAGAGTCAAATCTTGTCGGCGTGTTTGTGGGTCACCAGAGAATGACAGCTGTAACATTGCAAGGTGGTTGCCCGTGGTTGCCATAACCAAATCGCGTTGTCGTTGGAGAAGACGGGTACATTGCCGCCGTTTGTCGATGAGGGAAGTGTCGTCTCCGTTGGTGTGTGACGTCCTGAGAAAAGGGTTGAGGTTTGCAACTTCGTGAATAGAGGGGTAAAAGAAGAAAGAAAGAGCAGCTGGATGCTATGTGGGGGGAGAAAGAAAAGGGTTCAATCGAAGCCCTAATTTTGACCCTATATATTAATATTAAGGGTTCAGTCAAGGCCATGATTTTGGGCTCTTGTCAAGGCATTCTTTGTCAGTTTCATCGAGGGGATCGTTCTTGGCGATGGTTTTGCAGTCGAAGAACTTGTTGGAAACGGGGCAAAAGCAGCGAGTGATGGTTTCGAATCTTCCTCTACCGATCTCCTCCAGGATTTCGTACTGGTTGTTCACAATGTTACTTACAGAACGAGGTTGAACAGTGCGAAGACGAAAACGACTTGTATCTTAGGGTTGAACGGCATGAAGACGAACGACAGTGCGTGGGGGTTGCGTGAACGAGAAAGCTGAGAGGGAAAAAGAAAGGAGGAAGGAGAGTCTTAGGATTTTTTTTTCTTTGTTTTTTATTTTGTCTTTTTTCTTTTATTTCTCTTGATCCATCCAAATAAACAAAGAGTCATGGGTTTCTTTTTTTTTTTCCAACTCTATTTCTTTTTCAATTAAAAATCCAATTTGTCCTAAAATCACTTTAAATTTGAGAGTAATTTAAACTTAAATCTAAAATTCCAAAAAAACTTAATTTTTTTTTACGTTTAATACTTGTCAAGAAACCCCATTAATATTGACATTTATTGCACATCAATATAATAGTGTTTATTGACACTTATTAGCCGTCAATGAATGTTGTTTTCTTTGACGGCTAATAAGCGTCAATAAAAATCATCAACAAAACCCTTTTCGTTGATGGTTTTTGACCGTCAACTATATGAAAAGGCGGAGTTAGACGAAAATCTACGTAAATTAATCTTTTAATCACATTCATTGACATTTTTTAATCGTCAACATAAACCAGATCATTTGTTGACACCATATAAACGTCAATATACCTATCTATTTATTAATAATTTATTTTAAAGTACAAATGATACCTTTATTGACGTTTTCTTGATACAAGCGTCAACAAATCTAAAAAGTCAAGCGTCAATAAATGTCAAATTTGTAGTAGTGATAAGACCTCGTCGGAGCGGCTTGTTCAAATCTAGAGAGACCCTAACTCGCGTGACCGGGCCAATCCAATCGTCTGCACCCCCACCAGCAACAGTCTCGACCTCCCCTACATGGTTACCCAATTTCACGGCCATATCATGCGTCAAGAAGCGGAACAGGGTGTTTTGTATCTGAATCCAAAAGGAAGCCCTGTTAAAACTCATTTGTCGAGGGTCATCCGCCGTCGTTGGGGTCACCAACACGATCAAGCTTTTGTCAAAGGCCCAAGGGCCCGTTCGGAGCACACGATTCTTTTCCAGGGTAGTCTTGAACTTAGCCACAAAGACGTTCTCACCAAGAAAATCCACACGAGTATCTCGATGAGTTCGCCAAACATTTTTCATAACGTTACGAAAAGCCTCAGCATTAATCTTTCGGCTCGTCAGAACCTTGCCCACCAAACAAAGATTGATAGATTCCATCGAAAATAAGGGCTCGGAACCAGACAAAGCAATTACATCTGTCTCCTCCGTCGTAAGTGAAAGACTTTTCCATCTCTCTGTAAGCTCGTGCATCACTCTCGTCATTGTTAGCAAGAATCACAGTAGCAAGAAACCTCAAAGCAAGGTAAGAAGACACAGATGGGAATAAAACCACAGAAACCCTAGAAGCCAAAAGAAAATTCACCAACTCTCATGTAGAGAGAAAACCTGCATGCCGCAGAAAACCTTAGTTTAAGATTCCAGGTTATAGAAAAAGTGTTATATAAGTTACATATATATTATATTATATTAAAATTAGTTATATTAGAAAACAAAAAAATCATCATAGAAGTAGAAAAAACAAAACTAATATAAGAATGTATATACTATCTTAATTAATTTTAAATTAATTTTACTTCATAATAACTTAGTCAAATTATTACACGTGCATCGCACGTGGTAAAAATATAGTTAAAAGAAATGACATAAAAAAATCAATAGGCTAAATTAGTAATTTTATTCAATATATTTAATTTTTTTAAATATAAAACCAAAATATAAATCTATTTTTTTTTCAAAACACTCCATTTTTTTTTTCGATTAAAATTTTAAACTAATTTACCCGTCAAAGAATCCACCGAAAAAGCGAACCCCACGGTCTACGGCCAGAAGAATTTCTCAAGGCATAAAAAGGGCTCAAACACAAGAACAAGAACAACACCTCCACTTATCTGCTTCCTCTGACAACGCCGACTCTGCAAACATCTCAAAATTTCCGCTGAAGTAGCACAGGTCAGTCCACAACTAGCCCTCGATTTCGTATTTCCCTTTTACCCTTTATTTTTCTGGTGATGATCCAAATGGGTCCATTGGTGTTTGAGTTTGGTTTGCAATTGTAAGGTGGGGAGGCTGAGAAATCGTTAAAGATGAGGTTATTGAAAGTGGCAACCTGTAATTTGAATCAATGGGCTATGGATTTCGATTGTAATGTGAAGCACATCAAAGAGTCCATTGACGAGGCTAAACGTGCTGGGGCTGTCATTAGACTTGGTCCGGAACTCGAGATTACTGGATATGGCTGTGAAGACCATTTCTTGGAGCTCGACACTGTCGCTCATGCGTGAGTTTCCTGCTCGTTGTATCTCAATTTGTTTGTCCTATGCGAAAATGTCTCTAATTGGTTATGGATTATTGTTTTTTGTCTTTCCAACAAAAGGCAATTTGTGGGGTCCTTTACAAACTTCATACTTGGAAGTGCATTACTAGACATATTTGATGGTTTCTAGCTTCTGGGGTTGCTCAAATTTCTTGTTTTAGGATACTTTTGCAGATGGGAATGCTTGAAGGATATACTGTTGGGTCCTTGGACTGATGGGATATTGTGCAGCATTGGCATGCCTGTTATTAAAGACTCTGAGCGTTACAATTGTCAAGTGCTATGCTATAATAGGAAAATTATTATGATACGCCCAAAGATGTGGCTTGCAAATGATGGGAATTACCGGGAGCTCCGCTGGTTCACAGCATGGAAGCTAAAGGACAAACTTGTGGACTTTCAGCTGCCAAAAGATATTTCTGAGGCTCTGTCACAAGCGTCTGCGCCTTTTGGCTATGGATATATTCAGTTTCTAGACACGTGAGTGCCAAAATTACTGGTTTTATGTATTGTTGTTCTTTTTGCTAGTCCAAAATTCATATGCAAGAATATGTAACTTTTGATTCCTGCATATCAATACGTGATAATTGGATGTTGGATGTTTTGTGCGTAATTATATTTATAGAATAATACAAGGGTCTGATGCCTAGTGTGTTCCATCTTGTTAGAGCTGTTGCTGCTGAAGTTTGTGAAGAACTATTTACGCCTACTCCTCCTCATGCTGAACTTGCTTTGAATGGGGTCGAAGTATTTATGAACGCTAGTGGAAGTCATCACCAACTAAGAAAACTTGACGTTCGTCTTCGTGCTTTTACAGGTGCTACTCATAATCGTGGTGGAGTTTACATGTATAGTAACCACCAGGGTTGTGACGGTGGTCGCCTTTACTATGGTATGCACCATTCTTTTGCATAGAATATTGTAGTGTTGCTGGAATTGCATTTCTTTCGTGGTATTCTTAGGACATTCATGATATGAAAATATTTATTTGAATGTACTCTATGCGGGTCCATTTTGAATGTTCACGTGCCTTTATGTGCAGCATATTGTGTGTTATGTTTTTTGTGCATATTGACATTTGAAGTTTGCAGAAGAAGACAAAGGATTTATTGAAGTTTATGTTTTGCTGTAGATGGATGTGCCTGTGTTGTTATAAACGGTGATCTGGTAGCTCAAGGCTCACAGTTTTCTTTGAAGGATGTTGAGGTTGTGGTTGCCCATGTAGATCTTGATGCGGTATGAAAATACTCTCTAGTTTCCTTGGACATCTTCAACAATGTGAGCCATGGAATGATTTACTTGATCCCTGTATCTTATATTGATTAACACGAGTTACTCCCTTTTCCCTCCATCATAACTCATAAGTTAGTATCATTTTAAAGGTCACTTGTTGAATCTAAGTTGTGGATGTTTTCTATCAAGGGTGCTTAGAGGTAGATATTTGGGAAGACCCTTCAAAGTCTTGGGTTAAAACTGTAGATAGAAAATATAATAATTTAAAATTCTTGTTGTCACTCAAAACTGACCTGAAATATATGGGGTAGGGTAGGCTATGAACATAATGAAGGCGTGGAGCCCTGATACCCCAATTGTTAAAAACATCGGTGGGAGTTTTCTTTTTCTTTCTTTCTATTTTTCTGAACATTTGGTTTTAAGAAGTCTGCTTGCTGACAGGTTGCTAGTCTTAGAGGATCTATCAGCAGCTTTCAAGAACAAGCAAGCTATAAAACTAAAGTTCCTTCTGTGGAAGCTCCATACAGTCTATGTCAATCATTCAACCTCAAAACTTCCCTTTCAAGTCCACTTGAGGTCAGTTACTAATTCAGTATCATTTCAGTATTTTAGTTCATTATGTCAAAGGTTGATCTTTGGACCTGGTTGATGGTTTATAGATTAACTATCACTGTGCGGAAGAGGAAATAGCCTTTGGACCTGGTTGCTGGTTATGGGACTATTTAAGACGAAGTGGAGCTTCTGGATTTCTGCTTCCTCTTTCTGGTGGAGCT
This sequence comes from Luffa acutangula, assembly GCA_036850905.1. Classification (NCBI taxonomy): domain Eukaryota; kingdom Viridiplantae; phylum Streptophyta; class Magnoliopsida; order Cucurbitales; family Cucurbitaceae; genus Luffa; species Luffa acutangula. Next base: position 44,865,667 of record CM072097.1, on the reverse strand, counting down.
GATAGCTCCTCTGTTGCAGCCATAGTTGGCTGCATGTGCCAACTTGTCGTAAAAGGTTAGTTTTTATTAGCCATGGACATAAATAGAGTTGCTGTGTTCAGGTATCTCTATTTTGCAAGTTCAGTTAAAGTAGGAGACGGCCGGGAGCTGTCTTTATGATCAAAGATTTGTTTTTTTAGGATGAGAAAAGTGAGCAAGCGACTGTTGATTGAGTCATCTGATGTTTGATTATTGATATGATAGTATCTCTACCACATAAGACAGTAGTTAACAACTCAATGGTGAATAAATGATTTGGAAGGAACCTGTATTCTACATTAACTGAAATGTGACTGAATGATGATTGTCCATATCTGGAAGAGTATAAGGAATGACGTATAATTACAAAATTCTGTCGATACCCAATAAGAAGCATGGGGTTTTGCTAATTGGAACACTTCCCACCAATCGCTCACACTTGTATTCTCTTGGTTGTTTCTATGGATTGGTTTGCAGATATTGCAAATGGAGACGAACAGGTGAAAGCTGATGCAATACGGATTGGACATTATGCTGATGGAGAGTTCCCAACTGATAGCAGAGAATTTGCCAGACGCATTTTTTATACTGTATTTATGGGTTCTGAAAATAGGTGAGTAGAATGGTTAGGTTCATTTTTAATAACCATAGGTGACCCAACTAGAACACACGCACATCAACTGGATCCCATGGGCGACCTGCTTGACCTTACTATAATATAGCAATGCTTTGTCCATGACTTCATCCTGTTTTATCACCTGGATTTTAACATGAACATGAATCTGAACTCAAAAACCCAGTTGGAGTCCTGATACGTTTATTTATTTTAATCTTTTAATCAATAGGTCATACACTTGATCTTTTTGTAGAGCTCAAACTCTGGTATCATTCATTGACCATGCTCGCTCCTTGTAGCTCTGAAGCAACACGTTCAAGAGCAAAGGTTCTAGCAGATGAGATTGGTTCGTGGCATCTTGATGTTTCCATCGATGGGATTATTTCAGCACTTTTGTCTTTGTTCCAAACTCTCACTGGAAAACGTCCACGGTATAAGGTGGAAATATATTTTTCTTCTTCGAAATTTGTTGTGTTGTCTCAAGGATGGGGTTAGGTTCTTTTCTGCAAAATATATTTTCTTCATGGTTAGGTTGAAGTTGATTTTATGCCCATCCTTAAGATATTTTAACTGTTCTGATTACTAGCTATTTATGTCTTAAGCTCCATCATTGTCTTGTTGTGCAGGTAGATGGGGGATCTAATATTGAAAATTTAGGTCTGCAAAATATTCAAGCTCGAATCAGGATGGTTCTGGCATTTATGTTAGCGTCACTCTTACCTTGGGTACATAGTAAACCCGGATTCTACCTTGTTCTTGGTAGCTCCAATGTCGATGAAGGATTGCGTGGTTACTTAACAAAGGTTCGTTATTATTTGAACAATTTCTTTTTCCTTCTTGACTTTCTATAGACGTCGACTAGTTAAGCTGCCATGTTATCTGTTTTTATGAGTATCTCATGTTTGGATTCTCGACACAGTATGATTGCAGTTCAGCAGATATAAATCCAATTGGAAGCATCAGTAAGCAGGATCTCCGGGCATTTCTTAGATGGGCTGCCACCCATCTTGGCTACTCATCATTGGCGGATATCGAAGCAGCTCCGCCTACAGCTGAGCTGGAGCCAATTCGTTCCAACTACAGCCAGGTTCTTGTCTTCCACATCTCACATTTTTCTTGACGTCTGAAAACGTTCTCTTCAGATGCATTTTATCCTAGAGCTGGATCTGACATTTTTAAAACTGTTTCTGATGTTACTATTATTGGATCTATTCTTGCAACCTATGGTTTCCCTTACGGGTGTAACTTAATCGATCGCGTCGGTTTTGTTTTGTCTCTAATCAAACTATTGGTCCAAATCAATGACGGACCAACTATATACACAGTTGGTTCAGTTCAACTGGAATGACAAGTGGGCTGTATTTTAACAACGGGTGGCTCGGTTTTGAACAAACCATGCATACTGCACGTTTTCTCTGTTTTTATCAAATAAAGTTTGCAGATAGGTAGAATCAATATGTTCTTGCCAGTATTTTATTTTTGATATCCATGAGTGTTCGGGTCAGCTTGCGTACACCTCAACTAATTTCACGAAACAACCTTGCTAGTATTTTTTATTAAAGAAGTTCTAATTTGCTTGTGAAACAGTTGGATGAAGTTGACATGGGAATGACATATGAGGAGCTCTCAGTCTATGGAAGGCTGCGAAAAATTTTCCGTTGTGGTCCCGTGTCGATGTTTAAGGTTTGTCAAATATTTTCTTACTGCTTTTCTGGTGTAGCCTAAGAGGATAAAAGAAGAATTCTCTCCAAGAATCAATCAAATCTTTATTACGCATTAAAAGTTAGGAATACAATAGGACAATTCTCAATTTATATAGAGAATTGGAAAATAAGCTAATTCTAATCCTAATTAGGACAAGGAAACTAATCCTAATCCTAATTAACCAAGGAACTAATCTCAATCCCAATTAATCAAAGAAACTAATTCTAATCCTAATTAATCAAGTATTTAACCAAGATACCCTAATTTACCCTAATCCCACCATATCATTTTTTTTGCTTGACAATCTCATAAACTTCTAACTCTTCATCCTTGTCACAGAATCTTTGCTACCGTTGGGGTTCTAAGTTAACTCCATCAGAGGTGGCCGAAAAAGTGAAACATTTCTTCAAGTATTACTCCATCAATCGACACAAAATGACCGTACTAACGCCATCTTATCACGCCGAGGTAGGTATCTTCGATTGACTGAAATTGATGGTAAAAAGATATCAGGATGTCATGATCTACACGTCTATGTTTCTCATTCTTTTCTTATCGAAATTGCATTGCAGAGCTATTCTCCGGAGGACAATCGGTTTGATCTTCGTCAATTTCTCTACAACTCGAGATGGCCATATCAGTTTCGGAAGATCGATGATCTTGTAAAAGAGTTGAATGGAGATAGCATTGCTATTAAAGAATCAACTGGTATGGGGGTTGTGGCAGCAGGCGCAGGGAAACCCAATGTTGGACTTTAGTTCAAAGGTAGAAGGAAGTTTGAGTTTTTATTTTCATCAAATTGGATGCAAAGGAATTGAACTTTTGTCATAATGTCTTCTCTTTATTTGTTTTGAGAATAAGAATATCTTTGTAACTTGAGAAAACAGAAAATTTCAAATCTGCAGCGTAAGCTGAGATATTGTATATTCTCCCACCCATTAAATTTTAAAAAAATAACTTCAATTTTTTGTTCTATGTAATTCAGTAGGACAATTATAAGTTTTAATTTTCATTCAGTCGATTTTTTTTTTTTTGACAATATGTGGGGTGGGGGATTTGAACCACATATCTCGTGGTCGACAGTACAACTTTATACAAGTTGAACTATGCTCTTGTTGGCTCATTTAGTCGAATTTTGAATTCAAGGAGGGAGATTAATATCATTCTCAAAACTAAACTATAAAATAAAATTAACCAATAAACTTTCCAATATTAAAAGTATGTACATTTAAAATCTAATTATGAAATATTCAAATTTAACAACAGAATTAAACCATAAAAGAAGGCGTTATACCACATCAATAGAGTGTGTCACATCTTCTTTTAACATTTTTTCGAATTTCAAAGGCTAAATTATAAAAAATACCCTTGAATTATGGGGTTTGTTTCAAAAATGCTTCTAAACTTTGAAAAGTTTCAAAAATACTCTTGAACTTTGAAAAATGTTTCAAAAATACCTTTGCTGTTAATTTTTTGATGGAAACCGTTAGAATATAAGGTGAGATAGGGGTGTTCATCGGTCGGTGTCGGTTTTGGGGGAAAACCGACACCGACCGGTCGGTCGGTTTTCCAGAAATTTGGAAACCGACAAATTTCGATGGGTGTTGCCAGCCGACCGACCGAACGGTTGGTTCGGTCGGTTTTTTTAAAGATCATGAGAATTGAGATGAAGAACGACGGTCGGTCGGTTATGTGTAAAATCGGTCGGTCGGTAAATTATGTGTTTTTTTTTTTTTAAATGGTTTTTTTATATATAAATATATTGGGCGGTCGGTCGGTTATGTGTAAAGTCGGTCGGTCGGTCGGTCGGTTATGTGTTTTTTAAAAAAAAAAATTGGTTTTTTTATATATATAAATATATCGGTCGGTCGGTTATGTGTAAAATTGTTTGGCCGACCGACCGACCGACCGATCTCCTCAATCTAAGAACCGACACCGACCGACTTGGTCGGCTAACCGACCGACCGACGTCGGTTCGGTCGGTTTCGGTCGGTCGTGTCGGTTTCCGGTCTGAAGATGAACACCCCTAAGGTGAGAGGAGGAAAAAGAAGAAACATTTTTCAATAAAGAGTATTATTTTAATTTTTTTTAAAGTTCAAAGTATTTTTTAATTGAAACTTTAACAGTTTTCATCAAAAAATTAATTGCAAGGGTATTTTTGAAACATTTTTCAAAGTTCAAGGGTATTTTTGAAACTTTTCAAAGTTCATGGGCATTTTTTAAACAAACTCCATAGTTCGGGGGTGTTTTTTTATAATTTAGCCAATTTCAAACTGAAGGAATTTTGCCCAAACACAGACAGTCAGTTAAAACAAGGAAAAAAAATATATTTTTATCCTAAACTTAGTAGATTTTATAAATTTTAATCATAAACTTTCAACTTCATCAAATTGAACATCAAACTTGTACAAGTGTTACAATGTAGACCTTGGGTTAGTTTTCTCTTTGAATTGCCATCGAAGCATGGGATTGACAATTTCCTCATTTTTTTTTAGAAAAAAAATTATTGGAGAAACTCTTCATCCCTCCCCTCTTAAAAAAAACTATTTTTCTCTTAAATTGCTTTGATTTTATTTGCTACATTTGCATGTTTTTCAAAAAAACAAAAACGAAGTTCTTCGCAACAAGAAAAAACCAACGAGCATTAGGAAAAAATTCCAAAATTGCTTTTGTTTTGTAATTCTAGACAGTAGCCAAAAAAAAATATCACAAAGTTCTCAACAACAAGAAAAAGTTATCTAAAAAGAAAAGGAAAAAAATCCAAAATTGCTATTGCTTTCCCATCATCCAACATGCACATTCTTCTAAGTAGCTAAAAAAAACTACAAAATCCACAAACACAATAAGAAAAAAAAATGAGAGAGAACTCATGTACACCTTATCAATCGCAAAAGTTTCATCAAATAAAAAAAAATTTCGATAAATTTGTTATAAGAAGTCAATTCAAGAGCAATGTGAATTAAAAAAAAAAAAATCAATTACGTGTTTTAATGATGACTTAAATAGAAAGTTAGCTGAAGGTTTACCCGAAATTGTAACTTGTAAGTTGATGGTTAAAATTTAGATTCAATGGGATGTAGTTAAAAAGTGAAAGTTAAAATTGATAGAGGTGCTAAACTTCAAAATTGATTTTTTTTTCTTTCTTATTAAACTTCAAAATTGATAAAATACTAAACACGGAGCACTCAAAATCAGTCTTAGCTAAAAACAACCAATAAAGATATTAATTTTACCATTGGATGAAAAATAAAAGGTTAAAATTAAATTTAACTCAAATAATAAATTTTTAGAAAAAAAATATCAATTTTTACTCCAAACTTATCTATTAGTTTTACTATAAGCTTTCAATTTCTTCACATTAGACTCGAAATTTAGGTTTTTTTTTGTTCACTTTTTTCTTTTTTTCTTTTTTTTTTCTTTTTGAGATTTTTTAGTTCTCTCTAAACTTAGTTAATCCAGAAAATTTGGTTTAAATTTGATATTTCTTTTCCCTGTTTATTCACAGTTTAAAAACATGCAACTCTTCTTTCTTCGAAGGAATAAAAGTTATATTTATTTTGACTAGTGAATCTTTATCCTCGTTTTATTTTAAATTCTCAAACAAAATTTGAATTCTTATTAAACTTCCAGATAAATCTTAACTTCATGTTCATGATTATTAATAAAGATCAATAGTAAAGACATCATTCTTTTTTATATAAAAAGAACGCACAATGTCAATTTGAAAACCATTTGATTTTTTATTTCTGATTTTTGCTTTTTAAAGCTTATAAAACACTATTTTCAATTCCAAGTTTTTCATCTATTCTTCTCATGTTTTAAAAAACGAATTCAATTTATTCGTGTATGTTTAACAACACCGAAAACCATGGTAAAAAAAAAATTAAAGAAAATAAACTTAATTTTCAAAAACTACTCTTTCTTTTTTCCTTTTTGAGAATTTTTTTTTTTAGAAATTTCTTTTGAGAATCTAAGTGGGTTATTCGATCAAAATGATAAATTTGCAGAGGGACCATTCAACTCACAGAATCGAAAACTTAACATAGGAGTTTCCTTTAATAACATTGAAAACAAAATCCAAAATGTTTCGAAGAGACCTCAACCCCATAATGGGATATCAAAGCATCATTCGCAAAACAAAAAACGTTCAACCATTCTATCTAAAGAATTACTGTAAGTTTTCCATGGCCCTACTACCACTCTATACTTCCTCATTTCTCACCCCTGGCTGCTGCTTCCGAAAGAGATCAATAAAAATTACAAAGATTTTGTTTAGAGCTCATCATGAGACTCGTCATCTTCGGTCGGCTCGCCACCGGGGGCGCCACCAGACCTCTGGTAAACAGCGGTGATGATGGGGTTGCAGACGGCCTCGACCTCCTTGAGCTTCTCCTCGTAGTCTTCCTTCTCGGCGCTCTGGTTGTCGTCGAGCCATTCGAGAGCATCCTTAACGGCGGTCTCGATCTTGTCCTTCTCATCAGACTCAAGCTTGTCAGCAAGCTTGTCCTTGTCATTGATCTGGTTTTTCATGTTGTAGATGTAGGTTTCCAGGCTGTTGCGGGCGTCAATTCTTTCCTTCACCTTCTTGTCTTCCTCAGCGAACTCCTCGGCTTCGCGAACCATCCGGTCGATCTCCTCCTGACTCAACCGACCCTTGTCGTTGGTGATGGTGATCTTCTCGGATTTACCAGTGCCCTTGTCTTCGGCCTTAACGTTCAGGATACCATTGGCATCGACCTCAAAGGTGACCTCAATTTGTGGGGTACCCCTGTTACATGTTAAAAAACATAGTTCAGTTTAAACATCTGAAAACATTTGCCGATGATACAGAATGAAGGGTCAGGAGCAAAGAGGCGTACCTTGGTGCTGGAGGAATTCCAGTTAGATCGAACTTCCCAAGGTTCCTGCAGTCTTTAGTGAGACTCCTCTCACCTTCGAAGACCTGCATCGAAGGGCGTTTTAGCAACAAAGAACATGATCTGACGAATGAATAATGTTTTTGTGATTCGAGATTCGAGATAGCGTTTTTTCGGCGAAGTCTACCTGAATGGAAACGGTGGTCTGCTGATCCTGGTAAGTGGTGAAGACCTGAGATTTCTTGGTTGGGATGACTGTGTTTCTGGGGATCAACTTGGTCATCACTCCACCAACAGTCTCAATTCCAAGGGTAAGAGGGGCAACATCAAGAAGAAGGATATCTGTGTCGAAAGTGAAGATTTGTGAGAAAATGGATAACAGATTGTTAAACAGCTCGAGTCTTCATTCTAAGCAAGTAATCAAGAATTTTACCTTTGGTTTCTTCACCACCCTCTCCACTCAAGATGCTTCCTTGAACAGCAGCACCATAGGCAACGGCCTCATCAGGGTTCACACCCTTGTTAGGTTCCTTGCCTTCAAAGTAGTCCTTGAGGAGCTGTTGAACTTTTGGAATCCTGGTGCTACCACCAACAAGGACAATCTCGTCGATTTGGTTCTTCTCTAAACCTGCATCTTCCATGGCCTTCTTCACAGGTCCCATGGTCTTTCTGAACAAGTCGTTGTTCAACTCCTCAAATCGAGCTCTGGTCAATGGCTCAGAGAAGTCGGTACCCTCAAAGAGGGATTCAATCTCAACGCGGACCTGGTGCTGGCTACTCAAGGCCCTCTTGGCACGCTCACATTCCCTTCTAAGCTTTCCAAGAGCTCTGTTGTCCTTGCTGATGTCCTTTCCGTGCTTCTTCTTGATCAATTTGATGAAATATTCCATAATTCTCATGTCAAAGTCCTCACCTGAGGAAATGTGTGCACATGATCAATTCAAGGCAAATAATTATGTGAAATCAGAAGCCATCGATTTCAATCCTATGGTATAATACTAGTACTAGAAAACTTGGATCACTCTACTACATTTTCTTTGAACCTTCGAGATTTCTTTCTACTATAACTACTTATAACAGAGAACGTCGATAAAACAATTTCAAGCAAATTGTTTGGGCAGAAATGGTAGGATCAGAGATTACATTAGTCCATTTGTCATGAGAGATGAAAATCTTAGATGATCTAATAAACAACCCTTTACATTTTACTTCTTTATGACTAAATTTGGTTCAAAAGTATCTAAAACAGTTTCCAATATTAAGCTTCTTTGTGTCGCACTTTTTTGAGTACTTATTCTTGCATGATGACAGAGTATAACTTTATAGTACGAGAAACTATAATGTGTAAACTGTTTTTTATTTAGAAAGATAGAAGATTCTTCGGGAACTATTTTTAAAAGAAAAACATCCTAGGATGGTTTTTCAAAAATATTCCATTAGTGTACTGAAAACACAACTTTAGCATATATAGCAACAAGTCAACAAATATTAAATCAACAATAAATTCTTACCTCCCAAGTGAGTGTCTCCGTTTGTGGCAAGAACCTCAAAAACACCATTATCAATGGTCAAGATACTGACATCAAAAGTACCACCACCAAGATCAAATACAAGAATGTTCTTCTCGCCACCTTTCTTGTCCAAACCATAGGCAATGGCAGCCGCAGTGGGCTCATTGATGATCCTAGCAACGTTGAGGCCAGCAATAATACCGGCATCCTTGGTTGCTTGCCTTTGGGCATCGTTGAAGTAAGCTACACACACACAAAATAACAAAAGTCAGTGAGCAAACAAGAAACTATTTAATTGAAGAATGATATAAGCATTATATTTATTTATTCACCTGGAACAGTGACGACGGCATCCTTGATTTTCTTGCCAAGGAATGCTTCGGCTGTTTCCTTCATCTTTGTGAGAACCATAGCACTGACTTCCTCAGGGCTAAAAACCTTGGTCTCACCATCCTTGATCTTCACTTGAATGTAAGGCTTTCCATCCTTATTCACAATCTTGTAAGGAACAAGCTTCATGTCTTTCTGGACCTCTTTATCATCAAACCTGTTTAAAAAAGGAAATTTTCATAAGGAAATTGGTTTGAACAATTGATTCTCAATCTGTGGAACAAGTCTCAGGGGATGGACGCATACTTTCTACCGATAAGTCTCTTGACATCGAAGACTGTCCTTTCAGGGTTGACAGCTGCTTGATTCTTCGCAGCCTCACCGATCAATCTCTCACTATCAGTGAAAGCGACCCAAGAAGGGGTGATACGGTTTCCTTGGTCATTCGCTATAATTTCTACATGACCGTTCTTGTAGACTCCAACACACGAATAAGTTGTTCCCAAATCTATCCCAATGACAGTCCCTAATTTAGTTGCTTCCTCTTTCGCGATGGAAATTGCGAACAGGCATCCTGAAATGGAGCTTCTTCCAGGTTAATACCAATAGACCCATGCATTCGTCCAAAAAGATAAAAACCAAATGCTTTCCAATATTTTCTTTCATTCAAACTAAAATTTCAAAGCAATGGTTCAACGAATATCACTCATACACTACACTCCGAGATCAAAAACAACAATTCTAAAAACATATCATTTTACGAAGTCTTAACGAGTGAAGCTATTAACAGGAGCTAATGCAAGACATTTCCAATCTCGTTTTTCCTGACAATACGTCTACATGCAATGCGAGACATTATTAAAAAGGAATGCTCACATTTAATGAAACACCAGTACCATTATTAACTCGACTATAACAGAATTTTCAGATAAGGCACACCAACTCAATGACCTAATCAACAACCAAAATTAAGAGAGATAAAGACATAAGGATTTTAATTCATAAAGATACAAAACAAAAGCTTCCCAAAACGTTTCAACACACAGAAGAATTCAAACAAATGCCACTCTAGATCGCCTTGAATCCCACAGCCATCACCAAGAAACAGTACCAAGATCCATGGAGCCACCATTCCCCCGTCTAAAATCCAACAAAACACTCCTCGATCTGTCACTACAACTCGATAACAAACACCAGCCATTACAGTAAAACAAAAACAAACATGCTTAAGATTTCCACACTACAATCTCCTAAAACAACACCGCCGGAAAACGAAAACTCATGTCAAGCAGATCTAAACACATTTCTAAAACCAAAACGACGAAGAAGAAGCCAGATCTAAGGCATCGGAAGGGGAAAACATTACCGAAGAAAACGATCGCCAGCACGATCAAAGACCCTCCTCGAGCTCTCCAGGAGCCAGCCATGGCGCTGATCTTGTCGAGAAACAATCTGTGGAAGTTGTGAGTGTTGGCGAAGGGATTGAAGAAGAAGAAGAATGGCTTTCTGGTTTGGTTTTTGGGTTTAGAAATTTTTGGAAAGAGGAGTAGCGCGAGGTGGGGTTTTATAGAGTGAGATCAATGAAATTTCTGGTTGCCACGACCATTGCATTTTGCGCAAGACCATGTCATTGATGCTGACGTGGACCAATAGAATTTCGAGTAACGTGTTTGCAGCCAATGACATTGCGTTGAGTGTTGGGATGATCCTCGCCGTTGATTTGCTTTCGATTTACACGTGGAGGGATTTTATTGGAGCCGATACGTACATGATGACCCGTTTTATACTCCTTCAATCTCTCCTTGTTTTTTTCTTTTTTAAATTTTAATTTAATTTAATTTTCAGTGTTTGTGAAATGTGAAGAGGCTTCTACATAGTTCCTTCCTCCAATTAAATTGTGGGGATTAAAATAGAAAAAAAGAAAAAAGAAAATGTATGGATTTCGAATTTAAGATTTCATTGAACTGAACTTTCAAATTGCAACCCGTGAAAATACCTGAATTTAAATCCATTTCACAAGTTACAAAGTATCCAAACTATTATCTCAAAAAAAAAGAAAATATATATATATATATATATATATATATATATATATAATTAGTTGAGAATATTAGAATCTATTTTGCCTGTGACATGAAAATTGTTTTCGAAAATAAATAATTTGAAATAAAACGAGTTTTTTATTTTCACTATATCTACAAATTTATTTATTTATTTATTTATTTTGAAATGGATATATCTACAAATTTAACTGGAACTAGTTTGAAACTACGTGCGTTGCACGTGTTATAATACCTTTTAAGTATAAGTAGTTAATTAGAAAATTTGAAATATGAATGAATTATACATATTTACACTAAATGAAAAAGCTATATTTACTCACATTACTAAAGATGGAGTAGGAATGACCACCTACGTTGAGTAGGAATGAGTCTTAATATTATCAAAGATGAGATTTATTTTTTAAAAAAAAAACGTGGGAATGAAGGTTTTTTTTTCTTTTTTTGAGATTGGAATGAAGGTGTTTTTTTAAACCTATTATTAATCTCATCAAATATGATTTTTTTTTTTAACCAATTCTTAATTTTATAAAAGATGAGATTTTTTAAAAAAAAAAAATAACAACCTAAACGTGAGAATGATTTTTTTTTTAAACGTGGGAATGATTTTTTTTTAACTAATTCTTAATTTTATCCCAGATGAGATTTAAACAAAAAAAAAACAAACAAAACAAAACCTAAACATGAGAATGAGATTTTTTTTAACCAATTCTTAATTTGAAAGATGATATTTTTTTAAAAAAAAAAAACAATGATAATGAATATTTTTTTTAAAACCAATTCTTAATCTTAAACGTGGAAATGATCTATCGGTGGGAATTTGAATAAAAAAAATATTGAATAATTAAATAGGGAGGACAAGTAAGGGATTTGAAGATTAAAAAGTAGTTTAAAAGGAAATCAAAAGTTTCCCCCTTAAGCACCTTCTAATATAGTATAGATATAGATTTTAGTTTTTTAAATTTAATTTTAAAACTTGATTTGATTTAATAGAAAATTAAACTCAAGTATCTTTTTATTTTTGAAAAATCAAAAAAATTATCTAAATTTATATTTCATAAAACTTAATTTAAAAAATTCTATTTATTATAACCACCGAAATCAATTAGAATTAATAATTAAATTAAAAAATTATTAATCTCATCAAATATGTTTTTTTTAAACCAATTCTTAATCTTATGAAAGATGAGATTTTTTTTTTTTAAAAAAAAAAACAATGATAATGAAGATTTTTCTTAAAACCAATTCTTAATGTTAAACGTGGGAATGATCTAACCGTTGGAATTTGAATAATAAAATATTGAATAATTAAATAGGAAGGACAAATAAGGAATTTAAAGATTAAAAAGGGGTTTAAAAGGAAATCAAAAGTTTCTCCCCTTAAGCGCCTTTTAATAAAAATTAAAAATTTATCAATCTTATCAAATATGTTTTTTTAAAAAAAAAAAAAAAAACCAATTCTTATACTTATGAAAGATGAGATTTTTTTTTTTTTTTTTTTTTTTAAACAATGATAATGAAGATTTTTCTTAAAATCAATTCTTAATCTTAAACGTGGAATGATCTACCCATTGGAATTTGAATAATACCAATTATCAATCTTACCTAATCATGAGAATGAGTTTTTTTTTTTTTTAACCAATCTTCTTTTTTTAAAAAAAAAAACAATATCTAAACGTAAATTAACCAATTTTTTAACTATTTTTATTTAAAAAAAAAACAATATCTAAATGTAAATGAGATTTAACCAATTCTTAATCATGGGATTTTTTTTAAAAAAAAACAATACCTAAATGTGATGATGAGATTTTTTTTTCACCTGTATATATATATTTTTTTAAAAAAACAATATCTAAACGTAAATGAGATTTAACCAATTTTTTAACAATTTTTTTTTTACAATATCTAAACATGATAATGAACTTATTTTTTTTTTTAAGAATTCTAATAAAATATTAAAAAAAAAAAAAACAATATCTAAATGTGATAATGAGATGTTTTTTAACCAATATATTTTTTTTCTAAAAGAAACAATATCTAAACGTAAATTAACCAATTTTTTAACTATTTTTATTTTTAAAAAAAACAATATCTAAACGTAAATGAGATTTAACCAATTTTTTAACCATTTTTTTTTACAATATCTAAACGTGATAATTATCTTTTTTTTTTAAACAATTCTAATAAAATATTTAAAAAAAAAAAAAAAACAATACCTAAATGTGATAATGAGTTTTTTTTTTAACCAATATATATATTTTTTTCAAAAAAAAAAAAAACAATATCTAAACGTAAATGAGATTTAACCATTTTTTTACAATATCTAAACGTGATAATTAACTTTTTTAAAACAATTCTAATAAAATATATTTAAAAAAAAAAAAAACAATACCTAAATGTGATAATGAGATTTTTTTAACCAATATATTTTTTTTTTCAAAAAAGAAAAACAATATCTAAACGTAAATGAGATTTAACCAATTTCTTAACCTTTTTTTTTTACAATATCTAAACGTGATAATTAACTTTTTTTAAAACAATTCTAATAAAGTATTTTTTTTTTTAAAAAAAAACAATACCTAAATGTGATAATGAGATTTTTTCCTTAACCAATATATATATTTTTTTTCAAAAAAAAAAAAAAACAATATCTAAACGTAAATGAGATTTAACTAATTTTTTTACTTTTTTTTTACAATATGTAAACTTGATAATGAACTTTTTTTAAAACAATTCTAATAAAATATTGAAGAATTAAATAGGAATGACAAATAAGGAATTTGAAGATTAAACAGGGGCGTAAAAGGAAATCAAAAGTTTCTCCTCTTAAGCGCCTTTTAATATAGTATATAGATATAGATATAGATAGATATAGATATAGATATAGATAGATGAAATTAACTAAGTGAATTGCATTGGTAATTTTTTTTCCCAAAATATAATACACAAGGTCTATTCATTTTTTTTAGTTATAATAATAATAACTAAGTAAATGACTCATCTTTTTATATCTTTTATTTTTTAGTGCCATCCTTTTATCTTTTACTTTAAAAGGTGTGATAGATTATTGTTTTTTTTTTTTTTTTTTGATAAATGTGATAGATTATTATTATTGTTATTGTTGTTATTATTATTATTTTGATAGTATGTGAGATGTGATTTGAATATTTGTCCTCTTAATTGAGAGTATATATTTTTTGGTTGGTTGGAACCTGGTTTTGGAATAAAATATGAGGAGTTTGTTTTGGAGGTTTTGAAGCCTCAGAATCAAGAAATTGTGTTTGCGTTATCATAGTTTGAACCGTGGGAAAGAAAGATGTGTTTTGAGTGCAGTTGATGTCTTATGAATTGTACAGTTCCTCATGTAACGTGGATAAGTTTTTAATAGAATTTTGAATTAAGCATTTAATTTATGTTATAATCTATGAATACTAAAATTGTTTCCAACAATCAAAATGTTGATTACTATTAACTTTATTCTTAAAAAAAAAAAAAACATTGATTACTGTTAACGAAATGAAAAAAAAAAACATAACAGACAAATTTTAGACTTTCATTTGATAATCATTTGGTTTTGAAAATTAAAGTTTATAAACACTACTTCTGTCTTTGTTTTATTATCTATATTATTCTCATGTTCTTAAAACTCAAGTCAAGTTTTGAAAACTAAAAAAAAAAAAGTATTGAAAAACTTGTTTTAAAATTTTGGATTTTTGCTAGAAATTCAAATGTGTCATTAACAAAAATGAACTAATGGTATGAAAATTGAGATAAAACAAGCCTAATTTGCAAAAACCAAAAGCCAAGGTTATCCAACATAGGCCTTAAGATCTGCATTTCTTATATGGATTTTATTATTATTATTATTATAATATTTCTTATATGGATCCACGTGTAAAAAGAAATATGATTATGGGAAAATGAAATTTTAGAACATAAGATTACATAGGGGCAAAATTTTCATTTTTGTAATTTAAATTTTATTAACTAGTAAATAAAATACATTATATAAGTTACTTTAAATGATTAAATTAAATATAAAATTATGTATATTTATGTTATTTTAATATAATAATTTCAAAATAATGGCAACATGAACTTAGATTGGTATAGTTTATTGATAAAATGTCAGATTGGAACCTTCCCACCTCAAAATGTTATTAAACTAAGAATAAAAATTGTATATATAATTTTTTTTTATTATTATTATTATTTTGGTGTATGTAACTTAAAGTTTAAATAATCTATTAACTACGAAATTTAAATTTAAATAGTATTCATTTTATTTTAATAAATTCAAAATAACATACAGTTTTATTTTCATTGTTTGGAATATTGTTAATTTAAAAATAAATATATGTTTTTTTTTATATTTTAATACATTAACTTAAAATTAATTTTAATACGTTAACTTAGGGTGGGTGAGGATGAGATAATTTTTGTTAGGAGTTTTTCTCCCCATGCCTTTATATATGGTTTGATTGTGTAACTATTTCATATATAAAAACAAATGGTTTTCTCCCGCATATTTTCTTCATCTTCATTCATTTTTTAAATGTTTGATCGTGTAACTATCGGCGATAGAAGTATATCAACGATAGAATTCTATCACTGATAGAGTAATATCAACTATAAAATTATATCGTTGATAGACTATCCGTGATAGATAGAATTCTATCATTGGTATAAATCTATAAGCGATAGAATTCTATCCGAGAAAAGGAAAAACAGAAAAGAAAAAAAAAAACGAAAAATCGAGAGAAAATACACACTAAAATCAAATGAGAGGTAAAATTGGTTTTTTTTTAATTATTAAAAATATTCAAATTCTCGCCTGATCAGCTCTGATGTATATTAGCGATGGAATTCTATCACTAATAGTCTATCGTACCGAGTGATAGAATCTATTGCGAATACAAGTCTGTAAAAGGATAAAACAAAAGTAGAAGAATAAAATGCTCGTAAATGAGGGGTAAAACGTGAATTAAAAAAAAAGCATTTAAAATAGTGTGAAAAATACAATTTTAGTCCCTAAGATTTGGGTTAGGTTTCATTTTGGTCCATGAGTTTTCAAACTCAACAATTCAGCCCCTGAGGTTTGGTTTTAGTTTCATGTTGGTCCCTCCATCCATTTTTCCATTAGTATTTAACGGATTGCTGACGAGACAATTGATCTGTTAATTAAAAAATCATTTTTTATTTTTAAAATACAAATATATTAAAATAAAAATATTATTATTTTATATATTATTTTTTTTAATTATTTCACTTTCTTTCTTTCTTTCTCATTCTTCTTCAAACCGCCGGCGGCCGGCCAGCGGTGGGCGGCCGCCGACGACGACTTTTCTTTTTTCATTTTTTTCTCTAGTTTTATTATTTTTTTTTCATCTTCTCTCATCTTATATTCTTATTCCCCAACTGTTCTTTTATTTTCTTTTCTTTTTTTAAAAAGGAACGGGGAGCTCCCTATTCGTCCGAATTGGGAGGAGGAAACCCTACTCCCTCCTTTCGGTTCCGACGAGATATGGAGCGCTATTGCAAAACCCACACACGACGAGATCAAGCTCCAAATCTGTACCCACTGCGATTGTTGCAAAGACCCACGCGTGGCGATTGCTGCAATACCCACGTCGACGACTCTAACTCGGGGTGATCATCGGTCGGTCGGCATCGGTTTTGGGCTCAAACCGACGCCGACCACCGACAAGTCGGTTTCTGGCGGTCGGTGGATGTCGATTTCAAGAGTTATGTGAAATCGACTGACCGACCACAAGCAAATATCGGTCGGTTTCGGTCGGTTTTGGAACTTCGCCGGAGTTGTGAAAATACAGAAGATCAGAAGAAAGTATGTCGAATCAGTTGATCGAAGAAAAGATGGATAAAACCAAATAATAGAGAGAAAAAAGATGAGAACGGAGAAGAAACAAAAGTTATAAAAGCATAATAGTCTGTGATTGCGTTAAGCTCCGACAAAGGAAAAGTCTGATTCCGGCGAGGCGAAGACTTTGGTTTTGCCAACAAAGATAAAAAGAGAGAGAGAGAGAGTGAAATGAAAGGAAGAGAACGAAGAGGAAGAGAAAATAGTCTGTGCCTCCGTGGCGGCGTTAAGCTCCGGCGAGGTGAAGACTCCGATTTTGCCAACAAAGATTATATTAAAAAGAAACATGAAAGGAGAGAAAAAGAAAGAGAAAGATTCCGGCGAGTGAAAAAGAGAGAGAGAGTGAAAAGAGAGAAAGAGAACACGAAGAGGAAGAAATATAAATATGAAATCTGTGAGAAAAAAAATAATAAAGTTTTTTTTTAAATAAATCATGATTACCTACCCTAATAGGTCATCATTACCTTTGAAGTTTGGAAGGAGGTGTTGACGGTTGATGATGGGTGTCATGTCAGGCTCAGGCGACAGATGACTTTTCAACTTTACTTTACTTTTTTTTTTTTTTTTTTTTTTTTTTTTTTTTTGTAAATTAATGGATTTCGGTCGGTTCGGTCGATTTGGGCCTTTTTAGGCCCATCGACCGATCGACTGGTCGAAACCGACTCCGACCGAAGCTTGTAGAAAACCGGCCGACCGACGTCGGTTTCGGTTGTTCGGATCGGTTTTTCGGTCTACAATGCTCACCCCTAACTCTAACAAACCCCAAACCAAGACTCACGAATCTCTAAACGGAAAAAACCCACAACCGCTACACTCCGGGACTCACACTGATGAGAAACGAGACCCCGAGATCTGTTTTTTGCCATAAAAGAGAAGGAGAATAGAAGGAAAAAAAAAGGTCGTCGACGACGACTGTCGACGAGCGATTGTCGCCGGCTGTCGGGCGTCAACCATGGATTGAAGGTCTTAACTGTTGAAAAAGGAAGTAGTAGAAGAAGAAGGAGGGGGATGGGAAGGAAGAGGAGGAGAGAAAGAATAAAAAGAAATAAAAATAAAAACATTTTTATTATTTTAATAGTTTTTATTAAAAAATTTTGAAAAATAGATGGAGGGAGACGAAAATGAAACCTAACTCAAACCCAATGTCTATGCCTAAAAGTGTATTTGCAATCTATTTTAAAAGTTGTTATATTTACTCTTTTCTTATTTAATCGAGCCAACACTAATGCTCTGTTGGAACCTCATGATTTTGAGGGATTTTAAATCATAACAGATTTCAAATCAATTCTCATGTTTGTTATCACAAGAAACTGATTTAAAATCTGGAATGATTTCAAATCGTGTTTTTACTAAAAAATTTTCCCAACTAAAACCATCGGATTGTGCAAGATTTCATAGGATTTAGAACTAAATTACTTATTAGACCCCGTCATTGTTTTAATTCTCTATTAATAAATTAATATTAAAAACCTATATCAGTAAACTTCTTACTTTCTTTTCTTTTTCAGTTACCATCCAAACACAAAATTTTAAATACATTTATTTTAAATCATTTTCGTTCCAAACGAGATAAAAAATTTAAAATCATTTCTCGAATTTCAAATCATAGGATTTAAAATTATTTCTTAACCGAGGTAAGAAAAATTGGTTTGCGTCGACGACAGCCGCACTTCTCTTCTATTTCTTCTTCCTCGACGAGCTATACACGAGCGATCCTATGGCGGCGTCTGACTGCGCGCAAGGCTGCAACAAGTGCTGGTCGTATCATTGAACGTGCGGCACATTCAACATTTGAACTTTTCTACTCCGATGACGCGTTTTCCGTTGGTTCCAGTAGCACCCACGCATTCTGGGTAAGGTCTGGCTTCGACCCACGCTATTTCCGCAAGTTTAAGCATGTACCCATTTTGTTTTGGATCCCAAATTCACTTTAAATCGTGACCCACACTCATCAACTTGTAATTTGGATTACCCACTCCCTACCGACATCGAATTTGCAGGTTTAAGCCTTCTTGAACGCAAAACCAGTGAGCTTTTGGACTTGGGTATAACTTTCAGTGGCTAACCACAACCTGTTTAGCCCCAATTTGGTTTACCCATAGCCCGAAAACTTCATAATTGTATTTTCGGACACATTCAATCTCGTTCCAGCATTCGTTCGGACTTGTTGGGAGAAGTTCAGTTAGTTTCGTACGCCTTTTAGACTATTTCGGATGGGATTAATTTAGTTCAGACCATTCCCTAAAACTTGTAAGGCTCTTGTTTGCAGTTTCGAACCAATTCAGTCTTATTCAAACCTATTCGAATACATTCCATCAAAGGCGCAAGCTTTTGTAAGTCTTAAGATTTTTCAAATTAGTTTAGAGTGTTTGCATCAGCAGTCAAGGTTGTTTTTGGGCAAGAACAACCTTTTGGAGCACTCATTTAGCTTTAGTTAAGCTTTTTGAATCAAGTTCTATCATTTAGGCGTTGTCTTTGTTGTTTAGAAGCCTTTTGGATTAATTTAGGAGTGCTTTCAAACGATAGTAAGTGGAATTCTGCTTGAAGAGTCTCTTTGTTGGGTGTTAGCATGTTCTGTGTTTACTTGTTTAGTTATATTATATGTTGTGTATATGTCGTAGTATCTCAGAATTCTACCTCCAAGTCACCTTCCTTAGAGACCAGATTTGTAATTTTCCCATGAATACATGCTTCGAATCCGAATTCCAGAACCGTAACAAGTTTTCATTGGAAGTGGATTGCTTCAAGTACACCGTATTTTGTTATAATCAATGTCTCTGTTTAACTCGAATCCTGGAGATTGGTGTCCTATTAATGGGGATATGGCTGTTGATTTAGAAAAAGAATTTACAGAGGAGGAAGTTTATTGTGCGGTCAAATCCTTGGGTGTATGTAAATCTCCAGGCCCTGGTAGCTGAATTCTTTAAGCATTCTTGGCACATTATTAAATCTGATATTATGACCATGATTAGAGAATTTCATAACTCGGGTGTTGTTAATGAAACCTATATTTGCTTAATCCCAAAGAAACTAGTTGCTTAATCAGTGTCGGATTATCGTCCTATTAGCCTTATCCCCCGTGCCTACAAGATTATTGCTAGAGTCTTGTCTAATAGATTAAAGAATGTTTTGCCTCATACTATTGCTGAAAATCAATTGGCCTTTGTAGCCAATAGACAAATCTTGGATTTAGCCAATGGAGTGATTGATGACTGGAATATCTCTAAAAAGGAAGATGGGATTCTTAAATTGGACTTGGAAAAGACATTTGATAAAGTGGATTGAGACTTTCTAGATGCGTTCTTAAATGCTAAAGGTTTCGGCCTAAAATGGAGGAATTGGATTTGGGGTTATATCTCTTCAATTAACTACTCGATAATTATCAATGGAAAGCCTCGAGGTAAAATTATTCCCTCAAGAGGTATTCGTCAAGGGGATCCGTTTTCCCAATTTCTTTTCATCATTGTGGCTGATTGTTTTAGTCGACTATTATCTCATGGAGTGCAGTCAGGAAAAATTATATCTCATATGGTTGGTATCTCTACTGTTACATTGACTCATTTGCAATTTGCTGATGATACATTATTGTTCTCCATTTTTGATTTGAAAGCTCTCGAGAATTTGTTTGATCTTATTTAAATCTTTGAATTGGCTTCTGGATTGAATATCAATTTTGGTAAAAGTGATTTTTTTGGGAATCGACCTTGAAGACCATCAAATGGATTGGCTGAAGACAACTTTTGGATGTAAACAGGGTAATTGGCCTATAACATATCTTGGGGTTCCCTTAGGTGGTAATCCAAAAATGTGTCCTTTTGGCAATCAGTGATTGAAAAAATTCAGAAAAAGCTTCATAGTTTGGAAATATGCATTTATCTCGAAAGGTGGTAGACATACGCTCATTCAAGCTACTCTCACAAGCATACCCATATACTATCTTTCCTCGTTTAAACTCCCGAACAAGGTTGCCAAAATTTTGGAGAAGCTTATTAGAGATTATTTTTTTTTGGAAGGATCTCGAGGAGATGATGGTATGCATAACATTAATTGGGAGACAACTCAACTCCCTATTCTATTGGGTGGTTTGAATATTGGCCATTTTAGAAATCGAAATTTGGCTATTATGGCTAAATGGATCTGGAGATTTTTACTTGAGCGGGGTTCTCTTTGGTATGATATCATTGTTGGTAAATATTATTATGCTGATGATAATAATATTAAATGGCCAAACAAAATTTTGAGAGGTCCTTACAAATCACCTTGGCATCATATCTGTTCTACAATTGATCTTATTGAAAATCAGATTCAAAGAGTTCTTGGAAATGGTCATAATATATATTTCTGACATGATTGTTGGCTACAATGTGGAATTATTGCAGAAGCTTATCCAAAATTACCAGATCTATTGCTATGGTGGATCAAGCCTAGAATAGTTCCAATGCGGCATGGGATTTGACACTTAGACGTAATCTAAATGACTTGGAGGTAAATGAATGGACTAGTCTCTCTCATGTTCTTTCATCTGTTACGATATGATTAGTGAATGACTCATGGTGTTGGCCTCTTGATCAATCAAAGCGTTTTACTGTCAAGTTTCTCAAGTATGATATGCTTACTGCCAGTGTTATTGAGGCGACCCGGAGCGCTTGCCTATGGCGAAAGGCGAGGCGCCCAGAGGATTATGCACCTCGTAGGTAGCTGGGGCGAGCAGATTCAATCAGGCGCTCGCCTTTTTACGACTTTGGTCGCCTGTCGTGTTTTTTGCCTGTGGCACATGCGCTCGCATTGAAGGTTGCCGTTTGTGTCCCTTTTTTCTTTTCTTCTTTTTTTTTTTTAAATTATGTTTAACATAACTTAAGAAACCCTAATAATAGCCCACAAAAAAAGCCCATGAAGGCCATGCAGAGAGGGACGGTTAAGTTGTTGCTTATTGGGCAAGTTGCATTTCTCATGCAAAAAGAAAAAACTCCATGACGGCTGGCTTTCCACCTTCTTTGGCTTCTTCTGTTGGTTCTTCTTCAACTTTCGACTTCTTCTGCCAGTTTTTCTTCAACCTTTTGCTTCTTCGCTGGCTTTTAATCTTCTTCGGTGGTATTTTCATCTTCTTCAACTTCTTCTGTTGGCTTTTCAAGTTTTCATCTTCACGACTTCTTCGCTTGGTTTTTGTTCTTCATCTTCACGACTTCTTCTTCATCTTCACAGTTTCAGCTTTTCATCTTCTTCGGCGGTGTTTTCATTTTCATGGCTTCTTCTGTTGGCTTTTCAAGTTTTCATCTTCACGCCTTCTTTTGGTTCTTCATCTTCACGGTTTCTTCTTCATCTTCACAGTTTCAGCTTCTCTAGTTCTCCTTCTCCATCTCCTTCAACCGATTTCTTCTTGCTGAGGTAGGCCATAGGCTTTAGTTGTATTATATATATATATTTTTTTATGACTTTCTTGTTTAAAATTTGAATATTCCATTTCCATAGAATTGTTAAATTAAAAAAATTATATTATAATTATAATAGGAATCAGTGATTTCAAAGCGCAATGCGCACCTCAAGGCGACAAGCCCCTTGATCGCCTCAAGGCGAGAGGCGACAAAAAGGCGTCGCCTGAGTGAAGCAAGACGCAATAAATAGAAACATAAATAAATATTATATATAGAGCATAAATTTCTATTAGTAAATATAGTTACATAAAGTGTCAAATTCTTATCCTCCTTACACATTAATATTAAATTGTAAAAACATATAATGGCCAAAACATCAAACAAAAATCAATTTCTAGTAGTTCCAAAACACCATGAAGACAAGACATAAGAGTGAACAAAAACTAAAAGTCTAAAAGCCAAAAGTAAAACATTAAAGGTCAAAATCATCATCTTCCTCTCCTTCTAAATCTAAGGCTTCATCTACTGCTCCTCTTTGGCCATTATCCTCTTCAATATCCAACTCTTCTTCATCGTCGTCATCGTTGTCACTAAACACCTGTATAGTCGGTGGTCGATTTCTAGAAGTTGTGGGAGTTGCACTTGCCGATGACTTTCCTTTAGATCTTATGTACTTTAAGGGTTCTCTAACACCACTAACACGAGCTACGTCTCCCCATGTGAGGTCTTCATCATAAAAAACTAGCTCGTGATCTACTTCAGCTTCATCATTTTCCTCTTCAACTGTTCCGACCAGCCACTCATTGCTTTCATTAATATGATCTAGAGAAATTGGATCAAGCTTATCCTTCAGATCAAAGCGTTTTTTAAGTGCTTGGTTATATTTTATATAAACCAAATCATTTAAATGCTTTTGCTCTAATCTGTTTCTCTTTTCGAATGAATTTACAAAATTATTAACCAACATAGAGTTAAAAGTAAAATTTTAAATCTCAAATTAATAATGTAAACAACAAATTATCTACTTACGTGTTCAAAAACACTCCAATTGCACTCACAACCGGAATCACTACACGTTAGATTAAGTACTCTCATGGCTAGCTTTTGTAAGATTGGAGTACTACCTCCATAAAGGGCCCACCACGATGCTGTTCACATATTTTGAAATGGTTTAGAACATTAAACTTTGGATTTGGGAATAACTTCAACTTTAACGCAACACTATTTAAGTAATAAAGAACGTCATTACCTAGTGTCTTAATTTTCCTAGTGTTGATTGCCAAATCGATACCGAACATGCCTTTAGCTTCATAATACAACTCTAATTCCACTGTGCATCGATTTTGGTCACTAGTTGATGGTATCAATCGTTGCACAACTTTAAGCAATCCACTCATGACCTCAACATCTTGAATATTTCTTTCTTTGTGGTCATAGAAAAGAGATGGATTCAAATAATATCTTGCCGCATGTAATGGCCGATGAAGTTGGCAATCCCATCTTTTATCAATGATATCTCATATTTGTTGATACTAGGGGTGAACATCATAGACCCTAATAATTTCGGTCGAAAACTGACCAGTTGGTCGGTCGGTGGGCCTAAAAAGGCCCAAACCGACCGATTTGTCTTCATTTAAAAAAACGTAAAGTAAAAATGAAAAGCATGCAGTTTGCTTCTTTAGATTTCCAAGGTGAGAGAAAAGGTGTGTAGGTAGGTATAGGTAATGATTACATAGGTAATCATTACTTTTTCTTTTACATTTTTTATTTATTGTTTCTCAAAGCTTGAACCCACATGTACTTTCATCTTCTTCTCAGAACCCTCGATTTTCTTCTTCTCTTTCACACAGCCACCGCCACTCTTCCATGCCGTTGAAGCTCCGTCGAAGCTTCGATGTTTCTCTTCTCCCTCACACAATTGAAACCAAATCTCACGTCGCCCCCCCCTCCATTGACGCTTTGATTCTCTGTACTGTTCCTCCCCTTCGACCTCCGTTGTGCCGCTCCTCCATTTCTTTTCAGTCAAAACCATCGTTTTAAACCGACCAAACGTAAGAGATGAATTGAAGGAATACCAAATAAGATCAAAAGCAAAGAGAGAAGAAATCAATGCTCTGCCAAGCTACGGTGCTTATGATTTGAACACAATTGATGAAGAGGATGAGATGGAAGTCATTGGTGGATCAAGTTCAACGTGTGCAACATCTAGAAAGTTGCCAAGTATGAATAGTAGTGGAGTAATATCTAGTGGAAGCCAATTTCAATCACAACCAAAGCCACCACGACAGAAGGGAGCAATGGATAAATTTGTTTATCCAAATCCGGCCAAGGTTGTTAATGATAGAAATAGATTGAAGAAGCTTAAGCAAATAAGCATCACTGAAAAATACAATAAAGAAGGAAGGGATGCTACTGTTCAGTACATCATGCATTGGATTTATCAAGCAGGTATTCCACTAAATACTATTCGATTAAGAAGTCTTCATATAATGCTAGAAGTTATGGGTCAATTTGGTCCTGGTCTAGTTCTTCCTTATCATGAGGCTAGAGTAACATGTTTGAAAAAGGAAGTTCAATTCACGAAAAACCTAATGAGTAGTCATGAGGTGGAATGGAAAAAAATGGTTGTTCATTGATGTCAAATGGGTGGACGGACAAAAGAGATAGGACTTTAATAAACTTTTTAGTTCATTCTGCTATTGGAACTTTGTTTTTAGAATCCATCGATGCATCTTCGTGCATCAAAATCGGAGAAAAGGTATTTGAACTCCTGGATGGAATGGTAGAGAAGATTGGAGAAGAAAATGTCATCCAAGTTGTTATCGATAATGCCTCAAATTATGTCCTAGCTGGAAAGTATTTGGAAGCAAAACGACCACATCTTTATTGGACACCATGTGCTGCTCACTGTTTAGATTTGATTTTAGAGGATACTGGAAAGATAATCCAAATCAAAACATGTATTAAAAGGGTCGTGGCGCTTAGTGGTTTTATTTATAACCACTTATATAGTTATATGTCCTAAACATGATGAGGGAGTTTACAAATCAACATGAATTGGTGAGACCAGCTGTTACTCGTTTTGCAACCTCTTTTTTGACATTGGCAAGTATTCATAGAAATAAATCCAGTTTGAGGAAGATGTTTATTTCTGAGAAATGGACAACTTCTAAATGGGCAAAGGATCCAAAGAGTAAGAGAGCAACTGACACCATTTTGATGCCATCCTTTTAGAATTCAGTTGTCTATACTTCAAAGGCATCAAGACCAATAGTTCGGGTTCTTAGACTTGTTGATGGTGATAAACTTGCGATGAGATATATATATGAGGCTATGGATAGAGCAAAAGAGGCCATTAAGACTGGGTTTAACAATAATGAAGTGAAGTATCAACTATGGGTGAGCATCAGTCGGTCGGGGTCGGTTTTGGCCCCAAACCGACGCTGAACCGACCACGTCGGTTTCGAGCCTTCTGGAAACCAACTTTTTTTTTTGCCTAAATTTCGCCGACCGACTGACCGACCAGTCGATCGGTCGGTTTAAACCGATGGTTGTGACTGAAAAGAAATGGAGGAGCGGCACAACGGAGGTCGAAAGGGAGGAACAGTACAACGAATCAAAGCGTCAATGGAGAGGGCAGCGTCGTGAGGTTTGGCTTCGGTTGTGTGAGAGAGAAGAGAAACATTGAAGCTTCGATGGAGCTTCAACGACACGACTTCAGCCTTCAATGGCACGACAGAGCTTCAACGACACAGAAGAGTGGCGGCGAATGTGTGAAGGAGAAGAAGAAATTCGAGGGTTCTGAGAAGAAGATGAAAGTATATGTGGGTTCAAGCTTTGAGAAATAATAAATAAAAAATTTAAAAGAAAAAGTAATGATTACCTATACCTACCTACACACATTTTCTATTACCTTGGAAATCTAAAGAAGTAGACTGCTTGCTTTTCCTTTTTCCTTTTTACTTTTTTTTTTAAAAAAAAAAAATTTTAAATGAAGGCAAATCGATCGGTTTGGGCCTTTTTAGGCCCAGCGACTGATCGACTGGTCGGTTTTCGACCGAAATTATTAGAAAACCGACTGACGTCGATTCGGTCGGTTTTGGTCGGTCGGATTGGTTTTTCGGTCTATGATGCTCACCCCTAGTATCAACCAATATGGGATATCATTGATAAAAGATGAGATTGCCAACTTCATCGGCCATTACATGCAGCTAGATATTATTTGAATCCATCTCTTTTCTATGACCACAAAGAAAGAATTATTCAAGATGTTGAGGTCATGAGTGGATTGCTTAAAGTTGTGCAACGATTGATACCATCGACTAGTGACCAAAATCAATGCACGGTGGAATTAGAGTTGTATTATGAAGCTAAAGGCATGTTCGGTATCGATTTGGCAATCAACACTAGGAAAATTAAGACACTAGGTAATGACGTTCTTTATTACTTAAATAGTGTTGTGTTGTGTTAAAGTTATTCCCAAATCCAAAGTTTAATGTTCTAAACCATTTCAAAATATGTGAACATCATCATGGTGGGCCCTTTACGGAGGTAGTACTCCAATCTTACCAAAGCTAGCCATGAGAGTACTTAATCTAACGTGTAGTGATTCCGGTTGTGAGTGCAATTGGAGTGTTTTTGAACACGTAAGCAGATAATTTGTTTTTTACATTATTAATTTGAGATTTAAAAGTTTACTTTTAACTCTATGTTGGTTAATAATTTTGTAAATTCATTCGAAAAGAGAAACAAATTAGAGCAAAAACGTTTAAATGATTTGGTTTATATAAAATATAACCAAGCACTTAAAGAACGCCTTGATCTGAAGGATAAGCTTGATCCAATTTCTCTAGATCATATTGGTGAAAGCAATGAGTGGCTGGTCGGAACAGTTGAAGAGGAAAATGATGAAGCTGAAGTAGATCACGAGCTAGTTTTTGATGATGAAGACCTCACATGGGGAGACTTAGCTCGTGCTAGTGGTGTTAGAGAACCCTTAAAGTACACAAGATCTAAAGGAAAGTCACCGGCAAGTGCAACTCCCATAACTTCTAGAAATCGACCACTGACTATACATGTGGTTAGTGACAACGATGACGACGGTGAAGAAGAGTTGGATATTGAAGAGGATAATGGCCAAAGAGGAGCGGTAGATGAGGCCTTAGATTTAGAAGGAGAGGAGGATGATGATTTTGACCTTTAATGTTTTACTTTTGGCTTTTAGACGTTTTTGTTCACTCTTAAGTCTCGTCTTCATGGTGTTTTGGAACTACTAGAAATTGATTCTTTTTTGATGATTTGGTCATTATATGTTATTACTATTTAATATTAAAATGTGTAAGGAGGATAAGAATTTGACACTTTATGTAACTATATTTACTAATAGAAATTTATGCTCTCTATATATTATTTATTTATGTTTCTATTGCCTCGCTTCACTTGGGCGTTGCCTTTTTGTCGCCTCTTGCCTTGAGGTGATCAAGAGGCTTGTCGCCTTGAGGTGTGCCTTGCGCTTTGAAATCACTGTTTACTGGTTATTGTTCAACATCATCCAACTTTTACTTGAAGCTTTGGAAAGATGCCTATCCTAAGAAAATCAAAATTTTTTTATGGGAGCTTAGCCATGGAGGTATTAATACGGTAGATCGCTTGCAAAAGAGAATGCCTCATTTGACTCTCTCTCCTTGTTGTGTGATGTGTTGTTCTGCTCCATTAAATCCTTGTCATCTCTTTGTTCACTGCTTCTATGCCTCTCAATACTGGCTAATCATGAAGAATGCCTTTGGTTGGTCCTTGATCTTACCCAACAATATATATGGAATTCTCGACTAGGTCTTTACGGGACACTCGTTTCATGGTGTGAAAAAGATCTTATGGTTATCTATAAACAAAGTATTCTTTTGGTATCTCTGGTGTGAGCGAAATGGAAGACTATTCAGGGACGTCTCCTCAACTTTTGATTCTTTTTGGGATTTAATTATCTTTCATGCTATGTATTGGTGTAAAAATAAACACCCTTTTAATGCTTATAGTTATAGTCTCTCTACTCTACTTTGATTACTAACTGGAGATCTTTACTGTAATTGTCTTTGGATGTTAGGTGTTCTTTAGCATCCTTTATTTCATCAATCAATTAAATGAATGGTTTCTTCTAAAAAAAATAATAAAAAAATTTATCTTCCGAAGATGCACACCATCTGTTTGTTAAAATGCCTCAGTTAACAGTTGATATCTGGGTTCTTCGTGTGTTGTTTTGACTGTTCTTATTTCAGCAACGACATGTTCATGGAGTCATTAAACCCTGATCTTTTCCGATGGAGGGGTTTTTACTTCAGGAATTTTAGCGTTATGACAAGATATTTCATCATCCCTCTTGGTTGATAAAAGCTGAAGTAAGTTTGGTTAATGGCAACTTATCGATTGTTTAGTGTGCTCAAAGAAATTTCTCGTCTGATGGCAAGTTTCTAAATTACAGTTCTGATGCTATTCTCTCAATTTTCTTTACAGATATGCAAAAATGCAATTTGGGGGGTTTCGAAGATTTTGCGGGATGAACATGCAGAACTTTGCAGTTTTGCGAAGTGTACATTGCAAAGTTAATTCATCCTTTGTTTCTGACATTGGTAAATATCCAATCTGCTATGCTGCTCCGTATAACTTCTCCTTACTATGTTTATATTAAGAAATATTTGGTTTCTTTCTTTATGATATTTGGAATTTGATAAAATTTGTTGATTTTCTTGTGATGATGTAAAGAACCTTCTCGAAACCTTCTATTTTCTGCAATCGACCTTCCACAAGCTACCTATCGTTCTTGAATCTTCCTAATCCCCACCCCTTCCAAAAAAAATGTACAAGCCATGAAAAAGTCCAAATACCGATAATTCAGGCCCCGTTTGATAACCATTTGGTTTTTGGTTTTTGGTTTTGAAATTTATGCTTGTTCTCACTCAATTTCTTTACCATGATTTTCATTTTTGTTAAGGACACATGAATTCCTAGCCAAATTCCTAAAACAAAAACAAGTTTTTGAAAACTACTTTTTTTAGTTTTGCTTTGTTTTTGAAAACATGGGAAGAAGGTAGATGAAAAAACAAAGAAACTTAAGGTGGATGTAGTGTTTCTAAGCTTAATTTTCAAAAACCAAAAACCAAATGGTTATCAAACTGGGCCTCAAAGTTTATATGCATAGAAGTTTCAATAATTTTCTTGTTGAATAATCAGTTCATATTTTGAAAATCAAGCATTTCATTTGTAATTTTTCCTCGAACATCTGGAACAATATGTTGCTTGCACGTGACTGCTTGTGGACCTTTATTACTTGTGGCAGGAAAATGTGTTCAGAGAGTTCAGAGTTCCGAAAATTATTCAGCTCTCGCATGTGTTGATGATGAAATTGATAAGGGAATGGAGAAAAAGAAATTGGCCATCAACCTGGCCTCGCTTGTTGAAGAATCTCTTGTTGTTGATCTGAAAAGACCAAAGACTCGAATGGAACTCAGGAGATCCCTTGAAATTCAGGTTAAAAAGAGAGTGAAGGCCCAATATATGAATGGGAAGTTTATGGACTTGATGGGGAAAGTGATTGCCTGCCCCACAACTCTTCAGAATGCTTATGATTGCATTAGACTTAACTCAAATGTAGATATAGCATCGAACGATCATTTAATGTCGTTTGATTCTATGGCTGAAGAGCTTCGTAATGGTAGTTTCGATGTCAACGTCAATACTTTCTCCATATCAAGTTCGAGAAAAGAAGTACTGATCTTACCGAAGCTAAAGTTAAAGGTTCTTCAGGAGGCCATTAGGATAGTTTTGGAGTGTGTTTTTAGGCCACATTTTTCCAAGATATCTCATGGCTGTCGAAGTGGAAGAGGACATTCAACAGCATTGAAGTACATCAGAAAGGAGATCGATAATCCCGATTGGTGGTTCACACTTGACTTAAGCAAAAAGATGGATGAGCTTGTGATGGCTAAAATCATTACAGTAATGGAGGACAAGATAGAAGATCCTAATTTATTTGCTGTCATTAGAAGTATATTTGATGCTGGAGCACTGAATTTGGAGTTTGGGGGTTTCCCAAAAGGTCATGGTCTTCCACAAGAGGGTGTTCTGTCTCCTATATTAATGAACATCTATCTAAATCTCTTTGACCAAGAATTTTTCAGATTATCCATGAAATATGAAGCTATCAATAAATATGGTAATGCTGGTCGAGATGCGTCACAATCAAAGCTGCGGAGCTGGTTTAGAAGGCATTTGAAAGGAAATGATTCTGAGTATCCAGGTGAGGAGAAAGATAACATAAGAGTATACTGTTGTCGCTATATGGACGAAATCTTTTTGGCGGTATCAGGTTCTAAAGACGTTGCGATTAGTTTTCGGTCTGAGATTCTAGAATTCATACAGAAGTCTTTGCATTTGGATCTTAATCATCAAGGGGAAATGGTATCATGTGCGGAGACTCGCGGAGTTCGTTTTCTTGGTTGTTTGGTCAGGAGAAGTATGAGGGAAAGTCCTGCTGTAAAAGCTGTCCACAAGTTGAAAGAAAAAGTTGAGTTATTTGCTTTACAAAAGCAGGAGGCTTGGAATGCTTGGACAGTGTGGTTGGGGAAGAAATGGCTCGCTCATGGTTTGAAGAAGGTCAAAGAGTCAGAGATCAAGCATTTAGCTAAAAACAGCCTTTCTTTGAATCAAATTTCGAGTTTTCGTAAAGCTGGGATGGAAACCGATCACTGGTACAAGGTTCTATTGAAAATTTGGATGCAAGATATAAACGCAAAGGCTGCAGAGAGTGAAGAAACAATCTTATCTAACCATGTAGTGCAACCTTCTCTTCCTTTGGAGCTTAGAGACTCCTTCCATGAATTTCAAAGGTGTGTGGAACAATATGTTTCATCCGAGACAGCTTCTACTATTGCTCTTTTACCAAATTATGACCCTTCTGTCAAATCTACTTTCATAACTGAGATTATAGCTCCAGTTGATTCTATCCGAAAACGACTATTTCGATATAGGTTAATCACGAATAAAGGGTATCCATGTCCCTCACCTTTCCTCATCTTACAAGATAACAACCAAATTATCGACTGGTTTTCAGGAGTATCACGGCGTTGGCTTCAATGGTACAGCATTTGTTCAAACTTCAGCGAGTTGATCTTAATATGCGATCAAGTTAGGAAATCTTGTATCCGAACGCTAGCAGCGAAGCATCGAATACACGAAAGTGAAATAGAAAAGAAGTTTGACTTGGAACTGAGTAGGATTTACTCCAGCCCTGAAGTAGAGCAAGAAGAAGAGAAGAGGACATCAGATACCCATGTTTTAGACCATGATGAGGCACTGATGTATGGAATTTCATACAGTGGTTTGTGTTTGCTCTCTCTTGCTAGAATGGTCAGCCAATCTCGTCCTTGCAATTGTTTTGTCATAGGGTGTTTGGTTCCTGCACCAAGTGTTTATACTCTTCATGTCATGGAGAGACAAAAGTTTCCGGGATGGAATACTGGATTCTCGAGTTCGATCCATCCTAGCTTGAACAGACGACGATTCGGGTTATGCAAGCAACATTTGAAGGATTTGTATCTGGGTCACATTTCATTGCAATCTATTGACTTTGGTGCATGGAAATGAAGTTCTTCTTTTGTGTATGGTCTCATTTAACCACGGGATTGCTGAGAGATCCAGGGTGGCAGCCACGACTGAGCCGTCGTGGCGCTTGGTGTCACAGGATCAAAACTCGATTATGAATTTTTTTTTCCTTGTGGTTGCGTATTGATTTTCTGGTCTCGACGGTGTCTGAAATCCTAATTGGATTGTTTCACTGATGAAGAATATCTCAACTACTCGGATGAAGAATATTAGTTGTGCTGTGCTTGAGTAGAGCTGATATGTGGTGGAATTTCGCCATTGTTGCAGATCCACTAACACAATAACCCACTGTGTAGTGAGAAACGCTTGTAATCTTTGTTTTGTCCACGGCCAGGTGTTTCCCCTCTCGCTGGAAAATGGGCATTCTTTTTTAGCCCCTGGCTCTTTTGCAGATGTTCGTTTGTGTAATTCCTCTATTTTTTCGAGGGCTTTTGGGTAGTTGGTGGTTGTAGTGAAGTTTTATTTCAAATAATAATAATAATAATAATAAGGTTAACAATAATCATCGTATAAATTTCAAAGAGTAACTAATTAAATTCTAATAAATTTTATAAATTGATTTTTTTTGGTGTGTTTTTTCAAATATTATACAACTACATGTCTATTACTCCTATTTATTTGTTGAGCACTTTAGAGACTAGTCACATAGAGCCTAACGTCTTAATGATGAAATTAAAATTTAACGTTTAAAAAAGTTAATGATGTAACAAGAGTATAATGAAATATCAAATTTTACGGAGGAAGAAAAACTAATATTAATCCCAATGTGCTAAAGTGAGTATAACTTAACGGCAATTGACACGTACCTTCGATCAGGAGGTCAGAAATTCAAATCCTCCCTCATATATTTTTTATCTCAAGAAAAAAAAAAAGCATACTAATCGCAATGTTCTTTCAATCTTTGAAAGATTCCACCTTAGGAAATTGAGCTAATCAAGCAACAACTCAACTTGTTTAGCATTCGAACTCGATAGCTTTCTGCCACTCAATAGTGCCAAGTTACAGACGCCATCTATGAATGTGAGGTTCATTGCCAAGGCTAGAAAGAGCAGTGGATGGCAAAATATTAAAAAATATCTACTAACGTGAATATAACTCAACTTTAAGGCCTTCTCCATTTTTTTTAAAAATGGTAGTTTCGAATTCTCTATTCCAACAGAATATTTGAGTGTCCACTAATCATTGGTGGTGTCTTCTTCTGGTTTTACAAAGAACTCAATGAAAGCAATTCTACTGGGTTGCTGATAACCAGCAGAATCTATATGTGGGTGTGAAGTGGATGGCCTAGCCACAGAAACCAGGTGCTGAACTTTTAGCATTCCTCCTCTCCCAATTGTCAACTTGCTTCCCCTGTTTTCTCTGATTACGCTGCTTGGTATGTTGGAAGTTGTCGCTCGTAGAAATTTATATTTATACCTAGCACATCCAATAACAAACCGAAACAGAAAATTGCTGAGAAGTTATGTCCTATGATTTGATATGTTTAACTTAAGTGGAGGAAGCATGTTACCTGTAGGATACTTGACGATCGCAATGGAACGAGATCAGAAGATCGGTATTTGCATAATACATGAAATCTACCTGCATGGGGAATAAGGATAGGTTGTATTGGTATCATTACAATGTTACAAGGATTTCACGTTTCAGCTTGTTTATGACAAAGACAAACCATGCCTGCAAGTCTCCATGGCCTTCACCTTTGAAGGTGACAGAAGGGGGAGCCGGTTCTAGAGCTATCTGGACGCTTGATCCAGGCCATTCAAGATCATCGATAGCTTCCTTCAGAGCTGCAGACTGGTATTAGAACTATAAGCTTCAAGTCGATTGATGTTGATCACTAATAATATTTGACCTCATATTATTTGTGTAATTTCTGTTTGATGATCTGTAATATAATATTCAGATTCGCATGTCGCATACCTTCTATTGTTATCTTGCCTTCAAAGTATTCTCAGATTTAAGTCTTATAGGGACCGTATCAGATATCATCTTTTGGCACACATAAAGGTTTCAAAGTTAATTACAATGTGAACTAATACCTTGACAGTGAAACTGAGTGGGCTGCTTCCTGCAGGTTCAAAATTGTAATCCCACGAGATCGTATCTGGGATTCTGGTTCTGATCTCCGCATAAATGCATGCATCTAATGAATCAACTGACCTGATAATAAACCCCAGAAACAAACATACGAGTGAACTATATTTTCTCTCTCAGATCTGCATAAAAATTGAAGTGCATCCTTCCATCATGGGGGAAATGAACTAAATAGAATTTTTAATTTCATTATTTATATCGGTTTCTCCAGTTCCCGAATATAACTTTATAAAATATGAAGATACTAACAGGCTCTCCAGGACAGAATTCGAAGATATTAATTAAAAAAAATCCTATGAGGGCGACAAAAAATCTTCATAAAACGGTTCAACAAGTTGATAGAATATCAAATTTTAGTAGAGGCTCGTGAAGTTAAGATGCTCAGTTTCATTGCTCAATATGAAGTCAAAGTAAGTCTAGAAACCAGAAACAAATCCAATTCTTGTCTTCTTTACCTGCAGTCAAATTAAATTAATGGAAGCTTTAGCCTTTATGTACTTGGTTTTTTCTGCTAATATAAAGCCAAACATAGAGTCTACTAATAGAGTCAAAACGTGATGCAACAGAGAGGCAAAGTATGTACTTGAGAAGAAGTTGCATGTCAGGTCCCGGGTATTCGAGTTCAATGGTACTTGAACGTCCAGGAACAGAAAATGCATTCAAGCTATCAACAAAAATGCCTAAGCTCACTCCAAACCTTGGCCGAGCTTGTGCACTGTATTCATAACGAATGAAAAGCTGTAGCATATAGAAGAGCAGCAGGACTTCAGTCACTCTAATAACGGAAAGGAAGATGAAAACAAAGGAACGAGTTTCCTTCTTCGACTATTCGTTTTTCTAATAATATGCTCAATTTACTCAATTAAGTTTTAAAAATTCCGTACAAACTGAATCAGAATTATTCATCATTTTCAACTTCGCCTACCACTGGAAAACAAACACAAGATTTCTTTTCGCAACCAAACTATGGTATCAACACCAATCTATCAATCCATAACGAGGAGATTTAAATTTTAAACTAAAAAATTCAAAACCTCACGCTGCAGATACACTTTGGCCTGAAGACAGCCGGATTCTTCAACGATCAAAACGATGCCATGCTCCGATAGTTCGATTACGGCGTCCTGAGTGATAAACAAGTAAATCAACAACCAAACAAACAAATATAGACATAAATCCAGACAACCAGAGAGAGAATCTGTAAGGTTACTCGGAAAACGAACAGAAACGGAGAAATGCAACTGAAGTGGATGAAAATGGGAATAACCTGATGGCGTTTCCATCGAACGGCAGTGAATGCATCCACCAGGCCTTGGACGTTGTCAAGGTGACAAACTAGATCGGGCGCCTCCGTATCCACCGCCGACGAACTCATGATTTCGGCTTTCCCGCCAAATTTCGCCGGCGAAGTTTTTCTCCCTCCGTTTTCTTTTTGAACGTGCCCTCGGCCAAAGGCTGTCCACTGCTTAGTGAAATGAAGGCCAAGGCAAATTGACGCTGCAAGAAAATAATGTTTTTTATTTTTTATTTTTTTTAATATAAGGGCAAAATACTTTTTTTTTTTTTTTTTTTTTTTTTTTTTTGAAGGGGAAAAAATACTACTTTAAATTAAGTCAAAACTTTTAAAAATTATAGCTACCAACTTGAAATTAAGCTCAAAGTATAAAGTCCAAAATTTTGATATAAACTAGATAAAAGGACTTTCAAAGTATCCAATGTAATTGGAAAATTAGTAAGATAATAAGTTAAAATAATAGGGGAACTTATTTAAAATAATAACAACAATAATGATGGGGAACTCAAAGATTTTTTTTTTTTTTTGAAACTGGAAATATATTAATGACTAACCAACCGAACAACCACCCTCATAAAAAGGAGGGAGAAAACGGAAAGGAATATCAGGGGCCCAAAAAAAAAAAACGCCCACAATCCCTCAAATGGGGATTAGCCTGATCGGAACTACAAAAAACAATTGCCTTCCTTGCCAACCAGTGGGCTACTGCGTTGGCAAGGCGATTACAGTGCATAAAGGAAGTCGACACCAGCTTCGAAGAGACAGAAAGGATGTCTTCGATTATCGACTTCAGCTCTGTGAGGTCTTCGGCTTCACCGCGCAGCGATCTAATCACTTCCAGGGAGTCCGATTCGAATTCCATCGGAATTTTCTTCAGAATACATGTATGTGAGATGGCTTTGATTCCTTCAAGCATAGCTTTAGCCTCCATCACCTTGATCCCCCAATTTCTTGTAATTTTTTGGAAGCCAAGACAGATAAGGGACCCATTCGAGTCATGAACAACCCAGCCTAAGCCGCCAACGCTAGAGCTGTCAACCCAGGAAGCGTCTGAGTTCATTTTCCAACCATCCACGATCGGGGGTTGCCACTGAATTTGACTCACTTGGTTCCCCAAACCTTTCAAACCAGAGATCTTCAGGTGATGTTCTTCCCACTCCGATATGGATCTATCAATTGATTTAGATAAAAATTCAACTGCTGTCGATTTGTTGGGGGGATAACTTAGGGCTTTGGGGTTGTTTCTGAAATTCCAAATTTGCCACATAATTATGGAGCTTTTGGCAATCTCGTCTGTTGTAAGGTTCCTCGAAATCCAGCTCCAATAGTCTTTAGGCCTCCATCTTTCCCTGCACAAATTGTAGAAGCACAGAGAGTTAGGAATGAATTCTTCCCAGACTTTCCTAGCTACATTGCACTCCCATATTAGGTGTGTGGTAGATTCTAAGCAATTTGAGCAAAGAGAGCACAAAGGGTTGAGATTTATCCCTTTTGAAAGAATGTTGGCCTTGCACGGGACAATGTCATTGATAATTTTCCAAGTGCAGATTTTTGTTCTAGGCAGGACTCCTAAATTCCATAGGTTCTTCCAGTCTTTAGCTTCGTTGCCTCGGTCAGATTGGGAAGCTTCCTCTTGAGAGTTAAGAGACATGGCAAGATGGTAGGCACTTTTGACTTGAAAGATGCCTTTTTTGTCTAGGTGCCATATGATCTCATCTTTGGAATCGATGTTTCCAGTAGGCATATTTAAGATATCAGCAGCATCTTGAGGGAGGAAACATTCGATAATCAAGTCCTCCTTCCAGTTGTTGTTATTATCTAGAAGCCACTTAACTCTCTTGTCCTTAATGTTGGCATTCTTTGAAAACGATTGTAAGCTTCCTTCTCTGATAATCCAGGGGTCTTTGTCAATTTGGATTAAGATTCCATTTCCCACCCTCCATCTGTAGCCTCTTTTAAACAGATCTCTGCCCCAACATATACTCCTCCATGTAGAAGAGGGGTAGTTTCCTATGGGGGCTTCGAGGAAGTTACCGTCTTTAAAGTATCTTCCTTTCAGAATTTTAAAGAGAAGACTGTTAGAGTTCCTAAGCAATCTCCAACTTTGTTTCGCTAGCATCGCTTGGTTGAAGGCTGCAATTTGTCTAAATCCCATCCCGCCTTTATCTTTATTGGTGCACATTTTTCTCCAGCTCATCCAGTGCATCTTGTCTTTTTCTCCTGAGGTTCCCCACCAGAATCCATCACGTAGGGTTTAGGGTTTAGGGTTTAGGATTAAAAAAAAAAAATTTGGAAAGACGTATGCATGGTTTCCTTCCTCTTTCTCCAACTCAAAATTTGAATACGAGTTGGAGAAATGCAAGGGACGTAGTCTATTAGAGACTCATTGGAGATTAGTCGAAATACATGATTATATAGATATGAAATGAATGTGTTGACCAACAAGAGTATAACTCAATTGACATAAAGTTGTACTGATAACCACAAGGTCTGTGGTTCGAATCCAAAATAACAGAAACTATATATAAACAAAACCAAACAACTTGATCATACATCACATCTAAAATATTATTCAAAACATTGATTCGGTCATTAGTACACGTCTTATGCTAGTTGAGCTATGCTCATGTTGGTTTTGTTTCTTACCCTATAGATAAATATGAGAGAGCAAATACACTTACAATTGGAGAACAAAACATTTAGACAAACAATACATCATAAAATTATTAGAATACCTCTGTCATATTTTTAACTAATTAAAATGTATTACTAATAATATGTTAATATATTTTTTAATTAACAAATAAAGATCAATAATAAATTTTATTTAATTGACATATACCATAGATCAAGAGTCATTACCATTTCCTTTCCTTGTCCTAATCTTTCTTTTAGTTTCTATGGATAATAGCTAACAGTAATTGATATTTATTCTCAACTAAGAGGTTAGAAGTTCAAATCTACCGACTTCAAAGTTGTTGAACTTAAAAAAGAAAAGAAAAGAAAAAGGGGCAGTTGCATAGATGGCAAATTTGACCAAATTAATAGCAAATATAGCACAGTTTCAAACTAGTTGCAAATATAGCAAAATTAATTGTACAAGACCAAAAAGCTGTTGTCGAATTCTATTCGTGTCTATCACTGATAGACTCTGATTATTCAAAATATATCAGTGTCTATCGCTGATAGAGTTCGATTGATCAAATAGTCACTGATAGACACCGATAGATTTTGATTAACCAGAGTTTATCAGCGAAGTCTATCAGATAGACTATGATAGATTTTGTTATTTTTGCATTTTTTTTTACATGGTGCTATTTTTGCTATTAATTTGGTCCAATTTACCACCCACTGCAATTTTCCAAAGAAAAATCGATGATAATGGATTTTGTTGGGTTTGCCTCATACTTGGAGCCCATAGCTAAAAGCCCATTGGAGCTATAATCTTTCCATGAAAAGTGAAAAGAGGATTTTTTTTTTTTCCAACTATTATCATTTAAACATTCACGACAATTTCAGCAAACACTTTCAAAGAAGGTTATTAATATCTCTGTCAATTAAGTTATAATCAAGTTGTCAAAAAAAAAAAAAAAAAAAAAAAACATGCATGAACATAGCTCAATTGGCATAAGACGTGTACTAATGACTGGAATGTTTGTGGTTTAAAAATATCCAAGAATTGAAAACCTTGGATTTGAAGTTTACGATAATAAATGTATATATTTGGATGTGTCTGATAATCAATATCTGGGAAGTTAAATATATGCGTTTATTTTATTGGTTTTCTCTCTTCTCTCTCTCCTCTCATCCCTCCATTTTCGGATGAAAAAAGTCCATAGTAAAAAAGTCTCATTTTCAAGAAGGGTAATTACCTAAGTTTTAAAAAGTAAACATCAATAAAACAAACATGAGTTTTTTTATGTCATTAGTAAAAACTCATCACAAGACCAATGAAACAAACATGACCTAAATGGTAAAGGAAAGATGGCCAAAAAAAGAGAAAAAGGTTGGTGAGGCACATGTAAAAATCAACGATATTGTCAATAATATATTTTTTTGGGATTTGAACTACATACCTCTTGGTCATTATTACAAGTTTTATGTCAGTTGAGCTATGATCTTGTTGGCGATATTGTCAATAATATGTGGCTAAACTTTTCATGCTAACAATGATACTAAAGGGGATTGCGATATATCACTAATATTTTTAAAGCATCGACGATATATCAAATATTGTGAATATTTTGACCAATATCCAAAAGTTTTACGACAAAAAGATTGTCATTGCCAAACTGTATTTCAAGCTCAAAACCGATGTTTGTAATTTTTCCTCTTGTATCCCTAATTTTATTATCCTCCCCTTGATTTCATGGTAGAATTCAACAAGGTTTTATCATATCAATCTTCTTGAAAATCGTATAATTCTAATACTTCAGTTAATCTAAACATAGTTCAATCGATCAAAACATATATCTTCAACTAATAGGTGAGCGGTTCGAATTCTCTTCTCTACCTATTGTTGAATTAAAAAAAAATATAAAAATAAAAAGGAAAAGGTAATTGTCCACTTCATACACAAAATGGCCAGGTGGAACAAAAAATTGCCAAGTACCAAAAAGTAGGGCACTCAATCATTGTTCCATAAGACCAAAAACCCTTCATTTTCTCCAAGTGATTGACAATTTCATTAGGGCCACATCCATTCAACTTTTGCCCATATTTGAATCACCATGTTTGGCAAGTTGGAAAACCAAGGACTTAAAAAGCAAAAAGACAAAGGGAAAAAAAGAAACCCCAAAAAGAACCTAAAAACAAAACACCCCACTTTCCATAATGTAAAAGTTAATTAACCCAATACCAAAAAGCAAAGAAAAAAAAAAAAAATCATTACTTACACAATTTGAAGTGGTATTAGTCTTTCTTTCAAGAGAGAAGTACAGAATAAGAATTTGATGCTTCCTTCTCTGAAACAGAGACCATTTGATCTTTGTCCAAAATGCATTCTATTTCTTTTGTGCTGTGAGATTTTGGTCCTTTCAAAAAGGATCTAGCTTTGCTAGGGTTTTTCCCAATTCTAGTATGAAATTGAAACTTACCCAAAAATGTTTGTCGGATCTGTTTGATGTCAATATAAAAATTACGATCTAGTTGAGAACGTTTTTGAATGATGTCAATCAACTGAACAAAAGTAATCTGACTGAAAAGACTTTGTACTCAAAATGGAAATATATTACAACATTAACTGACATAAAGTAGCCGACCGATAAGACCA
The DNA here is from genome assembly GCA_036850905.1 of Luffa acutangula. Lineage (NCBI taxonomy): Eukaryota > Viridiplantae > Streptophyta > Magnoliopsida > Cucurbitales > Cucurbitaceae > Luffa > Luffa acutangula. The sequence goes on along the minus strand of CM072097.1, from coordinate 44,825,008 downwards.
ACTTTTGAGTATGATAGTAACGAATTTCCATGAGAAAATTAAAGTAAAGAGCATGAAGTCTCACGTTCAAATCACCACAATATTATTCTCATTCTTAATTTAAAACTAAAAACTCATGGATTATATCTTGTAATTGAATTGAACTTATACTCAGAACCAGTTGAATTTCATAAATAGGGGTTTGGGTGGAGATGCACACGAATCAGATTCCTTGTAGGAAAAAGTAACATCTCTACTCAGAGGGTTTGCAATTTTTTCTTCATCCAACCTATCAATCCCACCAAACATCAATATTGACCTAAAATTAACACATAAATAATTTATATCTTTACCATTATATCCATGAGATTTTGAACTTTGGTCATGATTTAACATTGACTTCTCCTATTTTCTTTGAAAATTAAAGAGATAGAAGAAAATTAGTAAAAAGAGAGAATAACCAATTGGAAGGTGATTATCCATCCCATTAGATTTAGATTTGTGGGGGAGTTGTTTTCCAATGGAGAATTGATTCAAATTAAAGATAAAATATATATAATGTGCAAAGCATTTAAATTATTGCTTTTTGTGAAAAGATCATAAAGAATAATAATGACTCAAACTTCTTCCAAAGAGGGTGCTGTAAATCAGCCATTGGATTTTCAAACAGTCACTCCAATAACTTTAGTCATCAATTGAAGAAACTTCAAAATTCCAATGGATGGATATCATTATAGCCTTTTCAAAAAAGGAGAAAAAAAATCACTATAAAAATTCTCTCTTCTATTTTAGTGTTTATCTCATTGAGTGATCCAATATAATTTATTGTGTTTTTTTATTTCTCTGTTTAGATTATTCAAGTTATAATACCTTGAGAAAAATATAAGATATGATTTTTATTTTAATTACAAGTTTAGTTAGTTAAACTTTGAAATTCATGTTAAATAGATTCACCTTTTAAAAATGTATAATAGGTATTTGAACTGCCAACAATAGCATAGTTTAATTGGCATAAAAGTTTCTACTTTTAATTTTGTATCTAATTAAGTTCTTAAGTTTTCAATTTTGTCGGGTAGATATATCCTTTACTTATTAGATATTTTTTAAAATTCGTGAACCTATTAGACACAAAATTTAATTTACGTCTAATAAATTTGTTTATTTTAAAACAGGCAAAAATACACTTTTAGTCTCTAAGGTTTTAGTTATGTTTCATTTTAGGTATGAATTTCGTTTCATTCTAGTCTCTCCATCCAATTTTTCGTGACACCATTTTTTTATTAAAAAAATATTTTTAAAATTTTTAAAATAAAATAATAATAAATTAATTAAATATTATTATTATTATTTCTTTTCTCTCTATTTTTTTTTCTTCATCTTCTTCACATTCTTTTTCTTCTTCAAACCCTCCTTCCATAACCCAGCCACCCGTCGCCATTGACCGCCACTTGCTGGCGGCATGAGACCACTTTTTTTTCTCTTCTTTTCTTCTTCTTCTTCTCTTTTCTTCCTTCTCTCACTTTTGGATTTTTTTTATTTAAAAAAAAAAAACTGAAAAGTTTGAGAAGGAAGAAAGAAAAGAAGAGGGAAAAAAAGTGGTCGCTGTCGGCCGACGGTGCTAACTGGGTTATGGAAGAAGAAGAAAGAGAAGAATGAGAAAAGAAATAATATTTTAACCAATTTATTATTATTTTATTTTAAATTTTTAAAAATAATTTTTTTAGTAAAAAAAATAGTGTCACGTTAGTAAGCCGTTAGTTTTTAACGAAAAATTGGATGGAGGGACTAAAATAAAACGAAATCCAAACCATAAAGGGCTAAATTGTCGAGTTTGAAGAACCAAAATGAAACCTAACCCAAACCCAAACCCAAACTTCAAGGAGTAAAATTGAAAATATGTCATATACTTATTAGATATAAAATTGAAAATTTTCAAGGATTCAGATTTTTTTTTAAGTTTAGGGACTTATATTAGGCACAAAGTTAAATTTCAATGACCTATTAGATATTAAAGTTTATGAACCTGGACACAATTATGAAAGTTTAAAGGACTAAATTACTTGATACTTATTTTTATTCAAAACTTTATAAAATGGTTGATTTGTGAGTGATAGATTCTCTCTTTTCCTACTCTTGATTATGCCATGTTAACATTTGGTGAGCTTTTTGTGGGTATCAAGAAATGAAGCTCATCAATATCTTCGTTCAATACACGACATCATAAATTCGACCATAAAGTTTTAACTTTACAATATGAAATAATTCCTTGAGTAGTGAATCTTGGTTCTCTCTCACTTTTACAAATATGAAATCCCTTCAAACAACAAATCTTCAAAATCAAGTGGTAAAAGTCATACAATGAGAATTTCTAACTATTAGAAAACTCTAAAACTGCGTTTACTTATCTGTAATCAAAATGATGTATTCAAAATGAAATATATATAACTAACATAATGTTGTTGTAACACCCGAGTTAGGAGGGGTACATGAATGAACCGATGCTACATCCGAATGAGAAGGATCTTGAGGACATGAAAGTATGGTCAAGATAAGCTTAAAAGAATTGATAGATACTACCTATACCAACAAGGTGCACCTCCCTTTTCGGTGGCTCAATCATAGGAACTTTGAAGTTAAGCGTGCTTGGCTTGGAGAAGTTCTATGTTGGGTGACCTCCTGGGAATTTTCCTAGGAAGCATGTGAGTGAGGACAAAGCATGCTAGAAGGACCCCGTGTTGGGTTGTGGGGACAGTCTTCACTCTTGGAAGCAATTTAAGACGAGTATGGTAACGTGGCCAAGTCGCAGGGGAATGCCGGGGCCGAATTGATAGATACTACCTATATCAACAAGGTGCACATTCCAAATGTCGGGGACTTAAGTGTCAAATCCGAATTCCGAATCCTGGGTCTGGGTCGTTACAGTTGTTTTATGTTTTTGATCAATTAAAATACATTAACTAAAAAAAATATGCTACAAGAATTCAAATGTCATTTTTTTTCCTCATTCAAAATTTTATATAAACTTGAAAATTTTTTAATACCTAAATTAAAATTGAAAACGTAGGATTTTAAGAATTAAAATAGTAATCATCTTAAATTTCAATCATCCAATTCAAATTTCAATTTGGTGGTAGAATTATCTTTTTTCCAAAATACATAATTTTAGTACAAATACTTTTAAAAAAATCATTGAATCATCCTATTCAAATTTTAATTTGGTGGTAGATTTTTTTTTTCAAAAATATATAATTTTACTATAAATACTTTTTTAAAAAATCACTGAGATTTCCCATTGAGAATATGCTTTTGTTGGAAAAAAAATCTAATAAGTTAATATTATTTATTTTATTTCAAAAAGATCATTTTATTTTAAAAATTATATGACTTGTATTTTTAGAGTAGATTGAGGGAGAGGAAGCACCATTTTTAAATATTTTAGAAATTTTGAGTTTTAAAAGAGGATAAAAAAATAAGCATTTGAAATAATTTTAAAATATTATTTTCACTGGTTCTAGCATTAATTTTCGTTATATATATATACATGTGGGGTGTGGAGTTTGTAGTACAAGATATATGCCAATTGAGCTATACTCATGTTGGTGGTTCTCGCTCTAGCTCTAGTTTTGGAATTACTCGTCAAATCGAAATTCAAAACACAGGATAAAAACACCATAAATGATAACTACTTACATTATTAGAATGGATTGAGTGAGAGAAAGCAAAAGTTTTTGAATACTTAGAAATTTTGGTTTATTTAAAATAATTTTAAATATTTTAAATCTGGAAATTAGATTGCAAATTTTGTAGTGGGTCAACCTACATTGCTGATTTTGGTCAATTGAATTCACGTGGATCTCACAATTTCCCTTACGATTCCTTGACTACGATTATAGGAGACGTAAAAGTAACTCAAGTGCTTATAGTATAGTGGAAAAGCATGCATCGTGTTGACCTTAAAATTATACTTAAAATATATCAAGACAAAATTGAAAACATTCAATAGAAGAAGTACTTTCTCAAATGCTTCACATTTGCACAATTGCTAGTGAAGTATGGAAACAACACATTTGAAGAAATTTAATTATTATAGACAAGAGATAGGAAAATTAGGGTTATGCAATTCAAAAGGCCAAATGAAAAAAGATAGGAAATGAAAGCACATGGGCTGGTTATTTTTTATTTATTTTTTTATTTATTTTTTGAGTACATCAACATTTGGAGGTGAGGGGATTTAAACCTCTGACCTCATGGTCGAGGGTACATGCCAATTACCGCTGAGCTAAGCTCGCTTTGGCTGGACTAGTTCATTTTGCAAGTTATAATTAGAAAGATTTTCATTTCAACTTTATGACATATCATGTATATTATTATTGGGACTAGGAGTAGATTATGATCCAATGTTATTACTTCACATTCCTAGTCTCAAATTCTACCAGAAGTTTTTTGGTCTTTACTTTCATTTGTATTCGTTATCTCAAGAAACAAAAATCGAAAGAAACTTGATCGATGGTGATATAATTAATGTAAAAGATCATGTTGTTGACTTAGCTTGCAATTTTATGATTTTTATAAAAGTTAGTATGTAGTATAAAAGGTGAGTTCATATAAAAGTGTTTCTGGTAAAAGTACTTGATTTTAAGTGCTTTTTCTTTTTTCTATTTTTTAAAATCATTTTTGGTCATCTAATAAAAAGAAGATCGTGAAAATTTGGAAAGTACTTTTAATTCAATGAGATCAACAAACACACATTATACATAACAACTCAATTCTTCTTCTCTAAAAAAAACGTAACAACTCAATTTTCAAATGTAAAGTTATACCAAATTAATTCAGGAGTTAAACACCTACTTAATTTAACCATGCACGCCTTCAACTGAAGAATAGATTAAAAAAATCGTTATAACAATAATCAATTCGACAACAAGAACAGAGAAACGAAAAGAAAACCAACACACGGTGTGTTAGCTATATCCACGGACAAAGTGAGATGATATTTTATGAGTAAAAAGAATAACCAAATTACATATACAAAACTTATGACAAATTACGTTAAGAGACCTCGTATAGTTGATCATTCAAATCGTCAAATAACAAATTCAAAACATATCAGCAAAAATAAACAACATCAACATCGACAGTGGAAAAGTAACAACCTAACGTAGTTGACCATCCTTATAATAGGAATGATCGAAAACGACTTGATTGAAGGGAAACAAAATGGCATTCGATATCGATCATGTGAAAGTTTTGATTCACAAAAACAACAATATCAATTTCGATTCGATTAAAATTTCTAAAACTATGAATGAAAACAATTTCCTTTGGGTTTGAACTTTATTGTAAAATGCCTCAACATGATTAAAAAAATCATAATGTGGAATATCGAATAGAGTTAAACATCAAGATATGTTGTCAAATCGTTCATCGAATATTTGTGAAATCCCATGCATGTGAGTTGTAAAGCAATTATTGGCAAACAAGTCATTCATTATTCGAAAAATGTGCCAAAATTAAATCAACTTCAAGATTCCCTCCACCGACAGGAGTCAACCTGTTTTGTTTTTGTTTTTTTTTTTTGGGTTAAAATATATATTTGGTCCTCGAACTTTTATAGTTGTGTTAAATAGGTCCCTGAAATTTAAAAAGTGTCAAATAGATCCCAAAACTTTCAATTTTGTGTCAAATTTGTCCTTACGATTAACTTTTTCCAACTCCGTTAGTTAAATACTTATGTGGCATTGCTAACACTGCAATATATCATTTATGTGGCAAATAAAAATTGCCACATTTGATAAATTCTGAGATTTTGTTGTAATACAACCACAAATTCCAATGTGACAATTTTTATTTGTCACATAATCGGTTGCAGTGTCAGCAATTCCACATAAAACATTTAACTAACGAATTTTGACAAAATTATTGGTAGGGACCAATTTGACATAAAATTGAAAGTTCAGTGACCTATTTGACACTTTTAATAGTTCAGAGACCTATTTGACACAATCATGAAAGTTTAGGGACTAAATTTGTATTTTAACCTTTTTGTTTTTAAATATATATATATAATTTTTTGAAAACATATTTTGAAATTAAAACAAAATAATTGTTTTTCTTTTAGATGTAAAACAAAAGAATTCTTGGTCTCTAGACTTTTTAATTGAAATATTTATTTTATTCTATGAACTTAATTTCTTTTTAGTAAATAGATAGATAGAATAAATGTGTTGATGTGGTAAGATGCGCATTACTTGAATTTATGAGTTGGGTGATAAAAGAATGCTTATAATAAACACGTCTTGTTGTTAAAATTTAGTACTTAAAATAGATATTTTGGAAGTTTAATCTTTGTTTTGTAATCGTTTTGGTTTTAATTATTTTTTTTTAAATTAAACATATAAACACTTGAATTAATAATTTTTTTTTGGTTGAGGATTTCACTTTAAAAAGATGAATGGACACAATTTATAAGATACATGGTTACTCCACCCATTGTCAATTGGTTTTGAGACGTAATTCATGTTATCTAATATTTTCGTCTTTAAAATTTAGTTAGAAATTCAAATGTGTAATGGACAAAAATGAAAACCATTACAAATAAATTGAGAAAAAAAAAATAGACATAAATTTTTAAAATAAAAAATAAAAAACTAAATAGTTATCCAATATAATCTTAGTTACGGTTTTTTTTTTTTTAAGTTCATAAACTAAAAATATTTTAGAATTATAGTGATAAAAATGGAATAAATTTAATAGTTTATAGAAAAAAAAAGTGAAATTTTAATTATAATTTTAATAATTTTTTATAATTTTCTAAACTTTGAAATTTCTTTCTCACATTTTAAAAAAGTTTTATAAAATCTCTATTCAATACGATTATCAAAATTGAATAAATAGATATATAATGACGTAACATTTAAAGATATTAATATAACTTCGATATAAAATATATGTACTTCATTTTATCCTACTAAAGAAAAAAATACAAAAGATTGTGTTAGTTGATTAATTTTTTTAATAGGGTGTTTCAAAAAAAAAAAAAAAAAATAGGGCTTAGTTTGGGATTGCTGAAGCTTTTAAAATAATTGATGGCAATTTTGATTTTTAAAAAATCAGCTGTAACATGAGGTAAACATGTGTTTGATAAATTTTAATTTTAAACCTAAAAAAGCAAATTGTAGTATTTAATAGTATACATATTATTTCGGATCCGTTTGGAATACATTTTAATTTAAATGTTTTTGAAGAATGCATTTTTTAAAAAAACATTTTGTATAAAAATTGTTAATAAGTTAAACACTCGTATGTTTGGTTACACTTCCTTATAAATGTTTTTATGTCAAGTTCTTATATACTTAAAAACTCTTTTTTTATAAAAGTTGGTTTCAAGAATTCAAGTGTTTCTCCCAAAATGGTTTATTTCTTAATCTCATTTTCTAATTAGTGATTGCCAAACATTAGAAATTTTTTGAAAATGATTTTTTTCCAAAATTAAACACTTGAAAAGCTAAACCAAACACACCTTTCAATTAATCATATTTAACATCTATTTTATTATAAATTAATTGTTTAAAATTTCATATAATTTATATAAGTTATTTTGTTTAATCTAAATTATTTGATAAAACAATGGTTATGAAAAATTGAATAAATCATAATTTTATTCCTATAGAATGAAATAAATGTGAAAGAAAAATAAGATAGATAAAAGGATGTGATTGTAATTTTAAAAATTTAGTTAGAAAATAAATAACATTTTTTGGAAATCTATTTTTAAAAGCTACTAGGTTGATTTTGCTCGAGAAGTGATTTTAAATAAATTATGTAATAATTAGTTTTACCAAAAAGTGAAACGGTTAAGATTTTCCTGAAATTGCTTTTAACCCTCCCAAAAGCAATTCCAAGGACACCCTAAAGTAAATATCTAGAGATGAAATTATAAATAGTGTAAGCTTTAGATACCAAACGGCAAACAATATATTTAAAAAATAAAAGAAGAAAAGATACCAAACAATATATATTTAGCTCAAACTTTTCTTTTTTTTCTAATTTCACAATTTATTCCACAAACAAATTGACGTCATTTGTAAAATTCATTCAATTTTTTTAAAAAAATATCTTGAAAAAATAAAAAGTATTCAGATAAGATGCAATGAATTGTTCCTTGTTTTCAAAAAAAATAAAAATGAATAAATAAATAAATAAAGAAGAATTGTTCGTTGTTAATGGTGTCTTGTCAATCTGAAATGCAGAACTGATAGCATCAAAAGAAACTCTGAGTTATTTCTCCTCACGACGTCGTATTAATTGGAGATGAATCGAACCAACAAAGAGGAATATTTAGGAAGTAAATGTTCAAATAAAATAATAAGATATAAACAGAATATCCCAATTTAAGAAAACATTAAAGATTCAAGGTCAATGCTTGTTTGGAATATTATTTTAAGTGCCTTTTTGTTTTAATATTTAAGAATTTTAATTTACTAAAGGAAAAAAAAAATCAATTTATAACTCTACTTTGCAATTGTATCCTTAAAATCCAAAACTAATTATATCAGTTTATTATAGGGTCGGTTGCAAGAATAGCAATATGGACCAAAATAATTGCAAATCTAGCAACCCACAAAAAAAAATTGCAAAAATGGCAAAATCTAATAGTTTGTGTGTTGCATTTACTAAAATACCCCTCCAGATTTTCTTTCACTGATAGAAAGTTTTTCTATACTGATAGATTCTATCAGTGATAGAAAGATTTTCTATCAGTGATAGAAATTTTCTATCACTGATAGATTCTATCAGTGATAGAAATTTTCTTTCACTGATAGATTCTATCAGCGATAGAAATTTTCTTTCACTGATAGATTCTATCGGCGATAGATATTTTTCTATCACTTGTTCGGTGTTCTATCAGTGTTTGGTTGTTGTTATTTGGTTTTCTATCAGTGTTTGGTTTTTGCTTTTCAGTGTTTGATTTCTATAATCGTTCGTTTTTGCTTTATTTTTCAATGCTCGATTTCACCATGTATCACCATTGCTGATAGAAACAAAAGATCTTCTATCACTGATAGAGAAAGATCTTCTATAACTCACGAAAAGTTTTTCTATCAGTCTCAGTGATAGAGATAGAAAGTTTTTCTATCACTCATATAAAAAAATTCTATAAGTGATAGAAGATTTCTATCACTGATAGGTTCTATCAGGGATTGAAAGATTTTCTACCAAGAGTTTTCTATCATTGATAGAATATCTTTCTATCACTGATAGAATAGTAAAAATTTCTATCAGTGATAGAAATCTTTTATCACTGATAGAAAGCTTTTCTATCGGTGATAGAAAGTTTTTCTATCACTTATAGATTATATCGGTGATAAAAAGATTTCTATCGGAGATAGAAAGATTTTTATGGGTGGTCAGAGATTGAAAGATTTTTTATCAAAAGTTTTTTTATGATTTTCTATAAAAAGTTTTTTTTATCACTGATAGAACCTATCTCAGTGATAGAAATCTGTTATCACTGATAGAAAAAGTTTCTATTAGTGATAGAAATCTTCTATTCTATCAGTGATAGAAACTTTCTATCACTGATAGAAATTTTTTCTACCACTGATAGAATCTATCAGTCATAGAAATATTAGTGATAGAAACTTTCTATCGCCGATAGAAACTTTTTCTACCACTGATAGAATCTATCAATGATAGAAATATCACTGATAGAATCTATCAATGATAGAAATATCACTGATAGAAACTTTATTCTATCAGTGATAGAAACTTTCTATCACTGATAGAAAATTTTTCTACCACTGATAGAATCTATCAGTGATAGAAATATCACTGATAGAAACTTTATTCTATCAGTGATAAAAACTTTCTATCACTGATAGAAAATTTTTCTACCACTGATAGAATCTATCAGTAATAAATAGACTTTCTATCAGTAAAAAAAAAAAAAAAAAAAAAAAAAAAAAAAAAAAAAACTGACGAGGAAGAAGAAGATGGACACACAGGGGCAATTTAGGAATATAAAAAATCAATTCAAAAATTTTGCCATATTTGCAAATATTTTTAAAAATTGCTATATTTGTAATTATTTACCTTCATGTTGCCACCCATTACAATTATCCTTTATTATATCGGTTAAAATCATAAACGATTATAATTAAATCAATTTAGATCCTCAATTAGTATTACATTTTAAAACCAATAATGCATAATTTTGCTTGTGTATAAGATTTAGGGTCCGTTTAAAATATATTTTAATTTAAATGTTTTTCAAGAATGCATTTTTTAAAAAAAACATTTTGTATAAAAATTGTTTAGAATTTTTTTTTTTTAAAAAAAATTGTTTAGAATTTAAACACTTATATTTAGTTGCATTTCTTCATAGGTGTTTTTATACACAAGTTATTATATACTTATACGACTCTTTTAAAAAAAAAGTTGGTTTCAAATGTTTCTGTTTATTTATCAATCTCATTTTCTAATAAGTCGTTTTTAGTAGGTTGTCAAACACTATAAATTTTTTCAAAATGATTTTTTTTTTCAAAATTAAACACTTGAAAAATTAAACCAAACATGCTCTTATTTAAGGTTAAAAATCACTTTTGGTCCCTAAACTTTCATGAAAGTAACAATTTGGTATCTAAACTTTGATTTGTAACGATTTAGTCCTTGTACTTTCAATTTTGTAACAATTTAGTCTATGAATTTTAATAAGTAACAATTTAGTCCTTATACTTTCAAAATTTTCACAATTTAGTCCCTATACTTTCAAATTTATAACAATTTAATCCTTGTCGCAAAAAACAATCATGAAAATTAAATGTCGATTTTTATTATTTAATAATTAAACTTTGTAGCTTATAAACATATTGGATTCCAAATTATTTTATTAATCTATCAATGTAAAAAATTTCATTAAATCTTTACATTAATTTTTCACGATATGTACTAATTAAATCGTTACAAATTTGAAACTACATAGACTAAATTGTTACTTATTAAAGTTCAAGGACTAAATTGTTACAAAATTGGAAGTACAAGTACTAAATCGTTACAAAATTGAAAGTATAAGGACTAAATTGTTACAAATCAAAGTTCATGGACTAAATTGTTACTTTCATGAAACTTCGGGGATAAAAAGTGATTTTTAACCTTTATTTAAATACAAAGATTAACACGATGTTATAAATAAAGGTTGGAAGAAAATGGATGATAGTAGCTTTTTCATTAATACAAGTTTTTTTTTTTTTTTTTTTTTTTTTTTTTTTTTTTTTTTAATCTTTGCCTTTCTTTAATTTTTCAACTTATTTAGAAAGAATGGTGTAATAAATTTTCTTACTACTTTGGTAGGATTTTGAGAAAAGAATAATTTTATTTAGATGATTTTGAGTTGATTTTAAATGAAATCAAGTGGAAATAGTTATAAATCAATAATACGTCGATTCTTTTATTAGTTTGGAATTTTAACTAATACAACTCAAAAGTTTAGGAATATAAATGATTTTTTTTCCTTCAATAAATTACTTTTTTTGAGTTGAAACAAAGAGCTATGGTGGAAAAGTTGGATCTCAAGTTCAATGTTCAAGTTGAAATGATTACTTGACTTGAAAAATTTTTAGAAACTCATTTTATAACCAATTTTTTTTTTAAAAAAAAATTAAGCTTATAAATATAACGTCTATATATAAGTTCCTTTGGTATGTTATCTATTTTCTTTACACGTTTTAAAAAATCAAGTAAAGTTTTGAAAAAAAAAAGTTTTCTAAAAGTTGTTTTTATTTTTGAAATTTGACTAGAAATTAAAAAAAAAATACGCATAATTTTCAAAAATCAAATGGTTATATCAAGCCTGGATAATTTAACATCATTTTGAGATGGTAGAGAATTGTATCAGTCATCATTATTCTATAGGCTAAATAATATATAATTTAGTTATTGAAGTATGTGTTCTTTCTCAATTTTATTTTTAATGTTTTTAAATTTTTAATTTCTTTTACGAAGAAAAAAAAAAGAAAAATGAAATAATGGCATTTTTAATAATATAATATGGTTGAACTTTAAATCAACAAGTGGTGATTTAACTCATTTGCATATTGACCGAATAATATATTTAGCTTATTTTCTTTCTATACACACATGTATCCAAACAAACGGTTAAAATGAGCACAATATCAATTGTATTTTCGATTAAAAGGTCAAAAGTTCGAATCTCACAATATCAATTGTATTTTCGATTAAAAGGTCAAAAGTTCGAATCTCATATTCCAAAAATTGTTTAGCTAAAAAAAAACATATAAGAACACAAAATAAATAGAGTAATAATATATATACATATCACACCACACCAATATGTACGTACCAATTTTTTGACCAAACATTATATTATTCACGTGCATGTGATTAATAAATTAAATGATAATTAGTAATTATGCATTTATTCCTTTTCAAAAAAAAAATATTATTATTATGTAATAAAATGTTTTAGTCTTAAAGGCTCACTTAACTTAAAAGATAACTTATTAAAACATTATATTGTCAACGAAAGAGTAAAGATTCAAATTGTTTTTTTTTTCTTTAAAAAAAAAAAGTTAAAACTTTGAATCCTCCCTGATGTGTTAAGAACTGACAAAAAAAAAAAAAAAAAAAAAACTCAATTCTCAAATAATTTGTTTTGCTCTTTAATTTTTTTGCAATAATCTAATTTAGGTCTTATGATTAATTTTTCTAACATCTAAAAAAAAACAATTCAAATTTAATTCTATAAACCTCACATTCATACCATATGCATCAAACATTTGTATGCATAAATACCTATTTCTAACCACAAAAGTAAACAAAAAGATGTGCCTACATCAAAGTTTAGATTCAATAAATTACAAAATTAACAGCAATGACAAAAGTAGAATTTCATATAGAGTTTTGAGGATAAAAAAAATATATTAAAAGTGCAAAGACCTAAATAAAATAAGCATAAAAATTCACGGTTCAATATTGGATTTAAACGGCTAGATTAAGTATAATTTTGTAGATAGAAATACCTATTACACATTTTTAAGTTTAAGGTTCAATTTCTCCTCCCACGTTATTATACTAGAAAAATACTGAATTTAAACTAAAAATACATTTCTCACCATTAGATTTAACGTTCAATTAAGAAATATTTATTAATTATTTTCTTTTATTTATTCTTTTAAAGTATTTAAAGTAATATATATATATATATATATATATATATATATATATATAGTACGCAAATTAAGATGTAGATGAATAGTATGTATACTTAAGAGTCCGTTTGAAATATGTTTAATTAAAATGTTTTAACCTTTGAATTCGAGGAGGAGGAAAACTCTTATCCTCAAAAGACAATTTCTAATAAAACCCATCAAAATAGAGTTCAAAACTTCATTTAAAACAAGCTTTAGGTTAAGATAGAGTGCATCTTCAACTCTATCCAACGTCAAATAATATTACGTTTCACATATTTTTTTTATTTGAACAAAAAAAAAACCTATTTTTTTTTTATGAGAGTAGACAAACTATTTCTAATCATCGTCTTGACTATTTTTCTGATTTCAAATGAAAATTTCTTATATAGTAGTAAGTACTGTTGTCATGTGACCACTTTTAAGAATGATATGAGATCTTTTATATATATATATATATATATATATATATATATATATATGAGAATAGGAGAATTTTTTCAAAATTGAATGGGATAATTTACCCAAATAATGAAATTAGAAGAAAAAGGAAAAGGTTAGTGGTTGAGCTGAAATTGGTTCAATGCACTCAGATTTCAACCACAAACCACCCATTAAGACGGAGTGGCACGTGTTAATAAAAGACTGGAATTGGAGGCACATAATGATATTATAATACTAAACAGTCAAAACGCAGCCGTTTAATGCCAACTCCATGACCGCTTCACTCGCTATTTGTGATCTACCGTCTAAATTTCTTATATCTATATCTATAACGTTTATCCATTCTAGTGGATAAAACATCTCGAGCTAATATATAGCAAAATAGGTCAAAATAATAACCAATCCGTGTAAATGACTAAAAAAAGTTCATAAATCATGCTAATATCATTGATATCTGCAACCATTACTGATAAAATTCTATTTTTATTGAAATCTATTAGGGGTGTTTAGGACAAGGAGTTTAGTTATGAAATCTGGAGTTGTTTTGTCTTTGAAGTTGGGGTAGGAGTTAATAAGTCTGTGAGACCCACAATAAAGTGTTGGAATAGGAGTTAAACAGTTTGTGGAGCCCACAGTATTGTGATTGGTTGATAAATTTGTGGATCGATAAATTTGTGGATCTCACAATTGGATGTTGTATATCCTTAGGCTAAACAAGGAGTTGGATGGAGTTATACTTCACAACTCATTTCACTATCTATGGTAATGTTATTAATAGATTTCGATACAAAAAATTTAGTTCAATTTGAGTATCTAATATTAATTACATATTAACATTTTCACTCTATGTCTTATTTTCTTAGAATATATGCACGAACATACTCCTCAAAACCAACATTACTAAAATATTCTCGTATAGTTGTATATACCGATTCTATCCATCTTATATTCAACTCAAATTCGTCCACAAGCTTTTGCGCAACTAATATAAATCTTTAGGCTGCTTGTATACAAATAGCAAATAGACTATCTTTCCCTCACTAATAGTCACTTATATCAATGATATCAATAATTATCATATATAGAATTATATTTGTATTGAAGTCTATAGTCACCGATAGACGACTCTTTCTATTATTTGATAGAATTCTACCTATATTAAGGCATTGAAGTCTTCATAAAAAAAAATAAATAAAATAAAAAAAAAGGCATTGAAGTCTAATACGAATTATCACCAATAAAATTATTTGATCTATTAAATAATAGAAATCTATTAGTGGTTATCATTGATAAAATTTTGTATGTAATGAAATCTGTCCATGATCACCACTTATAAAATTCTATCTAAATTGAAGTCTATTAGTGACTATCACCGTTGTAGACTCATAATACCGATATGAATTCTATATGTGGTAGTCATTGACAAACTTCAATGAACAAAACTTAGTTCAATTTGAGCATTACTAATGTTTAGTTGATAGACTATCATTGTTAGTGAAATCTATTAGTGATAGAAACCTATCATTGTGATAGATTTTAATCACAATTGCAATTACTAGTGATTGAAGTCTATTAATGATAAATGATAACTCAAATGACGGACTCAATACTATCAGTGATGGTCATCGATAGACTTTAATACAGATAATTAAAATTCTATATGTGATAGTCATGGATAGATATTTCAATACATAAACTATAGTTCAATTTCTTTTCTTCTTTAGTTCGATTTCCCCATTTTAATTTATTTTCATTTGGGTTCCTCCTGCATTTGCGACCTTTTTCACTGGCGGCTATGACAAAAAACATATAGAATTCTAATAAGTGACATCAGTGACTATCACATATAGACATATAGAATTCTATATGTATTGAAGTCCAACAATGATATAGTCACTGGTAGATCACTTCAATACGAGTAGAATTATAATCAATTATAGAAGACTATTTTTGTGAATACTAATTCTCTTCTAAATGTGTTAGGTGTAACGTCCCAGTGCCAGGATTCGGAATCCGGATTCGGCACCTAAGGCCCCAACATTCCCCTGCGACCTGGCCACATTACCATACTCGTCTTAAACTGCTTCCAAGAGTGAAGACTATCCCCACAAACCAACACGGGATCCTTTTAGCATGCTTTGTCCTCACTCACATGCTTCCTAGGAAAATTCCTAGGAGGTCACCCAACATAGAACTTCTCCAAGCCAAGCACGCTTAACTTCAAAGTTCCTATGATTGAGCCACCGAAAAGGAAGGTGCACCTTGTTGGTATAGGTAGTATCTATCCATTCTTTTAAGCTTATCTTGACCATACTTTCATATCCTCAGGATCCCTCTCATTCGGATATGATCTCGGTTCATTCATGTACCCCTCCGAACTTCGGGTGTCACATGCCCACCAGCTTCCGTCTTGGTTCGTCCCCGAACCACATCCTACTGGGAGAGGTTTCACTCTAATACCATCTGTAACGCCCCAGGTCCAGGATTCGAAATCCGGATTCGGCACCTAAGGCCTCAACATTCCCCTGCGATCTGACCACGTTACCATACTCGTCTTAAACTGCTTCCAAGAGTGAAGACTATCCCCACAAACCAATACAGGATCCTTTTAGCATGCTTTGACCTCACTCACATGCTTCCTAGGAATGGAGGTCACCCAACATAGAACTTCTCCAAGCCAAGCACGCTTAACTTCAAAGTTCCTATGATTGAGCCACCGAAAAGGAAGGTGCACCTTGTTGGTATAGGTAGTATCTATCAATTCTTTTAAACTTATCTTGACTATACTTTCATATATCCTCAGGATCCCTCTTATTCGGATGTGATCTCGGTTCATTCATGTACCCCTCCTAACTTCGGGTGTCACATTAGGAGTGTAAATACAAATAGAGAAATTTGACTTAAAATAGAGATGAGACAATGCGAATATGAAGAAAATATAGACATCTAGAAGTGTCAGGGACAAAGACACTCCACATATCTCCACAATAGTATGATACATATAATTGTCCATTTTGGACATAGGCCGTCGTGGCTTTACTTTTTTGGTTCCACCCAAAAATGTCTCGTACCAATGAAGATAGTCGTCATCCCTTATATATCCATGATCCTTCTCTCATCTAAGCCAATGTGGAACTTTGGTCGCAATCCGACAATGAAAATATGATTTATGTTTAAAATTAAGCATAATACATATATGATTTGTTTAAAATTAATAATATAGGGAGAGGTATGTTTGTATGATAGTGACCAACTACAAATTATACCTGATTAAGAGTCCAATATTACAGCTTCTTCAGAAATAAAAAAAGGTCCAGTAGTATTTCATTAGAAATAACAGTTCAAAAGGCTGTATCAGAAAATGAATATTTGTCTGAAAAATTACGAGAAGTAAAATGCACATCATTTAATAATTACTATAGTTTATTCAAACCAAAATCTAATAACTCAACCATCAATATTATTTATTATTAATCAACATATGCTAATTAATAAAACACATGCCAATGAGTGATAATTAATAAACACATATATGCTAATGAGTGATAATTACGATATATATTAAACAATAGAATAATGTAGGTCAACGATCAATTACTACTATTGTTGGAAACAAAATAAAAGAAAAATAATAAATATTGCATCATTAAACTAATTAAACTGATTAGTAAGTAAGAGCTCGATATGTCTTTTTTTAGAACATCAAATATGAGTGAGATTTGTACATCGACTTCAAACAAATGATTACATATATCTTTAACTCCTAAGATATATGTTCATAATCATATTAATATATAAGAACGTCTATTTAAATACTGTTGATGTCAAAATTTGGCTAAGGGACTCACCTGACCTTTATGTGACCTCAACGGTGAATTTGTAGAAACTGGGGAAGACATGACCTGCAAGACCAGAAAAAACCGCTGCATACCGGCGTGGTGTAGGTCACACCGTCTCCAATGCTTAAGTTAGAAAACGGGAGGAGAGCAGAAAAGTAAGAGAAACGAGTCGATAATTCAGTTCGGGTCCCCTTCTTCAGTGGCGAATAGGGGTATAAATACTTGCTCATGCTCCTAGGGTTTTTTAGGAGTTTGGAGGCGTTTCGAGACAAACCAGGCGGATCCGGGGCGGCTAGAGACCACAGGGACCAGACGGGGCCCGACAGGCTCGGCCCGCACGAGCGGGCCGAGCAGGGGGTCGGGCTTGGTCTTGGCCCGGGTTTCGTCTCTTGGGTCCATCTTCTGGTCTGATTTCTGCTCGGTTGTCCCTGTCAGCTCCTTGTGCATCGAAGTGGTCCAGAATTACCTATAACAAATACTATGTTTGCTTTTTCAAAAAAAAAAAAAAACACTATGTTTGCATTTTTTTTTCTTTCAAGAAAAAGAAACTAAATATTTATAAATAATTTTATTTTGATTCATAATTTTAGAACTTATTTCATTCATCTCAATCTTTGAAACTTCGAAATATGTGATCTTGTGTTCTCAAGTTATCAAATATGTTTCTTTGAAAAAAAAATAAATAAAAAAAAACCCTTCTTTGATAACCCTTTAGAATTAATTTTGTTCTCAACCTTTCTAAGGACTTATTTGAACTAGTTGAAGTGTTTTTACAGAATACATTTTTTTAAAAAACATTTTGTACAATTTTTTTTTTTTTTTTTTTTTTTTTTTTTTAATGTGGAGTGGGAGGATTCGAACCATAAGCCTCTTGGTCATTAATACAATTTTATACAAAATTTTTTTAGAGTTTAAACACCCCATATGTTAAGTTACATTTTCTCACAAGTGTTTTTATATACACGTTTTTTTTTTTTACAAGTTATTATATACTTAACTCTTTTTAAAAAATTTGCTTTGAAGTGTTTTTCTCAAAATGATTGATTTCTCAATTTCATTTTTTAATAAGTCAATTTCAGTGGTTGCCAAACATTAAAATTTTTTTCAAAATATTTTTTTTTTCAAAATTAAATACTTGAAAAGTTAAATCAAAACTACCCTCAATTTTGGGAGGAAAAAAGTGCTCTCATTTGTAACTTTCCATTGAACGTTTTTTCAAATACTTCCGCCAATGTGCAAACGTCCAAACAGATAAACACACGAACAGAAAAGGTGTGTCGTCTGAGCCATATATTACATAATTATTTAAAAATTAAATATTAAATTATAAGTTTTGTTTTATTTACTTTTACTCGTGTCTTGTATTAAATGTATCTATTATATATCTAAACTTTTAATTATTATATGTTTAATAGGTTACTGTTGTAAAAAAAATGTTTAATAGGTTACAATTTTTTTAAAAAAAATACCTATAGAACTGATCTTATTAACTTTCAATTAGTATAACCAACGATCTTTTCAAAAAAAAAAAAAAAAAAAAAAAAAAAAAAAAAAAAAAAAAAAAAAACTAATAGACCCTTAGTTTAAAAATATGTATAATTGAAGTGAAGCGCATTTTAGAAGAAGATTTAAAAAAAAAATAATGGGAAAAAATCATTTTTAACCCTAAATAGGGGTTGTATCAATTTTAACCATGAACTTTCAATTTCATCAAATTGAATCCTAAACTTAACAAGTTGTATCAATTTTAACCATGAATTTTCAATTTCATCAAATTGAACCTCGAACTTACAAATCGTATCGATTTTAACCCTAAACTTGCATAAGTGTTACAATGTATACCTTTGGTTAACTTTTTTTTGAACCACCGTATGTAATTGATTTTTTTTTTCTTAATTCACATTGCATCTGAATTGATTTCTTATAAATAAAATATTGAAGAAACTTTATTTTAGATGACTTTTTCTCGTTGCTGAGGATTTTATGAGAGTTTTTTTTTCTGTTATTTAAGATTACGAAAGCAAAGAAATCTTGGAGGTTTTTTATCTTCAAATATTCGTTGGTCTTCTCTTGTTGCTAAGAACTTTGTGGGATTTTTCCCCTTATTTTAATGTTTTTTTTTTCTTGCTAATTAGAAGAATGTACAAATCTAGGAAAGGAAATAAAGAAATTTCGAGTTTTTTATTTCTCATATTTGCTAGATTTTTCTTGTTGCCAATAAATCTATGATTTTTTTTATAATAATGAGAAGAATTGTCTGAGATATTTGATTTCTTAAGGAGTTTTTCCAACAAATTTCTTACAAAACACTAACTCAGGTGCAATGTGAATTAAAAAAAATAAAAGAAAATTGTCAATTACATATTTTAATAGCAATTCAAATGAAAAGTTGACAAAATGTCTACATTGCAACATTTATGCAAGTTGGAGGTTCAAATTGATACAATTTGTTAAGTTTGGGATTTAATTTGCTAAAATTGAAAGTTTAGGGTTAAAATTGCTACAACCTGCAAAGTTCAAGGGTCAAAATTGATTTTTTCCCAAAAATAATTGAAATAAAAGGTAGAGAGGAAAAAATCTTTTCACATAATTTTACAACAAAAGGCAGTGAAATAGAAGAAGATTTAAAAAAAAAAAAAAAATTGAAATAATAGTCCTTTTAAAAGCACTTTTCCACAACCACCTACAAAAATCACTTGAAACGTGATTCTTAAGTGATTGATCAAGAATCACTTAAAATGATTTTGAAATTTCTTTCAAAATCGCTCTTCTATTGCCAAACATCACCATTTCAAAATATATAGAAGTAATTTTGAGATGACAAATTCCAAAACTATTTTCAAACATATCTTTGTAGAACGGTACAAAATTGAAAATTCAGATATTTACTTGACATGTTTTAAAATTCAAAAACCTATACTAGTCTCAATCTTAAAAATTTAAATACTATATATTAAACACTCAAAGTAAAACCTCAATAAACAGAATATCTTAAAAGATTAGACCTATTCAATAACAATTTTATTTTTAGTTTCTGATTTTGAAATTTATGCCTATTAATTTCCTCACTTTCACCTGTCTTAAAAAATATTTAAATTTTTAATTAAATAAAAAAAAGTTAATTAAGAACTAAGATTCTAAAACCATTTTTAAGGAGTAGATACGAAAACAAAGAAATTTATTAAAAAAAATATATACATGCATGTATACATTTAATTTTTATAAATAAAAAACCAAACTATTATAAATCTCAGGTAAAAAAAAAACCTAAAAAGGAAAAGTTGACTTTAAATAATTAAAACCAACCATACCTCTAAAATGTTTGAGTCAGAACATAATGAGGGTATGATATTTCAGTCAACATTTTGAAGGATGAGATTTGGCATTTTCAGTTGACTAATGAGTAAAAAAATTCAAAAGAGAAAGAAAAAAAAAAAAAAAAAAGTCTCCTCTAGAGAGAAGGAAAAAAGAAAAAAAAATAAAAAAAAATAAAAAGAATAATTCTTAGGCAATAAACGGCTCTGACCATACTTAACAACTTCCCATCTTCAACACAAGTTTTGGATAAGCTGGACTTTAATTCAGTGGGAATCTGCTGCATGCAGAACCGCCATCTGTTCTCTCTCCAAATTCCTTCTCTCTCTTCTTTATCCTCTCTCCCCTTTCTAACCCTAGACTTCTCTCGAGGAAATTTCTAATACTACGATAATACGTATTCCTTCCTTCATGGTCTGACACGTTATTAAGTTATACGTTACAAAATTATAAGAAATATACTTTAAAGTTTTCTCGTACAAGATAGAGAAAAGAGAGAAGATTTTGTTGTACTGCTGCTTTAGTTTTTACTCTTTCTCTTCGGAATTTGATACAGTCACTAAATGATATATTGTTTTTTGAAATTGTATGGTACGCTTATAGTATCTGCTCCATTTGTTGGTACTAGTAATTTTCCTTTCGTAAATAATTATATGATGTTGTTGGATTTCACAACGTTTTTAAATGATTCCGACACGACGGATAATAAATAGAAGTAGTACTACACACACATATATATATATATATATATTATTGAAATATAGGGAATATTCTCATTATTTTTATCACGACGAGAATATAGATATTGAAAAATTTTGGATTAATGTGGAAAGTATAGATACTCCTTTCATTTGTTGCTTGTCACATGTCAGAATCATTTTAAACATGTGGAGTTGTCCAGAGGAAATTTTCTAGTACTCCCATAGTATCCCATAGTATACATACTTCTTATGTTCATATTATGATTTTTTTCCTAAGTAATAATAATCATTTTCAATACTGTTGGATCTCACCTCATTCTTAAAGGATATCAACGTGATAACCAATTAATGATTAAACGATTATTTACAAAGGTAAAACCATAGTTGTGAAAATAAAGGAAGTAAGCTAGTACTATAACACACTATAAATTTTTTCAATGGACGAGAGATACTATATTTTCATTTACTACAAAAAATGATAGGTAGGTCCACCAACACCACAAGATTACTAAATACTTCTGTAGTACTAGAAATTTTTATCTCCCGAGAGAGGGAGGATAGAATCTCGAACGCAGTGCCGAGGTCCTCTTCATTTGTCTCTCTCCTTATTTATGGGTCCCTCCCCTTTTTCCATCTGTTGGGTAAGAATTCCTCTGCCCAGTACATGTCTTGCAAGTGACCAACCCTCTCACTTACAACTCATTTCACTCCCTCCCCTTCTATATATAGAACCCCTCATTCCCAATCCCACACACACTCTCACTTCCAACAATTCCATCTCTTTTTATCTCAATTCTTCTCTTTTTCTTCATTTTTTTTTCTTTCTTTCTTTCCTTCGCCATGGTCTCTGCAGATGCCATTCGCACAATTCTTGGAATTTTCGGTGGGTTTTGTTTCTGTTTCTGTTTCTGTTTCTTAAATAATAATTAAAAAAAAATCAACTTTTTGTTGATTCCATTTTTTTTTTTTTTTTTACAGGAAATGTCATCTCCCTTTTCTTGTTTCTCTCCCCAGTGTAAGTACTATAGCTAAAATTTTGGAAAAAAATTATATTAAGGGTTTGATTTTATTATTTATTTATCCTGTTCTGTTTTTAATGCTATGGGATATGGATAATATCTTGCATGCCGCTTTATCACCGGCAAAAGAGAGAAAATTAAGGAAAGTTTTTGACTTTTTTTTTATGATGTCTTATCTGCTGAGCTATGTTTGACTGTAGGCCGACGTTCATTAGAATATGGAAGAAGGGGTCGGTGGAGCAGTACTCGCCGGTGCCGTACCTGGCGACGCTGATAAACTGCATGGTGTGGACGCTGTACGGGCTGCCGATGGTTAACCCGGGGAGCTTGCTGGTGGTGACGATCAACGGCACCGGCGTGGCGATCGAGCTGGTGTACATAATTGTGTTCTTGATTTATTCGGACGGGAAGAAGAAGCGGCTGAAAGTGCTGCTGATCATGCTGGTTGAGGTCATCTTCGTGGCTCTCTTGGCCCTTCTGGTTCTCACCTTGGCTCATACCTTCCGCCGCCGCTCCGCCATCGTCGGCACCGTCTGTATTCTCTTTAACATCATGATGTATGCTTCGCCCTTGACGGTCATGGTTAGTCTAATCCCTTTTTTTCTCTCTCTCTATTCATCGGAAATTGAAAAAGTTCGTCCGATGTGAATTTAAATTACAGACCTCTTAATTATACAAATCCTCGATGTGTTTGGTTTAATTTTGAAAAATGATTCATTAGAAAATGAGATTGATAAATAAATTATTTTGAGAAAACACTTCAAACCATTTTTTTTTTTTTTTGAAAAATAAAACCATTTTTTTTTTAAAAAAAAAGACTTTTTAAGTATAGATTAACAAATATATGAGTGTTTAAATTCTAAACAATTTGTATACAAAATATTTTTAAAAAAATGCATTCTTGAAAAACATTTACATTAAAATGTAATCCGAACGGACCCTTTATGTGAGTTAAACTTCTAATGAATTGTATTTGATAGTATAGTTTTAAGCAAGTGTATTGTTGCGAGTCTCTAGATTTAAATTTAGATTTTAATTGAGGTGGGTAAGTGATGAATAAATAGGAGTGTCGAAGAATTTATATTGAAATGAGTATATTGAGTGGGTGGATATCAAGTAATGAAAAGACCCAGGTTAGTTGAGACGTATGTGAACAGATTAGTTGAGACGTATATCAAGTGAATATAAATTGTAAAAAAACTCAAATGAACGTTTCCTTCCTTTGAAGGTTAGGGACAATTTAAGATTGGGTGAGTAGATGTTGGACGATAAAATAATACTATATATATATTAGGGAAAAGAATAATAAAAAGATCAAAATGATTATTTCTTATAAGTCAATTGTAAAGCTCCAATGAAAGGATTGTTTTATTGACTTTAATTAAATTCAAAATTCAACAATAAAAAGTAATTATTTGATTGTATAGGTTGAATTATCGACTTTTGAAATGGTAATAAATATATATATATAAATATATTTGTTGTTGGATTGTGTGATGCAGAAACTGGTGATTAAGACAAAAAGCGTGGAATATATGCCGTTTTTCCTCTCCTTTGCTTCATTAGCAAACGGCGTCGTTTGGACAGCTTACGCTTGCATCCGTTTCGACCCTTTCATCACAGTAAAAAACCCAAAACTTTCTCTCTCTAATTTCTCTCACTAAAATCCGCCATTGTTTCTGCAAAACCACTGACCTCAAACTCTGCATTAATGGCGTTCTTCTTTCAGGTTCCCAACGGCCTCGGCACACTATCGGCCCTCGTCCAGCTCCTCCTCTACGCCACCTTCTACAAATCCACTCAGCGCCAAATCGCCGACAGAAAAGCCCAAATCCGCCTCTCCGAGGTCGTCCTCAGCGCCGGCCCCCCGCCGGACAAGACGGCCAACGGCGGAGCTTCCACTGCCCCTGTTTCCGACACGACGCCGACCCACAAGACTTGACCGGCTACCGGCGGCGACCTCGATGAGTTGGATGGAGTGAAACCCAATTCATAATATTAACAAACTTTTTGTTCAGGATTTTAGGAAGGGAATTACATGGTTTTCATGAATAAACCTAACTGTTATTATTGTTACTTTTTGTTTAAGTAATGATAATGATCATGGTTTTGGTTGGTTCTTTTGGGGGAGAGAAGGGCATTAAAGACATTGTGCCTTCTTGTTTTTCTTTTTTTTTTTTTGGGGTCTTTTTTTTTCCCTTGAGAAAAAAGAAAGGGAAAGAAAAAAAAGGGGCTTTATTTGATTTACATTTTGGACCTCTCTGATCAATATATATTTGGAATTTTGAAGTGTTCATATTTGGAATGATTATGACTTGTTTAGCAAATTAATTATGAAAGTTTGTGTTTGGATTTGGGTTGTTGTTGTTGCTTTGTTGAAAATTTGAAAATTATGTGAATATTTTTATCTTGAAAAGTTGTTAAACTTTTTCTGTTGGATGGTAAAATGTCTATGGAGAAAGTCCTTGGAGGGTGGGGGTGGGTTTAGGGTTTGTTCTGAAGTTAGGTTTAAAATTGATCTTTTGTTTTGAAAGTGAAAGGTAAAAGGCAGTTACGTTAGGTAAAAAATTGATTAGGGTAGAATTGTTTTTTAAAAATAGTTTAGGGGAAAAAAAGATATTTAGTTGTTTTTCCTATTTAGATTTACTATTATGTTTTCTGTTTGACATAGGGAAAAAATCATTTTCAACCCTAAACTTAGTAGATTTATCAATTTTAACCATAAACTTTCAATTTCATCCGATTGAACCCCAAACTTCGTAAGATTGTATGAATTTAACCCCAAACTTGTAAAAGTGCTACAACGTAGATCTTTGGTTAACTTTTCATTGGAGTCATCATTGAAACATATGTGATTGGAAATTTTCTCCATTTTTATTAAGAAAAAAAATCACATTACACCTAGGTTAGTTGGTTTCTTGTAAGAAATTTGTTGGAAAAACTCTTTATTTGAAGAAATCAAACACTTTATACGGACTCCTCTCACTGATATTAGCCTACGAAAAAAAGAAAATCATAAAGCTATTAGCAATAAGAAAAATCTAGAAAATATGGAGAAAAAATCTAAAATTGTTTTGCTTTTGTTTCCTACACCCTTCATGTTCTAATTAATGGGGGGAGGGGAGAACTCACCAAGTTCTTAGCAATAAGAAAAAATAATCAAACATTCAAAGAAAAAAACCTTAAAATTGTTTTGCTTTCATAATCCTTGACAATTAACAACTAAAAAAACACAACTGGAGTTTACAATAACAAGAAAAGATCATCTAAAAGAAAAGAAAAAACCCTCTAAAATTTTTTTCCTATTGTTTTTTTTTTTTTTTTTTTGAAAAAGTTTTATTTTCCTATTGTTATAGGTAAATCTGGACTACTTCGAATGTCAAGGAGCAGACGGATCGGAGCCAACACAACACCAGTCCAGAGTAGGAACAAGTGTCGGACCATCGAGGAAACGGGAAACTGAGGGTTTGGGTCGAACCCAAACCCAGTGGTCCCAATTGCTGAAGTCCCGGGAGGGTCCGGTTGGATCGAATTGAATCATGAATCGTCCCAGAACGGAGGAAAAAACCCTAAAAAGCTAACTTAGGTATAAATACCCTTCTTCACGCTTGGAGAAGAGTTCGAAACTTTGATTATTGATATTCCTTACTTCCTATTTGCTAACTTAAGCATTGGAGGGTGTGCAATTTTTACTAGTTTTGCAGGTCACGTCTTCCCCAGTTTCTACAAATTCACTATTGGTGTCACGTAAAGGTCAAGTGAGTCGTTTGCTCGAATTTTGGCATCAACACCTATCATTTTATAATTGCATGTGTTCTAAATAGCTAAAAAAAGCCAACAAAACCTACAAACACAATAAGAAGAAAATGAGAGAAAACTCATGTACAACTTATCAGCAGCAAAATTTTATTCAAGTAAAAAGTTTTTCCAATATAAATTTCTTACAAGAAACCAACTCAGATGTCATATAAATTAAAAAAAAAAGAGTAAATATTTAATCGTATTCTTTAACTGTGGTTCAAACAAAAAAGTAATTGAAAGTCTATATTGCAACACTTATGCAAGTGTATGGTTAAAACTGACACAAGCTACTAAGTATGAGATTCAATTTGATGAGATTAGAAATTAAGAGTTAAAATTGATACAATCCGCTAGGTTTAGGGTTCAATTTGATGAAATTGAAAGTTTATGGTTAAA
The DNA here is from genome assembly GCA_036850905.1 of Luffa acutangula. Taxonomy (NCBI): domain Eukaryota; kingdom Viridiplantae; phylum Streptophyta; class Magnoliopsida; order Cucurbitales; family Cucurbitaceae; genus Luffa; species Luffa acutangula. Next base: position 44,798,309 of record CM072097.1, on the reverse strand, counting down.
ATTGATATAACCCCATAAATTTAGGGTTAAAAATTATTTTTTTCCCCTTTTTGAAAGTGTATATAAACGATTAAAATTGATTTATTTTTTAAAAAATCGATAGTGTTTGCTTGAATTTTCAAGAGCCATAAAAAAGTGTATTTAAACGTTAGAGCTTATTAAATTTTTTTTATCATAACGGGTTGGGAGGTTCTAAATATAGATTAAAAAAAAAAAAACACACTTAAACATATGCAACTCATTTTACAATTAAGAGTACTTTTACTTAAAACCGTGAAAATTCAAATATTTGACTTCTTAGTTGATAATAGGTGTCAATTATCGCTGAGTTATACTTACTTTCACATTCTTGTATATTTCTATTGTTATTTTGTTACTTGATTTTTCATGGACATGGGCTGGAATGGAATACACAAAATGTTTAAAATATAATTGACAACAGACTAACAAGAATAATCAAAATAATTATTTTTAAAGTTCAAGCTAAAATAAAACACAATAATCATATAAACTAACCGTGATAATAATCAAAACAGCTGATCTTTGAGCTATTTTTAAAGTTTTAACTAAAATAGAAGAAAAACTTCAAGTTCACCCAAGTAGAATAAACAAACCTTTTATTAATCAATAACAACAAAAATATTTACAATAGAAAAAATAATATAAATAATTAAATGAAACTTTTTTTTTTTTTTTTACTTCAACAAAGTGGGAAGAATTTGAGCCATCAACTTTTAAGAAGTAAGCAATGACTTGACTAGTTGAATTATATGCTCATATCGGCGGTTAAATCAAACACTTATTTCCTTTTAAATTAAAAGAGAAAACAACGTTATCAAAGTGTACATACATATAAGAAAAGAAAATTGAATTTTAAGTCGTGTTACGTGCAAGGATGGGAGTTTTCTTGACACACCACATTGAATAACTCTTTGGTTTCTTTACCCTCATGTTGTAACATACACGTCCATGTTGGGATTGCACCAACAATCACAATCTTACCAACTCTATCTCATTTAATTTATACATCGACTTGGTTTTCGAAATGTTTTCAAGTAGATTTTTTATTACGAATAGTCTTAATTTTATCAACTATGTATCATTTTTTTTTTTTTTTAATTTAGGGTGTGTTTGGTTTAACTTTTCAAGTGTTTAATTTTGAAAAAAAAATCTAGTGTTTGACAATCACTAAAATAACTTATTAAAAAATGAGATTGAGAAATAAACCATTTTTAGGGAAACACTTGAAAACAAATTTTTCAAAAAAAGTTTTTAGTGCATAATAACTTGTGTATAAAAACACTTATGAGGAAATGTAGCCAAACAACATATAGTGTTTAAATTCTAAACAATTTTTACACAAAATGTTTAAAATAAAATGCATTCTTGAAAAACATTTAAACTAAAAGTTATTCTAGACGGACTCTTAATTTTTCTAGGTCAATTGTTCACAAAAGCATAACTCAATTAGTTAAGACACTATTCAAGGCTACGTGGTAAATGAGCTGTAGGTTAATTACCTTAGTAATGCAATTAATGTGCAAATTTTTAATTAGTGTTATTTGAATTTTGAATTAACACGTGTCTAAATTTTGTTATGACGACAATTAGATTGAATTTTGATGAATTAACATATCTGAAATGACCTTGCGGGTTATCAGTTCAACTTTTTATGCCAATTGAGCTAAGCTCTTGTTGGCGTTGCATTCCTGCGCAAAACTGATTACAAAAGAGGGAAAATTGGCCACATTAAAATTACCTTATGGGGAGGTCCGTTTGATATCCAAAAATTGCTTAGCAATAGTCAGACAAGTGGGGAATGTTAGGGTAAACCAAAAAAGTTTGGGTAGAGCGGGATCTAAGTGTTGGCTAGGTAAGCGTCCTGTTGATACGCAAATTGCTAACCGCAAGTGTACGGGCCCAAGCTATAATATAGTGATTTAAAATCGAATGTCGTCCTCTGGATTGGTTTTCTAATTCCCCTAATTATTAAAGGTATATTTGCCCAATTTTATTTAGAGAAAATAAACGAGAGATATGCAAAACAATTAAAAACTAATAATTAAGAACAAATTCATAACAAGTTTATAAACCAAGGATTATGAATAATTAAAAGCCTCTCCCGAGTGCAATTAATCCTTTAAGCAAATTAAGAAATTGATATCCCTATCTAATTTCAACAATGAGCCTAAGCAATAAGAACAACCCTCATGACGGTTTCTCAAGCAATTCCAAATCTCCCGATTTACGAATTACCTAAGTCATGCAATTGAAAGTCTAATCTAAACTACCCTCTCCCGAGCGATTAGTTCAGAAACAACAACATACAATCCGTGATCAAGAGATTATAAGCATTAATCATACAATTGCATAAATAAACCGCGTTACGAAACGTCCTAAAAAGCCGTAAATTAATCCATACAAACTAATGGCTACATCAAGCCCCTAACAAACGAAATCTAGCTACACATGGTCTCTAAAATACAATCGAAATCTGTCTCAAACATGTTACAAATCAATACAAGAAATAAGGGATAAAGATTAAACTCGTTGGCCGTGATTCCCGTGCGTTCCCGTCACGAACCTCTCGATCCAAGCTCCTCGAATCAAGCTCCGTCGCTCTCTGCCTTGTTCTGTCCGTTTTCTCTCACTAGAAATCGTTTTTCTCTCTCCAAAACAACTCCCCCAATCTGAAAGCATCGTTTTCTTTAAATATTGTCGATTCTGCGTGACAGCGTCGAGACGCTGAGGACATAGCGTCGCGACGCTGTCGCGCGTACGCCCTAATTAAATCTGGAAAGTTCGCAGCGTCGAGACGTTGTGGAGGTAGCGTCTCGACGCTGCCCCGAATGCGCACGCCTCCTGACTTGCGCCCAGCGTTGAGACGCTCCAAGGGCTAGCGTCTCAACGCTAGGCCTTTAATTTCCTTTTCTTAACTTCTTTTCTTGGCCCGAACTAATTCTTTCGCTCCTAAATTACCGGTAGTGCTAAAAAATGTCGATTTCCATTGAAATACTTGATTCCTACAAAACAAAACCAAATAGAGATAAAAATGCCCAAATAATACTCAAGACTAACGGTAAAATTATCTAAAATATAGCACAATAAATTGAGCTATCACCTGTAGTAAGAGGAGTAGTTATGAACCCTGTAGACCATCCCCATGGGGGTGGTGAAGGGAGGTCCCAATTGGTAGGAAAAAAACCCTGCAACCCTTTGGGGTTATCCTGCACTTGGAAGAAGAAGTAGAAAAAGGAATAAATATAGTGATAATTTGATTCTTCGTCGTCGTAGTGAATAAGAGAAAAAATCGAATTTTTTTCTTCGTCTTTACAAACAAAAAAAAAATAGGAGGTAAATTTCTTGTGGCGCGCTCATTAAAAAAATATGAGTATATTAGAAATTTGGGAAAAATACACTTTTGGTCCATGAGATTTGGATTATGTTTCATTTTGGTCCCTGAGTTTTCAAACTCAACATTTTTACCTCTGAGGTTTGGATTTCGTTACACTCTTAGTCCATCCGATAATTTTTATGTTAAATACTAACAGAATGCTGATGTGACATTAGTTTTTAATAAAAAAAATATATTTTTATTAATTTCTTAAAATAAAATAATATAATATTAAATACTTTTATATTTTTATTTTTTATTTTCTCTTTTTCTTCCCTCTTTTTCGACTTCAGACCAACACCTCGTCAGAGTCGCGCCCGCCTCGTCGGAAACGCCACTCCTCTCCGATGGATTTCATTCTTCTTCCTCCTTCGTTCAACGTCTAGCCACAAATCTCTCTTTCTCCGTTCAGCATCTCCAGCGACGTTCACGATTTCAGCAGTGGCAGATCGTGGGTTTCGGGCAATCAGTGGTAAAACTTGTGGGTTAGTGTTTTTCTCTCGATTTTTCGTCCTACAGGCCCAATTTCTCTTTTCCTTTTGTTCTCTCTCACATCAAATTTCTCCCTCGGCTTTGTTCCGGTAGCAAGCATCGACGTCCAGCACAACAACCCACAGGTTTTTTCCCTTTTTCGCAATTCTGCCACCGACTCATTCCTCGGCGCCACTGTACACAACCACGACCCAGCGTCTATTTCACTGTACAAAAAAATTGGACTCGTTCCAAATTTTGGAACGAAGGGGTTTTCCCTTATCCTTAATTTTTTTTAAAATAAAAAACTGCCAGAAAAGAAAAAAGAAGGAAAGAGAAGGAAAAAAAGTTTTTCGCTAGCGACGATGGCGGTGGCTGGCGACAACATGAAGAAGAAGAAATAATGTTTTTTCTTAATAATTAATTTATATTGTTTTATTTAAAAAATTAAAAACAATATTTTGAAATAAAAAAAATAGATACCACGTCAGCGGTCTGTTAAAAACTAATGGAAAAATGGATGAATGGACTAAAATGAAACGAAATGCAAACCTCAGGGACTAAATTGTCTTGTTTGAAAACTTAGGGACCAAAATGAAACCTAACCCAAACCTCAGGGACCAAAAATGTATTTTTCCCTAAAAAATTTAAAAATATTGAGACTTATAAATGTCGTTGGTTGAATATGTGTGGTTGTATAAAAATTAGGGGGCTTTGCACAGATAGCAAAAACCGGCAAAAGAATTGCAAAAATGGCAAAAAAATAAAATTATTTGCGGAAATAGAAAAAATACGTTAAAATACGAAAATACCCTTAGTATCTCCAATAGTCTATCAGTCCATATTATTGATAGTCACTGATAGACTTCGATGATCATAATCTATAAGTTTTTATCGTGTTTAATTCCAGTCTATCAGTGATAGCCACTGATAGAAAACAATTTAATTCAAGGCTATTAGTTTAGTTTAATTCAAAGCTATCTGTTTCTATCCATCAGTTTAATTTAAGTCTATCAGCGATAATCACTAATAGAACACCGTTTAATTCAAGGTTATCAGATTCTATCACTGTTATAAATCAATTTAATTCAAGACTATTAGTTTTTATCACTTATAGAAACCAATTTAATTGAAGTTTATCAGTTTCTATCAGAAATCAATTTAATTAAAGTCTATTGACTTGTATCACTGGTAGAAATTAGTTTAATTCAAATCTATCATTTTCTATCGAGGATAGAAATCAGTTAATTGAAGTCTATCGGTTTCTATCTCGAATAAAAATCAGTTAATTATCAATTAATTGAAGTCTACCAATGATTGTTACTGATAGAAATCAATTTAATTGAAATCTATCAGTAAAGTACTTTGCATTACAATCATCTCGGTAATTAGAAACTCGTCCAAAATTATTATACTACAATCATAAATTTAACAAAAAATTTAAGTCTCTTGTGGTAATTAGAACATAAAATCCAAAAATAACCATTACGAACAAGCGACTCTCAATCAACAATATAATTTTTAAAGCCTAGCACACAAGCTCCGTGACCACCACCATAAAATTGCTATTCTTGTATTCTTTGTATTTCATTATCTATCAATTATAGCCCTGATAGACTTCGACCAGTGATAGACTACGATTAACCAGAGTATATCAGTGATATACTTTGATATACCTATACAAACACTCACCAAGATTGCTATTTTTGTATTCTTGGCATTCTTTAATTAAAAAGAAGGCCAACAAGAGTTTAACTCAATTGACATTAAGTTGTACTGATAACCACAAGGTCTGTGGTTCAAATCCCCCTCCCCACATATTACAAGAAATGAGGGAAGAAAGACTCGTAAATGCAAAAAAAGAAAGAGAAAGGTAAAATGGAAATATTTTAATTTTTTTTGTCATATTTGCAATTCGTTTTACCTTGGGCTAAATTTGCTATTATATATAATTAATTTGTCACCCACTGCAATTACTCTAAAAATGATAGTGTGAAGTAAGGATGTAAATGTGGATTTTTTTTTTTTTTTTTGATTAGAAATGTAAATGTGGATTTAAATGAAATTCACAAATAAATAAGTTGAATTAGAGTACAAGTGCACACTTAACCCAACAAATAATATATAATGAAAAAATATTCCAAAGTTCGTATCCACAAGGAACCAGTACTTATTCAATCGTGCTACAACAATGTCCTTTCAACACAAGCATTGGTGGCAAGGTTAATAATGATAATTGGTTGTGTTGCAGTGTAAGAAACAAAATATAAGATTGGTGAATACGAGCATAACTCAAATGACATAAAACTTGTATTAATGATCAAAATGTCTTATTGGTTCGAATCTCTCCCACTCTGATATGTTGTCAGAGCTTTTAGTGCACCCACGTCTGCGGTTAACACAACCTACGACTCATTCTATATCAATCAAGCTATGACAAATACATACTTTAAGTGCTAAAAATAGTAACTCATGCTTTTACGATGATATATGAAAGTCTCAATGTTGTTGCGTAATAGTATGTAAAGTTGCACACATATAATTGAACGTCGTTTGATACCTAATGAAGGTTTTATTTCACAAATTGAATAAGAAATGAGTAGAAATTAAGATTATATAACTCGTTATTGATGAATTATCGATTATATACCGTCTTAAGAGTTGGTTGTATTATATGTTCTCTTTAGTACAATTCATTAGATATACGTAGACGTGTATATATATATATATATATATATATATATATATATATATATATATATATATATATATATATATATATATATATATATATATATATATATATATATGTCAAAATTGTCAAAGTGAGCATAACTCAACTCAACGATAATATATATGAAAAAGTGTCAAAATTGTCAAAGTGGGTATAACTCAACGATAATTGGTGTACACTTCACCTCTAGGTTATAGGTTTGAATCCTTCCGCCAAATATTGATAAATAAAAACTAAAAAAATAAAAAAAGAAGAAAGAAAGAAGAAAAAAGTGTCAAAATTTACTTACTTCAAATCAGCGAGCGCGGGTCACTTGTGTCATTCTCGTCCGACGGAGAATTTCCCGCCACAAGAAATTCTTCGACGGAATTCAACCCCATTCGTTGAAATTGCAAGATATGATCTCGGTGAGTTTCAATTGAATTGAGAAGGCTGAGAGAGAAGAAGCAGTTCCAATGGGAGAAATGAATCGATGGAAGGTGACCTATACCAAGCACCTCAAGCAGAAGCGCAAAGTTTATCACGATGGTTTCTTAGACATCCACCGTTCCAGCAACAAGGTCTCTATACTTCGATTTCACTATACGTCTTTTATTTGTGCTCATAGATATGTAATTTTGCAGAAGAGCATGTTGAATTTCGGCGATTTTGAACTGGAAAGTATGGAATTAACTAGCATTAGTGGCGCTAAATCCTAGAAATGGATTTAGAGCTTTAGGAGCTTCTTCACAAATATGCTTATAGTGATAGAACTGATGAGATGTGATTCTGGAGTTGGTTTATGTGGCTCTGATTTCGATTTCGAGCAGGATTGTGCTGCTTTGGTTGAATGCCTACACATTTTGATTTTCTCATCTTAATCGTTAGTGTAGTCGATGTGTTCTAATGGCTAGATTGACACACAGACAATGCTCTATGATGAGTGCGAGAAGCTCCTCGAATGCAGGCTCTTAAAGCAAGATGAAGTAATTTGCTCTGGCGAAACGCTTATATTCAACAGTTACCTTGTTGACATTGACGCTCCTCAGGGAGATCATAAGCTGGAGCCAGGTCTCAAATTCCAAGCAGATGATGATAAGATATCTGAAAAATCTGGTGTGCCGCGAGGGAAAAACTTTCGGACTAACTCTGTTTGCTTTGGTAATAGTCTAGTTCTCCCTCCTTAGTTCATTTTAATTCTTTCGTAATTAATGAGCATATGATTAAATTTATTTCTCTTTCTGATTGGATTATGGTTGTTATTATTCCCTTTTTTGTTACTTAAAAAATAAAGTAAGTGCAGAGAAGAATAAAACTCGGCCACCTCTCAGCCCTTCACATAAAATAATCAGAGGTAAGTTGCATTATTTGGCTAATACACCATGTCTGTTACTGTTTCTCTCCCAATTACTTATTTTATAGCGAGTTTAGAAATCATAACTTGGACTATAGATGTAATCTTACTGGTGATTCCCATTTATTTCATACGCACTATTCTCATCCTTGGTGTACCAATGTGCTTTTGAATTAGGTTGTAACACTGTCATTCCTTTTACATTCCAGAGTTTAAGAAGAGCCGATTGAAGTGCTATGGATCACCCCAAAGTAGTCCAGACACCAGAAAAACAGAGGAGACAGGTTAGTTCATGACTTCTTTCCTTGTTAAGATATATTTTTTTTTTTTTTTGTATATTTGTAAGTGCTCAAGCCAACTTGTGTGCATCTTGACTATTCTTATAGGACAACTGCCCGACCCTACTATATTTGGTTGTCAAGATAACTCGTAAGATATTAAATCCTAGGTAGGTAGCTAACATGACTTGAATCCATTCCCTCAAAAACCTTTATTATTTACCTGACCCCTTTTTATCACTAGGTTTATCCAGGGTGGTTTTCTTTGTTTGTTGTATTTTCATGATTTTTTTCTTGGGGAGGGGGCAAATGTGCAGTGGTTTGGTCGAGCATAATGTTGATGAATATGAGTTCTGCCTACTTGAGAAAACAATGTATCCGAAATATGAAAAAGTGCTTATTGTCATTCCAATATAAATCGAAAACTGTACAGTTTATGACTAACTTCAATTGTACAATAACGAACAGAAAAACAACAGTAACTAAAATTGGGTATCCGTAATGCCCCTCCTCAAGCTGATGTCTTTTTGAAACATTAAGCTTGGACTTCAGACAACAAAATGTATTAGAGTGCTGAAGCTGTAAGATGAAACTAAGCTCTGTGCGATGAACTGAATTAGCGGGGAGATGACTGACACTGGGGTTTATCAGTTCAAAGAGCAAAAGTAAAAGAATACACGGCTCTAACCAAAGGTCGTTACCAAATAACTTTGGAAGCAGCATTGCAAAGCTCCTATACTCAGCCTTGGAGCTAGATATAGAACTAGGTGTTGTTTGACTGAATTCCAAGTAATCTAATTACCTCCCTGGAATATATAGAAGCCAAGCCAAGAGTAAACTTCAATTAGAAGGGTTCGGATTTAGACTAAAGAAAATAATATAAAGTGAGAAAACATATGTGAAAAGCTTATACTAATGATGAGAGCTGTTGTTGGAGGAGATATGAGTTGGACCCCACGACTTAGAATACAGAAGATCTAAAGAGATTGTGTGAAAGAAAAAAGGTAATTTGTGACATTTCCCCAAGTTGACAATCGTGGAAAACAGGGGAAATTTATCATGTGGAAAGGGAGTGCTACAAGAATATAAAAATAACTTTATGATACTGAAAGGTAGAATGGCCTTTTTTGTGCCGTACAAGAGAAATATGCGAGGATTTATTTGGAAAATGATTTGAACAAGAATTAGAAACAGGCGCATTTTGCAGTTGCAGTATGATTAGATGCTGTATGTAGTTGGAAATTGTATAGTCAGAAAACAGAAACTATGCCTTTGACTGATAAGATGATAATTTCTGATGATTAAATTTGAAAAGATCATGATCAGAGCATGCAAAGTTCCATGGAGTAGAATTATTCCAGTTTCTTAATCCTTTCACTAAACAAATACTTGGATGGAATTAAAAAAGACATTATTATCCCAGCAAATTAAATTATATTAAGAAGATATTTTGTGATTTATGGATTATGTAGAAGATTGTGAAGTTTGCAAATATGGGAAAAGGATGAAGAGGAAACAAAGGAAGTACCGGCACGAGTCATATTCAGACCAGCTCAATTGCCTTGCCAATATGGACTAATTTCATCTGAAGTACTTGAAATCTACATTGGATTAGCTAGCTCACTAGTGAACGATTCATTGCCCCGAAGTTCAGGTATTGACACTGTAAGATGAGAGACCGGCTGTCGCTACCATAGCCTTTGTTACTGAAGAAAAATCTGTGTAATCATTGTTCCTTTTTGGGTTGAAATTACTTCTGAATCCAAAAAGTTTCTGATCGAAGTGATGATAATGTTTTAGGTCCATGTCACCAAATCTGCCAAATAGTTGATATTGAGTTTTCGTTCCTCCTCTTCCTTGTCTAAAACGTCTGCATCTACCTCTGGAGCTCTGAATCCATTGAATTCTGAGTAAATGGACCATTATTTGACCTTTGACCATTATCTCCAACGTTTGAGTCATTAGTATTTTTTTGCTATTTTATGACTGACTGAGCTTTACAGAGGGCAATGTTCGATCTGAACGAACAGTGTTCCTTGTAGCCCTGGTTCTTGTGCAAGGAGAAGAGCAATTGCTTATTGGATGGACTGAAATTTTGATTTTGAGGTAATGACAGAAACAACAGCAATATGATTGATCTAAAGCCAGAAGCTCTGTTTTTGCAAGATGCTCCATCAAGAGTCCTTTCTTCTAATTTTCTGATTGATTCTTGTACTGCATAGTTTTTGGAGTACTTCTTATACCAAAGATTTTTTCCACCGAATGCCAGATTTCTTCTGCAGTGTTGCAGTCAGTCAGTTGAGCAAGAATTGATTCAGATATCAGGGATAACAGCCAGGGATACTAGAAGCTTACCTTGCTGTTTCCACTGAATATTTTGGGTTTATCTGAAAGGTAGCATGCGAGGACGAAGAAGCATTGCTACTTGCAGTTTATCATTAATTTATCCTTCAAGACAAGACCCTTGGATTACCACTAGGGTTTGATGTTTCCACACTAACTTTCATTGTTTGGCTTCACGTTGATGAGTTGACTGACTGACATAACCAAATCTTAAACTGGCAAAGAATTGATGCTGTGCCACTATCTGATGATGTGGCTCAAGGCAGCCATCTGTTCACTGTATTGTACCCTATTGGCAGCAAGCCTTTAACACCCTGATGAGGAAACAATGTATTTGAAATATGTGATTTGTGAAATGAACTATGTCAGTTCATTATGGCACATGATATTATAAATAGCCAACTGTTGCGTTTTACATCAACAATCACACACCAGAAGCTTGACTCACACACTCAATTGATCAGCTAAAGAGAAAACAAAGAAGATTAGAAAAGGAAGAAGAAAGTAACACCAAAGATTTAAGTGGTTCGGCCAAATATGCCTACATCCACTGGAGGAGGGAGATTTCACTATTTCATTCAATCCTTACACACACACAGGAATTTCACTCTCTCTCACACCGAAGACCCCCTGAGAATGAGCTGTTTATAACAAACTCTCTTGGTCATGTGCCTCTCTCTCAACCACCTCTTTGGGCCTTTATAACACAAGCCCAAAGATTAGATTTACTCAGTTTTAAGAAGCCCAACAAACCCTGCACTCATTACATTATAAGTCACAACAGTTACAATTCTCCACCTTGACTTATAACTTCAGTCAGGATCCCAAGAAGAACGGCTGCTTCTCTGTGTGTGCCTCCCTCCTCTTTAATGGCATATTAGCCATTTTCAACTTGCAGTAAGCTTAAAAATCTTAACAGCTTACTGCAAGCTAAAGTCTTTGTAAATGCATCGGCTGAATTCTCTTCTGATGCAATCTTCAACAGCACCACCTTTCTTTCTTCAATAACATCTCTTATGAAGTGGAATCGAATGTCAATATGCTTCGATCTCTCATGGTGAGCTGGATTCTTTACCAAATGCAATGCACTTTTACTATCAGTCCAAATGCTGACATTACACTTTTCAAACAGCAACTCTCCAACAAGGCCTTTCAACCAAATACCTTCTTTAATTGCTTTTGTGATTGCCATGTACTCTGGCTCGGTTGTAGAAAGTGCTACAACTGTTTGCAACCCTGTTTTCCAACTTATTGTATTCCGAAACAAAGTAAACACATAGCTGGTGAGTGATCTCCTTCTATCAAGGTCTGCTGCATAATTAGAGTCTACATATCCATTAATCACAGTTTCAAATTCAACAGCCCTACTATACTTCAAACAATAGTTAACAATACCAGCAACATACCTCAACACCCATTTCAGAGCATGCCAATTAGACTTGCCTAGGTTAGACATAAATCGACTTACCATACTCATAGGATAAGCCAAATTGGGTCGAGAGCAAACCATTACATACATTAAACTTCCCACGGCCTCTGAATATGGGACCTTTTTCATTTCATCTATATCTATATCAGTCTTAGGTGATTGCTCCAAGGACAATTTAAAATGTCTAGCTAAAGGTACATTGATGGGCTTTGAGCTATTCATTTTAAATTTACTCACCACCCTTTATACATATTCAGTTTGTGTCAAACAGAGGATATTTTCTTTCCCATCTCTAGTGATTTCCATGCCTAAGATCTTTCAAGCTTGCCCAAGATCCTTCATTTCAAACTCACTTTTCAGCAGACGTTTTACTTCATTTATTTCATGATAATCACGAGAAATCAGCAGCATATCATCAATATAAATCAAGAGATATATAACAACATTATTTGATATCCTCTTATAATAAACACAATGATCGTACAAGCTTCTATTAAAACCATTTGAGAGAATTAAAAAATCAAACCTTCTATTCCATTGTCTAGGAGATTGCTTCAATCCATACAATGAACGTTTAAGAAGACATACTTCTGATTCTTCTCCCTTCTTCTCAAATCCTGGAGGCTGCCTCATGAGAATTGTTTCATCCAATTCTCCATTCAAGAAAGCTATGGTAACCTATCTCCCAGTTAAAATAAGTAGCCATTGACAATAAAACTCTAATAGTTGAGTGCTTAACAACCGGTGAATAGACTTCTTTATAATCTATTCTATGTTGTTGTGTAAAGCTTCGTGCTACTAACCTAGCCTTATATCTAGGTTTTTCATCTCCAGTAGTTTGAGGCTTAATTTTATAAACCCACTTACAATCAACTATTTTCTGCCCCTTCTGTTTTTCAACTAGGTCCCAGGTTTTATTTCTTTCAAGTGAGCTAATTTCTTCTTCCATTGCTTTAAAGTTTAATCCATAAGGAAATATCCTTAGATTTTAAAGTTTCATTCAAAGTATTTGGTTCTGAATCAATTAACTCAGTAGATACTGGTTAAGGCATAAGAAACAAGGTCTGCTTGCCCATACCTTCTAGGTGGTCGAATCTGCCTCTTTGTCCTGTCTCTTGTCAACTGATAACCACTACTTTCACTTCCTTGCTACACTTCAACATTCGAGCCTTCAATTTCATGAATCTGTTCTTGGGCATTTCTCACAGGTTGTGAGCTAGATTGCTCACTGTCTTGCATTTCTGCACTGTCCTCGGCGGTTTGGAAAGCTCCACCTCAAGTTCAGCATTCTCCTTTTCTTGAGGTGTTTCATTTCCAGCTTCCTTTAAGTAAGGCAAAACAGATTCATGAAAGACTACATCCCTACTTATAAAAGTTCTAGAGCCTCCTTCTAGTGACCAAAGCTTGTAACCTTTTACTCCATCCGGGTATCCTAGGAACATACACTTCTTTGCTCTTGGTCATAATTTATCTTGCCTTATATGAGCATAGGCCATACAACCAAAAACCTTTAAGTGTCCTAGCTTGGGTGGTGTTCCTGTCCAATACACTTGTGGTGTTTTATTGTTTAGTGCTGTTGAAGGGCTACAGTTGATCAAATAACAAGCTGTCTTTACTTCCTCACCCCAAAAAGTCCTAGGCAAACCAGCTTGTGACAACATACATCTAACCCTTTCTAAAATGGTACGGTTGTATCTCTCGGCTAAACCGTTTTGTTGGGGGGTTTCTCTAACGGTAAGGTGTCTTCTAATTCCTTGTGACTTGCACAAACCATTGAACTTTTGGTTGAAGAACTCCAAACCATTATCCGTACGCAAAACTTTAACCTTCTTATTTGTTTGGTTTTGTATTGCAATCAGCCAGTCTTTAAAAGTTTGAAAAACTTCATCCTTTTATTTCAAAACAAAGACCCAAAGCTTTCTACTATAATCATCAATTAAGGAGAGGAAATAGCTAGCTCCACCGTGAGTTTTCACCCTTGATGGCCCCCATAAATCAACATGAATATATTCTAGCTTTGTCTTTGTACAATGAGTGGCAGTTCCAAACCTAACTTTGGTTGTTTTGCCTAAAACACAGCTTTCACAGAATTTTAGATCGAATTGTTTTAGGTTCCCCAGCAACCCTTGCTGTGATAAACAGTTAAGGCCCTTTTCACTCACATGCCCTAACCTTTTTTGCCATAGTTCTGTTAAATCTTGGCTAGACTTTACAACTAACACTGTATCTTTCTTTACAGCCTTCCCATTTAGGATATACAGCCCATTAATCAAACTCCCTTGCATTTTAAGTAAAGATCCCCTATATATTTTAAGACTCTCTTCTACAAACTTAAAATTGTACCCTATTTTATCTAGAGTACCAAGTGAGATAAGATTTCTTTTCAAATCAGGTATATGTCTCACTTTAGAAAGGATTTTTACTTGTCCATTATGCAACAACAATTTAATAGATCCTATACCTTTTACACAACAGCTTTGATCATTTCCCATTAACACCTTACCTTCTTTTATCGGTTCAAAATCAATTAATAGGTCTTTATCATATGTCATATGAAATGTACAACCAAAATCTAATACCCAGTAATCAGATATTTCCCTTTTAGACACTAAAAGTACTTTAGCTGAGTCATAACCATCTGTTATATTAGCTGAACTATCTTATTCTTTTTGGTCAATATTTTTTTGTTTTAGTTCTGGACAAAATCTTCTAATATGACCCTCCTTGTTACATTGGTAACACTTACGTGACCTAGCCTTGGATTTTGAACGACTTTTACTTCTATTTCTATTCCAGTTTTCTTCTCTGTTCTTCCCCTAGTATGGAGTGCTTCACCATGTTTTCTCTCTACTTTCAATTCTAGATTTCTAGATCTCAAGGCTCTCAGCACAATTTCCCATATTTTATAGCAGACTTCACTTCTTTAAAAGTCTCGGGTAGAGAATTTAACAAAATTACAGCCTGATTCTCTGTGTCTACCTTTTCCCCACAGTTTGTTAAATCAACAACTATTTTAGTAAATTCATCTAGGTTTTCTTCTAAGTCCTTAGACTGATCCATATGAAATTCAAATAGCCTTTCCTTCAGATAAATTTTATTTGGAAGCGACTTAGACTGGTAGAGAGATTCTAGTTTCGACCATACCTTTATCGCGGTATCTTCTTCTCCAATCTGTCGTAGCACATTATCTGTCAAATACAAGATAGTCGTGCTATACGCTGTCTGATCCATCTCCTTGTACTCACTCTCCTTGATCGGTTCTGCGAGTTTGCTGAATTTCTCCAATGCTTTTACCACCTTCTGCTGCACTAAGGGGCTGTTTGGCCCCTTGGTTTGGATTGGATTGTATTGGATTGGAAAGGGAATACCACGTTTGGTTGGCCTGGAATGAGATGGGTTTGGAATCAAATGGTTGGATTGATTCCCACATTTTGGTGGGTCCCACTATTTATCTCTCCATTTTTCTTAATAATTTTGATGGGACCCACCATTTCTTTTTCTATTTTAACCACATTTTGGTGGGTCCCACTATTTCTCTCCCCATTAATTCCAACTCAAATCCAATGCACCAAACACAGGTGTACAAAGTATTAGGGAAAAGTATTTCTCATTATTCACATAAGAGAATAACACATATATATAGGAATACAAGAAAACCCTAACTTAAGGAATGTACAATTACGATAAAGGACATAATAACCAAATAACATATATCATAACACTCCCCCTCAAGTTGGAGCAAATATGTCAATCATGCCTAACTTGTTGCAGAGATAATTAATCCTTGCTCCATTTAATGCTTTGGTAAGAATATCTCCCAATTGTTCTCCTGTCTTCACATATCCTGTGGACACCAACCCTTGTTGTATTTTCTCACGAATGAAGTGACAATTCACTTCAATATGTTTAGTCCTCTCATGAAACACTGGATTAGATGCAATGTGAAGTGCAGCTTGATTATCACACCACAATTTAGCTGGCATAGTAACACTGAACCCTATCTCCGTCAACAGTTGATGTATCCATACTATCTCACATACAGATTGTGCCATAGCTCTATATTCTGATTCAGCGCTCGAACGTGAAACCACATTCTGCTTCTTACTCTTCCATGAAACCAAATTGCCTCCTACAAAGACACAATATCCAGAAGTTGATCTTCTATCTTCTTTAGATCCAGCCCAATCAGCATCTGAAAAGCATTCAACTCTTGTATGACCATGATCTTTATATAAGATTCCACGCCCTGGAGCAGCTTTTAAGTAGCATAGAATTTGTTCTACTGCAACCCAATGATCTACTGTAGGTGATGACATATATTGACTTACAATACTCACTGAATAAGCAATGTCTGGTCGTGTCACTGTTAGATAATTCAACTTCCCAACTAATCTTCTGTATCTTTCTGGGTCTTTAAATAATTCTCCTTCTTTGGTGAGTTGCAAATTTGGTATCATCGGAGTACTACATGGTTTAACTCCTAGTTTTCCTGTCCCAGATAACAAATCAAGTACATACTTTCGTTGTGACAAAAAGATACCTTTCTTGCTTCTCATCACTTCAATACCCAAAAAATACTTTAGTGTTCCGAGATCCTTGGTATGAAATTGACCCTGAAGGAAAGTTTTGAGAGAGGCTATACCTGATGTATCATTACCAGTTATAACAATATCATCAACATACACAACAAGCAAAGTAATACCATTCTCAGATCGTCGATAGAAAACAGAATGATCAGACGTACTCTTCTTCATTCCAAATTGCTCAAGTGCCTGACTAAACTTACCAAACCATGCACGTGGACTCTGTTTCAATCCATATAATGATTTTCTAAGGCGACAAACTTTATCACTCTCCCCTTGAGCAACAAAACCAGGTGGTTGCTCAATATAAACTTCCTCCTGAAGATCGCCATGTAAAAAGGCGTTCTTGATGTCTAGCTGATGTAAAGACCAACCTTGAGTAGCTGCCATGGAAAGAAACAATCGAATAGACGTTAGTTTAGCAACTGGAGAGAATGTATCGGAATAATCAATCCCATAGACTTGAGCATATCCTTTAGCAACAAGACGTGCTTTCAAACGAGCAACTGATCCGTCAGGATTGACCTTGATGGCAAACACCCATTTACACCCAATGGCCTTCTTGCCTGCAGGACGAGATACTAAATCCCAAGTACCATTAGCATCTAAAGCATTCATCTCTTCAATCATTGCATTGCGCCAACCAGAATGAGATAACGCTTCATGAACAGAATTAGGAATAGAGATAGAATCAAGGGATGTGATAAACGAATATGTGGGTGATGACAACTGGTTATAAGACACAAAAGAAGAAATAGGATAAGTACATGTGCGCTTACCTTTACGAAGGGCAATGGGAAGATCATCACTTGGTCCAAGATCAGATGTCGAAGAATCTTGTGGCGTAGGACATGTGCCTGAAGGTTCCTGTGGTGGCCTCCTGGAGTATACCTGAGTAACGGGTGGACGAGGAGGGATAGAAACTGATGGGGAAGGATCATGAGATGATGATGGAGAGATAATCTCATAGATAAAAAGATCATCATCCTCCCCCTCACTCGAGCTCGACAATGACGGGCTAAAAGGAGTATCTTCGAAAAAGATAACATCTGGAGAAATAAGATATTTGTTAAAACTAGGACAATAGCAACGATATCCCTTTTGAACACGAGAGTAACCGAGGAAGATGCACTTCAAGGATTTAGGATCTAACTTGGTACGATGAGGATGAACATCTCGAACAAAACAAGTGCAACCAAATATTTTTGGTTCAATGGGAAACAAAGGTTTGGTGGGAAAGAGTACACGATAAGGAATCTCACCATTAAGGACGGACGAAGGCATTCTATTAATTAAGAAACACGCTGTGGAAACCGCATCGGCCCAGTAAGGCTTTGGTACATGCATTTGAAAGGATAATGCTCTCGCGGTCTCAAGTAAATGCCTATTTTTCCGTTCAGCGACCCCGTTTTGGGATGGAGTGTCAGCACATGAAGATTGATGAACAATTCCATTTTTACACAAATAAGAACCAAGCATGTGAGAAAAATATTCACCGGCATTATCAGTGCGCAAAGTTTTCAAAGACACATTAAACTGAGTTTGGATTTCAGCATGGAAAGCACAAAAGTGAGAAAGTAACTCAGAACGATTTTTCATTAAATATAACCAAGTTAGACGAGAGTAGTCGTCAACAAAGGTAACAAAATAACGAAATCCAGTTTTGGACAATACTGGACACGGACCCCAAACATCAGAATGAACTAATTCAAAGGGAGCACTAGCTCGTTTATTGACTCTAGGACTCGAGCTAAGACGATGAAATTTAGCAAACTGACAAGACTCACAATTTAAAGACGACAAAGACTGAAAAGCGGGATAAAGCTTCTTCAACACAGACAAAGAAGGATGACCCAAACGACAATGAATTTCAAATGGGGAGGCAACTCCAGAACATGCCACAGCTTTCGGTTTGGTGATCAAAGATGTAAAGACCTCCAGACTCATATCCTTTACCAATAATCTTCTTCGTCATACGGTCCTGAAACAAGCAATAGCCAGGAAAAAAAGAGATAAAACAATCAAGGTCACGAGTGAGTTTACTTACAGAAATCAAGTTAAAAGAAAGTTTAGGCAAATGTGAAACAGAAGACAAATGAAGAGAAGGTGTGAGATCAATGGTGCCATAACCAAGAACAGATGATGTTGATCCGTCTGCCAAAGTGACAGTCGGAGAAAGTGCAGGTGACAAAGAGGTAGAAAATAGGCTAGAATTACCTGTCATATGGGCTGTGGCACCAGAGTCTATGACCCATTTGGTAGAGGATGTAAGAAGACAATGATTTTGATTACCTGAGGCTGACGCAGCAATAGTTGCAATAGGATTCGAGGAAGATGATGCTTGCAATGATTCTTGATACAACTGGAATTTAGCAAACTCATCTGCAGAAATGGAAACTGACTTCTCAGGTGTATCACTGGTGGAAGCAATCTGAGCAATCTGAGGCCTATATCCCCTACTTAACAACTTTCTACACTCACGTTTTATATGGCCAGGCTTCCGACAATAGTTGCATACAATCTCCTGTCGCCGATTATCATAACTAGTTCTCTGAGTATTAGTGTTCGTTCCTTGATGAACCCTAGAGTCATTATTTTTACTAATCAAAGAACTGTTAGATTGAGGGACAGACGAACTGATTTGAGGACTTTCAATACGGAGAACTCTACTGAAGACTTCTTCCAAAGTAGGAATTTCAGAACCAGAGAGAATTTGTGATTTCGCCATCCCAAATTCAGGTTGAAGTCCATTCAAAAATATCATGACGGCCATCTTTTCTCGCTGAGCTTGTTGAACCTTTATATCAGTGGTAAATGGGAATAACGTACCAAGCTCTGCACATGTATTCTTAAACTGCATGAAGTAATTTGTCACTGATTGTTCTTTCTGAGCTGCATGAAAGAAGGCCATGGAAACATCATACATTCTGTTAACTTGCTCTTTACCTGAGTATAAAAACTCTGTGAATGCTAGTAGTTCTTTCACTGAATCACAATGATTAAACAAACCAAGTATCTCGTTTTCTATAGAATTCTTTATACCCAAGTACAAGCGAGCATCATCTCTAAGCCAAACCTTCTTCTTTGTGTCATCCTCTGGCGGATCCTCAGTGATATGGTCATCCATCTCAGTGCTTCGTAGATAAAACCGAATTGTACGACTCCATTCATAGTAATTGGAGCCATTTAACTTATGTTCTGTGAACTTCGAAGAAAGGGGAACTCCATTAGATATGACCAAAGGTTTCAGCTCAGCCATTGGTAGCTTAAAACCGCTGAAAAACTTCAATAAACCACAAAAACAGAACTGAATCGCAAAAAAACAGCTTGATACCGAAGAAAACTACACAACCCGAGACCAAAAAATGTGATATTCTGAAATCTAATCACACAGGCTGGCCGGAAATCACGAGGCGAGACGAACCCAGGCGGCGGAAACAGAAGCGGACGGCCCACGCGCCCTCACGCGCCGGCGCGTGGCGGCGGCTGCAGATCCCTTCGGCGGCGCGTGTGACTCACGCGCGGCGTTTTCCGACGATCGGCGACGGCGCTTCCACTCTCCTGACGGCGGCGCTCCTTCCTAGGTAGGTGGTGACGACAAACGGCCACTCAAACGAGGTGACTCAAACTACAAACCCTAACCCTAGAGGAAAACCCTAGCCGCCAAGGAGAGAATTCTAAAACCCTAGACGCTCTGATACCATGTACAAAGTATTAGGGAAAAGTATTTCTCATTATTCACATAAGAGAATAACACATATATATAGGAATACAAGAAAACCCTAACTTAAGGAATGTACAATTACGATAAAGGACATAATAACCAAATAACATATATCATAACAACAGGCATGGGAATCATGATTCCAGCAAAATATTCCCATGGGAATCACATTCCATTCCATTCCAATCCAATCAAATTTCGGCACACCAAACGGCCCCTAACAATGCTTTGATCTTGCATCTCCACAGGGAAAAATCCCCTTTCCCATCGAATTTTTCCACTTCGAATCAAGCCGCCATTTCCACAAGCACCCAGTCGCGAAATTCTTCTCAGCCTTTTGATGTATCAGCTAGCTCTGATACCAATTGTTGCGTTTTACATCAACAATCACACACCAGAAGCTCGACTCACACACTCAATCGATCTGCTAAAGAGAAAACAAAGAAGATTAGAAAAGGAAGAAGAAAGTAACACCAGAGATTTAAGTGGTTTGGCCAAATATGGCTACATCCACTGGAGGGTGATTTCACTATTTCATTCAATCCTTACACATGCAGAGGAATTTCACTCTCTCACACTGAAGACCCCCTGAGAATGAGCCATTTATAACAAACTCTCCTGGTCACGTGCCTCTCTCTCAACCACCTCTTTGGGCCTTCATAACACAAGCCCAAAGATTACATTTACTCACAGTTTTAAGAAGCCCAACAAACCCTGCACTCATTACATTATAAGTCACAATAGTTACACCAACTATAGAGTGTAATTAAGGCACGTCTGACAAAACAATTTAACTAACAACAGTAACTAAAATCAATTACTTTGGCTAATATTTTTAGATTCCTCAAAGAGTCAAATTTACTATGTACCTACCAATTTCTTTCATTTTGTCTTTATCTATTTCTTCTGTTGTCTTTACTCACATGATGAACATTATGATGTTGTAGAGTGGCAGGTCCTTTACACCACAAATATTACTCAGAAAGCTAAAAAGTATCATGATGGTTTCTTAAAACTTTCTATTTGTGGATCCCTCGGGAGGCAGGTTAGTTTGGGTTTACCAAGCCTACCACTTTTTGATTATTAGATAACTGTTCAATGATTAAACTTTATATCTTCTACACAACTTCGTATTTATTTTTTATTTTTGTTTTTTCTAGGGATGTATGTCATCATGATGAAGTATTAATCAATTGAAAGGTAATGTTACTGCCTGTTCCTCTGTCTTTCTGCAGGTGATGCTCTTTGATGAAAACAGGAAACTATTGGATAGCAGGTTTATTAAGAAAGATGAAACAGTAAGATCTGGAGAATCAATAGCCTTTGATGCTCATTTAGTGGAAATTGGAGAATGTGAAAGGGACCATAAGCCTCCTAAAATTGCTTTAAATCAAGGTAGCAGTTCTGGAGATGGGGGAACCGGGGTACTGCATGGACAGAAAAAATGTTTCAATGAAAATGAAATATCAACTGGAAAAGGTTGAGCTGTTTTTGCTACATTAGTTTCCACCACATAATGATCAAGTTGAAATTTGTCTGCATTATTCATCTTTTTTCTCCTTCGGCCATAAGGTGTCATGAAGTATGTTTAGGTTTCGTTGTGCTTCTACTTAGGCATGCGTAGTGTTTTAATGCAGAATGGCATGTTTTGTACACTAGCCAGATAACTCAGAAGTCCAAGAAATATCACAATGGGATCATCAGAATTTCCTCCTCTGGCTCTCACCATATGCAGGTTGATATTAAAGAATCTAAATTTCAATACACAATATGAGTTTCTTGTTTCAACTGTTTTCATAAGAAAAATAGTATTTTCGATGCCATGGACACGGATAGATCATAGATACATGCCTAAAGGTGCAAACAAGATTGTTGAAGAAGACCATCAGAACTGTTGATGACTTATTATAATAATTGGTAGTCTACCTGAAATTTTCAGCTGTTTAGCAATTGATTTGATTGATCACTTCTGGGACATGCTAGTTATTATCCTGTTTTGACAAATGAGTAGCTTGCTATTCATCGGGGAAAAAAATAATTCTTATCGGATTTGACTATCGGTATCTAAAGTTCTTGAGTTGTTCGATAACTATGATCTTCAAGCGTAGATTGTATAGCAGATCTACAAGAAAAGTGGAAGGTTTAGGATAGGATATTGGCATATTAACCATGTTTTTTTTTAAAAAAAAAATCTGTTAACAAATGCAATTCAATGAATTACAGGAGTTTCTTATTATCTTTTTCATGAGACTAACTCTTACATATATTTCAGGTTACTTTACTGAATGAAGATAGAACTATATTAAGCAGCAAACACATCAGTTTATCTAAAAATTTGATGACGGGGGAGATGCTTGAGCTACCAAAATACTTGGTGGAGGTTGGTGAGGCATGTGAAAGTGTTAAAGGTCCGATGCTTATACAAGATTTTAGTTTTTAAACTAATGTTTGTACGGGTATCTAACATCTTTTCTGGCTTGTTATCGGACCTTTGGTCTTATGGTACAGTAGAGCTTGGCAACAGAAATTATGATATAAGAAAAGACATAAGTTTTTGCATTTCTGGTGAAGATAAAAAGAGATCGGGCAGAGAGACTATGAAAAAGACTTTCCGGAATGGTTTGTGAATGGTTACTTGATGAATTTTGTCTGAACTCTTTAGTTGTTTATGCTTCGTTCCTTCTGAACTAAATATTTATCTGTTATATCATGAAGCCCATGAAATATTGTCCATTCTTCAAAGGCCAAAGGCTAGAGCGAGCCTTTCTTCAGGTCATACTAGCGTATCAGTTTCGTCATACAACGTTCCTGAACCTTACCTTGCGGAGGCATCGCAACTTCCAATAGATGACCGATCTTTTCAAAAGCCAAGTGAAAACTTTGACACGAGGGAATCAACTAAGAATGCAGAAAAGAACCAATCCATTGCTCTAACTCAATGTGATCTCGTGCAAATGCAACTCAATTTAATTCTACTTTTTCGTAATTTTACTATGAGCATGTCGTATCAAATTACAGATTTATTTCAACTTTGATCCTGCAGCGACATTCACTGGTAATGCCAGAACGTTGACTGAAGATGTTGAAATTGGACACTCCAGCCAGGTGTGGTCAAATTTCTCTTCAGTATCCTTTGAATGTATATTAGATCCTTTTCACATAAGATCTTTAGTAAGTTTCCCCTTACTTGGCTCTGGTTTTATTCCTTTCTGTAATATTTGCGTAGCTTCTTCAGTCAGACCACGTGGAGGCCAAAAGTAATTCTCCTAGAAATTCAGTTTCTAGGACGCAAGGTACGAGTGGCTCTGCTGCTTGTGACCTTGTTAATGATGAAGGGAAAATCTGCGAGGACATTACATATGAAAGAGAACTAGATGCATGCCCAAGTTTTGATCTTGGAATTTGAGCTGGCCAATTCATATTTAAATATACGACGCGCCTACAATACAGGTCAGGAAAACTGCAACTAAACTGTTTGCGCCTTATTTGGAAATTTTCCTTTTTTGGATTTTTTATCAAGTAATGTATCCTCTGTCTATTAATTGATTTTAGCCTGCAAATGCATTATTTGGTCTCTAGTTGATGTGTAGAGAAGTTTTTTCCTTAGAAGTTGCAATATGCCCATTTACTTTCATTATTCATAGCTATAAGCAACCAAAAGATAGATATCTCAAGTTTGTTTATGAATAGATTTGGGTTAGACTGAAAAAAAGTTTAAAGATGTCATTGAAGGGGGAAAAAACGTAGCACAATAAACATAGTTTAATGGGTAAAAGAACGTAGGTATTTACTTACTACATCCTAAATATTTATGATCGAATGAGGATAGGCCTCATCCCTTTCTTGCCAAGCTGAACATAGTTTAATGAATCAAGTTATATCCTTGACCAAAAGGTCAAAGGTTCAAATCTACTTTTGATGTTGAACTAAAAAAGAAAAAAGAAAGAAAGAAAAGAGATTAACTCTTTTATTTCATAGTTGATCGAATCGTAGTCATATTCATTGTTTTGGCTTTCGTTTATTTACATGAACAATTTTATCTTGATGATTTAATTTATACGATACAAGTTGGATTATGAGTTTATTTGGCTTAAGTTGAGATTAAATAAATTAGAATTTTATGGATAAAGTTGAACATACTTAACCCAAATCTAAATTTATTTGTTTAAACAAGAAAAAGAACATTTATTGAAGGAGACTAATGCTAGAAGATACAAACTTTCAAAAGGAGTGAAATTCTTTTAGAAAAATGTCTTTATAAAAGCTTTTCAAGAAATATAAAAAATTATATTGTTAATCGATAGATAATTAAATGTTGTTATAAAGTTAACATTGGTTAGTAGAGGGATGTACAATGGCAGATTATTTAATTGTTACATGCTTCTAGTGGCATTTGAATTTTTTTAAAAAATGAATAAGCAGGGTTAATTGAACTTCTACCAGACCGAAGAAGATTGCTTGAAATAAGATGGTTATATCAGAAGTTTGAGAAGGTTGGAAGAAGATACAGGTGTGCTTTCATATTTTAATAGATTTGACACACCAATTAAACCAGATTTGACACGCCAATTAAACATGTTTTTGAGTAGATAGGCACTTTTAAAATCTCTTTTTTATGAGTAATTGATTGAAAGTTTTGGGTTAGAGAAATTTGACCCATTAGAAAATAGTTTTTATGGTCCATTTATTCTTTTTGGTCGGGATCGTGACCAAAATTTTTTATTTTATGACCCCATTCTTTTGTGTGTGGTTAGGAAACTTTAGAGTTCACCTTGTTGTCACCTTTTATTCATGATCTCGATCGGAAAACAACTTTACTGATTTTTTTTTCTTTTGGGTTTTTTCTCGATCACCTTTTTCGGTCGGGATCATGACTGAGAAGGGTCATAAAAACTATTTTTCAAGCAAGGGGTAAATCTTTCCTAACCAAACACTTTTTAGATCATTTTCATCCCTTACTCCTTTTTTATTTGTAAAATAAAATAACTTAGAAAGATATTTTTTTTAAAATATGTTCTATTAAATACAGAAATACAAAACCCCAACTTAAATGGAGGTTGTGATACTCCAAACTTCTTTCGGTTGTATTTGTAACTAATCTCAACCTTATAAAATAATTAGGATCAAATTCAACCACTCATAGTAGTACAACATAACAGAATACATGAACTCTTAACCTTTGGTGAAGGATTTTTTTTTTTTTTTTTGAATAATACCCTTGGTGAAGATTTTAAGTGTTAACTATGTTCAAGTTGATAGCATTGTAATTTATAATAAAAAGAAAAATTTATAAAATTATAATGGTAGGGTTTAATTGAAATAAATTAGCGAATTTGAACCTCATTAAGAAGATAAACATTTTACTTTTTGTCAGTGTGAACATAACTTAGTGGTAATTGACTCTCGACCATGAGGTTAGAAGTTGAAATCTCCTACCTTCAAATGTTGTTGAATTCAAAAAGCAAAAAAAAAAAAAAAAAAAAAACCTATGTTTTTTTCTTGCAATTGAAGGTTTAACCTAAAGATTGTATAGGGGTGGTTTTTACAATTTTACCAGATAAATCAAGCTAGCCATAGTGTTTCGAACCCTCTTGGAAGTGTTATTATGCTGCAGCAAGGAGTACAGACGGTTCTCTCTTATCCATATCTACTTCAATTCAACGATTCCACCATGCTATCTCCTTGTTGCCACTGAATTTCCGAGTCTGCCTCGACAGCAGAACTCGTTCAAATCAACATGGCCTTCACTTCCACTCTCACCGCTACTTCGTCAACCTCTCCTCTCTCCTCCAAACCCCTTTCCCTCCCTCAATTCACCCATCAAATTTCCTTCCCCTTTACCCTCAGACCCTCCAAATCCCTCTTTTCTCCCGACGGAATCGCTCCTGCTTTCGGTCTCGGATGGTCTGTGAAAGCCCAAACTATTGAATTTTCAGGTTTGCCCTTCGAAGGTGGGTTCGGCACTGAGGATGAACCGCCTGCCCCTCCGGGGACAGGATTCGCTACTGCCCTTGAAGATAAGGAGGAGCCTCAGTGCCCTCCTGGACTTCGGAAGTACGAGACTATGGTGGTTCTGAGGCCTGACATGTCCGAGGACGAGAGACTCACTCTCACCCAGAAATACGAAGAGGTAGTATCCTTTCAAATGTTGGTATTATGCTATTGCCTTTTCCCCTCTCCGTAATTTCTCCCAAAGAAAATGTAAACGAAAGGAAAAGTGGAATTTTCTTGGAGAAGTTTTGTATCTGAGAGAGAATTCAGTTTGTTGCTGTGTTTCAATTGGGTTGAAGAATACATACTTCTTGTGGCCTTCCTGAGAAATTACTTGCGAAGTAATCAGGTGGGAGATTTTGTGAAATCACACCCTATTCAAGAATCAAGTATTGGGTAACTCATGAAAGCTTAGACTGTAATTTATACAAACTAGTTGCTTCTATGGGATTGCAGCTGCAGAATTCTAATATATGAGTTTTCCTGTATGCCCTATTTGAGTGTTTGGTTCCTGAGAAGAGAGAATCTCTTGTCGTGTGAAGTCTAGTCATGTGGAGACGGTAGGGATGAGATGGCTTCTTTTATTTCTTTGAGGAAAGATAATTTTAATTAAAATTTAGAGATGTTTGACTTTCATAAACGTGGGTTTATGAAGTCTGAAGTTAGAAAACTTGGGTTTGTGTAATCTATGTTTGTACTGTGCGAAGGAATGGACTTTTAGAAATTTGAGTTTGTGACATGTATTTAGTTGGTGAGTTAATTTTTTTAAAAAATTTAGTAACTAGTGTAAAATGTGGGTTCTATTGGTTTAGATTTGTGTAACTATGTGTAGTTTGTAAGGTTAGCAAGCGTGTAATTTGGGATGAAAAAATGTACATTTTAAACATATACTTGTCTTTTGATCTCATGATACACAAATTTAATCCATGAACCGAATTTAGTGCTTGAAAAATATAGTATAGTGTTTAACAACTTTGATGCGGGGGGCACTAGCTGATTTGTTGTAAAGATGACATTAGCAGCAGTGAGTGAGACCACATTTATGAGAGAACATTCAAGAAAGGAAGGAAAGAGAGGAAAGTTATTGTACATTTTTTAAGGAAAAGTTGCCTGATCCAAATAGTTACATAGTTGCCTGAATGGGCAATTTATTTCTTGAAGGGAACTATTTGCAAGTATGCACCCCTTATCATGAAAACATTGAATGGAATACAAAGATTTTTTTTTTGCTACTTTGACGTGTGTATATTGTTACGATAAAAATGAAGTAATATCTATCTTATCTTAGTGAGAAATTCCTTTCAGCTGTTCTTGATATGAGTAGAATTCTGGGTGTGGGGCAAAGTTACGAAATGGGGGTTTATGTGCTGTAAGCGTCAACAGATGATCTTAGTTGATTGATTAATTTCAGGCTTGATTAACGCATGTCTTTTTCATTCTCCTTTATTTATAAGTATCTTAGTTTTATATAAGCAAATGATTCTCTGGTAAAGGGACAATCATTGGTGGATGAGAGTGAAGCTAGTTTTGTTTTCTTTCAGCACAGTGTTTGATAAGAATGGCCCATTTTGCAGTTGCTTGTTGCTGGGGGTGGCATGTATGTGGAGGTATTCCACAGAGGGGTGGTTCCACTAGCATATAGCATAAAAAAGAAAAACAAAGCTGGTGAAACCAACACTTACTTGGATGGCATCTATCTCCTCTTCACCTACTTCACAAAACCCGAATCGATGGGAATTCTTGAGGCAACACTTCAAGCAGATGACGACGTTGTTCGATCAATGAGTTTCAAGGTAAGGAAACGAAAGTACTAAGTATGCCTTGGACACTGTAATCAAATTTCTTGGTGTTTGAGATCATCTTTGGGACAATTTTATTCAAAGCAATGGAAAAGATCTGTAGTTGCAGTTTGTGGTTTTCCTTTTCAGAATGAGTGCTGCTATTGTGACAACTCTATGGCCATTTATTTAGCCCTTATCCATTACCATCTGATTGCTGTTCTTTTATCAAAGCCTTCCAATGGAAGTGCTTTTTGAAGTAGGAAAAAAAGTTGGATAGAGAAATGGAGTGTAGATTAGATTTAGATGTTGATCTTTCATAGCTGGAAAATCCACTTAGTGACTGAGAACTTTTTTTAATGATCCACCAACGACTGTCCCGTTCTATCAATCAAGCAACACACTCCGTTCAAAGTGCATTTGGATTGAAAATAAAAAGAAAGAAAAAGTACGAGCATGGAGTACTAGGTAGAAGCTGTGGGGCTGTTTGCAAAAGGATTTTCGGTTTTTGGTTTTTAACTTTGTGATCAAATGAATGAATGGAGGGTAAAAGTTAATGTTATTATACGAGTTGAAATTCACTTAAATTATAAGTTTAGTCTTTCAACTATAAGATTTGTGTTAAATAGGTTCTTAAACTATTGAACTTTCAGTTGCATCGAATAGATATTTGAACTTTTAAAAGTGTCTAGAGAGTCTTTAGACTTTTGATCTTTGAATTGTTCGGCAAAATTCAGTTTTATGTTCAGTTGATTTGTTAATTATTAAAAATGTTGTATGTGTTAGAGATTTATTAGATATAAAATTGAAAGTTTAAGGACTTGTTTGATATTTTTAAAGTTCAGGGATCTATCAAGACTTATGAGATATTTGTTAATGTTTAGAGATTTATTAGATATAAATATGAAAGTTTAGAAACTAAACTTATAATTTAAGTAGAAAAATATTGTTTACAAATTCATGATGGTGAAAGGAATAAGATTTATTTTTTTTTTATTGGAAAGAAGAAAACGATATATATATATTTTAATGGAAAGTTGTTTTTTTTTTGGAAAAATCTAATGGAAAGTTGTTTGAAGATGTTATTGTTTGAAAATCAATTTACACAAAATGGGAAATTATTTTGAGAACAACTTTGAAGCAAACTTTGATGTCACATCACATGTTTTTATTGTAATGATGAGAAGTTCAAACCGTAAATATCACTTTATGATAACGCTTCGAACATATTCTTTGCTTTATCTTTTTCATTATTATTATTTAGGCGCAGTCAAGTATGGAAGGATGGATCCTTCAGATTTATGTAAAATATTTTTGTTTTAATGAAAAAAAATATAAAAAGTGACTTTCATGATTCTAATGGCCGTTTTTTTAAAAAGAAAATAATAATTAATTAATATTATTATTGATATAGTAGGGAGAAAAGAGAAGTGTATATTACCTCATATTATTATTATTTTTTTAAATTGATTAACAGAATTATTTTTCTTTTTAGTTCAACAAATGTGGGACTAGAAGATCAATTTTTTTAACCTGATAGAAAGTAATAGATGCCTTAGGTATTAAACTATGTATAGATTGATATAATATTGGGAGCTTAATTGTACGAAAATAACAACTAAAAATGTAATTGCATTGGTTACAAAAAAAAAAAAAAAAGTATGGTAATTGATGATAACTATGATGATTGAAATTGAAATCTAGACTCAGAGTAAAATATAAATCGTCAAAGTGAAACAGTAATTGACATATATCTTCAAGAAGAGGTCAGATGTTTGAATCTCCAACTCCAAAGGTTGTTGAACCTAACAAAAAAAATCAATAATTATTTGGAATGGGTTACTAGCATGACTTAATAAGTGATTAATGATTCTTTTAAAACAAATTCTAGAAAATGTAATATTCACAATTGCTTTTAGAGATATATATATATTTCTCTTTTTTTTAAAAAAAAAAATGCTACCTAATAAAAGTTTCCTTACAGAATATGTCTACTTATTGAAATTGAAACAAATACCAATCAATAACAAACTTGGAATAACTTGTCACAAATGATTTTTCTTAGTAGAAAAGTTATAAACAATTATTTCAAATTTGTTTGGGTCCTATTTACAAATATCTAGAAATAGACAGATTGACCATCCCAACGTAGTTCATTAGATAAGATACAAATTTTAATATTTTTCGCTTACAAAGATCACTTGCTATAATTTTGTGTCCTCTCGGTAAAGGAAATCCTAAAAAATTATTTGAAGTAATCAATAGAAGCTCAACACTTTCATGACTAACAAATCAGATGTTTGAATTCCTTCACCATTTCATATATTGTTGAACTTGAAAAACAGGGGGAAAAAAATGACAAACTTGAACATAGTTCAATTGGTTAACAAATAATCACCTTGAGCCATTGACCAAAAACTCAAAGTTTGATCCATCTCGTTATTTGTTTAAACTCAAAGAAAAAGAAAAGGGAAGAAAAAGTTAAATTTCTTTGAAAACTCCATTAGATCCAATTCCAAATAGAAATTAGAAAAGTTTCCTTAATTACATTAGTAAAAAGTGCACTCAACTATTCCAACTTCCAATCTTGAATACATTCATAAAACTCCACTCTATTATTCCAACTTCCAATCCTTCACCATAGAAGATTTTTTTAAGAAAAAAATAGAAAAAAAAAAAAAAAGTGGTGGTTTCGTAAATAATATCACATGCAATGGCAGCAGCTCCACAGAGAATGAATTAAGGCACTGTTGCTGATGGGACAAATTTAGAGACAACCTTAATGTATGTAATAAAATTTGAGAACTGAGTAACGTGTTCAACTTCAATTTCAACCAAAAACTTACTCCATTTCCTGTCAATTATCACTTTTTTTTTTTTTTTCCCTAAAGGGTGGTTGTTAGATTAGATCCCATTTGACCTACTAACCAAACAACTTTAAATTTGAAGAAACAATGATTAAAAAAATATATATATATCTTGTGTTTGAAAGGTTCTTATATTAAAAAACCGTCTCATAAGTTCTCAAGTTTAAAAACTATTTGATAGTTTCTTGAACTTTCAATGTCTAATAAGTTCATAATATATCGTATTTTTTTACAAATTAACTGATTTATTAGATATAAAATTGAATTTCATGTCTAATAAAGTCTTAAAGTTTCAACTTTATATTGTCAAAAAAAAAAAGTTTCAACTTTATGTCTAGTAGGTCCGTAAATTGTAAAAATAGTTGGATGAATGAAGGACCTATTATACATAAAACTGAAAGTTCAGAAATTTATTGAACACAAAATTGAAAGCTTAGGAACTTATTAAACACAAATTTGAAAATCAAATAGATACAAACTTGAAAGTTCATGACTAAACTTATAATTAAAATATATATATATATATATATATATATATATATATATATATATATCCCTCAAGCATAAACAAGTAGATGGTTATGGTTATGGTTATGGAAGGAAGCTGTTGGAAGATACAGACATGGGGGCCTCAGTGCTTGGTGAAAAACAGGGCCCTCTGCTAATTCAGTGGAGGGTTGTGGCCATGTCCCATCATCTCTTTAAAAAAAAAAAAAAAAAAAAAAAACCAATAATAATAATTTTTTTAAAAAAAAGAATAAATACCATTTTGCATTATAAGTTTTTTATTTCACTAACTCTCCAATTGGGCTTTGCTTCTATTTTTTTTTTTTTTTTTTTTAATTGACAAAGTGACATTATTTAACAAAATCCCCTCTCCTTTTCTGACCCTTAAATTTAAACAACCTCCTCTTTTCTCTTTTCTCTCTCTCTCTCTCTCTCTCTCTCTCTAAGCATTTAAACAAAGCAAGAAGCTTTCTTTCATTTCTTTCTTTTTTCTTTCTTGAAAAATTTAGGTTGAACTTGTGTTTTAATCTCATAATTTTGTTTTTGTTTTTGTTTTTTTGATGGGTCTGCCTCAAACTCCAGCCCCTCCTCATCTTTATCCTCAAGCACTTCAACTCAAGCTCTATCAGGCTTTCATATTCTCCATTCCCATCCTCTTCTCCATTATTCTCTTCCTTCTTTTCTACTTGTTTTATCTCAAGAGAAGGGCTTCTTCTCTTTCTTCTTCTTCTTCTTCTTCTCCTCCAATTCTCCCAACTACTTCCAATACACTCACTCTCTATGTAACAACTGTAAGCAAAACTCCTCTGTTTTTTTTTTTTTTTTTTTGCATATTTTGGTGTTTCCAATTCCATTCTCTGTTTTGCTTTTTTTGGGCTCAGTGAATCTATGGAAAAGTTTGAAGCTTTAATGTTAATCTTTCTTTTTGCAAAGTGGGTTTTGGATTTTCTGTTGAATTGCTCTGATTTTGTGCCATTTTTCTTGATCTTGATCTTGATTGTGCAGGCTTGTCAAGTGGATTTGAAGGCAGATAATCCCATAGACAAACTTCCCAAGATCCTATTCAATGAAGAGCTAAGGGCCAGAGATTCTCTGTAAGTATCACCATTTTCAGTTCTTTTCAAAGCAAAAAGGAGGTTTTATGAACAATGGTTCCTCTAAATGGGTTTGGGATATTGAATTTACTAAAAGTTGCCTTTGATCCCTCTGCCACCCACATGCACAAATAGATGTAGATTACAATTTACATGGATTGAAGAATTCCTTTACCTCTTTTACTCCCTAATGTTTTGATGTTTTTTCAAATTAGTCCCTTTGATTTAAAATTTACAATTTAGTTCCCTATTTTTAGCATTTTTCAATTTAGTCCATCGTTATCAGTGAATGCTAAAATCGGTTGATTATAAATTTACGTGAAAGAGTATTTAGTGAATTTGCATAGAAGTAAAAAGATCATCAAAGAACGGTAACTCGAAGAATTAGAAACTTTAATCTCTTAGATGATTTTGTTTCTCTTTTAAATATCTACCTTCACTAGTATTATATATATAAGAGACTAAATTTAAATTTTTCGAACAATAAAGACTAAATTGAAAAGGCGTCAAACCGTTATAGACTAAAACACATAATTAACCAACTATTTACGATAGAAACCAATAGGTGCGTCGGGACATCTCCATTAGAATAGCATAATTAACCGACTTTGATGTGTTACCTTGCATCGCACAAGGAGTTGAAAAGGGCAATAAATAAATAAATAAATAAATATATATATATAGACAACAGTCAAGAGATAGAGATGGAAGGTTTAGTGACTTAAATAGGGAGCACACATAACAAACAATATAAAGCTAAAAGTGAAGCTCATCTTTTTCAATTTCTTTGATTTTTTTTTTTTTTTTTTTTTTTGTCAATTTTTAATTTTTAGATTATTTTTCTTTCAGGGATTGGAATCTCTTATAACATCCGCTCTTTAATTTCTCAAAAGTGGCTTTTTATATTTTTGGTTCTAAAGTTGCTTTTGTTTTTGTTTTCTTTTCTTGAAAGGTGTTGTTTGTAGAACCTTAGGCCGACAAAATTCACATTGAAGATGAAGGGCATGTTTGATTTTCTTTTTTTAGTAATTATCTTCCGATTCTAGAGTATTTCTTATTCTTTTATTACTTCAATAAATAGTTTTAAGATATAATTTAGACCCCCATTTTTTAACACCACTTCCAGAAAAGCCTCTATTTCATTGATCTTTGTGTTTATAAATCTAAATTTCTTGTCTTCTCGATCACTTTTTGATATATCGATGAGAAGAACACGAATAGAAATTATAAAATAGCAACTAGGTTTATCAGTTCAGAAGTTCAAATCGCTTCCCTTATCTCGCTCGTGATTTGATCTCTCCAACTTGGGTTCGGAGAAAGATCGAGATTTTAAGTCAACCTCATATTGTCCTTAGAATACGTGGGGTTGGAAATCAACACTAAAACAAAAGAAAAGGCAATAACTTTCTTATCCATTTAACAGGTGCTGCGTATGCTTGGGAGAATTTGAGATAAAAGAGGAATTGTTGCAAGTCCCATCATGCAAACATGTGTTTCATATTGACTGCATGAATCACTGGCTCACCTCCAACTCAACTTGTCCTCTCTGTAGATGCTCAGTTATCCCAACAACCCGATGTTCTGATCCGCCCGTCGCCGCACCGCCGCTGGCTGCCTCATCAGAGCTTCCCCCGACTCCGAACCAGACTGCAGAGTTGGTATCATATTCACTCCAACATCCGCAGCTGCAACAACAGGAAGGATCAAGTCAGAGTATATGCTAAAGGCATTGATCGAACCCTGCGTTGGAATCACAGGGTTAAACGGACAAATAAGTCAAGAGTTATTCCCATGGAGGGAGGATCAGTTTTCCTCCATATTCATATACAAATATATATAATATTAACAAACTTTTTGCAACCTCCCATTGTAATTAACAGCTAGCCAGGCATTGTGATCTTCAGACAGCCAAAATCGTCCTGTTAAAGATCAGAATGTGAAGAGCTACTACTCGAAAATCGCCAACTGGAACAATTTCCTGGATCCCCTTTTCTTCATTGCATTAACCACTGAATATGGAATTCAAATAAGTACGAAAATAAAAGGTTCCATTGTTGAGTTTGTGTGTGCATATGGCGTAAACATCTCATGCAAGTAAGTTAAAACACGAGGTAAACTGAATGGAAGAAACTTTGCATTTGAATGCATTCAAATTCTTGAAGCTTATGCATCAAATGATGCTTCCAGTCTTCTGCCTAGTTGAATAAAACAAATGATCGGAGTGCAGAAAAGTCATATATTTACATTGATCAGGAAAGAAAGGAGAAGGCTCACACAAACTCATCCCATCCCCAGAAGCCAAATCCCACTGATATAATGCATTATTACACCGAGCATCTCATCGCTCCCCTTTGGCACCTATTAAGATTTTCATGTTATTAAAATCCAGTTTGACTTCTAATTTGGCTCTAAAAAATGTGCCGTCACATAAACAGCCCTTCATTTGCCCCTCTTTCAATTTCATATTTTATTATTGACCCAAAACCAAAACAAGCTCTAACAAAACAAACAAACAAACAAACAAGGGAAAGACATCTGAAGTAGAGTTTAAATAACAAAAATTTAAGTTCCTATCTCAAATTGCAGGGGAGTCGGGGATTACTACTGCCCCATCAGCTTCTATTGACGTCAGCTGCTTGCTTCCTGAGCTCATCTTTTTCACTTGCTCCCTAGAGCATATAAAAATTCTCCTCACCATGTTACAAAATTCTCTGCAAAAGATGGAGAGAAAAGGATAAGTGGAAGCGAGGTCTACAACATGAATCATATAGATTGAACTAGCAGTATCTAATGGTACTCACTCCCAGGGGTCATCTCCAACAAGCATCATATCCCCTTCATCATCAGTATATACGATCTCCCACTTATCTCGAGCACACAGCTGTCCCCTGACATCAAACATCTTCTCAAGCTCATCTATTAGTTGGTCATAACCTTCTAGGATGGTTAGGTCCACTGCCCTACCCACGGCCATTCCATGCATGTGAACCTTTTGGCACAATTGGACACCAAACATAAGTAAACAAGAATTGCCTGTTTAAGTTCATGAAACAAATTCTTTTGAGTGAATGAGTTTAACTTCTGCACCTTGGTGCGGCTTCTAGTGTTAGTTGAGCTACTCTGAGTCTCCTTCAGAGATGCTTGTAATGGTTCTGACTTTCTTTCTACAGAAACCTCCAAGTTGTCAGATTTTGGATCAGACTGAGCCACTGACAAGGTACTGATGCGCCCGTCTGTGTCGCTAGATATGCTGCTTGGTTGAGAAGATGCTTTCTCAGCAGGAAGTTTAGACAAATGATTGAGGTCAATACCAAACAATCTACAACTAGCTACTGTTTCGCCTTTCCTCCCACTTTCATTGGGATCAAGTGTTTGATCATCACTTAACTTAACCAATTGAGAGGGTGAAAGTCCTGACAGAAAAGACCAACCACAGCCAGGGACAGTTTTATAGTCCTGCACCATGTCATTTGCCGGGTGTTTATAACTATTGGATTGGGTAGAAGATAACCAGGTCCCATCAGTTGGTGTTCTTGATACACATGTGCTGTTGCTGATAGTATCTGTCTCTCTATGATGACACAATTCATTATTTTCACCTTTTCTGCTTTCAGCTGCATTACTGCTTTGTTTACCATCATGAGACTGTGCCAATCCAGAATCCCAATGTGCTGGCTTAGTCAAATCAGCACCATCTGCAGTTAAATTAGAAACCAAGAATAAAATAGAAGCTAGAATACAAATAGGACCGACTGATCCAGATAAAAGACAACAGAGAACATAAAGAAAACTGTCACACCAAGAGCTGGAGTTTCGGTTGGTTGTCTAGGCCTTTTGTTTTTTGAAACAGGTTGAGATAGATTTGTGACTGCTGAAGACGTGAGTGGTTCTATATCCCAAGGTGAAACCCTGTCAGGTCTTAGAATAGATGTTTGCTCATCCCATTGAACCTGGAAACTATTAAATTAAGTAAATCATTCAAAAGGGATTTGAAACAATAATATTCCCGATAGGGAATTGAGTTCAAGAGCAGCTCACTCTTAGTGATCTCCAGCTTGAATTAGTCCAATGAGGTGAAATATCTCCAGCTCCAATTATTGTTCCTGAAAACCTAATTAGGAAAAAAAGTCCAGAGATAAAACTCAAACATCTAGAACATTCCAGTACAATTATTTCACTACCTTCTCTCTGGAGAATCCTCTCCCTCAAAACTCATGTTGAATCTCATGCCAACAGAAAAACTGTTATTGACTGCTTCCAAGTATTTATTCAGACTTATTATGTACTGACAAGTCCTGATTTAAGGAGAAAAAACTTCAGTCCACTTCAATGAAAACATAAGTGACTTCAGAATTAAAATCCTCTAGTACCTGGGTTTATAATAGACTACAAAGCGGGTTTGGGTTGTAACAGCATGAGATGCAGTTGCAAGCACTCCTAGGTGCATGCTCTGACTCGATATCACAGATGATGGCATGCTGCTTTGCTGTCGAGCACGACGCCTCACCCCAACACGCAATTGTCCATTGTCTCCCCTATTAAACCAACTCACATGAATTAAAGTTTGTACAACCAGAGAAATTAAACATAGATTGTAGTTCACATGATGATAGTACACTACGTTTTAAAGGTCTGATAAAAAGACAGTTATCAAGACCACATCCTAACCTACTAATTAACTAATTATGTAATTCCAAGCATATTAACTGATGTTTGTAACTAGCTTAAGTTGGTAATTTATGTTTTCATAGAACTCTTACAACATTTTAATGTTTAAGCTCTATTTGTTTGATAGGACTGTTCCATATTTGAGGATGGCTTGCTGAGGAGAATATTGTCAGAAAATCAATCACTGTCCTGCATTCTTATAATCACAACAGATACAGCTGGCTGCTGTTCTTCGTTAAGTGAAAGCAGGATCATGGTCAAGATCACTGCTAAATGAGTGATACTCATGACATCTTGATAGGTTCTTGATATTATTTCAGTAGAATTGGTTATGTTACAACCTAGGGAAGATTTCGAGAGCTTCCCTTTCTCTCCACCTTCTTCACCAAAACATACTTAGCCCAAAAGGTACCATTAGTATTTACACTACTATACTTATACAAGCACAACTACTATTAACAACTATCTTAACCGACTAACTACTGGTCTCCACACTTCTTATTCCTTTGTTTATACACATTCATAGGAGGTCTATCACATCTTCATTATAGCAGAAGTGTTTGCTCATGCATAGACGTCTGGAGGATGTTTGTTCAAACAAACAATAATTCACAAGATCCAATGATAACTGTTTGGCCCATGTATATCTTTTTCTAATTCTACATACAGATCATTCTGAAAGATTCTTAAATATTGAAACCGAGGGAAAGGAAAAAGTAGTAGACGAGGAAGATTCTATATTTGAGTTGGACCTAGTTATTTTCATGGATATTTGGAAAGCAAGATTATATTTCTCTTTCTCAGGTCATAATTCCTGGTCACAGCTACGATAGAAACTATTAGTGTGCTCTTCATAGAATATTGGACGTGAGCTTTTGGATTGTGTTCTTCATAAAACATTGGATATGAGCTTTTGGGTCGTACTTTAAGTTTTTCAAGTAAAGTTAGGAGGAGAAAATTGCAAACATTAGCATACATGATTAAGCTGTAAGGTAACTCGCAATTGACATGTAGGTTGGAAACTTAAGAGCACTCGAGGCATTTTGAGTGTGTTGGGCAGCCTACAATCCAAACCCCATAACTTCATATAGCTGATTTGTGCTAGAATAGGTCCTTTAGTTTTTTCCCAGGGGTGGGCCTTAGGGTTCTCACATAACATTGCTTGGTGTACCCTATCTCTTTCTGACTCTTTCTCTCTGTTTATGTGCCTTAAAGTTACGCATTTGAGAAAAAAGGGGAAATTTAAAATTTGAAAGAAGTTTTAAAAACCTCTCTGTCCAGGTTTAAAGTTATCACAGTTTGATTCTCACACATACAAATGCAATGGACAGGGTGGATGGGGAAGAGATGAAAGATAAAACTGTTACCTCAAGAATACAAAAGAATCTCCAGCAGATAATCGTTTGGAAGTAACAAATGTACTCCACCCAGTCGTTAGTAGGTGCCTTCGTGGCTGACCTGATCAATTTAATAAAGAAAAATTTATCGGCAAAGCAGACTGGATAAACAAACTTTCACACTGCTTATAAAAGCTTAACTTATCGAGTCAAATGACATATGATTGAACGAATTGCATAGACCAATAATTAAAGGAAAATCTCTTACATAAGATCTATAAAAGAAAAGATAATGCATTACCTCTGAAAATATGCTTGAATCGCCACTCATATCCATGGAGATCCTTGGCTACCAGATCCTGAGTTGGGGTAGCTTGAGTCATGTCCTGAAAAAATTCAGAATGGAAATTAAGAAGTCCAAAACTTGAAGAAAGAGACAGAGACAGAGCAAAAACTTTTCTTGAGAGGAGGAATAACGAATAAGTCTCACCAAAGGAGGTAGGCACTCATTAGCATGTTTTCGGAGGACAGAAAAACCACCATGAGTGCTGGTATCAGAAGCAGTTAAAACCTTACAGAACGAATGAACTACTGGTCTAGCTGGCTCAGGAGGGCATGGATCTAGACTTTTAGGCTCATTCTGCTGCAGATATACACCACAATGAAGCAGGTTGTTATGCAGAAAAACAATTCGAAATTTGACAGACCAAATTTCCATCAATAGTCAAAATCTGGAATAAAGTCTCTGGTTCTTACATTTGATTCCGGCATTAAAGTTATTTGAGCATAAACCTCATCCGATTCATGATCTGCCTACAAGCACGAAGGAAAATAATAAATAAGATACAATACTTATTCACTACACAAGAGAGACCGACAATTTTTGAAAATGTCTGTTCTCTTGCTGATAAACGAAGTTGAATGTCAAAAAAAATTGAAGCCTGAAAGAGGGAATGAACCAATACCAATACTTGAAATCTTAAAAAGGTACAAGAAAGCTTAGCAGGTCATGCAGAAAATTTGAAGTTTTGATCTTCTGGGAAAGGGACAAAAAAGGAGAAGAACAAAATAAGACGGATGCAAGGTGCTCTTCTGCCTAGATTCCCCACTCTCAGTACCAAACTTAAAATGAAATAAGCAGAAATAACAGAGCAACTTAAGATGAGAAAAAGTAGTACCAGCGGCTCAATATGAATCACACGACAGAGAATCTTTGAGGAAAGATTAAACAGAGGAATTCTCTTATTCAGCTCCAGATTCGTCGATGCCTCTAACTACAATCCATAATAAATGTTAAATTCCAATTCAAAACCACGCATACTGCATAATGATTCAGATATTGAATTACAACAAACAGACTACAATATTCAACGCCCATAAAGCAAGAAACACGCAAACATCTATTCTCCTCATGAATCACACTTTTCGGAAACAAATTCCAAGAAAACAAACACAAAACAAGAACCGATCTGAAACAAAAAAAAAAAAATAAATAAATAAATAAAAATTAGACATACTTGTTCCATATGCCCCTGAGGGAAATAGAAGACTCTCTCATCAACGCGAGGTACATCAACCAGTGGACCGGCACAAGCTCTCCATAGCTCCATATACAGATCATCTCTTCCACAACCTATCAAGAAACCACTAATCTCAAACACAGAGCAAAACACCAACTCATTTCCCCAAGAAAAATCCAGGATTAAAGTTATTTTACCTTGAGCCGAAACACAAGACTGCGTATACGAATCTCCACCATGATAACTCATCGTCAAGCTCCCAAGTGAAACAACAACCAAAAAATCAATGCAACTCAAAACAAATCCCCAACGCCCCTGAACACACACGATCAGAACCAATCATGAGCCACAAAACCAAACACTGACTCCAATTCCTTCCTCCACATAGAGAAATACAGAGTTACAGAGACAACTCCCCTTCCACAACACTCAGTCAAAGACTCAAACCAAAAACTCACATAAAACAACAAGTAGAACGAAATTAAACCATCAAGACGAACCTGAAAGTCGTTCGTCACTGCTCCGGTGACAGAAACCGGTGAAAAATCAACCGCCGATCCTCTCTGTCGCTCGTCGGGGGGAAAAAAACGCCGTCACAGAAAAAGAATCGCAAAACGGCTTGGCGCGCGTCCTATTATACGGGAACTAGCTCTGTAGCTGCCCGAACTGTGAACCTTCAGTGGGCAGTAAACCCAACCAGGGTTAGATTGTGACCGGAGAAGATGGTTAAGATGACGGCGTGAGAGACGGAAAGGAGTGAGAAAGCGAAGAAAGAGGGACGGAGAAATGGGTAATTGACGGCGTTAGATGACGGAGGGAATAGTACGGCATCGGCATGCGTGTTGTTTGGGTAACGGAAGACATGAGGTGTTAGCGGCGTTACCGTTAAGTAACGTCCCTTTCGTTGTCTGCTTCGTAGCAGGCAACATGGTTGGCTCGAGTTAACCAGGCAGAATATTTTATGGATTTTTATTTATTTATTTTATTTTTATTTTTAGGTACAGATATTCCATTTCGGGGTTATGACCATATATCATTACAACGCTGACCTGGATAATACTTTTTTTTTTCTTTTGATTTTTCTTTTGCTTTTTTGAAAATTCGAAAAACTCATTTAAAACAATTTCACGTTAAATTACATCAATGTACTAAACTTTCATCGATATGTCAACATTTTCATCTATATTTCCACATATTCTTAGTTTTGACATTGACATGAATAGTGAATCCATATTTTTGCTTTGCCATAAAAAATCAATAAAATTAGTATTCAGATGTATTGATATAGAAATAATATTAATAATAAGTATTTTAATTTATTTTAAAAATATTTTAAAGATTTATTTATTAATTTAAACACTTTTTAATTTTTAAGTAGCTTTTTTCAAATATTCGTCAACATCGAAATTTTATCAACATTTCCATAAAATTAAGGACTCGACATTTTCGTCGACATCGACATTTTGATCCGTGATTACAATTGAATCCCTGTGTCGAATTTTTCCGCTTCTTTGTTTACATGATAATGAGCTTATTTAAGATTTCTTTTTTTAAAAAAAAAAAAAGAAGAAGAAAATTGGTGGATTTTCAAATAAGCAAAAAACGATTTCACGATTATTAGTTTTTCTTTCTTTTGTACGACAAAATGTAAGGGTACAGAAATTTGAACTCTCAACATCATGCAAAGAAAGGATGCTTTATTCTTTAACTAATGAGTTATGCTTGTGTTTGTGACTAAATTGTAACTCAAAGTCATAGATGTGGACCACATTTATAATTTAACCTTTTTTTTTTTTTTTTGAGAATAATTTATAATTTAACCTTATATTAATTGTAAGTGATTTTTAAATAATCCAAACCATATCCAAAAAAATACGTTAGTTTTGGATGAAAAAACAACTCAACTAAAAGTTTGACGGACCATACATAGAAAAATAAAGTGTTAAAAGACATAATTTTAGCATATTTTGTAATGAAGTCATGTGTTGAAGATGTGGTTTCTTAGTTTTAAAATTATAGTGTGGTCCATTATTCTTTGTCTTTTTCATTATCATTTCTTAACTAAGGACCAAAAGTTAAATTAAATTAAAACTACCATCATTTCCACCCAATACCCTAAAAAATTTCTTATAATATTTCTTTTATATATTTATTTTTAAATTTTCTTAGAAATATTACATCACATGGATGAAAAGATTCAAGCCAACCTATTTGAAGAAGAGATGTCTTAAGGATACTCATGTTGGAAAAAAAAAAGTTATATTTTTGTGT
Organism: Luffa acutangula; assembly: GCA_036850905.1. Lineage (NCBI taxonomy): Eukaryota > Viridiplantae > Streptophyta > Magnoliopsida > Cucurbitales > Cucurbitaceae > Luffa > Luffa acutangula. The sequence continues at coordinate 44,755,987 of CM072097.1, read as the reverse complement.
CTCTTTCAATATTGAAATTTTTATGAATTAATCCTTTTTTCTTAATTACAAACAAAAGTTTAGTTAACTATGACAATTTCAATTGTTGAGCTCTGTTTAATAAATAACAAAGTATTATGACGTCTTATGTTAAAAAAATATATATATTATGACGTCGAGTGCCTTATTTTATAAATAAAGTTTATAATTTAGGATACTTTTGGTTTAACTTTTCAGATGTTTAATTTTGAAAACTACTAAAAATGACTTATTAAAAACGAGATTGAGAAATAAATAATTTTAATTAAGATAAACACTTGAAATCAATTTTTTTAAAAAGAGTTCTTAAGTGTACAATAACTTGTGTATAAAAACACTTATGAGAAAATGTAGAGTTCGTTTGGAATACTTTTAATTTAAGTGTCTATATACTTTTGTTAAAAAAAAAAAAAAAGTGTCTATATACTTAAAAACATTTTTTTAAAAGAATTATTTCAAGTGTTTCCCTAAAAAAGGTTTATTTCTCAATTTCATTTTTTAATAAGTTATTTTTCGTGGCTGTCAAACATTAGAATTTTTTTTTTCAAAATTAAACCGAACACACTTGTGATCAAACATATGAGTGTTTAAATTTTAAATAATTTTTATACAAACTATTTAAAAGAAAATGCATTCTTGAAAAACACTTAAATTAAAGATATTCCAAACCGACTCCTAAGATCATGATTTTACTTGTCCATTTAATAGTAGGAAGTTTCAATCCTCCACTACCTCATTGCCCAACCTTTTAAATATTCCATTTCAGTCTAATATAATTTAGATTTTTAAAAATCTTTTTTATTTTTCGAGAGAAAACCTAACATAAAAGCATATTTTTTCCGTTGACCTTAACAATAGATGTATGGTGAAGTTGTGAACAATTTTTGAGCCAGATTTTCAAATGAATTTTACTTTTGTGCTAAATGATAAATAAAAATTAGTGTCAAAGAATTAAAAATATATATATCTAGAATTTAAAGAAAATAAGACATTTTTTCTTCTTTCAACTCAAATATACGTCGAGATTCAAACATTTGTATTTTTGGTCGAAGATATACTCATGGAAACAGAAAAAAAATAAAAACAAATACTTAAATGCTTGAAAATTAAGGCCCATGTTTTTTGTTTTTTAAAATTAAGCCTATAAACACTACTTTTATCTACAAGTTTCTTCATTATGTTATCTATGCCCTTCCCTTGTTTTTAAAAATCAAGTCTAATTTTGAAAACTAAAAAAAAAAAAAATAGTTTTCAAAAACTTGTTTTTGTTTTTAGAATTTTGCTAGGAATTCAAATGTGTCCTTAATAAATATGAAAACCATTGTAAGCAAATTGGAAGGAAACGAGCATAATTTTGAAAAACTAAAAACAAAAAACCAAATGGTTATCAAACGGGACCTAAATGATTAACTTGTTGAACTTTGAAATAATCATAACTATAAAGTTAAAAGGGCAAAAACTCATCTACCATGGAAACCATTTAAATTAATAATTGGGATATAAAGTTACAATTAAATTTTTGTTAAATTACAAGGTTGGTCTTTGAATTTATTAAGTCTCAAACCTTTTAATTTATATGTTCTATGATTATTAAAGAAGTTTCTAATAAACTCACGAACATTCAATTATGTGTTTAACAGTTCAATATTGTTAACTACGTCAATTTAAAGGTTACATGTTTATATTACCTCCCAAATTGGGATTATTACATGGCTAGCTAATTTTGAATAGGTCTAGGTATTTGATGACATAAATATTAGACTAACAAAATTAATGGTAGTTACTGCACGAAAAAAAAAACCCAAAATTAATGATAGTCACTTATTAGACACTATATTGAATGTTTATGAATCTACAAGTACTTAGTAGATATAGCTAGAAGTTCATTGCCAACAAAAGCATATAACTCAACTTACATAATGCTATCAAAGCCAGCTAAGCTAGTGGTAATTGGCATGTACCTCCGACCAGGAGGTCAGAGGTTCGAATCCCCCACCCCAAAATGTTGATGTACTAAAAAAAAAAAAACTTACACAATACTTGTATACACAATCAAGAGGTTATAGGTTCAAATATCTCAATTAAAACTTGTGTTTTTTTTAAACTAATTGGCAGAAAGATATATTTCATTAAACTGATAATATAATATTAACATATTTGGACATGTCCGCATACCACTTGAAAAAATGATTTTTGTTGATGGGTGACAAATTTTGAGGATGAATAAATTGAATCTCATGTGTTAAATAACATCTAAGTGACATGTCGGTATGTTAAAATATGTTATAAACACAATAGTGTAATGACCAATCAACTTTTTCTTAACAAATTGATATACGTATATATATTCTTAACAAATGTCAAAATGAGCATGTTTGAACGTCAAATGGTCAAAAGTTCGAATCATTTGTCCTAAATATTGTTGAACTAAAAAAAAGAAACCATATTTTCTTAACCATTTTTTTTAACAAGCTACCTAAACATAACTAGAAGTGATTAACCTCAACCAAAACCTAGGTTTTGAATTATTATTGAATTGAAAATACACATTTATTCAACAAAGGAATTGAGAATTTTGAAAACATTAAGGGTAAAATTGAGAATCTATAAAAAATTAAGGACTAAATTGAGAATAACGAAAAAATTAGGGGCCATTAGGTTTATTTTGCCTAAATTAATATTAATATTAGGATGGAGAAATTGATGGAAAGTGTAGTGCTGTGTTGGATGGCTGATGACGTAAGCTGAAGTGGGAATTTTTATTGTCTTTTCGCTTCCATTATACCCACAAATACGAGCGACAGTTGACGGTCGAGGTCGTCCCACGTCAGCAAGCCTATTTTTTTTTCCTTTTATTTTTTTTTCACAAAGGGAATTTCCCCTACTCGCTGATGTATCTTTTGGCAAAATCTAGATAATTGTTTTTTTTTTCAAAAAGGAAAAGTTAAAATATTTTCAATGGAATGTTGATTGGATTTATAAAAAAACACTTCTTAAAATAGTATATAAATAATTGTAAGTTCTTGAGTGCGTTTAGAATGACTATTTAAAGTAATGCTTTTATTGGTGAATTATTTTGTTTTTAAGTTAATTAAATATTTTCTTTTAAAATATATTTTTTATTATACAATCTAATGCTTTAGATTTTTTTAAAAAGTTTTATAATTGATTTTAGTTGATTAATAAAGTATTATTGCAAAAGTTATATCAAACTCACAATTAACAATTTTTAAGATGTTGGTTAAAGATAAAAGACATCTAGGAGTTTATTTGGAAATTGTGATTAATTTTTAAGGTTTTTTCCCCTAATTTTTATATAAAAAAAGAGTATTTCAATATTTTATTTTTCCAAAAGTTGTTCCTTCTACTTTTTGCAGTCTAAATTTTGAGCTTTTTTTTTTTTTTTTTTTTTTTTTTTTTTTTTTTTTGAGAAGATTTTGAGCTATTTTTTTTTATCAATTAAACTTTACAAAGTTATAATTATATCCAAACTTTAGACTACATGCCTATTTAGTTTATGTCATTAACAAAGATGTTGAGATAGTATACCTATTATTTAGGCAAAATATACAAAATATTCCCTGATATTTTAGTTAATTTTCATTTTGTTTCTTAGTTCTTTAAAAAAAAAATCTCAATTTTTCTTCAAATGTATAATAATTCTCAACTTGGTCTTTCTATGAAAAAAATATTAAAAATTGTCATCAAAGAGTTAAAGAATCATTAAATAATAGTTTTATTAATGTATTTAAACATACAGATATATGTCACACTTCAACAAAGTCCTTCTCTTTCAAGTGGTACAATCACGTGTCTAAATATGTTAACAAAACAATGACTTAATGACCTGCAAATTTTAATAAATTTATTATTAATAACCTAATTAAGTATATTCATTACATTAAGGATGGAGTTGATAATTTTAAAGGATTACTGACCAAATTGAAAATCATTAGAGATCATTTAATTAGTATATATTTAGCACACGTTATCTATTCACCATCATTCATATCACATTGCAAAGGATGTGATATGGCCGACATCACGTAACTCACAATATGATTCGTGGGTGAAGCTTGATTGAACCGACGGTGTACTCTGGAGAGAAAATGAGGCTGACAAGGATAAGAGTTAGATGAATAGATGACTATTTGATAGAGAGGCCCTAGGTATTTTGTTCGAGGATTGTTGGGAATGTAGCTAAAGTCTCACATTGATTAGATAAGCGAGAAATAAGATATATTATAAGAAATTAAAACTATATTAATCGGTATGATGCCTTTTGGGTAGAATCAAACACAAAGTCACGTGGGTTTATGTTCAAAGTGAACAATATTGAAATTATGTGTTGAGGTTCCATTGTCCACACAACTTTTCTTTTTAGAGTTCAACATTACATAAAGAGTGGAGATTCAAACCGTAATACCTCAACCAACTATTTTCAAACGAATCTAATCGACTTGTTACATCAACGATCCTTTTTTATTTTTTAAAGTTCAAACATGTGGGATGAATGACTTATAAACTTCTAAGTTTTTTTTTTTTTTTTTTTAATTTTAAATAATCAAATGCTTCATTAACTCACGAACCAGAAAAACACCCACCCTCCATCGACCAAGAAGGCAAATCTACCATACAAAAAAACCCCTTTTTCCGAATTGGAAGAAGACAAAAAATTACAACGCTAATGAGCTTCCACGAAACGGTTGGAGCAAGCTAATCGCGCTAGACAATGAGCTTCAGAGTTCACTTCCCACTGGCAAAAGGAGTAAGAAGCAAAGCCTACCAACGACGTCAGAGATTCAACTTCGTCCGCCAGGTTTTTCACCTTGGAAGAAGCAGTCTTCATCCTCAATCGTGATTCAGTCGAGACTTCTAAGTTTTCTTAACCAAAGATATATGTCTTAATCAATCGAAATACGTTCAAGTTAATTGTTTAGATTCGATAATAAACAAAAAAAGGTAGGAAAAGTAGAGTGAGTTTATAAAAAATGGAGTATTCCCACGTGGATGGAGATTAGTTGATGTGTGGTGGAGGAAGCCATAGCCATGGCGGCTTTTGGGATTTTGATGATATTAAAACGAGGGAATGTGGAAGATAGCAAGGACAGACCAATCAATTCACTCCAACGTGTTTCCTCTGCTCTCCTAAAATATCAGGCCCCATTTTTTTTTTTTCTTTTCCCTACTTTATTGCCCGACACCTGTCCTCTACTCTACTCATCATTAAAAAATAATAACAATAAAAAATCATTTTCCTCAATTTGCATGTTAGTCCCTCAAGTTTTGAGATTCTTTCATTTTGATGTACCAATTTTTGAAACGTCTACTTTAGTTATGGGTTCTACATATATATATAATCTATTCAAGTTGTGTAAGTTTTCTTTTTTTTTTTTGGAAAAATACACTAGGTTTGGTTAGATTTTATTTTGGTCTATGAGTTTTCAAAAAAACAATTTTTTGAGAAGGAAAAAAGAAATAATTTAAATTAATTTAATAATATTTTTATTTTAAAAATTTTAAAACAAAAAAATAGGTGTCACGTCAGCAAGATTTAACGGAAAAATGGACGAAGAGACTATAATGAAACAAAATTCAAACCTCACCTCAGAGACTAAAAGTGTATTTTTCATTTTTTTTTTTTTTACAATATGTGGGGTTGAGGGATTTGAACCAAAGACCAATTAGTATAAACTTTATGTCAGTTGAGCTATGTTCATGTTTGACGGACGTTGTATAAGTTGGTTGAAGCAAAAATATCAGGAGGGAGGGTAGTAGGGTGATTGAATAATATAGCAATGGTGACTAAAGATGATTATTTTTTTGAAAGTTGAAAGATTAAAATGGACGTTTTGAAAGTTTAGAGATCAATTAATTTGAACACAACTCAATGGAGGAGATATCTATATTACTATCCTAAAATGCGACGGTTTGAACTATCACTCCTACAATTATTGAACTAAAAAAAATTTAGAGACGAAAATAGAATAAATCTTAAAGTTCAAAAATCCAAGATGGAATCTTGACTTTGATATTTTGATAAAGGTGCATGAGATTAGAAAAATATACATATAAGAATTGTAATCCATACCTTTTAATAATTGTGTCTACTTAGTTTATAAACTTTAAAAAGTAATAAATTATAACATTGGACTTTACATAGTGGTAGACAAATAATGAAAGAGAATAGATGATTAAAAAAATGATCTTAAGGAATTTGATACATTGTTTGATAAAAAATGGTATATTGGAAGTGTCATTTTAATTATAACCCTCCATCTAAAAAGAAACCTTCATTTAAGGTATATGCTTCCACTTTCCTATGTATAAATACTTCAAACTCTAGCTGTTTTTCCTTCTTTCAATTTTGTTCACATACTCTTAGGCCATGTGAATTGATTGGAGTTACTTAGAAAAATACATCTTTTTTATCCTACTATCCATTTTTAACTGTGGTTAGTGAAGTCTTTCTTAAACAAACACAAACACAATCAGACACCGTAATAGTTGAACTTTCTAAACAATATTTGTTATATAAGGTATGTGTCTCTATATACATAAATATTCAAACCTTACAAAGTATAAACTTACTTCAAACAAATTTATTCAAATCTTCATATTTAAGTTGATAAATGACAATGAAATTCACCCTAAATAATATTAAGGTTCCGAACAGAAATGATTTTACTTTTTTATTGTTTTTTACTCTAAGAAAATATAATCCAAATATTAGTCCAAATTTAACAAAAAGACACTTTATTTATATATATATATATATATATATATATTTTTTTTTGACAACAAGTCTTGAATACAAAATATGATATTCTACCTTACATCACCAAATGTAATATGACTTTAAGGACTAAGAGGAGTTGGTCCACTCATTCTAATCTTAGGTTTTTCCTAAGTCAACTATGACAAATTCTTTGGAACAAAATACCATAATTGACTTGAAAAGTCTGGTCTTTGTCAAAGTTTCTTTATTTCTTTGTTCCTCATGATCAGTAATTTGACAATGTTTTATGTGATTTTTGTCATCATTCTCAAAATTAAAATTTGAGTCAAATTTTCTTCAAGTTAAATTACAAATTTACTCTATGAAATTTGATATTTATGTTTAGTAACCTTAAAAAAATATTTTTAATCTTATTTTCTCTAAAATTTAAATTGTAATTCAATATGTTTATCAACTTAAGTAATGATGTGATATGTTATCAAAATTGTTGTGGTTTAGCATGATGTTTAGATTGTTAGGTTAAATTAAAATTTTAGTTTATAAAATTTGATGCTTATGTTTAAGTTCCACACTTAAAAAGGTAATTTTAACACTTATATCTCTAAATGTTAAATTGTGATTGTGAATATGTGATTCAATATTGTCATTTGTTATTAACATTTTTTTTAACTAAATAATGATGTGACATGTTACTAAAATTGTTGTAGTTTAATTCCACTTTCAGCGTAAGCCTCATGGGTTATAAAAAAAAAAAGTATAAGCCTCATGGTTTTATTCTTGGTCTTAATCAAAATGTCTCATATCAACGAAGATATTAACTCTTATTGATATATCCATGATATTTCTTTTTCCTAACCAAAAAGAGATTTTGTTCGCGTTCCCAACATGGTCAGACGATAGGAAAAAGTAAACAACTTGACAAAATTACGGTAGTAAGGTATATATATACACGCAACGTATCCTCTTTTGTCTCGAGCCACGTTTCATTTTATTTTCTGATGTTATCAATAATCTAATTAAAAGAATAATATTAAAACGTAAAACAAAAAAGTTGAATCTTCTTAAATAATAGGAACTAAATGAAAAAAAAACACCCCAACATTAGGATTAAGGATATAATTAGCTAAAATTTTAAAATACATAAATAATTAAGAAATAACAAAGTTAATATTTAAAGATGAAGAAAAATAAGAAACAAAATCATTCTCTTTTGTCTAAAAAAAAATAAAATAAAATCATTCTCATCAATCAAATCCTACCACTTAAGACAAATTTGAAATGATACTTTCCACTTTATATCACCAAACATGATATATGAGTTAGAATATTCTCTTATATGATAGAAGGTTCATCAAAATTCTTGAGAGAAAAAGTTCAAAGGACAAAGTTAGGTGTGAAATCAACAACCATAGGGGAATTGGTCAACTTATTCCTAGTCCCTATAATCTAACCTATGTAATAATTTTTTTTTCCCCAAAGTCAACTTAATTTAGCTGAACTTGCCTTAAAAAACAAAAGGTTGAACTTTATATATGTGCATGTGTCTAAATTCATATGAACCATATTACAATGGGTCATGAATTACTTTAACACTTTTATTTCTCATATGTGTTATATCATTGTTTTACAAAAATAATAAATCTTTAGCCAAACACTATAATGTTATAGGTAAAATTACACCTGAATCATGAATGATATAGATACCATTGGCGTAATAATTAAGTGTGGGTTAAAGGTTGACCAAATTCTTTTAGAGAAATTGCATTCCCACGTAAATGTACCGTGGACTCCCTATTTTTCCTACATAATACACAAGTGGGGCCAATATCAATTCCTTTCATTTGAATGTTAGCACGACAAGGAATATATCGAATATTTTTCCAAATGGAAAAACTTGACTGCATACCAATATGTAGGAATCTTCCTACATACCAACCATTAAAATGTGAGAGGGACATAAAAGTTTTCTCTCATGATCTACAGTTTTATTTTTTTAGTTGTCAAAATTTTAATGAGGTATTGTAGGGAGTCTTACATACCGATATGCAGCCAAGTATTGTTCTTTTCCAATCACATTTTCATTTTCGAAATGGTCTTTAGATCCCAAAAAACGCTTTCATTGATTTGTAGTAGGGTTTGAGTCAGATGTAGATGCTTTGTCTTTGCTTGCTAATTGCGTAGCTAAGTGGTACGTGCTTTTAACCAAGTATATGCCTCTAGAGTCATGGTTCCATATAATTTCATCTTTAGATCTTGGGCACCCAGTAGGAATACTCGATATTATCTCTTCCACATTTTTCTGGAAAGAAACTTCCTTGACAAACATTTCGTTCCAAGCCTCCTTTCACATTCATAAGGTCTCGAACATAGCTAGGCGCTTAGATTTCCTTTTAATAGTGTAGATTTGTTAAGTAATGGGTTGCTACCAATCTTTATATATATATACATATCTTTCATTGTCCACTTTCTATTTGTAACATTGTTTGAATAGATCATGACCTCAAAAGATACTTTTCCAAGTGAGGGATGGATTTTTCCCCATAGATGCATGTCAAAGAGTATAAGTATATATGAAAGGTATCATCATATAAGTTGGTAAATAACTTTTAATCTTTGTTAATTTGTCTTTTGAGAGGTGTAGTTTTTATTTATTTCTTATTTTTATTTGCAAAATCTATATGTCCAACTTGACCTAAATAAATCCAAACGAACATAACTCAGCGGTAATTGGCATGTACCATCAATCAAGATGTTAGCGAAGTTCAAATCTCCCCACCTTATTGTTGAACTAAAAATACTTGACCTAAAAAAATTAAGTTTAACTTAACACCTAAGTCCAAGATTTAAATTTTCTTTTTAAAGTAAAGCTCGTTAACCCAATAATATATATATATATATACACACACAATTGTTATACTAAAATTGAGTAGTGGTTGGTTCACCCAACCACCCTAACCAATCAAAATCTATCTATATTCAATAAGTTAATTAGATCAGTAGATATTATTAAAATCAACATTCAAATTTCTCATACATTAAATAATCCAAGTTATTCTAAAAAAAAATAAAAAAAAGTCCAAGTGAATATGTAAATAATTATCGATTTTTGCTACTTCCATTTTGCTCGTGAATACTATCAGAATCAAGCCAATAAAAGTATGACTTAACTAAGCTTGTACTTCGATCAAGAGGTGAGAGGTTCAAATTCCCATCGTTACATATTGTAAAAAAAAAAAAAGAAAAAAAGAAAAAAAAAAGAAAGAATATACTATCAAAATCAAACTTTTTACAATCCATCTGGTCACTAAAACGTTATGTCACTCATTAAATTAGTTATCCATTAAATGTTATCTCTTATTTGTTTTTATTAAAAAAAAATTATAAATTTCTACATTTATTTGTTTAACCCATCCAAGTATGATCCCTAAGTTTTGTTTTTAACATATTTGTTCTAAAACATTTAAAATTTATGTCAACTCTAAACCTTCTAAAATTAGATCATATAGTTTGGGAGTATATATAATTAAAGACATTTGTTAGAATTTATGTATCAAAGTTTGAGGAATTGGTGGAGATGTTCTTTGAAATGATATGTTGGTGGGAGAATCTCCAACCACTTTTTAACACAATTAGTCAACTCTTAAAATTAGATTTAAAAAAAAAAAAAATTAGATTGCTACTTTCTATAAGTAAGATTGCTTTTTAATTAAGATAATAAGTTTCTTTCCAATATATATATATCTTTTACAACATTATGCTATGTTTGTAGACACTTTTGGCATGGTAAAAACATTTTGATCCATCATGCACAGTGAAAATTACTTTACTCAAAATCTCATCCTTTCTTGATATTAAAGATGGCAGACATTTCATGTATCTCTATAATGATATGATAATGATTTCTAATGTTTAAAATGCATGTTTAGAAATGAACTTTGAAATGGCTAAAGTCACTTTTTCAAATTCGAAATCACCTCGAAATATATCTTTAATTATTCAGAATGAATTTCAGGTTTGATTTTACACTTTTAAACGTGATTTTCATATCATCAAAATTGATTTTGAATTATTAAAAACACATAACAGGATAATTTTGAATATGACAAAAATGATTTTAACCTTTTCAAAATTACTTCCAAATCTGCACTAACTAGTATCTTTTGATTTATTGTTTCTATTCAACAGATAGATGATGCAAAGTCACTGTTTTCTAATTTGGTTTAAGATTACAAATTTTAAAATTAACATTAATCTTCACAACAATATCATCATTTAAAATTTTTGAAAGTCTAAGATATATACTACTGATCATTGCAACAAAATAAAGAATTTGATAATAATTTGAAGGACATTATTCTAGGTTAAAATTTGAACTGAATGTAGATAATATATTGATATTGACTGGTTAATTTCAAGAGTAATAATATATCTACATAAAAAAAAAAATGCACATTTGCATAACTCGAAATATAGAAATGGGTTATTAGTTACTAGAATTTCTTTTTATTTATCATTTTTATAAAATCAAGTTGTTATGTGAAAAATAAACCTACAAAATATATATTCATAAATAATATGCACTTTGAAATTAGTACTTTCATTTTAGACAACATATATACTTTCGATCAAATGTCGAGACATTCAAATCCTCCATTCTAAATATTATTGAACTAAAAAAAAGATGACACTCGTTTCTCTCATAACTTTTGGGTACAAATTATCATTGGACTTGATTGTTAGAGTGACTCAGACAAGACAATCACATTGGACGATAGTTAAATTGAACTATTTACAATTGTTTTCTCTTTTATAAGCCAAAAGGAATTATTTTTTAAAAAATAATAAATAAGCAAATAGGAATTTTTTTCTGATATCTAAGCAAATAGGAATTTAATTATGCTGAAGTATCCATTTTTGTGGCATGAACCACAACGATGTGTTTTTATATTTATATTCGAATCTAACACACCTAATTTAAATTCAAAATATCACAAAGATTTTCTTTTTTCTTTTTGATTAAACCATTAAAAAAAAAAAATACCTCTGACCTATAAGGTTGGTTTCAATTATACCCATAGACTTTCAAAAGTTACATTTTAGTCCTCGAAGTTTGAAGTTTGTTTCAAAACAACCATTTAAAACATTTTTCCATTAAATTTATGGACAAAAAATGATGTGTTTGCATGTGTTTTTATTGTTTTTTCCACATATATGTTCAAATATGTTTACATAACCAACAATACATATGCAGACACATCATATTTCATCTATAAATTTAACGAAAAATGTCTTATGAGTTGTTTTGAAACAAAATTCGACTAAAATAAAACTCTTAAAAGTTGAGTTAAAATCAATTTAATAGTTCAAGGGTATTTTTGATAATTTAACGTTATTTTTTTTTTCTCTCTCATGTGACATATTATAAATTTATAATGTGAATAATGGGTTTAGGTTTGTTAGAGAGAAAAAAGAAAGTGTACGATGATTGGATGTCTTATTATTTTGGAAGCAAATCCTCACGCGGAGACCAATTTGGTTGGTTGGTTGGTATGCCCTCTTTCTTTGTTCTTATTTGGATTCATTAGTCTTCACAAATCCTTTTTCCTTTTTTTTTAGGACCACAACCATTTTCCCATTTTAAACCCTTTTTCTTTTCAACACTACCTACAATTATTTAAAAAAAAAAAACTATTTTCAAATATTAAAATATATAAAAGTTTTCTAATATAATTAAAATAATTGATGGTGTACGGTCCGTTTAAATTCTAATTGGGTTTCTGTACTTTTGGCTTTGGTTCATTTTGGTCTATGTAATTCAAAACATTCATTTTGGTCTTTGTACTAAAATTATGATTGAAAAGTATTTTTTATACAAATTTATGACTACATTTCAAGAAATTTAGTAAATGAAGTGTCATGCTAAAATTATAATTGAAAAATAAGAGAAAAAATGAAAAATGAAAGGACCAACTAACAGTCACATTTTTAAAGTATAAGGACCAAAATGAATATTTTGAAAGTACAAGGTACTAGGACGAGAATAGTGTATTTAAACCTTTTAATAATTGAATTGGAAATATCTCAGGTATTAATTTGATAAAATAGAGATACATTATTCATCCATGAAATTGAAACCTATGAACTTCAAAAGAACTTAATCCATAGTAACTTTATTTTACTAAACTTGAAATGAGATATTGTTATTTAAAGAAAAAGAAAAAAAAGGTCCTATATTAAGCATGATACTATACCAATAATTGGTGACCTCATAAAGAAACACTCTTTTAAAATTTACATATGATCCTTCTTTTAGTGACAGTGGTGTTAAGATTTTAACTGAAAAAAAAAATAATAATAATCAAATACACACAAAAGGTATAGTAAAAAGTTTATAAGATTAGGGGAAAATGTTTAAAAAAAAAAAAAAAAAAAGGCCCCAAATATTAGGGGGCTAAGTTATATTATTTAGCCTTAAAACTTTACAAAAATTGAAAATTATTTTGATTCATTAACCTAAGCTAGGTAGCCAAAGAGAGGTAGAATGGATTGATTTTGAGTGATGTATACAAATATTTTTCCAAATAAACATAATACAAAGGCCATACAAATATATATATATATATGATATTAATATACAAACCATATGAAATTTTCTTTTTGGGGTCAAAAAAAGGGGGAAAAATAAAGATTTTAGGGTTGTAATCCATGTGATTGCAATGGTGGGTTATATAATTAAATATAATAAAGTGGGTTCAATGAGACAATTTGGGATTTGTGAGTGGGATTTTGGTCCCCAATTCTAGAAGAAAATAATATTAGGGAAATTATATGGTTGGGCCAAACAAGAAAGCCTCTAAAAACTCAATTATATGTGTGTTTTGTTTTTAAAGAAACAAATTAAATTTGGTATAAAGTTCAAAGAACATGTAGGCATGAAGAGATTGGTCAATGGTAGTAAGTAAAACTTTAAATCTTTACCAATGCATGTTACTCCTTTATCATTAGTTAATCACATCGACAACGTTGATTTTTTTGAAGTTATGAAAAGAAGAGATTTTTCGATATTTGAATATGTATCGGACAATAATTAATATAACTAGTTGTTGTTGGTCACATTTCATAATTTTTTTTTTTAATCACGAATAAGATTTAATTGAAGTGTTCCTAGACTGAAATGTAAAGCTTTTTAAAACTACAACTAAATGAATACGAGTAATAGAATACAATGATATGACATATATAATTCTTTCTTAATACAAGTAATAAAGTACAATGGTAAAATATAATATTTAGCATAAGTAATAAAAGTACGTACAATGATTAAATATATAACAACCCAACTTGGATGTAGAAAATTTCTGCTAACAAGAGCATAGTTCAACTGGCATAAAGTTGTATTGATAACAACAAGAAAATTCCTTTACTGAGTAATTTTTTTCAAAATAAAATTTAAATTCAAAATTAGCATAAATTAGAAACAACCATTTGTTGTTTTCATGTGTTTTCTTTTGTATTTTCTAAATTAATGGTTTAAATAGGTTTTAAGGTTGGAGGGGTGAGTTTAGTAAATAGTTAGGAAATGAATTAATTAATAATGGTTCACGTTTGGAAAAATTAGAAAAACAAGAATAGCTCGACATTTAAAACATCTATTCATTTCTTTGAGATTAGAAGTTCAAATCTCCGCCCTTATATTTATTGTGTTAAATAATTAAAAAAAAGACAAAGGTATGCATTCAAGCAATGTTAACGATTATAATTCAAAGGGTTTTGAAAAAGACAATTAAGAATTGTAATAAGGCAAGTTAGAGTTGAAATGCACTCCATCTTTGACTTAGCTAATTTTAATTGGTTCGAAGAACCATGATTCTTCACGAAGAAAATTCTTCATTCCGTGTATATTTCTTTAAATCATTTTTATACAAAAAGAATTACGATATCGATATCGATATATTTATTAAAGTTGTATACATTTTGTAGGAAAAAACTAGTGTTTATATCAAATAATTATTTTTTTAAATACTTATTTTAATTTCCAACTCACAAAAATCTTTCCTCTGCCTTTTTTTTTAACGAGAATTTTAAATCTACAACCTTTAATTGAGATTACTAATTCTTCGATTATTTGAGTTATGTATGGTTAATAATAAGCCTATTAATGTGATTGAGATTAATATATATATATATATATATATATATATATATATATATATATATATATATATATATATATATATATATATTGGAAAAAAGAGAAAGAAAATTATCTAGGTGGCACCTGTCTGATGTCATGTGATTGGAAATAAAAATATTAAACCGATATAAATATTTATTGCGATAAAGAATTAAAATGAAGAAAAAGAATATTTAAATAAATTGAGCTTTAATTCAATTATCAATAATGGATAATCATTCAATAATCCTAAAGAATTAAAAGTTTGCACATGCCTTGACAGGACTGAACGTTATTTATATTATCCATTCTTTAGAGTAATAGAGACTATTTTTTTTTTTTGACAATATGTGGGGGTGGGGATTCGAACCACAGACCTCGTGGTTACAAGTACAACGTTATGCCAGTTGAGCTATGCTCTTGTTGGCTTAGAGTAATAGAGACTAGAAAGCCAAATAAACCAGAGATGCTGACAGAATTTTATTATTTTTTTTTCTGTTAATAAAATAAGGTTTTAAGATATAATTTATCATAAAAAATAGAAAATTAAAAAGACAAACAAATCTAGAAAACATATAAAAAATTTATTTATTTTGACAACATTTACATACATATGTAGCAAAATAAAAATGTGGTGGGTGATAGGTATATTTACAATTCTAATTGATACCATACTATTAATAATGGAACGATCAAAATAACAATAAAATTGGTTAGTTAACCTGAACATAGTTCAATTGATGAAAGCATATGTCATCGATCATGAGGTCAGAGATTCGAATTCATTCTATATTGTTGAACTCAAATAAATAAATAAATAAATTTGATTAACTCGTTAAATTGTTTATATATGATGAATTAGAGTCTAATGGGAGAAGGAGTTGGACAGCTTAAGCCCAACCCACATTGGAGATGTGGGTTGTGGGGCACTAATTTAGGGGAGAAATCCCCATAGGTAACACACTTTGGGAAGCCCATATAGAAAATCCATAGGTGTGGGTTATGGGACCATGTGGTTGGATCTTTCGAAACAAAACAAACACGTAATCAGTAGCAGATCCATAACTTTATGTTAGGGGGCACACGTTCATATCATGTTAAATAAATTTAGTCCATGAATTGTTAAATTTGTTTCTACATGGTCACTAAACTCTAAAAAGAGTCTAATAGGTTTCTAAATTTTTTATTTTGTGTCTAATACGTCTTCGAAGTTTCACTTTTGTATCCAATAAGTTCTTACATATTAAAAAATTTTTAAAATTAAATGTTATACCTAAAACTTGATTTTGTGTCTAATAGGTCATATTGGATTTTGTTTTAATTTTTTTTAAAGATTAATATATCTATTAATTAAAAAATTAAAAGTTTAAGGTTCGATTAGACACAACAATCAATTTTATATTTACTATAATAATTAAATTTTAAAATTTTTTAAAGTCGAAGACCTATTAAATTCACAAATAAAGGTTCATAGATTTATTAGACATTTTTAAAGCATTTATCAAACACAAAATTAAAAACTTAAGAGTCTATTAGACACAAATTTGAAAATTCAGGAACTAAACTTGTAAATTAACATTTATATAAATATAATTTTAAATGTACTAATATATGTAATATTTAGATTAATTAATATTAATTACAAAAATTATAACAACCCATTATAGAATTATCCACCTAAATATATAAAATTGAACACAATTTTAAATATTTATTAAAATAAAATTTATTTTTTATATGATAAATATTTATGAAATTAATATATATAATAAAAATGAAATTTCAAATCGTAAAACAAAAAAATTTAGGGAAAAATACACTTTTGGTCTCTGAGGTTTGGGTTAAGTTACACTTTGGTCCCTGAGTTTTCAAACTCAACAAAATTACCCTTGAAGTTTGAGATAAGGAGTAAATTGGTTTCTATCATCCATTTTGCTGTTAAATACTAACGGATTGCTGACGTGACACTAGTATCTAAATTTCATTCACGGGTATTTTAGTAAGTTTCGTAGTTATAAAATCCTACTAAAAATAGTAATTGGTCATTTTTTAATGAAAAATACCAATGATCTTTTTTTCAAATCGTTCAATTAAAAACGGTCATTTATCTAGTTGTCCTAAGTAAAAGGATTTAGAAAGTTATGAGTTTAGAAAAACTGTGTTTAAGGTGTAAGTTGAGAAAAACCTGTGTTAAGAAAAAGGGAGGCAGTGGAGTGATAGAAAGAATCCAGCTCTTAACACAGAAGCAGCTAAAGAAGAATCCAGCTCGGCTAGTGAGGCCCAAAAAGCCAAATGGAACTCAGTTTGGAAACTAGATATAATGCCAAAAACTAGAATCGGAATCTGGAAACTCATGAAGAACTATATTCCCTCCAAACCCAATTTGCAAAAAAAGGGAATCGATATTAATCTGGTGTGTGTTTTTTGCAGGTCAAAGAAGGAGTCCCCTGTTCACTCCCTCTGGAGATGCAAAAGAATCAGGTTTGTTTGGGAAACTTTCTTTCCTAAGCTAACAAAGGACTGGTTTTCTTGCAGTGATGTAGATGAATTCGAAGGCCTATGGGGGTGGCTGTCAAGCAAGATGACCAAAGAGGATCTAGAGCGAGCAGCGATAATCTTAGGCACTATTTGGAACCACAGAAACAAAGTAGTAGCAATCAAAGACAAATTTAGTCCTCAACAAATTATTAGACAAATCAAGAGGCAGTGGAGTGATAGAAAGAATCAAGGAAAGGCATACCGATTGAGTGCTATCACGGAGAGCCAGGTGAATCGGGAGCGATGGACCCCCCCTCCGGCGAGCTGGGCGAAGATCAACGTCGACGCTTCATGGAATGAAGATTTGAAGCAAGGAGGGGTGGGTTGGATTATCCGCGATTCGGTTGGATCTCCGATGGGCATGGGCTTCACCAAAATTCAAAGAAAGTGGTCAGTGAAATCTCTGGAAGCAGAGGCGGTGAAAGAGGGATTAGAAGCTTTCATTTCATCGGGAAAGACTCAATTCTCAGGCGTCATAGTTGAATCGGACTGTTTGGAAGTGGTAAAGTCCTTGAACCACGACTGCATTGACGTTTCAGAGACTTCCTCAATTTTGGAAGAGATAGAGCTGCAAGCTTCGAAGGTTGAAGCTGTAGCGTTCGCGAAATGTTCTCGAGCATCCAACGAAGTCGCGCACTCTCTAGCGCGATTGGCGGCTGGTTTTCTGCCGGTTATGGGTCTGTCGTCCGTTGTTGATGACGATAATTTTGGGTTGGTTTCTTCTTCTACGCTGGAAGACAAATGGTTTTGGTGGGAAGGTTTTGTACCTGATTTATTATCCCATTTAATTGGGAAGGATTCTGGTGTATCTGTTTCCTGTTTTTCTCTTTAATGCATTTTTCTAGTTTCAAAAAAAAAAAAAAAAAAGAAGGATGGTTATATATATATATATATATATTTGAAATTAGGATGGTTAAATATATTAATTCAAGTTATGTACAAATATTTTTATATGTGTGTGTATATTATAGACCCCCAATTTTGTTCCCTATTTTATTTTATTTCTATCGTCATTATTCTTGTAATTGAGATTACTTGATCAATAAAGTTATATTATATATAAATTTATTTATAAAGTTGTCTCCTTAATCTTACAAGAAATTCCTATTCAAAATCCAATCCAATACAAAGAAGTCCAATAATTTAAAAGTCCAATAACATAAGAAAAATCGAAATCGGACAATTAAAAGGAAAAAAAAAAAAAAAAAAAAAAAGGAAAAAGAGAAGGAAAATAATACCAAAAAAGAAAAGAAAAAAGAAAAGAATGATGCTTACAAATACATCATTTGGCACAAAGCCCCGGGGAGAGGGTTAATTTTTTTTTAAATCGTATGTTAAAGAAAGAAAATATGAATATTTAAAAGGAACTAATTTTAAGTGATGAAAATTGATTAACAAAATACAAAATGATAAATAGGTAGGATAAAAATCTAACTCATACCCCAAAACTTTGGGAGTGGTAAGAACTATTTTTTTTATATTTTTTTTAATTTATTATTATTATTATTTTATTTTATTTTTTTTGAGAAAAAGTGGTAATAACTAATAATTGTATCACCATAAAATATTAAACTTTATCATAGTTGAATAAGATTAATGGTTCCATTTAAAAATTGCTAATCACAAGTTTCACACATATATAATATAATACTTCTTAAATACAAGGATTCAGATAATGTTTAAGAAACTTCTAAAAAAAGTTTAGAAAATGTTGGAATCAAATGAATAGTAGTGGTTTTTTCATTAATATAAGTGGTTTTTCATCCTCTCGTCTTCTACTATTTTTCTCGACTTATTTAGAAAGAATTATGTGATAATATTTCTAGTTGTTTTGGTAAAATTTTGGAAGAAGAATATTTTAATTGGGGTGATTTTGAGTTAATGTGAAAATAGAATAGTTATAAACCGCTCATGGAAGATTTAGGCCCCGTTTGGGTTGCGTTTGCTAGCGTAAAAAGCTATTATGGGAGAATCTTAACCGCCTAAACTGTTTGGTAAAACAGATTATTAATTAATCTATCGAGAATCACTTTTTAGTTTACCCTACCGTGCAAAAGCTCTTGGATACCAGCTTTTAGATTTAGCTTTTCTAAAAATCTATCACATTTTCTAACGATTTTTAAATTTCAAATTTATCCTTCTTATATATATTTTACATATGCTCACTTTCATATGAATAAAAATTTGATTAATTCAATTTTTATAATAATTATTTTTCTTACATTTTTATCAAATATTTTAGATTAATTAAACATAATTAGATGAAATTTAAATTATACAAACTTTTAAATAATTATCTTATAATAAATTATAAATTAAGTATTAATAAAAAAAAATATTTGAAATAATAAGTCTACTATGATCCTTATAATTAAATCCTAACAATTTAGTATTAATTTACCAAACACTGGAACTAGTTTTTTCTAATTTAAAATTGAAATTTACCAAACATTATTTTACTTCATTTCAAAGCTGATTTTTCTAAAAGCAAAGTTACCAGTAATTATTTTGAAAGCTATTGCAATCCCAAACTAAGCCTTAAATTGATTCATTAATGAAAATTTGGGGTTTAAATTGATACAATTATTAGTTTTAGGTTCTAATTGATAAATCTTGAAAGTTTAGAGACATAAATTGATTTTTTACCTGCTAAACTAAGCATAGTTCAACTAATATAAAGCATATGCCCTTGACCATAGACCTCTTGGTCATTATGTCGATTGAGTTATGCTCATGTTGACCACTTTCATTTATAGTTGAATTAAAAAAAAATTGTTTTAACTAAATAATAATATTATGGTTGTCTGTGCATATTAAATAAATCACAAATTTATATAAGAAAAATACATTTTTTGTCTTTTTTTTTTTTTTTTGAAGAGTTACATTTTTTGTCTTAGGTTGCATTTAGATTATTGAGTTTTCAAACTCAATAATTTTACCGTAAGTATTTTCAAAAAAAAATTTACCATGAGTTTTCAACTTTTCTGTCCGTTGATATGGTATTTTTTTAATTAAAAAAAATATATATTTTCATTATTTCCTATTTTTTAATTTTAAAACATTTTTTTTTTCTTTTTCTCTCTCTTTCTAGAGGTGTTAAAAAAAAAAGACTGAAAACCGATCCGACCGACCGAACCAACATCAGTCGGTCGGTTTTTTGTTATTTTCGGTCGGAGTCGATTTTACCGACGATCGATCGGTCGGTCCAAAAAGAAAATGAAAAACCGACCGAGTAATATTTAATCAATTATTTAATATTATATATATATATATGTAATCTGACATGCTTTAAATTTGTCCACATTTTGAATTTGGTATGACCACTATTTGACAACTCCTTTTTCACTTTTTAGAAAAGTAATCATTATTTTTTTTATTTTATTTACTTTTACTTTTTCCCTCCTTTCACTTCATCTCTCCTCTTTCTCCTTTTCAAAGAACACTTTTCCCTTTCTTTCTCTTCTCTCTCTATTCACGATCTCCTCCGTCAACTACCAAGCTCTCTTCCCACCGTCGGCACGATTTTGTTCACTCTCTTTCCTTTTTTCTCTTATTTATTCTCCTACGTTATTTCTCTTCTCCGTCTCCATCTCTTCTCTGTTGTTCCCCTTTTTTCTTCTCCTTCTTCCATCTCTTCTCTGTTCCCCATTTTTTCTTTTTATTTTTCCGGACATCGTTCTGATATCGGTTGGAAGAAAAATAGGAAAAAAAAATAGTGGATATGGAAGCCTTTCTCTTATCAGAGCCAGGTTTCGATCCTGGGACCTGTGGGTTATGGGCCCACCACGCTTCCGCTGCGCCACTCTGATTCATTGAGAGAAATTCCTTAATTATTTTATATATATATATGTGTTTTCTTTTTGTTAAGACTTTGTTTTAAAACTGTTAATGCATAATTTATACATGTGTAAAACCAAATGGTAATGAGTGAAGTAACTCATGTATGCCCCTCAAGATGGTGCCTCTTTGGGTTCACTATTCGTGGATCGGATCCCAATTTTTTTCTTGGACCGAATACCCGTTTGGGTTATATGGGCTCTGATACCATATTAGATAACATGAGGTTCCATCTCAAAACCAATTAACAATGAGTGGAGTAAATGTATCTTATATATTGTGAGTTCTCCACTTATCTTTTCAATGTGAGATCCTTAACATAAAGTATTAATTAATACAATTATTTAGTTTGTGTTAGAGTTATAAACTGATTCTTTTCCTAGTTAAATATTTTTCTTCTTGAACAAACCTTCACTAGTGTTTGAGATTTTGCCTTTTAATTAAAAAAGCGTTTTTTTAAGTCCTTCAATTTTTATCTATTTCAAGTATATAAGTGTTTTATAAAAAAAATAATACAAATTTCAATAAACAACATTAATATACATACACATACATGCTATGAACAAAAGGACCCATGAATTTTCAAATTCTCTTGTAATATATCAAGGAAAAAAAATCGCAACTTACATGTACAGGACTTTTATTTATACTAGTTTGAACTATGTGCATTGCACGTGTTATAATACCTTTTAAATTTTAATGTACCAAAAAATATATAAATGAATAAAAACTACACATGAATTTAATTATAATTATTGCAAAAATAAATCATATTTAGATGTATGTGACCAGATTAAACCAAAATCAAAAGTATAGGAAGCTCACATTCTAATAAAAATGGTTTATAACTAATATCATGGATATAAATCATACCTTATACAATATCAATTTTCAAAAGTTTTTCTTTATTGCACATTTAAATTCTCAATATTATTTGGATGTATAAATTATCATATTTATTTTTCATAAAATTTTTAAATATAAAAAATCTAACTCGTTTAAACAACTTTTTAAGATGGAAGATAACGAAAAGTCTTTCAATTTACCTAGGTAAGCATTTATATTTTCCAAAACCTTAATTTTGTAATCAATTAATAATTAATAATTCAATTAAAGTTATGTTTAATCGAACCGTTAAATGAGCACTAATTAAATAAAAAGATCATTTTCTTCCTATCATTTTGTCTAAAAAAATCCCAAAAATATATGAAAAATTTTGAAGGTCGGAGAAAAGCATAATAAGGAGACATCAATTTTATTTTATTTTTTTTTTAAAAAAAAAGACAATAATGAACTCACACAAAAATGTACTCGCTTCCATTAAAGAAATAAACAAAAAATAATTCTTATTCATATGAAACTCGTAGGGGTGGCAAAAATATAATATAAACTAATAAAATCTCGATACTAAATAAATTAATAAAATCTCGATACTAAATCGGTTTTTAGTTGATTTTTATTTTCTACTTTTTTAATAAATTGTGAGATTTATTTGAAATATAAATTTTTAATTTTAATTTGAAATATGAATTAAATATATTTTTTTATTTAATAAACTGTGAGATTTTTTTTTAAAGTATACATTAATATTTTTAATTTTTTTTAATAAATTATGGGATGTTTTGAAATATGCAATAATTGATTTTTTTTATTTATTTAAAAATAAATCATGATATGTATACACTAATTTATTATTATTATTTTAATAAATTATGATATTAATTTCAAATTGGGGAGATATGGATATGAATTTTGGAAAAATATTCAAATATTGTTTAATATTATATTTTATAGATTTTATCATTTTATTGTTTTTCAATAAGAATATGTGCATAGAGATTTTATAACATTTATTTAAATTTTGTTCAAAATAATAAATAAATAAATATTAATTTTGATTGAATATCAAACCAATTTTTAAAAGTTAAAAAAGGGGAATTTTTTAATAAATATGTGTGACATAACCTAAAAATCAAAGATTTTTAAATAATTAAATATTAAATGATTAAATAGGAATGACAAATGAGAAATTTGAAGATTAATAAAGTCTTAGTATCTAAACTTTAGAGATTTGGAAGTGTTTAATAGAGGCCTTGTACCTAAGCAAGTTTGGAGGTTGATGGCTTTTCCTAATTCCCCAGTATCTAGATTCATGAAGAGTCTGTATTTTAAAAATTGTAGTGTTGATGGTAGATTTTGGTCAGAGGGAACCCACCTGACCTTCACGTGCCACCAACGGTAAATTTGTAGATGAGGGGGGAAGACATGGCCTGCAAGAAGTAAACCTACACACCAGTGTGGTGCTCGCCACACCGGCTCCGATGCTTAAGTCAGCAAACAGAACGGTAGGGAGTGGAAAAGTAAGAGCAAGAGGAGAGAGTAGAAAATATAGAATATTGTTTAGGGATAGAATTCGGGTCCCCCTCTTCAGTGGCGAAGAGGGGTATAAATACCTGCTCATCCTCCTAGGGTTTTTAGGGATTCGGAGGCGTTTTAGGTCAAACCAGGCGGAACCGGGGCGACCAAAGGCGGTGGGGACCAAATGGAGTCGGACAGGCTCGGCCCGCACGAGCGGGCCGAGGGTTGGCCTCGGCCCATGGCCGAGGCCGAGCAGGGGGTCGGGCCAAAAACCTGACCCCTTCGGTCTCGGCCCGTCCCACTTGTCGGTTTCGCCTCCTGGGTCCAACTCCCAGCCCGATTTCTCCCCGGTTGTCCTCGTCAGCTCCTTGTACATCGGAGTGGTCCAAAATTTCCTATAACATGTAGTATTCTGGAAGCTGAGATTGGGAAGAATCCATCATATATTTGGAAAGGTTTTTTTTGGGACATAAATCTCTTAAGGAAAGGCTTGAGGTTTAGGCTTGGTAATGGAGATAAGATAGCCATGTAGGACTCGTGGATTCCTAAAGAAAGTATTTTCAAACCTGTTTGTATTGATAGGAATTTTTGGAATGAGAGGGTTGTGGAATTTATTTCTCTTAGTGGGGACTGGGATATTACAAAATTAGATCAAGTTGTTCTTAGCAGTGATGTGGTGATGTGGAGGTAATTAGGAAAATTCCTATTAGTAAATATTTGGAGGACAAGATGGTGTGACATTATGATAAACTAGGGAGATATACGGTTAAAAGTGGGTATAAACTCTTTATGAATTCAAAAATTGATGGTATTTCTCCTAGTTCCAATGTTATGTGCAAAGTATGGAAGTCTATTTGGAATTTAAAAGTTCCTTCTAAGATTAAGCATTTCTGCTGGAAGGCCATTAATAATACCCTTCTCACAAAAATTAATTTGAAGAATAGAGGGGTTGATAACAATATGCTTTGTCCTATCTGTTCTAATCACATAGAAACTACAGATCATATCTTATTCAAATGTAGGCGGGCAAAGGAAATCTCGAATATTACATTTAATGGAGCCTTTCTAATGTTGATTTTAATGAAAGTTTTGCGAACAGGTGATAAAAATCAGCTCGAGATGTTCGAATGAGGAGCTAGGGCTTGTTGCGGTCACCTGCTGAGCAATCTGGATGGACAGAAATAAAATTGTACACATGAAGATCCTATTCCTCCAGTCAATATAAGAAGCCAGTGGATTTTAGAATACCTGAAGGCTTTCGAGGAAGTAAACTCAAAAGTTGGGAACATGCACAAATCTATCACTAACTAGTGTGCTCCTTCTTCAATCGTAAATTGGTCTTCTCCTCCGAATAATTTCTGGAAGATTAATACTGATGCGGCTTGGAAAGATCATCCCCCTGCGAAAGGGATCAATGTGGTGAGTAGAAACTCTGAAGGGGCCATTATCGAAGCTTCAAGCTCTTTTTTTTATTCGGTTCCTGAAGCTCCCTGTGCTGAACTAAAGGCAATTTTGACGGGGATAAGAAGGGCTCTCGATTTGGACGGTAGAAAAGCCATAGTTGAATCAGACTGTCAAATGTTTCTAACAAAAAAGGTCGGAAGTTTGGTGCAACGTTGAAGGCCTAGTTGAAGAGATTTGGGTCGTGGCTGATGGGCTTAGTGAAGTGAAGTTTCAATTTGTTCCCAAGAATGGGAATAGGGTGGCTGATGTTTTAACTAAGAGAGCGAAATTGTCTAAATGTAGTGAGTTCTGGGATGCTAATTTTCTAGATTGGTTGTATTTGTTGGTAGAGAATGATCGTTCTTCGTTAGCCCTTGTGGCGGTTTAATAATAGAGAAATTTGGGAGTATGGTCAAAATATGGGGGCGGTTTTGAAAGATGGCCAAAAAAATAAAAACATTGAAAAAAGGCCACACGTGAGTTAGGCATGATCAGACTTTTCCTAATATTCCATATGTACCCTTGTTGCAACCTGTAAACCAACAAGCTCCTAAAATTACGTATTTGGACCCAACAAACTAAATCTGGACAAAAACCTTAAACTTAGACTAAGTGAATCCAACAAACTAAATCTTTTCAAATTTTATATTTATTGATAAGATTCAAATTTCTCCAACTATTCCTCCCTATTTCTATCGTTTTCTTCCTCCATAACTTGTGTTCTCTCCCAAGCATGATCGTTTTCTTCCTCGCCTTCTCCTCCAAGCAAGAACTGAGTTCCCACATAAGATTGCAAATTCTCACGGTCACAAAACTTCCGATCTCGAAACCTCTCAATATAGGTACGAATCTTATCCAAGTAGAATGAAAGATGTGGGGATCAACATGTAGTCAATAATTTTATTTTATTTTTTTACCGCTTTTGTGTTGTAGGGTTGATTCTTTGTTCTACAAAGACACATGCTCACCTATTTTGTTGTTCTCAAATTGGCAGAGACACTGTATTGTCCAAATAGTAAAAATAGTATTTATATTATCAAATATGACCAATTATTTTTAATATAATATGTTGAGAGGATTAATTTTGGGGTTGTTCGAGTGATTATTATGAGAATACACAGTATTTGTGTTTTTAAAAAGTATTTGTGTTTTAAAAAACACAGTATTTACATGTCTCAGTATTTTTGTTGTTTTCAAATACGGGACAATTTTGTATATTGAATTACAAGATTTTAGTGTTTTCATCAATGTTGATTGTTTTTTTGTCAAGTTCCTTTTGATTTTTTATTTTTATTTTTATTTTGTTCGTTGTAAAGATTTTTTTGGTTTATGGAATTTAGGTTTTGATTTTGTTAGTGCGAAAGATTTTGTGTTTTATGGAATTTAAGTTTTGATTTTATTAGTTAAAAAGATTTTTAATTTTATGAGATTTAGGTTGTTAGATTTGAATTTGAATTTGAGGTTGTTAGGTTTTGATTTTGTTTTAATTCGAGATTTAGGTTGTTATATTTGAGTATCAGATTTGTTTCAATTAGGTTGCTTAAAATTAGGATTACACATTTTTTCCATACAGGGGCATTTTTGTCAGTTCATAGCAAAGAGTAGATTTCCATTTTTATCCTTCTGCCATTTTTACAAGAAAATATTTTTAGCTCTTTTTCAAATCTATGGTTTATTTTTAGCTATTCTTGCTGTTATCCCTTAATGATATAGTACTTTTTTCAAAATAAAAAATTACGAATGTGGAAGAAACTTTTTTTGGACCAAATTAACCTTCATCATTTAAATAATACCCATGTTGTCCTTCCTTTAGTACATGTAATCATTTATCTCTCAAAAATTTATGTTTATCTCTCCTCCCCTCACGTCTTTTTCTTTTTTTGCACTCTCCCACCCTCCAAATTTCTCACTCTCCCCAGTCCCCACCACATAAATGTCATAAATAGGTATTTAAATAAAAAACGGTCTCTTTAGTACATTTAAATCATAAACTTCTCCTCTACTCACATACAAATAAAACTTACATTTAGAATTTTTTCAAAAAAAAAAAAAAAAAAAAAAAAAAAAAACTTACATTTAGAAGGAATTAAAACATTTCACATTTTCACATCTCTCTCAAGTTCTGGTTCATCCATCCAAGTTAACACTTGTTTAAAACACGAATTAAAAGCTTGCCCCATAAAATTAAAAATACAAATAAAAAATAACACCCATAGTTTTACGGATTTTGAGTATTAAATACAAATTATTAAGAATATATATAAATTATTCTCTTAATACATATACCATGTTGAGTATTAAATACAAATTATTATATTTACAGATGTTGAGTGTTAAATACAAATTATTATAATTTATATAAACAAACTCAACCAATTGATAATTTTTCACTTGCTAATTAACTGTTAAAAAAAACATACCTATTGATAAATGTATGCATGCAAATTAAAATATTATTTCCTAAAGAATAAGTATTTTCAATTTGACGGTCTATATTAACATGAAAAAGCTAAATATTTGAATGAAATATATACCAATCTAACGTCTAATATACATATTCAATAATGAAAGTATATTGTTAAGTTAAATCATATGTACTAAAAAAAAGTTAAATTATAAAATAATACATAATTTCACAATTATTTTATTCAATTTAGTTTTTAAAAACGGAAACTACGTGCATTGCACGATAAAAAAATCTAATATGTTAAAAAATGAGTAAAATGAAAGAGATTTTTCCTTCGTTTTAGACTGAAATTGAAGAGAAACCTTTTTCTTTTTAGGGGAAAGAAAGGGAGAAAAAGAGGAGAAGGAGAAAAAGAAGAAGAATGGAAGGAGAGAGAAAAAAAAGAGAAAAAAAGAGTAAAAAAAAGAAGAAAAAATATGTTCTCTTAATTAAAAAATAGGAAACAATGAAAAAAATAATAAAAATATCTTTTTTTAATAAAAAAAAAAAAACAAATGCTAGGTCAACTTTCCATTAATAATTAATGCAGAATTGGATGAAGGGACCAAAATGAACAAAATCTAAAATTCAAGGATAAAATTATTGAGTTTGAAAACTCAAAAGACCAACCTAATCCAAACTTTAGGAATTAAAAATATAGGTCCATTTGATAACCATTTGGTTTTTTGTTTTTGACTTTTGAAAATTGTGCTTGTTTTCATCTAAATTCCTTGCCATGGTTTTTATTTTTGTTAAGGACACTAATGAGTTTCTAGCCAAATTTCAAAAACAAAAACAAGTTTTTGAAAACTACTTCCCTCAGTCTTCAAAACTTAACTTGGTTTTTGAAAACATGAAAAAGAGGTAAATAAACTTTTTTTTTTGTAAAAATAAAACAAATAAACTTATAGGTAGAAGTAATGTTTTTTAAGCTTAATTTTCAAAATCAAATAGTTATCAAACATGACCGTAATTTTTTCTAATATGTATATACACCAACATGGCGGACTGTAATTGACAAGAAGGTTGAGTAGAAATGAGATACTATTGACAGTTTTAACCAAAAGTATTTCTATAAACAGAAAAGAAGAAACATATTAGATTAATTAAAATTTACAATTTAATATTTTTAAAGTATAATTTGTTTCTTTCTCAAAAAAAAAAAAAGAAAAAAAAGTATAATTTGTTTAAAATTATAATATTTATTACAAACATTCGAAATTTGAAAAGAATCAAAACCATATTTATTGTCTTATGATAATTACTAAAAGAAAAGGAAATTTCAAATTTAAATTAAAGAAGATATCAACCATATAAATTTCATATTTACAAGATTACACTCTCAACAAATTTTGCCAATCTGAACAGGCACTTATACCTTTAAATTTTTTAGACCATGTTAGATAATAATCAACTTTCTCTATTTTTTGTTTTTGGTTTTGAAAATTAAGTTTAAAAACACTAGTTCCACTGTCTTTTCGGATTCCTTGTCCGTGACAAATTCGATTAAGGGGACAATCCATGTGGATGCCTCCATTGCTACAACTTTATAGGATATTCAAGAGCTTTCTAATTCTTTTGAAAGTGTTACTTTTCAATTCATTAGTCGTAGATTTAATGTTTTCGCTCATAAGTTAGCCCGTATAGAGTTGCATTCGACGCCATCTGTGTGGCTAGGAAACTATCCTGTATGGATGGTTGAACTGTCGCTCAAGGAGCAATGTTTGTTCGTTCCCCATGGGGTCCCTGTTTCATAGTGAATGAAGTTCCATTTTGTCAAAAAAAAAAAAAAAAAAAAAACACTATTTCCATTTATAACTTTCTTAGTTTTGTTATCTATCTACATTTTTCTCATCTTTTCAAAAATCAAGTTAAATTTAAAACAAATTTAATTTTAAAAAATAAAACACTAAAAACCCAATGGTTATCAAACATGGCCTTAGTTTTTTTGTTTTTAAAACTTTTTTTTTTTACAACATGTGGGGTGGAGGATTTGATCCTCTGATCTCTTAGTCAAGAATATAAGTTTTATGCCAGTTGAGCTATGTTATTGTTGGTCGTTTTTAAAACTTTGAGCTTGTTTTCCCTTTGGAAATTGGGGAGTGCAACCAAAGTCCCACATTGGCTAGATAAAGGGATGATCATGGGTTTATAAATGAGGACAAATATCTTTATTGGTTTGAGGCCTTTTGGGGGTGTCTGGTAGCCCCTACAGTGGTAGTAAAATTACCCTTTTAGTCCCCAAGCTTTCAAGAATGGGTCATTTGGTCCCTCAAGTTTCAAAATATAACTTTGTAGTTCCTTGAGTTTTGAGAAATATGTTTAAAAGGTCCTTAACATTAATTTAAGAATTTTTAATATTTGTTAGAACATTAAAAAATAGGCTAAATTATAAAAAAAACACCCCTGAACTATGAGGTTTGTTTAAAAAATGCCCCTGAACTTTAAAAAGTTTTAAAAAATGCCCCTGAACTTTGAAAAATGTTTCAAAAATACCCTTTCTGTTAATTTTGGATGGAAACCGTTAAAATTTGAGTTTAAAAAATACCCTTGAACTTTAAAAAAAAAAAAATACCCTTATTGAAAAATGTTTTTTTTTTCCCTTCTCCCACCGTAAATTAACTCTTCCTCCAAAAATTAATGAGAAACTTTACTTATTTGTCATGTATTCATAATCTAGGAGCTTTCTTTCTCTTTCAACACATCCAAAGCACTTGCCTTGATTTTCATATCAAATCTTCAAGATGACTTTTGTTTTGTTTTTGAAATTCTACATGTGATTGACTTCATTTGTTGGTAGTCTTTTCAATATTATTTCCTCACCAACTATTACACCATTAGTTTTCTCTATATTCATTTTACGAAAAATAAATGAAACTATTGTTGTATACGGATTCTAACAATTCTTAAATATCAATAAGAACAAAATCATATATAAAACTTTTGATTGATTAATCTTATAAATTGGACTAAACCCACAATCTTATAAACACTTCTTCTTCTTATCATCAAGATACACAAACAGAGAGAGCAAAAAATGAAATAATATATATTACATATACATGCTGTTTTCTCACACTTATCTTCTTTACGCTTTTTAAAAGAGAAAACTCGATTTCAAAGTCTGTTTTTATCTGGTATTGACTTGCACACAACCTTTATAAGCAAAGTTTTGCATTAATTTTCATGGAGAAAGAATTTATGGTGAGAGAGGAGGAAAAAAGAAGAATCATTTTTCAAAAAGGGTATTTTTGAAATTTTTTTGAAAGTTCAAGGGTATTTTTGAAACTCAAACTTTAACGGTTTCCATCCAAAATTAACAGCAAGGGTATTTTTGAAACATTCTTCAAAGTTCAGAGGTATTTTTGAAACTTTTTAAAGTTCAGGGGCATTTTTGAAACAAACCCCATCGTTCAAGGGTATTTTTTTTTTTTATAATTTAGCCTAAAAAATAAACGATAATTAAAACAATAAAAAAAATCCACCATCTCTCCTCTCCTTCACCTCTAGCTCTGTTTCGACCACCGACCACCGCTCCTCAGGCAAAACTCCGATTACCAGACCGACCAGCAGAGCTCTAGTCATAAAAAATCGACCGACGACCCTTTGGCGAACTTTCGATGAACCTCCAGTCATCAGCGCATCTTCGCCATCAATGAACGATGAGTTACTAGTCGGCAGAGCTCCGATTATCGGTGGCTTACGATTGGTCGAAGTAGGGATAAGGGGGATAGAAGGAAAGAGGAGAGAGAGGAGTGGAAGATGAGATATGGGAAAATATTTTGTTTTATTTATTATTTTAATTATAATTAATTATTATTTTGATTTTTTTTTAATTTCCAAATAAACATTACAAAGAATAAAAAATTATTAAATTAATATCATAGACCTTTTAATTTAAACCTATATCTCAAAACTCGAGACAAAAGAATACATTTTTAACCCTCAAACATTAAAGCAAAAGGTTGAGGAATGAAGAGGTAAATTTTCTTTATTTTATGAGGAATTGTGGTAAATGGCTAGGGAAAAAAAAACTCATTTTGTTTTATGGCTAAAGTAAATTAGTATTTAGGGGATGACTACCGTAATTGTAGGAACTGTCAATCGACTACCGATCTCTGCCGACCGACCTCTAGCTACGATTAGCGACTACCCGTCGACCTGTGACTACTAACCGCTACCGTCGACCTCTAACTATCGGTCGCCGTCGACCTCTGCTGACCGACCGCTACTGTTGACCTCTGACTACCGGACGTCACCGTCGATCTTCGACTACTGGGTGCCACCTTCAAACTCCGACTACCGGTCGTCACTGTCGACCTCTGACTATCGACCGCCACCGTCGACCTCCGACTACCGACCGCGGCCGACCTCCGCCGACCAGTCGCCACCGACAACCTCTGACTATAATTTTAATGTATGTTATATATAATTTTTATATTATATGTACCAAATTTTATTTCAACTAAAAATCAAGAAAAAACGAGAAACAATTATCAAACACATATCTGTTTTTGTTTCTTTTTTTTAGAGAAACAAGAAACAGAAATAGTTATCAAATATGTTTATGTTGTTAGTTCATAAAAAAACAAGAAACATTAAAAAAAAAGAAACAAGAAACCGAAAACAAAAAATTAGAAATGAGAAACGGGAAAGAGAATGTTATCAAACGAGCCCTTATTAGCCGATGTGTTTGGTAGCCCACAATATTGTATCTCAGTCCAGCCCAAAATTCCATCAAGTCTCACGCGCATTTGAAGAAGAAGGCAGTCAAGAGCTAATGTCCATACGCCACATTAGCATATCACTGTCAATTGAAAACTCTCCTTCCCCGTCTCTCCCCAAGACTTAGCTCCTAAGCAAATCAATATTTCCTTTAAATATCTTTTTCTTTTAATCATATTTATAATATCATGAATTTCCCTTTTTGTTTTTCAGGTCTTACTTCACGGCGATGCCTTCTAGAATGCTCTGTATAAATAAATAAAATTTTGAATATATTTTATTGACTAAATTATAAAAAAAATACTCTTTAACTTTGAAAAGTTTCAAAAATACCCCTAAACTTTGAAAAATGTTTCAAAAATGTCTTTGCCATTAATTTTTTTAATTAAAAAAAATAGTGTCACATGCATTCCGTTAGTAATTAACAAAAAAAAAAAAAAAAAAAAAAGATGAATGAACCAAAAATAGAAAGAAATCTAAATCTCACGTTTAAAATTGTCAAGTTTGGAAACTTAAAAATCTAAATGCTTTTTTTTTAAGACAAAACTTTTAAAATATTGATGTTCAAATTAACAAAGCTTAATATTTGAGGACCAATATATATATACATATAACCTAAAATATTGGTGAGAGAATAATGCGAGTGGATCTCCTTGAGTTTAGAAGTCGTCCATTTGTACGATTTGATTACAACAAGATTTTAATTGCATGCAAGGACTTAATCTATTGACTTTATTGGCCTCAATTATTGTTATTAATATTATTAAATGTAATGACAAATTGACACCGTGTTGAAAATGTCAATACGTTTTTTTCAAAAAACATCAATAAAAAATTGTGAGACTACGTAATAGGTTAATTTACTAAGAGAATTTAATTAATTATTTTAAAAATATAGAGACAAAATTAACATAAATGTTTAAATCCTATTTTCATCTTTGAATTTCCCTCAACCACAAAATTATTTATTTTCGTCATTTCTTTTAATTTTTCTTATTAATTCTTCACATGAATTATGAAAAAAAAAAAACTTCATATGATTGCATATATTTGTACATGTACGTGGATGTTTGAATCATGTTGTCACGACTTAGTATTCAGGTTAGTCTCAATTATGATGATTAAGTTAGAAGATTGTGTGACAAATGGATTGTTAATTCGAACATAGCTTAGCCGATAAGACATCGATTACTACTCCAATGGTTGATGATTCGACCACCTACCCCATAATCGTTGAAAAAAAAAGAGTAAAGAGGGTGAAAGGATTACAAGGCATACCAGAGACCAAGTGAATTGCATCTTCCAAATGCGAATTCATAATCTCGTTTATTAAGATGGAGATATTTGTACGTATTTGAGTATGCATTGAAGTGTGTATATTCATTTTGTTTCTTGAGTTACCTTGGCCATACAAACTCAATTCAACTTTTTTTTTATAGGAGAAACTAAATTATTTGTGTTCAAGATTGAGTGAAAATCATGTCCAAGTTTGATGACTATTAAGAAGATTGTTATATGATTGGAGAGATTTTGTCTAAAAGCTAGAAGTGTGTCGCATACTCAAATTGAGAAGACTCGATCAAGAATACGTGAGTAGGGAATAGTCAAGAGTCTATGACAAAGAGTGTGTGGTGTTGAGAGTCGAGTGGAGATAACGTGGACCCTTTATATTGTTGGTTAGAATCTCTATGCATATTGTTAAGACAAATTCTTCTCATTGCTACCCTTATGACACATTTTCTCTATTGATACGATTATGAACTTCTGTTTTCTAATTTGACTATATGTTGTATGAGAGTAGATATTTAGGTAAAACAAACCGAATGAATTTTCGAGTTGAGAATAAACATTTTAGGAACAATTTATAACAAAGTCTCGAAAACTAAAATTAAAATTTTAATTACCATACAAATCAAATTGAAATTAACACAAATAAATAAATAAAACAATTAAAACTTTTAACATGGCACATAAATTAAAATCGAGGGCGTATAATGCCGAAAGTTTGTAATTTAACACA
This sequence comes from Luffa acutangula, assembly GCA_036850905.1. NCBI lineage: Eukaryota > Viridiplantae > Streptophyta > Magnoliopsida > Cucurbitales > Cucurbitaceae > Luffa > Luffa acutangula. Next base: position 44,721,690 of record CM072097.1, on the reverse strand, counting down.
AATAAATAAATAAAATACCAACTTTGTTCAAAAAAATAAATAAATAAAATACCAACCCAATTTTTTAAAGAAAGTTTGGCATTAAAATACAGAAGTACTTTTTCTTTTTTTAAAAAAGTACTTAAACTTCAACAAGACAAAAAGAAAATTCTTTAAAAAATGATTATAATATTATATATATATTTACACACACGAGAGAATGTGTCGCGCTCTGCTAAAAAAACGCGTTTTTTTCTGCCGTCACTCACATCAGCATTCCAGCATTAGTTCAACGAACAAATATATATAACTCTCACTTCAAAAAAAAAAAAAAAAAAAAAAAAAAAAAAAACAAATATATATAACTCATATTTCAAACGAAAAAGAAAAGTTACATATTATTTGGATTTATCTATTTTCATATTTAATATCTATATTTTTAGCCGATTAAATTACAAGTTTAGTTATTTAATATTGTATCAATTTGGTCTCTGAATTTTAAATGTGTCGAATAGATTATTCAACTTTCAATTTTGTGTCTAATAAGTTCTTGAACTTTAAAATTTATCAATAAATCCTTAAACTTTCACTTTTGTGTCCAATTGATCCTTCAATTTTCAAAAAAAAAAAAAAAACCATTAACTTAGTAGAAATTTTTTAAAATTCAATAGAGTTGATGCCAAAATCTGGACAGGTAGAACTCACTTGACCTTCACGTGATATCAACAGTGAATTTGTTTGAAAAAGGGGAAGACGTGACTTTCAAGACAGAGGAAACCTGCACACTGGTGTGGTGCTTGCCACACCGCCTCCGATGCTTAAGTCAGAAGAGAGCAAGAAAGCAAGAGAAAGGAGTATAGTTTAGAGAATAGTTTCGAGATCCCCTCTTTAGTGACAAAGAAGGACTTATATACCTTTTCCTACCTTAGGGTTTCAAGTGTTCGAAGATGATTCAAAGTTGTACTAGGCTGAACCGGGGCGACCCACGGCCACTGGGGACTGAACAAAGGGGAGAAAAGTCGGCCTCGGCCTTGACCCTCCGACCTTGGGTCAATCTATGGTCTATTTCTCCTTCAGGGTCCATCTTATTGTCGTGTCTTCGGGTTCATGTCGTGTTGATTGTCGTGTCTTCGGGTTCATGTCGTGTTGTCTTTGTCTACTCCTTATATTCTGGAATGGTCGAGAATTACTCATAGCAACAAGCTTACCAGATAAAAAAAAAAAATAAATAGAAATTTGGATTCCAATAGACATAAAATTTAATTTTATATCTAATAGAATGATTAATTTTTAAAAGTCACGAATATGTCAAAAACCTAATTAAACACAAAATTGAAAGTTCATAGGTCTACTAGACATTTTTAAAGTTTAGAGACATATTAGACACAAAATTGAAAGTTCAAGTATCAATTAAACACTTTTTAAAGTTTAGTGACCAAATTGACATAACTCACGTTCAAAGACCAAGTTTGTAATTTCACCTTTTTAATAAATCTAAAAATTAGTCTTTTTAAATGATAAAATTATTAGTTTAAACTTTAAAGTTAATTTTTACCAAACTTAGTAAAATAATAATCTAATAAATTTCATTAAAAAAAGATAAATATGTTTATAACATTTATAAAGAGAAATTTAATAGAACTACTTTTTTAACCTAACAAAAAAAAAGTAATTTTAAGATATAATAAATTCCAAAATATAGAGATGAAAAAGGTTATTTTCAGAAATTAAAAAAAGAAAATTGGAGAAAGTGAATGAATGAATGAAGAGCAATAATATTCGACCATATTGACAAATCTCCACGCCATCCTCCATTTCCTGGAACCTTCCCTCCCTTTTCCCCTCTCATCTTTCCCTTATTTATCACTCCATTTCTCCACCAACTCTCTTTCTCTCATCAAACATCAAACCAATACCCACTCTCTCAAACCAATTCTTCTCTTCAATTTGAAATCCAATCATGGATCAAAATTACAACACCCACCAATCCTTCTGCCAATTCAGCGATCAGCTTCGCCTTCAAACCAACACCCTTCCCAATTTCTCCACCAATGATTCCATTTGGAGCAACTCCTTCGTCACCAGGAAAAACAATACTAGTTTCGACGTCCGAGTCGGGGCCGAGCTCCCTTCTTCCGCTTCCAAACCCAAACTCCCATCCGATCTCAACACGTTTACTAATGGTCAGTTGTGTTTGTTTAAGCTGATAGATTATGGTAAATTTAATCTTTTATTTCTTTTTTTTTTTAATTTTTTTCCAAGGGTTGGAGCCCTTAGAGTTAATTATATATTAATTGAAAAGATCTCATAAATTTTTATGAACTCCTATCCTTGAATAAAAGGAAAGGGTAATTGCTTCTTTAGTTGGTCTAAAGTTATATAATTTTTTTCAATTTCAATTTAAAATTTTATCTTTTTTTAGTACATCAACATTTGAAGGTAGAGGATTTGAACCTCTGACCTCATGGTCGAGATAATATGCCAATTACCACTGAACTATGTTCGTTTTGGCAATTTAAAATTTTATCTGCTACCATAACTAATGAGCTGTCTTCACAGATGGCTGGAACAGTTTCAAGCCGGGAAGCGGGTCGGATCTTCTGGGTAATAAACTCATCGGGTCGGGCAATAATCTCAAGGATCCGGTGAACGATTACGGAACTTGGAACAGCTTCAAGCCGAGAAGCGGGTCGGATCAGAAACCAGTCGGGTCGGGGGCCGCTAACCTGAAGGATTCAGTGAACGATTTCCAAACGTGGAACAGTTTCAAGCCAGGAATCGGGTTGAATCTTCTGAGATCGAACCCGAATCCTCTCGGGTCGGGCACAAATCCGAACGATCCAGTGAACGAATACGGATTGTGGAACATTTTCAAGCCGAAGATCTCCACCGATTACAACGGATTCAACGACGGATGGAAAATCAACAACGGATCAACGATTACGGCGAAAAACCAAAACCAAAACCAAAAACCTAACCCTAAGGAGATCGGAATCAACAACGGCGGGGGGAATCACGGGAAGGGATTGTACTACAAATTGGGGGCTCCGGCGAACGGCAACGGGAATTTGAATCCGAAGAACTACAGGGAGGAGGCGGAGCAGGGCGGAGGGAAGGCGGGGAAGAAGGGGAATAAGGGGAAAAACGAGAGTGGAACGGGGGAGAAGGAGAAGAGATTCAAGACGCTGCCGGCGGCGGAGGCGCTGCCGAGGAACGAGAGGATCGGCGGGTATATATTCGTGTGCAATAACGATACGATGGCGGAGAATTTGAAACGGCAGCTTTTTGGGCTGCCGCCGCGGTATAGGGATTCCGTTAGGGCAATAACTCCGGGGCTGCCGCTTTTCTTGTACAACTACTCCACTCACCAACTTCATGGCGTTTTTGAGGTTTGGATTCTTTCATTTCTTTTTTATTTTCTCATTCAATTTTGATTTATCATTTTCTTTTCCTTTCAAATTATTTTACAGATTCATTTAACAAATTCATATAATTTTAATTTTGAATCTGATCAATTTTTCACATCTTAATTGTTTACGAAAAATTTGTTACAGTTTTAAAGATCGAAGACGAATGGGACATAAAATCAAAAGTTAAAAAATGTATTAGATACAATCACTATAGTCCTATTTGATAATCATTTGGTTTTTGGTTTTTGGATTTTGAAAATTAAGGTCCGTTTAAAACCATTTGATTTTTGGTTTTTGATTTTTGGTTTTTGAAAATTAAGCTTATACACACATACTTCCACCCACCTATAAGTTTATTGGTTTTAGTATCAATCTTCTATCTTGTTTTCAAAAACCAAGTCCAATTTTGAAAAAAAAAAATAGTTTTCAAAAACTTGTTTTTGTTTTTAAAATTTAGCGAGAAATTCAAATACAACCTTAACTAGGATGAAAACCATGATAGAAAATCTAGAATAAAACAAACATAGTTTTCAAAAACCAAATGGATATCAAACAAGACCTAGAGTTTTGGGATTAAGCCTGGAATTTAACTTTTTTTTTTCTTTTTAAAAGTTTTTAATTTTCTTTAATAATTTTTTTTTTTTTTTTTTTTTTTTTTTTTAGAGTCCATTTAATATCTTACCTAAAACCATATGCATAATGTATTGGGATGTTTGAATTATGTTGCGGTTGGTATTGCTTAATTTTTCTTTTTGTAGAAAAACAATTTAATAAAGTTTACAATATTTCATTAGTGTTGATACGATTACCATTTGTTTGTTGAATTTAATTGTGAGCCAAATTTAGTTAGTGTTTAATGAAAAATTAGTAATGAATTAATGAAGTAATAATTAAATGATTTCAGGCTGCAAGCTTTGGAGGGACAAATATTGATCACACGGCTTGGGAGGATAAGAAATGCCCTGGAGAATCCCGTTTCCCTGCTCAGGTACATACCTCTTATTACTTAAAATTATAAAAAAAATACCCCTAAACTATAGGGTTTGTTTCAAAAATGTCTCTGAACTTTAAAAAGTTTCAAAAATACCCCTAAACTTTGAAAAATGCTTCAAAAATACCCCTGTCGTTAATTTTTGGATGGAAACCATTAGAATTTGCAGTGAGAAGAGGAAAAAAGAAGAAGCATGTTTCAATAAGGGTATTTTTAAATTTTTTTGAAAGTTCAAGGGGACTTTTGAAACTGAAACTTCAACGGTTTTCATCCAAAAATTAACGGTAAGGGTATTTTTGAAACATTTTTCAAAGTTCAGTGGTATTTTTGAAACGTTTCAAAATTCAGAGACATTTTTGAAACAAACCTCATAGTTTAGGGGTATTTTTTTTATAATTTAACCTACTTATTATTATACATATTTGAATTTTATAGTTTAACTGAAAATTGAACTAAAAGTGCATTTGAAATTTGGTATAGGTGAGAGTGATAACAAGACAAGTATTCGAGCCATTGGAAGAGGACTCATTTAGGCCAATTCTTCATCACTACGATGGCCCTAAATTCCGGCTTGAGCTCAGCATTCCAGAGGCCATATCTCTTCTCGATGTTCTTTCCCGTCAAAACTCTTAACTCGCTGGAACTCTTACTTAACTCTCTCCCTAGAACTTAACTAGTAAGAATAAATCTTCATGTAAATAGTTATACTTATAAATCTGATACGATATGTAATATTATTCGTTGATGATGACGAAGAGGGAAAATAGATTGCACACTTTTTGTATACTATAAATTATAATAATAGTGCAATTGAGATACAATACTTCAATATTTTTTTTTCTTTCTGTTTTTGATATCCGTGAGTGTTCGGACTAGCTTACGTGCACCTCGACTAATTTCATGGGACAACCGCCTAACCTTACTACATTTGGTTGCCAAGGAAACTCATAAGATATTAAATCCTAGGTAGGTGACCATCATGGATTGAACTTTAATTTTAATTTCTAAAATTGTAGCAAAAATATTTATATAATATGAAGAATAATATAACACTCTTCCACTATAGACACGTACATACAAAAGTGAGATTTGTCAAAATAAGAATTTTGAGGATTTAATTTTAACAATGTTTTCCATTTGAGGTTTGATTTAACCATTCTTTAAGGGTGGTTTGTTCAAGCTATGACAAACTAAATTATAATAGGGAAAAATACACTTTTAGTCCCTGAGGTTTGGGTTAGGTTTCATTTCGGTCCCTGAGTTTTCAAACTCAACAATTTAGTCCCTGAGGTTTGGTTTTAGTTTCATTTTGGTCCCTCCATCCAATTTTCCGTTAAAAGTTAATGCATGGCTGATGTAGCATTTTTTTTTATTAATTTTTTTATTAATTTTTTAAAATAATAATATATTAATTTATAAAATAAAATTATTTTATATTCTTTTGATTATTTCTTTTCCCCCTCTCTCCTCCTCATCTTCTTCATCTTCCTTCTTCTCCTTCAACAACAAAGGTCGCCGACCATTTTTTTTTAATCGGAAAAGGTAGTGTCGAAGTCGGAGGACCGCCGTGGGACACGAACTTGCCGGAAACCGCAGATCTGAAACAGATCTCCATGTTTTTCGCAGATCTGAAACCTCGCCGGCCTTTTCGACATCAAACCGTCGATCTGAAATGGAAATCGTCGTGTGTTCGTTCGTGGGGGGTTTTGTTCGTTTGCTGGCCTTTTCATTTCTCTCTCGCTCGCAAACCGGTCTCTCTCTCTCAAACCATCGCTCGCAAACCGATCTCTCTCGTCGTCGTGAGATCTCGCGCCGCCTGTTCGTTCGTGAGGGTTTTGTTTGTTCGTCGCTCGTTCGCTGTTGTCGTCTGTTCGTTCGCCGCTGGATTTTTTTTTTCGTTTGTTAACCGTGAGATCTTTTCTTTCTGGGTTTTGCGAACAAAAAATCGTCCCTCTTCCTCGTTTTCGACTGTAGCACATTTTCGTTCGTTAACCACCACCGTCGTTGCATCCCTCTCTTCCACATTTTCGGCTGCAACACACAAGACCCACGACTGCCAGAATCAGAAGACTCACGCTTTCCGGCCAGATTTGAAAGCCCCATCGAATGAGCCTAGATTTGAAACCCCATCCATGGAAATGCCCGAAAACGAAAAGAAATTGAAGAAAACGAGGATGGAGAAGAAGAAAAGGAAAAAAGGGGAAAAGAAAAAAAAATTGTCGCTGGCTACCGGCCGGCAAACGGCGGTCGTCGACGGCAACATTGGAATGATGGGTGGTGATGGTGGTAGGTTAAGAAGAAGATAGGAGGGGAAAGAAATAAAAATAATAGAAAATAATAATTTTTTTTATAAATTTAATATTATTTTAATTTTAAAAATAAAAAAACATTTTTTTTATTAAAAAAATGTTGCCACGTCAGCACTCCGTTAGTAATTAACGGAAATTTGGATGGAGGGACTAAGAACGTAACAAAATCCAAACCTCAGGGACTAAATTGTTGAGTTTGAAAACTTAGGGACCAAAATGAAACCTAACCCAAAGCTCAGGGACTAAAAGTGTATTTTTCCCATTATAATATGATAGAGTTTGATTACATTAGTTTTGTGGATTTGGAAATTAATTGTTCGAGTTTGAAAGTTTGAAGGGCGTCGTTGGAAATGCATATCTCTATCATTTAAGGTAAGGGTGTGCAGCGGTCGATTGGAGTCGGTTTTTGGCCAAAATCGGCGTCGAAAATCGACCATTCAGTTTGAATCGGTCGGTGGCCGTCGGTTCTTGATGAGGTGGTGACGCCGACCGACCAGCTACACCAACGGTCGGTCGGATTTTGCTGGTTTTGTGACTCCGTCCAAGTTGAGAACGAAAAAATGTGGGTTTGTTACTCCGGCGAGCTAGAGAACGAACAAAATGGAAATAAAATAGAGGAAAGAAGTCCGTTTGCAACCGATTCAGAAAAAGAAAAGAAAAAAGAGAAGAAGATAAGAGAAATGGAGAAGAAGATGCAACCGATTCAGGAAAAAAAAAACAAGAAAATGAAGAAGAAAAGAGTAGAAATGGAGAGAAAGAGAGAAGAGAGGAGAAGAAAAACGTAAATGAGGGAGAAGAAAAGTAAATGAAATGATAGAAAAAATAAAAATAAAAAGTAATATATATATTTTTTAAATAGTTCTTTGGGAAGACCATCGGTATGGTCTTCCAAGGTGGCTAGCTGCATGCAGCATTAATGTTGTTGCTGCCGCCTGCTACACATCTTTTCATATATATTTTTTTAAATTAGTAAAGGTCTTGTCGGTCAGGTCGGTCGGTTTGAGCAGCGGCGGAGGTACGTCCCCCCCCTCAACTTTTAAAATATTATATCTATAAAATAAAGTTGCAAAGTTTAACCAAGTTATTTGTTAGCTTTATTGGCCTAAGTCCCTCCTGACATCCTTCTGTCCCTAGTTCAAGACCTGGTGAGCGTGCTGATTCCCCTCGTTTTCTTTTTTCTTTCCATTTCCATTTTTCTTTTTGTTTTTTCGTTTTTTTTCCAATTTCCTCCGTGTCTTTTGTCCCCCCCCTAACGTTTTTCGTTTTTTCTTTTTTTTTTTTTTTTTTCCGTTTTCGTTTTCGTTTTCTTTTTCAATTTTCTCTTTTTTTCCCTTTTTTCCCTTTGTTTAAACAGTTTTCCTCTCCATTTTTTTTTTGTTTTTTAAGTGATGTTTGTAATATAACCAATTTAATATTAAAATATACAAACCAATATCTTCACATATCAATATGTTAAATTATTTGATTGAAATATCACTTCATTCTTCTAATTTAGGTTTTGTCATTTTAATACTTGCAATTTTGAATGTTCAATTTTAGTCACTCTTAATAAAGCTTAAAAATAGTCCTATAGTGAGTTTATTGTTAATTTTGTAATTCATGTACTCTTAATAAAGCTTAAAAATAGTCCTATAGTAAGTTTATTGTTCAATTTTCTTTTAAAAAACACATTGATCTCTATCAATCTTTCTTTAATATTAGAAATATGTTTGTATCGTGTCTTTTATCATATCAATTCTATTATTATTATTATTTAACCAATTTCGATAAAACTAATTAACTTTAAATTTACGACACTGACCAATTTGAAACTTTATTAAACGTATAGGAACTAAAATCAGACATTTAAAAATACACGGACTAAAAGGTAAAAAAAAACTCAGTATAGGGTTTGAGATGCTATTTTAATCAAATTATTTCTATATAGCCCCCCACTTAAAGTCCTGGATCCGCCACTGGGTTTGAGCCTTTATTGGGCTCGCCGACCGACCGAAAAATCGGTTTTTCTTTTAGAAAAACCGATTCCGACCGAAATTTTACAATAACAGACCGACTGACGTAGGTTTCGGTCGGTTTCGGTCGATCGGATTGGTTTATCGGAATATTTCGCTCACCCCTAATTTAAGGACAATTTTAAAATTTTTGATTAATTGATATATATTTATTCTTAAATTTTCATAAACTTTGGTGTACAATTAGCCTCTTAGTTAAATTGAAAGTATAAGGTTGTGTTTATTGGTTCCTCAATCTTAAAAAGTGTTTAATAGGTTTTTAAACTTTCAATTTTATGCCTATTTAGACTCTAAACTTTCAATTTTGTATTTAGTAAGCTTGTGAATTTTAAAAAAATATATGTCGAAGAGGTTAAAGACGTATTAGACACAAAATTGAAAGTTGAGGGACCAATTATACACAAAAGTGAAAGTTTAAGAACCCACTTTAAAGTTCAAGGACCTATCGGACACGAAATTAAGAGTAGAAACCTATTTAAAACTTTTTAAAGATCAGGGATCAAATTGACACAATTTTAAAAATTCAGCTACTTGATAGCGAGCATAGCTAGCTATTTTTCTCTTATTAACTAAGCTAGTCTTTTACAATTATTTGCCCAAATTTATGCATTTTTATGTTTTATTTGTAGGAAGTATGTGTTGGCTAGGTTTTAGGGGGATTCAATTTTGGGACTTCTTGGGGCCGAAAACAGAGCTAAAACAGAGGATTTGAAGGCTGAAGCTAAGGGAGAAAATCGGAAATCAACCCATTGTTCGTAGGGATCGTGACGGGGACGTCGGACTCGGCCTACATTGAGTTTTCTTTTCCCTTTCTTTTTCTTTAGCTAGATTTATGGCTTTTACATGTTTAGTTGAGCTTGTAATTCTATTCATGAGTAGCTAAACTCATAGCTTAGGGATTGCTGTAGTTGATTAAGTTTATGGATTGAATTTATGGTTTAAGTTGTGCAATGGTTATTATGTTTGTAATCTTGATTTAATGCTTTCAATTAATTGGCCATTAGTTGAATGGTTTGAGTTTTTATTCTTGCTCGGGAGAGGGGATTAAATGTAGACTTACTCAAGATTGCATGACTAAGGTTTATTTTCTAATTCGTGACGGTTTTAGATTAACTTTGGAATTAGTCAAAACATCTTATTGCCTTGCATGTTAATAAACTTAGATAGGGATATCAAGTAGATTAATTTGCATGAGAATCAATTATACTCGGGAGAGGTAGTTGTGATTAAAGGGTCTTTGGCTCATAATTTCATTGTGCATAATAACCTACTCCATAAAATCAATCCTAGACTAAATCGGCGAAATCAATTCCCTAAGTATTTTTCCCAATTGAATTTCCACACTTTTTGTTCTTGCTTTAATTTAGTTTTCCATTAATCACTCATTACTTTTTGATCCCTAAATAAAATTGAGCGAGATAATTCACAATACTTGATTTGCTTAACAATCCAATCCAGAGGACGACATTCGAATTACATTCACTATATTATTACTTGACCCGTGCGCTTGCGGTAGGAAATATTTAATTTTACCTTTATATTTAAGTCAAAAAATTAATCTTAACCCTAATCTTTAAATATCAATTAACAATTTAAACTTTGAATTTGAACCAGGGTCGTTACAATTAATATGTTGTCAAAATAGAATTAAAGAAATTGATAGGAAAAAATTCAATCAATAAATCATATAAAACTCAACTTTTAAAATGTCCAAAATAATGTCATATGAGTATCCAAACTCAATTATAAAGTACTACTCAAACCTTGCCACATGACCAAGCAAAGAAAATATGTCCAAACCTAGCAATAAAATGTGCAATTCCAACTAATTTAAATCTTCCAACACAATTGTAAGAATCAATAGCCATAAAAATAGTCTTGTTGGATCATAAGAATACCCATAGCTAACTATGAATAAATAAAGTTATGTAAACTTTGCACCCCTTTGTTCGGTTGGTCGGTTTATATCGATGAAATTACAAAGTCAACCCCCCCAAAAAAAAAATACAAATGATAAGCAATGTCTAAGTTCAAATCATAGAGTGAAAACCATATAAACCAGTGTTGAAATTTTTTACAATCTAACAAGAAAGACATGATCACATCACTAAAAGTGATCATTAACAATGAAAATTTCCCCCTTCTCTGTTTCACAACTTTTTCTCTTTGATTTTCCCATCATCCAAACACCTCAATATTCCATAAGCATTTCTAAGTATAAATTACACTGAAAAACACAGCATAAGTTTAAGTATGCAGTTTCAAACTCCAATTCTTCCATGAAGGCTTGTTTCAATGACAAGCTGGGCAATGAACCAAACCATTCTCATTACAAGCTCCACATCTCTCCTTTGTCTCCCCTTTTATCACTTTACAGCTTCCTCCACACTCCAAACATGGCACAAATCTCGCTCCGCCGCACCCTTCGCACCCTTGCCGCCCTGCTCCGGTCTCCACCGCTGCCCGTCGTAGTATCCTCCGAAGCTTCCCCATCTCGTTTAGTGCTACTACCTCATCTGCTCCTCCAATATATCTTTTAAGAATATGAATAAAAAGATAATCAATTTATTTTATTTTTAACTATTTTGACTTTTGAATTTAGTGGTGATTTAATATATATCAAAGCATGAGTTTTTAGACAAAACTCTGCAATTTAATTTTTTTCTTTGACTGATTTTCGAGTATTGAGTGAGGAATTGTTTAAGAAATATGAACAAAAAAGCTAAAAGCTAAATATAAGTGTATAATGTTTGGAATTTTGTCAATTTATAAGAGGATTTGCAAAAACTTTATAACCAAATTCCTTCGTTAAACTTTTAGGGGCTGTTTGGCCCATGGTTTCGGAATCAGAATCCTGGGAATCAGAACCCTGGGGGGTTTGTTCTGGCGTGTTTGAAAGCCTGGGAATCAGAAAACAGTGTTTGGGGTGCTGTGTTCTGAACCCTGAGAATCAGAAAACAGTGTTTGGAGGGCTGCGTTCTGAACCCTGGGTTTGGACAGCTTTTTTTTTTTTTTTTTTTTTGCTTTTATATTTTTTTTTCTTTTTGGGTGAATGTTTTATTAATTGTAAAGCCCCTTGTGTAACATAGATTTATTTTTAAGAGAATTTTGAATTAAACATTTAATTTATGATATATACGAAGAATAAGAAAATTGTTTCTAATAATCAAAATATTGATTATCATTGACAAATTGAAAAACATAACATGAAATTCTTAGGCCCCATTTGAAAATTTAAAAGTTTGAAAACAAAAAAAAAAAATAGTTTTCAAAAAATAGTTTTTGTTTTTTGGAATTTGTTTAGGAATTCAAATGTGTCTTTAACAAAGATGAAAATCATCCTAAGAAAATTGAGAGAAAACAAACATGATTTTCAAAAATAAAAAACCAAAAGCCAAATTATTAAATGGGGTTTAAGTTTGGTCATTTTTTCCATGGATCCACATGCAAAATTTAAATTCAAAACAATAGTTCATTAATGTTAAATTAAAGTAGTTATTGAGACAAAAAAAAAAACAAAAAACATGGTTCATGAGAAAATAAAAATTTGGAACATATAATCACATAATAAATAAAATAGAATCTATAGGCTACTTTAAAATGACTTATTATATTATATAGGCTTCCATCTCAAAACCAATTGGCAGAATACCCGTTTGGGTTTAATGGGCTCTGATACCATATTACATTATATGGGCTTCCATCTCAAAACCAATTGGCAATGAGAGGAGTGACCCTTGAAGCTTATATATTGTGAGGTCTCCACCAATCTTTCCGATGTGGGATCCTCAACATGACTAAATTAAATATTAAATTATGTATATTTATATTATTTAAATATAAATAAGTTCAAAATAAATATCATATGTCAAAATAAACTTAGCTTAGCAATAATTGATATATGCCCTCGATCAAAAAGTTAGAGATTCGAATATTCCCACATCGAAATGTTGTTGAACTAAAAAAAACTGTACATATAATTTTTTTTTTTTTTTTTTTGAGATTACATATAAATTTGTTTTTTTTTGTTTTTGTGTATGTAATTTAAAATTAAATACTTTATTTACTATAGTGGATTTAAAATTAAATATTATTCATTTTATTTTAATAAATTCAAAATAAAATACTATTTATTTTTGCCATTCGGAATATTGTTAATTTGAAAATAAATACATATTTTTTTAATACGTTAACTCAAAATTATATTTTATTTTAAAAATATTTATATGGGTAAGTTGGCTAAAATACCTTTTCTTATGTTAAAATTATAAAATTATATATATATATATATATATATATATATATATATTAAAATATTGTTAATTTAATATAGAGAAATGAAAAGAATTATGAGAAAAATGGAAAGAGAAATGATGGGACCCACCAAATTTATGACAAAAATGGATAAAGTAATAGTGGGTCCCACCAACTTTATGGAAGAAAGAGAAATCATAGGTTTGGAGTGGTTTTGAGGTGGGTTTGGAGAGAAAAACCATGGGGTTGGGTCTGGAACCCATGGTGTTGTGATTACAATGGGGCAAACATGGTTTTGGGTTTGGAACACAAAACCACCCAAACCCAAAACCATGGGCCAAACACCCCCTTAAGATCATACTAAATAAACTTATCGTTAGTTAATTCAAAAAACATGAGCTATAAATTAAAACCTTCTAAACCATATTGAATAATTTAAAAAAAGAAAAAACTCAAATATTAGCGACTAAATCATATATTTAGTTGAAAAGTGAATAGAGTTGAGTGATGATTTAACACTTACCTCCCCTTCACAAACAACCTCGGCACCGTTGCCTCCTCTTCAAGCAACCCCTTGAGCTCCTTCAAAAACTCGCCATGCAATGCCACGTCACGCTCGTCGACGACGACCTGCTGCAACTCCAGCACCGACTTCACTCTGTTACAGTCCTCGAACGTCCGCCGTACGCCCCTCAACGACGTCGTATACAACACCACCGTCTCCGCCCCTCCCGGCGGGCACTTCTCCGGGAACTCGCTCAGCGGGTCAAACCGGACCAGTTTCTGCCCCTCTTTTTCCCTCTCCTCTCTGTCCCTAACTAGAAATATGTTCTCTTTAACCGACCTGAACCGGTCTGGGTCGCCGGTTCTTGGCTCGGGTTTTGCCGGTCCGGTTCTCAAAGATTCGACTTTTCTCAACCCGGAAGGCTTAGACTCGACAGCCGGCTTGGTGGAGGACGATAACTTGGCGTCGAGCTCTGCAACTGTGTGGAAGCTTGAGCTCTTACGTGGCGGTTGTTTACCAGCGGCGACGGTGGTGGCGCCGGTGAGTTTTGCCGGCGGTGGTCCTGCAACGGGGTTTAGGAACAAGATTTTGAATTAGAAAAAGATATGTTATAAAAGGTTGATTTCCATCAATTTAAAGAAAAAATCTTAAAAAATTGTAAATTTTAAAATTATAAAATAAGTGTTTTTTTTTTTTTTTTTTTTTTTTTTTTTTTTTTTTTTTACGAATTAAAATTCCTTGTTTTTAGCATTAAGTTCATATGACTAATATTTATTAAGATTTTATATTAAATTTTCATATGTTGTATCTCATGGTATAAATTTGAAAATTGTGAAAAATAACCAAGTAAGAGCTCCTTCTTCATCTGTCTTAAATTTTAAAATTAATATATAAAAATTATAATTTAAAACTTTATTTTTAAAATTTTCAATAATTTTTAAAATAAAAAGATTATATACAAATCTTATAAAAGTTCCTCATTTTACATGTTTTATCCATATTTCTAACCATTCTAGAGATTTACTAATTATGTAACTTAATTAGTTCAACCCTATCCAAGAATTTGAACTCAAATTTTGAAACTAAGTATATATTCAAACACAAATATAACATGTCGATGGAAATTTAATACCTTGATTAGGAGTAACGGTCTTAGGAGGCGGTTCGAGCTCCCGTCGAAGGGCGGGCTTGAGGTCTTCAAGGGCCTTACTAACCTCATCCCAAGAATGAGGAGTCTCAGATTCCAAACTACTGAGCTTCTCAAGAATCGGAACTGGAACAATCCCACCTTTCTCCTCCTTCACCGGAGTCGCCGCCGCCGGTGTCTCCTCCACCCCTTTGACCCAAGGCTCCTCGATGGCGTTTATGTCGAAAACCGCAAAGCTGGCCGGCGCCGGGCGGTAGACGTCGACGGCGGCCTCAATTCGCTTGGAAGAGGAGCAACCCATTGGCGTGGATAGATGAAATCTCCGGCGAGTGGGTTGAAGATTTTTGTGTATTGATTTTGGGGTTGGTTTATAAAAGGGTGGAATTTGAAATGTGGTGGGAAATTGGGATGGGCCAATGAAGGAGATGGGTTTCTTTTTGTGTGGCTGAGACAATGGAGCTTATCAGAATTTGAAGTTTTTGTGTGATTCTGTACGGCGCCTCAGATGAGAAGTGGTGTGTGAGTGGACAGGTGGATTAGGTGGCTGTTTGCCACGTGGGGTTTATGGACATTGGGATTTTTGGTGGGTGGCTGCCAAAGTTGGCCCATCTGTCCATCTGTCAATAAGTCACCTAAAGGCTACAACTTGAGGTTTTTTTTTTAGAAATAAGAATTCATTAAGACTGAGCATCAACTCCCAAACATGAAACACTAGTGGGATAGGAACCTCCACTTGTGTGATTTGCAACACCAATATCCATTTCATTTAAAGTAATTAACCAAGTAGGAAAATAATTAAACCAAGAATCTGCAGAATTTAAATCAATTGCTCTTTGGGCCAAGTTGTGGGCCATTTTATTATGGCATCTTGGGGCATAGTTTATAGAGTTCACCTTCTTATCCCTCGATAGATGATTACAAGCTTCAAGGAGAATACCACCTAATTCAGTTATATCTTCTTCTTCTTCTTTGTTGAGAAGACGAACAATCATCAGGGAGTCGATTGCCACTATCACACTTGGAGAGACCATCGGGATGGCTTTTAGACCGTCGACGAATGCTGCCGCTTCGAGCCAACTGACTCGCCATTGCCGATTAATGCTCCGAAAACTAGCAGTCACCGGCGACCCGTTCCAACGACGAAGAATCCAATCGAGACTGTCGCGCTTCCTCCTCTCTGACCACACCGCGTCACACTGTAGCTTCCACATTCCCATCGGTGCAGGGTTCCATCCTATCGCTGGGTTTGCAACTTCACTGTCTGCATCAACTATATTTGCAGGCCGCAGCATCACAGAGCCCTCCAAGTTCGAAAACTCGAGGTTCGGGTCTTCCTCTCTTAAGAACTCTGAAAAGTATAACTCGATCTGCTGCTGTAGCCTTCTGATGTCTGGTTGTTGATTTTTAAATGCTATTGAGTTACGATGCTCCCAAATTGCCAACATACGATTAGGCTCCGATCCCAGCTTTGCTCCTTTATATGCCTTCTCCTTTGTTTCCCCTCCAAATGTTTTTACAAAAATCCTGCGTTGTCCAATCCAACCTGTCAATAACAAAAAAAACCATCAGTAGGAGGAAAGTAGATATTCCACAGACCTTTGGTGAATTTACATTCCCAAAACAGGTGAGTGGTTGTCTCAAATTTCTCCTTACACATCAAACACACAGGATTGACAACCATCTCACGTTTGATCAGGTTCATTTCAGTGGGAAAAATGTCATGGAAAAGCTTCCAACCATGAATTTTGATTTTAGGTCTAATAGTGGATTTCCAAAAGGATCTCCATAAGCTTTCCATGTACTTATGATTGGACCCCGAAGGCTCATTCTCATCTTGAATTTGGATACCCAATCGGTATGCACTTCGAACAAAGAAAATACCATTTGAATCTAGGTGCCATATAATCTCGTCCATCTTTTGCCTCTGATTTAGAAGGATATTGATTATGGCATTCGCATCCTCCTGTAGGAAATAATCCCTTACTAGGGATTCATTCCACATTCCACTTGAATGAATGAGTTGAGCGACTGTGTACTGTCGGATATTAGGGTGAACATAGATCGGCTTGCATGATCCCTCCTTAGGAATCCAAGGGTCCACTGCAACCTCGACATTAATTCCGTTACCAATACGCCATCGATATCCTTTAATAAACAGATCTCGTCCCCACAGAATACTTTGCCAAACATAGGATGGATTTTGGCCTAATCCAGACTTTAAGAAGTGGCATGTCTTGAAATATCGTCCTCGAAGAACTCTTGCTAACAAACTTTCAGGGTTACGAATGATTCGCCAGCTTTGCTTTGCTAGCATAGCTTGGTTGAAAACGAACACATCTCTGAAACCTAAACCACCCTGGAGTTTATTATGACACAGGCGCTTCCAGCTCCTCTAGTGAATTTTCCTCCCGTCTTCCGCAGTTCCCCACCAGAACCTAGCACAAAAAGAGTTCAGCTCATTACAAAGAGACTTAGGAAACTTGAAACAACTCATAGCGTAATTAGGAATCGCTTGAGCTACAGATTTTATAAGAATCTCCCTTCCGAGAAAAACCTCCCTTTCCATCCTTGCAGGACTTTCCAGACTCGATCTTTGATGTGGTTAAATATCTTCGTCATGCTCCTCGCATTTTGGGAAGGTAAGCCAAGATATTGACCCAAGCTTTGAGGGCTTTCCAGACTCGATCTTTGAGGTCTTTCAGTGAAAGTATAGAGGTTGAATTACATATTTGGTATTTGGTCGTCTAGTTTGGGTGTAGTTTAAGTGAATGTATTAAATTTATGTCATGTTGACATTTCCATCCGTGAATCGACGTTTTCATTATATCGTAAAAAAATCGATAAAATATAAAAAAAATAAAATAGTTATGAAATGCAACTAATATGAAAATAGTATTAATAATAAATATTTTAACCTAAAATATTTATTTATTATTTAAATATTTGTTTTTTTTTTTTTTTAAATATTTTTTCAAAAGTATCTGTTGACATCAACATTTTATCTATATTTCCATCTATATTGAGACATCGACATTTTCATTGACATCACATTTTAACCTTTAGTTTTAGTTTCATCTTTGGTTTTTTTTTTTTTTTTTTTTTTTTTTTGGGAAAGGAGTTTGGTGGCAATTTGATGATTGTCGTTTAAAATTTTGTAATTTATTCTCAATTGTTTAGTTAGACCTCATAAAGTGTCTTCATCGTACCTGATTATATTAACGCTTTTTTTTTACATGACACTAAGATGATGTTTCCTATTTGACTAATTATTTTGTTATATTTGAGCTCAAGGACAAGTAGCATAATAGGATATGATCAAAATTTTCTAAGTGGATACAAAACAGTTTAGAGATGATTGGTGAGGTTTAATCTAACCATATGGACCAAAATGAAAATTTTAGAACAGTAAGAATCAAATCAAAGCAAAACGTAAATCATAAGATCTAAATTGAAACTTTTAAAATCATAGGGATCAATTTGGAACTATGTTTAGTCCACAAGGATAGATTGGTCAATTTTAGTTTACGTAGTACTTTTCTCTCGATTTCTATTGGTCACTTGTTTGAGCTTTTAATTTTTTGTTGTTAACATTCGTTAATGGAATATTGATGCCACACAATTAGTCGAACATATTACAAATAAACCAATAGAAATGAAGGGTTAACTAAATTTTATTTAACTAACTGTTACGTCCATATTTTTTTTTGGTTACAATTAATGAAGATATATTTCATAACTTAAAAAGGACAAAATTAAAACTTTTTAAATTAAGTGAGCATAATTAAAGGTGAACTTGATTACTTAAATACATCCATCCGAGAATTAGTTGTTTGAATCCCACCATCAATTCTGAACTATGAAAAAGAATGAAATTTGTAATTTAATTTTTAAAAAAAAACCTCTATTATATAGTGGATATTAAATTTTGGTCAACAATTCTACATGTTCATAAGTTTGACATCTATATAAAAGATGAATCGCCATTTTCACTGTATCTAGAAAAATTAAAATATTGAAAAAAAAATGTCAACAAAATATCACTATTGTGAATATGTATATATATATATATATATATATATATATATATGATTAATTGATTACAGATTTAGCCACACATTCATTTTAATTATTAAATTATCTTGATGTGTTTATTATCAAATTATATCAAACCGTAACTCTTTATTGAAAAGAAAAAACAAATCTCGATTTTTGTATATATATGTGTTTGTTAAATTACAAATTTAGTCCCTAAAGTTTCAGAGTTGTATCGATTTGATCCCTGAACTTTCAATTGTACACCTAATAGGTCCTTGGCATATTCAAGATTTTTAAAAATTGACCAATATACTTGATAGCTCATATTATGAGCTATTTTTTCCAGTATTTTATTGTTAGTCTTATAGATTATTTTGGCCAATTTTATACACAGTTGTTATTATTTTGTAGGAATCGAGTCATTGGGATGAAATTGAGTTGAAGGAAGATGCAAAAGAGACCCTAGGCTGCCTGCAGACTCAAGAGGACAACGTTGAGACGCTACCACAGTCATAGCATTTCTCTTGAAGGACGTTGTGTCGATAGCGTCTCGACGCTACTCAGATTTTCCATATTTGCTTGAGGCGGTCTAAGGGCAACGTCAAGATGTTGTCCATAGCATCTCGACGCGTTGTTGTGATTCCTATAAAAAGTATGTGATCTCAGCCTTTGAGGGGAGTTCAATTTGATAGCTTTGTATTTCGATTCAAGACTCATTGGGAGAGCTAGAGGAAAAGTTGGGAACAAGATTCCAAGCAAGAGCTAGTGGAGATCGTGAGGGGGACGTGTGACCAATACGAGATTCGAGTTTTATTCTTTTTCCCTTTATTCTTGTGTTGATTTTATGGATTTTTATTCAAGCTTTGGTTGGGATTGTAAGAACACGAGTAGCTAAGTTTGTTTATGTTAGGGATTGATGTAGCCATTGGATTATTGATTAGTTAATTGAGTGTTGGTTGCTTTAATTCCATTTATGCAATTATACGTTTAATGCTTTTGATCTACTGGTCATAGATTGATTGTTGTTTTTTCTAAATCTTAATTGCATGACTAAGGCAGTTCTAAAATCGGAAGATTTAGGACCACTTTAGAAGTTGTAAAAAGGATTAGACTTAAGACCCTGCATATTAACGAGTCTAGATAGAAATATTGGATTCTTGATTTGCATGGGAAGCAATTATGCTCATGAGAGATAGTTATGATTTTAGAATCTTGACTTATGGAACATTGCATGTTATTATTGACATTCAATTGACTAATCTATAATACCAATTGGTGAAATCAGTTTCCTAAGAGTTCTCCCCATTGAAATTCCATCGTTTTAGATTTTGTTATTTTTAATACATTCTCTCGTCACATATTGATCTCTAAATAAAATTGGACAATAGTATTCATGGTAGTTGAGTGGCTAGAAACCCAATCCAAAAGACGACATTTGTAATTCTTTACACACTATATTAAAACTTGACTTGTACACTTGTAGTAGGCATTTTTGCACACATTAATACTAGATATAGAATTGAATTTTATGCCTATTGGGATCCTAAATTTCTAATTTTGTATCTAGTAGACTTGTGAATTTTTTAAAAGATCAAATAGTTCAATGACCTATTGAATACAAAAATGAAAGTTTAAAAACCAAATTGAATACTTTATAAAGCTCAGGAATCTATTGGCCACAAAACTGAAAGTTTGATGACCTATTTGAAATTCTTTAAAGTTCAGGGACCAAATTGACACAACCCTAAAATATCATGAGGTAAATTGCAATTGAACATTATTTCTAAAGATGAGAATGTGGAATAATAGATGTCTGAGTAATTTTGTAATTTTTTCGATCTTTGTGATGGTTTTCTAAAGCTAAGCTAGACAATGCCAACAAAATATTTCGCATGGATTAGAAGTGAAAAGGAAAGACAAATCAAGACAGAAATGCAGTGGAAAAAGTTATACCACTTGTTCTTCAGCATATGTTTTCAAATAATACCCTTCAACTTTCAATTATTTTCAGTTATGCGTTAAACGCTTATTCAAAAGAAACATATATGGAATTAAATATCATGAAAAACTTGAAATCTATATTTAATTAATCAAAAGCCAAATTTTGGCATATTGAAAACACTTTCCAATAACATTAGCATAACTCAATTGGAATAAAATTTCTACTCTCAACATCTGAGAAGTTTGAATCCTTCACCTCTATGTTTTGAACTAAAAAAAACACGGTACACACTGAACTAATCAGAACTGTAAAAGTATGATCCTCTAATGAAAATTTGATGTAGACAAACAGTAATTTCTTTTCCATTTTTACCGTTTGTCTTCAAATAGTTGGAGAAACAAGTCTTAGACTTAGTTTGGGGTTGCAGTAGCTTCTAAAATAATTGCTGTCAGCTGTGCTTTAAAGAAAATCAGCTGTAGTACGAAGTAAATTAGTGTTTGGTAAGTTTTAGCTTTAAAGAGGAAAAAACAAGTTTAGGTGTTTGGTAAATTAATACTAGATTATTGCAACTTACCTATAATAATAACCAAAATATTAATAATATTTCGATAATTGCATAATGTTAGGTTGTTATATGATTTCAAAATTCTTATAATAAGACAACTAATTTAAATTTCATATGATTTAAATTATAACATTATGTTAGGTATTTCTATATTTTGATTAAAAAGAAAAAAAGAAAAAAAAATGTTATTTCAATCTTTAAAAAAATTAGAAAAAAACAAATTCAAATGCATTGCAATAAGATAATTGAATGGTGAATTATGTCTCAAGAACGTGGTGTATGGGAGAGATAAATGGTTAGTTAGAGAATTTACCAGATTTTTAAGAAAGCTAAATCCATAAGCTACTATTAATGGCTTTTGCAAATCAACCTAATTCAAAAAGTACTTTTATATAAATTAATTTATAATTAGATTTACCAAACACTAAAAACAGTTAAAATTATTTGATAATCACTTTGATGGCCTCCAAAATCAACGCCAAACATAGCCTTAATCTTCACAACTTAGGGAAGTTGATAAATTAAGGTCCCATTTGATGATCATTTGATTTTTGGTTTTGGTTTTTGGAAATTATACTTGTTTTCTCCCTATTTCCTTACCATGGTTTTCATCTTTTTCAATAAAACATTTGAATTCCTAGCCAAATTCCAAAAACAAAAACAAGTTTTTGAAAACTATTTTTTTTTAGTTTTCAAAAATTGGTTTGGTTTTTGAAAACATGGAAGGAGATAGATAATAAACCACAAAAATGTATAGGTGGAAATAGTGTTTCCAAGCTTAATTTTCAAAAACCAAAAACAAAAAATCAAATGGTTATCAAACGTGACCTAAACAAATGGGGCTTTAGAAAGTTGCTGTTACGTATATGTGTATATATGTTTAAATACACACATTCAAATAGAAATAGTAAAGCTCGGTCAAATATTATATTTCATAATCATATGATCTAAAATTAGCCGTTTGAAGAATACATCGGAGTAAAAGGTATTATGTTTAGGGAGAGGTTACAGTTTACCTCATTTTCCTTCATCTCCAGGGACCCTTTTTTTTGTTTTGTTTCTGGGGCCAATCCTGGTAAATGCGGCTTCTCCTTTGTATTTTCCTATAGAGAGTGAAGGAACTAGAACTACAAAAAGGGAAGAACAGTTGCTAACTATAAATGAAAGCAAGGATTACCGTCATCATGCTGCTAACAAGAATCCATACCCAACCCTTACTCGTCGAGCACGTCTTGTCGGATTGACAGTCTCCAAAAAACATGAAAATCTTAGCTGAAATGAGTCTCAGAGTTGCAATGCACATGAAAAGAAAACTCACACCTAGCACGGCGAGTTCTTTACTTTCCAGCTTCGCTTGGTTGCTTGCAATTTTTTCAATGTCTAAGCTGTGGGGGGGGGGGGGGGTGTTAAAGGATGGCCAGAAAAATCAGCTTACAATTATGTTAAAAATGCCAAAATGAACATTCAGAATAATATGTTGAAAAGAAACACAAATTCATGAACTCATCTCAACTATCCTTCAAAATGCTGTTTAATTATGTTGCATTATGCAAACCTCAAAGTCCATCAGTACCTCGTTTTTCTTATATTTGTTTTGTTCAATGGAGTTTGGCAAATGGTCCCCTATTTGGACCGAACTTGACGTATTACCTTAAGTTGAAAAGTTCATATAATAACTGACATTTTACCTTTAGAAATTCATACAAAAGGGGTATAAATTCATCCATTCTCGGTAGAGATGTCACTTACCCCTTGGTGACGAAGTTCTTGGGGAGGTGGAGAGGTTTCTCGTGGCTTAAACGGGGACAAGGACAGGGACGGCTCCCCGTCCCAACCCCATCCAAATTAGGAAGCTAAAGAATTTCCCGTTTAAACAAGGATTCCACATAGGGATTTAATCATTTAAATGGGCATTCTCCGTGGGAATTAACCATTTAGTTGGAATTTCCTAAAGAAAAAGTAAACTGGAAAAAAATTTATGTGAGAAATTTGATCCCCATAAAATTCCAATGGAAGGAAGCCATCCCTGTCCCTGCTCTCATAACAATACTAACACCAAGTGGATGTTGAGGATCCCACATTAAAAAGATTAGTGGAGACATCACAATATATAAGCTACAAAGGTCACTCCACTCATAGCCAATTGGTTTTGAGATGGAAGCCCATATAATATAATATGGTATCAGAGCCCATTAAACCCAAACGGGTATTTGGTCCAATAAAAAAAAATTGGGATCCGATCCAAGAATGGTGAACCCAAAGAGGCACCATCTTGAGAGAGGATCCTACATTAAAAATATTAGTGGAGACCTCACAATATATAAGCTACAAGGGTCACCCACTCACAGCCAATTGGTTTTGAGATGGAAGCCCATATAATATAATAGTGGAAAATGGAAATCACCAATTCTACTGACATCGTGCCAATGAAAACTAGTTTTCTAGTTTTCTTTTGATAGGATACTAGTTCTCTAGTTTTCTAGGTCAAGAACAAATAAGATGCAGCTAAATTATTGAAAAAGAGACACATAAAACTAACTAAACGGATGCAGCTAAATTATTGAAAAAGAAAAATAAGTACGTAAAACTTATGTATCAGGAGAGTTTTTTTTTTTATCTAACCTGAGCATATTATTTTCTCTGACCAATTCATTAATTTGCGATGTAGCAGCCGTTTTCCATGATTTGAAGTGAGCTATATCTTTTTCCTAAAAAATGGCGAAGTATCAGAACCAAGGAAGCTCTTTACTGTAGTAACGAGTCAGAAAATGCAAGAAAGTAGTTACTCACAATTGTCTCCTTCCAAACCATGAGATCCTTGATAGCCAATTTAGTATTCTCCAGAAGCAATGACATTCTAACCATCTCTTTTTCAAGATCCGGTAAAAGTTTCCCTTGCCGTCGGTTCAATTCTTTAATATACTCTTCTAGCACAGACAAATTAGTCTCGAGTGACCTTACCTTCTGCATCAAGATCTTCAGGACAGTGTCACCAGGTATTCTACCGTTCAGCTGTTGTCTCGCTTCAATTACAGGATCAGGAAACTTGTTAACATTCGTGGGATTTTTTGCAACCTCTAGAGCAAGACTCGTCGGATCATCCATGCTTTCCGTCCCTGCACCACCAGTCGACAAGTTACTTTCATCATTTTCTATCTCATTAACTGGGCCAACATCTGATTTTAAAGAAGGCGGCGCAGTTGAATTAGGCTCTTCTTGTGAAATTTTCTTTGGAGCAGCTTCTGAAGAGGTGACAATGAGATCTTCAAGCATCCTCTCCATGACATCAACACCATAAACCTCTACTATACTCATTGTGCAGTAAAACTCTGATCCATAATGACTATGCACATCCAGCTTTAAGTACCTGACCCATTTTGGTTCAGGCAGCTTGAAGACTTGAGCATGTTTTACATTAGCAGCAACAAAGTTCCCCAATTTAGACCATGTCTCAGTTGGATAGCTCAAACTACCAGACAAATTGAATTCCTTAAAATTAGAAGAATAATATTCAAAATTTGCCATTTTCACAGCATCAACTAAGGTCTCTTCTGAGAGCTCAATCACGACATACTTCTCTCCCACAGAACATGGGTTCCTCAGGTACTTATCATGGTCTTTCCCCAATATATTACATGCTCCTTTTGCTTCCTTGTTATGAGCAACAACCTTTGCACCCTTAGATGCAGATGCATAGTTGTAATCTGATCCATCGGGTTCAAGCCGATGAGTGATGTTAATTAACTGATCAGGCGTTTTGCCTTCTTTATCTTTCATTGTAATGTTGCGAAATTCATCCAAATTAAGATACGTGGGGTGAGAACTTCTGCCACTAGGACCTTCCTGGTGCTCTTTTGAGTTTGCTTTCTTCTCTGGCTGTTGTACTTTACACATCAAAGATGAATATCCTAGTGCACTAAATACTGCTTCTTCAAATTCCTTTGACTCTGGAAGTGAGTAATTGGAATTTGCATAGTTGTGATGAACATAGGATT
Source organism: Luffa acutangula (assembly GCA_036850905.1). Lineage (NCBI taxonomy): Eukaryota > Viridiplantae > Streptophyta > Magnoliopsida > Cucurbitales > Cucurbitaceae > Luffa > Luffa acutangula. Next base: position 44,696,546 of record CM072097.1, on the reverse strand, counting down.
CATTACAGTTCATCGACACATTAAGTTCAAAAGACGATCCAGAGTTCATACTTTTGCTTCCATTTGCTATGGATGAATAGGCCTGATCACCTTGCTTCTGATTTCCATGACTAGGGCAAACAGTGCTTCTGTTTACAGAAGAAGAATCTCCTGGAAAACATAACTTCAGTCACTCTAACCCAATTTAAGGTACAAGGAAGCAACCTTTCAAAAACATTACAGCGCGACGAACCGCAACAACCATCATCAAAAACAGAATTTCTAAACAAAGAAACGCCCAGATAAGCCAATTCAAAACCAACATTATAGCGACACAGAATCAATTACTTTTGTTGTTTTTAAGACCTAGGAATTCAGGTAAATATTCAAACCATCTCCTCAACAATGACAGATTTGCATAATAATTATGGGCAAACAGAAGGAAAACGAAATTACATTATCAATAAAAGCACCTAGAGATTGTGAAAAGGTAACAATAAGAATCAAACGGTATCCTCTATCCTGTTCCACAAAATAAAGAGGAATCAGAACACAACCCAAAAGAATAAATGTGGAGTTCAGTTAACACAAAATTAGTTACAGATGATAAGGACGAAAACAACAAGAAAGCGAAAGAAATATCCAGAGGAAGAAAAAACAAATTGAAATGGAGGATTATACCAGCATCGCCATAGCCAAGGACGAGCTCGGAGTAAAACAAGCAGACGAGACAAGAGAGGGAAAAGAGCAAGGACCAGAAGAAGTCATAGAAACCCGTCCTCTTGTTAACGCAGTTGTTTTGGTTCTGGTTGTTGTTGTTGTTGTTGTTGTTGATGATGATTCCGCCATTGTTATGGTCCTTCTTGGCATTTCTGGCCCTCCTCTTACTCCGGTGCCTGATGCATAAGAGATCATCTCGCGGATTCTCCATCTTCAACTACAAACATGGGGGAGTTTGATCTGGAAAATGAAAGAGAGAGAGTTTATTCGATCAGTAATTGGAAGCTTGAAAATGGAAATGGAAGCGCCATGGATGGATTTTTGGGTTTTGTTTGTGGCTGATTCATTGCTCTCAACTCCAGAAGTAGCGGAACGGAAACTACTTTCTTCCATTTGAAGGAGGCCGTTTAATTCGGATTTTTCTTTTTTGTATTAATAATAAATTAAATACCAAATCATTTCTTCTTCATTTTTTTTTCTCGCTAATTTTTATTTGTTCCTTTTGCTTTTGCTGCTGACGCGGTGAAAAGAAAATGAAAACTAAACAAAATTTTAACATTAAATAAATCTTAAATTACAAATTTAGTCCGGTCTTTATGTGTTTAATAAGTATCTGAAATTTAAAAATGTCACCTAGGTATTGAAGTTTCAATTTTGTGTTTGATAAATCTATGATAATTGACATGTACTCAAGGTTTAAAATGTCAAGAGACATTCCGGAAAATTTTAAGGAAATTGTGGAAATTGTGGAAATTGTTTGAATTAGTCCATGAAACTTTAATTGCGGCTTAATTAGACTATAATGAACCATTTTTTATAATCATATCTGAAGAGTAAGATAATATTTAGATGGAATTGTCGATTCAAATGTCGTGTGTAGGAATTTTGAAAAAAAATTGATGAAAATTGTTTGAATTATTAAATACAAATTTAATTATAGTTTAATTATATTACAATTAATCATTTTTAACCATCTATTCAAGTTACATATAACAGGCATATTGAAATTTTTATAAAAATGTTTTTTTTTTTTTTTGAGAAATTCTATGAAAATGTTGATACCAATAAAGATTTTGAAAAAATTATGACAATCGATAGAAATTATTTGAATTATTAAATGAATGAAATTTTAATTATAATGACTTAATTAAACTATAATTAATTGATATTTAACATCTATAATTATATTTGAAAGGACGACTAAACATTAAACTTAGACCAATTGGATAAACAAATATTATAAAGATACACATCAATAAAATAAAATGTAAAATACTATATTACTAATAGTAATATATATTATTTTATGTATTAAAAGTTAAAATAATTTTTTTTTTTTTTTGACAATATGGGGGTGGGGGATTCGAACCACAGATCTCGTGGTTACCAATTCATCTTTATGCCAGTTGAGCTATGCTCTTGTTGGCTAAAATAATTAAAATAGGTGTAATTGTAAATAATCTATAAATAAAAAAGTAAAGAAAAAAAAAGAAAAAAAAAACAAACGAAAAATGTATGCTAAAAAAGAAAGTTAAAAAAACTAAAATTGAAAATGTAAAAAAAAAAAAAAAAAAAAAAAAACCTAAAGTTAGTGGCAGGCTGATGCTAAAATTTGGTAAAAAAACTAAAAAAAATAAAAAGTAAACTAACTTAGTGGATGCTAAAATTGTTATTAAAAAAAAAAAATTGAAAGGACTGTTTGGAAATTGCTAGACGACTGCACAGGGAGGCGCGTCAGATGATTGACGCTCCTCCTGACGGTCAATTCGCCTTTATTAAAAAAAAAAAAATCAAAGGAAATTTTGTGCGAGATTTTCCGAAATTTCGTCGAAAAGGGGGAAAAAACGAAATTTTCCCCTCGAAATGTAGATATGGTCGACATACCGAAATTTCGACCAAAATTTCGGTATGTCGACCGAAATTTAATACACTGCATGTACTCCTATTCTTTAAGTTGGAGGTTGGAATCTCCATTCCTCCACATTTGTGGTACTAAAATCGATTCAACACTTTTTAATATTAATGAATCTATTAGACATAAAATTGATTTTTTTTTTTTTTTTTTTTTTTTTTGTCAATAGAACATTAGGCCCTGTTTTTATAACTATTTGGTTTTTGAAAATTATCTTGGTTTTCTCCTAGCTTCGTTACCATGGTTTTCATCTTTATTAAAAACACATTTGAATTCTTAGCCACGTTCCAAAAACAAAAACAAGTTTTTGAAAACTATTTTTCAAAACTTGAATTGGTTTTTGAAAATATGAGAAGAAGATAGATAACAAAACAAAGGAACTCATAGGTAGAAATAGTGTTTATAGGTTTAATTTTCAAAAACCAAAAATAAAAAACAAAATGATTATCAAACGGAACCTAAACTTTCAATTTTGTGTTTGAAAGATTTCATGGAATTAAAAAAAAAAAAAAAAAAAAAAAAAAAAAAAAACTATAAATCAAGGATATATGAGAAAATAAAAAATTCATTTAAGAATCCTATTATACACAATTAAAAATTGAGGACCTAATATAAACGTTTTAAAGTTCAAATACCTATTTGATAGGTGACTAAACTTGTAATTTAATTTTAGAAAAATGATAGGGCTTTTGAACTTCATGCTGCAAAAGTTTCCTTAACCTCATGTAAGTTTATTTTTAACGTTAAACATTATATTTCTTAGATTTTTATTTTTACCCTTTTTAATTACTCGCTCAAATTTAGTTTTAATTTTAGTTTTTTTTACTAGTTACATTGTAAATAAGTAAACAGATTCCAACTAGTTATATATAATAGAATTCACTTCAGCTATGCTTAAATTAATTTTAATTGTTATAGGTAATTCTGGACCACTCTGAAACGAACTAACGACGACAACACAACACTAACCTGAGGATACGACCAAGAAGCGGAGACCCCGAAGGAGAGATAGACCGAAGAGATTATGCCAAAGCCTAATCCTGTGGTAGGCCTCAGCCTTGGGGCAAAGCCGAGACCGAGGTCGAACCTCGGACCACTTGTGTGGGTTGAGTGTCTCCTCCTCCACTCAGTTTCTGGTGTCTTGGCCAGTCCAGTTTGATTGGTTTAGCCTGAATCTGTCTTGAGATGTCTAGAAACCCTAAAACATAAAAAGATATATAAACCTTTCTTCATGGTTGAAGAAGGAATCTGAAACTCTATTCTCTAAACTCTCTCCTCTCTTATTCTTGCTCTCTATTTTGGCTCTCATCTTTCTCCACGCAATGTGGTAAGCACCACATTGGTGTGCAGGTTTCTTCTATCTTACAAGTCACGTCTTCCCTTTTTCAAACAAATTTACCGTTGGTCTCACGCGTGAGTTCTCCTTGCCTGGATTTTGGCATCAACATTAACCATAGTCTTTTCCAATTAGAAATTATAAGGCCCTGTTGGATAACCATTTTGTTTTGGAATTTGGTTTTTGAAAATTAAACTTATAAACCCATTTTCATAAGTTTCTTTGTTATGTTATCTACGTTATTCCCATGTTTTCAAAAATCAAGCAAGTTTAGAAAACTAACAAAAAAAAGTAGTTACAAAAACTTTTGGGAAAAATGCACTTTTGGTCCCTGAGGTTCGAAATTGATGTCTATTTGGTCTCTCAAGTTTGCAAAATGATTCTAAACGGTCCCTGATTTAACTTTAAGCTAACGGAATATTGACTGGACTGTTATTTGTTGACGTGGATGAGATGACATGTCATTTTATTTGATTACGTGGAAAATATGCTAAAAAAAATAATTTAAAAATTAAACCAAAAGGTAAAATGGTTTAAAAAATCAAACAATATCTTCTCTCCAACCTGCCGTAGCCCTAACTTTTTGTTTAACCGGCAGCCGGTTGTTGCACGTCATAGACCAAGTGCAGTATCCGGCCAACATTTGCCCCCATGGCTGCTAGCGAACCCCTCTGTAAGCCCTCTCGTTTCTTCTTCGGGCTTTCTTTGAGTTTCTCTAAGTCATTGTCATTGAAGGAAATAAAATGGTGGTCCAAATTCATGATGGACAATTTCAATGAACGTTCCAAAGAAACTGAAAGCTAGGGAGGAGAATTTAGAGTAATGCATCTATTGAGAGAGTGATTGAAATTTGGTTTGAAATTGGAAGATTGAAAAAGAGAAGAAGCTCCTCTGTTTTGACAGTTGTATGGAGGAAAAAATGTAAGCCCACACTTGGTGGTATAATCACCTTCACACACACATAAGAATCGAAAATAAGAGAAGTTTTCAACCAAATCGATTCAATTAAAGTCTCTTTTTCGATACTGCGCTTGGTCTGTAACGTTCGCCAACTTTGCGATGGACGATTGGGACCCATACGCTCGTTGGAAGATTTATATATATATATATATTTTTAACCATTTTAATTTTTACTTAAAATGGCTTAAATTTTTTAATTAATTTTTTAGTTTATTTCCCAATTAATAAAACAAAATGACATGTCATTCATCCACATCATCAGCAGATAACGGTCCAATCACTATTCCCTTAAATTAAAGTTAAGTAAGAGACCATTTAAAATCATTTTGGAAACCTGAGGGACTAAAGTGCTTCTTGTTATAGGTAATTTTGGACCACCACAGCGTACGAGGAGCTGACGGGACAACCGGGAGGAGATAGGACCAGGAAAGGGACCCAGAGGGAGACCATACCGACGGGCCGGGCCAACATGGCCCGACCTGTACGGTCGGCCCGTTTGCGCGGGCCGAGTCCGTTTGCCTCCGCTCGGCCCCTACCGCTTCCAGCTGCCTCGGTCCAGCCTGCTTCGTCCCAGAACGCCTCCAAACCCTAGGAGTCCGAGCAGGTATTTATACCCCTCTTCGCCATCGAAGAAGGGGGCTGAAAACTCTATTCTTGACTTCTTTCTCTACTATCTAGCTGCTCAGTTTCCTGACTTAGGCATCGGAGGCGGTGTGGCCTACACCACACCGCTGTCCAGCGATTCTTGCTGGTCTTGCAGGTCACGTCTTCCCCAGCTTCTACAAATTCACTGTTGGTGTCACGTGAAGGCCAGGTGAGTCCCCTGTCCGGATTTTGGCATCAACACTTCTTTTGAAACTTGAGGGACCAAATAGACATCAATCCCAAACCTCAGGGACCAAAAGTGCATTTTGCCCAAAACTTTTTTTATTTTTTTTTATTTTTGAAATTTGGTTAAGAATTCAAATATCTCATTTACAAGTATGAAAACCTTGGTCCAATTGGAACAACAGAAACTTTGGGCGCACGGGATCTCCGGTTGCCGAATGGCAAAAACAGTGTGAGTGGATAATTAATTATTGGGAAGAAACCATGGGCCAACAACAGACGATCTGGGACTCATGAACTCGGTAGCAAGCTTGAGGGCTTGCATGAAGGGCGCAAAAATGTTTACAGACGCGACAGTTTCTCCAATTGCTGATGGTGCTGGTTATGGTGTTCTTGTGGTCAATGAGGAGGGTCATTTGAGAGTTGCTATGGAAATGGTGGATATGGCAACGTTGTCTCCTTTTGCAGCGGAGGTCCAAGCTATCGTTCAAGGCCTCAAATTCGTTATTCAAATGGATTTCCAAGTGGTCAATATATTCTCATATTCGATAAATGTCATTCGGATGATTAATGGTGAGTTGGAAGTATGGGTGGAAGTTTCTCATTGGATAACCATTATCCATGAGCTATGCAAGAGTTTACGTGCGGTATCTTTCTTTTACGTTCCAATGAGTAATAATAGACAAGCGGATACTTTAGCAAAGGATGCGTTAGTGCACCATAGTACCATGTTGTGACTAGACAATTTTCCACAATGGCTTCTATCGTTGGGTAAACAATCCCATTACAAATGTGTTGTAAACTGTGTTCGCTCTATTTAATGAAATTCTCATTTTGATGATAAAAAAAAAGTATGAAAACCTTGAAATTGGAAGAAAACAAGCATAATTTTTAAAAACCAAATGGTTATCAAACATGACCCTAAAATGTGTCCTTTTATCTTAGTGCCCCTCATAAAATTAACAGCAAGTGACTAACATGATATTTTTTAAGAGGTTCCTAACATGAAGATGATTGTAGGAATATATTATACATACCTTACTTAGAAGTTGAGAAAGGACAAAGCTACAAAGTGTATCCATTCAAACAAAACACATACACAACAGTTCCTAACAAGTATTATATAGGTAGAATTTTGGGTTTTATAAAGTTTTCTTAGTTTTGGCATTGTATATACTATTTATAACTGGAGATGTTACATCTTTACTATTAAATTGGAATGCTAAATTATTTTAGAAAATTGCTAGATTGAGTAAGCAGACTTATTTTTATCTTTGAAAAAAAAAAAAAGAATAAATAGACTTATTTTTACAATGTTCTTTAATGGTCTCGTTTAAAAATGTTCTCAAAAGTAGAACATAAATATAAAATAAAATTAAAAACGTTGTGAATACATTTTATCTTTTGAGATACAAATTTTAATTAAACCCTAAACCTTATTTATTTATATTTTTAGTATCTCAAAACTTTATAGTTGCATCTATACTTTTAAAATTTTCAATTATGTCTATGAAATTTTACTATATAGTATTCTACCACTAATGCCATTATTTAAGTGGTAATCAAGGATGAAAGAATCGGACCAATATATCTCGATTTTAGTGGGATTGATAAAGATATGAAGAGTAATGCCTTTTTTACCCCTTATCACTGATATCGACAATATATCGACGATATTTCATAGACATAATTTTCAGTTGTATCTGATGGACTAATGTAACACTAATTGGACTAATCAGTCGTGAGCTAATATAAAGTAATTGGACAACTGCCTAAAATAATGATGGTTTACCAATATGAACATAATTGACATAAAACTTCTATCAATGACCAACATGTTTGTGGTTCGAATCCCCCACCCCACATATTGTCAAAAAAAAAAAAAAAAAAAAAAACATGTTTGTGGTTCGAATCCACCCATTGTAAATAATAATAATAATAATAATAAACGGTAGTTCTAACTATTGAGAGAGAAATTAGAAAATGGGGAGTGTGTTAATTTCATTCTAAAATGCTCCATATAAATACACATATTAAGTCTAAAAATAGATTCCACAATGTTAGCAACTAATCCCACTAACTCCACAAGAATAGAAACTTAGACTTGACTACAATTAAAAATAATCTCTTTCCTAGAACCTAGGAATTGACTAGACCAACTCAAAACTATTTTGCACTTTTGAGTTACTAACATTCTCCTCCTAACTCAAATACTGCAAACACCTAACTTGCTCCTAAGAGCTTGAAAACAACCCACACAAAAACACTAAGTGAAGATATTTGGTATTTGCTCTTCTGAGTTGCAATGCACCAACTGCACTCTCCTTCGTTCTGAATCTCTCTCCTAACATAATCATTGATTTTAAAATGTTTGGTCCTTCCATGAAAAACTGGATTCAATGAAATGGCTAGAGTGGCTTGATTTCTTGATTTCTTCACATAGAGTGTGAAGGTGTTTGTGGATAATCAAGTCACTCTAGCCATTTCATTGAATCCAGTTTTCCATGGAAGGACCAAATATTTTAAGATCAAGTATTATGTTCTAAGAGAGATGCGGAAGGAAGGAGAAGTGCAACTGTTGCTAGGGGTGATAATCGATTCGATTTTATCAATTTTGGGGCCAACCGAGAACCGACCGAACCAATCGATTTTGTAAAAGAAAAACCGAACCAATGTCCAATAAAACACAGAATTGATCGGTTCAGTTATTCTTGGTTCGAATTCTCGTTTTTGAGCTTTAGGGTTGAATCATGGATCTGAGAAAAATCAAATCATAAAAGAAAATTAGGAAGAGAGAAGAGTATAGGAAGGATCCAAGGTCGTCCGTCTGTGGCAGTGATACTGCTCGGGAGGCGGTGCGACTATTACTAGAGAGGCGGTGCGGCGCAAGTGAGGCTATTGTTGGGAAGACAATACACCACGTGATTTTGGGAAGATGGAACAATGGTGTTGTTGCTCGATAAACCATTCAACAACGCTGCTTGAAGAAGAGTGTGACGACAAGAAGCATGGTGTAGAGAGAGAGATGTGTGACGACGAGGGGTGTAGTGTAGAGGGAGAGATGTGTGACGACGAGGAGTGTAGTGTAGAGAGAGAGATACATGACGATGAGGATCGTGGTGTAGAGAGAGGTGTGATGGTGAAAAAGTGTGGTGGAGAAAGAGATCTACAATGGTGAGCAGAAGCGTGATGCAGATTAGAGAGAGAGAGGATTAAGGGAGGCAGTTAAATCATGGATTTGAGAAAAATCAAATCAGAAAAGAAAATTAGAAAGAGAAAAGAGTAGAAGAAGGGTCTATGGTCGTCCATCTGTGGCAGTGATACTATTGGGAGGCGGTGCGACAAGATAGCAACTATTACTAGAGAGGCGGTGCGACGTAAGTGAGGCTATTGTTGGGGAGACAATACACCACGTGATTTTGGGAAGATGGAATGATGGTGTTACTGCTCGATAAACCCTTCAACAACGCTGCTTGAAGAGGAGTGCGACGACAAGAAACGTGGTGTAGAGAGAGAGATGTGTGACGGCAAGGAGTGTAGTGTAGAAAGAGAGACACGTGACAATGAGGATCGTGGTGTGGAGAGAGGTGTGATGGTGAGAAAGTGTGGTGGAGAGAGAGATCTACAATGGTGAGCAGAAGCATGATGCAGATAAGAGAGAGAGGATTGAGGGAGGCAACTGAATGTGGCTCAAGTGATTTAGGGTTTCTCTTAAAGGGATATTTATATCGTCAGTTCGATTCAAATTTTGTTGGTTTTTTAAATCAGAAACCAAACCAAACCGAAAATATTTGATTTTTTTTTCAAAAGTGAAACTGAGATGTCTAATATTATGTATAAAAACCAAACCATTGGATCAGATCGGTTCGATTTTCTGATTTTTGCTTTCACCCCTAACTAGTGCACTACAACTCAAAAGAGCAAATAGCAAATATCTTCACTAAGTCTTTTTGTGTGGGTCGTTTTCAAGCTCTTAGGAGCAAGTTGTAGTATTTGAGTTAGGAGTAGAATGTTAGTAACTCAAAACTACAAATTAGTTTGGAGTTGGTTTAGTCAATTCCTAGGTTCTAGTAAATAGTTGGGTTATTTTTAGTTGTAGTCAAGTCTAAGTTCCTATTCTTGTGGAGTTAGTGGGATTGGTTGCTAACATTGTGGATTCTATTTTTAGACTTAAGATGTGTATTAATATGGAGCATTTTAGAATGAAATAAACACACTTCCCATTGGAATCATAAATGAGGCACTTTCCTTCTCCAAACAACACTTTGAATCTCTTCTCTACTAATTGACCAACGCTTAACAAGTTTTGATCAATCTTAGGGACAAAAAACACTTCAGTAATCAACTTGGTTCCAACGCAGTTATCTATTGACACTGTGTCCTTCCCCTTTACTTCTAGATATTCATCATTTCATATCTTCACCCTTGACTTGAACAACTTGTCAAGGTCCTTAAGCAATTTTTTGTCATTTGTCATGTGATTGGTACACCCACTATCAACCAACCAACCATCACATTGAGTGACTAATGAGAAACAAGTAGCCACAAAGAGTTGCTCTTCTTCTTGTTGTACTACAGTATGTGCCCCTCCTTGCTGTTGAGTTTTTGCTTCCTTATAGAATCGTTCAATGTGCCCCAATGCGCTTCACATCTGGCCTTCTCTAGCATCTGAAATGTGGATGATTATGTTTCCCACAGTGCTTGCATGTACTACCACCGTCCTTTACCGTAGACTCTAAGTTACTACTGCAACTTCCCTTCTTCCCTTCCCACTTCTTTTCTCTTCCATCTTCTTCCTGCTGCACTCTAGCTTTTAGTGCCCCTCAATGATTCCTTCTTGCCTCATCAACCTCCACTGCTCTTGTGCTTGCAAAGCACTAACTACTTTTATCACTTTGAGTTTTGAGAGGTATTTAGTATTTTTTTCTAAGGAAGCAATGACTACTTCATATCTCTCAAATACTAGAACCAGAATCTTCTGAATCAATCTATTGTCAGATAAATCAGTTCCTAATGCTCTTGCATTGTCAACAATCCCAATCAACTTATCTGAGTATTCTTTAATGGACTCAAAATCTTTCATTTGCATTCTCTCAAATTCTGGCACCAAGTTCAACACCTTCATGCCTTTAATCCTCTCATCACCCTCATACTCACTTTTGAGGAACTCCCAAATCTCCTTTGCTGACTTTAAGGCCATAATTTCGTTGAATATGGCGAGAGGCATAGTTGCATATAGGCAAGCTCAAGTCTTTACCTTCCTAGGTGACCCTCTCCTTGTGAGTCTTGATCTGATGTATTCTTGGGTTATAGGAAGTGGAGCAATCTCATAGTCTTGTTCAATTGCTTTCCAATAATCACAACCCTTCATGTAGGCTTGCATTCTAATAGCCCATGCCTGATAGTTTTCACCATCAAACACTGGTGGAGCCAATGAAGAAAGACTATTTGGTCTTAACTCTATCTCTAACAACTCTCATAGGTGTATCACTCAGTTTCTCTTGGAGATATTTCACTGATTCTCACTCACAGATCCCTTAAGAATTTAGGGTTCTAATACCATTGTAGTTCTAACTATTGAGAGAGACATGAGAAAATGGAAATTGTGTTTATTTCATTCTAAAATGCTCATATAAATACACATCTTAATCTTAAGTCTAAAAATGGATTCCACAATGTTAGTAATTAATCCCACTAACTCCACTTAGACTTGACTACAACTAAAAATAACCTCAACTGTTTCCTAGACTCTAGAAATTGACTAGACCCGCTCAAAACTAATTTACAGTTTTGGCCAAAAAAAAAAAAAAAAAAAAAAAAAAAAAAAAAAAAACCCAAAATTTACAGTTTTGAGTTACTAACCTAAATAATGATGGTTTGGCCGAAAAAGAACCATGAGAAGTTTACATATCAAATCAAAATAAGTATAAAAGTTAAAAATAAAAATAGCCTTTGAAAAAATTATCTAGTAAAGCTGATATTATATTTGTCCTCGTTTTATAAACCCTACAATTGCAATTTTTTTTTTAAAAAAAATATGCTTTTAGAACAATGCATTTAACAATAATAGGAGATCAACCATAATAACGAGGCTACTCCCAGAAGTTTCTTGTCTATGTTCAGACAGAAATTTACACCTTTTATTATATAGCCTTTAGGGAATGGCATTCTCATGTGTCCTTCAAGAAACATGGAGCTACAATTTGCAATGGTGAGGACAGAACTTATGCTCAATCAAAAACATAGTTTCTTACCATCGAACCTAACCAAACTTATGCTCAATCAGAAACATAGTTTCTTACCATCAAACCTAACCAGCACCCCATCGACGACATTCACAGCTTCTACAACTCAGAAATGGAACAACGTTGATTTATATTAATCAATGCCCTTCCGCTGTGCTGCCTCTACATACTGTTCTGCAAGCTTCTTCACCTTTTCGCCCTCCTTGATAAGAAAATTTGCATTCTTATCTTTGGAATGGTACTTCATAACCTTCTCCGTAGTTTTTTGGACTGCCCATCTGTATTGTTCAGCTGTTATGACACCACTCTTGCACAGCGGTCTGACGTGCTCCTTGATATATGTTTCGACCTACATTCAGTTATTATCCAAAGATTTTCATATTGACGTGTTCATAGACTAATTCGATCAGTTCGATGTAGAAACAGGAAAGATGGTTTAGAGAGAGCTTTTGGGGTGAGGGGATAAAATGATAAGGAAAATCTACCTTCTTCGCTACAGAATTGTTGCTATCAGACTGCTTATTGTCATCGGCATTAGATTTCTCCTTCTTGTGGGGAGAACACCCTTCAGCAGGAGGGTTTGGAGAAACAGTGGTGGCAACTGCTCCTTTTACTCTCTCCTCACATTTTATATCCGATTCTTTACCATCTTGAATTGGCAGAGAATTTCCATCATTACAAGAATCTTTCTGCTCAGAACCAAATTCTGAAGCAGGTACACAAGACTTATCTGTCGAAGCATCAGCTGGAAGATTCTTGATCTGTGGCTCTGTGTCTGGTCCATATAGTTCTTCATATTCTGCCAAGGAAGGTTCTTCAGCTTCATTACTATTCAGAGGAACAGCAACAGACCCTTCATTCTCACCCTTTGACGGGGCAGTTCCGACCTCCACATCAATTTCGTTTTTCAGCAGACAAGAAGAATCGTTACTATTCAGGGGAACAGCAACAGACCCTTCATTCTCACCCTTTGATGGGGCGGTTCCAACCTCCACATCAATTTCGTTTTTCAGTAGACAAGAAGCATCCTTCAAAAGTTCAACACTCTCCAACCCCTCAGACTTTTCAGCATCTGATGCATGAATCGAACTTTCAGTGTTTAGGGTGGATAAAATAACTTTCAATTTTGATTCACCTTCATCTGGTGGTTTCAGAAGCTTAGTAGCTTTGGTGGTGAAGCAGCTTTCTTCTTCTAGATCATACTCAAAGTCGCCATATATATCCAAATCTGGATGGTCATCCATTTCTATAACGTTTTCAGGTTCATCGTCTTGCAATTCTTTCATTGGGTCATCATCGACATCATTGACCTCAGTTCTCTGTGGTGGACTATTCACAGGCGAATCAGATAAAAGACCTGCGTTTCTTAGTGCTTCTTCAACTTCAGTATCTGTTTCTGGACCAGTGGCCAGTTCAGATCCATCAATTGGATCATTTGCCTGGGGTGAGGAATCCAAATCTGCTACTGTATTCAATCTGCCAGTGTCTGTGCGATGCAATATCTCCTGAGAACATAGATTAAGATATACGACTTTGCTGTTTGACTTGTCAGCAACCTCCTTTTCTATGTTAACGGCATCTGCAATTGCCAACTCTGTCTCTGCAGTTCTGCGCATGACTGTTAAGTTTGCTTTCTTCAAGAACTGCTCTGTGAGACGATAAAGCTGTGCCTGCAGAAACATTCCAACACAAGGAATGAAAATAAACGATCAACTTAAGGCATTCAATCAACTCAGAAACAAGTATTAAATGGATAAACTGTAGAAATCAACGGGTAAAAGGTTCTTGAACCAAGTGCTTAATTGAAATTGCCGCAGAAATATAAACAATATTCAAGGACTATTAACAATATACGGATTTATAATTAACAGCTTCAACACAAGGATCCAATCCAGTAACCACACGCCATAATCAAAAGTAAATTTAAAATTTTGGACCTTTTTCTTTTTTGACAGTTTTAACTAAAGCACTTTTGGAGTTTTTAACTATTATCTTGAAAAAAAAACAAGAAAACTTTTAGTTTTAACCACGAAGGGAAGCCTTTTGATTGAAAATGGTTTTATTGACTGCTATGTCATGGTGTTGGTGTAAACGTTATTCTCCCATTAACAATTAGGCTTTCCTCCCTTTAATAATAATAACAAACAGACAAACTAGCATTTTTCTTGAATAACAGAGGATGAAGCATCCATAGCAATGGTCAACTCTCTGTCTTTGTCTCCTGATGTGATCAAGAAGCTCTAGCTCGTTTTATAAAGAAAAAAATTCCTGATGTGGTCAAGATGGCACTTGGAAAACTCTTTCCAAGTATACACAGAGGGAGGAGGAAACTCATTTTGAACTTTGCAAACGAAAAAAATTGTTGAATAGGATGTGAAATATGAAAGTTGTGTAGTCAAAGCACTAAATTCTGCATACCTGCCTTACTGATACGGGAATTTTATTATGGCGACTGGGTGCCAACTTTGGTCTCATGTCTATTGGTAGCTGAGCCTGTTTACAGAAACAAAGCAAGATAATATGTTTCAAATTCAGACATATAAAATATAATATAAAATTCCACACAAAAAACTGAAATATTACATACTAGCAAAGGATAATTTCCTTTAAGCACAGCCATGTCTTCCTCCTTTTTATTTGCTACACTGGAGCCATCACCAGTTTTCCTAGCGAGAACTTCTAGGGCCCATTTTCTTTTATCAATAGCATTATTAGATGTAGAAGAAACTGTATTTTGTGGTCTAAGTTTAGAACCAACTGACGTTTCTGAGTTCCCGCTATGATTTCCTTTACCAGAACCTGCTGCACTCTTTGAGGCAGATACAGAACCATTATTCCCCACATTTCCTGCCTGAGAAATACCAACCTTTGATGAAACCTTGCTAGTCCCAGTGAGTGGATCTTTCTTCTGCTCCAAAGCAGAGGAAGATTTGAGAGCCGAGAGAGGCTTGATGTCATCATTCCGTGGGAAGACAGATGTATCTGCTACATATAATCGAGAAAGAATGGGATTTGTGGGCTGACATTCAGAATCTTGTTCTGTATCTGGGCTCCGTGAGCCATTTCTTAATAGGTCAAGGACAGATTTCAAAGTTGCAATCTTTTCGGGCTTTCTCACTCGTATGCATCGATGCTTCCAGAATTCAATTTCACAGTCTCTGTCCCATGCACGCTTTCTTCTTCCATTAGTAGCCCCATATATTTTCTTTGTCAGACTCTCACGTATTTTCCCCTTTTGCAATAATGATTTTTTTGCCTTAACAGCCAAAGCTGATAATCTTTTCTGTGTTTCGGTTTTAGGGCTTGATACTGCAGCCCTGAAGGCATCAAGAAGCTTAGAATCCAAAAGGTTTTCCCCAAAATCTTTTGAACATTTGTTGCGGACTGCTTCTCTTATTTCATTTCTTAGTTTCTGAACTAGCATGGATGATTCCTGATCCTCACCAGCTCTCCTCATGATCTTTTTGACTCTCAAACCAGTCAAATTTTCTCGCTGATCAGACTCTTCGTCATTAGAATTTGAGGATGTAAGGCTTTTGGGAGGAGGCCTGCGGTTTCGACCTCGAACTATATTCATTATATCAACTTTGACATCTTTCTTTCTTGATATTCGTTTCAAGCTGGCTTCTGTAGGAACTAATGGCATAGCTAAGCTCTTTGCAACGTCATCTCGCTTAGTTTGATCCACATCATTTTTAGAAGGAACTGGTTGATTCTTCCCCTGAACAAGTTTAGTATCAGAATTGTCTTTATCATCTCCATTATCAGCAGTCTTCTGAATGTGATCACTGAGGAATTTCAGGCCAGTATGACAAAAAACTATAAGATTTTAATTTCATCTAAATGAAATATTTAAGATATGAGTCAAAGAAGCATGTGCATCCGAGCAGATTTCAATTTAATCACCCAAAATTAGCATTGGTCAAAAACTGCAGTCAAAATACTATCAACGGTTAACCTTCTGAAGTGAAACAAGAGTACTTCTGGAATTAAGCCCGAGCTTCTCAATAGGCTGTGAAACTTAATATTTTGGTTTGGTAGGGTGGGCATTCTTTGTCACTGATAGATGGGAGGTTAAGGATAAATTGAGTCTGAGCTCCTAGTGCAAAGCAAGCTAGTTGGCATCAAAAGTAAAAAATTAAGTGGGTTAATGTCGAGATTGCATTACCTCCTTGAGGATGGGGTCTTGTTCAGACTCAGGGAATGAGGTAATTGAAAGGGAGATTATTCGTTCATTTCTTTTCCTCCTTGCATGCTCTGGCTAGGGACCATTTCTGATGGGATCTTCAATGGTAACTCAAAAAGGGTAGCAAGGGAAGTCCATTTTTGTTTATAGGAGATAAGGAAGGTTGTCTTTAGGTTCAACACAACGGTAATAAAGTGTCTTGGCTCTGTGGTTTTTCTGATGGCCTTCTATCAGAGCAACAGGGGGGGTTCGAAAGGGGAATATACTGGATAGACCCCGGATAACCAAGGTGTATGAACGGAGGCGCGTGAGGAAGAGAGAGAGTGGGGAGTAGAAGTTTGTTAGGAATAGGGGGGCCCACGTGATTTCTGTACGTTGGGTAGGAGTGTTATAAGGGAATGTTTTGTGAGGGGTAGGCTATCTTTTTGGCTATTGTGAATTGTAATTTATCTGTTGAGAAACTTGGGAGAGTAGGGAAGCTCTCGAATCTTCCCCTGTTTATGTTGGTAAATAAAATTGGTGGCTAAGGCCTATCATATACTTAACGTTTTCAAAGTTACATATTTTGCTTTTCTTCTCTTTTTCTTTCTTCTTTCTTCTTTTTTTTTTTTTTTTTTTTTTTTTTTTTGTATATTTCATTTATATATGAAACTTATTTTAGACTTTAAAGAAAAATGGTTTTGAAAGAATTTTTTGATGAGAGAGATAATTGATACTACCATTATTGAGACATTCATTTACCTTCTCCCTAGGAAGTCTTAGGCAAATAGGCAGACACCCTAAAGAGCCATTTAGATTGGATAAATTTGCCACCCAAATTGTTTAGTTGGATTCAAAATGTTTATTAACCAATCCAATACATGGATGCCCTAGCTGTAATATGGACTATTTGGTAGGCAAAGATTAAGAAAAACTGTTAGGATTCTTAGCGTAGGAGGTTCAAAGTATTCCACACTTGAATGTTTCCCATGCTCATCAATGTTTTAAATGTAAATACCCCTCCCCTGTGTTTGTTTGTGTCTTTTGGTGCGCTTCTCGCCCCCCACCTTGTTTTACAATTATTTTGCATATGGCTTCCCCAATTTTTTAGCTTCATTTATCCTAATAAAAGCAGTGCTTCTAAAAAAATAATAAAAACAAAACAGTTTCATCAATAGTTAATTAACACAAGTACAAAAAGAACTTTGTTTTTAATGAGAAAGTATTTAGCAAATAAAAGGACATACAAGCAAACAATTTAAAATATATATATATAAAAGCAATGCTTCTAAAAAAAATTAAAAACAAAACAAAGTTTCATCGATAGTTATTTAACACAAGTACAAAAAGAACTTTGTTTTTAATGAGAAGTATTTAGCAAATAAAAGGACATACAAGCAAACAATTTAATATATATATATATATATATATATATATATATATATAAATAAGCCAAAAGTCAAATGAACAAAAACACCACAAAAAAGAGCTCCAAGTATCAAGCACAATAAACAAATTATAAATGCAAAACCTAAAGGGAGGCGTTGATCCTTTTGAGATCATAGATTTTATGATTATACTTATAGTTCATTAGTTCTACCTATGCCTAACAGCTTTTCTGTATAAGATTAACAGCCAAGTATGACATTCACGCAACCTAAAAATATAACAGAACTACGGCAGAGAGGTTTTCTTTTCCCACTATGTCAACGGAGAAAATCTATCATGAAGACAAGAAAGAGAACAAAGCAATATTGACACCGATAGGCAAGACATGAAAAAGGTAGGATAACTGTTATGAGACGAGAGCATTGAAACGATTTGAACACATTGCTAAGAGCCAATTGCTGGGAACTTTTTTTATAAATATGTGTTTGATAGTTGATAAGAATTAACCTGCCATCTGTGCGTTTTCTCTTTACGCCAACAATTACAGAAGCTTCCTGGATGGTTTGTGATGCGACATTATCAGCTGAAAATATCCAGCAAGAAGTGAGTATAGAAACGCATATGAACTCCATAATTTCCAACGACTACATAAAAAAGGAAAATATACTAAGCTTTCCTCTGGACTTGTAATAATTCCCAAAAGCAAAGGAGGTATAAAAAAAACAGAGGAAATACTTCCGCACCTTGTAACAAGTGTTCTTCTGAAGGAAACAACTGATGTTTAACATCAACACTTTGATCATCATTCTCATCATTCGAGTAATCAACTAAAAATGCATTAAAAATAACAACAATGAGCTAAGCCTAAACATAGAGATAAATTTCCCGTGGATATTAATCTTTAGATGGAAAAATACCAGACAAGAACGTGCCCACAGGTAAACCAAGATGAAGACCCATGCTGAATTCATCTTTAGACATTTTATTTATAGGGTGGGAAATATTTGAAGAACTTCTGATGCTTTCAAGGCTACTTGACTCAGTCTTAATTTCATCAGCACAACTTGTTTTCAACCCAGCATGCAAATCATGAGGCAAACTGATGGAAGTATCATGTGACAAAGAAAGTTCCAAATCTTTGTCCCCAAGTGCTGGCACAACAGAAGTATTCTCCATTGATGGGGCTGGCAGAACAGGAGTATTCTCCAGTAGTGATGCAGAGACATTTGGCCTACCAGCTTCTGAAGCCAATATGAAATTTTCAATTTTATTATTTTCAATTTCATCAGTTGACAGGGTGTTATCAGTTTGTTCTTCCTTAACCTGATTTCCTCCAATTATTGAGACAACCAATGCTGTCTCTCCAGTATCAGCAACGGATACAGACACCTTTCTGGAAAAACTTTGTGCAACTGAAGTATTCATTGAATCAAAGTCACTGTTGAACTTCGGAACAGAATCATTGATGGAACTCTCTTGATCATTAACCCCACATCTGCAGCAGAACCATAAAACAAATGTTAAAAACAAATAAAGAAGGGGACACACCCAGGACTCTGGAAAGGGTAAATCCATTCTAGTTCGAAGAATGTAATTTGAAGTTGTATGAACTGCATTAGTTGGTCCATTTTAGAGGACTAATCAACGAACTTCCAACTTTTTTCTGAAGGACCTACATAAATGCTATGTCAGATCTTATCTTCAATTACATCAAATATTTAAAAACAAGGCTGAAAGAAGCATGTGCTATACAGAAGCCAGGGGATTTTTAAACCTATCAGAAAGAACCTGAAAACAAATTTTCCTGCTCAACCAATCACTGTTATTACATTTATAGCAGTTTCTGGCTTTTACCATATGCACGAAAATCAGTTTGAATTATACTAATAATTACAAAGCATAAAGGACTAGATCGTTTACTCTGCATTCAACAATGGAAACTACTAAAACAATGAAATAATAGTTCCTCTACACTAACCTTGGGCATAACCATGTACTTTCAGATGTATCTTCAGGATCAAAATCAACACAGAATGCATGATACCTGTCTCCAAACAAGTAAAAAAACGAACTAAGGGATAAAAATCAATATCATTCAATTTTGGACTCACGTTACACAAAACAGATCAGTAAATTAAGCTACATAAACATTTCCTATCCAAAACAAATAGAAAGGATAGCAGAGAAAAATGAACCTATAAAAAGGCATTATATTGCCTTGCACCAACATAAAGATACAGGCTGGGGAAGCTAACCCGGAGAAAATAAGAGCCAATTAAATAATCAGTAATCTACCCAAAAAAAAAGGAAGCAGCCCGGTTGACTACCCTTTGAAAAACTAAATGACGTTAACTGAAGGAAGGGAACTCCAGCTGAATAGACTAAGAATAATGAATAATGATTGCCGATTAGTATAAAGAGTGGCTAAATTGTAATTACATAATGAAATTCTGAGCTTGGTCAAGTGGCTGCCACAAAAGTAATCCTATCCCATAGGTAAGAGGGGGAATTTTCTCATCCAAAAAGATTTTGTTGCTCTTCTTGTTTCAAAAGATCCCATAAAAAGGCTCTTATGATCTTAGAAGAATGTCTAACAAAGAAGAAATGAAGCAGATTACTTATGAGTTGCATGTCTATGGACTGGGGTCATCTAGCCAAAAGAGTTGCATAGGTGGAGTCCTAAAATTGGAAAGGCAAAGGATAGTGAATGAACACATGATTTTGGGTATTTGAGGAGTTACAAGCTTGGTTAAGAAAGAGATGCTTGTTATTGGAGATAGCATATCTTTAAGGAGAAGGTATGAGAGAGAATCGTTGCCTTCCATGAATCTTCCAAAATCCTAGTTTTGAAACCATTTCCCACTAGGATATCAACTTTAGCACACAAGTTATCTTTTAATTTGAGATTGTTTCTACCTAAGAAGCACAGACACAGACACAAACAAGGGATACGAACACAACGACATGTCAATTTCTAAAAAAGTAGGACATGGACATGTTGGGAACACATTTTTTTAATGGAATATATGTATATAATGATTCATCTTCAACATTAGAAAAACTCAAAGGATTTTACTAGCTACGGTCAAAGATAGAAGATGTCTACATGCTCAAAGGATTTTATTGGCTATGGTTAAATATAGAAGATGTCTCCTATTGGTTTATAAATGAAATATATATATATATATATATATATGCTTTGTTGGAAAAATTAGACTTTAAGGTCTGCTATAACTTATGTTTTTTATGAAGTTTAAAGGTAAAATAAAATAAAATAAAAAATAAATAAATAAATAAAATAAAATAAGAGAGAGAGAGACTGAACCTTGTAATTGCAGCAGTTAGTGTGAAGACTGAAGTGGGGGGACTATCCCTCACGATGGTTTTTACTTTTTAGGGTTTCTAATTTAAAAGTTTGTGAGTTTTGTTTTTTACTTTTAATTTCCAAGTGTGTCCCAGACATGTCCAAGAGAAAATATAATAATAAAATATTGGACTTTTTTTTGTGTCGAACGAATGTCCGAAGTGTGTCCCAACGAATCCGTGTCCAACAAATGTCCATGCTTTGTTAGGTTTCTACATGGTCCTCCAAGTTTCTCGGTTTCAAACTACTCCCTAAATTATTATTGAGAATTGAAGTTTAAATTGGAATTTCCCTAAAAAAACATTTAAATTTTTACCTGTGTATGATCGAATTCTATTTGTAGTAATAAAAGAAATAAGTTTGAAACTAAAAAGTGAATTATATGCCTCCACATGATTAAAGCTTTGCGGAGGCATATAATTCCCTTTTCAGTTTCAAACTTTAGGAATTTGTTCTAGATGTTACAAATTCACTTTACCAATTCATTTACTTTATCATCATCACAAGACGATTTTACCAATTCATTATTTGTTCATCTTCTTCAAGAAAAAGCAGATATAAGAATTTCTTTTTGTTTCTTATTATTAGGAAGCATTGAACTAAGGTAATCTCTATTATATTTAATATGTACATACATATGCATAAACATACATGCTTTTTTTTTTTTTTAACAAGAAACGAAATTTTTCATTGATATAATGAAAAGAGACTAATTCTCAAAAGATACAAACTCCACAAGGGAGTGATAAAAAACAAAGAAAACAGAAATATATATATAAGAATTATACACAAGAAATAAAAGCATTTCAATTAAGATAAACATACATGCTTATATATGTATGACTACATGTATGTATCTACATAAGCATCCATGCATTCTACAAATGCAAGAAAAAAGGTCAAATGCTCCAACTCTACCATTTATCACAAGAGTCACAAGCAATTGAGGTATCAAGATCAGGTTCTCCTTCAGTAAATCCAGATCCATTTCTAATCTTACAACCGTCACCATCCAAGCAGATAACTGCCTACAAAATGAAGC
Organism: Luffa acutangula; assembly: GCA_036850905.1. NCBI lineage: Eukaryota > Viridiplantae > Streptophyta > Magnoliopsida > Cucurbitales > Cucurbitaceae > Luffa > Luffa acutangula. The sequence goes on along the minus strand of CM072097.1, from coordinate 44,674,606 downwards.
AGTACATTAGTAATTATGTATCAGACTATTAAATTATCCTAAAGATCGTCTAGTGTTGTGATTGTCAGTTATTATAAAAGATAGGAACCAAATTGTGATGAAAATTGACACAAAAGTGCTAGAAGGATTAAAAAAGAAAGACAAATTACATTCTCGTCAATATAGTATGACGGAAAAGAGATGTTACTCTTCCCTTCAAAGCACCAATCATCATTTCTGCAGAGAAGTTGGCATGAGATATTAGTTTACTAGATTTTGAAAAACTAATTAGTGAAAATAATAGTGGGATCAATCTGACCATTTACATGCAATTCCACATGAAATTTAAGAAGTGTAGCAATTGTTACCAAAAAGTATAAATATCTGAATAACAAAAAGTATACTTTAATTTCTCTTCAAGGTAAACAATTTGTAACAAGGCCTGGACAGCCAAGAAATAAACAAGGAGCAACGAGAGACATTATGCTGACAATAGCACATACTGTAGGGATTTTATTTAGCATTTTTTATATATTCATGAGTGTCTTGGCCAACTTGAGCTCACCTTGACTATTCTCACTATTTTCTCACTGTAGTATCTTGAAATAAAATGGTGAAAAAGTTATGGGAAATGAAGTGTGGTACCATATATTACGGCATGTAGATTACACTCTCTACACTTCATTAGAATAGGACTCAAATATATATGTGTGTGCAAGCGTATGAGTTTGTAGTGGATGTGTCAAAAGAGAGTATTCTCTTTGTCAATCCTGTAGCGTGAAAAAAGGGCTTAAAGATTTTTTTTTTGGGACTAAGTCATTAGGTTTTCTTCCTCCTCAATCTAGTAAGACCTACAGTTTGAGGTGTAACCACCATGGAGAGGTTATTTTTCCTCGTTGCCCATCCCAGGAAATTGTCACTGGCTGATTTGATCACGTTTTCACCCAAATTGCTCCATCCACATTACTAACCATCTTAATGAAATTTAGTCAACCGACACTGCAGAAGCTCCACTTAAGAAATCTCCATCGGAAGAAAAAGCTCCTACTACGCAATGTGAAAAGAACTATTTTTTCCTTTTTCTTTTCTGTCTCTCTTTCATTCTATCTCTCTCTTTTTTTTTTTTTCTTTTTGCAAGTGTTCTAATTTTACTCTTTATTAGAATAAAGCTCAGGTGTGTATGCATTAGTAAATTTGACAGTGTTCTCTCCTTCGCTACCCATTTTGTAACACCATGTAAACTACAAAAATGCATTGGAGATCCGCATTAAGACAAATACGTAAGTCAAAATGAAAATAAGCAAACCTGCTAAATGATTCTTCATCTACTTTGTTGCTCCCAATAGTATCATACACCTACAAACGAAATCAAGATTTCACACTTAAGCCATTCCTCAATCATTTTCTTAACTAAATATCAAACTTTCATCGAAAAAATGGAATAATAAAGAAGGGCCAACACAAAATGAGAAGGAAAGAAACTACTAGGGTTTGTAAATGTATGCCAAGATCCAAAGGACTGCTGCAATGCTAAAAATGAAAGCAAAAGGTATAGCTTTGAGCAAAGAAATGTTAACTTACTGGAACACAAGTGATGAGCTGAAATTCTTTCTGGCAAAGTGGACAAAGATTTGTAATTGTAGCCCAGTTGTCAATGCATACAAAACAGAACCTGAAATAAGATGGGGAAATGGTTATAATTGTAAACCATTAGTTTTTTTTTTTTTTTATAGGAAACAAAAACCATTTCATTGATGTATGAAATAGATACAAAAGGAAGACCTACCAATGGTAATTACAAAAGACATCTCCAATGAGATAGTAGGGCAGATAAGCTGTAATTACAAAAGGGTGGGGAGTGACTACTCCAATAAAGAGCTAAGTAGGATGTAGATTCAATGAAAGCATAAAGATTTTGAGACTTTTCTGTGAAGATCCTAGCATTTCGTTCCAGCCACAAATTCCAAAAAAAAGCATAAATAAAGTTGCGCCAAAGGAAATTCTTCTCTTTTTTAAAAGGCTGTCCAATGAGAGAAAGCTTGAGCAGCGAAAGGATATGACCCGGTCTAACACATTGCCATCCAAATGCTTGTTGCAAGAAGTCCCATACGGCAGACGCAAAGGGGCAGTTGCTGAAAAGGTGGATTTAAGATTCTTGATCCCTATAACAGAAGCAGCAGCAGCTTGGGGAAAGAGCAATCCCAGGGGATTTTCGTTGAAGCACATCAGCCGTGTTGATGCACGCGTGGCTAAGTTCCCACATAAAAAAATTGACCTTTTTTGGCATAGGTCCCTTCCAAAGCTGACTGTATAGATCAAAGTTAATGCGATTTCCGATTGAAGCCAACTTTTTAGTAAGTGAGCCCGTAGAGAAAATACGGGCTTTATCAAGATTCCAAGTCCATTTGTCTTCTTCCTCTTTTAGGGAGAAACTAGATAGCTGGTGGGAAAGTATGGCCCATTCTAGGGTCTCCACTTCATTAAGGTTTCTTCTCAAATATAGGTTCCATGCTTATGTGGAAGTATTCCGAATTCAACTATGTTGGCCTCTTTTTCCTGTGATCAGTGGTATAAAGAGGGGAATTTCAATTGCAGACTTGTGGAATCGAGCCATACATCTCCCCAAAATTTGGTCTTGTCCCCCTTTCCAACTTTAACATCAATATTATTATAAATCAGCTGCTGCATCTTTTGAATAGATTTCCAGGGAATGTGCCAAGCATTTTCCTGCCTGGTTTGTGATTATTATGCATAGTACCATATTTGGTCTCAATGAGCTTCCTCCATAGAGCATTTTTTTCTTGATAAAATCTCCAAATCCATTTGGCCAAAAGGGAGATATTCTTGTTGTGTATATCATAGAGACCCAAACCCTCCTCCTCCATAGGGGTTTTTATGTGAGACCATTTTAAAAGATGACTACCTCTTTTTCCAAGTCTTCCTTTCCAAAGAAAGGTTCCATACAACTTTTCTATAGCCCTTGTAACCTTCTGTGGGGCAAGAAAAAGGGAGAGATAGTATATGGGGAGATTGGCAAGTGTTGCTTGGATGAGAGTGTGTCTCCCTCCTTTTGAGATATTTGTGGCCCCCCAATTATTGAGGCTTTTTTCTACTTTTTCAATAACTGGAGTCCAAAAGCCATATGTCCGAGGGTTTCCATTTAGTGGAAGGCCAAGGTATGTGATCGGCCCATTACCAAGCTCAGCCAATGGATGAAGCTAATGTGGATGCTTGCTATGAGTCTATGCCAATGCCCAGAAATTCAATTTTTTGACAATTTGTGTTCAAACCAGAGACTTCTTCAAAGGAGTGTATAACATGGAAAAGTGTTAGAATATTTGTGTAAATCTTTATTGTAATATTTGCTCTTTATCGCTTTTATTCCCTTCCATATTTGTAATAGGTCTTTCTCCTATATAAGAGGACCTATATTGCACATATTAGATATATGAGAATGATTTTAAACTCTCAAAATCAAGATGGTATCAGAGCAGGTTTAAACCCTAGCCGTCTCAAAAACCCTAAAAACCCTAGTCGTCGTCGTTGGAACCCTAGCCGCCAGTCTTAATTGGTGCACCTTACTTCCAGCGTCGGGTGGTTCTTCTTACCACCACTGCCGTACTGGTACTTCTTACGCCGTCGCACCGCCTCCACACATCACACGACGCCGTCGATTATCTCAGCCCAGTCGTGCGATAAGTAGCATCTCAGACCCAGTCGATTATCTCACATCAGTCGATTATCTTAGACCCAGTTGCTTCTTTCGTGACCCAGAGACCCACAACAACAGAGGACGACCCCGCACTTGCATCCGTCGACCCGCAACATCAGTCGAACGCTCGCACCCCCAAGTCGTCGTCGACCCGTCACTTGCCTCATCTACAAGTCTTGGTATTTGGTGGGTTTGCAAGTCTTCGTCTTCGCAGGGCTGGATTTTTTGGTTCGGGGGGCTGTTTTTGAACAGCTACAGTACACACGGGGAGAGAGGGATTTTGAAAACCCAGACGATAAACACAGAGAGGAGAAGACGCAGCCTCCAGTCACGATTTGGTTGGGTCTCCAGCCGTTGTAGGTCTTTACATCGCTCAGTCGTGGGTCTCAGTATAGGAGACTGTTTTTTCGTGGTTGTGGGTATCTCTTCTTCGGCATCTGTGTAGCCGCAAGTTCCTTCCCGTCGCAGCTCTTTCTTCTTCTTCGGCAGCGTGCGAACACTCGGGAGAGGTGCAACAAATCTGAGCAACTGCAGTGTTCCTTTTCTCTCGTGTTCATCTGAAGCTTTCACAATACGGTGTAGTTGGGTTGGTTCAATAGCCTCCGGTTTGTTGTGGTTCGGTTCTATTTTTTACAATCTGGTTCTATGATTATTTGGTCTGGTTCAACTCTAGTTTAATTTGGTTTATATTTTATTATTTCCCATTTACTCATTTATTGATATGGAGCAAGTTCATCAAATCCTAAAATTGCTATCAAACAATTTCTCATCTAATAATTCATGTGTTTCATTGGCACAAACAGGTAATTATCCTCAAGCCTTCTCGTGTGGCACTTCTTCTCCGTGGATTATCGATTCCGGAGCTTCTGACCATATGACCAGTACCTCTCGCTTTTTTAACTCATACTCTCCTTTTTATTCAAATGAAAAAATTCGAATCGCAGATGGTAGTTTTTCTTCTATTGCAGGAAAAGGAACTATTAAATTGACTGAAAATATTTCTTTACAATCTATCTTACATGTTCCAAAATTAGCCTGTAATCTTTTATCTGTCAGCAAACTTTCTAGAGACTCTAATTGTCGTGTTATATTCTTTGAATCTCACTGTATTCTTCAGGATCAGGAATCGGAGAAGATGATTGGGAGTGCTAGGATGCTTGATGGCCTCTACTACTTTGATGAAGGTTCTGTTAGTAATAAAATAACTCAGGGTTTTAGTAGTATGAGTTCTCTTTCTGGTAAAGAAAAAATTATGCTTTGGCATCTTAGGTTAGGGCATCCTAGTTTTCCTTATCTCAAACATTTATTTCCAAATTTATTTAAGGGTTTTGATTGCTCCTCATTTGATTGTGAAAGTTGCATTTTAGCAAAAAACCATCGTTCCACATATTTACCTAAACCTTACAAAGCTTCCAAACCGTTTTATTTAATTCATAGCGATGTTTGGGGTGCTTCTAAAATTAGGACTCATAGTGGGAAAAGATGGTTTGTTACTTTTATTGACGACCATACTCGTCTTTCTTGGGTGTACTTAATGGAAAAGAAATCTGAGGTGAAAGATATTTTTAGAAATTTTTACAATATGGTTGAAACTCAATTTCAAACTAAAATTTGCATTTCACACTCTAATAATGGAACTGAATATTTTAATGAATCTTTTGGTGAGTTTTTAAAAGATAAAGGTATTGTTCATCAGTCTACTTGTCGAGATACCCCTCAACAAAATGGTGTTGCTGAAAGAAAAAATAGGCATTTACTAGAAGTAGCACGTGCTATAATGTTTTCCATGCATGTTCCGAAATATTTATGGGGCGAAGCAATTCTCACAGCTACTTATCTAATAAATAGAATGCCTAGTAAGATCTTAAATTTTAAAACTCCCATTGATTGCTTTAAAAATGTTTTTCCAAAATCTCGCCTATATTCTGATTTACATCTCAAAGTTTTTGGGTGTACTACTTATGTTCACATCCCTAGTCATTTTCGGTCAAAACTTGATCATAGAGCTGTTAAATGCATTTTCTTGGGTTACTCTTCAAATCAAAAAGGCTATAAATGTTTTGATCCTCAGACAAAAAAATGTTTTGTGAGCATGGATGTGTCTTTTTTAGAAAATCAACCATATTTTGCCCAAAGTTCTCTTCAGGGGGAGAAACCAAATTTGGAAGATAACTTTTGGGATGTTTCTACTCCTCTTCCTAACCTTATTTGTCCTGATGTTACTAGTCCTTTGGTGCCAAGTATAGAAACTTCTCAATCAGGGGGAGAAATACTACATAATGATCCTATTGATCAAGTTCCTGAGTTTAAGTTTTATACTAGAAGAAAATTCAATCAGAGGAACCAAGACCAGATAGTTGATCCTTCACAGAACCAATCTGAGACTCCGACGATTGAAACTGGAAAACCTGGTAATTCTTCTCCCATTCCTACTTCAACTATTCAAAATACTTTACCAATTGTGTCTGATCTTGATATTCTCATAGCCATTAGAAAAGGTACTCGAAGTTGTACCAAATACCCTATTGCTAACTACATGTCATATCAAAATTTGTCAAATAGTCATAAAGCCTTCACATCTAGGATAAATGACTTGTTTGTTCCAAAGAATATACATGAAGCCTTAGAAGATCCAAATTGGAAAGTAGCAGTTATGGAAGAGATGAATGCTCTAAAACAAAATGGGACTTGGGAAATAGTAGAGTTGCCAAAAGATAAGAAACCAGTGGGTTGTAAATGGGTGTTCACCATAAAATGCAATGCAGATGGTAGTATTGAGAGATATAAGGCCAGACTAGTTGCTAAAGGCTTCACCCAAACATATGGGATTGTTTATCAGGAAACGTTTGCCCCAGTTGCTAAAATTAACTCTATTCGAGTGCTTTTGTCTCTTGCAGTCAATTCGGATTGGTCTCTTTACCAACTTGATGTAAAAAATGCGTTTCTGAATGGAGATCTCGAGGAAGAGGTTTTTATGGACTTACCCCCAGGTTTTGAAGAAGATCTCGGATGCAGTAAAATTTGTAAATTAAAAAAAAATCCCTCTATGGCTTGAAACAGTCACCAAGAGCTTGGTTTGAACGGTTTGGAAATGTTGTGTCTAGCTATGAATTTATTCAGAGTCAAGCAGATCATACTATATTTTATAAACACTCTGAGAATAATAAAATCTCAATTTTGATTGTCTATGTAGATGATATTATTCTCACAGGTGATGATGAAGTTGGTCTAGCTGATCTCAAGAAAAAACTTGCAAGAGAGTTTCAAATCAAGGATCTAGGACTGTTGAAATATTTTCTAGGGATGGAATTTGCAAGATCGAAGAAGGGCATATTTGTTAATCAGAGAAAGTATGTTCTCGACTTACTTGAGGAAACTGGACTACTTGGTTGCAAGGTTGCAGAAACTCCAGTTGAACCCAATCTAAAGTTACAAGTAGCAAAAGCAGAAGAAATAAAGGACAAGGAACGATATCAGATACTTGTTGGAAGATTGATTTATCTATCTCATACTCGTCCTGATATTGCATATGCGGTAAGCATGGTAAGTCAGTTTATGCATGCACCAGGTCCAACTCATTTTGAAGCTGTTTACAGAATTTTGAGGTATCTAAAAGGAACTCCTGGGAAAGGCATTCTATTTAGAAGACATAATCACTTTCAGATAGAAGTCTATACTGATGCAGATTGGGCAGGAAGTACTACAGATAGAAGATCTACCTCTGGTTATTGTTCCTTTATTGGAGGGAACTTGGTTACTTGGAGAAGTAAAAAACAAAATGTGGTGGCTAGGAGCAGTGCTAAAGCAGAATTTAGAGCGTTAGCGCATGGAATTTGTGAGGGTATATGGATTAAAAGGATACTTGAAGAATTAAAGATTCCTTTGAACACACCTATACGGATTTATTGTGATAATAAAGTTGCCATCTCTATAGCTCATAATCCAGTTCTACATGATAGAACAAAACACATTGAGGTTGATAAGCATTTTATCAAGGAGAAAATTGAAGCAAATACAATATGTATTCCTTATCTTCCTACATCAGAACAAATTGCCGATGTACTATCTAAAGGTCTTCCAAAGAAGCAATTCGATAAGTTGATTGACAAGCTGGCTATGGAAGACATCTTTAAACCAGCTTGAGGGGGAGTGTTAGAATATTTGTGTAAATCTTTATTGTAATATTTGCTCTTTATTGCTTTTATTCCCTTCCATATTTGTAATAGGTCTTTCTCCTATATAAGAGGACCTATATTGCACATATTAGATATATGAGAATGATTTTAAACTCTCAAAATCAAGAAAAAGATTATTGATACATGTCTCATCTGAGGAGGAAAATAAGATGGTGTCGTCTGCAAACGGTAGATGGGAGATAGATAAAGCATTTGCACCTTCCCCAATCTGAAAACCTTCAATGGAGCCATTTTTTCTGCCATGAGAAGCATCCTGCTAAGACAGTCCATAACGATGATGAATAAAAAGGGGGAGAGAGAGTCCCGTTGTCTAAGACCCCTAGAGGCTTGGATCTTTTTTTTTTTTTTTTGATAGGAAACATAAACCATTTCATTGATGTATGAAATAGATACAAAAGGCCTATTGATAATTACAAAAGAGATCTCCACTGTGATATAAGGGAAGATAGAGGATAATTACAAAAAAGAGAGATTTGTCTACTCCAAAACAAAGCTAGGTAGGTGGTAGACTCAATAAAACCATGGATATTCTGCTGCTTGGCGTTGAATATTCTAGCATTTCTTTCTAGCCATAAGTTCCAAAAAAAAAGCATACAAAAAATTCCTCCATAGAGTCTTGGTATCGTTCTTGAAAGGGTGTCCGATCAGAGAAACATGTAGGAGGGATAGGATATCTCCCGGTCGAACTAAATGCCTCCCAAATGCATTTTGAATAAAATCCCAGAAAGCTGAAGCGAATATGCAGCTGCTGAATAGGTGGATTTGAGTCTCACTATCTTTGTTACACATGCTACAGCAATTGGGGGAGATATATATTATATATCTCTGGATTTCTTCTCTGTATAACATCAGTTGTGTTGATGCAAGCGTGGCTAAGCTCCCATATGAAAATTTTAACTTTTTTAGGCATAGGTCCTCTCCATAGAAGGCTGTAAAAGTCCCTACAATTAGGTAAAGGGAGGGAGGCCAAGCTTTTGGTAAGGGATCCTGTGGAGAAATGCCTCTATCTCCAAGCTGCCAAGACCATAAGTCATCCACATCCCGGATAGAAAAGGTGGATAAATGGTGAGACATAACTGCCCATTTCAAGGATTCAGAGTCACGTAAATGTCTCCTGAGATGTAAATTCCAAGCCCCGTTTTCTGGATTCCATAACTCAGCAATAGTGGCCTCTTTCTTTAAAGATAGATTGTATAGAGCAGGGCTTTTGGTAAGGGATCCTGTGGAGAAATGCCTCTATCTCCAAGCTGCCAAGACCATAAGTCATCCACATCCCGGATAGAAAAGGTGGATAAATGGTGAGACATAACTGCCCATTTCAAGGATTTAGAGTCACGTAAATGTCTCCTGAGATGTAAATTCCAAGCCCCGTTTTCTGGATTCCATAACTCAGCAATAGTGGCCTCTTTCTTTAAAGATAGATTGTATAGAGCAGGGTATTTGGATTGCAGTGATGATGTGCCGAGCCAAATATCCTCCCAGAATAATGTTTTGTCACCTCTTCCGACTTTGATAACAATAGAGTTGTAAATGAGATGTCTCTTCTTAAAGATGCCTTTCCATGGACCTCTGGAGGTGGACATGGATATGTCTCCCATTTTGTCTAGAGGCTAGAGGCTTGGATCTTGCCACGAGGCTTACCATTGATAATGATTGAAAAATTCGCAAAAGATATGCATCCTCCAATCCATCTTCTCCAACATTCACCAAACCCCTTTGCTTTAAGAGTGTCGTCGAGAAAGTCCCAATCCACCATATCGAAAGCTTTTTCAATGTCGAGCTTAATAACAACACCCTTCTTTTTTCTTCTATTCCATTCATCGATGATTTCGTTAGCTATTAAGGAAGCGTCCATAATTTGACGCCCTTCAACAAAAGCATATTGGAATTCGGTGATCGTGTGTGGGAGGACTTTCTTTAATCTTTCCAAGAGGACTCTAGAAATGATCTTATAGAGGCAAGTGGTGAGGCTTATAGGCCTAAAATCTCCCACTGATTTCGCACCCACTTTCTTTGGTATAAGACAAATGAATGTCTCATTTAGGCTAGCATTGTTGATTCAATTATTAAAAAAAAGCATTGAACACCCCTTTTATATCTTCCTTAAGGATGTTCCAAGATTTTTTTGAAGAATTCGGCGATAAATCCATCGGGCCCCGGTGTCTTGTTTGTGCCAAGATCATTTAGAGCTCTATAAATTTCATCTTTTGTGGAGGGGAGTTCTAAAACTGTTCTCTGCTCAAGGGAGATGAGACTCCAATTCTCAATGTTTGGAAGAGGTCTTCTACGACCTGTTTTTGTGTATAGATTTTGGTAAAAGGCAATGAATTCCTTTTCGATGTCTTCATCATTAAACAAGTTGGCGTCTTTTGCAGAAAGAATTTCTAATATAGCACTCTTCCTCCTGTTTGCCGCAACAATACGGTGGAAAAAAGCTGAATTTACGTCCCCCTCCACAAACTATTTGTGTTTACATCTTTGGCGCCACATAATCTCTTCATTGGCTGATAAGATAATCAATTCCGCCTTGATTTCAGTTCTTCTTTTGGATTCTTCCTCGGAAATTGGCTCATTTTCCTCCATGTTGTCTATGATAGAGAGCTCACGGTTCAGCCTGTGCCTAATCTCCTTTTGTTGCCCAAAAGATTGTTGATTCCAGATGAATAAAGTCATGACCCGGCCAACCATGCGATATATTATCCTTCCATCAAGAATCAACTGTACTCAAAAAAGAGTTGTGAGATAACCAAGCATTGATAACGAGGAAGGGAGAAGGACCCCACTTTTCTTTTCCTAACATGAGACATATACGGTAGTGATCCGAAGTAACTCTATCAAGTCTTCTAGCATTTACAGATCCGAATTTGGAAGCAATGTTTTCTGATATCAAAAACCGATCAATGAGAGTCATGGTGGGGTTTGGTCGGCAGCTAGACCAAGTGTATTTGTCGTTGGTTAAAGGGATAGCATCATCTTCAATAAATCTATTGAATTTTTTCATACCAAGAGTGGGGGCTGTGAAGGTATATTTTTTCGTAGACCATCTAGTAATATTGTAATCTCCCCCCATAATCCAGTTCGGAAGGCAGAGGGTTTGCAAATCAGATAACTTCTTCCAAAAAGATTTCCTATCACGAGAAGAATTTGGGCCATATACTCTTGTGATCCAAAAGGAAAAACCATCAGCAAGAGAGAGATGGATGGATAAAGAGAAGATACCCTCGACAATCTCTACAACATCAAAGGTGGATTCATTCCACAGGATGATAATCCCTCCCGAGGCACCAATAGCATCAATCGAAGCCCAAGCAATATTCCTCGAGCTCCAAACCGATTTGACTATTTTTCTATCAATGGCTGGGAGCTTCATCTCTTGAAGAATCACTAGAGCTGGATTGTGAGAGGAGAGGAAGTCTTTGATAAGAGCTCTTTTTTTCCAAGAGTCGAGACCACACACATTCCAGGAAATAAAAATCATTTAAGATTCATAGGCCCCCCCAATTGGTAGCATGTTGGATTCTTGTTGTAGTTTACAGGAGTGTAAGTTCTGTAATTCTTTCACCCATTTTGTCTTCTTTTTGGTTGTGTTGGTGAGCTTTTGTCTACTCGGCATAGGCATAATGCACATACCATGTTCAGCCAGCCAAGGGAAAAGAAACGGCAAGAAAACCACAGGGTCGCTTGCCTGATATGGAAGCTCTGTTTCCGAATCCTCTTCTTGCATTTCCTCCACACTTAAATCAACTAGGGTTGATGTTTCAACACATAACCTTTGTGACTTATCTGTGCCATTCGAGTCTTCAATCTGCAGCAGAATGGGGCTGTCGGGGATCGAAGAGGTTGGTAATGGTCAGCAGAGAGATGGCCTGCTGAAAGTCCATGGGTTGGTGCGAAATGGGAGAGTATTATGTATGTGGAGAGTATGGTGAGGAAAGAGCCCCCTCTGATTCTGATAAAGGAAAGGTTGTGTTGGTAGATTGTTTTGTGCCCCGTGAGAAGGTAGGTCTCCTTGTTATTGATGATATGGGCTTTTTTCTCCCATTCAGATTTTCTTAGGATGGAGTTGGGCTTTTTGGAATCGGGCCAACAGTTGGTTGGGGATTGGAGCAAGTAACTTTGAGATTGGGGAGTGATTTCGGGTTTAGGTCTTGGGTTTTTTTATTGGGGGCTTTTGTTGAGTGGGACCCAGCATGACTAAAGGGGATGGATATTTTAGATTGGGGTTTTTTCTGGAGCTTTGGGGAAGGTGTTGTCTACGAGCCCAAGTATGAGAAAGTTGTCTGATTCACGTCTTTTTCTGTAAACAAGATATCAATAGGGGCTCCATGGGGAATGCAATTGTGCGTTGCTTGAAGATTCTCCCCATCTTCGTCTTCCTTTCCAGGGGCGGCGCATGGCTGAACATATCCGTTCATGTTTTCTTTGTCCTTTTCCATGTCAACGCGTGAGCCGGATTTCATTGGGGCTTTTGGGATTTTCCCATGGATTCTAGCTATGTAGCCAATATTGTAATCCTCCACAAAAAAAAAGGATCGATTTTAACGAGTGGGCCTTTTAAAGACAATGGGAGATGTACTTCGGGAATAAACCCCAAGTGATTTCTCTTTATCTTTATCCCTATCTCCATCATGTCCATTCTTGATAGGTTTTGCTTGCTGTTTCTAGATACCCACCACACTCATCTCCTATCTTTTTTAAGTTTTCAAGACTCCATTTATCGAGAGGAAGATTCTAAACTTTGATCCAACCCCCATAAGATGGCACCTTTTGGTCACCATGCATGGCTTTTGCACTCCATGAGAGAAAACAGACTTGATATATTCCAACCTTGTACCAACCTTTGATATTAGCTAGGATGTTGGCTTGTTCCTTGTCTTCACAAGAGAGGAGGGCTTTATCTGGTTGTAGGGACTGACCAAGGAGTAAGCCGAGAGGGTTTGTTGCAAAGGCACGCATGATATCATGCCAACTGTCATGGAAATGTTTCCAGGGCTGCAAACTAGGTATTGGAGGCATTTTGTTCTGTACTATTTGGCTCAGTAATTTTTGCCATTTGTCCATGATGAGTGGAGGGCTCATTCTGATTCTTTTCAACAGCTTCTTTATATGAGATGGCTTCTCTAACTTCATTTACTTCTCTCGTGTCCTTTACACTTCGGTTGGTGGGGGTAATGAGGGAGTTAATGTTGGCTAGAAGGTTGCGCCAACCCTTTCTTTCATCACTGACAGGGATTATAAGCTTGTTTAAACCTCCATTTGGTCCAAGTTTGGCTATTTCAACTGAGTGGCCTTTTTTGTTTGTAATCTCTTCAACCTATATGACTATTTCTTCTACTCTAGCTTCATTGAAGAACTTCTGATTCAAAGGGAGGTCACAGAGCCGAGAGAAGCAAGTGTTGGTCCAGATTAATGCTTCTTTAGAGAGAGTCAAGGAGAAACTTCTTTCGCTGGTGGCTTCCGTGAGTCTATAAAGGCTTGGGTATTTTGGGTTTGCATCAATGGAGAATGTTTTCCTTTCAATCCTGAAAGATGAGGCTTTTCGAGTCGTCATGGTAGTTAATGTTGTGTTGTTTCTTTCGATCTAGGAAAAGGGAAGTCATGGTGAAGAGGGTGAGGGTTTCCGACAGGGGATGGGAGGGGGGGAACGGAAGGGTGGGGAGAGAGAGAGGTCATGGGAGAGGAGTGTAAATTGTCCAAGAAGATCACATTCTAACTTTTTTAATTGTAAACCATTAGTAAATGCTTACAAAACAGAACCAGAAAATAAAATGGAGAAAGGTTCATAAAATTTTTTTATGAGAAACTAACTCTTTCAGAAATACGAAAGAAAACATAAGTGCATATAAAAGACAGCCCAAACTAAGGAATCATAACAACAACCTATATAAACATGGGCTCAATCCAAACGAGTAACACCTAACGGATAATTACAAAACTCTTTGGTAATTGAAGCCCAAAATGACAGATTTTCTCATGTGAAGTTAGCTACAGTGGTATCAACACTAATGATCGTTTGCAAAAGAAGCTTCCTTATCAGGCTCTATCTCCTCCTTGTTGTACCATGTGTATGAAAGCCTCTGAATCTCAAAGCCACCTCTTCATTACATGACTTTGCTAGATGCTTTTGGTCATCCATATTGGAACCTTCAGTTGGTACATGGTGCTGCCCATCAACATTCACAACTTCCTCTCCTACATAGTCATGGAACATCTTTCCAAGGCCCAAAAGAAGATTATTTGGCTAACCCTTTGGATGGAACAAAACAATCGCCTATTCAATGACAAAGCAAAACTTTTTAACTACTTCTTAGACTCGGTGCTCTTTACTTCTTTTAGTTGGTGCAAATGTACAAATTTTCTAACCGACTATAGTCTTACAGATCTCGTATCTAGGTGGAAAAGCTTTTTGTAATCCACCCTAGTTGTTTAGTATTTAGGTTTAAAAAAAATAAAAATAAAAATGTGAAGCCTCAGAGGAAAGGCGCCTCAAGGGCTTCGAGGGAAGGTGCACGCCTCTTAAAACACTACTAGAGAGCAAACCTCATGGATAGATTTCTCCACTCCCCTAAAAAATCTATCATTCCTCTCAATCCAACTACCCCATAAAATTGCAAAATAATAAATAATAATAAGGCCAGCTCTTGTCCACGGAAGGTGGATACCAAAGAATCTCATGAATCATAGAACAATAAGCTTTACTACAGTTAAAAAAAAAACCTCAAACTGCTCTAAAAAAAAACAATCCCAATTGGAAGAGGCAAACCAACATTTCCAAAGACGTGATTGAGAGGCTCAGTTGCACCCTTGTATAGAATGAATCAATGCGGCCCTAACAAAAAGGATGAATGCCTCTAAACACGGTCCAACATGTTAACCGTCCCCATTAAAACCTACTAAGCAAAAATTTGACCTGCATAGGAATTCTCCTTAGCTTTCTCTCTCTCCCAGCTGGTGCATCCTTTGTGGAGGGACTCAAAAACACAGAGGCATCTCTTCCTATCTTGCTCCTTTGCTGCCAATTTTTGGGATGTCTTATTGAACAGTTTTGGTTGGTCTCTAGCACTATGAGGTGATCCTCCGGCTCTTTATCATTTGTAATAATTGGGCATCCTTTTAAGGAAGAAAAGGAGATTCTTTAGAGTAATCTCATTAGAGCTTTCATTTGGACCATTTGGGGTGGATGCAACCACCGCATCTTTTGTGACAAGGAAAGATCCTTTAATAGGTTTTTTGACTCATTAGTTTCTTTGGCAATGACTTGGTGTAAATTTACCCTTTCTTTAAAGATTATGCTATCTCTTACCTCACATACCTCACATCCCACTGGAAACCTTTTTGGTAATTCCAAGGGAATGGATTTCATCCCATCAATGAAATTTGTTCCCTTGAAGCAACATTGATTATGTTACTTTTTCACAAAAATAAATAATAATAAAAATAATTTTAAAAATTTTAATTTTTTTTATAAGAAACAATTTCATTGATAGTATGAAATTACAAGAAGGGGAAACCCCTATGAGAAAGATTACAATTTACAAAAGACCTCTCTAGTTGAAAAGGAGGGATGTAAAGCTATAGTGATGGAGGGGGAGCATTTACACCAGGAAACAACAATAACATCAAAAAACTTGTGGTAGGTTAGCTCTTTTTCTTGGAAAATCCTCCTATTTCTTTCTTGCCAAGTGCTCCCCCAGAAAACTCGAACCTCGTTCTAATGGGATCCTATCCAACGAGAAGAATAGCGACAGAACAACTGTCATGATATTTTACTTCTTTCCTGTAGTTCAGGGCTAAGAAGGGCAAAAAGTCCTCTAGTTCATCTAAACACCCTGCAATCAAACTCAAGGAAAGCTCTAAAGAGCCGATATGCAAAGACAAGGGGCTGACTTAATAAGCAATGCGAAAGAGTATTTATAGGTGAGACAAGAACCCTGCCTTCCTTCTTAGGGAGATCAATAAAGTTCTCCCAGAGGGCTTTTTGCACGTTTTTGAAGGGATGTCCTCCAAGGGTGAAGTGCAGCAGGTGTTTTGGGCCCCTTTCACCCTTTGGGAGTATCGTTAACCACCCAAAGGTGTGAAGGATGTAATTCAAAAAATTAGCAACAAACTCACATTCAACCAGAAGATGACCTTGTGTTGGGACACCAATGGGGAGAGAGTGACATGTGAGGCATCCTCCTTTGTAACTTGTCTTGGGTGTTGATGGCTTTTGGGAGATCTCCCAAAGGAAGAATTAAATTAAATTAAATTTTAAAAAATAAATAAATAAATAAAAAATAAAAAAAAGCTCTTTCAAACACAATGAATAGCAGTGACTGACTACTTCAAATGTGTGGACAAGGAAGTAGACAAAATATTGCCATTTGCACTAGTGAAGGCTTTGAATGTGTATAGTGAACAACACCCCACCACCTCACACATTTCACATTTCATGGATAAAGGAAGGGAAGCCAACCAACTGCTAAAAAAAAGCAAGCCATTTGGACCTCAAAGATGCTATTACCCATGGATAAAGGAAGTTCAGCACCAAATCTATGGCTTCATTAACCAATGTGATAAGGCAAAGGCAGCAGAGCATGTTGTCGCCAAGATGGGCCACAACCTGACAATCAACTTCTCCATTTCACTACGGATGCATAAGTTAGGAGGAGGAATTAAAGAAACACAGAAGACTAAATGCTTGTCCTCTGTTCGCACATCTTCGTGTATGTAGATAGCTGAAAAGGCCGAAAAGTAAATGTAGCATTGACAATAATTAAGGACAACTGAACAAGGTGATGAGGGTTACTGGACCATCAAGGACAAGGACATTTAACACTAAATCTAAGTCCTCATGTAATCTCAAAAGTCTGAACTTATAAATAAATGGGATGTGGCAGTTGTATCCTGACAACCGAGGTACAAATAAGATTGGGGTCCTTCTAGAAGCTCTCCGTCTATTTTGTTTGCCTTTTGTTGTCTGTTATCCAATAGGAAAACAACAAATGTCGTGGCTCTCTTATCTTTGATGGGGGAGTTTTTTATTAGGTATGAGAGAAGGAATTTTCGTTTTTGGAGCTAGGGTATTTCTTGTAGTTTGTTCTTTCATTGCTTGTTGAATCCTTCCCCAGCTAGTGTTTCTATTTCTTCATTGTTGTGGAAGGTGAAAATTCCAAAGAAGGTTCAATTCTTCATTGGCAGTCGCAGGCCATCCACAGAAGTGTTAACACTTTAGATCAGCTTGCAAGAAAATTGTCTACTTTGATTGGGCCATTTTGTTGCCTTCTTTTTCGGGGGCGGAAGAAGATTTTGATCATATTCTTTGGAGTTGTGACTTTACTCGGGTTGTTTGGGGGGAGAGGAATAATATGACCTTTATAGGGATTGAAGGGGGACCACATTGATGTTTTTTATTTTTATAATAAACCGAGCTTTCATTGAGAAAAAATGAAAGAATACACAGACATACAAAAGAAAAGCCCACAAAAAAAAAAAAAAAAAGAAAAGGGAGCCACACTACAAAATGGGGCTCCAATCAAACAAAATAATGCCTAAAGTGTAATTACAAAAGAACTTAGACATCGAGGCCCAAAGAGATACATAAAATCTAACAAGGGACCAAACATCGTTGTTTGAAGATTATACTGTTTCTCCCCCCAAAGACCCCATACAATTGCACAAACCCGAACCTGCCACAAAAAGCACCCTCGGTCAAGGAAAGGCGGAAAAAGAAGAAGCTCCTCAAAAGCTATCCTGAAAGCCTGAGCTCTAACAAAACAAAAGCCAAACTCCCGGAAGAAACAGGTCCACACTACCGAGGCAAACTCAAAGCTCCCCACAGAGGGACCACATTGATGTTTGATCCCTTATTAGGTTCTATGTTTCTCTTTGGGCATTGTTGACGGAGATATTTTGTAATTATCCTTTAGGTTTTATCGAGTGTCCTCGAAGGGACTTGTAATTATCCTTTAGGTCTTATATACTTGACTGGATGTCCTTGTAATCTTTCCTTTTTCTCAATGAAAAGTTTGGTTCTTTATTTAAAAAATAATAATAATAACAAAAGAAAAAAGGTATAGATAAGATTACAATTCAATTAGGGTTCTTTTCCAAACCCTCTCTTGACTGACTTTTTAGATTACCTCATTGTATGTTGGCAAGTTGTTTTCTAAGATAGATATGCAAAGCAGCTACCATAAAATTCAAATCCAACTAGGATGCAGATGAAAAACATTCAAGACACATGTATTCTTCGAAAGTTTGGATAGGTACTAATAAAGCTATATGAACTCTGTAAGGCAAGTGCCACCTTTATATGGTTGATGCAGTGTTTTAAAAGATGTGCTTTGCAAAGCGCGTGTAAGAAGACGTGCATTGCTCACACCTTCATGACAAGCCCTAAGGTGTTGGGCTTGCACCTTAGTGCGCCTTGAGCTTTTAAAAACACCGGGTTGATGAATCAAGTTCTTCAATCCCTTATTGAGAAATTTTCCATAGTTTATTTTGATGAGGTCATAGCAAGAGCATGTCTGAGTGAGATAACTTGCATCACTTAAAGGGAGGTTATCCGAGCATTACACCTAAAAGAACTTTATATTAGCGTATCCAAATGCACTATTAATAAACTTCTCTTCTTAGAATACATTGGAGGTGGAATAAGCAAGCAAAGTTGACCCAACAAGAGGTACTAAAATAGTGATCAATTCTTGCTAATGTGGAAGAAATTCAAAGCTTCCATAGGTTGATCACAATTTCATCACAAAATTCAATTTAATGGCATCTACCCTCATTGATTTTTTTTATTTAAAAATAAATAATAATAATAATAAATAAATAAATAAAAACCCTTGGGTAAGGGAACAAGAGGACAGCTGCAACCTCCTTGACTAACCTCAGATTTCCCTCAGTAATCTACTAGTTCCAAAGCTTGATTTTGAAGAAGACAATTTTGCAAGACTAGCTACAAAAGTCAATAAGGAGTTATACATCTTGACTAATCAAATGATAAGCACAAATTGTGACTGATAAGAGGTGACAAAAAAATGAATTTGAAGAAGGGGAATTGGTTGGCCACTTGAACCGATCATAATGAAAGCAACTGTTAGACACTACTATGACGATATCCCGATTCACAACTTCCTTTTTCAGCTCATTAACCTTCTTTCCAAGCATGGTTGAGTTTACACCAGCTTTTCAACCTGGCTAGACTCCTCAGCCTTGACCATCTCTGCAAAAGTTTTCATACCGAGGCCAACAGACATCTTCTCAGAACTAGTCACCACACGCCTAGGGAAATCCAAAATAAACAGCTGTTTATGTTTCTATTTCTAGGAACTTCAAATCTTCTTTCGCCGCTACTAATTTCAAGCGCAAGAAATTCTAAGTAATGCCCACTTTGATTTGAGAGCTTTTCTACCAAGAAAATGTGAGAAGAGCTCCTGTGTTCCCTGAAACTCATGAGAAGAAAGGAAACCCTTAAGCACATTCCTAATTTGGTTGGAATCCATCCAAGATTCCCAAGTCTAAAGACAAAGAAAATCCAGACCTCCGACAGCCTAAATTTTGCACCCTGGGAAGTTTCAACGAGCTGCAAAGAGAAGAGCTTCTCATCTTCCCTACTGAGCCCAAAGAGATTGGGTGAAATTCCAGTTTTCCATCTAAGAGGACATTGAGACTTGAGAGAGGAGTGAGGAGAAAGATAATCCATGTTTTCAGAAGTTCATCTAGCATACAATGACATTAAACAGGGTGATATTGAATTTCCAGAAACCAAAACTGATGAAGCACATGTACCAGTGTTGGCAGCAGTCCAGAACACCCCTGTCAACGATAACATCCATGCATATCCCACATCTTTCCACCTCGTCAGAAATCTCCTGTAACACACGAGAACAACTATATAAATAAACACGATGAAAATTAAAATATGGAATGAGATATGAACATGGCCACAGACTCTTGTCATATCTGAAAGTCCGCTGCTGCATTCAATACGATCAAACTAGAGAATATAGCTGATGGCAACAGAAACTTACATAATTGATATCATAAGCCTCTGCAGTTTCTTCCTCCGGTCTCCCACTTGGAACCAAACCCACCTCCATCATTCCACCCGTAGGATCGCCACGTTCAAACCAGCTATTGTACAACTAGGGAAAATGCTTAGCAATTACGGTGAAGAAAGGTGTAGATTAATCACCCGTTACATGGAGTACCCCACAACTCCTGTTTTAGATGGTGATGCAGCTAAATTCCGATTAGCCAAAACCCCATTTGGAGGACCCCCATTGGAACGCCTTCCAAGGGCAATTGGGTTTGTTCAAAATCACGTTTTGAGGAGGTTCGATGGCTATGGCGGTCAGATCATCACCGAAAATGGAAAATTGCAGAAGAAGGTAGGTGAGAAGATTGAGATAAAATTGCTGAAGTGATGAACTCTTTGTCTCTCGCTCTTCCGGATTTTCTCTCTTTCTGCTCTGGTTTTCGCTGAGAGGTCTGATGATGGTAGGCACCTGTCAATCGGTTTGAATTGGGCTACAGAACGGCGGGCCCGCCCATGGCCAAGAATCTGGGCTTCTCTGTAATCTTCAGTTTTCAACTTTTTCAGATGTAAATTTTTGGGACAACAAGAAAAATGGCTATAAATAAATAGGTGCCTTAAAAAATAGCTAAGAACGTTTATAAATTAAATAGATGGCTAAACAATTTACTGATTAATAAATCTACAAGACAAAAATGTCCTCCCAACAAACTTCCTAACGTGTTCTTAACGTTTAAAACCAAAATCAGGGATTAAGAAATATAAAATACACTCCTAAAATATAAGTTGGAGACATTTTAGGAGCTTTGAAATTAAAAAATCCCTAAAAATAAGTTGGAGACATTTTAGGAGGTTTGAAATTAAAAAAATCCCTAAAAATAAGTTGGAGACATTTTAGGAGGTTTGAAATTAAAAAATCCAAGAACACAAAATTATTTTGAAAATCAGACGATGTATCATATTGTTACTACAGGAAAGAGTTGTTTCCCGTAAAAAGAGTAAATACCTTTATTGGGGAAGGAGTACAAAGTTCAACCCCCTTCAGTAGAGAGAAACACCTTCGAACTCCATCAATCGGAAACAACAGTCCTGTCAATAGGAAGATTTACTACCTGCAACTAAGAATACCTGGAAATTTTTAAAAACAAATAAGAACACAGTAATTATGATATCTTAGCTGCTGCAATTATGAGTTGTCATAACACCGCCTACCCTCCCACCAGAACCGCCTCCATGCACCAGCCCGTCCGTCCATCTTCATATTCCACAACCCTCCCTTCCCACCATTTCCCCCCTTGAAAGACTTAATCCTCCATTTCCCACCATTTTCCACCCCCCAACACAGAGTTTATCCCAATCCCTACCTCTCGCATCGCGCCGACGACCTTCTTCCGTCGTGCCGTCGAGACTCTTGCTTGCCCCACATCCTCCATCGATTCTCCTTCTGTGTGAGGACTGTACAATTTCTCAGAAATTCAAACCAAGGTAACAGCTTCATTCCCATTCCCTTATATTAGCAACAAAGTGATACATTCCTCCAAGATTTTAGGGATTTCGTTATTACATTCCCCCGAGTGGTATGTACTGATAAATACCATTTCTATTAGACATGAACAACTTCATTCCCATTCCCTTATATTAGCAACAAACTGATACATTCCCCCGAGATTTTAGGATTTCGTTATTACATTCCCCCGAGTGGTATGTACTGATAAATACCATTTCCATTGTTATTACAACTTCTCTGGAAAAAGTGTGCTTGTGGTATACTCATATGTATGTGTGCGTACACATTGACATGTCTAATAGAAAAAATGCTTTGATTTGTCTGTACTATTATATACATCCATGGAATGGTCTAATGTGTCTACTTGTGTGTGTATACACTTAATCCCCTGTATTTGAGTTAATCACCCCCTGTATCGTGTATGTCTGGAATGCCCAATAAAAATACAATTTGTCTTTGTCTGTGTTGCTATATGCAACCATAATAACCCCTGTACCATGTTCACCTGAATGCAAATACATGATGAAATGTCATAACTGATATCTGTCTATAGTATTACATACATACGTGTTCCGCATGCATCCTGTGTGTATGCATACTTACCCCAGTCCTACCCCCATATGAGTTATATATACGCTGTAGTTTATATGTACTGTCATCTGACTGTATGTACTGCTACTTACGACTTTTATTGTTGTTCTTTTGTAACATGGATAATGAGGAGGAAAATGTGAGGGATAAAATATTTTTTTACCGTTGGAAACGCTGAACCTAAGCCTAAAAAATAGGTAGATCTTTTTATACACTTGAACACAAACCGTCAACTGAACTCCTATAAATCGGGATTCATCCATCCCGAAAAAGGGGGAGAAACTGAATGAAAACAAAAAAAAAAAATCTGTTAACGGCGTTTGTCTATAGTCGTATATACTAGGGGTAAAAATGTCAAAAAAAATCTAGAAAACAGTTCCTGAAAATGCGATAGCCACCCCTGCAAATTCTGAACATTTGTAGCCAAAAAACAAGAAGGCTTTTTTTTTTCTAGCTATTTAGCACAATTCCCCTAAATTTTTTTTAGGGGAATTGTGCTAAATGGCTAAAAAAAAGAGCATTCTTGATTTTTGGCTATAGAAGTTCGGATTTTGTAGGCGTGGCTATCGAAATTTTAGGAACCGTTTTCTAGCTTTTTTTTGGACGTTTTTACCCCTGGTATATACGGTTATATACAAACGCCGTTACCAATATTTTTTGTTGCAAACGTCCCCTTTTTGCGTGATGGATGATCCCTACTTACATGGGATCGGTTGGCGGTTTGTTTTGATCCCGATTTACCTATTTTTCAGGCTTAGGTTTTCTAACGGTAAAAAATTATCTTTTTCAGCGGCATGAAGCAGTCAACAGATGGATTACCAAAAAAAAAAAATACATCAAACAATTCCATAGTTGTATGTAACAGTTCAATCTACACAGACAACAAACGTACGATATCATAGATGTATATACTAATACATACACGTTCACAGACAGATAATGAAGGGTATATAACTGTTCAAACACACGTACGTACGAGATAGTAGTTGTACATATCAGTATATAAATGTATGAGATCATGGATGTATATACTAATATATACACGTTCACAGGCAGACAATATACACAGGCTTGCCAATACATATATTGCAAGGTGCAGGAGGTATATAACTACTCTCACACTCTTTCATATGACCACACCACAACATACTTTCCAGAGGAGTTTGCAACAATGATGGAATAGTATTTATCAGTACATACCGCTCTGGTGGATTCGACCTCTTCGCTTTCATCTTTTTTGTTCGTCTATCCTTCCCTTTGGATCTCTTCGCATCCTGGATGTTAATTAGGGAGTTTAATTCTCTAATTTGTAATTCACAAGGGGGTAATTATAGCATGTTTTACACAACCTAAAGAGTAAATATAGAGTCTTACCTCCACGGGCTTAGTCTTTTTTGGTCTCTACTTACAATCGAGCGTAATATTTTCGGAATGCATGGAGGAAACGAAATCCCTAAAATCTCGGGGGATGTATCAGTTTGTTGCTAATATAAGGGAATGAGAATGAAGTTGTTACCTTGGTTTGAATTTCTGAGAAATTGTACAGTCCTCGTGCAGAAGGAGAATCGATGGAGGATGTGGAGCGAGCAAGAGTCTCGACGGCGCGGCGGAAGAAGGTCGTCGGCACGGCGGATATGGGTCGTCGGCGCGATGCGAGAGGTAGGGATTGGTATAAACTCTGTGTTGAGGGTGGAAAATGGTGGGAAATGGAGGATTAAGTCTTTCAAGGGGTGGAAAATGGTGGGAATGGAGGGTTGTGGAAGATGAAGATGGACGGACGGGCTGGTGCATGAAGGCGGTTCTGGTGGGAGGGTGGGCGGTGTTATGACAGCTCATAATTGCAGCAGGTAAGGTATCATAATTACTGTGTTCTTATTTGTTTTTTAATTTTTCAAGTATTCTTAGTTGCATATAGTAAATCTTCCTATTGACAGGACTGTTGTTTCCGATTAATGGAGTTCGAAGGTGTTTCTCTCTACTGAGGAAGGTTGAACTTTGTACTCATTCCCCAATAAAGGTATTTACTCATTTTTACGGGGAACAACTCTTTCATGTAGTAACAATATGATACATCTAATTTTCAAAATAGTTTTGTTTTCTTGGATTTTTTTAATTTCAAACCTCCTAAAATGTCTCAAACTTTTTTTAGGGGTGTATTTTATCTCTCTTCGACTCTAATTTTGGTTTTAAACGTTAAGAACACGTTAGTTAGGAAGTTTGTTGGGGGCATTTTTGTCTTGTACAAATACTGATTTATTAATCAGTAAATCGTTTAGCCATCTATTTAATTTATAAACGTTCTAGCCATTTTTCAAACCACCTATTTATTTATAGCCATTTTTCTTGTTGCCCCATTTTTTTTACAACCAATCAGACGAAAATGCCTCTGAACCGATCCATTCAAATACAGCGTAAATGCAATTATAAATAAAAATACAACTTAAATTTAGAAATCTAGGGTTTACCCTTAAATTAAGGGTCCGTTGAAAATCAATAACAAACATAACAAATAAGATAACAAAAATCAACTAATTAGCATGAATTAAGGGGATAGTTGTAGAATTTAAAAAATAAATAAATCGTTAACTCTTATCTTAAAAACAGGGAGTGCATGAAAATGATTGAATCGGTTAACTTGTGTATTTAAATTACTAAATTCATTTAACACAAAACCCTATTTTCTTTTCCAAACCCTTGCAAATAATTTCAATATTGAAAAACAAAGAAATCATTACTCACAAATGGTTACTGGAACAATAAAAAATTTATAAAAAAAAAAAAAATTATGCAAATACAATGTATTCAGTAAACAAATTATGCAAATACAGTGTATATAGTAAACTAATAATTTATATTATGGTAAACATCAAATCATCTAAAAAAACGAGAAAAAAATCATTACTCATTATTTCCCTCCAACTTAATTCAAAAATTGGGATTGAGTATAGTCACAAAATCAGAAAATGAGCGTGGAGGAATTTTCTCAATGTGTATTACTCAGATAATTATTACACAGGAGCACCAAAGAATATAAAGAGGAGGAAAAGTAACAGGAAAGATTTCTTACCCTCTTACAGACCAACACGTATACAAACAGCATAACAACTAAAGAATAATCTAGAAAAAAACAGAGTAAAACGACATCGTACAAATACAACCAAATAATGGATTTAAAACGATGTCGTCTGGGTGGTATATACTATATACCTCTGTCCTAATATCCCCCCCAAACGAGAGGGTGTGAGTAACACGTCGAGATTGCTGCGAAGAACAGAGAATTGAGACTCAGCTAAAAGTTTGGTCAAAACATCAGCAATCTACTCAGAGGAAGGGACATAGCGAATATCAATGGACTTTGCTAACACTTTATCTCGTACAAAGGGAACATCGAGCTCAACGTGCTTACTACGAGAGTGAAATACCGGATTTTGAGCAAGGGACAAGGCACTGATATTATCACACCAGATTATAGGTGTAACAGAGGAGCAAAGCCGAAGTTCTTGGAGAAAGGATTGTACCCATGCGACTTCAGCAGCTGTTTGACCAAGGGACCGATACTTGGACTCCGTACTAGAACGAGCAACCATGACTTGCTTCTTAGAAGACCAAGAGATGAGAGAATCACCCAAATATAAGCAGTGCGCATCAATGGATTTCCTATCATCAAGGCTACATGCCCAATCAACGTCTGTGAAGGCAGTGAGAGCAGAGGATGAAGACTTGGATAAAAATAAACCATATTCCATCGTCCCTTTAAGGTATCTGAGAATTCTCTTCACAGCTTGCCAATGAATGGTTGTTGGAGCTTGAACATATTGGCTGAGTCGATTAACAATGTAAGAGATATTCGGTCGTGTGTGACAGAGGTATTGAAGTGCACCAAGAATGCTACGATAAAGAGTGGGATTTGGCAGCGGATCACCATCAAAAGCAGTAAACTTTCTACCAGTCACAGCAGGAGTAGAACAAGGTTTGAGATGAGACATTCCCACTCGATCAAGCAACTCAGTGATATACTTAGTTTGAAAGAGATACATACCAGTAGAGTCACGATAAACTTCCACTCCTAAGTAATAACTTAGCATACCAATATCTTTGAGAGCAAACACATTGTTTAAGCGAGCAACAAACTTCTCAATGAAAGTAGAACAGTCACCGGTAATGAGAATATCATCTACATAAATGAGTATGATAACTACCATGGTAGAGGAGGTGAAGAAAAATACTGAATTGTCCGCTTGTGAATTAGAGAATCCCCATTCAAGTAAAGTGGCTCGCAGTCAATCATATCATGCTCTAGGCGCCTGCCGAAGACCATATAGAGCTTTATCTAATTTGCAGACATAAGTAGGATGGTCCTTGTCAACAAAACTGTCTGGTTGCTTCATGAAGATAGATTCACTGAGATGCCCATTCAGAAAGGCGTTGTTTATATCAAGTTGACGCACGAGCCAACCTCTTGCAACAGATAAAGCAAGAATAATGCGGATGGTAGGTGCTTTGACAACATGGCTGAACGTTTCATGGAAGTCTATACCTGGAATCTGATTGTAACCCTTAGCAACCAAGCGAGCCTTACACCGATCAAAAGATCCATCTAGATGCCTTTTAATTTTGAAGACCCACTTGCTACCAATTAGATTGACATGAGGAGAATGAGGGACCAAATGCCAAGTTCCATTCTTACGTAAGGCAGTCATTTCACTCTCCATGGTAGCTTTCCAATGCACAGAAGACAGAGCATCAGAAACAGAACGAGGCTCACTGGAAGGAAATTCTGATGCAGATGACACCAGAAGAGATTCCCACATTTTGGGCTTGAAGATACCACTTTTCGCCCGTGTTTGCATATGATGAGAAGGCAGCACAGCAGTAGATTCAGGGATATCATTCGGAGCTTGAACAACATCAGAAGGTTGTGGCATAGCAACTTTATTAGTAGGAGATTCATCAAGTGAGGAAAAATCAGCATCAACCAAAGTATTTGGAACAGCAGTAGGGTGAGCCCCTGAGGCAGCACAATCTGATGTAGGCGTTTGGTCTAGGTCTTGAGAAGGAGAAGCTATAGGAGATGAAGCAGTCGGTAATGCAGAAGAAAGGCATTGCTGTAAGATGGACTGAGATGAAGACTGAGACAGATTGGATGACACCGGGAATTGAAGGGAAGAGATCACCACATTATCAGAGGAAGTAGTAGAGGACACAGTGGATAGAAAACCAGATTTGAAAGGAAAGTTGTCCTCATTAAACACAACATGACGGGAAATATACACACGGCCACTTGAACTTAGGCATTTGTATCCTTTGTGAGAACTACTGTAACCAATGAAAACACATTTGGTACTATGAAACTGAAATTTATGGGATTGGTAGGGGCGGAGACAAGGAAAACAAGCACAACCAAAAACTTTAAATAAGCTATAATCAGGAATTTTTTTGAAAGCTTTTTGCCAAGGTGTAATGTTACCAAGAACAGGAGTAGGAAGGCGATTTATAATGAAAACAACGGAAGAAAAGGCATCCCACCAAAAACGCAAAGGCATAGAAGATTGAGCAAGGATAGTAAGCCCCATTTCAACGATATGCCTGTGTTTACGCTCAACGACCCCATTTTGTTGACTAGTGTGTGGGCATGAATGACGAAATTCAATACCAACATCTTTAAGGAAAGAGGAGAAAGATCTAAACTCACCCCCCCCCCAATCAGTTTGAAGAATTTTAATGGATTTTTCAAAACGATTTTCAACCAATGTTTTATATTGACGAAAGGCAGACAAGGCTTCACATTTAGTTTTAAGAGGAAATATGTAGGTAAACCGGGTGAAGTCATCAACGAAGCTTATATAGTACTTATAACCATCAGATGAAACAATTGGAGAAAGCCCCCAAAGATCACAATAAATAAGTTCAAGTGGTTGATATGTGTGTGATGAAGAATGAGAAAAAGGTAATTTGTGTGACTTTCCAAGTTGGCAATCATCGTATTTCATTTAAGGAAACTTGCAGATTACAAGATTTAAGAACTTTACTAACAACATTGCTAGAACAATGACCCAGACGCTTGTGCCATAAGGTTTTAGACACAACTTTAGACATGGACTTTTCAACATTAAAAGCAGCAGAACACAAAGAGGCAGCAGACGCAACAGATTTATTTGACTCAGACACAGCAGCAAGATAAGAGTGAGGACGGGCAACTGACTTTTGACTTTGAATTGAGGGGAGTTCTAACTGGTAAAGGCCATTTTTAAGCATTCCGTGCAGCATCACCTTCCTTGAAGCTTTGTCCTTCACAAGACAAAAGTTAGAGTGAAACTCAACAAAAACATCATTGTCAGCTGTTAATTTAGCTATACTGATAAGATTTCTCTTAATATTTGGAACATGTAGCATATTCTTAAGCTTAAGCATAAAACCACCAGCAGAAGAGCATTTTATAGTATTGCTACCAATGTTATGTATAGCTAATTTTGTTCCATTTCCAACCACTAGAGTGTTTTTACCAGTGTACTGCTTCTTAATCTCTAAATTACCAGAATCAGCAGTGACATGCGAGGTTGCTCCACTATCAGCCAACCATTTTGGGTCATTCACAATATCTGGCGTTGCAACATAAGCTGAGGAACTTGCAGTATTTCCACCTTGATTGTTGTTGTTTCCAGTGCTATGCGGGTTGTTAAAATCTTCCTCGAACCTCATATAGCAATAAGGAGCAGAATGTCTGTATTTACCGCAAAGTTGACAAGTCGGCTTTGAGTTGTTGTTTCGTTGACTTCCATTTCTTCCTCTGCCTCTACCTCTGTAGTTTCCTCGATTAGAAAACCGATTGCTCGAGAATTGATTATTTTGAGCATTGCCTGAATTTCCCTGAGTTGCATTGCTTCGATTAGGGCTGAACTGCTTCTGTCCAGGGAACCTGCCTTGTCTATTGTAGACCATATGAGCAGCTAAGTCAGGTAACTCTGTTGTATTAGTATTCACAGAATATCGAGCCAACGTTCCTTCAAAGGTAATCGAGATAGATGTCAACTCTTGCCATGTTGTTATTTCTTTATCATCTATGGTGCACACAATTGGAATATATTCTGAATCCAGACCAGCCAAAACATATGAGGTTAAATCATCAAGGGAAATAGGATTACCAGCGAGCTGCAAGTTTTCCGAGGCTTGTTTCATGATGGTTAGGTACTCTGTCATCTTCATCGAGCCTTTCTTTGTGTTTTGCAAGACACCTCGAAGCTGGTTTATGCGTGCCTTGCTGGTAGCTCCATACACTTTCTCCAGAGCCTTCCAGATTTCTCTAAACGATGGCTAGAGACATTGAGCCAAAGAGCCATCCCGATAGGGCTTGATCAACGGTGTTCCATTCTTCAAACAAAGGATTCGGTTCCATCTTCATACCCGAATCAGTAGAAACTTCTATGAACTCTGATGGTTGGGCTTTAGTACCCAAGACATGGCCATCCACCTTTTGCCCTCTCAAAATAGCCAAAACCATTCCTCTCCACAGCAAATAGTTCTTCTCGTCGAGCTTCACGGTTAGGACAGTGCTCAAAGGATGTCCGAAGGATGAACTGATAATGTTCATAGCTGAGGAAGCTGGTATAGTAGCTGAAACAGCCGCAGTCGATGAAGAGGAAAAAGAATTTTGATCTCCCATGGCGTTTGTTGAATACGCTCTGATACCAAGTCACAAAATCAGAAAATGAGCGTGGAGGAATTTTCTCAATGTGTATTACTCAGATAATTATTACACAGGAGCACTAAAGAATATAAAGAGGAGGAAAAGTAACAGGAAAGATTCCTTACCCTCTTACAGACCAACACGTATACAAACAGCATAACAAATAAATAATAATCTAGAAAAAACAGAGTAAAACGACATCGTACAAATACAACCAAATAATGGATTTAAAACGATGTCGTCTGGGTGGTATATACCTCTGTCCTAATAAGTATTCACCTTGTTTTTTTTTTTTAAAAAAAAAATGAAACGCTTGAGATTCTTCCCAATTTTCTTCCTTTTGTGCGGTCTTTCCCATTCTCAACTTCTTCAAACCATTACAAACGAAATTCTTGAGAAACCTCCGATTTTCTTTTGGGCACCTTCCTCCAAATGCTTCTTCCTCCCAAAGTTTTCGTTTGGAAACCAGTAAAGACTTTGAAAAAAAATATAAAAAAATACTTTGTGTTGGAAAATAGGATACAAAGAGGAAAATAATGATAGATAAATACACAATACAGTATTTAACATAATGTAGATCAGTAACATTTCAATGGTGATATGAACGACAAGAAATCGATGGATGGCAAAAAGTTGGGGAAAACGATGAATATGCTAATTAGATAATTAAAATATAAGAATCTAATCGAAAATTAAAAATGAAAACTTAATTTTTATGTAATCTTTTAGTTTTAATAAAGATAAAATCTAATTTTGAGAGGGAGAGGAGAGAGAAGATAGATACTGTAATTCCATGATTTATGGGATAAACTGTTTTGTTTGAGGAGAGAGAAGATAGATACTAAACTGTTTTGTTTGAGGGGAGAGAAGATAGATACTGTAATTCCATGATTTATGGGATAAACTGTTTTGTTTTGTTTTTTTGTTTTTTTTTTTTAATTAAATCTGAAATTTGACTCAAGGGTATAATTGGAAAGACGATCCTCACGAAAATAGGTTAAAAAAACGGTTTAGCCATTTTTCATTAAAAAAATCCGGTTTGGCCATTTTTCAAAACTACCCTGTAATTTTTGGCCATTTCTAAGGATTTCCCAGTGCAACCAGAAAAAATGGTTAAATTTAATTCTGGATTTGAAAAATGGCTAAACATGTTTAGAAATTAAATGTCAAACCGAGCTTAGCTCAACGGTAATTGGCATGTATCCTTGACCAAAAGGTCAGAGGTTTGAATCCCCCACCCCCAAATGTTGATGTAATACATTTCTAATTAAAATAGACGAAATTACCTCTAACTACTTTTTAGCAAGAGAAATGGAACCTACAATTGTTGAACATAATAAGGAGTAAAGAAAATCTAATTTTTAATCCTGAAAAAAGTTATGTTGAACTGTCAATATACATTTTCTCGTACAAAACCACCGAATACTTATGTGTGTATAATA
Source organism: Luffa acutangula (assembly GCA_036850905.1). Classification (NCBI taxonomy): domain Eukaryota; kingdom Viridiplantae; phylum Streptophyta; class Magnoliopsida; order Cucurbitales; family Cucurbitaceae; genus Luffa; species Luffa acutangula. The sequence continues at coordinate 44,643,476 of CM072097.1, read as the reverse complement.
GCACATACATAGAAGCACAGAAGTAATTATGTATAAAAACACAGTAAGTACAACAATATATATTTATATATGTGTATATACAAACAAGCATCATAGTCAATAACCCTATTAATTGCTTGCATATGGATAAGAGTATATATCTCTAGAATCCCTATGTACAGTATATACATATAGTTAATACAATAATTAAACATTACCCGGTTCTCGCCATCTTCCTTGACAATGTAAAATGCTTTAAAAATCTCGTCTTTGAGGACCTTGTTGACACAATCCAAAATTGTAGGGACTATTACTCAGTTACAACTTGTATTTAACCATATCTATTTGTGTAAAAACGTCACTTACCACGGAATTAAGAAAACCAACATTATCCTTCTCTGAGTTGCATTCTCCTTAGTGGATTTGGTCCAACACTACCTTTGTGTAGGGGTGAAATAAATCAAACCGAACCGAAAAACCAAACCGAACCGGTTCGGTTCGTTTCGGTTGTATAAACCGGTATATATACTTTTTTGTTGCCCTAACTCATTAAGCGCTATGCGATTCACCCTTTCTCTACTCTCAGCGTCGTCTCCCTCATTTCGCCTTTTTCACTCTCTCTCTACTCTCAGCGCGATTCACCCTTTCTCTACTCTCTCTTTCGGTTCGCCATTTTCAACGTGACGTTCGGGCACCTCCTCCCTCCGGTTTGGTTACCAGTCGCTGCACCCGGCTTCGCCGTACGTCGCCGCCACCTCTCGCTCCAGTCCAACGCCGTCTCAGCGGCTGCTGCAGCCTCAACCTCCCGACTAACTTGTTCGTTCGCGTCTCCAACCTCCCGATTTCTTTCTCTTTTTTTTTTTTTCAAGAAACAGAAACAGTGGTTTGGGATTTTTGCTTCACATGAATTTGGGTATGTGATTTGGGTTTTTTTAGGGCAAAAACAGAGGAAGAGAGGATTTTTTTTTTTTTTTTGCTTCGCATGGAACTTGGGTCTGTGATTTGGGTTTTTTAGGTCAAAAATAGAGGAAGAAGAAGACTGTGATTTGGGTTTTTTTAGGGCAAAAACATAGGAAAAAGAAGACTGTGATTTGGGTTTTTTTAGGGCAAAAACAGAAGAAGAAGAAGACCGTGATTTGGATTTTTTTAGGGCAAAAACATTAGAAGAAGAAGAGGGAAAAAAAAGAAAATTGACCCGACCCAACCCGATTTGTTCGGGCCAAGTCAGGTCGGTTGTCCGTACAACCGAGCCCATATCGGGTCGGGTCGGTTTGTCCATACAATCGACCCGACCCGAAAATTTTACACCCCTACCTCTGTGTATATTGGTATCTATAGGCTTAGCGTTCACACACAGTCAGTGTACTGTGTTGATGTGTACACTTACATGAAATCCTTCCTCTGTTGTTTGTTTTTTTTGTTGGATTCATGCTTGCATTGTCCCTATGGATACTAGTATCCATACTTTCAACATATATGACAAGGCAACAATTGTGGTACATCCCGTTATATACCCCGGCGAGCATCCAGGCAAGGTCTTTATTCTCATAAAAGCTTATAATCTGAAACTTGTCTTCACCATTAGTAGATCTATGAAATTTTCTTTCAAGCATCAAGTCTAATAAGGTCTATAACGGAATCAGTGTCCAAACGCTATCGTATAGGATCGAAACTCGATGGAAAACCATTATTGAAAAAATTATGGTGGTGCAAAGACAGTGGAGATAAACTTTGATTTTTGGATTTCAGACAAAGATTGAAACGTTGATTGTGAAGAGATGGTGAGAATGTAGAAAAAACTTTATTGGGATTGAGAAAATATATTTTTTTCTTTTTAACAAATATTTAGGAAAATCAAGTGACTTTAAGATTTTTCGATTGAGAAAAATCTTACATTGATTAAAAAAAACAAAAAAAAAACTGAATATTGGTAGTTGGGTTGGGCAGAGTTGTAAATAACAGTACACACCAAGGGTAAAATAGGGGGAAATAGATTGATTGGCAGTTCCTAAAATTATGGTAGTATCCCCTAAATACTAAACCACTTTCGCCATAAAAAAATGGAGTTTTTTTTTTCAGTCATTTACCACAATTTCTCATATATAAAAGCTTAAAATATCTTTTTTTTTTTTGTGTTATTCTAAACCCGTCCCATTTTGTATTTTTAAATACTTTCAATAAATCTTAACATCATTCTAATCTCTCTCTCTCTCTTTTTTTTTTTTTTTTTTTGTTAACTTTTCCAAAAAATTAGTCTCAAAATGTCTTCATGTTTTTTTTTTCTGACATTAAAATCGTTATTTTTCAAAATATAAAAATTAACTTCAAATTAAGACTAGATACTAATTTTAATATTTATTGAAAGTAGATTAACTAAATTTGAAAATTGAAGGTACATGAACCAAACTGAAATGAAACTTAAATATATGGACCAAAATGCTATTTTAACGGATATAAAATTAGGTTAAATTATAAATTCCATTGGTGTATTTTGAGCATTGTGTCCATTCAACTTTGGGATATTGTAGAATTTTAATTTTTTTTTAACCGTGTGTGTGGTTGGAAGATTTAAACATTAACCTTCTGGTCATGGTCATATATCTTAATTAGGTTTTTTTTAAAGGATTATCTTAACTAGTTAAACTATACTTAGCTTTAGCCATCTTAATCATGTGTTGTTAACCATAAATAATATATTCTCTTTATTATATTTTTTCATTATGTGATTTACCAAATTATTAACCTATGATTTTATGTCAAACATACTTCAACTAATTAAAACATAAATCCATACCACGAGATGTTCAAATTTTGTTACTCTAGACGTTGAACTAAAAAAATAGTGATTTTATAATATTGATTGATATGGTTTATTTTTTATAATCTTCTTATTCTTGCCCTCTCTTATTCCATTATGAACCATCTACCTTCACTCAATCGTTGCAAAAACTCATTACATTCGTTCAAAACTTATTTTTCATTTGATGTCATTTATTTTATTTATTAATTGAGTTCAGCAATTAGGATAGCAAGAAATTGAATCATTGACCTTTAAGATGGTAACTAGTGTCTTATTCATTGAGCTATACTCCGATCGACAATGTGTTAACATTTATTAATGCACAAAGATGATAAACAATGTCATCAAAATAACAATCATCAATGAGTAGTCTCACTATCACCTTTCAATTTTCTTTAAAACTACATTGCATTAAAACAACCTAACAATCTCAACTCAACAACAATTCTCTTTCAAGCAGAGGAAGAGAAGAAAATCTAAGAAACGGTCTTTCAAAGTTGCTAATTCATGGCCTTTGATCTCATTGCTTTGAGATTTTATTAGTTTTAGGATCTTCAAATCAAGCACATTAAATTGAAAGGTGATAATGGAGACTACTTTGTGATTATTTCTATTTTGATTAGGATCTTCAAATCAAGCACCTCAACTTGAAACATGATAATAAAATTTGATCGATATTATCACCTTTCAAGTTGAATCATTATTATAACCTATATTTTAGATGGAAGATCTATGGATAGCAAATCGATGCCTCAAACATGAGTTCCTTTTTTTTTTAGTTCAACATCATATGGTAGAGAGATTGAAACTCTAACTTTTTAGTCGAAGGTATATGTCTTCACACTAATCGATGATCAAGTTAGTCCCTAAACACGAGTTAGATTGATGGCCTAACCCACTCCCCCACATGTTACCAAAAACAACAACTTGAGGTGGTCATCTATTGGACAGATGTTCTCTCGTCATATTATAAACAAGGAAGAGACAATTCTCAAATGCTAATCCACCATACATACAACATTGATAAATTACATTATCACACGTTCAAAAGGGAAAAATCTAGGAGTACGTATAGATATTTGACTGCAATTGCATACGTGGTTGCCACCATTGGTGAATGCCATGAGCTTGTTTAAAGTCTTGTGCAGGAGTTAAATTTGTAATCAGGTTTGCTGATGGAATGAGATGCAGTGGCTCTGATTCCCTCCCGATTGCATTCATCAAAAGACCTCCGATCGAGTTCTGGGTCGCTAATCTCTCGATGCTTCCTGCACCGATATCTTCCATTTTCTTCCTGTGTTCAAAATATCCAATGTATTCTGATCCTAGATCGTCTGATGGATTAACAAATAGAGATGGAACCCATGCTGCAATGGCAAAAAATGGTTCCTCGGATTGATTCCTCTGGTTATTACTACTAGCCTTCAAAGCAAAAGCAAGTCCTGCTGTGATAACACTGCCAGCAAACCGTAGTCCATGTTTCAATTTCTTGTCCTTGATTCTCTCGATCGGTGCAGCGAAGAACGGTGGATTGAATAGATATGATTGAAGGAAAACGCCTGTTCTTGCCAAGGTTTTTCCAGCAAGCATTGCCATGGCTGACCCCAAGGAATGGCCAGCTAACCAGATATTTGAATCACCAACAGTAGCAACCATGTTCCTGACCACTTGCATCGCAATCTCGAAACGTGATGTCCGATGCAGACCATTTTGAATGAGGTGGAGATCTAACTCTATATCTCGAGAGACAGAATCTGGTTTGGTCAGGGTGCCTCGGAAGGCAATCACATAACGGGGACTCCCATCATTCTTGTGGTCACCTTGAAGCAGCAAAGGCTTGAATTCATAAACAGCACCAAAAATGGAAAAATCAACATCATCGACAAGTTGACGAAGCAACCGAAAGTGGCAGAATTCCCACCAGCGAGGAGCTAAGGCCTCAGAACCTAGACGTTTCTCCTGGCGATCTCGTTCTAAAATGTAGACACCTTGAACCAAACAAGCAGCAGCTGACCTTCTGTGATCGGCATTCTCCCTGCAGCCATTATGTTATCCCCTACTCAACCAGACTAATTTAAACTCATTGTTAACACCAAAAAAATATTATTAAAGAGCCCAGAACAACTTGGTTAATGTAGAAATTGCCAACGCTGGAAATAAATGAGCATTTGGGCCACAATCAACTGAAGGCCGACTCCCTGAAGTCTGAACTCAATTTCTAAAAATTTTTCATATCATACTCTAGTAATCGAACTTCTAATTTCTTGTCAATAGAAGGGAAATTTATTCTTACCAATCAACGGGAGCTAAGTGTAATGGCCCTGAAAGTTCAAAAACTTCCCTCTCAGAGGCCATTACACCCAATATTCCTCTCCTTTCCTCTTGAAAACAAAGTTGCTCTACACCAAGCAAGGAAAAGTTCAGAAAGTGATTAGAACTTGATCGAACTTGTTTCATATATTGTAGCATCATGCACCAAAGATAAACTCTAACAATTAAAACTTCATTGTTCATTTATAAAAAAGCACAATTTACAGAAGTTCAATGAAAGCGATCCTTCGAGCAAAATTTCAACATAAAAAAAATTCAAACTAACAGTTTGTCCTTTAGCTTCATGTCATCTAGTAAAAAGACAAGGCGTTGTCCGAAAACTACCAGACTATTTATCATTTAAACTACGAAAGCAGAAAATCAACACATTAACCAAAACTAGTTCGCCATTGAATCTAGATTTCTCGTTTAACATATTCATTCTCTCTCTCTCTATTATCATTTAAGAGAACTGCTTGTTTTTCGAGATCATTTCGAGGAACTTCACGCTCCAGAGTCTAGAACAGCAATTGCAGAACGCCAATACAAGAAGATCTATCGAAAAACTAAAATCTTAAGTCCGCTATAACTAGAACTGTTAGAAGAAGGAAGTCCAGGAAAAAGGAGATCAACTACTTTGATTCTCAAACACGCAAACATTCTTCACAAAAAGAACCACTGGCATCTCAGAAACCACTGCGGATCTAAATCAAAATGGGAAATACCAATCAACACGACATTGCAAATTGCGAATCGAAGCAAAAGAACAACAAAAAACGAGACGCCTGCCAAGAAATGAATCTGCAGAGAGAAAAAACCGATGGAGAGAAGGCAATGGATTCACGGAAATATTTACCTTAAGGACGGCAATGCATCTGCCGAACCGACGCTTGAAGAAGGCGTTCGTCGGCGAATGCAGGTTAATCGGGATCGGAAGCCATTGATTTCAATTTGCAAGGGACATTTGACCTGCACAGGAAGAGAGGCACATGGAACCGATTAATTTGGGTCGTTTATTTTCGTTTTCTTTTTTCAAGTGAAAATAACAAATTTAGTCCCAAAAAGACTGTTTGGTACATCGTAGTCATGAAATATAGAGTTAAGTACGTGGGGTCTACTAAATATGAGAGTTAGCAAGACTCACAATACAGTCGTGGGAAAAATACATAGATAGCTCAAATATGGACCCTATACAAGTTTTCCATTTTTTACATAAAAGGCCTAATGGCCCAATTTTTTTTCATAAAAATGTCCTTTTACTATTCAACCCTCATATACACTACTGACCATTTAAAATAAATAAATAAATAAAATAAAACCAAAAAAAAGGAAACAAATTGTTTCCTTTCAAATTTCATTTTCAGACCGTGGGTGAGAGAGAGTGAACGGAAAAGGATTGGGCGTGCAATCGGGGAAAAAACCCACCATTTTTGCTTTGATTTTTCGGCGACTTTGCGAAGAAGAGACTCAGAAAGTTCGGGAGGAATACGGACCGCTGTTTGTAGAAATCCTCAGGCATATTGCGAACTTCAAAGGTATATTCTTTAGGGTTTTTTTCCTCTTGTTTACATTCAACAATTAATCTGGTATACTCCTTCGAAATACCTAGTTCATGTGAGACATTCCCACTATTTTTTAGGGTTTTTTCATGCACACTGACCCTTAAGCGTCGACACTCTGTTTTTTCGAAGTGTCCTTAGTTCTTCACCGGTGGAAAGTGTCTAGGGTTTAATCTTCTTCAATATAGCTAAATACATTTCACTAAAGATTTCCGAAAATAAAAACATGTTTGATTATAAGATGTAAACCACATGCATTTTGTTTTAGAGTCGTATTAGAGAAATATTTCATTATGATCCTCTATTTTAGCCAGAAAACTAGTTAATTGTAGCTATAAACCATACGACATATTCACTGTTATTAAAGATATAAACCATAGAACATATAAACTGTTATTACGAATATAGGAGTTAGGGGATATGCTCAAAGTCAGTATTTATTACCTATAAAAAAATAATAAGGTTTATATAATATAATTATAAGTATATATTTTTTTATAAAATATACAGTCTGGTATATATTTATCATTTTAGCGTTTTACTTATGAATTGAATACACAATGATGAATATATAATATATAATAGATTATGTATATTGATTACATATTATAATGCATGATATATATTTATTATTTGGAGAATTTTTACATTCTACAATCAATTGAGTGATAGTTCTACTGCATATTTATATCATTTCTAAATATATATTATATATATTTATGGATAGTTAATAATGAATAGAAATATATCGTATAACGGCCGGTACTTACATATACCAGTTCATATATATATATATATATATATATACCCTGTACTATATAATTATTCTATATTTTATATAGAAAATAATCTCGTTCATGTATGCGTTGTGATTTGCACGATTAGAAGGAGATATGTTTTCCTTTTTTTGAGGTGCGGTTATGAGAAGTGAGGAAGTATTTTTTTAAAAAGAAAAAAAATCATCACACACAATTTCTTTTTGGGTAAAAGTTAGAGAGTTTCCTTCTTTTTGAGGTGCAGTTATGAGGAGAGGGAGAATTTTTTTAAAAAAATCCATCCTTGAAAATCATATTTGGAAGGAAACGTTTCCTTATTTACTTTTTTTTTTTATAATTATTATATTGACTGAAATGAGATATCCCTTGAAATATATTAAATATTAAAATTGAAAACGTAGCCATAAAAAACATGTTTATAATGTGTACGAAATATATACGAAACTTACATTGACTAAAACAATATATCTCTCTTAATATATAAAATATAAAAACTTAAAACGTAGCCATATACAAACGTGTTTATAACGAAACTTACATCGACTAAAACGATATGTCTCTTGGAATATATAAAATATAAAAATTGAAAACGTACCAATGTTCAAACGACTGGAAAACGGAACGTAAAGATCGAACACAGATTGCCGAAAACCTACAGAAAAAACCTAAATACAGCAGGGAAACCACTGGAAAAAAAATACCACGAACAAACAAAGTTTCTATAAACTGTTGTATGCAGTCTGAAACCACAGAAACAGAGGAGGGAAAAAAATTGAAAATCGCCGACAATGGACAACAGAAAGGGAGAGAAAATGCTGCTGGAAAAAAGAAGAAAATAAATGAGAAGAGGCCGGAAATAAAACCAAAACGAAGGACAGACAGAGAATGAAGGAGAGTAAACCACGATTATGGGAACATTCCTAAATTTAGGGGATTTGGTGAAAATTAATCTTCCAAAAATGTAGCATATTCGGTTGGCTATTATGAAATATATTATTATCATTTTTAATATTATTTGAAAATAAACTATAAGAACAATGGTATAAAGGTAAAAAAATACATCTGAAAATCTAATCTTATAAATATCGAAAATTTTAGACATATGTGAAAATATGTCTCCAAAACGGTCTATCTACCAAAATTTCTCTACAATTTTATAATTGGTTAATAAGTTTGTGGCTCTCACTGTAGACACCGTATTTGGTCCGGCTTGATTTTAGTAATAATGTTTGAAGTTTTTCAATATTTGGAAGTCAATTTGTTTTTGGTATGTCAACAAGAGCATAGCTCAAGTGGCATAAAGTCGTATTAACAATCACAAGGTCTTTGGTTGAATCTCTCTCCTTACATATTATCAAATTTTGTTTTTTAGTTTTCATGATTTATTTTCATTTTCATCTTATTTTCTTTTTTTTTTTTGTTTTATTTAATTTATTTCTTTATTTTGTTTATTTTATTTTATTTTATTTTTGTTTATTTATTTTATTTTTATTTATTTTATTATTTTATTTTATTCATTTTTTTTCCTTCACTCCTCTTTCCACGTTCTCCATCCCCCCTCATTCTCCCAACCTCTCCTATTCTTTCTCCCTCTCCCTTTTTCTTCTCCATTCCCCTTCCTTCTCCCAACCTCCCATTCTTTCCCCATCTTTCTCAACTCTCCCCCTTCCTTCTCCCAACCTCTCATTCTTTCCCCATCTTTCTCAACTCACTCCCCCTCTTTCTCAACTCACTCCCCTTCTTTCTCCCAACCTCTCATTCTTTCCTCATCTTTCTCAACTCTCCCCCTTCCTTCTCCCAACCTCTCATTATTTCCCCCTTTTTCTCAACCCCTTCCTCCAAGCTCTACTATATAATGAGAGCTCATGGAGGATGGAGGAAAAAGGGGAAGAACAACAAGGACACAAGAAAAAAGAGAAGAATAGTGAGAGAGCTTAGAGAGAGAAAGTGAGTTTGAGAGGGAAAATAGAGTTTGGAGAAGGATTTTCCAAAAACCAAAGCTACCGTCGCCACCTACCGCCGCCGCCGTCACCACCGTACCGCCGCTGCCACTCACCGCCGTACCGACGCCGCCACTCACCGCCGTACCGACGTTGCCGCCACCACTGTCGCCGCCGTCACCACCGTACCGCCGCCGCCGTCACCACCGTACCGCCGCCGCCACTCACCGCCGTACCGACGTTGCCGCCACTCACTGCCGTACCGCCGTTGCCGCCACCACTGTCGCCGCCGCCACTGCCGTACCGCCACCGTGCCGCCGCTTTTTTTTTTATTTCCAACGAGCTCCTAAGTGAGGGAAAGTGGAAGAGAAAAAAGAAAAAGAGAGGGAAGGAAGTTGGGGAAGAAGAAAGAGGAAAGTGAATAAGGTGAGTCCCACATTTTTAAATTCTTTTATTTTTTTTTTTATTATTTTTTTTATGTATCCAAATTTTTCCATTTTTCATTTTGGCTATGAATTTGAGTTTCCCAAATCAATTGCAATTTATTTTATTTCATTTTCTAATTAGAAATTTAAATTGATTTATTTTAGACTTCTAAAGAACTTTAATTGGATATTAGTTGAAAGTTTTTTTTTATCTAATTTCAATTAGAGTTTATTTGGGAGTTTCCAAACTAATTTTAATTGGCTTTAAATTGAATTATTATTACCAATTTCAATTTGATTTTAATATGACATTTTCAACTTTAATTGTCTTTCTTATTAATTCTAGTTGGATTCTAACATAAAATTTCTAATTTGAATTTGAATTTGTATTTTCCTAATAAATGTTCACTAGTTTGTAATTAGAAAATTCAATTTTCTTTAAAAATGGAAATTTTAATGTTTTGAATTTTACTTTAATTTGAATGGTTCAAATGAATTTCAAAGGGTTTTGAAATGCTCAAATGAATTTCAAACTAAGATTTTCAATTTGATTTTCACTTGATTTTTTTTTTTTTAAAAAAAAAGACGATTTTAAACTTTCCTTCCATTCAATAATTAATTTGGAATTTTATAATAAATTTTTAATTGGATTTAATTTGGGATTTCAACTTTTGTTTGTTTTTAATTTGATTTCATTTTGACATTTACAAATGAATTTCAATTTGGAATTGCCCAAATGAATTTCAATTGGAATTTTATTTGAATTTTCACCCTCAATTGGTTTTAATCTTGAATTCATGGAGTTTCAAAGTGATTTGGAATTTTTCAGTAAATGTCAATTTGGTTCTAAATTAAAGTTTCCAAGTCAATGTCTTTTGGTCTTAGATTGAAAATCAATTTCAATTTTAAACTAAATTGGAAATCAATTTCAATTTTGGAAAGGTTAAATCAAATTTCAAAAACATTATTTAATATTTTGAATGGTTAAAATAGATTGATTATGAAAACTTTAATGCTAATTTTGTCTAAGAACGGGTATTTAAGCTGCCCGAAAGGGAACACCCTGCCTGGAAATTAGCCTAAAGTTTAACTAGTCAATTATTTTGGCAATCAAAATTTCAATTGGATCTTAAATTAGAAAATTTTCAAATCAACTTCAATTTGATTCTAAATTGGATTTTCCAAATGAACTTCAAAATAGTTTTACTTTAGTAATTCCAAATGAATTTCTAATTGAATTTGATTTAAAAATGAAAAAATATTTTTCCATTGAATGGTGTCATACCACTCATGATTATTACTTCACATTTTATTTTTGAAATGTGAGGTAATAGACAAATTAGCTCATGTATAGCCTATGACGGAGTTGAAATAATTTTCAAATTCTTGAGTCGAAAGATTTTCTTTAATTAGGAAATTTTTACATGATAATAAAGTCATGGGTTAACCCCACTCACAAAATTAAATCCTTACTTTATTTAAAGATAAGGTGAAATTAGTGAGACAATTAATTTTCAATTTTAATTTTTTTTTGTTTATTTTCGTTAAGACACGGACCTTTTGTTTAATGAATTCGAGTAATAAAATAAAATGTTTTCAAACGGGTGTTGTAGGGTGCTAACACCTTCCCTACACACAACTGATCCCCGAACCTAATTTTTGGTTTTCAAAGACCACTTTTTTTAAAATGGGTGACCAATCACACCCCAAGATGATTGGTGGCGACTCCAAACCTCTCACCTCGAAAGAGATCCTTAGGAAAGGACGTCGGCCGCTCCACGTCGCGATGACGTTGCGACAGCTTGGCGACTCTGCTGGGGACTTTTTTTTTTAAGAGGGTCAATGCCGTTTTCATTTTTTTTTATTTATTATTCGATTCATTTTGTTATTTATTTATTTATTATGTGGTCCATCTTATTTTATGCATAGTTATTATTGGAGTGACTTGTGTGAATATATTTTGTGCTTTAATGAATGCATGGTTAATTCATATTATATTGTCATGCATATCACACACAACCACAGCTCTATACCCGGGCTTTACCTTTAGGATTAGGATCGAGGATGTAGTAGTGTCGACCTTCGAAGGGACATAATTGCCCTCGTGCAGGCGCATGAAAAATCCTCACTCAAGTTAGTTCATTTGTTATTTTATAACACTTGGATTAATTTGGGGACCTTTTTATCCATTAGGGTTAGAATTTCTCTACCTCACTTCATATTCATGTCATCATTTTGTATTATCATAGGTTTCAAAGTCCACTCTTTTAGGTGTCACTTGTTTTTTTCTTGTTTTAAAAAAAAGGCTTAAACTTTAAGTTTTCTTTTCAAGAATTTAAGTTTTGTAAAAGAAAATTCTTTTAAAATAAAGTTTAAACTTGTTTTAAAAAAAAAGGTTTTCTTTTCAAGAATTTAAGTTTTTGTCAAGAATAAAAATTATTTGAAAAATAAAGTTTAAACTTGTTTTAAAAAAAAAAAGGTTTTCTTTTCAAGAATTTAAGTTTTTGTCAAGAATAAAAATTATTTAAAAAAAAAAAGCTTAGACTTTGTAAAAAAAAATTCTCTTTTAAAGGATTAATTTTTTTTTTTCAAATAAAATTCTTTAAAAAAGTTTAACTTTGTTTAAAAAAAAAAATTGTTTTCTTTTCAAGCATTTTAAGTTTTGTCAAGAGAAAAATTCTTTGAAAACTAAATTTGAACTTTGTTTTTTTTTAAAAAAAATTGAAGTTTTGTCATGAATAGAAATTCTTTGAAGTTTAAAATTAAGACTTTGCTTGAAATTCTAAAGAGTTAAAAGTTCTGTCAAAATAAAAGTTCAAGTTTTGTTTACATGAATTTTTTTTTTTTTTTTTTAGCTTAATTTTTGTTTTGAAAGAGGGATTTTCTTTTAATAAAAAAGTTTAATTTTGACAAGACAAAGAAATTTTTGTAAGATTGGTTAAAGAGTTCATTTTTTTTTTTTTTTTTTTTTTTTTTGTTGTTTAAAAAGAGTTTTTAAGAGATTGAAGTCTTGCCAAAACAAAAAACTTTCTTTAGGAGGAAAAACTTGTTTTCTAAAAAAGTCTTTCTATTTTGTTTAATTGGAGAAGTAAATATTTCTACATTCTTTCCATTTTAGATTTTTACTCTCCATTTTCTTTTTTTTTTTATTTTTTTTTATTTTATTATTTTTTTATTTTTTATTTCCCTAAAAAGAGTTTATCCCAAGCGTTTTTTTCCCTTTACTCCATTTGAAGTCGAATTTAGTATTTAGTTTAGCCATACCATTTAGTTTGGGTCCTGCATCATGTTTTGGAATTAGTACTGTCGACCTTCGAGGGGATTGCGAATGCTCCCGTGTAGGCACATGAAAAGTCCTCCCCATTTTTCATGACATTAAGTAGTTTTCTCACATTTTCAAATTAAATTCATTTCTTCATGGTACTATCTTGCTTTTTTGGATGAAGTAATGTCGACCTTCGAGGGGATTGCGAATGCTCCCGTGTAGGCGCATGAAAAATCTATTTTAATTTAAAGCGGTAGTTAATTATTATTTCCTTAAATTTTCTTTTTCTCCAAAAAGGAACAAAATGAATGCCAACGTACCCATAGAGTCGATACGGTCATCTTCCTCTGAGTATGATGAATTGAGTACTGTGCTACAATGGGCAGAGCAGACACAACTAAAGCATGGGGATAATCTGCCTTTTAAAAGCCCTGTGTCGTCATCCTTCTCAAGTCAAGTTCAGATCATTGCTAACGAGCTAGGGGAGCTGAAAGCCATTTGGGAAGGTTTAACGCCAGAAAGAAGATTTTTGTTCTCAAAGAGATACGGCCATATTGCAGACCTCATGTATATTCCAGTTAATCGGTTCACCGTCCAGGCTGTGTTAGAATTCTGGGACCCGGCCTACAGGTGTTTCGTATTTCAAGATTTCGACTTAGTCCCGACCATTGAGGAATACCATACGATGCTGAACATTGAAGAAAAAGGTGGAGAAATGATCTATTGTTTCAACCCACAACTAACTGCAAAGAGAACTTTATCCAGATTTCTAGCTGTACACCTAAAGGAAGTGCAGAAAAATGTGAAAGTGAAAGGGGTTGAAGAGTCTATATCTGCAGATTATCTAACAGAACTCGCTCGCAAACACATAAATGAAGAAAGGGGCCTGGTGCTGTTAGCTTTGTGCATCTACGGGATGGTCTTGTATCCCAAAGTTAAAGGATATGTGGACGGTGATGTTTTGAAGTTATTCTTCGGTATTGAGCAAGGGGTGGATCCAGCCATACCTCTTCTAGCGGAAACGGTTCGGGCGCTCAATTACTGTAAGTCCAACAAAGGCGGGAAGTTGAGATGCTGTGTGCCCTTACTCTATATTTGGGTGCATAGTCATTTTAAGTTCCCAGAAGATTTTGGCTGTCCAAAAATCAACTTCAGCAGCACGTGGAATCTAACAAGGAGTACAATTGCAGAATTTGGCACGGCCCCATGGAACTCAAGTTTTCCGAGGAAAGAAGCATGGGTGTCTTTCTTTTCGAATTCCAAATTAGAGCATGTGATTTGGAAGGCACATTGGATGCCCCTAAAAGCCTTAATCTACAGATGCGGGAGCTTCCACACAGTTCCTCTAGTAGGCCCTTGGGGATGCGTCCATTATGTTCCGTTGTTGGCCTTGCGACAAAGTTGGTTTAAACAATTCATACCAACAACTCATGGTCTGCATAAATTAGAATTTTCCTACAGTTGCGAGGATTCTAACGAGAAGAAGCGACAAGTGCTGACTTCTTGGAGAACAATTAGAAGGATAAATGGCAATAGTCACTCTGAGGGAGTTACTCCAGAATATCTACAATGGCGCATTAAGAGAAGTAAGATCCCAATTACGACTCGTGACAATGTGGGAGAATCATCCAGTAGAGCAGTAGATAAGCCTAGCCAGCTAGCGACAGAGCGAAATGAGTTAGTGGGAAGAAATCAAACATTGAAACTAGAAAATGAAAAATTACAGCAAGAGGTCAAACATTTGATGGACCAGGTAACTCAAGCTAGTGGCAAACTCGAAAAAGTAGAGAGAGTTTCAAAAAACCGAGCCAAGCGGGAAAGAGATTATGATATATTGGACGAGGAGAATAGAAGATTGATTAAGGAGAATCACGCTTTGAGGAATGAAAATACTGCATTGCGAAAGGCAACTCGTTCACAAGAGGATAAGATCAAAGACCTTTCAAGAGGCAAAGAGACTCTCTTAGAGTTAGTTGCGGAATTAAACGAAACCATCAACAAGCAGAAAACACAACTTATCGAGTTTGAAGAGGCCAATACTGCTCTAAGGCGAATGCTGGACAATCTACGCGTGAATATACAGGCTCAGTCAGAAGAGTCTGAAGCTTTTAAAAGTTATTCAAGCTCGTTGGAACGTCAGCTCCAAGCATTTCAAAGGGCAAGCGAACAGTTGTCACTAGAGAGAGGACAATTAGAGGAGAAATACTCCTCATTAAGGGAAGATTATGCCACTATGAGAGATGACATGCAGATAATTCTTGGGAAAGTAAGTCGAACCATGAACACTATCAAGATCATGGCTAGGAGAGCCCGAGGATTTTCAGAATGGGCAAGGGATCTGCGAGAGAATACATCACCTATGGCCTCTAATGCGGAGGAGTTGTTTGAGTTTTTAGGGATGATTCGTAGAGACCTTGGGTACTTTGGTCACTTTCATTAATGTTCCCTGTCTTCTTGTTTTCCAATTCTCCAATTGTTTATTTTGTAGATATATTCATTGTTTTTTTTCCTTCAATAATAAAATTTCATTCATTCATGCATCTCATACTTTTCTTATTTCTTTTTACTTTCTCTAAGACCTTTCTTTTAAAAATAAAAACAGAACAATAAAATAGCTCGTTCAACAAGAGTCTACCACACTAGGCGTAGAACAAGGATTATGGAAGAAAAGGGTGAACAAGAGAAGACTAAGCGGGACATCGAGGAAATCAGGGAAAAGGTTGATGCAATCATTGCCGCTTTGGAAAAGGGCAAAATGATTGCAGATGCAACTGCACCAGACACTCCGATTGGAAACCCTCAAGCTGGCCTACCATTTCCACCCAGTTTCGCTTCACATATTCGTACGACAGCAGAAACGTCCATGCCACAACATACTTCCTACAACCCCTTATATGACATACCTGTTGGGCAATACCCTTTTCCATCATTTAAAGAAGGTCAAATTCCCCAATTACCCATGGCAAGCCAAGCTGGTGCTTCTTATTTCAAGCCAGAATTTTCAAAAATACCTTTTGCGGTCCCCAACTTGGATGACCCAGAAGTAAAAAACGAGTTAGCCACACCCTCTAATGAAAAACTTGAAGTTCTAGAGGAAAGGTTAAGGGCGGTTGAGGGCACTAGTGTTTTTGGAAACATGGATGCCACTCAATTATGTTTAGTTCCAGACGTTGTGATCCCACCAAAATTCAAACTTCCTGAATTTGAAAAATATGACGGGACAACATGCCCTAAAAGTCACATTGTTATGTACTGTAGGAAGATGGCAGCGCACGTTCATAATGATAAGCTGCTCATACATTGCTTTCAGGATAGCTTAAAGGGTCCAGCTGCCCGTTGGTATATGCAGTTGGATAGTTCACATGTTGTCACATGGAAAAACTTGGCTGATTCCTTCCTCAAACAGTACAAACACAATATTGATTTGGCTCCCGACCGACTGGACTTACAGAGGATGGAAAAGAAGAGTACTGAAGACTTTAAAGATTATGCTCAAAGGTGGCGGGATACGGCAGCTCAAGTCCAACCCCCTTTAACGGATAAGGAGCTTTCTGCCATGTTCATCAATACCTTAAGGTCCCCATTCTATGAACATATGGTTGGAAGTGCGTCAACCAATTTCTCTGATATCACGACAATTGGAGAAAGAATTGAGTACGGGATCAAACATGGTAGGATAGCCAAAACTGCTGAATCCTCAAGCACGAAGAAGAACAATACTTCAAAAAAGAAGGAGGGAGAAGTACAGATGATAGGGAAGGTGGATAAGTCCCATCGACAAATCCACCAACCCATCACACAATATCCTTCGAATTATTTACCTACGTATGGATATTATCCACACCAGGTGAATAATGCATCAGCGCAGTACTCCCCATTTTATGGCCAAAATACCAGACCCCAAATGAATCAAAACTTTCAGTCTCGAAGGCAACAACAACCAGTCACTCCAGGTCAGCAAAATAATCGAGCACCTTACAAGCAAGCCCAATTTGATCCGATTCCGATGACATATACTGAGCTCTTGCCTCAGTTAATTCAGAACCATCAATTGGCACCCAAGCCTGTTGCTCCACTGCAACCCCCTTATCCAAGATGGTATGATCCCAATGCAAGGTGTGATTACCATGCAGGTGCTGTTGGGCATTCTACAGAAAATTGCACTGCTTTGAAGTATAGGGTGCAAGAGCTCATTAAGGCCGGATGGTTAAATTTCAAAAAGGAGGAGGGGCCCAATGTTGATAATAATCCTTTACCAAACCACCAGGTGAATGCAATAGATCAGTGTCAGGATATTATCAAGAAGGCAGATGTTACAGAGATCAAGACTCCCAAGGAGAAGCTTTTTGAGATTCTCCTCGTTAACGGATATGTATCAATTGAGTATGCACACAAGGACCTTGTTCAAGAAGAATTTGATGATAATCTGACTTGCCTATTTCATGCTGGGGCAAAGGGACATTCTTTAGAACAATGTCATCGTTTTCATAAAAGGATCCAAGAACTGGTGGATTCAAAATTTCTTGTGGTTGCCCAAGCCCATCACCAGGATAATGAAATAGGCGTCGTGGAAGAATTGTTGCCTAAAGAAAATTTGAATCCATCTTTCAAACTAAAGCCACTCACGATCTATTACCGTGAGAAAACTACTACTCATGATCCAAAGTCGATCACCATTCAGGTGCCGACTCCTTTCAAGTACAAGAGTTCTAAGGCAGTACCATGGAGTTATGAGTACAAAGTAACTATTAACTCAGAAACGCCCTCACTTCCAGTTGACAACATTTCCGGAACGGGAGGCGTAACACGGAGTGGGAAATCCTACACTCCAGATCAGTTATTGAAGTGCTCAAAGAATACAATAGAAGACAAAAATGAGAAAGTCGAAAGTAACACAGGTAGCAATGTCAAGCCTAAAGAAACAACAGTGATGAAGAAATCAAGGGGCAAACAGACTGTGTCTGAAGAAGAAACTCAAGAATTTCTAAAGTTGGTTAAGCAGAGTGAATACAAAGTAGTGGAACAGCTAGCTCAGACGCCTGCTAAGATTTCCATATTATCTTTGTTGTTATCCTCTGATTCGCATCGAGACACGATATTGGAAGCTTTGAATCAAGCATATGTTTCCAAAGACATCACTCCAGATGGTCTAGATAATATCGTGGGGAATATAACTGCTCACAACACCATAACTTTCACTGATGATGAGATACCGCCCGAAGGCACAGGACACACGAAGGCACTTCATATTTCAGTCAAGTGCAAGAACTTTTTAGTAGCAAAAGTCCTGGTGGATAATGGGTCTTCTTTGAACATAATGCCAAAATCAACGCTCGAAAGATTGCCAGTGGATATGTCCCATATGAGGCCAAGTACCGTAGTAGTAAGGGCCTTCGATGGGGCACGCAGTCAGGTGGTGGGTGACATTGAGATTCCAATACAAATCGGCCCATGCACATTTAACATAACCTTCCAAGTTATGGATATCCCCTCTGCTTACAGTTTCTTATTAGGGCGACCTTGGATACATTCTGCAGGAGCTGTGCCATCGTCGCTGCACCAGAAACTTAAATTTTCAATTGGAAGGAGCCTAGTAATTGTATCTGGTCAGGAGGATATCTTGGTTTCTAGGCCAACTTCAATGCCATATATTGATGCAGCAGAGGAAGCTTTTGAGTCATCATTTCAAACATTCGAGGTGGCAAGTGCTACAACACTATATGGGGAAGGCAAGAAATCTAAATCTCGATCTTCAGTCAAGACGTTCAAAGAAAGCAACAGTCGTTTAGATGATGTTTTAAGCCTATCAAAAAATACAAAAAGATTTGGGCTTGGGTATAAGCCGGATAAAGCAGATATGATCAGGGTACAGAAGCGAGAAAAAGATAGGCGTTTGGCCAGATTTGAAAGTCGTGAACCAGAATATGGGGAAAAAGTCATCCCTCATCTCTACCACTCATTTGAAAGTGCTGGTATAATTCGTCCAGGAGATTTTGCAGTTGCAGTAGTGACTAAAGAGGAAGAATTTGGTCCATGGATCTACCCGTGCCCAGAAAACTTCGAGCTCAACAATTGGAGTACTATTGAATTACCGTCATTTGCTGTTAAGATGTCAAAGTAATTGACCACTTTTTTATTGTTTTTTGCAATTTCAATTTTCAATTTCAAGTTAGGTTAGTCATTTTACTCATTTCATTTTCCAGACTTCTTTCTATGTGTTCAAGTAAATTTCTTCATTCAATAGTAAATTTCATCATTCAATGAAGGTTTTAGTTCATTTCCTTTTGCTATTGCATAATTACACTCTCCAGGGCAAAATATTTACTCTTCTTTTCTTCTTTTTTCCAAATTATCAACATCTTAAGCAGTAATACTGAGATTGAATGTGCAAACGATTCTCAATACGAACTTGATATTCCTATACACAATGTTGAGTCTGACGAGGAAGAAGAAGATTTTGAACCTAGTGCTGAGTTGTTAGAAATGATAGAGGAAGGGGAAAAAGCGTTGGGCCCCCATGAAGAGTTAACAGAGATAATTAACCTGGGATCACAAGTAGAAGTCAAGGAGGTTCAAATTGGCGCTAATGTCTCTACAGAAACTCGCAAAAAGCTTATTGATTTGCTCACAGAATATGTCGATATCTTTGCTTGGTCCTATCAAGACATGCCTGGACTAGACACGAATATTGTAATGCATCATTTACCACTCAAACCTGAGTGCAAACCAGTAAGGCAAAAGTTGCGAAAGATGAAGCCAGATATGTTAATTAAGATAAAGGATGAAGTCAGGAAACAAATTGATGCTGGATTTCTGACTGTGTCCAATTACCCTGAATGGGTTGCAAACATTGTTCCTGTGCCAAAGAAGAATGGGCAAGTTAGGATGTGTGTGGATTATAGGGATTTAAACAAAGCAAGCCCTAAAGATAATTTTCCACTCCCTCACATTGATGTGTTGGTAGATAACACTGCTGGTTTTTCTACCTTCTCTTTTATGGATGGTTTTTCAGGCTACAATCAAATAAAAATGGCACCTGAAGATCAGGAAAAAACTACATTTATTACATTGTGGGGAACATTTTGCTACAAAGTTATGCCGTTTGGTTTGAAAAATGCTGGGGCCACCTACCAGCGAGCCATGGTTACTTTATTCCATGATTTGATGCACAAGGAGATTGAAGTGTATGTAGATGATATGATTGCCAAGTCGAAAGAGGAGGAAGAACACACAATCGTTCTCCGCAAGTTGTTCGATCGATTGAGAAAGTTCCAGCTCAAGCTCAATCCGAGCAAATGTATATTCGGGGCAACCTCTGGTAAATTGTTAGGATTTGTGGTTAGCCAAGAAGGTATCAAGGTCGACCCTGACAAAGTTAAGGCAATTCTGGAAATGCCGCCTCCGCAAACACAGAAAGAAGTTAGAGGATTTTTGGGTCGAATAAATTATATTGCCAGGTTCATAGTGCAATTGACCACAACATGTGAGCCTATTTTCAAGTTGCTTCGCAAAAACAATGATGGCATTTGGAATGAAGATTGTCAAATCGCATTTGATAAAATTAAGCAGTATTTACGAAATCCACCGATCCTCGTACCACCAGTGCCTGGACGTCTGCTCATCTTGTATCTCACTGTAACAGAAAGTGCAATGGGATGTGTACTGGGGCAGCATGATGACTCTGGTAGGAAAGAGCGAGCTATATACTATTTGAGCAAAAAGTTCACCAGTTGTGAAACCAGGTACTCCTCGATGGAAAAAACTTGTTGTGCTCTTGCTTGGGCTGCACGTCGCTTAAGGCAATACATGTTGTATTACACGACATGGCTTATTTCAAAAATGGATCCTGTGAAATACATCTTCGAGAAGCCATCTTTATCGGGACGAATTGCAAGGTGGCAAGTTCTTTTATCCGAGTATGACATCACATATGTGACTCGAAAGTCAGTAAAGGGGAGCGCTCTAGCTGATTATCTGGCACAACAACCTATAGAGGACTATGAGCCGATGAAGTTCGACTTCCCTGATGAGCATATCCTCACTATAGCAACAGAGAAAGAAATATCGAATCCAGATATGTGGACCATGTTCTTTGATGGGGCTTCAAATGAATTGGGTCACGGAATAGGCGCAATATTAATATCGCCTCGAGGAGAATTATTCCCTCTCACTGCTAAGCTGTGTTTTGATTGCACGCACAACATGGCTGAATACGAAGCTTGTTCAATGGGCATTCAAGCTGCTCTAGATATGAAGATTGAAAAGCTTCAGGTCTTGGGGGACTCTTTGCTAGTGATTCATCAGCTAAGAGGGGAATGGGAAACCAGAGATGCTAAATTATTGCCTTACAAGCAACTTATAACAAGATTATCTCAACAGTTTGATCAAATTACTTTTGATTATTCCCCAAGAGAGAATAATCGGATAGTAGATGCATTGGCTACTCTAGCAGTCATGTTTAATGTGGATTTTGATGAAGGGGTCCAGCCAATTAAAATCGAAAAACGAGATGTTCCCGCCTCCTGCATGAATATTGAGAATGAGTCAGATGAAAAGCCGTGGTTTCAAGACATCAAACAATATCTGAAATGTGGAACCTATCCTCCTAATGCATTAGAAAATGACAAGCGAACTTTGAGAAGGTTGGCAATGAAATTCTTCTTGAATGGGGAGATACTTTACAAAAGAAACTATGACATGGTACTGTTAAGATGTGTGGACGCCACAGAGGCTAACCAGATTATGAAAGAAATCCATGAGGGAATTTGTGGTACCCATGCAAATGGGCATACGATGGCTAGACAAGTTTTGAGAGCTGGTTATTATTGGCTGACTATGGAAACGGATTGCATTAAGTATGCAAGAGAATGTCATAAATGTCAAATTTATGCAGACAAGACTCATGCTCCTTCATCCGAGTTACACATTTTAACTGCTCCTTGGCCTTTCTCTATGTGGGGAATAGATGTGATTGGACCCATTGATCCTAAAACTTCAAATGGACATCGATTTATCTTGGTGGCCATAGATTACTTTACCAAATGGGTGGAGGCAGCCTCTTATCGTGATGTGACAAAAGGGGTCGTGATCAAATTCATCAAGAATGAGATCATTTGTCGATACGGCCTCCCTGAGACCCTAATATCAGATAACGCTAGAAACTTGAACAATAAGATGATGAGTGAGTTATGTGAACAATTCAAGATTAAACATCTCAATTCCACCCCCTACAGACCAAAAATGAATGGGGCTGTTGAAGCTGCAAACAAAAACATAAAAAGAATTGTTGAAAAGATGACTATAACGTACAAAGATTGGCATGAAATGCTCCCCTTCGCTCTACACGGCTATCGCACGTCAGTTCGTACATCAACTGGAGCAACACCTTTTTCCCTAGTATATGGTATGGAGGTTGTGCTCCCAATTGAGGTGGAAATTCCATCACTAAGAGTTCTTATGGAAGCTAAATTGGAAGAGGCTGAATGGGTCCAGAATCGTTATGAACAACTCAATTTCGTTGAAGAGAAGAGATTAACAGCATTGAGTAGAGGTCAGCTCTATCAAAGAAGGATGATGAGAGCATATGATAAGAAAGTTCGCCCAAGAAGATTCAGAGAGGGAGATCTGGTGCTGAAAAGGATCCTTCCATTTCAAAAGGATCATCGAGGAAAATGGACTCCAAATTATGAAGGACCATTTGTGGTGAAAAAGGCTTTCTCTGGTGGGGCATTAATCTTAACCAATATGGATGGCTGTGAATTATCAAGCCCAGTCAATTCAGACTATGTTCGGAAGTATTATGCATAGATTGCCTGACTACCCTTCCTAAGGAGGCTAAACAAAGTTGCAGAGTACTCAATAAGTGTTTTGGAAAGTTTCATTTCAGTCTCAGTATTTTGTTTAAAAAAGGGTTGTTTATCCCTCACCATCTCCACCCTCTCAATTTGGAGATATTTCTTTTCTTCATTGTGTACTTTATTGATTAATAAAAGATTTGCTTCCTCCATTTTGACCAGTATAGTTATTATTTTTATGTCAATCACAAATGCAAATTATGCATGTTACATCTCAAGTTCGGGTATTTCATGGTCCAGCCTCTCCACTCTCTTTCAAAAAAAAAAAAGAAAAAAGAAAGAAGAGAAAAGAAAAAAAGAAAAAGAAAAAGAAAGAAAATAGATGCTTTCACTATAATCGTTGAGGAAAATTGGTCAATTCTTGCCTATTTTACCCTTTTCATGGAAAGTATGTTCGTTGTTATCAGCTATACTCTCAATCAACTACAACCTTTATTTTGACCGTCGTTCATGTGCAAAGTTTCAAATTACCATTTCTTCCCAGACAAGGTTCCAATTATCATACTGGGGCAAAGCACCCCCTCGTGAAGTAAGAATTCGAAATTACTTACTATGAAACCTTGAGCCTAGCCCACCACGCGTGATTTTTGTGGTAGGCCAACATGAATTACTGATTCACAATTGAACCCTTTGCTAAACTCATCGCGTATAACTGCGTTGAATCTCCATATTTGTTTACCCACTTGAGAGCTTTTTTGCTAAGTCTGTCACATCTAACCATGTGGCAAACATTTCAAAATATCCACCCAATATTACCAAGGGACCTTCAGTGGTGATGAAATAGGGATTAAACTCTTATGATTTATTGCTTCATAATTAAGACTTGTAGTTCTTTGAGTATTCCTATATTTCAACTTTGTTCAGTCTACACTTTTCCTACCATTTCTATCGTTTATCTTCTCTCCTTTTATTGGAAGGTGACTCCAAGACTAAAGACGATAATCTTGAGAATTTGGACTTAGTAACTTGAGAAGGGGTCTCGAAGTCTCAAATCCTTTCAATAAGTTTTGCGTGAGAAATAACTCTATCATGGTATCAAGGAGCGCTGACAAAGAAACAAAATGGAGTGATGACTTAACAAATGGTTGATCTTCTACATGTGATTGTATCATCTGCTAGTCATGAAAGCATGTATTTGGCCTAAAAAAAAGAGTTATGAAAAACAGAAAAAAGAAAAAGAAAAAAGAAGAGAAAAGAAAAAGAGAAAAAGAAAAAGAAAAAGAAAAAAGGAAAAGAAATGTACAAGGCCAAGATAATTCTTGAAATGCATGATTGGGGCAATCAATGTAGATCAAGAGGTCACACCTCCAAACGATTTGGAGGTTTTCTTTGTCAATTATCATCTGGGGCAAAGCTTTCATCATTATACTGGGGCAAAACCGTTATTATTAAATTGGGACAAAGGGTCTTCACCACTATACTACAGTAAAGTCATTTTACCATTTATGTAAATTGTTTTAGACTGGGGCAAGAGCCAAGTTAAGAGAATCACGCTTCTCTTATGAAGAATCTTCCAATCTCGAGCAGTTCTCTACATTCAAGAATAGAAAGCTGAATCACATGTTCATAGAAGAATCACATGCAGATAAATGACAATCACAGTAATGTGGGTTTTTCATCAAAGATTTCGAGCTGACTTAAAGAAAGAAAGAGATATATAAGATAATCCCTTGAGGAGCTACTCCTTGTTCTCGTAGTGGTTGTCCAAGGAATTGGGGTCACCTTAACAAATATTTTCATTCGAATTATGTTTAATCTCTTATTGTTCAAGAGATTTCTTATGAAGGCATTTTTGACCCATGTTTTCTTCCTTCAGTCATTTCTCTCTTTCTTTGTTGACTACCATTCCCATTTGTCTCTAGGCCAAATTCATCTTCTTGTATCGAACTTTTTTTTTGTCCACTACAAGGCTAAGGTTATGAAGCGTTTGAATCAGGTAAGATGTTTGATGCTATGAATTACCATTGATAGCTCTCTAAGCTAGCACATGAGACACTTCTAAAAAACCTACCATACTTTATATGATCGAGCAATCTTTGATTAACATACATGATCTCTTTTAGGTCGAGCAACTTTGATTGACACATACAATTTCTCTCGAGTGTTGAAAGCATCAAAAAGAAAAGAAAAAGGAAAGAAAAAGAAAAGAAAAAGGAAAAGAAAGAGAAAAAGAGGCAATCAAGATCCGAAGATGTCTATTGTTATATATTTTGAAAGCTTCCTTGACTGATAAATCTTTATTTCCTCTCATTAGATTCATGGGTGGCTTAATGTTTTATTGTCAATGCAATACCATTTGAAAGTTTTCAATGTCTGCGACATCTAAAGCAATGTCATTTATTCAATAGACTTCGATAGAAGAGAATCCGAAGTGCAAAGGGTTTAGTGGGAGGAGCATTGGAAAATTCCACTCACAGGGCGTTTTGCTATGAGACGTTCGGAAGTCTTTAAATCAAGACCTCAAAGTATTTTGGTTCATCGTCAGCAAAACAGCTTACTTCACTTCGTCTATGTCTCTCAATCTATAAATGTGGAACACAAGAAATGAGCTACTTTATAGTTCTGGTTTTCAAAACTCGCTAATTTTGAAGTTTGTGTTTTTTGAAACTTGTGCCCCGCACATTTTCATGCTGCATGTAAATTTGAATCTCATACATTTAAGCATACTCTACATTTTGAGATTTTGCAAGTCATTGATTCACTTCTTTGATGGTTAAATCGAACCCCACTAGTCAGTGGAGGTCGAAGCCTGGTTGGAGTCAGGTCCATTTCATGTTTTATTTGGTTGGTTAAATCGAACCCCACTAGTCAGTGGAGGTCGAAGCCTGGTTGGAGTCAGGTCCATTTCATGTTTTATTTGGTTGGTTAAATCGAACCCTGCTAGTCAGTGGAGGTCGAAGCCTGGTTGGAGTCAGGTCCATTTCATGTTTTATTTGGTTGGTTAAATCGAACCCTGCTAGTCAGTAGAGGTCGAAGCCTGGTCTGAGCCAGGTCCATTCCCCTTTTCTTTTGGTTAAATCGAACCCTGCTAGTCAGTGGAGGTCGAAGCCTGGTTGGAGTCAGATCCATTTAATGTTTTATTTGGTTGGTTAAATCGAACCCTGCTAGTCAGTAGAGGTCGAAGCCTGGTCTGAGCCAGGTCCATTCCCCTTTTCTTTTGGTTAAATCAAACTCTGCTAATCAGTAGAGGTCGAAGCCTGGTTGGAGTCAGGTCCATTTCATGTTTTATTTTGGTTGGTTAAATCGAACCCTGCTAGTCAGTAGAGGTCGAAGCCTGGTCTGAGCCAAGTCCATTCCCCTTTTCTTTTTGTTAAATCGAACCCTGCTAGTCAGTAGAGGTCGAAGCCTGGTCTGGGCCAGGTCCATTCCCCTTTCCTTTTGGTTAAATCGAACTTTATCTTTGATTAGAGATGAAAATCTGGTCAAAGTGAGGTTCATTTTCCTTTCCCAATTATAGGCTATGTTTGTTTTAAGCATGAAGCCCTTTCTTTTATTTTTAACGAAAATCTTCGCCTTCCCAATACTTTGTCTTTTTCCTTTGTTTACCCTTTCAATCCTTCAAGGATACACAACGGGGGGCAAACTGTAGACACCGTATTTGGTCCGACTTGATTTTAGTAATAATGTTTGAAGTTTTTCAATATTTGGAAGTCAATTTGTTTTTGGTATGTCAACAAGAGCATAGCTCAAGTGGCATAAAGTCGTATTAACAATCACAAGGTCTTTGGTTCGAATCTCTCTCCTTACATATTATCAAATTTTGTTTTTTAGTTTTCATGATTTATTTTCATTTTCATCTTATTTTCTTTTTTTTTTATTTAATTTATTTCTTTATTTTGTTTATTTTATTTTATTTTATTTTTGTTTATTTATTTTATTTTTATTTATTTTATTATTTTATTTTATTCATTTTTTTTCCTTCACTCCTCTTTCCACGTTCTCCATCCCCCCTCATTCTCCCAACCTCTCCTATTCTTTCTCCCTCTCCCTTTTTCTTCTCCATTCCCCTTCCTTCTCCCAACCTCCCATTCTTTCCCCATCTTTCTCAACTCTCCCTCTTCCTTCTCCCAACCTCTCATTCTTTCCCCATCTTTCTCAACTCACTCCCCCTCTTTCTCAACTCACTCCCCTTCTTTCTCCCAACCTCCCATTCTTTCCTCATCTTTCTCAACTCTCCCCCTTCCTTCTCCCAACCTCTCATTATTTCCCCCTTTTTCTCAACCCCTTCCTCCAAGCTCTACTATATAATGAGAGCTCATGGAGGATGGAGGAAAAAGGGGAAGAACAACAAGGACACAAGAAAAAAGAGAAGAATAGTGAGAGAGCTTAGAGAGAGAAAGTGAGTTTGAGAGGGAAAATAGAGTTTGGAGAAGGATTTTCCAAAAACCAAAGCTACCGTCGCCACCTACCGCCGCCGCCGTCACCACCGTACCGCCGCCGCCACTCACCGTCGTACCGACGCCGCCACTCACCGCCGTACCGACGTTGCCGCCACCACTGTCGCCGCCGTCACCACCGTACCGCCGCCGCCGTCACCACCGTACCGCCGCCGCCACTCACCGCCGTACCGACGCCGCCACTCACTGCCGTACCGTCGTTGCCGCCACCACTGTCGCCGCCGCCACTGCCGTACCGCCACCGTGCCGCCGCTTTTTTTTTTATTTCCAACGAGCTCCTAAGTGAGGGAAAGTGGAAGAGAAAAAAGAAAAAGAGAGGGAAGGAAGTTGGGGAAGAAGAAAGAGGAAAGTGAATAAGGTGAGTCCCACATTTTTAAATTCTTTTATTTTTTTTTTATTATTTTTTTTATGTATCCAAATTTTTCCATTTTTCATTTTGGCTATGAATTTGAGTTTCCCAAATCAATTGCAATTTATTTTATTTCATTTTCTAATTAGAAATTTAAATTGATTTAATTTAGACTTCTAAAGAACTTTAATTGGATATTAGTTGAAAGTTTTTTTTTATCTAATTTCAATTAGAGTTTATTTGGGAGTTTCCAAACTAATTTTAATTGGCTTTAAATTGAATTATTATTACCAATTTCAATTCGATTTTAATATGACATTTTCAACTTTAATTGTCTTTCTTATTAATTCTAGTTGGATTCTAACATAAAATTTCTAATTTGAATTTGAATTTGTATTTTCCTAATAAATGTTCACTAGTTTGTAATTAGAAAATTCAATTTTCTTTAAAAATGGAAATTTTAATGTTTTGAATTTTACTTTAATTTGAATGGTTCAAATGAATTTCAAAGGGTTTTGAAATGCTCAAATGAATTTCAAACTAAGATTTTCAATTTGATTTTCACTTGATTTTTTTTTTTTTTTTTAAAAAAGACGATTTTAAACTTTCCTTCCATTCAATAATTAATTTGGAATTTTATAATAAATTTTTAATTGGATTTAATTTGGGATTTCAACTTTTGTTTGTTTTTAATTTGATTTCATTTTGACATTTACAAATGAATTTCAATTTGGAATTGCCCAAATGAATTTCAATTGGAATTTTATTTGAATTTTCACCCTCAATTGGTTTTAATCTTGAATTCATGGAGTTTCAAAGTGATTTGGAATTTTTCAGTAAATGTCAATTTGGTTCTAAATTAAAGTTTCCAAGTCAATGTCTTTTGGTCTTAGATTGAAAATCAATTTCAATTTTAAACTAAATTGGAAATCAATTTCAATTTTGGAAAGGTTAAATCAAATTTCAAAAACATTATTTAATATTTTGAATGGTTAAAATAGATTGATTATGAAAACTTTAATGCTAATTTTGTCTAAGAACGGGTATTTAAGCTGACCGAAAGGGAACACCCTGCCTGGAAATTAGCCTAAAGTTTAACTAGTCAATTATTTTGGCAATCAAAATTTCAATTGGATCTTAAATTAGAAAATTTTCAAATCAACTTCAATTTGATTCTAAATTGGATTTTCCAAATGAACTTCAAAATAGTTTTACTTTAGTAATTCCAAATGAATTTCTAATTGAATTTGATTTAAAAATGAAAAAATATTTTTCCATTGAATGGTGTCATACCACTCATGATTATTACTTCACATTTTATTTTTGAAATGTGAGGTAATAGACAAATTAGCTCATGTATAGCCTATGACGGAGTTGAAATAATTTTCAAATTCTTGAGTCGAAAGATTTTCTTTAATTAGGAAATTTTTACATGATAATAAAGTCATGGGTTAACCCCACTCACAAAATTAAATCCTTACTTTATTTAAAGATAAGGTGAAATTAGTGAGACAATTAATTTTCAATTTTAATTTTTTTTTGTTTATTTTCGTTAAGACACGGACCTTTTGTTTAATGAATTCGAGTAATAAAATAAAATGTTTTCAAACGGGTGTTGTAGGGTGCTAACACCTTCCCTACACACAACTGATCCCCGAACCTAATTTTTGGTTTTCAAAGACCACTTTTTTTAAAATGGGTGACCAATCACACCCCAAGATGATTGGTGGCGACTCCAAACCTCTCACCTCGAAAGAGATCCTTAGGAAAGGACGTCGGCCGCTCCGTGTCGCGATGACATCGCGACACTCACAATTGAACGTTGTATGTTATTGGACTAAACACCCTCCTAGAGTTTTCTTAAATACATCCCTGCTTCAAACTTTCCATACTATAGATCAACCTTAAAATTTTCGTGAAAAGTCAAATTTAGTCCCTATACTTTTATGAAACTAACAATTTAGGGGTCATTTGGTCCCCTGTGTTATAATAGAGGAGGTTATTATAGCCCACTCAGTGTTTGGGGCATCAACAAAACTAAATGGTGAAGTGGATTATTTTTACCCCTCATGTTGCTATAGTAACCACTATTCAACCCACTTGATTATTCTATCTATTATCTACAGTAACCCTCTCCTCTCTTCTTCAATGCGACTCCTTGACTTTTCTGGCGATCGGCGACCGACGACTTTTCTGTTGACCACCGATGACTTTTTCAACAACCACCGTCGACTTTCCGACCTTTTTTTTTCTTCTCATTTTCATTTCGAAAAATATAAAAAAAACGAAAAAATAAGGGGAAAAAAGGAAAAGAGGTAGAAGAAAATAAAGGAAAAATGAGGGCAAAAATTTTCGATCGCAGGGAAATTCGTTGGTGGTCACCGAAAAAGTCACCGACGTTAGGGTTAGAGGAATAAGAAAACGATGAAGATTTAATGGAAATAGAGAAAGAAGATGATGGAAATGAAGATGGAAATGGAGGAAAAAGATGAGATGGTGAAGATGGAGGAAGGAGATGAAGGAAGAAGAAAAAAGAAAAAAATAATAAAATAATAAAATATTTTTTATTTAAACATTGATTTGTAAAGATTTAGTCTCCGAAAGTATGTAAGAATTTAGGTCTCGTTTGATAACCATTTCGCTTTTTGTTTTTGTTTTTTTTTTTAATTGTGCTTGTTTTCTCTCAATTTTCTTACCATGATTTTGATTTTTGTTAAGGAGACATTTGAGTTCTTAGTGAAATTCAAAAAACAAAAACAAGTTTTTGAAAACTTCTTTTTTTTTTTTTTTTTTTTTTTCTTTTCAAAATTTGGCTTGGTTTTTGAAAACATGGAAAAAAAATGTAGATAACAAACAAAGAAACTTGTGAGTAAAAACAATGTTTATAAGCTTAATTTTCAAAAACCATAAAAACAAAAAACGAAATGTTATCAAATGGGGCCTTGGCCATTTGTATTTTAAAATTTGTAATGGTTTGGTCATTGTCGTAAAAATTATTGTTAAGATTTAATAAGATTTCTTACATAATTAAATCAATAAACTAATTTGGAACCTAATATGTTGGAAAGCTACCAAGTCTAATCATTAAATAATAAAAACCAACATTTAATTTTGGAATTTGTTACATTATGCATTAAATTGTTATAAATTTGAAAGTACATGGACTAAATTGTTACAATATAAAGTTTAGGAATTAAATTATTACTTCCTCAAAAGTTTTTATGAACGTTTAAGACCAAAAGTATTTTTTAACCTACAATTTTTAATTAGTCAACTTTTAATGAAATTTTGTGTCAAATAAGTTTGTAATTCTTTTTTTTAAATATTGGATAGGTGAAAGATGTACTAAAAACTTTTAAAATTTGAAAATTTTATTAGATATAAAATTGAAAATTAAGACCTGTTTGGTAACCATTTGGATTTTTTTTTTAAAAAAATTTAAGTCCATAAACATTATTTCCACCTTAGTAAGTTTCTTTGTTTTGTTATCTATCTTCTTCCCAGTTTTAAAAAACCAATTCAAGTCTTGAAAACTTAAAGGAGTAGTTTTCAAAAACTTGTTTTTGTGCTTTAGAATTTTGTTAGAAATTCAAATGTGTCCTTAATAAATATGAAAACCATGGTAAGGAAATTTAGAGAAAACAAGTATAATTTCAAAAACAGATTGTTCATTAGAATGAGTGAAATAATATATTGTAGAAGTTTTGAATGAGATTCAAATAAATATAATATATATTTTAATATAATAGATATTAAAATATAATATTTTAATTATGACAAAGATTTGTCCTAGGTTTCTATAAATAGAACTCTTCGATCAAGCCATGAAGTACAACATCTCCTCAATTGAGAATTAGCGAATTCTCCCAAAAAACTTCTTCCTCTCCATTCCTATGGATTTTCTTTCAAATGACTCCCACAAGCAGTTGCAGATCCAAGATTTTATACCAAGGGGGCACAAGTTCATATAAATGTAATATCGATTAGGTTAAATTACAAGTTTAGTCTTTGAACTTTCGGATTTATGTCTATCCCTAAACTTAAAAATGTGTCTAAGAGAATCCTAAACTTTCAATTTTGTGTCCAATAAGTTCTTGAATTTTCAATTTTATGTCTGATAGGTGTTATTTGACATTTTTCAAAATTCACAGGCTTACTAAACACAAAATTGAACGTTTATAGTTTCATTAGACATAAAATTCAATTATGAATGTTTAGAATTTAAATTGATACCATTATTAGTTTGGAGTTTTAATTGACCCCAAAGTTTAGGGGTAGAATTGATTTTTTTCCTAATTTTTTTAAAAAGAAACTTATAAACTCATTTCATTTTCTTTTTTAGGTTAAAATATCATTTTGGTCATTGTACTTTGGAACTTATTTTATTTTATTGTCTATAATTCCAATGTCCAAATATAATCATTGTACTTTTAATAATCTTAAAATTAGTCAATGGTTAACTTTTTCAAAACAAATTTAGTCTTTATTAGCTTTCACTTTATAAATTTTGAAAACATATTAACAATTGGTGTGTTTTCTTGAGTGAAAATTATGATTATTCCATGTTTTAGAGTAACTTCAAATTAATAATGACTAATCTAAAGATTTATTGAAATTACATAAGCTAAATTTGAATATATGAAAATATATGAACTAAATTAGAATGAGTCACAAAGTACAAAGATCAACAATACTATTTTAACATTCGTTCTATTTCATAGGTGGATTTAAATTCATTAAAGAAAATGAAAATTTTATTTATTAGATAGTGATAAAAAGCTTAAACAAAAACATAAAAATATATTTTAAAAATGTTTAAATTATTCCGTTTGAAAAATCAATATATGTTATTAACGAAAATCAAAACTGAAAATCATAGTTGCCTAAAAAAAACTAAACTATTCAAAAAAAAAAAAACTAAAAATAATATAAAAAAATCAAATATGAACTGCGAACGAAGAGGGTAGAGGTGACGCCAAAAAAAACTGAACTATTAAAAAAAGGAAAAGAAAAAGGAAAAACCAGAAAAAATAAAAATATAACGTGACCCCTAAAAAAAGCTGAACTATTAAAAAAAACAAAGAAAAGAAAAAGGAAAAACAAGAAAAAATAAAAATATAACATGACCCCTAAAAAAACTGAACTATTAAAAAAAACAAAGAAAAGAAAAAAGGAAAAACCTGAAAAAATTAAAAATATAACGCGACCTTAAAAAAACTGAACTATTAAAAAAAAACAAAGAAAAGAAAAAGGAAAAACCTGAAAAAATTAAAAATATAACGCGACCCTAAAAAAAACTGAACTATTAAAAAAATAAAGAAAAGAAAAAAAGGAAAACCGGAAAAAATTAAAAATATAACGTGACCCTTAAAAAATCTAAACTATTAAAAAAACAAATAAAAGAAAAATGAAAAACAAGAAAAAATAAAAATATAACATGACCCCTAAAAAAACTGAACTATTAAAAAAAACAAAGAAAAGAAAAAAGGAAAAACCTGAAAAAATTAAAAATATAACGCGACCTTAAAAAAACTGAACTATTAAAAAAAAAACAAAGAAAAGAAAAAGGAAAAACCTGAAAAAATTAAAAATATAACGCGACCCTAAAAAAAACTGAACTATTAAAAAAATAAAGAAAAGAAAAAAAGGAAAACCGGAAAAAATTAAAAATATAACGTGACCCTTAAAAAATCTAAACTATTAAAAAAACAAATAAAAGAAAAATGAAAAAAATAAAAATATATCGTAAATTGGGCTTGAGCTGGAGAAGGGGCACGAACACACAAGAAGTGAAAAAAACCAACGATACATCTTAAGAATTAATCGACACATTATATACATATATAATATAAACACATTTTAAATTGAGGGGGCACGTGCCTCTTGTCCCTTCATAAATCCGCCCCTGCCCACAAGTCTTGGTCTCGTGTTCGAGTCATAGCAAGGAATACTTTGTGAAAGTGAACCTTATAGATTCAACCTCCTTAGAGTTGGAGCAAGAACATTAAATACCCAACAAAAAGTTATCCATTATTTTTAAGGTATTTTTTTTGCTTAACCTATTTTTAGTTTGATTTTAGATAAATTAAAGTCAAATTCCACTTACTTCGCCTCGGGATGAAGAATACATTCCTATAAAAAAACTACATGTAACAATATGACTTTCTTTAATAATTTATCATCAAATAGCTCTCGAGTTTGGAGAATCGTTTTCTTAATATGGATATTATATTTGTAATTACATCATTTGAAAATGACAAGGGGCTGCCACCAGATGGTTAGGTAATAAGTCTAATTATCATTAACAAGTTGCCTCTACAAAATGGCCTTTAGAAAATGACGTATTTGATAGACGATAGAAAATAACGTTAAATTACAAGTTTAGTAGGTAAATTTTTAAGTTTGTATCTAATAATTCTATAAATTTTCAAAGTGTTTCGTAGATCTCTAAAATTTTAATTTCATGTCTAATAGGTTTCTTAATTTTAAAATATTTAATAAGTATTTGACCTTTAATTTCATATTTAATAGATCTCTGGCATATTAATTTTTTTTTAAAATTAACAGATCTCTTAGATAAGATAATTGAAATATGTGTCTAATAAGACTAAATTTTTTTTGATTTTATGTTTAATAGGTTTATAAATTTTAAAATGTTGAATAGACTAATGATCTCTTAAACATAAAGTTTAAATGTTTAAAAATCTATTAGACATTTTTTTTAAGAGTTAGATAACTATTAACACACAAACATGATAGTTGGGAACTAAACATAAAATGGTGGCTTGTTTATCAAAAGTTTCAAAACAATCGCTTAAGTTACATATATTTAATATTTGGAAATTAAATTCGTAACTGGTGTGGTTTCTATGATTTTTATTATATACATTGTCTATAGTCTTTTTTTTTTTTTTGACAAAAAAAAAACAAAAATAATAATAAATAATTAAAAAATGAAAATTTTGACATTTAATTTTGCATCTAATAGGTCCTTCAACTTTTAATTTTGTGTCTAATAAGTATTTGAACTATTTGACATTTTTTAAAAAAAGTTCACAAGTCTACTAGATATAAAATTGGAAATTGAGGATCTCAATAGACATAAAATTCAATTTTATATCTAATACCCTTTAAGTTTTGGATGGAAACCTTTAAAGTTTCAATTTTATTAATACTCTTGAACTTTCAAAAAAGTTTCAAAAATACCTTTATTGGAAAATGTTTTTTTTCCCCTTCCTTTACAGATTCTTCCTCCATGAAAAATAGTGGGAGACTTTGCTTATTTGTCATGTATTCATAGACTAAGAGTTTTTCTTATCTTTCAACACATCATCCTAAGAGTTTGACTAAATTTTTGTGTTGAAACTTCAAAATTGACTCTTGTTTCATTTTTGAAATTATACACGTGTTTGACTTAATTTTGTTGATAGCATTTTCAATATTATTTCTAGTCTCACAAACCACTATCCATTAGCTTTCTCTATATTCATTTTAAGATAAGTGAAAGAAATCTTTGCACTTTTTAAAAGAGAAAACTCTATTTCAAACTTTGTTTTTATCTAGTGTTGTGTTGCACACAACCTTTATAAGCAAAATTTTGCATTAATTTTCATGGAGGAAGAATTTACCGTGGAAGGAGAAAAAAAAGAAGAAACATTTTCCAATAAGGGTATTTTTTTTATTTTTTTTTTTTAAGTTCAAAGGTATTGATGAAATTGAAACTTTAATGGTTCTCATCCAAAACTTAATAACAAGGGAATTGTTGAATATTTTGTTTAAAGTTCAAGGATATTTTTGAAACAAACCTCATAGTTTAGGGGTATTTTTTATAATTTAACCAAAAAATAGGTATGCTCCATACAAAATCGTTTATTAATAAGTTGTTTGAAATTTAAATTAGATGATATAGTTAAATTTTATTATTTTATTATTTTAAATATTATAGTTTAATTTTGTTCAAATAAATATTATATTTAAATTTATATACTATGTCATATATATTTTTAT
Source organism: Luffa acutangula (assembly GCA_036850905.1). Classification (NCBI taxonomy): domain Eukaryota; kingdom Viridiplantae; phylum Streptophyta; class Magnoliopsida; order Cucurbitales; family Cucurbitaceae; genus Luffa; species Luffa acutangula. Next base: position 44,607,815 of record CM072097.1, on the reverse strand, counting down.
ACACAAAAATAAGCTCTAGTCTTTTAAGTAGTTATCAAATTTAAAATCAAATCGATGTATTAAAAATTTTCAATTACATTATTTCTTTAAAAAATAGTTAATGAAGATTGGTGTATAGTTAAATTATTATTTTATTAATATATTTAGGATTAAATTACAAATTTGGACCTTAGAATTTGAGGAAAGTTGGAATTTAATTTATATGGTTTTAAAAGTAAAAATTTCATCCTTGGTTTGAAAAAAAAAGTTAATAAATAATCTCTACCGTTGAAGCTATTATTGAATTGAGTACATGACCATTAGAAGCCACTAACAGATTGAATACGTGACAGAAACTACCAATTTGGTCCTTTTATTTTCATTTTCTAGATCATAATTTTGCAAACGGAGGCTAAATTGGTCAATTTTAAAAGTATGGGGCCAAATAAACCAAAGTCAAAAGTATAAGAACCAAAATAGACATTTTGAACCAGGACCAAAATGAACTAAAATCTAAAGTACAGGATCAAAATAGTATTTAGACCTAATTATTAATATGTCAATCAGAGCATAACTTAGTGAATAAAACAACGACTATCATCTCACAGGTTAATGGTTTGATCCCCCATCCCACTATTGTTTAACTAAAAAAATAATTATTAATATAAAATATAAATCTCCCAAAAATTATCAATTATAAAAGATGGTATATTTTCTTTTTATAAAATACGAAAAAAAAAACAGTTATCAAATGTTTTTTGCTTTTTTATTTTGATTTTTAAAAATATAAAAAATATAATAAATAATCAATTTTTTTTTATTTACAGAAAAACAAAAACAGTGCATGTTTGGTAAATGATTTTTGTTGTCAGTTTAAAAAATGGAAAATAAAAAACAGTTACCAGACATATAGTTTTTGCTTTTTAAAAAATCGAAAACCAAAAATAAAAAACAAAATCTAAAATGATTATCAAGGAGGACTTATTTTCACTATGTTTTTGGTTCCCACGCACAAGTGGAATGTGAATTAAAAGATAAAATATTCACACACAGGTGCAACGTGAATTAAAAGAAAAAATATTCACGCACACAAAAGTGCAATGTGAATTAAAAGAAAAAATATTCACACACGGGAGCAATGTGAATTAAAAGAAAAGATATTCAATTATGTGTTTTAATGGTGGTTCAAAAAGAAAGTAATTAAATGTCTACATTGCAACCAAGTTTGGGATTATTTTTTATTATGTGTTTTTTTCTAAATTAACATTGATACAAACTGCTAAATTTGAGGTTTAATTTGATGAAATTGAAAGTTCAAAATAAGAAAAATGATACAACTTGCTAAGTTTAGAGTTAATTTCATGAAATTGAAAGTCTAGGGTTGGAATTGATACAATTAAGGTTAGGGTTGAAACTGATTTTTTCCTTTTCATTTTTTAAAATTCTTCTTTTTAATTTTCTTTTATTTTTTATTTTTATTATTTTTTAATTTTTAATAAACTTCTTTTTATTTTTCTCAATACGATAAATGTGGAGCATGAAAATTTAAACTTGAATTCTTGCCAACTAGAGGCTTTCATTTCTTTTAAGGAAAAAATCATTTTTAACCCTAAACTTTCGGGGTTGTATCAATTTTAATTATGAACTTTCAATTTCATCAAATTGAACGTTAAACTTAGTAAATTATAGGGAAAAAAATCATTTTTAACCCTAAACTTTGGGGGTTGTATCAATTTTAACCCTTAACTTTCAATTTCATTAAAGATCTACATTGCAATATTTATGCAATTTGAGGTTCAAATTGACACAGTTTGTTAAGTTTAGGGTTCAATTTAATGAAATTGAAAGTTTAGGGTTAAAATTGATACAACCTACCAAGTTCAGGGGTCAAAATTGATTTTTTCCCTAAATTATATCAATTTCAACCCTAAACTTTTAATTTCATCAAATTGAACCCTAAACTTATCAGATTGTACCAATTTTAACCCCAAACTTGCATAAATGTTACAATGTATACCTTTGGTTAACTTTTCGTTTGAACCAATGTACGTAATTGACTATTTGTTCATTTTTTTTAATTCACATTGCCCCTGAATTGGTCTCTTATAAATAAAATATTGGACAAGCTTTATTTTAGATGAATTTTTCTTGTTGTTGAGAACTTTGTGAGAGCTTAATTGCTACTATCTAAAATTATGAAAGCAAAGCAACTTTGGAGGTTTTCTATCTTCAAATATTTGTTGGGCTTTTCTTGTTGCTAAGAACTTTGTGGGTTTTTTTTTTTCCCTTATTTTACTGTTTTTTTTTTCTCTTGCTAATTAGAGGAATGTACACATGTAAGAAATGAAACAAAGAAATTTCGAGTTTTTTATTTATCATATTTGCTGGATATTTCTTGTTGCCAATAATTTTGTATTTTCTTTTTGTTGGATAACAATGAGAAGAATAGTATGAGATATCTGATTTCTTCTAATAAAGAGTTTCTCCAACAAATTTTTTTACAAAACACCAAGTGCGATGTGAATTAAAAAAATAATAAAGAAATGTTCAATTACATGCTTTAATGGCAATTCAAATAAAAAGTTGACCAAATGTCTACATTGCAATACTTATGCAAGTTTGAGGTTCAAATTGATACAATTTGTTAAGTTCGGGGTTCAATTTGATAAAATTGAAAGTTTAAGGTTAAAATTGATACAACCTGCTTAAGTTCAGGGTCAAAATTGTTTTTTTTTTTTTTTCATTTTTTTGTAAATCTTCTTTTTATTTTTCTTAAACCATAAATGTGGAGCATGAAGATTTAAACTTTAGGGAAAAAAAACAATTTTGACCCCTGAACTTAGCAGATTGTATCAATTTTAACTATAAACTTTCAATTTCAACCATTTGAACCCTAAACTTAACCAATTGTATCAATTTGAACCTCAAACTTGCATAAATATTGCAATATAGACATTTGGTCAACTTTTCATTTGAATTGCTATTAAAACATGTAATTAACAATTTTCTTTTCATTTTTTAAATTCACATTGCACATGCATTAGTGTTTTGTAAGATCTTTTTTGGAAAAACTAGAAGAAATCAAATATCCCAAACTATTATTCTCATTATTGTCAGAAAAAAAAAAAAAAGAATCACAGAGTTATTGGCAACAAGAAAAATCTAGCAAATATGATAAATAAAAAAACTTAAAATTTCTTTATTTTCGTTTCCCACATTCGTACATTCTTTTAATTAGTAAGAAAAAAGAAAAGTAAAAGAAAAATCGCACAAAGTTCTTAGCAACAATAAAAAACCAGCAAATATTTGAAGATAAAAAATCTCTAAAAGGTTCTTTGCTTTCATAATCTTAAATAGCAATGAATAAACTCTCACAATTAAAATTATCAACAACAAGAAAAAACCATCTAAAATAAAGTTTGTTCAATATTTTATTTATAAGAAACCAATTGAGGTGCGTTGTGAATTAAGAAAAAAAATTAAAAAATAATCAATTACGTACGGTGGCTCAAACGAAAAGTTAACCAAAGCTATAGATTGTAACACTTACGCAAGTTTGAAGTTAAAATTGATACAATCTGATAAGTTTGAGACTTAATTTGCTTAAATTGAAAGTTCACGGTTAAAATTGATACAACCCAAAATTCAGGATTAAAAATGATTTTTTTTCCTAAACTTTATTGGAGTACTTGCCAACTAGAGGCCAATTTTTTTGACATTGTGGTAAGACTCGGAGTTAATATGGACACCTATTAAACAAAACCTTTTTAAGTACATAGACCAAATAGACTCATTTCTTTATCAAACATTTGAACATGTCACAAATGTTTTGACCCAATGAATCGGGTTCATATTTCATAGGATAATTGTAATGGGTGGCAACATGAAGGTAAATAATTACAAATATAGCAATTTTTAAAAATATTTGCAAATATGGCAAAATTTTTTAATTAATTTTTTATATTCCTAAATTGCCCCTGTGTGCCCATCTTCTTCTTCCTCGTCAGTTTTTTTTTTTTTTTTTTTTATATTTTTTTACTGATAGAAAGTCTTTTTATTACTGATAGATTCTATCAGTGGTAGAAAAATTTTCTATCAGTGATAGAAAATTTCTATCACTGATAGAATAAAGTTTCTATCAGTGAGAAAAATTTTCTATCGGCGATAGAAAGTTTCTATCACTAATATTTCTATGACTGATAGATTCTATCAATGGTAGAAAAATTTTCTATCAGTGATAACTTTCTATCACGGATAGAATAGAAAATTTCTATCACGGATAGAATAGAAGATTTCTATCAAGAAACTTTTTCTATCAGTGATAAAAGATTTCTATCACTGATAGGTTCTGATAAAAAAACTTTTTATAGAAAATCATAGAAAAACTTTTGATAAAAAAATCTTTCAATCCCTGATCACCCATAAAAATCTTTCTATCTCCGATAAAAATCTTTCTATCACCGATATAATCTATAAGTGATAGAAGCTTTCTATCAGTGATAAAAGATTTCTATCCCTGATAGAAATTTTTACTATTCTATCAGTGATAGAAAGATATTCTATCAATGATAGAAAACTCTGGATAGAAAATCTTTCAATCCCTGATAGAACCTATCAGTGATAGAAATCTTCTATCACTTATAGAAATTTTTTCTATGATAGATCTTCTAAGAAATTTTTTCTATGAGTGATAGAAAAAATTTCTATCATTCATAGAAAATCTTTCTATGAGTGATAGAAAAACTTTATATCTCTATCACTGACACTGATAGAAAAACTTTTCGTGAGTTATAGAAAATTTTTCTATCACTGATACTTTTCTATCAGTGATAGAAGAACTTTTGTTTCTATCAGCGATGGTGATACATGGTGAAATCGAGCATTGAAAAATAAAGCAAAAACGAACGATTATAGAAATCAAACACTGAAAAGCAAAAACAAACATTGATAGAAACCAAATAACAACAACCAAACACTGATATAACACCGAACAAGTGATAGAAAAATATCTATCGCCGATAGAATCTATCAGTAGTAGAAAATTTTTCTATCATATGATAGAATCTAATTTCTATCGCTGATAGAAAATCTTTCTATCACTGATAGAATCTATCAGTGATGGAAAACTTTCTATCAGTAAAAGAAAATCTGGATGGGTATTTTAGTAAATGCAAAACACAAACTATTAGATTTTGTCATTTTTGCAATTTTTTTTTGTGGGTTGCTAGATTTGCAATTATTTTGGCCCATATTGCTATCCTTGCAACCGGCCCTATTTCATATATACATAAACTACAAAAAAGAAGAAAAAGAAAACTTAACCAGATCAAAGGTTAGAGGTTTAAATATAGTACACACGGTATCAAAAAAAAAAAAAAAAAATCTTCTCATTAGCTAACGTTTATCAACTTGAAACACTGGCGGTTGATCAACAATGGTTTTCGGAATCGCATTTTCTCTCCGCATTCGTCCTTCCAAGACGAACAGCGTTATCAACAGAGTCGTAAACGCTATCCCGAAAAATATCTTCAAACCCGGATCGTTGTTTAATCCATGGAAGCCGACGAAAATGTTCGTAACTCCTGTTACAATGGCGGTTCTTCCCACCCAATAGTGAGCAAAGTTCCAATACTGCCGGCGTTTGGATTCACTCGACGGCCTTCCGATGAACTGGCAAACCTGCAGCCACAACACACAGAGTTTCAGATTTGCTATCAGTTAGGGTAAAACGTTACAAGCGAGGATCAATCATCGGCTTACGAACCTCGAGACCTGCAAGGGAAAATACAGTGTATCCGAGGAATTTGTGCGCTACGAAGACGGCGTCGATTTTCTCGTACAGATTGCGTCCTATAGAGATGGAGATGAGTCCGACGAAGAATCCGATGAACTGTGTCGCAGAATGGAAGTAATACCACGACGGTTCTATGTGTCGGAAGTACCTAGCGATGAACATTCCGGCCGGTGTGATAATGCCCCAGCCGATTATCGCCGTCGCTCCATGGTATCTCCTTATTTCGTCAGGGTTCATCTGCTGCCCTGCTAGATGAGCTGTATAAAACGGTAAATCGATTAAATTAGGGTTTCACTATTGTCGATGCAATCAAGTTCCAGCCCTAATCTGTTGAAAATTGCTCTGTAGGAAGAAGAAATTGGGGGAAAACCTGAGGAGAACTCGATGTTGATGGTGGTACTGTTGAGATGTTTAGGGAGATGGCCATTTTCGAGGGGATTTCCAGTGCCGATGGCGAATAAAATTGGCTGGTAAGCTAGGGAAGTGGCGAATTGGAGCTGGAAAGCGATGTAGAGAATATCTCCATGCGCAACAACGACAGGGCTCGCAGAGGTGAATTGCAAATTGCCTTTGTCAGGTATGACTTTAGACATGTTTTTGCCTTCCAAATGGTATTGCCTTATTCCAGAGACGCCGTCTCTCTCCACCCAAGCCACTACGGCGCTCGATCCAACCATCTTGCCGTCGTTGGAGAATCCGATTCCTATCCATCTGTGCTCGTGTTTCCCTGATAACACCAGCGTCGTCACGTTCTGTCCGTTTTGGAAAAACTGCACCGAATCATGAAGAAATGTTGGGTCGGGATCGGATGAGATGTTAGCAATCAAATTTGTGTTCAATTCATGGATTTGTTCTTACTCGTTTCTGGCAATTTGGTTGCTATAGTTTTCTAACTTCTCTATGGTTTTAGTTAAATTTCTCATCTCTTCGTTTGTCTTTGTTTCATTGTCAACAGTTTTCTATCAACGTAGCTCAATTGATGCATATATCATCCATCAACAGGTTCGAATCTCAACCCATATATTGTTGAACTAAAAAAAACATGTTTTCTTACTTCTTATGTTATATGTTTTACTCTAGACCGATAGAAAGAAGTGTTAGCTCGTAGTATGGATATATGTGAAGGTTAAATCGATGGATTGCGTTGAAGTTTCAATTGGATAAAAATTGGATAAAAGTTGGATGAGTGAGTGAAAGGAAAACAAGTTTTGAAGGCCGGATAACCATTTGGTTTTTAGTTTTTAGTTTTTGGTTTTTTAAAATTAAGCTTATAAACACTACTCCCACATATGAGTTTCTTTGTTTTTTCATCTACCTTGTTTCCATGTTTTCAAAAACCAAGTCAAATTTTGAAAAATAAAAAAGTAGGTCCCGTTTGATAACCATTTGGTTTTTGGTTTTTAAGCTTTAGAATTTGGTTAGTAATTCAAATGTGTCACAAAGATGCAAATCATTGTAAGAATTCAAATAGTTATCAAACGGGGCCTAGTTTTTAAGAACTTTTTTGGTTTTTGGAATTTGACCAAGAATTCAAATGTGCCATGGTAAGGAAATTAGGACAGAACACACATAATTTTCAAAAAGCAAAAATAAAAAAACCAAATGGTTATCAAACGGGACGAAGTTTTTGGGCAATAGTTTCTTTTCCCATTCAAATCTTGATTCAATAAGCCTAGCTAATGGAGGCAATTAATTTAAATTCAACATACATAGTATACAAAATTCTTGCTGATTGTCTCTGTTTGACGTGGGGAGAAAACTTGTGGTGTAAGAAAGCTATTAACATCTGATATGTGAAAGTAAATGATGGATTCAGGAAGTTACACTGAAGGAAAACGTCCGTTTCCAAATGAGGGAGCAGGAGAGGCTGGAGAGATCAGAATATGGAGGAGGAAGAATCTGTCTGAGATCTGTCCTGCAGGTAATCTGTTCGGCATCGACGGAGGCGATCGATACGAAGCAGAAGAGTGAAAGGAGAAGTTTCTTGGAAGAATTTGAAACGGCCATTGCCTTGGCTTTTCATTTCTCTCTCTCTAATTCCCTCTCTCTTTACACAGATAGCTTGCAGGTAAGACCAGAGATAGCCATTAATGGAAGCACACCTTTTTGAACAAACAAGTGGAAGGTGGAGAAGGAAGGACATTGGATTACGCTTGACCATTCTCCTCAATTCAAGGTTTGTGGATTAACTCTATCTAAACTTTCTTTTTCCTTCTCATTTAAACACTTAAAAAAACTTTTTTTTTTCTTTTACAAAAATGATTTTAATTATAACATTTTCTTAAAAGTGATTTTAACCACAAATTGTTTGATGGTATGATTTGGCAAATGCTAAATTAACTTGAGTGATTTTAAAGAAAATTTTCATTAATCACTTTAGAATCATATTTTGGATAATCAAATTTGAAGAGATTTAAAAAACAAATTATTCCAAACCAATTTGATTGTTTACAAATGATTTTTATTATATATATATATTGCCCTCCCCAATCACGAACATTTTTTTTTATTAATATGATACTTTTAAAAACTTATGAAAATGAGGTAGTTTTGAAACTCATTATTGTAGTTTAAAATCCACGTTTGTGAAGAGACGACTGATGACGTGGCAAAAAATTCAAAGTTCAAAAATGCGTTTTTTTAAAGGTGGGAAAACCTACGCTTTTAACCTAAATAGTGCATTGTCATGTTGGAAATCTAGTAGCATTACTATTCATCAATACTTAGGTTCGAGTTTGATGAAATGCAATTTTTTATTTTTTATTTTTCCTTTTTTCTTATATTTTTTTCCTAATATGTGAACACTTTATAACTTAAATTAAATTAAATTAACATTACTCAAATACAATAGTCTATTTTAGTTTCCTGGTGATAGAATTAATTTTAATTGACAAATACATATATATGTTATGGATTGTGAATTTAAAATAAGACGTTTAAATGATTAATACTTAATTAAATTTCAATTGCTTTAAGAAAAGAAAATAAATTATAATATAATATTCAATTTATTTAAAACATTAGAAAAATGCAATTATTCATTTGGTTTTAATATTATAATGTTTAATTTATAAAGTATTCAAATAATAAGGGGGGTGTTTGGGGCACTGAATAGGTTATAATAACCCCTTTAACCTATTCAATGTTTGGGGCACCAACAAAAATAATTGGTGAGGTGGGTTATTTTAACCTTCGATTATTTTATCAATTTTCTACAGTAACCATTATTCAACCCACTACAGTAACTATCTCCTCACTTCTTCCATGCGACTCCTTGACTTTTCCGACGACCGTCGGCAGCCGGCGAAGTTTCTGACGAATTTTCCGACGACCGTCGACGACTTTTCCAGCGATCGCCAATGACTTTTCTGGCCACCAATTTTTTTTTTTCCATATTTCTTCTCAATTTCATTTTGAAAAATATAAAAAATAAAAATAAAGAAAAAAAACATCAAAGATTGTCGGAAAAGTCGTTGACAATATCGAAGGTTAATCAACTTTAAAAAAAACATTCAAACGAAATTATATTTACCACACTCAAGTTTATTTCAAATGATTTTATTGATAAAAAAAAAAAACTAATATGATTTTTGAACTAAACATTTACAATTTTTATTTTGGCAATACTAAAAGTTAACTAATATGATTTTTCTATACCAAAACCTAAACTTTTTTGCTTTATAACCAAAAAAAAAAAAAAAAACATAACCCTAAATCAAATCAAAGTGTTGTATATCATAAAAAAAAAAAACTATAAAAAGAAAACAGTCAGTTTGAACATTTGATTCAGAACCTCATGTTAAAACAGATCAACACTCCAAACACAGATTATTTTATCCCAAATTAAAATAATCTGCACCTCAAACACATATTATTTTATCTCAGACTATAATAATTTGCACCCAAACACAGATTATTATAACCCCATATTATTATAATTGTCAGATTATAATAACCACCAGATATTATAACCAATTCAGCGCCCCAAACAGCTCCTAAGTGTTAAAACCAGACAACATTTTTCTAATGCTTAATTTGCTAGAAAACCAATCCAGAGGATGACACTCGTTTAATCACGAAATGCAGTTTTTTATTTTTTATTTTTCCTTTTTTCTTATATTTTTTTTCCTAATATGTGAACACTTTATAAATTAAATTAAATTAACATTACTCAAATACAATTTAACTATTTTAGTTTCCTGGCGATAGAATTAATTTTAATTGACAAATACATATATATATATATTATGGATTGTGAATTTAAAATAAGATGTTTAAATGATTAATACTTAATTAAATTTCAATTTCTTTAAGAAAAGAAAATAAATTATAATATAATATTCAATTCATTTAAAACATTAGAAAAATGCAATTATTCATTTGGTTTTAATATTATAATTTTTAATTTATAAAGTATTCAAATAATAAGTGTTAAAACCAAATGAGTTACAACATTTTTCTAATGTTTAATTTGCTAGAAAACCAATCTAGAGGATGACACTCGTTTAATCACGAAAACACTATATTATTACTTGACTCGTACACTTGCGGTAAGCAAATTGCACATCAGAGGTCATCGGTGGAGGCCGGTCAGCGAAGGTCGACAGTGGTCGGAGGTAGACGGTAGCGGTCGGCTGCGACCAGTAGTTGGATGTCGACGATGGTGTCCGATAGTTGGAGGTGGACAGTAGCGGTCGGTCGGTGGAGGTTGACGACAACCGATAGTTGGAGGTCGACGGTGGTGGTCAGTTGGTGGAGTCGACAACGGCTGGTCGTGAGAGGTCAACGGCAGCAGTCGACTATGGTCGGTATTCGTAGGTCAACGGAGGTGGATGATGATCGATAGACGGAGGCTGACGGTGGTGGTCCGTAGTCTGAGGTCGATGGTGGCGGCCGGTCGGCGAAGGTCGGTGGCAGCTGGTAGTCGAAGGTCAATGGAGGCGGTCGGTCGGTGTCGGCCAATAATTAGAGGTTGACGGTAGCGACTGATCGGCGGAGGTCGGTGGCGACCGATAGACGGAGGTAACGATGGTGGGCCAATCGGTGGAGGTATGCATGGACCGGTAATCAGAGATTGACGAAGGTGATAAAAAAGAAAAAATGTAAGAAATAACATAAATAATTAAAAAAATGAAAGAGAAAGAAATAACGAAAAAAAGAAAAAAATAATAAAAAAAAAAGACGAGGAAGTGGTTAAAAAAATAGAGGAATAGAAGAGATTGATGTAGGAATGGAAGGGAGAGATGGATACATGCATAAAGATAGAAAAAAAAAAACAGAAATAGAATTTGAGAAACAACTTTGTGTAGTTTCTCAAATTTGACCTCTTTTCAAGAAACGTTTCTAGAAATTTGGAAACAATGATGAGTTATCAAACAAGTTTGTTTCTTAAAAAAGAAACAAAAGAAGAAATATGAACAAGAAACAGAAAACATGAACATTATCAAACGAACCCTAAATTTTCAATGTTGTCTATTTCTTTTGAGCTCTCTATATTCACCCCCAAATGTAATGCCCTCTTAGCAATTTGATTATTTTTGTAAACAAACATTAATCATGAAAAGACATTTTTAATTAACACAAAATCTCTTTTACAAGTGTGGAATCAAATATGAAAATCATTATAATTAAACACTTTTACAAAAATAATTTGAATTAAATAATTTATGCTTAAAACACTTATTCTAAAGTGACTTCCAAACATGCCTTCAATTATTTAAAATCACTTTTGATGGTGTGAAATTCACTTTTAAAAATGTAGGACCAAACATTAAAATGATTATAAGAAAATCAATTTTAATAAATCACTTATAAACTTTTTTTTTTTTTTTTTTTGATTAAAATCACTATTTCTAATATCACTCCCATACCTACACTTCATATTAAAAGAATTCCAATATCCACATGAAAAATCCAAATACTGCTAAAATTATAAAATTGCCCTCAAATTCAAAGCTTCTCTTCTTCTCTTTATAGTAATTTGGTATTTGTAGAACCACTTTGTGCAACCAAAAATCACTTCGAAACATGTCTTTAATAATTCAAAATCAATTTTGTTGATATGAAAATCACGTTTAAAAGTGTAAAATCAAACATGAAATTGATTTTGAATAATTAAAAGTATGTTTCGAGATAATTTCGAAGATGACAAAAGTTATTTTAGCCATTTCAAAATCACTCTCAAACAAGTTCCAACTAAAATCACTTTTAAGAAGCTATAAGTAATTCTTTAAATTAAAACCACTTTAATGGATTGAGAAAATACATTTTTTTTTTAAAAAAAAAAAAGCATTTAAATTAATAGACATGTTAAACTCATCCTAAATATACATCACTTTAAAAGTTCAAGAACTAAACTTAAAATTTAACCGTCAAAAGAAAAAAAAGGAAGAAAATAGATGGCCAACAAACATTTAACTAGAAAATTTTACCTTGATAAAATCACTTCCAAAAAAAAAAAAAAAAATGTAAGAAGAAGATGAAGATTTTTTATTTTTTTTGAACTCAAGATGAAGATATTATTAATGATGAAATTTGATTGGAAAGAAAGGTATGAACCACCACATGTAGGGACCTATAAATGTCATGCTGCCTGTTGGGAGTGAGGAAAATTATGTGAATTTGTTGTGTCTAATTCACTCAAAGGCAAAAAAAAAAAAAAAAAAAAAAAAAAAAAAAAAAAAAAAAAAAAAAAAAAAAAAAAAAAAAAAATCAAAGTGTTCCTTTCTAATATGATTAAACTTTTTCTTTATGACCTTTTGGAAATTTCTCATAATTAATCCCTTAAGGCCATAACAATTATAAACATGTTTTTTTCTTTTTCAAAGAACTATAAAGATGTATTTGTTAGAATACTTTTCTACTTTATAGGGCTCTTTTTGATAATCTCTTTTCGTTTTTGGTTTTTAAAATTTAAACTTATAAACACTACTTTTATCCGTGAGTTTCTTCGTGTTGTTATCTACTTTGTTTTCAAAATTCAAGTCAGGTTTTGGTTTTTGGAAATTAAGTTTATAAACACTACTTCCACCTATAAGTTTTTTTGTTTTGTCATCTACCTTCTTTCTATATTTTTAAAAACCAAGTCAAGTTTTAAAAACTAAAAAAAAGTACGTTTTCAAAAACTTGTTTTTTTTTTTTTTTGGAATTTGACTAAGAATTCAAATGTTTTCTTAACAAAAATAAAAATTAATGTAAGAAAGTCGAAAGAAAACAAACATAATTTTAAAAAACAAAGAATCAATGTTTAATTTCATAAGCATTTAGGGGTCGTTTGATAACCATTTCGTTTTCTGTTTTTTATTTTTGTTTTTCATTTTTAAAAAACAAGGGTGTTTGATAACCTTTTATGTTTTATGTTTTCTGTTTTTTAAAAACGTTTTTTAAATTATAAACAAATTTCAAAAACCAAAAAAAGTAGTTCTTAAAAACAGGTTTCTGTTTTTCAAAAACTCATTTTTCTTCTAATGCTTATTTTTCTCCTCTTTTACCTATCTCTCTCCAACAAATTCCATTTTCTATTTTTTTTTCTCTCTAAAACGTTTTTCTCTCTATAAATTTTATTTTTCTCTCTCTAAAATTCTCTCTTTTTCTCTCTATAACTTATCTATTTCTAAAAACTTATCAATAACCTTTCTCTCGTTAATAAACATATTCTAATATTTCTTTGGAAAAAAAGTTTCTCCAAAATTTTCTATCGCTACAACTTTTCTTTATTTTTCTAATTTTTCGTTATTTCTTTAGCATATCTTTTACTCTTAACCTTACTATCTCTCTAAATTTTCTCTTTTTATTTAATTTTTTAATCTTACTCTAATTTTTTTTTCTATTTTTTCTCTAACTAATATCTTTAGTCGAGTCTAACTAATATTCTCTCTCTAAACATTTTCTTTCACCTCTCTAAATTTTCTACGTTTAACTTTTCTCTCGTCTTTAAAAAAAAAAAAAAAATCTCTTGAAAACATTTATATTTGTGTCTCTGAATTTTTGTTTCAACGTCTCTACACATTTTTCTCTCTCTAAAACATCTTTTCATCTTTATAATATAATTTTTAAAAAACCAAAAACCAAAAACAGTTATCAAACAATGTTGGTTTTCTATTTTTTAAAACAGTTATCAAACAAAAATAATTATCAAACATATATGATTTTTGTTTTTAAAAAACAGAAAACCAAAACAAAAAAAAACCTAAAACCAAAAACTAAAATGGTTATCAAATTCCATTTTGTTTTTGTTTTTGGTTTTTGGTTTTTGGTTTTTGATAATTATGTTAATGATACATTTGAATTTTTAGCCAAATTCCAAAAACAAAAACAAGTTTTTGAAAACTACTATTTTTAGTTTTCAAAACTTGATTTAGTTTTTTAAAATATGAAAAGAATGTAACTAGATGACAAAACAAAGAAACTTATGGGTGTGAGTAGTATTTATAAGCTTAATTTTCAAAAACAAAAAAAAAAAAGTCAAATAGTTATTAGACGTGGCACAAATTATTATCAATAGGGCCTAAAAAAGTAGTTTTTAAAAACTTGTTTTTATTTTTTTAATTTGATTAGGAATTCAACACGTTAGCAAGAATGGTGAAAAACATACTATAGAGTAGTCATGATTTTCAAAAGCAAAATTAAAATGGGAAAAATTCATTTTTAATCCTGAACTTTGGGGGTATATCAATTTTAATCCTGAAGTTTCAATTTCATCAAATTGAACCCTAAACTTAACAAGTTGTATCAATTTTAACCTTGAACTTTCAATTTCATTAAATTGAACCTCAAATTTATCAAAATGTATCGATTTTAACCCAAAACTTGCATAAGTGTTACAATGTATACATTTGGTTAACTTTCCATTTGAATCACTAATTGATTATTTCCTCATTTTTTTTTGTTAATTCACATTGCACATGAATTAGTTTCTTATAAATAGAATATTGGATAAACTTTATTTTAGATGACTTTTTCTTGTTGTCGAGAACTGTGTGAGTTTTTTTTTTTTTTTCTTTTTTTTTTGTTATCTAAGATTACAAAAACAAAGAAACTTTGAAGGTTTTTTATCTTCAAATATTTGCTGGTTTTTTCTTCTTGCTAAGAACTTTGTGGGATTTTTTTTCTTCTTTTACTTTTTTTTTCCTAATTAGAAGAATGTACAAATGTAGGAAACGGAAGTAAAGAAATTTCGAGTTTTTTATTTCTTGGTGCCAATAACTTTGTGATTTTTTTTATGATAATAATGAGAAGAATAGTCTAAGATATTTGGTTTCTGATAAATAGTTTTTCCAACAATTTTTTTACAAAACACCAACTCAGGTGCCATGTGAATTAAAAAAGAAAGATAAGGAAATTTTCAATTACATGTTTTAATAGCAATTCAAATGAAAAGTTGACCAAAGGTCTACATTGCAACATTTATGCAAGTTTGAGGTTCAAATTAATACAATTTGTTAAGTTTTAAGTTCAATTTGATGAAATTGAAAGCTTAGGATTAAAATTGATACAACCTGGTAAGTTAAGGGGTCAATAATTGATTTCTTTTCCCTAAAAATAAATAAATAAATAAACATGGAATTGAATATAAGTATATAACAATGTAACCTACAAAAAGACATGCATATGGTGAATTATTATTTTTAAATAATTGAAAAAGAAAGGCTTGAGAGTTGAGATCTGTGAACGTTATTATTTTAGTTCTGAATTTTTATTACTTTCTATTTCAATGTTTGAACGTTTGAGAAATTTAAATTTATCCTTTTCTAAAGAAAAAATATAAATTTATCCTTCCCCTATAATTTTGATAACTAGAAGTTTTACTTTCATTTCTATAATTTAGAAGGTTTTATACCCGACGTCTAAGTTTTAATTTATTTCAAACTTCATTACAAAATAAATTAATAAATAAATAAAAATAATAAATAATAATAATAAATTCTTGCCCGATTTTTTTTCTCTAAAAAAAGACTTTGAAGTTTTACTTTCATTTCTATGATTTAGCCATAAAATTTAGGTTTGGTCCTAAAAATTTCAGAACGTTGTCTAATTAATCCTTGAATTATAAAAGGTTTGGTTAAAATACCATTTTGATTCCTATACTTTTAATTTCGTTCCATTTTAATCTCTTGTACTTTTAAAGGTTTAATTTTAGTCCAAAGTACTTTGAATAAAACTTAAAATTAGTTCATAGAGTGAGTGTATTAATATTAAAAAAAAAAAACATTTGTCTCTATTAGCCTTCTTTCTATAAATTTTACAAATATGTTCACATTGTATATTTTCTTGTATGAAAATTATTAGTATTATTATTTAACCAATTTCAATCAAAATTAACTTTAAAGCTACATTGGAGGCCAATTTTAAGCTTTGTTGAAAGTATTGGACTAAAACTGGACATTTAAGAGTATAGGGATTGTTGCTAAATTTTGGACAGAGAAAAACTCACCTAACACCTTTACATGACAACAACCATAAATCTGTTTGAAGGAGGAAAGACGTGACCTGCAAAACAAGGAAAACTATACACCAGTGTGATGCTTAAGTCAGCAAGGAAAAAGATGAGATATGACAAGTAGAGAGCAAGAGGTAGGAGAGGAGAGTTCATAAAGTAGAGTTTCAGAATCTCTACTACAAGGTTAAAGAATGATATTTATACATTGGCTCGTTTTAGGGTTTTACTTGTTTGTGGGCGATTTAGGATTGAACCGGATCGAATTGAGCCGACAAAAGACTCCTAAGACTTAATGTGTGAATGACAAAAGAGGCTCAAAGACAAAGCCTAGGATCGGCCTCGATCTCGACCAAACAATTAGGCTTAGCACAATTCCTGCAACTTTTCTTCGTTCTAGGTCCAATCTTTTGTGGTCTTTCCCATACTTATCCATGTTGCTTCAATTTGCTCCCAATTATGGGATCTAGCAAATTTACCTATAACAGGGACCAAAATGGAATAAAACCTAAAGCACAAGAGCCAAAGTGGTATTTTAACCCAAATAATTTTTGAACTTTACCTTGGATCTGTCTAGTATCTATTGTTTAAAAAATTTCTAATATATATTTGAATTATCAAGTTATTCAACTTTCAATATTGTGTCTAATAACTCATTGTTGTTGTATAATATTTGTATCACATTGACTATATTCTAAATATTTAACAAACACAACTCTAAATTTAATCAAAACTCTCTTACTTATACCCAAAGAGCATATGATATGAGGGAAGAGATTCAAATCTTCAACCTTTTGATCGGTGATATAATATTTTAAACAACTAAACTATACTAAAAGTTAATAATTTTAAACCCATATTAAATAACTTTAAAAATATACCAACAACAAATACAAAAGTTTAGAGACAAAAATTATAATTTAACAATTTAATTATTAAGATTATAGATTTCAAAGAAAATCGTCAACCTGAATATAACTAAACAGTTTCAGTACCTACTCATTTTCCAAGAGGTCGGAGTTCAAATTCTCATCCACGAATCATTTTACTTTTTCTATTAAAAATTAATTTTACTAAAAATTCCAAAAATAAAACTTCTATTTAAAAACTCACATCCACAGCGATCAAAGCCCAGTCTTCACAATTTTGAACACTTCTCTGTTTTGTTTTTTTTTTTTTTTCCCTTCAGAAACAAAATTTGATCTTCCCCGTCGCGGTTGCAGTTGCAGAATCGTCGTCCTCTTTCTACAAGTAACGGTAACTTCTCTGCAATCAATTTCTCATCAACATTATAAATTCCATTCTTCTTCCTTCTTCCGATCCCGTTCTCCTCTCACGATCTTCAATTCTTCAGTTGTTTCTCTCTCTGAGCATCAGCCATGGCGAAGAGCATTTTGGTCACTGGCGGAGCTGGATACATCGGCAGCCACACCGTTCTTCAGCTCCTTCTCGGCGGCTACAACGCCGTCGTCGTCGATAACTTGGACAACTCCTCCGAGATCGCTATTCGTAGAGTCACAGATCTGGCTGGGGATTTCGGGAAGAACCTCACATTTCACAAGGTTTCTGCCTTGATCTTGCCCTATTTTTGTAACTTCTGTTCGGTTAATCGTTCGATTTCGTGTGTTGAACTGTGGATCGTGTTTGTTTTTATCGGATTTTGGTTCTTTCGTTCCGATTCATGTGCGTGATTTTGCGATTTCTTTGAAATGAATGTTTACGTATGGATTGGATTTGGAGTCTGTTCTTCATTTGCCTGGAAAGTTCTTGATCTGAAATTACAATGCGATTGCGGTTTCTGATGTTAATGTGATTGTGATCTTTCCTTTTGCAGCTTGATTTGAGGGATAAGCCGGCTCTTGAGAAGATTTTCGCTTCGACGAAGTAAGGATCTACCTACTTTCTCACCTTTCAAACATTGTTTTCGAGGATTCGCATTTTGCTATTGGGTACAGAAAGCATCTTTGTGCACATGTCTTTTAACCTTTTTGGTTCTTCCCGATCCGAAAGGGAAGGGGTCCATTTCTGTCGAATAAAAACATTTCAGCGTAAATCTAGAGATGCCCTGGAGGCCGATGGGAATCCATTTCCTTGTTTCATAGTGTTGATTCAAGAATTCAGCGACAGCAGTATTCTAACAAGCTTCTTGCGGAAATCACCAGAAAACAGAGTAGATAGAAAGTGAAAAAAGAGAGAGAAGACAACAACACAAATTTATAGTGGTTCCACCATATGGTGTACATCCACTCTTCAAAGGCACCAGGAAGATCACTTTATTGATCAATTCAAAGGAAAGGGATACAAGAAGTTCATTCTTCAAAACTCTCCGAGAACTTCACTCAAAGACTCTGTTTTCTCACACAAAAACTGAATACACTCAGGCCCATCACAGTCCAAGACTAAATAGGATTAGTTAGACATGTGACCTGCACGTGTTAGGATTAGTTAGACATGTGACCTGCACGTGTTAGTTAATTAACCAAAAAACTCTAATTGTCAAATACAACAATTCACCCTCTTGACATACAGAGTTTGCCTTTGTGAGCTTCAGAGCAAAAACAGATTTCCCTTTACTGGTGCTTTGGTTTTTCAAGCTTCTTCTTAGATCAGCCATAATCAATCTTAAGTAATTCACATAAGTATTCAAGCTTGCTTGCAGGGAGTGCCTTAGTCATCATATCTGCTGGGTTCTGAGATGTATGAATCTTACAAAGTTTTACTTCACCCTCTTGAACTAATTCTCTTACAAAATGAAATCTAACATCAATGTGCTTGGTTCTATCATGAAAAGTAGGATTTTTTGATAGAGCCAATGCACTTTGATTATCACAGTGTATCTTAACATCACAGTCCATTTTCAGCATAGCAGAAACACTTCCCTTTAACCATATAGCCTCCTTTACTGATTCTGCAAGGGCTATATACTCAGCTTCGGTCGAAGACAGTGCTACTACAGATTGTAGGGTGGATCTCCAGCTAATTACATTACCATAAAGGGTAAAAATATAGCCAGAAAGAGACCTCCTCTTGTCGAGGTCAGCTGCATAGTCCGAATCAACGAAACCTGTCAAAATCTCACCCTCTTCATCTGTTTTAGTGTAAACAAGACCTTTGTTGTAAGTTCCTTTCACGTACCTAACAATCCACTTACAAGCTTCCCAATGAGGTCGTCCGGGGTTACTCATATACCTGCTAACCATGCTCATAGCGTGTGCTAAATCAGGTCGACTGCACACCATTCCATACATAAGACTGCCAACAAGGTTAGCATAAGGAATGGCCTTCATTTCTGTAGTTTCATGCTGAGTAGCAGGTGACTGAGAGGCTGATAGCTTGAAGTGTGTAGCAAATGGTGTTTTCACGGCCTTGGCAGATTCCATGTGAAATTTCTTCATAGTTTTGTTGAAGTATTCTGCTTGGTTTATCAAAATCATCCCCCTCTGCCTATCCCTCAACAATTCCATGCCAAGTATCTTTTTGGCTTCCCCTAAGTCCTTCATCCGAAATTCTTTACAGAGAGCTGTCTTTAGTTGCTGAATTTCAGACATATGAGTTGATGCTATCAAAATATCATCGACATACAAAAGGACCAGAACATAAACCATGGCTGATACATCTTTTCTATACACACAACTATCAAACAAACTTTTTGAAAAACCTTTTGAGGAGATAAAGCTGTCAAACCTTTTATTCCACTGCCGAGGAGATTGCTTTAAGCCATAAATGGACTTTTGAAGATGACACACCATATCTTCCCTTCCATCTTCAACAAATCCGGGTGGTTGGTTCATGTAAATCTCCTCATCCAAGCTTCCATACAAGAATGCAGTCGTGACATCCATTTGCTCAAGTTCCAAATTAAAATGAACCACCAAAGAGAGCAGAATTCGAATGGATGTATGCCTCACGACGGGTGAAAAAACCTCTGTGTAATCAATCCCCTCTTCTTGAGTGAATCCCTTGGCCACTAGCCTTGCTTTATATCGTGGCATTTTTGAAGAATTGATACTAGGTTTTAATTTGTACACCCATTTGCAGTCTATGGTCTTATGTCCAGCAGGTTTCTTTACCAAAAACCAAGTTTTATTCTCTTTAAGTGATTCAATCTCTTGAACCATAGCAGCCATCCACAAGTTAGATTCAGGAGATTTCATAGCTTGAATGAAGGTGTTTGGCTCAGAACTAAAATTTTCAGTATAACAATTGAATGCATAGCCTACAAAATCAGAACTGTTATACCTGGAAGATGGCCTCACTGTCCTTCTCTGTCTGTCACGGGTGAGCTGATAATTGGTAAGATTGTTATCATCCTCTTCTGTAGGATGTGAGGTCTCAGTTGCATCAGCATTTTCAACCATTTCTCCAGCATTTGGAGATTCCTCGGATGTACTATCAGTAACAGCAGCTTGAGTGATGCCACTTGGAACAGCCAAATCGATCTCAAAACTCTCTGTGACAGTACTACTAGTGTCTGTCTGCTGTTTATCTTTCCATGGCATAATGTCCTCATTAAAGGACACATCACGACTGATTATGCATTTACTCTCCCCAGGCTCCAAGGACCACAATCTATAGGCTTTAATTCCATGAGGATAACCCAAGAAAAGACATCGCTTAGCTCTTGGTTGGAGTTTATCTTGCTTAAAATGTACATAAGCTGCGCATCCAAATACCCTTAAATGTTTCAGGTTAGGTGGATGCCCAGTCCATTTTTCCTGAGGAGTTTTAAAGCTCAAGGCAGAAGATGGGCTTCGGTTGATGATGTAAACAGCAGTGCTTACTGCTTCCCCCCAAAAAATTCTAGGCATTTGTGCATTTGACAGCATGCACCTTACCCTTTCAAGGATGGTTCTATTGAACCTCTCTGCAAGTCCATTTTGTTGGGGCGTGCCAGCAGCCGTTAAATGTCTTTCAATGCCACAATCTCTGCACAACCGAAAGAACTTTTCATTCAAATACTCCAGCCCGTTGTCAGTCCTTAGGATCTTAACTTTTCTGCCTGTTTGGTTTTCAACCAAAGCTTTCCATTCAACAAATCTTTCAAAAACCTCATCCTTAGTTTTCAACATATAAACCCACAACTTCCTTGAAAAATCATCTATCAAGGTTAAAAAATATTTAGATCCTCCAAAAGTAGTAATTCTTGCCGGGCCCCAAAGGTCGGAATGAATATAATCCAACCTCTCTTTTGTGGTATTGGTAGCTGCTTTAAAACTTGCTCTAGTTGACTTACCAAGAACACAATGTTCACAAAAGGTACTTACTGGTTTCACATTTCCAATCAGTCCTTGCTTGTAAAGGCAGTCAAGCCCTTTATCACCTATATGAGCAAGTCGTTTGTGCCACAAAATGGTTTCTTTAGCAGCTTGCCCACTTACTACATTCAGTTCACCTGTCATGGTTCTGCCTCTCAGAATATAAAGTCCATCACGAAGCTGTCCAGTTAGTTTCACAACACCATCCTTGATAACACTCAAAACTCCATTTTCAGACTTGTAGGTAAATCCAGCCTTGTCAAGAGTTCCTAAAGAGATCAGATTGCGTTTCAAGTCAGGTACAAATCTTACCTCTTTAAGAATCTTCAAGGATCCATCAAACATCTTCAAAGTCACTGATCCAATGCCCTTGACAATGCATTGTTGGTTGTTTCCCATGATCACCTTACCACCTTCAAAGAGATTCAAATCTGAGAAAAACTGTTTGCAAGGTGTCATGTGGAAAGTACAACCCGAATCCAAGATCCATTCTTCTGTACAGTCTTTATCAGTGACCATTAACACCTCGGCTGACTCGTATCCTTCATGAATGTTAGCAGAATTTTTGTCCTCTTTGAAGGCTTGATTGTTTGCTTTTCGTTTCAACTGTGGACAGTTCCATTTAATGTGCCCGATCTTGTGACAGTAGTTACACTTGATATCACTTTTATCATTTTGTCTCCCACTATTCTGAGGTCTAGGATTCTTTCTGTTATCCCTCTGCGAGTTGCCATATCCTTTGGACTGAGAGTTTTGACCTCTAGACTGATGGTGTTTACCTCTATGTTGCTGTTGCTGTTTCTGATTTCCTTTAACAAATAAGGCTTCGGGTTCTTTCTTTTCTTGTTTCAACTCCAAGTCCCTAAGCCTTAAGGAATTCAGTACTTTGTCAAGAGTAATATCATCTCTACCATACTTCATTGCTGCCCTCACTTCTTTGAAGTTTTCAGGTAGAGAATTTAGAAGAATTACTGCTTGATCTTTATCTTTGACTTCTTCACCAGAATTCTGCAAGTCAGTACAAATGACATTAAAGTCTTCTATGTTTTCCTCAAGATTTTTAGATGGATCCATTTTGAATCCAAAAAATCGTTCTTTCAAATATAGGATATTAGTAAGGGTCTTAGGCATATACAATTCTTCCAGCTTAGCCCATAATTCTCTAACATTTGTTAATTTCCTGACTTTTCTCAGAACACTATCTCCTAGGTGAAGAATGATAGAACTAAAGGCAATGTCATTCATTTCTTCCCTATCAGATTCAGACAGAGTTTCAGGGAGTTTACTAGGATCAAGCAAGGCCTTAGCAACCTTTTGTTGTACCAGAAATGCTGACATTTTTGTTTTCCACAAACTAAAATCTCCTCTACCGTCATATTTTTCAAGATCAACTCTAGTAGTCATTTTTCACAAAGATTGACCTAGAAAAGACTCAGAAATGACGGTATCCACAGTCGAACAACAAATTTAATCCCAATTCGCAGTTTCAAAGGAATTTGGGAACGACAAAATTCGACACCAAAGAGGAAACAAGAAAGAACAAGAACACTTATCTGGAATTCTTCTATCCGTGGCTCTGATACCAAATTGTTGATTCAAGAATTCAGCGACAGCAGTATTCTAACAAGCTTCTTGCGGAAATCACCAGAAAACAGAGTAGATAGAAAGTGAAAAAAGAGAGAGAAGACAACAACACAAATTTATAGTGGTTCCACCATATGGTGTACATCCACTCTTCAAAGGCACCAGGAAGATCACTTTATTGATCAATTCAAAGGAAAGGGATACAAGAAGTTCATTCTTCAAAACTCTCCGAGAACTTCACTCAAAGACTCTGTTTTCTCACACAAAAACTGAATACACTCAGGCCCATCACAGTCCAAGACTAAATAGGATTAGTTAGACATGTGACCTGCACGTGTTAGGATTAGTTAGACATGTGACCTGCACGTGTTAGTTAATTAACCAAAAAACTCTAATTGTCAAATACAACACATAGTTTTTTAATTTAGTTTTTGAAAATGGTTACTATAATATTACATTTAAAGATTAGACGTTGAAATCTTCATCTCCACGTTTTTTCAAGTTTAAATGCAAACGAGAAACAGATCACATAACATCATTTTCTTTTTAGATTTCACATTTAGTTATTATTATTAAGATTATTAAAAATATATATTTTTTTAAAAAAAAAGTGACTTGACTTGGTCTTGTTTAGGTCTGTCTTAAATGTTCATTTTTTTTTTCAATTTTATTATTGATTTTTTTTTTTTTCTAAAAAAGTGTTTTTCTATTTCTTTTTCCTACTTATATAATATGAATTATTAATTTCTTTAAGGGGCTGAAATAAAATTTTTATTTTTATTTTAAATGAATTGAAAAGGCACCTACACGTTGGTCCACAAGGGCATTATAGCTAGTACCGGCTCTGAAGGAAGAATATTGTTGGTTGGTTGGTCCTTTCAAGTTTCTAACTTCATTCATAAAAATTAATGGCGTTTTATGCAATGATAACATTTGGTATTTAGGAAATAAGTCTGTTTAATTGATTTTTCGTTATATTTCTGTACATTTTATAGAGTTTTTTTTTAATATACTTTTATAAAGTTGTTTTAACATATTCATTAGATTGTATAAATAATAGTAATAATAATTTCTAAATATGTGTTTCACTTTTTAAAAAAATTAGCTATGTGATTATTTTGATTGAGTGTGTCTTTCAGATCGCCCATGGTTGAGGAAATTTAAGTCTTAATGAATACTGAGGGTTCAAGAAACTTCTGGATTTTTGATAAAATGAAATAGTTTCATAACGTGACTTCCCATTATTCTTTTCAACACCAGCTCTCTCTCTCTCAATGTTTGAAGATGAAGCTTTGTGCTTTCCAAAGAAAAGTTTGCTTTTTCTTTTTTTTCTCTTTTTGCATTCTTTAACTTTTTGGAAATTCAAATTGCTTTTGCAGATTCGATGCTGTCATACACTTTGCTGGACTTAAAGCAGTTGGCGAGAGTGTCCAAAAGCCACTGCTCTACTACGATAACAACTTAATTGGGACAATTGTCCTGTTGGAAGTCATGGCTTCCCATGGATGCAAAAAGGTTCTCTGACAAGAACTTAATTATTGACAAAAGAAATAATAAGAACTTTATTCTGACATCTCTCGAGACTTCACAAATTTTGACGTAATGCAAATATAGATACCTAATAAATCTTTCAAAACTTGGTCTATTTTCAGCTGGTGTTTTCATCATCAGCTACTGTCTATGGGTGGCCAAAGGAAGTCCCTTGCACTGAAGCGTTCCCTTTATCTGCAACAAACCCTTATGGACGAACTAAGGTGCATACTAACATTGAATGAGCATTGAATCTTAAATGCTATTTAGAAACTGCTCTCAGTTTTTTAATTTACGAAACTTACTCGAATAGAAAGCAGTTGTTTTTTGGTTGAGTGAAAAACCATTAACAAACAAGAGACTTGTGCTCATTTAGATGTTTTTTCCATGAGTACATCTTAATTAAATGACTCAATAAGCTCTTTTCCTTTCAGCTTTTCATCGAAGAAATTTGCCGTGATATTTACCGATCAGATTCGGAATGGAAAATCATATTGCTTAGATACTTCAACCCAGTAGGTGCTCATCCCAGTGGTGACATTGGTGAGGACCCCCGTGGAATTCCCAACAACTTGATGCCCTTTGTGCAACAAGTTGCTGTTGGCAGACGGCCAGCCTTGACAGTTTTTGGGAAAGACTACTCTACAAAGGATGGAACAGGGGTATGTTTAAAGTAAACTCCCTCAAAAAAAATCATTTTCTGAATTATTAGCTAGGGATGCATAAAGTTTCTAATACTTATATCCCTCAAATTTCTCTAGTTTGATTGATAATTAGAGCTTGGTGGTTATTATCTGTCCCTTGTGCAGGTGCGTGACTACATTCATGTTGTTGATTTAGCTGATGGGCACATTGCTGCCTTGCGCAAAGTGGATGATCCCAGCATAGGTATATTCTTTAATTGGTTTTGCTTGTCCATTTAACAACCTCATATTATGCTTTCATGATATTATTCAATTATTATTATTTTTTAATATATTTATTAGTGTTCACCGGCTTTGTACACAGCTCTCAAATAATTATGTCAAGGGTATTTTGTTTAATAATTATTATACCTTTAAGTAAATCGGAACTTATCTTTTGTTAGAAATTATAGGTCTTTCTTTCTTATACCTCCATATTATATCTATTTTGAGCTTCAATTTGTTGTAATTATTTTTAGACACCATCCAAATAGTTTCTATTTTGAGCTTCAGTTTCTTACCTCCTCCACATTATATCTATTTTCAGCTTCAATTTGCATGTAATTATTTTTAGTCACCATCCAAATTGCTTCATATTGATGAAGATATTGTCCTTTACTTGTTAATATATATCCAAGATTCTTTGCCTAACCATGATCGACTTTAGTCACATCATACCCTTGACTCTTTCTACAATTTAGTAGTGATTTGCATAGCAGAGTCGAGCATTGTTTTGTTAATACTTTTTTTACTGGGAGAAGGATAACACTGCTGATATTATCCACAGGCTGTGAGGTTTACAATTTGGGAACTGGAAAGGGTACTTCAGTTTTGGAGATGGTTTCAGCATTTGAAAATGCATCTGGAAAGGTAAAAGGTTTTCCTTCATATGCATGCTCATCATAACAATTGCCTTCTCCACCTTTCGCCACCGGTAACTAGACAATGCTGAAAATGCATCGTAGAAATGTCAGATTGGTTTCTCGATAACTTAAACTTTTGGATTCAGTCGTTGATTAGTATAACGTGATATCAGAACAATGTGTGTCATTTCCTTCCCCTAGTTGATATTAGACATTGTGAGTCAAATTAATATATGAAACTTCTCTTCCTCCCCCTCCTCCTTCTCTTGAGAGTTCAACGACACGTCAGATGAGGGGTTCAAATGTCTGATCTTTTAGTCGAGGGTTATAAGACTTATGAGTTGAGTTGCAACACATATAATGACATCTAATTCTATTTGCAGAAAATTCCTCTAGTGATGGCGGATCGACGACCAGGAGATGCCGAAATTGTCTATGCCGAAACAGAGAAAGCAGAGAAGGAGCTGAACTGGAAGTAATGCTGCAGTTTTAAAATCATTTTCCTTACAAACAAATATAATTTAACATCTAATCTCACTGTTTGTTTTGTTCTCGTGCAGGGCAAAGTATGGAATTGAAGAAATGTGCAGGGATCAATGGAACTGGGCCAGCAAAAATCCTTATGGCTATGACGCTTCAGCATCCAACAAGTGAGAAACCAGATTTTCTTCATAATTTCCATATGCTTTTCTGGCATTGCCTCGTGAGATTTGCATCTCTCTCTCTCTCTGTATCAATGGATATGATACGAATAAGCCGATCCTCTCTCCATTGCAGTGTTTTTTAACACTTGGTTTTTTTGGTCTTCTTTGCAGTCGGAATGTAAACTTTTTTTATTTAGTCATAAGTTTATCTTCCACGAGATTATCAAAATATTTGTTCTCTTTATCCTTTTTCTTCTTTCCAAAATTTCTAAGTTGGGGGTTTTCCAAATTCTACGTGGAAAACCAAATGTGTTATAAAATTAGAGCAAAAGAAGAACAAGAAAAATATGAGAGAAGATAGAGACAAAAGAAAGTAGAGAGCAATGTGATTCTCTATTGAGGTGTGTCATTCAAGGTGTCCATACCACCACTATTTATAGGATTTACATGAGTGTAAGTTACAAGATTTAGGATCTGTTTGGAATACATTTTAATTTAAATGTTTTTCAAGAATGCATTTTTTAAAAAACATTTTGTATAAAAATTGTTTAGAATTTAAACACTCATATGTTTGGTTGCATTTCTTCATAGGTGCTTTTATACACAAGTTATTGTATACCCAAAGACTCTTTTTAAAAAAATTGGTTTCAAGTGTTTCTCTCAAGATGGTTTATTTATCAATCTCATTTTCTAATAAGTCATTTTTAGTGGTTGGCAAAGACTATAAATTTTTTCAAAATGATTTTTTCTCAAAATTAAACACTTAAAAAGTTAAACCAAACACACCCATACACAATTCAAAATGTGTAACTCGTGAAAGAGTTAATGAGAGGGATTGATTGAGAAATGTAACCTAAAAGAGTTATGGACATCTAATTAGAATATTCCTAGCTAATTGGAATATTCATAACAAAATGTAATTTGTAATTTTTTTTTAAAAAAAAGACTATTTCTTCTATTTTAACAATGTTGAAAAAACCATGGTACTCAAAATAATAATAAGGGCTAGTTGCAAAAGTAGCAAAATGACCCAAAGTAATTGTAAAAGTAGCAACCTGCAGAAATATTTACAAAAATGGCAAAATCTCACCATTTGAAAAGTAAAATTACTAAAATGTCCATCACTGATAGAAAACTTTCTATCACTGATAGAAAATATTTCTATCACTGATAGAAAATAGAAAGACTTTCTATCATAGAAGATTTCTTTCAGTATATGTATGTATGTATGTATGTATGTATAATTGACGAGGAAGAAGAAGATGCGTGCGTCAATCAGTTTTTCTATCACGGATAGATGATAGAAAAAGTTTCTATCACTGATAGAAATCTTCTATTACTGAAAGAAAGCTTTTCTATCAGTGATAGAAACTTTATTCTATCAGTGATAGAAACTTTCTATCACTGATAGAAATCTTCTATCACGGAAAGAAAGCTTTTCTATCAGTGATAGAAACTTTATTCTATCAGTGATAGAAACTTTTTATCACTGATAGAAAATGTTCCTACCACTGATAGAATCTATCAGTGATAGAAACTTTCTACTGATAGAAAATTTTTCTACCACTGATAGAATCTATCAGTGATAGAAATATCAGTGATAGAAACTTTCTATCACTGATAGAAAATTTTTCTACCACTGATAGAATCTATTAGTGATAGAAATACTTTTTATCAGTGATAGAAGATTTCTATAAATAAATAAATAAATAAATAAAAAACTGACGAGGAAGAAGAAGAAGCCAATCAGGGGAGGGGCAATTCAGGAATATAAAAAATTAATTAAAATTTTTTGCCATATTTATAAATATTTTTAAAAATTGTTATATTTGCCATTATTTACCCTTATGTTGTCACCCATTACAATTATCCTAATAATAATAATAAAGAATTGATTAATGAATTAGATTTTGTTGTAAGTTAAATAATTAACCAAGGCCTTAATCTAAAAAGGGTTGAATTCTTTCCCAAACACAATCTAATAAACTAAGTTTGATTAAAGTTTCTTATTTATTATATAAATACAACATACCTATGAAGCTTTAGAAATTTGTTGAAGATTGGATGCTCAAGTTTGGTAATTATTTGTTTATGATTGAAGATTTGGCTGTCTAACTTGTTTTAGACTTTTAGATAAGAAACCCTAGAGCAGGTGCATATAAGAATCCTTTATGGATTAGAACCCTTATAACACCACACTAAAACTCCAAATTCAAATCATACCAACTCAAAAGATGGAGTTATAGAAACATATTTAGTTAAACGATCAATTTCAAGAGTAAAGAAACATTGTTTACAAACACGAGATTATTCGAATCACTCCACAAATAGCTTGTCATGACTTTAAAAGCAAAATATGCAACTTTCATTTAAAAGCATAATTTTAGAAAGGAATTAACCAAGTCTCCAAACAAACCCCAAAAGTGACCAATCGTCAATTTAAGAGATGTAACTCCCAAGTGCATGAATACCATAACAATCACTAACTCAAAGTTACCTAAAAAAATCTTGAAAGCCTTTGTAACCTCCCATGTGTAAATGAAGTTCCACTTGAAGTAGTATGAGATACGTTTCATTGATTGATGTTTGCACTAAATGAATCTTTGAAGTAGTATGAAATAAGTTTCATTGATTGATGCTTGCACTAAATGAATCTTGAGATACTCTTGAGTTCATTTAATACAACTTGAGTTTCTTCTATGCAACTTGATTTCAACTTTAATGCAGTTTCACTTCATTTAATGTAACTAGGATTTAATTGTAGTTCATCATTATTGAAGTCCGAATGCATTTAATGCAACTCCAACTTGAAGCTCTTCTTGGAATAAAATGATAGCGAGCATAACTAGCTATTTTTCTCTAATTAATTAAGCTAGTCTTTTACAATTATTTGCCCAAATTTATGCATTTTTATGTTTTATTTGTAGGAAGTATGTGCTTGAAGCTTAATTCAGCCATTGGAGTCAAATTGAGCTTCCAATCTTAAAAAAAATAAAATAAAATAAATAAATAAAATAGCGTCGCGACGCTATCGACAAATTTTCCAAAAACGCGGTATCGCGACAGCGTCGTGACGCTGTCCATAGCGTCTCGACGCTGTTGCCAGATTTTCTATAAATTCATCTTTTCATGCTACGGCCAAGGGGAGCCCAATTGGTTAGATTTTAGCCCTAATTTCGACTAGAGACCTTTGGTGGGAGCTAAAGCAAGGCCAAGGAGCGGGAATCAAGCAAGAAGTCGTGAAGATCGTGACGGGGACGTGCCGGTTTCGACGCATTCGAGTTTTCCTTTCTCTTTCCCTTACCTTTTGTAGGTTTTTATGGCTTTACTTTCAATTAGTGTTTGTAGTTTAAAGACTATGAATTGCTAGTTGTTTGTCTTAGGGATTGATGTAGTTGTTTTAGTTTGTTGGATTGATTTGTGGTATGAATATGCATTTATTTTACCTATGCAATTATGGTTAAATGCTTTCAATTACTTGATCACTAGTTGAATGATTTGAGTGTTGAATCTTGCTCGGGAGAGGGGATTTGGCCTAAGACTTACTTTATTTAATTGCATGACTAAAGTAGAAATTCTAAGTTTGTGACGGGATTTGGAATAACTTTAGAAGTTGCTTGAAGAACTAAACTCAAAGCCTTGCATGTTAATGAACTTAGATAGGGATATCAAGTTGGTTGCATGCATGAGAATCAATTATGCTCGGGAGAGATAGTTGTGATAAAAGGTTCCTAGACTTGGTAGAATAATTGTATGTTAAATTCATCCCATTAATTTATCCTCAATCTTAATCAATGAAATCAATTCCCGAAGAATCTTTCCATTTGAGTCTCCACTTTTATTTTATGTTTTTTGTGTTTAGATTTATCTTTATCATTGAGTTTTGCTCCCTAAATAAAATTGAACAAAAGTATTCGCGATACTTAATTTGCTAGAAAACCAATCCAGAGGACGACACTCGTTTTACACGAAAACACTATATTATTACTTGACCCGTACACTTGCCGCATCATAAAACAAGTGAAATAAACTCCAACTCAATTAGAAACTCATCGGTAGGACTCATATCACTTTTGGAACCACATGGTTAGAAGATGAGATTTACAATTCAATAATGCAACATATTTTCTAAATCCTTCAAACTTACAAATGTAGATCTTTTATTTCTCATATGAAAATCTCATCCCTTCTTTAAATTAAGGATAAATTTCCAATTCATTTGGAACCATACTAGTGTACAACAAGAAATGGAAGAACAACGAATGAATATTTTGTTAAACTAGTTATCTTAGAATTAGAACAGGAAAAAAAAAATCCTATATACAACTTTCTGCTGAAAATGTGTTGATCCTTCTTAATTACTTTACATCAAATTTCATTATTTGAACTAGAAGTTCCATTTCCACATCCCAACTTGCAATCACTTTGCAAAGCCAATAACCAAGAGTCCACCTGACAAAGGGAGATGAAAGGGTTTGAAATCTCAAACCAATGACCAGAACTTAACCCCATAATTAATCTATCATATTCACTTCATGCAAAAAGCTACCAGAACCAACTAAAATACCTGAATCTTGGAATTACTCGAGCATTCGTATCGTAGCCCATGACGAGTTGAAATACAGAATGCATATCGTACATCTTCGTCTTCAGGTGTGATGCTTGGCAGAGAACCTACTTCAACAATGTCAGCTAGAAGGGCAGAATCCTGAGGGCTAATATCTGACCATAAATTGTTCGATTTCGTTAGCGAACGGATTAAGAAGACCAACTGTATATTGAAATAAGTTAACTGTTCCAAACTTTAACAAGGATTCTGTTTCTCATGATAATAAGAACAGTAGTACTAAAAGTAACCATTGAGAGGAAAAAATTTGATACCTACATTTCAGTTTTTGGAATCTTAAGAGATGAAAGAAAGTGAGTAAATTTAGAGAAAAGGAAGAAGAAGAACAAAGTTAGAAAGCCAGTCAAAATCAACCTTCTTCACTACCATGCCCACATATCCAATGCCAGTGATTCACCAGTACAAGTTGACTTGAGTTCACTTTATATGATCTTTCAGATTTATGCCATTGAAACATCGCATAACCTTACGCACCGTGTTTTTTAAGTTTGTATTGTTTAAGATAGGTAGCTGAAATTTTGGTATTTTTATCAAATGAGAATATATCCATTGCAGAAAAATGTATGTGACATGCTGCCATCAGATCTAGATATATTGGTATTAACCAGAGGTGTCCAAGAGATGATGCTGCTTTCGTGCACGAAACATAAAGGATTATCAGCCAGGAAGTAGGAATACCTGTAGATGATAAGTAGAAGTATATACATTCTCCATGTAGGACAACAAAGCGGGGGAGCCAATCATCAACATCGGTATCATCGATAGGCGGAGGTTCTCCTGGTAGAGCTGCCCACCTCTAGAAGACACAAAAGAGAGGCCATTTGATTGTACAACAGAAGTTACGATAAACATTCAAAGTGTTAAAAGAAGATATGGGAAAAGTAAGTACAGTTCGAATGTACAAATATCCCGACAGACGAGCAGACCGCAAAATTTCATCGATATGTTCCAACCTGTTCAAAACAAAATCCTTTAAGCAAGTATATATTGAAGAATACAAGGGAAATCTCCCATGATTCTAGACAAAAAACCATGAATCAAGTAGAGAGGACTACTTAGCATAGAAAAAGGGTTTTGAAAGCATATCAATAATGTTTTCAACAGTTAAAAGAACCAACGATCAAGTTTCATTATCAACAATCATAAGGATTTCCTTACTGAGCTTTTAGGTGAGCTTCCCGCTCTTCTAGATCAGCAATCTCCGACCGCAATGTCGCTAGTTCCACAGCAGTCAGCACAACCTGCAATTTGAAGATTCATTTCAACAATGTACAAGAAAATCAACCAAATAATATCACAAAGCTGTATAATCAAGACCTTTTCTTGACCATCACTCCCTGAACTCCACGACAATCGCCGAAGACTAAGCAAGTTCAACATAAATGCAGCACTTCTTAGTTTTCGTCGAGCCCAAGAATGGTCGTGTGACCTATCCTACACCAGATCAAGAACAACAACCCATTGAGTACCTTGATGAATTTCCTTAGTTTCACGCCTATCTCTATGTCGGAAACAAGTACCTCGATGAATCGTCTACTTTCTGGTGTGGTGTGGATGAAGATGGGGACCTATTTTCAGAACAGTCTGAATCCGACGTTGAAACTTGAAAGTGATCTGGAATAAACTTTATCCTCCTGGAGGTATCATCCATGAAGATGACAATAACTTGCAGCGGCAGTTGCAAAACAACTACAGAGAGGATATAAATACAAATAAGAAATTAATAGTTCATCATCCATATCACCAAGGACTGAGGGGGAAAGAAAACCTTCCAATCAACAAGAGAAGCACCACCAAAACGTTTGTATAAAGTCTAAATAAAGTAAAAACAAAGGCAATGCATATAGGCTGCAACTTATGAACTTGAGTGTAGAAATTTTTGAAGAAAAGAGCAACTAATATTTGATAACCATTTGATTTTAAGTTTTCTTTTTTTTTAGTGAAAATAAGCTTACAAAACTACCTTTCGTTTATGTATTTCTTCGTTTTGTATGTATTTTAATAACAATTTCAAAGTCTAAGCCAAATTTTAAAAATTAAAAAATTAAGGCCCCGTTTGATAACCATTTGGTTTTTGGTTTTTGGATTTTAAAAATTATACTTTTTTTCTTCCAATCTTCTTATCATGGATTTCATTTTTGTTAAGAACACATTTGAGTTTCTAGCCAAATTCCAAAAACAAAAACAAGTTTTTGAAAACTACTTTTTTTAGTTTTCAAAAATTGGCTTGGTTTTTGAAAACATGGGAAGAAGATAGATAAGAAAACAAAGAAATTTAGAGATAGAAGGAGTGTATATAAGCTTAGTTTTCAAAAACCGAATGGTTATCAAACGGGGCCTAAGTTTTTAAAATCTTATTTTTGGTTTTGAAATTTGAAGAAGAATTCAAATGTGCTTTCTTAAAGGTAATATATAAATATAAATATATAATACATATGATATATATACACCAAAGAAATTGTGAGGAAGCAAGTATAATTTTTTAAAAACAGAAAACTAAAAACAAAATCACTATTCATCCAACCCTAATAACATTCCTGCAAAATCTAAAAGAAACGAATCCCAGAAAGTAAATTATGCTTACTGATTGTTCTATTTCCTTATTTCTAAATCTGCTCTCTCTCAAAAGCTTCAAAAGCACATAGAATCCATGGTAAGCACAAACTCCATAAGCTGAGATCATAGTTAATCTAAATCACCCAGTTCTTAACTCAAAAAGGGGAAGCAGAAGAACTTTTGATTTCACCAAAATCTCAAAAAACCCAGAAGAACCCAGAAATCGCCACGGTATTTCTAGAAAAATTAGAGAGAGTTTCTGAACAGAGAGCAAGAAAAAGCAACAATTTCCATTCCATCACAGAATTCGAATAGGCAAGTGCTTCATCAGTTCATCTCCAGCAAACAACAGACAATTGCTACGAAAAGAGAAACAAATTCCCAATGGATTCTGGGGCAAGTTCTAGAATTTAACACAGAAAAATGGAAAAAAAAAAAAAAGAGAAAAGAAGATGAAAAGTTCGCACCTGTTTGAGAGAGAGGAGCTGTAGTTCACGGAATGTGGTTTCGTTTGACCACTGAAAGGAAGAGATTCTTTCGTTCGGTACAGTAGTTGTGCTTTTCATCATGATGATTGTCAAGGAAAAGACCCTTTTGCCCTCCAATTAGAATTGTGAATGTTTTAATAAAATTTGCAATTTTTCTTTTTTTTTTTGGCATTTGAAAAAAAATGAAAACTTAATGTTTAAGTGTGTTTTTTTTTTTTTTTGAAACTTAGGAGGTGTGTGTGTTTTTTTTTTTTTAAATGAAAACTTAGGATTGTTTGTGACAAATAGTTAGAGTTATGAAATCTATAATTATTTTGTTTTGGAGCAAGAGTTAATAAGTTGGTGGAATCAACAATAAAGTATTCGAATAGAAGTTAAGTTGGTAGAGCTCACAATAGTGTTATAATTGGTTAATAAATTTGTGGGGCCCACAATTGGATTTACGTTTCTTTTTTTTTTATTGAAAAATAGATTTTGTGATGTAAGTTAACTCAACGATTTAAAGAAAAATTGAAACAAAAACTTTAATGTAAGTTGATAGTAATAATATTTGAAATTTAACTAAATATTAAGGTGGGTAGATGGTACCATACCTACCACCGTTTTTTTAGGTCAGTTGCATATATAATAAAATGGGCAAAAATATTGATAAATATAGCAACCTGCAAAAAAATTTGCAAACATGGCAAAATATTTTCTTCAGGCTGTTTAAATTACCAAAATACCATTTCTAAGTTTCTCTATCCGTGATAAAAACCTTTGATAGAAATTTGATAGACTTCATCAATGATAGAATCTATAAAGATTTCTATCATGAAAAGATTTTCTATCACTGATAGATTCTATCAGGATGATAGAAGATTTTCTATCACTGAATCTATCCTCAATCTATC
Source organism: Luffa acutangula (assembly GCA_036850905.1). NCBI lineage: Eukaryota > Viridiplantae > Streptophyta > Magnoliopsida > Cucurbitales > Cucurbitaceae > Luffa > Luffa acutangula. The sequence goes on along the minus strand of CM072097.1, from coordinate 44,572,484 downwards.
CTCAAGGGTAGAAAGATTTTCTATCCGGATGAAATCAAAACCAACTTTTTTTTCTACCATTTTTCCTCAAATTAATCTCAAAATCAAACAATAATTTATAATTAACCTGTTATTGATGGATTCTATTAGTGATAGAATCAAAACCAAAACAGGGGCAAAATGGAGATTAAAAAAACGATTTAAAAATTTTGTCATATTTACAATATTTTATAAAAGTTGCTATATTTGTCATTAACCACTCAACTTTTGCCACCCATTACAATTACTTTTTTTTTTATGGAAGAGTACTTGCCACCCTTTTTATTTATTTATTTATTTTGAATACATACACTTTGAAAAAAATTTTAAATGGGGTAATTGCAAATATAGCAAGATCCGTCAAAATAATAGCAAAAGTATCAAATCCTAAAACTATTGTCGAATATGACAAAAATAAATAAATAGTCCATATATAAAAAGACTAAAAACCTTATCAGTGATAGGAGTGTATCGTTGATGGACTACAATTGTGAGTGAAGTCTATCAGTGATAAAAGTTGATCACTAACAGACTTCAATCATAATTGCAACTATTGTTGATCGTGGGAAAATTTCCACAGTAGTATGGAAAATTTGTTTGCCATGAATGAAGTATTTAAGAATTGTGTGGGACCCATGGAATAAAATATTATATCATTAAATGCTTATTAAAATGACGTGTCAAATGCTGAATGGAGGGAGTATGTATTACGGTAGTATTAGAAATTTTCCCGTTGATCGTGGGTTGTTGTACTAGTTTATCAATGATAGCAGTTTATCACTGATAAACTAAATGCATTGTAATTGAAATTGACAATGTTAGGAGCCTATTATTGATTGACTTCAATCACAAGTGCAACTACTAATGATCGACTATTAGTGACAGCAGTTTATCACGTGTATTATAATTGAAGTCTATCCGTGATAGACTTGTACAAGTGGTAGATTACATGGGTTGTGAATGAAATCTAACATTGAAGTCTATCAATGATAGATTTCAATAAACGAAAATATTTTTTTAAAAAGTTGTATTATTTTCATGTCTAGATAGACTTTAATATTTAATCAATTAACTATAAAAAAATCATGAACATAATATGTGAATGATTAAAGAACATGGGATTGATAAAGAAGATAGACTATATATAGGGGCGGATTTAAGAAGGGGCAAGGGGGCACGTGCCCCCCCCCCCTCAATTTAAAAACGATTTATATTATATATATAATTTGCAGATCACATTAAAATGTACCTTTAGTGTGTTGGTTTCATCACTTTCTGTGTATTGGTGCCCCCAAGTCGGTCCTGGGTTCGAACCCTAATGTACGTAAATATTTTTTTTTCAGTTTTTCATTTTTATTTCTATATTGTTTTTTTTTTTTTTTTTTCAGTTTTTCATTTTTCTTTTCTTTGTTTATTTATAATAGTTCAGTTTTTCTTTTCTTTTCTTTTCTTTGTTTATTTATAATAGTTCTATGTAATTTCAATAAATCTTTAGATTAGTCATTATTAATTTTAAGTTACTCTAAAACATGGTAATAATCATAATTTTCACTCAAGAAAACACACCAATTATTCATATTTTTTCAAAATTTATAAAGCGAAAGCTAATAAAGACTAAATTTGTTTTGAAAAAGTTAACCATAGACTAATTTTGAGATTATTAAAAGTACAAGAATTATATTTGAACATTTGAATTATTGACAATAAAATAAAATAAGTTCCAAAGTACAATGACCTAAATGATATTTTAACCTAAAAAAGATAGGAAATGAGTTTATAAGTTTCTTTTAAAAAAATTAGGAAAAAAAATCAATTCTACCCCTAAACTTTGGGGTAATTAAAACTTCATACTAATAATTGTATCAATTTAAATCCTAAACATTCATAATTGAATTTTATGTCTAATGAAATTATAAACTTTCAATTTTGTGTTTGGTAAGCCTGTGAATTTTGAAAAATGTCAAATAACACCTATCAGACACAAAATTGAAAATTCAAGAACTTATTGGACAAAAAATTGAAAGTTTAGGATTCTCTTACACACATTTTTAAGTTAAAAAATTGAAAGTTTAGGATTCTCTTAGACACATTTTTAAATTTAGGAACCATGGACACAAATCTGAAAGTTCAGAGACTAAACTTGTAATTTAACCTAATCGATATTAGGTATTTAAATATTGTATCAATGCTTCTAAAGTTGCATTTATATGAACTTGTGCCCCCTGATATAAAATCCTGGATCCGCCACTGACTATATATTTGTTTATCACGGATAGAATTCAACTAATAGATGGTAAGGGTAAGATAGGAATAACGAAATCTTATTTTAAAGTTTTGTCATATTTGCAAATCTTTTTAAAAATTGTTATATTTGCAAATAAATAAACCTAGTTTGCTACTCATTACAATTTTCATTTTTCAATTGAGATTCAAGGTTTAAATATTATTTTGATCACTTTTGGCTTTGGTTCATTGTGATATCTTTGAACTTTTAAAATGTTCATTTTGGTCCTTATACTTCGGACTTTGGTTCATTTTGGTTTATGTACTTTCAAAATGTTAATTTTGGTTCCTCTACTTTTAAAAAGTAACTTATTTGCAAATTTCAAGCGTAAAATTTATACACAATGGAAGCTCTTAAATCAAATTTGTGACTACATTTCAAAAAATTTAGTTGGACAAAGTATTATGCTAAAATTACAATTAAGAAAATGAGGGGAAAAAAATTTAAAATGAAGGGACCAAATTGACCATTTTTAAAAGTATGGGGACCAAATGAACATTTTGAAAGTACATAGACCAAAATGAACCAAAGCTCAATATACAAGGACCAGAATGAACATTTTGAGAGTACATAGCCTAAAATGATCCAAAGCCAAAAGTACACGACCAAAATTGTATTTAAACTGATATTCAACTTCTAAATTTTCTTGGAATCGTGTATTTAAAAAATGTTTAGAACATGGAATAGAATTTATTTTCATTGAATATTTTATTTACAAATTCCCTCGTTAGATTTTAAGTTTTTTTTTAGTTCAACAATTGTGAGAATGGGAATTTAACCAATCGATCTTTGGACTTTTTACAAATGTCTTCTCAAGAAAGATGAAAATGTTTTGAAAACAATTCAAATATTTTTTCAAGAAAGACGAAAATTGTTTGAAAACAAACACAATTTTCAAAAATCAAATGCTTATCAAAGGGTTTAAACTTAGAGTTACATACCAATCAGTCTCAAAACTAGAGGTGGAATGAGTTATTTAAAACTTTTTTAAAACACAAAAATTATTTTTTTTAAAAAAAAAAAAAAACCTAAGAAATATGATTAATAGAAAATCAATTATTACTGCTAATTAACTTTATGGAAAATTGCAGTTTTGGTCTTGAGATTTGGGTTAAGTTGTACTTGGGTTTTTAAGTTTTCAAACTCAACAATTTTACTCCTGAAGTTTGTATTTGGTTTCATTTTGGTCCCTCTATCAATTTTTCTGATAATTACTAACAAATAGTTGACGTGACATTTTTTTATTAAAAAATATTTTTTAAATTTTATTTCTTTCTCCATCTTGTTCCTCTTCCCTCCCTTCTTTACCTTCACCAAAACCCTAATAAGCTTTGGTCGCCCCACTTTTTGCTATTATTCTTCCTCCCATTTCTTTTTCCTTTTCTTCTCTTCTTCTCTTTTTTTCTTCCTGCAGCCAACCATCCTCTTCTTTTCTTATTCTCACCACCAACCACCATGGAAACAAGAGACTCTTCGTTCTCGTTTCAAATTTGAATTGAAAGGGAAGGTGGTTGGTGGCGGGAAGAAAGAAAGAAAAGAAGAGGACGTGAGAAGGAAGAGAAAGAGAGGAAGAAGAAGAGGAGAAAAAAAATAACGACAACAGTTATTGCTGACGAGCAACGGTTGGACCTCTTTAGGGTTTAGGTGAAAATGAAGGTGGGAGGAAAGAGGAAGGATATGGAGAAAGAAAATAAAAGAAACAAAATTTAAAAACATTTTTTAATTTAATAATAAAAAAATGTCACATCCGCTTTTCGTTAGTAATTAATCGAAAAATTAATGGAGGGACCAAAATGAAACCAAATGCAAACCTCAAGGGTAAAATTATTGAGTTTGAAAACTTAGGTACCTAATTGTAACTTAATTAAAACCTCAGAGGACAAAAATGTAATTTTCTTTCTAATTTATGTAATAATACCGACAATAAATCTATAATATATTAAAAAGCCACAAACTTTGAAAAACTTTTTTTGGACTATATTACCCTTTATTAAATTTTATAATTACAAATCGTGCCCCAAACAATTAATTACTAATAATTATTGAATAATAACCTATAACGAATTTAATAACATACATAAAAAAAACGAATTTAATAGCATGCATTTAATTAAATAATGTAAAATATAACATATAACAAAAAAAAAACAAAAAGGATATTTAATAGCATGCATTTAATGACATATAACATAACGATCTAATAAAATTGTATATAATCCTTTCCAAAAAAAAAATTTGTATATAATCCTTTCCAAAAAAAAAATTGTATAGAAATCATATATTTACATAAAATAAAAAAAATAATTAAAAAAACGTAAATTATATAAAATCATTTTTAACAAAAAAAAAATTGTAATATTGATGAAAAATTAAGAAAATAATTTTTAAAATGGAAGTATTGTGATATAGAAAAATTAGAATATGAAAAGGTAGAATTTAAAAAGTTTTGTTGATTTAGTTTATGTAAATTAATTATAAAATTAATAGCTTTATCCATTTAATTATATTTAATAATGGAATTTGAAGAGTTTTTTAATCTAAAACAACTTCAAGCTACAACTATATAAACAACTATTTCCCATCATTTTCTACAAAAACTTAGGCATCTTCTTACTTTGTTTCTCTTCCTCTCTAATCCACTCTCTAAAGTTTCTAAGTTTTTGTGTGAATACAAAGTTTTTGTGTGAATGCAAAGCTTTCCCATCATTTTCTACAAATGCTCTCAAGCATAGGTATCAATTTCTTCTATGGATATTTTCAAGTTATTTTATAATTAATATTTGTTTTTTTAACACTTTCCATGTTACAATTCGTTTAATTCGATTTTTAAATTGTTCTAATTCATTTTGTTATTTTTTTTTATTTGTTCTTTAAAGACAAAATTTAGTAGCGGATGAGATTGCTCGATGTACTTTGAATGCAGTTCTTGCTCGTTTGTGGGTGGGTGATCTCCCTAATGATAACGATATTCTTTCAGTTTCTTGTGTATTTTCAAGCTTTTCTAGGTATCAAATTTTTTTCTATAAGTATTAATTTTTTTTTAAATTTTTTTTAATTCCTCCATTCAATTTTATTTTTTTTATTTTCAAGATATTTTTAGTTTGTTTATCAAAGATAGTTTCAAGTTATTTTAGAATTTAATATGTTTATTAAATTATTTCATATTATTCTTTTTTTTTTTTTTTTTGAGACAAAGACATATTATTCTTTCTTATAACAATTAAAAAAACATAAAGTAATATATAAGTTTTTCTCTCGATATCATAATATAAAATTCATCATATTAATTTTTTTTCCTTTTCATTACTATTGCATTTTTCTTATATATTTGATAATATTTTTTTAAAAAAAAATTAAATGTTATAATTATTATTCCTACAACTATATTTAAATGCTATAATTGGTAGGATGAATTTAATTAAAAATATTATTTTACAAATAAATCAGATGTATTTCTTTATGGGAAAATCAAATTAAATTTAAGTTGAATAATTTATTTATTTTTTTGTTTAATTAATAGTATAGTGTATGATAATTATTGTTTAATTTCATGAAAAAAAATATATCATTTGAAAATTTGAAAGGTTTAAAATGTAAAGATGATGTCCTCATTTAATTTTTTTTAATTATAAAATATGTGACATTTGATTATAAATAGTAAATTATTATTTTTTATCAAATAAATAATAAATTAATTAGTTAGTTATTTATGGATAGTAAATTGTTAATTAATTATCAATAATAATTGTATAGAATATGAGATGTTAGAATACAAAAAGTTTTTCAATTAATTATAGATTTATTTTTATCAAATTTTAATTAATAATAGAAATTTAAATGGTTTGGAATTCTAAAAGTTTAGTAACTTTTAATTCTCTACCACCATACAAAGGGGTTTTCTTCTTCCATTCTTCGTGAACAAGCTTTCAAATAGATTTTTTGAAATTTAGTCTCACTAAAATAAACAAAAACCATTTAACCAAGTTGCTCATTTGTTATCTAAATTTTCACTGATCTTGGCGAAAGAATACGTTTGAGATGGAAGAATAGCATGATCTATAGAATTGGTTGAACTAGAACAACCCAGTTGAAGCGTCTATTTATTTCTTTCTTTTGCGTTTTCTAATTTATCTTTTTCATGTTTCTTTGTTTTGCTTATGACATGTAGTCAAAAAAAAAATAAAAAAACTTCATTATTTCTAAATTTTTAGCTCATTTATTACATTACTCTCAAACTTTTTCAATTTTTGAAAGGAATTTGTGATATGTTACTTGGTACATTCAAGTTGTAAGGAGTGAATGTAACGAATACACTAGACTTCATCTGAGAAGTTAATTGTCTTCATAAGGTTGATAAATGAAGGGAATGTAAAATAATAGAATATGAAAAGTTTTGCCTTTATTTACAAAAAAAAAAAAAAAAAAAAATTAACGCAATAACTATTACACTAAATATTTTTAATTATAAAGTATCGAAACTCTTGCAACTCCATCCCTATAATTATGAAGTTATAGCTTTAGTGGAGTTCCTAAAGTTTATGTACTATAGAACACTATAGTTCTCGGTACGTAAGAGATATATATATATATTTCTTTCAATATCATTATTATTTGGATTATTTTATTATTAATTTTTAGATTGCTAATTTTTGTAATTCAAATGTTTGTGTACGCTAATTAAAATTTTTATGTTTAATTTTAAAATTTTCTTAATTAAACTTTTAATTTTTTTTTTTAGATCATGTCTTTTTTTAATCTACAAGGATTTTACACGCTTAATTTTTTTACAAAACATTAATATTTTATTTCAAACCAGAAATACATAAATTAATATTTATTTTAATAAAATATAAATTATATCATATTAATTAATGATTAATGTGATCCATATTTTATATAATTTATATAGAAGTTAATCAAATCATGGTAAAATCTTTGTTTATAAATTAATCATTTGTAATACATAAAAAAATTACTTAATATACATTTGAAAACTATTAATAAATAAAAATGAGAGACAATTTAAAAAAAAAAAAAAAAAAAAAAAGAGACGAAATTAAAATTTTTTAAACATTAAGATAAAATCTAATAAATTAAAAAACATAAACGTGCATCGCACGTGGTGAAAAACTAGTATTAACAAGTGGTAAAAAAACTATAATGCAATTTGTGTTAATTTTTAATAGAAATATAACTAAATATATTACATTAATATAAGAAAGTACAAGTTTGGAGGTTTAAGTCCCACTAATCTCCTCAAACTATCAACCTTTAGAATAGTAATTGGTATCTTATTCATTGAACCATGTTCAAATTGTGCTTAAATTTAAGCTTATAATTAAATTTAATCTCTTTTCTATTTAAACAAAGATTATCCTCATATAATATTTTAAAAATTTATTCCTGTCACCCTATTTTGTTAGTATATTCCTACCTAGTTATTTAAAGATAATGAAATTACATTTAAAGCAGCTCAAGGGTCATTGACATGTAAGAAAGAATCAAAAGTATCTACAGATTATCTCAATCAAAGTGGTCTTGAAATTTATTAATCCTAAAACATCTATGTTCTCTTCAACTGAGGTGGTTATTCCTGACAAAGAAAATCCATATTATTATTTAAAAAAAAAAAAAAATCCATCACACTTGATTATTCCTGACAAACCCCTTCCTTCTACTGACAACATCACAACACCATGTTTAAGAATAAAGTACAATTGTCTTGAAAAGCTGCACATTTGAATGAGAAGTATAGAGTTTCCTCTTATTAAAGAAGATTTAAATCAAACATTTCCCTTTTCTTTTACATATAGAAATTTCACAACATTGTGATATGATATGATATATATGATAGAAGTTCAACACTGAAACTAAAACATTAAACAGAAGAAAAGAATGTCTTCAACCATAGTATAATTCACTGTCAAAGCTCCTCAGATGCAGCCACCCAGCTGCAAATAAGGTATAGAATTGTAAGTAAAATAACCCAATAAAAGCAAAACAGGGAATAAATTATTCATATAAGAAGGCAAATTCTAGATATCAAAGTTTGAAATGATTTCATGGGTGGAGTATACATGCTTGTAGTTAAATGTTTATTGACATGCTAGAAGTTAGCAACACCACATCGAAGATCATGGTCAAAGAAATGTAGAATACTCGAGAACAAAGCATCATCTACATGTCCCGTAAGGAACAATTGGCGAATGGAAGACAACTTTCTACATCACAAACAAATGACTCATGCTTTTGACTCGGTAGCCATTAATTTGACACTGTTACTCTATGAAGCATACACCGAGGAGCCATGATTTAAGGAGACCATCACAATGTAGCTGACAGTTTTGCACCAATGAATGTATGAAAGAGAAACTACAAAAGTACTTTGAATTTGTATCCAAGAGGCTGGCAGATTTTCGAATTTACATAATGAAACCAGATGACATTTTTCAAGGTCTAAGGTTTGTATCTCGTGGTGATTTGTTTCCTTTCTTGCAATAAGGAAAGTCCAAATTCAATGCAATAAGCAAGGGTAAAAGCAAACAGACAAATAGAAATAGGTTCCCTTACCAAAATAGCCTCAATCTCCTCATTGGACATTGGAGTCCTTTTAGGCTGAAGGGAGGCTTTTCCTCCAATAGTTCTGGATGCATTTTGATTTAAGGATGCAAAGAAAATGTGATCATCCACCCCACTGCTTGATGGAGTCTGGGAAGTAGAACCTGTAAAACTTTCTTCAGTATTTACAACTTCTATAAAATGACTGACAGATAACTTTGGAAACCATATCACCAAACCAGAATTCAACAATCGATATATTATACGACACTTCCAACTCGATAACGATCAACCAGCAGCGCCAGGTTGGTGTCTATTAAAACAAGTTAGCTACAAAGAAACAACTTCAATACATCGCCTAGCTCTTCTTTTTTTCTTTCTTTTCAAAGAGGTGGTAATGTTAACTAGACATGATCGTCAAATAGATTTCATGTCAACCATGAAATTGAAGAGACATTCTGAAATAGACATATAAACATACAGAAAGATTTCTCAAATGAGTGTTTCCCAAGATACCGATAAACATATGGGCAAAAGATACGGATAAACGCATTAAGGCCAAACAGAAATAGGTAGTACTTGAACCTCAATTCTAAACATTCCAATTGCAGTTCTTAGATACTATGGTCTTAATTCCCTCTCATGTAAACATCTTCAAATCAAAAAGCCTATGACTCTACGAGTCAATTTGAAATTCTCACAAAATCCATTCCTCCATGTCTCGGAGTGATTTTGAAACGGTTAAAATCCTTTTTTTCATATTCAAAATCACTCCAAAACATGCCTTAAATAACTCAAAATCAATTTTGATGATACGAAAATCATGTTCGAAGATATGAAAATCATGTTCGAAGATGTAAAATCAAACATGAAAATGATTTGAAATAATTAAAGGTATGTTTCGGGAAGATTTCGAAAACATGCACTTTGAATCAAGTTTCATTCTAAACTCTTAAGAGGCTAGGCTTACTACTCTGGTCATTAGATTTCAAAATCTAGGATAACACAACCCATTCAAATGTGGAAAAAAGCAATAAGCCAGCATAGCTAGGAGATAAATTAATTACAAAGCTATCTATTCCCTACAATAGTCCACATAAATGCACCAGGATCTCCATTAAAAAGCTAAAACAGTCTAAAACTTGAATAAAACTCATTAAGAGAAAAAACCCAACTCTAAGCAATCAAACAAAAATAGGAAAACAGAATCACAGCCACAAATACAGGTCAAGTCAAAAGAACAAGTCAAGAATCAACGAAAGGAAGAACAGGGAGACGATCGAACACAAACAGCAGCGAGAAAAAAGAAAGAACACGAGACGATTTTCATATGGGTATTGAAGATTTGCTTTGTTTGAGGAGGATCATCGATTAAAGTAACGAGAAAAAAAAAAAAAAAAACAAAGGGAAGATGGAGGCGGACCAGAGGGGTTGGGATGTCGCTTAGGGAACTTGATGCGAGGGATCCTCTTGAGGGCCTGGGCTCCAGACATGTCGCTCGGCGATGGGTCGCTTTCTTGATGGCGTTGTCTTCTGTGATTTTGCAATGCGGAGAAGGAGATGGGTTGAGGAAGATCTTGGTGAAAGTGACGGCGATTTGAAGCAAATGGCGACGAGGGAAGCCGATGCGGTGCAACTTGGCCTGGGTTTAAACAAACAAACACGGAAACGAACGAAAGCGTTTTGTCAACAAGCGAGGTTCTGCTAGAATACGCGTTTGTTTCCTCGGATTCAAGCTTTTTTTTTTTTTTGTTAGAAAAAAACTTTTGGTTCATATAAATTATAATTTTATTGCAATTTGCAATTTAGTATTCTATTTTAATACGTAATGAAATGGATAAGTAATAATTTGGTTCTTTCAAAAAAAAAAAAAAAAATAAATAATAATTGGGTTACGCATAGATTAAGATTTGGGATAACATATTTAAATGATATTTTAAAATATGACTAAATGAGTTAAAGTGAGCTTAGTTCATTGACACGTACCATTGACCTTGAAGTCAGAGGTTCGAATCCTTCCACCCCGAATGTTGATGTACTAAAAAAAATATGATTAAATGTTTTTTTTTATTAGACAAATAACAAAATGATAAATTAATGAACTAACTGAGATAAATGACATATTCAAATGTGTGCTTGCACAAAGATGAAAACCATAAGAAGAAAATTAGGAAAAAATAAGCATAATTTCAAAAACACAAAAGACCAAATGGTTATCAAACGGGGCCTTTAAGGCTATATGGAAGCCTACATGATTTGATGTTCACTTGACTAGCTAATCCTACCCCTAATATATATTTCTAGAAATCTCAAAAAGTTGAAGTCTTGATTTTTATTAAATAATGAGTTAGTTTCTTTGGCTTATAAACACATTTGGTCCCTAAGTGATTTATCAATCTACATAAGTAGGATATCTCTTTTACATACTAAAGTTTAAAGACTAAATCGTTGTGAATTTGAAAATACAAGGATCCAATTGTTTATTCTTTTAAAGTATAAGGACCAAGAATGTTTTTAACTCTATTTTTTTTTTCATTGAGGATATTAAATTCTAAATATAGGTGATTGTTCGAATCCATTGTCTCTTAAAAAAAGTATAGATGTCTTAACTATTGAGCTATGTTCAAATTGAATAAGAAAATGATTGAAGCCAGTTATACTTTTGAGCAAGATTTTTATTATTTGGTTCATATATTTGAACCAACTTCTAATAGTTTTTTCAACTTTTAGTTGTGTCTAATAACTTTTTGTGTTAACTCTTTAATGTAATGTTTAAGGTGGCATTCTAATTGTATTATCCGAGTCTCAAAATAAGAGGTGTTGAGCGAATTAACGACACCATGATCCCATTTGATGGGCCCTAGAGCTTGTTGAAGATCTTGTTCCTGGCCCAAGTACCTAGCCCACTCAATTACAACATCTCAGCGACTACAAATGTTCTACATGATCTTGTATAAATGTCATCTAAATTTTGTTGTACTATCATACTTACTCTCTTTGTTTACACTATAATTTTGTTTTCATAAATATAACTTTAATGCTGATGAGTTCCACGTCATTTTTCAAATGACGACAACGTGACAAACAATAAATAGAAGGAGTATCAATTCTTCCTTTTTATGTTTTTTCTTTGTTTTTACTTCTATTCGTAGAAACAAAGTTTATAAGTTCTATCATTTCGTTTTTGACTTTCTGTTTTTGTTTCTTATTTTAAATAAAGTTGGTTTGATAACAAATTTTAAGCAAGTTTAAAAAACCAAAAAGAATAGTTTTTAAAACACAAATTTCTATTTTTCAAAAATTATTTTTTCTTCTAATGCTAGTTTTTTCATCTCTTTTGACATATCCTTCTAGCAATTTTTTTTTTTCTCTTCAAATTTCTCTTTCTACAAAATTTTCGTTTCATTATAATTTCTTATTTTTGCTCCTAAAAAAATTATCTTTCTGATTTTAATATTTACCACTTCAACAGGCTACCTAATTTTTCTATTAGTTAACTAATAATCAAATTAACTCAAAACCATTTAAAATTATTTTATAAATCTTAGAAATAAAGTGTATCTTTTAAAATTTCAAGATTAAATAGACATCAAACTCAATGAACTATTTTGCCCATTGTCAAAAAAAAAAAAAAAAAAAAAAGAACTATTTTGCCCTAATTAAAATTTTAACCTAATCTATCTACGATTTGTTAAAAAAAAAAAAAAAAAAAAATACCGTTGTTGATTCGACTTTGGAGCCCTAAAACTAAAACCCACAAATTTGGGAAATCTTCGTGGTTGCCCAGACCCTCGTCTGTAGTCTCTTCAGTTGGGCTCGGCAATGGCGTCTCTTCTGCAAGAATCATCCCAAAAAATCATGACGCCGGAGATCCTCCGCTCCGCCGCCAAACAATCACAGCGTTGCCTCGTCGTCCCAGTCCGCCTCCGCCGTGCCATCAAGAAGTACCTTCGAGGTTTCACTTCCCCTATTCGTTTCTTCCTCCGAGCTCCGTGTGAGCGTGTTTCTTTCTTTGTTAACGTCGCCGTACCTGATTTTGTGGTGTTATTCGTGCATTTCAGACCAAGAAGTGCCTCACTTGAAGAGGAAGGTGCTGAGGCTATCTGAATCATTCAGTGGCATCAAGGATGTTAATCTGCAGCTCGCAGCAACCACTTCGAAGGAGCTTGTTGAAGATCCTTTGAAATCGGTAGAGCAGTCCAAGCGCTGGAAGATTAAGAGCTGCTATGGTGATATTGGGTTCCAGTACAGAGACGACGAGACGATTGCTTATGTCGCCTCCCGAATGCCTGCTGTTTTCTCTGCGTGCTACAGAGTTCTCAACGAGGTACAATAGATTTCTGCATACTAACTATAACCAACTGATCAAATGAGCTGCCTGTCATCTTCTGATAATCGAGAAATGAGTTGAAATTGCTAGAGAAAATGGTGAAATGTTTAGCCGAAAAAAATTATCCTGCACATGATAATTATGCAATACATAAAGTATTTAACCATTTAAGACTTAATCTTGTTACTAGTGGAACTTATGTGATTATCTCGGGAAGTTTACTTTTTTCCATAGTCATTTTCAAAGTGGTTCAGGGTTTATTTCTATCAGGTCGCTTTCTATTATTGGTAATGATTTTCCGATAACTTTCTTTCTTTACATGTTATGCACTTAGGTTCGAAAAAGACTACCCGATTTCTCTCCCTCTAATGTATTGGATTTTGGTGCTGGCACTGGTTCAGCTTTCTGGTAAAAAGTACTTTAGTCGTTTATTTAAAATAGAATGCTTGGACTGTCATAAACCTATGTTAGCTAATTGCATTGTGATTTGATTCAATTTCTAGGGCTCTGCGAGAAGTCTGGCCCCATTCTGTAGAGAAAGTGAATATAGTAGAACCATCACAATCAATGCAACGTGCTGGACGGAGTTTGATACAAGGTATTGAGGATCTTGCATTTTTCTTGCTGCAAGTTGTAATTCTGAACTGGCGATGGAGAGAAATTAAATTAACATTGTGAAAAACCAATTTTTATTTGACTCGTTTCATTCATCCAAAAAAAAAAAAAAAATGAAAAACCAATTTTTATTACTATTAGATAAGCGATAATCAGAAAATAGCTTATCCAGGATTGCATTGTCTACATTATATCTGAAAACTATATTGACCTCTGTATTCGAACCTGCAAGTTTGAAATTTAGTTGGCTACCATGGAAGAAATAATAATGCATGTACACTCTTATTGTAGTAGACTTGTTTTTATTACTCATATAAACAACAACATTTCCTTGTTGCATTTGTTTTAGGCCTAAAGAACTTGCCACTTATTCATGGTTATGACAGCATTCAGGCACTGAACAAAGACATTAGTAAGTCAGAGAGAGAACATGACCTTGTCATTGCTGTAAGTAACACGTGAAATTCTTCACCGGGATATTTTGGAACATTTTTTCTGCTAGAAGCTCCTGGCTTCTGTCTTTTCTTCTTTTCCCTTTTTCTTTTGTATATATCCTTGAAACCACTGCAAGTATGAAAAATTCCTGGTAATTTAGCCGATAGATCAGAGTACTAATTGATGTTTCCTCTTATGCTGTTGGATCAAGTCTTATGTACTCGGGGAAATACCATCATTGAAGGACAGGGTAACCATAGTACGCCAGCTTTGGAATCTTACGAAAGATGTTCTGGTAAAGAATTTAGCTCTGGGCATCATTTATATAAACTTTTTTCTGATACTTGTTATGGTCCTCTAATAGTATAACTGGATAATTAATCTAGAAGTAACAAGAAGAAATTCTGGCAGTCGTTTTCTTGCTGTACCATATTACAATCATGAAATACCATAAATTTCATGAAACTCCTTTTACCGAAACTTTATTTCTTGCAAGCCTACATCCCATTTCACTGGTTCTTTTTTGGCCTTCGCCTCTTAAGTGTAATTTTTCTTCATGTAATTTAAGAAATATGATGGTGATGTAGGTCTTAGTTGAACCTGGAACACCACATGGATCTAATATCATATCTCAAATGCGATCTCATATATTGTGGATGGAAAAAAGAGTAAGTTGATATCTTTATTGAATCTATTTGCCAGTCGAGCATTTTCTCTTATTAACGATTGTGTTTTCTTGCTGGTATATAGAAATGGCATAAATATGAAAACAACAAAAATATAGCTTCTAAGGACTTGATTACGCAAAAGTGTGGTGCATATGTAGTTGCTCCTGTGAGTATAACAGGTTCTTTCTCTGTTCTTTTATTTTTATAATTTTGAAGCACTCCACCCCCCTTAACCTTTTTGATTAATATAAAAATCTTTTTACTGGTAATAATCAGTCTAGTACTCTGTGCTTCTTATCTATCTCTTTAATCAGTGTCCTCATGATGGAAAATGCCCATTAGAGAATTCTGGAAAGTATTGCCATTTTGTTCAGCGGTTGGAGAGGACATCTACCCAACGAGCTTACAAGGTTCCTCTTCTTAGCATTCGGTTCCCTGTCCCCTTAGCATTCATGTCATCAGCTGTATATTATCTTAAAATTGATGTGAAATTAGAAGGCATATACTTTACATCCAGACTATTATACTAAGAATTGTTACCAGTTATTTAGTTTTTTCTTTTTTTATAGTTTCTTTTTAAAGTTATTCAAATCATTTCTTGCTACATCTGTATCTTTTATTGCTAGTCTATATACATTCTTAAGATTGATATTTCATCATTTTTGAACAAGAGGAGTTGCAATATTCATGTGTTCAATTTCTCTGTTTGCTGTTTGTGACTGACAATTTGCCCTCTTGTTTTTGGATCCTGTACTCACCTTGTATTTTCGAATGTGACCACAGTCTGTTGAAATGATTGCCTAAACTCCTTTCAGGAGGATTTTTCTTTCTTTCTTTCTTTTTCTCGCTAGTGGCTCGAAATACTTGAGATATACTACTCAGTGTTAAATCTATATAATAGTGAATGCCTAATGATGATCCAAAAGGGTAGTATTTAAAGTTGAACACGTAAAATGAGCACGTCAAATTTTCTTTGTTATGTCTTGTATGCTTAATTATGGTTACTACTCAAGAAGTTTCGTAGACTACGTAGATTCATTCAATTTTTTATGTAGAGTTCTTTAAAAAAGAAAGCAAAGGAGATTTTGTGGGAGAAGTGATTTTCACATCTTTTTGTTGTAGATAGATCTTGAACTTTCTTATGATGCATCTGTTTGCCGCCCCAGTGTTTTATAAAATATATGGATCTGAAATACCCTTGCTTATCATCTCTTACCCTTTTTTATGTGTAGCGTTCCAAGGGTGAATCTTTAAGAGGCTTTGAGGATGAGAAATTTTCTTTTGTTGCTTTCAGGCGTGGACAGCGCCCTCGGTGAGTTAATTTTATATTCTGTTTACCAAAATCTCAAAGGTCTGAGGTTCAGGTGTCTTGAGAATAATAGGATAGTTCAAATGGTATTATGTTGATTGTTCGCAGTTTGTCTGTGTATATTTATAATTTCTCCAACCTCATGTCTTCAACTTGATATTTATATGTACTCTCTCAAAACTGTAGAGATGTTTTCGCCTCAATTTTTTAAACTTCACTTTTATTTATCCAGGGAACCATGGCCTCTTGACGGCATGAAGTTTGAGACGCTAAAGGAACAGCATGCCAAAAGAAATCCAGAAGATCTAGAGATTGACTATGGTGAACATCAAATAAAATATAATATAATATTTCCTTCCTTTTTCTTTAAATCAGCCAGTAACCAGAAATGATAACTAAAATCTTCCAACTGATCTCTATTAGCTAAAGTTCACTGAAATTGTTCTAGTATTAATTATTATCCATTCTTACTTTTTTTATGGCAGAGGACCTAATAAAGTTAAACACACAAGATATTGTTCCATACCAAGAAGTGGATCCAGTTACATATGATTCTGATGTCATGGAAACTGAAACACTCGATGATGGAGAAGTAGAGGAAGAGGAACAAGGAGAATCCACGCTTGCTGATCTCGGTGGTGGTTGGGGCAGGATTGTATTTTCACCAATACGAAGGGGCAGGCATGTATCGATGGATATTTGTCGATCGACAAATCGGGATGCCTCAGAAGGCTCGTTTGAGCGAGTCGTTGTCACACAGAGTAAAAATCCCACTTTACATCATCAAGCTCGAAGGTCAGTTTGGGGTGATTTATGGCCTTTTTGAGTTGTCTTCATGTCTGGCATGGCATCCATAGATGAATTGTTTAAGCACCAGAAAATGTGTATAGAAGGCTATAGAGTTAGACATTCGCTTGTTATTGGCACATTGATTTGGAGAGTCAAATCAAGTCATTGATGGCTGGTATAAATATTTATAATTCATTTATATTTGTTTGTTTGTTTTTGTTTGTTTTTTGTTTTTTTAAGAAGAATAGTTCATTTGTATTTGATATTCAACTTAGAATAAAACTTTGCCAATTTCATTAATGGTGTAGAACATGGATCTAGGAAACGATGGGAACAAGAAACAAGCATTTGTGCCTCTAGCTACATTAGCTCTGAACAGAAACCAACCTTATTGGAATCTTTTCCAAAGTAGTCTGTTTCTTTTTCTAGAAAATATCTATGCTGGATCATTTCGAGGAGTCTATTTTGATTTTAGATTAAATTACAAATTTAGTCTCCGAACTTTTATATTTGTATCTAATAGGTCCTTAAATTTTAAAAAGTGTAAGTCTATGAACTTTTCATTTTGTGTGTAATAGATCCCTGAACCTTCAATTCTGTGTTTAATAAGTTCTCAAACATTCAATTTTGTATCCAATAGGTTATTGTTCTATTCAACATTTCTTGGAAGTTTATTGACTTTATTAGACACATAATTGAAAGTTTAAAGACCTATTTAACAAAAATTTCAATTTTTTTGTCTAATGGAATAGTTAATTTTTAAAAATGTCATTTGGATCTATTAGACATAAAATTAAAAGTCGAGGAATCTAGTAAGCACTTTTGAAGTTTAAGGTTAAATCCTAAATTCAAGGGTTTATGAGGTATGAAATTAAAAATTTAAAGATTTATTACACTTTAGAGATTCATTAGGCACAAGTTTGAAAGCATAAGAACTAAACTTATAATTTATTATAACCTTAATGGTATGTTCTTCCCTTTTGAAATATTGTCTATTAAAATTATTATTTTATATATGTATAAAAAAAACAATGTCAGTAAATAAGAAACCATTTCATTTAATACCGGAACAAGTCCCCATATTTTATTATTTTCAAATAACTTCTAAATAATACCATTATTATTATTATTATTGAGTTCAAACAACATTTAAGGTGAGGATTTAGACGTCTGACCTGTTAGTCAATCGAGGTTACATGCCAATTTTATTTTTTTGAAAAAGAACCATATAAATTATACATGAATGAAGCAGAATCTGCAATGCACATATAATAGAAAGTTCAGTCACTTTTTAAAATGAAGGCACTACATTTAATAATCACACCACATCAAACCCACCAAAGCCAAACTTGATATATATATAATGAAATATACAGTAGAGAGAGAAAGAAGAGAGAGAGAGATGAAATATACTCAGATTAAGAAGTAATCAATGAAGGATTCTAATTGAATATAATCTTCTCCTTGGAGGTTGAGTAACTGCTGATAAGAATCATCTTCAACCTCATCAATCATCTCACCATTTGCAGAGCAACTCCATGACCCTTTATAGAACACCTCACATCCACCAAAAAGATCCTCACTTTCTTCCAATTCCTTTTGATTCTCTCCTTCATTCACAGCCAACTCAGTCTCAGCTCCGCTGCCGTCGCCTCCCGGATTTCCCGACAACAACGGCACCCCGCTCGCCACACCACCGCACGAGTTATCGTCGTTGCAAAACGGCGAAACTCGGGTTGGTTTTCTGGTGTTTGACGTCTCTCCATTCTCAGAGTTTGAAGTGATGATGATCTTTTCCTTCTTTAACTCTCCTGCCTTCTCTGTTGCAACAGCCAACCTTTTGCTGAGATGGGAGTTCCAGTAGTTTTTTATCTCGTTGTCGGTTCGACCAGGGAGTCTCCCTGCAATGAGGGACCACTGGTTGCCGAGAAGAGAGTGGAGTTTTATGATCAAGTCGTCCTCGTCGGCGGTTATGTTGCCGCGTTTAATGTCGGGTCGGAGATAGTTCATCCATCTCAATCTGCAACTCTTCCCACATCTAAGCAAACCTAAATTCATTGATGGATAACATTTTTTTAAAAAGGAAATTCCATGAATGAAGCTTGAAGGGAAGTTAAAAAAAAGAGGATTGAAGAAAGAACTCACCAGCTTTCTTTGGCAAAGCTCTCCAATGGCCTTCACCATGTTCTTGAATATAGTTGACAAGCAATGCATCTTCTCTGGCAGTCCAAGGCCCTTTGTGTAAGCCTCCTTTGGAACAACATGATGATGTTCTTCCCATTTTCTTTGAGAGGGAGATGGAGGGATAGGAGAGTGTACACACAATCTAGTCTCTTTTTTATATACTACAGTGGGAAAGAAGAAAGAACAAAGACCAACTACAAAAGGGGAAAACTCGGGTGCGTTTGGTTGGTGGTCTGAAAATAGAAATTTTAAAACTTGGAATTCAATCAGAAAAAGATAGTTTTTCAGTGTTTTTCTAAATGTGTTTTGGTAGCATATTTAAAAATTGGATTTTAATTTATATTGAGGCGTATTAAGAATATAAACTAGTGTTAAATAGTAGTACTTATCGGATAATCATTTAGTTGAATGTCAAATGTAATCAATAAATTTATTAACGTATTTTATGTTATAAATTTTAGGACAAAAATCAATTTGTACCCATACACTTTAGGGTTTATAAATTAAACCCTTCATTTTATACCACCATCATATTTCGTTTGAAAAACATAATTTCACACCTGAAAACTTATAATTCTATCCATTAAACTCTTAAACTGTCGTATGTGAATCAATTTTGACCCTCAATTTGAAAATCATCCATGCATCAATTCTCACACGTGTGTAGACTTCTTTAAAAATTCGGATCCTCCATTTGAAAATCGTCCATTATTTGAAATGAAATGTCTAAATTGATTCACTTATGAAAATTCATGAGTTCAATTGATATAATTATAAGTTTCTACACGTGTAGACTAACATATTTTAAATGGAATCTATGTGAAGGTGTAAATTAAAACACTTATGAAAAGTCAGGATTTTAATTGATACAATTATTAGTTTGTTGTTTTTTTATACAACCTCAAAGTTTAGGGGTATAAATTGATTTTTGCCCTAAATTTTATATAATTATTATTTTATAATATGATATGATTTATAATATATTGTGTTACAGATGTTTTAATTTTAAACCAAAAAAAAAAAAACTTTATAACATAAAATAATGAATTTATGAGTTTTTTCTAGTGTAATTCTATGCCTTTAGTTTTCAAATTTAAAATAAAAAAAATGACAAAAATGAAAATGTTGTTTTAGAATTTCATTGTTTAGATCACAAAGTCTGAAAACTCTTTTAAAAAATCCACATATTTCTCAACTCCATTTGATTTTTTTTTTTTGAGAAACTCCATTTGATTCTATGAATATGAAAATAAGAAATTGGACTTGAATTACATTCCAAACAAACATGTATTTCACTTATAACTCCCAAACTTTTGATTTAATGAAATTAAATCTTCAACTTAAGTATAAATTTTTTAGAACTTATTCAAAAAAAAAAAAAAAAAGAAAAAAAGAAAAAAGAAAATTTTATGACTGACTACGAACATTCTTATGGGAACTACTTTTCTAGTATTGGTTCTTTTTATTCGTTGAACATACATTTTATTGTTGAGTTTGAATGTTTTTTTTTAAAATAAATTTTAATGTTTAATTTTAAGGTTAAAATTATAATATTTTCATAATTTGAGTTGAAGTATTTCTATGACTTAATTTAAGTATAGGGGTAAAAACTAATTTGTAACAAGAAAAAGTTAAAAAGATCTCAAATGTTAAATAATAATAATGCTGAAGGACACCCTAGTGCATAATTGAGTGAATCATAGAAGTTGTCCCCACTTTAAAGATTGTGTATATTTTGCTACATTTTTTTAGAAAAAACCCTCATATTTAGAAAATTACACATTTTTTTTTTCTAGTTCTTGTTCCATCAAATACCACATAAAAAACTAAAGTTGGAATATTAGAAAAGGTAAAATTTGTTTCTCTCAAAATTACAATTTTATTAAATCCAACCATTAACTTTGAATAAATGATACAATCAATACCTCCCAAAACTAAATTAAAAAATTCCAAATACATTTTTGTTAAAAAAAAACACTCAAACTCAGCCACAAAATATTTAAGCTAAACTAAAAAGCACGTGATAAAAAAAAATCAATACTCACAAAAATAGTCTTGTCTAATCACAAAAACGTCTCATAACTAGTTACGAGTCTTCAATTCAAGTACGTATTCTACCTCTTAATTTGGTTTAAATCTTACCTTTATGAAAGAATAATTCACCACAAAAGTATAGGGTAAAATATAAAGGGTATCTCATGGATAGCAACCTACCCTACACAATAATAACATAGTGATAACAAAGGAAAGTGATTTGGAAGTATTGGGAAATTGATTTGAAGAAGTTTATGTAAGTAATTGGAAAGGGCATGTGTATTATTTTTGTAGGGTATGTTGAAAGGCAAGGCTCAACCACCCACCCCTATGCCCTTCTTGACAGCTGCAAAATTACACTTTCAATTTAATGGCCAAATTGACACTTTCAAAGCATCTCCCCAACTCTCCCAATTCCCAAATCAATAGAGACCTAAATCAACACAACAAAAATGGCATCAACCCTACCTTCTCCATTTTTCAAAAGAAACTAGCTAGTCTCTTTCATTTCACTCTTTTTTTTTTTCTTCAATCTTCTTGCAAGTAAGATCCTCCATGGTTTTCCATTTTCAGCTTTTGATTTGATAGTAATTTTGTTATTTTCTCTATAAAAATTCGTTGAATGAAGTAAATCATTTGTTTTGGCAAGTTTGGACCAGGTTTAGCGCATTTTAATTGGCTGATTCTACGGAGTTGATTGGGCATGCTAGTTGGAAAAGAATAATAGGTGGAGAAAAGAATGGTGGCAGAATAAATTCGACTATTTGAGTTAATTTAGTCAAAAAGGGAAGGACCCACTCTCTAGATTGTATTTTGAGAGTTTGAACACCGTCCCATTTCAACTATAAAGACAACCCTATCAAATATATCTAACTTTCCATCATTCCAATTCAAACCGACCCATATATATATATCTATAAATTAATTTCAGAATCCATTTTTCCTACCATTCTAAGAAATGCATAATTTGTCCTCTTTCCTGTCGTTTCGAAACACACATGAAATCTTAGTCCATTCTAATAAAATGGGATGAACCCTCACATTCAATTAGAAAGCAAGCTTATTATTGATAAAATGAAGTCCTTGCATACATCCCAGAAAAAAAAAAAAAAACAAAAAACAAACTCTCCAATGAAATTGAATGAAGTGAGAGAAGCAGCAGATCAATGTCATAATCAAAGACATTCAATACCAGAACAACAAATCAAAATTAAAGATTCAGCTCAAACATCAAAGGACATTTCCTTCATTGAATGGAAATACAAAATCACAATTATCCAAATTTAGGGACAGCAAAAGCAAAGACCCACCAGATAGATGCCTCTCTATTATACACATAATGTAATGTAATAATTATTACACATATATCAAAACAGGAGGACCATTGCCTCTTTTGATTAGCCATTCCCTCAAGTTTTTTTCTTTCTTCTTTTGTTTTTCTTTTTCTTCTTTCTATTTCCTGAAAGCAGGCTCCCAGTCTTCACAAATAAAAGAATCATGTATGATAATTAAACCTGTATGATACCGACACATCCCTTCCAGACTAATCCCGACATCTTTGACGACCTGCAAGGGATGTTAACTAAATCATAGACACGACATGGCTCGGTGTGATTGAAACGTTACACGAGGGTGGTTCATAATTCATGAACCCCCTTAACTTGGCAGGCTGATGTTGAACTAAATGCATTGTTCTACTAAGGATAATCACAAACCTAGCAAATGCAAATGCCGAAACCGAGTGGTTTCGGGGGAACTGACTCATAACCGAATAGGCAAACCGTAGTTGAGAAATGTTCTGATCCGTCCATCCCATCCAGCAGTTACGATCACAAGACCCCACATGTGTGGAGAGCTAAGCATGCTTTGGCAAGCATTCTTCAAAAACTTGAACTCAGTCTTGCACATGGACGGTGAAGGGGTCATAGAGCTAGAATCATGGAGTTTCTCCTCCGGCCAAGTTGCGCTTCCTTTGAGCAACTCGGGAAAAAGGGTACGGCTTAGAGAGAAGCAATCTGGTGATGACGACGGAACCTTGTGTTCACTATCACCATCATCATCGGGATACTTCGGCTCCATTTCAGGGATACTTCCTGCCGTATCGCAAACTCGTGCTGGGGACAATGGTGGTTCAGGTGTGATTTTCACACCAGACCAAGGTATGGCTATTGTCGCGCTACGAGAGAAGAAGCTTTCGGATGACCAAATTTTCTTTTTCCGAGATGCTTTGTCCTTGCAATTGTAGTTCCAAACATAGACACTTTCTTCGCTGGCTGAAACAATATGCTTTCCATCCGAGGTAAAAGAAGCAGACATCTTGTTTCCATTGTTTCGAAGACCTAAGGAGAGAAACAGGAAACAAGGTTAACAATTCTGTTTCTTTCTTCTTTGACGACAACCTGAAAGAATAATATCGGCGTACCCTTGAATTTGCAAATGACATCAACCCCGGAAATTATATGAACCGGTGAATCAACAGAAGATACCATTAGTTTACTCGGGTCGCTAGGAGAAAACTGTAAAAACAAAATAGTGTTAAATACATAAGTCAGTGAAATTGACATGTTTGGAAGACTTTTGGATGTAGAAAAATACCTCAAAACCAATTATTCTCTTCCCAGGCGATTTCTTCTTCCCATTTAAGCATATCTGAGCATCGAGCTCCAATCGATTATCTGAACCCATAAAATATGTAATAAATTTCTTGTGAACTGCAGCATTTTTTTCCATCTAATTGCTTTATTTACTACAGCAATAATACAACAGAAAATCAATCATTTACATGGTCAATGTCGTTAGCCGAACAAAACTACATATTAAAAACAATCTATGCAGCAATTCTGATCTTCAGGTAAATTGACACAACGACGAGTAAAATATGTTCCTGAAGAGTCAACATGTTACCATTTCAAGTATTAAACTAAAGTAGTCTTAGCAGAGGAAGAACAGTAACAATCCAAATCAAAGAAATAGATAAAATGACTTCCTCCTCGAGTCCATTTTTAACGTCAAGCAGCATAACTTGCATCACTGAGATGAATAAGATGCAACCCTATACTAGCGCTTTGGGGCCAACAAAAAATGACAAACAGAAATTATTGGAGGAGGCTCCCCCCCAGTGTGGTTAGTGATTTTACACCCTTAATGTAAGAGAGAGAAACTATAGATGGTTAATGGTTATTAAGTGGCAGACAGATTTTCGAACCATCATCCAACCGTTAGAAGGCAGCCACATTGAACCGTCAGTTGAAGCCAGAAACAAAACTCGAGACCGGGGAGGGGGGGGGGGGTTGTGTGTAAGAAATTATAATGAGCTTGGGATCATGTAGCATGTAAAACTATCAAATCCAAACTCACGTACCAAATATATATTTCTTAATCCTAGATCACATCCACACAAGTTTAACATGTGAGCCACACACCTCTAACAGATTAATGACATTCATTCAACTTCTCTTGCAACTACGGAAGCATTATCACAACACAAATAAATTGGAACTAGAGGCAGAACTTATAGCATTTCCAAGGAGTTCTATGCATATGAAGTAAATTATATTTATTCAAAGAATAATAACACAACATAAAGAGAAAAAAAAAAGGAATTGGATTAACGTAATGTTGCGCATGCATACCTATAATATTATAGAAACGGCAGTTTCCAGTCATAGACCCCACAATTCCTCCCTACACACAGGTCAAGTAAGAAGGTAAGGAATATTACAGAAATTGGGGACGGGGAGGAAGAGGTCGGCAGAAAAAAGAATACAAAGATCACCAAACTATATTGAACCTTTCCATCTGGTCTGTAACAGACTGCGCTTACTATCTCACGGATATCGATATAATCAACAACTTTACAAGCAAGAACCTCCCAGATCCGAACTTTACCATCTATTGAGCCACTTATGAAATGATTTTCATCTAGAGGGTTGAAACTAACACAGGTTACTGCAAAAGATGGCAAATAAATCATCAAGAAAAAAATTATATTGAAGTAAAATAGATAGATAACAAGAACAGAAAAAATATCCCATCCATCAATATTAATGTGAAATCAAGCATACAACAAACATTTGTCTCAAAAAAAAAAAAAACATACAACAAACATAAATATATGTATATCTGGAGAAGTCTACCGTAATTATTATGACAGTAAACTCTTAGGCATGTGTCACATCCCAGCTGCCAAAGACGTACTGTCTTATCAACAGAAGATGACAGCAAAAGCTGTATAGGACATTGGGAAAAAATAATAATTAGTGACTATCGCAAACTTCAGAATCAACAATTAAGAGTAGCATATACGTACATATAGGATATATACAAATTACTGGTATTATTAGAGGCATCATGATTCATGGCAATTATAAGCATATATACTGAAGAAATAAATTCAAATAAAGGCCCATAAAAGGGTGGTTTATGATACTGACCCCTTTCTTTGACCAAGATAGATCCAAGACTTCGCCACTGTGTCCTGAGAACTCGTGCAAAGGTTTCTCCAATATCCTAAATAGCTTTGGTGGAAAAATTACACAGGCTGTGCTTGATGATCTCTTCAATTTCGTCTTGCCTACACTCTCTTTTGGCACATCCAAGGGGTCTAATTTGGACAAATGATTCATTGAGAAATACAGAGAGGAAGGATCAACATCGTGAATGTCGAAATTATCAATTTTCACATCTTCAATCACCTGCCATACACGCACAACACCATCTTCACCAGCAGTAGCTAAGTATCTTCCATCAAAACTGAACTTCATTGTGGAAATTGACCCTTTATGTGCTTCAAATTCTTGTCCCACAAAAAGGGATGATAATTCCTTGGACTGCTTTTTATATGGATGGACACGAACTTGTTGTATCCCTGTCTTAGATGATGAATTGAGAACATCACGCTTCATCGTGCCGTCACCGTTGTCAACTATACAAGCCACCGCACCCAATTTTCTCAACCAACCCTTTTTGGCCTCTTTCCTGGCATTGACTATAGGCCCAGCCTGTTCAACATTTTTACGAAAGAGTTGCTGAACCAAGGGAGTCTGCCCAATGTTTCTCTCAAACTCATCAAAACTGAAGGATCGGTTCGAACCAACTTCGCGTAACATGCTCAACATTCCATCTTGACTGAAACTATCCACAATAAACTCAGTCCCATTGTCCAAATTCCTGATGGTACAAGCATAATTCTCCTCCACAGCAACATTTCCAGATGATTCCGGAGCTTCATTTGACATGGAAGACAAGGTAAGACTTGAAGACAACTCCCCTTCCGAACCTGAAAGTCTCAAGACCGTCCCACAATCTTCCAGAGTTCTATCACGATAACCCCTCCCGAATGAAACCCCTTCCTCTTCATCTCTGTCATCAAAATTCTGATCCAAATCCAAATCCAAACCCATCCATTTGATGAACTTGTTTCTGCGCTCATAAACACTTTCCAGGTTTCTTATCCAACCCCCATATCCTAAATTTTCAGGAACTTCTCTATCATCCCCAAAACTTGTGCTACAGTTCTCGGAGCAATCAGATCCCCAATCAGACACAGAGGAGATCTCCTCACGGGTATCATAGAATCTTTCAATTTCCTCCTCACAGTGAATCAAATCCATCATTTCTTCTCTCTCTTTACCCCTCCCCTTCGCTTCAAATTCATGGCATCCTGACTAAAACTCGATAGATAAACACCAAGTCAGAAACCAATTGTTTGAACCGTCGCATACGCCCGACAATCCCAATTAGATTCTACATAGACTCCAACTCTGGTCATCGTTTTCAAGAATTCAAAAAACAACAAAACGAATACGGTTAGATCCACGGCCACAAACCCATCAATAGAATCAAAACAGGAACATCGAATCAGTCCACAAAATTGACCAATCCCAAAAGACCCCAAAACAACCACAGTAGTAAACACTATCACGACTCTCCGACGAAACAGAACCAAAAAAATCAGCAACTAGAACAAAATCGAAGAAGAAAACAGTAACCCCAGAATCAAAAGCAGAGAAATTACAGAAGAAGAAGAGGAATTAGACAACAAAACTGAAATGGGTTATGAATGATCGAGAAGAGAAGCGTTTTATCTCACCTGGGTCACCCCAGAACTCGGGTCAAACCCATCTGGGGCTCTTCCTCTTTTTGGACTCTTCTCCCCGGAGGAGTTACCAGATGCGGAGGCAAAGAATACTGTGCGATGATGTTAACTGGAAGGGGGGAAAAGGGAAGGTAATGAAGAGGAAAATCGAAGAAATTTGAGAGAGAACTATAAAAAAAAAAAAAAAAAAAAGCAAAAGGGTAACGAGTAAAAAAGCAAAGCGCCTCGGTGCGACCGCCTGTGACAACAATTGGAGTGCGGAAGCTGAAGCTGGTTTGTGGAGAATCTTAGTACACGGAATTTCAAGTCTCCTTTTGGTCAAAATTAGACATCAACCATTTTACTTTACTTGTTTATCAATTATAGTGTTACTAAACTTACTTTCTTTCCCATCAATTTGGTAAAAATATTGATGGAGTGTTTGGATTGGGTCGAGTTTTCTTCCGCGGCGGAGTTGTCGAAGGACGGGTCTTGTTGTAGGACACTTGTAATTGTTGCATTTGTGAACGATTAGAAGGTTACTTGGTTGTGCTCGTTTTGTCGATTTATTAGTTGTTATAATTTATGATAATGATTTTCTATTGTTATAATGACGTTGTTTGAAATGATGATGTTGTATTTATGGAAGATCGTGAGATATTTTGAGTATGCTATCTATATTTTTATGGTCATAAATCATGAAAATTTTATCATTACAAAAAATAATGAAAATTTTGTAGAGATTTTGAATTTAATTCTTTATTGAGGTTTGATATCCATAAATAGTCTAGGATTTTGTGGTGAAACTATTGACATGTTTTGTGGAAATATTGATGGGAATATTAATGGAATTGTGATATTGTTTTTTTTTTAAGAAATGAAATTGTGATATTGTTTTTTTTTTTTTAAAGAAATGAAATTGTGATATTGTAAAAGGATTCAAAGGATATTTTTAATGAAAAATTAGAAATGAAAGTTTTTCACTAGTTCTTAAATCTTATTAAAAAAATTGTGATAATTAATTAAATAAATAAACATCTTTTCTTCTAATGTCAATATCATCCAACATGCGAGCGTAGATAAAAAATCTACGATCGAGAATCATGGATGATTTGTTACTAGTAAAAGTTGATTTTGGAGTCTGCGTCGTCGATGTGGTGTCTTTAAAATATTCTAATAATCAAATTAAAATGGGTGAATGAAGAAAAAAGTAACAAGCAATGAGAGTTAGGAATAATACTCCTTGTAAGCATGACCGGGCCCTTTTAATAGAGACCTTGGCTAGGGACTTATTTGCTTCATTCTTATATCGTTAGATGCTTGAAAACGTTGGTAATGGGCGATGACATCTACTTCTTGACTTTGGAAGAGGCCAAGGATGTAAGAGGTGAGGAGATGAGTGCCGCTAATGGCTGAGATAGGTACTATATCGCATGATGCTAATCAAAACACGCAAGTTGGTTGTCCAATGAATGATGATAACCTAAATCGAGGTGAAATTTTTCGTTCAAACTTGGCGTAATAATATTTCATAATAACCAATTAATTAAGTTTTATCCCTAACGAGTATTAAAGAAATTTGCAAACAATACAAATATTTTACCTCTTTGTAATAAAGGTATTTTATAAATAGTTTTTACATATTAGCGTTTTAGAAATGATTGTTTTTTTTTTAAAAAAAAAAAAATTAATTCTCAGAACAAAGAATATCATAAAATATCATTATTTTGTTGTTTCCATTATTTTGAGTTAATTTTTAATTTTAGTCCTAAAGTCAAGATTGTGTCATAATTTTTAAAAAATTTTATTAGGTATTTCGACTTTCTAAAATATTTTTAAAATGGAAGGATCATATATATATATATTTTTAATTCAATGACCTATTAAAAAAAATTTCTAAAATATATTTTTAAAATGGAAGGATCATACGACTTTATATAAAAGACTAAATAAATAGACACGACAATATATTTATGATATAAAAAACTAAATAAATTGATAAAACAATAAAAGCTTATAGGCAAAAAAAAATTTATCCTATTTTCTTTTATGCGACCTTTATTAATTATTTATATAAAATTATTAATTTTTTTATTGTAAAACTTAATTTCAAGAATCTCCATTAAATTATTATAATGAAGAAATAAATGGAAATATATCTTTCTAAATAGTTTTTAAAACTGAAAAATGATAGAAAATAATTTAAAGGAATTAGTCAACAAAAATATTTTTTTAAAATTTTACCCAAATAATCTTTTTTTCCCTTATAAAACATGATTTATTTCTAGAAACATAGAGAATAAATCATTACTTTTTTTTTTCAGGTGAACCTTACAGAAATATAATGGAGATTTGAAACTATTTAACCTATTTTAATTCGTTAATATAGATTAAATCAATATTTTACATAGTGAAAATAATAAAATGCAATTTTGAAAGAAGATACATGTAATAATAATGGGAACTAACTATTTAAGTAATTAAAAATTATTATAAATAGTTTTTCGAAAATTTTATATAGACATATTGCACTAAATGATAAAATTCATATAAGGATTCTTTTAAAAAAATAAATTTACGTCAGCCATTTTTTTTAATAATCTATACAATAGTAAATATCACTCAATTGTGTTCAATAATTGATTTTATTAAATAAATCATTGAATGGGATTTAATGATAACCGAGACAAATTATCAATAATACATACTAAACTATTAGTATATCGAATTAATACTTGTGTATCACATCAATTAAGTAATTTTTATGTAACTAGTCATTTCAGTCCTCTTTTCGTATTCAAATTATCAAATGAGTCCTACGCAATTAAGTTGTATCTTTTGATGCTGATCGTGATAGAAAATTTATTTGGTTGGGTATTTTTTTAGATTTTTTAAAAAATATTATTTGGAATGAAAAAAGGTTTAATCTTTTTATTAAAAAGAAATTGGGAAGAAAATTGGGATTTGTAAAGTAGGTATATTTATTTTTATAGTTGAACCACTGCCTCACAATTTAATGGTTCAACCACTTTTGAGGTTGCTATCCACACTTTTATTCCCATTTTCTTAGATGTTTCCTTGTCAAACAGCCCAACTTGAATGGTAAAATGAACATTCAAACCTAGCAAGTGGAGCTTTATCTTTAACAAAAATGGTGAAAAATGTCACAAATATCATATCATTATCCTATAGTTCTTTATATTATGTTCTTGAAAGTACCATAGGTTTATTTTAGAGATTGCTTTAATTTTTTTTTTCAATGATAATTTTAATGGAATCTTATCATTGACAAAAATGGTTTCTAGTCTTTGAACTTTTTACTCTCTATCAATTTTTAGAATTGGAATGTTGTCTTTATGACTTCTATAGAATGATTTTTTCTTAAAAAAATATTTTTTTATGGTAGAATAAAAATATGAGATGAAAAGAAGTTTAAACGTTCAAAATTGAAATTTAAGGGGTCGTTTGTTTTGTGGTAATCCAAGATTCCCATAGAATATCTGGATTTACTCCATTTATTTTAGTTTATTTTGTAGTAATATTGGATACTTAGACATCCTAAGAGGTCTAAACGGGAGGCATTTAATAAGTTTTTTTATGCCCTTTTGATAGATGAATTTTTAAGATTCTTATGTTGAGTGCATCTTCTATTGACATATTTACCCTCAATTTTTCTTTATTTTATAGTTTTATTTTATTTTAAAATGAATTAATTTATTCATACCCTAATAAATGACCATATGTAGTTAACCGGGTTTTATTTTTTTTATTTTACATTTTGATATAAAATAAACAATAATTACAGTGAAATATATATATATATATATATATATATATATATATATATATATATATATATATATATATATATATTATTTATTTTCAGTTGAAATTTAAAAGTTAGTATCCATTTTTATTTTACGTTTTCAATATTTGTCCAATATTTTTGTATCTAGTGAGTTTTTTCTCTTATGCATCTGCTAAAATGATTTTTTTTAGTTATTTATCTATAGTTTCTCTTAAAATTAATACTAATTATATATTTCAAAACACGCTTACAATCCATTACAAACAAATATTATTCTCTAAAAAAATTCTAATTTGATGATGTGATCAATATAATCCACTAAAACACGATGATTTATATTAACTAATTGTCCTGTTTTAAGAAAAAAAATTATAATCGAAATTTATTTTTAATAGTAAATATTTTATAAAAACCTTAAGTTCATATAAATGAATTTGTTCCACAAAATAAGAAATAAAACTAATATAAATTAAATTGATATAAAAATAAAAAATTAAATTAATAAAATTAATAAAGACAAAAAATGTTATATAAATTTAATTTATATTAAACTAATAGATAAATTAGCTAAAAATTAGCAAGGGTATTATTGGTACAATATATAATCTAAAGATATTCTCATAGCAAAACAAACATAGGTATCTCAATATTCCTAGACATTCTTATAAATTATTCCTTCAAAACAAACACGATTATTTAAAATGCCGAGTATCTATATTTCTGTATAAAAGTTAAAGGGAAAAATACACTTTTGGTCCCTGAGGTTTGGGTTAAGTGACACTTTGGTCCCTGAGGTTTGGGTTAAGTGACACTTTGGTCCCTGAGTTTTCAAACTCAACAAAAATATCCCCGAGGTTTGAGATAAGGAGCAATTTGGTCCCTGCCATCCATTTTGCCACGTCAGCTTGTCGTTAGGAGTTAACAACAAAATGGATGGCATGGACCAAATTGCTCCTTATCTCAAACCTTAGACGTATTTTTGTTTAGTTTGAAAACTTAGAGACCAAAGTATCACTTAACCCAAACCTCAAGGACCAAAAGTGCTTTTTTCCCAAAGTTAAAAGAAGTAAAATTATGTTTGAATATGAAATGTGTTGTACATGATTTAAATATTTAAAACATGATTTTATAAGGTGAAATTTAAATTTTGAATTAATACCCTTTTTGTTGAATTTAAATAATAGTAAATATTTGACATGAAATTTTTAAGTAATAAAAGAGAACAAGAATGATTAAAATTAAAATACTCATTGTAATAGAAATTAATAAAGAAATGACAAAATAAAATAGTTTATTGCCTCATAGGTAATTTTTTAGTGTTCTTCTCAGAGATTGATTTCTAGAGAAAAAGAAAGAAAAATAAAGTATTTAAGAAAATGAACCTTTGATCATAGTAGAATATCTTTATAAACAACATTTTAGACACTTCTCCACTATTAGATCATGATGTTTTATATCTACGGTTTGGATCACACCCATACGTGAATAGACTACCTCTATATCCAAATAGTTGTCCCTCAAGTATAAATTGCAGCCATTCAAACATTTTCTCAATGGACACCTCAACTCGAAGAGTTGCATTTTTTTAGCAAAGATTGAAGGATAAAATAAAAGTTTATTAAAACTGTATAGGTAAGAAAGAAACAAAGATTCTCCTCACAGCCACCCCATGAAATTAAGAAGCAATGGGAGAGATAAATATGATAAAAAAAAACACATGGATGATTAATATATATATATATAAATAATGTAATTGGAATAAAAATTGTAAATTGAAATGGATATAAAAGAAATAACATAATAAGATAGTTTACCTCGGGAGTAATTCTTAGAGTTCTACAATGAGATTGATTTCTTGCGAGAAAAAAAGAGAAATAAATATTTAATAAACTGAACATTATAAGAGAATTATCTCTTATAAACAACATTTTTATACTCATATTTACTATTAGTTTGTCATGTTTCACATCGACGGTTTAGATCTGTAACACCCAAGTTAGGAGGGGTACATGAATGAACCGAGATCACATTCGAATGAGAGGGATCCTGAGGACATGAAAGCATGTTCAAGAAAAAGCTTAAAAGAATTGATAGATACTACCTATACCAACAAGGTGCACCTTCCTTTTTGGTGGCTCAATCATAGGAACTTTGAAATTAAGCGTGTTTGGCTTGGAAAAGTTCTATGTTGGGTGACCTCCTGGGAATTTTCTTAGGGAGCATGTGAGTGAGGACAAAGCATGCTAAAAGGACCCCGTGTTGGTTTGTAGGGATAGTCTTCACTCTTGGAAGTAGTTTAAGACGAAACGTGGCCAGGTTGCAGAGGAATGTCGAGGCCTTAAGTGCTGAATCCGAATTCCGAATCCTGGACCTGGGGCGTTACAAGATCGCACATGTACACATCCAATTGAATGATTGTGTCCCACAACATAAATTGAAACTGCCAACAAGATCATGACTCAACTGACATAAAACTTGTATCTAACTAAGAGGTAGAGGTTCAATCCCCCACCCCTACATACTGTAAAAAAAAAATATATCAATTGAAATTGTTCAAGCCTTCTTTCAATACATACCTCAACTCAAAGAGTCGGGTTTGATCAACAAAGATTGAATAGCAAAATATGAATTTATTTAAATTGTAAGAACAAAAGAGGGAAGCAAAATAGCAAATATTCTCCTTAATAGCCTCATTTACATATACTAGATGTTTAGGAGAGCCTATTTATTTAGGTCATAATATTTGACTTCTTAATTTTTTTAGTTCAACATGTGGAAGTAAATATTTAAACATTTGACCTTTTGGTCGATGATATGTCTTAACTAATTGAATTATACTCATGTTGTCAATATGATGAACAGAACTTAGTGGATAAGATATTTATTATCATCTCAAATATTGATGGTTCTATCTTCTATTTCAAAATTGATTATTCAATCATATTATCAACTATTTTCTCATTTATATAAAATATGAATAATCTTAGAATTATATATTTTAATAATGTTTATGACACATTTGGAGCAATAGTGAATGAGATTTATACATTTATTACCAAACTAAAATATCACAAGATGCCTTTTCTTTTTATTGAATATTAGAAGCAAATTAATCAACATGTAGGGTAGCTATTACCTAGGTCAGCTAAAACACATATAGTAAAGACCTCCTTAATAGCCTGAAATTATATGACAAGAGAATGTCCAAAAATGCTAATTTGTCTAGAGCTTTAAATAGGAAAAAAAAAAAAAAAGTAAATGCCATAAGTCACATTTAATCAAGTTTTTTTTTTTTTTTTTTTTTTTTTTTTTTTTTTTTTTGTGTGTGATTTTCTCATTGTTTTATGTATAGGAAAGACGTCTCCACTATTTGATATTTTATGGAATTATATTATTGGTTTCTTTTCTCTTTTTCAAGATTTGGGGCTTCCAGCAATATCTTATATCTTTACTATATTAAAAAGTTATGATTCTTGAAAAAATATTTTAGACCAAATTATCCCTTGAATATTCAATTAACTACATCTATGTCATTTAAATATAAGGTTTCTAATTCGATTATTCCTATTTTCAAATTTAATAAGCAAGGATTTCTGAAAAATATTTTTATACTCAATTATCCTTTAAAAATCCAACTATATGCTATTTGCCTATAATATTTCTATATTTCAAGTTGAATATAAAAATACAAATTTAATCTTATTTAAATCCAAATCTATAAATATAAGAATCAATTTATCCGTTCAAATCTATAAATATAAGAATTGTCGATGTGCAAATCTAGACACAAAGAACACACTTGATCCATAAGTACTTCAAAAGTAAATTTCTTTAATGGGGAAAAGGAGTGACCTGCAAAATAGGAAAAACTACACACTGGTGGGGTTCTTATCCGACTCCGATGTCTAAGTCAGAAAAATTAGAAGAACAATGTACGAAAATTTAGAGTAACAGATGGAAGTTTAAGAGAAAGAATGTGTACTTAGTTGAACTCCCTTGGTGGAATTATAATAATTTACTTTTAGGAACACTCAGAGGTAGAGTTTTATGTATCTTTTTAGGATGGAAAGAGGGTTTCTCTTTCTCTCTCAAAATTGAACTTGAAAAATGTTGATCTGGGACTAAGGGGTCTCTTGGTTCTGTTTCCACTTTGGACTGTTATCATTATGACTTGTCGAAATATTTGGTTAAATCCAAATTTACCCATAACAAGAATGTTGATCCAGACTCGATCATAACTCATTTTCTCCAATTTCAGTTCTCAAATCATCGGCAATATTGAATTCTCAAATCATTGACAATTTACTTGAAGAGATTTCTAAAGTCACAAACGAGAAGACCACCAGGTAATTCTACTTCAATGATTTGAATTTCAATTTTAAATCATTCAAATAATTTCTTGTGTGTCTTTTTCTTTATGCATATGGTCATAGATATGATACTTGAAGTAAAGTCATGATAGAGCATATCATGAGATAATTCCACTTCAATGGTTTTAGTTTCAATTTTAAATAAAAATCAAACAATTTCTTATATCTTTTTCTAGATCGCATATATGATATTTGAACAACTAAAACTTTTTGACAAAGATTGAAAAATTAAAGTGACTGCTCTTAGAAAATTCTCGATCCGACAATTCAAAAGCACAAAGGAATATCCTCTAAAGAATTATGAAATTAATTGTTGTCAACAAAGAAGTACACATTTAGCTATTTTTAACTATATGCTCATCTTGGCTTTTCCATGTTAAAATCTAAAATTGCATAAGAATGAAAATTTCAACTTTAATTACAAAACTACCATTGAATTTTATTTATTTAATAAAAATTTTCTTGGATGTAGTTGTGCATTTTATCTATCTATACTTTTTTATATATATATATATATATATATATATATATATATTAAAAGGTGCTTAAGGGAAAAAACTTTTGATTTCCTTTTAAGCCCCTTTCTAATCTTCAAATTTCTTATTTGTCCTTCCTATTTAATTATTCAATATTTTATTATTCAAATTCCCACGGGTAGATTAAGAATTGATTTTAAAAAAAAATCTTCATTATCACGTTTAGGTTTTGTTTTTTTTTTTAAAAAAAAAAAATCTCATCATTAGAAATTGGTTAAAAAAAATCTCATTCTCACGTTTAGGTTTTGTTTTTTTTTTTTAAAAAAAAAATCTCATCTTGAGATTATGAATTAGTTAAAAAAAAATCATTCCCACGTTATTAAAATCATTCTGTTGTTATTTTTTGGGCAAATTGCAAAAACCACCCCTGAAGTATGATGGTTGTAACAATTGCACCCCTAAACTTTCAATTGTAAATAATAAACCCTCAAACTTTCAAAAGTGCAAAAATTAGGTCCCTAAACTTTTAATGTTAAAATTAAACCTTGAAACTATCATAATTGTGAAAATTAGATGTATTTTATTCCATTTATCTCTAATATTTCCTTCTCTTTCCTCATCCCACTCTCTCTACTTGCTCCCTCCGTTCAATTCAATCACCCACTCTGTCTGTATTATTTCTTTCTGTCCTCATTTCACTCTGTTCCTTTGTTGCTCTCAATCTTTATTCAGAAAGATAAATAGCTAATGCGAGGGTCAATTTATAAATGTCTAACAATAATTTAAAAGACAATGATATTTAAATTGACAAGGACTGGGTTTTTTTGACGAGGTGTCGCAGGCGATATTTGCAGGGGTTGGTAATTTGGAGATGCTAGACCATCGGAGAATGGGCTTTCCAGCAAGATTTCCTAATTTTAGATTCTGCGAGGACAATTTTTCGAGAAAATTCTAGGAGAAATGGGAAGCATTTCGAGTCTCCATACCAAAACTTATATGTCGGAAATAACGATTTTTACTGGGAAATTATAGAATCCCTCTTGAATTTGAGAAATTTGGTGTTCCTTGAATCTTGATTTGAGCAAGAACAACTTCAGAGGAGACATTAAATAAATTTTTGGGAGGTTTTATGCAGGTGAGATTTCTTATTCTTTGTGGGAATATTTACTTTTGTACGCTAGAGGGAATTATTCTTATGGGTTTCTTAAGCTGCAAAGTAATGCTTGTTTGGAGTTAAGTTTCAACAATTTTTCAGTCCCATTTCCGGTGGGATATCTTTGAAACGAATAGCTTAGAGTTCTTGATTCTTATATTTAAATTCGTTCATTGGAACTTGGAAGAATTCCATCAGAATACAAAATACACAGGGCAAGCCATTTATCTTTCTGAACAAAGACAGCGTGCAAGAGAGAGAGGGTGATCCAATTGAAGAAGGTAGAGAGAGAGGAATGTGAGGAGAGAGAAGAGGAAATATTAGAGATAAATGGAATAAAATGGATCTAATTTTCACAATTATCATAGTTTCAGGGTTTAATTTTAACATTAAAAGTTTAGGGACCTAATTTTTGCACTTTTGAAAGTTTGAGGGTTTATTATTTACAATTGAAAGTTTGTTACAACCATCATACTTTTTGCAATTTGCCCTTATTTTTTTTTTAAATCTCATCTTTGATAAAATTAAGAATTAGTTTTAAAAAAAAAATCTCATATTTGATGAGATTAAAAATTGGTTTAAAAAAACATCTTCATTCCCACGTTAGTGTTGTTTTTTTTTTTTTTTTAAAAAAATAATAAATCCCATCTTTGATAAAATTAAGAATTGGTTTAAAACAAAATCTCGATTCCCACCTTTAGGCATCCATTCTCACGTTTGTGTTGTTTATTTTAAAAAAGAAATCTCATATAAGATTAAGAATTGGTTTAAAACAAAATCTTGATTCCGACCTGTAGTTCACACATCATTCAAGTTTGTATTGTTTTTTTTAAAAAAAAAAATCTTACCTTTAATAAGAGAATTAGTTTTAAAAAAATCAAGATTTTCTTTAAATTTAATTATTAATTCTAATTAGTTTCGGTGGTTAGGATAAATAACTAGATAATTGATTTCAGAATTATTAATTCTAATTGATTTTCAGTTGTGAAAATTAGAGGTTTTTTTTTATTTAATTATTAATTCTAATTGGTTTAGGTGGTTATGATAAATAACTAGATAACTGATTTTAGAATGATTAATTCTAATTGATTTTCAGTTGTGAAAATTAGAGGGTTTTTTTTTTTATTTAATTATTAATTCTAATTGGTTTAGGTGGTTATGATAGATAACTAGATAACTGATTTTAGAATTATTAATTCTAATTGATTTTCAGTTGTGAAAATTAGAGGGTTTTTTATTTAATTATTAATTCGAATTGATTTTCGATTGTAAAAATTAAAAGAATTTTTTATTTAATTATTAATTCTTTTTGGTTTTCGGTGGTTTTAATAAATAGAATTTTTAAAATTAAATTTTGTGAAATCTAAATTTAGATCAATTGTTTTGATTTTTCAAAAATAAAAAGATACTTGAGTTGAATTTTCGATTAAATCAAATAAAGTTTTAAAATTAAATTTGAAAAACTAAAATTCAAATTAATTGTTTTTAATTTTCAAAATTTCTAATTTGAAAAGATTTATCATAACTACACGATTCACTTAAACCCTATAAATAGTGGTCTAAACCAAGAGATGGGAGTGAAGCTTTTGTGATGCATGGAGAATTAAAAAAATTGCAACAAACATCAACAAGTGGGAGGAGACCCATTCCTACTCTATCTTTACTAGTGTGAGTATAGCCTTTTCATTTAGTGTAAATGTAAATATATATAATTTTTTCTTATTTCTTTTTCAAGTTACTAATGTATCCTTTGGAGATTTTGTTAGTTTTCTGAAATTTTATTAGTTTATATTATATTTTCGTCACTCCTAAGAGTTTCATATGAATAAGAAATATTTTCTGTTTATTTCTTTAATAGAAGCGAGTACACCTTTTTGTGAGTTCATTAGTATTGTCTTTCTTATTCTTACTGAAATGGGAAAGAAGATCGACCACTATTATCTTCTTTTTTTAAATCGATCTTTCCCTATTATGCTTTTCTCCGACCTTCACAATTTTTGAGATTTTTTTAGATAAGATGATGGGAAGAAAATGATATTTTTATTTAATTAGTGCTCATTTAACGGTTGGATTAAACATAACTTTAATTGAATTATTAATTATTAATTGATTACAAAATTAAGATTTTGGAAAATATAAATGTAATTTAAAAGGCTTTTCGTTATCTTCAATCTTAAAAAAATGTTTTGGGTGAGATTTTTTATATTTGATTTATATCCATGATATTGGTTATAAACCATTTTTATTAGAATGATTCAATTTGGTCACATACATATCAATTTTTGCAAAAATTATAAATTCATGTATATTTATTCATTTTTATTTTTTTGGTACATTATCAAGTCATATTTCAAATTTTCTAATTAACTACTTATACTTTGAAAGGTTGTTGAAGGAGAAATTTTGTCCAATCACAAATTGTCACGTCATTATCTAAAATTAATGACAAAATTACGAATAATTAAATTTGGGACCAATTATAAATTGACATGTGTCCCAAATTTAATTTGAAGACAAAGTCAAAGTTGTCAATTATAAATTTAAAGAGCCAAATTTCTATTTGATCAATTAATTAGAAAATAAATTATTTTGATCAAATTAATTAATTTGACCAATTAATTAAAAAAAATAATTAATTGGATCAAATTTGAGTATTTAAAGTATTTGGGTCATATGGTTTTGGGTCAAATATGAACCAAACCCAAGAAGTTATTAGGCCCAAAAGTCATCAGGGCCCATCCAGCGAGAACTCTATAAATAGAGGGGTTCTCCTCCATTTCAACGGTTCAGAAATTCTACACTCTCACAAAGGTAAGAGTTCAGAGTTTCAAAGCTCTCAAGCAGAACCAGAGAATTCAGAGAGACTCCACCAAGTTTGAAGACCGAAGACTCTCTGCAATCCATAAGTTCAAGTGTTGAACACTTCTTGAAAACCAAACACTCTTCAAGACTTCAACACTCCTTGAAGACCAAACACTCTTCAGGACATCAACACTTCTTGAAGACCCAACACTCTTCAAGACTTCAACACTCCTTGAAGATCAAAAACTCTTCATGACATCAACACTTCTTGAAGATTGAAGACTCTTTCAAGACTGGAAGACTTCAAGCTCCAAGAATCCATTGAAGCTTCAGACTCGAGATCAAACATTCCAGCCCTCGAGTGAAACACACTCACACACATAAGAGAGAGAATCAGAGGATTAAAGTTAGAGATTGTACACCCACACACATACTACATTAATACAAATATATTTTTATTCCACGTGTTTCCATCCTTGAAGTTACGTGTGAACAAAGGTATTATAACACGTGCAACGCACGTAGTTTCACACTAGTTTTCTAAAAAGGCACCAAGTTGAATTAAAGTTTACTAAATCTTCAAAACGCACATTTATATTTAATATAATTAAAATAATAGTGATAATTGTATCAACCATGTAAATAGACTTAACCTAAAATTTTCAAATGATTGAATTGAGTTTGAATACATGATTAATTGACCAAACTTTTTTTTTTTTTATCAATTTAATTGACCAAAAACATACTCCTTTGGTTAAATTTGGTTTATTGGTTTGATTTAGTTTTATATACTTGATAATATTATAATTTTTTTCGAAAAAAAATATTTACATTTTTTTTTTTATCATTAGAACCTTTCATCAAGCCAAAAGAACCGTTCAGAAAGCAACAATACAAAAGAATAATCAGATAAAAGCCACACCTTCCACACACGGAGGGTAGACTCAAAGATAAGCCAAAATCACCACCTATTGTGCAGCACTCTTCCCCACACGAAGTGCAAGCCCCAATCCATGAAGATAACCATACGACTTTATCCGCAATCCAGCTAGCTTCCAAACTCCTCACTCATTTCCACCCCAAGTCAGCCATACAGGGACTTCGGTCTAACCACCTCCAGAACGGGACCTAGAATCAAAATCTACCTTTCATGCAAAACAAGACAATCGCTCTAAAGCAGACTTTACAGAAGACAAGAATAGGAAGACCAAAATCTATACACCCTAAGGAACATCCTCCCTTCAAGCCAAACACGCCAGCCAGATAGAAGCACTATCCCTTCTCGGAAGAGTGTGTACTGAGAGCTAAGCAGACAACTAGTGGACTTCATATGGATTTTAGCTAGCTTTCTAAGCCTCCAATCCTCTTGACTCCAATTCAGTTGCTAGATTGTTCTGTGCAAGCTTGTATCCTTAGCCCTGCTACCTGCATCAAAATATCACTCAAATAAAGCAGTTTAAGACATCAACAAGGTAAGCAAGTTAAGTAGGAGATGGCCTACTCAATTCACCTCC
The DNA here is from genome assembly GCA_036850905.1 of Luffa acutangula. NCBI lineage: Eukaryota > Viridiplantae > Streptophyta > Magnoliopsida > Cucurbitales > Cucurbitaceae > Luffa > Luffa acutangula. The sequence goes on along the minus strand of CM072097.1, from coordinate 44,531,061 downwards.
AAACCTAAACCCATTAAAATCTCATGTAGATCCAGGACTAATAAATGAGATGTCAATAGCAGAGATTCAGAGGGGCAATTAATCATGCTCACGATCCCGCACTACATCTACTCATCTTTTAGTCTAAGAGAAAATGTCACAAGCTAGCAAAATAAGAAACAAATAAAATCATTCCAAGAAATTCTAGCATGTGTGTGATTAGCCTTCCTAAAAAACCTCTACTGGACCAGACACAGATTTATGGGGTCTTCCACCTATCTTTCCCTACACTGGAAGCTAAGGCTTCGATTGAGAGGCCAACTAGAGCAAAATTAGAATGCTTTCTTATAGTTGAGGAGCCTGAAGAAAATGATTCACTTTTCTTTTTCTTATCCTTATGCACACTAATGCTAAACTTATCTAAGTTTGAGATCCAGTTTAACAAAATCAAAAGTTTGTGATAAAAATTGATATATTTAGTGTGTTGTAAGGTAAAAATTGCTTTCATTCCCTTTTTTAAGATGTCCAATTGAAAATTTCTATTAAAAACATACTATATATTTTTTAAAATTTTTAAAAATACCTTAATATAAAAATATTTAAAATCAATATCGAAATTCCTACTTTGTCCATCATACTTATATATAATTGAACAAAGAAAATACAAAAAAAAAAAAAAAATCACATAAATATAAACATAAATCTATTTTACCTTATTTAATTATAAAATCATCCTTATTAATTTTTTTTAAAGTAGCCACACACACACACACACACATATATATATATATATATATATTATCGAAACCATTTTTAAAATATTTTTTGATATTCACAAAAAAAAAAGATATTGCATAATCTTCTTGACAATAATATTACATAAATTAATTAAAAAAAATATGTTGCAATCAACGAATTATAACTTGAAAATTAATTAATAAATTTATTTCTATGTATTAAAATTAGTTATAAAAACATTTGACTAACTAAAAATATTGCCAACAAGAGTATAGCTCAACTATTATAAAGTTGTACTGATAACCATGAGGTCTGTGGTTTGAATCCCCCTCACATATATTAAGCCATACAAATATTCAACAAACTATAAATAAGATTATACTACAAGAATATATAAAATTAATCTAAGTCATTTAAAAAAAACAATTGTCTTGAATAATGAACCAATTATATATATATGATCTAAATTATATAAAATTTTAAATATTTAACGATTTTAAAAAATACACATGGTAAAACTAGTATACTCTAAAAGCATATATTGTTATCTTTTTAAGGGAAAAAAAGCCATTTAAGTGTGCATTTTGATAAAATTTAAAATATATATATATAGGGAAGAGAATCTAGTCGTAGCCAAACTTTTAATAATATTACAAAAACAATAGTTTTAAAAATTTTGATGGTACAATTCGTAAAAATAGTTTTTAAAACGGCAAGCTAAAAAGAAAAGAGTTTGGTATAATTTTTTTTTTTTTTAAAAAAAAGAGTTTGGTATAAAAATAAATAAATAAATGAAAAGAAAAGAGTTTGTTTGATATTGATGTTGTTTTTTTTTTTTTTTTTGAGATCTGATATTGATGTTGTTATATATATATATAAGCATACTTTTTTTAATATATATATATATATATATATAAAAGCATACTTTTGAAAATAAAAAATTCTTGTTTCAAAAAATAAAATAAAATAAAAAATTCAAAATACTATTTTCCTTTTTTTTTTTTTTTTTTTTTTTTTTTTTGGAGATAACAACTTGATCTCTTGTGATCTTCATTGAGCCAAGCACACAACATTATATAAATTAAAGCAAACTATTCATAAAGCAATAATAGCAATGATAATAATAATAATAAATTAGAAGCATAAATAAATAATTTAAAAAATGGTGCATAGAAATGAGGAGAAAAAGGGGGGATGAAAAGGGTGGTCAACTTCATCTAGTGGGTTCTCCCCTAAGTTGGATTGGAAATCTTCTTTGATTTGAATATATCTTATAATTCATAGTTGACCCACAAAAATAAAAAAGTCATCAATATATTGTGCCTTTGGCATTTGGTACTTACTTAGCCACACATTTGATCCTACTTGGATAAGTGGCTATAAAACAATAAATAATTAGTTAAATTATAAATTTAAGTTTCGAATTACCGAGCATAATTCAACTAGTTAAAACATACCTCTTTAATCAAGAGGTCAAACGTCTAATCCTCAACTAACTAAAAATATTCAAATTACATTCTTAAATGATGAATTACTTTGCGTATTTGTTTCTTATATATGGTTTTTTATTTTTTTTTTATTTAAAGTGGGACAGGTAAATTTTTGGTACTACAAAGTGGGTATATATATATATATATATATATATATATTTACATTTTGGTCCATTTGTCTTTAATCATGTTAGTAATATATACCAAAAAATAAAATAATATATCAATTAATTTTGTGTTTAAATATTAATGAAGGGAATACTAACAATTTTTTCAATCAAAATTTATTTGATTGCATGCTACATCTACATCCATACTTTGTTAAGGATAATGATTAAATAGAAATATAGTCCAAAGTTGAGGACATAATTAATATGTTTAAAAATCTAGAGATTCAATACGTCAAATATCAATTCTCTTTAAACTATATATATATATATATATATATATATATATATATATATATACCCATTTCTTTTAAAAAAATCAAGTGGTGTGAAAAAATAATTTTATGATAAAAATTCAAGGGTGTGAATAGTAAATTCTGTCTCTTTTTATTAAGAAGGCTACAAGGATGTTTCTTCAACTGTTCTAAATCGTTATTAATTAAAATTCAATAGTTGGTTTGAATTTTTCTTATGAAGAAATTTCTTCATCCTTGAATCTTGTCCGATCTCGATCATTTTTTTATTTTTTTTTTAACAATTTGCACTTTTCTTCAAGAGAGAGAAAAAAAAAAACACAAAAAGTTGAGAGAACAATTAAGTTGGACCACTTTTAATTTCATCCAATTGAATTCAATAATAAAATAAAAGCATCATCAATATAAAATTAGAAAATTACGTATGAATTAATCAATAAATTACACAAAATTCAACCAACAAATTACTTTATTTATTTTTATTTTTATTTTTATTTTTTTTTTATTTTTTTTTTTACAACAGAACATCAACCTTTCATTCAAACCAAGAAACGGCTCAAAGAGCAACATTACAAAGAATAGAGACAGAGAAAACCAAATTCTCCACACACTAAGGGACAGTCTCAATCCAAACTCGTGAGACATCCTCACTCCAAGCCAAACTCGTCAGCCGGTGCGCATCATTATCCCCCCCCCCCCCCGAGAAAAAAAGTGGGGTCCAAACCCTAAGCAGACAACCAATTGATTTTATCTGGAATTCAGCTAGCTTTTCAATTCCTCGGTCATCTTAACTTCAAGCTAGATACTAGTTTGCTCCGGACTAGCTTGTTTTCAACCCGACTTGGTCCCCGAACTCATAATTTTAGGTCTGCAACAATATTACTGTCCAAATAAATTTTGCACATATAATTCAACGAAGTTAGACAATTTAGGAGGAGATAAACATAAAACACACAACCAAAATATGCTCTACCCAATCACTCCCAACCTAAATCTTGCTAATCCTCGAGCAAGCCTAAAACTATATTATATGAAATATGAATGGCAGAGATTCAAATGTTGAAATTATCATGCTCAAATCCCTGCGCTATATATGCTCAGCCTTTTGCCTAAAAGAAGCTACTGCAAGCTAACAAAATATGAAACAAATCAAAACTTTCCAACAAATTACTTAAAATCATGTCTTAGAATTGTGTCATTATTATTTTTTCTTTAAAGTCGAATCTTCAATCTTTAACCTTTATAATCGTTAGAGTGAAAAAAAAAAAAAAAGAAATTTTAGTTTAAGGTTGAATCTTGAAAAGTTAATATTAAAATCAACTAAAAAAGAAAATTTTTCTCAAAAAAGATTTTTGTGATCCAATATGTTTTATTATTTATCTTAATTGTTTGGATTTAAAATTTGATCAAATTTGGTTTATTTAATTCACATGTAATTGTTGTAAAAAGATAGTGGATGAGAATTGCATGCTTCATGTGATATTCATTACTCCGATTTTGTTTTAAGTTTCTTATGGTGAAGAATGGTCAAATAAAGAACACTAAAATCTAATCGTTAAGTTAGTTTCCCAAAAAAAAAAGAGATTTTTTTTTTTTTTTTTTTTTTAGAATCTAATCGTTAAGTTGAGATAGTGATATGTGTTTTTACCAAAAATTGATTTAACAATATATTTAAATTGTATATACAAATTAAAGAAATTTGGAGTCCACCTGACAATAATTCAGTCTCATTTAACTATTTTTTTAGTTTTTTTTAATTGAACTTATAAACACTATTTCTACCTATATATTATTTTTTGTTTTGTTATCTAATTTTTAAAAATGTTTTCAAAATTGAAACTATTCATAAAAAAAAGAAAAAAAAATACATTTTTTTGTTCCTTAAGTTTGAGTTAGGTTTTGTTATAGGTAATTTTGGACCACACTGACGAATAAGGAGCTGACAAGGACAATCGGACAAAGGTGGGACCAGGAAACCGACCCATAGGAAGACCGGACCAATGGGTCGGGCCAACATGGTCCAACCCATATGGTCGGCCTCGGTAAAAGGCCGAGGCCGACCATTCGGCTCGCGCAGAGCTCAGTCACCTCCTTTCGACCCGTGATGTTCCAGATCGCCCCGATTCCGTCTGGTTCGTCCCGAAACACCTCCGAATTCCTAAAAACCCTAGGAGGAAAAACAGGTATAAAAACATCTCTTCATCATTGAATAAGGGTTCCGAAAACTTTATGCTCGACCCCTGACTTCCTAGCTCCTTCTCGGTTTTCTGACTTAAGCATTGGAGGTGGTGTGGTCTACACCACACCGGTGTGCAGCGATTTTTGCTTGTTTTGCAGGTCACGTCTTCCCCCGCTTCTACAAATTCACTGCTGGTGTCACGTGAAGGTCAGGTGAGTCCCTTGGCCAAATTTTGGCATCAACAGATTTCATTTTGGTCTTTAAGTTTGAAAACTCGACATTTTGGTCATGAGGTTTGAATTTCGTTTTATTTTTGTCTCTTTGTCCACTTTTCGTTAATTACTAACGAATTTCTAACATGTCATTATATTTTGTATTAAAAAAATGTTTTTATTTTCTAAAATAAAATAATATTAAATTAATTAAAATATTTTTTAATTTAATTTTTCAATTTTCTCTCCTTTCTTTTTCTTCTTTACCTTCACCATCAAAACAGACCGTGGTCGCCGACGACCAAAAGCTTGTTCTTTTCTTTCTCCTTTTCTTCTCTTTCCTTTCTTCTTCTTCTTCTTTTTTTTTTTTAAGAAGGGGAAGCTCATCTATTTCTTTGTTTGGTAATCTACTTTTCAAAAATGTTTTCAAAATCTAAATTATTCTTTTTCTAAAAAAATAAGTGTAGTTTTTTTTTCTTTTCCTTTTTGAAATTTGGGTATAATTCAAGTGTATTTTTAAGAAAGGTAAAAAATATATCAAAGAAATTGTGAAGAAACAAACCGCTTTTTGAAACAAAACCATGATCAAACTTAGAGTTAGTTTTTAATTTTTTAGTTATAAAAATAATTTTAAGATAGCAATAATTTTCTCTATTTTATGATCTGCTTTAAAAAATAGTAATCCTAATCACATAATAAGATTTAAAATGTCTGTTTAGAGATGGTTTCCAAAATAGCTTTTGTTATAGGTAATTTTGGACCACCCAGATGCACGAGGAGCTGACAAGGACAACCGAGCAGAAATCAGACCGGAAGATGGACCCAAGAGGCAAAACCGGCGAGCGGGACAGACCAAGATCGAAGGGGTCGGGCCCCCTGCTCGGCCTCGGCCCGCTCGTGCGGGCCGAGCCCGTCGGGCCCCGTTTGGTCCCTGTAGCCTCCAGCCGCCCCGGATCCGCCTGGTTTGTCCCGAAACGCCTCCGAAATCCTAAAAAATCCTAGGAGCATGAGCAGGTATTTATACCCCTCTTCGCCACTGAAGAAGAGGACCCGAACTAAATAATCGACTCTCTTCTCTTACTTTTCTACTCTCCTCCCATTTTCTGACTTAAGCATCGGAGGCGGTGTGGTCTACACCACTCCGGTGTGCAACGGTTTTTGCTGGTCTTGCAGGTCATGTCTTTCCCAGTTTCTACAAATTCACCGTTGATGTCACGTGCAGGTCAGGTGAGTCCCTTGGCCAAATTTTGGCTTGCTTGCAAAAATGTTTTTCAAAACCATGTATAGGGATGAGTTATTAAAGTATTATTATTATTATTTTATCATAGGAATACATAACAACTTTAATTTATCTAGAAGGTACATCATTCATTAACCAGAAAAAAATAAAAAAGGAAAACAAGAGCAAATGATTATTTTCAAAAGTTATTCAGATATTGATTTAAAAAAAGTTATTCAGATATATTTTCACAAAATTAGTTATTTTAAAATGAAAATAACTGCCCAAAAATGTGGTTTTGGTTTTTGAAATTTGGCTAAACTTCAAAAAGGAAAGGAAAAAAAAAAGTGAAAATTTTTGGAAAATCTCTTTTAATTTAGAGTTTAGTTTCTTGAATTTTAGAGCTTGAATAATCAACTGAATCTTCAAACATTTTTCAAGTCTCGATGATGTTTACTTTTCCAATTAATTTTTTTAAAAATGAATTTAATAATTTTAAAAATGAAATCTAATCAAATAATTTAAATACGAATTACGTGTGTTATGTTGATGACTTGATGTCGGCTGTATAGCAATAACGAAAATTAATATGGGGGCGGTGGATGCTATTTTCATGTTCAAAATATTTATTTTTGCGTGTAGATTGACTTTTTTGAGAATTAAAGGATTTTATTTTTTTAATTATTAAGTTGCCATTAATGTTAACATTTTAACATCACATTTTTTTTAATGAAGGGAGAAGAGAGAGAAAGAAAAAAGTTAAAAAATAGGGTAGAATCTATGTTGTATCAACTTCTTATACTAGAATGTCTTGTGGCTTTTGAAAAAAAAAAAAAAACAAAAAACAAAAAAATCAAAACATATTGTGAGAAAATAATGATTCTGAACATAGATTAACCGATTAAAGTATATATTTTCAACTTAAAAGTGAAAGTTTCGAGTTGCAATTAGTACCTAGTTGAGCTATGTTCATTTTGTCAATTAAATTTTGATTTGACCACATGAGGAAACAATGATGACTTGTGGCATCTTACCACTATATTAAAAAGAAAAAAAAAAATGTATAGTTTGCCAAAGAAGTTGTAAGTGTTAGGCCACGTAGGTATGATTGTCTGTTTTTGGCATAAACCCTCGCAACAACATTAATTTAACTTGTAAGTTTCTTTGTTCCGTTATCTATCATTTTCCTATGTTTTCAAAAATCAAAATCAAGTTTTGAAAACTAAAAGAAAAAAAGTAGTTTTCAAAAAGTAGTTTTTATTTTTCAAATTTGGTGAAGAATTTAAATATCCTTAACAAAGATGAAAACCATTATGAGAAAATTGTAAGAAAACAAGTGTAATTTTCAAAAATCAAAAACCAAAAAACCAAATGATAATCAAACGAGACTGAAATGTTCCGTTGTAGTTTCTATTAGTTGTAAAATTTGTTTTTACTGTTAACATTTTGTTAGGAAAAGGGGAAAAAAAAACTTTCCAATATAGGTTGACAATGTCATATATCTAATGTCTCACATCTAAACCTATAGTTATTCACAAGCTTTAATAGATATATAGATAATATTTTAAATGAAACTTTTTTTATTAAAAAAATGTAGTTATAAAATTCATTGTTGTTCTATCAATGTATACTAAATTAAATAGTCAATAAAGATAAATGATATCGTTATAATATAAAGAGATACAAATACATTGGACTTCTAATAATCTCTACAAGATCAAATTTTGAATATTTAATTAACTAAAAATCTAAAATAGCAAAGTTGATATCAAAAGCTTTCCTAATAAATATAAAAAAGTTTTTCAAAAATTAAATAAGGGATAAATTTGATAGGTAGGTGTAATGACTAAATACCAAACAAATTACATTAATTAAAGCATGGCTTGTTGTTTTTACTCTTAAATAATTCCAAAATCTTTTTTTTTTTTTTTTTTTTTTTTTTTTTTTTTTTTTCTTTCTATTACATCCTTATCTTCAACAGCTAGTTGTTGGGATGGCATGCTTTTTATATTAAGAAAGAGAGAGATAATGAGTCATGGGGTTGCTTCACCTTTGGTACAAGCAACCATTAAAATGTTTATGTAACCAGAAATGTTGAGGTCTCGATTTTTCTATTGGAGATGTTGATATATCAATTTTCTCAGAAAACAAAAAAAAAATTATTAAAAAAATATATTTTAATTTAGAAATCAATGTTCTCTTACACTTTTTAAGTGAAAATAATGATATGAGATGGAGAGAGTAAACTTTCAAGAACTTTAAGAAAAAAGTCAACAAGTTCGAAGACTAAAATGGAATATGTTTGAAAGCTTATGCGAACTACAAAAAAAATCTAAAAGTTTTATTGAGTTTGTTTGAAATTCTTATTCAAATTCAATGTTTTATTTTTCAAAGTCATCGAACCAAACGATTCTGGTCATTTCTATTCATCGGGTTTATTTCTAAAAATAATATTTGAATTTTGTGATCTAGAGAGTGAAATTTTTGAAAGCTACATCTACATTTTTTTTAATATAGTATTCAAAATCTCTTAAATGCATAATATAAACAACAATGATCGACATCAAATACAACTTTGTTTTCCGTTAAATCTCTATTGTTTGTATATTTCTATTTTTGGATCACCAATTCAAATATATTCTTTTAAAGATCATATCATCAAACTTAAATAAGTAAAAATGAACCCTATAATAAGAATTTATATCGAATAGGGTTGCATTTGTAGATTTCATCAATATATTCATATATTGACTTCTATTTACAAAGATGTCAAGCTTTCAATTTATAAACAAAGAAAGAAATAATATATAAGTAAAATATTTTATTCCTCAAGATGGAGGGATTAACTACTCTAACTACTCTAACTTGTACATTTTTCTTAATTAATTGAAATATAATCAAATATTAATACACCAAGATGGAAAGGGTAAACTATCAACGACTTTGACAAATAAAAGAAGAAAAAAAGAAAAATATTTGTATGAAGACTAGTCGTCCTCTCTATTTTTCTTTTATTAATTGATGAAAGTAATTTATAAGGCATGGGCATTGGAATGGTCTTCCATGTTAGAAATATTTTTAGAGAGATGTTTGTGTGGAATTTTTTTTTTTTAAAAAAGTATACAAGTATTTAATTTTGAAAAAAAAACAACTCGTTTTGAAAAAAATTCTAGTGTTTTACAACTAATAAAAATGAATTATTAAAAAATGAGTCTGAAAAATAAATCAATTTTTAAAAGAGTTCTTAAGTGTATAATAGTTTTTCTTTTAAAAAAAAACACATATAATTAATGACTTGTACATAAAAACACTTTAAACATATAAATGTTTAGGGACTGCTTTAGGTGAGGCAAGTTGCGCACACTCATGAGATTTTCTTGGGAATGTTTGATATGTTTTCTTTTTTGTTGGCTTGCATAGCGTCTCACAGGTAAAAGACTTAGCATATGTAGCTCTGGGCCTGGAGCATGATAAATGTCAGCATGTTAATCTCAGACAAGACATAATATAGAGCGATGTGCTTGATCTCTAGGTGTGGGGAAGATTAGGTTGGCGGGGGTTTGGGTTGAGTTGTGGGTAATGTGTAGCGCCTCCGTAAGTTTTCTTCTTGGGTTTATTTTGGAAAGATGCTACTAATGGTAATATTATTTGCAAGTCTGAATACTGAGATAAGTGGTCGTGTTTGAGTTGGATAGTCCGAGCACGTTAGATGGAGGGCTTGGTGTGGGTTGATTTAGCTGGCTTGTGTAGCTAGTTGAATTTATGCAGACAAGATCATATGGCGGTCATTTTAGATTGGGGCGTGCACTTCGTGTGGGGAAAGGGCTGCACAATGGTTGGTGGTTGGCCTAACCTCTTTGAGTCTATACCTCCGTGTGTGGAGGGTGGTAGCTGTTTCTAGTTTCCTTTTGTAATGTTTGCTCTCTGAGGGGTTCTATTGGTGTAATGATTGATATCAACGTTTTCGATGATTAAAAAAAAAAACATATGAATGTTTAAATTATAATCAATTTTTATACAAAATGTTGTTTTTTTTAAAAAATAAATTCTGGACTATAAGGTATTCCAAATAGATATTTAGACTATGAAAAAAAATTTGAATGAGTTTGTTTAAGACGTGTTTGAACTATAAAGATAAATGTATTATTATTATTATTATTATTATTATTATTTTAGAATAGATAAATGTATTATTTTCGAAAAGTTAATTTGAAATTTTAATTTATGTGTGTTGATTATAGCTTGAAAATGAAAGATATAGTTTCAACACTTATATCTTTCAATGACGATATCATTTTGTTTATAATAATTAATATTCAAGTTAAAATATTATTTTGGATCGTGTACTTTGAATTTTATTCCATGTATTTTTAATAAAGCTTTAAATTAGTTCTTATAATTGTTTAAAAAAAAATTAGTTCTTATAATTAAATTTTTATTAAAATTTTTGAAAAATATTTAGTCTCTATTATTAGTTTTTTGTTTTATAGATTTTGGAAACATATTTTGTTCACACGTAATTTCAAAAGAATGAAATACATGTAATAAACTTTTTATTTGTATTAATCTTGTGATTTACCGCTAAGCTATGCTCACTTTAACTTGATTGAACTGATTTATGATGTAGTCAATCTAATTAGATTAAATTCAAATGGCTATAAAATTAACCTGTGTAATTATTTTAATTTTCTAATTCAATATCCTTTAGTTTAATTTTGAGACATATATTAATATGTAATTGATCATAAATTTAATAATTTTAATTTTTTCATTAATTAAAAATAATGATGTGACAATTTGTGGTTGACCAAATTTCTCATTCAACAGTACTAATATATTATTTTTATGATTGATAAATTATATCACTAATATTTCAAATATAAAATATATTACCTATTCTTTTCGAAAAGAAAAATATATTACCTATTCTTTTCAAAATATATATATATCACCTATACATATCATTCAAGAAGAATATCAATGATATATTAATATAAAATACATTGCTAATATACATGTATCACTCATAATGGGTTCATACCTTTGTACCAATTCTTAAAAATATCTTAGGTTAAAAATCACTTTTGGTCCTTAAACTTTCATGACAATAACAATTTGGTCCCTGAACTTTGATTTGTAACGATTTAGTCCCTATACTTTGAATTTTATAACAGTTTAGTCCCTAAACTTTAATAAATAACAATTTTGTCCTTATACTTTCAAATTTGTAACAATTTAATCCTTATCGCAAAAAAAAAAATAAAATCAAAATTAAAGGTTGATTTTGATTATTTAACGATTAAACTGGTCCCAAATTAGTTTATTAATCTATCTATGTAAGAAATTTTATTAAATCTTTACATTAATTTTTAACGATAGGGACTAAATCGTTACAAATTTGAGAGTACAAAGACTAAATTGTTACTCATTAAAGTTTAAAGACTAAATTGTTACAAAAATTGAAAGTATAGGGACTAAATCGTTGCAAAATTGAAAGTACAGGGACTAAATCGTTACAAAATTAAAAGTACATGGACTAAATCGTTACAAATCAAAATTCATGGACTAAATTGTTACTTTCATGAAAGTTCAGGGACCAAAAGTGATTTTTAACCAAACAAATTTGCTATTATTTAAAAGAAAAAAAAAAGGAATTCCGATAAATTGCTTTATGGGTTGGGCTCACTTCACCAAATAAGGGTCCAGCCCGTTCTAGCACTTAGGCCATACTCGGCCCACGTTTGTGGCCCAAATCCATAACCTGCTTACGTTTTTTACCTCTTTTTATAGACTCAACTTTTTTTTTCTCTTTTCTTGTTTGTTTCAAAATAAAACTGGAAGGCTTTTTTTTTTTTTTTTTTTTTTTTTTTTTTTTTTTTTTTTTTTTTTTTTAATTCATCGACGAAAAATGACATATTTACTTATATGCTACTGATGTGAACACATTTGAACACATACTTGGGAAAAGAAAAAAAAAAAAAAAAGAACACATAGTATAACTATGAAAAATTGGAAGAATTTGGAGATTAGGGGAAATAATATAAATGAAAAGAACACAAATGGGGGCGTTAAATTGAAAGGAGAAAGACAACAACACGTAGGGTCCTAGGTTTGGAAGTATAAGTAGACACGTCATTTTCTGCTCACAAATTTAATGGCAAAAGCCGTTGTTTGAAAACGAACTACAAGGGTTAAAATGAAACTTTTCAAAGTTTGACGGTATAATTGAAACAAACTCCATAATTCAGTGGTATTTATAATAATTTAACATTTTTTTAGCTTCAACTTTTAAGATATAGTTATATATTCTAACATCTATTTAAAATAATGCTCAAGTTCTTGTTTATGTTTGTATTAAAATATTAAAAATTTTCATTACAGTCAAAGTCATATCATTACAAGAGATCATGTGACAATTTCATTATAGCCTATAGTGTTGTTCACTATTTAGACAACATGTTTAGTTGGCACATAATTAAATCAAATATCCTAATTCTGAAACTGTAGCATACCTCAAGTTTTAATGACTTATAAATCAATGGATAGAGAAGATTCATTTGGCTAGACACACCATGTTCATCAATCTCTTTAGCTAAGGACCTTTATCTTCATGAGCACTAATCAATCTCAAATCATTCAATATATATGTTTCATCATCATCATAATTTCATTATGGAATAAGTTCCTAATGGCCAAAGCGAGCTTAGCTCAGCGGTAATTGACATGTATCCTCGATCATGAGGTCAGAGGTTCGAATCTCCCACCCCAAATGTTGATTTACTCAAAAAAAAAAAAAAAAAAAAAGTTCCTAATGTAATTAATCCTCTTTTAGTTCTTAGATTTTGTGTTTATTTCTTTTTTGTCTTTAAATTTCCAAACATTGTTTTTAAATTCCTAAACTTTGCAAGTTTCCATTATCATACCCCACTTTAATCATTAACAGTAGTATTATTGTAATTTATATTACAAGTTTAGTCCCTGAACTTTCAGAGTTCTGTGTTTGTTTGATCTCTGAACTTGCACTTTTGTGTCTTATAGGTTTCTGATGTACTTTAAAAATATCTAATGAGTTTTTGAACTTTCAAATTTGTGTCTAGCTAGGTCCCTAACATATTTGAGGTTTTTAAAATTTAACCAATATATTAGATATAAAATTGAATTTTATGCCTATTGAGACCCTAAAACTTTCACTTTTGTATCTAGCAGCTATGTGAATTTTAAAAAATGTCAAATAGTTTTCATGACTTATTAGACACAAAATTGAAAGTTGAGGGACCTGTTGGACACAAAGTTGAAAGTTTAAAGACTTATTATATACATCTTAAAGTTTAGGGACCTATTAGATACAAAATAAAAAATTTGAAGACTTATTTGATGGTCCTTAAAGATCAAAGACAAATTGACACAACGTTGAAAGTTCAAGGACTGAACTTGTAATTTCACCTTGCTTGATAGAAATTCAATGGAATCACATGTTTCGATCAAGATATGAGTGAATATTTGCATGGACAAATATTTAGAAATTGTGTAGTAATTAGTAAATCATGTGTCAAATTTAAAAATTGATTTAGATTTATGCAAAATTAAAATAAATTATTTAAAAGTTAGACTGAAAAAAACACACACACATTTGATAAAGGACAAAACAAGTATGAAAGTTTAGGAAGCAAAAATAACTTTAAAAACAATTCATACTCCACATAGGAATAGCATAAAAGTCCATGTCCAACTATATATTTGTTCTATGCAAATAAAGACCTTTACCTATTATGAAAATGATGGATTTTTTTTTTTAATTTTTATTTTTTTTAAAGAATGCATTTAACACATTTCCTTTAAATAAAACTTTAATTTACATCTTAACATGTTTCCATCAATATCTTTACAAATCAAATAGTTCAACATCGAAGATATGAGATAATCATAATTATTTTCAAAATTAGTTATGTGAAAATATAAAAGAAATATGAAAAATGTCAACGATATAGATATAATTAATACTAGTAATAACAATGTAAGTTTTAGATGACTTAACAATTACCGTAAAAAACTCATATTTCAATCTTTTATCATCTTCATTGCTTTCATCAGAATGACTACCAATGTCAAATACAAAATTTGTTGATCTGTCTAGGAATTGGACAATTCAATATTCTGGTCCCATCGACATGAACATTTAAACTCAATGCACCGTTATACACGACTCATCGTTTTTTTTTTTTCTTTCTATATTATCGCCATCATTGTGAAAAATCCATTTCAACAAACACCATCATCAATATATTAGTTGAGCCATTGGAAATGAATTTCATTATCTTGCATAGGGTCACCAAAATCTCTCTCCACAAAGATGGACAAGTAAATGGTGTAAGTGTGTATTTTGTGAATACCAAAATCAATGTGTTTTTTAAGGTTGTTGGTATAGTTTTGAATGAGTCACTGTCATAGGGCAGGAGTTGTCTTTTCATTTTCACACATTATTGTAATTAGCATAAATGAAATGACTGTCAAAATCCAGAAGAAAAAAATATGGCTCCTGGTTCAATTAAAATTTGAAATTCAAAAAGAAAAGGAAAAGGAAGATTTTTTTTTTTTTTTTTTTTAAAAAAAATCATTTCCCACATGAGGAAATGAAATAAAATCTTCCGCCAATGAGTTGAAAATAGAAGTGGGTTGAATACTAATTTCGCCTCTCGCTTTGGTTCATTTTAGTTTATATACTTTCAATACATTCATTTTGGTTAATTTCAATTTTTTTTTTGGTCTTTGTATATTATTGTTTTTTTTTTATAACATGTGGGGAGCTTTTTTTTTCTTATACTTTTATACTATTTTGAGAAGAGGTAAGATTTGAAACTTCTAGAGAACATAGTTGGTGGAATCCAGACGAACCGAGACGAGATTACAGATATTATTCAGCAAAGACACAGAGGTATTTGCAGCAGAGTTTGAAGTAGAATTTGAAACTAGGACTTGAACAGAAGAGGTGGAGTTCGAAGTAGTCATGATCTCAGAGATAGAAAAGACGAAAAAAAAGACGTAGAGAAAAGATAATCATGACAGCTAGTCAGAGTGCTCTGATACCATAAAGACTTTCAAGAAAATGGCTGAATTCTCTCTCACACTTTATTAAAAATAACAAGCCTATTTATAGAAAATTACATAGAGAAAGGCTTTAGAGAGAATCAGTAAATGAGTTTAACTAAATAACAAATACAGGGGAAATAATAACAAAAATACTTGACAGCTAACCACTAATATTATTAGTTTGAAAATTTTCAACACAAATTTCATGCACAAAAAAATCCTTTGCTACAAAGTTATGGTTACCTTTCAACAAATTGCATTATAAGTGTTGTGTTGTGCTCAAATTGTAATGAAAAATGAATGGATAGAAAACAATCCCTTCTTAAGTTAAAAGTACAAGGACTAAAATTGAGCTAAATTGAAAACAATCACTTCAAATTCTCATATCCAAATGCGTTGTTGAATTCAAAGAAAAAGACCAAAATTCACGTTTCAAAAGTTTAGGAACTAAAGATCTACTAAAAGTATAAATACCAAAATGAATATAAAATTAAAAGAAAAAAGTGAGAGCGACGGTGGCGATGGCGGCGTGGACGGTGGTTCGGATAGTGACGGGACCACCGCCGGCCTCGGAGAAAGCAATGATAGAAAAAGAGACAATATCATGCTTAGGACTGGTAATAATTCAACTAAATTGGGCTCCCATTTTGGTCGTATCTGCGCCTCTGCCGCCGCTCGCCGGACGGTAGTGCCGCCGTACGTCGGCTCCACAGCTGCTTTTGTTTGAAGTAGCTTCCAAACAAAAGGCCACTAATTGTTTTGGACCACTCCATTTTATCTGTTTTGTTCAATTATTTTGATGCAAGTATTGTCCATGTTTTGAATCTTACTACCGACCTCTTATGTATTATTTGTATTTTTGGATTGTAATGGGAGATTTTGGTTATTGCATTTTTTTTTTAAATAAAAAATATTATAAGGACTAAATTGTTAGAGAAACAAGTACTAGGATCGATGGATCGTGATGTTGCTAGAGTTTAAGTATAAGATTTGAAGATGTGTGTATAAATTAAACCTAATTTTGTTTTTGTTTGTATCTTGTTTTGGTTGATTTTTTTAACTTGTGTATTTGTTTTATTTTATTATGAATAAATTTTTAAATGGTCTATTTTAGTCTCTCGAATTTAAAGTTTTTTTTAGTATACTTGAAATTTGGATTAAAAAATTAATTGTACTAGTCTTTGCTATTAATTCACCTTTTGACACATTCTACTAGTAATTAAGTTCATGGACCACAATATAGTTTGAACATAAAATTTTGAAATATGAACTTCAACATTAGGTTTTTGCGTGATTTTTGATTGGATAGTCAACTAGGCTAATCGTGTTGACATTTAATGTGGCGTGCTGATGCTTACTAGCTAGATATCTTGTGTTGAACTAGTTGGTATATGTGGGTCTCGCTTAGGCCAAGCTTTAGCCCATAGGTACCTAATCTCACTTGGGTCGAGCTAGTAGGTAGTCTCACTTAGGGTTAAGATATTATACTTACATAGACTCATCTAGATTAGACAACTTCGTAGTCTCATCTTGATCGTGCCACAACTATAACTTGGGTTAGGTGGCTTCATAGCGCTACATTAGTTAGGTTTTGACTCATGTGGTTTAAGTGACTTTCTAGGATTTCCATAGCTAGGTCATATATTTCACTTAAGATACTTTGGTCTAGAGCTACAACGCTTTTTGGTCCAACTTTTTTTTTTTTTTTTTTTTTTTTTTTTTTTTTTTTGAGTACGTCCAACCTTAATTAGTGATGCTACAACTTGTTAGAAATTGAAATGAATACGACCATAGGGCATAGTGGAAGCTTATGTTGATTTTCTTAAAAATTGTTGTTGATTTTCTTAAGAAAAAAAAAAGATTTTTTTTTCCTTCTGTTAATGAGATGAAAGACATTTACTCTAATTTTATTCATTTTTAGAGATATTAAAAATTAATGTTGTTAGAATTCATTCTAATAAAAAAAATGTTGGAATTGAAATTATATGAAAAAAAAAGATACAAGATAATTATATTGTATGAAGCTTTTGATTTGCAAAGCGGCGGAGGAGTGTATCAAAATTGATAGGGTTACATGAAAATAATAACCAAAGCAACATTATCAACCATATATACTATTTACATAACATCAATTTTGTATTTTTTTTTTCTTTAGAGTCAGAGAGAATTTGGATATATCGAAAAGAAAAAATGTTGTTTGTGGATAATGCAACATTGTTTGATGAGAAAGGATGTATCTCGTGTTTTTAGAGTTGTATCTCGTGTTTCCATTATTTTGAAAACAAAATTAAAAAAAAAAAACAATGCAAACAACGTTTTATCGTTTTTTAAAACAACCATTTTCGAAAATTGTTTTTGAAAATAGGTACACCAAACACGTCTCATTGTTTTTTTTTTTTTTTTGTGTTTTTATTTTAAAAACATACAAACAAAAATGGATCACAAAAGGCCTAAGTTTATTTTATTTTATTTTATTTTTTGCCCATTAAACCCCATCAATTTGAAACTAGAATGTGGATAAATGAGAACTCTAATTTTTTTTTTCTTCTTTCTTTCTTTCAGTTAACATGCTAAAGAACAACCCAATCCTAGTGAGAAACATTAAGACCCCATTTGATAACCATTTGGTTTTTGGTTTTTGGTTTTTAAGCTTATAAACATCATCCCCACAAACCAACACGGGGTCCTTTTAGCATGTTTTGTCCTCACTCACATGCTCCCTAGGAAAATTCTCAGGAGATCACCCAACATAGAACTTCTCCAAGCTAAGCACGCTTAACTTCAAAGTTCCTATGATTGAGCCACCGAAAAGGAAGGTGTACCTTGTTGGTATAGGTAGTATCTATCAATTCTTTTAAGCTTATCTTGATCATACTCTCATGTCCTCAAGATCCCTCTCATTCGGATGTGGCCTCGGTTCATTCATGTACCCCTCCTAACTCGCGTGTTACATATATACATTTTGCACTCCCCATAATTGATCTATTATGAATTCCATTTTTTAGTAGGAATGCATTTTAACTTCCCTATTTGAATATGTTCTCTAGATAGAATTCATGTACACCCACACATGAAGCAAAGACACACTAACATAGGCAAGAATTTGTAACACTTGAGATTAAAAACAAATGGGAATATGGCCATCCTTGTGATATGTGTCTACATTTTCTTTAACGGTTTTACAAGAATGGTAGAATACGTTATGTTGATGCCAAAATCCAGACAGGAGACTCACCTGACCTTCACGTGCCACCAACGGTAAATTTGTATGAGAGGGGAGGACATGACCTGCAAGACAAGCAAATACTGCACACCGGTGTGGTGCTTGGCACATCGACTCCGATGCTTAAGTTAGAAAACTGATGGAAGAGCAAGAGGGGAAGTAGAGAGTTCAGAGAATGAATTTTGGGATCCTCTCTTCAGTGACAAAGAGGGGTTTAAATATACTTGCTCATGCTCCTAGGGTTTTTAGGAATTCGGAGGCGTTTCGGGACGAACCAGGCGGAATTGGGGAGGCCAGAGGCAACAGGGAACGAACAGAGGCGAATGAGATCGGCCTCGGCCTTGGGCCGAGGCCGACCATCGACTCCAAAATCCAGACAGGAGACTCACCTGACCTTCACGTGCCACCAACGGTAAATTTGTATGAGAGGGGAGGACATGACCTGCAAGACAAGCAAATACTGCACACCGGTGTGGTGCTTGGCACATCGACTCCGATGCTTAAGTTAGAAAACTGATGGAAGAGCAAGAGGGGAAGTAGAGAGTTCAGAGAATGAATTTTGGGATCCTCTCTTCAGTGACAAAGAGGGGTTTAAATATACTTGCTCATGCTCCTAGGGTTTTTAGGAATTCGGAGGCGTTTCGGGACGAACCAGGCGGAATTGGGGAGGCCAGAGGCAACAGGGAACGAACAGAGGCGAATGAGATCGGCCTCGGCCTTGGGCCGAGGCCGACCATATGGGTCGGGCCAAGTTGGCCCGACCCTTTGGTCTAGTCTTCCTTTGGGTCGGTTTTCTGGTCCTATCCCTGCCCAGTTGTCCTCGTCAACTCCTTTGTGCATCAGATCATTGAAATGTCTTTCCTCTCATTAACAGAAGGTGTGTACGTTTCAGACCACAATTTGAGCTTAAAATGGGAGTGGCGGGGGTTCCTTTCAGACCACGTCATCGGTAGTTCGTGGGGGAGAAAAAGAAAAAAGAAAAAAAAAGAGGTTCACAGGAGATGGGTTCGGCGGCGGTTCGTGTGGAAGAAAAAAAAAAGAAGGTTCGTCGACAGTGGCCGGCGATGTCACCGGCGCCAGTGGAAAGAAGAAGAAGAGATAATGGGAGAAATAGTTAAAAATAATATCAAATAAGATTATTTTTATTATTTTAATATATTTATATTTCAAAAAATTCAAAAAAATTTTTAATAAAAAAAATAGTGTCACGTCCGCAAACCGTTAATTTTTAACGGAAAATTGAATGGAATGACTAAAATGAAACTAAAACCAAATGTTAGAGACTAAATTGTTGAGTTTGAAAACTCATATACCAAAATGAAACCTAATCTAAAATTCAGGAACTAAAAGTGTATTTTTTCCAAATTTATTTTAGTTTAAATAAGGACAAAAACAGTAGAAAGAACATTTTAAATTAGGGTTTTTTTTTTCCATCCATCAAATTAGAAGCTGCAGTAAAATATCCGATATCCCCCGCCTTCGGTGGACAAGGAAAATTCACCACCAGATTTGGTGGGCCCCAACAAAAAATCTAATCTCCCATTTTGCTCGAGAATCAACGGCTGTGATGTTCCCCATCCGATCCCATCGCAATCACTTTGACCGAAAATAAATAAAAATTCCCGCACTGGATTTCTTTTCTTTTTTGTTTTTGGTGTTAAATGGGAATATTTGTGACAACGAAGAAGTCACACACAACACAAAACAGATCAATCATCTTTTTTATTTTTCTTTCTTTTTTATTTTTTAGTTTTTCAAATTTCGGTGCTGACTGCTGACGTGTGACGCACTAGCACATGCGGTCCACGTTTGGGGAGAGCCCAATCACGTGACATCATAAGATGGAGACGTAGAATTGTTTTTAACTAAAAAAAAAAAATTAAATCATCAAGAATATCCCTAAACTATTGAAATGGTTTCAATTATATCCCTAGATTTTCAAAAGTTTCATTTTAGTCCTCTAAATTCAAAGTTTGTTTTAAAACGATCTTAAGAGACATTTTCTGTTAAATTTATGGACGAAAAATGATGTGTTTACATATATTTTTATTTTTTTTTTCTCTAGGTATATGTTCAAATAAGCAACAATACATATAAAAATACACCATTTTTCGTGCGTAATTTTAACAAAAAAAAAATGCCTTCAAGGGTTGTTTTGGAACAAAATTCAAACTTTCGAAAGCCAAAATGAAACTTTTGAAAGTTAAGGGGTATAATTGAAACTAACCCCATAGTTCAAGAGTATTTTTGATAATTTAACTAAAAAATTATTCAACGTAGTTGTCATCAAACTACTTAACGTAGATTCAAAATCAATCTTCTTTCATATTTTAATAATTTTTTATACATAAAAAATTCAAGAAGTATATAATTACAATTAACTTCAACGTAAGTGAACTGATTAAGATATATATTGTAGATGAATAGTGGAGAATTCAGCTTCATTGTTTTGGTCACTTTAAATAATTTCTTATTTAGTTTAAAAAAATAATAATAATTTCTCATGGATTGGGGGCGAAATAGGAAACTTAATTGTGAGATAGATCGAACGGCTGTGATTGATTGGATGCGTTGGTTTGGTTGGGGTTAGGAATGTGAATAAAATCTTAGTCGGATTGGAAGAACCATCACGCGCATGTTGATAATAATAATAATTTTTTTTTTTTGAGTAATAATATTATTATTACTTATATTATTTATTTGAAATTGTAAATTATAATATATTTACATCTGAAAAAAAAGAAAAGAAAAGAAAAGAAAAGAAACCTCGTGGGACCCACTAGGCTCGGTTCTTCTGACTTTTTCTCTCTCTTGCGTTCCCTTTTTTTTGTCCGGTGAAATTCTGGAATTTGTATTTCTTTTTTCTTTTCTTTATAAATAATTAATAATAAATTTGTGGACCCACACTTTGTAGGAAACGAATGATACTTACTGCTTTAACATGCTGAATGGGTCCCACAGATTTACTTTTATTTTATGTCTACTTAGAGTTAGTATAACAAATTTAATTGGGAAAAAATCATTTTTAACCCTAAACTATCAATTTTAACTCTAAACTTTCAATTTCATCAAAATTGAATCATAAACTTAACAAGTTGTATCAATTTTAACTCGAAACTTTCAATTTTATCAAATTAAACCTCATACTTGATCGTTTCGATTTTAACCCCAAACTTGCACAAGTGTTACTATGTATACCTTTAATTAACTTTTCGTTTAAATCACTATACGTAATTGATTATTTCTTTTTTTTTTTTTTTTCTTAGTTCACATTGCACCTAAATTTGTTTCTTATAAATAAAATATTAGAAAAACTTTTATTTTAAATGACTTTTTCTTATTGTTGAGAACTTTAATTGTGATAGATTTTTCGCTGTTATTTAAGATTACAAAAACAAATAAACTTTGGAGGTTTTTTATCTTCAAATATTTTCTAGTTTTTTCTTGTTGCTAAGAATTTTGTGGGATTTTTTTTCTTCTTTTATAGTTTTTTTTTTTTGCTAATTAGAAAAATGTACAAATATAGGAAATAAAAATAAAAATTTTGAGTTTTTTTTTTTTATTTCTCATATTTTCTGGATTTTTCTTGTTGCCAATAACTTTGTGATTCTTTTTTGGATAATAATAATAAGAATAGTATGTAATATTTGATTTATTTTGGTTTTTCCAAAAAAAAAAAACCTTACAATACACTAACTCTGGTGCAATGCCAATTAAAAAAAAAGGAAAATGAAATTGTCAATTACATTTTTTTAATAGCAATTCAAATGAAAAATTGATCAAAGGTCTACATTGCAACATTTATGCAAGTTTGAGGTTCAAATTGGTACAATTTGTTAAGTTTAGGGTTCAATTTAATGAAATTAAAAGTTAAGGGTTAAAATTGATACAACTTGCTGGTCAAAATTGATTTTTTTCTCAATTTAATTTTACATAGTACAATTTTGATTAAGATTAGAGGTTGGAAGTTGATTTTTTTTTTAAATACTTTTATTTTTAGGTTAAATTTCAAAACTATTAAGATTTCACCCTTTTTTTTATGTTTTCTGATTTTTTTTTTCAAATAAAATCTTATGATTCGTTTAATAACGTTCTCATTTTCTATTTCTTGTTCCCGTTTCTCATTTTTTAAGAAACAAACGTGTTTAATGACTCATCCATATTTCTTGTTTCTAAATTTCTAGAAACGTTTCTAGAGAATAGACAAAATTTGAGAAACTTAAAAAAAAAAAAAAAAAAAAAAAAAAAAAAAAAAAAAAAAAAAAAGGTAGCCGAAGAAGAGAATGTATAATCCAAGTTGTTGTAATGAAAACAAGTTTATCTAGCTTGTAGTTGATCATACAAGATTTTCAATTTACTTGAAAAAGATGAAGGAGACCAGCCTATGTTCATAAGTATAATAACTAGTTATTCCTATCCTTTGAGTATATCACTACAAGAAAACAGAGTTTTAGCGACGCAAACTCAGCGACGAAAATCGATTTGTCGCATCTTTAGCGACGAAAAGATAGATTAGTCGCAAGATTGCGACGAAATTTTAATTGTCGTCGCAAACTTGCGACGAAAATTGCATTTTGTCGCAAGCATGTTTGCGACGTAACAGGCTTTTCGTCGCAAGCCTCGTGACAAGATGTTTGTCAGTCGCTTAGGGACTCGTGTCTAAGCACGTGGTGCGACGTAAATTCCATTTCGTCGCACGTGCTTGCGACGAAATGGAATTTTCGTCGCACATGCTTGCGACGAAATGGAATTTTCGTCGCAAGCTTGCGACGAAATTTAAATTTCGTCGCAAGACCTGAAAAAAAAAGACCGCCTTTTTGTTTATTTTCATTTCGTCTTCTCCATTTCTCCTCTTATTTACTTTATGCTATACTGTGTAAACTAACCAAGAGGGACGAGGGAGAAGAGTTTGGAGGCCAAACTTTGAAAAATGTCGGAGAAGTCGCCGGGAAAGCCTTCTACAGTGTGTACACTGACCGAGAGGGACAAGGGGAAGTCAAAAAGTCTGAAAATCGCTTGGGTTTCGCCTCATAAGTTCGAGAAACACAAGAAAACATGTGGGTTTTCTTTCTCTATCTCTTTACTTCGCTTTGAAGTTCATTTTTTGTTTGTTAAAATGACTTTTCACCTCATTGTTTCTTCCTTCTGTATATAGATCAAGAGACAAGGAAAAAGTGGTTTTGTGGCGCGGTGGTTGTGGTGGTGGTGTTTGAGAGGTAGAAAAATACCAAGGTTGTTTCCATTGTTGTGTGTGTTATTTTAATCAACCTCCATACTTCATTTTTGTGTGTTTTTCTTTTTAACAATAGTTTTTTATACATATTTTTTAGAAATTTTGTTGAATTTCTTGGAAAATAGGTGATTTTCTTGGTCGAGGAAGCTTTTAAAGGTTAGTAAAATAATTGGATTTGTAATTTTTGTTCAATTGCTTGGAATTATGTTTGTTTTTGTTTGTAAGATGTAAATTTTGTTATTCGAATTTTTTATATGATGTGTGTGGATTGTGTGTTCAAAATTCATTATGGAGGATATTTATGTTTGATTAATTTTCATTAAGTATTGGTTCAAGTTGTGTAAATGTTTATATTTGTGGTTTGAGTGGAAAGTTGTTTCTATGAGAGTTGTTTTTTCTATTTGTGATTTGAGAGTTGTTTAATTTTGTTATTGGAATATTTTGAATGCTCTAGAGTACATATTATGTTGTTTGTTTATATTTGGATGATGGAGTATTGTATTTGTTGAATGAGGGGAGAGAAAAATGGTACTTATATTTGTTGAATAAATGTAGTTTTCTTTGGGGGTGGAAGGGTGTTGGGGGGGGGGGGGGTTGGGAAGGGTGTTTATATTTGTTGAATAAATGTAGTTTGAGAGAGGTGTTTATTTGTTATTATTGTAATTGAGATTGAAATAATAATTATGTGATTGAGTTTTTTGGTAGAATTATAGTTTGGTTCTAAGCTTATTTCAAGGCGTTTTTTTTTCTTCCTTTTGAGTTCATTTCAAGCTTATTTTGGGATTATAATGTTGAAGGTTATAATGTGCCTTTTATTCTATGATATTGTCATGAGAATGTTTCTTTTTAGGGAGATGAAATCTTAGAAAGATTCACTAGAGCAAATCCATTAGTTAAAAAGGTATAGTTTTCGTACCTTTGACATGTTCATACTACTTTCGTAACTTTGAGACTTTGATTAATTTTTCTTACACTGAGATTCTGATTATATATTTGTTGGGACTCTGATTATTGTATGTGTGAGTTTCTTAGTGAATATGTTGATAATTGAAGGGGGAGGGGGGGAGTTATTCTATAATATTGTCATGAGAATGTTTCTTTTTAGTGGATGATATTTGTGTGATTGTAGTTTGAGTGAAAACGTTATAAAGTTTGTGAATGAGAATGAGAATGATTTGGAGATTTTTTTTGGGGGCTTATATTTTTTAACAAGAATGATCATTGAATGACAATATATATGTGATTGTTCGATTAAGTAGTTGTTAGAGTTCTATAACTGTAATGATTATGTATGTAATTTTTTTAGTTGAATAAGGTTGATTTTGTAGTTTTTCTTTATATGTGTGATTGTTAAATTATACTTTGTGGTTGATGTTGTTTGTGGTAGTAGTTACAATTGATCGGATGTGGCTTTCTAACTTTTAATTGTGATACTAGTTGTTTTATTATTCTCATTGTAAGTTTACTTATACATATATATTTTATTTGTTTATGTGCAGGATTAATTGTTGATAGTTTGCTGAAAGATTGTCGTTTTTTTGTTTTCGCATTTTGGAGGATAGTGTATGTTGGTATATCAACTTATATTTTGTAATCACATAACTTGATGTAAGAGTCCATATTTTGTAACTTGATACTCTTACTTAGGACCTTGTGAAGTTCTTTGTAAAAGTTTGTAAATCTTTGCAACATATATATATTTGACATATGACTTAGCAATGCAATTTTCATTTCTTCTCATTATTTTTGCAACATTTTATTGTATTTAATAACTTGTATCGAACAGTTAGTATAGTCCAAAATCTATTTTGTGTACAAACTATTATACAGGATTAAAGGAAAAAATATAAATAAAATACATTATTAAAAAAAAATTGTAAAATTTGCGACGAAACATATGTTTCGTCGCTAGTGTTAATATTGTTGGTGTAGCCACTCGTGCGACGTTTAATGGATTTCGTCGCAAGTTGCGACGTTTTATTATTTCGTCGCAACTTGCGACGCTTTGTTGATTTCGTCGCAATTTGCGACGTTTTGTTGATTTCGTCGCAACTTGCGACGAAATTTGCAAAAACGAAGCTGACGATCTTCTGCGACTTGCCTTTAGCGACGTATTGTGCGACGTAATGTTTTTCGTCGCTAAACATATTTTGAGACGAAATTTAAGTTTTAGCGACGTTTTTATTTCGTCGCTGAAGACTGAAATTTTTGTAGTGTATGTTATATTCATACTTCAATCTTAATTCTCGTACTAATTACGAGTGTGTTTGGTTTAGCTTTTCAAGTGTTTAATTTTGGAAAAAATACATTTTGAAAAATTTTGTAGTGTTTGGCAACCACCAAAAATGACTTATTAGAAAATGAGATTGTGAAATAAATCATTTTGAGAGAAATACTTGAAACCAACTTTTTAAAAAAAGAGTTTTTAAGTATACCATAACTTGTGTATAAAAATATTTATGAGGAAATGTATCCAAACATATGAGTGTTTAAATTCTAAACAATATTTATACAAAATGTTTTTTAAGAAATGCATTCTTGAAAAACATTTAAATTAAAATGTATTCCAAACGGACCCTACATTATTTACGTGTCTTATTTTGTGTCAAATTAGATCTTATGTATTAATGGCTTGAGTACAAATTGCACCATGTTCAATCCAACTTTAAAAGAATTATGTGGTATTTTTTTCTTCCATTGACAATATTGCACTTGACAAACACCATACTTTTATGAAAATTATATGTGATCATATTATATATATATAGTTTAACAGACCATGTTATACTTATTTTATTATTATTTTTTAGATTTATGAATCTTAATAACTTTAGGCATTTTAAGAATAAATATTGTTATATATAGGTAATTTTGGACCACCATGATGTACAAGGAGCTGACGAGGACAACCGGACGGAGGCAGGAGTAGGAATCGACTCAGAGGAAGACCAGACCAAATGGGTCAGGCCAATCGAGGCTGACCAATGGTCGGCCTGGGCCTGGGCCGAGGCCGAGCTCGTTAGCCTCCTATCGGTCTCTAATGCCTCCGTCTGTCCCGGTTTTGCCTAAAACGCCTCTGAGTCCCTAAAAACCCTAGGGGGAGGAGCATGTATTTATACTCATCTTCGCTACTGAAGAAGGAGACCTGAACTCTCACTCTCTTCACTTACTCTCTAGCCCTCCTACTTTTTCTGACTTAAGCATCGGAGTCGGTGTGGCTAACACCACACCGGTGTACAGGTTTTCCGTCTTGCAGGCCACGTCTTCCCCCCTAATCTACAAATTTACCGTGGGTGGCACGTGAAGGTCAGGTGAGTTCCTTCTGACCAAAATCGACCCTCAACAAATATTGTAGACTCAGTCATGAATACCGTTTTGAAGATGTACATCTTTATTAATTTTAGAACAGGTTTTATTAGATTGGAATGAGTTTAAAAAAATAAATAAATAAAACTAATAAGTTTTAGCAGCATTTTGTATAATATCAATAAATACTAGCAACAAATGAAAATATAATAGTTTTCAGTGATGCTAAAAAGGCATTTAAAAAAATAAAAAATCTACCGCTGTTTAAATGTAGCAAAGTATTATATTTATCTATCAGAAGCCATTCTTTGACCATAAAATACACGTTGCTAAAAATAGGCTTCAACAATGTTTCTTAATGCATCACTGAAACTTCGCTTTTAGCAATGCATATAACTCTGTCACTAAAACTTAAAGAAGACACGACATTAGTGACGTCAACGCACCTGAACTCATTGCTAAAACTTTTAGCGGCATTTTTTTTGGCTCGGGCCCCCTCGGAAGGACGCCTTCTTCTCCCTCCACCTAAGCTGCGCAGGAAAGGTCCAAAGCCAATCTCAGGGAACATTGAAGCTTCATAGGGTCTTTCTGTCCAGGTGCAGGTAGTCTGCATCTTCGCAGACATGTCTATTTCACTGAGCCTCTTTCCGAGACAGTGCTCAGGTCGTTATGCCTTTCGTGCGGGTCGGAACTTACCCGACAAGGAATTTCGCTACCTTAGGACTGTTATAGTTACGGCTGCCGTTCACCGAGGCTTCGGTCGCCGACTCCCCTGTCATCAGGTCACCAACTTCCTTAGATTGCAATATTTTCAATGCATCAAAGTGAATTTTCTTGTTAGTGAACATGTTATGCAAGTTCATGTGAAGAGATGGAAGTCAAGTTGTCCATGTTGGTGTCATTCTCCTTTTGTTCTTTTGTTTTTTTTTTCTCTTTTGTTCTTTATCGTGTCTTTAATAATACTAGGAAATATCAACGTGCGTTGCACGTGTGAATTTAAATTTACTTGTTAACGGTTGAAATCAATAATAATCTTAAATTAATAAGGTTAAATTACAAATTTGATTTTTATGGTTTGGAGAAAATTAGAATTCAATTTGTATGGTTTTTAAAGATGAAATTATCATTTGATAAAACTTTATAAACAATTCCTGCTACTATTAGGAGACATTAATAGATTGAGTTTCCTACTACTCAAAACCACCTTATTAACACATGGATTGCTAATTGTCATGGTACTATGTACAATAGGAAGTATTTTTTAGTTTTTATCAAATCATGTGAATGAAATTCTAACTTTTTAAAACTATAGAGACCAACTTCTAACTTTTTCCAAACCATAAAGAACAAAATTTGTAATTTAACCAATCAATAAACAACTATATTAAAGATAATAAAATTGAATGGTCAAATAAAATGTTATTATAATAAATGAGTATGTCTTCATTCATGCCCGTGTGTTTTAATACCTAAGTTCTCTATCCTTTCATATTTTGGTATTTATTTTAACAAAAATTTTATGAGTAACACTTTCTTTGAAACTCTAATTATTTTGGAAAAGTGCCAACATGAGCATAGCTCAACTGAAATAAAGCTCGTTCTAATGACTAAGATGTTTATGGTTGAATTGCATTTCTTATCATCTCCAAAAACACAACTTTCATGAATTCATTTAAAAAAAAAAAAAAAAGATTAGGCCCCTATAAGCGAGTAGGGAGTGTAGAAATTATTTTAAAATTATTGATTATTAATTAATGTAAATAAGATATATCTTAAAATTAAAGAAAAAAAAAAACGTATTAGTGGCTGGGTGAAAATAGTGTAATAATGGTTGAATTTTTTTTTTTTAAAAGACATTTTTGTGGTTTTAAATTAAAGAAAAATTTGTTTTAGTGGCTTGACAAAAATAGAATAATAACCGTAGAGAAATGAGTATTAGCTAAGTTAATTGATTATTAATGTAAATGTATATTAAAATGGAAAATGAAAAATATTAAAGAATACGTATTCTCTAGCTTTAAATTAAAGAATAAACCAATTACAAAAAATAATAAAGAGTAAAATCATTTCAATGACTTGAGAAAATGATGTAACAATTGTAGAATGGTTGATCAATTAATTTAAGTCATTAACTTTTATTATTATTATTATTATTTTAGAAATAACTTGAGTTAATTGATTATTGATGTAAATAGCATATATATAAATTGAAAAGAAAGGGAAAAAAATAAAAACTTCTAACCATTATCCACAATCTAAACAACATCACTCAACACCCTCAAAATATTGAAATGTTATAGTTTTATCACACAATTTATAAATCTTAAAAATAATGAATTGAGGAAGAAAAAAATAAAGACAACTAAAGTATTGGAGATGCGTGTCATTCGTGAAGGTTTGACGATGATCTATTCAAATAATCAACATCTAATTTTGGTTGAATTTGATAGTTTCTCTTTTGTTTCTCTACTATGATAAGATAATAAATTTTATCGAAATCCTTCTCAAAAAAAAAAAAAATTATCGAAATCCAAACTAAAGTGCATGAAATAAAAAACTATCACAATACATAATAATTCCCAATTTTTCACATATGAAGAGAGATGATAATAAAATTGCACACCAAGACTCAAGGTGCAAGAGGATGACAACTTTGACATGTGAATGTGTGAACTTCCTTATTAGGCGAACTTCTTTGCTTCAATAGCTCCTCTTCGTAGGTTCTATTTATACAATTCTTTTATTCTAAAAAGAGTATGCATATAGTACATAGTACAATATGTAAATATGTAAAAGAGATCATAAGACTCAATTTGGTGTAGGGAGTGAATCAAAGAAAACCATTTTATAGTTGTATGAATTAGAGAAGTTGCAAAACTTTTGAAATTCCAATGCTTTTCATATTACACCATTAGATTAAACCTAATTAAATGTTTTTTTAAAAAAAACCTAATTAAATGTAAGAACTTTAATTTTAGAATTAATTCATATAATTAAGAAGCAAAACTTTTCATATTTCTTAGTGGCTTTTCATATTTCATCCATTTCACGTGGGAGAAGGGAAAATGAATGAGAAGAGAAAGAAACTTAATGAGGGGTGGTAGGAAGAGGAAGAGATTGAGAGGGGTAAATATGGAATTATCTTATAAGAGTTTGGACAAAATTGTCCAAAAATGATTCTTTTTCTAAGCCACTTTTAAGATAGTAAGATTCTATATAAAAACAAAATAATTATTTTTATATAACTTAGTTTAATTAAATCGATGGAGTGTTAAACTATTTATTTATATATTCTTAATACATGTTCACATTAGTATATGATGAGGAAGTCAGATTTAATTAGTTTGTTAATATATAAAAAGATAAAAGTGTGAGAATTAATTTTTTTTTCCCCAAATTTCAAATACTATGTTATAGGTAATTTTGGACCACACTGACGAACAAGGAGCTGACGAGGATAATCGGACAAAGGTAGGACCAGAAAACTGACCCAGAGAAAGACCGGACCAACATGGCCCGACCCATATGGTCGGCCTCGGCCAAAGGTCGAGGCCGAGCACAATGGTCGGCCTCGGCAAAAGGCCGAGGCCGACCATTTGGCCCGCGCACGGTCACCTCCTTTTGGCCCCTGATGCCCCGGTTCCGCCTGGTTCGTCCCGAAACACCTTCAAATTCCTAAAAATCCTAGGAGGAAAAACAGGTATAAAAACCTCTCTTCATCACTGAAGAAAGGGTCTGAAACTTTATTCTCGACTTCGACCCCTTACTTCCTAGCTCCTCCTCGGTTTTCTGACTTAAGCATCAGAGGCGATGTGGCCTACACCACACCGCTGTGCAGCTGTTTTTGCTGGTTTTGCAGGTCACGTCTTCTCCAACTTCTACAAATTCACTATTGGTGTCACGTGAAAGTCAGGTGAGTCTTCTGTCCGGATTTTGACATCAACATACTACATATTCCATATGAATCTTGGAGTTTTGGAATTTAGAAAATGTAAAATGGCAGACAAAAAAATCCAGCCGCTTCCATCTGCCGTCATTCCCCTACTCGTACTTTAACGTCGTGTAGGATGTGTTGATTTGTACGTCCACAATTTCAGAACGTTTTATTCATTTCTTGGAAATAGCATCCTAAACCCGCTGCCAAACAAACACCATCAGTTACCCTAAATACGTTTTAGTCCTTTTAATTCTTTTTTTAATGGATAAATTATAAAAAAAAAATATATCTATGAACTTTTAAATGTTTTATTTTAATCCTTGAAGTTTGTTAAATCTTCTGACAAAAAAATGGTGTGTTGACATATGTTTTTATTGTTTTTTCCACGTATGTGTTTGAATCTATTCGCATAACCAACTATATATATATATATATATATATGCAAACATGTCATATTTTATCCATGAATTTAACCATAAAAAAAAAAAAAAGTCTTCAATGGTCATTTTGAAACAAACTTCAAGAATTAAAATGAAAATTTTGAAAGTTCAAGAGTGTAATTGAAACCAATCTTATAGTTCAGAGATATTTTTTATAATTTAACATTTTTATATTTAATCTCTTACTTTGATAATAATACTTCTTTATTGACTATGCATTATAAATTCACTACAGGAAAACTAATCTATAGCAGCGGTTTTTTCGGTCTTTTGCAACGGTTTTGAACCGCTGCAAACAATATAGCAACGGTTTTACAACCGCTTGGAAAGGCGGTGTTGAGAGGTCAACCGCAACGGTTTTTAAGAACGCTGGAATCGAGAAACAAAAACCGCTGCGATAACACCTTCAATAACAACGGTTAAGAACTTCCTATTGCAACTATTTGACTACTGTTGCAAGATCAACTGCAACGCTATTTCGAACCGTTGCAATTAAAATCAATACCGCTACAATATCCTCTTTTATAACAACGATATTGGATTCCTATTGCAACAATTTTCAAAAGTGTTGTACACTATTGTAGCGATTTTCGTTTACCTATTTCAACGGTTTTATAATGCTACAAGACCAATAGCAACGTTTATTTAATTTGCAACAATTGTAACACAAAACCGCCGCAATTTTTTGCAACATTTTTTCTCAACTTATTGCAGTAGTTTAAACCGCTGCAAGACTAGTAGTAGCAATATTGTAAACCGCAACAATTGAAAAAATAATTGCTTCAATATCGTCTTTAATGAAAGCAGTAATTGGTTTTTTATTGCAACATTTTAGCATTCGTTTGCAACGGTTCTTATCAAATATTCATTATTGCTTTTAAACTTATTTTTATTTGTTGCAAAAATTCATTATATTATTTTGCAACCTTTTCAACAAAGATTTTTTTTATTAGTTATATCTTTTTTTTCATATATGGCAATGATTCATTATATGTAATGTTATTTGCATATTTGTGCATAATATATGCATCTAAGAAATCATCTCTCGTAGAATATACAAATATTTCAAAATTAAACCCAAAATGCATTATGTTTGAAACAACAATTCTTAAAAGTTCAACAAAAAAGTACCCAAAAGGAGAGAGTACCACAATAAGATATACCTACATCATCCCAAAAAAAAATCACAAACTAAATAAAATTGTTTTACCACTACAGAGGTGCTAAAGTATTATGAAAATGATCGAGTTATCTTCACGCACTTGATGCATCATTTCCATGTGTGCTATCTTCAGGATCCTAAATAATAAAGAAAAAAAGTTTATGAATTTGCTAATTCAAAAAATAGTTCAATTTGATTAAGAAATAACAAAACTTTAATGTATAAATAAAATTATACCTTTGTTGAAATACTGTATGAGTCCTGCTTGCAATACTAGCTTGAGCGGAATCATTTTGCCTCAAAATTGAAAATATCTCAGCTATATGCGACTCAACTATTGAAAGTCTAGAACTTTCATCTGCATCTTGCATATTAGACTCATTACGAATTTCAACCCCAACAAATCGACGTGATGCATATTTGAACATTTGAGTTGGAGTGGGTCCCAATCCCATGCCACGAATACGTCCTGAATGCTCTTGACCCATAACTTGTGCAAAAATTTCATTTTCAGAAAGACCGTCTCCAGAGCTATTTTGATTTTGGTTAACATGATTTTGCAGTTTCTCCTATGAAATTTAAAAAGTATTATTTACAAATATATATAACAAGTAAAAAAGTATAAGTGTATTCATAACTTACAATTATTGCAGCAGCCTCATCGTTTATGAAAGTGCCATCCTTTTGCGTATGTGATGATATAAACAATTCGACTCTTGTAGGATCTCGTCCAAGTGTTTCTTCCAAAGGAGGAGCATTGGATGGTACTCACCAATTTGAATATCATATAACCTGCATATTAATTAGCTTTAATTTCTAAATAACAACTATGTTGCTATAAAACAAACATAGCACATATACAGAAGCAAAATTCATAAACATCAGTCTCTAAGTAACTAGGGAAAAAAGAACAATTGCTTTCCACAAGTTCTTGAAGGTGCCATTTGAAAACTAAACCAAAATCTCAATCATTCTCATGAAACTCATACTTACACCCAATCACCATATGCCACAAAGCTTGAGGTTCTAAAATGTTTAAATTAAACACCATAGCAATTTTAAGAGAGTGAGTTGGAATGGTAGTTTAAATGAGAATGAACCACAAAGCATGAAAATGTTTAAATGAGAACGAACCACCATAGTAATTTTAAGAGAAATGCTACATTTTTTGCTGCACAGAACAATCTTCATTCAAAGTAAGAATCTGATATTTTAATAAGCTTCATTATTAACTTAATCAAAGAACAAGTCAAGGAAGAATTCAAAATTCAGAATATATAATATAAGGGTCAAGACCAGGTATAATAATGGTGGGTGTTCTACAAGATTCTTGTCACCATCCTAATGAGAATATTATAACCAATGATTAAGTTTTCTACCAACCATACATGGAACTTCACCAACTCAATGATAAAAACACATATTCAAAGTAGAAGAATCAGATAAAGTTGTTCCAAAAAATTACCAAATGTAATTCTCTGTATGTACATCCTCATTAACCATTTAAACAAAACACAACCACAAGTCCATCACATTTTTCTCCACAAACTTCTATTGCTTAAACCACCTCCACATCAGTAATCTCCAACCACCATAACAATTTTAAGAGAAATCCTCTACCTTTTTTTTTTTGCTCTTTTCCGTTATTCAACAAAAATAAGCCTATAAAAACTTAATAAACCCCTCAAGGACTGCACAAAAACTAAAATCCTCATAGTATACCCTAATATAGTCTATTTACTAGCAAACCCCTCAAGGACTGCACAAAAATTAAAATCTTCATAGTGTGCCCTAAATAAACATGAAAAGCCACTTCTCTGTGATTCAACAACATTTCCTATCCATGAAAACTAAAATAGTATAACAAAGCCCTAATTAAACTTAAAAGTTTCAAAAGAAATCATTACCTTACTCAAGAATTGGTTGAAAGAATAGAGATGAAGGGAATAAGTTGCAGAGAAGTAAGAAAAACATTACCTTATTCGAAGAAGATGGTTTCGTGGTGGATTCGAGAAGTTGCAGCGAAAGTTTTGGCGTGGAGGCAAAACGGCGGACAAGAGTTTTGGAGCTGTCTTGGAGACAAAACGACAGAGAAGAGGATCTTTCCTTTCTTACTTTCTTTTTTTTTTTTTTAATGTCTAAAATAAGAGAGGGAAAAGATTTTTGGGTTGGCGCGCTTTTTTTTAGGAAAATGAAAGAAAATATTTTCTTTTTGAATTGGTTGTTTCATAAAATGACAAACATTTTTCATTTCTTATAATTTCTTTCTTTTCTTTTCTTTTTCTTTTCTTTTTTTTAATATTTAAAATAAGAGGGGAAAAACGGTTGAAATTACCAAGTAGTCTTCTTTCTCACACTATTTTTTATGTGTTAAAATAAAATTTGAAATTAGCACATTTTTTAATTTTTACTTTAACATTACCCTTATTTCATAAAATTTTTATACCATTTTTTTAAAAAAATTAAAATTTGTACCTTTTTCCTATTTATATTTATATTTCTCTCCTCCACGAGAAATGATGCGTGGCGGAGGCGAGAAGATGAAGCGTGACGGAGGCGAGGGTTTGGAAGTGTCGTGGAGGCAAAAATGTTGTATTAATTAGGTCCCTCGACTTTAAAAAGTATCTAATATATGTTATTGAACTTTCAATCTTATATTTGATAGGCTCCTAAACTTTTAAAATGTTAATAGGTCCTTAAACTTTTAATTTTATGTCTAATATATAGGTCCCTCGCACATTCGAGATTTTTAAAAAATAATTAATCTATTATATATAAAGTTGACTTTTATGCCTATTGGGACCTATTAGATACTTTTTAAAGCTACGTAATCTATACCAGCTTAGACACAAAAACAACTATATTATTGAACTAATCATTATTTTTACATTTAAAATATATATAAAAGCTCATTTTTTAAATTGATTATCAATAGTTTAAAAAATGCTACCATAAAATTGATGCAATCTCAATATTTGCAGCGATTTTCTTTGCGTTGCTACTAAAATGTTACAGTTTTATTAGCCTATTGCGACATTGTTTTAAATGTTGCAACATACCTGTTGCAATTGACTCTATTACAACATCATCTAAAATTGTTGCAATTTAACCGTTGCAATAGACATATTTGCAACAGTTTGTAAATACATCGTAAACAAACCGTTGCAGTTGAGTATATATTGCAACAATTTAAAAAACGTTGTGAACAAAATGTTGCAATGTGTATCAATAGCAGCGGTTTTGTTATGTGTTGTTAGAAACTGCTGCAAGTTTACAAACCCTTGCAGCATTTTCCAAACCGCTGCAAAAAAACCGCCTCAATAAACCTATTTTCTTGTAGTGATTGAAGTTGTTGTTTTTTAGTACATCAACATTTGGGGTGGGGGATTCAAATCTCCGACCTCATGGTCGAGGATACATGCCAATTACCGATGAGCTAAGCTCGCTTTAGCATAAATTGAAGTTGTTTGATGAAATGTCTAGACCACTAAGAAAGAAATGATAATATTCCCTTCAACTATATATGTAGCAAAAAAAAAAAAGAATTGATAGAAGAGAGATTTTTCCTTTTAACTAATAACATTTCAAACTTACAAGGGTGCATAATACTCAATGAACTCATGGAAATTTAGGGGAGAAAAAATATATATATTTTAGATAGAAAGTTTTCTAATTCCTCTTTCAATTTTTTAAGAAATTGGTAGAATTTTTTATTTTTCTTCTCTTATATGACTTTTTTTTATTCTCTTTTACTCATAAAATATATTATACATATAAAATAACTAAATAAAATCATATAATGAGTATATTATTCTATTTAGTAAAGCTTTCATTAGTCAATAAACTAAAAATAGTCATACTTTCATTTTTTTTCTTCAATAATTAAAAAGAGAGGGAAGAAAAAAAATTCACAAGCATATATTTACTTTCTATAGTGAAAAAAAAAGGTAATAATAACATAAGAAACATAAAATAGAAGAGGAAAAAAAGAATGTTATTGAAGATGCCTCTTAATACCACTTGGTTAATATATAGATGGAACATTATTTCTCAAAGAACACTTCTTTTAATATCTATATCTATAATATATAAAAAGTATAAATGTGGAAGAAACTTTTTTTTGGATAATATTAATCTCAACTCTTTAGAGAATACCTAAATTGTCCTTTTTCTTTAGGGAAAAATACACTTTTGGTCCCTGAGGTTTGGGTTAAGTGACACTTGGGTCCCTAAGTTTTCAAACTCAACAAAAATACCCCTGAGGTTTGAGATAAGGAGCACTTTGGTCCCTGCCGTCAAATTTTCTGTTAACTTTTAACGGTTGCTGACGTGGCACTATTATTTTAATATAAAAAATTATTTTTGTTTTATTTTTTAAATAAAAAATATTAAAAAATTAAAAAATTAATATTTAATTACTTTTTTTTATTCTTTCTCTCTTTCTCTCTCATCTTCTTCTTCTCCATCTTCCTTCTTCTCCATCTTCTCCCTCCTCCTTCTTCTTCTTCCTAAGTCCGGCGACCGGCGGCCACCACACGCCGCCGCCGGCCGCCGGCGATTGATTTTTATTTTTTTTTTCTTCTTTCTTCTTCTTCCCTTCTTTCTTCTTCTCTTCTTTTTCTTCAATATTTAAAAAAAAAATAGAAAAGGGAGGGACTCCTCCTCCCTAATTTTTTTTTTTTTTTTTAAAGAAAAGAAGAAAAATGGGGAAGAAAAGAGAAGAAGAGAAGAAGAAGAAGAAGAAGAAGAAAAAAAAAACAGTCGCCGGCGACCGCCGGCGGCGGCGGGCGGTAGCGGCCGGTCGTCGGAGTTAGGAAAAAGAAGAAGGAAGATGAAGGATATGGAGAAAGAGAAGAAGAAGAAAGAGAAAGGGAGAAAAATAATAAAAAAATAAAAAAATATTAATATTTTATTATTTTATTATTTTTATTTTAAAAAATTAAAAAAATAATTTTTTTATTAAAATAATAGTGCCACGTCAGCAACTGTTAAGATTTAACAGAAAAATTAACGGCAGAGACTAAAATGCTCCTTATCTCAAACCTCAGGGGTATTTTTGTTGAGTTTGAAAACTTAGGGACCTAAGTGTCACTTAACCCAAACCTCAGGGACCAAAAGTGTATTTTCCCTTTTCTTTATTAAAAAAATACTAATTAAATTAATTTTTGAAACCTTTCACTATCTGGACATTTTTTATTAATATTATATTTTTTTAAAACTTATTATTAAAATATAGTTATTATGAAACTTATTATTAAAATATTGTTGTTTTAAATTTTCAGGTATAGGTCGTCTCTTGAAGAGACGACATGCAGACGTGGAACTAATTTAAAAAAAAAAAATTTGTGGAGGTCGTCTCTTCACGTCAATTTTTTCTAAAAGATAGATTGGTAGAGTGGTGTGATCCTGTTGCTTTTATTCATCTATATTCCAGGGTTCGATCCCAAGTTTAAGCAGTTTATTTGTATTTATTTTCTTCTTTCCATCAGATTTTTTCCCTTTTTCCTATTTTTCACTTCTCTTTAAAAAAAATCAAATTAATATAAGAAAATACCAATAATTTATTTAATATATCCGGTGCAGGTTATTTGTATTTTTTTTTTCCTTTTAGTTTTTGCTTTTTAAAAAAATTATATAATTAAAAAAACCATCAGTTTTTTTCCCTTTTCTTTTTTTCATTTTACTTTAAAAAAATTGAAATTAATATAGGGAAACACTAACCATTTAATTTAATGTATAAATCACACATTTTATTTCAATATTTTATTTTGAATCATATTATTGTTATAAACAACTTTTTTATCTAATACACATATTTTCATTTTTTTTCACTTTTCTTTAAAAAATTGAAATTAATATAGGTAAATACCACCAATTTAATTTAATGTATAAAGTGCATAGTTTCCTTAGCACATTATTTTTTGAATTATTTAACAATTATTTTTTTTAGTAAGCTCAATTATAATGTAAATACTAAAAGATATTTTAGCACAAAAGAAAAAAATAAAAAAAAAAATACTCATATTTTTATTTAAAAAAATAAAAATTTAAAAGTAAAACGAAAACAAACAATATTTTATCAAAAAATGTGTCTACTAAATTAAAGAATTTTTTATATCAATATTATAATTCAAAATAAAAATAAATATAAGAAAATTATGCACTTTATACACTAAATTAAATTGCTGGTATTTACTTATATTAATTTCAATTTTTTTAGAAAAGTAAAAAATTGGCGAAGAAGAAAAAATGAAAAATATGTATATTAGATTAAAAAGTTGTTTATAAAAATAATATAATTCAAAATAAAATATGAAATTTATAAATTAAATTAAATTGTTGGTATTTACTTATATTAATTTTAATTTTTTTAAAAAGAAGTGAAAAAAAGGGAAAAAGGGAAAAAAAAAATATAATGGAAAGAAAAAAATATATATTAAATTAAATTATTGGTATTTATTTATACTAATTTTATTTTATTTTTAAAGAGAAGTGAAAAAAAAAAGAAAAAAGGGAAAAAAATCTGATGGAAAGAAGAAAGAAAAAAAATAAATACAAATAAACTGCTTAAACTTGAGATTGAACCCTGGAATAGGTGATTAAAAGCAAAATGATCACACCACTCTACCCATCTATCTTTTTGAACAATATGACGTGGAGGTCGTTTCTTCAAGAGACGACCTACACCTGAAAAT
The DNA here is from genome assembly GCA_036850905.1 of Luffa acutangula. Classification (NCBI taxonomy): domain Eukaryota; kingdom Viridiplantae; phylum Streptophyta; class Magnoliopsida; order Cucurbitales; family Cucurbitaceae; genus Luffa; species Luffa acutangula. Next base: position 44,491,740 of record CM072097.1, on the reverse strand, counting down.
TTAAAACAACAATATTTTAATAATAAGTTTCATAATAACTATATTTTAATAATAAGTTTTAAAAAATATAATATTAATAAAAAAATGTAGTGAAAGAGACGACCTAGACCTGAAAATATAAAATAACAATATTTTAATAATAAGTTTCATAATAACTATATTTTAATAATAAGTTTTAAAAAATATAATATTAATAAAAAATGTCCCTCAACAATTATCACAAGAAAAAAAATATATATATATAATAATAATAATAATAATAATAAATAGAAGACCCTTGCTATTTCTGTAATTACAACATTAAGTCCTCCAATTTGCCATAATTCCCACCACATTTTTTTTTTTAAAAAAAAAGGACAAAACCAAGCCACTAAATGGAGCACACGTGGCCCTAAAAAATCCCCACAAACAGAAAATTGGGACACACACAGCGACAGCGAAGCGATGAATGGATGAATACAATGTGACAGAGAGTGGCACGTGGGGCCAGCGTGAGGGGTGGGGCCCAGGATGCATAAAAAATGAATGGCCATGATTACGCCATGGAATTAGGGGGATCGTAATCATACACCGTTAAAAATATGATTGCGTTTGTCCGCTGTTTGTGCGGTTGAGTGAAGCCGAAGCCAAAACAAAATTTAATTTTTTATTTTTTATTTTTTAATTATTTTGAGTTCAAAAGAAAGCATCTTTCTTAATGTGACTAATGATGGAACTTTGCATTACGTGTACATTAACATTTTAATTAACAACAATAAAGTTCCATGCTCAAACTACATCTTTTTGTATATCAATTATTTCGTGGAAATTTAGTTAATAGTGTTCAATTATTACTCAACTTAATTTAATAATATTTCTTTTTACTTGTTATTCAATTTGGTCTCATAGTTATTGGAAGGTTAGCTATAAGTTATGTTGTTGTTCGTTTCAAGTCGTCTGTATCTAGTCATTATTCTTTAAAACGTTTATGATATATTGACTTTTTAAGTTTGAAGTTTGTGTTCATTTGATTTCTATACTTTGAAAATATTTTAATTAATGAGTTATTGAATTATTTTTAATTTGTGTTTTTTAGATTATTAAACATTTATAAGGAGACTCTTAGAGAAAAAAGGGAGTGAGAGAATGTGTGAATCTCTAGAACTGAGAGAAAAACTCTATGAGAGAATTGGAGGGAAAACGAGGGTGAGAGAGTGAGAAAGAGGAAGGAGATTTCGAGAGCTTGTGTACAGGGAGTGACGTGGTTTTTACCATTGATGACCTGTGAGGAAAGATTTGTGAAGAAATGAAATCTGAAATACTTCTTTTGGTGAATTTAGGCTATATTGTCGAAACACTTGAAACCTCGTGTTTTTTCTATTCATCTTTTTTAACTTCTATTTCTGATTTCTAGGTTTTTCACTCGTTATTCCTTTAATCTCTATGATAATTACACTCTATTTTTCATTAGTTGGATGTTTGTTTCATAACAATATGTTGCAGGCTGACACTAGTCACTAACAAAGGATTTATACCAATATTATTTGATCGACGTAAGAGGATCATTGCTAAATTTAAAAGTTCAAGAATGCAAGGGTAAGTTTGGCAAACTTTTTTGTCAAATGAATATGGAATAAAATAAATTGTGAGATGTGAAAATATAAATCTTATATATTAAGAGATTTGGAAAATTGGGAAGTAGAGAATAAATGGTTGTGGAATAGAACAAGGCAAAAGGTTACGTGGAGTAGAGTACAAGTACACTAACATGTTTCATATCCATTCAATATTTATATATTTATTTATTTATTTATTTATTTATTTCGTGGTCAAAATATTAACCATTTGAAAAAATATGTATATTTTTATCTCTTTAAATTGTATCCATTTTTACCCTAAATTTTTAATTTCATCAAATTATACGTGTAGATAGATGTTACTATCTTTAACCTTAAACTTTTAAAAGTGTTACGACTTTTATCTTCTAATAATTCAAAGATAGTTTTTTTTAAAAAATATCTTTATATGCATCCAATGAAGTATAAAACATATATATGATTAGGTTTCCGAGAAATCAAACATTATTAAAACTCAATTTTTGTAGAAATTTGTGAGTTTGATTAAATTGGAATGATACGAGTGAAAGTTGATATTTTCCCTAACGATTTTCATTAAAAGTTGTAGGTTGATTAATTTGATAAACTTCATTTTAATCTCTACTGTAACTGGTAACTTGCAAGTGAACTTTTTTTAAGGAAAAAAAAAAAAAAATTGAACTCCAAATTGAATTGATGATTGACAATTTTTGTTAGTTTCAATTAAGGCCAATTAAATCAATTGTGTAGGCGTGGTTTGATATCCATTTTATTTTTTTATTTTTTGTTTTTGAAAATTTGTTTTCTCCTAATTTTCTTAATATGGTTTTCATTTTTGTCAATGAACACATTTGAATTCTTAGTCAAATTCAAAAAAACAAAAACAAGTTTTTTTAAAACTACTTTTTTAATTAGTTTTCAAAAGTTGGTTTGGTTTTTGAAAACATGGGAAAAAAGTATTAAAAAACAAAGAAACTTATAGGTAGAACGTGAGAGTAGTGTTTATAAACTTAATTTTAAAAAATAAAAAATTAAATGGTTATCAAACGAGACTGCGCCACACCAAAATGTCTAAATATAATAATAAAAGCCTGAATCCAGTCTTAAAAATCTTTGTGAAAAAGCACCAACACCCAATACTAAAAAATAAAAATGTTCAAAGTGTTGTGGGTGAAATTATGGATTGTACTATAATTTGAAGGATAACGGAAGGAATAGACAAATTAATAAACGCATTTTGAAAGAAAAAAAGGCCAAAAATGTTTTCGGTGGCTCAATCATAGAAACTTGGAAATTAATTGTGACTAAAATACTGTGACGTCCGAGGTTGGGAGGGGTACATGAATGAACCGAGATCACATCTGAATGAAAGGGATCCTAAAGACATGAAAGTATAGTCAAGATAAGCTTAAAAGAATGGATAGATACTACTTATACCAACAAGGTGCACCTTCCTTTTCGGTGGCTCAATCATAGAAACTTGGAAGTTAAGCGTGCTTGGCTTGGAGAAGTTCTATATTGGATGACCACTTGAGAATTTTCATAGGAAGCATGTGAGTGGGGACAAAACATGCTAAAGGAGTAGAGACTAAATCGTTACAAATCAAAGTTCAAAAACTAAATTGTTACTTTTATCCCAAGTTCAGGGATCAAAAGTGATTTTTAATGAAACAATAAAACCACAATATTGTCCTTTTAACCTTTGACAATAGGTTTCCATTTCAATAACTTTGATTTATTTTATTTTAACTTTTATATACATGGTGACTTTTAGTTCTTCAAAGTCAATTATACACTAAATTTTAACATAAATCAAACGTGAAGATCTTTTTTTTTTTTTTTTTTTTTTTTATTGGCAGACGTGAAGATCATGATATCACATTAACCTTTATGTAAATACGACATATCAAAACAATACATTTAGCTTTTATTATTACTATTTAACAAAATTATCATAATTCAAAAATTAAATTGTATAAACGTAAATGCATTTAATGGGTTACTTAAAAGCTTGAACACAATGGTACATAGTGGTGAGCTTTTTTTATATAAAGTAATTAATATCGATTATTTATTAAAAGTAGAAAAATTTTATTGGTAGTCTTTAATAGTTATTAAATTATACTCGATATCAAGATTTCAATAATTATAGGATAAGATCCAATAACTTTACGTTGTATTAATGATTCAATAATTTATTGAAACATAGTATTAATAATTATAATTATATACTCAATATCTTTGCTCTCAGTAATTATTAGATAAGGTTCAATAACTTATTGAAGCATAGTATTAATGATACATATTGAACAATTAATGTATTAAATGTACTTAGATCTCTCTCCAAAAAAAAAAACACACACACACACACTTAGATCTCATTAAATTTATTATTTATGTGATTTATCAATGTACGAAAAGTCTATTGTTCGATGGTATAATTTTGGTTAAATTGAAAGCAAATCTACTCAAATTCACTCTTTTAAAGTGAACAATATTATATCATATAAAATTATTGGGTGATCAGTTGTCTAAAAGAAATCTTTTATTCGTGTGAAAGTTATGTATTAATAGTTTTAAATCAAAATTATGACGAAGAGTTTAAATTGATTCGCTACTGAAAATTCAAGATTCTAATTAATCAATATAATTATTAATTTGAGGTTTTAAGTGATACATACTTCTTTTAAAGTTTAGAGATATAAATTGACTTTATTAGTAAATAATTTAGGAGGAAGAAAATATTAAAGCATAGTTGTAGGTGGGACTTCATGTTGTTTAATTTATTTATTTTCTTTTTTTTTTTATAACTATTTTTTTTACAACTATTTATTTTCCATTTTTGGTATCGCGTATTGGTCTACAAAAGTTTATAATTACGTTTGTTTGGGTATTGTTTTTTTAATCCAATAATACACCAAGTTAGAACCATTGTGTCCAATGATTCTATGCTCCATTAATAACTTAAAGAAAATTAACAAATGATTTTTCTTGGTATAGTTTTCTATTTTAAAATTCACAAACGAAATGCACATTTAAAAAAAAAATAATAAAATTGTAGATTCCATCAAAAGTCAAGTTATTCATCTGGAAAGCTTTCCATTCTTGTCTGCTGACTAACTGGTGCTTATCGAAGCGAGGTATTGATATCTCTCCTATTTGCCCATTATGTTTATGTAAACCAGAAACTGTAGATCATGCTCTTTGTGGATGCAGTCGATCAAAATATATTTGTGATAGCCTTTTTAGTTGAGTGGACAATAACATAGCAGTGGCTAATAATTTTGCAGATCGTATTATTTGGTTGGCTGCTCGGCTATGTAAGGAGGAATTTGAAAAAGCTTGCATAGCCTTTTGGGCTATATGGAATGATCGCAATTCTTATATCAGGGAAATGCCAATAATGGAGTGGACACAACGTTGTGAATGGATCCAATGTTATTGGCTCGAAACTCGACCTACAGTTGTGGAGTTTATGGGACGAAATGGATTAGAAGATGATAGACATGTTAGTCCTATTGCTTACCACGTATATACGGATGTTGCGGTGAATAGGAACAATGATGGAACTGGTTTAGGAGTAGTTGTGTTTCAACCGGATGGGTCGTCCCTTCTTGCTGCCATGGAGATGGGAGGATGAAATTGGGTACTCACCTTTGGCAGCGAAGTGCCAAGCCATTATGAAAGACATCAGTCTATTACAACGGTTACAAATTACATATGCTTGCCTTTACTCTGACTCTAGCAATGCTATTCAAATGATTATGGGGGAGCAAAGCATTACTACGGATGTGTATCAATGGGTGATCCAAATTCAGGCTCTTGCAAAGGATTTTGCTTCATTAAATTTTGTTCATATTTCTAGAACTAGAAATAGGCGAGCTGATTATTTAGCAAAACATGCATTAGCACACCATAGATCTATGCTATGGTTATCTCAATTCCCTTCTGAATTGTTGTCTTTGAGTGACAATGGTATGTGTTGTTGTAAAAATATAAATGATTGTAACTACTTAGATCAATGAAATTTCCAAGTTGTTGTGATAAAAAAAAAAATTAAAAGAAAATAAAATTCAAGTTTTAGAATTTGGTCTAGTTTTCGAGAGGTTTTTTTTTTTTTTTTTTTTTTTTTTTTTTTTTTTTTTTTTTACATTCGAATTATTTTTTAAAAGTAATTAAAATTTATAGCGGATATTCTATCAACTCATAACTATTACTAATCAAAATTAATTTTAACGAGTGAAACCTAATTCTAGAGTACGGTTCAATTGGCAAGACATATTAGTAACTATGGAAAGATTTGAATAATTCTACTCGTAAAACTATGTTTTTTTTTTAAAAAAAATTGTTTTATAAAATTTGAATAAAATACAGAATATGGTCAAACATGTATGTTATAGGTGATTTTGGACCATCCCGATGCACAAGGAGCTGATGAGGACAATTGGGCAGGAATCAGAATGGACCCTAGGGGCGAAACGGGCCAGTGGTTCGGGCCGAGACCAAAGGGGTCAGGCTTTCCGACCCCATGCTCGGCCTTGGCTGAGGCCGAGGCCGAGTCCCTCTGACTCCGTTCGGTCCCTGTAGCCCCTAGCCGACCCGGTTTCGCCTGATTCGTCCCGAAATGCCTCTAAATTCCTGAAAACCCTAGGAGGATGAGCATGTATTTATACCCATCTTCGCCACTGAAGAAGGGGACTCGAACTCTAATCCCGAAACTCACTCTATATTCTCTACTCTCTCCTCTTGCTCTTACTTTTCCACTCCCCACCGTTCTGCTCAGCGGCGGATCGCCCAGGGGGGCTTGAGCCCCCCCTGAACTTTACTGTTTATTACATTTATATTAAAAAGTTCACTTTATTTATAATAATGCTACTTTGGCTCGTTGGCAACATGCTTCAAGCCCCCCCTAACCGTGCGCCCTCGTGGCTGAGTTTGAATCCTCCGAAACACATTTTTTTGTTTTTTTTCGTTTTAAGCCCCCTTGCCCTTACCGCGCCCCCAAGTGTCCGAGTTCGAGGGCTACCAAATGTATATTTTTTTGTCGGACACGAAAATGTATATTTTTTGGTTTTCGTTTGAAGTCCGTTTTTTTATTAAAAACTGTTTTCTTTTTCATTTTTAATAATTTTTTTTTGTTTTCTTATAAAGTGTCCAGTGTCTGAGTTCGAACCCTCCAAAATGTATGTTTTTTTTTTGTTTTTTTATTTTTTTTGTTTTGCTTTAAGTCCATTTTTTTTAATTAAAAATATATTAGAAACTGTTTTCTTTTTCTTTTTTAATCACTTTTTTTTTTTTTCGTAATCTTATAAAACTTTCATAAGTATGTTTATGATTAAAAAAAATTACTACTCTCATTCATTTAATATGTAGAAAATTATACTTTTCAAGGAGATAAAAATAAAATCATACCGGTAATATTTTTAAATTCTAGTAGGTTGTTTTTTATTAATTAATTGAATTTGAAAAACTATAATTATTATTTTCATTTTTATATATTCTTATTAAAAATAAGTAAACGATACCATTTTCATCCTTTATTTTGAGATTTATTTTATTTTAGTCTTTGTGTTTACAAATGTCCAAATTTAGTCCTTGTATTTTAAGTAAATTTTACGTATTCTTAGTATATTGTTATTTTTTTTTTTAAATACGTGGACTAAATTTGGACATTTAAAAGTTAGACTAAAATAAAATGAAACCTAAAGTACATTGACCAAAATGATATATTAACCTAAAAAATGTCAATAATATTTTCTATTGAATAATCTAATTTCAAAATATATCAAGCCCCCCCTAACATAAAGTTCTGAATCCGCCACTGGTTCTACTTACTGACTTAAGCATCAGAGCCGGTGTGGCGAGCAACACACCGGTGTGTAGGTTTACTGTCTTGCAGGTCACGTCTTCCCCCTCTTCTACAAATTTACCGTTGGTGGCACGTGAAGGTCAGGTGAGTTCCTCTGACCAAATTCGACCATCAACAATGTACTAAATTTATTTGGTTTCATTTTATTTGAAAAAATGGTTTAATAATCGGTCTTCAAGTTTAAAAAAGAAAATTATATTTTAACTTTTTAAAAATATAATTAATATATTTAATTCAAAACTCTTTTTTTCTTTTTTTCTTTTTGATATAACAAAACTATGCTAATTAATTAATAAGAACATTTTTCTTTTGATAAATAAAAAAGGCATATGCTTCTTTTTCATATTCTAATCCATATAAATAGATATGTCAAGACTTGTGGTTCATTTTAAACTTGAACTTAGATGATTTTTCTTTTATAAATCCTACAAAAAAAAAAAAAGAAAAAAAGAAAAAAGTTGTACCAATGAATAATAAAATCATTCTCATATATATTGTATCCTTCATATTTTTAATCAACATGTGAATACATTTGCTTTGCCAACCTAACACCTTTAATCTCATTTTGCACCTTGACTTGTTCTTAGAACTCAAAAAAAAAAAAAAAAACAAAAAAAAACAAAAAAAAAAAAAAAAAACTTGACTTGTTCTTAAGCAAATATCTTATTACATCATAATTTTCAAAAAGTGTTATAAACTACAATTATCATTAAATTAATGTTTAAATCCATTTTAGTCCTAGAATTTTCATGTCATTATTTAGATCTCGTAACTTCAAAACATTTATTTTATCAATTCGCTGAGTAATTTAAAAGATTATCATTTTGATCTTTGAACTTTAAAAGTTTTTTAGTCTTTGAACTTTCAATAAGTAATTATTTTGGTATTTGTTATTATTTTGTTACTCAATATCTATTCACCCAATATTTGTCTCAAATAATTCATGTGACTCTAATACACTCTCATATTACCACATTGGTACACATACAGCTACATTATCGATTTTTTAAAATTAAAATAAAGATAAAGACTCAAATGATCATTATTATTTTTATTTTAAGTTCAAAAGTTAAAATAGATATTTTGAAAGTTCAAAAACAAAATAGAACAAACTTACAAGTTAAGAAAAAAAAAATCAAATATTTAACCTAAAATAAAATTAGGTCATTGCTAAAGTGGAATAGTGAAAAGTTCTTGAATTTTGTTTAATTTAGTTTATGTACCCTCAATTTTGTAATTATTTAGTTCATAAACTTTAGTATAGAATCAGTCCTTATATTTAAAAAATTGTAATGATTTAATTCATATCATGAAAATTATTGTTAACGTTTAACGACATTTTTTAAATAGGTAGACAAATAAACTAATTAGGAACCCAATATATTTATTATAAGCCACAAAGTTTAAATCGTTAAATAGCAAAAATCAACATTTAATTTTGATGATAGTTTTGTGGCAGAGACTAAATCGTTACAAAATTAAAAAAAAAAAAAAAAAAAAAAAAAAAAAAAAAAAGACTAGATTTTTTTATATACTAAAATTCATAGATTAAATAGTTATCCATTAAAAAATATAGATACTAAATGCTTAAAAAATAGTAACCCTATTTAATTTTCACAAAAATTTTGGTTACTAAAAAAAAAAAAAAAAAAAAAAAAAAAAAAGTACATGACCGACACAACGCAAGTGGTTAGGGAGTGGTTTGAGGAATGGCGTGAGAATGAGAATTTATCGTCATGTCGTCTCAACGAATATTTCAATCTGATCTTTACCAGTAACTGACTTGACCCACTTTTTTACTTTTACTTTTTTCTTTTTATTATTTACTGCTTTTATTTATTTATTTTGACAATTTCTTTACTGCTTTTAAAATCATAATGATAAAAATTTATTTATTTATTTCCTGAAAGGTAATTGACTTGACTCGGTTATGGATTCCTTTCACTATTTTTTCATTATAAAAAAAAATATAACAAAGCATATTATTTATTTATAGAAAAGTAATGCAAGAGCTTAATGAATTATTTATACCAATTAATTATTGTTAATTGTTGATTTTTTTTTAAACACAACGTTATAAATGTGAGGGGAACATAGAACATTTTAATAATAATTAATAAAAATTGAAAATAATCTTATTTGGTTTGTTATTTTTCTCTTTCTATATTCTCTCTTAATAGCAAATATAGCACAGTTGCAAACTAATTGCAAATATAGCAAAATTAATTGTACAAGACCCAAAAACTGTTGTCAGATTATATTCTATCTGTGTCTATCACTGATAGACTCTGGTTAATCAAACTATATCAGTGTCTATCGCTGATAGATATCGATTAATCAAAGTCTATCCATGATAGACTCCGATTATTCAGAGTCTATCGCTGATAAACTCTGATAATCGAAATCTATCTTAACTAGAGTCTATCAGTGTCTATTAATAATATACTCTAATAGATTTTGCTATATTTACAATTTTTTTTTACATTGTGCTATATTTGCTATTAATTTGGTATAGTTTTGAGAATAATTAGAAGTTTGTTTTAACAAATAACCTAACTTTTTTCCTTTTTGGCCGTGTCATTTTTATTCTTTTTACTTGTTTATAAATAATGATATTTTTTTTTTAAAAAAATTTGACTTGATTTACAAATGTGTTTTGAGTCAAGAAGCGACCAAAAGTTTTAAAAACAAACAATAAAAAAAATTAAATTATTGTTGTAAAATGGAGTTTTCAATTTTATACCATCCCATCAATCAATTAAATTAACTTTTTTAAAAATATATTTTTCTGAAGACTTTTCGTAGACAACCCTCATTTTTTTTTTCAGGATATAGACAATTTTAATTCTTAATAAATAAATAAATAAATAAATAAGAAATAAGATATCCTTTTCAAAAAAAAAAGATGATAAAAAAGAATCAATTAAGCAATCAATCACATCACATAAGCATCGAATATCTCTTCAAAAAATGGTGTATTAAATGGGAAAGTATAGAGCAACTGGTACAGCTTTTTTGGTACGGCCACCACAAAATTAACTACAAATTGCAAAAATACTACATATGAAATTTCCTTTCTGTTTTCGGTTTATTTTCTTTTTTTAAATAAGTTTAAATCTCATTTTGAATCTTTTCAAAATATTTTAGGTCTCGTTTGATAATCATTTGATTTTTGAAAATTTTGCTTGTTTTCGCTTAAATTCTCTACCATGGTTTTCATCTTAGTTAAGGTTACATTTGAATTCCTAGCCAAATTTTAAAAACAAAAAACAAATTTTGAAAGCTACTTTTTTTTGTTTTCAAAATTAAACTTGGTTGTTGAAAACAAGGTAGAAGTTTGATACTAAAATCAAAAAACTTATAGGTGGAAGTATGTGTGTATAAGCTTAATTTTCAAAAACAAAAAACAAAAAACGAAATGGTTATCAAACGGGACCTTAATTTTTAAGCTAGTTTTTTTAGTTCATCAACATTTAGGGTGAGAGATTCGAACCTTTTGATCTCTTGATCAAAGGTACATGTCAATTACCGTTCAACTGTGTTCACTTTGACAATTTTTAAACTATCATACTCGACTCTCTCTTCGGGTTTTTTTTTCTGTATTTTGAAAGCTTTGTTTGATTATGATTAAATTAATTTGTATTTTAACTTTTTAAGTTTCCTGTTTTTAAAACCTATGCTATTTTTTTTATGTATACTAATCCTACTTTTAATAATTTTTTTAAAATCTTAGCAAAATTTTAAAAAATAAACAGGGGAGTGGGTTTCAAAAATATAATTGCCATCAAAGGAGGCTTAAACCTTCAATTTTAGTTCTTAATATTTGTCTAAATATATATGATTTAATAATTTCCATTAAATTTGTATAGTGGATTCATTTAATAGAAATCATTGTGCTATTTATGTGAATTTGATTTTTAAGCAACATGTATTAGGTTTGATCCATGAGGTTGAAGTTTCAATTTATCTTATATTTTCTAATATGAAAGTTTAATTACAAAGACAAAATTTAATTTGATAAAAGTTCGTGGGTCAAAACACAAATAAGGATCAAAATCAACTAAGAAATTAATTTTTGTTTTTTTAAAAAAAAAAAAAAAAAAACTGAGAATGGTTTAGAAGTTAATAAATTAGTATTGATGTTGATATTTGTTGAAGGATTAATATATAATCTTACAATCAAGTTAATTAATTAATGGTAAATAATAAATGAAACAACAAAATTTCATTATTTAGATAAAGAAAACATACTACAAATTGACCAGTGAAATTGAAAATTCAAACTTTGAGATTTTTTATTTTATTTATTTATTTATTATTATTTTTTTTTTTGTGAAAAAACGCTTTGTTCTCGTCGTCGGCGGTTATTCGATATATTTCAACGATGAACAAAATCGTCAGCAGTTTCCATTTCTCCCCACGACTTTCGTATCGTCGGGAGAAATAATGTCAGAAATTCTTTCAATTCTTGTAGGGTAAGTATCCTTCATCAATTGGACTTATTAATAAGATAATAAGAAGTTTATCTAATAAAGGAAAAGGTGATAAGGACAAACCCTTATGGATAGAGTTGTGATGAATTTGGATTTCAAAAATTTGTATATAAAAATAAAGTTTTCTAAAGAAAATGATATATGTCTAGGTCAAACAAATGTACCATATTCAAGCAAAAAAAAAAAAAAAGTTATGGTGAAGAAAGTTTATTCATCTTAAATATTGTATAAAGAATAGAGGTTAATTGAAGTAATTAATGATGAAACACAATATATGTATAGGGAGAGAGAGAAAAAAACAAAAGGAAAAGAAGAAGCACTTTCAACAGTGCTCTCTGCTCTCTGCATAAAGTTATCAAACTATATTGACAAGAAAATATGACCAAAGTTGATTGAGAAAAGCCAAAATTAATTGTACAAATGATAGATGGAGGGAGAGAGAGATAGATTTAAAAAAGTAAAAAAAAAAGAAAGAAATAGAAGAACAATACTTCTTATGTAACGCTCCAGGCTTAGGATTCGGAATTCGGCTTCGGCCCCGACATTTCCCTGCGACCTGGCCACGCCACCATACTCGTCTTAAACTGCTTCCAAGAGTGAAGACTATTCCCACAAACCAACACGGGGTCCTTTTACTTTTAGCATGCTTTGTCCTCACTCACATGCTCCCTTGGAAAATTCTCAAGAGGTCACCCAACATAGAACTTCTCCAAGTCAAGCACGCTTAACTTCAAAGTTCCTATGATTGAGCCACCGAAAAGGAAGATGCACCTTGTTGGTATAGATAATATCTATCAATTCTTTTAAGCTTATCTTGAACATACTTTCATATCCTCAGGATCCCTCTCATTCGGATGTGATCTCGGTTCATTCATGTACCCCTCCTAACGTCGGGTGTCACATCTTACTAACAAATTAAGCATGACTACTATTTATTTATTTATTTTATTATTACTATTTTTTTTATAAGATGGGGTGGGAAAGGAGAGAAAAACTTAGTCTCGTTTGATAACCATTTGGTTTTTTGTTTTTGAAAATTATGCTTGTTTTCTCCTAAATTTCCTACCATGGCTTTCATTGTAGTTAAGGTTGAATTTGAATTCCTAGTCAAATTTTAAAAACAAAAACAAGTTTTTCAAAACATCTTTTTTTTTTGTTTTTTTTTCCAAGATTGGACTTAATTTTTGAAAACAAGGTAGAAAATTGATACTAAAACCAAAAAAAACTTATAGGTGGAAGTATATGTGTATAAGCTTAATTTCAAAAACCAAAAACCAAAAACCGAATGGTTATGAAACGGGACCATAATAACCATTAGATGTGGTTTAAAAAATATACATGCTCCTTAATAAGCATTAGATACAAATTTGAATAATTTTGTAATTTTTCTCTCATACATCTAATAATACAAAACTATCAAAACCACATTATGAGAGGATTCCATCAATAATTTTTCGAGAGAGATTGAATTATCTAGTCAGAAGAAAGAAAAAAAAGTATCGTTCGAGAGAGAGACAAGAAAGAGCTATTCAGTTAGTAGTACGCATAATGTACATGTGAGAAATTAAGAAGAATCATCACAATTTGACTGACAATTTTACACCGTTGGTTATAAGAAAGAAAAATTACAAAAATAGTTGATAGTTATTAAGAGAGAGAAAGAGAGAGAGAGAGAAAGAGAGAGAGAGAGAAAGAATCTGACTTCCAGTGGTTATGGCCACCACCATCAGAAACCCACCCAACACACCAAGTTTCATATTTTTTATTTCTAGACAAATATTCCCACTAACTCTAGCTATACAATTATTGTAAACTCTTCAGAAATATAGAATAATAATTTTAAACATATAATAAAATAAATAAATAAATAAAACTCTGTCTTCTCTCTCTCTCTTCTCTTTAGAGTGAATGAAGCAAATAAAAGAAAAGGATGAGCAATTCATAGGCAGAACTTCCCACATGAACCATCTGGAAACATTCTTTTTCCAGCTTTTCTTCACCACTTTCAAGGTTCAACAACTTACTCCATTTTTCTCTCTCTAAACCCAAAAAGAAAAAAGAAAAAAAATTCAAAATTTTCCTTCCCAACACTTTTAATTTCTTCAATCCCATGGATACTGCTCAATGGCCACAGGTAATTTTCTTCTTCTTCTTCTTCTTCCTTGTTCTTCTCTGTGATCTCTCTTCTGAAATTTCACAACTTTTCTTTGTGGGGTTTGGTTTTTGGGCATGGCCATGACAAACAAAACAAAACAAGGACAATACTTTTTGATTTCCCATATGAATTCTTTCTTTTAATTTTCTTTTTCCTTTGATCTCTCCACTTCTCCCAAAATATTCAGTGACAAAAATGATACTTTCTTCAACACATTTTGGCCCTTTGTCCTTTCTCTCTTTATATTTTGTGTCAAAAGAAAAAAGGGTTTTCAGTTCTTTTTCTTTTTCTTCTCTCTTTTAAATTCTCTCTCTCTTTCTTTCTTTCTTTCTTTTTCTTTGGATCAGATAACCTTGAAAACTGTTTTAAAGCAGCTTTAGTTTAGAACTTGTTTTGTTATGTCTGTCTTTCTTCTACCTTAGAATATAATTTTATAAATGAAATCTCTCTCTTTCTTCTCTTTGTTATATCTTTTGATTGTTTTCTCTTCTTTTTTGTTTGTGTGATGAATTGAATGTGTTTTTAGGAGATTGTGGTGAAACCCATTGAAGAAATTGTGACAAACAACACTTGCCCAAAAGGAGGTGGTGGTGTTTCAGTTTTGGAGAGGAAAATTAGACCCCAAAAGGAACAAGCTTTGAACTGTCCAAGGTGCAAATCAACCAATACCAAGTTTTGTTATTACAATAATTATAGCCTCACACAACCAAGATACTTTTGCAAAACTTGTAGAAGGTATTGGACTGAAGGAGGGTCTTTGAGAAACATTCCTGTTGGAGGAGGCTCAAGGAAGAACAAGAGACCTTCTTCTTCTTCTTCTTCATCCACATCTCCCACTTGTGCCAACAATAATAATAATCCTCTTCCAAAGAAAAATATTTCTCATCTCCCACAAAACCCTAAATCCACCCACTCCCAAGATCTCAACTTGTCCTTCCCACCATCATCTCATCATCATTTCACTCCCAATCTCTCCGAAATCGTCGTCGGTGGGAACCCTACGATCGCCTCTGTCTCTGCCTCCGCCTCTTCCACGACTCAGCTTTCGGCCATGGAGCTTCTCACCGGGATGGCGAGTAACTCTAGGGGTTTGAATTGTTTCGTTCCAATGCCGCCTGTCGTCCCTGATCCTGGCTCAGTTTACACGGCGGGGTTTCCCGATCTCCATGATCAGTTCAAGCCGAGCCTCGGATTCTCTCTCGATGGATATGGCGTCGTCCCGACCGAGGCTAGCAATGGCGGGGGGAGGCTTATGCAGCTGCCATTTGAGGATTTGAAGCAAGGGTCTAATGGAGTTGAGCAAGGCAAAGAGCAAGGAGATTCAACTGGGTATTGGACTGGGATGTTGGGTGGAGGATCATGGTAAATTCTAGGGCTAAATACTCATTATATTCACATTTTGGATCTTCATATATCTTTTTAATTTTATTCTTGTCTCCAAATTGGTTTTTCTCCATCAATTTCAGTCATTAAACTGAATTTTCTTTTTTCGTCAATGGATCGCATTATTAACCCTTATTTTATCTCGATCGTTTCGTTAAGATTCATTGACAAAATGAAGAACTTGAAAAACACAATCAGCTCAATGATGGAAATGATGTAAAAAAAACAATTTAGAAACAAGAATAAAATCAATTCTAGCCTCTTTTCTTTTGAACCCTAGTTTAGTAGATCAATATATAACTTTTCAAATTTGATTAATTTTCTCCTTGTTGGTGACTTTTGCTTTCAAATCCTTTTTTCATTATTAATTGATGGGAAACCCTCTCTCTCTTTCTCAAATTTTTCTTAGTAAATAGAGAGGAATTTGAGCCCATTTTCTATGACATTATTATTGAGATATTAGTTCCTTTTTCTACCTTTATATATATATAAATATAAGAAGAGGGTGAATAATACTTGTTTCTAGTTACTTGGAAAAAAGACTATTTGAATTTGTTTTTCATTTTTGGGTCAGCTTGGGTAAAGAAAAGGCTGTGAAATCTTTCCACATGTTGAGTTCTCAATTCCAATTCTTTTCTTTTCTTTTTGTCTAAGTGAAATGTTTACAGATGCATTCTGACAAAACCAGACCTAACTTTTTCTTGCTCTCACAAAGGGACACATAAAGAAAAAGGGCATATGAAATTCCATTAGGGAGCTCACTTGTGTGTGTGCTAAAAGGAAAAAAAAAAAAAAAAAAATACTAGAAGGGTCATGCATGCAAATGCAATCCCTAATTAATTAATTTCATTTGATGAGATATAAACTATGGATATTTCCTTTATTTCCCTTTATATTTTATGGATCTCGTGACCTGATTTTTGTGCGAACGGGAACTTCGAGAGACGATACTAGATGAGTAGGAGACTCTTAGGGCCTGTTTGGTAGGCAATCCGAATTCTGTTTTATGTTTTTCAGATTGTGAATATGCATTTGACAGATATGTGTTTTTTAAAACTGTTTTCAGATTCTGTGATCCAAATAGTGGAAATTCTGAAAACAACTTTTTTATGTTTTCATTGTATCCAGATTTTGAATTTGAAAATTTTTAAATGCATAATTAATTTAAAAAAGATAAAAGTTTTAATAAATATAGTATTTCATATTATAAACTCAATTTATTTTCGTGAAATTAAAATTTTTATAATAGAATGTATTATAAATTATATGATATTGTAAAATAACAATAATAAAAATTTTAAACACATAACATGTTTATAAATTAAAAATAATTTATGGTTTACAAATATATTATCAAACACATTTTGAACAATTATTTAAATTTAGATCCAATTTTTGAATCTGCTACCAAACACATATCTAAAAACATAAAATACAACTTTGTTTTCATTGAATCCCTTGTTTTCAAATTTCTGTTTTCAGATCACCAATCAAACGCACCCTTACTTACTTATGTTGCTCTATTTGTAATGAAAAAAAGTTTTTAGAATTACGAAGAAGTTATTTAAATAAAAAAGAGAGAGCGTGAAAATACAACCAAAATTTTAGGTGAATTTTGATCTACACATGTCCATAACACTACAAAGATTTAGTCTTTTTAACAATGGTTTCAATTCTTGTGTAGTTATAAATTGAAATATATATTTTTTTTTCTTTATATCAATTATAAATAAAATTATTAAATTTGATGGAAGAAAAAATGTTCTCAAAATAGACTAGTGTAGTACTTGAAATTAAGGGACAATAATGCACCATATGCCCATATAGTGTCATGTCCATTTCAATGTCTCTCTTCTCTATTGTCTTTGATCCCTAAGATTTGGGGAATCTCTTTCAAAATCTTTGCCTTTCTTTTGTTCATTTAGGGAAGAGAGAATTGGTATCTCCTTTTTGAAATCTTTTTTAGTGGAAAGCTCATCTTTTGGTTAAGAAATTTGAGTTTTAAAATATTATTATTCTAGGGTTACGTTTACATACACGGTACCTCACTTTCAGTGATATGTATCGATCTATATTTCTTTTCGATATTATTCTTAATGGAACATATCATTAACAAAGAATCTTCATTTTCATTTGAAGAGATAGACCGAGTTGTCTCCCTCTGTAACAGAACAGACCTCTCCTATCCATTCTCTGTCTGGTCTAAATTAGAAGATCAGGACACTCCAGCTTTAATATTTACCAAACATATAGATAAATGAAAGTTTATAGGTAAAACCAACCTATTAATTCATCGTTGTAAAATCGAAATTTATATAGAGTGCTCAATTGAAATTTCACAGTTTCGTACCGACAAACGAGACAGAGTACACATTGTTCTAACTTACGAGAGCGGATAGAATAAAAGAGAATGGTTGTATTTACAAGGGACAAAAAAAAATTCCCCCTTCTTCATTTAGGATATTGATATCGACATTGATATGCATGTTTGAATTTAAAAAGTTTGTGAATTTGATTGAAAGATACAAAAACAATTAATGTGAGAGTACAAAAGCCCATGATATTAAATATTAAAGAACAGAAATTTAAGTTGGTTATATGTTATACATTTATACCTTATTCTAAAAAAAGTTTGCCTATTGCTATCATATGTTATATATGTCTACGCATATATAATGGTTCCAATGCATCAGATGGTACGAGTTTTGCCATTGTTAAACAATACAATTCTGCCATGCCCATAATGCCATATTGAAGTTTCACTTCTTTTAGTTTTTAGGGTTTTATTTTTCCTCTTTTAATTCAAAAAAGAAAAGAAAATTAACAAAACCCTAAATTTCATAATTGTCCTCTAACATTTAGCTATAGTATGTATTTCAAATGAAAGTTAAAACATATTATTTTCATCCATTAAGAGATGTTATGTCTCTATTACATTTAGTATGCATATGTGTTAGGTGGCTCGTTGTTGGTCCTCTCACCCGTCTTCTTGTCGTTTTAGACGGTTTAATCATTGACAACTTATCTGTTTTCTATTTCTCGTGTTATATTAATTTAGCTAGCTTTTATCTGATAGTCGTGTTGGAAAGTAATAATATTGATCTCGTTGTTGATATTAAGAAAAAAAAAAAAAGTTCATTATTAAAATAGTGTTTTTCATAGCGTTATTATAATATTAAAACAATGAATGTCAAAAAAAAATATATATATATATATATATTAAAACAATGATAATGTGAGAATCTAAAAATAACAAGTTTATTATTGTCAAAGCATTTTTCACAGGTTCATTTTGTGCAAATAGAAACTCATTTTATGTAGGCCATGTGTCCAAATTTATACCCGGAAATGTCCAGCCCATTTACTTAAATACTGATTTTTTTTTTTTTTTTCCATATCCTTATTTGTAATGTTTAGTGGAAACAATCATTTAAGTAAATAATGATTGAAAATATGTTCAATTTAAGAACTGAGTAACACTAGTAAATTGACGGTACTTTAACTAGATACTAACAGTTATATTATTGTAAATAACAATATGCAATATATATATATAACAAATGTTGCAAAATAATATCGTCAATAATAAGTAGTCGAGGCACGCTTACTAAGTGCTATTCTGAAGACAATTATTATTCACTCATGTACAGGTTGCAAGCAGACTACAACAATCGTCTCAGCAAGATACAACTACTAATTCCGATAGAATAGAAAACTATTTGATACTTGCTTTAACTCAACTCAAGATCAAAAGAAAGAAAGAAGAATGCTCTAAATGGAATGACATGATTCAAATAAAGAAACAAGTTGCTATTTATAAGCTAGTAAATTAGTAACTCCAAAGAACAAAAATAAATAAAATTGAAACATATGTAAAACATAACTCAATTGAGTTATAACAACAAATATAATTTTAACTTCCATATGTTAAATTTATAAATGAAACATCAAACTTATTTTATGATGCTTCAATCTATTTTGAAGTTTTTGATGAATTGAATTTAGACATCACTTTCTTTCCCATTTTATTTGTAATTAATATCCAATAATAATAATCCACAAAATAGGCGAGATGCGCCAACAAGAGCTTAGCTCAACTGGCATAAAGTTGTATTGCTAACCACAAGGTCTATGATTCGAATCCTCCTCCTATTTTTCTTCTATGAAATCAAGTTTCAAAAATACCCCTGTACCCCTGAACTTTGAAAAATGTTTCAAAAATACCTTGTCGATAATTTTTGAATGAAAACCGTTAAAGTTTCAGTTTCAAAAATACTCTTGAACTTAAAAAAAATAAAAAAAATACCCTTATTGAAAAATCTTTCTTCTTTTTTCCTCCTCCCACAGTAAATTCTAATGGTTTTCATCCAAAAATTAACGACAATGGTATTTTTGAAACATTTTTTAAAGTTCAAGAGTATTTCTGAAACTTTTCAAAGTTGAGGAGCATTTTTTTAAACAAACCTCGTAGTTCATGGGTATTTTTTATAATTTAGCCAAAAAGAAACATCCAATACTTTTACCATACAAGTAAAAAAAGGAGAGGATCAACATCACAACAATGTATACATATGACCATACAAGTAAAAAAAGGAGAGGATCAACATCACAACAATGTATACATATGGGAGGTGACATCAACAATAATAATATTAAGACCAGAGTAGATATTTTCTTAAGATTAAATCATAAATCTAACCCTTGAACTTTAAGTATTACAATTATTCACCATTCAACAAAGTTCAAAAAATAATTTTAAATTATGTGATTTTAAATTTGAGAAATTAGAGAAATTATTGTAAATTTTTTATTTGGGAACGAGAATATAACTAAAATTTTATGTTTGGATGATAATTGGATAAGAAATTAAAATTATATGTTTACTAATATAGTTCAAACCTCTGTTGATTTTTTATTTTTTTGATAGAAAATTAAAATATGACTAGGTTAAATAAATAATTACTTTCAAATTCTTTGAAATCTTCCAAAATCCATACACTTCCGTAAAGAAAATTTTCATAGTACAAACACAACTTCATTGTAATAAGAAACAATATGATTAATTTGAAATTCATTATGGTTTAAAATCCTTCGATCTCTTTGATCAGTAGTCGTTTCTACGATCTTTTTTAGTCCTTACCGCTAATATCGATCACAAAACACAAATGAGACATACTCGTTAATCTATCCAATTGTTTGCCAAAACTTATATCGTACACATACATGTTACCACAGCAGTCCAATTAATGGTGTTAACTGACTAGATAGAAGAAGCATAATAGGACCAAAGTTTATACTTTTCACTTTTTGATAGATTCAGAAAAATTTATGAATAGAACATCAGAAGATTTTAGTCGCCGTCGTTGAGTAAACTATTATACTTCTCGCATACAGTATTCGAGTCTTGCCCCCGAGCCCAGGTATCATATATGCCCCAAAAGAAAGAGCTTTGAATACTAGAATCTTTGCAGACTAGTAGACTTGAACCTTGTTCCGTAGTGTGACATTCTCACACGGAATGGGCTTATTGCACCTATAACAACCATTTGAATCGACCTAGCAACAATTTAGAGGCTGATTGTAGCATCACCATTGTCAGAGCAAGCTCCATCAATACCTTCCACCAATCTACGTTTTGCAGATTTGGTCCTATAACACCACAATTCAAAAGCATCTGTTAAGTCCGGATATTGCATTTCCTTTACTTTCATCCAGTCTGCCAAGATGCCTGCTTGATCATTTGAAGGCAATGCCAATACCATGGAAACAATTGCCCCCTCGATGTTCAAGCACAGCTCATCATCCATCTTGTAACGAAAATCTGTCTCTGCAACACACTTCGAATCCAGCAGAGGCTTCATCTTCCTTATGTATGGCAGCCAGAATTTAAGCAGTGACAACCGGTACGGTGCAGGAAGAATCACGGTGCCATAGCCAACAGCTTCCAAGGCTTTGTTGGTCATCTCAATCAGCTTAACTTTCAAACCCCACATTAAGGAATTCAGCTTTTCGTCTTCGATTACCTTCAGTACATTTCCAGATATCTCAATCCAGTTGGAAACGAAGTCTTTCATTAAGTTCATCTTTGGAAGTAAAGTACAAATCCATTCTAGATCAGATAATGTCCTCAATATTCTGTCTTCGTTGGCTTGAGATGCAAGGTCAGAATCCCAAAGTAGGGAAGATAGTTCCCTCTCGAACGACCCACAAGTTCTAAAAAGGCCAGCTTTTAACACTGATTTTACTTCATCATCAGCTATTACCAAAGACATGTCGGGGTCTGCCCTTAACATGTAGTCAACTTGCTCTTGAGCAGATCTTTGAAGCTCATCTCCAAATGGGGCACATGGACTGTTAATTGACAAAGCAAAGCGGAGTGCTGAAACAAAAACATCTTTTGTGGGGCTTAAATCTGTAAATCTGACACTGGGCAGTATGGACATTGCTTTAGATATATATGACCCTTTTCTGAGTCTGCCCCTTCAAGATCTATTAGCTTTCTCCATGTACTTCAGAGATAGTTCCGAATCAGGATGAGGCTGGAGTACATCAATAACAAATCAAGCAGAACCTGAAGTGTCCAAAATTCATTTTGCAGAGACCAGAAATCTCAGTTGAACATTTTCAGAACAGCAATTCAAGCAAGGGACAACTGAAGACAATTCTAAGCAAGCTCACCCTTCACCAATTAGCAATTTACTTCAATCTCATAGATGAAAGGATATTGAGTGGCTATTTCCTCCCCACTCATTTGTAGCAACAAGTATATCGATGTTAAGTTTCCAGTAGCTGGATGCTTCAGCTCTGCCCACTTTAAGTGGTGGAGGGGCAATATCATGTTGTGCGCAGTTGAAACAATGAAACTTCAAAATACCTTTCAGCTACAAGCAAGTGGCTTGTATCCACCAAAAAAATCTGAAAAAGTACAGAAAGTAGGTTCTTATATGTCAGTTTCCTTGTCTATGCAAGCCTACAATATAACTCTCTGAGTTCTATACAATTGAGCATAACTATTGCATTTGGTAAAGGATACTTTCACAAATCAGCAGCTTCATTTAGACCAATAGCACCATAACCATATAAAACAACTAACCCTTCTCCGGCGGCATCGACTTCCTCCCCTTCACGAAAAAACCCCGCCGGCATCGACTTCAACCTTTCTTCCTCTCCTTCAACCCTCCTCCGGCGAGCCACCGCCATCTCCCGCCATTGTCGCGGTGACAGCCACCGCCACCATCTTCAACCCAAAAGAAAAACCCACCCTCACCATCTTCTTCTTTCTCAACAAACCCTCACCCCCATCTTCTTCAATGAACAAAATCCACCATCTTCATCTTCCCCACCGTTCAACATCTTCTCCTTCTTCGATCTGAAAAATACCCATCCCTCCCTAGCTTTTTCTTCCTCAACAAACCCCACTACCCCCATTTTCTTCTTCTTCTTCAATCTGAACATAAACTCCCCACCCGCCCCCTCTGATTTCTTTTTCCGTAGAACTTCAAAACCCAATATGAACAAAAACTTCCATATCTTATCAAGAAACCAAAAAAGAAAAAAGAAAAAACGCAGAAACATAACCCAGTTTCTTCTTTTTAAACAAAACCTCAAACCCACACCGAATACCCTTTTTTCTTTTCCTCTTCTTATTCTCCTCCTCAAAGCCACCCCCATTTTTTCTTCTTCTTAAGCTTCCAAACCCACCCAAATCTAAAACAAAATCCAAACCCAACCCACCCCAAATCTAAAACAAAATCCAAACCCAACCCACCCCAAATCTAAAACAAAATCCAAACCCACCCCACCCCAAATCTTCTTCTTCTTCCAAACAAAAGAAAATAGGAAACAAAACCCACCCACCCGATGGCGATCGACGGCGACGGCAAACGGCAGCGGCAGCGGCGGCGGCGGCAAAGGCAAGCAAGAGGCGGCGGCATAAAAGAGGGAGAAAGATGAAGGGTTTGGGGAGAGAAGGGAGTGAGGAGAGAGAGAATATTCGGGAGAGAAGGGAGTGAAAACCAAGAGTTTTTTTAAAATTTATTTAATTATTTAATTAGTATATTATTATGTTAATTTAAAAAGTATTATTTTATTACTATTTTAATTTTAAAATTAATATTTTAATATTTTTAACGTGCCACGTCAGCACCGTTAAAAAAATTAACGGTCCAGGGACTCAATAGAAGTATTTTTTAAATAGTGGAGACTTGATTGTTCAATTCTGAAACCTAGAGACCTATTGTAAACTGACTCAATGAGGGGCCAAAAAGATATTTTACCCAAAAATAAAAATAAAATTAAAGCAGGATTTGGATGACAAGTTTAGAGTTGTTATCAATAACAAATAATTAGTCATTCATTTCAAAGAAGAAAATGATGTGTAAGAGTTTATTTTAAAGTTTGGGTAATAAAAGGAAGGTATTAGCAACTCAAACTACTCTTGTAAAATTTTTTCTAAAAAAAATCATGGAACTCCAAGTTATTTTTAAAACGGGGAGTGATCTCATAAGCAATAAAAGTGAATTCTGATAATACAAAAAATATCATTAGCTTATAATTTTTGGGGAAGTATATTCCATTTGCTTTCACTTTAAGCCTCACCAATAAATTAAGTAATAGTTGAAAAGGAGAGAAATCATCAATATGGTAATATAAGGTGAACATCGATTGGAAGGTGTTTCACCTTCGAAAGAAGGAGAATGAGAGGAAAGTGGTGATGGAGGAACGGAAATGTTCGAAAATGAGGCGTATGGAGTTGGAGTTGGGGACATTCGCCTGGGTTAGAGATTGCCCGATGGCAGTGTCGAAATCAAAGGACTCACTTGGTAATTTTTTGGAGAAGGAGGTAATCTTCTTTCAGGTCTTGGAAAATATGAAAGGAAGGTTCGCCTTGGTTTCTGTCGAGCCCTTTCGAGCACGAAAAAATTTGATTTTCATCCCAACAGGTAATAAATTAAAAGGATGGGGAGCTCTGGAGGCAGCCATGACGGATCCTACCCCCTGTGGTGCCAGCGACTCGGAAAAGAAATCATGAAGGAGGAAATGAGTACAAACCTGAGGGCAGAGTTTTGAATTCAAGATCGTTTGCAGGAGCAGTGAAAGAGGGGCCTGCACAAGGAAGTCGAAAAGCTCGTTAAGACAGGATCTTCTATGGAAAATGGGCAATTCTCCATTTACGCGTGGGATTTTAAGATAGTTGCAGAAAGGAAATGTCTTCAATTTGAACTAGAATATCAGTCGATATATCCGTAAATCTGAGTTGCCGATATTAGTACCGATATCGATATTTTCATCCTTGCTTTTAATTTAATTTTTGCATTTTTTGCTTGTCTCGCGCCCTTAGGCCTTAACAGATTTCAACAGATTGTCGTTTTCTATTTAAAGTCCCTAATTTCCTTCCACGCTATTTATTATATATATATATATATATTTTTTGCACTATTTATGGCTCATCCTTAATTTCCTTTTTTTTTTTGAGATAAATATATAAATGACAATCTTTTATTCTAAATTATCTAAATTTCTGTAAAGACAATATCTTCAAATTTTCTTTTTCCTTTTATGTTGAAATCATATTCTAATTTTCAAATTTAAAAAAAAAAATATATTCTAATTTTCATACCCTAATTTTCTATAACAAGTATTGTTCTCCATTGCACTTAAGTAGTGTAGCCAGTAGCCACCATATAATAGATTGATAGTCTAAAAGAAACTCCTCTCAAATCCAATTGTTGCTAGCAATTTCAAGAAGTCGAGGATTTGAAAATTAATATTATAAGGTATATTTAGCTTCATGTTCAGTTACTTGTATACATTTAGTTTTCATGTTTCAATTAGTTTTATACATTAGTAATTATTGTCATGTTTCCATTACTTTTATACATTTAGTTTTCATCATTCTTATTTATTATTATTTTTTTTAAAAGTTTCATCATTCTTATTTTAAGTTTTAGTTTCTTTATTTTATTTATTTTTATTAATGTATTGTAGATTTAAATCAAAATCTAAATGGAGAGATGCTATACGAGAAAATCGATTGGGTTATCATATTCATTGAAGAAAAGTAACAATAACTCGGATAGAAATTTCACAAAAGTAAATTTAGAAGATTTATCATCGTATTCCGGTTTAGGAATTAGAATTGTTGATTTATGAAATTTAGAGTTTAGTTCATTTATAATTTTTTATGAATTTTTGGAATTTCGTACTTGTAAATTACATTTACGGGTAAAGCCCCCTGAACAAAATTTCTGGATCCGCCACTGCTTCCACGACCAATACGTTGTAAAAAAAAAAAGAGTAATTGATCGAATCATTCACTTGACTTCATATTTAAATTAGTGGGGTTGACATCAAAAGTCTTTTTATTATTATTTTTTATTTTTATTTTAAAGAATATATCAATTCAACATGTTGAATTGAGCAAATATTCACAATTAAAGAGTACTAGTAAAAGAACACGTGCATGGCACGTGGAATGTTGAGTTTTTAGTTTAAAGTTTAAAAATAATGTATTATTGTTTGTAAAATTTTATTCATGTAACAAATAAATATTGTATAAATTTTATTTTTATGACCAAACATTGTTAAAAATAAAGCATTTCTAAATATAGATTATGAATTTAGACAATACAAACACAATTTTATGAGAAAATCATTATAAAAAAATGGGAATTATAAATGTCATGTGCCGTGTTGATTTAAGAAATAATGCAAACATTTTAATAATTTTATTATTAAAATTCGTGTTTTTATTAAATAAATAACTATGGGTTATTATTCGAACTTTATACTAATGGTTGAAATAAAGAAAGAATCCCCCAAGGAAGGAAGGAAAAAAAAAACTTTATCCCCTCCCGTTTTTTCTCCTTATTTTCCCATCATTTTCTTTTTAATTTTTCACACCTCAACAAACCCACGTCTTTTTTCTCTTGTTCATATTTGTCCAAGCCACCCATCTGTTACAGCGACATAGCTTGCTTGACTTTTTCGTGATTCAATTTTTCATTTTTTCTTCATCGCTACCATTATCAATAAGTGAGGCTCCGATCTAGAGAAGACGATATTCATTCATTCGAGAGTATAATCAGTTTTATCAATAGATCTAAATAATGTGAGAACGTTAAATGCATCTTTGGCATTGTGAGGCTCGATCCTCCACCGCAGTTGTCGACAATGATTGTTTGACAAATCAAGAAGCTAAATAATGTTTCTTCATCTTATTAACCACTTTAGACCTTTTTTTGCCATGGTCTTTTACTCTAGGAAAGAAAAAAAAGATATTTATATAGAAAAATGAAGTTGAAGCATTAAGGAAGAGGAGCGAGTGGGAATATCGGAAAATGTAATAGTCCAAGAAGCTCAATGGGTTTTTAATATTTCATGAACAATTCATTTTCAAGAAGTTCGATGAAAACCTAACAACGGAAAAGTAAAAAATTCACATTTTTTTTTTATTTTTTAAATTATGAAATGGTAAACTTGGCATGTAAATTTTAATGAAAGGACAAAAGTGGGACATAAAATTTCTCTTTATTGTGTATTTTATATATACTATAGATATAGATATGTATCATATATATTTTTTTAGAAGAAGATATAGATATGTATCATAATTAAAGAAATGAATAAAAAAATTACAGAAAAATTAACCTTACATTCCCTACTTTATATATAGAAAAGAAAAATCCATCTTCTCTATATGGTAACATAATAAAAATTAAGGAAAAAACCAAAAGAAAAAAAAAAAGAAAGTAAAAAAGAAATGAGCCCAACAACCTAACCCTAAATAGACTTTCTTTCTCTTCCCTGCTTTCTCTCCCCTTTCCTTTCGTGAACCTTCACCACCGGCGCTTCACAAACAGACGGCGGCGAGATTCTGGGAAGATTGTCGAGATTCTGGGAAGATTGTCGTACGATTTTCTTCTCCAACAACACCCTTCATCTCCTTTTATCGCTTGCGTCGCTCCAAATTTTCTCTATTGTTGAGTCATAGCCCCCACTCAAATTAGTCCATACCTCCCTTCCATTGCAATGAAGTTTATATAACCAGAGGTTTTGCAAAGAAGACAAATAGATAGACATTTACAAGCATTTATTGAATGCATTGTATCGTTTTTTCCATCTCTTCATCTTCCCATTTCTCATTCTATAGGGCATTTATTCAATGCATTGTTATATTTACTCCCTTTCTTTTTCTCTTCCTATCCTCTTTCTCCGTTTTTAATATATATATATATTTTTTAAGAAATTTCCGTTTTCAATGCATTGTTATCTTTACTCTCATTCTTTTTCTCTTCCTATACTCTCTCCCTCCGTTTTTAATATATATATATATATATATATATATATATATATATATTAGGAATTTAAACTTGAGGATAAAATAGGTATACATTAAAAAATTGAGGGCATAATGGAAAGCTAAAATTTCTCCTCAATAACAGCTTTTATATATACTATAGATATAGATATAGATATAGATTATCACACTTTGGAGCTAAGAAATCTACTAAGAATTAGTTATTGCACATTAGGTGCATGAATGATTTTAGGGACACACAAATACTATCTCACATTAGTTAAACCTAATTTTTTTTTACAACACATGGGGTGGGATAATTCGAACCACATACTTCTTGATCATTAGTACAAGTTTTATTTTAGTTGAGTTTTGCTCATGTTTTTTTTTTTTTTTTTTGAAATGTTATGCTCATGTTGATAAAAATGAAAATTGTTTGAATATATAAATAAGGAACAAAATATCTAATGATATGAAACTTTTTTTTTGTACATCAACATTATTTGTGGGTGGAGAAACACAAACCTTTGACCTCTTAGTCGATGATACATGTCAATTACCGTTGAACTATGCTCACTTTGACTAATGATATATGAGACATTTGGATGAAACAATATAATACTATTAGAACCATGTTGGTATTACGTAAACATATACAGAAAGTAAATAATATAATACTATTAGAAAAATGCAAATGAGATTTGTTGTCATAACAAATAAAGCATAATTAACTAGTTAAGATGTATACACTCAACCGAAAAAATTTGAATATTCTCACTCGATATCTGTTGAACTAAGAATAGAAAGGAAGATATCATATACATATGTTAGGTAAATCATAATCTAAGGTTTTAAGTGAGATGATAGGCCACCTTATCAAGTTAAAGTATGGAGGTGTACATTGGTAATATAAATAATAATAATAATAAAAAAAGATTCCAAATATAAGCCAAAGAATATAATTGAAGATATGTCAATGAGAGTATGGGGTTAATATCAATTATATGTCAATGAGCATGAGATCACCTTGAATCTGAAAATTTGACTTGTCAATTATTATAGAGATCTGTTGGTATTAAAAGAAAAGAAAATCTGGAGATAAGAATGGGAATTGAAACTTGCTTTTTCAGGTCTCGTTTGAAAATCATTTCATTTTTTGTTTTTGATTTTTGAAAATTAAGCTTACAAACACTACTTTTCCTCACAAGTTTCTTTGTTTTGTTGTCTACATCTTTTCCTCAAAAACCAAGTCAAATTTTGAAAACTAATCCGTTTGATAATCATTTGGTTTTTGGTTTTTGGTTTTTGAAAATTATACTTGTTTTTCCCCCATTTCCCTACCATGGTTTTCATCTTTGTCAAGGGCACATTTGAATTCCTAACCAAATTCCAAAAACAAAAACAAGTTTTTGAAAACTACTTTTTTTAGTTTACAAAATTTTGCTTGGTTTTTGAAAACAACGATATGTATTAGAAAAACAAAGAAACTTATAGGTTGAATTGGTGTTTATAAGCTTAATTTTCAAAAACCAAAAACAAAAAACCAAATGGTTATCAAACGGGGCCTAAAAAAGTAGTTTTCAAAAGCTGTTTTTGTTTTTAGAATTTGATTAGAAATTCAAATGCATCCTTAACAAATATGAAAACCGTGTAAGGAGATTGGAAAGAAACAAGCATAATTTTCAAAAACCAAAAACCAAAGGTTATCAAACGAGGCCTCAATTAAGGATGTGTAAATATTTATTTTAATTAAATTCTCCTTTTTATTTACTTATATTCTTTAAATTTTCAAAATTTTCTAATTTAGGACCCATTTGAAATCCTTAGTTTAAAGTGTTTTGCAAAAATGCATTTTTTTAAAAAAATATTTTGCATAAAAATTATTTGAAATTTAAACACCCATATATTTGATTACATTTCGTATAAGTGTTACACTAGTTATTATATACTTAAAAACTATTTTTAAAAATTTTGTTTTAAGTATTTCTTTCAAAATGGTTTATTACAATCTCATTTTTAAATAAACAATTTTTAGTGGTTGTCAAACACTTTAAATTTTTTCAAAATTAAACACTTGAAAAGTCAAACTATACCCTTAATTTAGTGCTTAAAACTTTTAAACGTTATATATATATATATATATATATATATTTATTAAACCATAGATTTTGAACTTTTAAAAGACTTTAATAATTTTCTTGAAATTTCAAATTTGATTCCAATAAGTTTATCCTAATAAAATAACAGCAAACCAACTTACACTCACCAAAACGAACCTAGTTCAACGATAATTGACATGCACTAAAAGGTCAGAGGTTCAAATTCCCCCACCCCCAAATGATGTACTCAACAAAAAAAAACGTATATTAACATAAAAAAAAAGTATACCCTGATAAAAAAAGTGAGAGGTTCAATCATCCACCCCTACATGTTGTTAAAAAAAACAAATAAATAAAAACTAAGCATATTATTAAAATATTTATTTTAAAAAAATTAAATAAACACAATGATCAAAATTTTGGGACTAATAATATTATAAAGGGAAAAATATACTTTTGGTCCCTGAGGTTTGGGTTAAGTTACACTTTGGTCCTTGAGTTTTCAAACTCAACAAAAATACCCCTAAGTTTTGAGATAAGGAGTACTTTGGTCTCTGCCGTCTATTTTTCTGTTAAATTCTAACGGTTGCTGACATTGCACTATTATTTTAATAAAAAAAATATTTTAAAAATATTTTAAATTAAATATATTAAAATAAAAATTATTGTTATTTTTTTATTTTTTAAAATTATTTCTCTTCTCTCCTCTTCTTCTCCACCTCCTCCCACCGGCGCTGATGACATCGTCGGCCACCGCCGACGAACTTTTTTTTTCTTCCACACGAACAGCCGCCAAACCCATCTCCGGTGAACCTCATTTTTTCTTTTTTTTCTTTTCTTTTTCTCCCCCACGAACCACCGGTAACGTGGTCTGAAACGAACCCCCACCGCTACCACGAACCCTCGCTGCTCCCACGAACCCCAGCAACTCCCATTTCAAGCTCAAATCGTGTCTGAAATGAAATCCAGATCTGGGTTTCGGTCCAGATTTGAAACGAAGGGGATTTCCCCTTAGTTTCAGACCACGATTCGAAGGGTATTCCAGTGACGGCGGTACGCACGAGCGGTGGCAGCGAGAGATCGTGCGGTTCGCTGGAGAAGGAGGTCGAGAGGGAGGAGCTCTGGGCGTGCGTGGATCTGCTCACTACGGGTTCGCGCGTGGTGAATCTGCGAGAGAGATTGAGAGGGAGGGTTTGGGGAGAGAGAGATATTAGAAGAAAAAAATTACTGGAACGTCGTCGGAGTTGGGCTGGAGAAGCTGCAACGATCGGGTAGAGAGGAAAGAGATGAGAGTGTTTAAAAAAAAAAAGTCACCGACGGCTGGTGGCCGGCGAGCGGTGGTCGCCGGCCGCTGGCCGCCGACCATGTGTTGAAGAAGAAGACAAGTTCATGAAGAAGAAGGAAGGGACAAGGGAGAGAGAAAAATAAATTAAAAAAATTAAAGATAATAATATTTTTATTATGGTAATATATTTTTAATTAAACAAATTAAAAAATAATTTTTTAAATAAAAAATAGAACCACGTCATCCACTCGTTAGTTTTAACAGAAAAAATGGATGGAGGGACCAAAATGAAACTAAAACCAAACCTCTGTTGAGTTTGAAAACTCAGGGACCAAAGCGTAACTTAACCAAAACCTCATGGACTAAAAGTGTATTTTTCCCCATTATAAATGAAAATTTAAAAAGAAAAGAGAACGATTCAATTACAAGTTTAGTCCTGATCTTTTAAGATTGTGTCAATTTAGTTTCCAAACTTAAAAGTTTCAAATAGGTTTTCAAACTTTCAATTTTGTGTTCAATAGATTCCAACTTTCATAAGTATCTAGTGGATCCTTAAATTTTCACTTTTGTGTCCAATAGGTTCCCCACTTTCCAATTTTGTGTCTAATAAGTCATTGATCTATTCGACGTTTTTTAAAATTCACAAGCCTACTACATATAAAGTTGGATACTTAGGGGTCCAATAGGTATAAAATTCAATTTTATATCTAGTAGATTGGTTAACTTTTAAAAAATTCAAATATGTTAGAAACATATTAGATGCAAAATTGAAAGTTCGGAGAGTTATTAAATATTTTTAAAGTTCAGAAACCTATCAACTACGGAGATTTATTAGACACTTCCATAGACCTAATCCACACAACTCATTTAGAGACTAAACTTGTAATTTTTTTTTTTTGAAAAACTAAACTTGTAATTTAACCTAAAAAAAATTGAAAACAAATTAATTTTACTTTGACGCGGTGAGTAAAATGACCAACATACCCCTCGCCGGTCGCCCGACAGGCCGATGGCAAATTCAGTAATTTGAAAGAACCGGCAATGGCATTATCGTCACTTTGAAAATCGATCAGTTCGACCTTTCTTTCTATCTACTTCCCAATGTTCATAAACCATCTATTCTAAGTCATTTATGTCGATTGATCGAGAGGGTGAAGAAGAAGATTCGAGTCCGATCAATCTCTGAAGAACCAGAAACGAGACGAACGAACGAAAGAGACCCATAAAATTCATTCATTCATTTATGTCCTTGCCGGATATGGTTGATGTTGCTGATAAATTAGCCTATTTCCAAGCGATTACAGGCTTAGAAGATCCAGAAATCTGCACCGAAATCCTTGCCGCCCACGGTTGGGACCTCGAACGGGCTGTTTCTTCTTTTACTGCCACCAATTCGGAATCCTCTGCTTCCGCCGCCGCCGATCATGGTGGTGGCGACGCCCATTTGGACCCTGCGACGCGTCAAATCCTCGAGAGATCGGAACCGCAAGAAAATGCCGCTCCGGCCCCTAGTTTGGCGTGGAGAATTATTACGCTTCCGATTTCTGTGATTTCTGGTAGTTTAGGGCTTGTTTCAGGTGCTGTTGGTCTTGGATTATGGGCTGCTGGTGGTATTCTTTCGTATTCTCTTGGTGTGATCGGTTTGGGTTCTGGTTCTGGCCGGAACACTGAGTCGTCTGCTCGGTTAGTTTCTGTGTCTGCTGCGGCGTCGGAGGCTATTGATTTTGTGTCGGCGTTTGAGAGGGATTTTGGGACGACTAGGCCGAATTTTGTGGGAGAAGGGTTCATGGACGCATTGCAGCGTTCGAGGAATGCGTTTAAGCTTTTGTTTGTTTACCTGCACTCTCCTGATCATCCGGATACGCCGTTGTTCTGCGAGAGGACCTTGTGTTCGGAGACTGTTGCAGCGTTTGTGAATGAGAATTTTGTTTCGTGGGGAGGGAGTATTCGCGCAAGTGAAGGTTTTAAGATGAGTAATAGCTTGAAAGCTTCGAGATACCCTTTTTGTGCTGTGGTTATGGCAGCTACAAATCAGAGGATCGCATTGCTTCAGCAGGTATTCTTATTTGTTTATTGCCTTTTCTTTTCTTCGAACAGGTACTTCTCAATTTTATCAGTCCGAGTACCATGTCTAGTTTTTGGGGGTCCTTCGTTTTTATACGAAACCCTAAATGAAATTACAGAGAGGGGGAGGAAAGGCTAGAAAAAAACTTCGAAGTGACAATTACTTAGGTCGTAGTTGCAAACAGGGTCATAAAATTTACTTTACACATTTAAGAGACACAAAACTCTTTTTTTTTGCTGAAGACTCGTTCTTCCTTTAAAGCCATAAGTGCCAAAAAGCTTTAACATGTGGCAATCAAAGGATTCTCCTCTCTTTTAAGGATGATCGCCAATAACCAAGAGAGAAAGATGTTCATGTTGAGGTGGAGAGTAACCTGCCAGTTTCTTGAGGTCGTTGATTGACATTGTAAGATGTCAGTTTTGTTATGAGATCTGTGATATGAGCACTTCTCTATGCTTATTATCATTGGACGATGAAAGCCTCAAACATTATTGTTATATTATATCGAAAAGCTTACTTGAGTTTCTGCTGGTCAGATTAAATTCTGGCATGGGTTCTTGAGATCCACATTCTGAATGACCTTTCTGTTTGGAAATTGGTTCCCATGCCTGAGATTGCTACTAGCCATAAAATAGAAGAGAGCTTATCCCTCTGTCCTTAGGTTGTTGTTTTGGCTTGGCTTTTGTGAATGAAATCTTTGTTTCTTCTAAAAAAACATACATTCTGTAAAGAAAATCCATCAAAAGATTTTAAGAGAAAACACCAAGAACAAAAAAAAACTCCTTTTGCAATGGGGAAGAGGCTTTCAAATGCCAAGATAATGATCTCAATAAGAGTCTAAGACTGAAGAGCACCAAAACCCAAACAAGACAACGTAAAACGTCTGACAAGCCAAAACAACCAAGACTACACCCATCAAGTTGCACCAAGCTTCGAACTAGAAGAAAATAACATCTGGAAATCAAATTGTGGAAGTGCACTAACTCCTCCTGCACATGTTTATTTTACTTGATAATAAATAATGTGGTTTAAGTTTTCTTCTGAAATGAAGATCTCATTGAATATGCTTGTTTCAAAGATTTGAAGTTTTTAAAAAGAAGGTTTTGAAGTATTACTTCATGATTTTTGAAGGGTGAACTAACGGTTTTTGTCTGTATTTTCCTACATATAATGATCTATTGAAGAAGCATGTGATCAAATCAAATGTTCTCAGGAATTTCCCTTTTGTTCAAGCGTAAATGAAAAAAAAAAAAAATATTATTAGTTCTTTCTGATTGACTGCATGTGCACTTCATCCATGTTAACATATCTTGCTCAGTAGCCTGTGCCATTAATATCATTGGGGCACAATTGTGGACTATACAAATAAGAGTAATTTCCTGGAAACATTGAATGTGAATGAAAATGGTACCTAGAAAGCATGTGGATGGATGGGATGGTCAAGCAGATTTGTGAGGGTGCCAAATCAAGTCTGAATTTGGTATACGATTTTTTGAAGCACCTGTTACACGTTTTTTGATTGTGGGAAGCATGAGTGTTTTCTTATTTCATTATTTATGTATTTCTAGATTAAGAGGAGAACTTGAATTATATAAGTTGTTATAAGATTAACTTTGGCTAAGGCAGTTCTCACGAGCATTCCTTTATACTTTCTCTCCATTTATAGAATTCCTTTCAAGGTTAGTTCTTCAATTGATAATATCATCAGAGATTTTATTTGGGAAGGAGCTAACAATGATGGTGGAAGTCACCTGGTTGGCTGGAAAAAAGTTGACTTGTGGAGGATTGGGGATAAGCGATTTGAGAAGAAGAAATACAGCCTTGTTATCTAAATGGCCGTGGTGGAGATTTGTGCAACCTGATACTGCTTTATGGAAGATTATCATAGAAAGTAAATTTGGTTCTTGTAACCATATTTGCTCCCAAATGATTCCATAGGTCTTATTATTTTGGATTGGAGCCCCTTTATCTAATGGGGTCTCCCTCTTTTTCTGTGGGCGGGTTACTTTTTTTGTCGCCCTTGTATTCTTTCATTTTTTCTCAATGAAAGCATGGTTATTCATAAAAAAAAAAAATATTTGCTCCCAAATGATAGTATCAAAAAGCATAAATTCAGCCCTTGGAAGAACATCCGTAAAACGAGAGGCTTTTTTATTTAAAATTGGAAATGGGAGAAAGATTAATTTTTTAGAGGATAAATGGGTGTCACCAAGACCTTTTTGTGAAGATTTTCCTTCCATTTTTGCCATCGCTAACTCCAAAGGAGCTTCTATCCATGATTGTTGGTCTGCTGAAAGAGAGGTTTGAAACCTAAACCTTAGAAGAGGCCTTTTTGTTAGAGAATGGGAAGATTGGGTCAATCTCGTAACGATCCTTGAGGGAATCTAGCCAAATGAAGAGGCCAATCAGATTTTTTGGAATCCAGAGGCTTTTAGAGTGCTCTCAGCCAAATCTGTTTCCAATTTACTTCATGGAAGCTACTGTTTTCTCCATCAGACCATTTCCAAGTTCATTTGGGTGGGGAAAAGTCCAAGAAAGGTCAATTTCTTCATTTGGTCTTTAGCCCATAACAGTTTGAACACTTTAGACAGAGTGCAAAGAAGACTCCTTCATATGGGTCTCTCCCCTGGCATGTTTCTCCTATGCAACAGAAACTCTGAGTCTAGCAGCCACCTTTTCCTTCGTTGTTAGTTTGCCTACAAGGGTTGGTGCTCTATCCTAAAAATGTTCAATTTGGTGTGGTGCTCTCCCAAAAACATTGGCGAAGGTATTTATGAAATTCTCTCCGGCTGGTGGTTTAAAGAAAAAGCTAAGATTCGATGGGCCAACACCAGTAGAGCTCTTCTTTGGGCCTTAAGGAAAGAAAGAAATAGCAGAATGTTCTCAGAGAAGTGTTCGTCAATTGGCTTCTTTTTTTTTTTTTTTTTTTTTTGTGAGAATGTACAATTCAGTGCTTCCACTTGGGGTACGTTACACATTTCTTTTTGTAAAAACAGCGCATGCTCATCAATCTAGATTGGAGGCCTTCTACTTTGATCCTCCAAATTAGGCATAGGGACCTCTCATTCCTAAAGCCTTTAGGCTATGTGTTTCCTTTTGTTGCCTAATGAAGTTCTTTGTTTCCCATAAAAAAAAGTTGTTAATGAGGGTTTCTGAATGTTCCATAGAATGGTTAGTTAGCATGAAAAGATCTCAAATATGGTCCTTTGATCTATCCTCTGCTACAAACCGATGACCCTTGTCCGTAATGCATGACCTTATTTTGTTCCTTTTTGGACCAATTGTGGCTGGCCCAACCGTTTCCAGAATGCCGTTGTCATGAAGTTGATTCAGCTTCTGCGACTACAGGATCTGCATAGCTTCGAATACGTGTGTTGGAGCTCTTCGCTTGAAAGACTCTTTTTTCACAAAGGTTCTAGAACTCTAGAAGTTAATTTCTCACCCCTCCAAATTATGGCTTCAACCTTCAAATTGTTTGAATTGCCAAATAGGGTAGGATTTCCTTCCTAGGAACTCCTTCAGAGAAGAAGTTGATTCATGAAGGAGTTGATTCAGTGATCTGTGGATTTCTGCCTGGTTCTAATACCATTCAAGAAAAGAAAGGAAGGTGCGTCTAAAAGGAAAAGTAGTGGCATCAAAGAGTTGCCAAACCAGTAAACCTCCATTGTTCCAGTAATTATGATAAGAAGAAGAAATTCTGAAGCAAGGGGGAGAATTTTGGGTCTCCATGCTAACTCGCAGTTGGAACATGAGAGGATTTGGAGCTTAGAAATAGAGGATTCTCATTGAAATGTTATCCTTAAAGTAAATCCCAATTTCATTATTGAAATCAGTGAGATTAATACTGTAAGTCAGTATTAAACGGAACTCCAGAGATGTGGAGTTGGCCTTTGGCAACATTCCAATTCTTTGAAATAACACTGCTCTCTTGTAGATCTGGTAGAAGGTTCTTCTTCCTTGTCCATTAAGTCCTCTTGGTTAAGGGTTTCTGTTTTCAGCTTATGGGTTGTCCATTAAAGTCCTCTCCTCTGGGTTAAGGCCAATGTTTTAAAAGGCGTGTGGCTCACCCTTAGCGCCGGTGAGGAAGGCGTGGCCAAGGCGCATGCCTTCCTCGAAGCCCTTGTGGCGCACACCTTAGGCGCCTCTGGGGCTTCACATTTTTATATATGTTTTAATTTTTTTTTAAACCTAAATACTTGTTATGAAGCTAATTTTAAATTCCTGTACTTGGTCGTTCGGAGTGTCAAATATCAAATTCAAAGCATATATTTTTTGTGGAGTATTGACATCATCGTACTTGGTCATTCGAAGTGTCAGAAGGCATATTAACAATACTAAACTCACTGTTTTTTGTGGAGTATTGACATTTGACTCTATGTTGGAAGATTTATATTTGAACCTTGTTTATCTTTTATCTATTTTTCTTGGTTAAAAACTTCATTACTTGTCATGAAAGTGTTTTATATACATGTATATATTTTTGTAAGTTTTTTTTCTATATAGTGCGCCTTAAAGAAAAAAGCCCGCGCCTTTTTGTGCGCCTTGCGCCTAGGCCCCAGGAGGCCATTGTGCCTTAGTGCACCTTGAGCCTTTTAAAACACTTTAAGGGCTTTTGTTTTTATCTTATTGGCACATTCAACCATTCAAGTCTCCTCTAAGAAAAGGATTCTTTAGAGAGCTCGAGGACCTTGGTGGTTGGGATTTACATAGAAGCCTTCTTGTATCCATGTTGTCTTGGGAGAAATTATTAGACAAGGTCACCATGAAGAGTATGCAAGATTTTATTTTTTTTATTTTATTTTATTTTATTTTTTTTATTTTTATTTTAGGAAACATATGCCATTTCATTGATCTATGAAATAGATACAAAAGGGGATAAGTATGAAAATCCTATCAAGGATAATTACAAAAAAGATCTTCAATGAGATAATAAAGTATGCAAGATTTCAACTAGCTCATTTGTTCCATGGGGATTAGTCAAAATGTGGGTGAACTTTTCTCGGACAACTACATTTATCAAAAGAAAAAAAATCTCCTTAGCACGTTATTTTGGACTAATATTCCCTTGAGCACTGCAGTATATTCATTTGGTCCAAATTTTGGGATAGAATTGTCTTGACTCAAATAGATTTTCGGTGATATGCAAGTAGGTTTGCAGATCTCCCCCTCTGGTCTTACAAGGCTGAAAAGGTTTGTAATTTTAATTCAAAATACATGGCTTCATCACTATAATTTTCTTCAAATGATGGACAGGCAGTGAGAGTAGTGGAAACAAATAAATCTTTTAGGATGGCTATGTTACAGGTTTGTGATGAAGCTTAAGAAAATGAAAGGAAAATGAAATCCTGTAAACTGGAAAGAATAGGAGTTTGAGAACCTCTTTTCAACCAACAATAAAATTACAGAAGACATTAAAAGATCGGACGAGTTGGAAGAATCAATATATCTTGATGAAAATTTGAAAAGAAGAATCGAGCTCAATAAAAGTATTGTACTTGAAGAGGAAGTTTTTTTTTGGAACTAGAATGCAAAAGTAAATGATTTAGAGGAGATGTAAACAAAAATTTCTTCCACGAAATGGCAGTTGGTAGAAGAACAATAACTTTCATTTCAGAGGTGTTTTCTTTAGATGGAAGAAACTTGATTAATGACGGGGACATGAAGGTGAACTCTTGCCTTTTTATCAAAAGTTGTAAACAAAGGACGAAGGGACAAGATTGGGACATAATTTTGGAAGTAAAGAAGCATCAACTTGAGTTGGAATTCTATGAAATTTTCAATGTTTGGCTTAACAGTATGATTTACACCCTGCCAATTTCTGAACAAGTGAGATTACTAAATTTAAGAGTTATTTGCTGTTAGAGAGGCATCACGGGTCCTTGTTCAAAGACAGTTTGGGTTAGCTAGTTAGGTAATCAAGAGTTGTAACAAAGAAGGTGGGAGCCTGAGAGGGAAAAGACAGCAGAGAATTTAATGAGTTTCCGGAGAGACCAGATTTCTCAAAAGTTTCAAATATGTGCTTAACAACCACACTTATAACATATATATAAAGTAAAAAAACGATGAATAGATTGGAGTGAAATCTAGGTTGGGATTTCTGCCTGTGGATTTGCAATACATGCAAATTGATGTCCAAGAAATTCGAACAACCAGCTTGGGAGCATTGTTGGTAGGGATTGAGAAGTCACTTGGGAAACAAGAATTGTGAGTCTAGGCAAGGGTGTATCAGATAAGAATGCATCTTAGGGATAGAAGTTATCCATACTGCATTTGACGAAGGAGAAGTCAGCAAACTAGTGAGCTATTTTTGAGTAATCAAGAAAGCCTCAGATCTCAGGGGTAAATTTTGAATTAAAATTGTTTGAAGGAGATAATTGTTGGGTGGGTCTCTCAGGTAGAGTGATTTTTTATTTCTTGAATAAGGTAGGGAAAGAAGATAAAATAGAGAGATTGTAGTACAGCTTGGAAAGAAGGTGCTGGCATGAGGATGCCAAAATTAATAATTTATTTAGTGCCTTAAAAATATGTGAGAAGGCATAGGAATTTACATGTTGTATATAGAAGGTGGCAGAGGGACTTATATGTAGATTTAATGAATTTCTGATCGTACATGGGTATGCCCTTTGATGGAAGCCCTAACAATAAAAAGACTTTTGGAACCCTACTGTTGGAAGGTTAGAGGAAAAGTTGGAAAAGTGGATAGACTTTTGCCTATTAAAAGTGGGTAGGCTCGCCTTATGGCGAGCAATGTTATCTAGCTCACTCACGTACTTTACATCTATCTTTCCCATCCTAGAAAAGTGGAACTGTTTTGTGTTTGTGTGTGCGCTAGCAAAGTGGAACTGTTTTGTGTGTGTGGGGAACTGTTTTGTGTTTGTGTGTGTGTGCTTGCTCACTCACATACTTTACATCTATCTTTCCCATCTTAGAAAAGTAGAACTGTTTTGTGTGTGTGTGTGTGAAGGCGGTTGTTTCACCTAGTGAATTGGAATATCATCTCAGGCAATGAAGGAAGAAGGTTGTTTCACCTAGTGAATTGGAATATCATCTCACAACCCTTGAAAAGTGGCAGTATTGTGTGTGTGTGGAACTGTTTTGCTGTTTTGCAAGGGATTCTTGCACGAACACTCTATTTTAGGCGGTCTGGGACATGGATACGTCTGGACATGCTCTGGACACATGTCCGACTCGCTAAAAACGTGTCCAATATTTAATCATTACTTTTTTCTCTAGGACACGTCTGAAAATTAAAATTCATTATGGAAAGCCAACATGTTTGTGCTTTTATGGAACTTGTGGGGGGAAAGAAACAATATGATTTTTAGGGATATAGTTAGAAGCTCGAGTGATGTTTGGTCCCTTACTAGATACCATGTCTCCTGTGGGCTTCGGTCACGAAACTATTTTGTAATTATCCGTTATGTCTCATTTTGCTTGATTTGAGTCCCTCCAATCCCTTTTGTGGGCTTGGTTTTTTGTATGCCCTTGTATTCTTTCATTTTTTCTCAATGAAAGTTGGTTCTTCGTTAAAAAAAAAAAATCATTCAGGAAAAGATTAGAAGTTAAGCCTATTAAGCCCAACATAAAAAGTAAAAAAAAAAAAAAAACCCATAAACTTTTAAATAGAAAATCCTAAAAAGTAAAAACCGTCTTGAGGGATCATTATTTGCTTACTGCACTAGCCACTAGCCACCTGATATTGTAAGGTTTGGTTTTCTCTCTCTCTCTCTCTCCCTAAACTTCATAAAAGACAAGTTATAAAAGACCTCTAAATTCTAATTTTTCCAACAAATCATTTATATTTATCATTTATAAACCATTAGAAGATATCTTTAGTGGCTAACCATAGTCATAGCCACTAAAATCCTTTGAGCTTTCCTAATGTTAAGGATGAATCAATATATAGATATATTCCATTTTAAAAAAAAGTGTCTCCAACGTGTTCGTGTCCTACTTTTATAGAAATTGGCATATCGCCGTGTCCGTGTGGTGTCGTGTTTGTGTCCATGCCTCTTAGGATGCAATAGTGGAGGAACGGTAGGAGGAAAGTACCAACCCATGGAGGATTTTTGCCCGAAGAAACCTACATGATATTGATGAATAGGGCAAGTTTTTGAAGCTCCTTCACTTGGTGCATAGATTGCAGGCTTGCAGCTAAAAAGGTCTCTGACTCTCAAGATATACAGACAAGTTTAGAGGCTTGAGAAGTTGGGTACCTTGCTTAAATCTGATCCTTCAGTAGGCTCATCTTCGTTTCATAATGAGGAAGTAGTGGCTGCTTAATGAAATACAAAGACGCCAATGTCAAATTTCTGATGGACTCTATTTTGGGAGACTCAATATCGCAGAGAGAATACAAGCAAGATGCCCAAGTATGACCCTTAACCAAGTTGCTGCATGCTTTGTCTAGGAGTAGTGGAGACTCGGACCATATTTTCTTTTCAGTGCATGATAATGGTATCATTTCCATGAAGGTTGGAATTCTCATTTGAAGAGGAGTTTAAAGTTTTGTTGTTGAAGACATGCACTCGTGCATAAAAATCCGATGCATTTGTTTCAATAATGGAGTTTTCACAAGAAATAGTGACGTCCAAGTTTTGTAGAGGGCAATCTTGATAGTTTTATTTTAGGCATATCTTCTCCTCTCGTTCGGAGAATTCTTTAGTGGTAAACTAGGAAAGGAGATGTTCTTTTCACAATCTCAGTTCTTCCAAGTTCAATTGGCAATGAGGATTTTGTTTACTACATCTGGTCCAGCATGTTTTAGAACTTCAGCATTTGAGAACGTAGCATCTTATATAAAGGCATTGAAACCATGGATTTGATAAGCAGTTTTGCAGACCTTCAATTTCATTTTGATTTGGATATCATACTTTCTTTTTCTTTATTGGTCTGTTTTTCTCTTGTTTGCAGGTTGAGGGACCAAAGACTGCTGAAGAAATGCTAGTGATTCTACAGAGAGTTCTTGAAGAAAGTGCTCCTGTTCTGGTTTCAGCTAGGCTTGATGCAGAAGAAAGAAGAAATAACATGCGATTGAGGGAGGAACAAGATGCTGCTTACAGAGCAGCACTTGAAGCAGATCAAGTATGCTACTTTCTGACTTCTCTTTCTTGTCCGTTTAAATTTCTCAATTTTCTCAGTCATTCAAACTGTGTTGCTAACTTGAGTTTTGATGTTGTCTCTTATAGTTTTATGTTAATAATCTGATCTCTTCTTGTGGTTTTATTAGGCCAGGGAACGACAAAGAAGGGAGGAGCAAGAGCGTCTGGAAAGGGAAGCCGCTGAAGCCGAGAGGAAGAGGAAAGAGGAAGAAGAGGCTCGTGAGAGAGCTGCTCGTGAAGCTGCAGAAAGAGAGGCTGCTTTAGCTAGAATGCGGCAGGAGAAAGCAATGTCACTTGGTGCTGAACCCGAAAAAGGGCCTAATGTTACACAAGTAATGTTCTATTCTTTCATCTTATTTCATCGTCATATTTCGATTAATTTTCTAGTTGCTCAAGGACATTTTGCATAATCATCAATGTTATCCCTTTTTTTTTGTTCACTCAACTTTTACACACCAAGGAGGAATTATAATTGGGGGTTTGCTCATATTATTTTGAACAAAACTTGGCTGCATCCTGGTATGCAGGGATCTCCCTACCTACCCCATTAAAATCTTGACAACTAAGAAAGAGAAAGGGAAAAAATGAGAAATTTTTTTTATCTCTCCTAGTTGTCAACATTTGAATGGTGGTATGCAGGGAGATCCCTACAGACCGGTATGCAGCCAAGTTTTTTCCTATTATTTTTAGCTGTTGATTTTTTCCAACTTCATGGAGTCTTCTTATCTCTCCCTTCTTTCCATCTTTGCTGATAAAGAAAGAACCTAACCGATCTTCTTTAATTTTTTGATCGACCAGGTCTTGGTGCGGTTCCCTACTGGAGAACGCAAGGATAGGAGGTTTCACAGTACTGCTTCGATCCAAACTCTCTACGACTACGTCGACTCCTTGGGTTGTCTGGCCGTTGATAGTTATAATCTGGTGTCAAACTTCCCTCGAGTTGTTTACGGTGCCGAGAAACTCTCGTTGTCCTTGAAAGAAGCTGGACTGCATCCTCAGGCCAGTCTCTTTGTGGAGCTAACCTCGTGAAAGCTCCAACTATTAGTAGAATGGTCGAATGTAGTTGAAGATGAAACCACCTGTGAGAGCAAGATATTTTATTGTAGCATTTGCTTATTTTATTTTGATTAGAGTTCTTTTGATGTCAGTATTAATGTTTCAGGTTCATAGTAGATGCATATTCAGTATAAATTATAATGGTGGTTGGGGGTTCGAATAATGACTTATAATTTATCTGAATTTGTAATTTTAGATTCTGGCTCATTTGATATCAGCAGAATCATACGGTGTATTTAGCTTGATTCTGTTTCTTCATTTCTTTTTGAGAATATCTAAAAATTTGGAGGGAGGATTCAAATTTTTCGTTTATGAGGTAGGTTTTGTTTGAGAGGAGCGGAGACTTCGGATCTTCGATTTTAAGAATAGATGTCTTAATTGTTGAGTTAGCCTTGTATTGATAATTCATAAGGGAGGATTCAAATTTTTCGTTTATGAGGTGGGTTTTGTTTGAGCAAGAGCGGAGACTTGAATCTTCGATTTCAAGAATAGATGTCTTAGCCGTTGAGTTAGTTTTGTATTGATAATTCATAAAGGAGATTGATTTGAATCACAGACCTTGTGGTTATCAATACAACCTTATGCCAGTTGAACTATGCTCGTTGATATAAAGGAGGTTATTAATGTCTTGAGTTATGCTTAGAGTAGCTAGCTTGATTGTGCTTTGAGTATAGTAACTAGTTAGTTTGATTGTGTGTAAGTTATGCTTAGAGTAACCATTGAATTAGACTTGAGTTATGATGATATGATAGTGGCGATGAGGTTTGTCGAAGTGGGGAGAAGGAGAGAGGAAGAAAAATGTCTAATAACCTAAAATTACCATTAAATTAGTACATTTTATCATATTAGCAATGGTTAGCATCGATTCAACTCGATGC
Source organism: Luffa acutangula (assembly GCA_036850905.1). Classification (NCBI taxonomy): domain Eukaryota; kingdom Viridiplantae; phylum Streptophyta; class Magnoliopsida; order Cucurbitales; family Cucurbitaceae; genus Luffa; species Luffa acutangula. The sequence continues at coordinate 44,447,484 of CM072097.1, read as the reverse complement.
TAGCCAATTAATGGTCAAAGATATTAAGGACCATTTAAAATCATTTTATAGATTTCCAAAACCAAATGGCCACCAACCACAAACTGTGGGACCAAAACTATATTTTACCTCCTAAAAAATTGTTTTGGCTTTCAAGTTTGTCAGACAAATATTTTCACTTTACCTTGGTTTTTTGGAATATAGAAAGTCAAAATAAAAAGGAAAAGGCCTATAAACTTTTTATTCTAAAAAATGAAAACGAATAGGAAAAATAATTATCGCTATTCCCAAATCCGGTTATGGTTTCAAATATAATGTGGAATAAATAATTTGAAACCAAGAGCTTAGAAAAATAGATAAACAAACCTAAAATTCTAAGCAACAAGAACAATAATAAATAAAAGAGAATGAATGAGAAATTGACACCGAGTTTTATACTGGTTCACCCAATGTGGGCTACGTCCAGTTCTTTGCTACCGATGCAGGTTCCACTAAAACTCCAAGGAGAAAGTTACAAGAGTTTACAATGCTTAAAATGATTTCTCTCACTTTTTTCTCAAGAAAAAATGGCTCACAAATCACTCCACTCTAAAAAAACTCTTAATGGAAAGAAAAAAGCTCACAGCCTCCCCTAAAAAATTTCTTCTCTGGATATGGTATGAAGGAAACAACCAACATTTCCTTTTATAAGGAAAATAGCCGCCTCAATTTTCATTCCTAGCCAATCAATTTACTGCCATAATTTCCTTCTTCATTAAGCACTTCCGCCACAATTTGTTTCTTCTTTTCACACATTGCCGCCTTAATCTTTCTTTCTCAGCCATTTGATAATAAAGCTCCACCGCCCATATAGTTTAGGCCATTTCTTGTTTTGGGCTTCAGAATACTTAACAATCTCTCACTTAGAGACAAAACAAGCAACACGTCTCCCCTGCAACGGTAGCGACTCCTCTTTACTCATGGAAGAGTCCAACCGAAGTTGTACACAACTTCATTTTGTCAGCAGGAACAACCTTGGTGAACATATCAGCTGGATTTTGACTTCTTGGAATCTTTTCAAGCACCAATGTTCCATCTTCCAAAGATAATCTGATAAAATGGTACCTCACCTGTATGTGTTTTGTTCTCAAATGAAACACTGGATTCTTTGCTAAATGAATAGCACTCTGACTGTCACAATGCAAAGTCCATTTTCCCAAATTCAAGCCAAGTTCTTCTAAGAAGGACTGAAGTCATATCATCTCTTTACTTGCCTCAATAACTGCAACATACTAAGCATCTGTAGTAGAAAGAGCCACTATCTTCTGCAGTCTAGAAATTCAATTAATAGCAGTATTACCCAAAGTGAAAACATACCCGGTAGTATTTTTTCTACCATCTGTGTCACCTGCCATATCTGCGTCTACATAACCCTGCAATTTAGAATCTTCTAACTTCTTAAAATGCAGAGCATAGTCAGTTGTACCTTTCAGATATCTGAGAATCCACTTTATAGATTTCCAATGCTGCTTTCTTGGATTATTCATATACCTGCTAACAACTCCCACTACATGTGCAATGTCTGGTCTTGTGCAAACCATGACATACATCAGGCTTCCTATAGCTGAAGCATATGGCACCCTAGCCATATGATCTCTTTCCTGCTCAATAGTGGGTGAGTGCTCCTTTGATAATCTAAAATGGCAAGCTAAGGGTTTTGCATCTTGCATGTGAAACTTATTTAGTACCTTTTTCACATACTCTTCTTGTGACAAAGTCAATGCACCATCTTTTCTCTCGATCCTCATTCCCAAGATTTGTTTGGCAGTTCCCAAGTCTTTCATATCAAATTCTTTAGATAATTTGGCATTTATCTTTAGAATTTCCTGTTCGTTTGTCCCGGCTATCAACATATCATCAACATAGAGTAGCAAAATAATATATAGGTTACCTTGGAATCTTATGTAGCAACAGTGATCTGTCTGACACCCTTGAAAATCATTGTTGCACATAAAACTATCAAACTTCTTATACCATTGTCTAAGAGCTTGTTTGAGACCATACAAGCTTTTCTGAAGTTTGCAAACTATTTTCTTCTGTCCCTGTATTGTGAAACCCTATGGTTGTACCATGTAAATTTCTTCCTCTAAATCACCGTGAAGAAATGCGGTCTTTACATCCATCTGTTCCAGAAACAGATCCTCTTCTGCCACTATTGACAATACAGTTCTAATAGTAGTTAATTTAACGACCAGAGAAAATATCTCATTAAAGTCAATACCTTCCTTCTGTTGAAAGCCTTTAACTACAAGCCTTGCTTTGTATCTTTTTCTACCATCAAGGTCTTGTTTGATTCTGTAAACCCATTTGTTCTGCAAATCCTTCTTGCCTCTAGGTAACTCAGTTAGTTGCCATGTTTGATTTGTCATGAGTGAATCCATCTCATCTTTCATGGCTAACTCCCACTTAACAGAATCTTTCAGTTGAACTGTTTCATCATAATATTTAGGTTCACCTCTGTCAATTAGTAATATATAATTCAAAGTAGGGGAATACCTCTATGGTGGTCTGATAGTTCTAGTGGATCTCCTAACTGTTGTAGGTGGCGTTCTCTGAACTTCATCAGGTTCTACAATAGTTTCCACAACTGGTTCCTTAGAGTCCACAACCGGTTCCTCAGGAGTAGTTGTATTCTGATCTTCAATTTTTCTAGTCTCAACCTCTGGAATAGTTATAAACTGAGACTTCTCCTTTTTGCTTTCATCTGACTCTGACCATTCTTAGTCAACTGTTGTTCTATTTTTGTACATAACTTCTTCATTGAAGATCACATCCTTGTTTCTAACTATCTTCCTGTTTTGGTCATCCCAAAATCTGTAACCAATCTCAGCACCGCCATACCCGAGAAAGTAACACTTCTTAGATTTAACATCTAACTTACTCCTGTCTGCAACATCAATGTGAAGATAAGACACACAACCGAAAACCTTTAGATGAGAAAGGTTTACCTGTTTACCGCTCCAGACTTCTTCAAGCAACTTAAAGTCTATTGATTAGATAGGTCGCCGTGTTGATTGCTTCTGCCCAGAACTGAAGGGGATAAAAGCCCCTACGCAGCGGAAGCACATCGATTGGACCTTAAGCCGTATATTAATTAACATTAAAATACCGTTACGAAAAACTCAAATAAACTTTAAACATACTTTAAAGTTGCTGGAAAATTGGTATAAACATGCTGAAAAATAAATATAAATTTATTTTCATGCTTTTCTAAAGAAAAGGGAAAGAACCGTTACAAACCTTCGTTGTAGACTTGACCGTTCTTCGCCAACGACGCTCCAACGAACGAAAACACAACGATTCCTTTTTGATTTCTTCGCTGGAAATTTCTTCTTCAAAGACACAATAACCACAGAGGTTACACCGGTATGTCTCTAAGTCTAGGAGACAAAAGACTTGTGGGAGTCTTACTCTAAGAGGGAGGGTAGAGAGAATTCTAGGTCTTGTCTTGTGAGTCCAAGAGCAAGAGGAGAGTACTGAACCAATTAGGTCTAGTGTTCTATTTATAGAAGAGAGGCCATGAATAAAATATTCAATTATATCAATCTTTTCCAAAATTGATTCAATCTTATTCCTTATTTAATCAATCCATGTTCAATCAATTCCATAATTGATTAATCTTTTCCACAAATGACTAATTACTTCCATGAGTGATTAGATCATTTCCATAAATGATTAATCACTCCCTTAAGTGATTAATTATTTCCATAATTGATTAATTCCCGGTTAATGAATTCTTTAATTAATTAACCACCAATTAAATATCACATATTTAATTTCCAGTCTTGAATTAATTAATTTGTCCAAATAGATTTTAGGCCTTAAAATTAATTAATTCATTATTTGAACTCTTTCAAACTTCCATAAATTTAATGTGACTCAAATTTATATTAATATTTGAATTTCTTCAAATATTAATTTCTCTCATAATAATATATCAATATATATTATATTGTTTCCCTTAGTAAATTGAACATTTTCAATTTACATTTATTACTTAGTTGCCTCAAATTACTTTATGAGCTACCAGTGGGACCTAATGGACCTGCAGATCAGAAGCTCCAACGATGTGAGATTAATTGGTCAAACTCATTAACCAAATTAATCAATATTCGTTAACTGTGTGTACATTCCACTATAGACTCACAGTTGCACTCTTCTCACTACAGACATATTTTCTGTGTCCACAAATATAGACCAATATCGACTAGTTAGTCCTTCACGAGTGTCTGTAACACTAGCTGGGTCAAATTACCGTTTTACCCCTGGGTTACTTCTATTTCCTTACGTACCAGTTCTCCTCTAATGAACAACCTGTTTGTGGTCCAACCATCAAACAGAAAACCCTCTCGTGCCATTGAGAGGGTAGAACCCTTTATTCAAGACTCGGAGTAACCACTTAAGGGAACACTCATCTGCTTCCCTAAAGTCGGGAATGAGTGAATTTCATCTTGTACGATTATGTTCCCAGCTCCCCATTCGGTCTTGTCCCCAAAATGGTAGGCTTATTGAGTCGGCGTATTGGCCACTCTTACCCATGCAAATCAAAGGACAATCACTCATGAGCAGAAGTCCATAATCAACTCAAGATTAAGACTAAGTTGTCTAGGTCGTCCTAGTGAAATAGAAAACCAACTAGTTAACAGTGTTATAACCAGTGGTTACTATTTCGCGGTCCAGTCTTATGCAAACTCATTGCATAGGATACCCCCACTTGCATGTCTCCTACACGAACGCGTTGGATCATAGCGTTTGTATCATATACAAAGTGGGCCGTATCCATAGTGTCGCCAGGATAAGGCACCTAGTCTTATCCCTATACTATAGACCCTTTAGGCTGTTTCTTGAACAATGATCCCATATGTCGCTACATATAGTTCAAGACTCATATTACAGCCTAGGATGTCTAGTTTATTAGATCAGGGTTATTTTTAGGCAAAGACAAATATAAAATAACTAATAACATTTAATGGAAAAATATATCAACATTGTTCATTAATATCCGGTCAACGGTTACATTCACTATCTACGAGTTTTAGGGCATAAAACCCAACACATCTCAGGCAATCCTGCATGTAATCTCATGCTCCTGGCACGCTCATTCAGCGTCCTGTTCATTCTCTCAGCCACACCGTTTTGTTGTGGTGTCCCTGGAATGATCTTTACCATCACAATCTCATTGTCTGCACAATATTTCTTGAATTTCCCATCAACATATTCGCTGCCATTGTCCGACCTCAAGCTTTTAACTTTTAGACCTGTCTCATTTTCAACCATAGCCTTCCAAGTTTTGAAAGTAGAGAATACATCAGACTTGTGTTTGAGAAAATAAGTCCATACATTCCTGCTTGAGTCATCTATGAAGGTCACATAGTACTTGGAACCACCAAGAGAAGAAACTTCAGAAGGTCCCCACACATCAGTGTGAACTAACTCCAACTTTGTGGATTTTGGCTTTGCTTCTGTTTTTTAGAAATCGACACGCTTCTGCTTCCCAAATACACAGCTCTCACACAACTTATGTTCAACTGCCTTCAGTCCATGTAACTTCCCTGTAGAGTGAAGAAGCTTCATACCTTTTTCACTCATATGTCCTAGCCTGTTGTGCCACAAATCTGTCTGACTCGAGTGATCTACAATAACCACCATATCTTTGTCATCGCTGTTGACATATAAAGTCCCTGACTTGCATCCTCGAGCAATTATCATGACACCTTTTGTAACCTTCTAATTTCCTTGACCAAAAGATACTTCACATCCTTCGCTTTCTAACTACCCTACAGAAATCAAGTTCTTCATCATATTTGAACATGACGTACCTTGCGAATTTTCCAGGTTGAACCATTCGCCATTTTCAATTTGACGCCACCGATCCCAATGATGTTCAAAGGCTCTCCATTAGCTAGATACACCTTTCCATGATTTCCTGCAACATAGTTTTCAAGAATGTCGCGTTGACCTGTAGTATGAAATGACGCACCTGAATCAATCACCCATGTGTCATGAGCACTTTCCACTGTCAGAACTAGAGCATTATACATCTCATTAGCAACGACATTTGCACCGCCTTCATTCCCTTCAGTTTGCTTTGGGGTCTTAAAGTTCCATTTCATATGTCCAGTTTTACCACAGTTCCAACATTCTAATCTGCCATTCCTAGACTTGCTTCTATTGTTTCTTGATTTACCTCGATTTCCATGACATTTTAGAAATTTTATTTAAATATTATTTAATATCATATTTGTTTAATAACATGTTTATTCAAAAGTTTTCGTTTAGATATTAGATAGATAGGCAGATTTAGATTTTAGATAATATGGATGTAGATGTTCTATTTTGGTTATTGAAAATTTAAAATATCTATTTTAGTTTTCAATTTTTTTTTTAAAGTGATTTTGGCACTGAAGTTCCATAAGATCTATAACATCTTATTTAAAATAACCATTCAAACTTAAATAAACCTTTGGCTAAATTATAAAAAATACGTATGAACTACGAGGTTTGTTTCAAAAATGTTCTTGAACTTTAAAAAGTTTAAAAAATACTTTGAACTTTAAAAAATGTTTCAAAAATATTCTTGCAGTTAATTTTTGGATGGAAATCGTTAAAGTATCAGTTTCATTAATACCCTTGAACTTTAAAAAAAATTCAAAAATACCCAAAAATGCTTTTTTTTTTCATTCTCTGTCGGTAAATTCTTCCTTCATGAGAATTAATGAGAAACTTTACTTATTTGTCATGTATTCATAGACTAGAAGCTTTTCTTCTCTTTCAACACATCATTCCAAGAGCTTGACTAGATTTTTGTGTTGAAACTTAAAATGACTTCTGTTTTGTTCTTAAAATTCAACATGTGTTTGACTTCATTTTGTTAGTAGCATTTTTAATATTATTTCCTCACCAAACATTACCCATTAGCTTTCTCTATAATCATTTTATGAAAAATAAATGAAACTATTATTGTATACTAGGTTTTAACAATTCTTAAATCGGCTTAAGGAGGAGAATCTTTGCTTTCCTCTTTTGTCCTTATAATTTTGATAAATGTCCATTTTGCCCTTCTATATCTATCTATACTATATTAAAAAGTGAGGATGTTGGAAAAACATTTTTGGACACATTTACACTTCCTTTGATTTACTAAATTACAAGATATGCCATTAACGATTAATTATAAATAGTATATTAATTAATAAATAAATAATTATCAATAATAAATTTATAGTATCTTAAAGTTTGAATGCTAAAGGTTTTCCTACCACTTAAATGAGTTTAATTTAATTTAGAATTCAAAAGGTTGGAATGCTAAAGGTTTTTCTACCACTTAAATGAGTTTAATTTAGAACTCAAAAGGTTGGAATGTTAAAGGTTTTTCCTACCACTTAAATGAGTTTAATTCAGAATTCAAAAGGTTTTATAACCCTCACATTCTACTACCTATAAAAATGGGTTTTCTTCACCATTTTTTCATCACACACCTACAATTTTGTTCTTTCTTTATTTTTGTTCTCTCATTGTCTTACTCTCAAAAGCTCTCCAAGCTTCAAAACATCTCAAGAGGTTGGTGTTACATCTAAGATGCAAATGATGCATATGTCGTTATCTATATCTCATACCTTTGGAGTTGCAACAACATTACAACTCAAGTTTGATGAACTTGAAAAATAGTGTATTTGTCTATCCATTGTGACCAAGCTAGCAAATCTATTTGAAGAAATGAATGTATAGCTAAGATCTTGATTTTTTTTTATTGTTTATTTTGTTATTTCTCTCTCATAATCCATGTATTTTTTTTTTGTATTTGAAATGTTTGTTGAAAAAATAAGAACTTAATTGATTCAATTACAAAGTATGTTTCTTTTGTTGAGAAAATAGTCATGTACCTAATGTCACACAAATTTTCTAATTAATTAATTATCAATAATAAACTAAGAATTATTTATCCACAATAATTTATATGAAATATGAAGGATTGAAATACAAAAAGTGACATTCTCAACGAAATTAAATAATTTTTCTTTGATTATAATTATAATATGAATTCAAATTAGGTAATTAATTTTATCTTTATTAAGGTTGAAAAAAACCGTACATAACAAAAAGTTAGCATTGAAATATTTAGAATTTTTAATTAAAAAAAACAAGGTAATTAAAAAAAAATAGCCCAAATTACGTAAAACAACTTTTTCAAAATTAAAAAAAAAATAAAAATACCTATACATTTTTTAATTCATTTATTAAAAACAATAAAATGTAACCTAAAGTTGACTAAGATTGTTGTATATATGAGATAATGCAATTTAAATGCACATATGGAATGTGAAAAGGTAGAATGTAAAAAGCTTCCTCTATAATTAAATATAATTAGATAAAAATATTAATTTTAGAATTTAATTTATCTACATGGAGGAAATTTTTTTTAGATAAATTAAATTCTAAAATTAATGTTTTTATCTAAATATATTTAATTATAGAATATAAATTTTTTATAACTATTTCAAAAGTTTTATAATTATTTCATTTCTTTCAATTCTAAAGTTGTCTCTCCTACTCATTTTTCACAACATTTTGAAAGTTCAAATTTAAGAAAATTAAGAATACAATTAAGAAACATTAAAAATATATATATTGGTAATCATTAATAATAATTGTAAAAAAGTAATAATAATTAAGAATATGATTAATATTTTGATGGAACGAATATTAAAATATTGACGAATAAGTAGTTAAAAATATATAATTGTAAATATATATATATATATATATATATATATATATATATATATATATATATATATTGACGAATAAGAAATATATAAGTTAATTTTGATATCATTTTATCAGTATAAAAGAAAAATCATAACTATTTGTATAAAAACCACCGTCGACTTGATTTTATTGTTAATAATAATTTATTTGAATCTTTATCATTTTTACGATTATACTAACATTCAATAATAAAATAAATTTATCTATTTGTAAAATAGAAGGAACTTATGACAATTTTTAAAAAATTTAAAATAAATCACATTTTTACTCCATATAATTAATCAATTTTTTTAGTAGAAACTAACATGCAATTTTAAGGATACATATGAGGAGCTTTGATTTTTCCTAACTATTGTTTTTTAATGTTATTTTATACATGTTATAGTTTTTAAATTATTATTTTTTTAATTTTTTATTATGTACTTTTTTATTTAAAATGCTTGAATATGCTTTAATTTGTTTCTTTAATGTGAAGGTGGGAGTTCAAACCAAAACGTTTAGTTCAACAATTACAAAATGCCAACACGTGATAGGTATTAACAAGTTTATTGTTTCTAATTCTAAATAAAACTTATTATACAAATAAATAAAAAAAATATACATGTTATTGTTAAATAAAAATGTGATAGGTATTAACAAGTTTATGAAACGAAAATTACATAAATTAATTTAAAGAATTTATAAAATTATAAATTATATTATATTATATTAGTAATAATCTATCATTTCTATTTTTCATAGAATTATTTGGTTGTTATAAGAAAAAATAAGAATAAGTTGATATACAAACGTGCATCGCACGCTAAAAAACTAGTTTGTTAAAAAGACACAACTCTTTGAGTTAAAGTGTCCTTTCATCTTTGTTGATGAGACGCGACTGTTCAAGAAGAGTTAGTTACACATCAAATGCATCCATTCAAGGATCTTACTATACATAGAAGGGGGTTAAGGAGGAGAATCTTTGCTTTCCTCTTTTGTCCTTATAATTTTAATAAATGTCCATTTTGCCCTTCTATATTTGTTAAAAAGACAACTCTTTGAGTTAAAGTGTCCTTCCATCTTTGCTGATGAGACGCGACTGTTCAAGCAGAGTTAGTTACACATCAAATGCATCCATTCGAGGATTAAAATTAAAAATATATCTTACAATATAAATGGGTCATTAGTCATGTCTTTCCAAAAAGCATATTAACTTTTGAGTTTTCTACATATTTTTTTACTCTAATTTCATCACTATTTTGATCTGTATAGATTTTTTGTATCAAAATCTATATAAAAAAAATGCATAAAGCACCAATAAAATATTGCGATTGTTACCATTGCTATCCTAAATTTTAATAAACTTTTTTTCTTTTTTTTTTTCTTAAATTTATAACTTTTTTCCTTGCAATTTTTGTATCATTCCTTTAAAGTCCTATGTAATTTATATTTACCTATTTGGAGAAAGTTCTTCAAGAAAATATATAGGAGCTATATTTAAATTGTGGAAGTAGTAATGGGAGAACAGGGAAACACATTTTGATATCATGATTTCCATTAATTAAGTCCACCTAATGGCACAAAATAATATCCATTCAAGTTCGAAAGGAAACAAATTTCTTGTTATATTATGTCGTGCGATGACGTTAAACAAAACACAAGGATAAATTGTTCTGAATATTAGAAAATATATTTCTAAACATGTAATTTCACATTAACAACTTTCTTCAATGTCAATACAAAAATTCTTATCAAATCACTTGAAAATCAAAATTTGTCATCCAAACATACAAAAAATGTTATTTTCAAAGAGGTTATACTTTATTAAATACTTTAGTTTCTTTTTTTTTTAAAAAAAAAATCAACTTATATAATTCTTATGAAATATATTTCTTTCTTTCTCTCCAGAATACAATCTCGAAGCCCACCGATGAATTATCCATGAGATAATAAACTATCGGTTAAAATACCTTTTTGGTCCCTCATGTTTCAGGTTCGTTTCCAATAGGTCCTTAGGTTTCAAAATCGAACAATCAAGTCCCCACTGTTTCGAAAATAGTTCTATTGAGTCCCTACAACGTTAATTTTTTTAACGGTACTGACGTGGCAGTTAACGGAGGCTGACGTGGCACGTTTAAAAAATAAAATAATATATTTTTTTAATTAAATTAAATTATAAAATAATTAATAAAAAAAAATCTCTCTCTCTCTCATCCCTTCTCCATCCACGCAAAAAATCATCCCCCTCTCTTTTTCATGGTTTTCTTCCCACCACCAAATCCCTCCCTCCCCTTCTCCGGTCACCGCCGCCGCCGCCTTCATCGCCGACAGCCACCACCACCCCTTCCATTTTCTTCTTCCTCAACAAACCCTCCCTCACCTCTCAAACCCTCCCCCAATCCCCTTCCCCCATCTTCAAACTTACGAAAAACCCAAAAAAAGAAGAAGCAAAACCTCCCTCATCTTCAGATTTGAGCAAACAAAAAAAGAAGTCGCCGGCCAGATCTAAGCAAATGAAAAAAAAAAAAAGAAAAGAAGGAGAAGAAGCCGCCGGTCAGATCTGAGCAAACGAAAAAAGAAGAAGAAGAAGACGTCGCTGAGATCCGAGCAAACGAAAAGAAAAAAAAAAGCCGCCGGCCAGATCTGAGCAAACGAAAAAAAAAAAAGAAGAAGAAGAAGTCGCCGACCAGACGAAAAGAAGAAGAAGAAGAAGAAGCCGCCGGCCAGAAAGAAGAAGAAGAAGCTGTCGGCGACAAGGAAGGAGAAAGAAGGGAAGCAGCGGCGGCTGAGCAAACAAAAAAAAATAGAAGAAGAGATCAGTCGCCGGCGGGAAGGAAGGGAAAGAGACAGAGAAAGAGAAAGAGGGGGTTCGTGGATTGGGGAGGGAAATTTTTTAATTTTTTTAATTTTTTTAATTTAATTAGTATTTAATTTTAAATTTATTATTATTTTAATTAAATAATAATAATATTTTATTTTTTAACTGCCACATCAGCATGGTTAGTTTTTTTTAACGGTGGAGGGACCCAATAGAATCATTTCAAGAACAGTAGGGACTTGATTGTTCAATTTTAAAACCTAAGGACCTATTGGAAACGAACTTGAAACATGAGGGACCAAAAGGGTATTTTACCCTAAACTATCTTTATGATGCCACTTTTTATGTTTTATCAAATTTAGTTTACAACTATTATATGTATTTTAATTTTAATTATATATCTTTTATTATTTTTTCTACCTCTTACATTATAGTTTAATGTCAAATATTTACCATTTGAACTAGATGAAAAATATATTTATTCAAAAGTTAACTTTCACCAAAAATGTATTCCAAAGATTATTTCAAACCACGTGCAAAGTATTTCATATTTATTATTGTAAATGAACATAGAACAAGATAATATATAGTTTTAGACTTCTAGGCACCATTTTTTTTTTAATTTTCAATTTAAAAAGTGAAATTTAACGTGCACCGCACGTGTTTTTAAACTAGTATTAATAAGAATAAAATCATATATAAAACTTTTGATTAATTAATCTTGTAAAGTGGACCAAATCCACATTCTTATAAACACCTTCTTCTTCTATCTTCTTCTTCTTATCACTAGCATACACAAACAAAGAGAGAAAAAGAAAGAATATAAAGAATATATAGTTTTCTCCCACTTATCTTCTTTACATTTTTTAGAAGAGAAAACTCAATTTCAAAGTCTGTTTTCATTTGGTATTGTGTTGCACACAACTTTTCTAAGAAAAGTTTTGCACTAATCTCTGAAGAATTTACGGTGAGAGAAAGAAAAAAGAAGAAGCATTTTCCAATAAGGGTATTTTTTTTTAAATTTTTTTTTAAAGTTCAAGAGTATTAATGAAACTGAAACTTTAACGGTTTCCATCTAAAAATTAACAGAAGGGTATTTTTTAAAACTTTTTAAAGTTTGGGGACATTTTTTAAACAAACTCCATAATTCAGGGGTACCTTTTTTTATCATTCAGCCTAAACGTTTCTATCTATGTAACATCTTATTTAGAAGGTCTATTTGTCATGACTTTCTAATTGTTCAAAAAGTATTTTTAAATGAAAAAGTGTTTTTAAACACGTAAAAAGTTATTCCAAACAAGCATTTAAACACCCTATCTAATTTACAACATTCGTATTTAAATATTTCATTTGCAAAAAAAAAATTAATATTTGGAAAAAAAGTTTGAAAATTTAAACTAACAATTCTAATTGAAATTTTAAAAATATATCAACCACATCAGATTAAACTTTTCCTATCACAAGATTGTAATCTCAAACAAATTCTTAAAATAGTCCTTTCTCATTCAAGCTTAAATTCAAAGATAAATCTGACCTTTTCCTTTTTGAATTAAAAAAAAAAAGTCTCACATTTGACCAAACAATCAACACGTTTTAGAATTCTAAATTAAATATATATATATATATATATAAATATTAATAGGATAAAGAAACTTTTTTTTTTTTTTTTTGAAAAAGGATGAAGACACTTTTACTCCTTAATTTTCATTGAATTATATCAATCTAGTCCATAAACTAACAATTTAGGCATTATTTGATAAGTTTTTGGTTTTTGATTTTTTTTAAAATTAGACGTGTTTTCTTTAAATTTCCTCAGCATGGTTTTCATTTTTGTTTAAGACACACTTGAATTCCTAACCAAATTTTAAAACACAAAAACAAGTTTTTGAAAATTACTTTTTTTAGTTTTAAAAAATTGGCTTGGTTTTTGAAAACATAGGAAGAAGGTAGATAAAAGACAAAGAAACTTAAGTGATGTTTATAAGCTTAAAAACAAAAAACAAAAAACAAAAAACCAAATAATTATGAAACAGTGCTTAAAAATTTAGTTTAGGTACTTTAATTTCAAAACTAAATTGATTTTTACTCCCTTCATTTTCATTGATTTAACTTAACCTTACGTATTTTTAAATTTATATTCAAAGACAAGTTTTAAATTCTGTATTCAAATCTAAACCTTTTCAATTGGCAACTAAACATGTTCTTCTTTATGAAAATGTTAAAAAATAAATAAACATGTTTTAAAATATATTGATTTTTTTTTTTTACTTTTCTATCGAATTCTTTACTTCTAGAAATAGATATTCATAGTACAGTCAATATTCATAGTACAATAAACAAACAACCTTAAAAAGTAAATTAGAATATGATATTACCATGTATGTTGATTAAAACATTTTTTCCAATGCATTGCATCTGACATATGTTTTAAAATTAAAGAATTCATTTGACTGATTCCATGTTTTGTTTTTAACTTTATTTCTAACATCTGTTTTAAACTTTTTTTTAATTTTATTTAAGATTCTAAGAACTTAAATTCAACCAAAATCATTTTAATTTCAAAAGGTATTATTATTATTTTTTAATTCTAATAAAAGTAACGAAAGAAATAAATCATAACCCATCATCATCACTAGTAGGATTAGAGTTTCAAAACAATACAAAGACAATAAATAGGTAAAATAAAAAAGGTTGAATCACAAGTTTAGTTCCTAAACTTTGATTATGTCAATTTGGTCCCTGAACTTTAAAACATTTAAATAGGTCATCGAATTTTCAATTTTGTGTCCAATAGGTCCTTCAAGTTTAAACAGTATCCAGTAGGTTCTTACACTTTCACTTTTTGTGTCCAATAAATCCCTCAACTTTCAATTTTTGTCTAATAAGTCCTTGACCTATTCAAATTTTTTTAAAATTCACTAGTCTACTAGATACAAAATTAAAAGTTTAGGGCCCGTTTGATAACGTTCTCGTTTCTTGTTTCTTGTTTCCTATTTCTAATTTTATTAAGAAATCTAGACATTTAGACCCCGTTTGGTAACGTTCTCGTTTCTTGTTTCCGTTTCTTCATTTTTAATAAAGAAAAATAGAATTTCATGACCATAACACATATACATTCAATAATAATAAACATATATTCTTGTTTATGTTTGAAAAAAATTGGGAACAAGAACAAAAAAGGAGAAACTAGTTTTAGTTGTTCCCAAAAGTTGTATACAAATTGTGGGAGTGTTTCTAAAAAATGAGAAACAAGAAATACACATAGTTATTAAATGCCTAGATTTCTTAATAAAATTAGAAACGGGAAACAAGAAACGAGAACGTTACCAAACGGGCCCTTAATAACTATGTATGTTTCTTGTTTCTCATTTTTTAGAAACACTCCCAAAATTTGTATAGAACTTTTGGGAACAACTAAAACTAGTTTCTCCTTTTTTGTTCTTGTTTCCAATTTTTTCCAAACATAAATAAGAATATATGTTTATTATTATTGAATGTATAGGTGTTAGGGTCATGAAATTCTATTTTTCTTTATTAAAAATGAAGAAACAGAAACAAGAAACGAGAACATTACCAAACGGGCGAGTCCCACTAGACATAAAAGTCAATTCTATATCTAGTAGATTAGCTCTTTTTTAAAAAATTCGAATATGTCAAGGACTTATTGGACACAAAATTGAAAGCTCTTGTATCAGACATTTTTAAAATTTAGAGAACACAAAATTGAAAGTTTAGAAATTTATTAAATACCTTTTAAAGTTCAGGGACCAAATCGACACAACCTTGAAAAGTTTAGAGGTTGTACTTATAATTTAACCAATAAAAAAAATAATAATATGGGCATTTTGTATATATATATAGAGTTAAAAATCACTTTTGGTCCCTGAACTTTAAGTAACAATTTAGTCCTTGAACTTTGATTTGTAACGATTTAGTCCCTATACTTTCAATTTTGTAACGATTTAGTCCTTGTACTTTCAATTTTGTAATGATTTAGTCCCTGAACTTTAATAAGTAATAATTTAATCCTTGTACTTTCAAATTTGTAATGATTTAGTCCATATCGTGAAAAATTAATGTAAAGATTTAATGAAATTTCTTACCTAGATAGATGAATAAACCAATTTGGTACCCAATATGTTAATAAGCTACCAAGTTTAATAATTAAATAATAAAGGGAAAATTGGATGGAAGGATCAAATTGAAACTAAAACCAAACCTCAGGGACTAAATTATTGAGTTTGAAAACTTAGGGACCAAAATGAAACATAACCCAAACCTTAGGGACTAAAAGTGTATTTTTCCCAATAATAAAAATCAACATTTAATTTTGATGTTTTTTTTTTTTGCGACAAAGATTAAATTGTTACAAATTTGAAAGTATAAGGACTAAATTGTTACAAATTTGAAAGTAAAGGGACTAAATTGTTTCTTATGAAAGTTCATGGACTAAATTATTACAAAATTGTTGAATCGTTACAAATTATTTTGTATAACCTAAAACCGAAAGGGACCAAAAGTGATTTATCTATATATATATATATATATTTTAAGAAATCATTTTGTATAACCTAAAACCGAAAGGGAAAAGGGAAAAAGAAAAAGGAAAAAAAAAAAAAAAAACAGATATTTTTTTAATAGGAAAAAAAAACGAATTTAAAAAACAGATATTGATGTTTATCAAATATTATTATCTATCTGGTAATCGTAAAAATATAGTCAATAATAATCAATAAAAAGCAAAACGGACGGTGGCGGAGCTAAATTGAGTGTTCTTTTTGTACAGTTTAATTTAATCGGGGCACAGCACAGCACAACACAACACAACGACGACGACTTCAAACAATTCAACGAATCCAATTCTCTTTTTCTCTCTCTCTCTCGTGGGTTCTCTTTTCAATCTCCTAATTAGTAATTTCTACTCTCCGATCCATTCTAGGGTTTCCCCTTTCGATTTGGAACAACGTCGATAGAGTTATGCGGATGTTTAGATGGCCGACTCTGTGATTCCGTTCATCATCATCTTGAGGGATTCTGTTCGCCGAATTTCTACTCTCCAATCGCAATCGGAGATGAAATTGTTCATGGGTCCGCGCTTTCAGTTTCAATCTGCTTTCGATGTGGCTTCCGAGGCCTTCTCTGAACACCTTTCTCGTTTCATCGTCGTCATCTGACTCTTTGCTCTTTCTTCAGCTCTCCATCGATTTCTCTCTCTTTTTCTTTTTCTCGATTTCTCTCTCTTTTTCTCTTCGTCTTTCTGCGTTTCGATGAGTTCCGCTTCGGATTTCATGTCTGGGAATTCTGAGGCCGATGATCGTGAGATTGTGGAGAAGGATCCAACTGGACGATATATTCGGGTATTTGTTTTCTGTTTCTTCTTCGATTTTGGATGTTTTGATTTGTATTAACTGTTTGTTTTGTCGTCACCTGAATTTGCCCTAGCGACTGGGATAGAGTAGTTCTTTATAAAAAGAAAATTCCCTTCGCTATATCAATTTTCTATTTCGACATTGTTTCCTTTAGACTGTTTAGGCTGCTGTTTGGTTTCTCAATTTTATAATGTTACTCGAGTGATCTTAATTTAGGGTTTTGCTGCTCATTATGGATTGAATTGGTCTGTTTTGCTTTTGTAACCACCAAACTTGTTATTACTGATTGGTGGTTTCATCGCAAGTGGTTTAATGATCGACTAATTATGTTTTAGATTTGTTCTTTCCCTTTTTTAGTTGATATGTTTTATTCTATTTGACTGTATGATTTAATCCTCATTTGAACTTTTTTATTTTTCAGTACGATGAGATTTTGGGTAAAGGCGCATTCAAGACAGTGTATGTTTCGTCTGTCTATCAATCTCTCAGTCCTTTCATTAGCTTTTTTACTTTTTTCTTGTTTGTTCATTAGTTTAGGTTGAGTTTTTTTAAAACAGGAAAGGGTATATTATTTGACTTGAGGTCTATTCTTGTTGTCATCAGTTACAAAGCATTCGATGAAGTTGGTGGAATTGAAGTTGCTTGGGGCCAAGTGGACATTGAAGAGGTTTTGCAGTCACCAGAACAACTTCAAAGATTATATTCTGAGGTTCATTTGCTGAAGTCTCTGAAACATGAGAATATCATCAAGTTCTGTAGCTACTGGGTTGATGATAAGAACAAGACTATCAACATGATAACAGAATTGTTCACTTCTGGGAGTTTGAGGCAGTAAGATCCAAAGAGTCTTCTTTTTATTTTCCATTATTTGTTTATTGTTATCATTTTAATGCATTCATTGAGTTATTTATTCACTTATGCTGTACTTTCAAATTCAGATATCGAAAGAAGCACAGGAAAGTTGACTTGAAGGCCTTCAAGAACTGGGCAAGGCAGATACTGCGGGGTTTAACGTATTTGCATTGTCACTGCCCTCCAATTATTCACAGGGATTTGAAATGTGATAATATTTTTGTCAATGGAAATACTGGAGAAGTTAAAATTGGAGATCTCGGATTGGCGATTGTCATGCAGCAGCCTACTGCACGAAGCGTTATTGGTAATTATTTCAATCTAGCTTGATTTATTTTCGTGGGGATAGAATTCTAGATTGGAAGTATCGCAACTTCAACTGATATTCCACATGTTACTATTATTCAGGCACTCCAGAGTTCATGGCTCCAGAGCTTTATGATGAGGACTATAATGAACTTGTGGACATCTATTCTTTTGGCATGTGCATGTTGGAAATTGTTACTTGTGAATACCCATATAATGAGTGCAAAAATTCTGCCCAAATATTCAAGAAGGTTACTTCTGTAAGTAAATGATTATATCTTCCAAATTGTTTCCATTAATAGTTTCCATCAAATTGAAATCCTGAAATAGTTTCTTCCTTTTTGTAGGGTATAAAGCCTGCTTCTCTTGAAAAAGTGTTGGACCCTCAAGTTAAGCAGTTCATAGAGAAGTGTCTTGTTCCAGCATCCATGAGACTACCTGCAAGTGAACTATTGAAAGATCCATTCCTTGCAACTGATAATTCGAAGGAGCATAGTTCTGAGCCTTCAAGGTTATTGAATGCACAGTTCAAATCAGTAAATCCTCCACTGCTGGCTACCAATCCAATGGACATAGACCATAACTGCAGCAAACTCTCAGGCTCAGTGACCTCATCTGTCAAAAGCAACAATGAAATTTCTCACTTTTCAACTCTTGAACTTCAGAGGCTTACTGAGAATAATGAATTGACGCTGAAAGGGGACATGACTGATCATAATACAATTTCATTCCATTTGCGCATTGCTGAACTATGTGGTAACTTCTTGATCTATTCTTCCGTAGTCTTCTTAAAGTTCTTTTTCTTTAGCAAGTGTGTTGATACTCTTCATGGTAACTTGAACATTTATTTTTCGTATAGGTAAATCGAAGAATATTCATTTTGCCTTCTTTCTTGATTCCGATACTGCTTTGGCAATTGCTTTGGAGATGGTTGAACAACTTGAACTTTCAAATGAAGATGCGACCGTCATAGCTAAATTGATAGATGAATTAATTGCCAAGTTTGTTCCCAGCTGGACACCATGTACAAATTATTGTCATGGACAAAATACTGCTCATAGTTGTTCTGAAACTCAAGAGGACAAGACCTTCGCTCCTCTCTTCTCTGAGCTGGTACTGTCATCTCCCTTGGTGGCTGCTGCTGGGAAAACTCCGACGCATTTGGGTGAGGTGGAAGATCAAGAAAACCCACAGACGATTATATCGTGTGCATCTCTGGACTACAATCACTCAACTATCTCAGATTACAGCATTGGAAAAGGATCAGAGTGTGGTGACCTCTGTCACCCTGAATGTGACAAAGCTTTTACTAGCAGTGGAACGATTGATTTAGATGTCGTTGGATCTATTCCGACAATGATGGATTTTGCAAAACCATCACTGATCTCCTCCTGCTCAGGAATGTCCAAAGAATTGAGTTTGTCTAGCTTTTCCACTCTTTCTCTGGAAGAAAGAGACCACCATGATGAACTCAAGCTGGAGATTGATGCTATTGACTTGCAGTACCACCAGTGCCTTTGTGAACTGTCAAGAATGAGAGAGGAAGCAATAGAAAGTGCCAAGAAGAGGTGGATGTCAAAGAAGAAAGCTTCTGCTAATTGAAAACATCCTTTATCCTTTGGATTTACAAGTTTTTTTTTTTTCTTCCTTTTTCTTTTGTTGGGAACTCTGGCAAAATGGTTTTTTTTTTTTTTTTTTCCCTACTGACAGCTATTCTTTGCATTCTATCCAACCAAGTCCTAACTTCTGACTCTGAGCTTTCAGTCATTTTTAACTTATACCAATTCATTTCATAGTTTAGACATATTACATTGTTACATTTATCCCACATTCTTCTCATAGAGCTCAATATAGTTTTATGTATTATTCTTCACATTGACATAAATTCTTTCTCAAAATTTTCCATTTTGAGATGTTCTTTTTATATATAGAAATTATTCTTATAATTGATTTGAGATTGCTACGTTATAACTCTTGCTTAGCTTCTTCAACTTTAATATTTCTCAACTTCCACGAGTTCTAACTTATTTTGTACTCTTCCATATGAGTTTCATTATCAAACATTTCTTCTTTTAGGTAAATTTTGAATTTTGTGAGAAGTCTTGTACTCATATCCAAACATACCAATTATAACCATTTGCTAATGAGTTTAATTTATGATAACAATGTATCTAGGATTTAATATCCTATGTGAGATTAGACCAGTGCATGCAAGCTGATCTCAATACTCATTCATATATAAAAGAGAACATATTAATTATAAATGAGATTTTTCGCAACTAGTTTATGTATAAATGTTTTATAGAAAAGTTCCTATCTCCTTGCCTTCAGGAACAAGAGAATAAGTAATACCCACATTCATGTGATAATACCCACGTCCATGGATCACAACTGCTATATATATATCTTGTGTACAATGCACAATGCCTTCAAAGATGCATTTGGATCCGATCACTATCTTCTTTTGATCAACTCTCATAGTCTTATGTGAACTATAAGGGATTGAACTTGGTTTCAATTTGGTTGTCTCCCACTCCCTCCTCAACTCTAAATTATGTTTCATAATATAGTTAGCACCTTAACCATCTAGAGATGGGGAGGAAGCTAATGAAATTGCTACCCACGTTTTAGCAATAACTTGATTAACCATGTTTCATATATATTTTATAGTAAGTATTGATGTTTCGTAATAAATATATACATATATATATATATATATATATATATATATATATATATATATATATATATATATATGTTAAAATATGACACTTGTGCTTTTTTCAATTTATGTACTTTCAAATGTCTAAATTTAGATTTAAAAAAAAAAAAAAGAAAATGTCCAAATTTAGTTTTTGTATTTTTATAAACTTTAAAAATGTCCAAATTTAGAAGAGGTGAAATCATCTCATCAATGGTTAACCAAGATGCAATTACTAATTAGATCTGATCATTATCTTCTTTTAATTCAACTTTTGGAGCCCTTCATAAACAATAAAGGTCGAATTTTTTTTAGTTATACTCAGTTTCAATTTGGTTCTTATAATTTTAAAAGTTTCTATTTGATCTATTATATATATATATATATATATATATATATATATTTGAGTTCAACGACATTTGTAGGTGTGAAATTCGAACCTCTAACTTCTTGGTCGATGATACATGCCAATTACCGCTGAGTTATGCTCACTTTGGTGTTTCATAATAGTATAGTTAAGCCAAATAAAATAAAATACAAATTCATTGCCACATAAATACAAAATGTGAACTCAAAAAAAGGAAAAGAAAAAAGAAGAAATATATCATTTATTTATTTATTTTTTACAATATATGGGGAAGGGAGATTTGAACCATAGACTTGGTTATTTGTACAACTTTATGCTAGTTGAGCTAAGCTCTTGTTGGCAAAATATCATTTATTTATTAATAAATGACTTATAATAAAAATCTCAATTCATATGGTTTGACCCATCCATAAAGATAAAATTGAAAATTTAAGTAATCTTTTCCTCGCGAAAATTTTAATTATATTTCATGAGATTTGAGAGTTCTAACTACTTCTCCGCATGATTAAAAATAAAATGTTAAACAATGAAAGATGGTTTTTAAATTTTCTTTTGCTATTCCTTTTTCTTTTTTTAAATCAAAGTCTTGCTTAATAGAGGAAAGGAGAAGGAGATGGGAAGGTGAAGAGAAAATAATAAAAAGAAATTAAAAAAAAAAACTTTTTTTTAAAATAAGTAATGATTGCCTTTATATACGTAATCATTACCTATATGAAAGTTAATAGACAAGATAGAAGTAGTTGCTCAGCTTGCACATTTTTTTTTCCTTTTTTTAAACATGAAATCGACCAGTTTGGTTGGTTTGAGCTTCTTTGGACACACCAACCGATTCACTGGTCAGTTCTTCTACGACCTGACATAGCTAGAAAGTTGACTGGCCGAAGTCATTTCGATTGGTTTCGATCAGTTGATTTAGTTTTCCAATCTATGATGCTCACCCTTATTGTCAATTGCCACTAAGTTGTATTCACGTTGACAAATTGATATACATAATTGTTATTATTTGGCTAAAATTACCAAAGTAGGTAATTATTTCTATGATTTTGATATATATATACAAGTTTAAACTATTACAATTTAAAATTTTATGATTTAAATTGTAAATTATCTTTTAAATCTAAATATTAGATAAAAGATTAGAAAAAAAAATTGTTATAAAAAGTTGAATGGATAAAAAATCCATTCCAATTAAAGTCGGAAAAGTAGAATTAGAAAGATATAGAAAGAGAATTATTTCTAATATATATATATAGAAGGGGAATAAACGGTAGATAAGAAAGATTTGTATAGGGGTACAACTGGAATTTCGATAATATTGTTAAAGAATATGGCAAACTTTTTGAGAAACTTATTTAAAAATCATGTGATTTTGCTAAATTAGAAAATGGTTTAGGATAGATTAAGCTTGAGTCCCAAACTTTGAATTTGGTATTATTTGGTCTCTAAATTTTAAAATAGTGACCTAGGTCACTGAACTTTTAATCTTGTGTCTAGTTTTTGAATTTAAAAAATGTCTATTAGATCTATGAGCTTTCAATTTTGTGTTTAATAAGTCATTGACATATTCAAAATTTTTAAGAATTAACTGATCTATTAGATATAAAATTGATTTTATGTCTAATTAAACCCTAAACTTTTTAGTTTTATATTTCATGAATTTTAAAAAATATTAAATAGGTGAAGGACCTAATCGACACAAAATTGAAAATTTAGAAATTTATTGAACACAAAATTGAAAGATTTAGACTCTATTTGATAAACATTTGATTTTTGGTTTTTGGTTTTTGGTTTTTGAAAATTAAACTTGTTTCCTCCTAATTTTCTTAGGATGGTTTTTATCTTTGTTAAGGACACATTTGAATTCCTAGCCAAATTCCAAAAATAAAAACAAGTTTTTGACAACTACATTTTTTTAGTTTTCAAAACTTGATGTGGTTTTTTAAAATATTAGAAAGAAGGTAAATAACAAAACCAAGAAACTCATAGGGGAAGTAGTGTTTTCAAGCTTAATTTTCAAAAACCAAAAACCAAATGGTTGTCAAACGAGGCCTTAGAAATTGAACACAAAATTGAATGTCTAATGACTTATTAATGTATTTTTAAAGTTAAAAAACTAAATAGACACAAACCTGAAAGTTTAGGGTTAATTTAACCACAAACTAATAAATAATTAGTTTTACCAAACACCATAAATTTAGCCAAGATTCTCCCATAATTGCTTTTGATTTCTAAAAGGGCTATCTGTTTTTGGTTTCGAAAGTATGAATACCCTTTACACATTCAAAGTCTACCACGTCAACATCATTTTAAAAATGATGTGTGGTCCATCAACATTGAGGAATTATTTATTGTGTGAACAAAGGTGGTAGATACTCTAGAAGTAATAAAAAAATTTCCATCCCAAACATGACCTCAATCATTCTCTTTCGTTCAAGAACAATATTTGACTACACAACTATGTGTAAAAATCTCCTTGCACACCCCATTACATTCTTTTGATAACTAAGAGAGAGGGAGGTAGAAAATGAGAAAAATATTATTTCTCTCTTAATTATCAACATTTTAATGATGGTGTATAGGGAGATACCTACGAGCTGAGCTATGTATATTGTCCGTTCTTCAACTATTTTTTTTATCTTAAATTTTGAGTGAGTTCCACAAAATTTCTTTCGCATTAAACATTTTTTTAGTAAAAGAAACACATTTTTATTTAAGATTAATGAAACACATGTTAAACATTGATTACAAAATAAATAAAATTTAGATTTAGGAGTTGTCTAAAAATGAATGGGTAAAAGTATAAAATTTGGTTTGGTAAACGTGAGTTAGTGTAGAACATCTACCTTTGACCAAGAGTAGAAGAGGTTTGAATCCCTAAATAAAATCTTAAAATGAGTTATTATATCATTATTATTAATCTATTTATGTCGAAGAAATTCATAAACAAAACCTAACAGCGACCATTTTTTTTTTTTTTTATATTGTTCGCTTTGTGCATAAGCCCTCATGACTTTGTCTTCCCTTGTATACCCATAGTCTTCTTCTTGTCTAGCCAATGTGGGACTTTGGTCGCATTCTTCCACAATCCTCTCATCAATTCTTGTGTTCACATTCAGTGGAACATTTTCTGTTTGCCTTTCTTTTATCATAAACATCTCTCGTTCACGAAATATGTCATCTCTACTATTAACACAACGTCTTCTCCTAGAACGTGTTTTCTTTCTTTTTCCCACCAACGTCTTTAGAGAGTGTTTGAAACAAGGGACAAATTTGACCTGACAATTGGTAAAATTGGAAGACATACGAAACATTATTTAGAACTCAAATGCAACTATATAAGGTCCCGTTTGATAACAATTTTGTTTTTGGTTTTTGGTTTTTAAAAATTAAACCTATAAACACTACTTCCATCTTAAGTTTTTTTTTGTTTTGTTATCTACCTTCTTCTCATGTTTTCAAAAAACAACTCAAATTTTGAAAACTAAAAAAAAGTAGTTTTCAAAAACTTGTTTTTGTTTTTGGAATTTGGCAAAGATGTCAAATGTGTCATTAACAAAGATGCAAATCATGGTAAGAAAATTGAGAGAAAACAAGTATAATTTTCAAAAATCAAATGGTTATCAAACGGGACCTAAAAAATTAAAATTGTGGTTACTTTTTGTTGGATATTTTACACATAAAGATGGGAAAGAAAGTGATTTAAATTCAATTTTTCAAGAGTTTCAATATGGAATGAAACATCAATTTCAATTTGATGTTTCAATTACAAATTTAACATATGGAAGTTAAATTTGATTTTATAACTCAATTGAGTTACATTTTTCATATGTTTCAATTTCATTTACTTTTGTTCTTTGGAGTTACTAAGTTGCTAGCCTATAAATAGCAACTTGTTTCTTCATTTGAATCATCTCATTCCATTTTGGAGCATTCTTCCTTCTTTCTTTGTTTCTTTTGATCTTGAGTCGAGTTGAGAGCAAGTATCCAAGAGTTCTGCCAGATCCGAGTAGTTCGAGGTTGTTGTTCTACCGGAATTAGTCGTTGTATCCTGCTGAGACGATCGCTGTAATCTGCTTGCAACCCGTGCAGAGCGAATAATTGTCTTCAGGACAGCGCTTTGTATGCGTGCCTCGACTATTATTGTCAATATACTTTGCAACATTTATCATATATACAGTGTTTGTATTGTTATTTACATTGTAATTGTTAGTATCCAGTTAAGGTGTAATCAGTTTGCTAGTGTAATTCAGTTCTTATTTGAGCATTATCTCCAACAATCTGAAGACAATTATCTGAACTGATGGCTGCAAACTCTTCCACTAATGTTGCTGGTGCTACCATGATGGGATCAACCATCCTCAAAACTCATGCTGAAGAACAAGAAAAATTCAAGGGAGAAAATTTCAAGAGGTGGCAACAGAAGATGATCTTCTACCTCACTACACTGAACATTGCTCACATCTTGAAGGAAGATTGCCCAGTTACCCCACCAGAAGATGTTACTCCTGAAACTGAAGCTGCCAAGATGGATACATTCGGATTTTTTATGTCGCAATTATATATTGAGTGGTCTTGAAGACACCTTCACTACTACAAATTAGCCCTTTAAGGACGGTCTAAAAAAAATGGGCGGACGATACAACGACGGACGAAGAAAAAAAAGCGCATATTTGAAATTAAAAATTTTAAAACACCTACAACGTCGGTCAATGGCCCTTTTCACCTCTCCTCAGAACACTTCAAACATTCTCTCTTCCCAACTCATTCTCGCTCCCTGATTTCTCTCTTTTCCCCTACCCACCTCATTCATCAACAACGCAACTTTTTCCTTTCTCCGGCAGTGCCTCCATCTCTCTCACCATCTCGTTGTGGGTTTCTTATGGTTAATCGAGTTTTGGATTTGGTTTCTTGTGGGGTTTGGGTGTGGATTTGTCAAGTGGTCACCGCTCATGGTAAGTCGTTGATGAGGGTTGTCGCTGTCGGTTTTCGACGTGGGTTCCTCGTGGTTAGTCATTGGCATGGGTTGTTGTCGTGGGTTGTCGTTGTGGGTAGTAGATCTGGGGGCATAAAGATCGTGAGTAGTAGATTTGAGGCCATGGAAGTTGTGGCCGTGGAAGCTCATGGGGTTCTCATGGTCAATTCGATTGTGGGTTTTCGGTAGGGTCACTGCTGTTGGCCATGGATCGTCATCATGGATAGTAAATCTAAGGCTGTGGAGATTGTGGGCAATAGATCTAGGGCTATGGTGGTATTGAGTTGTTACCGCGGGTAGCAAATTCGACGTTCTCCTTTAATTTCGTTCCTCTTTCAAAATCTTTCTCTCTCATTTTTTTCCAGCTTTTTTCGTTCGTTTGCAAGCTTCACAGAACTTGAAACCAACATATATTTGCAAGAACAAAATTTCCCCAGAAGGTTACCGTGTAAAACCACCACGAAATTTCTAAATTTTGGGGAGTTGTTCGATTTGAACATTCAAATATTCATTTAATTTCATTTTTACGCAGGAACTCACTCCAATTCCTTCGATTTTGATCATTTTTTTAACTCTATACTCTCTGATTTCTCGTTCTTCCCTTCGACCGTCATTTTCTATGGCGACGAGGAATCGAACCGCGCAGTTCAGAAGGCACAGGGACGCTGTGAAGAGCGTCCGTGCCCCTTTATCTTCCTCGGCAGCTGGTTCGAGCGGGACAATTATTGAGATGGTCAGTTCTCTCTTCTTCGTTCAAAGCACTCTTCTTCTTTCGCTCCTCTCAGCACTGAAGATCCAGGACCTTCGAGGTATGAATTTTGTTTTTCTCCTAACATATCTTCCGGTGTTCTTATGCATTTTTTTAAATTTGGTTTAGAAAGTGCAGGAAATTGCTTGTGTTCAATTATTTCCCTAGCCATGTAGATTTTTATTTGGTTGGAAAATTCAACTTAGACTGTGACATTCAATTAAAATGTTCTACTTATTTGCGTCAGGGCAAGTTTTCTAGCATCAAATGTCTCTCTTTTTTTTTTCTAAAAGAATTGAATGGAACAAGATGAAGAAAGATATATTTGCAGGTACATCTTTTACCATCTTTTAAATAAATAAATCCCATGTCATTTTTCATTTTTAGCTTTGCTTTCTAGATAATGTATGTATCTTTTATTCATTTATAAGCTATGGATGTAAGAAAAATTATTTTGTGATGTTCAAGTTCTCGTGAATGTGTTGAGAAAGGTCACAGACATATGATGCAACCATATCTAAGGTATATAACATTTTCACTGGCATATGTAAGACCTTGATAATATTTATGTTTCTTTCAAATCATACTTGATTTAACAAACTCAGCAGACTTCTTTCAATTCTTGTAACATCCAAAGTTCAAACTGCAGTCTCTTTTCCCCACAACTTACTCCAACTCTCTGTATCTTACTTGATTTAACGAAGCACATTCAAATTCGATCAAGATTCTAACACATATATTCTAAAACCAATATATATTACTTATTTCACTCTCAGTTTGAGTATCTTTTTGAAGATTAACTATTTATTGACTCTACTATTTTTGCCTTGAGTTTGGATATCTGAGAGCTTAAGTCAATTTTGTAGTTAATTTTGATTTGCATATTTTTGGTTCACAAATATTTTCTAGCAATTTCATTCGTTCATTTTTTTATTGAACCATGTCATTTTTTACATTTTAGTAGGATGTGAGATCGGATTAGATCTTTCATTCAAGGAGGGTGGAGAGTGGTACTTTGTTTGTCCAACTGATTGTGATTCGGAAGCTAACACTTGAGGGATGAGATTACATGGGGATATGTTTAGAATAATATTAATCATGCCATATTTGTAACTACTTGACAATTATCATGAACAATGTTGACTAATTTAGTTTTGATGAGTTTAGCTAACAGTTCATGATAAGTTTTGGTATTTATTCAGTAAGTGTCGATTAGTTTACTGTGTTAACTTGATTTTTTATGATAATTGAGTTTAGTAGTTATGTTCGTAAGTTTTAAAAAGTTAGATAATATGTTTATAAGTTTTGAAAAGTTAGTTACATCTAGTTCTCGATTGTTTGTGTAATTTGGTGAGGATAATTGTGACATTGTTTAAGTTTCAGTCTCACGACTATGAGGATTATGTAAAGAAGGCTGAGAGACGCTCGCAAACAGTAGTGAAAGCTAAACTTAACAACCATGGCAATCTCAAACAGTAGTGAACACACTAATAGGTTGATGTTCCTATGTGGATGTTTTTTCTTGGTTGTTAACCTCAGTCCTCTATATTACTCGACCATGCTTTCCTTCTAGTCATTTGTGTTCATTATATTACTACTGTATAGCAGACAATGGAATCATCAACAAATTATTATTCTTTCTAGTCTGAATCATCAACAAATTCACTCTTTAGTCGCTAATTAGCTACAGCAAATAAGTGGAAATGAACATGAATACCTTGTATGGGCCATTCAAGTTTTCTTTTTCTGAGAACTTTTGGTGATGACACCAGAGAAATCTCATCTCCCCTAATTCATTAGTTGTTTGTAATGGATTCCAAGTTTTAGGACCTTGATCATCTACTTCTGATTTCATTTTTTTCTTGTTCTTGTGGTAAATCTTTCTAGTTTGAGTATTTGAATCTTGAAGCCATGGACTAAAGATATTTGAAATGCAGTTAACTATTTGCTTTGGCAGGTACACACTTAACATATGGGATGTTGGGGGCCAAAAGACTATAAGATCCTATTGGAGGAACTATTTTGAGCAGACGAATGGACTAGTATGGGTAGTTGACAGTTCGGATCTTAGAAGATTGGACGATTGCAAATCGTAACTTGATAATCTTTTGAAAGAAGAGGTTAGAAGTCTACCCCTGTTTTTTCTTAATGGATAAATCAAGAATGTCATAACAATATGACTTTTGCTCTACTCTTATTCTAGTATAGTTATGACTTGTATGTTCGTATGTATGTAAGTTTATAGCCTTCAACTTTCTGTTTGCATTTTTTTTGTATTTCGAGATATTACTAGCATGAATTTGTTTGTGACTTAGGCTTGAAGGTCAGGCTTGATAAAGTTGATTTATGGTCCTAACTAATTCAGAAATGTGTTTTGTTGTCTTCAACTAGTGTCTTTGTGTGGCCTCTCTTCTTGTACTTTCATATATCAAAATGAAATCAGTTTCCCATTTAAAGAAAGTTAAAGTATATAAGTAATAAATGAAATGTGAGCAATGCATGATGATCGGCTTCTGTATGATGTACCCTTGTAGAAGGGTGTAAGAGTTCACAATTTACTTAATTTAAAAAGAATGTCCTTGTCTTGATTCTCTGTCTTGTAACTCTTGTCCTGTAATTTGATCATGGTGCTAGTCCTTGACATTTGTTTGAACTGATTGCTTTGATTATGGATTAAAGGAGGAATAAAATGAGAGTTGAAACTTTGGGTCCAATGAATTGAAATGGATGAATGAGTCTGACTGTTTGCCTGCAAAGCAAATTATCAATGATATTTAGATTCAAGATCTGGAAATTGAAATTGTGAATTCAAACTTGAAAGTTGCCTCTCTGTTGGTCTGGTTTCTCAAAAAGAAATAGAACTAAATACCCTTTTTCTTCTTCTTTTTCAAAACTATTTTTTTTTTAGTATTCTTTTTCAAATCTTTGACAAAATACTCAATATCCTTAAATAATGCTGAAGATGCTTTAAGCAATCTATTCCACCTAACATCCATGTGAGTGATATTCCATTCTGAAATTGAAACTTGATGATAAGACCAAAACCCTTTTAGATTAGGTACTGCTTTAGGTTGTTTTCTTAACTATTCCAAGCTTCAAGGTTTTGAAATGGCAAATGCTCACATGGCAATGCTTAGGGCAACCAAAATCAGTTTTTCTTCTTGATGATAAGGCCGGCAACTGAATTGTTGTCTTGGATTTTTTTTCGAAGTTGTCGATTCTTTTTGCAATGTCTTGAACTTTTAATTGTTTGTAAATGACAGTACTGCAAGTGTTGTCACTGTGAGGAGTACCATCAGAAGGTTGAGGGAGCAGACAGAGAGCTAAATTAACTTCCAGATTTGTCGTTCTATCTATCGACGAGGTTGCACTAAGGTTCTAGAGTCATCTTTAATTTCATATATTTTTTCCGAAATTGTATCTTCTCTACAAACGGAAGTTCAGAAATTAATCATTCTGTTGAATCTGCTTTTGACGATAATGAATGAGGGATATTTATTTTAGAATTTGAAGTTTAGTTTAGTAGTTTATAAGCTAGTTCTCCATATATTGAACTTGCAATGTTTGTTATTTATGTTGATATTTTATTACTTGCTGCAAACCCCTTCAATCCAGCACTTAGAATGAAGTGTCAAAGCTCCAAGTTCTTCTAGTCCAAAGAATTTAGTGTGGTTTGATTTTGTTCAACTTCAAATGGTTTTCTGAAGATTGGATCAATTGATGAATTAATAATCGAGTATGCCATCGGGCAACCAACGATTTTTTTTTATTCAATTATGAACAAAATGATGACGGGCAATGCCTGTCATTAAAAAAGATATTTGATGACGGACATTTGATTGGAAAATACCCTTTCAATGACGGACTTTTGATGACGGACGGGTTTTAATGACGGCCATTGCCCGTCATTAAAAATGTCCTCGGTTGGAAAACTCTTTCAATGACGGACTTTTCATGACGGACGCTTTTTAATGACGGGCAGTGTCCGTCATAAAAAATGTCCGTCATTGTACCTTTTTATGACGGACGACTTTTAATGACGGGCATTGTCCGTCATTAAAAGTCGCCCGTCATAAAAAGGTACGACGACACTCGTATAGACGACGGACGCCGCCCGTCATGAAAAGTATTTAATGACGGGCATTGCCCGTCATTAAAAGTGATTTTTGTAGTAGTGCTTGTATAATGTCTACTGCAATGCCTATACTACTTCAAGGCTATTGTGGGAGGCATTAGACAAGAAGTATAAGCTGGAAGATGTTGGTACTAAGAAGTTTCTCGTGGGAAAATTCTTAGATTATAAGATGATTGATACCAAGTTGGTAGTCAATCAGATGGAAGAATTGCAAATTATCATTAGTGATTTGCAAAGTGAAGGATTGGGCATCAGTGAACCATTCCAAGTTGCTGCTGTGATTGAGAAGCTACCTCCTTCTTGGAAGGACTTCAAATGCTATCTGAAGCACAAGCGAAAGGAGCTTTCCATGAAGAATCTTGCAGTCAAACTCCGTAATGAAGAGGATAATAGAAAAAGAGACAAAGCTTCGTTGGAAGTTGAAGCTAAAGGCTGGTGGATTGATACTGGTGCTACTAGGCACATTTGTAAGGATAAGTCCTTATTCACCACATATGAGAAGCTAGATGGTGGTGAGAAGCTGTACATGAGAAATGCTTCAACTGCCTCTGTGGCAGATAAAGGGAAGGTCCTGCTGAAATGGACTTCTGGAAAGATACTTACCCTCAATGATGTGTGGCACGTGCCAGAGATTCGAAAGAATCTAGTGTCAGGAACTCTACTTAATAAAAATGGGTTCAAGTTGTGTTTGAGTCAGATAAATTTATTCGGACAAAAGGGGGTATGTATGTTGGAAAAGGCTATCTAAATGATGGCATGTTTAAATTGAATGTACTGGCACAAATGCCCAAGAATAATAATAATAATAACTCTTCTGCTTATATTGTTGAGTTGTGTGATGTATGACATTCTAGGCTGGGGCATGTCAATTATCGTTCTTTACAAAGAATGGTAAGCTTAGAACTTCTGCCTAAGTTCAACATTGATAATAGACACAAATGTGAGATTTGTGTTGAATCAAAGTTTGCTAGAAAGTCGTTTTCATCTGTGGAAAGAAGTAATGAAATACTTGATTTAATCCACAGTGATGTATGTGACATGAAAAGTACCCCCACAAGAGGCGATAAGAAGTATTTGTCACATTTATTGATGATTGTAGTAAATATTGCTATGTATATTTATTACATAGTAAAGATGAAACCTTAGATGTTTTTAAAGCGTATAAGGCAGAAGTTGAAAATCAACTTGAGAAGAAAGTAAAAGTGCTTAGATCAGATAGAGGTGGTGAATATGAATCATCATCATTTTATGAATTCTGTGAAGTTAATGGTATAGTCCATCAAACTACAACACCTTATACACCACAACAAAATGGTGTAGCTGAAAGAAAGAACCGAACTTTAAAAGACATGGTTAATTGCATGTTAAATAGTTCAGGTTTACACCATAATTTGTGGGGGGAGGCTTTGCTTACAGCAAATTTTATACTAAACAGAATTCCACTAAAGAAGACTGAATAAGTCGCCTTATGAAGTGTGGAATAGAAAGTTACCCTCATATAAAATGTTGAAAGTGTGGGGGTGTTTGGCAAAGGTACAAGTTCCTTTACCAAAAAGGACCAAACTAGGACCTAAGACAATTGATTGTGTCTTTATAGGCTATGCTTTGCATAGTGTTGCGTATAGATTCCTGGTGATTAAATCAGAAATACCTGATATTAATAATAATACCATTATGGAATCTATTGAAGCTGGATTTTTCGAGGATGTATTTCCTTTGAAAGAGGAAAGACACATGAGTAGTGGTGTCAAAAGGAATTATGAGGCTAGCTCTCCGAAAGGTCAAAACAATCAGAATACTGAGTTTGAACCAAGGAGAAGCAAAAGAGCTAAGAAAGCTACTTCCTTTGGACCTAATTTCATAACAAATATGATAGATGGTGAGTCTCAAACTTTTCAAGAAGCTGTGACATCTCCGGATGCACCTTATTGGAAAGAAGCTATCAATAGTGAGATAGAATCCATTTTGCAGAACAAAACTTGGGTATTGGTTGATCTACCTCCTGGTAGTAAACCAATTAGTAGTAAATGGATTTTTAGAAGAAAGCTAAAGGTTGATGGCACTATTGATAAGTACAAAGCCCGCCTTGTTGCTAAAGGCTTTCGTCAAAAAGAAGGGATAGATTTCTTTGATACCTATTCTCTAGTGACGAGGATTACATCTATAAGGATGTTAATTGCAATAGCAGCTTTACAAAATTTGGAAATACACCAAATGGATGTGAAAACTGCATTTTTAAATGGAGAATTAGATGAATAAATTTATATGGAACAACCTGAAGGGTTTGTTGTAAAAGGACTTGAAGATAAAGTTTGTAAACTTGTCAAGTCTCTTTATGGGTTGAAACAAGCACCCAAACAATTACATGAAAAGTTTGATCACACTATGTTATCTAATGGATTCAAGATAAATGAGTGTGATAAATGTGTCTATGTTAAAACCATAGATCAAGATTGTGTTATCATTTGTTTGTATGTAGATGATATGTTGATAATGAGCACAAATAGAATTGTCATTGATTCCACTAAGAAGATGTTGAAATCCAACTTTGATATGAAAGACCTTGGTCTTGCTGATGTTATACTTGGAATTCGTATAACAAGAAATCCAAGTGGATACATACTTTCTCAATCTCACTACATAGAGAAAGTGTTGAGAAAATTTGATCAATTTGAGAGTAAACTTGCAGTTACTCCATTTGATCCAAGTTGTAAGTTAAAGAAGAATAATGGTGAAGGTGTGTCTCCTCTAGAATACTCTAGAGTTGTTGGTAGCTTAATGTACATAATGAACTGTACAAGACCTGATATAGCCTATTCAGTAGGAAGGTTAGCAAGATACACCAGAAATCCTGGGCATGATCATTGGAATGCTTTAGTTAGAGTTCTAAGGTACTTGAAGTACACTTTGAACTATGGATTGCATTATATAAGGGATCCACATGTACTGGAAGGATTTAGTGATGCTAATTGGATTTCTGATAGCATGGAGACTAAATCTACTAGTGGGTATATTTTTACCTTAGGTGGAGCAGCTGTATCATGGAAATCTTCAAAATAGACGTGTATAGCGCGTTCTACTATGGAGTCAGAGTTTATAGCTCTTGACAAAGCTGGAGAAGAAGCTGAATGACTTCGAAATTTTCTTGAAGATATTCCATTATGGTTGAAGCCTGTAAACACAATATGTATTAATTGTGACAATGTAGCGGCCTCTATGAGAGCCAAGAATAATGTCTATAATGGAAAGTCGCGACATATTAGACGAAGACATAATTCGATAAGACAATTGCTCTCTAATGGAATAATTTCCATTGATTATGTGAAATCCAAAGAGAATATAGCAGATCCTTTAACGAAAGGATTGTCAAGAGAGCAAGTGATGTATACATCGAGAGAAATGGGACTAAAGCCTATGAAATAAATTATTTGGTGGTAACCTAACCTAGTTGACTGGAGATCCCAAGATCTAGGTTCAATAGGCAAACTGACTGGATAATTTATAGTTGACACACTAGAAACTTATAGTTTCTTCCCATTTCTATGATGTTGTAGAGTGTGTGATCTGTTGATGTTAAGGTCATGTTGATATCTTGTTTACAAGAGGAGTAATGGCAGAATACTCTTAATCAATATCACCTATGTGAGAGTAGAAGTGGGTCGCTTCTATGAGAACTTTTTGAATGGCTTATGTTCTCTAAAGCTCTCATGAAATCGGGATCTTGTCCAGGACCAAAATGGACACAAACGTATAGAACTCGAAGATACAGGATGAGTTATGTGTGATGTCTGTTGTCTTAATTCACCAACAAGAAGGATAGTTCCAGAGCTTGGTCTCACTATTTCTTCGGTAAATTCGATAGATATTCACTAAGGAAGGTTCAAGTCCAGAAGACACCTCTCCTGATGCATAGCTCGTCTGTTTGCTCTCAACATTTTGTTTTGATTTTCTCACTTTCTTTCATGTGGGGGATTGTTGGATATTTTACAAATAAAGATGTGAAATAAAGTGATTTAAATTCAATTTTTCAAGAGTTTCAAGATGGATTGAAACATCAATTTCAATTTGATGTTTCAATTACAAATTTAACATATGGAAGTTAAATTTGATTTTATAACTCAATTGAGTTACATTTTTCATATGTTTCAATTTCATTTACTTTTGTTCTTTGGAGTTACTAAGTTGCTAGCCTATAAATAGCAACTTGTTTCTTCATTTGAATCATCTCATTCAATTTTGGAGCATTCTTCCTTCTTTCTTTGTTTCTTTTGATCTTGAGTCGAGTTGAGAGCAAGTATCCAAGAGTTCTGCCAGATCCGAGTAGTTCGAGGTTGTTGTTCTACCGGAATTAGTCGTTGTATCCTACTGAGACGATCGTTGTAGTCTGCTTGCAACCCGTGCAGAGTGAATAATTGTCTTCAAGACAACGCTTTGTAAGCGTGCCTCGACTATTATTGTCAATATACTTTGCAACATTTATCATATATACAGTGTCTGTATTGTTATTTACATTGTAATTGTTAGTATCCAGTTAAGGTGTAATCAGTTTGCTAGTGTAATTTAGTTCTTATTTGAGCATTATCTCCAACACTTTTCATTTCAACTCACAAGATATCATTAACATCATTTACAACGTCAATCATCATAAAATCAATTTTTACACATCGTTATCACATCAATTCACGTGAATGATGTTATGTTACATATGCTTTCTAATTTTTATGCATCAATTACCCCGGGTCAATTTCTATCATTTTTTAAAAAGAAAAATCCTAAGACTTTTTTTAAACAATTTTAAAGTCTAGGGGTTAAAATATAATTGAAAACTATCCCAAAATTTAGGATATTTTCTATAATTTAAACCTCTTTTTTCTTCCGGAGAAATATACTGTTTTTTTTTTAAATAAATATATAAAACAAAATGGTAAAACAAATCAATATTATTTACAAATTAAATACTATATATATATTACATATTTAAAATATTTATGGTGAAATCACCATACACAATTCTTCCAAGAAAAGTCAATTAATTTAAATAGCATGAGTTATATTTCACTTTCCTCTAACTCCCTTTCCATTTTAACCTGATTCTGCAAATGGGTTTCTGGCCCCTTACTGAACCTCTTTGAAATTTTATTTTTTTTACAATTTTTGTCATTTCTTATTTCAATTGGATCTTATAATGTTCAAGTGGCCAAGAATGCCTAAATAATTAGAGATATGATACAAATTGAGAAAAAAAAAATCCATTTAATACATAATTTAATATATATTACATAATTTTTTTCTTCCTATTTCGTATCAATACATAAAAAAGGGAAGATTCAAATCTCTGATTTCTAGATCAAGTATATGTTTTATGTCAATTGTGTGGTGATAATGATAACATAGCTATATATATATATATATATATATATATATAATAGATCTAAAACTAATTTCAACACCACCAAACCTACCAAAAAAATTTGATAAATTTTCAACAAAATCTCATCTACTCATATAGGTTTTGAAAATGAATGGGAGCCTATCAAACAATTCTATCGTTTTCTCCCATCTTTATCATTTGTCCTCAAACTTATTATAATGATGTTTTACTTTAAGACGCATTTTGCATATTTCATGGTTTTAAAAGGATTCCCACATCTCCACAAAATTACATAATTATCTTCTTCATAGATTTTTTCTTTTTTTCCTTTTGTAGGTTTTAAATTTAATTTCCATTTGATGATTTCACTTTTAAATGTATGGTTAAGTTACCCATGCTGTTATAGGCAATTTTGGACCACCCCGATATACAAGGAGCTAACGAGGACAACCAGGGAGAAATCGGGCTGAAAGATGGACCAAGGAAGCAAAACCGGCAAGTGGGACGAGCCAAGACCGAAGGGGTCGGGTTTTTGGCCCGACCCCCTGCTCGGCCTCGGCCCATGGCCGAGGCCGAGTCCGTCCGATGCCGTTAGGCCCCTACCGCCTCCGTCAGCCCCGGTTTTGCCTGGTTTGACCTAAAACGCCTCCGAAACCCTAAAAACGCTAGGAGGATGAACAGGTATTTATACCCCTCTTCACCACTGAAAAAGGGACTCTGAATTCTATCCCTAAACACTATTCTATATTCTCTACTCTCTCCTCTTGCTCTTACTTTTCCACTCCCTACCGTTCTGTTTGCTGATTTAAGCATCGGAGCCGGTGTGGCGAGCACCACACCG
The DNA here is from genome assembly GCA_036850905.1 of Luffa acutangula. Taxonomy (NCBI): domain Eukaryota; kingdom Viridiplantae; phylum Streptophyta; class Magnoliopsida; order Cucurbitales; family Cucurbitaceae; genus Luffa; species Luffa acutangula. The sequence goes on along the minus strand of CM072097.1, from coordinate 44,410,238 downwards.
GTGTGCAGGTTTACTGTCTTGCAGGCCACGTCTTCCCCCTCATTTACAAATTTACCGTTGGTGGCACGTGAAGGTCAGGTGAGTTCCCTCTAACCAAAATCGACCATCAACACATGCTATTATTAGAGAAAAAAAAAAGATAAAAACTCTTTGTAGGATGTGTTAGATGTGTTTCACGTATTAAATTTTATTTTATTTTGTTTTATTTATTTATTTATTTATTATTTTTATTATTATTAATTTGAGTTCAAAATATGTAAGAGTAAATGTTTGAGTTTTTTTTATGTTTTGGTCGTGGATATAATACCTTAACCAATTGAGTGGTTTGGATTCATATGTGTGAAATTTTACTATGATTACTTTAATAAGTGTGAAAGCTTGTAAATTCCATTAGTTGAATAACAAAAAGTTAGTTGGTTTTAAAATATCATATCATTTTGATTGAAAAGCAAAATCAAGACGGGTACCAACATAAGCATAGCTCAACTGGCATCAAGCTTATATTAATGATATCAAGAGATCTGTTGTTCGAATTCCCCACTCTCACATGTTGTAAAAAAAAAATCAAGATAGCCTAATTTAATTTTGCGACTCCTTCGAGGACTGTAATGAATAATGATTTTGAATTATTAAAGGCATGTTTCAAAGTGATTTTGAATATGATAAAAGTAATTTGGGAAAAATACACTTTTAGTCCTTGAAGTTTGAGTTATGTTTCATTTTGGTCCCAGAGTTTTCAAATTCAACAATTTAGTCCTTGAGGTTTGATTTTAGTTTCATTTTGGTCTCTCCATCCAATTTTCCGTTAATAATTAACTGCTGACGTGGCACTAATTTTTTTTTATTAAAAGTATTTATTTTTTATTTTTTAAAATATAAATATATTAAAATAATGAAAATATTATTATTTTATATTAATTTTATTATTTCTTTCCCCTCTCTTCTTCTACACATTTCCCTTCTTCTCCAAGCACCATCACCACCATCATACTCCCACTGTTGCCGGCGGCCGGCGGCTGGCGATCTCTACTCGCCGGCGACCGGCAACTTTTCTTTTTACTCGTCGGCCACCGGCAACCTTTTTTTTTCTTTCTTTTCCTTCTCCCTCCTTTCTTCTTCTTTCTACTTAAGAAATACAAACACATTTCAATGATTCACAAAATATAGATTTTTCCCATACAGCAGTGATCAAATCAGCAGCCTTTATATAGGCAAACTGATAATAGAAAATGAAACAGAATGATACAACTGATGAACTGAAAAATAGCTAACAGATACAGTTGTAAAAACAGAATTATAAACAAACTAAAACCTCCTTTAATGAGCTCTCTTGACACCCCCCCTCAAGCCAATGTCAGTAGGAGAAAAGACATTGAGCTTGGTCTTCAAAGGTAGAAACCGTGAAGCAGACAGAGGTTTTGTGAATATATCAGCTACCTGTGTTGCAGCTGGTAAATGACAGATCTTCAGCTTTTTATGGAGAACAAGATCTCTGACGAAATATATATCAATTTCAACATGCTTTGTCCTTGAATGAAGAATAGGATTGGCACTTAAATGAACAGCACTCAAGTTATCACACCAAACTGTTGGAGGTTGAAAAAACCGAATATCCAAATCAGTAAACAAGGATCTTAACCAAATCAACTCAGCAGAAACATGAGCAAGACTCCTATATTATTCAGCTTCTGTGCTTGAACGTGATATAATGTTTTGTTTCTTCGAAGCCCATTGAACCAAATTACCACCAAAATATACACAATATCCTGATGTAGATTTCCTATCATCAGGATCACTAGCCCAATCAGCATCAGCAAATCCCTGTAAAGAGAGGTCTTTGGGCACACGAAATACTAAACCATGATCTAAAGTACCACCAAGATATCTAAGAATTCTTTTAACAGCTTGCCAATGGATATTGGTGGGAGAATGCATAAACTGGCACACTTTGTTTACACTGTAAGCAATCTCTGGTCTAGTAATAGTTACATACTGTAAAGCCCCAACTATACTTCTATACAAGTGAAGATCAGTAAATTTCTCCCCATTAAAAGCAGATAGAACATTTCCTCCAATCATGGGAGTCACAATACCATTGGCTTGGTGCATTTTGGCTTTGTATAGTAAATCTGATACATACTTTGACTGGGACAAAAATAAACCTCCATTGGGAAGATAAGAAACTTCCACCCCTAAAAAGAAGTTCAACTGACCAAGATCTTTAAGGGAAAATTGATGATGTAACTTATTAACAAGATGATCAATAGCAAGAGCGGAGCTGCCAGTTATTATTATGTCATCCACATAAATCAAAACATAACAATGATGGCCATTTGCATGACAAACCAACAAAGATGAGTCTGCCTTAGAACTGACAAAACCAAGTGTATGAAGAAAAGTACTCAGCCTCTCAAACCAGGCTCTAGGGGCTTGTTTTAAACCATACAATGCTTTCTTTAGTCTACAAACCAGAGAGGAAGAATGAGACTGAATCATACCTGGTGGCTGGTTCATATACACTTCCTCTTGTAAAATACCATGTAAAAATGCATTATTGATATCCACTTGTCTCAACATCCATCCATAAGCTAGAGCAAGTGTAAAGAGAACTCGAATAGTGGTTGGTTTCACTACCGGACTGAACGTCTCTGTATAATCAAAATCAGCTTCTTGATGAAAACCTTGCGCCACCAAGCGAGCCTTATATCTTGCAATAGATCCATCAGAATTTCTCTTGATTTTGAAAACCCATTTGCAACCAATTATCTTCTTGTCTTTTGGAGGTGAAACTAAATTCCAAGTCTCATTGGCTATCAGGGCATTGTATTCTTCCTTCATGGCCTTCACCCAGTGTTCACACTTTAAAGCTTCTTCCACATTAGGTGGTTCTCGATCAAGGTATTCAGTAAGTAAGACTTTTGGCTTAAAAATGCCAGCTTTACCTCTTGTAATCATAGAATGCTTATTTGTTACAGCTGGAACCATAGTCTGCGGTGCAGGTGAGGAAGAACTTGAAACATTGGTTATAGGTTGGGATGAAGAAGATTGAGATGGAGAAATTTGAGATGAAGAAAAGTGAGGCTGAGAATGTATAATGGAATCAGAAGACTTAGGTTGAGTTTGAATTTGTGGTTCAGGAACAGAAGGTTGAGATTGGGATTGGGGTGAGGAAAATTGGAGGTTTTCATGTGAAGTTTGGGAAGGTAACATTGATTTGTCACTATCTGAAGGTACATGAATAGTGTTTTCTCTTGAAGAGTCTAAGGCTATAGGTACTGTTGATGAAACAATAGGACAAGCAGCAGATTTCTGGGGATTCAAAAAGGTAAAGGCTGGAAATTTTGTTTCATCAAACAAGACATTGCGTGAAATATACAATTTTCCAGAGGAAGAAAGGCACTTGTAACCTTTGTGTAAATTGTTGTATCCAAGAAAAAGACAAGGAATAGACCTTGGATCTATTTTATGTCTGCTATATGGTCTGAGAAGTGGATAACAGAGGCAACCAAAAGTCTTTAGGAATTTATAATCGGGTTTGAAACCAAGAAGTTTTTCCAAAGGAGATAATTGATGAACAATAGTGGGTAAACGATTAATCAAGTATGTTGCAGTGGAAAAAGCATCATCCCAAAACTCTAAAGACAAAGAAGAATGAGATAACAGGGTAAGTCCCATATCGACAATTTGACGATGTTTTCTTTCTACAATGCCGTTTTGTTTAGAGGTATAAGGACAAGTGAAACGATGTTCAATACCATTTGTTTTAAGAAAAGGAGTGAATGAACGAAATTCTCCTCCATTATCAGTTTGAAGTCTAAGAATAGATTTACCAAGAAGTTTTTCAACATATGTTTTGAAAAGTAAGAAAGTTTGGAAAGCCTCCGATTTAGAAGTAAGGAAGTATATCCATGTGAAACGTGAATATACATCAACAAAGCTGAGATAATATTTGAAACCATTTCTAGAAGTTTTAAAAGATGGTCCCCATAGGTCAGCAGCTACTAATTCAAGAGGAGCATGATAAACAGTATTTGAGTCAGAGAAAGGTAAGCTATGAGACTTTCCAATAGTGCAAGCATGACAAAGAGAAGCATTTTTATTTAATGAATAGGAAATATTACATGAATTGAGAATAGTACTAACGGTTCTAATAGCTGGATGACCCAACCGATTGTGCCACAAGTCAAAGACAGAAGTAGTGGTACAAGGGATTTTCACCGACTGAGTCAAAGCAGTAAGCACCTGCGAAGAATGTTCACCAGATGGTGAGTTAGGACCCTTGAGTGAACTGGGATGAGCTTTTTCCATTGAAAATCTATAAAGTCCATCAATTAGCTTCCCTTGAAGAAGAACTTGGCCATTGGCTTGATCCTTCACATAGCAAAAAGAAGGATGAAATTCAAAAAAGACATGGTTATCATTAGCAAATTGGCTTACACTAATAAGGTTCTTGGTAATTTTAGGAACATGAAGAAGGTCATTTAATTGGAAAACACGGCTAGTAGAAGATGATTGAATATAAGAGGTACCAATGTTCAAGATATTCAAACCTGCACCGTTGCCCACATGTACTCGATTTTCTCCTTGATATTCTGTGCCCAAAGAAAGATTGGAGAGGTCATTTGTCACATGATTCGAAGCTCCTAAATCTGGATACCAGTGATTATCACGATTGAGATCATTTTGAACTACAAAAGCATTCATAGGAGGTTGTGGTTGTTGTTGTCCAGAGAAGGAAGATTGTTGTTGTCCTGGTGCAGAGGGAAAAGATTGGCCATTTGAATTCTGATTAGGACCTTGGAACCACTTTTCAAAACGATAATAGCATCTTTGAACTGTATGCCCAAAACGCCTACAAAGTTGACATTGGGGCTTATTGTTGTTATTCCAAGGTCGTCGGTTATTATTGTTTCTTCCATTTGTATTTCTTCGATTTGCTGATTCATTTTGATTAGAAGAAGAAACTTGTTTCGGAGTCGACTGAGTCGTGAGGTTAACAGATGGTGTTGAACCGTCAGGATTAATAGCAAGATTTCGGGCAATTCGACTCTCCTGAGAAAGAAGAAGAGAATAGACCTTCTGAAGAGGCGGCATCTCATCTTTTTCGGTGATAACAGATACTGTGGAGTCATATTCAGTTCCTAAACCGGCAAGAAGTTGAAGAACATGATCTTCATGAGATATCTTCCGTCCAGCAGCAGATAAAGAATCAACAATATTTTTAACCTTCAACAAATAATCCTCCATCTTGAGACTTCCTTTCTTGGCTGACCCCAATTTAGATTTTAATTCCATCACTCGGGCAATATTTCTTGAAGAAAATCGATGATTAAGAACTTTCCATACCTCTTGGGCAGTCTCGCAATCCAACATTTCAGAGAGCAACGAATTTGACATCGAGCCCAGAAGCCATGCCGTGATAAGGTTGTCTTGTTTCACCCAGTGATCGTAGGCTGGATTAGGGATTTTCGTTGAATTAGCTGTTGTAATTGATTTAGGAGGAATCACAGTGTCTTCATCAAGATGATTCTTCAATCCATGGCCGCGTAGGGCCGTCAAAATCTGTAGCTTCCACAAGAGAAAATTCTCTTCATCGAGCTTGACGGTTGTGATCTTATTCCCCGGATTAATAACTTTCAAATACTGAGAAGAGTTTTCAACATCAGAACTGCTCTCTGTTGGAGGGGAGTCCATCAGAAGAAAAGGAAAAAAAAAAATCCAGAAAGTTGTTAGACTAAATGGCTCTGATACCAACTTAAGAAATACAAACACATTTCAATGATTCACAAAATATAGATTTTTCCCATACAGCAGTGATCAAATCAGCAGCCTTTATATAGGCAAACTAATAATAGAAAATGAAACAGAATGATACAACTGATGAACTGAAAAATAGTTAACAGATACAGTTGTAAAAACAGAATTATAAACAAACTAAAACCTCCTTTAATGAGCTCTCTTGACATTTCTCGGCGACCGGCAACTTTTTTTTTCTTTCTTTTCCTTCTCCCTCCTTTCTTCTTCTTTCTCTCCATTTTATTTTTTTTTTAGAAAAAAAGGAGGAAAAAGGGAGGTTCTCCTCCCCGAGCTTCTTCCCCACCCTCTCAACTGCAACTTCTTCTTCATCCTTGTTTCTCGTCGCCGGCGAACGTCTACAGCAGCAACCACCGTCAGAGCTCGACCCTTGGCGATTCCAGCAGCACCAGCACGGTCCATGGCAAGGAAGTCACACAACGAAAAAACCCACAACAAGAAACCCTCGAAAAACCCACAACAGAAAACCCATGACGTTCCTCAAATTTCGGTGCTTGAAATCGGACTTCGAACCATTCTAGATCCGTTCGATTTCAAACCCACGTTGCGGCTGCTCTGATTGTTGGGAATGACTTAAAAGCCATTTTGACCGAGCCTCTCTCGCTGACCAAGTTCGTGGATGCCATGTTGACCGCTTCTCTTGCTGCAGCATCTCATGGACTGACTGACACGTGGCGGCCTGTGGTTACTTGCCCGTTGGTGACTCCCCCTATAAAAGCCAGCAATCCAAGCTCCATTTCACTCACTACACTCATTCACTTCCCATATCTTTTCATCATCTCTTTTCCCTTTCTCTGAGCAAAGTATTTCCTAAATTCCAATCCTTCTCTCTCGAGTGCACGATCGAGGAGGGTGTTGTGTAAACCTTGGGGAGCAACCGGCAATATACGATTTAGCACCGTGGTCGTGCCGAAAATTGCTTTCAAGGCAGTGGTCATCTCCACGACACAACAATTGTATTTTTAATTTCTTCGGACAATTGAAAGCAATTTTGTAATGTCCATCAAGACCAAGAAGCATGTTCCAGATCTATCCAAACTGGAACCTCTGGATGGTTCTAACTACCGCCGCTGGTCTCAGAAGCTGCTCATCTTCTTCGAACAACTGGAGGTCGATTATATTATAACCACTGATTATGTGGAAAAATCAGCAGCACCTGTCGCTGATCTGGAAAAATCTAAAGAGGTCCAGCCTGATCCACACAGTTCTAAGGAGGTTCAGACTGTCCCTCAAACGCCAAAGGGTAGTCAGCACGTTGATCCAGATAAATTCGAGAAAGACAACAAGGCGGTTCGGGGTTATCTGTTGAACCACATGAACGACTCACTATTTGACCTGTTCGTTGTTCAGAAGTCAGGTAAAGTTATCTGGGACACTCTGGAGTCCAGATATGGTGGCGATGATGCAGGGAGAAAGAAGTACGTGGTCGGTAAGTGGATGCAGTTCCAAATAACTGATGACAAACCAGTGATGGACCAGGTTCATGAGTACGAGAATCTAGTGGCAAACATTCTGTCAGAAGGTATGAAGATGTGTGAGATTCTCCAGGCAAATGTCTTGCTCGAAAAATTCCCTTCTTCATGGAGCGACTACCGCAATCATTTAAAGCACAAGAAGAAGGACCTGACGTTACAAGAGTTGATCAGCCACATGCGAACTGAAGAAGCCAACAGGCAAAAGGATAAGTTGGAATCTAAATCCTTAAACTCAGTTAATGCTAACCTAGTTGAATCTTCTGCTGCATCAAAAGACAGGTTCAAAAATGAAAATAAAGGCAAATCCTCGCAGAAGAAGAACCATCCATTCAAGTCTCCTAGCGGGAAAATAGAGAAGGAGAAATCCAAGCTGATATGTTATGTCTGCGGGAAACCAGGGCACAAATCCTATCAGTGCAACCAGAGGAAAGGAAAGCCAGATCGGAAGCCTGATGGTGCACAAGTCAATGTTGTTGTAGCAGACGACATCATTGCTGCAGTGGTGGTGGAGGCTAACCTGTTGGAGAATAAATCAGACTGGATTCTTGACACTGGTGCCTCAAGACACTTCTGCTCAAATCGAAGCTTGTTCCACGAGTTCCATGACACTGTTGACGGTGAATGCGTATACATGGGGAACTCGGCCACTGCTGGAGTACTTGGGAAAGGGAAGGTTCTCTTAAAACTTACTTCTGGAAAAACATTATCTTTGAATGATGTATTGTATGTTCCTTCATTGCGTAGGAATCTGGTGTCTGGAAGTTTGTTGAACAGGGCAGGACTTAAAATTGTCTTTGAAGCTGACAAGGTTGTCATCACTAAAAATGGTGACTTTGTTGGTAAGGGGTACTTAGCCGATGGTCTGTTTGTGTTAAACACTGTCTCTATTCTTGCAAAATTAAATGAAAGTACATCTCGTTCTGCCTATATTGTTGAATCTATTGATGTATGGCATGGTAGACTAGGTCATGTGAACATTGCATCTATTAAAAGGCTTAAAGAACTGCATCTTCTTAATGTATTGGAATCACCTAATGATAGTAGATGCTCAGTATGTGTAGAGGCAAAATTTGCTAAAAAACCGTTTAAGCCTGTTACAACTAGATGTACTGAATTGCTTGAGTTAATTCACTCTGATCTAGCTGATTTCAAAAACACTACTAGCAAAGGGGGCAAAAACTATTATATATCCTTTGTTGATGATTTCTCTAGATACACGAAAATATATCTTCTGAAATCGAAAGATGAAGCTAGTAGCATGTTTAGGAAATACAAAGCAGAAGTAGAAAACCAACTAGATAAAAAGATCAAAAGGTTAAGATCCGATAGGGGAGGTGAATACAGTGACAAGTCTCTCAAGGAGTTCTGTGAATTAAATGGCATTATCCATGAGAGTACTGCACCATATTCTCCTCAACAGAATGGCATAGCTGAACGTAAAAATAGATCATTAAAAGAAATGATGAATGCTATGTTAATAAGTTCTGGATTGCCTAACAGTATGTGGGGGGAAGCTGTGCTTTCTGCCTGTTTTGTTCTCAACAGAGTTCCTCACAAAAGGCTGGATAAGACACCATACGAGCTCTGGAAAGGATATTCGCCGAACCTAAGCTATCTGAAGGTATGGGGGTGCTTAGCTAAAGTGGCATATCCGGTATTCAAGAAACCTACGGTAGGATCTAAAACCTTTGATTGTGTGTTTATTGGGTATGCGCATAATAGTGCTGCATATAGGTTCATGTGTTTAGATGATAATTCAATCTGTGAATATAGAGATGCTGAATTTTTCGAACACATTTTTCCTATGATTAAAAATGAGCCAGTCAATATCTCACGATCTAGTCAGGTGTCTGCCTGTCCTTCATTTACTGCTGATATTATGCATGAAACTGAACCTAGGAGGAGTAAAAGAAAGAGAACTGAGAAAGATTTTGGATCGGATTTTTTAACTGTTTTTCTTGTTGAAAACTCAAATAAAATTGACGATCAATTTGCATGCATGTATCTAATAGATGAGGATCCTAAAACCTACCAAGAGGCCTTAAAATCTGTAGATTCTAGTTTCTGGAAAGAGGCCATTAAAAGTGAACTGGATTCTTTAACTATGAATCAAACGTGGAACTTGGTAGATTTACCTAAGGGAAGTAAGCCTATTAGGTGTAAGTGGATCTTTAAAAGGAAAATTAGACCAGATGGTTCAATTGAAAAATTCAAGGCTAGATTAGTGGTTGTGGGTTATTCACAAAAACAAGGTATTGATTACTTTGATACTTATTCTCCTGTAACTAAAATAGCTACTATTAGATGTCTAGTCGCTCTTTCAGCTATCCGTGGGCTGTTAATACATCAGATGGATGTAAAAACAGCATTTCTCAATGGAGATTTAGAAGAGGAGATATATATGGCACAACCTGAGGGCTTTGTAATTTCTGGTCAAGAAGACAAGGTATGTCAGCTTAAAAAATCTCTTTATGGCCTTAAACAAGCTCCCAAACAATGGTATGAGAAATTTAATAATACCTTAGTAAACAATGAGTTTAGGGTAAATTCTTCTGACACATGTGTTTACTCGAAATTGTTTGGTGTTGATTATGTGATTATCTGCTTGTATGTTGATGATATGCTTATTTTCGGTACGAATTTAGAAGTAATAAATAATACCAAATTGTTTTTATCCTCACACTTTGAGATGAAAGATTTAGGTGAGGCTGATGTGATACTTGGTGTTAAATTGAGGAAAACCGAAAATGGGTATTCTTTGAATCAATCACACTATGTTGAAAAGATGCTAAAGAGATTTGATTGTTTTAATGATATGCCTGTGAGAACACCTTATGATGCTAGTATGAAACTTAAGAAGAATAAAGGGGATAGTGTCTCTCAAACTGAATATGCAAAAATTATAGGTAGTGTGATGTATTTGATGAATTATACTAGACCTGACATTGCATATGCTGTGAGTAGATTGAGTAGGTATACACATAATCCTAATAAAGAGCATTGGGTTGCACTTCGTCGTTTGTTGAGGTACCTTAAAGGTACAATAGATTACTGTTTGCAATTTAATAAATTTCCTGCAGTATTAGAAGGTTATTGTGATGCAAACTGGGTAACTGATAACGACGAAGTAAGTTCAACTAGCGGGTATGTGTTCGTTCTTGGTGGAGGAGCTATATCATGGAAATCTGCAAAGCAAACCTGCATTGCACGATCTACCATGGAGTCTGAGTTTATAGCTCTCGAGCTTGCAGGGCAAGAGGCAAAATGGTTAAGAAGTTTACTTCAAGACGTACCACTGTGGGGGGCGTCAGTGCCAGTTTCTCTGCACTGTGATTCACAAGCTTCCATAGGAATTGCCAAGAACAGTGTATATAATGGCAAGAGAAGGCATATACGCCTGAGACCTGGAGTTGTGAAACAATTGTTGAAAAATGGAGTTATCTCCTTGGAGTATGTGAGGTCTGAGAGGAATTTGGCAGATCCTCTCACCAAAGGCCTAACAAGGAGAGTAATTCTAGAGTCTTCAGCATGTATGGGGCTCAAACTGTTGAAATGAGTCCATAGCCCTTTTTTTTTTGGGTGGTCCAAATACGGACTTGATGGACACATTTTGAAAGTCTTCATAGCTCAAAGTTTTGAGTGGTTTACTGCGGTAGACTTGATGAAGCATGACGTGATTGTGAAGGTGTGGCCGCCTTCTATGAAAGAGTGTAATGAATCTCTTTCTAGAGCTTTCACGATGACCCAAGGTGTTTGTGCATGGCCTTAAATAGCACTGGTTCTATTATTGTATCGCGGAATCAAGGAAAACCTGAGGATACAAACGTGTTGTGGGGGTCTAAACCATGACTGCTGAAAGTTCAAAAGGTAACTTACTTTCACTAGATTGGTTATTGCCTTACTTCACTATGCATTAATTCAAATCGAAAGATATTAATGCTTAAGTTTAAATCCTCCTTTGCTCAGAAAATGTTCTTGACAGTCATTCGTGGGGGATTGTTGGGAATGACTTAAAAGCCATTTTGACCGAGCCTCTCTCGCTGACCAAGTTCGTGGATGCCATGTTGACCGCTTCTCTTGCTGCAGCATCTCATGGACTGACTGACACGTGGCGGCCTGTGGTTACTTGCCCGTTGGTGACTCCCCCTATAAAAGCCAGCAATCCAAGCTCCATTTCACTCACTACACTCATTCACTTCCCATATCTTTTCATCATCTCTTTTCCCTTTCTCTGAGCAAAGTATTTCCTAAATTCCAATCCTTCTCTCTCGAGTGCACGATCAAGGAGGGTGTTGTGTAAACCTTGGGGAGCAACCGGCAATATACGATTTAGCACCGTGGTCGTGCCGAAAATTGCTTTCAAGGCAGTGGTCATCTCCACGACACAACAATTGTATTTTTAATTTCTTCGGACACTGATTTCGTTCCAGATCTGGCTTCGTTCCGGCTGTTCGGCTGTTCCGATTTCGTTCCAGATCCGTTCGATTTCAAACCCACCAAACGAAATTCCTTGTTGAGTTCGAACCTGCAACTTTCAAACCCACGCGATTCCTGCGAGTTTCGTATCTTAAAAAAAATAATCTGTTGCTATAGATAGAACCTCTCAGTTTTGATTCTAATGAACTTTTGCAGTAATGAAGTGGATAAGAAGGAGAGTGAGGACTTACGTGACTTTGGCCCAAGTCTTGGCTTGGCTAATGAAATTACGTTTTTTTAATTTTTTTTTTTTTAAAAAAAAGAAAACAGAAGAAAGAAAAGAAAGAAGAAGAAAAGAAGAAGGGAAGAAGAAGAGGGGAGAAAAAAATTACCAGTGGTCGCCGGCGAGCGGCGGTCGCTATCGGCAATATGTGACGGTGGTTGGAAGAAGATGAAGGGTTGGGTTGAAGAAGAAGGGGGAGGAATTAAAAATATTAAAAATTGAAAAAGAAAAAAAAATTGTCACCGCCGTCAGCGGACGAGCGGTGGTCGCCGACCATGGATGAGAAGAAGGTGGGAGAGAAAGAAGAAGGAAGGAGAATAGGGAAGAAGGAAGAGAAAGGGAGGGAGAGAAAGAATTAAAAAAATAATTAAAAAAATTATTTTTTTATTATTTTAATATATGTTTAATTTAAAAAATAAAAAAAAATACATTTTTTAATTAAAATAATAGTGACACGTCAGTATCCGGTTAGATTTAATGGAAAAATGGATGATAGGGACCAAATTGCTACTTATCTCAAACCTTAGGGACTAAATTGTTGAATTTAAAACCTCAAGGACCAAAATGAAACCTAACTCAAACCTCAGGGACTAAAAGTGTATTTTTCCCCAGTAATTTTAACCATTTCAAAATCACTCCCAAACATGCACTTAAACTTCAATGGGTTGTTTCATACTTAGGCGAAAAATTAAGACCTTGTTTGATAACCATTGGTTTTTTTTTTTTTTTGGTTTTTGAAAATTAGGCTTGTTTTCTTGAAATTTTCTTACCATTTTTTACCAACGGTTTTCATTGTTGTTAAAGACACTTGAATTCCTAACCAAATTTATGAGAAAATTGGCTTGGCTTTTTAAAACATGGAACAAAGATATAAAAAAAAAAAAAAAAAAAAAAACAAAGAAATTCAGAGTTGGAAATAATATTTATAAGCTTAAAAACCAAAAATCAAATGGTTATGGAACGGAGCCTAATTTTTTCTTCCTAAACCTGAAAAATTATATCAATTTTCAATTTTTACCCTATCCAATTTTTTCTAATTGATCCATTAAACTTTCAACACTCACTAATTTAATGAAAATAAAATTTGGCACAAAATTAAATTTGATTAATGCCCATAACTAACCATTAAATAACTCTACCAAAATTTACCAAATTCAACCGGAAAAAGATAGCTCTATTGTCATTTTTATTTGAATCCTATCAATTTTATACCAAATATACATTTTATAAAATGCAAATCAATTAAATTAAAAGTTTAGGATGAAAATTTATACAACTTACTATGTTCGGAGCTAAAATTGATCTTTTTCCTAGTCGCGCTATTAGATAAGCCCTCAACTTCTTGTTGATCAATTTCAACCCCTAGCCAATGTTTCTAACATTTTAATTTGCCAAATTCGTTTCGGTTAAAATTTTCAATTCGAACATAGTTCAGTGAATAAGACATCGATTATCATTCTCAAGGTTGAAGCTTTCGTATGCATTAAGATTCAAGACCCATGACCCCATGACCCCATCATACTTTATTCATCGAAAGTGATCTGATATTTGATGGTTGGGTTGCTTGTTTCTCCTCCATGACCCCATCATACTTTATTTTCCTAATTTTTAAACCCAAACCATCTTTCTCATAAATTTGGGGCTTTGAGGTTGACATTTATATCATATTACTGATCTAGCATTCATTTCATTGTTAGAAATACATCTTTGGTTAAATAATGGTCATGATCCTATACTTTTATTCAAGTAACAATTTAGTCATCGAACTTCGATAACAATTTAGTATCTGTAATTTAAAATTTGGTAAAATATATTTTTGGTTATTAAAATTTTAATTTAGTTTCAATTTGATTTAATTTCTGGATTCTCAAAAGTAACATCTTTTGTTATTAAGATTTGAATTTTGTTTTTATTTGGTTCCTTAGATTTCAAAAGTAATATGTTAGGTCTCCAAAGTTTGAATTTGATTTTTTGTTAGCCCCTAAAGTTTGGAATTGGTTTCTAAATAGTCCATAGTAAAATTAGTTTTAGTTAACCTAATAGAATTATGACGTGGTAGTTTATATATGCTTACACGACTTTCATTTTATATATTTTTAAATGAGTTGGAAATTTTAAATATATATACGAGAATTTGCAGTGGGAGGCAAATAAGAATTGTATAATTGCAAATATAGCACAATGTAAAAAAATGCAAATATAGCAAAATCTATCAAAGTATATTACTAGTAGACACTGATAGACTCTGGTTAATAGAATCTATCTGATAGAGACTTCGATTATCAGAGTTTATCAGCGATAGACTCTGATTAATCAGAATCTATCAGTCTACTGATAGACTCCGTTATTTAGAGTCTATCAGTGTCTATCGTTGACAGACTCCAGTTAATCGAAATCTATCAGTAACTATCACTAATAGACTTTGAATAATCAAAGCCTATCAGTGATATACACGGATAGAATCTAACGACGGCTTTATGGTCTTGTACAATTAATTTTGCTATATATGCAATTAGTTTGCAACTGTGCTATATTTGCTATTAATTTGGTCCAATTTGTCATCTATGCAACTGCCCCATTTGTATGTATATATATATATATATAGATATATATATACATATACATACTAATTAGAAACTAATTTATATATATACATACTAATTAGAAACTAATTTCAAACGGCAAGAATCAATTAGAAATTAAATTAAAACCTTCTTAAGGATCAAATATGCACTTTTGAAATCTCAATGACTAAAAGTGTTAGTTTTAAAAACTTAAACAAAAAACTAAGTTCAAATCGTATTTTACACTTTAAAATTGTAACGATTTAGTCACTAATGATGAGAAATAACATTTGGGAGCAGAGAGATTCGAACTTCAGATCTCTTGGTTGATGGTACATGTCAATTATCTCTAAGTTATCCTCACTTTGGTCGTTAAGATGAAGTGTTATCTTTATTATGTTACAATTTATTTATTGTTTATGTTTGCGAAAAATTCCATCCATTTAGTCCCTAGTCAGTTTATTGATTTACATATATAAAAAATCCTAATCTTAACAAGATTTTATAGTGTAGGAATTAAATGGTCACAAACCTTAAACTACAAGAACTAAAACCCTCTTGGATAATCATTTAGGTCTTGTTTGATAACACTATTTGGTTTTTGGTTTTTGGTTTTAGAAAATTATGTTTGTTTTCTCTCAATTTCTTTACCATATAATTTCCATCTTTGTTAACAATTTTGAATTCCTAGTCAAATTCTAAAAACAAAAACAAGTTTTTGAAAACTATTTTGAGAGTAAACTAGATAACAAAACAAAGGAGCTTATAGGTAAATGTAGTGTTTATAAACTTAATTTTGAAAGACCAAATGATTATCAAAGAGGTCTTAGTTTTTGAAATTAATTAGCTTATAAACTCCTTTGTTTTATTATCTACCTTCTTCTCATGTTTTCAAAAATCAAGTCGAAGTTTTGAAAACTGGAAAAAAAAATTGTTTTGTTTTTGAAATTTTGGTTAAAAATTCAAATGTTTCATTAACAAAGATAAAAATCATGTTAAAAAAATTGGGAAAAAAAACTTACTAAAACCAAAACTTAAATAGACATTATAAACGAAGTCTAAGGGTCCGTTTGGAATACATTTTAATTTAGGGTTCGTTTGGAATACATTATAATTTAAATGCTTTTCAAGAATGCATTTTTTTAAAAAACATTTTGTATAAAAATTGTTTAGAATTTAAACATTCATATGTTTTGTTGCATTTCCTCACAAATGTTTTAATATACAATGTTATAGGTGATTTTGGATCACACAAGGAGCTGACGAGGACAAACGGGCAGAGGTAGGACCAAAAGACCGACCCAGAGGAAGACCGGGCCAAAGGGTCGGGCCAACATGGCCCGACCCATATGGTCGGCCTCGGCCTTTTGCCGAGGCCGAGCATATGGTCGGCCTCGGGAAAAGGCCGAGGCCGACCATTCGGCCCGGTTGAGCGGGCCGAGTCCGGTGACTTCTTTTCGGCCCCTGATGCCCCGGATCGCCCCGGTTCCGCCTGGTTTGACCTAAAACGCCTCCGAATCCCTAAAAACCCTAGGAGGATGAGCAGGTATTTATATCCCTCTTCGCCACTGAAGTAGGGGATCCCGAATTCTATCCCTAAACTCTATTCTCTGTTTTCTCCTCTTGCTCTTACTTTTCCACGCCCTACCGTTCTGTTTGCTGACTTAAGCATCGGAGCCGGTGTGGCGAGCACCACACCGGTGTGCAGGTTTACTGTCTTGCAGGCCACGTCTTCCCCCCTCATCTACAAATTTACCGTTGGTGGCACGTGAAGGTCAGGTGAGATCCTCTGGCCAAAATCGACCATCAACAGTTGGCGCCGTCTGTGGGGAAGAAAGCCTATTAATCTGCACATCGGTGATTCAATGAGTAAGAGGATGAAAAACGGAAACCGAAATCCAAACCCTTCCGAAAATAACCATCAACCGCAGAAATCGAAAGAAGACTACAGAGAAGCAAGGTCAGGGGGCTCAACCTACAGGTCGAGCAATTCTGAGGAGCCCAGCACCAAGCTACGGTCATACCAAGATAGACCAGAGGAATCCGGTCGAGGATAAGCGCAGAAGTGCCAAAACCATCGAAGCGGAAGCCAGGGCTGCCAAGCTCGTGGCCAGTGCAGCCGAGGCAGAGGCTAAATTGGCCGAGGCCGAGGCAAAGGTGATCTCCCTAGGACGACCGAGCTTCTGGACACCCAAAAAGAACTCGGAAATCCTCAAGGAGACCTGCCGAAGCTAAATGACTCCAAGCCAAACAGCGACTACCAGACGAACAGTACGGAGGCTGGGGCCGAGGCCTACCATGCAGAGGTCGATCATGCCAAGGCCGACCATACCGAGGCCAACCGAAGATATTCATCCAGATCGATTTTGACAAGATTGAAGACACCAGGAAAAGAATGTCGTCATCCTGAACTACGGTCATCCTTTGGCCGAGGCCGAGGCTGACCCACAGCTATGGTCATCCTGAGGCCAAGGCCAACCCTAGGCCGAGGCCGAGAACGACCCACAGCTATGGTCATCTCGAGGCCAAGGCCAACCCTAGGTCGAGGCCGAGACTGACCCACAGCTATGGTCATCCCGAGGCCGAGGCCGAGGCCAACCCTAGGCCGAGACCGAGACTGACCCACAGCTATGGTCATCCCGAGGCCGAGGCCGACCCTAGGCCAAAGCCAACTCTAAGCTACGGTCATCCTTCGGCCAAGAACGGGCCGACCCACAGCTATGGTCATCCCGAGGCCGAGGCCGACCCTAGGCCAAAGCCGAAGCCGATTATCCAATACTTCAAAAGTGACCCGAAGATCGCATAATCCAGACAAATCAGATTGTCAACGCAGTTGAACAGAAGAAAGGATCCAGATCGAAGCGAAGGAACTAGGTACGAGAGACAACAGATTGTTCGAGGCTAAGGCCTAAGCCAACCCTAAATATGGCTGAGGCCGAGGCCGACCCCAGACATGATCAAGGCCAAGACTGAGGCCGACCTGAGGCCGAGGCCGACCATGACCATGGTTGTGACTGAGACCAATCCTGTTATTGCAAGCAAGATCGAACACCTGTGAGCCTAAGTCTTCGAGCTTAGCGTTTACACCTCCACGCGAGCCTATAGAGCCCACGCTTCAAGCGAGCCTATAGTGCCCACACTCATACATGCGAGCCTATAGTGCCCACGCTTCAGCGAGCCTATAGTGCCCACGCCGACATGCGAGCCCATAGAGCCCACGCTTCAGCGAGCCTATGGTGCCCACGCCCACATGCGAGCCTATAGAGCCCACGCTTCAGCGAGCCTATAGTGCCCACGCCTACATGCGAGCCTATAGAGCCCACGCTTCAGCGAGCCTATAGTGCCCACGCCTACATGCGAGCCTATAGAGCCCACGCTTCAGCGAGCCTATGGTGCTCACGCTCATACATGCGAGCCTATAGAGCCCACGCTTCAGCGAGCCTATAGTGCCCACGCTCATACATGCGAGCCTATAGTGCCCACGCTTCAGCGAGCCTATAGTGCCCACGCCTACATGCGAGCCTATAGAGCCCACGCTTCAGCGAGCCTATAGTGCCCACGCCTACAGGCGAGCCTGGACTGTCGAAGTCTACCTCGCCTCATCTAGAGTGAGACCATGTGAGCCTGGACCGACGAGTCTACCTCACCTCCTCTGGCCTGAGCATCTTTACATCGGGCGAGCCTGGACTGCCGAAGTCTACCTCGCCTCATCCAGAGCGAGACCATGTGAGCCTGGACCAACGAGTCTACCTCACATCCTCTGGCCTGAGCATCTTTACACCGGGCGAGCCTGGACTGCCGAAGTCTACCTCGCCTCATCCAGAGTGAGACCATGTGAGCCTGGACCAACGAGTCTACCTCACATCCTCTGGCCTGAGCATCTTTACACCGGGCGAGCCTGGACTGCCGAAGTCTACCTCGCCTCATCCAGAGTGAGACCATGTGAGCCTGGACCGACGAGTCTACCTCACATCCTCTGGCTTGAGCATCTTTACACCAGGCGAGCCTGGACTGCCGAAGTCTACCTCGCCTCATCCAGAGTGAGACCATGTGAGCCTGGACCAACGAGTCTACCTCACATCCTCTGGCTTGAGCATCTTTACACCAGGCGAGCCTGGACTGCCGAAGTCTACCTCGCCTCATCCAGAGTGAGACCATGTGAGCCTAGACCAACGAGTCTACCTCACCTCACCTGGCACGAGTCCATACACTTCATCTAAGTCAAGCTCACCCTACAGAGGTCGGAACCGAGCACCTCTTGCCAAGGTCGAGCACCTCTTGCCGAGGCCAAGCACAAACTTTAAAGGTATTCTCCTATTTCCTCAACTATACTTTATGTTTCAGTGAAGTTCTACTTAAGATTGGGGGCTACAGAGGGGATATGCACTCCCTATTAAACAAAAAGCAAGTAGCAGGGGATATACACTCCCTATTAAACAAAAAGCACACTAGTTTGGCATGTCTAACCAATGATTACATGCTCTAGCCTATTCTTTCATTATTTTCCTACAAGGACTAACGTATGAATGCAGGGAGCTAGATTTTGAGCTAACAGGGGTCCGAGGCCGAGGCCGACCCTAGCCTCTTCCCTCATTCTTCTTTTGCAGAGATTAACTTTTCAATGCAGGATTGTGAAATCTTTTGCTTCTCCTATTTTTTACTTGTGGATAAGCCCTGGATCTGGAATGAAGCGTTCCGAATGACCAAGTACAGGGGTCTAGCTGCTGTGCTCGGCCTCTTCCCGAGGCCGAGGCCGACCAGATAAGCTAAAGTGGGAGACTGCTGTGCTTGGCCTCTTCCCGAGGCCGAGGCTGACCAGACAAGCTAAAACGGGAAACTGCTGTGCTCGGCCTCTTCCCGAGGCCGAGGCCGACCAGATAAGCTAAAGGGGGAGATTGTTGTGCTCGGCCTCTTCCCGAGGCCGATCAGAGCCATTGTTGTAATCTCTCAACTTTTCTCATTTCCATTTCACCTAACCCCTTTTCAGGGAGTGTCTACTTTGTCCAGTTTGTCCTATCTTGCAGGATAACAAGGAATCATACATAAGTCGGCATGGAATGAGAGTTATACTCTTAAATCAGGCTTAAGGAGCTCAACCGATAGCACTAAATTCGCACCCGAATCCCAATTCAAGAGTGGGGGCTTAATGTTATAGGTGATTTTGGACCACACAAGGAGCTGACGAGGACAAACGGGCAGAGGTAGGACCAAAAGACCGACCCAGAGGAAGACCGGGCCAAAGGGTCGGGCCAACATGGCCCGACCCATATGGTCGGCCTCGGGAAAAGGCCGAGGCCGACCATTCGGCCCGGTTGCGCGGGCCGAGTCCGGTGACTTCTTTTCGGCCCCTGATGCCCCGGATCGCCCTGGTTCCGCCTGGTTTGACCTAAAACGCCTCCGAATCCCTAAAAACCCTAGGAGGATGAGCAGGTATTTATATCCCTCTTCGCCACTGAAGTAGGGGATCCCGAATTCTATCCCTAAACTCTATTCTCTGTTTTCTCCTCTTGCTCTTACTTTTCCACGCCCTACCGTTCTGTTTGCTGACTTAAGCATCGGAGCCGGTGTGGCGAGCACCACACCGGTGTGCAGGTTTACTGTCTTGCAGGCCACGTCTTCCCCCCTCATCTACAAATTTACCGTTGGTGGCACGTGAAGGTCAGGTGAGATCCTCTGGCCAAAATCGACCATCAACATACAAGTTATTGTTTACTCAAGAAGTCTTTTTTAAAAAGTTGGTTTCAAGTGTTTCTCTCAAAATGGTTTATTTATCAATCCTATTTTCCAATAAGTCATTTTTAGTGATTGTCAAACATTAGAAATTTTTTCAAAATGATTTATTTTCAAAATTAAACACTTGAAAAGTTAAACCAAACACACCCTTAAATGTTTTTCAAAAATGCATTTTATTCTAAACATTTTGTATAAAAATTGTTTAGAATTTAAACAGTCGTATGTTTGGTTGCATTTCCTTGAAATGTTTTTTTACACAAGTTTTTGTATATTAAAGACTCTTTTTGAAAAAGTTAGTTTCAAGTGTTTCTCTCCAAATGGTTTATTTATTCATATTATTTTCTAATAAGTCATTTGTAGTGGTTGTCAAATACTATAAATTTTTTCAAAATGATTTTTTTTTCAAAATTAAACACTTGAAAAGTTAAACCAAACACACCTTTAATAATTTTAATTCAATAATTAAATATATTTTCGATAATGTTGACTAATTAATTATAATTTTAGTAAATATGTAATTACATCCCTTAATAAACTTAGACTACTTATTTGTTTAAAAAAAATGAAATTCATGACAAATTATTATTTAATCTAATTAAATAATTTATTATATTATTTTTTTAATTTAGTATCCATCCGTTAATAAAAATTTATATATATATAAAGAGAGATGGACGGAGAGAAGGGCATAAAAAGTTATGGACATAAATGATGCATGAGAATCCTTTATTTCTTGGGCCCACCACAGAAATCTTGAAACAGACGATGTATAAAAAACTCTTGCTCATTCCTATCTCTAAAAGGCTTCCACCAAAGTACCTCTAAATTGTTAGAAATTTGAAAATAGAGGGATTAAGAAATCGTACAACGTGTATGAATATTGCCCAACGAAGGCAACAACTACGGCAATAATAAGACTTCTATCTAATTATTCCAATTGCCATTAACAGTTCACAACAACTCTATGATCTAATCACTCCAATTAACAGTTCATACAAACAACACACCTCTCTTTCTCTGCACAAACACAAAACACAAAAACACAGAGATGGAAGAATCAACGCAGGAAATTAGAGCCCCTCTCAGTAAGAACAACAAAACCCCTCAAATCTCATTGCAATAATAATCCATCACATTTTTCTTTCATTCATCTTCTTCTCTCTGATTTCAGTTCCCAACCATGAACCAGCCTCATCGTCGAAATCTCCGCCGCCCGATCAAAACTCCCCCATTCCACAGGTCGCTCTCACCGTTCCGACCACCGACGATCCATCTCTACCGGTTCTCACCTTCCGGATGTGGTTCCTCGGAACTCTCTCCTGCCTTCTCCTCTCCTTTCTCAACCAATTCTTCTGGTTCCGCAAGGAGCCTCTCTCCATCACCGCCATTTCCGCTCAGATCGCCGTCGTTCCTCTCGGCCGTCTGATGGCTTCCCAAATCACAAGTCGGACCTTCTTCAAAGGAAGCCGGTGGGAGTTTTCGCTCAACCCTGGCCCTTTCAATGTCAAGGAGCACGTTCTCATCACAATCTTCGCCAACTCCGGCGCCGGCACCGTCTACGCGATTCACGTCGTCACGGGCGTCAAAACCTTCTACAAGCAACATATGAGCTTCTTCGTCGCTCTGATTGTCGTCGTTACGACTCAGGTCCGTTCGATTTTGTTTCCATTTTGTTCTTTCGATTTCGCCTCTGTTTTTTTCTGGAGTTGTGTGGATTTGAATAAGGACTGAAATGGTACAAGATTAGGTGTTAGGGTTTGGATGGGCGGGGATATTCAGGAGGTATCTGGTGGAGCCGGCGGCGATGTGGTGGCCGGCGAATTTGGTTCAGGTTTCTCTCTTCAGGTACGGATTTGTTACAATCTTCTTTTCCAATTTAGTCCTTCTGGTCGAAAAAGTTGCAGATTAGTCCCTTCCTTTCATTTTTACATTTCTTAATTATACTCTTTTCAATTTTAGCTTTTTTTTTTTTTTGTGTTTTCTCCCTGACTTGATTTCTTCTATAAAATTTTAATCAAACATTATTAATTTTTTTTTTAAGAAAAATACTTTTAACATTCATCAATGAAGAGAAGGTGGTGAAAAAACATAAAATGTAGGGACTAAAGAGATATTTATCCAAACATGTGGGAAGGAGTAATGGGGAATTTTGAGATATTTTGAGTTTTTTTTTTTTTTTTCTTCTATGATTTATTAAAAGAAAATGACACTTATGTAGGGTACGAAAACTGCTGAGAAACATGGAGTGGAGTCTGGACAGCTATTTTGTTTTATTCTAATTATTTTTTTCAAAAAAAAAAAAAGTTTGCATTTGGGGGTTCTTTTTTTAATTAAATAAATTGGTTGTCAATAATTTGAGTATAGTTATTTTCAACCAAATTCAAAGAGCCTCCGACCTCTTAATTGAGAATATATGTCAATTATTATTGAACTATGTTCTTGACATTTGAATATATTTGTTATGGATTTAAAAATTTGGGATTTTTTTTAATTCATTAAAAAAATAATCCCAATATGTTTTCAATGAATTATAAAATATATGTATGGTTCACAATTTATAATATTTCTTAAAAAAAAATACCATTAGAGCTAAATTTTTGTTCAACTCTAAGTTTTGATAAGTTAGTCCATGGTTAAATTGTGCATAAATCTTTTTCAAAAAAAAAAAATTGTGAATAATTCAAACTTAAATTTGTGTGAAATTAGTAAGTTTAGAGAGGTTTTTTTTTTTTTTTTTGGGTTAGAATTATTGAGTGAAATAGCGAGAATTGAATAGAGGGTATATATTGTAACATTTAACAACTCTAGGGTACAATTTGATAAAATTAAAAGTTTAAGGTTAAAATTGATACAATGTAACAAGTTTAGGGGTAAAAATGGATTTTTTTTCTTAAAAGTTTTAATTTGATTCTTACGATTTTGTTTCTCTCCCTTTCTTCCTTTTTGTTTTTTTTTTGGGTTACTTCAACTCTAAAATTTAATACAATTGGACTAGTCAGGCATTGACATGTGAATGCATGTTGTAATATGATAATATCATGTATGATGTAACCATAACATGTGAGGTTTTATCTCTTCTCAAAAAAAAAAAAAAAAAAAAAAAAAAAAAAAAAAAAAAAAAGTGAGGTTTTATCTTATTCAAAAAAAAAAACACATGTGAGGTTTTATCCAACTAAAAGACTAAATTATTAATTTTAAAATCTGATGAAACTTTTATCAAAAAAGAAAAAAAAAAAAAAAAAACTGATGAAACTTGTAAAATTATAAAGAGAAATTTGATAATTTAACTAAAAAAAATTAATATATAATGGGTTAACTTGTCAACTTAATTCTTTCAAATTCACTAAAGGGGTGTTTGGTTTAACTTTTCAAGTGTTTAATTTTGAAAAAAAAAAAATCAATTTGAAGAAAATTTTAGTGTTTTGTAACTACTAAAAATGACTTCTTAAAAAATGAGATTGAGAAATAAACCATTTTGGGAGAAATACTTGGAAGCAAATTTTTTAAAAATAGTTTTTAAGTATATAATAGCTTGTGTGTAAATACACTTTCGAGAAAATGTAACCAAACATATGAGTGTTTAAATCAATCTAAACAATTTTTGTACCAAATGCTTAAAATAAAATGTATTCTTGAAAAACATTTAAACTAAAAGGTATTCCAAACGGATTCTAAATGAATAACAAATTTGAATAAATGGTAGAATTAATATCTTTAATTAGTTAAGGCAAATTTGATAGCCAATGCCAATAAGAGCATAGCTCAACTGGCATAAAGTTGCACTGATAACCACGAGGTCTGTGGTTCAAATCACCCTACCCTATATTGTCAAAATAAAATAATAAAATAAAAATTGCCAACCATAAGTTCTTATGGTTGGGTGAAGCTATTTTTCTTGACTTTAGCATTTTAGGTAATTTTATGAGTTATCATTCTTTTGGTTATGTTGTACGTTGAGTTTGAACAATTTTGTGGTTAAAAAAAATATTTTATGGTTGAATTTCAGCATAATTGTGGTGTGGCTTAATTTTGAATATTTTGTTGGTTAAATTTGTATGATTTGTTGGTTGGTTTCTAAATAGATTTTTTTTTTTTTTTTTTTTTTTTTTTTTTTTTTGGTTGGAAGCAAGATCCTAAACAACTCTCCTAGTTTTAGAAGATATGAATTGTCCTACTTATTTATATTTAATATTTAATTTGACCAATTTAAAAGTTTAAAGATACAAATGAATTTCTCCATGAAAAAATTAATTATATTTCATGAGATACAAGTTCTACTTCTAAATACTCAAAGCATTATTTTTTTTTAATGAAAAGGACACAACTATATTTTAAAAATTTTAGGAAAGATTGAGGTTAAATTTTTTATTTTTCTAACTTTGTTCAAAGTCAACCCAAGTTTTTAATTTTTTTAATTTTTTTTTTTTAAAATTGAATGGATTCAACTAAATTGCTTCCACTTTTCTTCTATAGATATCACTTTTGATCTTAAACTACAATTTAGCCCCTAAACTTAATTTTTGTAATAGTCTTTGTACTTTCAATTTTGTGACAATCTAGTACATAAACTTTAGTGTATAATAATTTGGTCCTTGTACTTTAAAATTTCTAACGATTTAATCCCATCATGAAAATTATTGTTAAGATTTAACGAGATTTTTTTTTTTTTAACAAATTTAACTAGATTTCTTACATAGATATATCAATAAACTAGGGATCTAATATGTTTATAAGTTACAAAGTCTAAATTGTTAAATACAAAAAAAAAAATGACATTTAATTTTGATGGAAGTTTTTAAGTTAGGAATTAAATTGTTAGAAATTTGAAAGTATAAAGAGTATGTTTGGTTTAACTTTTCAAGTGTTTAATTTTGAAAGAAAAAAAAATCTAATATTTGGCAACCACTAAAAATGACTTATTAAAAAATGAGATTTAGAAATAAACCATTTTGAGAAAAACACTTGAAAATAATTTTTTAAAATGAGTTTTAAAGTACATAATAACTTGGGTATAAAAACACTTATGAGGAAATGTAACCAAATATATAAGTGTTTAAATTCTAAATAACTTTTATACAAATTGTTTTTTTAAAAAATGCATTCTTGACAAACATTTAAACTAAAGGTATCCCAAACAGGTTCAAAGTTTAGAGATTAAATTGATACAAATTCGAAAGTAAAGGGACTAAATTGTTACAAAATAAATGACCAAAATATTTTTTTAACTTCTTTTAATTAATGAAACACGCAAATTGAAACTTTGATTTATTTAATGTATATAGAATTTATTACAATCTAAAAATGACTATGTAAAATAATAGAAAAGGAAAAGGTTGTTTCCAAATTTTTGTGGTTCATATTAATTTTTTTTTAAAATGCTTTATAATTACTTAATTCAAATATATTTTCAATTAACTAATTTTTTGTTTCCAAAATATTTAAATGCGGATTCATAAAATTAATTAATACATTCACTTGAATTATGTTGTTTTAGCAAGTTTTTATTTTTATAAAACAAATAATGGGAACAATAATTCTTAATAAAAATTAAAATTATGAAATCTAAATCTTTTGATAATCATCTCGCACTTAATTTTATATTTTCACGAAATATTTTTGTACCCACAGTTTTCTAGTTATGTAATCACCTTTTTAAAAATTTAAGTCAAATTTTAAAATTTAAATTATATGTACATTGTAAAAAATATATATATGTTAAAAAATCTAAATTGATATTATTTTTACCTAGTTTTTTGTAATTTACAAAAAAAAAGAAAAAAAAAAGAAAAAAAAAGAAATAGAAAAAAAAAGAAAGAAAGAAAAAAATCCTAACCAAACACAGTTGTCAAATTTTGAATTCAAATTTAAAGTTTTTAAATGGGAACCAAACATGTTTTTAGATATAATGGAAATAAGAAATTTGTTTTTTGTTTTCTGCTGAGTTCTTTATTTTCGAAAACAATTTTCAAATCACGAACCAAACGGGGCCTTAGTCTTTTCCTTCTTTTTTTTTTCCTTGGGGAGGAGCTATTTTGTTTTGTTTTTTTTTTTCAATTTTTTTATTTCTTTTAAGAGTTCAAATATTCGTGGAGGGAAGGAATTAGAACCTCAGATGTCAATATATATGTAACTAGCTAAGCTAAGCTAAAATCAAATTGGCTCATTTACTCGATAATTAGATACTACATAAACATTATTTACAACTAAAGATCATAGAAGAGCCAAAAGAAGTTTCATGTATAGTCGAGAGATCAAAACAAAATATTTAAAGGATTAGGAACCAAAACGAAATAAATATAAAAGTTGAGGGGCAAAAACAAGATTTAAACCCTAAAATTTTCTAAAACTCCGATGTATTTTAAAATAAGTTAAACTACTATTTTGTTCTCTTTGGGTTTAAACTCAACTTTAATTTGGTCCTCATTTGGTCCTCATAGTTTTAAACATTTGAATTTAGTTCCTATAGTTTAGATTTACTTTCCATTGAATTTTTATGGTTTTAGAAGTTTCAATTGAATCTTTATGATTTGGTCGTATATAACAAATTACCCCTAATTTGTCTCTATATCTCTCAAAAACCTACCAAGCTTCTATTTTTTACTCCACTTTTACCCCAATAACATAACTAACACAAGTAAGCGTACAATTGTGACTAAACCAAAGAGACAAAGTCGAAACTTTTAAAATCATAAGAATCAAATTCGTAATCCAATCTTCAAAATAGAAGTCCAAAGGCAAAACAAAGAACTAAATATGAATGATTGATCAGATTTTAGAACATTGCAAACAGAAAACTAAAACTTGGAAACTGGTTTGATCCATAGGGCTCTACATGAGAAAGAAGAACGAACCAAGGGAAGTTTAAGCCGAACCCAATTCTTTGTGATAGCCTTCATTTGCAGCTTTGCCTATTACGTCTTCCCAGGCTACCTCTTCCAAATGCTCACCTCTCTTTCATGGGCCTGCTGGATCTTCCCCACTTCCATTCTGGCCCAACAGATCGGTTCGGGCCTTTATGGGCTGGGCCTTGGATCCATTGGGCTAGACTGGTCCACCATCTCCTCCTACTTGGGCAGCCCACTTGCCAGCCCATGGTTTGCCACTGCCAATGTTGCAGTTGGCTATGTCTTCATCATGTACATTTTGACTCCAATCTGCTACTGGTTGAATGTTTACAAGGCTAGAACATTTCCCATTTTTTCTGATGGCTTGTTTACAGGGATGGGTCAGAAGTACAATATTTCTGCCATTATTGACTCCAATTTTCACCTTGATTCTGATGCTTATGAGAGACAAGGGAAGCTTTATATTAGTACTTTCTTTGCTGTCACTTATGGTGTTGGCTTTGCTGCTCTTTCTGCTACCATTGTTCATGTTGCTCTCTTCCATGGAAGGTATTTTACTTCATCCTCCTCTCCTATGACTCGATCAAAGAACGATAAATCTAGTCTTTGAACTTTCATGTGTTTGTTTGGAATTTAATAGGTTTTTAGTGCGTCCTCTTGATTTTGAATTGTGATTCTGCATTGTTGTTAAGATTGTTGACTTGAAGATGATGTGATATGTTTAGTGCATAAATATTGGTTGATTTGGTATGTCGTGATAGACAACTAATACAAAGAAGTGGATAGTTGAATCAAATAATGTGGCACATGTAAAATAACTTGTTTTCAAAGTAATACATCATATCCTTTTTATAGACTGGTTCCAAGTTAGATGACATATGTGATAACCATGTCACATCATCGTTGTGTAAGAGCTACTACATGAAATCACAATTCAAAGTTTAAATTTAAGGATAAGGGTTCAACATCTTAAGCTTAAGAGCTAAATTTGTAACTTAACCTCTTGTCAATCAATCTGTGCATTATTATCTCTTTCTCAGTACGATGACAAGTTGAAATGCAGGGAAATATGGCAGCAGAGCAAGTCAAGCTTTCAAGAGAAGACAATGGACATACACACAAAGCTGATGAGCAAGTACAAACAAGTTCCCGAATGGTGGTTCGTGATGATTCTTTTGGCGAACATCGCGCTCACCATTTTCGCCTGCGAATACTACAACGACCAGCTTCAACTGCCATGGTGGGGAGTTCTACTTGCCTGTGGCATTGCCATTTTCTTCACTCTCCCAATTGGAATCATCACTGCCATCACCAACCAAGCTCCGGGCTTGAACATAATCACTGAGTACATTATCGGATATATCTACCCGGGGTATCCTGTCGCCAACATGTGCTTCAAAGTGTACGGATACATTAGCATGACCCAAGCCATTACCTTTCTACAAGATTTCAAGCTCGGCCATTACATGAAGATCCCACCACGAACCATGTTCATGGCTCAGGTCAATTTCTTCACCTTCTTCATGACAAATGATAAAAGCAGCACTTTCTAAATCTTCTTGTTTTTTGGTGTTTAGGTTGTTGGAACCTTAGTTGCTAGCTTTGTGTATTTGGGCACTGCCTGGTGGCTCTTGGAAACCATCCCTGACATTTGTAGCTCATCTCAATCCTTCTGGACTTGCCCGTCCGATAGGGTGTTCTATGATGCCTCGGTGATATGGGGTTTGGTCGGTCCTCGTCGGATTTTCGGAGACCTCGGATACTATTCATCTGTAAATTGGTTCTTTCTTGTAGGTGCAATTGCCCCTATTTTGGTGTGGTTAGCTACCAAGGCATACCCACAGTATGAGTGGATCAAACTTATCAACGTGCCTGTACTGATTGGAGCCACTGGAAACATGCCTCCAGCCACCGCTGTAAACTACATCACTTGGATCATTGTCGGGTTTCTTTCTGGTTTTGTAGTGTACAGATATAAGCCAGAATGGTGGCAAAGACATAACTATGTTCTCTCCGGGGCATTGGATGCTGGTCTTGCTTTCATGGGGGTTTTGTTGTACTTCTCATTAGGGCTGCAAGAGATCAGCCTCAATTGGTGGGGGAACGACCTCGACGGTTGTCCGCTAGCGCAGTGCCCGACCGCCCCCGGAGTTGCTGTGGAAGGATGCCCCCTCTTCACTTGAAGAAACAATCGGGGTGAAAAATGCAATTTGTTTTATGGTTTCAGAATTTCTGTTCATCCCCAGGAAATGCACATATGTTATTTTTTGTGTATAATTGTTCTTTGTAGTTTTGTCCATGAAATCTTTGCCACACATTGATAAAACAAAATCTCCATGTGGAAAAGTTGATATTTATCTTGTTCTATATGGTATTACAGACTTCCATTTTCAAATAACAAAACCAAAATCCAAGGTGTCTGAATAACCTTGTTTCTACGACAAATGTTTCAAATTGAAAGAATAGAGGGACTCAGAAAGTCATAAAACAGTAAGCCCTGAACTCACATTGACAGTAGATTCTCTGGATCGATGCTACGAGCTGCTTAGTAAATATATAAATAGATGCACTTTTCTACAGCTTCAATGTATGTTTCGCCATGGTAAGAGCCCCTTCATAAGTTTGATTTCCACCAATAAAGCCATTCATATGAACAAAAACACAACCGGGGATCCCAGACTCTTTTGAGAGTTCCTCATCCCTTAAACCTCGCCATTGGGCAGGCAGAGGCTTGCGACTCTCAAATCTGTCGGGAGATACTGCCACTGCCTGCACTCGCCAATGTTTGCTTCTATCGTCCTGAACATTGCAACACATTAGAATGAAAGATAACAGAACATGTCTGATAGTTCTGTCGGTTCGAAATATTGGAAGTTACATATACCTGATAGAGCACATATTTGATCAAATTGTCGATCTTCAATTCCGCCTCGAGCTCAAATAGATGAAGTTTCCACTGTTGGAAAAAAGAAGATTACACAAAGCGGTCCTTGATATGAAGGATATATTGCACATTTTAACTTAAAGTAGATTAGTGCATGCGAATTGATTTGAATAACAAAACTGTTTGTTTGTGATTCAAAGGAGTAAAAAGCCTTTCTCTATGAGGTGTATATATTTTTCGCCATATCATAACTTACCATTAGATCATCAGAATGGAACTACTTTTTCATGATTTACAAAGACAAGAAAACAGAAGTGCAACATGACAATTCAGTTAAATAGCATTCTGAATTTTCTCTTTATTTTCTTTCTTTTACTTGACCGGGTTATTATGATGCCTTTGCACGTTATATAAGAAAAACATTCACTCTGCTAGAAGATGACAAATAGAAGAAAGGGAAAGATGTGATGTCTCCCTCTGAAGGCCAAAAAGAATTACAAAAGACCTCTCAAATCAGCTTTTATTTAAAAACTAAAAAAGCAAGTAATTTCAATGTCGCTTGTTAAAAGTAGTACACCAAGGTAAAGCAAAGAAGCAACCAAGATTAAAGAACTAATACTAAATTCTAACTTCTTCAATATGATTAAATTTGTCACATCACTTATTCTATGAGATGTCATTGCAAAACAAGAAAAACTTACACAATAGAACTGCAGAGAACTTATTCAGCAATGGGAACAGAATACTCTTTAAAGCAGGAAGAATCAATCAACGGATTCAATAGTGACTAGTGAATCATATCAAATGCAAACAAAACAAAGTGGACATATCCGAGAAGTCCAATAACCTCTCCAACGAGGAGCAGAAAAATAAATAAGTGAACAAAGAAAACCAGAGTTAAAAGATTAAAGAACGAGGGCTTACAGGACAAAATGTTGTCAAAACCATTATTTCTCCGCTAGGGTCAATTTCATGTCTTGCAGCAAGACATCCCATCACAATTGACCTTGCTGGTAGCCATGACTTTGCATGAAATCGAACACTCTGAAATTGAACAAGGGAGAAAGTAACTCAACTGAGTCAACAGAGTATTGAAAATATAAGGAAATTAAGAAAATGTGTCATGCTTCAATTCACGCTTTTAAAAGATTATTTTGTATTCAGTGATTTCAAGAAAACTTACATCGAAGAACTCGCTGCCAGCCAAGGCCATTGCTTTCTCAAAGGCCTTATTTTCATTCTCTGATGATTGATCAGGATCTGTCCAATCGAGATTCAACCTACCCACCCTCGAAGATAGGTGTGTGTTATTCACATATTTTGGTGACTGATCTGTATCATACTGATTGATACCATTATCTATAGCATCAACTCCCTAACAAAATGAATATGAATGTCAAAAGGCAAACAGACATAACTGAGAAACATTAGTCAATCCGAGCAGCAAAAGCTTAAGGTTAAAACTTCCATGATAGCAGTGGAAACGAGACAAAGGGATTAATCAATAAATTGAATTCGCACCTCCATAAAATTTTTGTAAACAGCCAAAAATAGTCTGTGCACATCTGGATGCCCTTCATCAACTTGAAGTTCCTTTGCAATAATCTCCTTTCCAAAATGCTGAAGCAAAACAACAAGAACAATCAGTATGATAAAGGTTAGTAAAACAAAAATTGACCACAATACTTCTTGAAGTAAAAGTTAAAACTTGCAAACACAAGCATAGCCTCAGTCAAGTTCTAAAGGTAGTCTTGGATAAGAAATTACCTTGTAAACAAGACCAGCGCTGCTAAGCTTAGTGGAGAAACCATGGCCAAAAACCTCTTCAAAACCCTTCTGATGATGATCGTATCGATCATGACTTGGATCATACACGCCCCCAACATCAAGAACTGCATCAAGACCTTGTAATACCTGCCACTCAACACAAACCAGAAAAGGCAATTTCATGCCAAGAGCAAAATCCAGACCATAAACTCTGAAACAAACAAATGAAAAGGAAAAATCACAAAACGAGCAAAACCCTGTTCAAAATGCTCACTTCTCTCATGACTTTTCCCCCCAAAAAAAACACATTGGCATCCTGGGAAATGTCTACAAATATGAAGCAGAACCCAATAGTCTTTAACCCAACTACTCCTCAATTTTCACCTTCATTCAACAAGATTGGGGATGGAAAACGCGCAAACCTGGGGATCACGGGTTCGAACAATTTGAGCATTTGAGAACTTATCCGTCAAGCGAATCATGAAGCAGCCAAGCGCTTCATCGCAATGGAAGCTCCCATGGTGAGTGCCCACTCGCATAACAGAAATCGCATCGGCAGGAGAATTAGTGGAAAAGGAAGCGCCGGGAGAAGTAGCCATGAAAGGACGCAAAAGGAATAACTTGGGGAAGGAGAACAATTGGTTGTGGTTAAACCCTAAACCTCTACGAAGAATGGCCATAACTTTGAATCTTCAACATCAAATCAATCTCATTCCTATTTTGCCCTGTGTTTGGGATTGGTTGAACTGAAGAAAACAAGATTAACGAAGTAAAAAAAAATGGTGGCAGTGTGGGAGAAAGAAGACGCAGTGAAGATGAGAGATAGTAGAAGGAAATGAAAAAACAGAGGTTAGGGTTTTTTCTTTTCCCATAATTAACATTAAACTATGTTTCTTTTTTTTTTTAATACATCAACATTTGAAGGTGGAAGATTCAAACCTTTTACTTCTTTTTCGAGAATACAGGACAATTATCACTAAGTTAAGCTTGCTTTGGCAATGTTGAGCTATGTTTCACTTTGATGAGATTGGAGTTTAATTATAAGTATATTAAGAAACAAAATACGAAATGTAGCTTGATTATCAATTTCTTTTTCGTTCAACAACATTTCTTAGGATTGACTGTTAGACCTCTTAAACAAAATCACACTAGAATTAACATTGAACTATGCTTTGCCAAATTATTATGATATTAAGTATATGAATTACTAACCTTTTAAAGGACTACTTGAACTAAGAACTAAAACAAAGTTAACAAAGGAGTTTTTGTAACATTATTTTTTGAAAAAGTTATTGTATTTGATTTCAAAAAAAAAAAAAAGTTATTGTATTTCAGATTATTGTTTTCTTTTGTACATATTTCTTGACGTCCAATCCAAAGGTGCATATAGTGCTTCATTACCATATAA
The DNA here is from genome assembly GCA_036850905.1 of Luffa acutangula. NCBI lineage: Eukaryota > Viridiplantae > Streptophyta > Magnoliopsida > Cucurbitales > Cucurbitaceae > Luffa > Luffa acutangula. Next base: position 44,377,049 of record CM072097.1, on the reverse strand, counting down.
GTTGAGGATAACAAAAGGCATGTTTCAGGTTTTGGTTGTTTTTAGCTATGATAAGTTTAGGTATTATATTGTTGATCTAAACCTCTAAGTTGAGTGGACCCTTGGGCCTTATGTGTTGACAAACTTTTAGTATATGGTACTTATCTTCTTGTATTTATTAACAATCGAGCAATTAATAAGTATCTATATTGGTCACCACCATCCAATAACCATTTCAAGTTGAATATGGATGCAGAGGTAACCAATGGCGACATGGAATCAGGCATGATCATTTGGAATTCCAAAGGCGAAATGATGACGGTTGCAAAACAGTTTAGGAGAATGTGTTGCTCAATGGAATGGACAGAAGCTCAAGCACTAGTAGGTGGAGCCAGATTAGCATTGGAATTGGGAATATCTCCAATTTGGATGGAGGTGGATTCTAAAATCGTTTGTAATCTACTTCATGACTGTGATTACCATTTTAATGAGATTGCTCCACTCATCTACCACCAAATCAACACATCAAGGGTTTCTTACCAACCCCTAGAGAAGGGAAGAAAGTTGCTCACATGTTAGCTACACATGCTCGCATTTCAAAACACTCTGAAGTTTGGATAGAAGAGTGCCCCCATGGATTCATCGCATCCTCCTCCAAGAGATACCTTATCAAGATGGTTTAACAACTCATTCAGTTTAGTTTCCTGTTTTCCTTGTACTAAAAAAAGTATCCATATTTATATAATGAATGCCAAAATGAGCATAGTTAGCCGTAATTGATATGTATGCTCGACTAGAGGTTCGAGGTTTGAATCTCTCACCCTCAAATTAGACATTTTTCCAAGTAGAATTGGTGCATGGGTGTATTTGCTTCAAATCCTTTCTCATCTATTTTCAAATATCTAAAAAAGAAAAAGAAAAAAAAAATACCAAGTGTTTGGGAGCATGGTTTTAGATTTGGTAAAGCTAAACCCACATTTAAGGCAAGGAGTTGGATATCCCCAGTTTTGCCCCTCAAATCCATGGGAAATCCACTTCAAACCGATGATTTTTCTTCGGAAAAATACACTTTTGGTCCCTGAGGTTTGGGTTAAGTGACACTTTGGTCTCTGAGTTTTCAAACTCAACAAAAATACCCCCGAGGTTTGAGATAAGGAGCACTTTGGTCCTTGCCGTCAATTTTTCTGTTAACTTTTAACGGTTGCTGACGTGACACTATTATTTTAATATAAAAAATTATTTATTTTATTTTTTAAAATAAAAAATATTTAAAAATATATATAATATTAATATTTTATTATTTTTTTATTCTTTCTCCCTTTCTCCCTCATCATCATCTTCTTCTCCTTTTCCATCTTCTCCATCTTCTCCACCTTCTCCTTCCTCTTCTTCTTCTTCCCATGTCCGGCGACCGGCGACCGGCGGCCACCGCTCGCCGCCGCCGATTTTTTTTTTCCTTTTTCTTCTTTTCTCTTTTTCTCTTCTTTCTTCTTCCCTACATTTGCTTCACTGGATTTTGTTTTTTTTTTAAAAAAAAAACAGAAAAGGGAGGGAACGAGGGAGGGAGGAGGGATCTCCCTCCTCCGTCTCCTCCTTCTCCCTCCTCCTCCCTCCCCTTTTTTTTATTTTTTATTTTTTAAATCAGTGAAGAAAGAAAGAGAAAAAGAAAGAAGAGAAAAAGAGGAAAGAGAAAAAGAGGAAAGAAGAGAAAAGGAAAAAAAAAAAAAAAAAAAAAAAGGTCGCCGGCGGCGGCGGCGAGCAGTGGCCGCCGGTCGCCGGTCGCCGGACATAGGAAGAAGAAGAAGGAGGAAGGAGAAGGTAGAGAAGATGGAAAAGAAGAAGAAGAGAGAAGGGAAGGGAGAAAGAATAAAAAAATAATTAAATATTAATATTTTATTTTTTTTAATATTTTTTATTAAAAAAATATATATATATATAATTTTTTATATTAAAATAATAGTGTCACGTCAGCAACTGTTAAAAGTTAACAGAAAATTTGACGGCAGGGACCAAAGTGCTCCTTATCTCAAATCTCAGGGGTATTTTTGTTGAGTTTGAAAACTCAGGGACCAAAAGTGTATTTTTCCCATTTTTCTTTCTTCTATAAAATTTGTGGGACCTGCCATTTTTATGGTCAATTTTTCATGATTTTGATAGGTCCATCATTTTTTAAAAAAATAATTCTTTTCATTTATCTATATTTAATTAACAATAGTTCAATACATATAATTTTATATTTGTATACTTTTAGGACAAGAAAAATACATTTTAGACGATTTACTCATATAAATATTTTAAATATAACATTTAATTTTCATTAACATATTAAAATAAAGTTTGATCTTAAACTTTCAAATTCATCAAGTTGAACCCTAAACTTAAATAAGTATTGCAATTTTTACCCTTCGATTCAATTTCCACTAATTCACCCACTAATTTTTACAAAGAATAATGTAAAAATATTTATAAACTCATTAGTTTCAATAAAATAAAGCTTTGCACAAAGATAAGTTTATAACAAATGCACAAATTAACCGGTGAATAACTTTGTCAAAATTCACAAATTCAATAATAAAAAAAAAAAATTAAACTCAAATGTAGTTTTTCTCTAAAAATTTATTAATTTTGTATCCTACATATAGTTTATAATTCATTGAACAAATAAGAGAAATTTTTTTATAAAATATTTGGAGCGAAAACTTATTAGAGGGTTAAAATTGCATCACTTTTTTAAAGTTTAAGATTAAGATTGCAAAACTTATCTAAGTTTGAGGTGCAATTTGATGAAATTGAAAGTCTAGACTAAAAATTGATACACCTCCACAAGTTTAGGGTCAAAAATAATTTTTTCCCTAAAATTTAAAAATATATATTTATTTTCAAATTAACAATATTCAAAGTAGCAAAAAAAAAAATTATATTTTATATTAAATTTATTAGAATTAGAATAAGAAAGAGGGAAAAAAAACAAATCCAGTCAAACCCGAAAAAATTTATAGTACTACGGTAGTACCTACCTCCTCCATTCAGCATTTGACACGTCATTTAATGAACATTTAATGATATAATATTTTATTACATGGATCCCACCTCATTCTTAAATACTCCTTACATGACAAATAATGAATGGAGATAGTATGGAAAATTTTCCATACTACCGTAGTACTAAATTTTCCTGTCAAACCCAACCCGGCATCCCAAACACCTTTAGAAACCCAACACCCAGTAATCCCAAGTTATATGAATCCAACCAATCTACTCCATGGAGTTAAGAATCCCAAGGTTTTTGAATTCGAACTAGCGCCTCAAACACCAAAGGTATATCAAAATGGAGCAACCATCCAACACTACTAATTTATACTAACTTAAATAACTCACCCAATAACTATTAAAAATTTAAAATAGTAATTTAATAGGTATATTGTCCCACTTCATAAAACAAAAAAAAAAACGGGTGTTATCTATCACAACAAAATATTTGCACGAGAAACCGATACAAGCTTCGTTCAACCGTTAAGACATCTCTATTTTTTCTGAGAGATTTAAAGCTTCGTTCAATACCAAACTTATGTTTTCTACAACATAAGTGTGAAGGAATAATGATCGGCAACCCCACTATATTGAAATTTAAACTAGACAGAAAATTAGGCTCAACTGCAGCAGTTCTAAGAATATGTAAGCTCCATGAAAATGGTTGAAACTGACTATATTAGAAGGTTAATGTTGTAATAAAATAACAGTTTCTGTATGCTTCAACTTTAACTTATATAGGCACCAGGAGAAGATCGTCCCCCGCACCAGCAAAGTTAGCACATAGCACCTAATGTTTTCTCCTCTGTTCGTCATCCCATTCTCCATTTGATTGTTCATGGTCTGATGTCTCTTTAGAATCTCCCCACCTTCTAAGCTCATCTCTCAATTGTTCTTCAGCATTTGGCAGTTTCCTGTCCTCTTTTTTTCCACTCTTGAATGTAAAGTAAGACCAATCATATTAGACAGGTTACAAATGTTACAAGGTCGATCGTTGAACAAACGAATTGTGCACAAACACATTTACATTGCCTTTGTGGCTTTGTCCATGTAATAGAGTTTACCTTTTTGGTTGGTTCTTGGGAGCCCTTGAAATAGTCTCTCCCTTTCTTTGTTGAAGAAATTTGATTTGAAGCTTTGCCAAATATTTGGAAGGGTTGAATATCTCCATTTGTAATGCTCACTTCAACCTACAAGTAAATGCCAAGTTGTGAATACAAAAAATGCATATGGTACAACATTTCAATATGAGAGTATGTTTTTGCACAAGATGTACTGGCCAGCATTTTGCAAAACCTCTGGTGAACAGTTCATAGTAAAAGGAAGAAACTTCTCAAGATACCTGAATGTGAAGAATGCAGAGAAGTATACTGACAATAGGAAGCCAGCTCTCTTCGGGCGACAATGATAAATTTGACCTATTAAGGCAATGCAGAATAATGGTGAGAAGAACGAAATGATGGCTATGTATACTACTTAAATAAAAAAACAACATTCATTCTTTAAGTTCATTGTTAGCCATGGCTAAAGATTAAAAGCATGCACAATAATCAACCTCAAATCAATTTATAAACCACACAAAATATCCATTAACAACAAAATCAAAATGAAATGTTCTTCATAGCCTCTCGTCCATTAAATTTTGATAAGCACACTACTGAGGCACTGAGCCTCTTCTTGTACTTCTTACAAAAATGACAGAAAACTCATGTGATTCTGCACATTCTCCTCTTTTCACAGCTCATTAGTTGTTTTTCCTCTATTTTGAGTTCTTAGAAATTTAACCAACTAGTTCAACGTACAGCTAGAAATTAATTCAAAATTACACATTTCAGAAACTTTGAAGGGAACAAAAACAAGAATAATCCAAGAATCACCTTAGATAAGGAGCCAAATACACGATTGCATACACAGCATAACGTCTTTTCCCAGAATCAAGCCACGCAAAAACCCAACTCTATTCAATTAACCGAAGAAGAAGAAGATGAAACAGCTTTAAAAATCAACATCCAAACAAAAAATGGAACTAAAAATACACACCAGCCAGTTGAAGTAGGGGATAAAGCTAATGATGCTCATGACAGCGAGCCTGGTATCGGTGGAATCAATAACGGCATCGCCCTCATCATCGGAACCACCGCCGGCTGCCGGAAAAACGAGAGAACTGAGAATGCAGGCCCCGATCGCAAGGGCGAAAGGCGCGTCGTTCCCCAATTCCGCCCTGCAAATCCCATTTGCGATCCTCCTCTGCGATCAAAGTGGGGTAACTTCTTTCACTGGGAAGACCAATCAGAGTACCAGAAACAGGGGAATAGAGGGCATCGAGCAAATTTACCTTATTGGAAGCGGATTTGTGGCAAGGATTTAAGGGTTTGAGATTGGAGAGTGGTGTCGAGAAGGCGGAAGAGGGTTTGAAGAGACGAAGCTTGAGAGAAGAGAGATTGGAAGGGGATGATGATAAATAAGCATAAGCCAGCGTGATCATTGGCGTTCGATGAGAATCGGAAGAAAGGGAGAATCAGAAAGGGAGAACGAAAATTCATCACAGGAAAACGAAGACTCCCAGTGGAGTTCCCTTTGTTCTTGTTTCTTGGCAAGTGTGCCAATCCTCTTTTTTTCGGCATTTCTGTACGGATTTTTCCTTTTCTTTTCTTCGCTAAAGTTTTTTTTTTTTTCTTCTTTTTTTAAAAATCATTTTGAAATCTAAATTTTCGTGTAAGTGACCATTTGATCCCGAACTCTTAGGGGGTGTTTGGCCCATGGTTTTGGTTTTGGGTTTGGGTGGTTTTGTGTTCCAAACCCAAAACCATGTTTGCCCCATTGTAATCACAACATCATGGGTTTCAAACCCAACCCCATGGTTTTTCTCTCCAAACCCACCTCAAAACCACTCCAAACCTATGATTTCTCTTTCTTCCATAAAGTTGGTGGGACCCACTATTACTTTATCCATTTTGTCATAAATTTGGTGGGCCCCATCATTTCTCTTTACATTTATATATATATATATATATATATATATATATATATATATATATATATATGTATAATTTCATAATTTTAACCTAAGGAAAGGTATTTTAACCAACTTACCCATATAAATATTTTTAAAATAAAATATAATGTTGAGTTAACGTATTAAAAAAATATATATTTATTTTCAAATTAACAATATTCTGAGTGACAAAAATAAATAGTATGTTATTATGAATTTATTAGAATAAAATGAATAATATTTAATTTTAAATCCGCTATAGTAAAAAATATATGTTTTTGATTTTTGAGAAACATGTTTGTTTTCTCTCAATTTTCTTAGGATGATTTTCATCTTTGTTAAAGACACATTTGAATTCCTAGACAAATTCCAAAAACAAAAACTATTTTTTGAAAACTAATTTTTTTTTTTGTTTTCAAACTTTTAAATTTTCAAATGGGGCCTAAGAATTTCATGTTATGTTTTTTCAATTTGTCAATGATAATCAATATTTTGATTATTAGAAACAATTTTTCTATTCTTCGTCTATACCATAAATTAAATGCTTAATTCAAAATTCTCTTAAAAATAATCTATGTTACACAAGGGGTTTTACAATTAATAAAACATTCACCAAAAAAAGAAAAAAATAATAAAATATAAAAGCAAAAAAAAAAAAAATCTGTCCAAACCCGGGGTTCAGAACCCAGCACCCCAAACATTGTTTTCTGATTCCCAGGGTTCAGAACACAGCACCCCAAACACTGTTTTCTGATTCTCAGGCTTTCAAACACGCCAGAACAAACCCCCAGGGTTCTGATTCCCAGGGTTCTGATTCCGAAACCATGGGCCAAACAGCCCCTTATATGTAACGATTTAGTTTTCATACTTTTCATTTTATAATAATTTAGTCTTTTTTCTCAATAATAATAATAATAATAATAATAATTTAGTCTTTGAACTTTTATGAGTAACAATTTGGTCACTATACTTTCAAATTTGTAATAATTTAGTCTCTATACTTTCAAATTTCTAACAATTTAATCTTTGTAGCAAAAAAAATCATCAAAATTAAATGTCAATTTTTATTATTTAATAATTAAACTTTGTAGTTTATAAACATATTGAATCCCAAATTAGTTTATTAATCTATCTAGGTAAGAAATTTCGTTAAATCTTTACATTATTTTTTTACGATAGGGACTAAATCGTTACAAATTTGAGAATACAATGACTAAATTGTTACTTATTAAAGTTTAGGGACTAAATCGTTACAAAATTGAAAGTACAAGGACTAAATCGTCACAAATCAAAGTTCAAAGACTAAATTGTTACTTTCATCAAAGTTCAGGGACCAAAAGTGATTTTTAACCTTTTTTTCCTTTCCTTTTAAAAGGTATATCTATTTTGGTTGAATTATAAATTTAGTTTCACAACTTTCGTTAATATATCAATTTGGTTCCCGAACTTTAAAAAGTTTCAAATAGATTTTTTGAACTTTCAATTTTGTGTCCAAAAGGTCCTTGAACTTTAATGAATATTTGGTAGAATTTCTATGTATATGTATATATTATTTTAAATAATATTTGAATGATGTTCTAAAATCTCTATATATACTTTCAATCTTCTAATCAATAAAATTTATAAAATATTTGAACAAATATGATATTAAACAATATTTGAATAAACGTTTTAAAATATCTATCAATCTATTTATATATATGTCTGATGGTCAAATTTGGTCGGGAGGAACTCACCTGACCTTCCTGTGCCACCAACGGTAAATTTGTTTGTGAGGGGGGAAGACGTGGCCTGCAAAAGAGTAAACCTGCACACTGGTGTGGTGCTTGTCACACCGCCTCCGATGCTTAAGTCAGAAAACGGAAGGAGGGTAGCAAGAGAGCAAGAGTCGAAAATAGAGTTCGGGATCATTTCTTCAGTGGCAAAGAGGGGTTTAAATACTTGTTCATGCTCCTAGGGTTTTTAGGAATTCAGAGGCGTTTTGGGACAAACCAGATCGAATCGGGACGCCTAGAGGCAACAGGGACCAAACGGAGGCGGCGCGGGCCGACTTGGCCCGACCCTTTGGTCTGGTCTTCCTCTGGGTCAGTTTCCTGATCTTATCTCTGTCCGGTTGTCCTCGTCAGCTCCTTGTGCATCAGAGTGATCCAAAATTACCTATCACAATGTCTAAATGTATTTATTCTATAATATGACTTAAACCTATACTATCTAAACGTGGCTTAAGAAGGGAAACTTTTCATTTTCTCTTTTGTCTCTTCTTAATCGAAAGAATTCATATTTCTAAGTACTTTTATTGTATTGCTTTTATGAAAAATGTGTGTTCGCCTCAATATCATTGAACATCACATAAACTATTCCGTTTAAGCTAACAACGAAACTTAAATTTCAATAAAAAAAAGCGAACAATGATAAGTATGAGCAAGATTGCTTAAACACAAGGTGAGACTTTCTTCTCACTTGGGGTATTTACATTGATCCTTTGAATTTCCAAATAGAAATTTAGCTCATAATTGAAAAGAGGTAAAATGGATAAAGTAAATGACACATTTTGAAAGAATGAAAATCAAATTCATAGTAAAAAATCAAAGGAATACACTTGAGTTTTTGAATGAAAGCAAACAACAACTAAATTGAAGGAAGATTAACAACTAAAAATGAAATTACAAAACAGGAATGAAACTTGAAATAGACTAATTACAAGAAGGAAAAATAAAGCATAAAAACATAGCTCGTTTCTCAATCTAACTTGCCAATCTTTTCGAAGGAGAGACAAATGTTTACAATTTTCCTATTTCGAATAAATTGTAAGGTAGAGGCTGAATAGAACTAGGAAACTTGGAGTGTGGCTAAAAATTAGAAACAACTATTTAAGATGAAAGTTTGTCTAGTTGATTGGGGCTGCATTTTGAGGTCTATTTTTTCCTATTCTGCACTTAACCAATTTTCTACCTGTGATCTAGGTGCACTTGAGCCCTTTTTACGGCTTCTGCACAAAACCATTAAAACATCATATTTCTACACATTCTTACTAACTTTTACAAAAGGGAAAAATACACTTTTGGTCCCTGAGATTTGGGTTAAGTTACACTTTGGTCCCCGAGTTTTCAAACTCAACAAAAAATACCCCTGAGGTTTGAGATAAGGAGCAATTTGGTCCCTACCGTCCATTTTTCTGTTAAACCCTAACGGCAAGTTAACGTGGTACTATTATTTTAATTAAAAAATTGAAGGGAAAAATACACGTTTGGTCCCTGAGGTTTGAGTTAAGTTACACTTTGGTCCCTGAGTTTTCAAACTCAACAAAAATACCCCTGAGGTTTGAGAAAAGGAGCAATTTGGTCCCTGCCGTCCATTTTGCCGTTAAATACTAACGAAATGCTGACGTGACACTATTATTTTAATTAAAAAATTAATTTTAAAATTTTTTAAATAAATATATATTAAAATAATAAAAATATTATTATTTTATTAATTTTTAAATTCTTTTCCCCTCTTTCTTCTCCTTCTTTCTTCCCCCCTTCTTCTCAACTTCTTCTTCTCAACCTTCTTCTTCTCCAACTCCGGTGGCCGGCGGCCACCGCCGGTCGCCGGTAAGATTTTTGTTTCTTCTTTTTTTCTTCTTTCTTTCTTTTCTTCTCTCTTCTCCTCCATTTCTCCACTTTTATTTGACGTAGCAGCCCTCGAGCTGGAGGGCGCCGCCGCAGGTGTCGGAGCAGAGGCCGCCGAGCTGGGTGACGACGCGAGAGATGCAGGTGGCGCAGTCGGGTATGGAGAGGTCGGCGCGACACTGGTAGATCTGAAGTTGATTGAAGGCCCGCGCTTGAAGACCCACGTCACAGATCTGTACAGAAAGCTAAAATCCGCCGCTCGAAGACCCACGCAACGCTGCTTGAAAACCCACTGAAACGAACTCACATCGGACTTCACTGAAACGAACCCACGCCGGACTTCACTGAAACGAATTAAAACCCACTGAAACGAAGACCGTGCTCTCATTAATTTTTGGGAAAAAATACACTTTTGGGAAAAATCCTTCCATTTGCCCAAATCCATACCCTACTATGACGCCGCCGCCCACGGCGCCGCATTTCTCGACCAACTCCCCCGTGGGTCGTATCTGTTTCAGGGACACTTCCTGAACCCCATCTGGGACTCTTTAGATTCAGTCCACTGCCAAGAAAACGTGAATCTCACCATCTCTGTAATCAAGAATCTGGTCGATGAAAAGCATCTGTTCAACCATACCGCCAGAGCTCTGTTCGTCGGAGGGAGTTCGTTCTCCGCCGCGTCGGCGCTCCAGGATTTGGGATTTTCCGGCGCCGTCGGTGTCGATAAGGATCAGTTCATCTCAATCAGACGGATGGAGTTCGGTACAAACTCGATTTCCCAAACGGTTCATTCGATTTCGTTTTATTCAGGGGGACATTTAAGCTCTATGTTCGACAGGGAGTCCTCCTCCCTTCTCTATATATATTTAAAAAAAGGAAAAGAATAAAAATGTGGTAAGAGAGAAGAAGAAAGGAAAAGAAAATAGCAGAAAAAAAAATACAGTCGTCGGCCGGCGGTGGCGAGCGGTGGCCGGCCGCCGGTCGCCGGCCACCGGAGACTTGAAGAAGAAGGATGAGGGTGAGGGAAGAAGATGGGTGAGGGAAGAGGATGAAGAAGACAGAAAGAAGGGATAGAGAATAATTCAATAATAATAAAATAATGAAAAATAATAATATTTTATTGTTTTTATTTATTTTTGTTTTAAAATTAAAAAAAAGGAATTTTTTTTTAATTAAAAAATGTGGCCATATCATCAATCCGTTAGGATTTAACGGAAAAATTGACGGCAGGGACCAAAGTGCTACTTATCTCAAACCTCAGGGGTATTTTTGTTGAGTTTGAAAACTTAGGGACCAAAGTGTTACTTAACCCAAACCTCAGGGACCAAAAGTGTATTTTTCCCAAAAATGAATGTTTAATTTTTTAAAATAAAAATATATAAAATATATAAAATATTGTTATTATTATTTTTTAAATTATTTCTCTCTCTTTCTTCTCCATCTTCTTTCTTCTAATCTTAATCTTCTTTCTCCCTCCATCTTCTTCCTTCCCCATCCCATCTTCTTCAGCTCCGGTGGCCGCCAGCCAAATTTTTTTTCCTTCTTTCTTCTTCTTCTCTTATTCCCTTCTTCTTCTTTCTCTTCCTGTTTTTTTTTAAAGAAGGGAGTTTCGAGGAGGAGGAGGACTCCCCGATTCCGGCGCCGAATACTCCCTTCCAGTGGAATGAGCTGGTGGAACGAAATCTTAAGCGAAATACACAGATTCGTTTTAGCCCACCGAGACCCAAAAAAACAGTGTCAAAACGCATGCTGAATTGATACCCATAACCCCGACGACTTAACGACGAACCACGCTAGCAAGAGGAAGTCTATGAAACCAACAACGCACTCCAGCGACCTCTGTACCGAGGCCCCCATGCCCGAGAAGAGACAGTATCAAATCGAGACCCAAATCGGCGCGAAAAATAAACCTACAACGACTGAAGCCGAGACCCACGTTGCTCTACACCGAGACCCATATCTGAGAAGCGACAATAGATTGTCTCTGAGATGAGCGTGAAGCAACCCGAATGATACCCACACGAAAAAGGCCAAAAACGATGACCGACGACTACGTTTTTCTCCCCTTGTTCTGCAAATATTTTTTCCTATTTTTTCTGTGTTCAATCGTGAAGGATGACCCTAATTGAAGATGATGGTAAGTTTACCATTTTGCCCCTCAGACTGAAACCGAGAGTCCCTCTCCCTTGCCGGCGTCGGAGTCCCTCTCCCTCTTCTTTATTAAAAAAAAAGTGAAGAAAAGGAAGAGAAGAGAGAAGAAAAGAAAGAGATTTAAAAAAAAACTCGGCGGCAGCCGCTGGTGGCCGGAGATGAAGAAGAAGAAGTTGGAGAAGAAGTGGAGAAGAGGAAGAAATAGAGGGAGGGATAAAGAATAAAAAAAAAAAAAGATAAAATAATAATATTTTATTATTTTAATATTTTTGTATTTAAAAAAATTTAAAAATAATTTTTTTTATTAAAATAATAGTGCCACGTCAGGTGTCGTTAAGATTTAACAGAAAAATAGACGGTAGGACCAAATTGCTCCTTATCTCAAACCTCAGGGTAATTTTGTTGAGTTTGAAAACTCAGTTACCAAAGTGTAACTTAACCCAAACCTTAGAGACCAAAAATGTATTTTTCCCTTTACAAAACTAAGGACTCAAATACATGCCAAGTTTGTTTTTACTTAAATTTACTTAAAATAACATGAATTGTGACAATATACACTTGCTCTCTAAATAATAAGCTCGGTTTTTAGAGCTAAATAATTCTCATAATCGAGCGTTATCACCCCCAAACTTATTACATCGAGGCATTTAGTCTTTCCGTTTTCAAAATGGACATTTTAGTCATTGAGTTTTGAGAAATAAGTTTAAAAGGTCTAAAAAAACTTATTTGTCAAAACTCAAAGACTAAAAATGCTTATTTTGAAAATTTAAGGACCAAACACACATGTTCCTCAAAATTTAGGGACCAAAAGAGTATTTTTCTCTATTCAATTTTATATCTTTTGGTGAATTTTTAAAAATCTTGAATATGTCAGAACCTATTATATATATTTTAAAAAAAACCTATTGGATATAAAATTTAAAGTTCAACCATTTATTAGACACAAAATTCAGAGATTTATTAGACCGTTTTAAAGTTTAGGGACCAAATTATCGCTCACTAATAATTTAACCCAAAAAAACCCTAATTTTTATTTTTTTTATTTTCCCTCTTTTTCTTCCCCTCCCTTTCTCCTCGTGGAGAACGCAGTAGCCCCCAGTCGTGCATATCCTCCGCCTCTTACAAGCAGCTGCGCCGGCGACAACCCCTCCGACGGGCGACGCCTTCTTCTCCGACCACAAACGCACCTCATCTCGCGGCAGATCGACGACCCACGCGATTCTTCGGACTCCGGCGTGTCGTGCAGCGGCGGCGAAGCCCTCCACGTCTTCCGACCGGCGACTACTACGAGCATAAGGAACCCATATTTCCGTCCACCCGACGCCGCAACTCCCGCCGTTCAGACTTCTCCGGCGGCTACAACTAATAACCAGCACTGTTCTTCAGTTCTCTCCTCTTTTTTCTATGGCGACTGTGAGATTCTCCACTAACACTGAGTTCAATGGATGTTTAGCTAATTTGAACATCCCTTGTTCTCAGCCGAAATCGAACCCTACCCAGACGTTTTTATGCGTCCAAGCCCCCAAATGTTTGTCCGAAAATGCGTCGAATCGATTTTCTGTGAAATCTAGAGGATTTGGAGGCAGGGGATTTGGGAGGATTGGACTTTCTTCTTCTTTACGGAAGAGGATTTCTTGTGTAGAGGCAAAAGAAGGTCTTACGTATAAGGATGCTGGAGTAGACATTGACGCCGGTACGGAGCTTGTGAGGAGGATTGCGAAGATGGCACCTGGTATTGGAGGCTTTGGGGGTCTTTTTCCTCTAGGTTTGTTCATTTTCAGCACCCATTTTGAATTTGTAACTGTAGAATTTCTTGATTCTGGTGTACTTTTTCATGTTGGCTTTGAACTGAGATGTATAGCTTTCGTGGGATAGTTGAGTGTGTTCCAAAATCTTCATTTTCTCGTGTCATAGAAACTTAGAGGGTCTGATGGATGCTGTTGATTTGTAGTTTTCCAGATACTTTGCTTTTCTTTGTTTTTTGTTTCTTTGCTGAATGAATTTCGTTGAACAGGTGATTCATATCTTGTTGCTGGCACTGATGGTGTTGGAACTAAATTAAAGCTTGCTTTTGAAACTGGGATTCATGATACTATTGGAATTGATTTGGTAGGCTGTGTTATATGCTGGTGGTTTATGCGTTTTATATTGGTTAGCAGTGATCTTATAAATAAGTTTTATCCCAGGTTGCTATGAGTGTTAATGACATTGTTACTTCTGGAGCAAAGCCTCTGTTCTTTCTTGATTACTTTGCTACAAGCCACCTGGATGTTGACCTTGCAGAAAAGGTATGGATGAAAATTGAAATAAGTTGATTAATGTTTTGCTTGTGCATGACTCCAGATGTGCTATATAGCTTATTTGTTCTCTGTGTTTAGGTAATAAAAGGTATTGTCACCGGTTGCCAACAATCTGACTGTGCTCTTCTGGGCGGCGAGGTACGTTGATTATTATGTTAATTTTTTTTCTGCTACTGAAGTAATGTAGAAACTCAAAGAAACTTCTCTATTCAATTTGCAACTACCTAGAACAGCTTGTGAATACACATTTATTCGCTGGACATCAGCCTTTACAAAGATGTACAAAGCCAAATGGTCAAATCCGAAGATCTAATCTTTAACCATCGTATAACAACATTTAACAAAGCCTAAAAAATTTAACAAAGAACAGCCAAGAAACAGATACAAAGGCCCAAGAAACCTCACAAGAAATACAAGAAAGCTCTCAAGAAATACACTTAAGAGTTCCTACGTCATGAAGAGTAAAGCTCTCCATTGTTATATAGTGCTCACTAACTTAGTGTAAATTCTGGGTTGGAATTAGTTTTCTTGCATTCAAGTTGATCACATGGTGCATACGCAACTAGTTCATTGTCTTGCTGGACCTGTGCTATGGCCTTTGGCTGAAATATATAATAGAGTGGCTATGAATATGCAGCTTGATATGAATTTATTCTTCATTTTGAATTGAAACTTCTTAATACCGCTCGTGAGTGAACCATCATGGGTTGACACTAGTGGTCAATAAGGGTCATAGAAAAAATAAAGGGCTTAGAGAGGGAATTGGTTGAAATCCATGATGGCCACCTTCCTAGAATTTAATATCCTATGAGTTTTCTTGGCAACCAAATGCAGTAGGATCAGGCGGTTGTCTTGTGAGATTATTTGAGGTGCGCGTAAGCTGGTTCGGATACTCACAGTCATAGATATATAAAAAAAAGAGAAAAATACACTATTGGTCCCTGAGGTTTGGGTTAAGTGACAGTTTGGTCCCTGAGTTTTCAAACTCAACAAAAATACCTCTGAGGTTTGAGATAAGGAGCGTTTTAGTCCATGCCGTCAATTTTTCTGTTAAATCTTAACGGTTGCTGACGTGACACTATTATTTTAATAAAAAAAATCATTATTTTTTTTTTATTTTTTAAATAAAAATAGTAAAATAATAAAATATTAATATTTTATTCTTTTTTTATTCTTTTTCTCCCACTCTCTTTCTTCTTCTTCTTCTCCATCTTCTCCATCTCCTTCATCTTCCTTCTTCTTCTTCCTAACTAATTTTTTTTTTACTAAAATAATAGTGTCATGTCAGCAACTGTTAAGATTTAACAGAAAAATTGACGGCAGGTACTAAAATGCTCTTTATCTCAAACCTCAGGGGTGTTTTTGTTGAGTTTGAAAACTCAGGGACCAAACTGTCACTTAACCCAAACCTCAGGGACCAAAAGTGTATATTTCCCACAAAAAAAAATAATACTGCTCGTGAGTGACACACTGTTTGTTTTGATTCATCTTCTAAAAAGAAAATTTCATACCATTTAAGCTATTGATGAAAGTTTTCTTTGCTTTGTTGTTATCTTGTTCTTTTCTTAGTGGGTTTGCTAAGTTGTTGAAAGTTGAAACCTCGATCAGAAGCTATTTATTTTCCTGTTTCCCACTCCATTCAACCATGGTGGATCCTAAATGCTTTGATTTGTACATTTTAGACTGCAGAGATGCCGGACTTCTATGCAGATGGTGAATATGATCTCAGCGGTTTTGCAGTAGGCATTGTAAAAAAAGATTCTGTTATTGATGGTAAAAACATTGTGGCTGGAGATCTTCTTATTGGCTTGCCTTCAAGTGGAGTCCATTCAAATGGTTTCTCTTTAGTGAGAAGGTCGATCTCGATATACCTTCAAATTTTATGTTCACACTTTTAATGGGAAAATGCTGGGTATGATTTCATACAAATGCTTCATATCTTATAGGGTTATTGAGCGAAGCGGCCTTTCCTTGAAAGATAAACTTCCTGGTGGAGATGTTACACTAGGTGAGGCCTTAATGGCCCCTACTGTGATCTATGTTAAACAGGTCATCCTTCAGACATTGTTTTCTTTTTTTACCCGTGAGGTTTGGTTGGCTTCAAAATATTGCAACTCTTTTTCTCTTTGCAACCACAGGTACTTGACATCATCAGTAAGGGAGGGGTTAAGGGGATAGCCCACATCACAGGTGGTGGCTTTACCGATAATATTCCCCGAGTTTTTCCCGATGGCCTTGGAGCTGTCATCTACAAGGATTCATGGGAAATCCCAACTGTTTTTAACTGGATTCAAGAGGTAAATGAGATTGTTTTTCTTCATTCTATCGAAAAGTTTCAACTTTTGGCTTGAAAATATGATGGCATGTTGTATCTCTTTCCTCGATCCAATTGCTTGGCTTATTCCTCTATATGTTATTTGTATGTTTCTAGGAACTCAGCGAAAACGTTTCGATATCATTGAATATACCACAAAAATGTTAGGGATATAATATAATCAAATATCATCCCTGAATGTTTGTTATTTGTTTTCTTGGTAACATATCAGGCGGGGAAGATCGAAGATGAGGAAATGAGACGCACGTTTAACATGGGCATCGGCATGGTTCTTGTAGTGAATCGGGAGGCGTCACAAAGAATACTCAATGACAGCCATGGATCTCACAAAGCTTACCTCATCGGAGAGGTCGCAAACGATGAAGGAGTAAGGTTTGTGTAATCTATCAGTGAAAGTTTTGTAACCAAAAGTCTTAGTTTCAACAAGGAATTGAGCATTGAACCCATGATGGGTTATGAAACTGAAGGAGACATCTTGATGGTAATGTGCGTTCATAAAGTCTTACCATGTTGAGTTAAATAAGTTGTTGATATGTAATGGCTGTTTCAACATTTTAATGGGTTTTTATGGAAATAAATTACCCTTTTCTTTTTTTTTTAAAAAAAAAAAAAAAAATTTAAATAGACTTTCAACATTTAAATAGAAGTAAAAAAATTGATATATCTAATTAGATGAATTTAATCTTTTGGAAGTCTGAAGAGTTGTTGCATTAGGTTACATCAGCTAATATTGACATGTCTGGGACTATGAATGAAATAATTAACTGTACAAAAAAAAAGAATGAAATAATTAACTCATTAATACCATTATTTATTTTATTAGTAAAATTTATTGATTTTACTACTTATTCATTTGATGAAATTTAAAATTTAAAATTAAAATTGACTGGGCATGGGAAATAATTCTTTTAAAAGATTTTTTTTTGTGCATAATATTAATCTAATATTTTCATTCATGCCTATTGAGTTATAAATTACATTTTTATATTAATTTGAAGTTGGAACTTAGAAAATAACAATAATTGGTGTAGGCCAAAAAGTTGTGTGTGGAGAAAAGTTATATTGTTTTATTCTTTTGGACTTAAAAAAGGGACATTCTTCTATAATGTTCATTGATTTTTAATATATGCATTTTAAAAAGTTATAGAGGTTTTCTGGTTCCAAGATAAAGTAAAAATACAAATTTCAAATCATATACACCACATCATAGTTTAGGTCCCATATTCCTTAAAAACATCCTCTAACATATTGTTCCATTTCCATAATCTTAGTGACATTTTGGGTCCGTTTGATAACGTTCTCGTTTCTTGTTTCTTGTTTCTAATTTTATTAAGAAATCTAAACATTTAATAACCATGTATGTTTCTTGTTTCTCATTTTTTAGAAACACTTCCAAAATTTGTATAGAACTTTTGAGAACAACTAAAACTAGTTTCTCATTTTTTGTTCTTGTTTCCAATTTTTTCCAAACATAAATAAGAATATAGGTTTATTATTATGGAATGCATAGGTGTTAGGGTCATAAAATTCTATTTTTCTTTATTAAAAATGAAGAAACGGAAACAAGAAACGAGAATGTTATCAAACGGGCCCTTTATGATCCAAAAGAAAGCAAGATGAGGTGTTATTGGAAATTATATGATGATATTATTAAATTTGGTTAATATCTTGTATATATTTTTATTTTTTTAAACTTTTGGAAGGAGTGCAAGACTTACTCAACTGATATAAAGTTTGGACTGATGATCAAAGGTCTTTGGTTCGAATCCCACACCACTTAAGTTGTCAAAGAAAAGAAAATTAAAAAATGAGTGCAAGAATTTCCAAACTTCCTGGTCATAATATAAGTTTTATGGCAGTTGAGCTAATGAGCATGTATCTCTAAATTATTATCGTTTTTTTTTAATGGAAAATTCAAATGATGTTATGTGATTCTTTATGGTCATTTGTTCACACTAGTTAGCCTGAACAAATTAGTAACAATTAGGCCCAAGACGTAATAGGTTCAAAGTCCATTAATTGAGTAATTGGCCCAAAGTCCAAACTAGCTTAAAAGCCATTATAGGAGATTGAGACCAAACTCAAATATGTCTAAAAACCCTCCACATTAATAATGAAAAGAGGGCCATTAGATAAATGACTATTTTTAATTGGACGTTTTGAAAATAACCTCAATCACAAGAAAGATAAATCAAACCATGTAACCTAAACCAATTTACTTGAAAGTTGATTAATGATCCAGAAAAAAATGAGAACTTGTTTCGATCTTTAGGATTTTAAACTCTCCACAATCTAATTGATCAAGATAGATGGAAGGTTATAAAACATGCATTCCAAACACAATAATATAAAGAAAGCTTAAAACGTGAGAGAGACTAAATTTAATACGAAATTTCATTTAACTTTTTGTTTTTTTTTTTCCAAAAAGAAAATAGGTTAATTAAAAAACACATTTGGTCCTCAAACTTTCTCAAAAGTAATAATTTATTCTTGAACTTTAATTTGTATCAATTTAGTTTCTATACTTTCAATTTGGTAACAATTTAGTTCTTGAACTTTAATGTGTAACAAAATTTAGTCCTTGAACTTTAGAATTTGAAACGATTTAGTCGAAAAAATTGTCATTAAGATTTAATGAAATTTCTTACGCATAATGATTGATAACTTGATTAGGATCACGTGTATTTGTAAACTACCAAGATTAAGTCATTACATGATAAAAATAGACATTTAATTTCGATAAAAAAAATTTTGTGACAGGGACAAAATTATAACAAATTTTAAAATACAGAGACTAAGTTGTTACAAAATTGAAAGTATATTTTAACCTAAAAAATATACATCCTTATAATGAAAAGACAAAGTCCTGGTTCATTATGCCTAAATTTAGGCAACGACCTTTCAAGTCTATACATGGATATTTCTCAAGAAAAAAAAAAAAAATCTACACATGGATTTTTTTTTTTTTTTTTTTTTTTTTTAACAACTATACACGAACCTTCTTAAATGGATGGTGTACTAAAGATGATGATTGTCAAAAAAAAAAAAAAAAATAAAATAAAATAAAATAAAATAAAAAATAAAAATATGATGAATATGAATTTTTAGAATTATTAAGCTTCTTGGATGAATGAGTGAGTTATCAAACTTGAATCAATGCTTCCCTTCACCATGTATAAATCTTAACTTGGGAGTGATCATCTAATTCTTCTTATAGTTGTTGTCAAAAAAATAAAAAAATCTTCTTTTATATATATATATATATATATATATTAATAAAGAAGAATATCATTAACGCAAATCAGAACTACAACCACCCTCAATAAATGGAGGGAGAAAACAGTTGGGGATATTTGGGGCCCAGAAAACGCACTCTTTCTCCTTGTCAACCAAAAAACTTCGATCAAAATTGTTCCCAAAACAGCGATTACAAGCCAAATTGGCAACACAGTGCGCTACTGTGTTCAAAAGCCTACTACAATGGCGAAAAACGACCCCCGGAAGCTTCGAAGCCATGGCAGAGATGGCACTTGTGATGGATTTCAAGTCTGATAGGTTGACGGAAGTTTCGGTCAGCACGTTAAGCACTTTGAGAGCATCCGACTCAATTTCCATATGGATATTCCTTCGAATACAGGTATCAATTACATGCTTTAGCCCTTCTAAAATCGCTTCTGCCTCCATCATTTTGACTGGCCATATTTTCCTGATTGATTTCATCCCAAGACAGATTGTGGATCCATTTGAGTCACGAACAATCCAGCCTAATCCTCTACTCTTATCCTTCTCGTTCCAAGCGGCATCAGTGTTCATCTTCCAACGGTTCCTCTGCAACTTCTCCCACGTACTGTGACTCACTTGGCTCCTCGATCTTCTCGGCTGCTGATGATTCTGGTGAGTATTCTCCCATTCTTTAATCTTTGATTCAATCAGGTTATGAATGAACTCCGCTGATGGCTTTGTGTTGGAATGAACAATGCGATTCTTGAAAAACCAAATACACCACATAATTATGACTCCTTTAGCTATCCCCTCATTGTCCAGTGAGTCCGTCATCCAGCTCCAAATTTTCTTTGGATCTCTCTCCGCCCTACAAACTAGAAAGGGAGCTTTTAGAAATTTAGGAATAAACTCCAACCAAATGTTTCTCTGAGTCTTGCATTCCCACATGAGGTGGGAGGTTGTTGGTGCGTCGTCAGCTGAATGGATGAAATGTGAGATAAGATGAATAATAATAATAAAGAATAATTAAGCTAACACTTAATGCAAGTATACACTGTCGCACGTAGATAAAAAAACCTTAGAAGTATTCCAAGGGTATCGATCCCACGAGGACTAAATTGGAAATTTAGATTTGATGAAGAAACTGCTCAAATGATTGCTTTTGAAAAGATAACCAAAGAAAATAAGTTGATTGATTGCGTTTTTGAAAAGATAAATAAAACAAGCAAATAAATACTAAAGAATAACAATAATAAACAATGAGGTATTCAACATGGATTTTGTTGGGTTTTATGTCCTAAAACTCGTAGATAGTGAATGTAACCGTTGACCGGATATTAATGAAATAATATTGATATATTTTCCATTAATTGTTATTAGTTATTTTATATTTGTCTTTGCCTAAAGATAACCCTAATCCAATAAACTAGACATCCAAGGCTGTAATATGAGTCTTGAACTATATGTAGCGACATATGGGATCATTGTTCAAGAAACAGCCTAAAGGGTCTATAGTATAGGGATAATACTGGGTGCCTTATCCTGATGACACTATGGATACGACCCACTTTGTATTTGATACAAACGTCGCGATCCAAGGCGTTCGTGTAGGAGACATGCGAGTGGGGGTATCCTATGCAATGAGTTTGCATAAGACCGGACCGCGAAATAGTAACCACTGGTTATAACACCGTTAACTAGTTGGTTTCTATTTCACTAGGACGACCTAGACAACTTAGTCTTAATCTTGAGTTGATTATGGACTCCTGCTCATGAGAGATTGTCCTTTGATTTGTATGGGTGAGAGTGACCAATACACCGATTCAATAAGCCTACCATTTTGGGGACAAGACCGAATGGAGAGCTGGGAACATAATCGTACAAGATGGAATTCACTCCTTCCTGACTTTAGGGAAGCAGATGAGTGTTCCCTAAAGTGGTTACTCCGAGTCTTGAACAAAGGGCCCTACCCTCTCAATGGCACGAGAGGGTTTTCTGTTTGATGGTGGGACCACAAACAGGTTGTTCATTAGAGGAGAACTGGTACTTAAGGAAATAGAAGTAACCCAGGGGTTAAACGGTAATTTGACCCAGCTGGTGTTACGAACACTCGTGAAGGACTAACTAGTCGATATTGGTCTAGATCCGTGGACACAGAAAATATGTCTGCAGTGAGAAGAGTGCAACTGTGAGTCTATAGTGGAATGTACACACAGTTAACGAATATTGATTAATGTGGTTAATGAGTTTGACCAATTAATCTCACATCGTTGGAGCTTCTGATCTGCAGGTCCATTAGGTCCCACTGGTTGCTCATAAAGTAATTTGAGGCAACTAAGTAATAAAAGTAAACTGAAAATGTTCAATTTACTAAGGGAAACAAATATAATATATATTGATATATTATTATGAGAGAAATTAATATTTGAAGAAATTCAAATATAAATTTATGGAAGTTTGAAATAGTTCAAATCATGAATTAATTAATTTAAGGTCTAAAATCTATTTGAGCGAATTAATTAATTCAAGGCCGGAAATTAAATATGTGATATTTAATCGGTGGTTAATTAATTAAAGAATTCATTAACCGGGAATTAATCAATTATGGAAATAATTAATCACTTAAGGAAGTGATCAATCATTTATGGAAATGATCTAATCACTTATGGAAGTAATTAGTCATTTGTGGAAAAGATTAATCAATTATGGAATTGATTGATCATGATTGATTAAATAAGGAATACGATTGAATCAATTTTGGAAAAGATTGATTTAATTGAATATTTTATTCATGGTCTCTCTTCTATAAATAGAACACTAGACCTAATTGGTCCATGACACTCTGCTCTTGCTCTTAGACTCTCAAGACAAGACCTAAAATTCTCTCTAGCCTCCCTCTTAGAGAAAGACTCCCACAAGTCTTTTGCCTCCTAGACTTAGAGACATACCGGTGTAACCTCTGTGGTTATTGTGTCATTCAAGAAGGATTTTCCAGCGAAGAAACTAAAAGGAGGCTGCTGCGTTTTGTTCGTTGGAGCGTCGTTGGCGAAGAACGGTCAAGTCTACAACGAAGGTTTGTAACGATTCTTCCCCTTTTCTTTAGAAAAGCATGAAAATAAATTTAGATTTATTTCTAGCATGTTTAAACCGATTTTCCAGCAACTTTAAAGTGTGTTTAAAGTTTTGTTTGAGTTTTTCGTAACGGTATTTTAATGTTAATTAATATACGGCGTAAGGTTCAATCGATGCGCTTTCGCTGCGTGGGGACTTTTATTCCCTTCAGATTCATCCCTAAGAATAATAATAATAGAAAAAGGTCTCTAATTAAATAAATAAATAATTAATTTCATAATTAATTAATTACCCAATTAAATATCATATATTTAATCTTAAGGATTTTATTAAAATTAAAATTAATATGAATCCAATTCATATTAAATTTCTTTGAACTCTTTCAAGTATTTTCTCTCAAGAATTATTTTTTTTAAATTAATTTAAAAATTATATTATAAAGTTTCATAAATTTTATATTATAATGTATCGACATACATTATACGAATCTCCTAAATAAATTGAACACTTTCAATTTACAATTTATACTTAATTGCCTCAAGTCTCTTTACGAGTTACCAGTGGGATTTAATGAACCTACAGATCAGAAGCTCCAACGATACGAGACTAATTGGCTTAAACTCATTAACCAAGTTAGTCTCCATTCGTTAACTGTGGGTCACTCCACTAAAGACCCTCAGCTGCACTCTTCTCATTGCAGAATATTTCTGTGTGCACAAATATCGACCAATACTACAAGCAAGTCAATCACGCGTGTTCGTATCCCAGCTGGGTCAAATTACCGTTTTACCCATGGTTTACATCTTTGTCCTTAAGTCCCCAGTGCTCTTCTAATGAACAACCTGTTTGAGGTCCAACCAACAAACAGAAGTCCCTCTCGTGCCATAGAGAGGGTTGAACCCATTTTTCAAGTCCCGGAGACACCACTTAAGGGAACACACCTCTACTTTCCTTAGATTCGGGAAAGAGTGAATTCCATCTTGTGTGATTATGTTCCCAACTCCCCACTCGGTATTGTTCCCAAAATGGTAGGCTTATTGAGTCGGCGTGCTGGCCACTCTCACCCATACAAATCAAAGGACAACCCCTCGTGAACAGGAGTCCATAATCCACTCAGGATTGAGACTGAGACTGAGTTGTCTAGGTCATCCTAGTAAAATAAAAACCAAGCCAACTAATGGTGTTACAGTTAGTGGTTAACTATTTTGCTGTCCGGTCTTATGCAAACTCATTGCATAGGATACCCCCATTCGCATGTCAACTACATGAACGCATTGGATCATTGCGTTTGTATCATAATACAAAGCGAGCCGTATCCATAATGTCACCAAGATAAGGTACCCAACCTTATCCTTGTACTATAGACCTTTTAGGTTGTTACTTGAACATCGATCCTCATATGTCCCCACATACTAGTTCAAGTTACATATAAACAACCTTGGAGCTTAGTTTATTGGATTTAGGTCAAATAGTGCAATATTTAACAATAACATTTTATTGCAGAAACTAAATAACACTTTATTAAATAGAAGTATAAAATTTGTTTACATTCACTATCTACGAGTTTTAGGGCATAAAACCCAACTTGGTCTCAATCCTGTGTGGATTATGGACTCCTGTTCACGAGAGGTTGTCATTTGATTTGTATAGGTGAAAGTGGCGAGCACGCCGACTCAATAAGCCTACCATTTTGGGGACAATACCGAGTGTGGAGCTGGAACATAATCACACAAGATGAAATTCACTCATTCCCGACTCTAGGGTAAGTAGAGGTGTGTTCCCTTAAGTGGTGTCTCCGGGTCTTGAACAATGGGTCCTACCCTCTCTATGGCACGAGAGGGACTTCTGTTTGTTGGTTGGACCTCAAACAGGTTGTTCATTAGAGGAGCACTGGGGACTTAAGGACAAAGATGTAACCTAGGGGTAAAACGGTAATTTGACCCAACTGGGGTACGAACACATGTGAAGGACTGACTTGTCATTTTTGGTCGATATCCGTGGACACAACAATATTCTACAGTGAGAAGAGTGCAGCTGTGGGTCTTTAGTGGAGTGACCCACAGTTAACGAATGTTGACTAACTTAGTTAATGAGTTTAATCAATTAGTCTCGTATCGTTGGAGCTTCTGATCTGTAGGTCCATTAGGTCCCACTGGTAGCTCGTAAAGAGACTTGAGGCAATTAAGTATAAATTGTAAATTGAAAGTGTTCAATTTATTTAGGAGATTCGTATAATGTATGTCGATACATTATAATATAAAATTTATGAAACTTTATAATATAATTTTTGAATTAATTTATTAAAAATTAATTCTTGAGAAAAAATATTTGAAGGAGTTCAAAGAAATTTAATATGAATTGGATTCATATTAATTTATATTTTAATAAAATCTCAAAGATTAAATATGTGATATTTAATTGGGTAATTAATTAATTATGAAATTAATTAATTATTTATTAAAATTAGATAAGAATAAGATAATAGATTTGAACTTATTAATTGACCTTTTCCCATTAGGAAAAGGTCTTGGACTTTACCTATATATAGGACCCCTAGGGTGGGGTGAAAGGTATCTCATTCATTCTACTTCTCTCAAAGATATACCGGTGTAACCAAATGGTGGTGTTCTTCGTTGTTGCAACGTCAATAGAGGTTTGGTTCTATTTTCTTTATTATAGATTTAGATCTAATTTTTGTTTGCTTAGCCTTAAGTTTCTATAGAATTTGTTCTATGATTTTTTCCAATGTAATGATATTTTTGGATAAACAAAAATTAACTACGAATCGGTCCCAATTACGCTTCCGCTTTAACGGAATTAAGAAATTCCAAATCCTTTACTTTTTCATTCTATTTGCCAGCGTCTTGACCACAATTTTATAGATCACGTTACATAAACTAATAGGTTTGAAGTCGCTCATTTGCTTAGGGTCTTTCTTTTTGGGGATGAGGGTGATGTTGGTTCTGTTAATGGGCTCTACTTCCTCCCTATCATTAAGAATCTCCAAGCAAACTTTGATGGTGTCTTCCCCTATGATCGTCCAATACTTTTGGTAGAAAAGCGCATGTACACCATCCGACCCCGACACTTTTGAAGGATTCATGCTCTTAATGGGCTCTTTCGATCTCTTCTTTGGAAAACGGGGAGTCCAGATTCTGTCTTTGCTCTTTCATGAGCTTTGTCTCAATAGCACTCACCACGTTCATTTGTGTTTCAAAGTCTAGCTGGTTAGAATTGAGGAGAGCTTTGAAATGATCATTAGCAATCTTTCCTATCCATTGCTCACTTTCTTCCCAGATTCCATCCTTGTAAGTATCCCCTTTATCTCATTCTTTCTTTTCCTATGAGAGGCCTTGGAATGGAACCACTTGGTGTTCCTATCACCTTTCTTTAACCAGCCTTCCCTTAATCTCATTTTCCAGTAATGTTCCTTTTCTTCTAGTAAAGTCTCGAGATCTTTTTCAAGTTGGCTAAGCTTCAGAAACTTTTCTTTGTTACTCGGGTTTGATAGGCTAGAGATCTCCATTTCCTTTCTTTTGATGGCTTCTTGAATAGAACCTTGGAGTCTAGTTTTGTTCCATCTGTTCATTGCTTCCATGCCCCCTTGGATCTTTGCACTGAAATTGAAATTATTAGCTTCTACAGAATGGTTTTAGAAGCCTTTCAGTGCTGTTTTGCTGCCATCATGCTTAGCCCAGCTACCTTCAAATTTGATAGATCTCTTCTTAGGCCTCCCTTGCTTTAACTGCTTTTCCCAATTAATCTCCAGAATAACCGGTCCGTGGTCCGAGTGGTGGAATTGAAGATGATCCACCTTTAGCCCTTTTGTTTTTGTGTGCATTTTGGTATTGACAAAGAACCAGTCTAGTCTCTCATTTGTGGCTTCGAAGTTTTTTTTGTTCCTTGACCACGTAAACCTGTCACTAGACAAACCCACATCAATCAGGTTGCAATTCCTAATAGTTTCACAAAAGTCATGTAAGAGGTTTTGAGTTTTAGGGACACCCCCTTTTTTCTCTTTGTTGAACATGATTTCATTAAAGCCCCCTCCTACCACCCATGGAAGACTGTAGGCTTCATTTAATCTCTTAAGTAAACGCCAAGAGTCCTTTCTCTTCCTTTGTTTCGGGTTCCCATAAAACCCGGTGAATCTCCACCACCCTTCGTCCTCCTTCATAATAATGTCGATGTGGCCTTTTGAGTAGGAATTGACCACTAGATTGTAATGACTTTGCCAGAGCATACTGAGGCCACCACTCTTCCCTTCGCTACTAACACTAAAGATATTGTTGAAGCCCAAGTTTCTTTTCAACCTCTCGGTTGCTACAGAATTACTCTTTGTTTCGCTATGGAATACCACTGTGGGGTTGTTCTTGCGAATCACGTGACATAAGGATTGGACTGCCCGAGGATTCCCCACCCTTCAGACGTCCCAGCATAATATTTTCATGGCGTTCGACGGGACTGTCCCACAGCCTCGCCGATATCCTAACGGTTTTCCCAAAATAGTTCTTGCATACTTTTCTGCTACCCTTATCTTCATCATCCTCCTCTCTCTCGTGCTTCCTACTATTTTTCCACTGTTTCCCTTCCCTTTCTATGCTTTCTTTTTCCGTGCTTTCTCTTGCTCTTCTTTTCCATGATTTTCTGTTCTTTCTCACTTGTCTTTGACTACTTTGGTCGGTCATTATTTGTAAGTTTTGAGAGTTTTCTATGTTGTGCCATTCTTTGTCAGGTTCCCTCTGTTCTCTGCTTTGACTCAAAGCTTTTTCCATATCTGGGTACTTGCCTACTAATTTTTTATCATCCATTATTTGGCTTTTTTTTGCCCAAGTCAATTCCAGGGCTTGTGTCTGACTTGGGCTCTTGAATTTTGCTTTCTCCATGCTTAGTTTGGGCCTCCATGAGGGTGGGCCCTATTTCTTTCTCCCATGCTGTCAACTGATTGCTACTTTCCACTTTTTCTTTCCCCTTTTCCTCTTTTTTTGCTGTATGATTTTTTTGCATCAGGTCAATCATCATATCCTCTGACATCTCTTGGGTTTTTGCACTAGCTGTTTCCTTTGTCCTATTCGCCTTCACCGCTGGCATGTTGTCTTCCATCTTTTCTGACGAGATTTCAACCTCTTGTTCTTGCCGGGTTGAGTTGCCTTCGCTCCTTATGTCAGAGCTTCTTCTTTTTTCAGGTTTTTCCTTCCCCAAACTTTGATTATAGCTTCTTCCACCTCTTCCCGTTGCCAGATGTCTTCTGTCCTCGTTTGTTTGGGTTGATCTTTCCTCGAGTTTGTTCTGGTGTTTTCCTTTAGAGTGTGTTTCTTTTTTAAGCCATGACCCATATTTGAGGTTTTCATTACCCTTCACCTCATAATCACTACAGTCTCTAGCTAAATTTTTTCAAATCTCATGTCCACCCATTCTTCTTCAGTGTTTGATCCTATTCTGATCGCAATTTCTCTTTGTAGAGGCTTCTACGTTGATTTTTACTCTGATTCTCATAGACTTTCCAACTTTATTATACTCATCTTTATCAAAATCAGCTCTTTCAAATGTCCCAACTGCATTTCCTAGATCCTCTGCCCACTTTCTGTTAAAACACACTCTTGACATTTTCATGAAATGAACCCAAAAAGAAGCATATCTAAATTGGAGTCTAGAATACCTCTCATTTCCTTTGATCACTCTGTCGTATATCCAAGGTCCCCCTTCCACAACTTTCCTCTTCTCTCTTTGGGAATTGAACGCACATTCAAATAGATTTTCTCCATTATCACGTTCGAGATCTTGGGGATCATGTTCTTAAATATTTCAGGGTTGATGTGTTTTTCTGTGAGAATTTTGCAGACCACCACGTTTTCCAAGTCTTGCACTTTCTTCCTTAACTCATCGTCCTCCATGCCTAGCACCTTTCCCTTTTTCTTCCACTGTTAGGTTGAGGTTTTCCAGTTGCTTGCTTATGGACTGTTCAGCTGACTGGCTGGGAGAAGATGATTCCTTCATTGATTCAGCTACTTGATTTTCCATTTCTAGGAACCCACTTGGAGATCTATTTTCAACTTTCTAGAACAATATTTTCAACCATAACCCTTCTTATAGTCTTTTAGTTGAATTTAAGTTGCCTTCCATTGACTTTGATTATAAACTTCATCCTCTAGACTTTCCTTACCATCTCTTTGATTACTCATTTCATTTTAAAAATAGAATAAAAATGTTTGAACAACAACGATTAAATTGAATGAACAGCCAAAAATTGAATGAAAATACTTGGGACTAAAAAGGCTATAAAAAAGAGCAAAATTGATCCTCATTTAATAACATTATTTTGTTTTATCACCAAAAATGTTACGTAAAGGTACAAAAAAACAATTTTCATCTCTTTAACACTCTCAACAACTCTTAATTATACATTCCTAAATTTTTAAAGAAAATCCCGAAAAACCAAAAAATTAAAATTAAAATTAAAAAAAAAAAAGATTTCAGAATATTCGTCTGCGTCTCAATGTTTTGGAATGGGCCGCCTTAGAGACTAAGTATCCAACTCCCAAACAGACGGCCCAAATCCCCAAATCCACGGCCCATCGGACCCCCTCCACTTCCATCTCCATCTCGTTTTCTCCGTCATCGCCGCCGCCGCCGCCGTCTTCTTCCGACGAATCTCCATCGTCACCACAACAACAACAACCACATCCATCGCAATCACCCTCCACTTCTCGCCCCTCCGGAATCTCCTCCAGTCCACAGAACCCTCTCTTCTTCTTCCTTCTCACTTCCAGCACCACCTTCTCAAACATCGCTACCTCTCCCTCCGCATCCACACAAACCTCCACCGCCGCCGCCGCCGCCGACCCGGCGATCTCAGATTCAAGCGCGCATCTACACTCCAATCTCCACTCTCCGTCGTCGCTCCTCCTGAAAATCCCCTGCACGATCTTCTCCTCCCTCAAATACAGCTGAAACTGTACGCCTTCGCTCGCTCGAACTCGCTCCCTACTCCCGAACACCGCGTGAGACGAGGAGACGAGTCGGTGGAGAGTGACGAAGGCCGGCGAGTCCGGGCGGATCTTGAGGCCGTCGACCTCGAGGTCGGTCTCGTCGATACGAGGGAGGTAGAAGAGAGTGAGGGATTCGGGCGGCGGGTAGTTTAGGGATTGGAGATGCGAAAATCGAACGAAGAATGCCTTGATGTTGAGACGATCGCCGCCGAGGCTCCGGTAATCCGTCGACCTGCACATTTGATTTGAGTTCGAATGGTGAATTTGAGGTCAAATTTGAGGGATTAAATGGAAATCGGAGAAGGCGGCGATAGAAAATTTCCCCATGGTTTGGGGGTTCAACCCAGGGGTGGGAGCACACGGGTTTCATGCTTACGTGGACAAACCGACAATTTTTGGGGGTGTGATTTGCATTTGCATTTGCCGCGTGAAAGGTAGGGTTGTGCGGCAATAATCTCGTGCTTTCCGGTGTAGAGCGTTTCTTGTGGAACTCTAGTCTGAGCCGTTGAGTTTGGTGATTTGACCGGTTCAAGCTTTTGACTGTCAGGTAAGAGGTATGGGTATGGAGTTTTCTCAATTTAGAGTCTACCTCGGGTTTTTAGTTAAATATATATATATATATTCTCGCATGCGTTTTAATTTAAGAACAATTTTTTACTTTAAAAAATAAAATAAAATAAAAGAAGAACAATATTAAAGCTATAATATTTTTAGAAATTTGTGAGTTTTAACAAATTTTTTAATGGTTAATTTATTGATGTTGTGGAAAATTTGTTTTTATTGAAATTAGAGGGTTTATAAAGACTTTTACATGGTTTTTCTTTTCTTTTCTTTCTTTCATTCCTTTTTTTTTTTTTTAATTAGGGAGTGAATTAATGAAAAATGAATAGATGATAGGAATTGCAACATTTAGGGTGTGTTTGGTTTAACTTTTCAAGTGTTTAATTTTGAAAAAAAAAATCATTTTGAAAAATTTTCTAGTGTTTGACAACCACTAAAAATGACCTATTAGAAAATGAGATTGAGAAATAAACCATTTTGAGAGACACTTGAAACCAACTTTTTCAATTTTTTTTTTAAAAGTATACAATAACTTGTGTATAAAAACATGTATGAGAAAATGTAACCAAACATATGAGTGTTTAAATTCTAAACAATTTTTTTGTAAAATGTTTTTTTAAAAAATGCATTCTTGAAAAACATTTAAATTAAAATGCATTTCAAACGGACCCTTATATAATAAGTTTAATGGGATGAAATTGAAAGTTTATGATAAAAATTAATACAACCTAACAAAGAGGTAAAAATTGCTTTTCTCCCTAGGATTAAGATTTGAATTTTAGTTTCATAAAAATGGTAATCAAACTAAGAAGGTCTTAATTTGTATATGTTCATCACATCATTAGGTGAGATATGTTAATGATGAATTTTGGAAAATGGTTCGGGTTAAATTACAATTTTGATCTCTACAGTTTGGGAAAAGTTAGAACCTAGTCTTTATGGTTTTAAAATTAGGAGTTAGTCCCTTTGATTTGATAAAAACCTCATTGAACAGTCCCTACAATTAGAAGTCACCCGTGAATTGAGTACGTGGTAGGATGTGTATGAAATTTTAATAGATTGATGATAAAGCCTATTTAATTAGGTTTTATCCTATAATTACTAATTTTGTCTTTACCTTTTAACTCTTTTCAATTTGACTTTGACTAATTTTTATTTGATTTATATGGTTGGATTCAACCTCATAAGTTATCCATAAAATGGTTTTGTTCCCCCAAAAATTCACCACTTTTTGTTATTTTTTACTTAGCCTTGAACTCTTACATAGTCAACAAATAAGTAAGCTAAATAGAAAATTCCAACCTTTTGTTTTGAAACTAAATAGAAAGTTTATTTCATTGATACCTAAATAGAAAACTTGTCACATATTCAATTTGGTAACTACTCGGATAATTTAAGAGATTAAATTGGAAATTTTAAAATCAGAAAGACCAAATTAAAACTTTTAAAATTACGGATACAAAATTCCTCAATGCCGATGTTTTTGTTTTGTACATTAATACTTATTACCAACAAATTTCTACTTTCATCAGCAACTACCTCCCCAAAATGTATGTAGCTATGACAACAAATTTGCCTACATTTCTTTTTTTCTTAAGAATGATATACTTTTTTTTTTTGCAAATAGCAATGATTTGTTTCATTGAAAAAAAAAATCAAATTTGTTTATAGTGAAATTCTGTTCTATGTGTTATCCATTAGTCTCAATCTTTTGATTACGTTGTTGATTTGTAAATATATATGTTGAAGATTAGGACATGCAAATTGGAATTTCAATTTCCAAATAGATATAATTGTGAATGATACACATTATGTTTTCAGATATGCCAAGCAATTTGTCCCTTGAGTCATCTAATGACTACTCCCAATCACTTTCTTCACTATGAATCTTAGGTGAAAAGGAATTACAAAAAAAAAAAAACTTGTCCAAGTATGTAATAATTAATTAAAGGAAAAAATACACTTTTAGTCCCTGAGGTTTGGGCTAGGTTTTATTTTGGTCTCTGAGTTTTCAAACTCAACAATTTAGTCGCTGACGTATGGTTTTAGTTTCAATTTGGTCACTCCATCCAATTTTCCATTAATAGTTAACAGATTGCTGACCTGGCAAAAATTTTTTATTAAAAAAATTATTTTTTAAGTTTTTTAAAATAATAATATAATTATAAAATATAAATATAATAAAAGAATAATTATATTATTATTTTATATTTATTTATTTCCTCACTCCCTCTCCTTCTTCTTCCTTCCACCCAATCCCTTCTTTTCTCCCACCAACTCTTTCTTCTTCAACCTTTCTCCGGCGTCTGTCAACACCGACCGACGACGATTTTTTTCCCTGTTTTTTTCTTTCCTCTCTCTCTTCTCTTCTCTTCTCAACTATTTTTTCTTTTCTAAAAAAAAAAAAAATAGAGAAAAGGCTGGGAACGAGGAGGGAGGAGTCCTCCTCCCCGTTCTGACGCCGAAACGAAGAGGAGCTCCCTCCTTTCCGTTCCGACGCTGGAAACGGGGATGAGGGAGTTCATCCTCCCTCATTTTCTCTGTTATTAAATAAAGAAGAAGAAGAAGAAGATGATGAGAAAAGAAGAGAAGAAAGAAAGAAAAGAAAGAAAAAACAGAAAAAAATGTCACCGCCGGCGGTGGTCGCCGACCACCGGCCATGATGGAAGATTGTTGAAGAAGAAGAAATAGTAGAAGGAGGAGGATGAGGAAGAAGAAGGTGGAAGAGAGAAGAATAAAAAGAAATAAAATAAATTAAAAATAATACTATTTTTATTATTTTAATATATTTTTATTTTTAAAAATTAAAAATTATTTTTTTAATTAAAATAATAGTGCCACGTCAACAACCAGTTAAATTTAACGGAAAAAATGGATGACAAGGACCAAATTTCTCCTTATCTCAAACCTCAAGGACTAAATTGTTAAGTTTGAAAACTTAGGGACCAAAATGAAACCTAACTCAAACCTCAGGAACTAAAAGTGTATTTTTCCCTTAATTAAATTAATATGACATCAAACATGTAATTGATTGATATAAAGTCTTAATTGTGTTAGACGTTTGTATAATTTAGTTAGATTATGTATGTTGATTTTGTATACCGTTGAGATTTTCATAGATGGATCAATTCATGGGGATGGATTGTAAACTCGTTGGCAATATGTCTATGTTAGGTTCAAATCCAACTCAACCCAATAATTCGTGGATTCATCATAAAATGATATAACCTATTTTTTGGCTTTCTTGGGGGCGTTTCATAAACTGGTTCTGAATCATAAACCTTGGAAATTGGAATATCGAGTTCATTGTCTGAAATCAAAAACCCTGGAGTTATTGAAGCCTGTGTTTGGTGTGTTGGGTTGGGTCTAGTTGGATTCTGAAGCATGTGTTTGGTGTGTAGGGTTGGGTTGGTGCTGGGTTTGTATTGGTTGTTTTGTTAGTTGTTTTTTTTTCCTGAATATCTGATTTTTTTTTCTCCACTAACGCCATGTACTTGAATTTGACATTCGTACTATGTCATATAAATACTAGGCATGCACCCAACAAATATGACATAAAACTTTTCCCCAACCCTAGTATGAAAAATACTATTAGTCGAAACCTATATATCCTATTACCGAAAGCCTATGTTTGTGTCAACGAATGTAAGCATAGATTGAAATCAAATTTGTTTAAAAAATTATTTGACCATTACCATTACAAAAATGTTTGTAATTGTGAAATTTTTAATAATAACTTGATTAAAAAAATGTTTTAATAACTTAATATACAAAGCCTAGAGATAAATAACAATAGTGAGATTCACTAATCAGAACACAAACAGAAAGCCATACAGAAGTGGATTTCATCACACAAATCTAGTATCATAAATGGGAGCACAAACACAAGAGGAGAAGTATTCATATACAAAGAATTGGTATAATAATCAACACACAAACATAAAGTAGTACTAATGAATGGAAACAAAGTTTAGAGTCGTATTAAGGAGGCTTCAGATCTGGAATCCAAAGGAAAAAAATGGTGTATCCGAATTTAAGTAGAACAAAACAACAATTATCAGCCCATCAGACCATTTTCTCCAAACAAAAACAACATTATCACAATACACAGTGGTTAAATAGGTTATATCTCCAAAACATAAGAACACATGTTGCATGTATACATGAGAACAGAACAACATTTGAATGTGGTATATCCGAATATCAACATAAAAAACATAGTTGGCGTGTCGTGACTCTTGTGCAAACACGAACAGGGGGGATTTCAGATATGAAAAACTTGGAAAATAAAAGCGGAAAAAATAAAGGTGCAAAATTGGTAAAACAAGAAAAAATAGGAAATCGAGATGAAAAATCAATAAGAAATAGGATCGTTGGATCTGACATTTTTTCCTAAACAGTTCATGGTTTGGCTTTGTAGTTTTATCTAAGGATAATTCTATGAATTAGAATTCTGCTTCTTGGCTAATTGGATAACTCTCCTAATTAACCTGTGTCTAATTAATCAATTAACTCGTAACCCCGACAATTAATTTGATTAGTTAATTTTAATTATGCTAACTGGCCCTTCATGCATAACCCAAATTAACATTCAAATTATTTCTAATTAATTCAGAATAACCAATCCGATAACCCTCGCAATTAATCACCTAAACTAACCACATTAAGAATAGAGACCCAAAATTAAAGCAATTAATTCAAACATACATTCAAGATAAATTGCAATAATTTTCTCATGCTCTTAGACCTATCAAGATCTACGCTAAGAATTTATGGTAGCTTAACGATTGTCTTGCCTCAACCTAATGACTATCTAAAATAACAAATGGAATGCATTATATCTAAGCCTATGAGGCGTCAATTCAAAAGAGAAATATACAATGCATTGGTGTAAGCAAGAAACATGAGAAACTCAGAATTAATTCATAGAACTTCAGTAAAAATCATCAAACTCAGCCAAAAGACATGAACAATTCAGCAGCCACCAAGATCCAACAATACTAAAGGATTTAGCTACTCATAGATGAAAGGATACAACAAAAAATCTCAAAACAATACATAAGAAATAACCTAAGAAGGTCTAAACAACTCATAAAACAAAAAGGAAACGAAAAGAATCGTAAAAATGCGATAAATCTAACCTAACGGTGGACTAAACCGAGCCCTAATATTTATACTAATCGCCGTAGCGTCTCGACACTAGGAAAACAACGTCTCGACGCTAAGCTACTGTCTTCCGCGTGTGTTTTTGCGACAGCGTCTCGACGCTGTCCTCTTTTTTAGCTTGCTGTCTTCTTTCGTTTGCTTCGTTTGGGGTTCGAACCTTTGACCTCTTGGTACTTCTCTCTTCAGGCCCACCATGGTCCACTTGAGTCTTTTCACCTCCTTGTCGTTCATGAACTTCGAGATGGCTAAAAAAATGCTCTAATTGGCCCGACTTAGCACCGAGATGTGCGGTTGACTCCCAATGTTACCTGTGCTCGAATTACTTGAAAATAAGACAATTAAAACATAAAATTCCTCAAACAAGCTTAGATTAGCGGCAATAAGATAACACGAATTAGGTGCTATCAATAGTAAATCTTAAGCCACACATATGAGGAAAATAATGAATGTAAGTTAATTTAGGAGGACTCAGACATGAAAAATCATCACTGAAATTGAAATCAACAAATTAAACACGTACAAAAAGTTCCTCATCATCGACCATTAAAAAAACGAACCAGAGCTTCCCAACACAATGTGCCAAATATCGAGTTTCGAATCTAACCCAAACCCAGTGGCGGATCCAGAAATTTTGTTCAGGGGGCTTCATTTAGAATTTCGTAAAAGTAATGTACAAGTAAATAATTCCAAAATTTTCATAAATGAAACTGAACTATTAATTTAATTCATTGCAATTCTTCTCTATACATTTTTATATCATGAGATCAATTTTTTAAAAAATAAATTTAAAACATTTTTATCCATTTTCATTTATTTTGATATAAAAATAATATTTAAAGAAAAAATTCAAATAAATATTGTAATATTATTTATTTGTTAGGTTATATTACAAGTTTAATCTTGAAATTTTTACATTTGTGTCTTCTAATGGATTCTTGAACTTTCAATTTTTAGTGGTTGCCAAACACTATAATTTTATTACAAGATTAAAAACTTGAAAAGTTAAACCAAACCTATCCTAAGTTTATGGAGCAAATTTGTTATCACATTTGTAAGTAATTTTTTTTAGACAAAATATAGCCTACAATTAAAATCTATGAAAAATAAAACTTTTTGTTTTTATAAAAGTCAATTTTTAGAAATGGGTTTTGTATATATTTTTTAAATCGACAAGTTTTAACTTTGTTGAATATATTGTAAAAGAGAAAAAGAATAAATATTAAAGGAGTGAGAAAAAAAAAATCGAGAGAACTCAGACAAAACAGTGTGAAGTAGAGGTCGATCCAAGGACTGCACTAGAGAGACTTGAAAGAATTAGTGGGTAGTGTGAATAAAGAAAATCAACTTTTCAATTAAAATACCATTTTTTAGTCACTCATTCTATTTTAGTCTCCATACCTTCAATAAATCTTAAAATAAGTCCTTATTATTAGTTTAAAGTTAATTTCTTTTATCAAATTTGATAACACAAAAATAATAATTATTTCCATTTAAGAAAAGATATATTGTGAATATATTTTCAAAATTTATAGTTAGAAGATAAATAGGGTCTAATTTTGTTTTGGATAACTTTTCAAAAAAAGAAAAAAAGTACCAGGATTAAATTTGAACATTTGAAAGTACAAACACTAAAATAAAACCAAAATGATATTTTAACTTAATTTTTTTAAAAAATATTTGTGAGTTTCTATTCTAGATTAATTTACCTACAATTCCATACGACAATTATTTAACCCTACAACATTTAATTAAGAACAAAATCTGGCTGCATACCGGTATGTAAAGATCTCCCTACATACCCCATTAAAATCTTGACAACTAAGAAAGAGGAAGGGAGAAAGTGAGAAAACTTTTTGGGAAAAATACACTTTTGGTCCCTGAGGTTTGGGTTAAGCGACACTTAGGTCCCTGAGTTTTCAAACTCAACAAAAATACCCCTGAGGTTTGAGATAAGGAGCACTTTGGTCCCTGCCGTCAAATTTTCTGTTAACTTTTAACGGTTGCTGACGTGGCACTATTATTTTAATATAAAAAATTATTTTTGTTTTATTTTTTAAATAAAAAATATTAAAAAATAAAATATTAATATTTAATTATTTTTTTTATTCTTTCTCTCTTTCTTCTCATCTTCTTCTTCTCCATCTTCCTTCTTCTCCATCTTCTCCCTCCTCCTTCTTCTTCTTCCTAAGTCCGGCGACCGGCGGCCACCACACGTCGCCGCCGCCGCCGGCCGCCGGCGACTGATTTTTTTTTTTTTTTTTTTTCTTCTTTCTCCTTTCTTCTTCTTCCCTTCTTTCTCCTTCTTCCCTTCTTTCTTTTTCTCTTTTTTTTCTTCAATGTTTTTTTTAAAAAAAAAATAGAAAAGGGAGGGAGGAGGGACCTCCCTCCCCCGTCTCCGGCGCCGGAAACGGAGGAGGGAGGTCCCTCCTCCCTCCCCCGTCCCAGATCTGGAACAAAGATAAGGAACAAAGAACAGCTACAACAGATTATTTTCAAGAAATCAACAGGATTTCTGGAAGCAGAATAAAATTATGAGCATCATGAACCCCTGCAAATTCTTCAAAACTGTACAAATATTCAATCTCACCCAAACTTGAGAAATATTTGTACTTCTTCCTTAATTACATGGTTATAATTCCGACCGAGGCCTAAAATTCAAATATGTCGTACGTGCAGCCTCACTTTTCTGTCTAACATCTTCATACATTTTGAGCGAGGCCTCAGAAAATTTCGTTAGCCGATCAAGGACCTTCGTTAAACTCGAATGTATGCAACTTAAGTTTGAAGAGACACCTTGGCTGTTCTCGTCATCTTTCCCCTCTGATTCTTCCCCAGTGTTTGCTTCAACAACCTTCTGTTTCCTCTGTAGTTCAGCTTGTTGGGATATTGAACAGTGCAATTCTCCCAAGAAGGCTCTAATGGCATCGCTGAGTTCATTGGATGGAAGGTCTTTGATCCCGGTTAACCAATCGTGACATAGGAGGGAGGTCCCTCCTCCCTCCCCCGTTCCAGATCTGGGACGAGGGAGGGAGGAGGGACCTCCCTCCTCCGTTTCCGGCGCCGGAGACGGAGGAGGGAGGTCCCTCCTCCCTCCCTTTTCTATTTTTTTTTTTAAAAAAAACATTGAAGAAAAAAAGAGAAAAAGAAAGAAGGGAAGAAGGAGAAAGAAGGGAAGAAGAAGAAAGGAGAAAGAAGAAAAAAAAAAAAAAAAAATCAGTCGCCGGCGGCGGCGGCGTGTGGTGGCCGCCGGTCGCCGGACTTAGGAAGAAGAAGAAGGAGGAGGGAGAAGATGGAGAAGAAGGAAGATGGAGAAGAAGAAGATGAGAAGAAAGAGAGAAAGAATAAAAAAAATAATTAAATATTAATATTTTATTTTTTTAATATTTTTTATTTAAAAAATAAAACAAAAATAATTTTTTATATTAAAATAATAGTGCCACGTCAGCAACCGTTAAAAGTTAACAGAAAATTTGACGGCAGGGACCAAAGTGCTCCTTATCTCAAACCTCAGGGGTATTTTTGTTGAGTTTGAAAACTCAGGGACCTAAGTGTCGCTAAACCCATACCTCAGGGACCAAAAGTGTATTTTTCCCAAACTTTTTTTATCTCTCCTAATTGTCAAAATTTTAATAGTGGTATATATGGAGATCCCTACATACTGGTATGCAGTTAAATTTTTTCCTTTTAAGTAATTATAGTAGGGTTTTTAATGTCTTGAACATCTAACAGCCATGGCATTTAGATTCTATTCCTCAAAAAGTCTTTTACTTTTGTTTTAAATGTCAAGATGTTATTGTCAAAAAAAAAAAAAAAATGTCAAGATGTTAGGCCAACTTGGCATAATCACTATTCTTATTCTTACCATAACCATCCAAAGCAAAGCACTAGCAATATCCTCAAGAAACCTACACAAGCTATTCATTGGAACCAAGAATAATAATGATCAGCCATTTGTTGGGTCAAATAGAACCCAAAAGTTTTTTTTTTTCTTTTTAACCTCTAATGGGCCAAATGGGTTGGGCCCAAAATTTAAGGAAAGTGACTTGCAACTTCCACCAAGAATGATAGATAGGGAACATGTAAGAATTCAATTTCAAAACTTGGAAAAGGACTTGCAAGAAGAATTAGGGAAACAAAATGCACTTTGAATGGCTAAAATCAACACAAGATTAGAAACATTGGCTGAGTAGTGATCTTTCCTTGTCAACACTCAAGGAAAGAAAAATCGCTTTTCGAGTATTAGTCGATTTGAATGAGTAGTTATGATCTTCCTTTTGTAGAAAAAAAAACACAAAAAAATTCAACCATCAAAGCATGCTAAATCAAGTTATGATAAAAATGTCCATATTAAAAAAAATGCATTGGACCTAGTCACAAAATCAAGTGAGTAAAAAAAATATGTCCAAACCAATCAACTAAAAGTCTAATGCAACTAGAAGGACAAAGATGAAAAAAAAAACATTTTCTGAGAAAAAGAAAAAAAAAAGGTTATGACTAGCCATAAATCTTATAGAAAAAGATAATAAAAGAAAACATAAGTATTAAAATTAATTCACTAAATTAATAGGTTTGAATTGAGCTTTTGAATTCATAATTAAACCAAACTATATAGTAAATTAAAATGCTAAATTAAATTCTCAAACTACCCCTACCTTTTACAAAATTAAAAAAAAAAAAGATAGAAACCAACAAAGTGAGCTTACTCAAGTGGAGATGGAATCAATTCAAAGTATAGACATCAGCAAAATGAGAGGGGCCCAAATGGTCCATGTGGTAAGCATACTTCTCAACAAACATTGAGAATCTAAACACAATTTGTGATATGGACTTTTGGAGCTTTGATTTGACAACATTTTCTTTTAGTGTTGATTTTTCTTTTTTGAAAAAAAAAAAATATACATACATTAAGTTTTTGCAGGGAAAAAAAGGGTGAAACTAAATCACTTGGATGTATGCTTGTAATTAAGTAAGGGATATTCATATGGAACTTAGGGCGTGTTTGGGGCAAGGGTTTGGGTTTTGGAAGTGGGGGTTTAGGAAATAGGGTGGTTTTGGAAATCTGTGGGTTTTGGAAGTCTGTGTTTGGGGTTCTGATTTCAGAAGTCTGAGTTGGGAAGTCTGTGTTTGGGGTGCTGGTTTCTGAAGTATGAGTTTGGGAAGTCTGTGTTTGGGGTGTTGATTTCAAAAGTCTGAGTTTAGGAAGTCTGTGTTTGGGGTGCTGATTTCTGAAGTCTGAGTTTTTGTTTTTGTTTTTTTTTTTTTTTTTTTCATTTTTTTAATTCATGTTACACAATACTTATGCAATTAAAAATTTATAACTTTGTTTCCATTAATTGTAAATATGGAATTGTAAAACCCAATTTTCATCACGAAATTGATTATTAAAGAAGAAATTATAATCAATTTCCCTTCTTCCAATTTTTTGCACACTTGTTGCATTTCCTATATTTGTTCTGAACGTAGTTTTGGACGTTGAGACCCTGTTTTGAACAAGAATAATTTTTTTATTGTTTCTTATTCTTGTTTAATATTAAACAATTGTTCTAAAATCAACAATTTAGAATGTTTTTTTCCATTAATTGTGAATATGAGAATTTAATACACAATCCTGATCAAACATTTAAAATTGGGAAAAAAAAAATATCATTTATCAA
The DNA here is from genome assembly GCA_036850905.1 of Luffa acutangula. NCBI lineage: Eukaryota > Viridiplantae > Streptophyta > Magnoliopsida > Cucurbitales > Cucurbitaceae > Luffa > Luffa acutangula. The sequence goes on along the minus strand of CM072097.1, from coordinate 44,335,984 downwards.
ATTTCTTTGCACACATGTTGCATTTCCTACATTTCTTCTGAACTTAGTTTCAAACTTCGTTTTTATGATTTTGATTGGTTTTTTCTTTTTTCTGTTTGTACTTTTCAATGCTACACAATTTTTCTAAGATTGAGTAATGAACATGACCATTCTATGACTTTAATCATTTGAAATTAACTAGGATGGTTGGAAAATATTTTTAAACAACAAAACTTTATTATTCAACTAAGGAAGTAATAACAAAGAAAACAAACAAATATTAAATCATGGAAATAATATCATATTAAAGAATAGTTAGTGTGCCAAATGTGAGAAGAACGGTGTTGACGTGGCGGTTAAAAATAATAAAATAATATTTTTAAATTAAAATAATAATAAACTTAATAATTAAATAAAATAATAAAAATAATAAGGGTTAGTGGGGGTTTGGGAAATAGGGTTTTTCAAAAAAAAAAAAAAAGGAGTGATTTTGGAAAATGGAGAGAGAAATGGGGAGTGGTCTTGGAAAATGGGGAGAGAAAAGTAGAGTGATTTGTGAAGTGGGGGTTTGGGAAATAGGGGTTTTGGAAAATGGGAGCCCAAACACCAACTTGGAAAAATGGGGTGTTTTCCAAAACCCCCACTTCCAAAATTGGCGCCCCAAACACCCCCTTAAAGTTTTCAAATTTCAAATAAAGTGGTGCTATTACATATTTTTGTTTATTTACTAAAAAAAACTTTATGAAAATATCTTATTCATCTCTCTATTTCAACATCCCATTTCTTACCTAAAAATAAAAACTATATATTATTCCTTCAATTTATCGTGTGATTTTGATTGAATAGTTGACTACATTATTAAAGTGCATGTCAACATGGACATGGTGGCAATGCTAGTGGTAGTACTACGAGAGGATCAAGTGTGTATATGGTGGGAGCGTTATCTATATATGGACAAAAAACATCCTTTAATACTTAAATTCGTTACTTTTGTTGAATTTGTAAAAGTTTTAGTACAGTAAATTAACAACTTATCTTCACCCTCATCTTCATCATTGTATGTACACGAGAGAAAATATAGGACAATATTATCTAAGTAGTTTGATTTGATAGCATGCAATTCATATGAATGGTAGATGACTTAAAAGGGTGTTGTTGCAACAATAGAGATTTGCTAGGTTGGGCACGGAGTAATATGTTATTGATTGTTACATTGGTCACTTTGGGTCTAACCTCCTAAAGTTGAATGAAATCTACTGTTAGACTAATGAACATCACTTACGTAACGTATTTATCCCTAAAATTGAGCTTATTCAAGAGAGTTTAGACTTGTAAAACTACATTGACAGAGATCCAAGGAGTGCCAATTGCTTTTCAACTTTGTTTTTATATGCTTCTACTTATGAATTCCATTTCAATAAAGCATTTTACTTTTATCAATTTTAACAATGAGCAAATTATCTTTTTTGGATATAACATGCCTCCTTCCTATGTTTTCAAAAACAAGTCAAATTTTGAAAAAAAAAAAAAAAAAGCAGTTTTCAATTTTTTTATTTTTTTATTTTTTTATTTATTATTATTTTTTTAAAATTTGACAAGGAATTCGAGTGAGTCTTTAACAAAGATGAAAACCATGATAAGAAAATTTGTAGAATAACAAACATAATTTTCAAAAAAAAAAAAAATGGCTATCAAATGGGCCTAATTCTTCTTAAAACTACATTGGAAATCTAAATTGAGTAATTTTAGGTAAATTAAGGGTACGTTTTGTTTAACTTTTCAAGTATTTAATTTTGAAAAAAATTATTTAAAAAAAAAAATCTAGTGTTTGACAACCACTAAAATTGACTTATTAAAAAATGATATTGAGAAATCAATCATTTTTTAGAGAAACACTTGAAAGCAAATTTTTTAAAAAGAGTTTTTAGGTATATAATAACTTGCGTATAAAAACACATAAAAGAAAATGTAACCAAATATATATAAGTGTTTAAATTATAATCAATTTGTATACAAAATGTTTAAAGAAAAATGCATTCCTAAAAAACATTTAAACTAAAAGGTATTCCAAACGGATCCTAGATGTGATTAATGTTTTTCTTATTTAGCAAGAAATATGAAGTCAACACAAGCATAACTCAGTTGTAATTAATTCTTCTTTTTGGGAGGTTGAAGTTTCAAGTTTCATACCTCACATTTTATTGTGCTAAAAAATAAAGAATTATAGAGATTTAAGCTTGCAATCTTATTTAAAGACAATAGTAATGCTTTAATATGAGCCTAACTCAAATAGTTAAGACATATATTTTTAATCAAAATATGAGAGGTTTGAATTTCCAAATTATAATTATTGGATAATGCAAATTCGAAGGATATCTGATTCTTTTGAATTTATATCATTCAACCATGTACCTAGAGATACCAATATGAGGGCTGATACTCTTGCGAAGAATGCTTTAGCTCAACGTAAGTCTATGCTTTGGTTATGTACACCTTCACAGGAGCATGCCTTCGTGAATAGTTGTCCTCAGTGTCATTGTAATCGTCCTTGTTCTTGTGAGTATTAATGAATTGGTCCGGTTTAAATTCAAAAAAAAAAAAAAATCCAAATTATATGTTTGATTAAAAAAAATCCATCATTTTCTAAAAGTGATTTTTTTGTCTTGTAATTTTTATTCTATCCATTAAACACATAATTAATTTATCTTTTCAAAAAAAAAAAAAACACATAATTAATTTATAAACTATTTATTTGATAAAATTCACATTATTCTAAAATGCCATCATTTTTTAAAAGTGATTAGGAAAGTAATTTTACAATTTATATAAAGTGGTGTATATTCGAATATAATTTATAAAAAAAATTCTTAAAACTTTCACAAGTTAAACTTCTACTCCAATCTATTTTTGAATAGGATTCATATGGCTAACAAAATCAACCACAATTATTTAATTTTTTGACTTAGAAAAAGTGACAAAATGTGATGTTTCCATGATTAGACTGCAGGTGACAAATAATCAAACCAACCCATCATCATCATAATAATTTTCTTCATTGATTGAATTGAATCTCTTTCTTTTTCTTCTCAAAAAAAAAAAAAAAAAAGTACTCTTCTCTCTTGTCACATTCTTGTATCATTTGGAAAATTCTATGATTGATGTAACGTATTGCCCGTGCTTAATTTATTTAAGGTTATATTACAAGTTTAATCCTTCAATTTATAGAAATGTAGCAATTTGGTCTCTGAACTTTAAAAAGTGTCTAATAGGTCTCTAAACTTTAAATTTTGTGTCTAATAGGTCCTTGAACTTTAAAAATGTTTAATAAGCCTTCAAACTTTCAATTTTGTATCCAATAGGTTCCTGAACTTTAAAAATATTTAATAGCTAGGCCTCTGAACTTTCAATTTTGTGTCTAATAGATCTCTAACATATTCAAAATTTTTAAAAACTAATCAGTCTACTAGAAATAAAATTGAATGTTATACTAGATATAAAATTGGATGTTATGCCTGTTGGGACCCTAAACTTCCAATTTTGTATTTAGTAGGTTTGAAAACTTTAAAAAATGTCGAGTAGGTCAATAACTTATTAAACAAAAAATTGGAAGTCGAGTGAAGTGGACATATAAAAGTGAAAAATTTTAAAAAAGTACTTATACTTTTTAAAGTTCAAAGACCAAATTGATACAACTTTGAAACTTCAAGGACTAAACTTGTAATTTGAACCTTTATTTAATTACACCATTATTAATTTTTTTAAAAAAAACCAGAGAAACAAAAGATCCCCAAAAGAATCTGTATTTCTTCGTTTTCTATCTTAGCAAAAGAAAAAAAGAAAAAAAAAAACTTCAAATTTTTTCCAAAAAAAAAGTGCACAAAATCCGGATCTCTTTGTTCTTGTCTGTGAAATTTTTTCTCTTAATTTCTCTTCTTCTAATTTAAAACTAAATAGTAAATGGTCCCAAAAGGAGAAAAAATAATCCAACCTACGAACTCTCCATCCATGATTAATTTACATGTCATCCCACAATCACATGTCATTTGACTAAAAAGAAAGCTTCGATGACCAAATTAATGATAAGAAAGAATTAATTAATGCAAAGAAAAATTAAATTAGAGATAACTAGGTAGACTGGATGAGAATATATCGATTTGGCTCTTGAGAAGAGATCTAGATTGATCATCTAAAATTTTATTTGAGTGTCGATTGTGATGTTAAATGGTTAAATTCAAGCACATAATAATAGAAATTACGTATTGCGATTGAAATTATTACCACTTGAGTAATATGATACTTTGATTGGTCACATGACGTTTTAGACTTTTCTTCTATGTGGAAAGTTGATAATCAAAGTCTATAAAGAGTCGTTGGAACAAAAAGAAAAAAGACAAAAGAAAAGAAAATTTATGTCAATGTAGATGTTATAGGTAATTTTGGACCACCCCGATGAACAAAGAGCTGACGAGGACAATCGGGGAGAAATCGGGCTGGGAGATGGACCAAGGAGGCGAAACCGGCAAGCGGGACGGGCCAAGGCCGAAGAGGTCAGGTTTTTGGCCCGACCCCCTGCTCGGCCCGCTCGCTCGGGCCGAGCCCGTTCGGTTTCGTCTGGTCCCCACCGCCTCTGGCTGCCCCGGTTTCGCCTGGTTTGTCCCGAAACGCCTCCGAATACCTAAAAACCCTAGGAGGATGAGCAGATATTTATATCCTTCTTCGCCACTGAAGAAGGGGACCCGAACTCTCTACTCTCTTCCCTTACTCTCTAGTCCTCCTACCTCCGTTTTCTAACTTAAGCATCGGAGTCGGTGAGGGCTAGCACCACACCGGTGTGCAAGTTTTCCGTCTTGCAGGCCACGTCTTCCACCCATCTACAAATTTACCGTTGGTGGCACGTGAAGGTCAGGTGAGTTCCCTCTGACCAAAATCGATTATCAACGGTAGACATTATTACGAGTTAGACATGCAAGCATAGTCACAAAGAAAGAATTCAGAAAGTAGGACTATATATAAAATTCAACAATTCACTACGAGATTAAGGATCTATTATTGTAGTGGTTTTTATGCGCTGTTCAAGTGGTTTATACATGTTGCAAGATATTTCAGAGCGATTTGAAAACTGCTGGTAGAAACTATGTTGAGAGAGTTTATTACAGCGGTTTCATCACTAAGTCAAATTGTGATCTGAACATTACTACCACTTAATCCCTACTAAAATAATTGTCTTTGTCATGTATATCGGGTCACGTTCGAGTAATATGTAAGAAATTGAAATCCATACACAAGTTGTCTCAAAAAAAAAAAAATCCCACATGAAAATTTAAATAAAAACAAGATGGAAATTATGTGTATGAAAAAGAAAAAAAGAAAAAGAAGAGTCCAACGTACAAACTGTTTTTTGGTGGCATTATCTTGCAACAACTTGCGATTAAATTTAATTTGGTCACATAATATAACAAACATTTGAGGGCCACCCACGTCCAACCCTTGTCTAAGGAATTTTCGGATGCAAAAATGTTGACCGCCTTGAAATTATTTTATTGGAAAAAATACACTTTTGGTTCTTGAGGTTTGAGTTAAGTTACACTTTGGTCATCGAGTTTTCAAACTCAATAAAAATACTTTTGAGGTTTGAGATAAGAAGCACTTTGGTCCATGCCGTCAATTTTTCTGTTAAATACGGTTGTTGACGTGACACTATTATTTTAATAAAAAAAATTGTTTTTTTAATTTTTTTTAAATAAAAAAATATTAAAATAAAAAAATTATTGATTTATTATTATTTTTTATTCTTTCTCCCTCTCTCTCATTCTCCTTCTTATTCAACCTTCTTCTTCTTTTTGTTTTTTATTTTTTTTAAAAAAATTAAGAACGGAAATGAAGAGGAAAACCTCTTTGTTGGGCTCGTTCCAGATCTGAAACGAAGGGATTTTCCCCTTCGCTCTTGTTGGATTCGAAGGGAGAAACCCCTTTCCTTATAATTTTTATTTAAAAAAAACAACAGTGAGTTGTTGCGAGTCACCGGAGAAGGGTAAGGAGAGTTCCGTTCGCAAGTTTTCGCCAATCGTCCTTCATTCGTGCCGTGATAGGCTTATCGTTCGCGAGTTGCCGAAAATGGAGGCTTTGCTGGATTCGAAGGTTGCCGTGAAAGGCTTCCTCCCTTCGTTCGCGTTGTTCGTTTTGGAACGAGGAGGGAGAGAGAGTCGACCGTGAGAGAAAGAGAGGGACAACGAGGAAAGAGAGGGACGGTGAGAGAGAAGGAGATGGTGAGGGAGAGAGAAAGAAAGAAGAAAAAAAGAGAAAGAGAAAAAAAAATCACCGGCGCACGACGATTCGACAGGACTGGAAGAATAAGGAGGAGGAGAGAGAGAAATAAAATAATAAAATAATAAAATTTTAAATTAGTTTAATAAAATTTTTATTTTAAAAATTAACAAATATATATATTTTTAAATAAAAATATAGGTGTCACGTTAGCATTCTATTAATTTCTAGGAAAAATGGATTGAGGGACTAAGACCCCATTTGTTAACCATTTGGTTTTTTGTTTTTTGTTTTTGAAAATTATACTCGTTTTCTCCTAAATTCCCTACCATGACTTTCATCCTAGTTAAAGTTGCATTTGAATTCCTAGCCAGATTTTAAAAACAAAAACAAGTTTTTGAAAACTATTTTTTTTTTTCAAAATTGGACTTGGTTTTTGAAAACAAGATAGAAGATTGATACTAAAACCAATACACTTATAGGTGGAAGTATGTGTGTATAAACTTAATTTTCAAAAAACCAAAAACTAAAAACCAAATGGTTATCAAACGGGACCTAAATTATGGAGTTTGAAAACTTAGGCCCCGTTTGATAATCATTTCAGTTTTTGGTTTTTGGTTTTTCTGTTTTTGGTTTTTTGTTTTTGGTTTTCTGTTTTTTAAAAACAAAAACCATATATGTTTTATGATTGTTTTTTGTTTTCTGTTTTTAAAAAATTGAAACCAAACTTGTTTGATAACTGTGTTTGGTTTTTTGTTTTAAAAAAATTAGAGAGATGAAAAAATGTTTTAGAGAGAGAAAGATGGGTAGAGACATTGAAACGAAAATTTAGAAACACAACTATAAATATTTTCAAGAGAAAAGTTAAACATAGAAAAGTTAGAGACGTGAAAGAAAATGTTTAGAGAGAGAATATTAGTTAGACTCAGTAAAAGATATTAGTTATAGAAAAAAAAAAGTTAGGGTAGAAGAGATAAATTTTAGATGGAAGAATTAAATAAAAAGAGAAATTTAAGAGAGAAGCAAGGTTAAGAGTAAAAAACATGCTAGAAAAAATAACGATAAATTAGAAAAATAAGAAAAGGTGTAGCGAGAGAAAATTTTCAGAGATTTTTTTTCTAGAAGAAAATGTAGAATATGTTTAGTATGAATATAAAAGTTATATATGGATAAATTTTTAGAAATAGATGAGTCATAGAGAAAAAAAAGTTTTGAGAGAGAAAAAGAAATTTTGTGGAGAGAAAAATATTTTAGAGAGAGAAAAAATATAAAAAAAAAAGTTGTTGGAAAAAAAGAGGTAAAAGAGGGGAAAAAATAAGCATTAGAAAAAAAAATGAGTTTTTGAAAAACAGAAATCTGTTTTTAAAAACTACTTTTTTTTTTGTTTTTGAAATTTGCTTATAATTTCAAAAACGTTTTTAAAAAATAGAAAACAAAAAATAGAAATGGTTATCAAACAACTATGTTTTTTAAAAATGAAAAACAAAAACAGAAAACAGGAAACAAAATGGTTATCAAACGGGCCCTTAGGGACCAAAATGAAATCTAACACAAACCTCATAGATCAAAAATGTGTTTTTCACTTATTTTTAAAATGATATTTACCTCATGATCGATGGTACATGCCAATTACTGCTGAGCTATGCTCATTTTTGGCCCACATGATATTAGTCTACACGATACCTTTTTAGCCATTTGATCTAATATATCCTCACCAATATATTTATACACATAATTGAAGCAATATGTTATCTATTTATTAAATAATTTATTAATGACAATTAAAGTCTTTATCCAAAAAAAATTAATGACAAAATTATGGTGAGAACCAAAATCATTGTTTGTTTTAATAAAAAAAAAAAAGTTGAAGACTAAAATAAAAATTTTGTTGTTTTTTTAGTAGATCAATATTTGGAGTGGGGGATACGAATCTCTGACCTCATGGTCAACTGTACATGTCAATTACCGCTGAGCTAAACTCGCTTTAGCATAAACTTGATAGTTTAGAAATTATAAGCATTTTGAAAGTTTAGCAATAAAATGGAATAATTAGTGACGTTCAAGGATTTTTTTATTTGATTTTTTTTTTTTTTTTTTTTTTTTTTTTTTTTTTTTTTTTTTAATAAACTCAGAGAATCACACTCGCGAAAGCAAATTCTCAATAATTTTATTGTTCTCAATAAATTCTAAGAAAAGATATGTTTTGAGGTTAAGTTGAAATTAATTTTTAAATTGATAGTAAAATGGTAAGTATGCTTTTGTGAGGGGATAAGGCTTACATTTAATATAATCATTGACAATTGACCTAAAGTAAAAATAGTATTGGGTATATTTCAATTTTAAATCTAAAAAAATATATCCTGATGTTTGGTAATATTAATATTGTTGTGATTTAGTTCTAATGGTCAAAGTAGCTTTTCTTTTCCCTTGAGCATGTGGGGTAGAAGATTTAAATCTCCGACTATTGATTGAGTGTACTAGTTGAGAGTTATACTCTTGTTGGCTCAACGTAGGTATATTAGTTCAATTATTCTTACATTGATATTCAATAGCAAATTTATTATAAGATAATTATTTAAAAAATTATATAATTTAAATTGCAAATAACTTTGTTTAATCTAATTAAATTATTTATGTGATATTCTTTTGGTGGAATGCTATGAAGTTTTTTTAAAAAAATATAAATTATTTGATAGAAGTTTAGGAGAAAAAATTATTATAAATTTTTTTGAATCAATCCGATTTTTAATGATGTAAGAGAATAGACGTGAAAAAAAAAGAAGAAAGAAAAGGTATGAAACGATAGATTTAGAAGAGTAGATTTTAAAAAAAGTATAGGTTAGAAACGGGACTAAAACATATATTTAACTAAAGGATATATATTAATGTAATTATGTAAGTTTTTTTTTTTTTTTAAGAGTATTAGTATTCAAACAAAATATACCTTTTAAAGCAAGTCGAGTTGTACTTTGTGTTGATGATCAAATTTGGTTAGAGAAACTCACCTGACTTTCACGTGCCACCAACAGTAAATTTGTAGATGAGGGAAGACGTGACCTGTAAAATGGAAAACCTGCACACCGGTGTGGTGCTAGCCACACCGCCTCTGATGCTTAAGTCAGAAAACGGAAGTAGGAGAGCTAGAGAGCATGAGAAGGAGTAGAGAATAGAGTTTGGGTCCCATTCTTCAATGGCGAATAGGGGTATAAATACTTGCTTATGCTCCTAGGGTTTTTAGGAATTCGAAGGCGTTTTGTGACAAACCAGGCGGAACCGAGGCGGCCAGAGGCGGTAGGGACCAAACGGAGCCGGGCCGAGGGTCGGCCTCGGCCCATCCCACTTGCCGATTTCGTCTCTAGGGTCCATCTCCCAGCCTTATTTCTGTCCGGTTGTCCTTGTCAGCTCCTTGTACATTGGAGTGGTCCAAAATTACCTATAACACTTTGTTTAATTTTAAAAAATGTTCGAGGTTTAATAATTTATAATAATTTCAAAATCTATAAGCAATTTATACTTGAAAAGAAGAAAATACTCGGGTTGTCATATAAGTGTTGCAAGTCTTTATTTTAAACTGAAATAGCTCTTGAAATCTTTTCCTTAAACTTGATTAAGGTTGCAATTTTTACATTTCAATAAAACTTTGTTTGAAGAACTTTAATTAAATAAATATTATCTTATGGATTGATGAATTATAAAATATATGTTGTTGGAGATATGCTCAAATAAGAACTGAATTTCACTAGCAAACTGATTACACCTTAACTGGAAACTAACAATTACAGTGGAAATAACAATACAAACACTGTATATATGACAATTGCTGCAAAATATATTGACGATAAATAGTTGAGGCACGCTTACAAAGCGCAGTCCTGAAGACAATTATTCGCTCTACACGGGTTGCTAGTAGACTACAACGATCGTCTCAGCAGGATACAACGACTAACTCCGGTAGAACAGCAACCTCGAACTACTCGGATCTGGCAGAACTCTTGGATACTTGCTCTCAACTCGACTCAAGATCAAAAGAAACAAAGAGAGAATGAAGAATGCTCCAAATGGAATGGGATGATTCAAATGAAGAAACAAGTTGCTATTTATAGGCTAGCAACTTAGTAACTCCAAAGAACACAATTAAATAAAGTTGAAACATATGAAAAATATAACTCAATTGAGTTATAACATCAAATTTAACTTTCATATGTTAAATTTGTAATTGAAACTTCAAATTGAATTTGATGTTTCAATCCATCTTGAAACTCTTGAAAAATTGAATTTAAACACTTTCTTTTACATTTATTTGTATAAATATCCAACAATCCCCCACATGAAAGAAAGTGAGAAAATCAAAACAAAAATGTTGAGAGCAATCAGACAAGCTATGCATCAGGAGAGGTGTCTTCTGGACTTGAACCTTCCTTAGTGAATATCTATCGAATTTACCGAAGAAATAGTGAGACCAAGCTCTGGAACTATCCTTCTTGTTGGTGAATTAAGACAACAGACATCACACATAACTCATCCTGTATCTTCGAGTTCTATACGTTTGTGTCCATTTTGGTCCTGGACAAGATCCCGATTTCATGAGAGCTTTAGAGAACATAAGCCATTCAAAAAGTTCTCATAGAAGCTACTCACTTCTACTCTCACATAGGTGATATTGATTAAGAGTATTCTGCCATTACTCCTCTTGTAAACAAGATATCAACATGACCTTAACATCAACAGATCACACACTCTACAACATCATAGAAATGGGAAGAAACTATAAGTTTCTTAGTGTGTCAACTATAAATTATCTAGCCAGTTGGCCTATTGAAACTAGATCTTGGGATCTCCAGTCAACTAGGTTAGGTTACCACCAAATAATTTATTTCATTGGCTTTAGCCCCATTTCCCTCGATGTATATCATCACTTGCTCTCTTGACAATCCTTTCGTTAAAGGATCTGCTATATTCTCTTTGGATTTCACATAATCAATGGAAATTATTCCATTAGAGAGCAATTGTCTTATCGAATTATGTCTTCGTCTAATATGTCGCAACTTTCCATTATAGACATTATTCTTGGCCCTCATAGAGGCCGCTAAATTGTCACAATAAATACATATTGTGTTTACAGGCTTCAACCATAATGGAATATCTTCAAGAAAATTTCGAAGCCATTCAGCTCCTTCTCTAGCTTTGTCAAGAGCTATAAACTCTGACTTCATAGTAGAACGCGTTATACACGTCTGTTTTGAAGATTTCCATGATACAATTGCCCTAAGGTAAAAATATACCCACTGGTAGATTTAGTCTCCATGCTATCAGAAATCCAATTAGCATCACTAAATCCTTCCAGTACATGTGGATCCCTCATATAATGCAATCCATAGTTCAGAGTGTACTTCAAGTACCTTAGAACTCTAACTAAAGCTTTCTAATAATCATGCCCAGGATTGCTGGTGTATCTTGCTAACCTTCCTACTGAATAGGCTATATCAAGTCTTGTATAGTTCATTATGTACATTAAGCTACCAACAATTCTAGAGTATTCTAGAGGAGACACACCTTCACCACTATTCTTCTTTAACTTACAACTTGGATCAAATGGAGTAACTGCAGGTTTACTCTCAAATTGATCAAATTTTCTCAACACTTTCTCTATGTAGTGAGATTGAGAAAGTATGTATCCACTTGGATTTCTTGTTATACGAATTCCAAGTATAACATCACCAAGATCAAGGTCTTTCATATCAAAGTTGGATTTCAACATCTTCTTAGTGGAATCAATGACACTTCTATCTGTGCCCATTATCAACATATCATCCACATACAAACAAATGATAACACAATCTTGATCTATGGTTTTAACATAGACACATTTATCACACTCATTTATCTTGAATCCATTAGATAACATAGTGTGATCAAACTTTTCATGTCATTGTTTGGGTGCTTGTTTCAACCCATAAAGAGACTTGACAAGTTTACAAACTTTATCTTCAAGTCCTTTTACAACAAACCCTTCAGGTTGTTCCATATAAATTTCTTCATCTAATTCTCCATTTAAAAATGCAGTTTTCACATCCATTTTGTGTATTTCCAAATTTTGTAAAGCTGCTATTGCAATTAACATCCTTATAGATGTAATCCTCGTCACTACAGAATAGGTATCAAAGAAATCTATCCCTTCTTTTTTACGAAAGCCTGTAGCAACAAGGCGAGCTTTGTACTTATCAATAGTGCCATCAACCTTTAGCTTTCTTCTAAAAATCCATTTACTACTAATTGGTTTACTACCAGGAGGTAGATCAACCAATAACCAAGTTTTGTTATGCAAAATGGATTCTATCTCACTATTGATAGCTTCCTTCCAATAAGGTGCATCCGGAGATGACACGACTTCTTGAAAATTTTGAGGCTCACCATCTATCATATATGTTATGAAATCAGGTCCAAAGGAAGTAGCTTTCTTAGCTCTTTTGCTTCTCCTTGGTTCAAACTCAGTATTCTGATCGTTTTGACCTTTCGGAGAGCTAGCCTCATAATTTTTTTTGACACCACTACTCATGTGTCTTTCCTCTTTCAAAGGAAATACATCTTCGAAAAATTCAGCTTCAATAGATTCCATAATGGTATTATTATTAATATCAGCTATTTCTGATTTAATCACCAGGAATCTATACTCAACACTATGCAAAACATAGCCTATAAAGACACAATAAATTGTCTTAGGTCCTAGTTTGGTCCTTTTTGGTAAAGGAACTTTTACCTTTGCCAAACACCCCCACACTTTCAACATTTTATATGAGGGTAACTTTCTATTCCACACTTCATAAGGCGACTTATGAGTCTTCTTTTGTGGAATTCTGTTTAGTATAAAATTTGCTGTAAGCAAAGCCTCCCCCCACAAATTATGGTGTAAACCTGAACTATTTAACATGCAATTAACCATGTCTTTTAAAGTTTGGTTCTTTCTTTCAGCTACACCATTTTGTTGTGGTGTATAAGGTGCTGTAGTTTGATGGACTATACCATTAACTTCACAGAATTCATAAAATGATGATGATTCATATTCACTACTTCTATCTGATCTAAGCACCTGTACTTTCTTCTCAAGTTGATTTTCAACTTCTGCCTTATATTCTTTAAAAACATTTAAGGTTTCATCTTTACTATGTAATAAATATACATAGCAATATTTACTACAATCATCAATAAATGTGACAAAATATTTCTTACCGCCTCTTGTGGGGGTACTTTTCATGTCACATACATCACTGTGGATTAAATCAAGTATTTCATTACTTCTTTCCACAGATGAAAATGACTTTCTAGCAAACTTTGATTCAACACAAATCTCGCATTTGTGTCTATTATCAATGTTGAACTTAGGCAGAAGTCCTAAACTTACCATTCTTTGTAAAGAACGATAATTGACATGCCACAGTCTAGAATGTCATACATCACACAACTCAACAATATAAGCAGAAGAGTTGTTATTATTATTATTCTTGGGCATTTGTGCCAATACATTCAATTTAAACATGCCATCATTTAGATAGTCTTTTCCAACATACATACCCCCTTTTGTCAAAATAAATTTATCTGACTCAAACACAAGCTTGAACCCATTTTTATTAAGTAGAGTTCCTGACACTAGATTCTTTCGAATCTCTGGCACGTACCACACATCATTGAGGGTAAGTATCTTTCCAGAAGTTCATTTCAGCAGGATCTTCCCTTTACCTGCCACAGAGGCCGTTGAAACATTTCCCATGTACAGTTTCTCACCACCATCTAGCTTCTCACCACCATCTAGCTTCTCATGTGTGGTGAATAAGGACTTATCCTTACAAATGTGCCTAGTAGCACCAGTATCAATCCACCAGCCTTTGGTGTCAGATGTCATATTTACCTCAGAAATGACAGCAACGAGATCATCACTCTCCACAATATTAGTCTGCTTGTTGGAGTTTTGTCCCTTTTTGTGTCTACAATCAGCAGCAACATGGCCACTCTTACCACAAACCCAGCAAACTCCACGAATGCGCTTGTTGGCGTCATTCCTCGGTCGAGGATTCACATTCCTCTTCTTGAGTTGTTGCTTCTTGGGACCATGTTTTGAAGATTCAGCAATATGTGCATTAGCTTCAACTCCCAACGAAGCTTTGTCTCCTTTTCTATTATCCTCTTCAATGCGGAGTTTGACTGCAAGATTCTCCATGGAAAGCTCCTTTCGCTTGTGCTTAAAGATAGCATTTGAAGTCCTTCCAAGAAGGAGGTAGCTTCTCAATCACAACAACAACTTGGAATGGTTCACTGATCCCCAATCCTTCACTTTGCAAATCACTAATGATAATTTGCAATTCTTCCATCTGATTGACTACCAACTTGGTATCAATCATCTTATAATCTAAGAATTTTCCCACGAAAAACTTCTTAGTACCAGCATCTTCCAGCTTATACTTCTTGTCTAACACCTCCCACAATAGCCTTGAAGTAGTATAGGCATTGCAGTAGACATTATACAAGGTGTCTTCAAGACCACTCAATATATAGTTGCGGCATAAAAAATTCGAATGCATCCATGCCTGCTTGGCAGCTTCAGTTTCAGGAGTAACACCTTCTGGTGGGGTAACTGGGCAATCTTCCTTCAAGATGTGAGCAAGGTTCAGTGTGGTGAGGTAGAAGATCATCTTCTGTTGCCACCTCTTGAAATTTTCTCCCTTGAATTTCTCTGGTTTTTCAGCATGAGTTTTGAGGATGGTTGATCCCATCATGGTAGCACCAGCAACATTAGTGGAAGAGTTTGCAACCATTAGTTCGGTTAATTGTCTTCAGATTGTTGGAGATATGCTCAAATAAGAACTGAATTTCACTAGCAAACTGATTACACCTTAACTGGAAACTAACAATTACAGTGGAAATAACAATACAAACACTGTATATATGACAAATGCTGCAAAATATATTGACGATAAATAGTCGAGGCACGCGCGCTTACAAAGCGCTGTCCTGAAGACAATTATTCGCTCTGCACGGGTTGCTAGCAGACTACAACGATCGTCTCAGCAGGATACAACGACTAACTCCGGTAGAACAGCAACCTCGAACTACTCGGATCTGGCAGAACTCTTGGATACTTGCTCTCAACTCGACTCAAGATCAAAAGAAACAAAGAAAGAATGAAGAATGCTCCAAATGGAATGAGATGATTCAAATGAAGAAACAAGTTGCTATTTATAGGCTAGCAACTTAGTAACTCCAAAGAACAAAATTAAATAAAGTTGAAACATATGAAAAATATAACTCAATTGAGTTATAACACCAAATTTAACTTTCATATGTTAAATTTGTAATTGAAACTTCAAATTGAATTTGATGTTTCAATCCATCTTGAAACTCTTGAAAAATTGAATTTAAACACTTTCTTTCACATTTATTTGTATAAATAACCAACATTATTTGTATAAATATCCAACATATGTTTGGTATGAAATTGGCGAAACTTCAACCAAACCAACATTAAAGTTGATTTTTTTTTACTAAATTTATGAGTTTTAGGAGATCAATTCAATAATGATGGCTTGTTTTTTAGACCAACAAAAGTAGAAACGAAGATTTGAACATCTCATCTAGAGAAAGAGTATGTTGATGCAAAAATTCGGACAGGGAGAACTCACCCGACCTTCACGTGTCACCAACAGTAAATTTGTTTGAGAATGGGAAGACGTGGCCTGCAAGACAAAAGAAACCTGCACACCGGTGTGGTGCTTGCCACACCGCCTCTGATGCTTAAGTCAGCAAGCATAAGGAAGATGAACAAAACCAAAGAATTAGAAGAAAATGAGAGAGCTTAGAGAATTAGTTTCAGGATCCCTTCTTCAATGATGAAGAATGGTTTATATACCTTTTCTTGTTTTAGGGTTTCTGGGCGTCTAAAGACGGATCTGAATGAACTAGGTCGAATCGAGCTTCCTCAAGTCTCCCAAAATTGTGTGCGGAAGAATGGATTTGACCTACGCGAATTGGTTGAGGGTCGGCCTTGGCCTAAGCCCAAACCTTTGGACTGGTCAAAGGTCGTCCTTGGGCCTCGGCCGACCAGTCCAAACTATTGGGCCGACCGAGGGTCGGCCTCGGCCATGGGCCCAATCCCTTCGGTTCTCCTCTCCTTCGGAGTTCGCTTCCTGGTCGTTTCCTTGAGTTTGCGTCGTGTAGTCCTTGTCTGCTCCTTAGATTTCAGAATGATCCAGAATTACCTATAACAGAGTACATGTCAGCTATGTTAAGTTAAATAACTCAATAATTGATTTTGTGTTTTAATCAAATGCAGTGGTGTGCAAGTTTTGAACTTTACCTAAAATATGTGATTTGTAAAAATTTTACCTTGTTTTCCCCTAAAATTTTTATTGGTCATTTTTTTCCATATCCATCGAAAATGACAAAAGCCTAGAAGCCTGTAGGTCGAGGGATAGCGACTTTCACTAAACTACAAAATTATTGGGAAATTTTCCAATTCAATTTAAAAGCATCGGAAAATTAAAAGTACCCTATTCCTACCTATATAGTTATATATTATAATGTAGGCTAAATTATATATATATATATCCCTTAACTACCAGATATTTTTTTCTAATTTAACATTTTTTTTAGTGCAACGACATTAAAGGTGGAAGAATTCGAACTTCTGACCTCTTGATCAAGAGTACAGGTAAATTACTGTGGAGCTATGCATATATATAGACAACATCTATAGTTATATTTATTCGCATCACAAATATCTAAAATAACAATACGATACGTCAGTAATTTTGTTCCAAAAAAAAACCAGTAATTGAATGAAATAATAATTTATGTAAACCAATAGTTCTTATTGTTATTCTCCCAAATAATAATAATAATATTATAAACAAAGGATTCATAGCCCATTGAAACAAAACTCTCAAAATATAATTAACTTACAATCTTTTTCAAAGATTAAACTTTTGAATTTTTACTTTGTATGGTGTGGAGTGTAGGGACATGTCAATAAACTAATATGAAAGTTAAAAAGAATTGATAGTAACTATCTATAACAATTAAGATACAGAACTTTAAAATTAATTAAACATGCTTGCCTTTAAGCATTTTTGTGTTGAGTAACCTTCTAAGGAATTCTATAAAGATTCATGACAATGACGACAAATATATTGTTCAAAACAATGTTGGAGTGTCTAGGCTGGAAGGAATGTTAAATTGTATGAAACTGCTAATTTAGATCTTGTTTGATAATCATTTGGTTTTTTAAAATTGTGTTTGTCTTCTCATTTTTTCTATAGAATTTGTTCGTTTTTCTTAAGGAAACATTTGAATTATTTACCAAATTTCAAAATAAAAGCCTACTTTTATTAGTTTCCAAAACTTGACTTGATTTTTTAAAATATTAGTAAAAAGTAGAAAACAAAGGAAAGAAACGTATAGGCGCAATTGGAAATAGTGTTAATAAGCTCAAATTTCAAAAATCAAATGATTATCAAACGATACCTTAATTTTTTAATTGCGCACACTGCTAAATTCTAAGGTAAAAATTGATTTTTTTTTCTTCTAAAATTTATTATGTGTAAATGAAATTTTATAAAGTTCAAGGACCAAAATTTATTTGTAAATTAAAAATCGGTTAACTTAACTAAGGTTTACATCCATCTTTAAGGAATCACTCCCAAATTGTGCCAAGCCATCATTTCTCAAATTAGGTGAATCAAAATATCCCTCTTTGATTGAGAATTGCTTTGGTTTTTTCTTTTCCAAAACTAAGTATGATTAGACATAAATTACACTAAGAAATAAAGATTATGAATTAATTGAGTATATATT
The DNA here is from genome assembly GCA_036850905.1 of Luffa acutangula. NCBI lineage: Eukaryota > Viridiplantae > Streptophyta > Magnoliopsida > Cucurbitales > Cucurbitaceae > Luffa > Luffa acutangula. The sequence goes on along the minus strand of CM072097.1, from coordinate 44,317,900 downwards.
TCGTCTTATGTGACTACCTTGTCTCAATCTTACTAATTAAGAGTACATGCACCAATTTTATAATAATAATAATAATAATAATAATAATAATAACTTTCTCATTATTTGAGTCAATGATATACATAATTTCTCCTTCCAAAGTTGATTTTACCATATTCCCAAATGAATGGAGTCAATTTTTTTCCACACAATTGTTTCTCCACTTCAATGTATGCAATGGACCCACTAAAGAAAAGGAAACCCTTAGATCATTGGTCTATTGGAGGCAATCACAAAGATAAGGTTTGGCCAATCAAAACCCAATGCCATATTTTCTCTTTTGAAAACAACCCATCAAAAAACCACCCAAAAAAATTCAACACTCTCTCACAATTACCCCAAAAACCAACTCAACTAACATAAAGTTTATATTAATGATCACAAGTGATCAGTGGTTCGAATTTTCCACCCCACATACATCTTATAAATTGGAACCCATTCTTGGATGGGATCTTGGACCGAATAACCGTTTGAGTTTTTTATAGGCTCTGATACATATTAGATAGTATGGGGTTTCATTTCAAAACCAATTGGCAATGAGTGAAGTAACTCATACATCTTATAAATTGTGAGTTCTCTACTTATCTTTTCAACGTGGGAGATCAGTAAGCTTCTTCTTATCTCATTTCCCAAAAAGCATCTTAAATTTGCTTGAACTACAAACAACTGGTATCTTTGCATAGTCCATAGCATTACATTCTAGATTCTACTTAAAGCTTACAAGTCTTCTCAAGCTAAAGAGAATATAGAACAAAAAAGCAGCAAAGAAGAAGTCTATAATAATGGCTATCACAATTGCTCCCAAATTGCTCTCTCTCTTTAGTCCTCTCCTCTGCACGTGACGAAGCAAGACAAAATTAAGAATCCAAGTCTACAGCTTAGCCTTTGATCACTTCAAAAGAGTACTCTATATATACATATTTCCATAACATAACTCTCCCTTGTTTTGTAATACGTACCATGGCGGCCGAGATCGCAAAGGAGCCAATCGAGGCCGATCGAACCGTCGTAGAAGAAGGCGGAGGATCGAGCAAGGAGTTGCGGTGGAAGAGGCTTCAACCATGGACGAGGCAATTGACGATGAGAGGAGTAACAGTGAGCATCATTATTGGAAGCATTTACAGTGTCATAGCCATGAAACTGAATCTCACTACTGGACTTGTTCCTAATCTCAACGTCTCTGCCGCTCTTCTTGCGTTCGTCTTTGTACGAACGTGGACCAAAACGCTTGAAAAGGCTGGCTATGTTACCAAGCCCTTCACTCGTCAAGAGAACACCATGATCCAAACTTGCGCGGTTGCATGTTACAGCATCGCAGTTGGAGGTAAATTAAGGGCTCGTTTGATACCGTTTCTGTTTATGGTTTCTAGCTATCTGAATCTTTTGAAGGTTTTAGGGAAATTTGAGGTCGACCCAGATAAGAAAACTGCGAAATTTGTGTAAAAATGCAGGTGGATTTGCTTCCTATCTGTTGGGGATGAACAGAAAGACATATGAATTATCAGGAGTGAAGACAGAAGGGAATTCTTCATACAGTGTGAAAGAGCCAGGATTGGGATGGATGACTGGCTTTCTTTTTGTGGTTTGCTTTGTGGGTCTTTTTGTTTTGATTCCTCTAAGAAAGGTTCGTTTTTTCTTCTTCTTCTTGTTCTTCTTCTACATTTTTTACAAGTAATAAAGAACATGAAAAGTGAAAGTTATGCTTTACAATACTTTGCTTCAGAGCTTTTCAGAACCTTTTTTTTTTCTTTTTCTTTTGGTGTTTTTGGTGTCGAGGTTAATTAAAGTTTGAAGATGACGCAGAATGGGATCGTAATTAAAAATGATATCTTTTAGGGTTGTAGCTTTTTAATGATTGATTCCATGTCCAAGATGTTTATTGGGTGAAGGTGATGAAAGCACATGTCGTCCATATATTGAAGGAGATTATTTGTGTGTTTGCAGGACATTTTGGAAGTATTATTATAGCCAATTATGGTCCCGTTTGATAACCATTTGGTTTTTTAAAATTAAGCTTATACATACATACTTCCACACCTATAAGTGTCTTGGTTTTAGTATCAATCTTCTACTTTGTTTTATAAAACAAAGTCCAATTTTAGAAAAAAAAAAATTAGTTTTCAAAAACTTGTTTTTGTTTTTAAAATTTGACCATGAATTCAAATGCAACTTTAACTAGGATGAAAGTCATGGAATTTAAGAGAAAACAAACATAATTTTCAAAAACCAAATGGTTATCAAAGGGGGCTTAGGATATTTGAAACTTTTAATTGTTACTTTCTTTCTTTCTTTGAAATTATTTCACTTTCTAACGGATATATATAGTTTAAAGAACAATATTTGGATATATATAGTTTAAAGAACAATATTTGACCATTGGGATTTCCTTACATACTCTAATATCTGACAATCAAGAGAGAAAAATAGAAAATAAGAAAAAGCTTGTTCGATATGTAAAGAGGTACTTATATATTTACCTCCTAATTGGTTAGTAGGACTTTTACTTACCACTATTGTGTTTTAGACAAAAAGGAGAGAGAAGAGATTTTTTTTTCTTTTTTTTTTCAAAAAAATAAATATCTAATTTTTAATGGTGGTTAGTAGGAAGGTAACTACTACTAACCCATCAAGAGATACCTATTATTCTTTCCAAATTTTGTACAAGACTTGATAGATTCTACATAATTAGATAAATATTCGTTAGGGAAAAAATTACCCTTAAACTTTAGGGGTTGAATATAATAGTTGTATCAACTAAAACCTCAAAATTTCATAAATGAATCAAGTTAAGACCCTACATTAAGATTTTATTATAAAATCATTAATTCATAACTCTCATAAGTGTATAAGACTTCTTTAAAGGCATAGATTTAGCATCACATTAAAGGAAAATGTTGGAATCAAAAGGATAGTAGCTGCTTTAATTAATATGATTGATTTTTCCATCTTCTTTTCTTTTTCTATTTTTTCTCTACTTATTTAGGAAGAATTACATGATCATTTTTCTTACAACTTTAGTAGGATATAGGACAAAGAATAATTTTATTTAGCTGATTTTGAATGGAACCAACTGAAAATAATTATGAATCACTACTAGAGTTTCAATTGATTTAATTATGCAAGTTTAGGAATTTAATTATTTAGAATTTTAATTTTTTTTTTTACAATGTGTGGGGGTGGAAGATTCGAACCACAAACCTCGTGGTTATCAGTACAACTTTATGCTAGTTGAGTTATGCTCTTGTTGGCTAATTTTTCTATTAGGGTTGAATCACACCATATGAATCAAATAGGGTGCATAAAGTTTTCACATTCAAAATAGAAAATTTAAGAATACAAAAGTACTAAAATAAAATTTTTTCAAAAAAAAAAAAAAACTAAAATAAAATAATATAAAAGTGAGAAGGGTATTGATCTAGTGATTGGTGCGCACAGGTTATGATAGTGGACCTGCAATTGACATATCCTAGTGGCATGGCGACAGCAGTTCTGATAAATGGCTTTCACACTCAGGGAGATGACATGGCAAAGTAGACTTTTCTCTCACATCCCAATTTCTATATTTCTTTATTTATTATGATTTTTTTAGAAAAAAAATCATTTTACACTTTTAAATTTCAGAGTTATACCACTTAAATTTTTAAACTAATAAATTTATCCATTAAAATGCTAAATTTTGATTCCATAAATGAATCAATTTAGATATTTCTTTAGACAATGCATAATTTTTATTGGAAAATACTTGACTACATGTCGTAGAGATCTTCCTACATACTTCATTAAAATATTGACAATTAAGGTAGAAAATGAGAAAACTTTTTTTTATCTCTCCTGGTCGTCGACATTTTAATGGTAGTATGTAAGGATATCCCTACATATACCAATATGCAACCACGTGTTGTTCATTTTTATATATGCATTGGACATTTTTAAACTTAGGAATTAATGTAATTTTGGAGAGAAATACTCAACCAAATGGATAATAGTTGTTTTTTCATTAATACGAATGGTTTTTCATTTTCTACTATTTTTCTAATTTTCTCCACTTATCTAGAAACAATTTATGTGATACTTTTTCGTACTATTATGGTAAGATTTTAGAAGAAGAATAATTTGTTTGAGTGATTTTGAGTTGATTTCAAATAAAATTAAGTGAAAATAGTTATAAATCACTTACGACATAACAGATGGTCAAATTAATCTATATAGGAAAGTTTAGGGTTTAAAATAATATAATTATTAGTTTGAAATTTTAATAAGTACAACTCTTAAACTTTAGGTGTATAAATTGGTTTTTTTTTTTTTAATATTTGAAAATGTTGATGCTAGATTTCATGAGTGTTGATGATGTATTATTTTGATTTGTAACAGGAAGCAAGTTAAAGGGTTTATGAAGTACTTTTCATTCAGCTTCTTATGGGCATTTTTCAAGTGGTTCTTTTCTGGGAAAGAGAAGTGTGGATTCTCTGAGTTCCCCACTTTTGGACTCAAAGCTTGGAAGCAAACGTACACTTCTTTTCTTCTCTTCTTATACTAAATTATTGCTTTTGTGTTTATGATTCGAGTCTGGTTTCAATTTGATATCTAAGACGAGAAGGAATACACGATTGAACTAAAACCACATCCAAATGAGAGAGATCTTCGGTCAAGATAAACTTTTGATAGATACTACTTATACGAAACAAAGTGCATATTTCTTTTTGGCGGTTCAATCATATGAACTATAAGCATGCATATAACTTAGAGTAATTCTATATTGGTCCTAGAACTTTTTTAAGTTCAAAAAACATGTGAGGTGAAGATTTGTACCTCAGACCTTTTAGTTGAAAGTATATACCTTAATCAATTGAAGAATGCTTGAGTTTGACCCATTGAAAGCGATCGAGCTAAATCATCTTTCTAGCTATGTCGTCATATGTACACGTTTTCGAGAAATAGCTAATAGAAAGTTAAGATTTAATGTTGTTGTTGTTGATTATGGAGGATTTGAACTTTTTGGCAGATTCTTCTTCGATTTTAACACAACTTTTGTGGGAGCAGGGATGATTTGTTCCCACTTAGTGAACTTGTCTTTGCTTCTAGGAGCCATTCTGTCTTATGGGCTAATGTGGCCTCTTCTTGATCGACTCAAAGGCCGTTGGTACCCTCAGAGCTTGGAAGAAAGTGACATGAAGAGTTTATATGGATACAAGGTTAATCAGTTTCTGATCTCTTGATTTTGAAACTGATGACTTCTTAATTTATAAGATCAAACCATTCATTATTAATGGGCTCTCTGTGCATGTCATCAACTTTTCAGGTCTTTTTATCTGTTGCTTTGATTCTTGGAGATGGACTTTACAACTTCATCAAGATTCTTGCTTCAACCATCATAAATGTTCACCACAGAGTCAAGAAAGCAAAAACAGGTAAATTACTCCATTCGTTCTCCAAACTTTAGGTTAAAGTTGTATGTATTTAGTTCTCCTGTTTTAAAAAGAGATTCTAATAGGCTTATGAAGTTTCAATTTTGTGTCTAATAATGTTTATGATGCTAAAAGCTTGCACTCGATATTCAAATTAAATTTCTATTTGTAAACTTTGAATAACTCTACGTAAGCATTGTCATTAAAAAGAAAAAACCGTAAGGATTAAGTTAATGGAGTTAATAATGAAAACACATCATATACAAAAATTAATTGAAGTATGGAAACTTGAAAACTCACGGACTTAATTATATAATTAGAAACTTTTTAGAACTTTTTAAAGTATGAAACTATGATCTTCATACCTTAACAACATATAAATATTTTAAAGTAAAAGACTACATAGTCTCAAAAAAAAAAGAAAAAAAGTAAAAGACTACATACATAATCTTGGAAGCTTAAGAAGATTTGTCTGTGGCACTGAGGACGACGTGCACAATCTTGAAAAGTTTAAGAACTTGTTAGGTATGAAAACTACATGCACACGATCTCAAAAAGTTTAATAGCTTTGTTAAAAGCTTTTTAAAGTAAGAGATTATATAATATACACAAAGTACATCAACAAAATACAAACAACTCTACAAATTTGCCATAGCACACTTTTTTGAGCCTACATGAACAAATTTCAGTTGATGTAAGAGACATTTATATTACACATAACAAACCTACAATAAATTATTCAACGAGACCTAAAACCCAGATACAAACACTGATTTTAAAATTTGTCTACCTCCTAATAACCGTTGAATAATATAAAATCGAGATGCTTTTACAATTTTTCTCTCACTATCAACTTCATTGCGGTGAGTCGAATAATTTCTCCACACTAACCCATCTTGTAATCCTTGGTTATTGTTGTTGATCCAACAGGTTTAGAGAACAAGGAGAAAGCATCATCAAGAGACGAAAAGCAAGACGAAATGTTCTTGCGAGAAAGCATCCCATTGTGGGTGGGTCTGATCGGCTACCTGAGCTTCGCCGCAATCTCCACCATAGCAATCCCTCAAATGTTCCCTCAGCTCAAATGGTACTTCGTCATCACCGCCTACATCCTCGCCCCCACCCTCGCCTTCTGCAACGCTTACGGCGCCGGCCTCACCGACATCAACATGGCCTACAACTACGGCAAGGTCGCCCTCTTCCTCCTCGCCGCCCTCAGCCCCAAGCACGACGCCCTCATCGCCGGCCTCGCCGGCTGCGGCCTCATCAAGTCCGTCGTCTCCGTCGCCTGCATTCTCATGCAGGACTTCAAGACCGCCCACCTAACCTCCACCTCCCCCCGAGCCATGTTCGTCAGCCAGCTCATCGGCACCGCCGTCGGCTGCGTCACCGCGCCCCTCAGCTTCTTCCTCTTCTACAAGGCCTTCGACGTCGGCAATCCCGACGGCGAGTTCAAGGCGCCCTACGCTTTGATTTACAGGAACATGGCGATCTTGGGAGTCGAGGGGGTCTCCGCTTTGCCCGACCACTGCCTGCAGATCTGTTATGGGTTTTTCGGGCTCGCGATTGGGGTGAACTTGGTGAAGGACTTCGGCGGCCGGAGAGTCGGGAAGTGGATGCCGCTGCCGATGGTGATGGCGGTGCCGTTTCTGGTCGGTGGGTACTTTGCGATCGACATGTGTTTGGGGAGTTTGATCGTGTTTTTTTGGGAGAAGTTGAATAGGGAGAAGGCGGAGATGATGGTGTCGGCGGTGGCTTCCGGGCTCATCTGTGGGGAAGGGCTTTGGACTTTGCCGGCCTCTGTTCTTGCTCTTGCTAAGATTAATCCTCCTATTTGTATGAAGTTTGTGCCCTCCTAGCTACCATTACCAACGTCTAGTTTCTTTCTTTTTCTTCGTTCTTTTTCTTTTGACTCCATTATAGATGGAAGGTGTTGTGTTAAAAGTTTTGAATTTGTGTCGCGATAGTTTTAGTATTGGCAGAGGTAAAAGAAGAACAATACTTGACTGCTTATCAGTATATAGTATATAAGGATATTCCTATCTACGAGAAAATTTCTAATACTACAGTAGCATATATTTTCTCCAATATTATTCCATATAGTTTTAGAAAATTTTCTCCTACATACTCTATTAAAATCTTTGGAAGGGCTAAGGTATAGAAAATGAAAAAACTTTTTTATCTCTCCTATTTGTCAACATTTTAATGGTGGGTATGTAAAAAATTTCTACAGAAAAGAATTGTTGATTGACTCTAGCTATGACATTTGGTTTTGTTAAGGAAATTTGTAGATTTTTTTTAATCATAAGATTAAATATAACCGTCATATATAGTTGTTTGAGTTTGTAACCAAAATGATCTTACCTTTCAAGAGGATCTTGTATTTGTTTTAAAATCCTAAATTATATGGATTAAAATTATGATATTGTTGTTGTTCATGATAAATAGTATAGTACACAAAGATGGTATTATATTACACTTTTTGAGAGTAGTGAAGATTCCTATTATAAAGTAATCTTTTGTAAGTTTAAATTCTTCAAAAGGGATTGTCTAGTAATTGAGCTAAATATATATACTGAATGAAGGCAATTATGGGATGACCCATCTCATGAACTTGGTCATCTAATAAAAGTTGTACAACTTTTAAAAAGTAGGACATATTTTCAGCAAACTCTTTTTCATTTTTAATCAAAGTGTTGAGGATCCCACATTGAAAAGAAAAGTGGAGACCTCACAATATATATGTTAGAAGGGTCACCCCACTCATTGCCAATTGGTTTTGAGATGGAAGCCCGAAATTGGGATCCGATCCAAGAATGGTGAAGGCACCATCTTGAGGATCTTGAGGGGGCATGTTGAGGATCCCACATTGAAAAGAAAAGTGGAGACCTCACAATATATATGTTAGAAGGGTCACCCCACTCATTGCCAATTGGTTTTGAGATGGAAGCCCATATAATATAATACAAAGCATAGTTAGATGGATAAACTAAGGATCGATTCCAGTCTCCAGAAGACCAACAAGTCCAAAATCGACTCAAGAAGATTGACACACTCGAGAACAAGTGCTTTAGCTCTCAAATCAAGTACGCATTCAATAGAAAGAATAGGAAGATTATATTAGAACCAATCATAATGTACTACGATGAATTGAACTTTGATTGAGCATCTCAAAATATATTTCAAATCAAGGGGTTTATTTTAACACACAAAAAAAAAAAAAAAAAAAAAAAAAAAAAAAAAAAAAAGTGACAAATTCGTTGGCTAACCATGCGTGACAAACAAACACATTCAAAAGTTTGGTTAAAGTTTTGTCTTGATTTGGGCTCTTTGCATTCTCATGATCACTAAAATTCCCCTAAGGATGTGTCTTTTGTTCCTTGATTCTTTTTATTTTATGATTTTTTTTCCCATAAAGAAAAGGTTGATCCCTAATTCACATTTTTAAAAACTTAAAAGAAAAAGGAAAAGGAAACTTTGAGTCGTTTGATAATGTTCCTGTTTCCTGTTTTTTGTTTCCGTTTCTCCTTTTTAAAGAAACATACGTGTTTGATAACTCATCCATGTTTCTTGTTTTTAAATTTCTAGAAGCGTTTCTAAAAAAGAGGCAAAAGTTGAGAAACTACGGCCCCGTTTGATAACCATTTTGTTTTTTGTTTTTTGTTTTTGAAAATTAAGCCTATAAACACTACTTTTACCCACAAACTTCTTTGTTTTTTATCTACCTCATTTTTCATGTTTTCAAAAACCAAGCCAAATTTTGAAAACAAAAAAAGTAGTTTTCAAAAACTTGTTTTTGTTCTTGGAATTTGGCTAGGAACTCAAATATCTCCTTAACAAAAAAAGGAAACCATTGTAAAAAGATTGAGAGAAAACAAACACAAATTTCAAAAACCAAAAACCAAAAACGAAATGGTTATCAAACGGGACCAACAAAAAGTTGTTTCTCAAATTCTGTTTCTGTTTTTTTTTTCTACCTTTCATGCATGTATCCATCTCTCTCCCATTCCTACACAAATCTCTTCTCTACCTCTCTCTCTATTTTTTTTACCACTTTCTTGTCTTTTTTTATATATATTTTTATCTTTTTCATTATTTCGTTCTCTTTCTTTTTTTTCTTTTTTTTCTTTTTCTGTTATTTCTTTCTCTTTCAGTTTTTTCTTTTTTACTTTATTTCTTACTCTTTCATTTTTTTATTATTTATGTTATTTCTTTCCTTCTTTTTTCTTTTTTTTATCACCTATGTCGACCATTCGCGACCAACAACCTCTAACTAGTGGCTGCCATCGACCTCCGTCGACCAGCCGCCACTATCGACCTCTGACTACCGGTCGCCACCGACAAGCCGCCTCGTCAACCTCCAACTACCGACCGCCACTATCGACCTCCGACTACAGGCAGTCGCCGACCTCCATTGACCAACCGCCACCTTCAACCTCCAACTACCGACCACCACTGTCGACCTCCGATTACCGGCCACTGTGTCGTCGACCTCTGTCGACTGACCGTCACCATCGACCTCTGACTACCGATTGTCGCCAATCTCCCTCGACCGGTCGTCGTCGTCGACCTCTACTGATCGGTCGCCATTGACCAACTGCCACTGTCGACCTCCTACTAGTGGTTGCGGTCGGCCGACCTCCGACTATCGGCCACTGACCGACCTTCGACTTTCGGTCGCCACCAACCTCCACTGACCGCCCTCCATCGACAGACCGTCCTCGTCGACCTTCGACTACCGACCGTCGTCTTCATGCGCTGATTGGCCTCCGCCGACCGACTGCCACAGTTGACCTCTGCTAATCGGCCATCGTGGACCTTCGACTGTCGGGCGCCACCGACCTCCACCAACCAGCTGTCATCGTCGACTTCAGACTACCGGCGGCTAATAACACTCATTTATGTGCGTTATTTAGCCTTAAAAACCTAGGTTTATTTATTGGAAAAAAAGGACTTTGTGCTTAAAATCTTATCTTCTTTTAGTCAATTTAGCAAAAGTATAGAATTTATTCTTAAAATGTACATAAAGAGATAGTTTTTACAAGAATTTATCTAAAAGTTAATGTTTTTGTGCAGAGCGCTTTGCAAAGGAAATGTGCACGCAATTGGAGAGAAAAGTTAGTGGAGCAAAAGAGTCAGAATTGAAGATTTGCGCCCACGTTTGGTCCTGAAGATGTGGAAGATGCGTTTGAATTGCGTCCGTAAAGCTTATAAGGAAAGTAGCCCCAACTGAAAACAAAATTGTCAAGGTAGTGCACTGAAGATTTTGCGCCTGACTTTGCGACCGCAATTGGGCTTTCTGACAGAATTCCGGAATCTTCACAAAATCATTCGAAAATCCCAAATCTCGCATCAAATCTCCAAGCATATAATGAATTTTTACCTTTTAAAACTCGCTCACACTGATCTCAGCAACCAACCGTACCTTCTAAGGTCTATAAAAGGCGACCAAGGTGCAAGAAGCAAGTGGAGCTCGGAAATTCGTCCTTAGGATAGTTTTTAGTTTTTCTCTCTTCTCATCTTGTAACCACTCTGAGTTTCAGATCTTCTAGCCTCTATCGACTCTTCCATTCGAAAGAAGAAGAAGAGAAATGCTTGTCTCCCCTTGAAAAAGGTTAAGAGCAAGCTAGATAGAGAGGGGAAGATCCTTAGTCGAGTCTTGCATTTTACTTTCTGTTTAGTCTTTTATTTCAGTTGTTGTATCTTTTCTGTTTTCCTTTACATTTCAGTTGTAAGTTCTTATTCATTGTACTCTTTTGATTATTAAATATGAATTCAAGTTATTCTTTTACTTTGTGCACTTTTTACTTTATGTCTTGTATTTTAATTTCCTCAATGAGTTAAGCTTCTTCTCGGGGATTCAAATATATGGATACTTTGAGTAGAAGAAAGTCCTACCTATGCAAAGACAACATTGCTTCCTCTTAACATTGTTTGTTAGTTTCATTGTTAGCTTAAACTAATCACTTAAGTTAGCATAGTTTGTGTTTAGCTGATGGCTGAAAGGTTGGAGTTGAATGCGCGAGTTCGCAAAAACAATAGTGGAAAAGATCCTAGAAATAAGATTTTTTTTTTTTTTTTTGTATCCTAGAAATAGGACTGGAACCACTAGAGTTCTGAGAGTCGTGTGCACTAATTATCTAAGTTTCAGCTAGCCCTAGAAATAAATGTCTAGTTGGTTTAGTCTTCTAAAGGCACTTACAACGAGGATGAATAGAAGTAGGACTTAACTCACAATCTAGTTGTCAGGGTATTTACGGGCGCAACCTGAAGGAATATATCTGCACCATATCTATGTGGGCACTATAGATAGCATTCTCCAGTCGTTTGCAATACTTGAGTTGCTAGCGCAAAGGTGGGCGCAATCTAAAGCTTTTGGTTGATGTTATTTGAATTTTCCCGCTTATCTCATATATCTTTAGCGCTTTCATTTGCTTACGTTGCTTTATCTTTTTGTCTTCAAATCACAAAACCTCAATCAAATTATTTCTTTGGTTACCATCCTCAATTGCAAATTTAGAAGAGATTCTTGTGTTTGCAGAATCCAGTGTTTTTCAACTAGTCACCATCTCCCTTAGATACGATATCTGGACTACTCTCCACTTTATTACTTGATAGTGTATACTTGCACTCGAGTAGTGTCACAGCACACGCACGTCAGCGGTCGCCGACATTGATAGGCAAATTGCTAACCGCAAGTGTACGAGCCCAAATTATAATATAGTGATTTAAAATTGAATGTCGTCCTCTGGATTGGTTTTCTAGTTCCCCTAATTACTAAAGAGATATTCGTCCAATTTTATTTAGAGAAAAATATCTAGAAATATGAAAATTAATGAAAACTTACTCAAAGCAATAAAAAGTGTGGAAACTCAATGGAGAAAAGCCTTAGGGAATTGATTTCACCTATTAGTTGCATGAATTAATTCAAAGAATAATTAAGAATGAACACGTAACAATTCCATAAACCAAGGATAATTGATTATTAAAAGCCTCTCCCGAGTACAATTAATTCTTTATGCAAATTAAGAAATTGATATCCCTATCTAATTTCAACAACAAGCATAAGCATTAAAGAACAATCCTTATAACGGTTTCTCAAGCAATCTCAAATCTCCCGATTATAGAATCACCTAAGTAATGCAATTGATCATCTAATCTAAACTACCATCTCCCGAGCAATTAGTTTAGAAACAAGAACATACAATCCGTGATCAAGAGATTGTAAGCATTAAGCATTCAAATTGCATAAATGAAACACGTTACGAAACGTCCTAAGAAATCCCTAAATTAATCCATACAAACTAATGGCTACATCAAGCCCCTAAGAAACGAAAATTAGCTACACATGGTCTATAAAATACAAGCAAAATCAATCCAATACATGCTGAAAATCAGTACAAGAAACAAGGGAGAAAGATTAAACTCGTTAGTCGTGATTCCCGTGCGTTCCCGTCACGATCCTCACGATCCAAGCTCCCAAAATCAAGCTCTCTTGGTCTCCTCACTGTTCTGGTCGTTTTTCCCTCTCTAAAAATCGTCTTTCTCTTTCCAAAAAGGCTCCCCAAAATCAGCAGCATCGCAAAGTATAAATACTGACCTTTCTGCGCGACAGCGTCGTGACGATGTGTCGATATGCCCTAATTTAATTCCGGAAAGTCTGCAGCGTCGAGACGCTGTAGAGGTAGCGTCTCGACGCTGCCTCATTTGCACGCCCCTGACTTTATGGTCCAGCGTTGAGACGCTCAAGGGATAACGTCTCAACGCTAGGCCTTGAACTAGGGGTGTACACGGGTTGGGTTGGGTTGGGTTGAGAGGTTTTTTTGGACCAACCCGAAAATTCGGGTTGGTCGGGTTGTCAACCCGAATGAACCGAATGAATATGGTAACCCAACCCAACCCTTCTATTTTCGGGTTGGGTTGGGTTAGGTTGCCAGGTTGTCTTTTTTTAAAAAAAAAAAACAAAAATTTATTACTTTTTTTTTTATACATTTATGCTTATCCACAACATTATAATGTAAATCTAAGATATAAAAGTCTAAATTATTTAGATTAAATAAAAAAGAAGTTGAAAAACATAAAAAAAATAATATTAAAAAAAGAAAACAAAATTGGCATCTATGAAGCTCGAACTCTGGCCAAGCACAAACACAAAAAAGACTACAACCACTATACCACATCCATTAATATAAACATTGTTGACCTATATAATATATGTTTCGGTTCGGTTCGAGTTGAACCAAGCCAAATTTTCTTAAACCCGTGAACCGAACCGAATTTTCGGTTTTATAAAAATTCAACCTAACCCAAATCGAAAAAAATTCAAACCCAACCCAACCCTTACGGTTTGGGTTGGGTAGTCCGGGTTGTTTGGGTTTTCGGGTTTTTTGTACACCCCTACCTTGAAATTTGCTTCCTTGCTCTTTTCTTCACTCGAATTTATTTCTTTTGCTCCTAATTCATCGGTAATCTTCAAAAACATCAATTTCCATTGAAATGTATGATTGCTATAAAACAAAACCAAATAGACATAAAATCGGTCAAATAAACCTCAAGACTAACACTAAAAAAGTATAAAATATGGCTCAATAAATTACGCTATCAGACATCCACTGACTGCCCTCCGCCGACCTACCTCCACCGTTGACCTCTGACTACGACTTTCGCCGACCTCCGTCGACCAGCAGCCTGTTGGGTTTTATGCCCTAAAACTCGTAGATAATAAATGTAAACAAATTGTATATTTGTTTCAATAAAGTGTTATTGAGTTTCTACAATAAAATGTTATTGTTAAATAATATTGCACAATTTGACCAAAATCCAATAAACTAAGATCCAAGGTTATTTGTATGTAACTTGAACAAGTATGTGGGGACATACAGATATCGATGTTCAAGTAACAACCTAAAAGGTCTATAGTGTTGGATCGGTATGACAATCCTAGAGGGGGTGAATAGGGTTTCTTTGAATTTAATAAAACTTTTTCACCTAAGTGGGTCCAATTAAACAAATTTACAAACTTTTTCATTCAAGAGATTTAAACAAGAAATTCATACAATTTTCATGCAAATAATTTAAACTCAACTTAAGGAAGAAAATTAAAATTAACAAATTCAAGTATCCTATTTAATTTAAATATGAAACTTTATAGGAAATATGAAAAATAGAATTTTATCAACCTAATTGATCAAATAGGCACAATTAACAATATGAATAAATTATTGCAATTAATTTTAGAAAATATAATATAATAACAAATTAATTGCAAAAATTAAAATAAGATAGGGATAAAGAAATAGACACCGAGAATTTTATAGTGGTTCGGCACAACCTGGCCTACTCCACTCCCTAAGCTCCTCTTGGGTATTCCACTAGAAAAATCGACTCTTTCCACGGTCAGAGTCCAACCGCTACAACGTTCCTTTTCCGGGAGCAAGAACAAACCTGATTCTTTCCACGGTTTAGGATCAAACCGTTACAACCTCTCTTTTTGGGATCAAGAGAAACCCTTACAATGAATTTAGAAGATGAAGAACAAGAGGAAGAAACTCTCTCAAAGAG
Source organism: Luffa acutangula (assembly GCA_036850905.1). Lineage (NCBI taxonomy): Eukaryota > Viridiplantae > Streptophyta > Magnoliopsida > Cucurbitales > Cucurbitaceae > Luffa > Luffa acutangula. The sequence continues at coordinate 44,302,895 of CM072097.1, read as the reverse complement.
TGGATACAAAAATTAAAGCTCACAATCTTGTAAGAAATGATTTCTTACAACTAAAACCCTCAAATGGCTATGAAAAAGTGAAAAGTTGAAGCTCAAAAAATTCTAAAAAATGGTAGGAATGCTCTCCAAGATGAGTAGTATTTTTCAGAATTTTTTCCCCATTTTTTAAATTTTTTTTCGGGCCTTAAATAGATCAAAAAGGGGTAAACTAGTCGTAGGCTGCCACGTGTCAGTCTCTGATTGGCTGCAATAAAAAATAATAAAATAATATTATAATTTAAAAAATTGACTGTTTGACCAATATATTATTTTAAAAATCAAGCTGCCACGTGTCGCAATCTAAGTGCACCACGTTTCGCCACGTCAGCATTTTTGACCGTTTGAGGTGCCACGTCAGCAAAATGGGCAGTGGACATGCCACGTCATCATTTTGACCGTTGACCGTCCACGTCAGCCACCACGCCGGATGTCACGTCAGCACAGTGATACGTGTCATTGCCACATAGGATTTTCTCCATCAAATTTGTTTTGGCCATAACTTCTTTGTTTGAGCTCCGATTTGAGTGATTCAAAAGGCGTTGGAATCGTTGTTTCGAGCTCTACGCCATGGATACTTTAAAACACTAAAATTTTTAATAAATAAAATCAAGTTTGTTATCATCAAAACATTGATTAATTAATTAATTAAAATTAATTAATTTGAGATTTAAGGGCCAAAAAGCCAACATATATTACAAGGATAAGGCTGGGTACCTTATCCTGGTAACACTGTGAGATACGACCCGCTTTGTATTTGATACAAACGTATTGATCCAAAACGTCCATGTAACAGACATGCGGACGAGGGTATCCTATGCAATGAGTTTGCATAAGACCGGACCACGAAATAGTAAACCACTAGATGTTACAACGTTAACTAGTTAGGTTACTATTTCAATAAGATGACCTAGGTACCTTCTCATGACACAACACCCCCCTCCCCTCCCCAATCCACATTCACTAAAAAAACTCAAGCTTCAACAAAGAAAACAACTTTCCCGTAACTTTAAATCCACGTTCACTAAAAAAACTCAAGCTTCAACAAAGAAAACAACTTTCCCCTAACTTTAAATCCACGTTCATTAAAAAAAACTCAAGCTTCAACAAAGAAAACAACTTCCCCTAACTTTAAATCCACATTCATTAAAAAAAAACTTAAGCTTCAACAAAGAAAACAACTTTCCCCTAACTTTAAATCCACATTCACTAAAGAAACTCAAACTTCAACAAATAAAACAACTTTCCCCTAACTTTAAATCCACATTCACTAAAGAAACTCAAGCTTCAACAAAGAAAACAACTTTCCCCTAACTTTAAATCCACATTTACTAAAGAAACTCAAACTTCAACAAATAAAACAACTTTCCCCTAACTTTAAATCCACATTCACTAAAGAAACTCAAGCTTCAACAAAGAAAACAACTTTCCCCTAACTTTAAATCCACATTCACTAAAGAAACTCAAACTTCAACAAATAAAACAACTTTCCCCTAACTTTAAATCCACATTCACTAAAGAAACTCAAGCTTCAACAAAGAAAACAACTTTCCCCTAACTTTAAAGCCACATTCACTAAAGAAACTCAAGCTTCAACAAAGAAAACAACTTTCCCCTAACTTCAAATCCACATTCACTAAAAAAACTCAAGCTTCAACAAAGAAAACAACTTCCCCTAACTTTAATCCACATTCATTAAAAAAAGCTCAAGCTTCAACAAAGAAAACAACTTTCCCCTATCTTTAAATCCACATTCACTAAAGAAACTCAAACTTCAACAAATAAAACAACTTTCCTCTAACTTTAAATCCACATTCACTAAAAAAACTCAAGCTTCAACAAAGAAAACAACTTTCCCCTAACTTTAAATCCACATTCACTAAAAAAAAAACTCAAGCTTCAACAAAGAAAACAACTTCCCCCTAACTTTAAATCCACATTCACTAAAAAAAAAACTCAAGCTTCAACAAATAAAACAACTTTCCCCTAACTTTAAATCCACATTCACTAAAAAAACTCAAACTTCAACAAATAAATCAACTCACTTCAAGTCACAAATATAAACTAACTCCTCCCCCTCAAAGAGATACCTTCATTCAACAACTAAACCATTCCAAAAAGTTCAACAATATAAATCTTAAACAAGTATAGGAAAAACATAATGAAAGTATTTTACATACCTCTTAAACCTTGTCCCAAGAACTTTATCTATCAACAAAGTTTCTACACAACAAAATTAACAAAAAACTTTCAAAACAAAGTTAGAATCCAAAAACTACAAACTAAATCTCATTCTTTTATGAACAAAATCTATGGAAAGGTAAGAAACGAAAATGGGAAGAGAAGAAACGGAAATGGGAAGAAACAAAAATGGGAGAGAAATTACCACGGCGGTTATGACGTTTTCCGGCAAACTCCGACAGTCCCAAAGGTCCCCTCACGTTCGTTTGGAAGAGAGAAGAAGAAAAATCGAAAGGATAAAGAAAACCCAAAAGCTAGGCGAAAACCCACCCAAAAATCGTAGCCTCTACGTTTTTTTTAAAGCCCTGTGACGAAATCACTAAAAAGTCGCACACATTGCGACTAAAAGACCCTTTTCAACGCAATGTTGATGTGATGAGACCCTGATGCTTGCACTGCACGAGGAGGGGCTGTCATGTTGAACCTTGCAACGCAACTTACTACTTCGACGCTAGGGTTGCGACTAAAAGGCTAAATTCGACGCTCACATTGCGACTAAAAGAGTAAATGCGAAGCTACGTTTGCGACTAAAAGGGTAAATTTGACGCTACAGCTGCGACAAAAACCCTAGTTTCGACGCTACCAGGTAGATTTCAAAACTTATATTTCGATGTTGGCGGGAAAGTTTTGGTTCTTGCGTCAAAACGAGTTGTTTAGTAGCTGACTTAGGCTTTTTAGTCGCACAATCTTTGCGACGAAATAGGATTTTCGACGCAAAGATATACATGGGGCTATGAATTTTTCAAAATGTGACGAAAGATACTTAAACGTCGCACGAGTAGCGACTAAATGCGGAGTTACGTCGTTAAAACCCTTCTTTCTTGTAGTGTCACGAGAGATTTTCCTTTGATTAGTATGGGTGAGAGTGACCTGCACGCCAACTCAATAAGCCTATCTTCTTGGGGACAAGACCGAGTGGGGGGCGGGGACATGACAACATAAGATGAAATTCACTCCTTCCCGCTTCTAGGAGAAGTAGATGAATGTTCCCTTAAGTGGTGACTCCAGGTCTTGAACAAAGGGATCCCGCCCTCTTACTGGCCCCAGAGGGACTTTCTGTTTACTGGTTGGACCATGAACAGGTTGTTCATTAGAGGAGCACTCGTACTTAAGGAGCCAGAGGTAACACATGGGTAAAACGGTAATTTGACCCAGCTGTAGTTACGGACACTCGTGAAGGATTAACTTACCGATATAGGTTTATATCCATGGACACATAAATGTTCTATAGTGAGAAGTGTTCAGCTGTGGGTCTTTAGTGGAATGACCTAGAGTTAATGAATATTGGTTAACCTGATTAATGAGTTTAATCAGTTAAGCTCATATTATTGGAGCTTCTGATCTGTAGGTCCATTAGGTTCCCCTGCTAGCTCATAAAGAGTAATTAGGAACAATTCTATCTTGAGAGAATTTGAATAGTTCAAATTCATATTGGGAATTAAGTTAATTGTATGAGATACAAATTAATACAATGTATAGTGATGCATTAAAAAAAAAATATAAAGTCTAATTTGAGTTAAACTTTATTACATTGAGAGATCAATATATTTGAAAGAGTTCAAATATATGTCTAATTAAATATGTGGTATTTAATTAGAAGATGAATTAATTAATTATTCAATTTAGTTTAAATTAAATGAGATTTAATTAAGCTATAGTCTAGGAGGGAATTATTAGAATATGATTCTAATGAGTAATTAATTAAACATGAGTGATATTCAATTATGAAATTAATTAATTATTGGAATTAATTATAATTGATTAGTTTAATTGAATTAATTAAATGTGATTTAATTAAGTTAATTAAACTATATATTATGTGAGAAAATTACATTTAAAAAAGATTTAAATGTGCATGAGATTAATTAATTAATATGAATAATTAATTAACACTTAATTAATTGATTTAATCAATTAATTAATTGATATTGATCTAACGATCAAGATTGTTTCCTAACCTCACATTAGGGTTTCATCTCTTATAAAAGGAAAGGTTATGAGAACCCTAACCCTAAGGTCATATTTCTAGCCTCCCTCTCATATTCTCTCAACTCAATAAATATTTTTCTCTCTAAGAGTTTTTTTTTTTCATTCAAGATTAGTCCCACAACTACGTTCCTAATCTCAGAGTTATAATGGGGAAGCCCTTGTGGTGGTGTCCGTAGAAGAATTCAGAGTCGTCAGACGGAATGTATTTTTCTCATCGCTTAACTTTTTTTGCCAATGTATTGGTATTTTGTAGAACAAAATTAATTTACGAACGGTCTAATTGCTTCCGCTGTAAGGGAATTGAGAATTTCAATCCTTACACAGCCATCGACAACATCTTACTATAATTTTAATCTATGTTATATATAAATTTTATATTATATGTACCAAATTTTATTTCAACTAAAAATCAAGAAACCAGAAACAATTATCAAACACATATCTGTCGTTTCTTTTTCTTTTTTTTTAGAGAAACAAGAAACGGAAATAGTTATCAATTTTTTTTTTTGTTTTTAGTTCTTAAAAAACAAGAAACAAGAAACAAAAAATAAGATATAAGAAACGAAAAACGGGAAATGAGAATGTTATGAAACGAGCCTTTTCTTATTCATTTCCATTCCTTGCATGAAGTTGTGTCATAAAATATTCAAAATAGACATATAGATACACAATCTACTAACATGATCTTGCAAAGTATCAATTAGACTCAAAACTAATATTGTGTTTGGAATAGCTCTCGAAAAATCGATTTTTAAATAAATTAATTTAAATTTACTATTAAGCATCTTTGAAATATTAATAATTTTTAAGTTTTTTTTCTCCTTAAAATCTTAATAAATAAGAAGCACCTCAAAAAAGGGATTAGTTAAGAACCATTTTAAGAAAACACTTGGAAGATGAATTATCCAAAAATGACTCTAAAGTGAAAATCTTCCAAAGATATAGTAAGGAAAAAAAACACATATTTCTAATTTAATATAGAATCACTATTGAATATAGTGCAACCCAATAAATTCATTATTTAGTCAAAGTGAGCATAACTCAGCGGTAATTGACATATATCTTCGACCAAAAGATTCGAGGTCCGAATCTCCCACCCCAATTGCGGTTGAATTCAAATAATAATAATAAATTCATTATTTAAAGCACTTGCTAAAAAAATGTAAGATATAAAAATATTTGGTTAAATTACAATTTTAGTCCTTAAAGTTTTAGGTTTTTTTTTTTTTTTTTTTTTTTTTTAAAAAAAAAAAAAGAAATATGTTTATAATGGCCCCTAAACTATATAAAAAAAATATCTAATAAATTCTTGAATTTTTGGGTTTGTGTCTAATATAGTTCCTTGAACTTTAATAAAATGTCTAATAATTAGGTTCCTGAACTTTCAATTTTGTGTCTTAATAGGTCTCAAAATAGTAATTTTTTTTTTTAAATTAAGTGTTAGATATAAAATTGAATTAAAAAAAAGTATTAATATGTCAGCATGAAAATATGAATCAAATATATGAAAAGCTTAAGGGGAAAAGAAGAATAGAAAAACTTATTGAATCTCTCAAAAAGTAAGAAAAATAAAATTTAGATGATATATTCTATATTAAGGTCTCTCTATAGTAAAATTTTGCCTAAAGTCTCATATCATCTTCAGTTGCCCTTAATAAAAAGTTACTCTAGATTAAAGAAAGAGGAGAGAAAAAGGAAAACTAATTATTATATTATAAGAAATGGAAACCTTGGCTAATGTTTTTGAAACATATAATATGTAATATTTTGAATTGCTATGAAAAAGGTTAAGAAGAATTTGGTTCAATTAGGTATGAAATGAAACAATATGAAGTAATTTATCTAACACAAAAAAGTTATTCAACATAGTCGTCGTAACCATGTAGCTAATTCCTAATAACCTACAACAATAGATTAGAAATTTATCTACTCCTAATATAACCATTTCATGTGGGTTTCAAATACAAATTTTAAATAATTTCTCATACATCCAATCGTGTAAAATTATCAAAATAGTAGACCTCGTCTTTTCTCTTTTAGCATGTAGAACAACAACTATGTATATGATATGTAGGCAATTTTTCAAGTGTTCAACTTTTTGATATGATGTTATTTTTTGTGTAGTTCAAAAATTTTAGTATTATTTTGAGTTCAACAACATTTGGAGTGATGAGATACTGAGATTCAAACTTGTGTCTTCTTGGTCAAGGATACATGTCAATTATTCACTCTTAGCAACCCAAAAACTTGGTTGCATACTGGTATGTAGAGATCTCCCTACATATACCACTATTATATTGAAATGTTGATAACTAGGAGAGATAATTGTTCACACGTAACTTCGGGGATGGAGACACGTGGAATAAATAATATATTTGTATTAATGTAATATGCGTGTGGGTGTACAATCTCTAGTACATAATCCTCTGATTCTCTCTCTTGTGTGTGGATGTGTTTCACTCGAGGGCTGTAATGCTTGATCTCGAGTTTGCAGCTTCGATGGATTCTTGGAGCTTGAAGTCCCTTGAGTTTGAAAGAGTCTTCAGTCTTCAAGAAGTGTTGATGTCCTTAAGAGTATTTGATCTTCAAGGAGGGTTGAAGTCTTGAAGGATGTTTGGTCTTCAAGGAGTGTTGAAGTCTTGAAGAGTGTTTGGTCTTCAAGAAGTGTTCGACACTTGGACTTGTGGATTGCAGAGAGTCTTCGGTCTTCAGACTTGGTGGAGTCTATCTGAATTCTCTGGTTCTGCTTGAGAGCTTTGAAAACTCTGAACTCTTGTCTTTGTGAGAGTGTAGAATTTCTGAACCCTTGAAATGGAGGAGAACCCCTCTATTTATAGAGTTCTCGCTGGATGGGCCCTGATGACTTTTGAGCCTAACAACTTGGGCTTGGGCTTTATTGGGCTTGGGTCTGGTTTATATTTGACCCAAAACCATATGATCCAAATATTTAAAAGACCCAAATTTGATCCAATTAATTATTTTCTTTAATTAATTGGTCAAATCAATTAATCTGATCAAAATAATTTATTTTTAACTAATTGATCAAATGGACATTTGGCCCTAAAAATTTATAATTGGCTAACTTTGTCTTTAAATTAATTTTGGGACACATGTCAATTTATAATTGGTCCCAAATTTAATTAATTATAATTTTGTCATTAATTTTAAATAATGACGTGGCAATTTGTCATTGGCCAAAATTTCTCCTCCAACAAATGCCCCTTTTCGAGAGTTAGTCACAAGTTATGTGTGAGTGAATCTCGAAAAAGATATTTTGGGATCAAAATGCAAGATATTTGTTCTTGATCTTGACTCCATTTGGTGTTTCAATTTAATCAAAATATGAATTTTGATCAAAATTTTGATTTTTTTCGCAATTTGAAGTTTGGGCAAATTTTGGTTTATACCCAAATTTCGATTTGAGGTAAAATCCTACCCAATTTTAATTCATATTTGGAATAGAATTTGAGGTTTTGACTTTGGTTCATTTGGGATAAAATTTGGATTATGCCCAAAAATTAATTTAAGTAAATTTAAGGCTGCATCCAAAATTTGGTGGGAATTTGGAATAAAATTTTCATATGGAACTTAGAAAATTTGATTTGGGATAAGAGTTTGATTACACTCAAATTCAGTTGAATTCAATCCAAATCTATATAGGAGTTTATCAAATCAATTTGAATTTATCTCCAATTTGATTTAAATCAAATCTCATACTTTGGACTAAAATTTGAAACAAAATCTCCAAATTTTTATTTTTCAATTTGATTTAAATCAAATATCATATCTTTGGGTTAAAATTTGAACCAAAGACTCTCGTTGGAGATAAGATTTATATTCGAACTCATCCCAAAATTGATGAAGATTTCCGTTGGAGATAAGATTTATATTTGAACTTATCCCAAAATTGATGAAGATTGTCGTTGGAGATAAGATCTATATTTGAACTCATCCCAAAATTGATGAAGATTTCCGTTGGAGATAAGATTTATATTTGAACTTATCCCAAAATTGATGAAGATTGTCGTTGGAGATAAGATTTATATTTGAACTTATCCCAAAATTGATGAAGATTGTTGTTGGAGATAAGATCTATATTTGAACTCAACCCAAAATTGATAAAGATTGTCGTTGGAGACAAGATTTATCTATTTGAATCCAACTTTCCATTCTATAAATAAGGTTGAACCTCAGCAGGGGAGAACACACATCAATTGAGGGGAGCATTCAAGAAAGGATTCAAGTAGGAAACTTTCTTCTCTTTTTTTTTTTTTTTTTGAATTTTCCTTTTTTTTTTCCTTTTTTTTTTTCCTTTTTTCGTTTTTTTTAATTTTCGATTTTTACCTTTTTTTTTTTTAATTTTCGTTTTTTTTTATTTTTATTTTTTTTTTTTTACTTTTTAAGCTCGTGTGGGCTAGGAGCATCATGCAGTTTAGGCTCTTGCGATAAGGAGCTTTTATATTTAAAAGCTCTTATCTTTGTCATGGTCTTGATCAGATCCTTCATTTGCAGGATTGGTCAAGATAATGAGATTTGGCTTCACCTTCAAGGAACCTTCCGTATTTATGAGAACAGAAAACTTCCTCTTCATACGTGACGGGATGCTACTATGAAGCTTCCATTCACTGTTTACTTCATCGAAAAGTTTCAGCTCCAAGTTGTTCATCTTTCTTTTAGGTTGATCGTTTGTTACTTTAAGGCGATCAAAGACAGATGTTGAAGATCGACTTTTCTTTGATGTGGAGACACTTAGCCTTTGGAAAGCTGAAGGTCGAGTGGAGGTGGACATCGAACATTGATTTTCTTCCTCTGTCGCGGCCATACTCATTCTATGGAATACCGAAGGACGAGTAGTTGGAGGCTTGATGCGATCAAAGACGGAAGTCCTTTGTTCACCCTTCTCAGAATTGTCAACTTCTTCTACGTCGATGCAGTACGAAGTCGCAAAGTTCATTTTTTCCTTTTTGTGGAAATTTTTGGAGAATGATTTATTCAACATCACTTGTTGAGGTTGAGAAAACTTTTTACTTCTCTTCCTCTTGGGTTGAAGTTTCTTAGGATCATGCTTTCTTTGATGTTTGCTCTTTCCTTTGATTGCAGCAAGATTTGATTGGGCTACTTCATCAAGGTCGAGCTCAATTTTTCCTTCCTTAGCCAGCTTTAAAATTAAGTCCTTTAGGACGAAACATCTTTCCACTGGATGACCAATAACTCGATGATACTTGCAATACTTGGGATCATCGACTTTCTCCATCTCTTCTGGTCGTTTACACTTAGGAAGCTCTATCAGTTGCGATTTCAATAGTTGTTCCAACATATCAGGGATGTCGTCATCAGGGAAAGGATAGATTTTCTTCTGTCTTTCCTTTAAAGTTAAGTGATGCGCTCCATTTATTTGTCGCTTTTCTTTTGAACACGACTTGGGAAGGGTTGTGTTGACAACCATGGATTCTTTTATAGTCTCTTCGTCGTTCCTTCCTTCATTCCTCACATTAGGGAGTAGAAGGTCTTGGTTTTCTCGACTAGCAATACCTAGCTCCATATCGTGGGCGCGAGTTGCTAGCTCCTCAAAGGTGCGAGACTTTATACCTTTAAGGATGTAAAGGAGTTCCCAGTGCATGCCTTGAATGCACATCTCAACGGAAGAGAGTTCAGTGAGACGATCTTTGCAATCTAGACTCATGGCTCTCCAGCGATTTATATAGTTAACAACGAGTTCACCTTTTCGTTGTTTAGTGTTGGTGAGCTCGAACATGCTAACGGTTCTTCTAGTGCTGTAGAAGCGATTCAAGAACTCTCTTTCGAGTTCCTCCCAACTGTCCTATTGACTCAGGTTCTAGATCAGTGTACCAGTCAAAAGCATTTCCTTTAAGTGTTCGAACGAACTGTTTGACTAGCAGGTCCCCTCGAGTACCAGCGTTCTCGCATGTCTCAACGAAGTGGGCAATATGTTGCTTAGGATTGTCCTTTCCATCAAACTGCTGAAATTTTGGTGGCTGATACCCGATTGGCATTCTCAAGTTATCAATCCTCTTAGTATAAGGTTTGGAATACAAGAGGGAATCTTGAGTAGGTTCGCCGTACTGAGCTCTGATACAGTTTGTGATCATATCTTGGAGCTGTTGGATGGATAGTGAAGCGACTGAAGTAGAACACTGTGGCTGATCATCTTGCACTGTAGTCTTTCCTTTATCATGATTTTTTATAACTTGGGTTTGACTTGATTCGGCGATACGTTGGTTCTCAATTTGGCTCTTTAGCTGCGCGATTTGAGAATCTTTTTCTTCAATCGCCTTCATCAAGATGTCGATGTGCTCCTGCATCTCAGCCATTCTTTCTTCCATAGTTCTAGTCTCAGTCATCATGACAGTCACTAAGTCAGAATCAGGTTCAAACAAAGGGTTATACTTAACAATAAACTTGTCATTAGTATATGCCCCCTGCAAGGTTGTTTTTTGGCCTCCAACGATAGAAACTTTATCTTTTTGCAACTTCAGTTCATTGAAGCAACAATGGGCAGTAGAACCCATGTAAGACTTGTTCAGACAACGACCATTGAAGAAGTCTTGAATGACATGTTTACTTTTATGTTTTTAGATAAGAGAGAGAGAGATGAGAGGTAGAGATTGTCCCACTGGGCGTGCCAATTTGTTCACACGTAACTTCGGGGATGGAGACACGTGGAATAAATAATATATTTGTATTAATGTAATATGCGTGTGGGTGTACAATCTCTAGTACATAATCCTCTGATTCTCTCTCTTGTGTGTGGATGTGTTTCACTCGAGGGCTGTAATGCTTGATCTCGAGTTTGCAGCTTCGATGGATTCTTGGAGCTTGAAGTCCCTTGAGTTTGAAAGAGTCTTCAGTCTTCAAGAAGTGTTGATGTCCTTAAGAGTATTTGATCTTCAAGGAGTGTTGAAGTCTTGAAGGATGTTTGGTCTTCAAGGAGTGTTGAATGTTAGCTTTATGAGCTTCAATCATACTATATGTTTTGATGATAACAAACTTTAATTTACTAATGATTTTAGTGTTTCAAAGTGTTCATCTTGTAGAGCTTGGAAAGACGATTCCAACACATTTTGAATCACTGAAATCGGAGATCAAACGAAAAAGTTACAAGCAAAAGAAGATTGAAAGAAAAGGCCTACATGACAGTGACGTGGCGCTTACATAGCATCCGATGTGGCAGCTGACGTGGACCTCATTTTGAATGATTGGCTGAATCAATTCCTACCATTTGACTCCTACTTTTAATCCTTTTCAAATCTCATATTTTACTCCAAAATTCCATTAATTACACCTCATTCAAATTTGAATTCTTTCAAAATCTCATTTCCTTCAAATCTTCATTCTAATTTGAAATTCTCCTAATTTCAATATATTCTCAATCTCATTTTTAAATTCAAATTCTTTCCTAAATTTTCATCATTCAAATCCTTGATTTATTCTCATATCTCAAAAATTCCAATCCTTCAAAATTCTCTCTTAATTTTGAAATCCCTTCCATTTCTATTTAAATTCAATTTTCACCCTTCATTTTCAATTTGATCTAACGGCCAATATTTATCCCTCTCTCCTATAAATTCGACTTGATTTTACTCTTTATAGATACACCAAAAAGACATCAAAGTCTTAAGCTCTCAAGTCTCCCTACTCTTCAATTCTTGTTTAAAAATCCTCCCTTGCTCCTAAATTGGCCTAGTGTTATTGTGAGGTTTTATTATTGTGAGTGCACAACATTGTTGGGAACTTGTAATAAGGTGTGGGTGCACCTTGGGAATTGAGTGAGTGGTTTGATCCTGAACCCGAAAAAGGATTTGTAGTGGTTTGATCCTGAACCCGGTTAAAAGGATCACAGTGGTTTGATCTTGAACCCGTTTAAAAAGATCGGTATAGGTTGGGTCCTGAACCTGTAAAAGGATCGGTAAAGGTTTACTCTTGAACCTGAAAAAGAGTCGGTTTGGTTCTCACCCGTAAGAGAGTCGTTGCAGTAAAATACCCAAGAAGGAGTCTTGGGGAGTGGAGTAGGGATTTCCGAACCACTATAAAATTTCCTGGTGTTATCTCTTACTCTCTACTCTTTTAATTTCCGCTAATTCATTTTTATGAGTAGATTGCTTGCCTAGGAAAATTGTCAAATAGTTCTAGCATACTTTATGCTTTATAGTGCTTATTAAAATTAAATCAATTCATTTTAATTCAGCAGAAAGTTTTAAATTTTATTAAGCAACTCTATTCACCCCCCTCTAGTGTTGCCATACGATCCTACAATTGGTATCAGAGCGGGTTGCTCTTGTTTTTAATTAAAAATATTTTTCAAGAACTCATTGTATTAACATTCATTGTTTGAGTTCTTTCAATAATTGGTATTTGAAAGTAATTTCTCTTTTTCAAAAATTATTTGAAAAGCTTAATTGCTAAGAGCTATGGCAACTATGGATTTTCTTGAAGGTCAATGTATTGATAAACCTCCATTCTTTAATGGTAGAAATTATGATGTTTGGAGAAAAAGAATGAAAACTTTTTTGCTTGCTATTGATTTTAATATTTTGTATGCTTGTGAGCATGATTTATCTAAATTGAAATTGAATGATAATTTTTTCTCTTTTAATGCCCAAGCCATTAATATTATATGTTGTGCTTTGGATAGTAAAATATGTGATAAAATTTCACATTTTAATTATGCATATGATGTTTGGAATTTTCTTGATAATATGTATAATGTTGAAAATTCTCTTTGTACTACTAATGACTTCTTTGATGTGAAGGAGAATTATAATTCTCAAAATCAAGAAAAGTTCTATGGAGTAGAAAAAGAAAAATGTGATGGATCCTCCGTATGCTTGATGGCTCATTCGGATAATGATTCCAGTGATGATAGTGACGAAAATGAGGTAAATCACAAATCTCTTACTTATGATGAACTTTATGATGCTTTTGAAAGTATGCATCAAGATTTGGAAAAACTTGGTTCAAAATATGTGAAATTATCAAAGAAATATAAGACATTGTCTATTGAGAATAAATCTTTGATAAATGAAAATGCATGTTTGAAAAATGGAACTAATAATGTTTTGTTGCATAATGAGGTTGATAGTGATTGTGATGAGAAAAATGCTAAGGTTAATAGAATTAAATTTCTTGAGAAAGAGAATGAGGATCTCAAATCTTTATCTTGTGAATTGAAACTTGAATTTAATGATTTGAGAAACAAGAATGAGAAAATTGAATCTTTTTCATTAGAATTGAAAGATGAAATTGCTAGCTTGAAAAATAAAATTATTGATTTAGAAACTAGCAATACTTCTTTAGAGAATGATAAACTTGCCTTGATTGACAAGATTAAATTCATTGAATGTGATAGTCATGAGAAAAATAATCTTTTGCATGTGCTTAAAGAAAAAGAATTGTTAGCTAATAAAGAGCTTGGAATTGCAAAAGAGTCCATTAAGAAATTGACTATAGGTGCACAAAATTTGGATAAAATTATTGACATGGGTAAACCGTTAAATGACAAAAGAGGTCTTGGTTATGTTGATGAGAATGTTACTCCATCAAGTTCCAAAACTATTTTTGTTAAAACATCTTCTATTATGCCTAGTGACGCTTTGCCAAATGTTTTGCTAAAAGGTAATGTGCATAAGCATGATGTACCAAATTTTGTTCATAAGCATGATGTAGCAAAATGTGTGTCAAATCATTCTTATTCTAAGTCTAATTTAGTTCATAATGCTAGATTTGTGCATAATGCAAAATTTGTACCTATATGTCATTATTGTGGTATTAAAGGTCATATTAGACCAAATTGCTATAAATTGAAAAATGATCTTGATCATTATGGAAAGAAAAATGTTCCTTATAAAGAAAAATTTCAAAATACTTACAAAAGGAACACTTATGTGAAAAATAACATGCATAAACATTATATGAATGAAAAGTTTATGCATAATGTTACTTGTTATTCATGTGGCAAAATTGGTCATAAATTTAATAGTTGTTATTTGCCAAAAATGAATGCTAGTAATGTTGGAACTAAAAAGAAATGGGTTCCAAAAATTGAGACTAACCTACATGGACCCAAACAAGTATGGGTACCAAAAACTACTTGCTAAATTGTTTTGTAGGTGTGCTCCAATATTCAAATTTGAAGATTGAATGAACTTCAAAAGGAAATTATTCAAATTTCAAATCCAAGCTTATAATTCTCTTGGTGCTTTAAAAGGAAAAATCCTTCTTTGGTAACTTTATTTCTTAAATGAATTGTGAGATATAATGTGCTATGATATCTTCTTTTGAATTTGAATTTGAAAATCTTGAATTGTTTGAATTGATGTTTTTATATATTTTGAAACATATTTATGATTTTTCTATTAATGCTCTTTTGAGATAATTAGAGATATTTTATGATATTACATTTGAATTTGAATATTGGTTTTTTGAATTGTTTGAATGGAAATATTTTTATTGTGATCTTATTGTTTGGAATTGAAATTATGATTTGCTTATCAATATATTTATTGATGGTTAAATATATTCCTTGAGATATGCATATTGAGTTTGAATTTTATATTCTTGAATTATTAGTAAGGTAAACTATTATTTTTGTTGAATGATTGAAATGTTGATTTATTTTTTTTAATTTGTTGTTGTTGAATTGTGAATTACCTACTATATATTGGTATAAAGAATTGTTTTTAGATTGATTATTGAATTTTGTTGATTATTATATTAAATGTTCATGAGATAATTAAGAATGTTCCTTGATGACATTTACCTTGATTGATTGTTTATTTATGGATCACATGATTATATGCTCCTTAAATTAAAATGGATTAATTTCAAATTGCTTGTTTATTTTATATTCTTCTTTGCTGTATGTTTAAATTTATAGAATTAATTACATGTCATAAGAAATTGTTGAAAATCTATTTTGACATACTATTGATTCTTTTGAAATATACTTGATATTTTGATTCTTTATATTTTCTTAAAGTTAATATCATTTTTGGTTTATCTTGGATGATTCAATCTTTTATGTTTAAAATTGTGGACCATTGACACATCTCAATCATTTGATTTTTTTTATTATTTATTGCTTGATAAATGATTATTAAAATTTGATTAGAATTAATTCCTGTTATAAATTTGTCAAAGAAGTTTAGAAAGATTTTTGTTACTAGCTCACTTTATACTTTATTGTTTGAGTTCCACTCTTACAATTAGTATTAAGGCTTGTTAGTTTAAAAATATTTTGAATTATTTAAATGCTTTATGAGCTTGAATGTATATTCTTAATTAAAGCATTATGTTTTGATGATCTAGTTCCTAAAAGTTATTATGTGTTATGAAAAAGAGATGTTAAATTCCTTTTAATAAGGGGGAGTACTTGAAAAAAAAATGTTCCTTATTAGTTGTATATTCAAATTTATTTTATTCCTAAATGAAATGTGCTTTGATTGTAACAATTGCTTACATATTTCATTTATTGATAATTTTCCCTTGTATGAACTAAATTACTTTGAGATTATGGTTGTTATTGATGTATCTTTTTGTCTTTCATATTAGTATCTTGTTAATTTTTGGCATATTGTATAAAATTAATATATTTTTGCTAAAATAAATTTGATCTTTTGGTATCTCAATTGTTTGAATTGTAATTGAAGTTTAATGAATTGATTGTCTAGAGATTAATTTGCTTTGTAAAGATAGAATTCTTTTTGTGTCTAATCATGAGGATTAAATTGCTCTATTGAAAATTTTAATGTCTTATGCATATTTTCTTGAATGAAATTCTTTTATGAAAAATATTTATGATTTGTTTAAGATAGATTTATGAAATTCTTTTATGAAAATTTTAATGTCTTATGCATATTTTCTTGAATGAAATTCTTTTATGAAAAATATTTATGATTTGTTTAAGATAGATTGAATTATCATGATTTTTTTTAATTGACTATCTTGTGCAAATTATTATTCTTGAATGATTTTTTTTATCTCCTTGATATATATTGGCTTTCTTATTAGGAGAATGCATATCTTTAAGGGGTTGTATCATTTTATATGTGAATTTTAATTTGATCTTAAATGAAGTTGGTTTGCTTGCAATAATTATTGAGGGTGTTTCATTAATTCATATCTTTTTTAGTTCAAGTTTAGGAAGAAAAATGTATTGATTTATCTTTTTCTTTGTCTCTCATATAGATGCTTTTTTATTTTTTGATATAAAATTGATATTATATTTGTATGAATTAAATTTGGTATCTTGCCTAAATTCCATGAATTTGATTTTTTTTTATATATTGCCTTAATTCTATGAATTAGATCCTATCAATTGGTATATGATGTGAAATTTTTGAATGTTTAAATATTTTATATATCTTGTTTTTTTTTAATTGGTATCTCATATTGCCTAAATGCTTGATTTCTATGAGATGATGTGTTTAAGTACTTTGAATTGAATTCCATATTTGGTATGACTCTAAAGTGATTTACTGTATTTGGAATATTTTTATTAATGCCATTTTCATTATGGTTAATTGAGCCTTTGAAAAGGTGATTAAAACCTAAATTATTCTTTTATGTTGATTTATGAAACTCCATGAAATCCTCTTAATATCTTTATTGGAGTTTGCTTATTTTTAGGGAGAGCAAATGCCTTTTAAAAATGAGATATTTTTTATGGGTTTAATTGTGGACTAATTATTTGTGATATTTTTGAGTAATTATGAATTTTTTTTGTAACATTTATTTAGTATGAGAAATTCAAGTATTGATTAAATTGATTAATGTTTGGTTGTTTCTCATTTGCAATATTTACTATGTCTCATATATTTAGGGGAGTTCTTATTCATTTGTTCAAATATTTATATGATTCACTTGTTTAGGGGGAGCTTCATATGTTTTGTGAAAATATTATGATCGTGTATCTTTGTCATAGAGATGTTCGTTGATTTATTGAGATAAATTATTGTCTCTGTGAAATTGAGATTGTGTGCTTTGATGTATTGTTGAATATGTAATATGTCTTTGATCATCTTTGTTCAAATTGATTGACATCATTTACTAGGGGTGCTTAAATGAACTTATTGTTATTACTTGTTTGATTATTGTTTTGAGGGGGAGCTTTAACTTTCAATTATTATTTTGAGGGGAAGCCTTATCTTTAATTATTCCAATGATTATTCTTTTTAGGGGGAGCTTATACTTTAAATTGTTATCTTTTGATGATAACAAAAGGGAGAGAATTTAGAAAAATATATTTGTTAAATGAATAAATGCAATGTTTACTGATTGAATTCTTTTGATATCATTATTAACATTCTACTTTGAGAATATTTTTCTTAAGTAGTTTGTCATCATCAAAAAGGGGGAGATTGTTAGCTTTATGAGCTTCAATCATACTATATGTTTTGATGATAACAAACTTTAATTTACTAATGATTTTAGTGTTTCAAAGTGTTCATCTTGTAGAGCTTGGAAAGACGATTCCAACACATTTTGAATCACTGAAATCGGAGATCAAACGAAAAAGTTACAAGCAAAAGAAGATTGGAAGAAAAGGCCTACATGACAGTGACGTGGCGCTTACATAGCATCCGATGTGGCAGCTGACGTGGACCTCATTTTGAATGATTGGCTGAATCAATTCCTACCATTTGACTCCTACTTTTAATCCTTTTCAAATCTCATATTTTACTCCAAAATTCCATTAATTACACCTCATTCAAATTTGAATTCTTTCAAAATCTCATTTCCTTCAAATCCTCATTCTAATTTGAAATTCTCCTAATTTCAATATATTCTCAATCTCATTTTTAAATTCAAATTCTTTCCTAAATTTTCATCATTCAAATCCTTGATTTATTCTCATATCTCAAAAATTCCAATCCTTCAAAATTCTCTCTTAATTTTGAAATCCCTTCCATTTCTATTTAAATTCAATTTTCACCCTTCATTTTCAATTTGATCTAACGGCCAATATTTATCCCTCTCTCCTATAAATTCGACTTGATTTTACTCTTTATAGATACACCAAAAAGACATCAAAGTCTTAAGCTCTCAAGTCTCCCTACTCTTCAATTCTTGTTTAAAAATCCTCCCTTGCTCCTAAATTGGCCTAGTGTTATTGTGAGGTTTTATTATTGTGAGTGCACAACATTGTTGGGAACTTGTAATAAGGTGTGGGTGCACCTTGGGAATTGAGTGAGTGGTTTGATCCTGAACCCGAAAAAGGATTTGTAGTGGTTTGATCCTGAACCCGGTTAAAAGGATCACAGTGGTTTGATCTTGAACCCGTTTAAAAAGATCGGTATAGGTTGGGTCCTGAACCTGTAAAAGGATCGGTAAAGGTTTACTCTTGAACCTGAAAAAGAGTCGGTTTGGTTCTCACCCGTAAGAGAGTCGTTGCAGTAAAATACCCAAGAAGGAGTCTTGGGGAGTGGAGTAGGGATTTCCGAACCACTATAAAATTTCCTGGTGTTATCTCTTGCTCTCTACTCTTTTAATTTCCGCTAATTCATTTTTATGAGTAGATTGCTTGCCTAGGAAAATTGTCAAATAGTTCTAGCATACTTTATGCTTTATAGTGCTTATTAAAATTAAATCAATTCATTTTAATTCAGCAGAAAGTTTTAAATTTTATTAAGCAACTCTATTCACCCCCCTCTAGTGTTGCCATACGATCCTACATTGAAGTCTTGAAGAGTGTTTGGTCTTCAAGAAGTGTTCGACACTTGGACTTGTGGATTGCAGAGAGTCTTCGGTCTTCAGACTTGGTGGAGTCTCTCTGAATTCTCTGGTTCTGCTTGAGAGCTTTGAAAACTCTGAACTCTTGTCTTTGTGAGAGTGTAGAATTTCTGAACCCTTGAAATGGAGGAGAACCCCTCTATTTATAGAGTTCTCGCTGGATGGGCCCTGGTGACTTTTGAGCCTAACAACTTGGGCTTGGGCTTTATTGGGCTTGGGTCTGGTTTACATTTGACCCAAAACCATATGATCCAAATATTTAAAAGACCCAAATTTGATCCAATTAATTATTTTCTTTAATTAATTGGTCAAATCAATTAATCTGATCAAAATAATTTATTTTTAATTAATTGATCAAATGAACATTTGGCCCTAAAAATTTATAATTGGCAACTTTGTCTTTAAATTAATTTTGGGACACATGTCAATTTATAATTGGTCCCAAATTTAATTAATTATAATTTTGTCATTAATTTTAAATAATGACGTGGCAATTTGTCATTGGCCAAAATTTCTCCTCCAACAATATATTTTTTTTTTTTTCATTTCTCTCTTCATTTTCTTAGTTGTCAAGATTTTGAAGTTTTGTTTTATAAGTACAATTAGCATGTACTCTCAACGTACAATTAGCATGTACTCTCAACTAAGAGGTTGGATATGTTCATAAAATTAACATCTATAACCCAATGTTTGGATAAGTTTTTTTTTTGGGAAAATTACCTTTTTGGTCCCTGAGTTTTGAGGGATAGGTGCGTTTGGTCCCTGAGTTTTCAAAATAGACCTTTTTAGTCCCTGGGTTTTGAGAAATAGGTTTAAAAGGTCCCTAAGTTTTCAAAATGGACCTTTTTAGTCCCTAAGTTTTGAGAAATAGGTTTTAAAAGTCCCTGGTTTTATTTTTTCAACTTTTTTAAACTAATAATTTTTATTATATTTTAATATTGAATGATTTTTTAAATTAACAAAATTAAAAAGTATT
Organism: Luffa acutangula; assembly: GCA_036850905.1. Lineage (NCBI taxonomy): Eukaryota > Viridiplantae > Streptophyta > Magnoliopsida > Cucurbitales > Cucurbitaceae > Luffa > Luffa acutangula. Next base: position 44,282,905 of record CM072097.1, on the reverse strand, counting down.
AATTTATATAAATTTAAAAAATAATATAAGGGACTTTTTAAACATATTTCTCAAAACTCAAGGATTAAAAAGGTCCATTTTGAAAACTTAGGGACCTTTTAAACCTATTTCTCAAAACTCAGGGACTAAAAAGGTCTATTTTGAAAACTCAGGGACCAAACGCACCTATCCTTCAAAACTGAGGGACCAAAAAGGTAATTTTCCCTTTTTTTTTTTAAAGATAAAATATTTATTTTTATTATGAACAATATTGGTTTAATTAGGTAAACATACTACCTAAAAACTTCAAAGCACACCACTTTGTTTAGTTCAACAACTCATGAGAGAAAATCAAAACCCTCCAATACCATTTCAGCTCAACCTCCACCCACCCACACACACACACAAACAAATGAAATAATATATAACCCCAAACCCACAAACCTCAACACAGAACAAACACAGAAAAAAAGGCCAAAACCAACCATTCTCATCCTCGAGCTTCATCCATGACGACGACGGTGATTCCCCGAGAAGACGAGCGAGCCGGAGCGGAAATCGCTTACGGACACGAAGAATGCTTCCGGCGATCGGTGGAGCTGCTAAAGGAACTGGGATTCCCGAGCGGCGTGATGCCACTGCAGGAGCTGGAGGAGTGCGGCATGGTGAAGGAGACGGGGTTCATTTGGATGAAGCAGAAGAAGCCGTACGAGCACTTCTTCGAGGCCACGAACTCGCGGGTGGCGTACGCGACGGAGGTGACGGCGTACGTGGAGAAGTTGAGGATGAAGAAGATGACCGGCGTCAAGAGCAAGCAGCTTCTTTTGTGGGTTCCGATTGCGGAGATGAGTATTGACGATCCCAAAGGGAAGAAGATTTGTTTCAAAACTCCCCTCGGGATTGGGAAATCGTTTCCGGTCACTGCGTTCATGGCGGAGGAAGAGAAGAAGACACAGTTCTTCGACAAGGTTGAGGAATGATTTCTCGTTTTCGCGATTGTTTTGTTGGATTATTATTGTTTCTTGGGTTGTTGATCTGGATATGAGTTTGTTGTAATTTTCTTTTACTTGAAGATTTTATATTAATTGAAATTTAAAAGTTTCAATTTGATTTTATTAGATTCCAGCTTTGTTTAATTAATTAGTTATAAGGGTTATGGGTTTAGTTTCAATTTCTTGGGCAATTATGATTATTCTAAAAGTTTTAATTTCATCAGTACAATTTTGGTTAAATCTCCCAAATGGGCTATAAGTTATGTTTGTGTATACTTGAAAATTCAGTTCATTTTCTATTTTTTTTCCCTCTCTAACATTTTTTTAATATCACAAATATTTAGATGAGAATTTAAACCTTCAACCTTACACAAATTGATTGGCCTGAACCTGATTTTCTACCGACACGACGAGAGGTGGGTTGGAAAAAACGGTTTGCCGACTATTTTGCAGACTATTCTATTTCAACGTTCGTCTTGATGCGAAGAAACACGTTGGAAGAGCCTTTGCCAACGCGTTTTATGAATTTTTGCCGACGTTAGTGCACGTCGGAAAAGGGTCAAATTCCTATTGTGTATTGAGTTATGTTCCTATCAGGTAGTCAAAGTGAACATAGTTTAACGATAATTGGTATGCACTCTTGACCAAAGGATCAAAGATTTGAATCCCTACACCTCCAAATGTTGTTGAATTCAAAAAAGAAAAAAAAAAACTGAAATAGGTAGTCAAATATTGGAAAACATAAGCTCATTATCATGCAAATAGAAAATGTATCATGTATTTGATATGGTAGCAACATGTACCATGCATGAGATTTGACCAACTCTAAGAATAAAATTGCAACTTAAAAAAAAAATGATAGGGACCAAATTGTAAGCTAAGTACAAACCAAGTTTCCAACTATAAAGACTACCAAGCTACAAGGACCATAGTTTTATAATTTAATCTTTCCTTTAGTTTTCATGGTCGGCACATATAGCAAATTGTGTTGAAATATATAATTGATGATGCATATGAGCCATCTATATATAGAGATACTTTGTTTATTTAGGCTGCCCTTTTTTTTTCTATATTGATGTGTATATATATATAAACAAGATAATGCAAAAAAAAAGGGTTTTGAATATATATGGTTAAGAATCAGACCAAAGGTAACATATTAGTTAGATAAGAGAAAGATCATAACATATAAGTGGCGTGCTCTTATAGAATATTATTAAAGGGAGACTCGATTAATATCTATTTTTCTTAAAGAAGGATTATTGTTAATTAAAGGTATGACTAAAGAGTAGTTAGTACCGATTTTTCCATAATGTGATATGTGGTTGATCTCGATGTGATAAAGAGATTTTGTTAAAAAAAAAAAAAAAAAAAAAAAAAGTGATAGTTTGGAATGCGAATAAAGTCACATGTCAGGTATAATTAAGAACGATTCATAATATACAAAATAATGTGGAATTGTGAGTAATAGCCAGGAAAAATATGAGTTTACTAAAAAAGTAATGGTAAAAGAGGAAGACAAGATTGTTCATAGGTCCTTTTGTTTCTTCTTCCTCTTTCCTTATCATTCTTTTCTTCTTTCTTTTTCCTTTTCTCTTTCATTTCATCATGATTCTCTTTTTTTTTTTATCCTTTTTCATATTCTTCCATCTCTTTTCCATCTTCTCCGTTCTCAGATTGGGTTTGGAAATCGTATCCGGTGACGACGTTCATGGCGGAGGAAGAGAAGACAAAGTTTTTCGACAAGGTTGAGGAATGATGTTTCGTTTTTGCAATTTGTTTTGTTGGATTGTTTCTTGGGTTTTGGATATATGTGTTTGGAGGAGTTTTCATTTTTCTGAATAAAGCAGAAAGTTTTCTTTTTTCCTCTTATGATTATCAATAAGTTTGGTTCATTTTGGACTATTTTTTGAGTGTTGTAATATTGTTTAGTTGATGTTTGATTAAAATTATTTAATAAACGTTTGGTTTTTAGTTTTTTTTGAAAATTATGATTCTTCTCTTTCAATTTCTTTATAATGATTTTCATTTTATCAAGGAAACATTTGAAAAGGGTGAAGTGATGATAATGGTGACAATGTGATTGTGATTTCGTCAAAACATTTGTTTATTCATGAACTTTTTCTTTTTTTTTTCAATACGTCAACATTTGGAGATGAGGAGATTTGAATCTCTAACCTCTTAGTCAATGATACATGTCAATTACCGTTGAGTTATGTTTGCTTTCACGTTTATTCATGAACCAATGTGATTGATTGTGTTTATTCCAAGGGTTAAAATGTCGATGTCGACGGAAATGTCGAGGTCTCAATTTTATGGAAATGTCGTCGGAAATATCGACAAAAAATATCAATGTCGATGGAAATTCCTGGAAAAGTATTTAGCATAAAAAATTCAAAAAATTAACAAATAAATGTTTTACATTTTAAAAATGAGTTAAAATACTTAGGGCAAATTGCAAAAACCACCCCTCAAGTATGCTAGTTGTAACAATTACACCCCTAAACTTTCAATTGTAAAAATTGAACCCCCAAACTTTCAAAAGTGTAAAAATTGAATCCTTAAACTTTAAATGTTAAAATTAAACCCTCAAACTATGGGTAAATGCAAAAATTGAGTCTATCTCATATTTTCACTTTCTCTCTACTCTCTACCTCTCTCTCCCTCCAATCATCCTCCCTCTCTCATTTTTCTCTGTCGTCAGTCCACCCTCTGTTTCGATTTCGGGGAGAAAGAATAAAGTGGTTGCAAGAGGATAAATGTTTCATACATTTCTTTCTGTTTAAGAAGAAAGAGAGAAAGTACTCTATTTCAATTATAATTTTTGGCATCAATTATTATTATTAGGGAATTTGTCCGATTTTATGACTTTCAACTTTCAATTCTTCTTCCTCTGCTACATTTTTTTCATCTTAGGATTCAATGTATTTGTTACAGAAATCGACATTTCCTCCATTAATTTTGATACGAGCTTTCCCATGTGGCTTCTTGGGTTCAACTTCCTCTCCAAAGTCGTTTTGTCCAATGTGAATCTCAGTGGAGAAATTCTACAAACACTTGGTAATCTCTATCGTGGTTAATGTCCTTGAGTTGTCAAACTTGGAGCTAAATAGAGAAAAAAATGGAAGGAGGAGAGAGAAAGGAATGAGGAGAGAGAGAATGGGTGATTGAAGGACGGAAGGGAGAGGAGAGAGATGAATGAATGGAGAGAAAAAGAGGAAATATGAGATGGATGATGGATCCAAATTTTGCATTTACCCATAGTTTGAGGGTTTAATTTTAACATTTAAAGTTTAAGGATTCAATTTTTACACTTTTGAAAGTTTGGGGGTTCAATTTTTACAATTGAAAGTTTAGGGGTGTAATTGTTACAACTAGCATAGTTGAAGGGTGGTTTTTGCAATTTGATCAATTTTTTTACTATACAATGAAAATATCGATTTACCATAAATGTCAATGGAAATTTAATACATTGGTTTATTCTAAAATATATATATATATATATATATATATTAATAAATGTTAATGATGGTGATATATGAAAAGGGTGAAGTGTCAGAAATTTAATATCGTGTTTAAAACGCAACATATATTTACACGTTTAAAAGGAAAAAATGAAAAAAAATCCGTACCCTTACAAATCGTGTAGAGCCCGGAATACCAACGGTAACACATCTGACCGGCACTCAGCGTCAGCGACGACTCCGGCGGGACCCTCCGATCAGTTCCCTTCCGAAATCCGAAATAAAAAATCATGGGGTGTACGGGACCCATAAGAATCACAGCCGTTCCTCATCCATCTCTCAAGCTCCGATTCCTTCTCATCGCCCACCAATGGCGAGGCCCTTCTTGGGCTCCACGCTTCCCTCTTCCCCTATAATCGCTCTACGCTTCTCTTCCTTCATCCCACCATTAGTAACCAACCATCGACGCCGTTCCCCTCGTTCCACCACCGCCGTCGTCGTCGCCATGGATGAGTCTTCGTCGCAGAAACACATTCAGCCCCACCCATCGCTGGAGGTCATCGGCGGAGGCCGCGATCGCTTCCTCTCGGCTTTTAAGGACTTGGACCAACCCTATAAGCCCTTCCCTGTAATTGGGTCGAATCGCCATTTGGAGACTATTTTTGCTTCCTTCTTTAGGACTTGCCCCAATGTCAGGCTCCGCCGGGAGTGCCTGCGTGCGCCGGATAATGGCACCGTTGCTTTGGATTGGGTTTCTGGTGATGATCTTCGCCTGCCTCTTGATTCTCCCGTTCTTATTCTTCTGGTTTGTGCTCTCTGATTCTTGGTTTTCTGAAGAATTATTGGATTAGGTGTGGTGATAAAGATGTTTTGATGACAAATTATGTGAACCCTGGTGAATTGGGATTAGGAACTCTATGATTATGTGAATCCCGATTTAAAAACACTAGAACACTCGTTTAGTTTGACATACAGAGAGAAAGAATGTGGAGGATTTCATCAGTATGTTGATAGCATATAACCCAACACATGAATTGGGCATCCTTGAATGGAAAGGCTCAAGGGCACTCATTTCGTTAATCCATTTAATCCTAATCTGTCTAGGTTTGGATCTTGACTGAATATTGAGCTTGAACTTGTAGTTTGATCCTTGATTGAATATTGAACTTGAACTTGCAGTTAAATCCTTGATTGAATATTGAACTTGAACTTGCAGTTTGATCCTTGATTGAATATTGAACTTGAACTTGTAGTTTGATCCTTGAATGGGGTTGAGTTCTTGAAGCTTTAGTGCGGTTCCTGTTAGAGTGTTAAGGAGATAGTAGGAATGTTATTAGGATATTAGTAGTGGTGTAGTAATTACTTTATAGTTGGTTAAAAGGGTGCTTATAAACAGAGAGAGTTTGGGACTGTATAGATTAGGCATGCTATTTGGGAAACCAATGCACGACGGGTGGATTGTGGGAAGAGAGAACCTTCTCGAAAGACTGTTGGTACCATAATTTCTCTTAGATATTGCAATAGTTACTTTACATTGTCGTTTTCTTTGTAATTGGGATCCTAATAGTTCCTTGATTCATGTCAATACATTTCATATTGGTTTCTTGAATCTTTGCAGCCTGGTTTAACAGGAGGGAGTCAGGATTCATATGTAAGACACATGTTGGTTAGAGCTAGAGATCGTGGGTGGAGGGTTGTGGTCTTCAACAGCCGTGGATGTGGGAATAGCCCTGTTACCACTCCCCAGGTATTCATTTTTGTTTTTTCATGTTGGAGTGTCGAATTTCTTTGTATATAAGATGGTTTTTCTTCTTTTTCAATATTCAGAGTCAATATTCTTGTTTATGATTCATTTTGCAACACTGATATATGCAGTTCTATTCAGCTTCATTTTTAGGAGATATGCGTGAAGTAGTTGCACATGTTACTACACGATACCCCAATGCTAACGTGTATGCTGTTGGCTGGTCTCTTGGTGGTAACATTCTTGTTAACTATTTGGGGCAGGTAAAAAATAAAACAATACAAAATCTCCATCCTTCTCCTTACTCTACTTATTGGTTGCCATTTTTTTTTTAAAAAAAACCTCCTTAAATCTTATGGATAAGGGAAATTGGGGATTGAAATTGTGAGAAAAATCCGTCTAGAGAGTAGTGTTTGTTGTGATGGGACAATTATAACCAAAAACAAAACTTGGTGGGCTTACTGTGCCTACTTCACCTCTTTGTTTTATATTTTAAAACATAAGATATTTCAACTATGATATCTATATTTCTGCATTTCAAGATATGTTACAAACTTGAAACAAACTAAGTTACTTTTGAGGATTACAATATTGTTGAATAACTTATATGGCGATAACGCAAAGTCGAATGCTGAGAGTTCAGTGATTTGGGGACCTTTTATCTCGTTGTACAATGTTTAAGTTGCTTTTCCATATCTTACTTATTCTTATGTTATGAACATCTTTGTCTGTTGCATATCATTTCTAAACATTCATGTTCATTGCAGGATTTTCTGTCCTGTCCACTGTCTGGTGCTGTGTCGTTGTGTAATCCTTTCGATTTAGTAGTTGCAGATGAGGACTTCCGGAAGGGCTTCAACAATATTTATGATAAATCCCTTGCTGGAGCTTTACGTCGAATTTTCAACAAGTAATCCTCTTTTGTGTGAATGTTTCTTGTTCTGTTAACCATTACATGATCTGATACTGAAAAATCCATAGGGCCTTAGATTGTATCATCTCACCAGATTCCCTTGAGATTGCAGGCATGCTGATCTCTTCAATGATATGCCTGGTGAATTCAATATTCCCTTGGCTGCCAATGCTAGAACTGTTAGAGACTATGATGATGCCTTAACTCGCGGTATTCTTTCTCTTAATTTCCGGTTGTATCCTTTGAAGGACAAGGAAGTTCATATATGCCATTTCTTCTGCTTAGAGCTTTTTTTCTTTCTTTTGTTTTTGTTTTTTTGAACAACTTGCAGTTTCATTTGGTTTCAATTCTGTGGATGAATACTACTTCAAATCTAGCAGTTCACAATTCATAAAAGATGTCAAAATTCCTTTGTTTTGCATCCAGGTACCTTTTTCTTTTTAAATGTTGTCGAGAACTTAAGATTTCTGTTAAACTCTCCAAGTTTTTTCATTGATTTAACTACCAATTATTATTATTTATAAAAAGGAATCATATAATGCAATCACTATATTGAAAATAGTTTCCAAACCAATCTTAAACCATCTTACCCATTAAGATTGGTCTCATTCATTAAGATAAGGATTTCTTCAAATACATAAATAGTCTCCTAGCAATTGATCTGGGGAACTATCGATTTTTCAAGCACTCAGTTTAACTTACAGAATGTATAGGGAAATTTTAGTTAGGAAAACATTGTTCTCCCACAATTACTTTTGGGCATTCTACAATGTTGTTTTTTAATGTTTAAGGGCAAGATTTCTTCCTAAAAGGAGACATGTAATTTGCTTTGCAGGCAGCAAATGATCCAATTGCTCCAGACAGAGCAATCCCCCGCGAAGATATAAAGGTTCACACGTGCTTATCCTTTAGTTCTGCACTAATCTGTTAAGATTTTGTGGCAGTTTAACATGCTATCGAAGTATTAGATTCTATGTTCTTCATATCTCTATAGTTTAACCTGCATCCTTTTCGTGGTTAGTATATATATTTTTCAAATGTGATTGTTGTTGCAGGAAAATCCGAACTGTTTGTTAATAGTGACACCAAAAGGTGGGCATCTAGGGTGGGTTGCAGGCCCCGGTGCTCCCCTTGGAGCTCCATGGACCGATCCTTTTGTGATCGATTTCCTCGTGCATTTGGAGAGCCGAGCATCCAAAGCTTCTGCATCTTCTGCTGATTTAACAGCTGCAGAGATGTTGGCATAGGCCATTGATGGCAACATTTATGAGCACACGTAGGAAATTTGAAACTAGAGTTATCTATATTAGTTGATTTGTCAATTGATTAAACAAAATGCCATGCCTAGATTATTTTAAATTGTAAAATGTATGTTTATCTTAATAAAAGTAATGGTTCTGCTCTTCTCCAACCACCCTCTTAAATAGTTCATCTTGCAAAAAAGTCTGTGTTGTAATGTTAAGAGATCTTTAGATTGTCTTGGCTTGGCTTTCCATGAAAGACTTGAATGCCCATATATTTTTTCCATGAATGTTCAATCTTGGATGACTGATTCTGAAAATTATGGAACTTGAGAATTAGAAAAAAAGATGGTTAGAGATGGTCTTGATTTTTGTTCCAATTTTTTAAATGTTTGGCCATTTTGTAGAAACCAAAAAGTTGTGTGGTAAAATTTGGATGTTAAATATTCATTAATGTGTTAATATTTCCATCAGTATTTTCACTTATGTCAAACATTTTCATTATCTCTTTCTTTTCTTTTTTTTTTCTGGGAAATAATTTTTATTATCTCTTTAAACTATTGATGCAATCTATAAATGTTAGTAAAATATCACTAGTATGAATGTGTATTAGTAATAAATATTTTTTAAATATATTTTTACAAATCTCTTGATTATTCTATTATTTTCAAGAATATCTATTAATATTGATATTTTCATAAAATTGAGACTAGCATTTCCATTGACTTTAATACTTTTAATATGTTGAAAGGTGTGCTAATCATAGAACTTTTGGGAGTGTCAACTTGAGTATAGGTTAATTTGTTAAGACATTGGTCAAAGGCGAGCTTAGCTCAGCGGTAATTGGCATGTACCCTCGACCATGAGGTCAGAGGTTCAAATCCTCCCACCCCAAATGTTGATGTACTAAAAAAAAAACAAACTTGTTAAGACATTGCAACCTTAACCAAAATGTTGAAGTTTGGAATTTCTTCCTCCACTTGTTGATTTTTTTTTTTTAAAAAAAAAATCAATGGGAACGTTTTGTCATGGAATATATACATGAATGTTTTTTTTTTTTTTTTTTTTTTTTTTTTTTTTTTTTTTTTTTTATTACAAATTTGTGAAAGTGCTAAAATTCATACTTGAAAGTAATAATATTTACCTTAGGGAGACATTAGGATTTTTTTTTTTTAAGATAAGGGAGATGTTAAAATTTAGAGGGTGATGGAAATAAAATTTAGTTTGTCAATCAGGGTAAAGGGAATAAATGTCAAATGAGAATCCTCCTTAATTTAGGTTTAGCCATATTTTAGGAGAATTTTTTTTTTGGCCATTTTTCAGAAAGAGAGTGCTTATGTGGCCTTTTTTTTTCCAATTTCTCCGGGTTGTTTTGGTCACTAGATAAAATCTAAGAGAGATAATTTACAAAATTTAATAAAAACATTTTAAGTTTACAAAAAAACAATCAATAAGATTTTATAACAGTGAAACAGACTAAACTACCCCGAAATGAAATCCATCAAAACTTCAATTCAACTACAACAATAAGAGAATCTAGGAATTACCGTTTAAATCAATGGCAAACTTTAATCAATACATTGAAAATTACTTTAAGGGGCCGTTTGTTTTTTGGGAATCTGAGATGCCCATGAGTCAGCCATCTGGATTCCCACGTTTGTTTTGCAGTAATGTAAGATACCTGTAGCCACCTATTTTTGCCCGGCTTATTAAATTATTTGTTAATTAATCATTAAAATACATAATTATGTTTGAAAATTTGATTTAATTAGAAATGTTTGTTTATGCCATTTGGTCTCTTCTTCCTAGTTTGGTTAGAGTAACCAATTTAGTTGGTTTAATTGCCAAGAGATCAAAGAAGCAATTTTTTTTGAATTTTGAATTGGTTTACAAAAAGTTGCATTCCATTTTGAGCAAAGCTTATATTTGGCATTGGATTTCAAAATTTGAAAAGTAGCTAGTAAATTTTATGCACAAAAGAGGAATGGGTTTTAGCTTATATAAACCCTTCTTGTTGAGCTTGAGAAAGAGTTCATTCAACCAAAAAAAAACCCTAGAGAAAAAAAAGAGAGTTCACTCACCACACAAAAAAAAAATCCAAAATCTAGAGCATAGAAGAAAATCCATCTTAGTTGGAGGTTGCATTTGGTAGGCCTTTTGTCCCAAGGATCCGCATCTCAAGCAACAAGCGGGTATTTTGTTGTTCTTGATTTCGTCTCCTACGTCTTCTTTTTTTTTTTTTTTTCCTTTCTCGAGCACCTTGAAAAACTATAGTTGAGTAAGGGTATTGCAAGCTCGTTTATTATTGTTTCTTACTTCTCTTGTTTTTTTTTATGTTATAATGTAAGTTATTTTTTTTTATCTTCCCCTTGTTTTTCTTCTCTTTGTTCATATCATTCTCCTTTCTTTTTTTAGTTTTTACTCTTATTGCTCTATTTACAAAAGAAATGTATAATGAAGAAAAGAGATAAAAAGAAAGATTATGTGTATCATACCTTAGCTTCAAGCATGAACAAACTTTAGTTGAAGTTGAGTAAAAGAAAAGCATAAAATAAAATGAGAGAAAGAGGGAGTTAGAAAAAAAGGGAATGTGAAAAAAAAAAGAAGAAGAGAATTTTGTTATTATTATATATTCTGTTTATTTTTTTTTTTTTGAAACAATATTATGTTATTTCTATTATTTCAATTATTTTATTATTATTATTATTTTTATTATTATTATTATTATTATTATTATTATTATTATTATTATTATTATGTATAACAGTATGTTTGTTGTTTCTTTTTATTTACTTTATTTTTGTTTTTTGTTTTTTTTTTTTGGTGTCCGTTCAGCTTTTGCCGCCCATCCCCCCTTTTTTTAATATATAATTTTGTTTTTCTATTTTTCTATTTTTGTTTTTCTATTTATTTATTTATTTAGTTTTGCTTAATTTTTGCTTCTTTCTTTTGTTTTAATTCTTTTGGTTTTTTTTTTAATTACTTTATTTTTCTTTTCAGAACTCAGTTTCTGGGTATATTATTTGGACATTATATCTCATTATTATCTTGTTATATTACATGGTTTAAGTGTGTCTTTTCTTGATTTATCATTCTCTTAAATATATATATTCATGTTAGGTGTCGTGAAATGCATAAATCCTTAACCCATATCTCTCTTTATTAAAAAAATATCCGACGACGGAATCTAGAAATATTTGGAAGTCCGATTTTCTAGTTTTCCTGAGGTGAGGAGTCGATTCTTTGGGAGTCCGAGATCGATTCCAATATATTTTTATTAAAATTCAACATGTTTAATATGTTGTACTTGCATATTTATTTATGGCCTTAATTATTATGTTAATTTACTTGTATCATAATATTGCAATTTTGTGCTTATATAAATGTTGCGTATTATATATATTTTTGTTAAATGTTTTCAAATTTCCTTTTCTCAAGTTTTCATTTTTTATTTATTTTTAATTTACTTTCAAACTTATTTTCTAATTTCCTAATATTTTTGTTCTTTTTGAGCTTATAAAGCTTTAACTAAAAAAATTGTTATTTTTAAAAGGTTTTTTTTTTATAATATTTTCTTAAATTTGATTTTTAAGACCGTTTTCCCTAAAAAAATCCTATGATGGAATCTAGAAATATTTGGGAGTCCGATTTTCTAGAGTTCCTAAGGTGAGGGATCTTAATCTTTGGGAGTCCGAGATTTTGATCCCAAGAAAAAATGAATTTAATTAAAAAAAATGTTTTAAAAAAATCTTTCCCTTGAGAAATGCTATCCTATGACGGAATTAGGGAATTGTAAAATTCTCTAATATTCTTGAGGTGAGGAATTTTAATTCTAAGAGAGCAAAATCAATGGAATCTTTCCACTTATTTTATGGGATCATTACTTCAAATATTGGGGTAATGAGGGGTAAAATAAGACATTTGTTTTAAAAAAATATCTTTTCTCCAAATAATATATTCTTCTAAAATTAATTTCAATTCAAGATAAAATTTTGGCCACCGTTTCTTTAACGGGTGTTGTGGGGTGCTAACACCTTCCCCATACACGAACAACTCCTGAACCCAAATTTGGTTTTCGCAGACCGTTTTTTTTTATTTTTCTTAAAATATTAGTTTTATCTTATTTTGGTGTCCAATCACACCATAAAAAAGATTGGTGGCGACTCCTGTTATTTTACCCTTTTTCGAGGACGTCGGCCGCTCCGCGTCGCAGGCACGTGGCGACAGCTTGGCGACTCCACTGGGGACATGAGATTTCATCTCGAGGGTTTGGCCATTTTTATTATCTTGTATTGTTTATTTTATTTTATTATTATTATTCTTATTATATATGTTGCTTGGGTTATTTTATTGTTGCACACACCTTCACAAGCCTCCTGCCCGGGCTTTCCTATTAGGTTTAGATTTGAGGATGTAGTAGTGTCGACCTTCGAGAAGCTTATGCTTCCGTGTAGACACACGAAAAATCCTCACTCAATGTGGTCATGTGATCTTGTAAGATTTATTGACCATTTTGGGGACTTTTTTAGGATCTTAGAACCAACTTCACTTGCTTGAGACCTTTATATTTGTTTTACTAATTCACACACTAATCACAAGCCTCCTACCCGGGCTATTCCCAATAGGACTAGAATCGAGGACGAAGCAGTGTTGACCTTCGAGAAGCTTATGCTTCCGTGTAGGCACACGAAAAATCCTCACTCAACTTGGTCATTCCGTCATATATGGCTTTGTGACAAATTTGAGGGCCTTTGTCATTTAGGATCTTAGAAATTAACCACTCTAGTTTAGAGCATTTATGTTATGTATCTTATTATTCCATGATTATTTTCTGTACCTTCTTTGGGTTCTTTTTTTTATTATTTTATTTATTCCATTATTTCATCCACATGTCCTCACATACGCATGTATACATGATCTAGCATAGAGAGTCACTCCATTATCATGCATCATCCTAGGTTTATAAAATACTCATTTGTTTATCAGTTATATATTATTAGACCCTTTAGTTATGCATCATTATGTTTAACTTTTTCCTTTAAAAATCCCATTGCATATCCATATTAAACTTTCGTAAAGATTTCATTGTGATTGAAATAAACATCTGAAACCTTGTATGCATTAAAATCATAGCATTGAGAATCAATTTATTATAATGCATAATCATAATGTTTATAAGCATTCATCCAAAAAAAATTATAAGCATTCATTTGCTTATTAGGGTTTCCAATCATTTGTCATTGTGCTTAACCTTTTTTCCCTTTATAAATTTCAATAAACATCCGTATTAGGGTTCTATAAAAGCTTGCATTTGCATTATGTGTGAAGATATTTAATTTTGGAGTCTTGTACGCGTGCATTAAGGTCATAGCATTGTGAGTCAATTCATTATCATGCACAATCCTAATGTTTCTAAGGATTCATTCACTTGTTTTATGTCACCATTAGGCTTTTTAATCATAATTCATCATTGTGTTTAACTTTTTATCCTTAAATTTTGCACGTGCATTATATGTAAAATAACAAATGCATTAAAGTTTGCATGTGCATTAAAAATCATCTTAATATCATGCATAATCCTAAGGTATATAAGCATTCATTTGCTTGTTTTTTGTCATTAGGGTTCTAATCATTGGACATTGTGTTTAATTTTTTTTTTCCTCTTGAAATTTCAATAAATATTCATATTAGGCTTTTATAAAAACAAATGCATCAAAATCACTCCATTGAAAGTCATTTTATGATAATCCTATTGTTTATAAGCATTCATTTGTTTGTTTTGTGTCATTAGGCTTTTTAATGATTCATCATATTGTGTTTTAACATTTTTCCTTGTTAAATTCCAATAAACATCATATTATGCTTTTATAAAAGTTTGCATTATGAGTCTTTGGTTTTGAAACCTTTCATATGCATACACTTCATGCTGGTAATAAGAACTTAGACTAGTTTCATCATTCTCTTGCTCTAAGAAGAATTAAAAGAGTTGAGGTTAAGCAAAATAGCTCAAAGATCTCCACTCCATCATCAATATTGGACTAGAGGGAAGGTTAGGATCATGGAAAATTAGTTTAATAGCCAAGTAAAGCAGCAGTCAATCAACAAGATGTAGAAGAGTTAAAAGAGCAGATGACAAGGATTTCAAGTTACTCTCTTGAAGACAAGAAACAGAAGTGGCAGGGGCACTGTAACAGAAATGGGACAAAGCCAAGTATCAGATGATCTCCCCACCTACCTTTTTGGATTTATACCCCTTAGAAGTTGTCCAATCGACATTTGGAAGGGATGACGTCGTACCTTGCATCATTTTCGACGCAAGCTCCTAATCAAGCCCTTTATCGAGGGAGTCATGTGGACGACTCAGTGTTCAGCCCATACATGGAGTTTGATAAGGAAATTTCTGATGATTCAAGCAGTAAATGAAGATTAGGGTTTCCAGAAGAGAGACTATGCACAATAAAAAGTGTTAATGTCTATAAGGATATGGATATAACACATCTGTGTTTAGTCTTAGACGTCATATTACTGCTCAAGTTCAAGATGTCAAGTGACAAGTTTAATGAGACCACCTGTTTGAAAAGCTACCTCAGCATATATTGTCAGAAGAGTTGGATTGCTCAAAGTTTACAGATAGAAGGACTTGGCAGATGCATTCAAGAAGCCATATGAATACAATATTGATATATGGTGCCAGAATGCTCAAATCTTCAACGCATCGAAAATGAAGGCATTGAAACTTTGAAGGAATATGCTCAAAGATGGAGAGAAAATGAGTGGCCCAAGTGCAACCCTCATTGGCAGATAAAGAAATATTAGCAATCCTCATAAACATTCAAAAGAGCTTCGTATTATGGCAAGATGATTGGAAATGCCTCAACGAACTTCTCTGGCATTAATCAGAGAAAGGATTAAAAACGAAGAGTTAAAAATGGGCATGAAAATGCAGAAGCCACCACCTTAAAAGGCATGGAAGAAGAAGAAGTGAATGAGACTATTCTAGGGCAAAGAATTATTAGCCCACAATATTTCATCACCACACATTTAAATTGGTGAACTACACTCAGAGTCCTTAGCAAAATGGACAAAATCAGTCAAATGCACCAAATCAACAAGGTGCTAAGAATAGTTAGAGATCGACGCAGGAAGACCCCATACGACCTCCATATCCTAAGTGGAAAGCACACAATATGAGCACCATGCAGGGGCATTGGAAAACTCTACAGAGATTTGCCTCCCCCTGAAATTTGAGGTGCAAAGTTTAATCAAAGCCAGATGGCAGAAGGCTGATGAAGCAGGAGAGGAGCAAGGTATCAATCAAAATCTTCTCCCGAATGATGAGAATTTTGCTATAAATTGGATTGAAGTGGATCATTGAAGAACTTCAAGAATAATTATAATTTGATTATGCCTAAGACCCCATGGATGTCTTTTGTAATGGGGGTAGTTTAATCTTGTTGAAGCATTAATGCCATCTGTATCCAATTTTGTGAAGTGAAATGGATTGTTGTCTTTCATTATACAAGTATACTCATGATTATATTTGTCCCCTTTTGTTTATCCATCATAAAAGATAATACATGGTTAGTAAAGGAGGATATTAAGATGCCGTTAAGAGTTGGTTACAATGTTCCACCTTCAACCTCAAGCAAAGTATGAAAATGAGAATATGGTGCATCGCTGGAGTTACTAAGACTAATGGAACAAAAGAAAGTGACAACCATGTCATGCCAATATCCTGTGGAAGTAGTTAATTCAAACCAAATGTGACCATTTAGACTCTATTGGCTCCCAATCATGAGTAAAAATGTGTGTTTCCATAGTTTTGTTGAGACATTTGGATACAAAATTCTTACATTGTAACTGCGTTCTTGAAACTAAGCAGTAGTTTCAAATGAAATATCAAGAGTATTGTGACACATTATCCTTCCTCAAACAGTTGCAGTAAACTAGCACAAGATGTTGACATTTGCTTACACATCAGTTGGGACAGTCCCCTTTTCTTTAACATACAACATAAAGTTGGTGTTGCCTGTTGAAGCTTGAAAAATCATCCTTCGGAGTATGGCTACATTTAGTAGAAGCCCAAAGAAAGTTCGTCAGCATTTCTTGCAAGAACGAGAATTTAGTATTAAAAAATGATCCTCCCACTTTATAAGGACCATCAAGGAAAGTGAACACCAAAATTATGAAGAAGTCCACGAAGATAAAAAGCCTTCTCTGATGAAGTTTATGAAAGGATGAATTATCCAACTTGGCAAATGCAAAGAGCTTGTCAAAGAGTTATTATGAGGTTTTGGATCTATTGACTTTCATTACATCCACCATTTTATCATCAACTTCAAAGTCTTGAGATGACACTTATTTGGTGATCATGAGAGTTCTTGAGATGTACGGACTCTTATGTTAAGTAACCACTCCATTAATCTTCCCTTGAAGTTTTAAGTCAAGGCGAAAGTCACTACAAGATCATGATACCTAACCAAGCTATATGGAGAAGTATCAATGAGTTTGTTTTGTACACTTCAACTTTTTTCTTCTTTTGAAAAGAATAAGAGAAGGATAAAGTTAGTAGCAAAATGAACATATATATCGTAAGCATACATTCATGCATTCATGCATTCATCCATGAGTGTCATTTTATCTATATTCTTGATTAATTATGTCATGTGGCGCTTATTTATCCCTGGCCCTTGACACCTTTGCTGTGATGGCGCTTGTTTATCCCTGGCCTCCAGCTTTTCATTTTTTGCTGCAGTGGCGTTTGTTTATCCCTGGCCCTCAGCATTCTCTTTAATTATGTCATGTGGCGCTTGTTTATCCCTGGCCCTTGACACCTTTGCTGTGATGGCGCTTGTTTATCCATGGCCTCCAGCTTTTCATTTTTTGCTGCAGTGGCACTTGTTTATCCCTGGCCCTCAGCATTCTCTTTAATCATGTCCTGTGGCGCTTGTTTATCCCTGGCCCTTGACACCTTTGCTGTGTGGGCGCTTGTTTATCCCTAGCCTCCAGCTTTTCATTTTTTGCTGTAGTGGCGCTTGTTTATCCCTGGCCCTCAGCATTTTCTTTAATTATGTCATGTGGCGCTTGTTTATCCCTGGCCCTTGACACCTTTGCTGTGATGGCGCTTGTTTATCCCTGGCCTCCAGCTTATCTCTTTCGCTGTAGTGGCGCTTGTTTATCCCTGGCCCTCAGCATTTTCTTTAATTATGTCATGTGGCGTTTGTTTATCCCTGGCCCTTGACATCTTTGCTGTGTGGCGCTTGTTTATGCCATTTGGTCTCTTCTTCCTAGTTTGGTTAGAGTAACCAATTTAGTTGGTTTAATTGCCAAGAGATCAAAGAAGCAATTTTTTTTGAATTTTGAATTGGTTTACAAAAAGTTGCATTCCATTTTGAGCAAAGCTTATATTTGGCATTGGATTTCAAAATTTGAAAAGTAGCTAGTAAATTTTATGCACAAAAGAGGAATGGGTTTTAGCTTATATAAACCCTTCTTGTTGAGCTTGAGAAAGAGTTCATTCAACCAAAAAAAAACCCTAGAGAAAAAAAAGAGAGTTCACTCACCACACAAAAAAAAAATCCAAAATCTAGAGCATAGAAGAAAATCCATCTTAGTTGGAGGTTGCATTTGGTAGGCCTTTTGTCCCAAGGATCCGCATCTCAAGCAACAAGCGGGTATTTTGTTGTTCTTGATTTCGTCTCCTACGTCTTCTTTTTTTTTTTTTTTTCCTTTCTCGAGCACCTTGAAAAACTATAGTTGAGTAAGGGTATTGCAAGCTCGTTTATTATTGTTTCTTACTTCTCTTGTTTTTTTTTATGTTATAATGTAAGTTATTTTTTTTTATCTTCCCCTTGTTTTTCTTCTCTTTGTTCATATCATTCTCCTTTCTTTTTTTAGTTTTTACTCTTATTGCTCTATTTACAAAAGAAATGTATAATGAAGAAAAGAGATAAAAAGAAAGATTATGTGTATCATACCTTAGCTTCAAGCATGAACAAACTTTAGTTGAAGTTGAGTAAAAGAAAAGCATAAAATAAAATGAGAGAAAGAGGGAGTTAGAAAAAAAGGGAATGTGAAAAAAAAAAGAAGAAGAGAATTTTGTTATTATTATATATTCTGTTTATTTTTTTTTTTTTTTGAAACAATATTATGTTATTTCTATTATTTCAATTATTTTATTATTATTATTATTTTTATTATTATTATTATTATTATTATTATTATTATTATTATGTATAACAGTATGTTTGTTGTTTCTTTTTATTTACTTTATTTTTGTTTTTTGTTTTTTTTTTTGGTGTCCGTTCAGCTTTTGCCGCCCATCCCCCCCTTTTTTTAATATATAATTTTGTTTTTCTATTTTTCTATTTTTGTTTTTCTATTTATTTATTTATTTAGTTTTGCTTAATTTTTGCTTCTTTCTTTTGTTTTAATTCTTTTGGTTTTTTTTTTAATTACTTTATTTTTCTTTTCAGAACTCAGTTTCTGGGTATATTATTTGGACATTATATCTCATTATTATCTTGTTATATTACATGGTTTAAGTGTGTCTTTTCTTGATTTATCATTCTCTTAAATATATATATTCATGTTAGGTGTCGTGAAATGCATAAATCCTTAACCCATATCTCTCTTTATTAAAAAAATATCCGACGACGGAATCTAGAAATATTTGGAAGTCCGATTTTCTAGTTTTCCTGAGGTGAGGAGTCGATTCTTTGGGAGTCCGAGATCGATTCCAATATATTTTTATTAAAATTCAACATGTTTAATATGTTGTACTTGCATATTTATTTATGGCCTTAATTATTATGTTAATTTACTTGTATCATAATATTGCAATTTTGTGCTTATATAAATGTTGCGTATTATATATATTTTTGTTAAATGTTTTCAAATTTCCTTTTCTCAAGTTTTCATTTTTTATTTATTTTTAATTTACTTTCAAACTTATTTTCTAATTTCCTAATATTTTTGTTCTTTTTGAGCTTATAAAGCTTTAACTAAAAAAATTGTTATTTTTAAAAGGTTTTTTTTTATAATATTTTCTTAAATTTGATTTTTAAGACCGTTTTCCCTAAAAAAATCCTATGATGGAATCTAGAAATATTTGGGAGTCCGATTTTCTAGAGTTCCTAAGGTGAGGGATCTTAATCTTTGGGAGTCCGAGATTTTGATCCCAAGAAAAAATGAATTTAATTAAAAAAAATGTTTTAAAAAAATCTTTCCCTTGAGAAATGCTATCCTATGACGAATTAGGGAATTGTAAAATTCTCTAATATTCTTGAGGTGAGGAATTTTAATTCTAAGAGAGCAAAATCAATGGAATCTTTCCACTTATTTTATGGGATCATTACTTCAAATATTGGGGTAATGAGGGGTAAAATAAGACATTTGTTTTAAAAAAATATCTTTTCTCCAAATAATATATTCTTCTAAAATTAATTTCAATTCAAGATAAAATTTTGGCCACCGTTTCTTTAACGGGTGTTGTGGGGTGCTAACACCTTCCCCATACACGAACAACTCCTGAACCCAAATTTGGTTTTCGCAGACCGTTTTTTTTTATTTTTCTTAAAATATTAGTTTTATCTTATTTTGGTGTCCAATCACACCATAAAAAAGATTGGTGGCGACTCCTGTTATTTTACCCTTTTTCGAGGACGTCGGCCGCTCCGCGTCGCAGGCACGTGGCGACAATACCCAGGTATCTTGAGATGCCCGGGTATCCTAGGATGCCCTACCGGAGGTAATCTAAGTACTTTTGGATGCCCTTTTGAAACATGGGTTTCGAAGATTCCCATGTTGCGGGTATCCTCTCTTTACCTTTTTGCCCTTCGTTCATTTTTTTTATATATTTTCTTTCATCAATTTTCTTTATCTTTATTTTTAATTTTATGATTTAAATAGATTAATGTCCAATAATCAACTTTATATAATTAAGTATATTTATATATTACATTTACATATAAAATAGACTTCAATTCAATTAGACTTCATCTCATATAACATTAATTATATAATTGTCTTTTAGAAAAATATTAAAATTAAAAATAAAATTTATATTTAATATAGCTTTTTTATTTAAAAAAAAGTCATATATTAATATGAATTCTATGAAATAACATACAAAAATGAATGTACACTTAATTAATATAAAAAAATTAAATTAATAAAAACAAATATATATTATATAAATATAAATTATATTAAATCAATATATAAATTATATTAATATATTGATAAGGGCATTTTTGGAACATTACATAAATTTACAACATTTCCAAGAATAAATCCTTCAAAACTATCAAAATATTCCGGGATACCTTATAAATTTTCCTACAAAACAAACGTGGCTATCTGAAGATGCCGAATATCTAAAATTCCGGTCATCTGAGATTCCAGGCATCTGAAGATGTCGAACATCTACATTCCCAAAAAACAAACGGCCCCCCCTAAGGGCAAATAGATATACAACCTTTTTCAGATAAATCTTTGATTGAAAAACATACTTTCCAGGCATGATTCCTACAGTAGAATCGAGGTCAATATAATCAACAAACTTAATTTTTTTCCTTTCTGAAAGTTGGAGAGAATTGTCAGTATTATTTTGCATACACATTGTATTTGAATTATTTATAATGTCAGAGTGGTCATAATCTACTACATTCCAAATAATGGTCCGCCCGACTGTTGGTGAGGTGAAAAATAATATAGTCATGAAACATCTCTATCCATGAAAAGTCTAAATACTAGTTTTTCATAACCATGTTATAAATAGAGAGTCGATTAATTGTTTGATTATTCTCAAATTTAAGCTTACTTATGCAATCGTTGAGAGGTTGGAGTGTAGAATCTGATTACAATGTCACTATTGATAGTACTGATTATTATTATCCCACCTCCCATCATATATACCATACAGACTAGACATCTAGTTTTGAAAACAACGATGAATGTAAATTAAGTAGTGTAGCATACTATGTTTAGAGGTCGATAGCCCTTTTAATGGTGATAAGAACGACAAAGCATAAAATCGATGGATGGCAAAAAATTCGGAAAAAACGATGAAGATGTTGGTTAGATAATTAAGAACTAACCATCTAATCGAAAGTTAAAAATGAAAACTTAATTTTTGTGTAATCTTTCAGTTTTTAGAAAAGATAAAATATGAATTTAATTTTGGAAGATAGGAGAGTAGAGGTGTTCATTTACCCCGCGGGGACCCGCCCCGAACGGGGCGGGGAATCCCTGATTGCATGGGGAATGGGGGAGGGAGTGGGAAGAATTTTTTCCCCATTCTCTAAACGGGGGCGGGGACGAGGGGGAGGGAGTGGGAAGAATTTTTTCCCCATTCTCTAAACGGGGGCGGGGACGAGGATTATATTCCTCGTCCCCGTCCCCACCCCTGCCCCGCTTTTATATATATATAAAATTTAATTTAATGTATATTATTATAATATTATGGTGTAATTTATAAGTATAAATAGTAAAACTCCAACTTTGTATTTAAACTTATTTTATTGTTTTTATTATTTTAAAATTTGTTAAATTTGAGATTATGTTGTAATTGTGATTTATTTATGTTGAAAACCATATTATAATATTGAAATTTAATCTTTTAGAAATGATGTTTGAAGATTTTAAACTCTATCATGAAATATTTTTGCTCTTTTCATTAGGATATTTCATAGATTTTTTAAAAAAGAATTGCAATTGATTTACATTTAATAAAAAAAATAAAAAAAAAGAAATAGGGAATAATTCTCCGCGGGGAACCCGATCCCCACAAATTCCCCGCGAGGAATCCCCACCCCGATCCCCGCTAAATTAAATGGGGAATTTGGCGGGGACGGGGACGGGGAAGGCTTCCCCGTCCCCGCCCCGCCCCGTGAACATCCCTATAGGAGAACATCCCTATAGGAGAGAGAAGATAGATACTGCAATTCCTCGATTCATGGGATAAACCGCTTTTTTTTTTTATAAAAAAAATTAAATCAAATAGTGACTTCCTAAAAAATAAGATGTGGATGTGAAACTTGACTCAAGAGTATAATGAGAAGGATGATGTTGAAAAAACAGGTTTAGCCATTTTTCATTAAAAAAAAAAATTGTTTGGTCATTTTTAAAAAATGCATGGTGTATTTGGTCATTTATAGTGATTTCCTTGGGGACTTTGTAAAGGAATCAATTTGTACACTTTAATTGAGCCCTATCTATTCTTTTGGGTCTTTTTTTTTTGTCATTTTTAATTAGTCGTTTTGAAAAATGATCAATTGCTATTTTTAGTAGGATTTTTAACCATGAATGGAACGAAAATACCCCTTAGTCAAAATATAAATCCAATGAACAATTAAATTCAAATACAACATAAATGAATGAGAGAATCTAGGATTTACAGTTTGATGAAAATTTAAATTCAAATACATAAATCAGTGTGAAGATCATCTAGCAAATATAGTTTTTTAACGACAAATTTAATCAATACATTTTAAATTTAGAAAAATATTACGGAAATAATCAATACAAAATAGTATGATTTTATAACAATGAACGGACTAAAATACTCAAATCTAGATGCAATGAAAACGTAAATTCAAATAAAAAATAAAATAGGGATAAAATCTAGAAAATACAGTTTATCTTAACAACAAAATTTAATAAAAAAAATTATAAATTGCAAAGATACTACGGAAACAATCAATACAATCTTAACAAAAATGTTTTAATAAAGAATCAATATAAATGGTCAATACAATAAACTTAAAATATTTTTTTTCTTTCTAAAAGTTGGATATTAGTATTATCTTGTATATATACTGTATTTGAATCATTTACAGTGTCAAAGTGATCATAATCTACCATAATGCATGAAAATGAAAAATAATAACCATGAAACATGTCTATCCTTGCAAAGCTTAAATACGCAAGTGAGTTTTCCAGAACTATTACTATACATAGAGAGCATACTACTTATGCAACCGATGAGATGTTAGAACGAAGAATTTGGTTCGATACTGGACATCTAGCTTTGAAAAAAAAGAAGAATAAAATTACTTTACATGAATAAAAGAATAAATCAAATTCAAAATAAATGAAAATTAAATCAAGGCAAAATACCTATGATTAATAGCCCTTTCGATTTTGGAAAGAAGTGAAGACCAACAAATTGATTGATGTTGATAATGATTAAAAAAACCATGAAAATGATATTTAGATAATAAAGAATTAAAATCTAATCGAAAATTGAAAATGAAAACATTAAATTCTGTTTAATTTTCTAGATTTCAAAATCTGGATTTGGATTTTGATAGATAGGAGAGAAATTTACGATGTAAATCTAACAAATTTCTTGATTCATGGGAGAATAGTATGACATCTAATTTTTGAAAAGAAAGAGGAAGAATTAAATTCATGAACAAAAAAAATTGAATATGAATATGCGAAACATGCCTATTATCAATAGCCTTTACAGTGTTGAAGGAAGGATAAAGATCGATAAATCGATCAAACTTCAGAATGGTTGAAAAAGATGATGAAGATGATGATTTTTTTATTAAAAAATAACAAATCTTATGGAAAATTGAATATGAAAAACTATATTTTGTGTAATTTATCAAATTGCAAAGCAAGATACAATCTAGATTTGAATTTCAAAGGATAAGAGAGAAGATATATGTTGTAACTGACCATTGTTTGATTCATGGAATAAACAATTTCTTTTTTCTTTTAAAAAAATTAAATCAGATAGGGGTTCCTCGAATATAGGTGAGACATGAAAATTGACTCGAGTGTATATTTGGAAGAATAAAATGTGTGGAAATAGGTTAAAACTACGTTTTGGCCAATTTTCATTGATTTTTTTTTTTTTGACAGTTTTTCAAATCTACACTTGTGTCTAGCCATCTCTAAAGATTTCCCATTTTTTTTTAAAAAAAAATCTTTTGGGCCTTTTTACAATCCCATTATATTCTTTTTCGGCTCAAATTGTCCTTTAAAGTTTAACCCAAAGATCAATAAGTCGAAGACCAATTCAGGAAGACCAAGAAGCTCAAGGTTAACCCAATAAGATTAACACGCTCAAGAACAAGCGTTCTAGTCCCATGTCAAGTACACGTCGAATAGAAAGAATAAGATGATAAATATTAGAGATTGTATTACACTTACCTACAAAAGTAATACAAATTCAAGTCCACTTCTCCGAATTAAATTTCTTTTGAAATCTCGTGTGAACAAACATTTTAATAAAAAAAATTTATATTTAGCTTATATTTTTTTAAACATTTTCCTTAATGAGTTTTATAACCCTTTTGCTACAATGACCAAGGCATTGTATCATTAATTTGTTATGTAATTACTTTTTGCAACTTTTACATATTTTATGGCTTCTCTCTTTCTTATTTTAAATATAAAATATAATAAAATAAAAACACACATTTTACATACTAATGAGAATGTTCTTACTATACTGTAGAGAATAATGAAGGCAAATGATTGGAGAATAGTCCTTGCACAGGACAGACCTCAGTCATTGTATTAATAATCAATCAGAGAGACACATGTAAGAACATGACTAGAGGAAGGTAAATAATAATTGAATACAATGGTAAAAAGGCAAGAAATGTAATAGACGAAACAGTAAAACATGAATGGAAATAATACTGCTAACATCCCCCCCCCAAGCTTGGTCGGTTTAGAAACCACAGTAAGCTTGGTCCTAAGGCTTGTGAACCATGGAGTTGGAAGCCCCTTAGTCATTATGTCCGCCAATTGATCTTCAGCAGGTACATATCGAACAATTAGTTGCTTGCGAGCCACTCGTTCCCGAATGAAGTGCTGATCTATTTCAATGTGCTTTGAACGTTGATGAAGAACTGGATTAGCAGCCATATAGGTAGCACTTACATTATTACAAAGCAACAAGGGAGTTGACGAATTTATGCCCAGCTCAAGGAGAACCGATTGTACCCAAGAAATATCAGCAGCGACATTCGATAAACCCCGGTATTCGGATTCTGCACTTGAGCGAGACACAACCTTTTGCTTGGAAGAACTCCATGAAATGAGGTTGGAGCTGAGGAAAGTGCAGAAGCCGCTTGTGCTTCTTCTGTCATCTGGACAACTCGCCCAGTCAGCATCCGTGTAACAGGTGATGGAGCAATATTTGGAAGGAGACAGAACAATGCCAAGATGAGAGGACCCCTTCAGGTAACGGAGCAAACGCTTAACAACTTGGAGATGAGAGGACGTGGGAGCATGAAGGAACTGGCACAAACGGTTGACAGCGAAGCTAATGTCGGGTCGGGTTAATGTGCAGTACTGAAGGGCCCCCACTAAACTTCGATACTCCGAAGGATTTTCCAATAGTTCACCATTAGATAAAGGGAGAGGGGAACCTGCAGCCATTGGAGATGGGAGAGATTTGCATGAACCCAGGTTTGCACGGGCAAGGATATCATTGATATATTTTTGGTGAGACAAATGAAGGCCATTGTTGCACCGAGTAACTTGGATTCCCAAAAAGTAAGACAACTCCCCCAAATCTTTGAGCAAAAACTGACAATTTAAATCTGAAATAAACTGTTGAATGCGAGACACACAATTACCTATAACTAGAATGTCATCCACATATATAAGAAAAATAACAATATCCGAACCAACCTTATAAAAAAACATTGAAGAGTCAGATTTGGATGCAAAGAACCCCCACATAAGTAAACAGGAACTTAACTTGGAGAACCAAGCACGGGGACTTTGTTTCAAACCATACAACGCCTTATGCAACCTTAAAACATGATGAGGATGATTAGGATTCTCAAAACCAGCAGGTTGTTTCATAAACACCTCTTCATGAAGATCACCGTGCAAAAAGGCATTATGCACATCCAACTGGCGTACTGACCAACCGTTAGATACTGCAAGGGACAACACAATCCTAATGGTAGTGGGCTTGACAATTGGACTAAACGTCTCAAAGTAGTCAATACCAAAGGCTTGATTATACCCTTGAGCTACTAATTGTGCCTTTATACCTATCAATAGCACCATTTGGCTTAAGCTTAAGGTGAAACACCCATTTGCACCCAATAATTTTTCTATCCGAAGGCAACGGAACTAATGACCAAGTCTTATTTCTGATCAGTGCATCATACTCAACAGTCATGGCTTGTTTCCAGTTCGGATCTTGAAGGGCCAACTTATAATTTCTTTGTTCGGAAACTGAAGCTGCTACTGAATCCTGAGACGAGGCCAACCAAGCTTTAGGCTTGAATATTCCATCCTTCGAACGTGTGATCATAGGATGAAGGTTTATAGGTTGACTAGTAGAAGATGAAGCAATAGGAGAGGAAGCGGAGGAAGGAAAAATAGGAGAGGGAGAATTGGAAACAGGAGAAACAGACGATGATTCAGAAGGAGAGCAAGGATCAGGGACAGAAGGGGGAGAGGAGGGATTGGAAGGAGAGGCAGGGGGATTCGATGAGGAGGAGGGGGAATGAATACACAAGGGGTGGAGAGTGAGAGGGAAGAGAGACCATGTTATGGATTAGAGCAGGTGATACAGGCAACAGACCAGGGGTTAGGGTAGGACAGGGAAGAGACCGAAGACAGTAACTGACCAAGAGGGTAGGAGTAGTCTGGATGAAAGGACTTGACCTGAGAAGGAGGTAAAACACCATTTTTAAAAGGGAAGGATAACTCATTGAAAATAACATTGCGTGATATGTATACACGACCAAAGGAAGCATGAAGACATAAATACCCTTTGTGAGAGGTACTGTATCCTAGAAAAACACACTCACGCCTGCGAAAATGCAGTTTATTATCATTGTAGGGTCTGAGAAACGGAAAACATGAACATCCAAAGGATTTTAGGAGTTTATAGTAAGGGGACTTATTATGCAGCCGAAAATAAGGGGATTGATAATTGAGTAAAGGTGTAGGTAATCGATTAATGAGAAATATCGCAGTTTGAAATGCGTAGGACCAAAAATGCTGAGGAAGAGATGAATGAGCTAGAAGAGATAACCCAACTTCAACTACATGTCTATTTTTTCGCTCAACACTTCCATTTTGTTGGGGAGTGTAGGGGCAAGATAGTCTATGTAGAATGCCATTAGAAGAGAAAGTAGCATATAGGGGCTTAAACTCACTTCCACCATCCGTTTGAACAACCTTAATAGATGAACAAAATTGGTTTTCAACCATAGCTTTGAAATGAAAGAAAATGGCAGGCACATCTTGTTTGGATTTTAATAGATCTAACCAGGTGTATCTAGTACAATCATCAACGAAAAGAAGAAAATACTTAGCACCATTAACAGACTCCACACGGGAAGGCCCCCAAATATCATAATAAACTAAAGCAAAGGGGACAGAGGACTTGGACATAGACAACGGAAAAGGGAGCCTATGACTCTTGGCCAATTGGCAAGAGGTACAAAATTGGCTGGAAGAAGACTTAAATTGAAAACCACAGCTTCGAAGGACATGTTGAACTATAGGGAGTGCCGGAGGACCAAGGCGCCTATGCCAGAGATTGACATCCTGAAAAGATGAGAGAAAGACGACAGGGGGTTTGATGTTGGGACGATAACTGCGACCGGAGGTGGGCAAGGTCAGTTTGTACCAAGGATGAAAAAATCGGGATATATCGCCGATATATCCAAAATCTCGTGGGTGCGATATGGATATGGGGGGGTAAGATCGTTTTTACCAAAATATCGTGGATATATCGCAAATATCACCGATATCGGCGATATATCGCCGATTTTTTACGAATATCGGCGATATTGTTATTTATTTATATATTCCTTCGGTTACTATATTACAAAAGCGCACGTGGCTAGATTGGTTATTTGTGCATGCAGTCTCTTTTAAGGTTGTGGGTTTGATTCCAAGGCATCTCAGTTTTACTTTTTGTAATTTTTCTTTTTTTTTTTCCCTCTCCATGAGTTTTTATTTCTATTTAAAATGTAGTCACTTTTTTTTTTTATTTATTTTTAGTTCTTATTTTATGTTTTATACTTTTAAAATATTTTAGATTATTTATTTGAAATATATAATATACATTTTTTAAAAATATTCTTGTTGAAGGAGAAATTTTGGCCAATCACAAATTGTCACGTCATTAATATAAATTAATGATAAAATAAATTTGGGACCAGTTACACATTTATACGTGTGCCTAAATTAAATTAATAGACGTTAAAATTCGGCAAATCAAAGAATGCCACTTGTTTATTAGTGATCCATCAGATAACATCAGCCAAGTTCAATCAGATTATGCCACGTGGCAATTGGACCCAAGCCCAAGCCCATATGAGGTCCATCAAACTCTATAAATAGAGGAGGCCACCATTCATTCTGGGGGGATTCAGCCAGAGGCAGAGAGGGGAGAGTCCAGAGCATTCTCCCAAGATCCATAGTCGTCAGAATCCAAAGAGAGTCCAGAGCATTCTCCCAAGATCCATAGTCGTCAGAATCCAAAGAGTCTAGTGATACGCAAATTGCTAACCGCAAGTGTACGGGCCCAAGTTATAATATAGTGATTTAAAATCGAATGTCGTCCTCTGGATTGGTTTTCTAATTCCCCTAATTATTAAAGGTATATTTGTCCAATTTTATTTAGAGAAAAATAAACAAGAGATATGCGAAACAATTAAAAACTAATAAAAGCAATAAAATGTGGAAACTCAATGGAGAAAGGCCTTAGGGAATTGATTTCACCTATTAGATGCATGAATTAACTAAACGAATAATTAAGAACAAATCCGTAACAAGTTTATAAACCGAGGATTATGAATAATTAAAAGCCTCTCCCGAGTGCAATTAATCCTTTAAGCAAATTAAGAAATTGATATCCCTATCTAATTTCAATAATAAGCCTAAGCAATTAGAACAACCCTCATGACGGTTTCTCAAGCAATTCCTAATCTCCCGATTTACGAATTACCTAAGTCATGCAATTGAAAGTCTAATCTAAACTACCCTCTCCCGAGCGATTAGTTCAGAAACAACAACATACAATCCGTGATCAAGAGATTATAAGCATTAATCATACAATTGCATAAATAAACCGCGTTACGAAACGTCCTAAAAAAAACCGTAAATTAATCCATACAAACTAATGGCTACATCAAGCCCCTAAGAAACGAAATCTAGCTACACATGGTCTCTAAAATACAATCGAAATATGTCTCAACCATGCTACAAATCAATACAAAAAATAAGGGAGAAAGATTAAACTCGTTGGCCGTGAATCCCGTGCGTTCCCGTCACGAACCTCTCGATCCAAGCTCCTCGAATCAAGCCCCCTCGCTCTCTGCCTTGTTCTGGTCGTTTTTCTCTCTCTAGAAGTCGTTTTTCTCTCCCCAAAACAGCTCCCCTATTCTGAAAGCATCGTTTCCTTTAAATACTGTCGAATCTGCGTGACAGCGTCGAGACGCTGTGGAGGTAGCGTCGCGACGCTGTCGCGCGTACGTCCTAATTAAATCTGGAAAGTTCGCAGCGTCGAGACGCTGTGGAGGTAGCGTCTCGACGCTGACCCGAATGCGCGCCTCTCCTGACTTGCGCCCAGCGTTGAGACGCTTCAAGGGCTAGCGTCTCAACGCTAGGCCTTTAATTTATCTTCCTTTTCTAATTTCTTGGCCCGAACTTATTCTTTAGCTCTAAATTCATCGGTAGTGCTTAAAAACGTCAATTTCCATTGAAATACTTGATTCCTACAAAACAAAACCAAATAGAGATAAAAATGCCCAAATAATACTCAAGACTAACGGTAAAATTATCTAAAATATAGCACAATAAATTGCGCTATCAAATACCCCCAAACTTAAGCATTTGCTAGTCCCGAGCAAAGTAAGAATCAAGCCAAGTAAGAATCAAAATAATCTGTCTACAAAAAAAAAATACTTGAGGAAGTGTTGCTAATGACTCTTGCCTCAGGAATCCCAAATCACAGATAAATCACACTGAAACATTAATGATTAAACACATTCATCATGATAAGCCTCATTTATTTCATTCATCTCTCACGTGTGTGTGTGACTAGTCCTCTCTATCTCAGTCCTTTAAGCCCGGAACAGTTTTATGCAGCCCTTCGCTCGTTTTCCCCCTACTCTGGTCCTAAGTCCCAATCATCAAGCCTTTCCACACTCAAGATGGTAATATGCCACTAGGGTGCCTAAACGGGGTATACAACCCCCAAACTTGAGTTTTTTTTTTTTTTTTTTTTTTTTTTTTTTTTTCATAATCAAAAGTAGTGGTCACTAGCTTTCACACGCCTATTGCAGGGACCCTTAACCTGAGTTTTCTCTGGTTGGCCTAACTGATCACAACAGGGGTAGCTCTTTTTGACCTTAATTCATTTTTTTCTTTTTTCTTTATTCAACTCATTATTATTCTCTTTTCTTTCATTCATTCATTTTTTTTTTCATTAACATGCAATATATGGCATCATTTTTTTTTCCTAAGTGTAACATTACTAACTATCATGCAGATTAACCATCAAATCAGTTCCTAAACCTTTCGAGGTGACAACAAGATCTAGATCACATAACTCTATTCTAAGCTCGCCAAACTAAGACAGGAGACTACGTGCTCAAATGGTGCAAGAGATTCATAAAATAAAATCAACATGTCTCGAATCCTGTTTTTAATTATTGATGCACAGAATAACTTACCTGTTTTCTGAAATTAGGTATCCTCATCGGCTGTCATAATCAAAACAACAAACTCAAAGAAAATATATCTCAGACAGATAACACAATCAACTCAGATTTCAATGGAAAAAAAATAATAATTAAAAATAATAACCTGAATAATCAAAAAAATTTACACCTGATAATCCAACAAAGAGAATGGTCAAAAGAGATATATCAAATAATAATTACAGACCCAAAAGTAAAAGTAAATACTTTCCACCCCCAAACTTAGAAATTACATTGTCCTCAATGTAAAATAATAAGATGTACAGACCAATATGAGAACAAATACAATGAAAAATAAGAAAGAGGGGGAAAGAAAACAACCGTGTGCAGAGGGAAGGCGGCAGAGCATCACGCGTCCTCATCCTCGTCCTCAGGCGACTCGTACGGTGGTAAAGGTGGCGGTAAAGGCTGACCCGTACTCATAGCTACCTGACACTGATAGGTGTGGGCATGCATGCTCGTGGAGTAGAGGAAGTGACGACGATCTCTACGCCTCTCTCTCTGGTGCTCTCGCTGCTGGCTCTGGATGCCCTGCTGGAGAGTCTGGAAGTCTAGGCGATGGCTCTGAAACTCCATACGCAGCTGCTGCAGCTGCTCCTCGATGGAGGGATGTGGAATCTCCTTCTCCTGCTGCTCAGGCTCTGCAGGCTGCTCGTGCTGCTCATGATGCTGTGGCGGTGCATGGATAGGGAGCGGTGGCTGTGCGCCCTGTGGTCCAGGTCCTTTGTAGCGACTGATGAAGTTCTTGTCGATTAGCGCTCCAGGATGAACCAACTCCTCTTGGGCGTCCCACACGACACCAGCAGCTCGGCAAAGGGCTGTGATCAGTGAAGGATGCCCGAGCCCCACTGTCGTGTAACGTCGGCGAATATGGTTCAGAGACTGATGGATGACCTGACCGACATTGACGGAGCGACCTGTGGCGATAGCGAAAAGCAGGATGGCACGACTCTTGGTAACATCGCTAAGATGCGCCACAGGCATCAACTTGGCACAGAGGAAGGTATGCCACGCTCTGTAATCTACAAACAAATCAGTGGTTTTGAATCTCACCACCTCTGCGCCAGTCATAATCCATTCTGCCCCTGGCCTACAAATAGTCTGAATGACTTCGTTTACATCCAAGTGGCCATGAAGATAGGTACTGTATTCATCCCTGTCAAAGTTGAGCAAACTATAAAACCTATTTATGGTGAGGGGGTCGTAGGAGACACGGTGTCCTCGAACAAAGGATGATGAAGAGGAGGTTTCCATATTGGCATAGAACTCCCTCACTATAGTTGCTACCCCAGGTGCAGGATGATGAACAAAGTCGCCCCAACCCCGCGCAACAATGTTATTAACAAGGATTGGTTGCATCTCGGGGTCGGGGCTAAAACCACGCTCAGGAATAAAATTTCTACCCTCCACATATTTATCAAACCTCGCTGAGGCTTCAGCACTAACGAACCTATCTTGGTCAAAAGGTGGTGGAGGGGAGGAGGAAGAAGAGGCAGCATGTCTCCTAGATCTTTTATGCATTGTAACTAATGGAGAGGTACTAAAAGCTAGGAGAAAAATACTTCTATCAACAGACCCAAGCTACCAACCACTCCACAAACTTCAAATATAGCCCGTCCGCCTCAGAAATAAAGTCACAACAGCAGCAACACAGCTCAACAACAACAGCAGAAGAGTCCAAAAAACACTAAACAATGCAAATAGCCTAATAAAACTTCACCAAGAAGGCACACAATGATGCTTGAATGATACCCAATTCTCAATACTAGTAGATCATCAATATTTCAGCATAAATGGGCTCAAATACATAAAAACCAGCAGCTAATCCTCTCTACAACACCCACAAACAGCAACAAACAACTTTAATATTCAGTTCAAAGCACCTCACATCAACAAGAATTCAATTTTCAGCCCAAAAGTCATATAGTTCAACCTCGAAGCCAACTTAAGCATGAATCTAAAGCACGAAAATGGCTAAAATTCGAAGAACAATACCAATAATGCACTACCCACGACCAAATCGGGCATAATCAAGCAAGTAGATGGCAAAACTCACTGCACAAACAGCCCAAACCCGCTGGAAACGCCGAGAATAACGATACCCACGGCTAAACCGAGCAAAAATCGCCCAAAAACGCCTATTTTCGCTAAAACCCACGGCCAAATCGCGAAATCCAAGCACACCCACAGCAAAAATACGGATACTCGGTCGAAAATGAGTAGATAATGTTTCACAAAAAAATTCACAATATTTTTACAAGTTTCCGTGATATCCGTGATTTTTCCCGGAATATCCGTCGATATATCCGTAAATCTTAATTACCGATATTGATACCGATATCGATATTTTTATCCTTGGTTTGTACAAGTCACCTTCAAGATTGCCCCGAAGTAGAGGAGTCTTGGATAGAAGATCCTTCACAACAAAGTAAGTAGAATGAAATTCAACAAAAGCTTTATTATCATAGCACAACTTAGCAATGCTAATTAGATTATGAGATAGGTGAGGAGTGTGTAAAACGTTATTGAGCTTAATAGGCGAAGGAGGATCAGAGGATAAATCTTTAGAACCAACATGGAGGACGGGGAGAGACATACCGTTGCCAATAACCACCTACTCACTGCCATAGTATGGGGATGGATGCTGAATGGTATTGAAGTCGGGGGTCATGTGATGAGTGGCACCCGAGTCCATGAACCAGGATTCATCAGGGTGGGATGTGAGAGGGATAAAGGTGGATGAAGAGGCGGAAACAGGGACTGATTGACTAACAGGGGCAGAGGAAGCTGAAAATTGGTTAAAAAAGGCTTGTGGAGGGGAAGAAACTTGTGGAGCTTGATAAACAGGATTGTGACGATTATAACACACAAGAGTTGTGTGTCCAAACTTGCCGCAAATATGACACTGAGGACGGTTTTGATTATTAGAAGGCCATCTGGGAGGACGAGGAGAAGTCTGAGGCCGACCCAACACACCAGGACTAGGGGAAAAAGAGAAATTGGGTGGAAAGGGAAAAGGGGAAGGTTGCCTCGAATTTGAATTAGGTTTAGGAGGATTTGAAGAACGCTGAAACCGCTTAGGTTGTGACGAAGGATTGGAAGACAAGTTTGCAAGATTGGCCTGAATCAGGTTCAGTTGGTCCACCGAAGTTTGTTTTTCCAGACGAGCATCATAAGCAATGAGAAGACTCCGAAGGTCGGCAAGGGAAGGGCGGTTTGTTCTGTTGTGAACAGAGGTGACGAAAGCATTGTACTCAGACTCGAGCCCCTCAAGGATATAGCCGAGATGGTCAAGATACGACAGTGGTTCACCAATGGCGGAGAATTTGTCGGCTATATCTTTGATTTGGGCAAGGTACTGAGACACCGACAGACCATCCTTCTTGATTTTCTGAAGCTGAGACCTTAAGCTCATAATTCGTGCAGTAGAAGACGATTCATAAACAATACGCAAATGATCCCAGATTTCATAAGCAGAAGAACATCCTATTATTTCACCTAATTCGTCTTCATTCAAAGAGGAATAAATCCAACTCATCAGTGTCCGATTATACTTTTGCCATACAGTAAACAGAGGATTTAGTTGAGTGTGGGCGGGATCCAAAAACTTCGGAGGAGCCGGAGTACCATCAATGAAACTCTCCATGTCGAAAGCAATTATATGATTTAATAGCTGGTTTTTCCAGAGCAAATAGTTGGAGTCACTGAGCTTGACATTAGGATAAGGGGTCAACGTGGGATAAGGTGAGGAAGGGGGTTAAGGGAGAAGTTGGGGAGCGTTTGCATAGGAAGGGAAAAAGGGCAAGGTAGAAGGGGATGAGGGAGGTGTTGGGTTTTATGCCCTAAAACTCGTAGATAGTGAATGTAACCGTTGACCGGATATTAATGAAATAATATTGATATATTTTTTCATTAATTGTTATTAGTTATTTATTATATTTGTCTTTGCCTAATAATAACCCTAATCTAATAAACTAGACATCCAAGGTTGTAATATGAGTCTTGAACTATATGTAGCGACATATGAGATCATTGTTCAAAAAACAGCCTAAAGGGTCTATAGTATAGGGATAAGACTGGGTGCCTTATCCTGGTGACACTATGGATACAACCAACTTTGTATTTGATACAAACGCTGCGATCCAACGCGTTCGTGTAGGAGACATGCGAGTGGGGGTATCCTAAGCAATGAGTTTGCATAAGACCGGACCGCGAAATAGTAACCACTGGTTATAACACCGTTAACTAGTTGGTTTTCTATTTCACTAGGACGACCTAGACAACTTAGTCTTAATCCTGAGTTGATTATGAACTCCTGCTCATGAGAGATTGTCCTTTGATTTGTATGGGTGAGAGTGACCAATATGCCGACTCAATAAGCCTACCACTTTGGGGACAAGACCGAATGGGGAGCTGGGAACATAATCGTACAAGATGGAATTCACTCATTCCCGACTTTAGGGAAGCAGATGAGTGTTCCCTTAAGTGGTTACTCCGAGTCTTGAACAAAGGGCCCTACCCTCTCAATGGCACGAGAGGGTTTTCTGTTAGATGGTTGGACCACAAACAAGTTGTTCATTAGAGGAGAATTGGTACTTAAGGAAATAGTGGTAACCCAGGGGTAAAACGGTAATTTGACCCAGCTGGTGTTACAGACACTCGTGAAGGACTAACTAGTCGATATTGGTCTAGATCCGTAGACATAGAAAATATGTCTGCAGTGAGAAGAGTGCAACTGTGAGTCTATAGTGGAATGTACACACAGTTAACGAATATTGATTAATGTGGTTAATGAGTTTGACCAATTAATCTCACATCGTTGGAGCTTCTGATCTGCAGGTTCATTAGGTCCCACTGGTAGCTCGTAAAGTAATTTGAGGCAACTAAGTAATAAAAGTAAATTGAAAATGTTCAATTTATTAAGGGAAACAAATATAATATATATTGATATATTAGTATGAGAGAAATTAATATTTGAAAAGTTCAAATATAAATTTATGGAAGTTTGAAAGAGTTCAAATAATGAATTAATTAATTTAAGGCCTAAAATATGTTTGGGGAAATTAATTAATTCTAGGCCGGGAATTAAATATGTGATATTTAATTGGTGGTTAATTAATTAAAGAATTCATTAACCGGGAATTAATCAATTATGAAAATAATTAATCACTTAAGGAAGTGATTAATCACTTATGAAAATGATCTAATCACTTATTGAAGTAATTAGTCATTTGTGGAAAAGATTAATCAATTATGGAATTGATTGATCATGATTGATTAATTATGGAATAAGATTGAATCAATTTTGGAAAAGATTGATTTAATTGAATATTTTATTCATGACCTCTCTTCTATAAATAGAACACTAGACCTAATTGGTCATGACACTTGACACTCTTGAAAGACAAGACCTAGAATTCTCTCTAGCCTCCCTCTTAGAGAAAGACTCCCACAAGTCTTTTGCTTCCTAGACTTAGAGACATACCGGTGTAACCTCTGTGGTTATTGTGTCAATCTAGAAGGAATTTCCAGAGAAGAAAAACAAAGGCGGCTGCTGCGTTTTCGTTCGTGGAGCGTCGTTGGCGAAGAACGGTCAAGTCTTCAACGAAAGTATGTGACGGTTCTTTCCTTTTTCTTTAGCAAAGCATGAAAATAAATTTAGATTTATTTTTAAGCATGTTTAAACCAATTTTACAACATCTTTAAAGTTTGTTTAAAGTTTGTTTGAGTTTTCGTAACGGTATTTTAATGTTAATTAATATACGACGTAAGGTCCAATCGATGTGTTTCCGTTGCATGGGGACTTTTATTCCCTTCAGAAGGATACTGGAAGCCGGTAGAAACATTTTGGGGAATAGTATTATTTGAGGGAAACGGGAAGGAAGACGATTGAATAACTCTCTGAGGGAAGGGGGGAACATTAGGGTTCAGGGGACGAGAAGTATTTTGTGGTAGCCTGTGAGACGAAATAGGGGTCGTGAGAGGAGAGGTTGATGTATCGGTGGAGGAGATAACAGGCAATTGTCCACCGTGGGAAGCAGCAGCGCTGGAAGAAGAGGCCATTAAAAAAAAAATTCCCCTGAGCTCTGATACCATATACTGTAGAGAATAATGGAGGCAAATGATTGGAGAATAGTTGTGCACAGACCTCAGTCATTGTATTAATAATCAATCAGAGAGACACGTGTAAGAACATGACTAAAGGAAGGTAAATAATAACCAAATACAATGGTAAAAAGGCAAGAAATGTAATAGACGAAACAGTAAAATAGGAATGGAAATAATACTGCTAACACTTACTAACTTCATATTTTGTCGTATCCTTGTTCCGTGTTCAATTTTTACACTTCTAAGATGTTAATATATATTTTTCAAACGAAATTTGGCACGTGGAATGAACTTGTATTTTTGTATTTGATTTTGTGGGTGTGTGGTACGATCTCTAGTTTATGATCCTCTGATTTTCTCTCTACTACCATATGTTTCGCTCGAGAATTGGAGTGTTTGTTCATCTTGAGTTTGAAGTTTAAGTTAATCCTTGGAGTCTTGAGGTATGTCTTTGATTTTCAAGAAACGTCTATTCTGAGAGTTTAATTTTCCGAAGCATCCTAATTTGTCTTCTTTAGCTTTTCATGTGGGGCTTTGTGTCCAGTATAGGGGGAAGATGGGTGGAGGGTCTTATAAATCAGTTCTGGGTTAGTAAGGGCTGCTTTAGGTGAGGCTAGTTATTCACTCTTGCGAGAATTTCTTGGGAACGTTTAATATGTCTCTTATTTTGATTAGCTTGCAACAGCTTCTCACAGGTAAAGGGCTTGGCATCTGCAGTCTTTTGGCTTTGAGCATGATTAATGTTAACATATGATTTCGGCATGTCAAACTGGGGGGGTTGATTAGAGTATTTTGTTGATGTTTCGGTTCCTCCTTATCTTCTTCCCTTTGGCTTATGTGCATAGATGCTCTTTGATGGTAATATTGTTTGCAGGTTTCAATGTGGGAGTTGTGTTCGCTTTGAGTTGGGTAATCGAAATCGCTTAATGGCTGGCGCGGTGGGGAGTGGTTGAGGAGGTTGTACGTCAACGAGACTATAACTAAACTCACATTGTTGTCCCGTATTGGAGGTGCATGGTTTGTGGGGAGGAGTGCTGCATAACAGTTGGTTGATGCCCGTGCTGCTCAAAGTGGCTTGGTGTGGACTGTTCGAGGTGCCTGAAGGCGGCTGAATTGCAGATAGAAGCATATAGTTGTTTATTAGATGAGGGCACGTGATTGCATTAGGGGAAGTGCACCATAATGGGTGGTTGTCGTTTCTTTCTTTGAGGTTGACCCTCCGTGTGTGGAGGGCGCAGTTTTATCTGATTTACCGTTGTTTTGTTGCTCTCTGAGCGGTTCTCTTGGTGGTATGAAAGGTCGATGCGTTCTTTTGCTCAAAAAAAAAAAAAAATCTGAAGCCTAAAATAATAAAGGACGACTTCTCTATTTATAGAGTTTATACTTATGTTTAGTTAATTTTGGGCCTAAACCTCTAATCTAAATTTTATTAGATTAAGGTCACCCTTTTGGGTTTTGTTTAAATTTGACCAAATTAAATTTAATCATTTGATCAAATGATCATAATGAAGACATGTGACTTTAAAATTTAGGATTTGGTTCAATTTTATCTTCAAATTAACACATGTCAATTTAAATCATTTGTAATTGTTTTCAAAAAAAAAAAAAAAAAAAAAAATCATTTGTAGTTTAGTCATTAATTTGGAACAATGATGTGATATTTTGTGATTTTAGCCAAAATTTCTCCTTACAAAAATGTAAAATGAATCCATAGTTTATAAGAATGGCACATGCTTCCTAACAAATTACTTTGAATTTGAGGATTTCTAATTTTTTAATATGAAATTTTCACGTTTATTTTGTTGATCTTTTATTATTTTTTAAAGAAACATTTTGGGGATAAGATAAAATTAAAATCAGTTTCTCTAATATTTAATTAGTAGAGAAAATTATGTTCACATTGAAAAATGAATTACACATGTGAAATGATGGATTATATTATCTATATTTGACGTGTAGTTTTGTATCATTATAATTATAAATTAATTTTTGTATTGATAAAAATTCAAATGTTGACATGCATATAATATAGATTATAAATTTTAAGGTAGAGATGACAAAAACGCTCCTATCCAAATCAAGTGGAATTAAATTATTATTATTATTTTAAATTTTGGAATTAAATTATTTAACAATCGCAAAGATTAATAATAATAGTGTGGAATCGGTGTGTAAAAGACGGAAAAAGACTTATTTCAAAAAACAAAAAAAAAAAAAAAACAAAAAAAAAAGACGGAAAAAGACTATTACTAAAAGAAATTTGAGAGGGATTATTTGTAATTATTTTGAGGGGATTCAATTCACTGTTAATTAACCTATAAAATAAATTAAGTCAATTTAAATAAAGAAATTTGAGAGGGCGATTAGTTAGGTAAAGTTGGAGTTCATGGTTTCTCTTTCCTTAGTAGTTCTTTTACATAATTGTTTATGAAAGCAACTAATAAAATATATTAAAGTTGAATTCAAGTTAGATAAATAGTAGTTCATTGACATTTCACATTGGAGACATGGACAATGTCTCCTCTAAAATTATAACTTACATATGTTTAAAATTCATCGAGACTAAATTCTAACTTTCTCTCAACCATGGAATCAAGTTTGTAATTTTTTTTTCAATTTTTTAATTATTATTTTTTTTTTTTTTATAATGAACCAAGTTTATAATTTAACTTTATAATACTATACATTTGTTATTATTTTATATCTATAAGTACTATGGACAGTTTTAAATTATTTAGAAAATATGACTTATGACAATATAAATTTTACGGAGCATGACTTCTAAATTTTTTACCCCAAATGAACAAAACAAGAGTTTATATATATATATATCTATATATTTCAATTAAAAAAAAAAAAAAAAAAAACTCAACTAGCACAAACATAGATATGTGGTTCGAACTTTTTTTTTAAAAAAAAAAAAAAAAACTTTGTAAAAAAATTACTAAAAAAGACAAAAATTTACAATTCAATGCGAGTATGGAGGGGAAATTTTCAAGTACCGTGGTACTTGTCAAATTGTAAATGGAAGGAATACCTACTGTTATCGGTAATTTTGGATCACACTGACGAACAAGGAGCTAACGAGGACAATCGAGCAAAGATAGGACCAGAAAAGCGACCCAGAGGAAGACCGGACCAAAGGGTCGTACCATGTATGGTCGGCCTCGGCAAAAGGCCGAGGCCGACCATTCGAGCGAGCCAAGCTCGGTCACCTCCTTTTGATCCCTGATGCCCCAGATCGTCCCGGTTCCGCCTGGTTCGTCCCGAAACACTTCTCAATTCCTAAAAACCCTAGGAGGAAAAACAGGTATAAAAACCTCTCTTCATCACTGAAGAAGGGTTTCGAAACTTTATTCTCGACTTCTCCCTTTACTTTCTAGCATCTCCTTAGTTTTCTGACTTAGGTATCGGAGGCGGTGTGGCCTACACCATACCGGTGTGCAGCGATTTTTGCTCGTTTTGCAGGTCACGTCTTCCCCAACTTCTACAAATTCACTGTTGGTGTCACGTGAAGGTCAGGTGAGTCCCCTGTCCGGATTTGACATCAACACCTACTATGGTAGTACTAGAAATTTTCTCAAGTATGAAGACTCAAACTCAATTTCTGAAAAATAAATAAATAAAAAAAGCAAGAATTTACTACTATGGAGGTTCGAACTTGATTTCCAAAATAAATCACAAAAAGAAATTACAAAAATTACAAAAAAAAAAAATTACGCTGTCGCATTTATTTCGATGCTTGAACTCGACTTTCCCATAGGAAAATTTATAGTACTACGACAGTACTATAGGAGAGGGAGAAGGTTCGACCACTGTGTCGTGGCACAATATATAATACTAATTAATAAGGTTTTTTTATGTTTGATAACCATTTGATTTTTTACTTTTTTAAATTAAGATTATAAAAATTAGTCTACTCGTAAGTTTGATGCATGTTTGGAAATGATTTTAGAAGTAGTGATTTTAGCATAATTGATTTAATAAAAGTAATTTTCATATAATCATTTTAATGTTTGATTCTACATTTTTAATTGTGATTTTCATAGAATTAAAAGTGGTTTTCAATAACTAAGGTCATGTTTGAGAGCTGAATTTTTCAAACTAAGTGATTTAATTATAATTAATTTTATAAAAATGTTTAGTTATAAATTATTTTAATATTTGATTCTATACTTGTAAAAGTGATTTACATTTAATTAAAAGTATTCTTTTTAAATGATTAATGTTTGTTTTCAATGGTGATTTTAGAATCAATCAAATTACTAAAAATGAGTATTACATTTGAGATTAAAAAAAAAATAGGAGGTAGTGGACAAAAGTTACATAGAGAGGAAAAATTATAAAGCTAGAGAAAAGTTTCAAAGAAAAAAAAAATAGAGACGTGGAGCGAAAAAAAAATTGAGAGAGAAAAAAATTAATAGAGTGAAAATCTAAAGGAAAAAAATTTGGGAGAATAATACAAAATTTAGGGAGAAAAAC
This sequence comes from Luffa acutangula, assembly GCA_036850905.1. Classification (NCBI taxonomy): domain Eukaryota; kingdom Viridiplantae; phylum Streptophyta; class Magnoliopsida; order Cucurbitales; family Cucurbitaceae; genus Luffa; species Luffa acutangula. The sequence continues at coordinate 44,241,273 of CM072097.1, read as the reverse complement.
TTTAATGAAGAGAAAAAAGTTAGTTAGGGATAAGAAAGTCCAAGAGCAAAAAGTCAAAATAGAGGTGAAAAAATAGAGAGAAAAAAGTCAAAGAGATAAAAAAAAATCATAGAGAGAGGAAAAAAATGGAGATAGAAAAGTTAGAGTTTTTTTTTTTTTTTTGGAAGAAAAAAAGTTAGAGTTAAAAACATTAGAGAGAAAAAAGTGAGAAAAATGAATAAAAAATTTAAAACGAGAGAATAAAGTAGGCAATAAACACCACGAAAACTTTTATGAGAGAAAAATTGGCATTTTGTAAACAATGATGGATGAACTAAATGGTAACGGTATTGGGAAAACATGCTTTTTTTAGGGGATTTTTTTTTATTTTTTTATTTTATTTTATTTTATTATTTTTAAGATGATGGTCTTTGCTCCTCACAAAAGGTTTAAAAACAAAATCAACCGCAGTCACTTTACAAAAATCACTTGGAAATTACCTTCCAAATGATTGACTTGGAACCACTTAAAGTGATCTTGGATGCTTCCAAAATCATTTTCTCATCATTGCCAAACATCACAATTTTGAAAAAGAAGTGATTTTGGATATGTCAAATTAATTTTGACCATTTCAAAATCACGCCTAAACATGCTCTTATTCATTTTGTTATCTACATTCTTCACATGTTTTCTCAAAAAGAGGTCAAATTTTGAAAACTGAAACAAAAAAGTAGTTCTCGAAATTTTGTTTTTATTTTGGAATTTGACTATGAATTCAAATGTGTCATTAACAAGTATATAAAACATTATAAGAAAAGTTAGATAAAACAAACATAATTTTTCAGAAATAAAAATCAAAAGGTTAAAAATCACTTTTGGTCCCTAAACTTTCATGAAATCAACAATTTGGTCCCTAAACTTTGATTTGTTACGATTTAGTCCATGTACTTTTAATTTTGTAACAATTTAGTCCCCATACTTTCAAATTTTTAATAATTTAGTCCTTATACTTTCAATTTTGTAACAATTTAATCCTTGTTGCAGAAAAAATCATCAAAATCAAATGTCGATTTTTATTATTTAATGATTAAACTTTGTAGCTTATTAACATATTGAGTCCCAAATTAGTTTATTGATATGTCTTGGTAAAAAATTTCATTAAATCTTTACATTAATTTTTCACGATATGGACCAAATCGTTACAAATTTGAAAAGTAAAGGAACTAAATTGTTACTTATTAAAGTTCATGGACTAAATTGTTACAAAATTGAAAGTACAAGGACTAAATCGTTACAAAGTTGAAAGCATAAGGACTAAATCGTTACAAATCAAAGTTCAGGGACTAAAATGTTACTTTCATGAAAGTTTGGGGGCTAAAAATGATTTTTAACCGAATCAAAATGGTTATTAGACAAAATTTAAATGCTTTAAAATTGAGGGGATTATTACTAGTGTAGTTACTTTTGTAATAGAAATCCAATATACACTCTAAATATAGATTGGAATAAAACTATAAAAAAAAAAAAATTAAGAGAGCAAATTTTCACATTTTAGGTTTTTTTTTTTTTTTCCTAATAAATATTTATTTCCATTCTAAAATTTGAAGGATGCAAATTTAAAAGGAAACTTTAAAAGTTAAGAGGTGTTTTGATAACCTTTTGTTTTCTATTTTATGTTTTTGTTTTTCATTTTTAAAAAATAAGATTGTTTGATGATAATTTCTATTTTTATTTTTTGTTTTTTTAAAAATGTTTTTGAAATTATAAGCAAAGTAGTTTTTAAAAACAAATTTCGGTTTTTCAAAAAATCAATTTTCATCTAATGCTCATTTTCTCCTCTTTTGTATATCTCTCGTTCTCTAAAAAAATTCTTTTTCTATTTTTTTCTCTCTAAAACGTTTCTCTCTAAATTATTCTCTACAAAATTTCTCTTTTTCTTTCCAAAATTTTGATCTCAATATAATCTTTTATTTCTCTTTCCCTTGCTAAAAAATTCATCTCCACCACCTTTTTTTTCCTCTAAAATTTTTATCTTTATTTAACTTTCATTACTATTCTTCCTCTAACTTATCTGTCTAATTTCTCTCTCTAAAAATCAAATACTTTTCTTTTCCTTGAAATTTTCTCTCTCAAAACTTTTTTCCCTCTGTACCTTATCTATTTTTAAAAATTTCTCTATAACTCTTCTCTCCCTAATAAACATATATCTCTAACTTTTCTTTTGAAAAAAAAAATCTCTCTAAAATTTTGATCAGTGCAACTTTTCTTTATTTTTCTAATTTATCGTTATTCCTTTCACATATCTTTTACTCTTAACTTTGCTATCTCTCTGAATTTTCTCTTTTCATTTTATTATTCTCTCTAAAATTTATCTCTTCTATTCTAACCTTTTTTTTCTCTTTTCTCTAACTAATATTTTGTAGGGAGTCTAACTAATATTCTCTTTAAATATTTTCTTTCATATCTTTGAATTTACTATGTTTAACTTTTCCCTCCAAAACAATATTAACGTCTCTAAATTTTTGTTACAATATCTCCACACATTTTTTTTCTCTCTAAAACATCTTTTCATCTCTATCTATAATCTATAATATATATAAAAGTACGAATGTGGAAGAAACTTTTTTTTGGACGATATTAACCTCAACTTTTTTGAAAATATCTAAATTGTCCTCATTTTTTATTAAAAAAAATACACTAAAATAAAGTCTCACACACCCACGTTTATTATTTCTGTTTGAAAGGTTACTAAATGTTAATGGTTTTTTTTTTCATTTATTATCATTCTTTTTAATTATTTTATTATTTGTTAGCATTTAATTAAGATATAAAATCCGATGAACATTCATTGCTATAACCCTTATTAAATTGTGTTTAATTTTTTTTTTAAAAAAAAACTATTAAATAATTTTTCATTTCTACACCTCACTCCCATCCACGTAAACTATATTGCTTTTTATTTATTTATTTAGTTGTTTTATTATTAATTATCATTTAATTAACATATATGTATTTGAGATAAGAGTTAGAATATCAAAAGTTTTGTTGTAAAAAAAAACAAAAAAGAATATGAAAAGTTGACACCTTTATTTATTTTTATAGAGTTTTGTAACTATTTATGTTCTATGACTATATAAAGAGAGCACTCTTCAACATTTTCCCACAAATATTTGTGTTTCTCTCCTTCGGTTTTGTTTCTTTCTTCTTGTGAGTTTTGAAGGTTTGCTTTTTTTCATTTGTTCATTGTCTTGCTATATTGATTTTCCTTTTTTTTTCTTCAATTTCTTAATCTAACATTCATCTTTAGTTTGTGTTTTGATGCAATGTTGATGTTTTGCAATTTAAAAGAAAACTTAAAGTTATGCAAATAAGAGAGTGCTAGCCAACAAGAGCATAGCTCAATTGACATAAAGTTTGTAATCTTTGATCAATATGTCGAAGGTTCAAATCACCCACTCACACATGTTGTCAAACAAAAAAAAAAAAAAAAAAGAGGGGCTAATACCCCCAATAATACACTTGAAGGGTTGGAATGCTTTTGCTATTTGTTGTAGAAGTCATAAACTCTACTCCCTTGAAGACAATGAATGTTCATCAACATAGAAGGGTGCCCTTTCAACCTTGAATCAAATTTTTGGTTAGAGATGAACGGTTGGAATGCTTTTGAATTATCTATTTGTTGTAGAAGTCACAAACTCTACTCCCTTTAAGGCCATGAATGAACCATCAATATTGAGGGGTGCCCTTTCAATCTCGAATCAAATTTTTGGTTGGATTTGTCCTCTTCCTCTTTTCTCAAGTAAAACATCTCGGGTCTCCATCCTCTGGTGGACGACATAAAAGATATGGATATTTTGGAGTTTTTTTTTTTTAAATATGATCTTCCATCGAAATATTGGATGACCCAATAATCCAACATTCATTTGATTTGTTAATTAATTTTAATATATAAATAGAAAATTTAGTGAAGATAGTTAGGTGCACAATGTCCCTTTGATAAATATATGATCCAAAGTATATAAAAACATTTTCTGACGTTGATTTACGAAAAATAATAATTACTACTTTCCAATGAAAATCATAAACACAACTTTTGACGATGCAATTTAAGATTTTATCAATATCTTTCTCAAATTAAACATATTTAGATGTTAATATACTTCAATGGGTCAAAATTTCCCCTTTTTTCTTTGAAAAATGAAAGAATTTTAAATCAGGGTGATAAATCTCCTAAAATGACAACACAACAGGTGAGTTTTTTTTTTTAAAAAAATCAACCATTTTAGGTGGATTAATAATTTAATTATTGATTTATTTGATGCTATTACAATATCATTCGAGGTTTGAATATGGAAAAGTTAAATCAAATATTAAAGTATTTTTGTACAAATTGTGTGGTATATATATTAATATATTTATTTATATGCTTAAATTGTATATATTTTATTCTTAGTTCAATTATGTTTTTCTGTATTTGAATGAAATACATACACATCTAATGTGTAACAGCCCGTATAAAAATCATATAATACTAAAAAGGATAACCACGTGCATCGCACGTTGAAAAAATCTAGTTTTTTTAAAAGAACTAAAAACCAAAAACAGTTATCAAACATATGTGATTTCTGTTTTTGAAAAAACATAAAATAGAAAATAGAAAAAAGAAAAACCAAAAACCAAAAAATGAAATGGTTATAAAACGGGCTAAATTTTTTTCTTTTTTTATCTTTGAAATCTAATACAAACGGAGGTGGTGGCAATGTTCTTGGACATTCCACCTAAAATTTAGCCCCATTTTTTTCAATCAAAATAATTATATCTTGCAATTTGTCTATTTTTTTCTTCAATATCAATGAAATTTTGTAGACCCATGTTAATACAAATTTTAGATTTTGAAGAGATCAAACACACATCTATAAATAATTTGTCACTTTCAATTTTTAGTAGTCATTATCCTTCTTTCTTTTTTCCATTTTAAGGAACAAAATAAATCAAAACAATCCATGTCCTGTTCATAATAATTTATCACAATTGTAAGAAAGATTTTTTTTTTCTTTGAAGAATACAAATGGAGTGGGTAGAATTTGAATCTTATAATATAGAAACTTCAAATTAATTTAACTTTAGATGATTATTACAAATTAATTTAACCATAATATTTCAATCTTTTCAAATATTTCAAACTTAAAAGGGGAAAAAAAAAAAACATTGACCGAGAAACAAGTAAATAGAATCCAAATCTACATCCAAACCAGTACAATGAATTGGGACTTTTTTTAAGCATAAAAGAACTTTAATAAAGTAAATATATTTATATATTATAGTAGCCAAGGTTCTGTTCATCCCACATGCCAACATTAAACCAACTGTGAAACCTAACATATGCCTACATTTGACATATATTTTTTTTGCAAGAAATTTGAACTTTATGGTGTGCTATGCCATGATATTATAATTAGTATCTTGTATAAAATAAATGGTATATAATGACTTAAAAACTTTTGATTTTCTATGTTTTTATTTGGCTAAGTAAATTGATTACTCTTAAATAATGAATTAATGATGCATAATATTTTTTTAATTTCCCCTTATAAGCTTTCTATCGTTTTCCATTTATTTTAATCAAGTCTTTATATAAAATAAAAAAATGAAATGAATTTTTTTTTTTTTTTACAATATGTGGGAGTGGTGGATTCAAACCATAGATCTTGTGGTTATCAGTACAACTTTATGTCAGTCAAGCTATGTTCTTATTGGCAATGAATTATTATAAAAGGTCTAACAAATGGAATTCAATATTATTGAGAAAGGAAGTGACATTATAGGAATTCGAACTCATGATCTTCTATCATGACTACGAGACCACAATAAATCATCAATCAACCCAAAAGCTTAAACTAATGAGTTCCATTAAATTTAGTTATATCGATATTATAACATATCCAAGTAAGACATATTTGTTAGTTTAAACATTTATTTCTTAAAATACTTAAAAAATTTTAAATTATGTTCTTGGTTCCATTTTCTAAAGCTTCTCTTATTAACAATTTGTTTTTTTAATTGCACTACATTAAAAAATTGTTCTACTAATCATAAATAATTTTTTAAACAGATTTTTAGCTAATATATCTTTTAATTAAGTGTGTCTTTAAATCAATCTCTCAGGTGTTCACAAAAATTACTTTTTGCATAATCATCCATTTTAGCGTTTCTTTTAAAAAATGGGTTTTAAATCAATATAATATTTTGAAATGTTTATTTTTATTTATAATCAAACAAACATGGTACACTTTTTTTCAAAGCGAGTTTAGCTCAGCGGTAATTGACATGTACTAAAGAAAACATTATAGACTTTTTAAGAGAGAGAGGTTGTTTGTAATCACTTCAAAATTATTAATCTGTCCAACGGTTTTTATAGAAAAATCAATTTTTTTTTTTGAAAAAACATTTTTCACAGAATTCATCCTAAACACTAACTTACCCTATTTTTATAAATTTTGGTCAGACACCTGGATAATTTTATTTAATTTAAGAATTTTCTTGAACTCATTAGAAGAGTTAGTCTAGCTATGAACCGTAATTATTAGACTTAGTATATGTTTGAAATGACTTTCTAAATATTTAAAAACACATTTTTTACACTTTAAAATACTTTTTTTAAAACACTTAAAAAATCATTCCAAACTAATATGGAAAACAATTGAATTTTTTAAGTATATAAAAGATATAATTACAAGGATTTATTTCTAGAATTAATAGTGTGGTTCTAATTAGTTTGTTTTTTAATTTGGTATTTATTGTATTAAATTATTTACAATAATTATTATTAAAATCAGCTTAAAATGATTTTTTATTTGATATATTTAGATTTGTCCTAAAAAAAAAAAATCCAACTATAATTTAGTAAACTTTAATGTGGTAATTTATTTATAGGGAAAAATACACTTTTGGTCCCTGAGGTTTGGGTTAAGTGACACTTTGGTCTCCGAGTTTTCAAACTCAACAAAAATACCCCCGAGGTTTGAGATAAGGAGCAATTTGGTCCCTGCCGTCAATTTTTCTGTTGTTGCCTTGTGCAAAGTGATTCTAAATATGCAAGAAAAACTCACAAACACACGTGCAAGTGCACACGATCAGCAGCAAGTGATAAGTATTTTTATATCGTTCTCCACAGGGATTGATGCACGAAAATCACTATTCTTAAGCCTATTTTTAATGAAATTCAAAGTAACCAAGAACCAAATATTTTTTCTTAACTAAGTGCAAGAGATTAAAATGGTAAACAAGCTTAAAATGATAAGGACTAAAGTAAAATTCAATAAAAACAGCGAATTAGCACAGAGAAGGCAAGGTTCAGATTAGGGGCTGTCCACTCTCACAGGTTGTTTGCTGCAGCAGAACTCTAAATTTACAACTCACCCAGTATTTTTTACGGGAATTTTCCAATTCTCCTATAGGTAAGGTGATTAAACTCCCATTTAACCCCTTCTTTTTAGCTCAACTGATTTAGTGCCTTAGGTGGTTATTTATCCCTAAATACCCACTCATTTTCATGATCATTAAAGACTAAGGTAAAGCAAAGTAGTCGGTTATCTATTGTTTTCCCAAACACTAAATAACAATGCTAGAAAATGGTTGGCCAAACGAAATTCTAGCTTTAAGCATGAAGAACACTTTACTTTAAGTTGCAATATATAAAGTTCCACTAAAACAAACAACAAGTTCAAGCTTAAGCACCCTAATCCTCACCTAAGAGGATTTAGCTCATGTTCAAGGTGAAAATAATGAAAATACAGCAGCAAACTACCATATCAATCATGATTACAACCTTAAATACCAACTAAACACTAGAAGAAATAAAAATAAAAGAAGGGAAGAGAAGAGAAGAAGCTTCCAAGGGAGATTCCAACTTTCCCAAGCTGGAAATCCTCCAAACAGCAGCCTCTTTGTCGTTTCCCCTTCACCGTTAGCAACAACTTCTAGGTCCAACTTCTCCAGCTGAATCCCCTCTCATTTTGGGCCAAATAACTATTTATATCAGCTCCTATCATTGATTTCAGGGCTGATTGGACATATGCTTCCACATGGACCTTCCCCAATTGGTTGAGATGGGACAAATCAGCTCCACATGGCTGCCAGCTCAATTAATGAGAGCTTCCACGGGTTTAACACGTGCATAATTTTATTACCCAGACTTTCTGCCTTCTGCTTGTGAAATCAGTTGCTGCAGCAAAACCTGAGTGACCATAGACCAGAAAATCAGCTAGAAATAAAAGAAATCTGCACTCAATTAAATTCAAGCTTGGCCTACTGATATATAAAAATGTTCATCAAAGAATGCTCATTTTCAAGCACAAACCAAAGCTCAAACACATCAAAGAGTAGAGTTTTTAAGCCTAAAAGAGAACCAATAGCTCTTATTTCTAAGAGCTATCATCTGTTAAACCCTAACGGTAAGCTGACGTGACACTATTATTTTAATTAAAAAATTAATTTTAAATTTTTTTAAATAAAAAATTTAAAAATATTAAATATATTATTATTTTATTATTATTTTTAAAATTCTCTCTCTATCTTCTCCATCTTCTTTCTTCTCCACCTTCTTTCTCCCTCCATCTTCTTCCTTCCCCCTCCCACCTTCTTCAGCTCCGGTGGCCGGCCGCCGACGAACGGCGGCGGTCGCCGGATTTTTTTTTTTTTCCTTCTTTCTTCTTCTTCTCTTCTTCTCTTCTTCCCTTCTTCTTCTTCTTTCTCTTCCTTTCTTCAGTTTTTTTTTTTTTTAAAAGAAGGGAGTTTCGAGGAGGAGGAGCTCCTCCTCCCCCTCCCCGTTTCAGATCTGCCCGAACGTTCCTCTGACGAGCAGCCTCATCCACGGCAGCAGAGCAGCGTCGACGGTGGTTCTCGAGCAGTCCGGTGGTTCTCGGCAGAAGAGAAGAAGAGAAGAAGAAGAAAGAAGGAAAAAAAAATTCCGGCGACCGCCACCGTCGCCGCCGTTCGCCGACAGCCGGAGGCGGCCGGCCACCGGAGCTGAAGAAGATGGGAGGGGGAAGGAAGAAGATGGAGGGAGAAAGAAGGTGGAGAAGAAAGAAGATGGAGAAGATAGAGAGAGAATTTTAAAAATAATAATAAAATAATAATATATTTAATATTTTTATATTTTTTATTTAAAAAGATTAAAAATTAATTTTTTTTAATTAAAATAATAGTGCCACGTCAGCTTACCGTTAGGGTTTAATAGAAAAATTGACGGCAGGGACCAAATTGCTCCTTATCTCAAACCTCGGGGGTATTTTTGTTGAGTTTGAAAACTCGGGCACCAAAGTGTCACTTAACCCAAACCGCAGGGACCAAAAGTGTATTTTTCCCTTATTTATATTATTGTGGAATGGTTTATAAAACCATTAGAGTAAATATTGTTGTGAATTTAATTGGGTAATTTGATCATTAAATTTGAAAAAAGAAAATCACACGTTATCATTATTTTTTTGACAATATCTGGTAGAAGATTTAAATCTCTAACCTCTTGTTATTTCAAAAAAATCTCTAACCTCTTAGATTCGGATACCATTTTTATGCTCACGTTGGCAACAACTCCTTCGTCATTATTTCTCAAATTAGCATTTAGTTCAAAGAGCTAATTTTAATATTAAAAATTAAATTATCCAATCATAAATAAATTTAAATAAGGGGTATAATTAATAGAAAAATTGTAATGGGTGACTAGACTAAATAAGGAATTAGTAAATATAGCAACTTTTAAAAGAAATTGCAAATATGAAAAAAAAATTAAATGATTTTTTTGATTCCCCATTTTGTCCCTGATTTGATTATGCGGGAATGTCTCCATCTTCTTTGTTTTTTATTTTTTTTTTCGATTGTATTTGGGCTTTTCTTTCTTTTTTTTCTTTTTTTTTTCCGATTGGGTCTTCTTCCTGATTGGCTAAGGTCGTCGTCTTCCCTTTTTTACTTTTTTCCGATCGGGTCTTCTTCTTCCAGCTCTTGATCGTTTTCCAGCTTTTTCTCTCGAGTTTTCTTCTTTTTTCGATTGCTTTTTTATCTTTGAATATCTTCTTCGTTTATGTTTTTTTTTTTTTTCATTTTCTTCTGTTTTACTATGAATGATAGAGTGATATAATTGTTTTTCTGGTTGATAGAATCTATCAGCTATAGAATTCTATCGTTGATTGATAGAATCTATCAGCTATAGAATATGTCAATGTTCTAATGTAGTGATAGATTCATTTATATTTTTTTTGATATAAAGACATAGTTATAGAAATCTATTGTTGATAGAAGATTTCTATCACCGATAGATTTCTTTCAGTGATAGAAGATCTTTTGTTTCTATTAGTGATGGTGATACGTGGTGAAATCGAGCATTGAAAAATAAAACAAAAACGAACAGTTATAGAAATCAAACACTGGAAAGCCAAAACCAAACAACAACAACCAAACACCGATAGAACACCGAACACGGATAGGAGTGATAAAAAATATATCTATCACTGATAGAAATCTTCTATCACTTATAATTTTTAAGGGCGATACTGATAGAAATTTCTATCACTTATTAGTGATAAAAAATCTAATAGAATCTATCAGTGATAGAAATCTTCTATTAGTGATAGAAAATCTAATAGAATCTATCGGTGATAGAAATCTTCCATTAGTGATAGAAAATGTTAGGGAGGGGTATTTTAGTAAATGCAACATGCAGACCATTAGATTTTTCATTTTTGCAATTTTTTTTGCGGACTACTAGATTTGCAATTACTTTGGCACATATTGCTATCCTTGTAACCAACCCTAATTAATACCGGTTGGAAGTTTCTACAATATGGGGCCACATATGCATGTACAAATGTGTATTAAATCGAGAGAGATGAAAATTCATGGAAACGTTAAAGAACCATGAAAACGTTAAGAACCATGAAAACATTGTCGTTTTCCTCTCATCCCCATCAAAGAGGTTTGCATCTTCTTCTCCCTATAAAAGGGGAGAAAGCATGAAGATAAAACATAAGAAGAAAACGTGATCTATCTAGACTTGGAAGATCATATCTACTATCAACAGCTTTCCACAATGGATTCAGGTAATGTTTCCGCTTCCGCTTTTAAGCTTAGTTTTCTTGAATTTAACATGGGAAATTGATCTTTGGTTTTAAGTTTATTGATTTAAAGTTCCTTAAAATTAACCAACAATACCCTCACCCCACGTAGTTAGGTTTTCAATTTTTTTTAATAAATTTGTAGCTAGTTCTGAGTTTTGTTTTTTTTTTTTTGGACTTCAACTAACATTGGGGTTGGGAGAATCAAACCTTTGATCTCTTGGTCGAGGGTACATGTCAATTACCTATGCTCACCTTGGCAGTTATGAGTGTTACTTGTGATTAGATTAGGAGTACTATTTTTTAGGATGATTAATGGAACATTTGGTTCTGCATGAATATTTTTTTAGTTTGGCTTAGTAATTTTGTGTGATTCATTATTCGATTCAAGACCAGTTTTTTAATTTAGTTTTGAGTAGATATTAATTTCACAACTAACTTAAATTTAATCAATAATAAGGTAAATCTTAACCGATCCAATAAATGAAATGAAGATCTTATATGTTCCTTAAAAAATGAAGATCCTATGTGTATCACTGAGAAATTTATATTAATGAGCGCATTTTCTTTTAACTAGCTACCTTCTAAATATATATGTACTCAATACTTTTAATTCACTGGCTACCAATTAAATGAAATTATTGTATAAATTAAATTTTAGACTAAGAGAGAAATGATCTAAAGTTAGAACTCTAGAACATAACATAGACAAATAGGGAAGAGTTCAAAAAATCTCATAATCTCCATGAAGCCATTTGAAAAGAGCACTCGAACTACAGTGGACTTTTTTTTTTTTTAGTACATCTCAACATATGAGAGTGGGAGATTCAAACCTCTGACCTCTTGATCGGAGGTACATGTCAATTACCGCTGAACTATACATGCTTTGACACTACAGTGCACTTCTTATCTAGTGAGTTTTTTTATAAAGTATATTAATTAAACATACCATAACACTCGATAAGAAACAACTTTTTTTTTTTTTATCAAGAGAACATCAACCTTTCATTCCAACCAAGAAAACGCACAAAGAGCAACATTACAGAATAATAAAATCAAAGAAAACCAAATCCTCCCCACATTAAGGGACAGTCTCAATCCAAGCCCTTGAGACATCCTCACTCAAAACCAACCTCGCCAGCCAACGCTCCATAAGAAACAATTGATGATACGAGATGTTGGGTATAAGTTATAGTATTATAAATTTTAGGAGAATTTTGCAAGATTAATCATAAACTAATCACTATTTTGATATTATTATTTGTTTCTTTCTAGGTGTCTTTTTTTCAATATAATTTAAGTTCAAAATAAAATCAATATTAGAAATTCAATCCCAACCTTAAAGAATGAAGTTGAAGAGAATCATTTCATGATGTGTAGAACCATAAATAAGCAAATTATATGTTGAGAATCTCACATTGAAAAAATGAGTGGAGACCTCATAATTTATAAGATATATATGTTACTCCACCTATCAGTATCAAATATTGGTTTTGAGATAAAACTACATAGAGGCTCCGTCTATACTTCTTTTTCAAGGATTTGTTAGTTAAAAGGTTTCTTTCAATTAAGTAAATAAAATATTTGTTAATTTAATCATCAAATTAAATAATCCCAAATTAAATCTCATGGGTGCTATATAAAAAATAAATGACACATTAAGATGGAATCAGGGTCCATGGTCAATATATAACAGAATTATTTAAGAGAAACTTTTTTCCCAACAACAATTTTATTTCACTTTAACTATTCAATTAATCAAATTAATTAAATATTTAACTTGACTTGATTATTAAATTAGCAAAGTCATCAACAACAAGCTCTCCTCTCCCCTATAAATAACCCTACAAAACTCAGCCTCCAAACACACTCATATCCCATTCTCACATTTTCAATCCTACCAAAAAAAAAAAAAAAAATTTTACTTTTTCTTTTGTCTCAGTTCAGTGGTTAAGATATCTATTTTTTTCTCTAAACATCATGACTGATGTAGGAGTTTACTCTTCTCTTCCATGCTGGAACAACGATAGCAAGAAGTTTAGTTACGAGATGAAACCCAAAACTCCATGCATGGAAGGGAAGGAGGATCCTGCAGCTGCTCTGGCGGTGGTCCGGCCCGAGTTCGGAGAGCACGGCGGTGTCAACATGTCGATCGAAAACTCGATAACGTTCACGGTGATGGAGGCCGAAACGATGCGTCGTATGTTCGAAGGGGAGTTGGGCCCAGAACGGGACTTCTTCATCTACAGCCGCCACTTCAACCCGACCGTGATGGCCCTCAGCCGGCAGATGGCGGCGCTAGAAGGAACTGAGGCGGCGTATTGCACAGCCAGTGGGATGGCGGCCGTTTCATCTGTTTTGCTGCAGCTGGTGAGCTCCGGCGGCCATATTGTGGCGTCGAGGACTCTCTACGGCGGCACTCATGCGTTGCTCTCGCATTTTCTGCCGAGGGTCTGCAACATAACGACGACGTTTGTGGATGTCAAGGACCATGAGATGGTTAGAGATGCCATGGTGGAGGGGAAGACCAAGGTAAGTTGCACAATTTTCTATCAACTTCAAAATTTGTGTTTTGTTTTATTTTAATTTTTATAGTTCTATTAGTTTAAATTTCGTCTCCATAACCATTTCAATTTGATTTCTATAGTTATAGTTCAATCGAATTTTACGAATCATATCCATGCTATAATCATATTGATGATCTTTTTAATGACAATAAGATGATGTTTTTTTTTTACTATGTTGACTATATTAAGATTTAATTTCGAATGGGAAAAGAAGGAAAAAAACACGTGAATTTTTCTAATGAATAAAATATAATTTAGAGATGATTTGTGAAATTGACACTTTTAAAACTATTTGAAAAGAAATTGAAACTAAACTCAAACTATAGAAACAAAATTGAAGTTTTTAAAATCACGGGGACTACATTTATAATTTAATATTTATTCATATTCTTAGCATTTTTATTCCCTTGTGGTCTTGAATGTTACTACGAAAACCTAACAAGGTAAATATTAATTTGAGAAGAAATAACTTACAAGGGTTTAGTTAAATTGTCTCATGTTCTAATGATATGTTAAATTAGTAGTCTAAAATCTTAAGTTTATAGGGTTACGATAAATTTAATCTTTTACTCATGTTAGGTGTTGTATTTTGAGACGGTGGCAAACCCGACACTGACGGTGGCAAACGTGCCGGTGCTCAGTCGGATGGCGCGTGAGAAGGGGGTGACGGTGGTGGTGGATAACACTTTCTCACCCATGATGATCTCACCAGCAAGGCTCGGTGCTGACGTTGTGGTTCATAGCTGCTCTAAGTTTATCAGCGGCGGCGCAGACGTTATTGCCGGTATGATTAGTGGCTTTACGATCTAGTTTTTATTGTTAAGTGAGTTAGTTAGAGGGATCTCTACATGTGCCTTATCCATGATATTTAGTCCAACAATATTTCGGTTTTATGTTTGAGATTTCAAAAACCTTAATTTACAACACTAATTATAATTAATCCATTATTTAATAACCAATACCCAAGAAAATTTTCTAAGTCTAGTTTTATTTCATATTATATATTCGCTCTTGTCTATTCTATTTTTTTGTTTGGAATTGGCTATATTATAATGTTAATCTCTATGTAGTTTGAACTTGATTTTAATTTGGTTTTTACAATGTTAAAAAATTTCATTATAATCCTTATAGTTTTTTTGTTAAATCTCCCTATTTATCCATTGCTACTCCTCGAGGTTAATATATTTTCGAATGTGTGGTATGCTTTATTTTAACCTAACATAGATAGAGGTAATTAATGAATTGTTATTTAGTATAAAGTAACATGTGAAGTAAAATTTGATTGGTCGTATATAAAAAAAGAGAGATCAGTAAATTCATTTTTACTTATAAAACATTACTATTCTTTTTGTTTTTAGGTGCTGTTTGTGGGTCAAAAGAATTGGTGAATTCGATGATGGACCTTCACCAAGGCACACTGATGCTTCTTGGGCCAACAATGAACGCCAAAGTTGCATCTGAACTCTCTCAAAGAATCCCTCATTTAGGCCTCCGAATGAAAGAGCACTCCCACAGAGCTTTAGTCTTTGCTCAAAGAATGAAGAATCTCGGCCTCAAAGTCATATACCCTGGCCTCAAAGACCACCCTGACCACCACCTTCTAACCTCCATAGCCAACCAAGACTATGGCTACGGCGGAGTTTTGTGCATCGATATGGGGACCGAAGACCAAGCCAACAGCCTCATGAATCTCCTCCAAAACCACACCCATTTCGGTTTAATGGCCGTTAGCCTGGGCTTCTTCGAGACCCTCATGTCATGTTCAGGTAATGTTGAATCACCAGTCAACCTAAAAGCTTAAGCTAATGAGATATGGTAAATTAATTAATTAGTTACTCATATTCTCGGCAGGTAGTAGCACGAGTAGTGAGCTGAATGGCGAGGAGAAGGAACTGGCTGGCATTTCTCCAGGATTGATTAGGATGTCTGTTGGATATGTTGGAACCCTAGAACAAAAATGGAGCCAATTGGAGAAGGCACTGTTGAAGATGAAGATTTGAAGGATTTCATATATATGTGTTAGCTCTATTAGAATTGGAACTGAGTTTCATGTTTAAGATTTTATTAAGTGTCTTTAGAGAGAACAACCACATGTTGTTTTCTAATAAGATAGAAGGTTGTGTGAGTTAGAAGGATTATTATTGGTCAAGATTTGGTGGGTGAAGAGTTAAATAGATGCATGCTTAGATGTGTTAATGTATTCTATATGGGTTAAGGGGGTCTTATGTCAAATTTATGTGGCTTATGTTTTTGGAGTTAAGAGTCCTTGTAAGCAAGTCAATTGGAATCAAATATATATATTTGAGAGTTCTTGCTATCAAACATTTGTTGTTAATTATGTTTACAATTTGTATGCTTCATCCTTATATGGATGGGATTAAGTGTAGCATTTGTTTAAAGGGAGAAGACGTGACTTATAAAATACGAAAAAACTATACACACCAAATGTGGTGCTTGCCACATTTATATATAGCAAGTGAATAGCAAGAGGAAGAAGATCAAAATCATCTTCTCCTAGAATGGAAGAAGAGTATTGATACGTTTTCCCTTTTTGAGGTTTTACTTGTTTGAAAATGGGTTAGGGTTGGAGTGGATCGAACCGGATCACCAGAGACTCCATCAAGTGGGTCAAGGCCAAGCATGGCCTCAATTGAGACGACTGAGGTCAGTCCATTATTCCTTGTTCTGAATATAATCTGTGGTGTTTTTTCAGATTTATCTTATGTTGGTTATGTTCAAATGGTGAAAAATTACTTGTAATATATATATGTTGGTTTAGATTACCAGCTTTTCTATAAGTTTTAGGAGCAATGTCGGCGGTGTATGTAGTAGTGAATTAAGTAATTTTGTTATCCAGAAGGATGGTTAATAAACTAATAATTATCAACTAAATTCAATCTTAATCTCCTTCGTCAGTTGGTTGATAATGTTTGAAAGGAAAACAGTAATTTAAATGAATTTAAGTTAAAGCCTAGGATTCTAACTCCACATGACTAACCCCTCTCTAGTTTTCTAACTCGGCCTTTTCCCTATGTTGATAGCGAAAAAATCCCTCATATTGATTATTAATCAGTCTCAAGAGCATTAACAAACAATTAATTAGGAAAATTCTTACACATCTCTACGAAAATTAGGACCTATTAAGAAACATTAACCACATAAAATCTATAAATTTCTTACAAAAGAATTCGTAAGCATCATTCTCTTACGAGTATGACCTATGGCTAAACATTATTCATAAATAAAGTCTAATTCAATTCTCACCACTCAATTTCAAATTGAATATGTTATAGGTAATTTTGGACCACCATGGTGTACAAGGAGCTGACGAGGACAACTGGGCGGAGATGGGACCAGGAGACGACCCAGAAGAAAACCAGCTCGACCCGTACGGTCGGCCCGCTCCGTTTGCCTCCGCTCGGCCCCTACCGCCTCCAACCGCCCCGGTCCAGCCTGCTTCATCCCAGAACGCCTCCAAACCCTAGGAGCCCAAGCAGGTATTTATACCCCTCTTTGCCACCGAAGAAGGGGACCCGAACTCTCTACTCTCTTCCCTTACTCTCTAGCCCTCCAGCTTCCGTTTTCTGACTTAAGCATCGGAGTCAGTGTGGCTAGCACCACACCGGTGTGCAGGTTTTCCGTCTTGCAGGCCACGTCTTCCCCCCTCATCTACAAATTTACCATTGGTGGCACGTGAAGGTCAGGTGAGTTCCCTCTGACGAAAATCGACCATCAACAGTTGGCGCCGTCTGTGGGGAAGAAAGCTTGCCAAATCTGCGCACCAATCATTCCATGAGTAAGGGGATGGAGAAGAAACATCTGGGGGTCACCGAGACAAACAAGCCGAGGAGCCGAGGCCGAGAAGCATAGGCCGAGGGTCGTGGTTGAGCAGAGGATGCTGACGCCAAAATTTCCGCCCTTGAGGATGAGGTGAAGGGAATGAATCGGAGTTTGTCCAAAATGCTTCAAATCCTGGATAAACCCGGCCCTAACACCAAACTCCATGAGGGGAGCTTGATTAGAGACCCGAAGAAGGCGAAGGAGCCAGTCGAATACGTGGATGAATCAGAGACAGAATCCAAAGGAAAGAAGACCAATAGCGCAACCAGCAAGGTCAGGGGGCTGAAGCACGCAGAACGCACAGTATTGAAGAGCCTTGAGCCAAGTACCAGTCGTAGAACAGACCTGAGAAATCTGATCGAGGAAAAGTGCAGAGTGGCCAAAGCTGCGGAAGCCGAGGCCAGGGCAGCCGAGGCCGAGGCTAGGTTGGCCGAGGTCGAGGCTAAGAAAGACCATCTCCCTTGGAAGACTGAGCTTTTAAACACCCTAAAGGAGCTTGGAAATCCTCAGGGAGACCTGTAGAAGTTGAAGGACTCGGGAGGGCAAGACATGGAAGAATTAATCGACCAAGTCGACCCACCCTTCACAGAAGAATTCATGAAAGCCGAGGTGCCCCAGAAGTTCAAGGTACCTACATTCAAGCCGTATGATGGCAAGAAAGACCCTGTCCAGCATTTAAATACCTACAAAAGCTGGATGGACTTCCACTGCGTCTTAGATGCAATCAGGTGTTGTGCATTCTTTTTCACCCTAGCAGGATCAGCCAGGCATTGGTTTGAGAGGCTGAAAAGGAGATCCATCAGCTGTTTCAAGGATTTAGCCCGAGCATTCCTTGCACAGTTCATGGGAGCCAGAGAACAGCGCAAGCCTCACATCAACCTTTTAACAGTCAAACAGCAGCCATGTGAGAGCTTGCGTGATTACATAACGCGCTTTAACGACGAAGCACTGCAGGTTGAGGGATACAGTGAGGGAACGACCCTAGTAGCCATCACAGCCGGACTGGAAGACGAAAGACTACTCAACTCAATAGGTAAGAGCCAACCCCGAACCTATGCAGAGTTCGTCTCCCGGGCGCAGAAATACTTGAGCGCAGAGGAGTTGCTTAAGTCAAAGAAGACGGAACGAGAGCACAAGAGGTCTTCTTCATCTAACTATGACAGTAAGAAGAACAAAAGGCAGCAGACCGACGAGGGAGGCCGAGGTCGAGCAGACCATGGCCGAGGTCGAGCAAACCATGACCGAGGCCGACCAAACCAAGGAGACTACTTGAAGAAGTTTGGAAAATACACCCCTACTTCAGTCCCACAAGAGCGGATCTTGATGGAGATACGGAATACAAACTTGCTCAGTGCGCCCAGGAAGTTGAAGTCAAATCCTGACAACAGAGACAAAAGCCAGTATTGTCTCTTCCATCGAGATCATGGACATTCAACTAGGAACTGCATTCAGCTAAAGAACAAGATTGAAGAGTTGATCCGGAATAGATACCTGAAGGAGTTCACCTCAAAGGCCGAGGCCGACCAGAGATGGCTGAGGTCGACCAGAGATGACCCAGGCAAAGATGGTGGTGGACCTCCTCTGGAGATCTGTTGAGGACCGGGAATGGCTCTCCTATGGCCGTGGCCGAGGCCAAGGCCGAACCCTACCACATCTCTTGTCAGGGTCAAGGACAGCATTCTGGAGAGCACACTAAGCCTTAGTTTAGGGAATTCTAGTTTTCTTTATTTTGCACATTTATCATGTAATTAGAGCATTGTTGCTCATTTTACTTTTGGTAGGTAGGAGTAGACTTTTCCCTTTTGCTTTACCATTCAATGTAAACATTTTCATCAATGTTAGGACCTAGATTTTCCCCTCTCAAGGCTTAGAGTGTATTCCAAGGAATGTATCAAGACGACATGCGAGCCTAAGCTTACTGCTTAGTGTCCACGCCCAACATACGAGCCTAAGCTTTTCAGCTTATTGCCCACGCTTCACATGCGAGCCTATAGAGCCCACGCTTACATGCGAGCCTATAGTGCCCACGCCCACTTGCGAGCCTATAGAGCTCACGCTTACATGCGAGCCCATAGTGCCCACACCCACTTGCGAGCCTATAGAGCCCACGCTTACATGCAAGCCTATAGAGCCCATGCATCATGCGAGCCTATAGTGCCCATGCCTACATGCGAGCATATAGAGCCCACGCTACGTGCGAGCCTATAGCGCCCATGCCTATATGCGAGCCTAAGCTTTTCAGCTTAATGCCCACGCCTACCTTGCGAGGCCAAGCTTACTGCTTAGTGCCCACGCTTATATGCGAGCCTAGGCTTCCACGCTTAGAGCCCACGCTAATGCACGCGAGTCTGGACTACAGAGTCTACCTCACCTCAGAGCTCAAACACTTGATATAAGTCAAGCTCACCCTGCAGAGGCCGAGACAGAGCACCTTTTGCCAAGGCCGAGCACCTCTTGCCGAGGTCGAGCACCTCTTGCCAAAGTCGAGCATAAACTTTAAAGGTATTCTCCTATTTACTCAACTACACTTTATGTCTTAATGAAGTTTTGCTTGAGATTGGGGGCTACACAAGGGATATGCACTCCCTATTAAACTAAAAGCACTATGGCTTACCATGTGTTGTTGAAATTACATGTCCTAGCCTATTCTTTTACTATTTTCCTACAAGGACTAATATATGGATGCAGGGGGCCAAGTTTTTAGGCTAACGGTGGCTTGAAGCCGAGGTCGACCCTAACCTCTTCCCTAACTTCTCTCTTGCAGAAATTAACTTTTCAATGCAAGAGCTCAAAGTCTTCAAATCATATGTGTGGATATGACTTGAACCTGGAATGAAGCACTCCGAATAACCAAGTACAGGAGGACACTGCTGTGCTCGGCCTCTTCCCGAGGCCGAGGCCAACCAGCGCCACTTTTGTAGTCCCTCACCTTTCTCATTTCCATTTCACCTAACCTATTCAGGGAGTTTCTATTTTGTCCAGTTTGTCCTAACTTGCAGGATAACAAGGAACTCATGTGTAAGTCGACGTGGAAAGAGAGTTATACTCTTAAATCGGGCTTAAGGAGGTCAACCGGTAGCACTAAGTCACACTTGAATCCCAATTCAAGAGTGGGGGCTTAATGTTATAGGTAATTTTGGACCACCATGATGTACCCGCTGACGAGGACAACCGGGCAAAGATGGGACCAAGAGACGACCCAGAAGAAGACCAGCTCGACGGGCCGGGCCAACATGGCCTGACCCGTACGGTCGGCCTCGGCCTTGGGCCGAGGCCGACCACTGGGCCAGCTTGAGCGAACCAATTCTGTTTGCCTCCGCTCGGCCCCTACCGCCTCCATCCACCCCGGTCCAGCCTGCTTCGTCCTAGAACGCCTCCAAACCCTAGGAGCCCGAGCAGGTATTTATACCCCTCTTCGCCACCGAAGAAGGGGACCCAAACTCTCTACTCTCTTCCCTTACTCTCTAACCCTCCTGCTTCCGTTTTTTGACTTAAGCATCGGAGTCGGTGTGGCTAGCACCACATCGGTGTGCAGGTTTTCCGTCTTGCAGGCCACGTCTTCTCCCCTCATCTACAAATTTACCGTTGGTGGCACGTGAAGGTCAGGTGAGTTCCCTCTGACCAAAATCGACCATCAACAGAATATAAAATCATGTCATTGGTGATCAAACAATTACAAGGGTCGTGGTTTGCCTCCCAATAAATGTAATGGAATAAATGTTATAAAATTTATGGGATTCACTCCAAAATCTGAAATCTCACATTTCCATTTCTCATTATGCTAAAAAAAGTTGATCAATGTCATTCTCATTCCCATGAGAGTCACACCATAATTTTTGTTGATTTTACAATTTGCAGCCCTTTCATTCTCATTTGTTTTACCTTAGCTTTTTTCCGCATTTTTGTTTCATTAGTAGTCTAGTTAATCAAAGATGCCCAAGATTGATAGTCTGCAATAAACGAGAGTTAGAAATTATCGCTCTTGGTAACTTATTTTTTGTTATCTTTTTTCATGGTATTCTTTATGAATAAACTAATGGATATTAATAACAAGTGTGAGAGCAAAAAGAATAAGAACGCAACAGAAATAACAGCGGTAACATGTAGAAAATATATTTTTTATTCAAAATATAGGTGGATCACATGTAATGTAGAGACGAGGTCATTCAAAGTCAGAGGATATATCAATTCCCATAGGAGGAGATACATTCATCTCCTCTCTACTCCTCCTGGGTTCTTCAAAAGATTGAAAGTCTAAGGAGATCTAACCAAAGGACCCTTGCATTTCTCCACCCCTTCCAGAATCTCGATGGATGGTGAGGACGGTAGGTTGTTGTTCGCAATGGAGGCGTTTTCCTCTAGCTCTAAAAATATTGAAGAATAGGAAAAATGGAGAAGAGATGACGAAATTTGTTGGTTGACAGAGTCACCGTCCAAGGATTTGTTCAAATCAATCTAGGTCATGTCAATCTATAATGAGGCATAGAACTATTCGATGAAAGATTTGAATCGTCGAAGGACTTTTTTTTGTTTTTTGCTTTGGAGGGGAAGAAGAAGAGATGAATACCTATATTTATGGACAAATTAAATATGATTTTTAGGTGCAATTATGGAACGGTGTAGACGAGGGGCGCCATTTTACAAATTTTAAAGCGTCATTGATGGGACAACAAATTCGAAAGTAATAGTAGAGAGCGAGGTCGAGAGGGAAAAAGAAATCGAGAGTGAAAATTTATGTCTTTTTTAGTAGAATTAATTACAAAGAAAACCTAACCATTGAGATCACAAGGACATATCAAGAGCACAATTTTGGACAAACAGTGAGAGCAAGAGTGAGGGTATTCTAGTAATTTTGCATGGATGGATGATTTCGGTTCCCAATGCATGTAGACAGCTTCAATGGACTACATATGATTACACAATTGTAGTACATTCCAGGTAAACAACATCAAAGGAATCTGATTACAAATTACAACCTATTTAATTCTCATTGATTTTCATAGGGATTGCAATCAATTTTTATTACGGATAAGTAAACACAACATAAGATCATAATAACTCGACAAAAATAAAATAACTTCATTAATTAAAAAAAAATCTTAGATTAGGCTATTGCAAGAAAAGAAATCTAAAGCATAACTGAACTGAAATTTATAACACTAATTTGATATTGGGGGGAGGGGGATGAAGAAATCTGGTAGACCTCCCCCACGGTTTGACAAAAAGATATATTTATAAGCTAAAAACTCTAGCACGTGCCTCTTATATTGACGCTAGAAGTTCGTAGCGTCGAGATGCTAGTTTTGCTGCTAGGCAGTTTTTTTAAAAAAAAAAATTAAAAACTAAATTCCCCAATTTGGACCACTAAAATGCAATTTTTGTTCCCCTATAAATTTAATGTAATGCATGGCCTTAAAACCATAAAGCTTTAAAAAAACCAACTAAAAGTAACCTAAACCTATACTTAATAAATAAATAAATATTAAATTAATTTTAATAAATAATAAATAAACTTGTAAACGTGTCTCAAAAAAAAAAAAAAAAAAAAAACTGAGACACTACTTTAGAAAAAAGAAAAAGAAACATTTTTCTGTCCTCAAGAAATTCTGCCAAAATTAAAGGTTTGAGAAAGAAAAAGTGTTTCTAACCTCCACTATAGTCTATATTTAAGAATTATGACTTCAAGGTGATTTAAAGTCTTCAATATAGTTTTTTTTTTATATATATATATATATTTTAACGTGTTGAACAATATTTAGAGTTTCAATGATGGTAATCTAAACCTACTCTCTTTGATATTTAAGGTCTTCATAAATAAAGAATAAAGTTGGTTAACATTAAAATGAACTTTTTTTAGTTCAACATTAAAATGGTAGGTTAATTAGGTATTATATATATATATATATATATATATATATTAAAACTCAAACCAATTCTCCTAAAAAGCTTTCCATTTACTAAATTAGATGAAGACTTTGTTGCATGGTTATCTATTTCCTTCTTGCAAACAGGCTTATATATATAAATATATATTTTGTCATGATAAAACATGACTACAATTTCTCAGAAAAAAAAAAAAAAAAAAAACCACACAAATTTAGTTAATCCATGTACACATACCCTATCCACATACTTTTGGTCAAACTATTTATTTTAAAATTTAATTCAAACTTCAAGTCCAAATGCCTAATTTAAAAGTTTACATTTAAATCACATTTCCATTACTTTATAGCCTCCATAGAAGCAATATAATAGAGGTCAAATAATTATATGTCTCTATCTCTTATTTTTATTTATTTATTTTGCAAGGGTCCATCTCCTATTTTTTTTACTACTCTCTCTTATCATGTGGAGTGATTACAATTTTAAACATATAGTTAATTTTGAACCTCCAAGATTTTTGCAATGTACCACTCATTGAAAAATAAAAATAAAGTGAAAATAGTTTTTAGATTAGATTATCAATTTATCTACTAGAATATGATGGTTGCATCTATTTAGCTCATAAATTTTAAAATAAATAAATAAATATGTTCTTGAGTTTGGATTTTGGTCCCAATAATATATATATATATATATATATATATATTAACAACATATAGGGGTGAGGAGATTTGAACCCATGGACCTTTTGACAATTAGTTTAAGCTTCATGCTAGTTGAGCTATCAATAAATCTTAATTGTTAACATTATAATTAAATAATGATGTGACACATTGATCAAATAATACAAATGAGTGAAGATTTGGTACGACGTGTCATGTGTGCCAGAAGAAAGTATATGATACTTGGATAAAATAAAGGTGAAGGTAAAAAATTTGATGTGGATAGATATGATGTTAGAATATTTATATAATTAAATTTAGTGTGACCTATCAACTAAAGTTTTTATATTGATTAATTAAAAAAAAGTTTTTGGATTTATTGGTAATTCAACATGTTACACGTCTATGAATCGAACTAACAGTTATGATTTGACACAATTTGACAACAAGTAACACACAAAAGAGTGAAATATGATGGGTGATTTAATGTGTGAACATATATAGATTAAACTAACAAGTAATGATTTGACACAATGTGACAATAAGTAAAATGTGTAGTCAAGTTTTCATCCAACAAAAGTTCCTAGGCCTGATGATTTTCTAGTTCTTTCTATCAAACGTAGTGAGATATTGTAGGAGATTAAACTATTGATAACTGCTTGGATATTCTGAATCACGCTCAGTCAATTAAGGAGTGGAATCACACCAACATTGTTCTCATTCCAAGTGCGAGATGCCAGGTTAGTTACTAACTATCGTTCGATTAGTCTTTGTAATGTTTTTTATAAAATAGTTACACATGGTTTATAGCAAATAGGATGAAACAGGCCCTTAACGATATTATTGATGAATGTCAATCGACCTTTATTCTTGGAAGGTCGATAGTTGACAATTTAATTCTTGGGCATGAAAGTTTACACTATTTAAGTAAGTTTAAAAGAAGAAAGACTAGACTAGCAGCGTCAAAGTTTGATATGAGTAAGGCCTATGACAGGGTGGAATGATCTTATATTAATGACTCATTTGGGCTTTAATCCAGAGTGGATTGAGTTGTCAAAGTCATCCCAACGTATGCTAGGGGGCTGTTTTCAACTACCAAAGATTCTCATGTCCAAAATTTCTTCTCTTTGTGCCAAGTTTTGGTGGGGAAGTAGGGAGGAAAAACGGAAAATACATTTGGATGCGATGGGAGAAAATGTGTCAACCAAAGGAAGTTGGCGGCTTTGCATGGAAATCACCCTTCGTTGGTGGCTCATCTATGCACGGAGGCACAAGCTATCCTGGAAGGACTTCGATTATCACACAGAATATGGAGATTCAAGTGGTAAATTTGTGCTCTGATTCACTAAGTTTATTTTTGATTGAAGGAGAATGAAGACAGAGTTGTGGAAGTTCATTCTCTTTTATGGGATATTGAGGATTTCACGAGATGTTTTCAAGAAGTGAAATTTATACACATATCAATCATGACCACAATGGTATTGCTCATAATTTAGTTTGGTTGGGTTTAGGTTCAAGTCCAATCATGAAATTTATGTATACCAATCGTGAAATTTATCGTCAACATTACTGGGGAAGAATGACACTTCCCCCCTTGAAATGTCAAGGCATTCGAACATGCCAATTTGTTGAACGACATTTCAACATGTCGAACGAAATTTGACACCTTTGTGGCTACCTCATAATTTTCTATGAAAATTTTAATTAGCAAAAGAATATTAAACAAATATTAATATTAATATTTGTAAAGAAAGAAAAATGATATTTGATTATCGGGTAGATAATTGAATGAAGTTGATTGTTTACTTAAAAAGGGAAAAAGTCAGTTTTTACTCTTAAATTTGTCTTATGGTATCAATTTTCACTTTAAACTTTCAATTTTATCCAATTGGATCTTAGGCTTAATTCAATATTCAATTTCTACCATCTTTTAAATTTTCGCTAATTCACCTCATTAATTTAACCCCCCAAAGAATGTAAAAACATTTGTAAACTCACAAATTCCAATAATATCAAGTTTTGCACAAATATAAGTTTGACGAATGCACAAATTAACTATTGAATAAATTTGCAAAACTAAAAGATTTAAACATAAATTTTTATTAGCTCTAATCTTGCTTTTCTTTGGTACATATTTGTTTTATAATTCATTGAAAGTATATAAGATGATTACTTTTTCTTAATGTACTTTCAAACAAAAACTTATCAAAGAATAAAATTTGTAACCATTTTTCAAGTTTAAGGTTAACCTTACAACATTTATCTAAGTTTAGAACGCAGTATAATTTTATGAAATCGAAAGTTTAAAGGTAAAAAACGATTCCCTCATAAATTAGTAGAGAGACTATTTGCTGAAATTCTTGTCATAAATCAAATAGATCCAATTAAATTCATGGAAATTCAAATTAAAATTCATATGATCCATGAAAGAGTCACCTCATCTAACCATAAGATTAACCCTGACATAAAACTTCTATGTTTGACCAAAAGGTCAGATGTTCAAATCCTCTCATCTCACATGTTGTAAAAAAAAAAAAAAAAAAAAAAACTGACCACTTCATAGATCAAAAGGATATATATTTTTTTTAATAAACAAAAAGAAGTTCCTTTGGGAAAGCCCTTCACAAAGTCTATAAGTTAGACTTATAGGGTAGATACTTTGATACTTTACAATTCACAAGGTGTTGTGAAAATCAAAATCAAAATTTATGTCTTCCTATCTTTCTTCCATTGACTATCTGGAGAGGAAGAACAAACTTTTTTTTTTTTTTTTTTACTTTTTCCCTCTTTTGTTATTTAAATTAGGACACCACTTGCTTGATTTACCAGTCATTGAGAATAACGATAAAGATCCAATACACAGTTCCACAATATACACTTTTCAGAAACATCCAAGAAATTAAAGAACAAAGTTGATTGAACTTTTCAAACCATTGATTTTAAAGTGGCCGAACTTGATCCCTTTTTTTTTTTTTTTTGTTCTTTTGAAGTTTTAGATTGTTTGATATTTCTGTTAGCTATGGACTAAATAACCGATAAAGTGGCCTACCTTAGGTTAAATTACGGCTGTCATATCAAGAGCAAGGACTAAATAAAAGTTCAAATGACATGTGGGGGTGAATATCTTTCGGTCAAAGGTATAATGCCTAAACTTACAATAGTGTTTGTATTAACTAGATTTTAAAATGTGCCTAATAAGGCCCCGTTTGATAACTATTTTGTTTCTGGTTTTTGGTTTTTGAAAATTAAGCTTATAAACACTACTTCCATTTATAAGTTTCTTTGTTTTGTTCTCCACCCTACTTCCATGTTTTCAAAAACCAACTCAAGTTTTGAAAACTAAAAAAAGTAGTTTCCAAAAGCTTGTTTTTGTTTTTTAAATTTGGCTAGGAATTCAAATATGTCATCGTCAATGATGAAAACAATGGTAAGGAATTTGGGAGAAAACAAGTTTAATTTTCAAAAACCAAAAACCAAAAACAAATGGTTATCAAACGGGGCCTAAGTTATTAAACTTTTGATTTTGTGTCTAACATGTTTCTAATCTTTCAATTTTGTATCTTGATCTTTGACCTATTCGATACTTTATAAAACTCAAGAACTTTTAAAAGTTTAATGTCCTATTAGAGACAATCTAATTTAAATTATTTGTTATTTCTTAAGTTTATAGTTGAAAATAAAGTTCAGAAACCTATTAAAAACTTTCAAAGGATTAAACTTGAAATTGAACTAAATAAAAAGAATAAAAGCATTGCCCAACGGATCTTTAATTAAAGGCAAATTTTGGTATAAGAGTGATATATTTACTCTTTCTCATTTGCAGTTGAAAACTTTCAATTGCTCAATCCAAAAACATTCCCTCTAAGAAAACACACATTTGTTCTCAGGCTGTGTCTAATCAAGTTAATTTGTACTAAAATTTATAGTTTTTTGCTTCTGAAAAGCTGAGCCAAAAGATGAACAAATGACAACACAACCAACAACAACAACCCTAGCTCCTTTGCTTGAGTGTGCATGGTGTGTAATTGCTGATGTTGACTTCTCTCATTAAACACAAATGATTCAGATTTATCAGAAGGAAAGAGAAAGAGAAAGAGAAAGAGAAAGAGAAAGATGCAGACAATAATTATAAACATTTATGTGAAGCATATGTCTCAGTTTCAAAAATTGATGACACAATGAGACACACACCCATCACTCTCTCTTCATTTCTCTCTCCTCTCCTCTTCCATCACTATCTTTCCTCTTCTTTTTCTCTCTTACATTTTTTTTTTTTAATTTAGTATTCTAAACTTATTTCAACAACTTGTGATTTTGATCCAAATAAAGTTAAGATGGTTGCTTGAATGTTGATGTAACATGTAAAGCTTGTGATTTTGATTTTAATAAATTTCTGAACATTACCCGAATGTGGATGACATATCGATTAAACTAATAAGTGAGGATTCGACATAAGAAAGTATGTTGGCTAGATAACATAAGAGTGAGCCGAGTTTGAAAGAAAAATCATTAGTATGAACCAACACAATATCATTTGCCTTGTGTGCCCTTGATTGTATCACTCGTCATCAAATCTTACAAATATTTACTTCTAAATTAACAGAGATTTAATATCAATCAAAATGAGAGATATAATTGAGTAGGGTAGAACAATAATAGACCAATCCATGAATATTTTGATATTCTGATGATGTGATTCAACTTCTTTGCAAAGTGATTTCCTTGCAGAGGGATCTAAAGAGTGAGACATGCACAGTTTTTGCCATAAAATCACAAGTCTACCCATACTCACTTTACCCTTTCAATGAACAGGAATGAACTTCAGTTTGAAGGCTGCAATTCTCAGATGTAAAGGCACACAGAAACAAACAGAACTCCATAAAACCAAAACAAATTAAAAACCTTAACATTGATTTCAACAGGCATCCAAATACTAAAATCAAACCCATAAGAAAACAATGAAAGAACCCTCCATAAACATGGATCTAAGCCTAGACATGAAAAAAAACACACACACACAAGAGTCCACAAAGTACAAAGCTAAATCTTTAGCAGAGATTAAGATCAACAAGGAAAAAGAAGAAACTCAAACTTGAAAAGCAATGTGTGTGCAATTTGGAAGCTTGAATAACCCTAATGAAAGAAAAGGAAATATGGAAGAGAAAGAGACAAAGAAGATTCTAAAAGCCATGATTGTAAGAAAAATCAGAACAATGATGAAGGGCTAGAAGAGTTATAAGAGAGAAAGTTTAGATCTTTCTCTCTCTTTCACACAACCCTGATCCATGAAAGAGAAATACAACATCAACAACAAAATGTAATGATGATTTTTTTTTTCACTCTTTGGTCAGAAAAGAGATCTAAAAAAGACAGTCAAAATACACCATCATTACCCCAATCTGCTCCTGCCCCAAACCGAATCTAAATCGAAATCATTTGTTCTTTTTTTGTTCTTTCTCTCAAAAAACTGAATCCGAGGTTGAAATTTCCCTACCAAAAACACAAAACCAAACAAAAAACATGACAAAGATTTCGATTTTACCTGTAGATCGAGAGGAGGGAGAAGCAAATCGACAACCCCATGATCGATCGAAGAACATCGATTTGGGGTTTCCTTAATTGAAGCAAAATTTGTGGGGGGAATGAAGCCTGGTCCGACGACACTTCTTCTGTCTTCATGGATCGATTCCTCGTCCTAATCTCTTTGAAATTAAAACGACAAAAGAAGAAAATTTTGAGAAAACTTATGAATCCCATTTTAGATTCAGAAATTAAAGTGGCCTCGAGCCAGACAACATTCCCCTCAAACAAAATTGCTTCTTTTGCCTTGTTGTTGAATGTTGTTGTTGTTGTTCTTGAGAACTTCCATTCACAAAACACAGAGAAAAATAGAGAGAAATAGAGAGAGAAAAGGGAGAAAGAGATAAAGGGTAGTCTGAGAAATGCGTGTTCGAGAAGATGAAAGATTGAAATGGCCAAAAGGATAGAACTGTAAAGTGAAAAGGACAAATGGGTACCTACAAAAAAAAAAAAAAAAAAAAAAAAAATCACAAAAATTTATAAGCCTTTTTCACTCTCAAATCCCATCCCATACTTTCCTTGTAAACAAAATCATCTTCTATATATAGAATCCCAATCCCTCTATCTCTCTCTCTCTCTCTCTAACTTTATTCTCTAAATCCCATTTTGACCCTAAAAATCATCATGATCTAATCACACCTCATCAAACCCTAAACACAAAATCTCCCAAGCCCTTCTAAGCCCTATGATTAATAGATGATGATGCTTATGAAAAATGACCATAAACAAAACAAGAAAACCCTAATTTTGGTAGAGGGATTGGTTGAGCCAATTCAACAATCTTATTTTGGTAAAAAAGAAAATGAAATCTAAGAAATGGGGTTTAGAGGGAAAATAATAATAATAATAATAAAGAAACATAAAGTTAGTTTCTTTTTTTATTACACATTTTGATGAAGGTAGTGTAAAAACTTTGGGGTAAGTGTACAAAAAAATTTCATAAAAAAGGTAAATCCTCGTTCAGTGGGTTTTCAGTTTTTTTTTCTTTTTTTTTTTTTTAATTTTATTTTTTGGTCTATTTTTCTACGTTTGCAGCGGGGGATTCGAGATGAGAGAAAGGGGGCCTGAGGAGTAGAGAAAAGAGTTGGTGGAAAGTCAGAAAAATTGGAGCTTTTAAAAATTTTAAAAAATAAAAATAAATAATAAAAATAAAAATAAAAACTTTTTTTTTTTGTTCAGGTGACTGTTGGTCCACCGAGAGCCCCATGTGTCCTCATCTCTGATTTTAGAGATGTTTGTTTGTGTTTTCTTCTTCAGATCCAATTTGATTTGATTTTTTTTTTCTTTTCTTTTACTGTTCTTTCTCTCTTTTATCTTTTTTTCTACTTTATGAAATTCCCCACATTGGAGATTTTTTTTTAAAAAAATTCTTTTTCTTTTGTACTATTTCTATCAGTGCCCATTGTTTTGTATTTAAATGAGTTGAAATGACTAGTGAGTATATTTATTGTTCTTGCTTTAGGATATATTTTGTGTGTTTGTGTGTGTCAAATACTATACTGGAGAGATATTTTCTTGGCTTTGAATCTTTTTTTGTTTTGAATTTTTATGGTTGTTTTGTTGTAGTTATTATTTTTTAAAAAGATATATTTGAACTTTGCATTTGAAAGAAACTATTTTAGTTGTTTTCATTAATTTTTTAAACTATTTAATTGAAGCTTGACAAAGGCATGTGGGTTTTTGAGTTGCTAGATGAGTAAATATTTATGTGATTTAGAGTAGGTTTATAGTCAAGTTCTAAACCAAATTTAGATTTTTATTGAGAATGATGGATGAGAGTAACTAAAATAATTTGTTGAGAGAAAAAATCATTTTTAACCCTAAACTTTAGGTGTTGTATCAATTTTAACCATGAACTTTCAATTTCATCAAATTGAACTCTAAACTTAACCAATTGTATCAATTTTAACCTTGAATTTTTAATTTCATCAAATTGAACATCAAACTTATCAGATCGTATCGATTTTAACCACAAACTTGCATAAGTGTTACAATGTATACCTTTGGTTAACTTTCCATTTGAACCACAGTACGTAATTGATTATTTCTTCTTTTTTTATTAATTCACATTACACTTGAATTGGTTTCTTATAAATAAAATATTGAAGAAACTTTATTTTAGATGACTTTCTCTTGTTGTTGAGAATTTTGTGAGGGTTTTTTTTTTTTTTTGCTATTTAATATTACGAAAACAAAGAAATTTTAGAGGTTTTTATCTTCAAATATTCGCTCGTTTTTTCTTGTTGCTAAGAACTTTGTGAAATTTTTTTTCCTTCTTTTAATGTTTTTTTTCTTGCTAATTAGAAGAATGTACAAATCTAGGAAACATAAATAAAGAAATTTCGAGTTTTTTTTTTTATTGCTAGAAATTTTAGAGGTCTACATTGCAACATTTATGCAAGTTGGAGGTTCAAATTGATACAATTTGTTAAGTTTGGGGTTCAATTTGATAAAATTGAAAGTTTAGGGTTAAAATTGATACAACCTACAAAGTTCAGGGGTAAAAATTGTATTTTTCCCTAATTTGTTACATGAAATTTGTTAGGTCTTTTTTTAGTACATCAACATTTAGGATGGGGGAATCGAACCTCTAACCTCATGGTCGAGGGTACATGTCAATTACCGTTGAGCTAGACTTGCTTTGGCAAATTGGGAAGTTGAAGATTTTTCTAGCGAATATTCATAAAGTTAGATAAATTTAATCATTTCATACATATATCTTTAATAAATAATATTTTGCAGAGGTGAGGGATGAAACCATCAAATTTTAGGCTAAGAGTTTAGCTCAACTGGCATAAAGTTGTACTGATAACTACAAGGTCTCTGGTTCGAATTCCCCTTCCCCACATATTGTAAAAAAAAAATCAAATTTTAGGATAGAAATAATGTTTTATCCACTAAATTATCCTCGGATTTACTAAAATGATGGATTCTTTAAAACATTATTCCAATATTTATTAATTACATTAATTAGATCCTTTTTAGTTTTTTTTTTTTTTTTTTTTTTTTTTTTTGAGTAACTGGTCGTTTAATATATTTTTGAAATCCTTCGATTCTTTTCCAACTAATTGTGTTAGTCTAACATCAATTTCTATGAAACATTTAATTGAACCAAATGGGCAGCAGAAGCCTAGCCAGGTCCCCCTATTATCAATGCATATGAAAGTTTATCAACTTTTACAAATGATTGCATCATCATAATTTTTAACCATAGTTATGAAAATGAAAATATAACTATTTGGGCCTCTTTAAAAAAAAAAAAAAAAGTATTAAGAGAGATTAGTATCGACATATAACATATTCAATATGAACATAACTCAATTAATTAACGTATCATTCATCATGTTCAAACACTTAGAAAACAAAGTTTTTTTTTCCTATTACTAATATTTATTCAAATAGAGATGTTGGCAAAAAATTTTAAATTCCATGATGATTGTGCTTTCCTATAAAGAGAAGAAAAAAAAAGTTTATATGATTAGGCAATTTGAACTATTATAAGTTGACAAATTAAAGTTAATATTTGATTGGTTGAGCCATGTCAATCATTAATTAGCAATAAAAGGAAGCGCTTTAGCATTCCATCACAAAATCAAAGAAAATGAAATATTGAATTGAATATTTTAACTTCATCAGTTTCTTTTTTTTTTTTTTTTTTTCTTTGAAATGACTCAATTCATAAAAGTTAATAAATCAGTGCTTTATATTTTAATCCAATTTAAATTAAAGTCAAATTTGATGTCCTTACCAAATCACATTAACAATAATAATAATTAATGACGTTTCCCTCTTTTTTTTTTTCTGAAAGCAATGAGATTAGAAAAAAAGAAAAAAAAAGGTCAAACAAACTTAACTAAAGCAACATTAAAAATTTCCTTTGAAGAAAAAAAAAAGGATAGAAATAGAATAAAAAAAAATATTAATTTAAAAATTTTTGTAAAAAATCCACCTCTTTCACGGGTCGAAGATGACTTTTCTATTCCTGATTCGACTCTCTCAAATTATTTTCTATTTTCGCTTAAATCTTCATAAAAAAAAAATAGAAAAAGAAGGCTGTGGGGAATGGGGATTTCTCAGACATTTTAATTAACTCTTAAAATTTTAAATTTTAAATTCCAATTAAACTGAAAAAAAAAATAATTAGACTATAATAATGTAGTTCTTGGTAATGTAGTTTATAATTGTTTAACTTCAAAAACATATATAAATACTATATTAATAAAAAAGTTAATAATGAAGTAATATTAATAAAATATTAATTATTCAATTATATGGAAATTTGAAGATTTGAATTGGAACTAGACCAGAACATCAAGACTAGAGACACGAAATGTGTTCCACACCTTTACTCTTGATATAAAAAATGGTGAAAAACATTTTTCATGTTCATCTTTGTCTCCATCTCCATTTTCACTTAAAATAGAGATTTTCCGCTCCATTTGAGGTCGATCTATGATTCTCATTCTTATGAAAATTTTCGACATTCTCCTTTTAGTGTTATCTTTCCTTTTCTTTCTCTTTCTATATATTTCTTATTAGGTAGGGATGCTTACTATATTTTACCTAAAAATGAAAATTATTTGAACTCTTTTCTATATCTTTCTTATAGTGAAGGATACCCTTACTGTTTTTTACCTCAATAAAAATTTAAAAAAAGAAAATTATTTAAAAGAATTTAATATCCCCATTTTACTATTGAATTTTCACTCTAACAATCTTTAAGATCCTTTCAAGTTAACCTGAGTTTTCAATTTACAATTTTGTGTATCTTCCAAATGTCTCATTGGAATCACCGTTTTCATGTAAAAGATTGTACACAACTAATGAATTTCGAGTTTTATGCAAATTAAAGCATTCACGGCTCTGAGGTGAAAAATAAAAAATAAAAACTCCAATTTTGAGCGATTGAGTGGATAAAAG
Source organism: Luffa acutangula (assembly GCA_036850905.1). NCBI lineage: Eukaryota > Viridiplantae > Streptophyta > Magnoliopsida > Cucurbitales > Cucurbitaceae > Luffa > Luffa acutangula. Next base: position 44,206,734 of record CM072097.1, on the reverse strand, counting down.
CATAAATTATCCTCTACCCCTTTATATTTGAGAATGAAAAAAATTAATTAGGAAGAACTTTTTGGAGTTCGTTTTTTAGAAAACTTTTATGGCTAAATATCATGTTAGAGACAACCAACCTCTTTATATTTGAAAATGGAACCATTGTTGGATTTTGGTGTAAATGTGTGAAAGAAAGTGGTGGTTAGTTTATCAAAGTTTAAAAACAGTTGCTTAAATTATGAATTTAATGTCTGAAAATTCAATTCGTAACTAGTGTGAGCTTGAACAATTAAGTGTGCCTTTTTGGGTTCTGCAACTGTTTTTTTTTTTTTTTGACAGTGGTTCTGCAACTGTTGTAATTACTCATAATTACAGAGTAAACAAATGACCTTCTGTATTCTACCTATATGTGTTGTCAATACACATATAAAATACATTGTAATTAACGTAATTATAGACTATTTATGGTTTGTCTTTTCGTTTTATAAGAGAGTTACTATTGTACAACTATATATAGTAGCTGGTTTAATTTCTTCATTTTAGAGGCATCTATTTTGGAGATTTCTAATCTTTTTCCTTATTTTCATTTTGGTTTTGTTGAGAGCGAGTATCTCATAGTTCTACCAGATCTGTGTAGTTCGAAGTTGTTTTTCTACCAGAGTTAGTCATTGTATCCTGCTGAGACAATCTTTGTAGTCTGCTAGCTAGCAACTTGTGTAGAACGAATAATTGTCTTTAGGACAACGTTTTAGAAGTGTGTCTCGACTACCAATTATCACATTCTTCTGTTTTACAGGTTCTGTTCGTTCAATGTGGCCGTCATTGTCAACCAGATCATCTACTATATATATATATTTACAATGTATTTGGTGTGTCTATAGATATATTTATTTTGTATTTGTTTGTAGCCAGTTGCATTGTAATTTGTTTGTAAGTGTGAAACAATTTCTACAGCATATTTCCAACAATGATATTGTCCACCTTAGACCCAAACTTTATGGTTTTATTTTTGGATTCACTCAAAACGCCCTTATAGCAAAAAAAAATATATTATTTCTTAGTTATATATATACTCATAATATTGTGGCCTTTAATAATTCTCACATCAGAAAGGAGGTTGTTTGATGGCTTTAGTAAACGTCTATAAAGGCCGTTCCCTTTTCTAATTTCATTCCCTTAGAGTTTTATGAGTGATTTAACACATTTTAGATTAAAAATCACTTTTGGTCCCTAAACTTTTATGAAAGTAACAATTTGGTCCCTCTAAACTTTGATTTGTAATGATTTAGTCACTGTACTTTCAATTTTGTAACAATTTAGTCCCCGAACTTTAATAAATAACAATTTAGTCTTTATACTTTCAAATTTGTAACTATTTAATCCTCATTGCAAAAAAAAATCATCAAAATTAAATGTTGATTTTTATTATTTAATGATTAAACTTTGTAGCATATAAACATATTGGGTCCCAAATAAGTTTATTAATCTATCTATGTAAGAAATTTCATTAAATCTTTATATTAATTTTTCATGATAGGGACTAAATCGTTACAAATTTGAAAGTACAGGGGCTAAATTGTTACTCATTAAAATTTATGGACTAAATTGTTACAAAATTGAAAGTATATGGACCAAATCGTTACAAAATTGAAAGTACATGGACTAAATCGTTACAAATCAAAGTTCAAGGACTAAATTGTTACTTTCATGAAAGTTCAGGGATCAAAAGTGATTTTTAACCACATTTTTATCTCTTTTTTTAGTTTACATATTTATAATTAATTTCTAATTTTATTTAGAAATAATTAGTTTTCATGAGTAAAATATTTTGGATGTTTGGGATATTTGGTGAGTGAGTGTGACGCATTCCCAATATACTACAAACTCCCTTTTTTTGTTTATTATTATTATTATTATTATTATTATTGGAGTTTATTTCCTTTAGAACATAACTATGAGTTAATTGAGAAGCAAAAGGAACTAACGTGAAAGGATTTCCTTCGTGAAAGCTTTGATCAAAGGTGATTGCACTTTTTCCATTCATCAGTTTTTATTTGTTTTCCCATTTTATAAGTTATTAGCCAATTTTAGATCTTTTATATGTCAAACATATGTAATTTTCTCATCTCTCTCGTTGCATTTAGATAGTTCTTGTTGATGCCGAAATTTGGTCAAGAGACTCATCTGACCTTGACGTGGCACCAACCGTGAATTTGTTTAGATACGGGGAAGACGTGACCTGCAAAGAAAGGAAAGTGAGCGCTGCACACCAGTGTGGTGCTTGCCACACACACTCCGATGCCTAAGTCAGTGATCGGAGGATCCCCGCCGAAATAGTTGTAAGCAGTAAAAATATAGGGTTGCGAGTTTAGATATTCGATACCTTCACCTGGGTCATCTCCAAGCCTTTTATATTATTCCTTCTCCCCCTAGGGTTTTTCTCTTTTCCGCGCCGCTTGCCACGTGACCTCTCCTTTCACCGTGTAGATACCATATTTGGTCCGGTTCATTTTCTTATTTTTCTTATTATTTTAGTGTTTATGTTTATTTTATTATATAGAATAAGATTGTTGTTATTTTTATTATTTTTGTTATTGTTTATTTATTTATTTTGTTTATTTGTTTATTTTTATTTTTATTATTTATTTATTTATTTATTTATTATTATTATTATTATTTTTATCATAACTACTTTTTCCCTAACGTTTTTTTATTCCCTTCCTATTCTCTCTCCATATCTTCCATCATCCGTAGTCTTCCTGCTGATTTGGTCTGACCCTTTAGTTTCTCCTTCCCTCAACTTCCTCTTAGTTAAACGCTCTCGACAGCTTCTCTGGCCTATTTAAATCGATTGATTTCCTGTGGATGGGAGGGAATTTTTTTTTTTTTGGGGGGCTAAATTCATTATTTTTTTTCCATCATTCATTTTTGTGTTCATCTGGTGCAAAGAATCCTTGACAACCATTATTTCAACAGCACTACCAAAAAAGGTTGAGAATTTATTTTCAATTTTGTTTTGTTTTTTTTAGCATAATATAATTTCATTGGCTTGTTTACGGAGTTTAGAATAGGTTTGGTTGGTTTGCAATTTTTTGTATTCTGTGGATTGGGATGGAGTTGATTCATAGAAATAAGATTTAGAATGGGTTTGATTAATATGAAGTTCTGTATTTTGTGAGCATACTGTTTTTATTTTATTTTATTTTTTGTTGCCTTGCTTTCTTTTCTATTATGCATAAAATTTCTTGATTAAATTTAGTTAAATTCAATCACATATTTGAATTTGTGTTTACTGAGACCTTGATGGGAGCTTATTGTTATCTTGGACCATTCTTCTGCAGAAAGATTTAAAGATCTCATATAACTTTATTTATTTTGTTTTTATATATATTATCAATCTTTTTTTATTTTATTAGATTTGATTGTATGCATGTATATTTAATTTGAATATTAAGATTGTGTTTTTAAAAAATTGGTATAGCAGTATGTTTAAGGTATTAGTTATGATTGGATTGGCCATTTTTTTTAGTTCTGTGAAATCCTGCAGTATGAACATTATTATTAGATTTAGTTAAATTCAATCACATATTTGAATTTGTGTTTACTGGGACCTTGATTGGAACTTATTATTATCATGGACCATTCTTCTGCAGAAAGCTTTAAATATCTCATCATAACTTTATTTATTTTGTTTTTATATATATTTATCAATCTGTTTTTATTTTGTTAGATTTGATTGTATGCATGTATATTTAGTTTGAATATTAAGCTTGTGTTTTTTTTAAAATTGGTATAGCAGTATGTTTAAGAATGTATTAGTTATGATTGGATTGGCCATTTTTTTTAGTTATGTGAAATCCTGCAGTATGAATATTATTATTAGATTTAGTTAAATTCAATTGCATATTTGAATTTGTGTTTGCTGGGACCTTGATTGAGGGCTTATTATTGTTCTAGACCATTGTTCTGCAGAAAGCTTTAAGAGATCTAACCATAATTTTATTTATTTTGTTTTTTTAGTTGTTTTTTATATATTTATCAATCTCATTTTATTTTATTAGATTTGATTGCATGCAGGATGTATATATATTTAGTTTGAATATTAAGATTGTGTTTTTAAAGAAATTGGTATAACTGTATGTTTAAAAAGGTATTGTTTAGTTGTGATATGATTTGCCATTTTTTTTAGTTCTGTGAAATCCTACAGTATGAATATCATTATTATCATTTGAAAATTGAAGGAATATTTTAATCTTTGCATTAGTTGCATAAAAGATTGTTTTATTTAATTGGTTGCTATGAAAGAATGTTTGTTTCTAATTAAAATAAATTGGCGCACATTGTTGTTATTTATAATCTGCATGTTCATAATAATATGAATAAATTAATGTTATTTCAATTTCTTATTATTTTTTATTATTAATTTTTTTTTTCCTTTTTCTAAATTTTGTGTTTAGTCTTATAGCATTTAATCTAATTTAATTTCATGTGTCATTACTTTAGATTCTAAAATTTTAAATAGCAAATAGTCTTTTTCCAATTTGAAAACTTGAGACTAAACTTTTATGATTTTTGGGGGTTGAGTAGTGTTTCTTTATGGGCTTTGGTTAAAATTCCATAAATACATGAAATTCCCAGTTTCAACTCTTTTTTTAAAAGGGATTATTAAAGTTGTAAATTTGAGATTGAGTAGTGTTTCATTTTTAGAATTTGCTTGAACAAATTCTTTAAAGACATGAAAATTCTTGGCAATTTTTGAGAAAAAGTAGTGTTCTCTTTATGGACATTCCAATTCCATAAATACATGAAATTTCTCATTAATTGTAAATTTTCAAATTGGGGCATTTTTCATAAATTTACCAAAATGGAATTTCATCAACCTATTTTGAGATTGAGTAGTGTTCTCTTTTTAGAATTTATTGTAATAAATTCTTAAAACACATGAAAAATCTCATCCAAATAAAGTCATTTTGAGGGAAAGTAGTGTTCTCTTTATGGATCTTTCAATTCCATAAATACATGAAATTTCTCATTAATTTCGAATTTTCAAAATTGGGGGGTGTTTTTCATAAATTTCCAAATTCATTTTTAAAATTTATTATGTTTTTTTAAAAATGAGATTGAGTAGTGTTCTTTTTTTGGAATTTATTTGATTAAATTCCTTAAATACATGAAATTTCTCACAATATCCGAGGATGGAAATTGGAAAATTAAAAATTTGATTTTCTAATATTCTTGAGGTGAGGAAATTTATTTTGGGAACCAAAATAAATTTTCAATATTTTTTTAATGGCTTTTGTGCCACTCATAATGGTTGGTTCATATTTTGTCTCCAAAGTATGGATTAATAAATATGGGACATTTAAAAATAAAAGAAAATAAATTGTTGTGGACCAATATTTACTTATTTTTAATTTGGATAACAAAAGATAAAATTTGGTAACCGTTTCCACGGGTGTTGTAGGGTGCTAATACCTTCCCTACACACAAATGACTCCCGAACTCATATTTGATTTACGTAGACCATCTTTTTTTTTTTTTGTTAAATTGGGTGACCAATCACACCCTTAATATGATTGGTGGCGACTCCAAAACTCTTTTCCAAGAAGACCCTTAAAAGAGGATGTCGGCCGCTCCGCGTCGCGATCTCGTTGCGACAGCTTGGCGACTCTGCTGGGGACTACTTCATGAGAGTCTAAACTGAATTTTTATCTTTTCTTTAATATCCAAATACTTTTATTTGATTTTTTTTTTGTTGGTCCATTTTTTAGTAAATTTTTGTTTGTTATTTATTATTTTATATTGTGTTGTTTAGTTTTTGTAAATGATCTTTCTATTACTTTTATTCTGTTACATATTGTCATGTATTTCACACACATTCACAAGCCTCCTACCCGGGCTATACCCTTTAAGATTAGATTTGAGAATGTAGTAGTGTCGACCTTCGAGGGGTTCTGGCCCCCGTGTAGGCACACGAAAAATTCTCGCTCAGATTAATCCTTTTATTATTTTTTTTATAATATCAGGATTGATTTGAGGCCCTTGTCCATTTAGGATTTAGACATGCCAACACTTCATTTATTATGTTATTCAGTTAATGCTATTTATTCTATGTTTTCATCTATTCTATCAAAAAAATATTTTTTTTTTATTTATTTTTTATGCATGTCATCATGTATCTCACACACATTCACAAGCCTCCTACCCGGGCTATACCCTTTAAGATTAGAATTGAGAATGTAGTAGTGTCGACCTTCGAGGGGTTCCGGCCCCCGTGCAGGCACACGAAAAATTCTCGCTCAGATTAATCCTTTTATTATTTTTATAATACCAGGATTGATTTGAGGGCTTTATCCATTTAGGATTTAGAAATACCCACACAGCATTTTCTATGCGCCAATTATTTCATGTATTTACTATGTCTCATATTTCCATTTTTTTATTTTTATTTTTTAATCTTTATTTATTTATTTATTTTTTATTTTTATCCAATTAAGGTTCTCATGACTCTTTAGACTGGTTTAAGGATTTGGTAGTGCGATCTCTATGAGATACCTTCTCCATTTTTTTTTTTCTTGTTCTCTCCATCTTTCCTTCTTTCCTAAAGCTAATTGGAGAATCTACATTTCTATATTGAAGATCATGCCTTGGTTTTTACATTCTTCCCTTATAAATTTTGAGAGCCTAGCTTTCCTATACCCTTCAAGGTCTCGACTTTTTTTTTTTTTTTTTTTTTTTTTTTTTTTTTTTTTTCCTCTCCTTTCTTTTTCTTCTTTGAATTTTATATATATGTATATTTATATTTATTTATTTATTATTTTTTTTCCTTTCTATTATTATTATTATTATTTAATTAAATTATTTTTATTTTTATTCTTATTATTTTTATATTATATATTTATTTATTATGATTATTATTATTATTATTTTGAAAATGAGCTCCTTTCATGTATGTGTATGAACTCCTTAAAATCTAAGGTGAGTAGTGTTTACCTTCGAAGAGCTTTTTTCTCATTTTTTCCTCTCTATGTGTGCTATTGTGATTAAAGGGAATAACTGAAATTTTTATTGTCATTTTATGCAAAAGGGGAACACAATGAGCGCCAACATGTCCAATGTGTCCATGCATTCATCCTTGGTACCTAAGTATGATGAACCAGGTGTTGTTCTCCAATGGGCCGAGAAAATACAGCAAAAATTTGGTGATAGCTTAACTGATTCTTCTCAGACATCCTTACCAACCAGTTGTCAAATCTCTTTCACACAAAATGATTTGACCAAATTGAAGGCAATATGGGAGGGTTTGTCACCAGAGCGTAGATTTATGTTCTCGAAGAAGTATGGTCATATAGCGGATTTGATGTATATTCCAGTGAACCATTTTACTTTAAGAGCTATAGTTCACTTTTGGGATCCAGCTTACCGTTGTTTCACGTTCGGGACGTTTGACTTATTACCAACAATTGAGGAATATCAAGCTATGCTCAGCATTCCTGAGAAGGAGGATGATATAATTTATTGTTTCAACCCCAAGTTAACAGCAAAAAGGACTTTATCAAAGTTTTTGACAAATGTCCACGCTGCTGATATTCAAAAGCACATGAGGACCAAAGGGGAAGAAGAAAACATATCGATGGATTATTTAATAAAGATCACTCAAGCCCACCTGGATGAGGATAAGGGCCTGACTTTATTTGCATTATGCATTTATGGAGCAGTCTTATTCCCTAAAGCAAAGGGATATGTTGATGGGAAAGTGACGAAACTGTTCTTTGACATAGAACGAGGAGCCAATCCAGTTATACCACTATTAGCAGAAACTTTTCGATCTCTCAACTACTGCAGAATAAGGGGTGAAGGAAAGTTGAATTGTTGTGTTCCATTACTCTACATTTGGATTCATAGCCATATCAAATGTCCGTTAGAGTTTAAATGTCCAAAGATAGATTTTAGTAACCCATGGAATTTGACACGAAATACAATAAGTGAGTTTGGTGTAGCAGTTTGGGATCCAACATTCCCAAAGAAGGAAGCATGGATGTCTTTCTTTACAACAATCAAGTCTGAGAATATTATATGGAAGGCTCCATGGATGCCCTTAAAGGCCATGACATACAGATGTGGAGATTTCTATAGTGTGCCTTTGTTAGGGCCATGGGGAGGCATTAATTATGCACCTCTGTTAGTTTTACGGCAAATGTGGTTCAAGCAATTTATACCGGTCACTCACAATCTACAAGAATTAGAGTTTTCTTATGATCTCGAGGACTTCAACGAGAAAAAACGTCAGGCGGTCAATGCATGGAAATCTGTGAGAAAGGTGAAAAGTAAAGGGCATTGCGAAGGGGTTACTGGTGAATATGAAGCTTGGCAAATGAATAGAAGGAAGAGCATAACAAAGTTCATCCCAAAGGAGAAAAATGTGAAGCCAGATGAGCCAACACAAGATCAGTTGAGTCAATGGAGTGAAGAATGCAGGAGAATGGAAGAAAGAAATCGGTTATTGGAACAAGAGAATGAGAAGCTACGTAAAGAGACAACTCAATGGATGAATCATGCAACCCAAATACAAAAAGAACTTGATAAAACTAAAGGGTTATTGGAGAACCATAATGAGCTAGAAAGTAGTTACAAAGCTTTAGATCAGGAGATGAGACAGATGAATAAAGAAAATCGAAGTTTGAAAAATGAAAGAGCGACATTACGAGAAGTGTTGAAATCCCGAGAGGACTACATCAAAGATTTAGAAAAGGGGAAGAGCTTGCTTGTGGAATTTATCAATGAATTGAATACATCGATTAGTAAACAGAACACACAAATAACAGAATTAGAAGCGAATAATCATTCTTTGCGGGAAGTTGTCGACACTTTACAAGCAAGAATGGCAGAGCACTCAGAAGAATATGGAACACTGAGAAATTATGCTGAGTCTTTACACCACCAGCTCACCGTACACCAAAATTCAAGTGAAATGATATTGCATAAGTATCAGCAGCTGGAGGCAAATTACAAGGAAATGAAGATTGATTATGACCTACAAGGAATAAATTTTCATATGATCTTAGGGCGTGTGGATCAAACCATTGAGATTCTTAGATTCGTTGCTAGAAGGGCTAATGGCTTTGCAGAATGGGCAGCCGAACTAAGAGTCAATATTTCTCCGATGCAACCTAACGCAGATGACTTAGATAGGTTTCTAAGGATGATATGCAAAGAACTTGGACATCTTGGCTGTTTTCATTAATTGTTCATGTTTGTTGAATTTTGCATTTATGACAATAAAAATAATGTACATTGCACTTTCTCTTTGTAGTGTACCCTTTAGTTAAGAATTAGTTTACTTTTATTTTCTCTCTCTCTTTTTTTTTTTTTTGTGTTTATTTATATTATTAATTATTACTATTTTTGTTTATTCATTATCTTTTCTCCTCTTTCTCTAAAGGAATAAAAATAGCTCACAACATTCCAATTCACCATCCCTACAATACAAGATATAAAAGACGAATCATGGAAGAGCAAGGAAAGGATATGGAGAAAATGAAACAAGATATCAATAATCTTAGTGAACAAGTAGCGAAGATTCTAGAATTACTATCAACTGGCAAAGGGAAAGGGGTTGTAGAAGCAGCGCAGACAAGCAACCCAATCCAGGAAATCGATGATCCTGCTTATCCACCAGGATTTACTCCTCAACATGTACGACAACGCCTGCATTTTCCACAGCCACAAACCCCCCAACAATATGTTGCTACGAATCCACTCTACACTCCTGTTCCAGATATGGAACAATTGGAAGCTCATGCTGGAATTCAAATCAATAATATGACAATGTCTGGTCAACAATCGGAGATGAGACAACATGAGGGCGTTCAAGCTAAGGAAAAGTTGGAGGTTCTAGAAGAAAGATTACGAGCAATTGAAGGGACAGATGTTTATGGAAATATTGATGCCACGCAATTGTGTTTAGTGCCAGGTTTGACGATTCCAGCAAAATTTAAAGTCCCAGAGTTTGATAAGTATGATGGATCATCATGTCCTAGGAGTCATCTCATAATGTACTGCAGAAAAATGGCTGCACACATCAATAATGACAAGTTATTGATCCATTGCTTTCAAGATAGTTTAACTGGGCCAGCCTCTCGATGGTATATACAGTTAGACAATAGTCACATTCATGTTTGGAAGGACCTAGCGGACGCATTTCTAAAGCAGTATAAGCATAATATTGACATGGCGCCAGATCGTCTTGACTTGCAGAGGATGGAGAAAAGAACTTCAGAAAGTTTCAAGGAATACGCCCAGAGGTGGAGGGATATGGCTGCGGAGGTTCAACCACCGCTAACAGATAAGGAAATGACGGCTATGTTTATGCACACTTTGCGATCTCCCTTTTATGAGCACATGATTGGTAACGCAGCAACTAGTTTCTCTGACATCATCGTTATTGGGGAAAGAATTGAATATGGAATTAAGCATGGAAGGATAGCTGGCACTACAGCTGAATCGACTATGGGAAAGAAAGGAACAACATCAAAGAAGAAGGAAGGGGAGGTTCAAGCAATTAGCTTTACAAACTCTTGGAAGAATAAGCCAAAGTTTGGTAAAGGAGAATACGAGCAAAAGTACATGAACAATGTCTCTAATGCTCCCTACAATAATTACGTGTCAAGTCATACATTTTCTGGAGCTACAAAGCCACCAAATGCACATTTTCCACAACAAAATATGCATTCAACTAGACCATTTGTGCAGGGTCAAAATAGTAGGGGCAACCAAAACTCATGGCATTATGATCCAATTCCCATGACTTATACAGAGCTTTTACCTCAGCTAATTGAGAATCGACAGTTGGCTCTCATCCCAATGGATCCCGTACAGCCTCCTTATCCAAAATGGTATGATCCAAATGCTCGCTGTGACTATCATGCTGGAGGAATTGGACACTCAACAGAGAATTGTTTCGCTTTGAAGAAAAAGGTGCAAACCTTAATCAATGCCGGATGGTTAAACTTTAAGAAAGCTGGGGAAAATCCCGATATCAATAATAACCCATTACCTAATCATGAGAACCCAAAAGTGAATGCTGTAGATTATCTCTCTGAAGTGTGTAAAGAGAAGGTTTATGAGATTACAACGCCTATGGAGGTACTTTTCGAGACTCTTTCTGATGCGGGGTATGTCAAACAAGAGCACTTGGACCCTACAGTAAGATATGAAGGGTATGATGAAGAAAAACATTGCATATTCCATCTAGGAATTGCTGGACATACTATTCAGTTTTGTGACGAGTTCAGATCCAAAGTACAACAACTTATGGATTCAAAGATACTCATTATATGTAGAAGGGTAAGCGAAATAAGGGAAGATGAAGTCAGCGCATTAACAGGAGAATCTTCTTCCCACGAAAGGAAAGTAATTGAGTCCTTCCCTCCTAAGCCTTTGACTATCATATACCATGAGAATCATAATGTTTCATCTTTTCAGAATCCTCAACCTATCACAATTCAAGTGCCTGGTCCTTTCAAGTTTCAGGACACAAAAGCAGTACCATGGAGATATGAGTGTCAAACTCTTACAAGTCCATCAATTGACAGCATTACAGGAGTTAGTGGAATAACTCGGAGTGGTAGGTGTTACACTCCAGAAAATTTATTGAAACCATCTAGTAGTTTGATACTGGGGCAAACGAGAAAAAATGATAAAAAGATCATGTCTGAGCATGGCAAAGGGCGAGATATAGAAGAGTCTATCATAGCTAAAGATATGGAATACAATAAGCCTGTCACTGAAGAGGAAGCAGAAGAGTTCTTAAAGGTAGTAAAGCAAAGTGAATATAAGATCATAGAGCAACTGCATCATACTCCAGCACGAATTTCTCTACTATCTCTATTTTTGAATTCTGAGCCGCATCGCAAAGTGTTGTTGGATATCTTGAACAAGGCGCACGTTGGTCATGATATTTCTGTGGAAAAATTTAGTGGGATTGTTGGAAACATCACGTCTTCCAATTCCATAGTTTTTACTGATGATGAAATCCCTCCTGAGGGTTTAGGTCACACAAAAGCACTACATATTCAAGTAAAATGCAGGAACTATGTCATAGCAAGGGTGCTAGTTGATAATGGATCGGCTCTCAATGTGATGCCTAAATCTACATTGTTAAAGCTTCCAGTAGACATGTCACACATAAGATCAAGCAACATGGTTGTAAGAGCATTTGACGGATCGCGTAGAGAAGTTATTGGTGATATTGAATTGCCAATCAAAATTGGCCCGTGTACTTTCAACATAACTTTCCAAGTCATGGAAATTACACCAGCATATAGTTTTCTGCTAGGGCGACCTTGGATCCACTCTGCAGGAGTGGTACCATCCACGTTGCACCAAAAACTGAAATTTGTTGTTGGAAATAAACTGGTTAGTTTATTGGGAGAGGAGGATTTCTTGATAACCAAGCCCGTCTCAACCCCATATGTGGAAGCAGCAGAGGAAGCATTAGAATGTTCTTTTCGTTCTTTTGAAATTGCCCATGCCACTATAGTGGGAGGGTCTGAACTGACAAGATCTCACAAGTCTAAGGCAAAAGAAATGGCAGCTAAAGTAGTGGTAAATGGAGGATATCGTTTGAATCAAAACTTAGAAAGGTTGTTGAGTATACCAAGCAATGTTGGGACATTTGGGTTGGGCTATAAACCTACCAAATGTGATAAAATTAGACTTCAGGAAGAAAAGAAAGGAAAACGATTGGCCAGGTTAGAAGGAAAGAGATTCACTCCAAGTCTCAAGCATTTACCATCATTGTATGATAACTTCAAAAGTGCTGGTTTGAGTTTTCCAGCATTGGACTCTTACTCAACAGATCACTTATTAATGGAAGTGCGAAACTTGTCGATCGCAGCAGTTGTTAATGAGCTACCACACGAAGATGGCATAATCTACGCATGTTCACCCGATTTCGAGCTTAACAATTGGGATGTTGTAGATCTACCTATATTTTCACAAGATTTGCAAGAGTAATGATTAAACATTCATTTGTTAGTTCCTTTTTTATTTTCTAGAGGCTCTACCCAAGGCCGTAGGTTGTTTGTTCTGAACATGGGTGTATTATTCTTGTTATCAATAAAATTTTGGGATTTTCCTTTGACATATTCTAATTTCTCTTTTGCTTTTCTTTTCTCCTTTTCATTCGCAAAATAAAACACAAAAGTCCAAATGGCTTCATGGGCAATGTTCATAAGAATGAAGATGTTAGTCTTACTCTGGAGACTTCGATACACAACATGGAGTCCGATAAGGAAAGTGATATTGAAGAAGAGTTCGAACCATCTTCAGAATTATTAAGGTTGGTGGAGGACGAGGACAAGATTATGGGACCTCACCAAGAACTAGTTGAAGTAATCAATTTAGGATCTAAAGATGAAGTAAAAGAGATAAAAATTGGCACATCTATGACAAGTGAAGATCGGAAAAAAATAATCAATCTACTTCATGAGTTTCGAGACATATTCGCTTGGAGTTACCAAGATATGCCAGGTTTAGACACCGATATTGTGGTTCACCGTCTTCCGTTGAAACCCGAATGCAACCCAGTAAGGCAAAAACTACGTAAGATGAAGCCTGATGTACTGATTAAAGTCAAAGAAGAAGTTAAAAAGCAAATTGAAGCAGGGTTTCTTACGGTGTCAAAATATCCTGAATGGGTGGCAAATATCGTTCCAGTACCAAAGAAAGATGGGAAAGTAAGGATGTGTGTGGACTATAGAGATCTAAATAGAGCCAGTCCAAAGGATAACTTTCCGTTACCTCACATTGACATGTTAGTGGATAACACAGCAGGATACTCTACATTCTCCTTTATGGATGGCTTCTCAGGATATAATCAAATCAGAATGGCTGAAGAGGATCAAGAGAAAACAACTTTCATCACACTCTGGGGAACATTCTGCTACAAGGTTATGCCTTTTGGTTTGAAAAATGCTGGGGCAACATACCAGCGGGCCATGGTCACACTTTTTCATGACTTGATGCATAAGGAAATAGAAGTATATGTGGATGATATGATTGCAAAATCAAAGATTGGTGAAGACCACACAATCACCCTTCAAAAGTTGTTTGAAAGATTGAGAAAATATCAACTGAAATTAAATCCATCTAAATGCACATTTGGGGCAACCTCAGGGAAGTTGTTGGGGTTTGTTGTTAGTGAAGAAGGAATCAAAGTAGATCCTGATAAAGTAAAGTCCATTATGGAAATGCCACCCCCTCAAACAGAAAAGGAAGTTAGAGGATTTCTGGGAAGATTGAATTACATATCAAGATTTATCTCGCACTTGACGTCTACATGTGAACCAATCTTCAAACTTTTGCGGAAAAATAACACAGGAAAATGGGATGATGATTGCGAGGAGGCATTTAGCAAAATCAAACAATACTTGCAAAACCCACCTGTGTTGGTACCTCCAACTCCAGGGCGTCCACTCATCTTATATCTAACTGTATTAGAGAATTCCATGGGTGGTGTTCTGGGACAACATGACTTATCTGGAAAAAAAGAGCATGCCATATATTATTTAAGCAAAAAGTTCACCAGTTATGAAGCTAAATATTCAATGTTAGAAAGAACCTGTTGTGCATTGGTGTGGACTGCGCATCGCTTGAGACAATATATGTTGTACCATACCACATGGCTTATTTCAAAAATGGATCCAATAAAATATATTTTTGAAAAGCCTTCTTTATCTGGAAGGATGGCCAAATGGCAGGTGCTGTTGTCAGAATATGATATTGTATATGTCACTAAGAAGGCAATCAAAGGAAGTGCACTTGCTGACTACTTAGCAGCCCAACCAGTCAAAGATTACGAGCCAATGAGGGTGGATTTTCCAGACGAGAATATATTTCAAATAGAAGAGGATACTCTAGATAATGAAACATGGACTATGCTCTTTGATGGTGCATCAAATGAGTTAGGACATGGGATTGGAGTTGTGCTAATTTCTCCTGAAGGGAAAATTTTTCCTCTAACAGCCAAATTGCATTTTGAATGCACTCACAATACTGCTGAGTATGAGGCTTGTATCATGGGGCTCCAAGCTGCATGTGAAATGAATATTAAAAAATTACGAGTTTTTGGTGATTCAATGTTGGTGATCCATCAAGTCAAGGAAGAATGGGAAACTAAAGACTCCAAATTAGTCCCTTATAGCCAGTACATAACAAAGTTATCCAAAAATTTTGAAGAAATTACATTTGACCATGTGCATAGAGAAGATAATCGAAGGGCAGATGCATTAGCAACCTTGGCAGTTATGTTTGATCTTGATCTTACATGTGAAATCTATCCGATCAAGATTACAAAGCGGGATGTACCGGCTTATTGCATGACTATCGAAAAAGAAGTTGATAACAAGCCCTGGTACTTTGACATCCGACAGTACATAAAATCTAGAGAATATCCACTCGGAGCCTCTGAGAATGACAAACGCACACTAAGAAGATTAGCCATGAAATTTTTCTTAAGTGGTGAGGTTCTTTATAAAAGAAACCATGATATGGTACTCCTCAGATGTGTTGATGTGGATGAAGCTAAACAAATCATGACAGAAGTCCATGAAGGAATATGTGGAACACACTCCAATGGACATTTGATGGCTAGACAAATACTTAGAGCTGGGTATTATTGGACGACAATGGAATCAGATTGCATAAGATATGCAAGAGGATGCCAAAAATGTCAAATTTACATGGACAAGATCCATGCGCCATCATCCCCATTGCATGTTTTATCAGCACCTTGGCCTTTCTCTATGTGGGGAATGGATGTTATAGGGCCCATTGAACCTAAAGCTTCAAATGGTCATCGATTTATTCTTGTAGCTATTGATTATTTCACTAAATGGATCGAAGCTATGACTTATTGCAATGTCACAAAAGGAGTAGTGCTCAAGTTTATCAAGAAAGAGTTGATCTGTCGTTATGGTCTTCCAGAAAGCATCATTACAGATAATGCAAAGAATCTTAACAACAAGATGATGAGTGAGCTTTGTGAGCAGTTCAAGATAAATCATCGAAATTCAACTCCATATCGTCCAAAAATGAATGGTGCAGTAGAGGCGGCCAACAAGAATATTAAAAAAATCATTGAGAAAATGACCACAACATATAAAGATTGGCATGAAATATTGCCATTTGCATTACATGGGTATCGCACGTCAATTCGTACCTCAACTGGGGCAACACCATTTTCTTTGGTTTATGGTATGGAAGCTGTTCTTCCTTTGGAGGTGGAGATACCTTCCTTAAGAGTTCTTATGGAAACTAAATTAGAAGAAGCTGAGTGGATTCGAGGTCGGTATGAACAATTGAATCTTATTGAAGAAAAGCGACTAGCGGCATTAAGTCATGGTCAACTTTACCAAAAGAGAATAATGCGTGCATATGATAAGAAAGTGCACCTTCGATGTTTTCAAGAAGGGGACCTAGTATTGAAAAGGATACTCCCTTTCCATCAAAAGGATTATCGAGGAAAATGGACTCCTAACTACGAAGGACCATTCATAGTAAAGAAAGCTTTCTCGGGGGGAGCTTTGCTTCTGACCCACATGGATGGAGACGAGTTGAGGAGCCCTGTGAATGCAGATCATGTTCGAAAATATTATGCATGAAATCATGAACCTTAGAAGACTCTCTGGTGTTAAAAGATGTCTGTGAAGACTAGTATTAAATTCTTTGGCCCCGGTCTCAAGTGTATCCCTCTACTCTATCTGTTCTTTCTTTTAAAGCGTTGTTAGCAAACCTTGAATTCATCTTTCTATTCTTATGACTTTGTATTTCTATAACTAGCAAGAATAAAGTAACACTTGTTGAGGTCATAACTCAAATAATGTTATAAATTACTCTTGTAAATCTTGTGAAATTAAGCTTGCATAAAGATCCTTGTGCAAAGACAATGAAAATATCCATGGATGGAGATAATGAGCTAACCACGATGGCAAGGTACATCAAAATGAAGTTTTGTATTATGAAAAGGGGACTTTTATGTTCCATCTCCTTGATTAAGGAAGAAAAGGCAAAGGCTAATTAGAAGCTATACGATCAAGAGAGATCATTTCTCAAAATATAGTGTCTTGTCCTATCCTATGATCAATTTAACCAATTACTAGTAGGGATGGTGAAGTGTGATAGTGACCTTCCTTTCAAAAAAGCATATATACACATTATGCTAAGAAAATAAATTTTGGTTAAATTGAACCCAGTCCTAGAACTGAGGTCGAAGCCTGTACCCATCAGGTCCAATATATTTTGAACCCAACCCTGGAGCTGAGGTCGAAATCTTCTCAAATTTTGGTTAGATCGAGCCCAGTCCTGGAACTGAGGTCGAAGCCTGTATCCATCAGGTCCACTATATTTCGAACCCAGCCCTAGAGCTGAGGTCGAAGTCTTCTCAAGTTCTGGTTAAATCGAACCCAGTCCTGGAACTGAGGTCGAAGCCTGTATCCATCAGGTCCACTATATTTCGAACCCAGCCCTAGAGTTGAGGTCGAAGTTTTCTCAAGTTTTGGTTAAATCGAACCCAGTCCTGGAACTGAGGTCGAAGCCTGTATCCATCAGGTTCAATATATTTCGAACCCAACCTTAGAGCTGAGGTCGAAGTCTTCTCAAATTTTGGCTAAATTGAACCCAGTCCTGGAACTGAGGTCGAAGCCTGTATTCATCAGGTAATTATATTTTGAACTCAACCCTAGAGCTAAGATAGCTATTTTTATAAAAATTTCACCGACCAAATACTTTATCTTTTCCTTTGTCCATCCTTAAGTTTCTTCAGGACGAACAAAGGGGGGCAAACTGTAGATACCATATTTGGTCCGGTTCATTTTCTTATTTTTCTTATTATTTTAGTGTTTATGTTTATTTTATTATATAGAATAAGATTGTTGTTATTTTTATTATTTTTGTTATTGTTTATTTATTTATTTTGTTTATTTGTTTATTTTTATTTTTATTTTTATTATTTATTTATTTATTTATTTATTATTATTATTATTATTTTTATCATAACTACTTTTTCCCTAACGTTTTTTTATTCCCTTCCTATTCTCTCTCCATATCTTCCATCATCCGTAGTCTTCCTGCTGATTTGGTCTGACCCTTTAGTTTCTCCTTCCCTCAACTTCCTCTTAGTTAAACGCTCTCGACAGCTTCTCTGGCCTATTTAAATCGATTGATTTCCTGTGGATGGGAGGGAATTTTTTTTTTTTTGGGGGGCTAAATTCATTATTTTTTTTCCATCATTCATTTTTGTGTTCATCTGGTGCAAAGAATCCTTGACAACCATTATTTCAACAGCACTACCAAAAAAGGTTGAGAATTTATTTTCAATTTTGTTTTGTTTTTTTTAGCATAATATAATTTCATTGGCTTGTTTACGGAGTTTAGAATAGGTTTGGTTGGTTTGCAATTTTTTGTATTCTGTGGATTGGGATGGAGTTGATTCATAGAAATAAGATTTAGAATGGGTTTGATTAATATGAAGTTCTGTATTTTGTGAGCATACTGTTTTTATTTTATTTTATTTTTTGTTGCCTTGCTTTCTTTTCTATTATGCATAAAATTTCTTGATTAAATTTAGTTAAATTCAATCACATATTTGAATTTGTGTTTACTGAGACCTTGATGGGAGCTTATTGTTATCTTGGACCATTCTTCTGCAGAAAGATTTAAAGATCTCATATAACTTTATTTATTTTGTTTTTATATATATTATCAATCTTTTTTTATTTTATTAGATTTGATTGTATGCATGTATATTTAATTTGAATATTAAGATTGTGTTTTTAAAAAATTGGTATAGCAGTATGTTTAAGGTATTAGTTATGATTGGATTGGCCATTTTTTTTAGTTCTGTGAAATCCTGCAGTATGAACATTATTATTAGATTTAGTTAAATTCAATCACATATTTGAATTTGTGTTTACTGGGACCTTGATTGGAACTTATTATTATCATGGACCATTCTTCTGCAGAAAGCTTTAAATATCTCATCATAACTTTATTTATTTTGTTTTTATATATATTTATCAATCTGTTTTTATTTTGTTAGATTTGATTGTATGCATGTATATTTAGTTTGAATATTAAGCTTGTGTTTTTTTTAAAATTGGTATAGCAGTATGTTTAAGAATGTATTAGTTATGATTGGATTGGCCATTTTTTTTAGTTATGTGAAATCCTGCAGTATGAATATTATTATTAGATTTAGTTAAATTCAATTGCATATTTGAATTTGTGTTTGCTGGGACCTTGATTGAGGGCTTATTATTGTTCTAGACCATTGTTCTGCAGAAAGCTTTAAGAGATCTAACCATAATTTTATTTATTTTGTTTTTTTAGTTGTTTTTTATATATTTATCAATCTCTTTTTATTTTATTAGATTTGATTGCATGCAGGATGTATATATATTTAGTTTGAATATTAAGATTGTGTTTTTAAAGAAATTGGTATAACTGTATGTTTAAAAAGGTATTGTTTAGTTGTGATATGATTTGCCATTTTTTTTAGTTCTGTGAAATCCTACAGTATGAATATCATTATTATCATTTGAAAATTGAAGGAATATTTTAATCTTTGCATTAGTTGCATAAAAGATTGTTTTATTTAATTGGTTGCTATGAAAGAATGTTTGTTTCTAATTAAAATAAATTGGCGCACATTGTTGTTATTTATAATCTGCATGTTCATAATAATATGAATAAATTAATGTTATTTCAATTTCTTATTATTTTTTATTATTAATTTTTTTTTTCCTTTTTCTAAATTTTGTGTTTAGTCTTATAGCATTTAATCTAATTTAATTTCATGTGTCATTACTTTAGATTCTAAAATTTTAAATAGCAAATAGTCTTTTTCCAATTTGAAAACTTGAGACTAAACTTTTATGATTTTTGGGGGTTGAGTAGTGTTTCTTTATGGGCTTTGGTTAAAATTCCATAAATACATGAAATTCCCAGTTTCAACTCTTTTTTTAAAAGGGATTATTAAAGTTGTAAATTTGAGATTGAGTAGTGTTTCATTTTTAGAATTTGCTTGAACAAATTCTTTAAAGACATGAAAATTCTTGGCAATTTTTGAGAAAAAGTAGTGTTCTCTTTATGGACATTCCAATTCCATAAATACATGAAATTTCTCATTAATTGTAAATTTTCAAATTGGGGCATTTTTCATAAATTTACCAAAATGGAATTTCATCAACCTATTTTGAGATTGAGTAGTGTTCTCTTTTTAGAATTTATTGTAATAAATTCTTAAAACACATGAAAAATCTCATCCAAATAAAGTCATTTTGAGGGAAAGTAGTGTTCTCTTTATGGATCTTTCAATTCCATAAATACATGAAATTTCTCATTAATTTCGAATTTTCAAAATTGGGGGGTGTTTTTCATAAATTTCCAAATTCATTTTTAAAATTTATTATGTTTTTTTAAAAATGAGATTGAGTAGTGTTCTTTTTTTGGAATTTATTTGATTAAATTCCTTAAATACATGAAATTTCTCACAATATCCGAGGATGGAAATTGGAAAATTAAAAATTTGATTTTCTAATATTCTTGAGGTGAGGAAATTTATTTTGGGAACCAAAATAAATTTTCAATATTTTTTTAATGGCTTTTGTGCCACTCATAATGGTTGGTTCATATTTTGTCTCCAAAGTATGGATTAATAAATATGGGACATTTAAAAATAAAAGAAAATAAATTGTTGTGGACCAATATTTACTTATTTTTAATTTGGATAACAAAAGATAAAATTTGGTAACCGTTTCCACGGGTGTTGTAGGGTGCTAATACCTTCCCTACACACAAATGACTCCCGAACTCATATTTGATTTACGTAGACCATCTTTTTTTTTTTTTGTTAAATTGGGTGACCAATCACACCCTTAATATGATTGGTGGCGACTCCAAAACTCTTTTCCAAGAAGACCCTTAAAAGAGGATGTCGGCCGCTCCGCGTCGCGATCTCGTTGCGACACACCGGGCCCGAGAGGGTTAAGTGGGGAGGCCCCATTAGCCTGTATGGCTTAATGGCCTGGTCGGCCTCGACATTGGGCCGAGGCCGACCAGACCCTCGGCCTCGGCCCAAAGCCGAGGCCAAGGAGAATATTCCTCTTCTTCTGGTGGGTCCTTTTTCTTTGGCCCGATCTGGGTTGGGCTCGTAGTCCTCATCTTTCAGCGTACCTGTTAAGCCAAAATTACCCATAACAGTTCTATGTGGTCTTTTGATATTGTCTCGGGTAGCATTAAGATTTTTGTATACAAAAACTAAGTTCCTAGAGATATATGTTTGTTAAGTAGAATTGAGAGGCATTTTGACAAATTATCCTCAATGTAACAAAGGGTATTGAAAAAGTTGTGAGTATTATAGTGAACATGAGCATAACTTAACTGATTGAGGTATATATCTTCGAATTTCGACCAAAAGGTTAGAAATTCGAATTCACACCACACATGTTGTTGAACTAAAAAAAAATGTTATTTAAAATAGAATTAGACCTATTTTAAGGATTTTTCCTTTTTAGGTTAAGAATCTCTCTTAGTTCATAAATATATATAATATCTAATATATTCTATAATTGATGCTTTCAAAGTACTCTGTTGATTCTTTGGCTGTTTCAATAGTTCAAGTACTACCTCTCTCTTACTTTGGTAACAGTTTTTCTTCAAATTTTTGTAAATTTTTGTCTTCATTTTCAAATGACATTTATATAAAAAAATTCTTAATAATTGTTTTTTTAAGAATTTCTATTTCTTAATAATATTTTGGAATGCCGTAGGTGAAATTTAATGGTTATATCAATGTAGTTGGAAAATCCAAGTGCATCTATCGATATACATATAGTCAACGAAAGCATAAATCTGTAGATCACCAACATGAGTTTTCAAAATGTTTAGAATTGGTGATAGTTGGAGTAGGTATATGAAGTGCAATATAATTAAAGAAGTAGAAGATATATCAAGATTTAGGTACTGCTTTCTAGGATTCTATAATCTAGCTAAGAATTTTGATTTTTGTTTCATGAATCTCTTCATTAAATTGCGGGTATTTGATTATAATCTTTAAATATTATATATTATGTTCATGACTCGACTGAGTGAGATGTGTTAGTAATCTATTCTATTGATTGAAGGTTTGATTTTATTTATTAAAAAAAAAATTTTATTGTTCCATTTTCAATTAAATTATAATTAATATATTGTCGTCTTAAATCTCCATAACCTCACAACTATTTGACTTTATCAATGTAATAGATTAAAGTTGGCAACTAATTTAGAGGTTAAAGGATTAGTAACCTCTCTAGGTATTAAAAAGACACATTAGCTTATGCATAATATACCATTATTTCAACTTCTAATTACAAAATAATTATACCAAGGAGAAATACATCACCTAAAAATAAAATAAGAAATAACCTACTAACTTAAGATGGCATGATCCATCTAGCTCTAGTTGGATGGAATATTTCACAAACTAAAAGAATTGCATGTTATCTGTAATTCTAACCCACTCGATTTATTTTGTCTTTTTTTTTTTTAAATTTAATATATGAGAATAGAGATTCGAATCTTTAATCTAAAACTATATACTTTAATCAATTGAATTATGTATAAGTTGACCGTTTAATCAATTGAATTATGTATAAGTTGACCGTTTTTGTCACAAATTTATGGTGTGTGTCTGGAACCTCCTGATTTGGAGAGATTTCAAATCATAATAGATTTGAAATGAATTCTCTTAATGATATGAAATCTGAAATAATTTCAAATCATTTTTTTTACGTAAAAGATTTTTCCAACTAAAACTATCAGATTTTATAAGATTTCATGGGGTGAGAGTTAAATTACTTATTTATCTCTATCATATTTTAATTTTCTATTAATAACCCAAATTAAAAACTATATTAGTAAATTCTTTTACTCTCTTCTCTTTTACGGTTACCATCTGTTGATGGTCAAATTTGGTCGGAGGCATCTCACCTTACCTTCACATGCCACCAACGGTAAATTTGTAGATGAGGGGGAAGACGTGGCCTGCAAAACTGAAAACCTGCACATCGGTGTGGTGCTAGCCACACCGCCTCCGATGCTTAAGTCAAAAAACGGAAGGAGGAGAGAGTAGAGAGTTCGGGTCCCCCACACCGCCTCCGATGCTTAAGTCAGAAAACGGAAGGAGGAGAGAGTAGAGAGTTCGGGTCCCCCACACCGCCTCCGATGCTTAAGTCAGAAAACGGAAGGAGGAGAGAGTAGAGAGTTCGGGTCCCCTTCTTCAGTGGCGAAGAGGGGTATAAATATCTCCTCGTGCTCCTAGGGTTTTTAGGAATTCGGAGGCGTTTCAGGACGAACCAGACGGAACCGGGGCGGCGTAGGGACTAAACGGAGTCGGAGGGACTCGGCCCGCGCAAGCGGGCTGAGGGTCGGGCCAAAAGCCCGACCCCTTCGGTCTTGGCCCGTCCTGCTTACCAGTTTCGCCTCTAGGGTCCATCTCCCAGCCTTATTTCGTCCTGGTTGTCCTCGTCAGCTCCTTGCACGCCGGAGTGGTCCAAAATCACCTATAACACCATCCAAACACAAAATTTTAAATACATTCATTTTTAAATCTTTCTCGTTCCAATCAAGACAAAGAATTTAAAATCATTTCTTAAACTTCCTTGCTTCCAAACAGATGGTCAAAGAAGGGAAAATTTTCTAGTACTATGGTATTATGGAAAATTTTTCATACTACCTCAATTCATTGTTTGCCATGAGAGAAGTATTTAAGAATTGTGTGGGATCCATGGAATAAAATATTATATCATTAAATGCTCATTAAATAACGTGTCAAATGTTAAATGGAGAGAGTAGATACTATCATAGTACTTGAAATTTTCCCGTCAAAGAAGTTAGAATTGATATATAATGACATAATAAAGGGACAAATTTTATAATTTAACCTAATTACTTTTATGCTTTAAGCTATGTTGGCGCCCATTACTCTCACTACCATTAACTTTGGTTTAGGGGAAAAAAGATATTAGAATTTCTTCATTGCATCGAAATTTGTTATATGAAATCAATTTCCTCGTAACTTAGAACTCAAGCCAAATATTTAGAAACAAACTTTTCAAAATTACAATAATTCATTTTCAACTTTTTCGCATAATATTCATCAGTCGGCCAAAAAAAGTCTAAGCTTTGGGTTTGGCCAAAATGACCATAAAAAAGTTGACATTGACACCAATTACCAATAACTATTTGCTTTTGACCATAAAAGTTTGGAGAAATTTTCCAAAAAAAATTCAACACTTTCACATTGAAAAACACAACAACCTGACCCCATTGACCTAATCCTTGTGTCTTTCATGAAAATGGCTTGAAAATGAGTCCAAAGCTTTGGCTTTCTCTTTTTTCTTTGTTGGTCCCAATTCAAAGACAATCTTCCTTTGTTCCCAATCCCTACCACATGATAATATTAAAGGCATGGTCTCCTCTTTCCTTTTAGTATTATAGAAATTATGGACCTTAGAGTCAACTTTAATTTTTAAAGTGCCTCTAAAGTTTTAACTGTTTATGGGAATAACATGTGAGGAAGATGCATGTCAATCATCTCATAAAGCAACTCTTCCATAGAAAGTGTCTTTAAGAATGATAAAGGCCGAAATCTCGTGGCTTTGGCTAAATTTTTTATAGGCGTCAAAAGGTCTTGTGAGAGCAATGGTGAAGATGAATGAAGAGAGTTATCAATGCTACAAAGCTTGAGTCTAGAAAATGGTTGGAAATGTAAATATTATAGTCTCGTGTCGGTTAGAAATAGAGAAGATTGTCAATCTTTTGAGTGAAATAAAAATACAAATCTTTTGGCTTTGGCTAAGTTTAAATGTCTCATCTCATCTCTTTATTTTACTAGATTTTCTGACTAGGATTGTACTATTCGGTAAAATGATAAAACTTTTCTAGAAGAAGCCCTTCCAAAGCATTTGACCTTTGAACTTTTGAAAAATGCCTAAATTCGATCATTTAAGCATCCAATAACATAGTGTAGGAGCATAAAGAACCCCATACATATAGGCCAATTTTAGAAATGCAAAATTAATAGGATGATTGCTGAAATAAAATGTTACAAAAGTATTAATTAACACTACGGTAATGAATAGCAATTTAAGGCATATTATTTGTAAATATAGCAATTTTGTTTTTTTAAAAAAATTGTAAATATGACAAATCTATCAATGATAGATATCTATTACTGATAGACTTCAAATACAATGCATGTAATCTATGTCTATCACTGATAGGATAGTCTATCAACAATAATTGAAATTGTGATTAAAATCTATCATTGATAGACTTCTATCACTCGTAAACTTTAATTTTGTTATATTTGTAAATAAGTTCTATCACTGATAGACTTCAATCACAATATATGTAGTCTATAATCACAATATATGTAGTCTATCAATGATAGACTATTATCATTGATAGAATAGTCTATCACAACAATATAATTACACTTGTGATTGAAGTCTATCGCTGACAAACTTCTGTCATTGATAGACTTCAACTTTGTCATATTTACAAATATAGTTTTAGATTTTACTATATTTGTAATTATTTTTGTCCATTTTTCTATTTGTGCAAACAACCCTATTAATTATGGTGCAAAAATTAAAGTATTATTTGAATCTTACATAGTTGATATAGAAAATATACGATCAATTGTCTGATTTAAAAAATCTTCTTAAGATTCTCAATTATCATCAATGTGAAGTTTGTCAAAATGATGCTAACGATTTTATCAAACGATAATTATGGAAGACATAATTGCACAAATAATAATACATACACCCTCAAATGGTCATAAAAATCTCTATTATTATATGAATTCAAAAGAGTTCGATTGTTATGTTTTTTCTCTAAGCGATGAAACATTTAGTTATTTTAGAAAGAATTTATTTGATAGAGAAATCTTAATAAACATAAAAATCTTATAGAGTTTCAAATAACTTGTGACTTGTTGAAAATATAAGACCACAATGAAAATATTAAACTGAAATGTCCAAGGGTTGGAGAATCCCAAGACATTAAGAGTGCTACGGTTCATTATCCGTAGTCAAAATCTCCAAGTTTTCTTAATGGAAACTAAGTGACAAGATAAACGAGATGAAAGAATTAGGGACTTGTTGAAAATATAGGAATGAGTAGAATGAGCTTAATAGTTTGTTTAAATGGCTAGCATGACCAAACAAAAATTTGAGCATGAGTTAGAATTTTTTTAATCATTTTAGACACAACACATATTACATTACTATTTAAGATCAAATTTCTTCAGAAAAATCAATTTGAATAAACCAAACACACAATAAAATAAAATAAATGCATTATTGAATCTATATTACATTAATTAGATAAAAATTGGTGAGTGGTAGAGTAGTTGAAAAGAGAAATTAAAGGGAAAGCAAAGGCTGTGTGTAATTTATTAGTGTAATCACTTTTGAACATCAAATTCCAGCAGCTATCTACCAAAGATGTAGGTCTTTGATTGGAAATACAAAAGACACAAAGATTCTTGGACAAACTAAACAATGTAAGAAAACCTACATAATCTTTGTGTGTATCTTTGTTTTTTTATGTTTGGTTTCTTGTATTGTTCACATCTTTACAAAAAGAAAAAAAAAATGTACTCTACGAGATATCGAACTTCGTTTTCTCATAGCTTTTGGCATTCTCGAGGTTAATGTGTAAGAGTTAAATGTGTTTAATGAAACTAATAATGGTTAAGATGTGATTTTCTGATCTTTTGTTTAGTCCATAGATGCAATTTCAACTATAAAGCGACTTTTTTGGACAATGTTTTTAACAAATATATTTGAACATATTCAAAGGTGGGTTCATATCTCAATTATGTGATAGTTTACCTAATTTCTATAGAACTTCGGCCACATTTAGGGTTGAGTTTAGTTCAATTAATTACTTTTGACATTAAAAAAAATGGAAATAAGAAGTATCACAATCCTAGAAATTTTTAGTTACTATTTGTTAGGTGTATATCAAATAATTGCTCTTATTTTCTTTTTATTTTTTCAGATTTAAGAAAAGAAAAGCAAAAATATGTTTGATATCTATATCTTCCTTTTTTTTAACAAGAAACAAAAACGTTTGTAGTACTTATTTTTTATTTCATTTTCTCTGAATTTTTTAAATTTTAATTTAGATTAATGTTTTATTTACATTGAAATTATTTTTAAATTAATATATAAATATTAAAAATTATTATGTCTCATTTAATTATTTTAAATATTTACTATGAATTTTATAAGTAAAAAATGATAAATATTATGTTAATGAAAAAATTGAATGTGAAGATTTTGTTGGGTTACAAAAATGGAAAATTGCAGTGCGTGGCAAATTGGACCAAATTAATAGCAAATATAGCACCATGTAAAAAAAAGTGCAAATATAGCAAAATCTATCGGAGTCTATCTGATAGACTTCGATTATCAGAGTTTATCAGCGGTAGACTCAGATTAATCAGAATCTATCAGTCTACTAATAGACTCCGATTATTCAGAGTCTATCAGTGTCGATAAACTCTGGTTAATCAAAATCTGTTGGCACCCTTTCACAAACACTTAAGGAAACACGTAAAACCAAATCAATCCAAACCCAACGATAGCGTTGTTTCCTTAAGACAATTTTGTTCCCTCTATGGTGCTCAAGGTATCATGAACAATTGTCTCCCAGGATAGGACGGATTACCCACCTATGAATGTAGCACTCCAATCATAGGACTCTTGAACACTGGTATTTAAGTAATCGTACAGAGAAAAGTAGGAGAAGAGTTTTTAAAGAAGAGTTTGTATCTTGTTCTTGTTGTTTCAAAACTCAAACTAAATCACATATTTATAGACTATTTGTGGACATTCAAATAGTCACATCTTTTCGTGTAAAGGTTGTGTCTTTTGATAAATGGACACATCCATTCACATAGGGTTGTATCCTTTTACCAAAAGACACACCCTTTCACATAGGGTCGTGTCCTTTACAAAAGACACACCCTTTCACATAGGGTTGTGTCCTTTATCAAAAGACATACCCTTTCACGTAAAGTTGTGATTCTTTATTTTATTAAAATAATTTTATTCATAAATCCAACAATCCCCCACATGAATGAAATTTATTTTAAAACCGAGTACGATTACTCATGAAGGATAACTACGTCAGGATAAGTAGTCTGAGACTTTGAACTTTCCTTAGTAAAAACTATGGAGTTTACATAGCTGATCAGTAGTTAAAGAACTTTGAACTGTCAACTTTCGGAGTAAATCAAATCCATAATAGTTACATAGATATTCTTCGAAATACACTTGGTTCTCATGTTTGTATTCATTTTGGCCCTGAATACCGCCTGGTTTCATGAGTGTTTTTAGAGAATTCAGCCTTAAAAATTCTCATAGAAGCGGCCCCTTCACACTCACATAGGTGACTTCTTTAAAGAGTATCCTGGTAATACCCCACCGTTATAAAAGAGCTAAAGAGTCATTAAAAGTACATCTTAACCTCATCCATTTCCAGGTTAGCACTATTATAATAGGAATGGTTAGGAATTCATGATTCCTTCTTAGTGCTCCACTGAGTTGTATACATAAATTTGTTTTCCCTTTTGAACCTAGATCTTGGGATCTCCAGTCAGCTAGGTTGGGTTACCATTATGTCCACTCTTATTTTATAGGCTTCAAACCCATTCCTATTGAAGACAATTTCACTTGCTCTCTTGCCAAAGCTTTCGTAAGCGGATCCGCAATATTATCTTTCGATTTCACGTAATCAATAGATATGATTCCATTCGAGAGCAATTGTCTTATGGTATTATGTCTCCGACGTATATGTCGAGACTTACCATTATACATCAAGTTTTTCGCTCTTCCAATAGCAGCCTGACTATCACAATGTATACATATTGGGGGTACAGGTTTAGTCCAATTAGAAATATCTTCCAAAAAGTTACTCAACCATTCTGCTTCTTCCCCTGCCTTGTCCAAAGCTATGAATTCAGATTCCATAGTAGACCTTGCTATACAAGTTTGTTTAGAAGATTTCCAGGATATAGCTCCACTTCCAAGTGTAAAAATATATCCACTTGTTGACTTTGAATCTTTCATGCTAGTTATCCAACTTGCATCACTATACCCCTCAAGTACGGCTGGATATCTAGTATAATGTAAACCATAATTTTGAGTATATTTCAAATATCCCAAAACTCTTAAAAGCGCTTTCCAGTGATCTGAACTTGGATTATTTGTGTATCGACTCAAGATACTTACTGCATATGCTATATCAGGTCTTGTACAGTTCATAACGTACATTAAACTTCCAATTATACGAGAGTACTCCAATTGAGACGTACCATCACTCGTATTTGAAGAAAATTGATGACCAGCATCCAAAGGTGTCTTTACTACTTTTATATCAAATTTCTTGAACTTTCCAAGAATATTTTCGATATAATGTGACTGGGAAAGTGCGAAACCATCAGATGTTCAATGAATCTTGATTCTCAAGATAACATCTGCGACACCCATATCTTTCATTTCAAACTTTCTAGCTAACATTTGTTTTGTAGCTAATATAATTTCTTTATTGCTACCAAATATTAACATATCATCCACATACAAGCATACAATTACGAACTCCATTTGAGTTCCTTTAATGTAGACACATTTGTCACATTCATTGATTTTGAATCCATTGGTTATCATGACATGATCAAATTTTTCATGCCATTGCTTAGGCGCTTGTTTCAAACCATAAAGAGATTTGACCAATTTGCATACTTTCTTCTCTTGCTCAGGAGCAACAAAACCATCTGGTTGTTCCATATATATTTCTTCCTCTAATTCTCCATTTAAGAAAGCCGTTTTTACATCCATTTGATGTATTTCAAGGTCGTATAAAGCTGCTAAGGCTATTAACATACGAATAGATGTAATTCGAGTAACGGGTGAATATGTATCAAAATAATCCAACCCTTCTTTTTGTTTATAGCCTTTTGCTACAAGACGAGCTTTATACTTATCAATTGTTCTATCTGCTTTCATTTTCCTCTTAAAAATCCATTTACAACCTAATGGTTTGGTACCAGGAGGAAGATCAACCAATTCCCATGTATGGTTTTGCATAATGGAATCAATTTCGCTTTTTATAGCTTCTTTCCAATATGGTGCTTCTGGAGAAGAAGTAGCTTCAGTAAACGTTTGAGGTTCATTTTCTAACAAATATATTAGAAAATCTGGTCCAAAAGTTTTTTCAACTCTTGTTCGTTTACTACGTCTCGGCCCTTGGATCTCATCCACATTTCCTTGATTGGATGATGATTCATGTGTCCTTTTCCTTATATTTGACTCATTTTTCATATTATAAGGAAACACATTTTCAAAGAATGATGCACTTCTTGACTCAATAATTGTATTTGCATGTATCTCAGAATTTTCTGACTTATGTACAAGGAACCGATATGCACTGCTATTAATTGCATATCCAAGAAATACACAGTCAACCGTTTTTGGCCCTATTTTAACCATTTTTGGTTTAGGAATAGCCACTTTTGCCAAACACCCCCACACTTTCATAAATTTATAAGTCGGTTTTCGACCTTTCCATAATTCATATGGAATTTCCTGTGTTTTCTTATATGGAATTCTATTCAGGATATAATTTGCTGTAAGTAATGCTTCCCCCCACAAATTTTGTGGTAATCCTGAACTAATCAACATAGCATTCATCATTTGCATGTATCTCAGAATTTTCTGACTTATGTACAAGGAACCGATATGCACTGCTATTAATTGCATATCCAAGAAATACACAGTCAACCGTTTTTGGCCCTATTTTAACCATTTTTGGTTTAGGAATAGCCACTTTTGCCAAACACCCCCACACTTTCATAAATTTATAAGTCGGTTTTCGACCTTTCCATAATTCATATGGAATTTCCTGTGTTTTCTTATATGGAATTCTATTCAGGATATAATTTGCTGTAAGTAATGCTTCCCCCCACAAATTTTGTGGTAATCCTGAACTAATCAACATAGCATTCATCATTTCTTTCAATGTTCGATTTTTTCGTTCTGCTATGCCATTTGATTGAGGAGAATAGGGGGCAGTAGTTTGATGGATAATTCCATTTTCTGAACAGAAACCTTCAAAAGGTGATTCATATTCTCCCCCTCGATCACTTCGAAGCATTTTTATCTTTTTGCCTAGTTGATTTTCCACTTCAGCTTTGTAGTGTTTAAACACTTCAATAGTTTCATCTTTACTTTTTAACAAATATATATAACAGTATCGTGTACTATCATCAATAAATGTTATAAAGTACTTTTTACCTCCCCTTGTTGGCAAAAATTTCAAATCACATATATCACTGTGAATTAACTCAAGTGGTTCAGTTTCTCTTTCTACTGAATGAAATGGAGGTTTTGTCATCTTTGATTCAACACATATTTCACATTTTTTATTATGATCAAATGTGAAATTAGGTATTAAATCCATATTACACAACTTCTTCAAAGTTTTGTAATTAACATGGCATAATCTTTCATGCCAAATATTAGAAGAGTCAATCAAGTAAGCAGAAGAGACATTCTTATTATTAATAGTAGAGGACTTGGGTACAATAGTCATTACATTCATCTTGAACAGACCATCACTTAAATAACCCTTCCCCACATACACATCATGCTTACTAAGTACAAACTTATCCGATACAAAGACAAGTTTAAATCCATTTTTGCTAAGTAGAGAACCAGATACTAGGTTCTTGCGAATGTCAGGAACATGAAGCACATCATTAAGCGTCAGATCTTTGCCAGAAGTCATCTTCAGTACCACTTTTCCTCGTCCCTCAACTTTGGAACTTGAAGAATTACCCATGTAGAGTTGTTCTCCATTTCCTACCTACGTATAAGTAGAGAACATCCACTTATTGGCACAGATATGACGAGTGGCTCCAGTGTCTACCCACCATTCCTTGGTATTTCCTACCAAATTGCATTCAGACACTACAGCAGATAAATCAATGTCAGCAACTCCATCAGAAAGAGTATCCATTTCTGTTACATGTGCTTGAGCATTTGATTTCTTCTTTTGAGAAGACTTTGGCTTCCGACAATCCTTGGATCGATGTCCAGGCTTTCCACAATTATAACAATTTCCATTGAACTTCATGCCCTTGTTGTGTGGCTGACTTGGACCAGCCCCAGAAAACTTCCTCTTCTTATTATTGGCCTTGGAAGATCCTTCTACAACATTGGCTTTCGAGGTCATAGGATCATTGCCTCCATTTTCCATTTCTGGTTTACGGTTGTCCTCCTCAATTCTCAACCGAACAATTAGTTCTTCAAGTTTAATCTCTTTGCGCTTATGCTTGAGATAATTTTTGAAGTCCCTCCATGATGGCGGTAACTTCTCAATTATCGAAGCAACTTGGAAAGATTCACTGACAGACATTTTTTCAGCATGAATCTCATGTAAGATAACTTGAATTTCTTGAACCTGGCTTATGACGGTTCTGGAATCAACCATTTTATAGTCTAGAAATTTTCCAACTATAAATTTCTTTGCTCCAGCATCTTCCGTCTTATATTTCTTTTCCAGTGATTCCCAAAGACCTTTTGCCGAATCAACCCCACTATAAACATTATATAGTGTGTTGTCCAGTCCATTCAAGATATAGTTCCTGCACAAATATTCTGCATGTTTCCATGCCTCAAGTGCCATAAACTTTTCTTTTTCGGTCTCTCCTTCATCCAGAACAGGAGCATCTTCTTTGAGAAATCTTGCCAGACTCAATGTTGTGAGATAGAACAACATCTTTTGTTGCCAACGTTTGAAGTCACTACCGTTGAACTTCTCAGGCTTTTCCCCATAATTTCCACCACCTTGTGGTATGGGACTCGGTGTCTTCGGTATTATTGAAGACATTTCTATGAATCAATAATCAATCAAAATTATTGATACAAATTAAAGGTATAAGAATGGAAGCAAATAGCACCAAATAGAAACAAAATAAACTTACAAAATTGTCTTAAGATTGTTGGCACCCTTTCACAAACACTTAAGGAAACACGTAAAACCAAATCAATCCGAACCCAACGATAGCGTTGTTTCCTTAAGACAATTTTGTTCCCTCTAGGTGCTCAAGGTATCATGAACAATTGTCTCCCAGGATAGGACGGATTACCCACCTATGAATGTAGCACTCCAATCATAGGACTCTTGAACACTGGTATTTAAGTAATCGTACAGAGAAAAGTAGGAGAAGAGTTTTTAAGAAGAGTTTGTATCTTGTTCTTGTTGTTTCAAAACTCAAACTGAATCACGTATTTATAGACTATTTGTGGCCATTCAAATAGTCACATCTTTTCGTGTAAAGGTTGTGTCTTTTGATAAATGGACACATCCATTCACATAGGGTTGTATCCTTTTACCAAAAGACACACCCTTTCACATAGGGTCGTGTCCTTTACAAAAGACACACCCTTTCACATAGGGTTGTGTCCTTTATCAAAAGACATACTATTTCCCGTAAAGTTGTGATTCTTTATTTTATTAAAATAATTTTATTCATAAATCCAACAAAATCTATCAGTTGTATCCTTTTTATTCTTTATTTTATTAAAATAATTTGAGATATGGGAATGAAATTGTTTGATTTTATTTGAATTATAGTTTATTTAACTACCTTATAATTTCAATTTTTTATTATATTTGTTGAATTGTTTGATTTTATTTGAATAATAGATTTGATTTAATTGTCATACTTTTTTAGCCAATTTAATTTTCATACTCTTTATCATTGGAGTAAAATTAGGATTACAAACTCAAAAAATAAAAAAAATAGGATTGCAATCATGAAAATCATGTTTTTTTTTAACCTACATTTACATTCTTGGTGCTTCAATTTAATTTCTAGATTTTTTATTTCAGTAATTTTATGTGAATTTATTTACTTCCATAGGAATGATATTCATGAGATGGTATACTGGTTGAGATTCTCCATATTTAAGAACTACCCTGTAAACTTAATTTTTCATTTTAAGGGTATTTCGGTAGGTTGCTAATTTTGATTTTTTAATTCAAAAAACTAATTTGGCCATTTATCTAAATATTAGGATCGATTGCTATTTATTTTTCAAAACAAACTTTTTATTTTGTCTATTTTTGCAGTTAATCCTTCTTTTTAAAAAAAAAAAAAAAAAAAAAAATAGTAGACCCTATAATATGGATGGTCAATGGTTGCTCTTTTTTCACAAGAAACTTAGGCCCCATTGGATAATCATTTGGTTTTTTGTTTTTTGTTTTTGAAAATTAAGCTTATAAACCGTACTTCAACCTACAAATTGCTTTGTTTTTCTAATCCTTCAAAAACCAAGCTAATTTTTTATTTTTTATTTTTTTAAAAAAGTAGTTTTCAAAAACTTGTTTTTGTTTTTGGAATTTGGCTAGGAATTCAAATGTGTCATTGACAAAAATGAAAACTATGATACGAAAATTGAGAGAAACAAGCATAATTTTCAAAAACCAAAAACCAAATGGCAATTAAACGAGGCCTTTCACTTGTAACCAAAAACCAAATGGCAATTAAACGAGGCCTTTCACTTTGTCCATAAATGGGAGGATATTTTGTTTTAAAACATTTTTTTTTTTTAAGAAAACTCATTTTTAGAAAATTTTATTTCTCGAAAATTGCTAATTTTTTTTTAGAATGGGCAAGGAGGTGCTTGTAGTATTTTATTTTTATTTTTAGGTTCGATACTTAGTATTATACTCTGTATATAATATGCAAAATATTATTATTTTAAAATAGAAAGTATAGATTGGATGTTGATGAATAATAGGCTTTACAGATAAGGACTATTTGGGCAGAAAAAGAATATAATGGGCTTGTAAAAGGGCCCACAAGAATAAATGGGCCTCAACTAATGTGTACAAATTGATTCCTTTACAAGCTCTCCATAACAACCAAAAATGGAAGAGGATATTACTTCCCATCTACAACCAAAATTATGGGTTAAGTGCAAGAATAGACCTTCAAAAAAAAAAAAAAAAAAACTTGCAAGAATAGACAAAAAGAAAAGTCGATTTTGAAAAATAGCAACTGACCCTATTATTTAGATAAATGGTCAAATCAATTTTATAAATTAATAAATATGAAATATTAAGTTACGAAAATACCTTCAACTAGAAATATAACCGAAAATCTTGAATTAGTTAAATCAAATCTAAAATTCAAATTAAATCAAATCAATTCACCTTAAAATTCCTTAAATCAAAGAACCGTTAAACAACCAAAAAATTGAAAATACAATATAATTAAAAATCGGTTAGTAATTTAATACAAATACATAATAAATAAAAAATCTAGAAACCAAGAACATGTAAAAAGTATATAAAAAAACATGTCATTTTAATGACGGTCAAGACTAAGAAACAAAATCTAATTAGATTATAGGCATTGAGATACACAAATATCTTGTATTCAAAAACTATGAGAAAAAATCAATCAATTCCTATTGAATATGACAGTGCCTCATCTTTTTGTAAATAAAAAATTTAACATTGATTCAAACAAATACTCTGTAATTCCATTGATAGAGTATGCAATGACAGTGTCTACAGTGTCTTATCTCTTCGTAAATAAAAAATTTAACATCGATTCACACAAATACTATCTACTCAACCTGTATTTATGTTTATGTTTTATATTTTATATTAGCTCTATTATATGTACTAAAATGAATTATATTATATTTACTAAAAATAAAGTGTAACCTATTGACCTCAAAAAGATTAAATTCGGCAAAAAAATTAAATTGAAATCCTCCTTGCCCCCATCACACTTGACGAGAGAGTTTTCCCTATCAGTTCAAACCTGCAAATTGAATTTGTGCTAAACTTTCTTCAAATGAAAATACATGAACATAGTTGTTGTGTTGCCACTTTCCTATAGTGGAGGAGAAAATCTAAAATCATGAATAGTTTGTTTAACAAAACCATCTTGTATACAACATCACACCCAATAAAGCTGAGCATCGCAAAATGGAAAGAGAATTTCTGATGCAGAGAAAAATTGCTTAATTTTCTGTTACCCAGAAAAATTTACTAGTAAAGTTCGAAAACACAAAAATCACCACATTGGCAAGAGATTTCTTTAGGGAAAATTCACTCAAACATTAAAATATTTACTTTAATAAAGATTTAAGCAAAATGCTCATCCAATATTAAGATAAAAGGTCGAGATCCTTTCCATGGTTTTCGAGTAGATCCAAAGTAAACAAGCAACTAAGAGAACATGAAAGTTCGAAAACATCTTTATAGCATAAAAAACAAAAAAAAAAAAAAAAAAACAAAAAGAAAAAGAAAAGACACACCAGCTTTAATAGACCCATTGGCTTCGACAACATTTTTCATTTACTTCTTCTGACGTACCATGATAGCAAGAATTTTCATGGGAAATCATATCTTTTTTTAGTTGAAACCGAAATCTAGAGAAATAGAATCTATTTGAATAATTTAAGATAAAATTAGGAGAGATTGTTTAGATATGCACCTTCTTAATTTTAGAATAAAAGATATTTCAATTTCGAGAGTAAAAGCAGAAATACATGCACAAATAAAGTCACGTGACAAGCACGCTTTGACCATTTTTCCCTTTATACTTTTTGTCTATCTATCTAAACCGTTTATTTTTTTTGGCTATTTCCAAGGTTACCCCTAAAATTATTATCGATAACAAGCAATTACACAACTTATCTCAGCTCCTTTTTCCTTTTTGAAGACTTTTCTTCCTAAGAAGAATTATAGTTAGAATTATATACCTATCGGCCAATTTCAACCTAATTTATTAAGACATATATTCTTGATCAAAACATTAGAGATTTGAATCTCCACAACTCCATATATAGTTGAACTAAAAAAAAATATATGTATATTAGATCAAGAAACATTCATTTGTTAGTAAATTCATTAATTTTTTTTTAAAGTTGTTGAATGATTATAGAGTGGAGGATCGAACCTTCACACTCAAACAAGATATTAGATGTTATGATGACTATGTTATGTTTAGATTGACGACAAATCCTTTTTTATTTTCTTTGTAGGTAGAAACTCATTAAATTTTATTATCTATTTTATTATTTTAAATAAGATCACTATACATGGTTGTTCACGCGTAACTTCAAAAGAATGAGACACGTCACATGTGGAATGAACTTTTATTTGTATTAAATTTGTATGTGTGTGAGTGTACAATCTCTAACTTTGATCCTTTGATTCTCTCTCTTGTGTGTGAGTGTATTTCACTCGAGCGCTGGACGCTTGTTCTCGAGTTTGAAGCTCAATTGATTCCTTGGAGTCTTGAAGTCTTGGGATCTTGAAGAGTGTTTGATGTTCAAGGTATGTTGAAGTCTTGAAGAGTGTTTGATCTTCAAGGAGTATTGAAGTTTTGAAGAGAGTTTGGTCTTCAAGAAATGTTCAACACTCGGGGACTTGATGTCAAGGAGTCTTCTAACTTTATTTTCTGAAGTCTCTCTGAATTCTCTTGTCTTGAGTGTGAATATAGAATTTCTGAACCTTTGAAATGGAGGAGATCATGCTTCTCTATTTGAGCTTTCCATGGGTAGATGGGTTTGGACTTGAATGACTTTGGGGCCTAGTCATTTGAATTTGGGCTATATTGACTTTCGACCTAACCATTTAGATTTGGGTTTGGTTTAAATTTTTGAGTCAATCAGATAAATGGCAAAAAAAAAAAATAGCTGATTTGAAAAATGACCAATCGTATTTCCAATTTGCAAATCCTATTTTTAGTGAACTATTTTGGCATGAAATTGGACGAAAATACCCTTTAACAAATCTTAAATCTGAAAATAAAATAAAACAAATACAATATAAAGAAGGGAGAAAATCTAGCTTTCTTACCCATTGATTAATCTAGCAAATCAAAACTAACAAAAATTCAAATGAAATGGAATATAAATCTGGCAACCTAAATTT
Organism: Luffa acutangula; assembly: GCA_036850905.1. Taxonomy (NCBI): domain Eukaryota; kingdom Viridiplantae; phylum Streptophyta; class Magnoliopsida; order Cucurbitales; family Cucurbitaceae; genus Luffa; species Luffa acutangula. The sequence goes on along the minus strand of CM072097.1, from coordinate 44,168,670 downwards.
AAAACAAGAGATTTGAATTCAAAAAAAGAGAGAAAAAAATAGGTGGACTTAAATTTAATCAGTGTATATCAAAAGAAAAAAGGAAAGAACAACTTCAATTAAAAAAAATTCCAGATTCAAAGAAGAATTAAAGTATAATCAGAATTAAAGTATAATCAGAAAAAAAAATCTAGATTCACCTAAAATATGGGATGAACACCTAAAATATCAGAATTAAAGTATAATCAGAAAAAAAAAAATGAAAAAATTGATACACAATTTCAAACAATCAAATCTAGCTTCCTTACCCATTGATTCATCTAGCAAATCAAAACTAACCGAAATTCAAATGAAATGGAATATAAATCTGACAACCTAAATTTAAAACAAGATATTTGAATTCAAAAAAAGAGAGAAAAAATAGGAGGACTTAAATTTAAAAGTGTATATCAAAAGAAAAAATGAAAGAGCTTACCAAATTCAATAATAATGAAGAACAACTTCAATTAAAAAAAATTCCAGATTCAAAGAAGAATTAAAGTATAATCAGAAAAAAATCTAGATTCACCTAAAATATGGGATGAACACCTAAAATATCATAATTAAAGTATAATCAGGGAAAAAAAATGAAAAAATTGATACACAATTTCAAACAAACCTCTGGATTGATAGCTTCTTAGAAAAAACCCTAAGGCATAATTACTCTCTTGGGAACACACTCACGTTCCAAAAAAAACTCTTTCCCCTTCCTCATTTCAAACCCTTCCAACTTACCGTTCGCGAGAGAACCCCTTCCTCTTCCTCCGTCATTCGAACCTCTGAGACAAACCCTTCCATCGTTCTACCATCAATCTTCTTCTACATTCATCGATTCTTCCATACTTCTTCACAACCGCCTTCAAGCTTCGTCTCATAACCAAGATTCTCGACAAGATTACACTGTATCTACATGGACAGTCGAAGAACATTCAGAGAAGCTCGAGTGAGTTTTGTCGACATCCAGGATTGAGTTTTGTCGACATCCAGGATGCTTCAATTTCTGCTAATTTTTTTTGGTTATATAGATATGGAACATTTTTTACCTACAACTAGGACCCACCGTTGAATAAATAAAATGAAAAACGATAAAGTATTGATCTTTTTTCAGTTTATATAGATATGAAACATTTTTTACTTACAACTAGGACCCACGGTTGAATAATAAAATGAAGATGGGGAGAGATGATCGTGTAACTAAAAATCCCTTGATTCATGGAATGAGAGATTATTTTTGAAAAAAAAATAAAAGATACGACTACACAAATAATAGGATAGACGTGGAGGTGGTTGAAGAGCAAAAAAAAGTAAGTTTATATAGCACGAAAATAAGCTGGGAAAACTGGTTTGGCCATTTTTCATTAAAAAATACGGTTTGACCATTTTTCGAAACTACTCCGTAATTTCTTGTCATTTCTGAGGATTTCCCTAAAATTTTTGACCAAATTAAAATTTTTTATTATTTGATCAAATGGTCCATTTGACCTTAAAATTTATAATTGGTCTCTGAATTAAATTTGAAACATATGTCAATTTATAATTGGACTCAAATTTAATTATTTTTCATTTCGTCATTAATTTTAAGTAATGACGTGATCATTTGTGATTGACCAAAATTTCTCCGTCCAACAATAGTTTTTAACTCCTTCTTCAAGTTTTTTTTTTTTTTTTTTTTTTTTAAATTATTATCTTTTTTACTTGTTCAATGACTAGTGGCCAAACTATTACCTATGAGGGTAAAATTGAATATAATTAATATTAAAAAGTAAAAAGTGAGATTTTTAAAATAAATGTATAAAACTAATGGGGTGCAGCTCAGCTAGCTTCTACATTTTTTTTAAGCAAAAACAGATAGGGTCTTAACTATTTTTTGGTGGGTGAATTACCAAACAAAGAATCAAATTCTTCATTAATAGACAAAAATCTTGATCAAAACCTTCTAGATTTCAACAAGTCATTTCTTTTGTTGATTTAAGTTTTTCTTTTTTTTAAATCAAAGAAGACTTTTTTTTTTTTTTTTTTTTTTTTTTTTTTTGGGTTCTCTTTCGTCAAATGGAAAGAAACAGAAATTTGTGGGCAAAACCCACAAGCAAGACCTGAATAATTCAACAGGGGGTTAGCCAACAAACAATAATTTTTTTTTTCTTTTTTTTTCTATCTTCTAACAATGTGCTTGGAGTGTATTTTCAATTTATATAGTTATAATTGTTAAAAAAATTTAATTTAGTCTCTTACATTTTAATATATTTTTTTAATTATATCCATTTTGTCAATAAATGTTAAAATTCACCGATAATAAATTTCCTTGACATGATTATTATTTCAATTTAGAGAGAAAATTAGGTCAACTATGAGAAGAAAGTTTCTAATTATTCCTCCAAAAATTCCCAAGAAGGTAATTTGAGAAATAACATGTTAGATAAGTTAATAATCAATGGGTTGTCAACAAAAGCTTAGTTCAATTAGCATAACTTGTACTGATAACCACAAGATTTGTGGTTCGAATCTCCCTCCCCACATATTGTCAAAAAATATAAAACAAAAATAATAATAATCAATGGGTTGATATACTAACTTAATAATTATGGGGTTACCTCAACATGCCCCTTCAAGAAAGATAGAGTAATCCATCAATCTTATAAGTAGGGAGGTCTCCACTTATTATCTTTTCAATGTTTGGATCCTCAACAAAGTTTACATGAAACTTTAACCAATCAACATTCAAATATACTCATTTTTTACATCATCAAATCAAATCATGCTCAAAGGCAAAATAGTAAAAAAAAAAAAAAAAAAAGTGAAAATTGAATGAGCTAGTTTACTTGTGAAAAAACCAATCAATTAAATAAGGGGAATTGTGAGGAATAGGTTGAAAACAACCACCACAACGAAAACGGCTAAAATCGAGAGATATTCATAACCCTGGCTACCATGATTTTAGAAGAAGTGAGGGGTCGTTTGTTTGACGGTAATCCAAGATGTCCATGGAATGGGCATCTTGATTACCTCGTTTGTTTTGTGGTAATGTTGGATACCTAGGAAATTTGGGATGCCCATACGGGAGGCATCCGAGGAGCTTTTGATGCCCTCGTGAGAGATGGGTTTCAAAGATTCCCATGTTGAGGGCATCTTCGGATGACACTTTTACCCCTCCATTTTACAATTTATATTTTTATTTAAAAATAAATTAAATTATTTGTACACTAAGAAATGACCATTTATTTTTTAAATTTTACATTAAGATGTAAAATAAATGATAGCTATATTGAATAATATTTTAATTTATTTTTTATTTATTCTCTTAATAATAATACTAAACTATATTAAACTAATAGCTAAATTAGCTAAAAATTAGTAAGGACATTATTGGTATCATACATAATCTAAGAACTTTCCCGTACAAAAATCCTGCAAAACAAACATAGTTATCTGAATATTCCCATATATTCTTATAAATTATTCCTTCAAACCAAACACGGTTATCTAAAATGTCGGACATCTGTATTTCCGAGTATCTATAATTACAGGCATATGAATATTCCGGTTATCTAGATTCCCAAAAAACAAACGGCCTTTGAGTGAATAATTTTCATTCCATTTACCTCATTGGTATATACTCGTATTCAGAGTCAACCCTCACTAATCGCAAAATAGATTTCTTTTTTAAAAAAATATTCTTGGTATTCCGTCTCTCACTATATTTGATTCATCCTCGAGATTTACACATTTTTAAATTTTCCATCATTTTTCAAATTTCTCAATTTTTAAACACTTCACCTAAATCATAGATATCAATCTCCTTTATTTATCATATTTTTCTAATAACAAAACCAATGAGGTTGAGGGGAGATAGATGGAGCCTAAGAGGCCGAGGAGAGATAAAGCAGCGTTGGAGATGGAAGAAAATCACAAAATGAATTGTTTAGGAAGATGGAGTTTCAGCCAATGTGATTGCTTAGGAAGATGAAAGGGTTTTTTTTTTTATTTTTTATTATTGTTTTAATAAATGATGACAAATAATTAGTCTCAATTTTACCTTTCTTTTCATGGGTGAATGCAATAGGTGGCTCAACTAATGGTTTTTAAATCTTTCAATGTTGTTCATTTACTTATTAGGGTTACTCATTTTCGTGTTCAACATACTCATATTTAAATATGTAATAACCATTATTGATTCCAAAAACTATATTCATAAGTCTTTTGTACATTTTAGTAGTTCAATATGCGAGTGTATATGTTTCAATATACTCATATTGAAACCTATCATAATGTATCATAAATCTAATTACGATTATATATGCACGATAGAAATTGTCCACAATATCATCTTTATCCATGTGTTTATATGTAATTACCATTATTTATCCCACATACTGTTTTCATAAATCTCAAAAGTACATTTTAGTGTATCCTAACAATTAATTTGAATTGAAATGTCACATCTTACATTTTTTTTATTCTCGTTTATTAAGATTGTTTATTTCACCTCCACATATTTCTCCTCATTATTGTTCGTTAAGATTTTTTTCCACCTCCTATTTTCTCTCATTTCTCATTCTTAATATTCTCTACATTTTATTTGTTAAGATTATTTTTCCACCCCACCTTTTTCTCTTCCCTAATCCTCTCTCCATTTTTCTTTTTTTCTTTTTTTTTTTTTTAACATCAATCATCAATCGAAATAGGAAGCCGCTCAAAGAGCGATATTACAGAAGGACAAAAACGGGAAAAACCAAAACTCTCAACACACTAAGAGACAATCCCACTCTATTTTTAGTCATTGGTTTAGGTACTGGATTAAAAATGTAAATTTTAATTATGATGGTATTTTCCTCCCAACACAATTTGAAAATTTTACTAAAAATTACATTTAACCATATTTATAAAATCTAATACATTTAGTCATTTTTCAAGTTTACTATTTTAAATTTGGGACAACTACATAAATCACTATTTTACAATAATGAAAAATAGTGAAGACCTACAGGGTGACTATGATTTTTGGGTTGTTAGAACGAAGAGGATGTTGAGTTGAATAACAAAGAGAGATGTCAATTTGGATAGTGAAGATGGTTGATTTGAGGATTAAAAATGGCAAATCTTATTACATGCGGATTTAAAAAATAGTAAGATATGACAAACCAACTAGATTTCGTAAATCAAGGAAGGGAATGTTTTTTTATATATAAAAAAAATAGTTCAATTCTACGAAATCAGGGGTGGGAGTGTATAATTGGAAGAAAAATTTGTGAGAAAATAAGTTAAAAAAATGGTTTAGTCATTTTTCATTGAAAAAAATCTGTTTGGACATTTTAAAAAAATACAGTGTATTTGTGTCCATTTATAAGGATTTCCCTATAAATCTTGTAATTTTTGTTGTTGGCCTATTAAATAAATAAGTGAAGGCAATGGCACCATGTCCACAATCACTTCGTTGTGAAATCTAGACACCAGCCCAAGAACTACTAATGTACATATGAACCAATCTAAACTTTGAAGAAATTTGTACCATGTAACAGTCTCCTTGGTACCTAAAATTATTAAATGTAGTTGGAGTACTGTGTTCAAAGTTACATAAATAAATAAATAAATAAATAAATAATAATAATAACAACAACAACATCTCATATATGCATATTAATTATTTAAAAATATCAATTGTATTGTTGGAACCATATTAAATAATCTCTCGCTTTTGATACTCATCTCAGTTTGATCATACAATCATATTTATTCAACCTTATACATGATCATATATTGTCCCAAGTGGTAATTTATAATTCATCAATCTCACACGCAACAAGAGAGTGGGAACTTTAGATTGTGAATTCATAATTTCACTCTACATGATGAACTCATTGGGTGATGGAAAGGGGGAGAAGCTGAGATTGTTTCTTGTAGCTACAGATTTTACAAACTAATTGAAAGAGTGGATGACCTGACATTGGATATAGATCTGATTATTGATCGAACCGCTATACATCTGTGTGTTATTATCTCTTTCTCTCTGTTTTTCTTTTATATTGGCTCATCTAAATTATTTCTATCGTTGAAGTTTTTTAATGATTTATCTTTATTTGTTGTGTTACTCGATTTGGATACATCGGTATTGGATAAAGAATATCTTCATATTGTTATAAAGGGCAATGCAAAAATTATTATGTGTGGAACTAAAAGAAGATTTATACAAACTTAGACTAAAAGACAATATTGTATAACAAAACAATAACAAGAGGTAGAGGTTATTATTCAATTCTTTATTGGTTGAATTGAAAGACAAGTTATTTGGAAAAATAATAATAATAATAATAAAGACAAGAATTTTCAATTCTATTTCGTATGATCGAAAATGAAAGAATAATCTTGCAATGGATTGAAGCCAGCTGTCGGCTGGGCCCCACTGCTTGACTTTAGTCAGCATCTTAGCGCGTCACGATATTCAACAATAATGGGTCCCATTTTGATTTCGTGCATTCAATTTTTTTTTTTCATTAACTAAAAATTACTTTCTTTTTAATATTTATTTTTAAGAAGACTTTTTTTTTTTTTTAATTCAACAACTACATGCCAATTACGGACAGAAGACTTTCTTTTTAGTTTAAATTATAAGTTTAGTCCAATGTCATTTTTCGTCTCTCAATTATAAATAATTTTTAATAGGTCATTGAATTTAAAAAAAATGTATAGTCTAATGGGTCTCTCACAGCCAACAAGAGCATAACTCAATTGACATAAAGTTGTACTGATAACCACGAGGTTTGTGATTCGAATCTCCACCCCCATATATTGTCAAAAAAAAAAATGTTCTCTCACATATTTGAGATTTTTTTTTAAAAAAATTAACAATATAAAATTGAATTTTATGTCTGTTCACACGTAACTTCGGGGATGGAGACGCGTGGAATAAATAATATATTTGTATTAATGTAATATGCGTGTGGGTGTACAATCTCTAGTACATAATCCTCTGATTCTCTCTCTTGTGTGTGGATGTGTTTCACTCGAGGGCTGTAACGCTTAATCTCGAGTTTGCAGCTTCGATGGATTCTTGGAGCTTGAAGTCCCTTGAGTTTGAAAGAGTCTTCAGTCTTCAAGAAGTGTTGATGTCCTTAAGAGTATTTGATCTTCAAGGAGTGTTGAAGTCTTGAAGGATGTTTGGTCTTCAAGGAGTGTTGAAGTCTTGAAGGATGTTTGGTCTTCAAGGAGTGTTGAAGTCTTGAAGAGTGTTTGGTCTTCAAGAAGTGTTCAACACTTGGACTTGTGGATTGCAGAGAGTCTTCGGTCTTCAGACTTGGTGGAGTCTCTCTGAATTCTCTGGTTCTGCTTGAGAGCTTTGAAAACTCTGAACTCTTGTCTTTGTGAGAGTGTAGAATTTCTGAACCCTTGAAATGGAGGAGAACCCCTCTATTTATAGAGTTCTCGCTGGATGGGCCCTGATGACTTTTGGGCCTAACAACTTGGGCTTGGGCTTTTATTGGGCTTGAGTCTGGTTTATATTTGATCCAAAACCATATGACCCAAACATTTAAAAGACCCAAATTTGATCCAATTAACTATTTTCTTTAATTAATTGGTCAAATCAATTAATCTGATCAAAATAATTTATTTTTAATTAATTGATCAAATGGACATTTGGCCCTAAAAATTTATAATTGGCCAACTTTGTCTTTAAATTAATTTTGGGACACATGTCAATTTATAATTGGTCCCAAATTTAATTAATTATAATTTTGTCATTAATTTTAAATAATGACGTGGCAATTTGTCATTGGCCAAAATTTCTCCTCCAACAAATGCCCCCTTTTCGAGAGTTAGTCACAAGTTATGTGTGAGTGAATCTCGAAAAAGATATTTTGGGATCAAAATGCAAGATATTTGTTCTTGATCTTGACTCCATTTGGTGTTTCAATTTAATCAAAATATGAATTTTGGTCAAAATTTTGATTTTTTTCCATTTGGCAACAAACTTTGATTTGAAGTTTGGGCAAATTTTTGTTTATACCCAAATTTCGATTTGAGGTAAAATCCTACCCAATTTTAATTTATATTTGGAATAGAATTTGAGGTTTTGACTTTGGTTCATTTGGGATAAAATTTGGATTATGCCCAAAAATTAATTTAAGTAAATTTAAGGCTGCATCCAAAATTTGATGGGAATTTGGAATAAAATTTTCATATGGATTAGAAAATTTGATTTGGGATAAGAGTTTGATTACACTCAAATTCAGTTGAATTCAATCCAAATCTATATAGGAGTTTATCAAATCAATTTGAATTTATCTCCAATTTGATTTAAATCAAATCTCATACTTTGGACTAAAATTTGAAACAAAATCTCCAAATTTTTATTTTTCAATTTGATTTAAATCAAATATCATATCTTTGGGTTAAAATTTGAACCAAAGACTCTCGTTGGAGATAAGATTTATATTCGAACCCATCCCAAAATTGATGAAGATTTCCGTTGGAGATAAGATTTATATTTGAACTTATCCCAAAATTGATGAAGATTGTCGTTGGAGATAAGATCTATATTTGAACTCATCCAAGATTTCCGTTGGAGATAAGATTTATATTTGAACTTATCCCAAAATTGATGAAGATTGTCGTTGGAGATAAGATTTATATTTGAACTTATCCCAAAATTGATGAAGATTGTCGTTGGAGATAAGATCTATATTTGAACTCATCCCAAAATTGATAAAGATTGTCGTTGGAGACAAGATTTATCTATTTGAATCCAACTTTCCATTCTATAAATAAGGTTGAACCTCAGCAGGAGAGAGCACACATCAATTGAGGGGAGCATTCAAGAAATGATTCAAGTAGGAAACTTTCTTCTTTTTTTTTTTTTTTTTTTTTTTTAATTTTCGTTTTTTTTTCCCTTTTTTTTTCTTTTTTCGTTTTTTTTTTTAATTTTCGATTTTTTCCTTTTTTTTTTAATTTTCGTTTTTTTTTTTTTTTTTTTTTTTTTTTTACCTTGCCTATATTTCAATTACAAGCACAGTGCCTTCATCCACCATAAAAAAGGTAAGTACGTAGGTAAGTGATTTTTTTTTAGGCATACATATCCATGTTTTCAATTTGCAGGTACAATGTCTTTCAGCATGAGTGCAAGGACGTGTTCCTTGAGTTGGGACATGTTCCTTGGACTTGTGTCGCCGCCACGCCTTTCAGCACGAGTGCAAGGACGTGTTCCTTGAGTTGGGACATGTTCCTTGGACTTGTGCCGCTGCCACGCCTTTCAGCACGAGTGCACGGACATGTTCCTTGAGTTGGGACATGTTCCTTGGACTTGTGTCGCCGTCGTGCCTTTCAGCACGAGTAAGGGACATGTTCCTCGCTTTGGGACATGTCCTTGGACTTGTGTCGCCGCCATGCCCTTTTCAGCATGAGTGCAGGGACAATTGACGTCTTTGGACTTTAGGAAGTAGCGCAGCAATGTAGCCGAGCGTAGCATGAGGACCCTCGAACTTGGAGAAGGAAGCAGCGCAGCGTGAGGACAATTGACGTCTTTGGACTTTAGGAAGTAGCGCTGGAGTGCAGCGAAGCGCGTGAGAACCTTTGAACTTGGAGGAAGGAACTGCAGCGAAGTGCGTGAGAACCTTCGAACTTGGGGGGAAGGAACTGCAGCGAAGCGCGTGAGAACCTTCAAATTCTGGGGGAAGGAACTGCAACGAAGCGCGTGAGAACCTTCGAATTTGGAGGAAGGAACTGCACGAAGCGCGTGAGAACCTTCGAACTTTGGGGAAGGAATTGCAGAGCGAAGCGCGTGAGAACCTTCGAACTTGGAGGAAGGAACTGCAGCGAAGCGCGTGAGAACCTTCGAATTTTGGGGGAAGAAAATGCAACGAAGCGCGTGAGAACCTTCGAATTTGGAGGAAGGAACTGCACGAAGCGCATGAGAACCTTCGAACTTGGGGAAGGAATTGCAGAGCGAAGCGCGTGAGAACCTTCGAACTTGGAGGAAGGATCGCAGCGAAGCGATGTGAGAACCTTCAAACTTGGAGGAAGGAACTGCAGCGAAGCGCATGAGAACCTTCGAACTTGGAGGAAGGATCGCAGCGAAACGATGTGAGAACCTTCAAACTTGGAGGAAGGAACTGCAGCGAAGCGCATGAGCGCAGCGAAGCGACGTGAGAACATTCGAACTTGGGGGGAAGGAACTACAGCGAAGCGCGTGAGAACCTTCGAATTGTGAGGAAGGAACTGCAACGAAGCGCGTGAGAACCTTCAAACTTGAAGAAAGGAACTGCAGCGAAGCGCGTGAGAACCTTCGAACTTGGGGGGAAGGAACTGCAGCGAAGCGCGTGAGAACCTTCGAACTTGGAGGAAAGAACTGCAACGAAGCGCGTGAGAACCTTTGAACTTTGAGGAAGGAACTGCAGCGCAGCGCGTGAGAACCTTCGAACTTTGAGGAAGGAACTGCAGCGAAGCGCGTGAGAACCTTCGAATTTGGGGGGAAGGAAATGCAGCGAAACGCGTGAGAACCTTCGAATTTGGAGGAAGGAACTGCACGAAGCGCGTGAGAACCTTCGAACTTGGGGGAAGGAATTGCAGAGCGAAGCGTGTGAGAACCTTCGAACTTGGAGGAAGGAACGCAGCGAAGCGCGTGAGCGAAGCGAAGCGATGTGAGAACCTTCAAACTTGGAGGAAGGAACTCAGCGAAGCGACGTGAGAACCTTCGAACTTGGGGGGGAAGGAACTGCAGTGCGAACTGTGAGGAAAGAACTACAGTGAAACGCGTGAGAACCTTCGAACTTGGAGGAAGGAACTGCAGCGAAGCGACGTGAGAACCTTCGAACTTGGAGGGAAGGAACTGCAGCGAAGCGCGTGAGAACCTTCGAACTGTGAGGAAGGAACTGCAGCGAAGCGCGTGAGATCCTTCGAATTTGGGGGGAAGGAACTGCAGCGAAGCGCGTGGGAACCTTCGAACTTGGAGGAAGCAACTTCCATTCGCTGTGTTGCCCCCACTAGTGATGAATTTCCTCAATTTATATCGTCGTGCTTCAATATTTGTTGCACTTTCCTTTTTTTTTTGTTTGCAGAGACTGAACTTAAAGTTTTCTTTAAGCTGCCTACGTACCCTTTGAAGAAAAGGGATCAAGTCATAACGTAGTTCAAGATTTTTTTTGCACTCACCTTTTAAGCTCGTGTGGGCTAGAAGCATCATGCAGTTTAGGCTCTTGCGACAAGGAGCTTTTACATTTAAAAGCTCTTATCTTTGTCATGGTCTTGATCAGATCCTTCATTTGCAGGATTGGTCAAGATAATGAGATTTGGCTTCATCTTCAAGGAACCTTCCGTATTTATGAGAACAGAAAACTTCCTCTTCATACGTGACGGGATGCTACTATGAAGCTTCTTGTCACTGTTTACTTCATCGAAAAGTTTCAACTCCAAGTTGTTCATCTTTCTTTTAGGTTGATCGTTTGTTACTTTGAGGCGATCAAAGACAGATGTTGAAGATCGACTTTTCTTCGATGTGGAGACACTTAGCCTTTGGAAAGCTGAAGGTCGAGTGGAGGTGGACATCGAACATTGATTTTCTTCCTCTGTCGCGGTCATACTCATTTCTTTGGAATACTGAAGGACGAGTAGTTGGAGGCTTGATGCGATCGAAGACAGAAGTCCTTTGTTCACTTTTCTTGGAATTGTCAACTTCTTCTACGTTGATGCAGTAGGAAGTCGCAAGGTTCTCTTTTGTCTTTTTGTGGAAAGTTTTGGAGAATGATTTATTCAACATCACCAGTTGTTGAGGTTGAGAGAACTTTTTACTTCTCATTCTCTTGGGTTGAAGTTTCTTAGGATCCTTCTTTCTTTGATGTTTGCTCTTTTCTTTGATTGTAGCAAGATGTGATTGAGCTACTTCATCAAGGTCGAGCTCAATTTTTCTTTCCATAGCCAGCTTTAGAATTAAGTCCTTTAGGACGAAACATCTTTCCACTGGATGACCAATAACTCGATGATACTTGCAATACTTGGGATCATCGACTTTCTCCATCTCTTCTGGTCGTTTACACTTAGGAAGCTTTATCAGTTGCGCTTCCAATAGTTGTTCCAACATATCAGGGATGTCGGCATCAGGGAAAGGATAGATTTTCTTCTGTCTTTCCTTTAAAGTTAAGTGATGCGCTCCATTAGTTTGTCGCTTTTCTTTCGAAGACGACTTGGGAAGGGTTGTGTTTACAACCATGGATTCTTCTATACTCTCTTCATTATTCCTTCCTTCTTTTCTCATGTTAGGGAGGAAAAGGTCTTGGTTTTCTCGACTATCAATACTTAGCTCCATATCGTGGGCACGAGTTGCTAGTTCCTCAAAGGTGCGAGGCTTTATACCTTTAAGGATGTAGAGGAGTTCCCAGTGCATGCCTTGAATGCACATCTCAACGGAAGAGAGTTCAGTGAGGCGATCTTTGCAATCTAGACTCATAGCTCTCCAGCGATTTATATAGTTAACAACGAGTTCACCTTTTCGTTGTTTAGTGTTTGTGAGCTCGAACATGCTAACGGTTCGTCTAGTGCTGTAGAAGCGATTCAAAAACTCTCTTTCGAGTTCCTCCCAACTGTCTATTGACTCAGGTTCTAGATCAGTGTACCAGTCAAACGCATTTCCTTTAAGTGTTCGAACGAACTGTTTGACTAGTAGGTCCACTCGAGTACCAGCGTTCTCACATGTCTCAACGAAGTGGGCAATATGTTGTTTAGGATTGCCCTTTCCATCAAACTGTTGAAATTTTGGTGGCTGATACCCGATTGGCGTTCTCAGGTTATCAATCCTCTTAGTATAAGGTTTGGAATACAAGAGGGAATCTTGAGTAGGTCCACCGTACTGAGCTCTGATACAGTTTGTGATCATATCTTGGAGCTGTTGGATGGATAGTGAAGCGATCGAAGCAGAACACTGTGGTTGATCATCTTGCACTATAGTCTTTCCTTTGTCGTGATTTTTTACGACTTGGGTTTGACTTGATTCGGCGATATGTTGGTTCTCAATTTGGCTCTTTAGTTGCTCGATTTGAGAATCTTTTTCTTCAATCGCCTTCATCAAGGTGTCGATATGCTCCTGCATCTCAATCATTCTTTCTTCCATAGTTCTTGTCTCAGTCATCATGACAGTCACTACGTCAGAATCAGGTTCAAACAGAGGGTTATACTTAACAAGAAATTTGTCATTAGGATATGCCCCTTGCAAGGTTGTTTCTTGGCCTGCAACGATAGAAGTTGTATCTTCTTGCAACGTCAGTTCGTTGAAGCAACAATGAGCAGTAGAACCTATGTAAGACTTGTTCATGACAGAGACCATTGAGGAAGTCTTGAACGACATGTTTACACTTGTGTTTTGAGATAAGAGAGAGAGATGAGAGGTAGAGATGATCCCACCGGGCGTGCCAATTTGTTCACACGTAACTTCGGGGATGGAGACGCGTGGAATAAATAATATATTTGTATTAATGTAATATGCGTGTGGGTGTACAATCTCTAGTACATAATCCTCTGATTCTCTCTCTTGTGTGTGGATGTGTTTCACTCGAGGGCTGTAACGCTTAATCTCGAGTTTGCAGCTTCGATGGATTCTTGGAGCTTGAAGTCCCTTGAGTTTGAAAGAGTCTTCAGTCTTCAAGAAGTGTTGATGTCCTTAAGAGTATTTGATCTTCAAGGAGTGTTGAAGTCTTGAAGGATGTTTGGTCTTCAAGGAGTGTTGAAGTCTTGAAGAGTGTTTGGTCTTCAAGAAGTGTTCAACACTTGGACTTGTGGATTGCAGAGAGTCTTCGGTCTTCAGACTTGGTGGAGTCTCTCTGAATTCTCTGGTTCTGCTTGAGAGCTTTGAAAACTCTGAACTCTTGTCTTTGTGAGAGTGTAGAATTTCTGAACCCTTGAAATGGAGGAGAACCCCTCTATTTATAGAGTTCTCGCTGGATGGGCCCTGATGACTTTTGGGCCTAACAACTTGGGCTTGGGCTTTTATTGGGCTTGGGTCTGGTTTATATTTGATCCAAAACCATATGACCCAAACATTTAAAAGACCCAAATTTGATCCAATTAACTATTTTCTTTAATTAATTGGTCAAATCAATTAATCTGATCAAAATAATTTATTTTTAATTAATTGATCAAATGGACATTTGGCCCTAAAAATTTATAATTGGTCAACTTTGTCTTTAAATTAATTTTGGGACACATGTCAATTTATAATTGGTCCCAAATTTAATTAATTATAATTTTGTCATTAATTTTAAATAATGACGTGGCAATTTGTCATTGGCCAAAATTTCTCCTCCAACAATGTCCATTAGGATCCTAAACTCACGGTTTTGTATCTAGTAGACTTATGAATTTTTAAAAAATATGGAATAGATTAATGACTTATTAGACACAAAATTGAAAGTTGACCAACCTATACAAAAGCAAAAGTTTAAAGATTTACTATAGTGGCAGATCCATAATTTTATGTGGAAGGGGGGCTATATTATAGAAATAATTTGGTTAACATATCATTTTGGTTCCTGTAATTTGAGTTTTGTTCCATTTTAGTATTTTACTTTCAACGGTCCAATTTTAGGTCATACTTAAAATTGGTCCCTGCCGTAAGTTTAAGTTCATTTTTATTAAAATTTGTTAAATAATAATAATTTGGGAAAAATACACTTTTAGTCTCTGAGGTTTGGGTTAAGTTACAGTTTGGTCCCAGATTTTTCAAACTCAACAATTAAGTCCCGAGGTTTGGATTTCGTTACACTCTTGGTCCCTCCGTCAAATTTTCTGTTAAATTCTCACGAAATGCTGACGTGACATCATTTTTTTATTAAAAAAATTATTTTCTTGATTTTTAAAATAAAATAATAATAAATCAAATTAAAAAATATTTTTTTATTATTATTTCTTTTCTTCTTCTTCCCCATTACCTTTTATTCCTCTTCTTCATTATCTTCTTCTCATCTTCCTTCTCCAACACAAGCCCTACCCCATTGGTCGTTGTCGGCCGGCGACCGACTACTTTTTTTTTGGAGTCGCCGACGGCGACTGACTTTTTTTTTTCTTCATTTCCTTCTTCTTCTTCTCCTTCCTCAAAGCTTCAACTTCTGTTTTTTTTTTTAAATGAAAGAGAGAGGAGGAGGGCTCCCTCCTCCGTATTCCGGCACCAGAACAGAGGGGGCATTCTCTTTCATTAAAAAAAAAAAAACAAAAGCTGAAGCTTTGAGGAAGGAGGAGAAGAAGAAGACGAAGAAGGAAAGGAAGGAAAAAAAATATTTCGAACGCCGTTTGCCAACAGCCGGCGGTGGCCGACCACCGGAGTTGAAGAAGAAGAAGATGGGGAAGAAGGAAGAAGGAGATGAAGAGAGGGAGAGAGGGAATTTAAAAAATAATATTTTTATTATTTTAATATATTTTTATTTAAAAAATAAAAAAATAATTTTTTTAATTAAAATAATAATGTCATGTCAGCAGCCCGTTAGATTTAACGGCAAAATAGACGGCAGTGACCAAATGGCTCCTTATCTCAAACCTCAAGGGATAAATTGTTGAGTTTGAAAACTCAAGGACCAAAGTGTAACTTAACTCAAACCTCAGGAACCAAAAATGTATTTTTCCCTAATAATTTTCATACAATAAGAGACACGATGTAAACATATTTCTAAAATTTATAGAAAGAATATTAATATGGACCATTTTTTTTAAAAAAAAAAACAATAAACTCGGGACCATTTTTTTTTGGATACAACGAATAAGGCATAAACCACCCGAAAAGTGAGGTCCAAAACTAAGCAGACAGCCAATTGGTTTCTACTAAAAATTAGCTAGCTTCCAACTCCACGATCATCTTCATTCCAAGCTAGCCATTGGTTTTTGCTTCAGACTGGCTCGTATTCAACACTAAAACAGTCTCGAACTCACAAAATCATGCTTGCAACAACAATACCCTCAAAATGAAGCATTTTGCACATATAATTCATTGAAAAAACAATTAAGGAGGAGACAAACATAAACAAATTAGCACTATCATTTCACACCCAGCCTAAATCATGCAAGCCCCCGAGCAAGCCTAAACAATATAATATGGCTTGAAGAGGCTCAAAAGTTGGAATTATCATGGTCAAATCCTTGTTCAACAAATGCTAAAACTTTTGCCTAGGAGAAGCTGCTGCATGCTAACAAAATATGAAACAAGTCAAAACTTTCCAAGAAATATTCTCGAGTAAGTGTGTGATAAACCTCTCCTAGAGCAGTCCCTAATAGCCCTGGCAAGATTTATAAGCACCCTCCACCTATCTTCCCCCTACACTGGAACTAAGACCTTGCTTAAAAGGCTAAAAGAACCAATTAGACTGCTATCACACTACCTAGAAGCCTGAATAATAGATTCCCTTTTCTTTTTCTTTTTGCATTCTTTTAAAGGTTGGGTACTAGCTTTCGCACTACAATGCAAGGACTCATAACCCGAGTTTAACCCTTGGTTGGCCTAACTGAACATACTGTAACCAGCTTTTTTTACCCCTTATCGCTCATGCCTCATGTAACACATACTTTTCCTTTTGAAGATAAAGCTAGAAAGAGCATAATTTTGATTATCCAAGCTCAATCTCACTCACTCCTTTTCCACTCATTTTCTTTTAGCAGGCAAGTATTATTTTCTTTCCCTAGGCAAGGATCACACTCTAATTTGCATCACAAATAGACTTTCTAGCTCAACCTTACATCCTATCGGGGTGACAACAGATCTAAGGAACCCATAAAGCAAACCTAAACTTTCGAGTCTAACTAAAGGAAAGGCCAAATGCTCAAATATACAAGAATACTCGAGAAAAGCTTAAAACCAGACTCAAATTGAGCTAATTATAAGGATTGGAATTTCCCAATTCCGTTAGCGAAAGCGCAATTGGATCGTTTCGTAGTTAATTTTGTTTTCACCAAAATACCAATACATTGGCAAAATTTAGAAAACTATTCTAAATCAATTATTAAGGTTAAGCATACAACTTTAGAACTAATTCTAAAGGGGAGAAGCAAACATATCGTCGTTGCCGTCTCTGAATTCTTCAAGAATGTCTTTCTTGATTTGCGTCAACAATTGGGACACCACCAATTTGATCTTCCCCGCTATGACTCTGAGATTAGGAACATAGTTGTGGGACTACCTAATCTTGATTGGGAAAAACTCTTGGAGAGAAAAATTCTCTCTAGAGTTCTTGAGAGAATATGTGAGGAGGCTAGAATGAGACCTTGTGTTGTAGTACCTAAACCCTAGGGTTAGTGTTCTATTTATAGGAGAAAGACCATGAATAAAATATTCATTTAAAATCAATTATTTCCATAACTGATTTAATCTTTTCCATAATTAATCAATTTCATAACCAATCAATTCTATAATTGATTAATCTTTTCCATAAATGATTGATCACTTCCATGAGTGATTAAATCATTTCCATAAATGATTAATTACTTTCATAAGTGATTAATCATTTCCATAATTGATTAATTTCCAATTAATTAATTCTTTAAATTAATTAATCACCAATTAAATATCATATATTTAATTTCAGACCTTTTATTAGTTAATTAATTAATTACCCAATTAAATATCATATATTTAATTTTAGGCCTTCAATTAATTAATTCTATAATATGAATCAAATTCATATTAAAATTGGAACTCCTTCCAATTCTCTTATATCCTATAAATTTAATATGAATCAAATTCATATTAATATTTGAACTTCTTAAATATTTATTTCTCTCATAATAATAAAGTTTAATTTCAAATTAGACTTTACATTTTAATGTATTGTTATACATTATATTAATTTGTATCTCATACAATTAACTTAATTCCCAATATGAATTTGAACTATATTCAAATTCTCTCAAGATATAATTGTTCCTAATTACTCTTTACGAGCTAACAGGGGGACCTAATGGACCTACAGATCAGAAGCTCCAATGATATGAGGTTAACCGATTAAACTCATTAATCAGGCTAACCAATATTCATTAACTGTGGGTCATTCCACTAAAGACCCACAACTGAACTCTTCTCACTGTAGAACATTTTTGTGTCCACGGATATAGACCTATACCGATAATTCCACTAAAGACCCACAACTGAACTCTTCTCACTGTAGAACATTTTTGTGTCCACGGATATAGACCTATACCGATAAGTCAATCATTCACGAGTGTTCGTAATCACGACTGGGTCAAATTACCGTTTTACCCCTGTGTTACATCTGTCTCCTTAAGTACCAGCGCTCCTCTAATGAACAACCTGTTTATGGTCCAACAATTAAACAGAAAGTCCCTCTCGGGCCAGTGAGAGGGTGGGATCCCTTTGTTCAAGTCCCGGAGTCACCACTTAAGGGAACACTCATCTACTTCTCCTAGAAGTGGGAAGGAGTGAATTCCATCTTGTGTTGTCATGTCCCTAGCCCCCCACTCAGTCTCGTCCCCAAGAAGGTTGGCTTATTGAGTCGGCGTGCAGACCACTCTCACCCATACTAATCAAAGGACAATCTCTCGTGAGAAGGAGTTAATGACACACTCAGGATTAAGACTGAGTTACCTAGGTCATCCTATTGAAACAGTAACCTAACTAGTTAACGGTGTTACATCTAGTGGTTTACTATTTCGTGGTCTGGTCTTATGCAAACTCATTGCATAGGATACCACCGCTCACATATCTCTTGAAGGGAATAAAAGTCCCCACGCAGCGGAAGCGCATCGATTGGACCTTTCGCCGTATATTAGTTAACATTAAAATACCGTTACGAAAACTCAAACAAACTTTAAACACTCTTTAAAGCTGCTGGAAAATTGGTTTAAACATGTTGAAAAATAAATCTAAATTTATTTTCATGCTTTTCTAAAGAAAGAAGGAAGAACCGTTACAAACCTTCGTTGTAGACTTGACCGTTCTTCGCCAACGACGCTCCAACGATCAAAACGCAGCAGCCGCCTTTGATTTTTTTCGCTGGAAATTCCTTCTTTTAATGACACAATAACCACAAAGGTTACACCGGTATGTCTCTAAGTCTAGGAGGCAAAAGACTTGTGGGAGTCTTTCTCTAAGAGGGAGGCTAGAGAGAATTCTAGGTCTTGTCTTGAGAGTCTAAGAGCAAGAGCAAAGTGTCAAGTGTCTTGGACCAATTAGGTCTAGTGTTCTATTTATAGAAGAGAGGCCATGAATAAAATATTCAATTAAATCAATCTTTTCCAAAATTGATTCAATCTTATTCCTTAATTAATCAATCATGATCAATCAATTCCATAATTGATTAATCTTTTCCATAATTGATTAATTTTTTCCACAAATGCCTAATTACTTCCATAAGTGATTAGATCATTTCCATAAATGATTAATCACTTCCTTAAGTGATTAATTATTTCCATAATTGATTAATTCCCGGTTAATGAATTCTTTAATTAATTAACCACCAATTAAATATCACATATTTAATTTCCGGCCTAGAATTAATTAATTTGCCCAAACACATTTTAGGCCTTAAATTAATTAATTCATTATTTGAACTCTTTCAAACTTCCATAAATTTATATTTGAATTTATTCAAATATTAATTTCTCTCATAATAATATATCAATATATATTATATTTGTTTCCCTTAGTAAATTAAACATTTTCAATTTACATTTATTACTTAGTTGCCTTAAATTACTTTATGAGCTACCAGTGGGACCTAATGGACCTGCAGATCAGAAGCTCCAACGATGTGAGATTAATTGGTCAAACTCATTAACCACATTAATCAATATTCGTTAACTGTGTGTTCATTCCACTATAGACTCACAGTTGCACTCTTCTCACTGCAGACATATTTTCTGTGTCCACGGATATAGACCAATATCGACTAGTTAGTCCTTCACGAGTGTCTGTAACACCAGTTGGGTCAAATTACCATTTTACCCCTAGGTTACCTCTATTTCCTTAAGTACCAATTCTCCTCTAATGAACAACCTGTTTGTGGTCCAACCATCAAACAGAAAACCCTCTCGTGCCATTGAGAGGGTAGGGCCCTTTGTTCAAGACTCGGAGTAACCACTTAAGGGAACACTCATCTGCTTCCCTAAAGTCGGGAATGAGTGAATTCCATCTTGTACGATTATGTTCCCAGCTCCCCATTTGGTCTTGTCCCCAAAGTGGTAGACTTATTGAGTCGGCGTATTGGCCACTCTCACCCATACAAATCAAAGGACAATCTCTCATGAACAGGAGTCCATAATCAACTCAGGATTAAGACTAAGTTGTTTAGGTCGTCTTAGTGAAATAGAAAATCAACTAGTTAACGGTGTTATAACCAGTGGTTACTATTTCGCGGTCCGGTCTTATGCAAACTCATTGCATAGGATACCCCCACTCGCATGTCTCCTACACGAACGCGTTGGATCGCAGCGTTTGTATCAAATACAAAGTAGGCCATATCCATAGTGTCACTAGGATAAGGCACCCAGTCTTATCCCTATACTATAGACCCTTTAGGCTGTTTCTTGAACAATGATCCCATATGTCGCTACATATAGTTCAAGACTCATATTACAGCCTTGGATGTCTAGTTTATTGGATTAGGGTTATTATTAGGCAAAGACAAACATAAAATAACTAATAACAATTAATGGAAAAATATATCAATATTATTTCATTAATATCCGGTCAACGGTTACATTCACTATCTATGAGTTTTAGGGCATAAAACCCAACATCTCTTACATGGACGCCTTGGATCAATACGTCTGTATCGAATACAAAGCGAGTCGTATCACATAGTGTTACCAAGATAAGGTACCCAACCTTATCCCTGTACTATAGACCTTTTAGGTTGTTACTTGAACATCGATCCCCGTATGTCCCCACATACTAGTTCAAGTCAAGTGTAAACAACATTGGATCTTAGTTTATTGGATTTGAGTCAAATTGTGCAATATTTAACAATAACACTTAATTGTAAAAACTCAATAAAAAATTATTGAAACAAGTATGCAATTTGTTTACATTCACTATCTACGAGTTATAGGGCATAAAACACAACACTAACAACCTTCACTTCAACCAAAGCAAAAGAAAGAACATAATTGCACATAAGAGATTATCACGAACAGAGATCCCAACACCTAACCTCAACAAATAAAGTTCAACATTCTAAATTTTGCTAAAAAAAAAAAAGAAAGAAATAGGTCCAATGCTCATATGCATGTCCTCAATCCAATCTTAACAGGGAAACCAATAAACGTAACATGCGTAAAATAGTCTGATGCTCATATGCATCTAGACTCAACCTAAATTCCACTAGCATGCACATGCTACCACCTCCAACCTACGTCATACAATGACCCCAATATAATCTAACCCTGCAAGCATAAGACCAAATGAAAAGGTTTAAGCTTTATAGAGAGTACATAAACTAAAAATGGATATTTGAAAGTACTATATCTAAAATGAAACAAACACAAAGTATAGTAGCCAAAACGATATTTTGAACACATTGATATATATTGATATCAGTTCGTATATTTTGATATTAAATTGGTTAGATTATATATTCAAGATTATTCTCAATGAATCCCCAACTTCAAAAAGTTTCTACTAAGTCCCTAAACTTTAACTTTTCTATCTTATGTGTCACTAAATTTTCAATTTTCTATATAATAGACTCTTGAACTAAAAAACATAGAGTTATTAAGTTACAAATCTATTAGACATTAAATAAACACAAAATTGACAGTTTAAAGACCAATTGCATGTTTTTTTTCTTAATTCAAAAGCCTATTACTAAATTCAAAAATATTTTTATTGTTCCATCTTTATTTGACTCCAAAAGAAATTCAAATTTAAAAAAAAAATCATAAACCTATTGGACACAAAATTGAAAGTTTGAGAAACTATTTGACGTTTTTTAAAGTTCACCGACTAAATTCACACAACTGTACAAGTTCAAGTATTAAACTTGTAATTTGAATATTCTTTTTAATATTTTGTTTGAGAAAAAATGAATAATTATTTATTGAAAAAAATACATTTTTGGTCCCTAAATTTTGAGGAATAGGTGCGTTTGGTCTCTGAGTTTTCAAAGACATTTTTAGTCCCAAAGTTTTGAGAAATATGTTTAAAAGGTCCCTCATATTCTTATTAATTTTTTTTTTAATTTAAAAAACCATTTAATATGAAAAAAATTATTTTAAAAAGTTGAAAAAATAATATGAGAGACCTTTTAAACCTATTTATCAAAACTCAAAGACTAAAAAAGTTCATTTTGAAAACTGAGGTATCTTTTAAACCTATTTCTCAAAATTCAAGGACTAAAAAGGTCTATTTTAAAAATTAGGGAAAAATACACTTTTAGTCCCTGAGGTTTGGGTTAAGTGACAGTTTGGTCCCTGAGTTTTCAAACTCAACAAAAATACCCCTGATGTTTGAGATAAGTAGCACTTTGGTCCCTGCCGTCTATTTTTCTGTTAAATACTAACGGTTGCTGACGTGGCACTATTATTTTAATAAAACAAAATTATTTTTTATATTTTTTTAAATAAAAACATATTAAAATAATAAAATATTATTATTTTATTTAAATTCTTTCTCTCTCTCTTCCTTTCTTCTCCCCCATCTTCTTTCAACCTTCTTATCTCCTTCTTCTTCAGCTCCGGTGGCCAGCCGCCGCCGACCGCCACCGGCTGCCGACGGCGGCCGGCCACCGGAGCTGAAGAAGAAGAATCAACTGTTTTCATATCTGAATTTACTACCAAATACATATCTGAAAACATGAAATACAACTCTGTTTTCATTGAATCAACTGTTTTCAAATACCTATTATTCAAAATCTGGGACCAAAATGTATTTATCCCTTATTTATTTATGAAAGTATGTTTCCTTTTCCACGTCTTTCATTTAATTGTTCCAAACTAGTAAATGAGAGGAAATGCATGCTTTTTTTCTCTTTACAGAATTAATTGATTTTTATTATATGGTTTTTCCTCCCATAATTATAGATGCTATCATAATTATTTTCATTGAATAGGGTTGGAAGCCTAGAAGATTGTGTACTCTACGACCCTTCGATAGTTCAGGTGGGTTTAGGGTCTTAATTATTATGTAAAATTATTTATATATAATACTTTTTGGTGCCGAATTATATACAATTATTTCAAGTTTAAGACTCAAATTTATTGTTTTATTCATACCTATCTTAATATATATTTTCATTGATTTAGAAACTACGATACTAGTTGGTAGACATGTCAAATGGGGGTAAGGTGTGATTGATAGCTTTAACTAAAAGATTAAATGTTCATTTCTCTACATTGACATGTCCCGTTCTTTCTTCAATGGAAACTCGTTGATGGTCGATTTTGGTCAGAGGGAACTCACCTGACCTTCCCGTGCCACCAACGGTAAATTTGTAGATGGAGGGGAAGACGTGGCCTGCAAGACGGAAAACCTGCACACCGGTGGTGCTAGCCACACCGACTCCGATGCTTAAGTTAGAAAACGGAGTAGGAGGGCTAGAGAGTAAGGGAAGAGAGTAGAGAGTTCGGGTCCCTTTCTTCAGTGGCGAAGAATGATATAAATACTCGTTCATCCTCCTAGGGTTTTTAGGTATTCGGAGGCGTTTCGGGACAAACTAGGCGAAACCGGGGCAGCCAGAGGCGGTGGGGACAAGACAAAACCGAACGGGCTCGGTTCGCGCGTCCCGCTTGCCGGTTTTGCCTCCTTGGTCCATCTCCCAGCCCGATTTCTCCCCGGTTGTCCTCATCAGCTCCTTGTACATCGGGGTGGTCCAAAATTGCCTATAACACTCGTCTCTAACAAGTCGAGAGATGAGAAATGGAAAGAGCGATTGGATAGGAAAAATTTTCCATGAGCCTAGAGAATAATTCCATGTCTTTGTCCCCATCCGACTCAAATAATTTGTCGCTCACAATAAAACTCATGTTGAAATAATATAACCAATGAAAACTGTTATCAAAATATGATTCATTATATCCCTACTATGATGTCAAAGTGTAACTGACATGTACCTTCGACCAAGAGGTCAAAGGTTCGAATCTAGTTTAAATAACATGTGAGATGGAGATTCAACCATCTAATCTCTTTGTTGAGAATATTTGCCTTAGCAAGGTTAAGCTAAACGAAAGATATATGTCTTAGTTAATTGAGCTATATATTAATTGTTGCTAGAGTACTTTAAACTATTAAGTTTATTGTGACTTTACCTCTCCTTTTTGCTTGACCTTTAAATAGATTGTTTGTTATTTTGCTTGCCATGGACCATGGCATTGTGTGGAAACGAAAAGTCATGTGCGTTCCATATATGATGTATTGCAAAGTTAAAATTAGCAAGTATAAATTAAATTGAAAACAAAACCATCTCTCCCTTTTTTGTTCATATGCAAAGAAAGTATTTAAAATTACAATTGCAAGGTTCTTAGCTAGGCATAACCTAATTACCAAAAAAAAAAAAAAATTGATACAAATATATCCTTATATGGTTAGCTTTATTGTAATAGGTATTTTCACATGATAGAGTTAAACCTAAATTTAAATTTATTAAACATCATTACATTACCTCACATTTTATTTATTATTTTTCAAAATTGTGACATCCAAATAGAAGGATATATAAACAATCAACATCACATTGAAATGAGAGTAATGTTCAGATTATATCAACATCAATCAAGATTTAATAAAAAGGTTAAAAGAATTAATAGTTACTGTCTATACTACGAATGTGCATGTTCCATTCAATAGTCCATTGAATCCTTTGCCACCTAACTCATCAAGTATAGGTGCACATGGCCGAGACTAGATATAGGAGAATATTGTGTGTTCACTAGATGACAACTCCAGGAAAAAATTATTAGGTGTTCTCGTGTAATGAATCCCCTTGTTAAAACCGTCGGATGGAAATCTTGAAATTTGTCTGCCCCTAATAACCGTTTGATACACAATTGAGGTACCCTTACCATTATTTCTCTCTCTTACATCCAACGGTGTCAAACTACCGGCCTCATTGCACCAGGAAGATCTAAAACTTTCTCCAAATCCAAACGTCAAACCTTCATCTCAATCCTTATCTTAGACGTTACAAAACTTTTGTTGTATAAGTTTGTCAATAAATATTATTAAAACATTAATCGACAACTATTGAACCCTATTTCATAATTATTGAGTGCTACGTAAGTTAAACATAAGATGAAATAATTGCTATATTATTGCAATTATAACATTACATTTGTTTTATGTTTATATTTAACGTTGCTTATGAAAGTTCAAACCCTTAACAATGATTTCTAAAAGAATTTTCAATTTTTCAATTTGAGCATAATTTATTGGATAAGAGATCAATTACCATCTCAAAAATTAGGTTAAATTTAAAGTACACCAAAAGTAAAAAGGGTAATCTCTATAAATTTTATATATAATTGAATTAGCTAAACATGAATTTGGAAGTACACCCAATATTATGGGGTATTTCAAAAACTTCGACACGGCTTTGCCCCACAAAATACAGACTTTTCACACATGAAGAAGATCACAGAAGAAAAAAAAAAAAAACCTGCTTTTCAGGTTATTTAAATCTTTAATCTTTTTCTTGAGAATAAGATTTTTTTTTTATATATATATAAAACTTTGAATTTACGATTAAGATATATTGATAATGAGAATAACAATATTTGGTTGAATTTATTTTAAATTGAAGCATTTGAGTTACTCCAAATTTGCTCAAGCTCTCTGGCAAAGGCTTTTTGTCTTCCCACGACGATCGTGATGTGGTCTTTGTTTTGCACCACATTCACACGCGCCCTCGGCACACGCGCCTTCACGTTGTAGCTGCACTCCAACGGAATCACGTCGTCGTCGCCGCCGTGGAATATGTTCACGCGGCAGTTCACGCGCTCTCGGATTGCGTCCAAATACCTTTCGATCTTCCCGCCGGTGCCGCATATCACGTTGTGCAGTGTATGCCACGCGGCGTTGTGCGTGTGGGCGAAGAATCCCTCCACCAAAAATGACTCTATCCTGCAAAAATACAAAAAAATCCATTGCATTTCTTTTTTAGTTTTTTATTCAATATCCAATTTTGGAAATAAATTTAAGACTGAATTATAAAAAAATACCCCTGTACTGTGAGGTTTGTTTCAAAAATGCTCCTAAACTTTAAAAAGTTTTTAAAATAGTACTAAACTTTACAAAAACGTTTCAAAAATACCTTTGTAGTTAATTTTTGGATGGAAACCATTAAAACCGTCGAAAATACCATTACCGAAAATCCAGTTAAGCTTTTGGGATGATGTGTTGAAAGAGAAGAAAAGTTCCTAGTGTATGAATACATGAAAAATAAGTAAAACTTCTCATTAATTTTCACAAAAGAAGAATTTACGATGGGATAAGGAAAAAAAAAGAAGCATTTTCTAATAAGGTTATTTTTTAAAATCTTTGGAAAGTTAAAAGTCCTAATGAAACTGAAACTTTTAATGGTTTCCATAAAAAAATTAACGACAAATGTATTTTTGAAACATTTTTTAAAGTTTACGGGTATTTTTGAAACTTTTAAAGTTCAGGGGCATTTTTTAAACAAACCACATAGTTCAAGGACATTTTTTTTATATATATAATTTAGCCTAAATTTAATAAAACTTAATACTATTTTAAAGAGTTCATGGAAGTTCATTCATTTATTTGTAAATAATTTTAAAATAATGTTTCCAATTGGAAAAATAAATAATATGATAGACTATAGAAGTAGAAGGTGTTAGTAGCTAGCATTAAATTACAAAGAGTAAATATTTCATAAAAATACATCCACTAGCTTATTTTGTGTCAGTTTTGTGGTCTTTTTTCCTACATGCCTCTAACGTACATGACAATAGATATAATAAATAAGAGCCTTAAATTTTTATTTTTATTTTTTTGGAGTCAAAATTGGAAATTAAAAAAAAAAAAAATTTGACCCACCCCTATCCAAACCAACTAAATTCAACGACTCAGACCCCAAGGAAAAGGGTAGTTACTCACAAGTTAAGGCTCGTTTGGTAACGTTTTCGTTTTTTGTTTTTGTTTCTTCATTTTTAATAATGAAAAGTAGAATTTCATGACCCTAATATCTATACATTCAATAATAATAAACCTATATTCTTATTTATGTTTTCGAAAAAATTAAAAACGGGAAAAAAAAAAGAGAAACTAGTTTTAGTTGTTTCCAAAAGTTCTATACAAATTTTAGGAGTGTTTCTAAAGAAAATGACAGACAAGAAACATACATAGTTATTAAATGCTTAGATTTCTTAATAAAATTAGAAATAAGAAATAAGAAACGAGAACGTTACAAAATGAGTCTTTAGATTTTTCACACATTTCGCTCAAAGGATTGAAACGGAGATAGAACGTTCAAACTGTTGTTACGGGCCAGGGTCATAATGTTCGTGGCTTTGAACCTGACTAGAGTCATAAATTCGGTTGACTTGGACCGGATAGGGTGAGAAATATCGTAGGTTATTACAATTTTGTTTTTTATTCTTTAATTTTTTTATAAGAAAATAAATTTTTTTAGTGATGTCTATTCTATTTATTTCATTAATAGTACGATGGAAAGTGATATAGAAAGAGAAAATATCAAATCAACCAACTTTTATAAATTGTGAGCTACATGGACCATACGTCTTGCAATGGTTCACCATTCTTAAAAACAGTTCAAACAAAAAAAAAAAAAAAAGATTTTTTTACTAATAATTTTCTTCCCTTGATAATTTACTTACAAAAATGTAATCTAGAAAACCAGCCTAATTTTTAAATATAAAAATTGATTAAATTATAAACCTAATTTGAAAAGTGTTTAAGAGCTCAAAAACTTTCAATTTTCTATTTATTAGTTCCTCCCGACACAAAAATATGAGAGATCAATGTTCCATTAGACACAAAATTGAATTTTATGTTTAATAAATCTATGACTTTTGAAAAATGTCAAACTCGTCAGAGACATTAAATACAAAAATGAAAGATTAGGAATCTATTCCATAATTTCAAAGTTTAAGAACTTATCCGACAAAAAAAAAATGAAAATTAAAAAATTTATTTGACATTTCTTTAAAGTTAAAAGGATTTATTATATTAGACATAACTTTGAAAGTTCTAAAAACAAACTTGTAATTTCACTTAAACAATTTAAAATAAAATTCTTAGCAACTAAAGATGTTAAAAATAGAAGCATTAATAAACTAACGCATAACTAAAACCATCAAACTAAAAACCAAAAACCAAATATTGAAATCAAAATCAAAACCATTGTCAAAAGGGGTTTAACTATTTTTTAGAAAAAGATTGCAATTGTAGTTGGCTTTTAATTTATTTCCTAAAAAGGAGAAGAAAAACATAAGATTTTGAAGTTTGGTAAGAAAAAAAGAGAACAAAATACCTGTTTCTTGTGACAAGTTTGGTTAGAAACTCCCAAAAGCGATGGTTCTTGCATATGAGTAGGCACACCGTCCTTGAGATGTGCTCGTACCAGCAAGCAATCGACGCCCCCAGCGCTATCGGCGGCCACACCCGCCGCGGCGCCACCTTCCTCATCACGTATTGGCTCGCCTCTTCCCCTTTCGGCACGGGATAATACGGCTGTGTGATCCATTTACTAACCGTTAAATCACCACTGAACTCAAAAGCTTAAACTTTTAAATTAAAGTAACATTTCATTCTCAGGAAGAAATGTCTACCCAACGGTCAATAAGTGACCGAACAAAGTACTAGTTAAAGAAAAAAAGAAAATGATATTACAGGAGTTTGAACATACCGGTGCAAGTAATGTTAGTGACTTGACTGAGCCGGGATGCTTGACGGCTAAAGCCAGGGCCAAAATGCAGCCAAGGGAATGAGCGACGATGTGGAAGGACTTGACCTTGTAGGCCTCAAGAACCGAGGTTTCAATCATGTCGACGTGCTCCTTCAATGTGTAGAGTGAATCGGCTGGCTTCGGGCTACGACCGAATCCGAGCAGATCGACAGCGAGGAACCGATATGTCGATTTGGCCGACGCCGAGAAGTTTGGGAAGAGGGTCTCCGTCCAGAACGCGGATGAAGAAATGAAGCCATGAATGAACAGTACGTCTTCACGTGGCTGATCTGAAAACCAGCAGTTCTTGAGAGTTATGTTTCTACGGTTGTTCGTGCATTCATTGATAATTAGGTTTAGGTGGTCACTTGGCTTTTAATTTTTTCTCTTTTGGTACTTGAAAATTTGAGATTTTTGTTCAAAAAAATTTGGTCTCTACTTTCCAAAAGGTTCATTTTTGTCATTTTTTGGGTTTAACTCTCAAAATATCATAACAAAATTTGACTGGACACCGCATACTCTTTTAAAATCTTCACAAGTAAGAAAGAGGAAGGGAGAAAATGAGAAATTTTTTTTTATCCCTCTTGGTTGTCACGATTTTAATGGTGATATGTAGGAGATCCCTATATACCGATATCTAACCAAGTTTTTTCCTTTAACAAATAGACCACCAAATTACTTATGATCTATTATGAATTTTACCATGAGAGTAGAACACAAAAAAGAAAAAAGAGGGAAGATATATTTTTTTTCTTTTTTCCTAAAAAAGTAAATGGATGCCAATTTTTAATGTTGATAAGTAGGTAAGTATTAGCAAACATTAGGTGACAATAATGACCAAAATAATCAATTTTCAAAAGTATCCGTATTTAAAACAGTACAGTATGAAAAATAGACATTTTAAAAGTTTACGGACCAAAATATTAAAACTAATCGTTCAAAAAGTCAAATCATCTAAAAAGTTCCGAGACCAAAATAGAATCAAATTACCTCTAGGTCCTTGAGAACGAACGTAGAGCGATTGTTTAGAGGAAGAAGAGCAACAAGTACAAAGTTTACAATTACACTCAGACCACCTAGGAGTCTGTCCGCCATTGATCTTCTCATGAAGCATCTCAACAATGGTAGAGTTAACCGAAAACGTGGAACCGACGGGCGCGGCGGCGGAGGAGCGAAGAAGAAAAGGCTTAACCTTGAGGCGTCGGAGCTCATTGACAGTGAATTTGGAGAGGTCAGAGAGGAGAGAAGGACGAGTGTAGAGAGTATCAG
The DNA here is from genome assembly GCA_036850905.1 of Luffa acutangula. Classification (NCBI taxonomy): domain Eukaryota; kingdom Viridiplantae; phylum Streptophyta; class Magnoliopsida; order Cucurbitales; family Cucurbitaceae; genus Luffa; species Luffa acutangula. Next base: position 44,138,554 of record CM072097.1, on the reverse strand, counting down.
AAAGTTGCTCGAGATGAAGCTTAGTGGAGGAAGAGAGAGCCTTTTGAGAGACCAAAATCTTACTAGTGGCAAAGGACTCGTGATCATGAGAGGAGCAATAGCAAGGCTTCCACTCGGATTCAAAGAAGAAATCAGCGAGTTTGTAGAGAAAGCAGAGGAGAATGTCGAGGAGGTCGAGAAGAGAGAAGAGGAAGAAGCTGAGGGCTTCGTTGGAGAAACGAGCGAGCGTGATGAAGACCCATTTGGCTGATGAATTGGCGGCCGCCATTGAAGATAATGGATGGAGAAGGGGGGAAGGTTTTAGAAGAAAGAGGGGTTAAAAAGGGGTTTGTAATTGTTGCTTCTTCTTCATTGGTTTGGGTTTGTGGAGAGAAATGAAGAGTCAGAGAGAGTAGCAGATAGTAGATGAAGTAATGAATTGAATGTTGTTGTTTTCATTTAACGCCATCTGTTGGGGCAAAGGAAAAAGAGGGTGGGTGGTGGTTCAACTTCCCTTTGGGTGAGAAAACAAGAGGGCAACCCAAATATTGGATATAATTTTTCTCTATAATAACCAAACCAACACTCTAATCCTCACCTTTATATAAGGGAAATTTTTTTTTTGAAGGTCTTTTCTTTTTCTTATGAAAGGAAAAACATGTGGGTTATAAGAAAAACATGTGCGGGTAAAATTAGAAATACGAATCGTTTACTTGTTTTAATCTGTTTTGGACTCTCGTGAAAATCAATTTGTTTTATTTCAAAACGATCCCGATTGTTAGTTTGGAATATCTTTCTAGTTTAAGCATTTTTTGTAAGATGTTTTTTTTTTGGATAAAAATGTTTTTGTATCTTGCTTTTTTACAGAATGTTTTAGATAACTGTTTTTTTTTAATGTTTGATATTTAAGAGTGATTCTATTCATTACAAATATATAGTCTTTTTTTCTTCTTCTTATTAGTAGTTTAGTTAGTACATATTTTCAAGATTTTTAGTTAATCACTTTAAAGTCATTTTTGGATAATATATTTTGAGTGTTTATCAAAAAAATTGTTTGTAAATTAATCCTCTTTTTTTTTTTTTAATTATTTGAGAAGCTACTAACACATACTTTAAATTATTAATTTCCAAAGGGGCTTATAGAACATTGATTTTGCTTCAAAAACATTTGCAAACTATTATTCTCTCTCTCCCTCTCCCTCTCTCTCTCTCTTTTTCAAATTTTATTTTTATGTGTTCATAAACTTTCAGTTTTTTATCGTAACGTTCTACTACTGTTCATTAAACTTTTGATATAGTATAGGATAGTAGTTGGTATAAGAGAGTAGAGAAGATCATTTGACATGACATATGGTAATAGTGACATAAGAGAATAGCCCTACTAGGTATAAAATACAAGCAAACAAAAATTTAGTTTGATAAATGTACTCCACTTAATCGCCCATCTAACTTTATGGACTCGCCTACATTCGTTCCATTTGGTTTGACTCTATACATACCCAATTATCATTTATTAATCCAATCAATATATGACATAAAATATTTTAGTCCCAAAATTAAGAACAAAATACTTTTTAAAATGAAAAAAAAAATTATAACTAATTGAAACCTTCTAATACTTCCATGAAGATATAAACACAAACCATCAAAATTGAATCAAATAAATTATTTATTCAACCTTAAAAAAAATCTCTTTTTTCTAAGCCAAATAGAATCTGAGGCAGAGAATAAATCTAAAAAATAAAAATAAATAAAAAGTTGTTGCCATTAAGAAAGTAATGGGTGACTTAAAGTATATATATTTTTTTATTTAACAAAAATTTCTCAGTCATCTAGGGCTACAGCTCATGAAGTATGTTATAGTCAGAAATTTGTGGCCAAACTCATTAAATATTTTGTTCACAATTAATCTTAGTTCATGAATAAATAGTTCTCTCCCAAACCTCTGGTATTAAATGCAAGCTGCATAGGCCACATGACCTCTTCCACTCTCCTAGATGTCATCTTCACCACCGTCCTAACCGGTAAATGTCAAGTTCTTTAAGATTTTAATAAGAAAAATACTTGGCTGCATACCGGTATGTAGAGATCTCTTTATATACCACCATTAAAATGTCGATCACAACTACGAGAGATATGAAAATAGTTTTCTTATTTCCTACCTTTCTCTTTCTTAAGTTGTCAAGATTTTAATGAGATATGAAGGGGAGGTCCCTGCATACTGATGAATGCAGTTGAAGTAGCGTTCTTGAAGAGTAATAATGTGTAATAATTCTCTACATGTGCTTGATGAAGAGTATTTCTTTGAATGGATATGGATCTTATTTTGTGTAATTGTTAAAAACTCTCAAAGATATTGTATTAAGTTACATGGGTTCTCCAACATCGTGCATGAATGCTTAAAAGATAGGTTCATAGTCGGACCACCACTTTGGAATCGGAGGATCACTACAGGGAAAGTACCAAAAAAGAGTACCTTAAGTCTACACTATGACCTTGGATATATTTTCTTGATTGAATTATAAAAAATATCCCTCAAATATGAGATTTGTTTCAAAAATATCTCTGAACTTTGAAAATTTTTTAAAGAATACTCTTGTCGTTAATTTTGGATGGAAACCGTACGTTAAAGTTTCAGTTTAAAAAATACTCTTAACTTTAAAAAAAAAAAATTCAAAAATACCTTTATTGATTTTTTTTCCTTCTCCCACCATAAATTAATTCATCCTCCATGAAAATTAATGATAAACTTTACTTATTTGTCATATATTCATAATCTATGAGTTTTTCTTCTCTTTCAACACATTCCAAGTGTCGAAACTTCAAGATAACTTTTGTTTACTTATTTGTCATGTACTCAGAAAAGGATTACATGTCACCATTTGACTGGATATATAAGGTAACTTGATCTTTGAAAAAGAATTTGCAATATGTGTTTGATAAGGTTTTTTCATTTGGTTTTTTAAAAAAATTAAAATTTAAAGATACAGTGGTATAGGGTTGATACTTGTCAATTTTTTTTTCCAATTTAGATTTTATCTTTCTAAAATATTTTTTAAATTAATTCTTAAAATGAAAACTTTCAGTATTTAGAATTTCTTTTATCCCGATATGAAATCTAAATTAAAGCTTGCATTTTCAACCACTAGTTCAAACTTTCAAAATACATCCCTATAGTATTGGTAGGAAATAGCTCTCTAGTCATATGATCAACTTTAGCATAGTTATTTAAATGTTTAATGTGTGTATATATACTTTTTTCGGAAAAAACAAAAAAAAAGTGTGTGTATATACTTTTCATTATTGCTGACAAGTCCAATCTAACCATTTTGATGTATATTTATTTAACGATTACGTATTTGCTTTCTGTTGATGACAAAATCCGGACAGGGAGAACTCATCTGACCTTCACGTGCCACCAATGGTAAATTTGTTTAAGAGGGGGATGATATGGCCTGCAAGACAGAAAACCTGCACAGGTGTGGTGCTACCCACACCGCCTACGATGCTTAAGTCAGAAAACGAAATGAGGGGAAGAGTGTAGAGAATAGAGTTCGGATCCCTTCTTCTGTGGCGAAGAGGGGTTTAAATACATGCTCATGCTCCTAGGGTTTTTAGGAATTCGGAGGCGTTTCTGGACGAACCAAGCAGAATCGGGACGGCCAGAGGCAGCAGGGACCAAGCAGAGCCGGACGAGCTCGGCCGAGGCCAAGCAGGGGGTCTGTCCAAAAGCCCGACCCCTTCGGTCTTTGCTCAACCCATTGGTCCATTTCGCTTCTAGGGTCTATCTTCCTGTCATATTTCTGTCTGGTTGTCCTCGTCAGCTCCTTGTATATCGGAGTGGTCCAAAATGACATATAACATATTGATTTCTTCTCTTGAAATCAGTATTCAAATCTCTATCTCATATTTATTGTAAAAAAAAAAAAAAAAAAACATTGTGATTTAATATTAAGAATTATTTTTTTAAAAAAATCTCCAATCGTAGTATTATTTACCTTATTCGTTCTATCGCAACTTATATTACTTATCAAATTAGGTTGTCCAAACTACTTTTGATTCTAAAAATTTTCAATATTAATTTCTACTTTATACATATATTCAAAATCTATAGTTACAATAATAATATTTTAAGTATTTCATAACATAGAGAGCCTCATGAAATGTTGTTGTCTTGTCACAGACATGATCAAGAAGTTGAAAGTTTCCTAATATTGCACTCGAAACCCACCACCTTGGTGGTTGTTAATTTTGTGCCTCCAGCAACATTGACACACACGATCATAAAAGTTTATTGTCCTGTACTCGCATCATTATTGTCTAAATATGTTTTTATTTCTTTCTATTTGGTTGATTGTAGAAGTGTTAATGAGTTTGAAGATTAATGAGTTCGAAGATGATAATATTGATTTATTTATTAAATTTGAAACTTCATTTATTTTTTAAATCATAAATAATTTTTAGCGATGATTTACATAATGTCGGTAAATTATAGAGAATTTGCAGTGGATGCCAAATAAGCTTTCTATAATTGTAAATATAGCACAATGTAAAAAGAATTGCAAATATAGCACAATCTATATTGAAGTATATCACTAATATACTCTGATTAATCAGAATCTATCAGAGTCTACGGATAAATTTCGATTCAGAGTCTATCAGTATCTATCACCGATAAACTCCGATTAATCGAAATCTATCCGTGATAGACACTGATAGAATCCAATTAATTGAAATCTATCAGGGATAGATATTGATAAACACTGATTAACTGGAGTCTATCAGTTATAGACATTGATATAAAATCTAATTAATCAAAATCTATAAGTGATAGGTAAACACTCATCTCTGAGTTTTTGAAATTGCACATGTATACAAAATTTGAAAACGAAACAAAAAGTATAAAAGTAACTTACATCATTCGTTGAGAATATCTTGAAAATTAAACAAAAAAGTAATTTACATTATTTGTCAAGAATATCTTCTCGTTCATATTTTGTCAATCCTTGAGATTTTGTGATTACCAACGAACTAGTCTGAGACTATTAACTTCAATCTATTTTGCAAATTATGGAGTCTATCTATGCTTGATTAATTGAAGTCTAAATGACAATCAACAATTTTCTAAAAAGAGATTACAACGTTTTGAATTGACTAAAGTAAAGTTTGTTGAAATTAACAATTTATCAGGGACTATCACTGATAGATTCCCATAATTGGAGTCTATCTCCGATAATTAAAAAAAAATCAATTATTGGAGTCTATCCGATGTTGGAAAACATAAATCAACATAAACCAGTAGAGAAATGAGATGAGTTGATTAGAACTTATTTTTTGAGAAAAAAAAAAGCACTTACTGATTTTCTCAACTGAAATGCGAAAATGAGGGATTAGGGCTTGCAGGCTAAAAACTGTCAATTGATGGGCAAAAAATATTCGGGCTAAATAGACTTTGATGGGCTTTTTGGTCTTTTACAACTAATTGTGTTATATATGCAATTAGCCCTAAATTATAATATGGTGTGACTTCCCTTTCCTTAATAACATAGAAGACATTCCTAAAAAAACCAGTATTGATTTTACAGGAACGCACAATATCCTTCAATGACACGGCAATAGACGTCGCTAAAACTTACGACTATGCTACAGGGCAACATTGGCCTTCAACGACGTGTTTGGCGCGTCACTAAAAGTGATTTTTCTGGTAGTTCGAAAGTTTGGGATCTCAATGGATAATGAGTGGAGTAACACTCAGGTATCTTATAAATTGTAAGGTCTCCACTTATCTTTTCAATGTGAGATTCTCAACATGCCCCCTCAAGATGATGCCTCTTTGGTTGTTTTTTCTTGGACCGAATACCCGTAGGGTTCTGATACCATGTTAGACAACATGAGATTCCATCTCAAAACCAATTAGTATTGAGTGAAGTAATTCATATATCTTATAAATTGTGAGGTATTTACTAATCTTTTTAATGTGGGATCCTCAACACATATGAGTAACATGTTGAGAGTGCGACCAAAGTCCCACATTGACTAGATAAGGAAAAGATCATGGATATATAAGGGGAGACAAGTATTCCATTGGTATGAGGCCTTTTGGAAACCAAAAGCAAAGCCATGAGGGCGCTTATGTCCAAAATGGAATAATTTGAATATCTTAAATTAGGGTAGTTAAATCAAATCTATGATTTAAAATAAACTAAAACAAATCTCAAATTAAAATCAAAACAACCTAAATCCTAAAAAAAAAATCTTTCTATACGGCCTTTTTCTCTTCCACTTTTGCAAATACATGAAAAACAGAAATTGAATGAATGATTTTTTTTATTAAAAACCCAAAAGAAATTTCTCAAAAACGAATAAAACCCAGATGAGGTTTTTCATCATAAGTAAAGTAGAAGATACCAAGGTGAGGCTGCTCAATAAACCCCTACTCAAATTCCTTCAAATCTCGACAAGGCTGAAGAAGAAAACCTGAATTGATAATTGGTCACGCAATCGCCAGAGACCCTCCAGTATTCAATTTGACAACCTTCGGTAGATGGGGGAGAAGAATATGGTTTGTCCGATCTGCATATCCATTCCATTGATTTGGGTTAATAATTGTTAAATTTGAATTTGGGAGGGTTAAGATAAAGATAAGATTTGGTGAGAGGTTTTTTTAGACACACTATTAATGTGAGAAATTAGGGGATTGACCTTGATTTGGAGAGAGATGATCTTTTAGATACACTTTATTTTAAAAAAAACGATGGATGCATCTCATTTGGTTGAAGGGGTAAGATGGGCAATATGGGTCAAAAAATGGTCACGTGCATAGCACGAAAGGACTATAATTCAAGCATTTTTTTTGTCTATTTTTCAAACCGTGGTATTTTTTTTTTTTTTTTTTGTCATTCTCAAGATTTCCGTATGGAATTTCTTGTAATTACTTTTTTTTTTCAAAAATTGAGAGTTACTTTCGTTAATTCAATATGAAGCTCCGGTAAACAATGTGTAAAAGCTTAATCATGAAATTGACCTATGGAAACTTGTTAATGAATCTTATTTTGTGGAAATATTAAAGCCTATGAGATATCAAGTTTCATAATTCTACCATGTGATATTCAAAATGGTTCATATGGACCACTACTTTAGACGATCCGTGACAGAAAAAAAAAAAAAAAAACAATTGACTACTCAGCCGTAGCTTTCTAAAAAGTATATCTGATAGATGTTGTTATAAAACATATATTTTTCATAGATAACTCAATTTTAAAAAGAAGGGTTGAAATAAATTTGGTTGAAAAAAAAACCCTTTTCGTGGGTTCACCAACCTTCCAAAAATAAAATTTTCTAAAGATGTAGTGTATGGTAAATAATTCTCCAATTATTTGTTGATAAAATTTAGATATTCTCATCTTTTTCCTACGAAAAATTATTAGATGCTACCGGTGCAATGGGACCTCTTTTTTAAAACCGTCGGATGTAAATCTTCGAATTTGTCTACTTCTAATAACCATTCGATACAAAATTGAGGTACTTTTGTTATTTCTCTCTTACATCCAACGGTGCAAAACTACGAGCCTCATTACAGCTGGAGCACACCTAAAAATTTCTACTTTCCTACGTTCTTTTCATTATTTTTTTAAGTGTAACTTATTGTTATTTCCAACCATTCTCAACCTTTTTAGAGTAACTCTTTTCAAGACAATTATCAATGCTTGAAAAAGAGAAGGAAAAAAAAAAAGAAAAAAACTCAGATTAAATATACATTTCACTTATGTGTTCATCTATTCAACTTATTTATAAAATTAGGCTATCCAGCTACAATAATTTTTAAAAGTTTTCAAAATATTCCAACTTTGTCTTATCATCAAATTTATCAAAATCAATCTTTTTGTACTTGAAAAGATAAGAGATTTATGAATTTTTTGGTGGGAAGGGAATCTTCCTATTTGCGTCTGTTTGATGCATCATAAACATATTGTCCTCTCAAATGACCCCATTTAGTGAGAGTGTTCGGTTTCATGATGACAGTCACACCTTGAATCAAGAGTGTCATTGTTGATATTCATATATGTAATTTTTAATGAATGTTTTAGAAGCTATAACTTTTCAATATGAGTATAGTTCAGTAGATAAAATACTTTTTTAAAAAATTGAATGGATGATCTTACTCCTATAATTGCTTTTTTTTTTTTTTTAATTTCTTACTCCTATAATTGTTAAATACGGTTTATTAATTTTGTTCATGTATTTGTAATACTATAGTAATACACAAACATGGGTTATATACATATAAAAATATCTCTTGAAAATACCTAACAAATATGTAAAATCATTCCTTTTATCATAAAGCTTAAGTTGACATGCAATGATGAAACTTTTGAAAAAATCCTGTACCCATTTTATTCACATTCAAATCCAAACAAAACCAATTGCGATAAAAAGAAAATCCAAACAAAATCCTAAACCCATTTTTCATTGCTTTTTTTTTTCCTTTAATTAAATTTGAACATGTTTTTTTTTTTTTTTAATTCCAAATTTATTTTAAAATATCCTTAAATTTCAACCTTTTATCTTCCTTTTTATTTTTTATTTTCCGTTTTTGGATATCATCAGATGAAGGTGAGGTAAACTCCAAAATAGTAACACCCACTACACTACAACAGAAGTGAATAATATTTCCTTGTTGTGAATTATTCAGATAACATGGATCCTTTTTAGCATGTTTTGTCCTTACTCACATGTTTCATAGGAAAATTCCTAGGAAATTATCCAACATAGAACTTCTCCAATCCAAACACATTTAACTTCAAAGTTCTTATGATTGAGTCACCGAAAAGGGAGGTGCACCTTGTTGGTATAGGTAGTATCTACCAATTCTTTTAAGCTTATCTTTACCATATTTTCATGTCCTCAGGATCCCTCTCATTCGGATGTGATCTCAGTTCATCTCCTCGGACGTCACAGGAGGTGTGTAGACACGTCTATATTAAAATCGATGACATGGATAACTAATATCTATTGATGAAATAATATTGTCCACTTTAGACATAAGTCCTTTACTTTACTTTAATTTCCATTCTGAAGACCTCATACTAATAAAGATGTCTCTCATTTATATACTCATGATCTTACCTTCCTTAATCGATGTGACTACTTGGTCCCACGCCCCCAACAACTGACATTGTTATATATGCATCAGAGTCTATATTATATAGTGCACTTTAAAATAGAACACAATTAATTAATATCGTCCATTGTTATGGACCATACACAACCATATAATACTTTGATCCTGTTTAAATCAAAATTTGTAGTAGTAAAATCTAAGCCTATCTAGTAAAGTAAAAAAGTACGAACTTGAGAAAACAACTAAAAATCATAATATGAAAAATACTTAAAAAAGCATCACATATGTATAGAATACAACACAATATGTTATGATAGCCAACACTAGCACAGTTCAACTGCATTACTAACAATAGACGTAGAGATGAGGAATACTAATAGGAGAGCTTATAGTTTCATAGAGTTTAAGTTGACCTAAATAACGATCAAACTATTGGAAAATCCTACACCCATTTGATTTAGATTCAAATCTTCAAATCCACTCCCTCAATTTGAAAAAAAAAAATCATTTAAAAAAATATTTAGAATTCAACTTTTTCTTTCCCTTTTTGGACATCATCATCAGATGGGGTGAATAATTCAACTCAAAATAGTAACACCCAAGAAGATGTGGATGTGGTAACCATTTTTGACATTGATTGTTGGAGATGTGGACACCACTTGAGTAATATTGTTTTATAGAATAATATGGTATATTTAGGGCATACGCCCTTGCTTCACTTTTGGTTCCCAAAAAGATCTCGTACTAATAGAGATGTTGTTTCTCACTTATTTATACTAATTATTTTTTCCTTTCCTGATTGACGTACGTGAAACTTTGATCTCACTCCCAACAATTGGTAATATATTCTTATATATTCATCATGGTTTTTACAATATAGTCCACATGTAAATAGACCACAATCAATTGATCTTATCAATCGCTATCATATAACACTCTAGTTTAAGTCAAGTTTTGTAGTAGTATAATTTAGGATTAATTTCGTGTGATAAATTGAAAGAGCAGAAACTCAAGGAAACGACTGAAAGTTTATAATACGAAAAACCTTAAACATCGCGCAGGTAGAATACAACACGATATGTTTATGGAGTCAATACTAACACAACTCAATTGCGTTATAAACGATACGCGTAGAGCTGACGAATGTTGATGGGAGAACTTATGGTTTCATCTCCATCTAGCAGCTCTTGGGCAATGATGATATTAGCAGCTTCTGTTGGGTGATAAGCATCCCAAAATACATATTTTGATCTATCATCACATAGAGAAGAGCTTTTGTCTTGGTTTTGGTCTTTGTAGCAAATGAAAGGAGGAAAGTATCCACCACAACATGGTTGATTTGCATTCACAAACCCTATCATGTGTTCAAAAAAACATATATTTTCACCACAAAAGAAAAAGAAAAAGAAAATCAATTAGGGTGAAAGAAAGTTAATTTAAAATGTACAATAAGTGTTTTTGAAACATACAAACTTGAAATGATTTGAGAAAGAAACACATCTATGCAATGCAATAAATGACTTCTTTCATGACAAACCATGAATGGGAGGTAGTATGAATCATAGTACTAGAAATTTTCACCTACCTGAATCGTTTGAGAGACATTATTTTTACCTGTTCAATTTTTCTTAGGTCAAATCACTATATTCAATTCTTTAAGATCTTAGCTTCATTTAAATTTGATTCCTATATATATATATATATAGTCCCAAAGTTTTTGGTTAGGTTTTCTATAATATTTATTTTTCCATAAATTTGATTCCTATATATAGTCCCAATGGTTTGGTTAGATATTATATATACATATATATTGACATGGAAAAAAGAGAAAAGGGGTGAGTTTGGGGATTAGAATCTTTTTAAAATGTGCAATAAAGACTCACCCTTATTCTGCACAACCTATTTTCTTCCTACCTAAATCCCACCAAATTTTCTTTATTTGGACAAAAATTCAAACATTAATACAAAACCAACCCTATATTTTCATTCTATTTAACTTAAACTCATACCTAATGGTCAATTCATTGCTTTTCTCCTTGTTACATTTAATGGACGACTTGTAATATATGCCATACATTTTGTGACAATTATTAACCTATGGACCTCCACGAAACTTTTAAAACCATATAGAAATGAATATGAAACCAAACTCAAACTATATGGACGACTAAAGTGATAATTCAAAATTTTTAAACCCGAATCAAAACCAGCTGCAATATTTTACCCCAAATAAAAATCCAAGTAAGAGATGGGGTTTGGAATCTAACCATATTGTCGATAATTGACAATAATCTTCATGAACACAGCATAGGAATTAGCATAGACGAACATGGTTTTGAGACCAAACTCTTGATTCAATTGATCAACCACTTTACTTAGCCTAGAGTTGTAGGCTTTGATCAGCTGATTCACTTCTTCTGAGCATCTCTGACTCGTTACAAAAAACACTGCCCGTACAAATGGAATGCACCCAAGTGGTCCAATTCCAACTACTACGAACTTTCGCGCTCCCAATTCGTGTAGCCGCTTCATCAATAAACACCGACGATTAATCTCACAAGCTACCTAAATCTAGACTTATAAAATCGACTTCATTTATTATCAAGTACATCCTTTTCAAATCATAACCTCACAAACCTAACAAAGAGATATACAAATTACCAAATTACGTAGCTTAATTTTCAAAAACCAAATTGTTATCAAACAATTTTTATAAGTTTTTATAAACTTGAGCTTAACAAGTCTTATACTTTTTAAATCCATGGACCATAAATTGTTTTATAAGAGAGGACCCATCAATATTGGGTGATAATTTTTTTGTATAAAAAGTGGGAAAAGTAAGCTTTAGTAGCTACTTTGTTAAAATTTTCTTTGCCCAAAGTAATGCTTATTCTTCTAGTCTTGCCAAGATAATTGTCCAAAAATTGGTACCATCACTAAAGTCTCTCACCAGACAAAAGATTTAATTGGCATCTTCTTTTTAAGTGTATGGTGGGTTAACTTTTTCCCTTGGCCTTTCATGGTGGAGGGTATGCTTGTTTGGCATTAGTTGGGATTCAAATGATTTTTTGTGTGTTTTTTTTTTTTTTTTTTTTATCAAACACGTGTGTCTATATATATAAAGAAACTCTTGACAAAGGAAAAGAAAAATGCTTATCTAGTAATTATTCACGAGTACCACTTTTTAAGTTTTTGATTGGTTGGAGAGAAAAATAGAGAAAACGAGAGGAAGAAAAAAAATATATTTTTGGTCTCGTTTGATAACCATTTGGTTTTTGGTTTTTGAAAATAAAGCCTATAAACACTACCCCACCCACAAGTTTCTTTGTTCTTTTCATATTTTTAAAAACCAAGTCAAGTTTTGAAAACTTAAAAAAATAGTTTTCGAGAACTTGTTTTTGTTTTTAAAATGTAACTAAGAATTCAAATGTTTCAACAACAATGATAAAAACCAATTATAAGGAAATTGAGAGAAGACATAATTTTCAAAAACCAAATTGTTATCAAACCGAGCCTTTGTTGTTAGTTTGTAAGATTTTTAAAGGTGATAAGTAGAAGGGTTCATATGTTAACTAACTAATTTTTTCCAAAAAAAAAAAAAAAGGTTCATCATCTCTCTTTTTTATCAAAGGAAAAGAAGTCATGAAAGCTTGGCAAGGAAACTATCAACTTTGGATAACCAATAAAAACATTTTTAAGTAGATTCAATAAATTTAAAAGGACTAAATTTCAAATTTTAAGATTTTAGGAAACTAATATGCACATACCATAAGAAACTATTTCTTTTCAACTATACATTATTAACATAACAAATCCAAGAATAAACTCAAACTATAAATCTTAATAGACATTTTTTTTCCTTTTACCTTGAGGTGTATTGTCAAGTTAGAGATCATATGATCCAAGTAATCACTTGGGGCAGGCTTGTTTCTTTGGAAAAATGGAATGGAGGGTTGAATATAGTTGATTATATCATTGGATCCAACTGTTAAAGAGAAAATTGCATTCTTCAACAATTCCATTGTTTCATTCTCTCCCTTTACCTTCACCATGAAATCTCTACTCTCCTCAAAATTCTTCACTTGCTCCCCCAATGGAATCCTTCCCAACTGTTCATACAAAACATTATATTTATATATATAATTATTAACTTCCATTTTTTTGGGTCGAGAGTACATATTTTATGTCAGTGCGCACTTACAAATAAGAAACCAGTTTCATCCAAGATGCCAGAAGCTCCAGAAGCATAGTTTATTCCTCTATATATTGTATCTTCTTTTGTAATATTTGGGGCTAGAAATGGAGGAGGAAATGACTTGGCAGCTCCAAGATATTCACCTGATTCAAACACTTCATAAATACTTTAATCTACAAGACATGCTTAGTTGTATTAATTTTTCTAAAAAAATATGTGCATTTTTTTATTGTTTTTGTGAAGATTCTTTTAAAAATGGTATGTTTTCTCATCACTAGTTTTTCAAAAAAAAAATGAAAAAAAAGATTTTTTTTAATAAAAAAGTATATATTGCAATCATTCAATTATTATAGAAAAGAACAACTAAGAAAGAGGGAGGGAGGGAGAAAATGAGAAAATTTTGTTTATCTCTCCTAGTTTTCAACCCTTAACTTCAATGAGCTCTCTTAACATTTCTTACCGATAATATCTGATATAGTTCGACCGTTGGTGAACCTTCCGGTGGGGCGACCACCGGAGGGCTTGAAATCGATACCGTAAGGAGGCAAATCGGCCTTGGATAGGGTGAAAATGTAGTCGTTGTTTCCAGCGTCGACGAGCGAATCTCCGAACACAAAGCTCGTGAAACAAAGACATCGTAAGAAATTCATGGACAAAATAATGAACATTAGAGTGTAGCGTTTAGAAAACTCCATGTTGTACAAAGAATGCTTATTCAGTTCAAAGCACTTCCATTCCACATTTTGGTTAAATAATGATGTGAAAAGCTTGATTGCGTCGTGCAAATAAAAGCATAAAGTGTGCATGCTCTGCAAGTGCGATTTGAATTGGTCACCATAGGAATTGGAAGGAGTCGTCTTCTACGTAATAGGGTTTATTCTTTTTGTTTGCATTAGCGTCATTGTTTGAAGCCTTCAAAGGACTAGAAATGGACGAAATTGCCAAAAACTTTTGATTGTTTAACATAATCCACCTGATTCGTATAATCGCATGCGTTCAACGGAAAAATAGGGATGAGGTGACGTGTAAAATAAGGAGATCTGCACACTGATGTAATGTTTGTTATATAGACTCTGATACTTTCAAAGATCAGAGATAAATAAAACCGTAATTGTAATTAGGTAGCAAACTAGGGTTTGCTATTTGTCAATCTAGCAATTTTTAAAAAGATTTGCAAATATGACGAATCTTTAAAATAATATTTCATTATTCCTTTTTCACCCTTATTTTAAAGGAGTATTCGTGCGTATTTATGGAGATATGGAGAGGTATGTCTAAACTCCATATTTGTTTTTTGCGGTCTAAACATATTTGTTTTTTGCGGTTGAAGTCCTTAGATTATCTATAAGTCCAATCCTTACTTGAGTGTTGGAGTTTGTGTGGCTTGACACTGCATTGACCTAGTTCTATTTGTTTTGCAGGCACACATTTGATTTTCCATTCACTAGAAATTTACCATTGATTTGTCGATCCAAATTCTAGTATCAACATGTAGGTTTTTTTTTTTTTTCCTTTTTTTTTTTTTCCTTTTCCTTTACAATTGAAAGATCATTTAAGTCTTGGTTTACAACTAATGAAGAAATTAGGTTGAGATGAATAAATTAGTCTATGCAAAATAAATAGGAAATCCTCAGAAATGGCCAGAAATTACAGGGTAATTTCGAAAAATGGCCAAACCGTATTTTTTAATGAAAAATGGCCAAACCGTATTTTTAACCTAATTTCACTTGTTTTATTCTTCCAATTATACCCCTAAGTTAATTTTCACGCCCCACCCTATATTTGAGGAAGCCATTTAATTTTTTTTTTTTTAAAAAAACCAATTATCCCATGAATCAAGCAATGGTTAGTTACAACATATATATTATCTCTTATCATTTGAAATTCAAATCCAGATTGCTTCATCGTCTTTTCCAGTAGACTTTTATTTTGTAATCAAAAAACCAGATTGCTTCATCTTTTCCAACCATTCTGATTGATTATTGGTCTTCGTCGTTCCTTCTGTAAAGCTATTGATCATAGGTATATTTCAGCATTTTTTTTACTGCTTTCATGTTTTCTGTTACTCCAAAAGTAAGCGTTCAGATTGATTATTGCTTTCATGTTTTCGTTCACCTGAGTTATTCTTTTCATTTGTTGAAAGCTCATTTGAACTTTCTTCTGCATCAGTCTCAATCACCTTTGAATCTTCCGTCTCCTACAAAAGTAAATAATTTTTAGAAGAAACTCTTTCCCGTTTTCATACACACTGTAATTGTGATTAAACAAAGATCATAACTACAGTGATTTTTCTTCAATTTCTTCAATTTGCATAATGAATTCAAGCTGTAACATGTATGATTTTTTTTTTTTATCGATATATTGTATTTTGTTATGTTCTCCTATTTTTTCTCCATAAATCGTGATTTGAATTTAGTAACAAATTTCTTAATTAAAATTGTTTTTCAAATTATACTGTTAAGATAAATTAATATTAGACTTATCTTTTTTATTTTGAAATTATTTTATTCAATTTAACATTAAATTAACCTGTAAATCCTAGATTCTCTCCTTTTTTTTATATAGTATATTTAATTTGCATGATGAATTCTAGCTGTAACATGTATGATTTTTTTTGGGAAAAATACACTTTTGGTCCCTGAGGTTTGGATTAAGTGACACTTTGGTCCTTGAGTTTTCAAACTCAACAAAAATACCCCTGAGGTTTGAGATAAAGAGCACTTTGGTCCCTACCGTTAACTTTTCTGTTAAATTTTAACGGTTGCTGACGTGGCATTATTATTTTAATAAAAAAAATTATTTTTACAAATTTTTAAATAAAAAATATTAAAATAATAATATTTTTTTATTTTTTTATTATTATTTATTTATTTATTCTATTTCTCTCTCATTCATCTTCTTCTTCAACCTTCTTCCTCTCATCTCAACATTTTCTTCTTTCCTTCTACTTCAGCAGGTCGCCGGCGGCCGGCGGTCGCCGGTCGGCAACCACTGCTCGTCAGCGGCCAACCGCCGCCGACGACTTTTTTTTTTTCTTTCTTCTTCCCTCACCTTTTCTTCTTCTTCTTCTCATGTTCACACCAATCCACTCTTTTTTTTTTTAAATCTCTGCGGAAATCGAAAGAGGGAGGGAGGGACCTCCCCCTCGATTTCTCGCCAAAAAAATCAGACACAACTGGTTTCGGTTCTCTTGCTGAAACGAAGCAGAAATGGTACGAAACTGGTCCAGGTTCTGGATTTTTACACAAGGAGGAGCGATCTGGTAGTGGTGGTGCAGAGGAAGATGAGGACTTGAGAAGCTCAAAACTGGCCTAGACTTCTGATGACTTGTCGCCTTCTTCTTATTCCTCTAAAGGAATGTTTTTTCCTCACAGACCGGACGCCTCTTTGCTCAGATCTAATTCCCCTTTCTTTGTCTCTAATTCTAACCAAAATCACCGAATGTTCTGTTTCTCATCTCCTAAATCAGACCGTTTTCCTCTCGATAAGACCTCTTCTCTCTCCGCTGCTTCCCCTAATTTCTTCCATTCCTCTGCCCCTAGAAATGCAGGTACTTTCTATTTCTAACTCCCCCAACCTCTCTCACATTCTTTTCCTTTACTCAGTTTTTGTGGGTCTTTTCATTCTCAGTGCCCTTCGCTTCAGTCCTAAAAAGTGAAAAAGTTTCTTTCTTGCTTTCTTTCTCGTGTCTGCTTTTTTTTTACCTTCTTCATTCTGAATAATGGGTCTCTCTGTTTGGTGGACGATGGGTTTTTAATTTCTTTTCCTAATACTAGCTAAGGGAAAAAATGTATGTTGTAAAAATGGGGTTGGTTGCTGTAACAAACAACAGAAAGGATCCTTGTTTTTCTTTTCTTTTCTTCCCCACACATCAACTCAACTGTGTTGTATCGAATATTGTCGCCCCCCCCCAGTGTGGTAGACATGTTTGAAAGAAAGAAAGAAAAAAAAAAAAGTCGCCGGCGAGCGGTGGTCGCCGGTCATCGGCCGTCGGCGACCTGCTGAAGAAGAAGGGAAGAAGAAAAGGTTGAGATGGGAGGGAGAAGGTTGAAGAAGAAGATGGATAAGAGAGAGACGGAAAAAAATAATAATAATAATAAAATAATAAAATATTATTATTTTAATATTTTTTATTTAAAAATTTTTAAAATAATTTGTTTTAAGTGCCACGTCAGCAACCGTTAAAATTTAACAGAAAAGTTGACGGCATGGACCAAAGTGCTCCTTATCTCAAACTTTAGGGGTATTTTTGTTAAGTTTGAAAACCCAGGGACCAAAGTGTCACTTAACCCAAACCTCAGGGACCAAAAGTGTATTTTTCCCATTTTTTTTTATCGATATATTGTATTTTGTTATGTTCTCCTAAATAGTGATTTGAATTTAGTAACAAATTTCTTAATTAAAATTTTTGTTTTTCAATTATACTGTTAAGATAAAGGGTCAGTTGCAAGGATAGCAATATGGACCAAAATAATTGCAAATCTAGCAATCCATAAAAAAAATTGCAAAAATGGCAAAATCTGATGTTCTGCATGTTGCATTTACTAAAATACCCCTCCAGATTTTCTATCTGATAGAAAGTTTTTCTATCACTGATAGATTCTATCAGTGATACAAATTTTCTATCACCGATAGATTCTATCAGTGATAGAAAAGATTTCTATCAATGATATGTATTTTTCTATCAATGATAGAAAAATTTTCTACACTGATAGAAGATTTCTATCAATGATAGAAAGATTTTCTATCACTTCTATCAGTGATAGAAATCTTCTATCAATGATAGAAAAGTTTCTATCAATAATAGAATGTTCTATCAGTTTCTAGAAGTTATAGAAAGTTTCTATCACTGATAGAAAAACTTTCTATTAGTAATAGAAAGAGAAGTGATAGAAAGTTTCTATCACTAATAGAAAAACTTTCTATAAGTGATAGAAAGAAAAGTGATAGAAAATCTTTCTATCACTAATAGAATGTTCTATCACTGATAGAATCTATCAGTGATAAAAATACTTTCTATCATAGAAGATTTCTGTCAATATATATATATATATATATATATATAAAATGATGAGGAAGAAGAAGATGCACGCGCCAATCAGTTTTTCAATCAGATTCTATCAGTGATAGAAAAAGTTTCTATCCGTGATAGAAATCTTCTATCACTGATAGAAACTTTATTCTTGATAGAAACTTTCTATCACTGATAGAAAATGTTTCTACCACTGATATAATCTATCAGTGATAGAAATACCAGTGATAGAAACTTTATTCTATTGGTGATAGAAATTTTCTATCACCGATAGAAATTTTTTCTGCCACTGATAGAATCTATCAGTGACAGAAAGACTTTCTATCAATATATATATATATATATATATATATATATATATATATATATATAATTGACGATGAAGAATAAGATGCGCGCGCCAATCAGTTTTTCTATCACTGATAGAAAGTAGTTATAGAAACTTTATTCTATTAGTGATAGAAATTTTCTATCGCTGATAGAAAATGTTTCTACCACTGATAGAATCTATCAGTGATAGAAACTTTATTCTATCAGTGATAGAATCTATCAGTAGTAGAAAAACTTTCTATCAATAAAAAAAAAAAAAAACTGACGAGGAGGAAGAAGATGTGCGCCAAGGGCAATTCGGGAATATAAAAAATTAATTAAAAAATTTTGCCATATTTGCAAATATTTTTAAAAATTTCTATATTTACTATTATTTACCTTCATGTTGCCACCCATTACAATTATCCTAAGATAAATTAATATTAGACTTATCCTTTTTATTTTGAAATTATTTTATTGAATTTCACATTAAATTAACCTGTAAATCCTAGATTCTCTCCTTTTTTTATAGTATATTTAATTTAAATAATATGGATTTAGATTTCGGTTAGGTTCATTCTTATACATTTTGTTACTAACGGTAAAGATTTTATTATCTGTTGTTTCAATTTTAATTTTCAAGGTTTATTTGTTTAATTTGTAGGGTTGTTATTGATTTGGTTGTTGAATTAATCTGTAACAATCCTAGATTTTCTCCCTTCTTTCTAGTGTATTTTAATTTAATTTATTTCTAAATTAAGATTTGGGTGGATATTTACGTCCACTTTGTTGCCAAAAAAATTTACTAAATTTAGCTTTTGGCCATATCTAAAAATGAAAACACGAATGACTATTTTTTAAATCAACTATTTTAAAATGGCCATTTAGCTGGTTGCCCCAAATAAATATATATATTTTTACTTTTTTTCCATATATTTAATCTTTTTTAATAGTGTAAAATACACTTTTTCGTTTCTCATGGATTTTATTTAGTCATTGAGTTTTCAAAACTAACACTTTTGACATTTGAGATTTAAATTTAGTTTCTATTTGATCATTGAGGTTTTATAATAAAGAGTGGCATGTGTAATCCCAAAATTTGAACTTGATCTCCTATGAGTACTTGGAGTTTAATAAAGAGAATTTGTGGTGGATGGCAAATAAGAATTATATAATTGCAAATATAGCAAAATCTATCAAAATATATTACTGATAGACACTGATAGACTCTAGTTAATTAGAATATATTTGATAGACTTCGATTATTAGAGTTTATCAGCGATAGACTTTAATTAATCAGAATCTATCCGTCTACTGTTCATCAAAGTCTATCAATAATAGTCACTGATAGATTTTGATTAACCGGAGTCTATCAGCGACAAACACTGATAGACTTTGAATAATCAGAGTCTATTAGTGATAGACACTAATAGAATCTGATGGCATCTTTTTGGTCTTGTACAATAAATTTTGCTATATTTGCAATTAGTATGCAAATGTGCTATATTTTTTATTAATTTGGTCCAATTTGTCATCCATGCAACTACCCCTTTAATAAATTAGCTTCTAATTGGTCAATAAGTATACAACTAAAACAAATGTCCAACTTATTTAAAAAATACATATATGCAAAGTTTCGTCAACATATGTTAACGGTCATGTCATTATTTTGTTGGACCATTGACTGTAAACTCTATTTAGGATTTAAGGTTTAGGGTTTAGCAACCTAAGACAATGAGATGTCATTACCTTCCTCAACAACGAGATGGGAAAAATTGAGTTTAAACATTGTCCTAGATTGCAAAACACAGTAGCGTCCACTGTGTCTCTCGACATGCTTCGAGGATTTTTTTTGTATGAGGTAACAAGGACTTTCTCCTTTTCTATATATATATATATAGGGACAATTTTAAAACCAAATTCAAATTTCAAAGACTAATTATGAAACAAATTAAAACCTCAAGAGACCAAATATGTCACTTTTGAAAAACCTTCAAATATCAAATAAAAACTAAATTTAGTTATGAAGGACCAAAACAATCATTTTTTTTTTTTTTTTGTAAAAGGAAAACAATCAGTTTTAAAAACTATCAAATAGACACTAAATTCTAATTCTAATGACCAAAAATATGTTTTATCTTTTTTAGTATTATATATCAGTTTTAAAAACTCAAAGATAAAATATATAATATATCAACGTTGATATCAATATCAATATTGAAGTTTAAATTTTTTGATGTATGATCATATCAACAAACATTTCTATAAATAAAAAAAATTATAAAAATCATATAAATTAACAATTAGTTACTTTTACTTTCAACTTAAGTTATAAAACTTGTTATTAGTATTTATATTTCTATTAGAATTAATAGATAAGTGTATTTTTAATATTTTATAGATATTGATAAAAGATGTCTCAATATCAATGTCTAATCTTCTACTTTACAAATATATCTTGGACACTATATTATATTTTCATAGTTGCTAGAAAGATACTCAAAACTTTACCATTCAACTGCTCGTGTCTAATCATTCGATAGAAATGTCAACTATATTGTGTCAGTCATATTAAACAATTTCCAAAACAAAAATATTCTTGACAGTGCTCGTCAAGTAAGATCTCAGGGATTGTTGGTACAGAAATAAAAAAATGAAAACATTTTTCAAACCGAAGTCAACGAACTTTAGTAGTCAACTCCAGCAACGTGGCATGGCACAGAGGCTAGACATTATCGCATTGACTCTACCAGCTACTGCTCTTAAATAAATGAACGTAACATACAAATTTTGACCTTTTTTCTTCTGCCATAAATTTTGCTTCACTGTATCCAACTTTTCTCTCATTAAACCAGTAGCCCAATTAAACAAAATATTCAAACACAGTGATGGAGTAACTGGGATTTCATTTATGTTTTCAAATTAAAGTTTCTGTGTACATAGGAAAAAGAGAGACCACCAACAACAACAACACATACCAAAGCCTTTGACTTTGGATTTGGATTTTGCAGCCTTAGAAGACAAAATGAGCTGTGTCTTTTAAATGGATCACATGTCTTGGACAGCTTCCATGCATGGAATGCTCTTCTCTCCGTTGAAAATGCGATCCTAGTCTTGAGAAAAATCTATATAATATAAATAAAATCGAGTAGAATTAGATTCGAAGTAGATAATATCATACTATTATGAGAACACAGAAGGGTTCGACTCTGGCATTTTGCGAGAAGGGTGTGGGCAAAAGCTGAGAGAGGACAAATTATTAGGTGCTCTGGGTGCAATGAGACTCCCTCTTTAAAACTATTGGACGTACATCTTCAAATTTGTCTGCCTCTTTTAATAACTGTTTGATACAAAATTGAGATATTTTTACAATCTCTCTTTTACCTCATTCCTGAGAGAGTGCTCTTCAACAACGTGTCTCTGCAAAGTCGTGTGGGTGTTGGTTATTAGTTAGCCAATGGTTGAGGCTCTCTCTTTATATGGTTAGAGCCATGTATGCTCGCATGACTCTTAATTATTATTATGCTTTCAGTTTGGGAGATGCATTCTTCAGAATTCATTGGGGGCTTTAAAGTCAATGCTTGTTGGCCACAGCAACACACAAATTCTGAATTGGTCAAACCATTTTGTGTTTTTTTTTTTGTTTCCTTTTTGTTTTGGATACAAAAATATAAAGTCGCATGCCAATTCAAATATGAAAATATTTTTCCTTGTACATAGAATTTAATTAGAAGTAAAATCACATCAAACTAGGCCTAGAATTAAGGGTTGTTTGCATCAAGAGCAAAATAGACTAAAATAATTACAAATATAGCAAAATCTAAAACTATTCATTTGCAAATGTAGCAAAATTGAAGTCTAGCGGTGATAGAAATCTGTCCGTAGTAGACTTCAATTATAAGTGTAATTATTGTTAATAGATTATTCTATCAGTGATAGTAAATTATGAATGCATTGTGATTGAAGTTCTATCATTGATAGATTTGCTAAAACTATTTGCAAATTAAAGTCTATCAAACGGATAGACTTTAATGAATTATTACTGATAGATTATTCTATAAGTGATAGACGTCTATCACTAATGGACTACATGCATTGTAATTTAAGTATATCATTAATAGATTTACCATATTTGTAAATTTTTTTAAAAGTTACTATATTTGCAAATAACAAATTTTAAATGACTATCTATTACAATAATCCTAAAATTAATGAACAAATATCATATCATTTTTGTGATATGCAAAACTTCTTGTCCATGGCAATAAGAGATGTTGGAAGGATTATTTCAAAAAAAAAAAAAAAGAGAGATGTTGGAAGGAAAAGTAGAACTTTCAATGAAATTTGTTTATATGGGAAGAAAGTTATTGATATTGATGTAGTAATAATTTTTTGCTTCATGAAATAATGTATTTGTGGTCTGTATTTAGAATTTAGATAGGCCTTCGAAATAGTAGTTTGTTCAAAGAGATAACTATTTGTATTTAATTTATGATACGTAGCAAAATTATTGGCTAGGTCTTAATTATAGAGATTGTAAAATGTAATTGAGATAGGAAACAAAAAGAGAACACACAAAACTTGCATCTACCTTTTCAAGCACTCACTAAAGATCTCTTAAACTCAAAATGTTTAAGGTTAGTCGAGTTGTGTAGACACTCGTGAATATCAAAAATATATATATATTTAAGGTTATATTACAAATTTGGTCTTCATGATTTGGATAAAGTTTCAATTTTGGTCTCTTTTTGTTTTAAAAGTTTCCATTTAGTCCCTATAGTTTTGACTTAATTTCAATTTAATCCTTATGATATGGATTTAGTTTCAATTTAGTTTCTATAGTTTCGACAAAATTTACAAATTTTATCTACTATAATCGTATTGACAATTTTTGTTTTCATGTAATGGTTTTCTTTTGGAAAATCATGTTAGTTGCTTGTATTTAGGTTTTAGGCTAAATAAAAAATAAAAGGAAAAAAATGAAGTTATCACGACATGTTGTTAAAATATCGAGTGACATGTCGGCATGTCGTAAGGGGAGAAAGTCGTTTTTCTCCTTTCAACGACATGTTGAAATTTTGAGGTTCTCACGGGTTTTTTTTTCTTTTAATTATTATGGTTAAATTATAAAAAATACTTCTCAACTATGGAGTTTGTATAAAAAATGACCATGAACTTTAAAAAGTTTAAAAAATAAACTTGAACTTTAAAAAATGTTTCAAAAATACCCTTGTCGTTAAATTTTGGATGGAAACCATTAAAAATTTCAGTTTCATTCAAAAGATTTTTTTTCCTTATCCCACCATAAATTCTTCTTCCATGAAAATTAATGAGAAACTTTACCTATTTTTCATGTATTCATACTCTAGAGTTTTTCTTCTCTTTGAACACATTATCCCAAGAGCTTGACTAGATTTTAGGCAATGGTATTTTCTAAGATTTTAATGGTTCTCATCCAAAATTTAACTGCAAGGATATTTTTGAAACGTTTTGTAAAGTTCAAGAGTATTTTTGAAACTTTTTAAAGTTCAAGGGCATTTTTTAAACAAACCCCATAGTTCAGAGGTATTTTTATAATTTAGCCAATTATTATTCAAAGTTGATCGATAAATATAGTGATAATTCGATTTTTCTTCTCTTTAGTAAATAAAAGAGAAAATCGAATTTGTTTCTTCATCTAAAAAAAGGGAAAGAAAGAAATAGGAGACGCATGTGCCACCCTAGTAGCCCATATGCTGCTAGGTGGCTTTTCTTTTATTTGACAACGAAATTAATGGTCATTTTTAATTGGACATTTTGAAAAATGGCTATATGATTTTTTTCATTTGAAAAATGAGTTATTTTTTTAGTTTTTTTTTTTTTTACAACAAATCAGATGAAAATGTCACTGAACAAAATCTAAATCCAACGAATCCATAAATTCAAATACTACGTAAACTAGTGAACTATAAATTCAAATACAACATAAATGCAGGAAAGAATCTTGGGTTTACACACATTGAAAATCAATCAAAATCAAATTTAACAAAGATAAATTGGAACAAATAAATAGAAGTTGTTTTAACCGTATAAATTAATAACAAAAATTTAAATTGAAATATAATACTAAGTAATCTCACCTTTTAGGAAGGAAAAATAGGAGTGGATTAAGGAAATACCCTATAAACAAATACAATATATTTAAAACAAAGTTCCAATTTCTTGAAGGGTAGAATCTGACCACATGAAGCTGCCAATTTCAACGTTTTTGAGCACCTAGAGCATGCAACAATGATTCATCTGGAAAAAAAATCAAATCAAATTAATTGAGCTGATTTAAAATTTTGAAAGAATAAATAAATTACTAAATTCATTTACACACAAAACCCTATTTATTTTTCAAAATCCTTACTAGATATTGTCTCGCGCGTTAGGTGTCTTTTTGACCGGTCTTCTTCCTCGCAAAAATATATTTCGAATAGATAATATTTGCATATGTCATAAGTCATACATGTATTATTGCTATTTATATCGTATTTGTCATATTTACAAAAATAATTTAAATATACAAGTATACTGTAAATAGAATTCAAAAAAAATATTTTTCATTAAAATTCAAACTGGATATACACCCAAAAAATGGTTAAGCCATTTTTTATTAAAAAAACAAATTTTGACCATTTTTTAGGAATACAGTGTTTATATGGCCATTTGTTAGAATTTCCTTTTCTTTTTTAATATTTTTTCTTTAACTTTTTATGTATAATAGATTTCCTTATACATAGAATTGTTTTAATTGTATTAATCAATAAAATAAGTATATAATATTAATAATGTTTTACATTTATTTTTAATAAAAAAAAGTTATGATTGTTGTATTTTTATTGATGTGTTGGTACCTTGTATTATTTATTAAAAATTAAAATATTGTTATTATTTTCAATTAATCTAAATTAATGTTTTAGTTATCCATTGAAGTATAATTTGCATTGTTAAATATCAATTAATTATATTTAAGTCGTGATAATTAAAGTTTCTTTCATTTAATAATTCAAAAAATTTCTATCAATTACAATAATTTTTTTAAAAAATAAATGGTTGACATCAACATCTCCATCAATATTTCAATATAATAAATTAATATAGATAGGAGGCTTAAAAATGATCAATTATAGTATAATTAAAGTTTGATTTAGAAATTCAAACCATTTATATCGATTTCCATATTTTTTCTAAAATTTCGACGTGCACTAACATATTCATTGAGCTTGACATCAGCGTCTTAGTTTTTAGATATCATGATTAAAATTGGTCAATTATAATCTAACTAAGCCACAATAATTAAAGTTTCATTAGCAAATTCAAACAATTTCTATATCAATTTCCATGATTTTAAAAAAGAATTCCAAAATGTCTATCGACATTTTCGTAAAATTTGGACTTCAACATTTCCATCAATATCGACATTTCAATCATTGTATAAAAAAAAATTATAAACCCAACTGGTAAGATTTAACAAAACTACAAAGACTATATTGAAACTTTAAAAACCATATAAACTAAAATAAATAAAGCTAGCCCAAACTTTGAGAATTAAATTCAAAATTTTAAAACCGAGACTAAATTGAGACTTTTTGCACCAATCATAAGTATCAAATTTATCATTTAAAGGCCAAATATTTAAATTCACAAGTTGAAGATTAAATATAAACATGAAACTTAATGAACTCTCCAACTGCCAGTGTGAGACAAAGATTTTTTTATTTATTTATTTATTATTATTATTATTTTTTTTTTTTTTTGCAAAGGATGGGACAAAGAATTAAGACCACAAAAACTACATAAGCATTTTAGAAAAATAAAATATTTGGAAAAGGACACATCTTTGATAACGGCACTTAAAAATGTTTATTACCCACAAAATTAGTTGGTTGTTTTTCACGTGAGCAAGTTGAAGGAAAAAAAATATATAGTATTTTCCAATAACGACATTTTTATAGATTTTTCTGAACAAAATTAAAAATCTACAAAATCATCGGTTCTGATCGATAACTATTTGACTTTTGTTTTTTGTTTTTAAAAATTAGGTTTGTTTTTTTTCCAATTTTTTAATCATGGTTTTCAACTTTATTAAGGACATATCTGCATTCTTAGTTAAATTCCAAAAACAAAGACAAGTTTTTAAAAACTACGACCTCTTTTGATAACCATTTGGTTTTCAGTTTTCGGTTTTTAAAATTTATACTTATTTTCTCTTAATTTCCTTACAATGGTTTTCATCTTTGTTAAGGTATATATTTGAATTCTTAGTTAAATTCTAAAAACAAAAACAAGTTTTTGAAAACCATTTTTTTAGTTTTCAAAACTTGACTTGGTTTTTAAAAACATTGAAGAAGGTAGATAAGAAAACAAAGAAACTTATAGATGGAAGTAGTGTCTATAAGCTTAATTTTAAAAAACCAAATGGTTACCTAACGGGACCTTAGACCCCGTTTGATAACCATTTGATTTTTTGTTTTTGGTTTTTGAAAATTATACTTGTTTTCTCCTAAATTCCCTACCATGATTTTCATCCCAGTTAAGGTTACATTTGAATTCCTAGCCAAATTTTAAAAACAAAAACAAGTTTTTGAAAACTACTTTTTTTGTTTCCAAAATTGGACTTAGTTTTTGAAAACAAGGTAGAAGATTGATACTAAAACCAAGAAACTTATAGGTGGAAGTATGTGTGTATAAGCTTAATTTTTAAAAACCAAATGGTTATCAAATAGGACCTTAGTTTTTGGTTTTTGAAAATTATACTTGTTTTCTCCTAATTTCCTTACAATGAATTTTATCTTTGTTAAGTACACAATTGCATTCTTGGCCATATTCCAAAAAAAAAAAAAATTGAAAACTACTCGTTTTAGTTTCCAAAACTCGACTTAATTTTTTAAAACATAGAAAGAAGGTAGATAATAAAACATAGAAACTTATAGGTGAAAATAGAGTATGTAGGCTTAATTTTTAAAGATAAAAAAACCAAAAACCAAATTGTTATCAAACTGGTCTACTTTTTAGTTTTCAAAACTTGATATGATTTTTGGAAACATGGAAGAAGGTAAGTAACAAAACAAGGAAACTTGTAGGTAAAAGTATCGTTTATAAACTTATTTCAAAAATCAAAAACAAAAAATAAAATGATTATCAAACGAGATGTTAAGTTGGTTATTTTTTATGTAAGTGGGAAAAAAGAAGTTTGGGGAAAAAAAATCAGAAGGTGGAAGTTGGCTAATAAATACTCATCTAATCTGTCTTTTTCCTTCTTCTATCAAAATTTATTTAGGGTAAGGCGGCTGCTCAATTAAAGGACTAATTAATGTTTTTAACATGTCTTATATACAATTAGTTCACAAACTCTAGTTCAAAATTCGCAAACTCTAGTTCAATTTATAATTCTCATTTTAGTTTCATTCGTATTGAAGTACAATTGATGTTTTTAACATGTCTTATTTATATATATCAAAATTTTCATTATCCAATCCATTAATTTCATGTTTTAGACGATTCAGATCTCCTTGGCAAATGGAGGAAAAAAAAAAAGAAAAGAAAGGAAGGCGATGTAAATGTGGAAGAAGGAAGAAAGAAAGAAAAAATAAATTGAGGTGGCGGCGACCAACAGTGAGAGGCAGTGGTCAGCGACGAGCAATGGACGGTGGTAGTCGTCGCTGACGGTTTTGGTGATTTGATGCATCACGATATGGAAGAAGAAGAAAGAAGAATGAGAAATAAAAAAGAGATATATATATTTTTAATAATTTAATATATTTAAATTATTTTTTTAATTAAAAAAATATCACGCCAGCTTTCGTGAGGTAGACCAACGGAAAAATAGATGGAGGAATCTAAATACAACCTCATCCAAACCTTAGAGGTATTATGGTTGGGGTTGAAAACTCAAGAACTAAATGCAATCTAATCCAAATCTTAGGGACAAAAAATATAAGGGCTTTTTTTGGTAGAAAATCCGAATTTTGTTTTATGTTTTCAGATTCATTGAATTTAGTGAATATGTGCTTGACCGATATGTTTTTTCAAAATTGTTTTCAGGTTCTGTGTCCCAAAGAGTGAAAATTCTATGAACATTTTAGTGTTATCCAGATTTTGATTTTGAAAATTTAAAATGCAGGATTAAATTAAAAAAATATAAAAACTTTAATAAATATAGAATTTCATATTATAAACTCAATTTATTTTTGTTAAATTAAAATATGTATAATATAATGTAATATAAATGATATGATATTGTAAAATTATAATTATACAAAATTTATAACATATAATAGGTTTATAAATTAATTAATAATATGTTATATTCAACTTAATATTTAGTTGATAACAACAACTAGTTTATGGTTTATAAATATATTTGTTATAAGTAATTTTGGACCACCATGACGTACAAGGAGCTGACGAGGACAACCGGGCGAAGGCAGGACCAGGGATCGACTCAGAGAAAGACCAGATCAAATGGTCGGCCTTGGCCTTGGGCCGAGGTCGAGCTCGTTAGCCTCATATCGGTCCCTACTGCCTACGTTTGTCCCTGTTTCGCCTGGTTTGACCTAAAACGCCTCCGAATCCCTAAAAACCCTAAGAGGATGAGCAGGTATTTATACCCCTCTTCGCCACTGAAGAAGGGGACTCGAACTCTAATCCCGAAACTCATTCTATATTCTCTACACTCTCCTCTTGCTCTTACTTTTTCCGCTCCCCACCGTTCTGCTTGCTGACTTAAGCATCTGAG
Source organism: Luffa acutangula (assembly GCA_036850905.1). Taxonomy (NCBI): domain Eukaryota; kingdom Viridiplantae; phylum Streptophyta; class Magnoliopsida; order Cucurbitales; family Cucurbitaceae; genus Luffa; species Luffa acutangula. The sequence goes on along the minus strand of CM072097.1, from coordinate 44,109,156 downwards.
CCGGTGTGGCAGGCGTGTAGGTTTACTGTCTTGCAGGCCACATCTTCCCCCCTCATCTACAAATTTACCGTTGGTGGCACGTGAAGGTCAGGTGAGTTCCTCTGACCAAATTTGACCATCAACAGTTGGCGCCGTCTGTGGGGAAGAAAGCTTGCTAAGTCTACACATCGGTGATTCAATGAGTAAGAGGATGGAAAAGGGAAACCAAAATCCAAACCCTTCTGAAAATAACCATCAACTGCAGAAATCGAAAGAAGACTGACAACATGAGCAGCAAGGTCAGGGGGCTCAGACCTACAGATCGAGCAATTCTGAGGAGCCTAGAACTAAGTACCAGTCGTAGGACAGACCTGAGGAAACTGATCAAGGAGAAGCGCAGAAGTGCCAAGGCTGCCGAGGCCGAGGCCAAAACTGTCGAAGCTGAACCCCAGGCTGCCGAGGCCGTGGCCAGAGCAGCCGAGGCCGAGGCCAAGAAGGACAATCTCCCTAGGAAAACCGAGCTTCCAAACACACTAAAAGAGCTCGGAAATCCTGAGGGAGACCTGCAGAAGCTAAATGACTCCAAGCCAAACAACGACTACCAGACGAACAGTGCAAAGGCTGAGGGCGAGGCCGACCAGGCAGAGGCTGACCATGCCGAGACCGACCAAAGATGTTCATCCAGACCGATTAGGAGGAAACCCCACAAGAGATCAAAACCACCTTTGGAGGACAAATCAACAACAAACACAAACTTTGACAAGATTGAAGACACGTGGAAAAAAATATCGTCAAGGAGTTGGCAGTCATCCCATCTACATCCAGGACTAAGGCAACGAGTACCAGAACAAAGCCGAGGGCTAAGAGGAAGAAGCTGTCAGGCTGAGGCCGACCCAAAGCTATGGTCATCCCGAGGCCGAGGCCGACCCTAGGCCAAAGCTGAAGCTGACTATCCAAGACCTCAAAAGTGACCCGAAGATCACATAATCAAGACAAATCAGATTGTCAATGCAGTTGAACACAAGGCAAGATCCAGATTGAAGCGAAGGAGCCGGATACGAAAGACGACAGATTGTTCGAGGCCCTAAGTCAACCCCAGATATGGCCGACGCCGAGGCCGACCCCAGATATGATTGAAGCTGAGGCCAAGGCCAACCCAAGCCACGCTTGAGGCTGAGGGCGACCATGGCCATGGTTATGACCAAGGGCAACCCTATTGATTCAAGCGAAGATCGACACCATGCGAGCCTGGACCAACGGGTCTACCTCGCCTCATCTAGATTTGAGATCACACGAGCCTGGGCCCCTGGGTCTACCTCGCCTCATCTAGTTGAATCCACGCTTACTTGCGAGCCTAGGCTTTTTAGCTTAGTGCCCACACTCATACATGCGAGCCTATAGAGTCCACGTTTCAAGCGAGCCTATAGTGCCCACGCTTCACGTGAGCCTATAGTGCCCACACCTACAAGCGAGCCTATAGTGCCCATGCTTACATGCGAGCCTATAGTGCCCACGCCTACATGCGAGCATATAGTGCCCACGCTTCAGCGAGCCTATAGTGTCCATGCCTGCCTACATGTGAGCTTATAGAGCCCACGCTTCAGCGAGCCTATGGTGCCCACGCCTACCTTACGAGCCTAAGCTTTTCAGCTTAGTGCCCACGCCTGCATGCGAGTCTGGACTACCGAGTCTACCTCGCCTCATCCAGATTGAGATTACGTGAGCCTGGACCAACGAGTCTACCTCACCTCATCTAGCTTGAGCATTTTCACATCATGCGAGCCTGAACTGTCGAGTCTACCTCGCTCATCCAGACTTGAGATTACGTGAGCCTGGACCAACGAGTCTACCTCACCTCATCTGGCTTGAGCATTTTCACATCATGCGAGCCTGGACTGTCGAGTCTATCTCGCCTCATCTAGACTTGGGATTACGTGAGCCTAGACCAACGAGTCTACCTCACCTCATCTAGCCTAAACGTCTTCACAACAGGTGAGCCTGGACTACCGAGTCTACCTCACCTCATTTGGCGTGAGCCCATCATGCGGGGCTGGACTAACCAAGTCTACCTCACCTCATCCAAATATGGGATTGCATGAGCCTAGACTGCACAGTCTACCTCCCCCATCTGGCTCGAGCCAATGCACTTCATCTGAGACAGGCTCACCTGGCCAAGGCCGACCCCAAACCTTAAAGGTATTCTTCTCTTTTATTCAACTATGCTTTATGTTTTAGTGAAGCTTTACTTGAGATTGGGGGCTACAAAGGGGATATGCACTCCCTATTAAACAAAAAGCAAATAGCAGGGGATATGCATTCCCTATTAAACAAAAGGCACACTAGCTTAGCATGTCTAGCCAATAGCTACATGTTCCAGCTTGTTATTTCGTTATTCCCTATAAGGACTGACTAATAAATGCAGGGAGCAGAGTTTCTAGCTAACAGAGGCTTGAGGCCGAGGCCGACCCTAGCCTCTTCCCTCACTTTTCTTTTACAGAAAACAACTTTTTTGATGCAGGAGCTCGAAATCTTTTGTGTTTGCATATTTTCATGGACAAGCCCTGGAACTGAAGCACACCGAATGACCAAGAACGGGGGTCTCACTGCCTGGTCAGCGAGTCGGGGTATGCTCGGCCTCATCCTGAGGCCGAGGCCGAGGCTGTGACACTTACAAGGATGGTATGCTCGGCCTCATCCCAAGGTCGAGGCCGAGGCTGTGGCACTTACAAGGATGGTATGCTCGGCTTCATCCCGAGGCCGAGGCCGAGGCTGGGTCAATCACACAGGCCCTCCGACCATTTCTGTAATCTCTCACCTTTCTCATTGCCATTTCACCTAACCCCTATTCAGGGGGTCTCTATTTTGTCCCGTTTGTCCTATCTTGCAGGATAACAAGGAATCCATACATAAGTCAGCATGGAACGAGAGTTATACTCTTAAATCGGGTTTAAGGAGCTCAACCGAAAGCACTAAGCCGCACCTGAATCCCAATTCAAGAGTGGGGGCTTAATGTTATAGGTAATTTTGGACCACCATGACGTACAAGGAGCTGACGAGGACAACCGAGCGGAGACAGGACCAGGGATCGACTCAGAGAAAGACCGGATCAAATGGGTCGGGCCAATTGGGCCCGACCCACATGGTAGGCCGAGCTCGTTAGCCTCCTATCAGTCCCTACTACCTCCGTCTGCCCCTGTTTCGCCTGTTTTAACCTAAAACGCCTTCGAATCCCTAAAAACCCTAGGAGGATGAGTAGGTATTTATACCCCTATTCGCCACTGAAGAAGGGGACTCGAACTCTAATCCCGAAACTCATTCTATATTCTCTACACTCTCCTCTTGCTCTTACTTTTTTCGCTTCCCACCATTCTGCTTGTTGACTTAATCATCGGAGCCGGTGTGGCAAGCACCACACCGGTGTGCAGGTTTACTGTCTTGCAAGCCACGTCTTCCCCCCCATCTACAAATTTACCGTTGGTGGCACGTGAAGGTCAGGTGAGTTCCTCTGACCAAATTTGACCATCAACAATATTATCAAACCATTTTGAACAATTGTTTAAATTAGGATCCAACTTCTAAATTAATCTGTCAAACACATATCTAAAAACAATGAAACACAACTATGTTTTCATTGAATCCCTTCTTCAAATTTGTGTTTTCAGATCACCAACTCAAAACACCCAACTTTTTCGAGTTAATAAGACGCTCCTAATTTTTTGAAAATCTAGTTTTAAAAATAGGTGGTTAACCGATTTTACAAATCGAACATGTTTAAAATAATTGATTTTTAAGTGAATTCATTCACCATCAAATTTATGAAAGGTGAAAAAACGAATAAAATTCTATCCCAATTAGAATTACAATGTTCACAAAATCAACCTCCAATTGGAGAGAAAAGCATGATACCACAAAAACAAAACAAGCATTTAAGAAAACAATATTTAATAGATAACTTCGTTCAAAACGGCACTTAAAAATGTTGAAATCACTCGAGTCAATAACAATATTTTTGTCATTTTTCAAACAAAATTAAAAACCCACAAAATTAGTTGGTTGTTCATCGTGAGTAAATTGGAAAAAAAAAAAGTCTTAAAAAACAATTCAAATCAAATCAAAAGGTGGAGGTTGGCTAATAAGTATTAAATACTAACTTTTGTTTCAATCGTATTGAAGCAATATTACTATTTTTATACTACTATATCTATAATCTATAATCTATATAAATGGCGTTGGGAAAAACTTTTGATTTTCTTTTTAGCCATTTCTTAATCTTTAAATTCCTTATTTGTTATTTCTATTTAATTATTCAAATTCTCACGTTTATACTTAAGATTAAGAATTGGTTTAAAAGAAATTTCCACATTTATGTTTCTTTTTAAAAGAATTAAAAAAAAAACTTATCTGTGGTAAGATTAAGATTTGTTTTTTTAAAAAAAAAAAAAAAATCTCATCTCATACCAACGTATATGTTTTCTTTAAAAAAAAAAAAAAAAAATCTCATATTTGGTAGATCATTCCAACGTTTAGATTTTTTTTATAAAAAAAAATAACCTTTTTAATTTTAGTAGATCATTCTCAAGTATATGTTTTTTTATAAAAAAAAAAAAATATATATATCATCTTTGTAAGATTAAGAATTGATTTACAAAAAAGAATAAAATTAAGAATTGGTTTGAGATATGTATTTAGATCATTCCATGGATTTTTTTTTTTGAAAAAAAAAATCTCATCTTTGGTAAGATTAAGAATTGGTTTTAAAAAAATTGTAATGAATAGTAGGTATATTTTACCTAATTACTATTTTTTTTGCATAAATAAAACTTTTCCTAAAATATATATATATATATATATATATATATATATATATATATATATATATATATATTATTTTAGGAAGAAATCCAATTTTAAACACTAGAATATCGATTTTTCTTAGATTTTAAAAATTCCACATTTTTTTATATACTAATTACTTGATTATCTCCCATATGTTTTTTACCACCCACCAATGTATGACTTAGGGTGCGTTTGGCGTTGATTTTAGAGGCGGTTGAAATGATTAAAAAAAAATCTTAACCGTTTTGAGCGTTTGGTAAAACAGATTATAAATTAATTTTTATAAAAGTACTTTTTGCAAAATCCAATAATAGTAACTTTTCCGTTTAGTTTCCCTAAAAATCTAATCTGTAACTAAATATTTATCTTCGTTTTTTTAGACTTGATTCATGTGAATCATTTTTTTAATTTAACATTTTTATTCTATTATGTTATACTCATTTGAAATTATTTGTTTTTATTTTTATTTAAATTGATATAATATTTTTCCAATACAAGTAGCAAATTATATTGGATTTTACTATTTATACCTACAAATTATACCACAATATTATAATAATATAAATTAAATTAAATTATATATTATATATAATATTATAAAAAGAGCGGGGCAGGACCAAGAAACGGGACGGGGCTAGGGTCGGGGACCGGGAATATAATCTCTGTCCCCGCCCCCGTTTAGAGAATGTAGAAAAATTTATCCCCACTCCCTTCTCCACTTCCCGTGTGAAATTTCCTGCCGGATAAATGGGCACCCTTAATCAAGATGCGAACCGAGATTCATCTAGGTGAAAATTTTCAAATTTTGAGTTTAAATTTCGATAGACAGAATATTAAAGTGCCACCAAGATTCATTAATTTATGTTTGACTTTTAACCAAAATTAGATGCAGAAATGTCAACAAGATCTACTGAGATAGGATATTACTTTAAATAAACTTCATTCTAAAGTGGAGGCACAAAATATGAAAATAATAATAATAATAATAACAATACAAATAGTCAAATTAAAAAATAAATTTTGATAATAAACTTAAAGTGCAGCACAAAATATGAAATAATAATAATAATAACAATACAAATAGTCAAATTAAATAATAAATTTTGATAAATGGCTACACTTTTTAACTAATGCAAATATGATCATTCACATATTTGATTATTTCAATATAACTAAAATACTATCTAACAGAATCTAAGAAATGCTAAAATTATAGCATTTCAAACTCAAAAGTAGTATCCTAACTAAATCTAGAATAAAAAGGGATTTGTCCTAATTAACTAAATCTACAAAATAATAAAAATAAAAAAATAAAACAAAATAAGTTCTTAAAAAATAGTTAGTTATGAATTAAACGAAAAAAAAAAAATCAAAAGAGAGGTCATGATTACTCTAGGGGATAAATCCTATATAATAATAAAAAAAAAAAGTATAAATCAAAGAGAATAAGTCAATTAAAAAAAGTTGAGGTGCATATTAATGGGACTAAAAGTAAAAGGTAAATAGAAAAATTGAGTGTATAAGTCAAAATTAATTATAGTGTTTAAACTAAAAAGTTTATTGTAAATAGTAATCTAGAAATCATAAATAATACAATATAATAAAAAAATTAAGTATACTGTTATAGGTAATTTTGGACCACCTCGAGGTATAAGAATCTGACGACAACCGGGCAGAAAAAGAGCTGAGGAATGAATCAAAGGGGCAAAACCAACAAGTGGGACGTGCCAAGACAAAGCCCGACCCCTTGCTCGACCTCGGCCAAAGGCTGAGGCCGAGGCCATGGCATGGCCGAGGCCAACCCTCGGCTCGTTTGCACGGGCCGGGCTTGTTCGGCTCCGCTTGGTCCCCACCACCTCTGGTCACCTCGGTTCAGCCTGGTTTGTCCTGAAACGCCTCTCAATCCCTAAAAACCCTAGGAGGATGAGCAGGTATTTATATCCCTCTTCGTCACTGAAGAAGGGGACTAAAACTCATTCTATATTCTCTACTCTCTCCTCTTGCTCTTACTTTTCCACTCCCCACCGTTCTGCTTGCTGACTTAAGCATCGGAGCCGGTGTGGCGAGCACCACATCGGTGTGCAGGTTTACTGTCTTGCAGGCCACGTCTTCCCCCTCTTCTACAAATTTACCGTTGGTGGTTCATGAAGGTCAGGTGAGTTCCTCTCACCAAATTTGACCATCAACAGTTGGCGCCATCTGTGAGGAAGAAAGCCTGTTAATCTGCACATCGGTTGTTCAATGAGTAAGAGGGTGGAAAAGGGAAACAGAAATCCAAACCCTTCCGAAAATAACCATCAACCGCAGAGATCGAAAGAAGAGTTATGCGCAAGAGACTCCCAGACGAACAGTGCGAAGGCTGAGGCCAAGGCCGACAAGGCAAAGGCTGACCATGCCGAGGCCAACCAGGCAGAGGTCGACCAGACAGAGGCTGACCAGGCCGAGGCCGATCAGAGATGTTCATCCAGACTGATTAGGAGGAAACCCAACAGGAGATCAGAGTCATCCTTGGAGGACAAATAAAAAACAAACACAGGTCTGAACAAGATCGAAGGGTTGAAAGCCATTTCGTCTACATCCAGGACTAAGGCAACAAGTACCAGAACAAAGCCGGGGGCTAAGAGGAAGAAGCTATCAGGCTGAGGCCAACCCTAAGCTATGGTCATCCTTAGGCCGAGGCCGTGGCCGATCCTAAGCTATGGTCATCCTTAGGCCGAGGCCAAGGCTGACCCTAGGCCAAAGCCGAAGCCGACCATCCAAGACCTCAAAAGTGACCCAAGATCACATAATCAAGGTAAATCAGATTGCCAATGTAGTTGAGCACAAGGCAAGATCCAGATTGAAGCGAAGGAGTCGGACACGAAAGACGACCGACTGTTCAAAGCCAAGACTGAAGCCAACCACAGATATGGCCGAGGCCGAGGCTGACCCGAGCCATGCTTGAAGCCGAGGCCGACCAAAGCCATGGTTGTGACCAAAGCCAACCCTATTGATTCAAGTGAAGATCGACACCATGCGAGCCTAGACCAACGGGCCTACCTCGCCTCATCTAGATCTGAGATCACGCGAGCTTGGGCCCCCGGGTCTACCACGCCTCATCTAGTTGAGTCCACATATACATGCGAGCCTAAGTTTTTCAGCTTAGAGCCCACACCAACATGCGAGCCTATGGAGCCCACGCTTACATGCGAGCCCATAGAGCCAACGCCTACATGCGAGCCTATGGAGCTCACGCTTACATGTGAGCCATAGAGCCCACGCCTACATGCTAGCCTATAGTGCCCACGCTTCTGCGAGCCTATATTGCCCACGCCTACATGCGAGCCTATAGTGCCCACGCTTCAGCGAGCCTATAGTGCCACGCCTAAATGTGAGCCTATAGTGCCCACGCCTACATGTGAGCCTATAGAGCCCACGCTTCATGCGAGCCTATAGAGCCCACGCTTCAGCGAGCCTATGGTGCCCACGCCTACCTTGCGAGCCTAAGCTTTTCAGCTTAGTGCCCACACCTGCATGCGAGCCTGGACTACCGAATCTACCTCGCTTCATCCAGATTGAGATTACGTGAGCCTGGACCAACGAGTCTATCTCACCTCATCTGGCCTGAGCATCTTTACATCATGCGAGCCTGGACTACCGAGTTTACCTCACCTCATCCAGATTGAGATTACGTGAGCCTGGAGCAACGAGTCTACCTCACCTCATCTGGCCTGAGCATCTTTACATCAGGCGAGCCTTGACTACCGAGTCTACCTTGCCTCATCCAAATTGAGATTACGTGAGCCTGGACCAACGAGTCTACCTCACCTCATCTAGCCTGAGCATCTTTACACTAGGCGAGCCTGAACTACCGAGTCTACCTCGCCTCATCCAGATTGAGATTACGTGAGCTTGGACCAACGAGTCTACCTCACCTCATCCAAATATGGGATTGCATGAACCTGGACTGTCAAGTCTACCTTCCCCATCTGGCTCGAGCCAATGCACTTCATTTGAGACAGGCTCACTTGGTCAAAGCTGAGGCCTACCATGTCAAGGTCGACCCCAAACCTTAAAGGTATTCTTCTCTTTTATTCAACTATGTTTTATGTTTCAGTGAAGCTTTACTTGAGATTGTGGGCTACACATGGGATATGCACTCCCTATTAAACAAAAAGCACACTAGCTTGCCATGTCCAACCAATGATCACATGCTCTACCCTATTGTCTCATTATTTTCCTATAAGAACTAACTAATGGATGCAGGGAGCTAAGCTTTAGGCTAACAGGGGCTTGAGACCGAGGCCGACCCTAGTCTCTTCCCTTATTTGTCTTTTGCAGAGATTAAATTTTTTATGCAGGATCATGAAATCCTCTACTTTTCCTATTTTTACTTGTGGAACTGCTGTGTTCGACCTCTTCTCGAGGCCGAGGCCGACCAGACAAGCTAAAATGGAAGATTCCTGTGCTCGGCCTCTTCCTGAGGCCGAGGCCGACCAGATAAGCTAAAATGGGAGATTTCAGTGCTCGGCCTTTTCCCGAGGCCTATGCCGACCAGAGAGGCCCTCCAACCATTTTAGTAACTTCTCTCTTTTCTCATTTCCATTTCACCTAACCCCTATTCAGGGAGTTTTCTGTTTTGTCTATTTCTATCCCATCATGCAGGATAGCAACGACTCCACACGAAAGTCAGCACAAGGCAAAGATTATTACTCTTAAATCGGGCTTAAGGAGCTCAACTTATAGCAATAAGTCACCCCGAATCCCAATTCAAGAGTGTGAGCTTAATGTTATAGGTAATTTTGGACCACCTCGAGGTATAAGAAGCTGACGAGGACAACCAGGCAGAAAAAGAGTTGAGGAATGAATCAAAGGGGCAAAACCGGCAAGTGGGACGGGCCAAGACCAAAGGGGTCGGGCTAGCCCGACCCCTTGCTCGACCTCGGCCATGGGCCGAGGCCGACCCTCGACCCGCTTGCGTGGGCCGGACTTGTTCGGCTCCGCTTGGTCCCCACCGCCTCTAGCTGCCTCGGTTCAACCTGGTTTGTCCCGAAACACCTCTGAATCCCTAAAAACCCTAGGAGGATGAGCAAGTATTTATATCCCTCTTCGCCACTGAAGAAGGGGACTAAAACTCTAATCCCGAAACTCATTCTATATTCTATACTCTCTCCTCTTGCTCTTACTTTTCCACTCCCCACCGTTATGCTTGCTGACTTAAGCATCGGAGCCGGTGTGGCAAGCACCACACCGGTGTGTAGGTTTACTGTCTTACAGGCCACGTCTTCCCCCTTTTCTACAAATTTACCGTTGGTGGCACGTGAAGGTCATGTGAATTCCTCTGACCAAATTTGACCATCAACATATACGATAAATAGTACTATATTTATCTTGTAGTAAATAATACAATAGTATCAAAATAAGGTATAGTGTATATAGTAAAAAGATCATAGTGAATAGTAATTATCTAGAAGCAATAAAAAATACAATAATATTGATAGTGAACATAGCTAGCTAGTTTTCCCTAATTCATTTAGCTAGTCATTTATAATTAAATGACCAAAATTATGCATTTTTGTGTTGTATTTTTAGGAAATAAATATCGGAGCTAATCGTGTGTTCGGGACATGAAAAGATGCTAAAGAACGAAAAAAGATTCAAGTTAGAAGATTAAAAAAATGGGTCCATCCGAGAGCCAGCGTCGGGACGCTGCTCTTTGGGCGTCTCGACGTTGGCATTCCATATTTGAAGTAGGCGGCAACAGGTCACAGTGTCGAGATGTTGTGACCCTAGCGTCTCTACGCTCACAGATTTCCCATTCCAGAATCAGCGATATCGCCACAGTATCGCGACGCTACGCCGAATTTTTCCCCTATATATATTTTGCGATTAGGTCAATTGGAGGGACTTTTTTTGGTGCATTTGGAGCTGTAAACACAGAGATAATTGGAGTTGTGGAAGCTGAACCAAGTGGAGGAAGAGCAGAAATCAAAGCTTTGTTCGTGGAGATCGTTACGGGGACGTGCGGTCTCGACCTACTTAGCGTTTATTTCTCTTTTCCCTTACTTTAGTTAGTTTTAATGGCTGATTTTTACTTAGTTTATATCGTAACGCGGATTATGAGTAGCTAAGTTTAATTGATGTAGCCGTTGGGCACTTTATGGATTGAATTTATGGATTGTTGCTATTGATTTCATTTATGCATAATGTATGTTTAATGCTTTCAATTTACCGGCCATGAATTGAATGTTGATTGTGTCTAAATCTAACTCGGGAGAGAGGATTTAACTTAGAACTCATTATGCATAACTAGGATTTAGCTAGAGATCGGGAGATAATAGTTAATTCTATAAATCTTTAAAAAGGATAACCTTAATGTCTTGCACGTTTAATGAATTTAGATAGGGATATCGGGTTCGTTACATGTGGGAGAATCATGTATGCTCGAGAGAGATATGTGTGTTTTTAGTATTATTCCAAGATTTATGAATCATAGCATGTCATTAATCCATGAATTAATCCATAGTCCCAATTGGTGAAACCAAATCCCTAAGACCATTGTCATCATTAGATTGTCACATTCTTTTTGTTTGTGTTTGATTTACATTCTTGGTCATTAAAGTGTGTTCCCTAAATAAATTGGCTAGAAACTCAATCCAGAGGACGACATTCAAAATCTATTTTCACTATATTATAACTTGATCCGTACACTTGCAATTAACAATTCGTGCAACAAATATCAAAATTTAGTATTCCCCCTTTCAAAAAAAAAAATCAAAATTTAGTGTATATGATAGTAAATATACTAAGTTCTTAATATTTAGATAGTAAATAATATAATAGCATCAAAATTAAGTATAGTGTGTTGTAAAGAGTTTTTTTTTTTTTTTTTTTTTTTTGAACAAGTGTTGTAAAGAGTTCTTAGACTATATGTATGTAGAGGGAGTAAATAATATAATAGTATCACAGAAGTATTATAAAAAGTTGAGAGTAAATAATAACAATAATATATAGTGATATGAGTTATATTAGGAAAAAAAAAAATACAAATTACATGATAGCAAACTTTACAAAATGTTAATGGAAGATGTGAATAAAGTAAAAAAGACGAATAAAAAAACAAATCTAACACAACGAAATTTGAAAAAACAAACTCAAATTAATAAGGTATATCCTTATTTTCAAATCTAAATGTTTATAATCACCAAAAAGAAATTACTTTGGCAACAAGAATGAGGGAAGATGTAAAAAAGAAAAGAAAAAAAGAACTTGTTGGAGAACCTATACTATTTTAGAATAAAAAAAAAGAGAAAAAAAAACTCCATAAAATAATTTGAGCTTTCAAAACAAAGAAAATATAGTTTCTGAAAACTTTTGTTGAAATTGAACAAAAAAAAAAAATGCATTGATGTCAAGGTGAGGAAGATGAGAATATGGTTAAATTTAGAAAGCTTGATTTGAAAATATATTAAAATCTTAAGAGAAGATTTAAAAAGAATTTTGTAAATAAGAGAGATTTAATTTTGATTCTCGTTAACGTAAAAAAGCCAACAATTTAATTACAATTAGGTGGAAGGGTAAGGATGGGAAAACGAAAAAGATAAATCATCCAAAAATGAAAATTAGTCATTTTTAAAAATGTAGTTTAGTCAAATTTCAAAACCGTTATTTTAATTTAGCCCTACAATACAATTCCCAAAAAGAAAATATAATAATAATAACAATGACTTCTACTCTTTAAAATTAGCAAACCTAAAAGTTGGGGGAGTATTAAAAGCCCATTTACGTTCTGAGGCCCATCCTAAGTTATGTAAACTATGGTTGAGCCCAAAAGGCCCACTTTTCTTTCCTCAGATTTGTGCATGAATGTTTTATCATTTATTTTTATTTTTTATTATTATTTTTTTTAATATGTGCGGTTGGGGATTCAAACCACAAACCTCGTGGTCATTAACTTTACTCTTGTTGGGCTTTCCTTTCCTTTCTTTTTGGGAGGAATTCTCAAACTATATGCTATAAGTGGAATTTGAAACTTCTTTTTTTCCTTTTTTTTTCTTCAAATGTGAATTATTGGGATTTAAGATGATAATAAATATCTTATCGACTAAGTTATACTTAAATTTACAATTACATATTTCAATTAATTGAAACATTTGTAATTTTTCTAATATTTAGAAGCTTACGTGTGGTGTGATATAAGTTGTACAATTTTGGACACAAATGGGCTTTGAGCTTGTGTAGTTATTCGTTTATTTACTCACTATTATTAGCTTATTTCGAAGATTTAAATCTCTAACATTTTAAAAGTAACATCTAATTGAGAGATGTTCATAACCGTCATTATTATTAGCCCTATAATCAGGGTTTTTACATGTCATTTGTAATTTTTTTTCATCAAATACAGAAATATAATTACAGAGGTAATATTGTTCCTACATCATTAGGAATTGTCTGGAGAGCTTTGCTTATGCTGGTTAGATTAAAAAGAATATTTTCAATTAGGTTACAAGTCAAAATGGAAAGAAACCAATGATAAAAATCCAACGAAGTGAGCTTTGTTTTTTAAAGTATAAAAATGAAAATAATTATTTATGAGTTTGTTTAACTCTACTTTGTTTTCAAATCATGAAGAAAAAAAAAACAAAAAAAAAAAAAACAAAAATTAAGCTTATAATGACTACTCCAACCTATAAGTTTCTGTTGCTTTATGATCTACCTTCATCCCATATTTTCAAAAACTAAGTTAAAATTTGAAATTAAAAAAAAATAAAGTAGTAGTTTTCAAAAACTTGTTTTTGTTTTTTAAAATTTGACTTAGAATTCAACTGTAACGTCTACAAAGATGAAAACCATTATTAAAATAATAGATAAAAAAAACAAGCATAAACAAGCATAATTTGGGCATTATGCTTATCGCCAGTTTGAATCAGGCTTATCACCAGTTTGAGCAGAGATGGATTCCAAAATTGTGTGGAATCTACTTCATGATCGTGAGCAATATCTAAATGAAATAGCTCCCTTAATCCACCAGCTCAAATTATTGGCCTCAGATCACCACATAAGGGGCTTTCTTCTAGCTCCAAGGGATGGCAATAGAGTAGCGCACCATTTAGCTACGCATGCACGCACAACACAACACTCTGAAATTTGGTTAGAAGACTGTCCTCTTTGGGCTCAAAGTAGTTTAGCTCAAGATATCTGTCTAACAACCGCCCAAACTTTATCCTCTGTTTTGTTGTAATCTTTGTCTGTTTCTTTCTTTACAAAAAAAACAAGCATAATTTTCAAAAACCAAAAACCAAATGGTTATCAAACCAGACCTTGGTTTTCAAAAATTTAATACTATTTTAAAAATTAAGACTTGTTTGAGAACATTTTGGTTTTTAGTTTTTAGTCTTTTTGTTTTCTATTTTTTTTTCTTGGTTTTCTGTTTTTTAAAAAACAAAAGTTTATGTGTTTGGTTACGATTTTTTGTTTTTTTTTTTTAAACAAAAAAACCAAACATGTCTCATAGCAATTTTTTATTTTTTGTTTTTAAAGCAAAAAACAAAAATTCAAGAGGTGGTTTGATAACTACTATTTTTTTTTTTAATTTAAACTATTTTTATAATATTTTTATTTAATAAATCATTATTATTATTATTGAAAGTACAACTATCCAATTTATTCTAAATATATTGACTACTAACCAATGGACTAAAAGACAAATAAAAAAAAAAACATTTTAAACATCTAAGTAACATAATTGTGATTAACCTATTAATAAAACAATGAATTGCACAACATGCTATAGGTATATTTTTTGTGTTTTATAGGATGTAAATTTATTTGCTTCAAAAATTGAGCTTGTAACATCTCAAAACATCTCTTGATCACATTGCAAAGTGATGAGCATGGATAGTAGAATAACTATTTTCTTATTGTCAAAAAAAAAAAAAAAAAAAAATAACTATTTTCTACCGTAGTTGACATTTATCATTTCTAAACTCAATTAAACAATATATTTCCCCATAATAAATTAACAGAAATCTAAACATTTTTTATAGCCAAAACCAATAAGAAAAAATCAATTTTTCTAAAAAAAAAAAGAAAAAGAAAAAATCAATTTGTTAAATAAGACAATTTTTATTTAATAAAAAGTAATATATATACGTGTATAACATAATTCAAAATACATTAATTAGACCAGAAAATTTGGAAAGATATTAAGTTTTTTTAAATGGTAAATTGACGTCTTCAATTAACTCAAAAATTGCGCAAAATAGTTGTACTAATTCTTTCAATAATGTAACAACAAGAACATAGCTCAACTGGCATAAAGATAAAAGCATCATAATGATGGCATATAAAGTCACACTTCCAATGAGAAGAACAAATACCATTCCCCTATCCTTAAATCATCTTCAATCTCATAGTTGTAAATTTTTCTACCAATCTACATTTTATGAAAAGAAAAACTCAATCTACAAGCACATGGACGACTTAAGTTAAAAAGACATTTCTTTTAAAAAATAGAACATTAACCACAAGCCTCATCAAATCATACTCTCTCACAAACACTTCATAGTTAAAATAAAACCTCTCAACCACAACCACATGAACAACTTAACCTACAAATAGAACCTCAAACCACATGTACAACCTATGCTAAAAAGTCATAGTTCAAAAAACAATCACCAAACCACAATAAAATTACAAATAGAACCTCAAATCGCCTTCATCCTCAAACCACAATAAAATTACCTCTAACACATATTTTCTCAAATTATAGACAATGTCAATCAATAAAACAATATTTGTCAGTCTATAATGAACAACAAGAACACCCCCCCCCAACCAATCAACCAACCAAAAAATATATATAACATCCATTCTCATTGAGAACATCACACGTACACAGACATGAAACATATGAAAACAAAATCTCAAACAGTGTAATCAGAGTCCCAACCTAAAAAATGAACTTAAGTTCCAAGTTTTAAAAATTATACCTTACGAACTGATGGTGTGCTCCAATGAATATTTCCATAAATTCACCCATTTGTTTAAACCTTCTTTCATACTCATCTTGTTGCATTTCCATGACTTGATCTAATTGTTCTTTCATTCTTGCTTCCATTCTTGCATTTTCTTCTCGTTGACTTTGCAATAATTCTTTAGTCTTTTCATAAAGAACGACTTTTCATTAACTTAATACAATAAATATAACAACGTTCAATAACCTTATAATAATCACCTTCATCACATTCCCCCGTCCCCCTTCCTCTTCCCCTTCCCCTTCCCAATATTCAATCAAGAAGCCACATGAACATATGTAGTAACAAAAAAAAAAACCTCAACAGTAGACAATAAAAATTTCAATAATCACCTAAATTTGAACCGATAATATAATATCTAACAATCACAACAATAAATATATACACCCCCAACCACATTCACTAAAAAACAAAGCATGACAATGTTCAACAATAAATATATAACCACACCATAATTTACATCTAAGAGAACAATAACAAACAAAACTTGAATATAAACAACCTCCCTCCCACCCCCTCGATTCACAAATATAAACAACTAACTACTCTCTCAAATCCACATTCAATAAAAAAGACCAAGCTTCAACAAACAAAACAATATATACTTTTTCTCCATAATGTTCCATTAACGAAACAAATATTTAATAGACCTTAAACAACACACTTTCAATGCACCTATTTTAATTATCTCTAAATTTTTCACCAACTAATCAATATATGCATATATGAACAAAATTTCTTAAAAAATAAAGAAATTTAGTGTAACACATACCTATTACAGTGAATCCCACAAATAAAAACGGTCCCCTAAGTAATCTAACAATGTGAAAAAATAAAGAAAAATTAGTGTAAACGTAAAAAAAAAAATGAAATCAACCAAAAAGTTCTTAAAATGAAACCCACAAGTGCTTTTCGGCGTTCCCCAACTGTAGTTCCACGAATGTAAAAGAATAGGGGAAGAACACTCTGTCACGACCTGTGAAAGAAAACAAAAATGTATGAAAACGGGTTTGGGAAGAAGACACAACCAAAAAATGATGAAATAAAGAGCAAATCACGATACCCACGTCGTTTGTGACGTTTTTTGACCCTCTCCGATGAAAATTCCGGCGACAATGGCGTTTTCCGACAGCCCCACGTCGTATCCTAACCTTCTTGCACTCCCTCTCTGTTCGAAGAAAGAAAAAAAATGGAAGACAAAGAAATGTCGAAAAAGAAGTTGGGTTTTGGGTTTTTTTAAATGGCTTGCGACGCTTTCATGGGTTTCGTCGCACAAAGGCTGCGACGAAAAGATTTTTTTGTCGCACCAACGTCCCACCAGTGTCCCACCAACGTCACATCAATGGTCTGGTTGCACGAATCACGGAGGCTACGACGAAAAAATGGCTTTCGTCGCAAGCCCTTGCGTCGAAAATGGAATTTTCGTCGCACAGGTCTGCGACTAATTTCTTATTTTCGTCGCTTATTCAAATTTTTTGGCGCCAACAACTCCACGTGCGACATTTTTTTGGTTTCGTCGCTCATTTTTTGCGACTTATTGGATGTTTCGTCACACAATTGACGCGAGGAAATGTGCGATTCAGCCACTATCTTTCATTTTTGCGACGAAAATTTTACCAAAGTCGCAAGGCTTGCGACGAATTGCGTAGTTTCGTCGCAAGCTTGCGACTAATTTCTGATTTTCGTCGCAAGCCTGCGACTAATTTCTTATTTTCGTCGCAAGCCTGCGACTATTTGTCTTGTTCGTCTCTAACATTGCGACTATTCCAATTTCGTCGCTAGCTTTTCGTCGCTAAATCCCTTCTTTCTTGTAGTGTATATTGATAACCACGAGGTCTGTGGTTTGAATCCCCCACCCCCATATTGTTAAAAAATAAAAAAAAAACTTTCGATGATGCTCAATGGAAGTTTTTTTTTTTTTTTTTTTTTTTTGAAAAAAATTTCTATATATAAAATAGGCTAAATTATAAAAAACACCACTGAAATATGAGATTTGTTTAAAAAATGCCCATGAACTTTAAAAAGTTTAAAAAATACTCATGAACTTTAAAAAATATTTCAAAAATACCCTTGCCGTTAATTTTTGGATGGAAACCGTTAAAGTTCTAGTTTCGTTAATATCCTTGAACTTTCAAAAAAATTAAAAAAATACCCTTATTGGAAAATGCTTTTCTTTTTTCCTCCTCCCACCGTAAATTCTTCCTCTATGAAAATTAATGCAAAACTTTGCTTATAAAGGTTGTGTGTAACACAATACCAGATGAAAACAAACTTTGAAATCAAGTTTTTTTCTCTTTTAGAAGCTGTAAAGAAGATAAGTGGGAGAAAACAACATATATATATATGTTCTTTCCTTTTTGCTCTATCTATTTGTACTTGTTAGTGATAAGAAGAAATGTTTATAAGACTGTGGATTTTTTACAAGATTAATTAATCAAAATTTTATATATGATTTTGTTCTTATTAATATTTAAGAATTGTTAGAACCAATATACAACAATAGTTATATTGTCAAAAAATATATATATATATATATATACAACAATAGTTTCATTTATTTTTCATAAAATGAGTATAGAGAAAGTTAATGGGTAGTGGTTGGTGAGGAAATAATATTGAAAAAGTTCACCAACAAATGAAGTCAAGCACATGTAGAATTTCAAGAACAAAACATAGACATCTTGAAGTTTCAACACGAAAATCTAGTCAAGCTCTTGGAATGATGTATTGAAAGAGAAGAAAAGCTACTAATCTATGAATAGATGACAATTAAGTAAAGTTTCTCATTTGTTATGGGTGATTCTGGATCACACCAGAATCCAGGGACTAAACAGGACAACACAATACTAGCCCAAGGAGACAACCAGGAAACGGACCCTGAAAGAGGAACAGGCCAGAGGGATCAGGCCTTGGCCCGAGCATTGGCCGAGGCCTACCATTCGGTCCGCTTGCACGGGCCGAGCCCTTGTGCCCCTATTCGGTCTTCGTTGCCCCGGTCCATCCCGGTTCCACACGTTTCAGCCCTAAACCGCCTCTGAACGCCAAGAAAACCCTAAGGGAAAACACAAGTATAAATGGGACCTCCCACACCCCGAAAAGGCGGTTCGAAAATATATCTACCTAAACACTTTTGATTGTGGATCTGACTTAGGCATCAGAGTGCAGGTGGCCTACACCACACGGGTGTGTAGTGTTTCTAATTGGACTTGCAGGTCACGTCTTCCCCATCTTCTACAAATTCATTGTTGGTATCACGTGAAGGTCATGTGAGTCTTCTGTCTGGATTTTGGCATCAACATCATTAATTTTCATGAAAGAAGAATTTACAGTGAGAGAAGGAAAAAGAAGCATTTTTTATAAGGGTATTTTTGAAATTTTTTTGAAAGTTCAAGGGTATTAATGAAGCTGAAACTTTAACAGTTTCCATCCAAAAATTAATGGCAAGGGTATTTTTGAAACATTTTTTTTAAAGTTCAAAGGTATTTTTGAAACTTTTTAAAGTTCAGGGACATTTTTGAAACAAACCCCATAGTTCAGGGGTATTTTTTTATAATTCAGCCTATAAAATAAGTTTTAACTTTGAAAAAAAAAAAGAAAGAAAGAAAAAATAAAACGGAAAAAAGAAAAAAAGATTGAAAAATGAAAAACATTGTACGTACGTGAACTTACCAAGATGTGAAAATTCTATGATGGGTGGCTTTGGCAAACTGAAAACTGTTGTTACAAACCTTTTTTTTTCCTTCTGTTTTCGTTTTTCTTTTATAATTCAAAAAATGGTTTTGAAAGTTAAAAAAATAAACTGAACCATATTTAATAATCATTTTATTTTTTAAAATTAAGCATATAATCACTACTTCTGTTCACAGTAACTTCAAAGATGGAGACACGTCTAATAAAAAATATATTTGTATTAATGTAATATGTGTGTGGGTGTACAATATCTAACTTTAATCCTCTGATTCTCTCTCTTGTGTGTGAATGTGTTTCACTCGAGGGCCGGAATGCTTGATCTCGGGTCTGAGGCTTCAATTGATTCTTGGAGCTTGAAGTCTTCCAGTCTTGAAGGAGCATTCAGTCTTCAAGAAGTGTTGATGTCCTAAAGAGTCTTTGATCTTAGGTCTTCAAGAGGTGTTCAACACTTGAATTTATGGATTGCAGAGAGTCTTCGGTCTTCAGACTTGGTGGAGTCTCTTTGAATTCTCTAGTTCTGCTTGAGAGCTTTAAAATTCTGAACTCTTGTCTTTGTGAGAGTCTAGAATTTCTGAACTTTGGAAATGGAGGAGAACCCCTCTATTTATAAAGTTCTCGCTGGATGGGCCCTGGTGACTTTTGGGCCTAACAACTTGTACTTGAGCTTTTTGGTCTTGAGTTCAACTATTTAGTCTTAGGTCTGGTTTATATTTGATCCAAAAAAACCACATGACCCAAATATTTAAATGACCAAATTTGATACAATTAATTATTATTATTTTTAATTAATTGGTCAAATTAATTAATTTGATCAAAATAATTTATTTTCTAATTAATTGATCAAATATAAATTTGGCTCTTTAAATTTATAATTGGCCAACTTTGTCTTCAAATTAAATTTGGGACACATGTCAATTTATAATTGGTCCCAAATTTAATTATTTGTAATTTCGTCATTAATTTTAAATAATGACGTGACAATTTGTGATTGGACAAAATTTCTCCTTCAACAACTTTCATTTATAATTTTTTTTAAAAAAATTTTGTCATCTACTTTATTTTCATGTTTTCAAAAACCAAGTCAAGTTTTGAAAACTAAAAAGTAGTTTTCAAAAATTTGTTTTTGTTTTTGGGAATTGGCTAAGAATTCAAATATGTCATTAACAAAGATGAAAACCATGGTAAGAAAATTGAGAAAAAATAACATAATTTTCAAAAACCAACAACTAAAAATCAAATAGTCATCAAACGTAGTCTAAATTGGTTACCAAATATAAACCTGATTTTTTAAGACCAAAAACAAAAAAGGATAATTGTAATGGGTGGCAAAATTAGGGTAGATAATGGCAAATGTAGCAAAATTTTAAAATAATTTCAAATATGACAAAATTTTTAAATGAATTTTTTATATTCCCAAATTGCCCCTGGAGCGCATCTTTTTCATCCTCGTCTGTTTATATATATATATATATATATATATTGATAGAATCTATCAGTGATAGAAAAACTTTCTATCACTAATAGAAATCTTTCTTTCACTGATAGATTATATCAGTGGTAGAAAAACTTTCTATCAGTGATAGAAATATTCTATCACTATTGAAACTTTTCTACCATAAATCAAACAACACGATTGAAAACCTTGTTCAAGTAATTTTTTTTTTCAGTTCGTAATGTTCATCTTACTATCACTTGTTACTGATGGAAGATTGAAAACTAAACAACATGATTGAAAACCTTGTTTAAGTAAATTTCTTTATTTGGTTTATTATGCTCATCTTTCTATCACGGATAGAATTTCTTTCTATTACTGATAGAATCTATCAGTGATAGAAAGTTTCTATAAGTGTTGGTGTTCTGATATCATATTGTTTTGTTAGTCGTTTGGTTATTGTTGTCATTCTATATGTTTTTG
Source organism: Luffa acutangula (assembly GCA_036850905.1). Taxonomy (NCBI): domain Eukaryota; kingdom Viridiplantae; phylum Streptophyta; class Magnoliopsida; order Cucurbitales; family Cucurbitaceae; genus Luffa; species Luffa acutangula. Next base: position 44,087,721 of record CM072097.1, on the reverse strand, counting down.
TAGTTGTTGTGTTCTATCATGATTTTTCTATCACTGGTAGAAACTAATTCTTTCGTTATTGTATGTTGGATTTTTCTATCAGTGATAGAAAACTTTCTATCACTTATAGAAAGTTTTTCTATCAGTGATAGAAACTTCATTGATGGAAGATTTCTATCACTGATAGAAGTGATAGAAAATCTTTCTATCATTGATAGAAAAATATCTATCATTGATAGAAATCTTCTATCAGTGATAGAAATCTTCTATCAGTGATAGAAAATTTTTCTATCATTGATAGAAAAATACCTATCATTGATAGAAATCTTTTCTATCACTGATAGAAAATCTTTCTATCACTGATAGAATCTATCTGTGATACAAAAACTTTCTATCACTGATAGAAAATCTGGAGGGGTATTTTAGTAAATGCAACATGCAGACCATCAGATTTTGTCATTTTTGCCATTATTTTTGTGGGTTGCTAGATTTGCAATTATTTTGGCCCATATTGCTATCATTGCAACTGACCCAACAAAAAAACAAATAGCTTATCAAATAACCCCTAAAAGTTCATTTGGTTTCAAACTTCATGCTTATTTCAATTTGTTTTTCTTGATTTTTTCAACTTTTTTTTTTATTTGGTCTCTAAAATTTGAAGTTTGTTTAATTTTGATCTCTAAATCTTTAAATTTCTATTTAGTTTATGAATATGTTAAAAAGTAATCATCTTAGTCTTTATAATACTTATTCTATAATCACTTTCCAACATGCCTTCAATCATTCACAATCATTTTTGATGATATAAAAAAATTACTTCTAAAAATGTATAACCAAACATTAAAATGATTATATGAAAAGTAATTTTAATAAATCAATTAGAATCACATAATTTTTACTAAAATCACTTCCATATACAGTGAAGCAAACCAAGTCGAAAAATTGAGTCGATCGATCAAAAGTGATCAAAGCGACGTCGGTTGGTTTGTTTTTTGATAGCCTCGGTCATGATCAAATTTTTCTTAACAAAACTGACCTGTAAGTCGATCGACTCATCCTAAATAATAAGATTCGATTGAACCTATTAACATTATTTTTTAAAAATGTGTTTCACATAAAAAATCACGCTACTGCAAGTAGCATGAATGCTTTGCCAACAACAACCCTTAGGAACACTATCATTGATGGTCGTCCGAAGGAAATTATTAAAAGAAATATTTTTTTTCTTAATCTCTCCCTCTCCCTCTCATCTTCATCTTTCTTTTTTCATCTTCTTCTTTTCTTTTTTCCATCTTCTTCCTTTCTTCCTCATTTTTTTTCTTTTCTTCTTTGTAATTTCTTTTTTTCTTTTCTTCCTCTTCCTCTTTCTTTTTCAATCATCTTCTTCTTTCTATTTTCTCTTCTTCATTATTATTTTAATCTTCTTTCTTTGTTCATGAAATTGACCATATCTGACCAACCAAAGGTCGATATAACCAACTCCTTCAAAATCAACCAAAACTTATCATTGAAAACCGACATGTCGGTGTGGTCAAGTGTTGGTTTCAGCCCAAGATCGATGTCGCGCATGGCAAATGATGATCACCCGTACTCCCACGCATGCCCTTACTAACTTTGTAGTGATGACAAACTTGTAGAGAAAAGAAATAGCCTGACTTCTAACTTGTTTCATGATTTGTGTGTATACGAGTAAGTGTAATGCTCTTTTTATAAAAAAAGAGAGAACAACCATTAAATGTAATAGTTGTTCAGATGGAACTCTTCCTTTATTAATAAGAGTATGACATTGCCACCATGGCAATAATGAGACCTTGCTTTGACCATTGAAATTAATTGTCCATAAGAAACAACTTTCATCTTAAAGGAATCCAAATGTGTTTCGACCCCGACAAGAATATGTGCCCATCTTTGCACCTACAAATTGCTTACTAGGTTCACTCCAATAAGTGATTACTGTACATTTGCACCCACATTTCTCACTCTTTCGAGTTGTATACAGTTTGAGCATAATGCGCTTGAATTGCACCCGCAACCTACCCTTTCAAAACTTAGCCTGTGACTCAAGTTCAACACCTATTCAGCCTCGCTTTTGGTGCCTTTAAGAGACTAAGCAATTAAATCTCCTATATCTAAGGCTAATTTTAACTTAGATAAATAACAAAAACAACTTTAGCAACTCTAAAGGTTCTTGTCCTATGTCTAGGTACAAGAAACAAAGTCCTATTTCTAGGTCTTTTTCAAGATTGCTTTTACAAAAACACATGCTTAACCAAACCTTTTCAATATTGAGTTTTACACAAACTATGTTAACTTAAATGATCAGTGTAAGCTAAACAATGAAACTTAAACTTCAGTAAAAGCAAACAATGGTAAGTGTGAGAAAGGTTACTTTTGCAAAAGGTGGATGTTAAGTGCCAAATATATATGTTATTGGTGAATTTAGACCTAGCTCTAAGAAAGTCAAAATGACAAGAGCCTAGAGAGGAAACAAGCCCACGAAGGCCCATTGGGTCCGAATCAATCTGTAGGGTTATTCCCTCTCCTAAAAGGAAGAGGAAAACCCTAATTTCAACTATAAATAGAAGAGACTAACCCCAAAGTAAGGGGACTCAACTAGGTATTCAGGGGCGGATCCATGAAGGGGCCAGGGAGGGCACGTGCCCCCCCTCAAATTATCCCGTCTTTATATTTTTAATATAATATAAAAGAACGTTTATAATATTAATAAACAAAAATCATACTTTACATCAGAATTGGTTTCTGGCTCAATGGTAGCGGGGGCACTCTGCGTTCCTAACAGGCCAGGGATCAAATCACATGGGATGCTGGGTTCTTTTTTTTCTTCCGAATTTTCCGAAATTCCGAATTTTCTGAATTTCCCTTGCCTTCAAACAAAATTCAAATATCTACTTGATTGATGGCTTAATTTAAAGTTCAAAACCAGCCAATAAGTTACAAAATTATAGGAAAATTGTAATAGGTCATAATTTTGTATATATTTTTTGTTTCAACATTGTATTTGATTACATGATAATTTTGTACACATTTTTTTTTTTTTTTTGAGGGCTCCCATTGTTTAAATTTCAACTTTCGCTTTGTGCTTTTCTTTTCTTCGGGTTCAATTTTCATGTTGTTTTGCTTTGACATCTACAAAAACAAATACGTTTTAAAACAAAAATGATAGTTTTCTATCAGTAATAGAAGATTTATATCTTTGCTAGTTCTATCAATGATAGAAGGATAGTTTTCTATCACGGATAGAAATCAATCTTACAATCAGTGATAGAAAGATAGATTTCTATTAGTGATAGCAGGTTTTATATCATTTAGAATCTATCAATGATAATTTTTTTTTATCATTGATAGAATTTATCAGTGATAAAAAAAATTATTACATTTTTATGTATATTGTGCCCCCCTATGTGAAATTTCTGGATCCGCCACTGCATGCATGGGTGTGTTGCGTCTCTTGGGAAGACGCGACACACCATTTTTCTAAATAGTTTTAGAAATCCCTCTTTCTTCTAATTTTTTTTAAAAACTTATCTATTATTCTAAAAAACCCGGCTATTTCTCTCTCTCTGTATTATTAGAAATCGTGAATGAACCCTAAACACAAGAAGATGAAGGCTCAATTACTATCTTGCCCCTCTGTACTTTGAATATTACAAAATTGCCCCTTAAGATGCCTTGTCATATTTTTCCACACATTGATAGACAAGTATTTATCTACTATTGACAGAGGATGAGATTTTAGTGTCTTTTCATCGAGAGGAATGCTATCTAAAAGTTTTGCTCAAAATGGTAGATTATCGGAATTAATGGATTTCACCCTTAATTCCAACCAATTTCTAATGATATTTGGTGAATCACGATATGCAGGAAAAAAAGAAAGTAAAATGGGAAAAAGATTTAGTGGTTCAAATCCACGGCTTGGCAAACAACTCCCCCTTATTTTATCAAGTATTGTTTTTCTTAGGATATATCAGGTAAAAGATTTGAATTGTGCCGCCAACTTTCATACCAAGAAGGCTTTCGCAGTGCAAGCCGGCGTCCCATTCTTCTTCCATCTCCGTTTAAGCCTCTATATTCCAAATATGGCAATGGAGAGGCACGCCTCTTTGCGCGCAACATCATGGATGGCTTTTTAGAATTGGTCTTCGAGAATGAGATTTGCTTCATGCGCACTAGTTTCAAGTGTGAAAACAGAAAAATTAGTGCCAAGACTTTTCTCCCTTTATTTCTCTCAAGAAAATTAATGGAGGAAAGCTTTTTCAAGTTCAAGCGAGGATTAAAAAAAAATATGTTGCTATCTTACTCCGACCACGAAGGTTTTTCGAAGCAATTTCAATGGCGGCTAGGAGTCCAATTTCAGAATCACATGGGTTTTCAAAAATTGAACTTGAGGGGTAAAATGTGCTGAGGATATATGCAAGGGAGTGAGAAATTCAAATAATTCGAAGATAGCTCATACTAGCCCAACAAAGGGTTTTTATCATTTTATTCTGGTTTTTTCCTCATATCTACTAACGTTATTTCACGAGGAGGAAAATAGAGCTCTTGAAAGCCTGAGTAGCTGAGTCAACAAAATGTCATTGGAAGAGTGGAAAAACCTATACTCTCCAAGGCACTCGATTTATGGAACGACCTTAGCAAAATCGACAAACGCTCGAGAATGATGATGTTGAAGGTCTCAACGACAACGACAGAGCCGACATGCAAGGAGCTGAGGTTGACCTGTAGGAAGCCGACACCCACAAATGCTAATAAGGGAGAGTTATGAGACATGAAAACGCTAAGGTATGTCACCATCGATTACTCAAGCATAACTTTTACTTCGAGAAAAATCTTGCTTGAGTAGGGGGCTGCACGGGGAATGTGCTTCCCTAATTAACAGTCAGAAAGGCAACAAATTTGGCCTTGTAACTTTGTGGTCATAAAATCCATACTCAGTTCCATAAAAAACTTGATCCAGGTATTTATGCCATCTGCATCTCCATAGATTTAGCATTTTTGCTCATAAGCTACTTGACTTTGTTCTTATGTCTAGAATATTATTGAGCAATGGTAGTACTTTTTTTAGTATGTGCTCTTGTTATAGTTTTATTGGTTAGAAACTTAATGATACACTCGCTTATGGAATAACATAAACTGATCTTTACAGAGGTTGGGTCCTTAATATTTTCAACCTAGCTCTCCAAGCCCTCGATCGAGTGTACGCACCGTCGAGATGAAATTCCAAGACCTCGATTGAGTGTACACACCCTCGAGATGAGATTCCAAGACCTCGACTGAGTGTACGCACCCTCGAGATGAGATTCCAAGACCTCGACTGAGCATACGCACCCTCGAGATGAGATTCCAAGCTTTTCCCCAGAAGAGTGTACGCACCCCTAGGATGACCACGATGCTTGAAGAGAGGCATGAGAACTTCCTAGGCCTCTCCAAGCTTTTCCCCAGAAGAGTGTACGCACCCCTGGGATGACCACGGTGCTTGAAGAGAGGTCTGGAAACTTCCTAGGCCTCCCCAAGTTTTTCCCCAGAAGAGTGTACGCACCCCTGAGATGACCACGATGCTTGAAGAGAGGCCCGAGAACTTCCTAGGCCTCCCCAAGCTTTTCCCCAGAAGAGTGTACGCACCCCTGAGATGACCACGATGCTTGAAGAGAGGCCCAGGAACTTCCTAGGCCTCCCCAAGCTTTTTCCCCAGAAGAGTGTACGCACCCCTGTGATGACCACGATGCTTGTAGAGAGGTCCGTGAACTTCCTAGGCCTCCCCAAGCTTTTCCCCAGAAGAGTGTACACACCCCTGGGATGACCACGATGCTTGAAGAGAGGTTCGGGAACTTCCTAGGCCTCCCCAAGCTTTTCCCCAGAAGAGTGTACGCACCCCGGGGATGACCACGATGCTTGAAGAGAGGCTCGGGAACTTCCTAGGCCTCCTCAAGTTTTCCCCAGAAGAGTGTACGCACCCTTGGGATGACCACGATGCTTGAAGAGAGGCCCGGAAACTTCTTAGGCCTGCCCAAGCTTTTTCCCCAGAAGAGTGTACGCACCCCTGGGATGACCACGATGCTTGAAGAGAGGCCCGGGAACTTCCTAGGCCTCCCCAAGCTTTTTCCCCAAAAGAGTGTACGCACCCCTAGGATGGACACAACACTTGAAGAGAGGTTGACACATGCCCTCAACCTCCCCAAGTCCCCAACTGAGTGCAGGTACCCTTGGGATGGAAAACAAGCAAGCAAACAACGCAGAGGAGCTGGTTGACCTCATGCCAAGGCGGAGGCCGACCATCCAAAGGCCAAGGCCGAGCTCTGCCCTCAAAGGCCCATCATTTTTCCATAGGATTTGACGCATCTCCACAACCTCCTCAAGGCCACAGGTTATCTCAACTCATCTGGTTGGGCACATCTTGCCGAGTCCGAGCACAAACCTAAAGGTATTCTTCTCTTTACCCAACTACACTTTATGTTTAAACGAAGCTTTACTTGAGATTGGGGGCTGCAAAAGGGATATGCCTCCCTATCAAACAAAAAGAAAGAGGGGATATGCACTCCCTATTAAACAAAAAGCAAGAATGGATATGCCTCCATATTAAACAAAAGGCAATAAGGGATATGTCACCCTGTTAAACAAAAGGCAATAGGAGTTGACCGAGGAGGTTAGAAAACGGAACTGAGACTAACCCTCCAAGGGCTGAAGTTGATCATTCGAAGTTTGAAGCTGACCATGACCAAATGAAGAGGAGACCCTCACGATAAAGCATCTAGAGATAGCCTTGGAATATTTGAACTCAGAAGAGCTTATGTAACTGCCTAAGTGAAGTGAAGAGGAAATCAGCACACAAATCGACACGAGTGAGAGTTATACTCTTAAATTAGGCTTAAGGCGTTTGACCTATAGGAACAGACCATCCTTTAATCCCAATTCAAGAGTGGGGGTTTAATGTTATGGGTGAATTTGAACCTAGCTCTAAGAAAGTCAAAATGATGAGAGCCTAGAGAGGAAACAAGCCCACAAAGGCCCATTGGACCCGAATCAATCTCTAGGGCTATTCCCTCCCCTAAAAGGAAGGGGAAAACCCTAATTTCAACTATAAATAGAAGAGACTAACCCCAAAGTAAGGGAACTCAACTAGGTATTTGTTCTCTTCCTCTTAATTTACCTGCTACACTCATGGACTCCTAACTGACTTAAGCAACGGAGTTGGTGTGGCAAACACCACACCGGTGCTTAGTTTTCTTTTGTTTTGCAGGCCACGTCTTCCCCTTCGACAAATTTACCGTTGATGTCACGTGAGGGTCAAGTGAGTCGCGCGTGTGTGTGTACCCCTTATTCTTAGCTCATTTCTTGTGAACATGATTATGTTTTGAGTCATTTGTCTTGTCTCGAGCCTTAAAAGTGTAAAGTTGGAGAGATGAGTTTTAGGGAGTCTAACTTGTCGAATCATGCTTATTTGTGCTTAAAATGATTGATTTTATATGAATTTGATCAAGTTTTATGTGCTATAGAAAACCAGCGAAAAAACAGAGGAATGGTCGAAATGTGGAAATGCGATTGCATTTCTGCCAAGGCAAAATGAAATGCGACCGTATTTCTGGACAGAAAACTATTTTCTCCCATTTTCGCGAGTCAACATTGAACGAACTTTCCACGCACCTACCAACCGTTTTTTATTTTGATTGATTCAACCTGGGAAACCTGCTAGCATGGATTTCACAACCTCCCAACCGATTTCATTCTATATAATGACCGATAAACGTGAAGAAACTTAAGCAAAACTCACTGGGAAGATTTGGGTGTGGTGACAGAACCTTTGTTCATACCCATGAGTCGTGATGCCGCACATTCTAACAAGAAGACCAAATTCTAACCTGGTTTAGACATCAAACCTTTGTGTTTGGATAGAATACCACCATTTCCCCTTGTAAAAGGAAGATTTGAGCGCCGTGAGAACTCTTGAGGGATTGAAACCCTAGTTTTCAACTTATTTACTACACTGTTTTACTTTTCCAACACTTTATTCTTTTTATTGTTTTGTATTTATGGATTCTTATTAAATGAAAAACCATTTTATTATTTCATTTATCGTTATGAGTAGCTAAATTTCTTTAAGGGATTCAGTCTAGTGAATACCCTTGTGGATGAATTAGCTCGAAAAGTCACTACAAGAAAAAGGACTTCTTATAGCTTTTGAAGATAGCCTTTTTCAATATAGGCTATGGAAAAAGAAAGAAAAGAAAATCAAAAAAGTGTTTTTTTTAAAAGCCCGCGCGCGGCAACAATTGAGGAAAAATTTAGAAAGCATCATCCCCCTCTTTCTCTTTTACTTTACGCTTATTCCCTCTTTCCCTTCGATTTCCTTTCTTTTTTCCCTCTCGTCTCTCTTCCTTTCTCTTCCCCTCTGGTTTGTTAGGGTTTCTGATTAACTCTCGTCATCTTCCTCCCTCTATTGCTTCCTTTCAAGCATGACGCCATGGACATGGACCAGAAGGTCGAGAAGCCCAAACCCGAATCGCCCATTAACGAAAATAAGATTCGAATCACTAGTCAAGGCGCCATTTGAAACTACATAACGTGCTTCTACACTGCTCCAGGTTCATCTTCTTCCCATTCGATTGCCGTACTCTTTACTTTCATCATCTGATTGCATTGTACAATTACCATCTATTTATTGGAGTTTTTCTTGCTGATTTTTCCTTTGCTTTTTGTAACAATGTTGTGTCTGTTCTGTAATATTAGGTTTCGTCTGTCCAAAATGTCATTTTTTTCAACTTGGAACTGTCTTTTTGTTAATCGATTTCTGTTGTTGGGGATTTTGTTTTTAGTTCTTGATATTTGTTACTAGATGATTCGTCATTTTGCTTGTGCAATTGAATCAGTGGTTTGTTCTTCATGGACTCTTGTAGCTGTTTGGAAGAGCTTCATTAATTAGCACTTGTGGTTATGAATCATGACTTAATGTCTTTCTGGGCTGTTAAGGGTTTTTTTTTTTTTTTTTTTTTTACTTTAATTAGTTCCAGTTGATGTACATGTTGTTTTTATAGGAAACGAGTATTCGAATGAAAAGGGGTACACTCTAATTGGAGACTATGGAGGAAGGGGAATAATTACGAAGGGCAAGAGAAAATGACCATAAGAAAAATAAAAGAGAAAGGAACTCATAGTTGTTCGGATGGGTTCTTTCATCTGTAGTTTACATGATTCAAGATATGTAGAACTTTTATCTTAACCATTGTAGTGGGTCTTAAAAGATCAATGAGAGGTATTTGTAATCCTAGGTCATTTTCATCCTTTGAGAACTTATCATTTTCTCTTAATTTCAAGAAATACGATCACTCAATTAATTAGGTGGAAGGATTAATTGTTGTCTGCTTCTGTTTCTAAGCTTGTGTAGTGAAAGAATTCAAGCTAAGATTTAGTTGTGGGAATTGAGGTTTTTTGGTGAAATGTCACTCTTGGTCTGTCTCTACTCTAGACTTGAGAGCAGTTTGTTGCTTGCTAATGAGGCCATTGTTATTGTTATGGTTGGTTTTTAAACTTTTTTTTATTCACAGTTTCAACTAGTCAAGGAGTCATTACTGAGACGAGATGAGTGTTTCCCTTTAACCATGAGTTTCAAAACACAATACTTGGCTTCCCTTGTCCACTTGACTTTTTCTTTTTGGAATGCCCACAACATGCTTGAGAAAAGGCCTCAAAGATGACCTTGTTTCTTTTTTTGGGTCGATGGTTGTTGTTGACACCACAAAATCAAAATGTTTGAGATTTGAGTTTGTTGGTTGTTCAAATGGGATATTCTAAAAGCTAGCAAAAGTCAGCTTTGGACACACGACTGCTATTAGTTGCTTATTTTAGCCAATGTACACTATGTCTTTGCTTCAAAATACATATAGCCTCATTTAATTGAACTGAAATGAGTAAGAGAATGTGGATATATGAAGCTAGGGGTTGCTCCACGTATATAATTCCAACAGAATCTCCATGAAGAGAACAATTCAAATAGTTGTTAGCTTGGGCTTGATAAAGGAGTTGAAGGTCTTGACTTGAGTAGTACACTCAAAGTGTTTGTATGAAGCCATTGGTAACAAGGAAAGCTTTTGGTACTCAATTCTATCAGTGACTAGAGTTTGGGATGGTAAAACCATTTGCACTCAACTTTTTTGTTGTTTGGAGCAGGGTACTAGAAACTACGTTTTATTTTTCATCATAGCTAGTATTATATTTCCATTCAACTCTAACTCTACTACTGAGGGCATTGAATTGTAACCTTATAGTTTTGTTGTTCAACCATGCCATATCAGGGGCTAAAGATAATGTCTTGGGTTCAAAAGTACCATCTTTAGCTTATCATGATTGGATGGATGTTAGGTGGGAACATGTAAGGTAAGGAGAATAAAAATGTAGTAGGAGAGGCTATTGCCATGGTAGGAGGTGACTAGATAGGTTGTGATTGGTGAGCAGTTGTGATTATCTGTCGGTTTTTATCATTAATAACTGGAGCCTCTATCTGTAGTTTTTTCTTCTGTCAACTCTGTTGATTCAGATTAATTGTTTTTTGTGGCTCTTCTTTTGTTCTTTCATTCATGTTAATGAAAGTTGGCTTCTTATCCCAAAAATGATGCAAAGTAGGAGAATAGCTCAACAAAAGGGAGTTGAGTGATGCAATTTATTCACAGAAAAATAACATAACCTACCTAACATGTGTAACTAAATAGTAGGTACAAGAAATAACCAACTTTGCTATTATAAAAACAAGGCAACATTAAAGGACTGACAGTACAAGGGAAGTGTTGCATTCTACGAAAGGTTGTACTTTCTTCTTTGTAGATTGAGTTGTCGAGATCCAGCAATGATCATAAATGCAGCTCGTTAGTATTTAAAACAGTTATATTGATCTTGAGCATGTTTAATCTGGAACATATTACATACTAAAACCAATTCAATATTTCTCATGAATTTTTGGAGGTTCCCTTTCCTCAATTGAGCCCATCTCATTCATGCAAAGGTACAAGTTTCTTTTAATCCTTTTGTGATATATTTTGAATTTTGCCATAAAGTTCCCCTGATAACATGTCCTATATTACTTTTATGCCAAAGTAGAATTGATGGTGGAATAATTCATGGTTCTGAAGTAAGATTATTTGGAAAAATTACACTTCCCTTTTTACTTAATGGTCTTTTATTGGGTTGAATGACATGTAGATGAAGTCGGCAGTTTACCTAATAATGACTTATATTGCTTGTGGTAGATGTGTTTCAAACTTCTAACATGCTTCCTCCCTCCCCTTGTCTTCTGAAATTCTTGTAGAACCATACAAGAGTATCCAAGATATTGCAAAAAGCTTAATTGGTTCGCTTATATCAATGAAGGTAAATAGCTTCTACAGTTGCCCATAATTTTAATCATTTACAGTTTTGAAAGCGTTTCTTCTAGCTAACTAAAGGTTGTTGTTATCTCTATATATTTCACCACTCCTTAAGTTTACTGTTGAAATAAATTAGCAACGTTGGTGTTCAACATGAACACACTAGGTCACATGTCAAATATGTGTTTAACACACCAAAATAAGACTCCAGTTTTTATTTTTTATCCATTAATTTTTTTTTTTTGAGGACTAGGGATACACCCAAAGGAGGAGACAAATTATAGAAGTAAGTGAGGGAAAAAGTTTTGTTAACACAGATTGCTTATTTTCTAGGTTATCCAAGCAGATGAGAGAAACAAGATATTGATATTTTCAGAGAACGAAACTGCGTGGTCAAAGTTTTTGGAGCAAGTTAGTTTGGGAGAGGTTTGTGAAGCTAGAGTTGGCTCCGTGGAGGATTATGGCGCTTTTTTACACTTACGTTTCTCTGATGGTAATATTATGCATTTTATTATTAGTCTTATTCGCTGATGTATTTAGAAAACAAGTTACCACTTATTTTCCAAACTTGTGCAGGTCTTTATCATCTGACTGGGCTAATACATGTATTAGAAGTTTCATGGGATCTAGTTCAGGATGAAAGAGACATCTTAAGTTATGGTGATGAAGTGAGGGTGAAAGTTATTAATATAATGTTGATAGGCAAGTTTTCTCAGATTCCTTTTTATAACCAGCTAATTTGCACCTTCTAGGAAAACTATGTTTCATGTATTTTTATCTATTATAAAAAATACACTGGACAATTATTGTATAAAAGTATTTTATTTGCTGCTTTTAACTTTTCCAATATTTAGGGATTTGATAAGCTCTATTAGTGTGCTAGCTTTCTGGATTGATATTCTATATTTTATCAAATATTTTATAGGTTATTTGCTTAAGATTTTGTTTACTTTTCTAGGAGACATTGTGTGATATCATTATAATGCTTTGATTGTTTTTTTCATCTGTTAGTGAATTTTATGGTTTGAATTGGATTGGCTTGTGTGATTTATGTTATAGTTCTTTCCTGATTGAAAGAAATCATGGTTGCCCACTCGTTTTTTTTTTTTTGTTTTTGCTAAATTAGACTTTTCATTGGAATTTGACTTTGTAGGGAAGGTGAACTTTTAGAATCCCCGCCCATCAACAATTCAAAGAGAGGAAGGTGAACTCTAGTATGCAAGTTGTTGACTATGGACTCATTGGCAATATTTTTGAGGTCATATCGGAGTTGCTGAAAAAGCTACCTGAAAATAAGTAACCTCATCACTGGCTTATGGCCTCGTTGGCAATCTTTTTGTATTTTATGAACTAGTATATGTTGGAAATTATATTTATAGTGAATACTTCATCTTGTATCATTTGAATACTTCATCTTGTATCATTTGCTTTATTTTGTAATGTAAATAGATTATGAAATTTCAATTATGAATGAAAATCATGGTATTTAATGTGTTATGAATTATTTTTTGTGTGTGGATTTAGCAAAAAAAATGAGCACTTGAAGTAAATTTTATCAAAATTTCATTAATTGAAATGAAATTAATATTTTAAAATGAATGTTACCTAATGGTTATTACAAACATTATAAGCAATTAGAAAACACTACAAACTTTGTTATAACATAATATTAAAGTTATATATATTATATTATAGCATTAAAAAAATGCTATTATATGTTAAAGATAGCACAATATTTTAGTTATGTAAACAAATTATAGCCTTAATACAAAACGCTATAAAAAGTTTTCATAGCAATGTATATAAGCTATACCTCCATACTCTATTATAGCATCCACTATAGCTCTACAAAAACGCTATAAAAAGTCTCAGACTTTTAATAACATGGGCTGTCAGGACTTTCGAAAAAGGCTATAATAGGTCTTTTATAGCTTTTTTTGTTAGCTATTGTATCAGTTATTTCTTGTAGTGAGTAGTTTTCTTGCACTTAGGTTCATTTATGCATTTCTCTCTTTATTGATTATAATGTTGTCTTGTTAAGCTTAAAATGATCATTTAGATTTAGCATGTAATGTGTGTTCGGTACTGAAAGGGTCAGACAATATATAACAATTTTCATAAAGGGGATATAGGAGAAAAGCCTAGACATAGGAAATTTGCTGTTACAAGGAGTAACAACTATAGGCTTACAGGTTGTATGCGTGAATTATCTATGTCAGAGCAGAGCCACAAACATGTGAAGCAACCTCGCTTAACTTTTTAACGGTGCTTGGGAGCAAGGCCAAATAGGAGTTAAAGCTAACCTAGTGCATGAATAGACTTAGGTCGTAAGCAAGCTAGGGTAATTAGGGTTAATCTTACTTGAATTGAAACTAAATTGTGTCTCTTGTTATTCATTATTGTTTTCTTAATTAAAATCAACTTCAAAATCATCCAACTTATTTTGTTACCGTTTTTTGTGCTTGAGAACAATTTCTTCTTCAAACTTGAATTTAAATTTAGTTTCTGTGGGGCCGATACTTTAGAATATTTCCATTGTTTATTACTGCATGCGATAGTGTATACTTGCACTTTTGACTGAAATCATCTTTATTTATATTTTTCATCAACTCTTTTCACTATCGAGTTCAGTCACGCATTAGTGGAGCTTTCTTCCTAACTTAGGGTATCTGCATACTTTGAATTTCTAAATAGGAGTTTAGCTCATATTGGAAAATAAAGAACAAAAGCATAAAGGAAAGAGCATGGCTTGAGAAAATGAGAACTTCATTCAAATTTAAATAAATGAAAGAATACAATAGAGTTTAGATGAAAAGAAATACAACACAACAGAACTGAATGTAAAAAAAAAAAATGTAACGCAAAAATTAAACTATTATAAGAATGAAAGAAAGCGATAAAAACCTAGTTGTTTCATGTCTATCTAACATGCTCAACCTTTTTCAAGGAGAGACAAATGTTTACACTCTATTTCTTTTGGATGGAGTGTCCAACAGATGATGTTGAACGGAGATAGAAAACTCACAGTGACGACTGAAAAATAAAACAACTAGTGAAGAATTTGAGTAGAAGTTCGAAGTTGTGAATTGTGAAGTTTGAACCGTCTTTTATAGACTTCTGGGGTTATGGTTAGCTGGAAATTCAGTGTGAGAAACCATATCTAACCATATGTAATCCTTTGATTTAAGGAGATTTGCTGGAAGATCTTTGGAGAATATGTCAACCCCAACTCATTTTGGAAAGATTGTGTGTCATTTAGGTTACAGTGCATTTCATCTTCATTCTTTTGGGAGAATTACGGCTGCAAGTGTAGCACATTTTTTGCCGTTCTACACTTGCCCTTTTCTAGCTTCATTCTTCAAATGCTACTTGACGCATTTGGGTCCTTTTATAGCTTCTCCATAAAACCATGAAAATTCAACCCACTTTCTTAACAAAAATGACTTTTTACACATTTTTATTAATATTTACAAAATCATGGATTCAAACTCATGCTAATCTTGTTTTTGCATAAATTATTCATTTGAAATGAAATGAAATATAACATAAAACATTTGCTCTGCAATCAATAAGCTCGATTTTTAAGGCTAAATAACCTCTCATAAATAAGCATTATCAGTATTTAATATAACTGGATGAGTGACACCATTCGGTTACATCACTGAAGTTTTTGTAATTAAGACATGAACATGTTGAAGGCTTCAATCATAGTAGAGAGAGAGTTTGTTATTCCCTCGAGATTGTGGGTGTAGTGGTGTATGTGAGACTGAATGTTCAATTAAGGCAATGTTATTTTTGCTTTGTGAGAAACTCCATGAAGGAGATTATAGATTATTCCCTTTGTTGCTATTGAAGCATCAAAGTATTGCAAATTGGCTTAGATGGAATCGGTTAAACCAGCTCTACTGATGTGTTTGTTCTAATGGAGAGTTATTTTCCTCCATCAGTCAATTGATGTATTATCTATGCTGCTATAACTAGATTGGGATTATTCTTGAATCAATAAGAGCTAATGGAACACCATAGTGGATGTAGATCGCATTGATCAAACCACTTCAAAAATCGTGCCTCTATTTCTTTATTTTCCTATTTTACTGCCTCTTTGTGTTTCAATCACATATACTAATCTCTCCATATTCTCTCCATTTACTAATCTCTCGATTCTCTTCCGTGTACATACCATTCCATCTTTTATCCATCTTTTGAATCTCTTCGCCTTCTTCCCTCTTCTGGATCTAGGGTTTCGCCGCCATCAACCAATCTCTCTCTCTCTATCTTTTGGTCTTCTCCCTCGCCTTCTTCTTCTCTCAACCAAATCCTTCCATCTTTTTCCCACGTTTGGTTCTAGGTTTTTTGCCGCCATCAGTCTTGATAACCTCTCTCTTCTCTCTATCTTTTGGTCTCTTCTTTTTTTAGTTGAATCTCTTCGCTTTTTCCCCTCTGGTTCTAGGGTTCGTTTTCGGTTTCCAGATTTGTGTTTTTCACCAGATTATAAACCCTTTTGTCTATTCTCGCTGAAACACCATCCTCTTGCTGCTTTGAATATGGTTTCCCCCTTGGTGACAAATGATAACATTTTGTCATTTCATGAGACTTAGACCTTCCATGGTTGTTATTTTTGTTATATTTCTTATTTGACTTGCCTTTAGCTATCAATGCTTCATAAAGTTGTTTCCCCTTGCTTTTTCTTCATTTCAGATTTCCTAATCTTAAAGCATTTAATATAATGTCTAAAGTAAGGTTGCCTCTCTCAAATTTAATTATAGGTTTCACTTCATTGTATAGGAATCAGATAATGAATTTAGCAAAATTATAGCCTCGTTTTCACCTGACATTTTCTTGTAACTATTACTTGTCTCCAAGATTATTTAGTTAAACTCATCAAGCTTTTATTCTCGATTCTTACTTGCATCTATTTTAAAACTTAAAGAATTTTCCTTTATGTGTACAACATATTGGCCAAAGATTTTGTAAGGGTAAGTTGAGTCTAATTTAGTGCCCGTTTGACATTGGGAAAATGGTCAAAATTAACCCAAATAGATTTTTTGTTTTCAGAATTAACCTCTTTTTTAAAAACTTGTTTTATTAACCTTGTTGATGTCACCTATGGGTGCAAATTTACCAGAATACCATTGAATGTAAAAGGTCAAAAAAAAAAAAAAAAAAAAACCAAAAATCCAACCTTTGCCTATTCTAAAACTCATTAGAATGATTGCTGTTTCTGTGTAGCTTGTGGATTTTTGTGTTGAAATATATTGGGGTTTGATTGAAGTTTGAGGAAGAACGGGTTTTCAAACAACAGGGTTTCATTGAAGTTTTTTCGTGGGTTTTTCTATTTAGTTTTTCATAGAGGGAGAGGGGTTTTCATAGCTAGTCGAGAAATTGAGACCGGAAAAAAACCAACAAACATCTTGGTTCTTCCTTGTTAGAGAATTCAAACAAGATACATTTTGGTTGGGAAAAATGGATTTTTTTTTTTTATTATTTCAAAACAATTTTGAGAAAAATAGGTTTTTCTTCCAAAAGATTTTGAGGAAAATGAATATTTCTAATCATTGATTGAAGCTTCCCTATCCATCAAAATGACTCTAAAATATATATAAAAGTATTGATTTCTATATTAGAAAAAAAAAGTTCAACCTTAAAAAGAAGTAAACCCAGAAAACGAAAGAAAAAAAAAAGAGTAAGAAGAAGAAGAAAAAAAAACAAAGAAAAGAAAAGAATGGGGGCATCTTACTGCCTTTTGTCCCAGTCACGCTCCTGGTCGGGCAGTTGACTGGGACAAAAGGCAGCTTTCTGCCATTTGGTTTGTTTTTTAAAATTTATTTTAATTTTTAATTTAAAAATTAATTAATTAATTAATTTAATTTAATTATTTTTAATTTCCCTTTTTTTAAAACAAATTTTCCTTTCTTTCCTATGAGGTCATAAAAAAAATTTACAAAAATAATTGTGTTCAAAATTTCTTAACTAAATTTGGATAAAAAATTTCTTAATAGGTGTTGTTCACACGTAACTTCGGGGATGGAGACACGTGGAATAAATAATATATTGTATTAATGTTGTATGCGTGTGGGTGTACAATCTCTAACTTTAATCATCTGATTCTCTCTCTTAAATATATAAACTTTGGCCTCTAGCTTGTTGCTCTTCTTGGGTCGGTTTGTTGGACTTCTTAGATGATCAGCTTGCTAGGTTGATGATCTCTTGGATCGGCCTGTTGGCTTGATGATCTCTTGGATCGGCTTATTGGCTTGTTGATCTTCTTGGATGATCGGCCTGTTAGGTTGATGATCTCCTGGATCGACCTATTGGGCTTGTTGATCTTCTTGGATGATCGGCATGTTGGCGTGATGATCTCTTGGATCGGCTTGTTGGCTTGTTGATCTTCCTGGATGATCGGTCTGTTGACTTAATGATCTCTTGGATCGGCCTGTTGGCTTGTTGATTTGTTGGATGATCGGCCTACTGGCTTAATGATCTCTTGGATCGGCCTGTTGTGACTTGTTGATCTTCTTGGATGATCGGCCTGTTGGCTTGTTGATCTTCCTAGATTATCGGTCTGTTGACTTATTGATCCTGTTGATCGATCGGTCTGCTTGTTGATCTTCTTGGATGATCGGCCTACTGACTTGTTGATCTTCTTGATCAGTCAGTTGGCTTGTTGATCTCTTCTTAGATGATCGGCCTGCTGACTTGTTGATCTTCTTGATCGGTCGGTTGGCTTGTTGATCTCTTTTTAGATGATCGACCTGCTGACTTGTTGATCTTCTTGATCGGTCGGTTGGCTTGTTGATCTCTTTTTAGAGTCTTCTAGTCTTCAAATCTTCTAAGTCTTAAATCCTTTGAATTCTGAATCTCGGATCTCTGAATTCTCTGGACTCTTTGGATTCTGACGACTCTGAATCTTGGGAGAATGCTCAGGACTCTGCCCTCTCTGCCTCTGGCTGAATCCCCCAGAATGAATGGTGGCCTCCTCTATTTATAGAGTTTGATGGACCTCATATGGGCTTGGGCTTGGGTCCAATTGTCACGTGGCATAATCTGATTGAACTTGGCCGATGTTATCTGATGGATCACTAATAGACAAGTGGCATTCTTTGATTTGCCGAATTTTAATGTCTATTAATTTAATTTAGGCACACGTGTAAATGTGTAACTGGTCCCAAATTTATTTTATCATTAATTTATATTAATGACGTGGCAATTTGTGATTGGCCAAAATTTCTCCTTCAACAAATGCCCCCTTTTCGAGATTTAGGCACAAGTTATGTGTGAGTGAATCTCAAAAAATATATTTTGGAATTAAAATGCAAGGTATTTGTTCTTGACTTTGACTCCACTTGGTGCGTCAATTTAATCAAAATATGAATTTTGGTCAAATTTTTGATTTTTTTATTTGACACACTTTTATTGCCAATTAATCAAAATTTGAGGTTTGGTCAAAATTTTGATTTTCCTTGTTTGGCAGGAAACTTTGATTTCAAGTTTGGGAAAATTTTGGTTTATACCCAAATTTTGATTTGAGGTAAAATCCTACCCAATTTTAACTTGCAAATGGAATAGAACTTGAGGTTTGGACTCTGGTCCATTTGGGATAGAATTTGGATTATGGCCAAAATTTAATTTGAGGTAAAATTTTACCAAATTCAAACTTGCATTTGGAATAGAATATGATGTTTGAATCTCAAATTTTGATTTGGAAGAAAAATTTGGAGTATGCTCAAATAAAATTATTTAGATAAAATTTGAATTCCCAAATTGATTTGAATTGAAATACTTATCTGTTAAGAATTTCAATTTAATTAAGTTGGTTCAGATAAAGATAAAGATAAAGATTATCCCATAAAATTTTGAACAGGAGATAGGATTTCATTTGAGTCAAATCTTTATCTAAACTTTTGATTTGAACTTAAAACTTCCCCTATAAATAAGACTGAACCTCAGTAGGGGAGAGCACACATCGCAGAGAGCATTCAAGAAGTGATCCAAGTAGGAAACTTTCTTTTCTTTTCTTTTTTTTTTCTTTTTTTTTTTTTTTTAGTTTTCGTTTTTTTTATACTTTTTCGTTTTTTTTTTTTAATTTTCGTTTTTTTTTTGTTTTTTTTTTTTTTTTTTTTTTTTTGCAATTTGTTTCTTTCTTCCTTGAATGTGTAAGCTTCGTGCAACAGTCGTCACCAAATTCGCTTGCAGTGATTTCACTCCTGCTAGACCAGTCCCCATTTTATTGGGTGATCTGAGTAACCTGCAGGGGTAGTCACCAGACTCGCCTTCAGTGATGCACTCCTGCTAGACCAGTCCCCATTTTATTGGGTGATCTGAGTAACCTGCAGGGGTAGTCACCAGATTTGCCTTCATGCACTCCTGCTAGACCCAGTCCCCATTTTATTGGGTGATCTGAGTAACCTGCAGGGGTAGTCACCAGATTCGCCTTCATGCACTCCTGCTAGACCAGTCCCCATTTTATTGGGTGATCTGAGTAACCTGCAGGGGTAGTCATCAGACTCGCCTTCAGTGATGCACTCCTGCTAGACCAGTCCCCATTTTATTGGGTGATCTGAGTAATCTGCAGGGGTAGTCACCAGATTCGCCTTCATGCACTCCTGCTAGACCCATTCCCCATTTTATTGGGTGATCTGAGTAACCTGCAGGGGTAGTCACCAGATTCGCCTTCATGCACTCCTGCTAGACCCAGTCCCCATTTTATTGGGTGATCTGAGTAACCTGCATGGGTAGTCACCAGATTCGCCTTCATGCACTCCTGCTAGACCAGTCCCCATTTTATTGGGTGATATGAGTAACCTGCAGGGGTGGTCACCAGACCCGACTCGCCTACAACGGTCGTCATCAGATTCAATTGCAGTGACTTCACCACCTGTCTAGACCAGTCACTTTGATGACTGTAGTTTCCTGCAGGGGTGGTCACCATTTTTTTAACAACACTCTTATTGTCTTTCTTTTTTTTTTTTTTTTTTTTTGTAGTTTGATATCAAGCATTTTTTTAACTTGCAACTAAGATGCATCTTCCAGCCTGGACACTTTCAAGATAAAGGCAACACTAAAGTTGTTCATCTTTGCAGATGTAGCGAAGACTTCAACCGTCAACTTTTGAATATGAAGTGAAGTTATCAACAATCAATTTTTGAAGATGAAGCGAAGCGGACGCCGTCAACTGCCAACATTTGAAGATGAAGCGCAGCGGACGCCGTCAACTACCAACATTTGAAGATGAAGCGGAACGAGGACGTCAACCGCCGCCAAACATTTGAAAAGGAGCAACGGTGAACCTTCGAACTTGGAGAAGGAGAACCTCAGTGGCGAACCTTCAAAAAGAGGGGTGGAGAGAAGCACCTTCGAACTTGGAGAATGAGCAGTAGAGAGAAGAGCCTTCGAACTTGGAGAAGGAGCAGTGGAGAGAAGCGCCTTCGAACTTGGAGAAGTAGCAACGGAGAGAAGCGCCTTCGAACTTGGAGAAGGAGCAGTGGAGCGAAGAGCCTTCGAACTTGGAGAAGGAGCGATCGAAGCGCGTGAGGGAACCTTCGTACTTGGAGGAAGGAACTGCAGCAGCGCGTGAGAGAACCTTCGAACTTGGAGGAAGGTAGCAACGAAGCGCATAAGAACCTTCGAACTTGGAGGAAGGAACTGCGCAGCGAAGCGCATGAGAACCTTCGAACTTGGAGGAAGGAACTGCAACGAATCACAGCGCGTGAGAACCTTCGAAACCTTCAAATTTGGAGGAAGGGAACTGCAGCGAAGCGAGTGAGAACCTTCGAACTTAGGGAGGAAGGAACTGCATCGAAGCGCGTGAGAACCTTCGAACTTAGGGAGAAGAAACTGCAGCGAAGCGCATGAGAACCTTTGAACTTGGAGGAAATGAACTGTAGCGAAATGCGTGAGAACCTTTGAACGTGGAGAGAAGGAACTGCACCAAAACGCATGAAAACCTTCGAACTTGGAGGAAGGAACTGCAGCGAAGCAACGTGAGAACCTTCAAACTTAGGGAGGAAGGAATTGCAGCGAAGCGCGTGAGAACCTTCGAAGTTAGGGAGAAGAAACTGCAGCGAAGCGTGTGAGAACCTTCGAACTTGGAGGAAGGAACTGCAACGAAGCGCAGCGCGAAGCGAAGCGATGTGCGAACCTTCAAACTTGGAGGAAGGAACTGCAGCGAAGCGACGTGAGAACCTTCGAACTTGGGGGGAAGGAACTGCAGCGAAGCGCGTGAGAACCTTCGAACTGTGAGGAAGGAACTGCAGCGAAGCGCGTGAGAACCTTCGAACTTGGAGGAAACAACTTCCATTCGCTGTGTTGCCCCCACTAGTGATGAATTTCCTCAATTTATATCGTCGTGCTTCAATATTTGTTGCACTTTTTTTTTTTTTTTTGCAGAGACTGAACTTAAAGTTTTCTTTAAGCTGCCTACGTACCCTTTGAAGAAAAGGGACCAAGTCATAACGTAGTTCAAAATTGTTTTTGCACTCACCTTTTAAGCTCGTGTGGGCTAGGAGCATCATGCAGTTTAGACTCTTACGATAAGGAGTTTTTACATTTTAAAAGCTCTTATCTTCATCATGGTCTTGATCAGGTCCTTGACTTATAGGACTGGTCAAGATAATGAGATTTGGTTTCACCTTCAAGGAACCTTCTGTATTTATGAGAACAGAGAACTTCCTCTTCATACGTGACGGGATGCTACTTTGAAGCTTCTTATCGCTGTTTACTTCATCAAAAAGTTTCACCTCCAAGTTATCCATCTTTCTTTTAGATTGACCGCTTGTTACTTTGAGGCGATCAAAAACAGATGTTGAAGGTCGAGTTTTCTTCGATGTGGAGACACTTAGCCTTTGGAAAGCTGAAGGTCGAGTAGAGGTGGACATCAAACATTGATTTTCTTCCTCTGTCGCGGCCATACTCATTCTTTGGAATGCCGAAGGACGAGTAGCTGGAGGCTTGATGCGATCGAAGACGGAGGTCCTTTGTTCACCCATCTCAAAATTGTCAACTTCTTCTACGTCGATGCAGTAGGAAGTCGCAAAGTTCTCTTTTTCCTTTTTGTGGAAATTTTTGGAGAAGGATTTATTCAACATCACCAGTTGTTGAGGTTGAGAAAACTTTTTACTTCTCTTCCTCTTGGGTTGAAGTTTCTTAGGATCCTTCTTTCTTTGATGTTTGCTCTTTTCTTTGATTGTAGCAAGATTTGATTGAGCTACTTCATCAAGGTCGAGCTCAATTTTTCTTTCCATAGCCAGCTTTAGAATTAAGTCCTTTAGGACGAAACATCTTTCCACTAGATGACCAATAACTCGATGATACTTGCAATACTTGGGATCATCGACTTTCTCTATCTCTTCTGGTCGTTTACACTTAGGAAACTTTATCAGTTGCGCTTCCAATAGTTGTTCCAACATATCAGGGATGTCGGCATCAGGGAAAGGATTAGATTTTCTTTTGTCTTTCCTTCAAAGTTAAGTGATGCGCTCCATTAGTTTGTCGCTTTTCTTTCGAAGACGACTTGGGAAGGGTTGTGTTTACAACCATGGATTCTTCTATAGTCTCTTCATCGTTCCTTCCTTCTTTTCTCATGTTAGGGAGGAGAAGGTCTTGGTTTTCTTGACTAGCAATACTTAGCTCCATATCGTGGGAGCGAGTTGCTAGTTCCTCAAAGGTGCGAGGCTTTATACCTTTAAGGATGTAGAGGAGTTCCCAGTGCATGCCTTGAATGCACATCTCGACGGAAGAGAGTTCAGTGAGACGATCTTTGCAATCTAGACTCATGGCTCTCCAGTGATTTATATAGTTAACAACGAGTTCACCTTTTCGTTGTTTAGTGTTGGTGAGCTCGAACATGCTAACGGTTCGTCTAGTGCTGTAGAAGCGATTCAAAAACTCTCTTTCGAGTTCCTCCCAACTGTCTACTGACTCAGGTTCTAGATCAGTGTACCAGTCAAAAGCATTTCCTTTAAGTGTTCGAACGAACTGTTTGACTAGTAGGTCCCCTCGAGTACCAGCGTTCTCACATGTCTCAACGAAGTGGGCAATATGTTGTTTAGGATTGCCCTTTCCATCAAACTGTTGAAATTTTGGTGGCTGATACCCGATTGGCGTTCTCAAGTTATCAATCCTCTTAGTATAAGGTTTGGAATACAATAGGGAATCTTGAGTAAGTCCACCGTACTGAGCTCTGATACAGTTTGTGATCATATCTTGGAGTTGTTGGATGGATAGTGAAGCGATCGAAGCAGAACACTGTGGTTGATCATCTTGCACTATAGTCTTTCCTTTGTCGTGATTTTTTACGACTTGGGTTTGACTTGATTCGGCGATATGTTGGTTCTCAATTTGGCTCTTTAGTTGCTCGATTTGAGAATCTTTTTTTTCAATCGCCTTCATCAAGGTGTCGATATGCTCCTGCATCTCAGCCATTCTTTCTTCCATAATTCTAGTCTCAGTCATCATGACAGTCACTACGTCAGAATCAGGTTCAAACAAAGGGTTATACTTAACAATAAACTTGTCATTAGTATATGCCCCCTGCAAGGTTGTTTCTTGGCCTCCAGCGATAGAAGCTTTATCTTCTTGCAGCGTCAGTTCACTGAGGCAACAATGGGCAGTAGAACCCATGTAAGACTTGTTCATGACAACGACCATTGAAGAAGTCTTGAACGACATGTTTACACTTGTCTTTTGAGATAAGAGAGAGAGATGAGAGGTAGAGATTGTCCCACTCGGCGTGCCAATTTGTTCACACGTAACTTCGGGGATGGAGACACGTGGAATAAATAATATATTGTATTAATGTTGTATGCGTGTGGGTGTACAATCTCTAACTTTAATCCTCTGATTCTCTCTCTTAAATATATAAACTTTGGCCTCTAGCTTGTTGCTCTTCTTGGGTCGGTTTGTTGGGGTTCTTAGATGATCAGCTTGCTAGGTTGATGATCTCTTGGATCGGCCTGTTGGCTTGATGATCTCTTGGATCGGCTTATTGGCTTGTTGATCTTCTTGGATGATCGGCCTGTTAGGTTGATGATCTCCTGGATCGACCTATTGGGCTTGTTGATCTTCTTGGATGATCGGCCTGTTGGCGTGATGATCTCTTGGATCGGCCTGTTGGCTTGTTGATCTTCCTGGATGATCGGTCTGTTGACTTAATGATCTCTTGGATCGGCCTGTTGGCTTGTTGATTTGTTGGATGATCGGCCTACTGGCTTAATGATATCTTGGATCGGCCTGTTGTGACTTGTTGATCTTCTTGGATGATCGGCCTGTTGGCTTGTTGATCTTCCTGGATTATCGGTCTGTTGACTTATTGATCCTGTTGATCGATCGGTCTGCTTGTTGATCTTCTTGGATGATCGGCCTACTGACTTGTTGATCTTCTTGATCGGTCAGTTGGCTTGTTGATCTCTTCTTAGATGATCGGTCTGCTGACTTATTGATCTTCTTGATCTGTCGGTTGGCTTGTTGATCTCTTTTTAGATGATCGGCCTGCTGACTTGTTGATCTTCTTGATCGGTCGGTTGGCTTGTTGATCTCTTTTTAGAGTCTTCTAGTCTTCAAATCTTCTAAGTCTTAAATCCTTTGAATTCTGAATCTCGGATCTCTGAATTCTCTGGACTCTTTGGATTCTGACGACTCTGAATCTTGGGAGAATGCTCAGGACTCTGCCCTCTCTGCCTCTGGCTGAATCCCCCAGAATGAATGGTGGCCTCCTCTATTTATAGAGTTTGATGGACCTCATATGGGCTTGGGCTTGGGTCCAATTGCCACGTGGCATAATCTGATTGAACTTGGCTGATGTTATCTGATGGATCACTAATAGACAAGTGACATTCTTTTATTTGCCGAATTTTAATGTCTATTAATTTAATTTAGGCACACGTGTAAATGTGTAACTGGTCCCAAATTTATTTTATCATTAATTTATATTAATGACGTGGCAATTTGTGATTGGCCAAAATTTCTCCTTCAACAGGTGTTTTTAAAATCTATTAAGAAATTCTTGATTGAATTTTTCTTTCTTTCTTTTTTTCATATTATTTTTCCCTTTTTTTTCTTCCTTCTTTTTTTCCCAATATTAACGAATTATGAGTAAAAAAATGTGAGTTTGATAAAAACATATTTTGCAAAAAAAAAAAAAAAAAAAAAAACAAAGTGTTTTTGAAATTTCTTGCAAGAAGTGAATGAAGAAACTCTAAAGAAGAAAAAGAAAAAAAAATACCTTCTGGAAAATTTCTTGGTCGGTTTCCCGACCAAGAAATCCCGGTCGGGATTCATAATTTCCCGGTCAGGATTCACACTTTTTTTCTAGATTTTTGTAAAAAATATTTTATACAAACTCCTTGTTATCTAAAACATGTAAAATCATACTCAATTATACTTAAAAATAACGTTGACAATATGAAAATTTTGAAGTGGGTCTATCTGTGTGTTTGATTTTACTTTTTAAAAATACTTTGGGGGTCAAATGGTGTGTTGATGTTTGAAATTAATTAGTTGACTTTTCATATTGTGGGTCCCACTAAAAAGTAGTTAGTTTTATATAAAATAGGTTAAAAATATTAGAGGGATATTATTTCCTTTGTAAATCTCTTGTATTATTAGTTAATCATTAGTTTATTCCTTGGTTATTTTGTAATTCCTTTCTGTTGGCCTATATATTTGGTACAACAGTATTCACTATTCATAATGAGAATAACCATTTTCCCAATCTGTTAAGGGAAAGTTACATGGTATCAGAGCAGGCTCCGTAATTTGCTCTCTGCCTTCCACGTCTCTCCTTCCTTTCTGAATTTTTTTTTCTACACTCTCTTCCATGGCGTCTGACCTGCAGAAGGACCTCACCTCTCCCATTTTTCTACTATCAAACATATGTAACCTCGTCTCTATTCGCCTTGATTCCTCCAACTTCATCCTTTGGAAGTTCCAATTGACCTCCATTCTCAAGGCGCACAAATTATTTGGTTTTGTTGATGGATCGTTGCCGACTCCTCCTAGGGTTCTTCCCGTTGCTCAAACTACTTCTTCGACTGCAACCTCTTCTGCGGCCACTGATATTCCTGCTCAAACTCAGCCCAATCCGCAATTTGATGATTGGATTGCGAAGGACCATGCCTCTCCCTTTTTTTTTATTAAAAAAAAATTGAAGGAAAGAGAGAAAGAAAGGAGAGAAGAAAAGGGGAGAAAGAAAGAAAAAAAAAAAATTCCGGGCGGCGGCGGCCGGTCGTCGGAGTTAGGAAGAAGAAGAAGGAAGATGAAGGATATGGAGAAAGAGAAGAAGAAGAAAGAGAAAGGGAGAAAAAAGAATAAAAAAATAAAAAAATAAAAAAATATTAATATTTTATTATTTTATTATTTTTATTTTTAAAAATTAAAAAAAAAATTATTAAAATAATAGTGCCACGTCAGCAACTGTTAAGATTTAACAGAAAAATTAACGGCAGGGACTAAAATGCTCCTTATCTCAAACCTCAGGGGTATTTTTGTTGAGTTTGAAAACTCTGGGACCTAAGTGTCACTTAACCCAAACCTCAGGGACCAAAAGTGTATTTTTCCCAAAACTTTAGTTTCATTAATACTTTCTAACTTTCAAAAGATTTTAAAAAATTAACCTTATTAGAAAATGTTTTTTTTTTTTTTCCTTATCCTATCGTAAATTCTTCTTCCATGAAAATTAATGAGAAACTTTACCTATTTTTCATGTATTCATACACTATGAGTTTTTCTTCTCTCTTAACACATCATCCCAAGAGCTTGACTAGATTTTCAGCGATGCTATTTTAGAAACATTTTTAACGGTTTTAACGGTTCCTATAAAAAAATTAACTGCAACGGTATTTTTGAAACGTTTTGTAAAGTTCAGGGATATTTTTTAAACTTTTTAAAGTCCAGGGACATTTTTGAAACAAACCCATAGTTCAGAAGTATTTTTTATAATTTAGCCTAACCAAAATTGACATTTTTAAGTTTCGTAATCAAAATAAAATAATTGGATTTAAAACAGACCCAAATCAAATAACTTTAATGATTGACTTGTTGGGCCAGCATATAAATTATTAAGAGAGAGATTAAAAAGGAAAAAAAAAACCTACCTCCCTGCATCCTGAAATTAATAAGGAAGAGGTGCATGTGACATGGAGCCATTATTTCCTTTTTCCAAATCCCACATTCTCAAAAAGCAAAATTCATGACCAATGGACCTACCACTACAACCCATTACCTTTCTTCACACAACAAGAAAAACAAAGTACCATCAAAGAAGATCAACAATAAGAAGAAGAAGAAAAAAAGTAGAAGAGAAGATATGGAGGAAGAGATGATGATGATGATCGATGATTCTTGTCCAAGC
The DNA here is from genome assembly GCA_036850905.1 of Luffa acutangula. NCBI lineage: Eukaryota > Viridiplantae > Streptophyta > Magnoliopsida > Cucurbitales > Cucurbitaceae > Luffa > Luffa acutangula. The sequence continues at coordinate 44,060,028 of CM072097.1, read as the reverse complement.
TGGAAACTTTATGAAAACCCATTTTATATTAATCCTCCTCATCATCGTCAAACTCCTCATAAATCCGCCATTAACAAGCAACTTCAGTTCTATTGCTTGAAGCTAGGTTCTTCTTCTTCTTCCTTCTGCGATCTCGTACCGACTAAACGGCGAATGGATTCAGAGCTCGATCTTGCTCGCAGCCAGATCGTGGAGCTGAAGACTGAGCTCCGGTACGAGCGCAAGGCTCGGAAAAAGGTTGAGTCTTTGGCGAAGAGGCTGGCCAAGGAGCTTGATGAAGAGAGGAAGAAGAGGGAAGCCATAGAAGGACTGTGTCAAGAGCTTGCTAGAGAGATTTCTTCTCATGAAGCCCAGATGGATCTGATGAAGAAGGAGATTGAAGATGAGAGAAAGATGCTCAGGTTTCTTAGATTCAATCCATAGAACTTTTTTGTTTTTCTTTTGAGCCTTCAATTTTTCGGCTTCATTTTTTTTTTTTTTTGATGTGTGAAGTTTCAAAATGTCAATTTTTAGAAAATTGCTTTTGTAGTTCTTCTCAATACATTTGCATTTCTTTTTTCTTTTTCAAGACCATTAAAAAAAATCATTTTAATGTCTCTATGTTTAGTTTGCCTTTAACCTGGCTTTTTTAATTTTTTTCTTTTTTTTTTTTCTTTTTTTGCTTGTTTTTAGTTGAATAAATGTGGGGTTAGGTGGGGGTTCAACCTTCATAATGTTAGGGTAATAATTGATAAGTGTTTTATTTTTTGGCAATGAATAAATAATGTTTGTATATGTTTTCTATCATGTATCATAGTCACATAAGTTGGCAAAAACAAATATTGAATAGGAAACAGGAATAATAGTCACCATGATTGAAAAATCATTCTTTTTCCTATAAAATTTAAGAACCAAAATAGACATTTTAAAAGTTAAGGGATGAAAATGAAAAAAATCCGAAAGTTTTTCTTATTTTTTCCTTCTAAAGTTAGACCAATGTGGAAAAAAGTGAGATTCAAATTTGAAATAAATAAATCACTACTAAGTCCAAAATCTCAAACTTAATTTTCCTTTTTTGTTTCATATTCAAAGATTGGCTGAGGTTTTGCGAGAAGAGAGAGTTCAAATGAAGCTAGCAGAAGTAAAAATCGTCTTCGAAGACATGATCTCAGAACTAGAATCAGGAACAACAAACAACAACGCCACCACATTTTCCGACTCCCTCACCAACTTTTCTGGCAAACTACAACAGACGACGGCGACCGACAACTCGACGACAAGTTCCAACAACAACAACGCCGTCGGCTTTGGATCTTCACTGGTAGAATCAACCAGATCGGACGCCGCCGTGGGAGACCAGAGACTGAGCTGCAACATGGAGATCCTGGCGGTGGAAGGTCCGAGAAGGGCCTCGCCGGAGCTGGAAAATATTAATCCTCATATTCTGAGAGGAATCAAAGGGTTTGTGGAATTCCGGCGAGTGGTTCGAACGGCAAAGGGATTGAAAAGTAGAGATTCAGATGCGAAATTGGAGTGTCAAAAGGCTCAGCTAAGAGTTCTACTCAAACAAAAAGGGACTGTCAGATCCAACAACCTTATTATTAGCTAATTTAGTTCATCTCTTTAAACTTTTTTCTTTTTTTTTTTTTTCTCTCTCTCTATTGAAATAATTGGTTGATTTTTTTTTTCTTTTTTTCGAGAATAGTTATATGAACTGAAGAAAATAACAAATATTTTTGTTTTTGGGGTTGGGTTTGAGTTGTTGTTGTGGAAGACATTTGTGTATAGAGTTTTCTAGGTTTTGCTGAGTACTTTTATTATTATATTTTTTTTAATTATTTGTAAATTAAGGTTTTTGAGGATCGGTTCAATTCAATGATAATTATAATAATGTTTTTCGTTTTTTTTTTATTTTTAATTTGTTTAGTTGTAAACAGTTGAGTTTTTTTTCCTAATAAAGTTAAGGTTTCAATTATACTATTTTGTTGTGTGTTTGTATTTTTGGATGTTATTGGGTTTTTGAACTTTTATGGTTTTTTTTTTGAAATATGTGGGGTGGGGGATTCAAACCACAAACCTTTCGATCATAAATAGTACATGTTATATGTCAATTGAACTATGCTCATGTTGGTTTTTATGATTTGTTTGTCGTCTTCCAACCTTAGAGGCTTTTGCCAAAGTGAGCATAAAAAATTATTTTAGTCATATTGTCAATTTTTATCTAGTTCGTCTTACGATAATCCAAATTTGTTGAAAATATTTGACGTCTAATCTTCTATGTGTGACTTAAAATTTTTATCCATATAAAAATTTTGTTTATTTATTTATTTGGATACAAGGCAGGGTAGACATGTTGGCACCCTTTGCATAAACACTTAAGGAAACACGAAAGACAAGATCAATCTGAACCCAACGATAGCGTTGTTTTCTTAAGACAATTTTGTCCCCTCTATGGTGCTCAAGGTATCACGAACAATTGTCTCCCAAGATAGGACGGATTACCCACCTATGAATGTAGCACTCCAATCACACGACTCTTGAACACTAGTATTTAAGTAATCGTACAAAGAAGTAGGAGAAGAGTTTTTGAAAAAAGAGTTTGTGTCTTATGGTCAAAACTCAAAATGAATCACATATTTATAGACTATTTGTAGTCATTCAAATAGTCACATCTTTTCGTGTAAGGGTTGTGTCTTTTGATAAATGGACACATGCATTCACATAGAGTTTTGTATCATTTTTCAAAAGACACACTCGTTCACATAGGGTTGTGTCCTTTACAAAAGAAATACCCTTTCACAAAAAGTTGTGATTCTTTATTTTATTAAAATAATTTTATTCATAAATCCAACAAGACATTTATTGGTTAGATAAATAAAAATGGCTATTTGAGGAGAGACTCGTCTATGGTATTTTGTTCGAAGGGAGGATTATTGGAAATTAAGGGTGCGACCAAAGTCCCATATTTTGACTAGATAAGGGGATGATCATGGGTTTATAAGGGAGGACAGTTATCACCATTGGTATGAGACCTTTTGGGTGGAACCAAAAGCAAAACCATGAGGGCTTATGTCCAAAGTGAACAATATCATACGAGATCTGTGACGTGTGCTCATCCTTAACAAATGTGATTATATATGTTAAATTATGAAAACGATCTATCAAAAATAAACACAAGGACTAAAATTAACTTTGCCTTGGAAAATTTTATAGAAACAAACATAAAAGTTTAGGCCCCGTTTGATAACCATTTGGTTTTTAGTTTTTGGTTTTTGAAAATTATGTTTGTTTTCTCTCAATTTCTCTACTATGATTTTCATCTTTGTTAATGACACACATTTGGATTCCTAACCAAATTCCAAAAACAAAAACAAGTTTTTGAAAACTATTTTTTTTTTAGTTTTAAAAAATTGGCTTGGTTTTTAAAAACATGGAAATATGAGTATTAGAAAAACAAAGAAACTTGTAGGTGGAAGTAGTGTTTATAAGTTTAATTTTAAAAAACCAAAAACCAAAAACCAAATGGTTATCAAATGAGACCTTAGGGTATTATTAGAATAAGGTTTACTTTCTAAAAACGTTTTCAAACTTTATAGTTAAATTAAATTTAATTTTAATTTACAAAATGAACTAAATAGAAACAAAATAGGAAAAATATGTGGTAAAAGAACTCAATTTTTAAAAGTAAGAAATAAAATCCTTGTCAGATAGGCACAAGAAAATTTATTGCCAAATAAATAATTATATTTCAGCATCTCCAATTCTCCATACATCTTTTTCAAGACTTCCTCACATGCTCCTTAGATTTCTTGAATTTTAAAAGCAAACCGACCCTTTTCCCTATCAATATACTATTACAATTTTGGAATTCCAACATATAATTTGAAATTTATGTATTAATAATTTGACTAATCGAATTATATGAATTTTGTCCCATTACATTCTAAGGATAGAGAACATGGTTATATATCCAGAACAGATTTGATAATTATTTGGATTTTGATTTTTTATTTTTGAAAATTAGGCTTGTTTTTTTCCGTTTTTATCTTTGTTAATGACACATCTGAATTTCAAGTCAAATTCCAAAAACAAAACAAAATTTTGAAAACTACAGCTCTATTTGATAACCATTTCATTTTTTATTTTTGGTTTTTGGTTTTTGGTTTTTGAGAATTAAGCTTACAAACATTATTTTCATCAAGAACCTTTGTTATGTTATCTACATCTTTTCCCTGTTTTCAAAAAGCAAGGCAAATTTTGAAAAAAAAAAATAGTTTTTGTTTTTGGAATTTGGTTAAGAACTCAAATGTCTTTCTAACAAAAATGAAAACCATCCTAAGGAAATAGGGAGAAAACAAACATAATTTTCAAAAACCGAAATGGTTATCAAACGGAAAACCTACATTTTTAGTTTTCAACACTTAATTTAGTTTTTAAAAACATGGGAAGAAGGTAGATAACAAAACAAATAAATTTATAGGTGGAAGTAGTTTTTATAAGCTTAATTTTCAGGAATCCAAATAGTTATCAAACCAATCTTACTTATTCAAAGTAAAAATTTTGTTGTTAAGGTTTAGGTACAAATTTATTTTGGACTTACGGTTTTAACAACTCCAATTTAACCTCCGTATTTTGGCTTGATTCAATTTAGTTTCTATGATTTAAAATGTTTCAAATTGGCTCTATAGTTTGGTTAATTGACTTCACAAATCGTATTTTATCCACTTGAAAAACATACCTATTTTCCTTGATTAACCAAATAGAAAACATTAGTTTATCATGTAAAAGAAAATGTTAATATGGTAAAAATCAAGATGATATATAAATTTTATAGGGACTCGGTTGAAACAAAGTCTAAACATAAAGAACTAATAAATAAATAAATAAAAATTAATTATGTTCAAATTATAATAACTAAAATTTTAATTTAATAAAGAAAGGTTAAAAATCACTTTTGGTCCCTAAACTTTCATAAAAGTAACAATTTAATCCCTGAACTTTTTCTTGTAACGATTTAGTCCCTGTACTTTCAATTTTGTAACAATTTAGTCCCTGAACTTTAATAAGTAACAATTTAGTCCCTATACTTTTAAATTTGTATCAATTTTAGTCCATATTCTTTCAAATTCGTAACAATTTAATCCCTACCCTAAACCCTAAACCCTAAACAATTTAATCCTTGTCGCAAAAAAAAAACTCATCAAAATTAAATGTCGATTTTTATTATTTAGTGATTAAACTTTGTAGCTTATAAACATATTTGGTCCCAAATTAGTTAATTAATCTATCTAGGTACAAAATTTCATTAAATGTTTACATTAATTTTTCACGGTAGGAATCAAATCGTTACAAATTTGAAAGTACCGGGACTAAATTGTTACTTATTAAAGTTTAGAGACTAAATAATTGTTATAAAATTGAAAGTACAAAAACTAAATCATTACAAAATTAAAAGTACAAGGACTAAATCGTTACAAATGAAAGTTCAGGAACTAAATTATTACTTTTATGAAAGTTGAGGGACTAAAAGTGAATTTAAACAAAAAAATATATATATATATATAGAAGTATAACATCTGTGGCCGACCAAGCCCTCGGAAAACGTTAAGAACTTATAAATTATTGATTTGTATAATAATTATTATTATTTTAAGCTATTGGTTTGTATAATTTTGTACATATTACATCAATTTATTTCATAATTTGATCGAATTTTGGCTTTATTGATTTTGAATAAAGAGAACCAGCCATTCCATGGTCAAAAAAAGAACAAAATTGTCGGGTGGATCCTTAGCTTTAGTTTGTCCTTTTTCATAAAGACAAATATATTTTATAGAGGAGATTAATGTAAGTAAAAAAGAGGAAAAAAACAAACATCGAGATTAATGTGTAAGTCATATCTCTTGTATTCTTATTGAAGTCTTTTCCTATTGATACTTTTAGATGGTCAACACGTATATTAGAACTAGAAGTTTGTAGGGTTGTGAATCTTAAAACTAATAATAAAAAAATAATTGTAAACAAAATCAAGGCAAAAAAAATATATATTAGAACTAAAATCAAATTTAGGAGTTACCACGTTCTACTACGTCATATTTTTCATTAAACAAAAAAAAAAAAGAGAGATCACAAGACATTAAGACATGTTTGATAACGTTCTCGTTTCCTGTTTTTCATTTCTCGTTTCTCGTTTCCTTTTCTTGTTTCTTGTTTTTTAAGAACTAGAAACAGAAACATGTTTGTTAACTATTCTTGTTCCCTGTTTCTGTGAAAAAAGAAACAGGAACACAAATGTGTTTGATAACTGGTTCTTGTTTCTTGTTTCTTGTTTCTTTAGTTAAAATAAAATTTAGTACATATAATATTAAAAATATATTAATTTTCAACGATTATTTTTTTTTATTTCTCATTCTTCTTCGTCATCACTACCAACATTGTTACCGATCACCCGCCGTCGTTGATCATCGACTGTCGCTATCGACCTTCGACCACTAGGAGAATGCTGACAGTCAGTGGCGAATGCTGGAAAAGTCATCGGCGGGTGGCGGCGGTTGACGAAAATAAGAAAAAAGGAAAAAGTTTCGGTCCACGACAATAGTGGCGCTCGATAGTTCGAGGTCGACGGTAGTGGTCATTCGGCGGAGGTCGACAGTAGTGGCTGGTCGGCGGCACCCGGTAGTCTGAGGTCGACGTTAGCATTCAGTCGGCGGAGGCTGGTCAGCGGGGGTCGACGACGGTCGTTCGGTGGAGGTCGGCGGCTGCCAGTAGTCAGAGGTCGACGGTAGTGGCTGGTTGGTGGTGCCCGGTAGTCGAAGGTTGATAGTAGTCCGCGGTCGACGGTAGCAGTCGACCGGTAGCCAAAAGTCGACGGTAGCGATTGGTTGGTGGCGGCCGATAGTCAAAGTTCGACGGTGGCGGTCGATCGACATATGCTGGTCAGCAGAGGTTGGTGGCGCCCGATAGTCTGAGGTCGGCGGTAGCGGTTACTCGGTTGAGGCTGGTCAGCTAGGGTCGACGATGCCCGGTAGTCGGAGGTCGACGATGGTGGTTGGTTGATGGTGCCAGGTAGTCGGGGTATTCGGAGGTCAACGGTAGTGGTCGGTCAGCGAAGGCTGATCAAAGGGGGTTGGAGGAGGCCGATTATCGTAGTTTGACGGTAGCGATTGTTTGGCAGAGGTTAGTGTTGGCTGGTAGTCGGAGGTCGACAACAGCGGCCGGTCGGCGGTGGTTGGCCGATGGTAATTAGAGGTCGATGACAGCGGCCGGTCGGCTGTGGTTGGCCGATGGTAATAAGAGGTTGGCGGCGCCCGATAGTCAGAGGTCGATGGTGGTGATCATTCAGTGGAGGTCTACGACTGTCGGTAGTCAGAGGTCGACGGTAGTGGCTGGTCGACGGCACCCGGTAGTCTTAAGTCGACGGTAGCGGTCAGTCGGCTGAGACTGGTCAGTCAGGATCGACGGCGGCAGGTAGTTAAGGGTCGACTATGGCGGTCATTCGGTGGAGGTCGATGGTTGCCGATAGTCAGAGGTCGATGGTAGTGGCTGGTCGGCAGCGCCCGGTAGTCTGAGGTTGACAGTAGCGGTCAGTTGGCGAAGGCTGGTCAGCAGGGGTCAACGGCGGTCGGTAGTCGGAGGTCGACGATGGTGGTTGGTAGACGACTCCAGGTAGTCGGAGGTCAACAGTAGCGGTCGACTGGTGGAGGCTGGTCAGCGGGGGTCGGCGGAGGCCGGTTATTATAGGTCGATGGTGGCGGTTGGTTGGCAGAGGTAAGCGTTGGCCGGTAGTCGGAGGTCGGCGATGGTGGTTGGTAGACGACGCCAGGTAGTTGGAGGTCAACAGTAGCGGTTGATCGGCGGAGGCTGGTCAGCGGGGTCGGCGGAGGCCGGTTATTGTAGGTCGATGGTGGTGGTTGGTTGGCGGAGGTAAGCGTTGGCCGGTAGTCGGAGGTCGACAACGATGGGCGGTCGGTGGCAACCGATTGTCGGAGGTCGACAGTGGCGGTTGATCGGAGGAGGTCGACGGCGACAGCCGGTGATGGAGGTTAGCGGCAATCGGTAGTCGGAGGTAGACGGTGGCCGGTAGTCGAAGGTCGACTACGACGAAAAACCAATGGAGGTCGGCGACAGGTAGTAGTCGGAGGTAGACGGTGGCCGGTAGTCGGAGGTTGGCGACAACGGCCGGTCGGTGGAGGTCAGCGATAGTCTGTAGTCGGAGGTTGACGGTGGGCGTCGGTCGGCTGAGGTCGGCGGTGGCCGGTTAGTGGAGGTCGACGGCAGCTGGTAGTTGAAGGTTGACGGTGGCGGTTGGTCGGTGGTGGTCGATTAGTGGTGGTCGATTAGTGGTGGTCGATGGCAGCCGGTAGTTGAAGGTCGACGGTGGCGATCGGTCGGCGGAGGTTGACGGTGGCGACGATCGTCAGAAAAGTCATTGAATTTTTTTTTGAAAAAAGTGTTGGAGAAGTCGCTGCCATCAGTCAGTCAGCGGAGGTCTTCGGCGACAGGCGGTCGGTGGAGGTCGACAACAGCGGTAGTCGGTCGGAAAAAAAAAAGATGGATCTAGGAATGGAAGAGAGAGATTGATACATGCATGGAAGAAAAAAAACAGAAACAGAATTTGAGAAACAACTTTTTGTAGTTTCTCAAATTTTGCCCATTTTCTAGAAACGTTTCTAGAAATTTAGAAACAAGAAACAGGGATGAATTATCAAACATGCTTGTTTTTGAGAAACAAGAACAAGAAACAAGAAACGGAAACGTTATCAAACGAGCCCTAAAAAATCTCGTGTCTCACTTTTCAAACATTACTCAAAAGGATGTTTTTTCCTATATTTCTTTCATAGAAACATCCTCCAAAAATCCAAAGCATAGAACAGTGGCGGATCCAGATTTTTACGTTAGGGGCACAAGTTCATATTAGGTTAAATTACAAGCTTAGTCCTAAGCTTTTAGATTTGTGTTTATATAGTCCCTAAACTTTTAATTTAAAAAATGTCTAATAGATCAGTGAATTTTCAATTTTGTGTCTAGTAGATCCATAAAGTTTTAATTTTGTATTTAATAAGTCATTAACTCATGCATACGACATTTTTTTAAAAATTAAAACTTACAAGTCTTTAACTCATTCAACAATTTTTCTTAAAAAAAATTAATGTAATTACTAGTTACACAATTGAAAGTTTAATAATCGATTAGATATATACAAAATTAAATTTTATGTCAAATTATAAATATATATATATATATATATATATATATATATATATTTAAGACCTATTAGATGCATAATTGAAACTTCATGGATCTATTAGACATTTTTAAAGTTAAAAGACTTATTAAACAAAAATTGATAGTTTAAAGACTTATCAGACACAAGTTTTAATATTTAGGAACTAAACTTATAATTTAGCATTCATATAAATATAATTTTAAATGCATTGGTATATTTTTCCAAAAAAAAAAAAAATGCATTGGTATAATATTTATATTAAATAATATTATTTACAAAATTATAATAAACCTAGAGCTATCCCTGCTAAGAATGAAACTTGAAATATTTAAGATTTTTTAAAATGTGATAAAGTTTTGGGAAATTTACCATTTTGGTCCCTGAGTTTTGAGGGATAGGTGCGTTTGGTCCCTGAGTTTTCAAAATAGACCTTTTTAGTGCCTGAGTTTTGAGAAATAGGTTTAAAAGGTCCCTAAGTTTTCAAAATGGACCTTTTTAGTCCCTAAGTTTTGAGAAATAGGTTTTAAAAGTCCCTCATTTTATTTTTTCAACTTTTTTAAACTAATAATTTTTATTATATTTTAATATTGAATGATTTTTTAAATTAACAAAATTAAAAAGTATTAATTTATAAAAATTAAAAAAATAATATAAGGGACTTTTTAAACATAATTCTCAAAACTCAAGGACTAAAAAGGTCCATTTTGAAAACTTAGGGACCTTTTAAACCTATTTCCCAAAACTCAGGGACTAAAAAGGTCTATTTTGAAAACTCAGGGACCAAACGCACTTATCCTTCAAAACTCAGAGACCAAAAAGGTAATTTTCCCTAAAGTTTTTCTATACAATTAATTTTTTCAAAATAATTTAATAATGATTTTGCTTTTGTCTTTTGCTTTTATATTTGTATACAAATGTGTGTAATTAAATTCTAAACTATTTTTATTATATATATTCTAATTTAAAAAATGAAAATAGAAACAAAACCCAAAAAAGAAAAAAAGTTCATGCTTTTAAAAATCAAATTGAAAATTGAAACCAAAAACAAAACAAAATAAAAAACGTTCAAGCTTTTCAGAAAATTTTGAAAATTGAAAGAAAAAAAACGTTGAGGCCTTTAAAAAAAACAACAAAAATACATTAAAAGCTACGCGTGCTTAGTCTTGAATCTAAGACCTCGCTTTTCAAAAAAAAAAAAAAAATAGAAATACATAAAAACTACGTGTGCTTAGTCTCAAACCTAAGAGACCTCGAGACCTCGCTGGGGGCACGTGTGCTTGTGCCTCCCCTTTGACCAACTATACAAATGTTAAATATCATGTTCTAATTGAAATAAGTTAAACATATATATGTTTTCTATAGTTTCAAGAGGCACGTGTCCCATGACTCCAACGTAGATCCGCCTTTGGCAGCGGAGGTATAAATCACTATTGAAATGTAGTTGTTCAATTGAAGAAAGAAAAGATCAAAGAAGTGAAGCATTGTACACAAGTTGTAATGGTAGAAGCCCTAGATTTTCACCTAAGCTTTTGATAACTTTAATTGAACTCTTTGGTTAGGTTTAATTAAGTTTAAGTTTAACATGGGTTTTGGCTTGCACAAAGGCTTTGTATTGAGTCACTTAATTTTAACTTAATTATTATTATTATTTTTTGTCTATGAACTTTAAACCTAAACTGTTTTCTGAATTTTGTTATGAATTATATGTTTTCTCAATTTTTATTCACAAAAGACAAAATACATCAACAACGACTAACATTTAAAGAACCTAAACAAATCATTAGAAAACTATTATACATCTTCATTTAGACCATCTTCATCTCTTCTAAAAGGTCCTCTCGACAAATTCCGTCGTTCACAACCTCTCATGAGCCAACTATCGAGGGAACTATTGACAAAATATTGAAAACCATTTCTATGCTAATGTGGAAATAGTTTTTAATGATATCGACTAATTTTAAAAAAGCATTAATAACTTACATCCTTTCTATTATCTCTCTTCAAGACGGTATGACTAACAACCACTTGCTCGTTTGTCTACCTGACTCTACCAAACATATCGATGTTCTTACACCTACTTAACCATACATACATTATACAATAACTACTTTCTCTTCAGACACAAATTATACTAGATTTGTAATCATCGGTGACTTATTAGAAAAAATTCAAGCCCATGCACAAATTTGGGCCAAGCCCTTTTCTAAATTCTAGATTGTGAGTAACGGGGCAACCAGCTAAATGGCCATTTTAAAATAGTTGATTTGAAAAAGAGCCTTTCGTGTTTTCATTTTGAGATATGGCCAAAAGCTAAATTTAGTAAATTTTTTTGGCAACGAAGTGGACATAAATACCCCCACCCAAATCTTAATTCAGAAATAAATTAAATTAAAATACAAGGGAGAAAATCTAGGATTGTTACAGATTAATTCAACAACCAAATCAATAACAACCCTACAAATTAAACAAATAAATCTGGAAAATTAAAATTGAAACAACAGATTCAAATTCAAACGGGAGAAAAAATCCTGGATGGCCAAAAACATAAAAGCAGTAACCAAAAACGCTACTTTGGGGATGAAATAAAACATGAAAGCAATAACAAATATGTGGAAACATACTTATGATATGAATAATCTTTACAGTTAGTAACAAAATGTATAAGAATGACCCTAACCGAAATCTAAATCCATATTATTTAAATTAAATATACTATAAAAAAAAGGAGAGAATCTAGGATTTACAGGTTAATTTAATGTGAAATTCAATAAAATAATTTCAAAATAAAAAGGATAAGTCTAATATTAATTTATCTTAACAGTATAATTTGAAAACAAAAATTTTAATTAAGAAATTTGTTACTAAATTCAAATCACCATTTATGGAGAAAAAATAGGAGAACATAACAAAATACAATATATCGATTAAAAAAAAAAAAAATCATACATGTTACCGCTAGAATTCATCATGCAAATTAAATATACTATAAAAAAAATGAGAGAATCTAGGATTTACAGGTTAATTTAATGTTAAATTCAATAAAATATTTTCAAAATAAAAAAGATAAGTCTAATATTAATTTAAACAGTATAATTTGAAAACAACAATTTTAATTAAGAAATTTGTTACTAAATTCAAATCACGATTTATGGAGAAAAAATAGGAGAACATAACAAAATCAATATATCGATAAAAAAAATCATACATGTTACCGCTGGAATTCATCATGCAAATTGAAGAAATTGAAGAAAAATCACTGAAGTTGTGATCTTTGTTTAATCACAATTACAGTGTGTATGAAAACGGGTAAGGGTTTCTTCCAAAAATTATTTACTTTTGTAGGAGACGGAAGATTCAAAGGTGATTGAGACTAATTCAGAAGAAAGTTCAAATGAGAGAATAACTCAGGTGAACGAAAACATGAAAGCAATAATCAATCCGAACGCTTACTTTTGGAGTAACAGAAAACATAAAACATGAAAGCAGTAAAAAAAAATGCTGAAATATACCTATGATCAATAGCTTTACCGAAGGAACGACGAAGACCAATAATCAATCAGAATGGTTGGAAAAGATGAAGCAATCTGGTTTGTTGATTACAAAATAAAAGTGGAAAAGACGATGAAGCAATCTGGATTTGAATTTCAAATGATAAGAGATAATATAGATGTTGTAACTAACAATGGCTTGATTCATGGGATAATTGGTTTTTTTTAAAAAAAAAAATTAAATGGCTTCCTCAAATATAGGGTAGGGCGTGAAAATTAACTTAGGGGTATAATTGGAAGAATAAAACAAGTGAAATTAGGTTAAAAATACGGTTTGGCCATTTTTCATTAAAAAATACGGTTTGGTTATTTTTCGAAATTACCCTGTAATTTCTGGCCATTTCTGAGGATTTCCCAACAAACAATGAATGGAAGAGTGTAGTTTGGTGGGCTCGGAAAACAGTTGGTAAAAGTTAAAAATTCGAATTGTAAAGCAATTATTATGACACAAACACAGATACCCTTCCCTTCCCCGATGCAACTCCTTTTGAATTGAATTTTAGCGCCCACTCTATAGCCCTCAGCTCAGCACCAAAAAGAAATCGTTTCAAAATTGAATCGCTTCTCTTTCCTTTTCATCTTTCTCATCTTTAACTCTAAACCCCATCTCTGATTCCTTCTCCATTTCCCAAATCTCTGCCTTTGATTTCTCTGTAACTTCCCAGAAATGGGCTGTGTTTCTTCTCATCTTCTTAATCACGACGACGAATTCTCCCAACTTGGAAGCTCTGCTCTCAGCCACCACATCGTCTCCCTCACTTCCACCACTTATGGCCTTCTTAACCTCGATCCGCCTTCCGCCTCCGCCCCTACTCCGCCGCCCAGGTTCACTTTTGGCTCTGTTTTCCCCACTCCCCTCTCTGAACCCAAGTCCCTTCGCTGCGAGCCGGAGGTTATCAATTCCTGGGAGCTCATGGATGGCCTCGATGCCGATAGCTTTCGATTCTCTCTTCTCCCTCAATCGAAACGCTTCGCTCTCAAAGACCCTGATTCCAACAAGGAGAATTCAAACCCCAACTGCCCGAATCAGATCGTCGAGTCCGCCGTCCTCCGATCGTCGCCTCGTGCTGCCGCCACGGCTACCGTGACGATACCCTCTTCGGTAAAAGATTTGCTTGATAGGTATGTTAAATTATCACTAAACCCAAAAGCTTATTACTATAATGGAATTCTTGACACCAAAATCACTATTTGAGTGAAAAACTTTTAGGTGGTAGGTTGTGGTATAATTAATTATTTATTCATATTCTTATCCAGGTTCGAAACACTCTACGTCACGGTACGATATTTAATCATTTATTCATATTCTTATCCAGGTTCGAAATGCTCTGCCCACCAAGCGGGGAGAATCGTGTGGTGGTGTACACGACGACCCTACGTGGGATCAGAAAGACGTTCGAGGAGTGCAACGCCGTGAGAGCGGCGATCGAAGGCGCCGGAGTGCAAATCTGCGAGCGAGACGTGTCAATGGATCGCGGGTTCAGAGAGGAGCTAAAGGAATTGATGAAAGGGAGAGGGCAAGAAGCCCTGGTTCCTCCAAGAGTGTTCATAAGAGGGAGGTACATTGGGAATGGTGAACAAGTATTGAAAATGGTGGAAGAAGGAGTTTTAGGGGAATTGCTTGAAGGGCTGCCCAAAATCATAGCTGGGTCTGTGTGTGAAGGGTGTGGGAATGCAAGGTTTCTGCCCTGTTTTCAGTGCAATGGGAGCTGTAAATTGGTGATGGCAGTGAAAAAAGAAGGGTTTCAAAAGCAAGGCCATGGCCATGGTAAGGCTGTGGTTGTCAAGTGCCCTGATTGCAATGAGAATGGCCTTGTTCTTTGCCCCATTTGTAGCTGATGCCTTTCAGATAAGTTTATACACTTTGATATATCATAGAGAAGGTTTGAAAAATGGGCATTGTGAGTTAAATTCTGCTGACCCTTTTCTTTTTTTGCTGCTCTATATATAGATATATGGTGCTTTCTGTTGTATCTGATGCAAAGCTCTTTGTACTTTTACAATAAATTTAAGGTCAGTTTTTGGCTGATTTATATCAAAGAAAGTGGTTTGGTCTTTCTAGTTCAATCTCTCTGTTTATGGCTTCAAGATTTTGTGCTTGTTTGTGCTGAAATCTGCTAAGAAGAACTATGAACAAATTCTGAAGAGATATGGTAAGTATATGATGAAGAGATTGTGATCAATCATTTGTGTTGTTGATGGGAATTTTATTGTGACAAGCTGATGATCATTTGATTTTGAGGGTTGAGATGTAGTTAAATTTTGTGTATTTGGTGTAAAATATGAGCTAGTTTCATGCTTATTTTATTTTTGATCCCTTATGTTGATTATTTTATTTTAGTTTGTAAATTTTGTAAAAGTAATATTTTAAGTCCTTACCATTACTTGTTTCTCATAAATCATTTAATAAAAATCTGGCATAGACATATCTTTGATTATTTATATCACGAAATAAAAATATGTAAAACTAAGTGCAACTCAACCAACACAAAATATGTGCTTTTGAGGTTAGCCGTTTGAATCCCCCTACTCCCATTTATCACTAAACTCAAAAAAAAAAAAAAAAAAAATACTAAGGGGTTGTTTGTTTCATGGGTTTGGATTGGATTGGATTGGAATGGAAATGGATGCCCTTGTTTGGTTGGCCGGGGTTGGAATGAAAGGGTGGGCATGTGGATTCCAATCCATTCCCACATTTTGGTGGGTCCCATTATTTCTCTCCCCATTTTTCTTCCTAATTTTGATGGGACCCACAATCTTTTTCTATTTTAACCACATTTTGGTGGGTCCCACTATTTCTCTCTCCATTTTTCTTCATAATTTTCGTGGGTTCCATTATTTCTCTCTCCATTAATTCCAACTCAAATCCAATGCACCAAACACAGACATGGGAATCATGATTCCAGCAAAATATTCTCATGGGCATCAGATTCCATTCCATTCCATTCCAAACTCATTCAATTCCGGCGCACCAAACGACCCCTAAGAGATGTTTATGTGGACAAATATTGAAACTCAAAGCCAATAGGTTATTATAGGTGTTCAATTAATTAAAAGTTAACGAAAATAATTAAAATATTTTTTTTCTCATATTTTTTAAAACTTTTTTGACTCATTTTTTTCTATATGGTTGGTAAGAAGGCCAATCTTGAAATTTTTGAACTAAAAAATCAAATTCTCGGAGCAAGAGCTTTTTTAAACAAGTATCGGAAAGGAAGCCATAGACATACCATTCACGATTTTCCTAATCTATGTCTTCTACAAGCCATGATCTCCTAAAGAAAAAGTTATAACTTATAACTCTCCATCCACACACATTTATATAGTGAAGGCTGTAATGCTTTTGATAGCTAAACATATTAGTTAGCTCATTAATCAGCTTGGTTTATCCCTGGTATTAGCCTTCAGGTTTGTTGCTGCTAAGCGTGACAGACACGTGAGTTTGTTAGTGCTCTAACTAACTTCTCTCTCTTCCACTCCTAGATGCGCGCCGAGGGTAGTGGTCTGTGTGGGCTATCACGAGCTTCTCAAATACCTGGTAATTTCGAGAATTTGGTGATTGGAATTCATTGTTGCCCTTTTGCGATAGCATAGGGCTGAGGAGGTGAGCTGTGAGAGTGAGTGTGGGAGGAGGTAAAATCGTAAGGCTTGGGTGTGTGTGATTTCTCTGTAAAGGTGAGCTTGCTCATCTGGGTTTAGAGAGTTATTGCTGTAATCCTAAAGCCTAAAGGAGGTGCAGTGAGCTGATAGAAGTTGAGTAGGAGATTGGTTTTCTCTTCTCGGAGGTTCTTCTTGTATTGCTCATTGTTTCTCTTTTGTTGATTGTAATACCTCTGTGTATCAGCTGCTAAGACTCATAATAATAGTGACTAAGAGTGGATGTAAACCCTGTTGTTGGGTTGAACCACTATAAAACTCTCTGTCTCGATATTCTCCCTTCTGTTTACTGTCTTCATCTTTTTTCATTGACTGCTGATTGACTGAGGTGGTCTCTGTTAGGTTGTTTTCTTGACCTGTTTGTGTAGTATTGTTTTATATATTGCACTTCAATTGGTATCAGAGCTATTTCTGTTCGTCCAAGGCTGCTCTAGTTAAACTGTGTCATTGATTATTTTGAGATAGAATGACGACTAAGTTTGAAGTAGAAAGGTTTGATGGTAAGGGTGATTTTTCTTTATGGAAAAAGAAAATGTATGCCCTGTTAGTGCAGCAGAAAGTGGCGAAAGCTTTAGCCGAAGATGAGACTAGGCCTGAATCAATGTCTGAGGAACAATATAATGATATGAAGGAAATAGCCTATAGTACTATTATCCTTTACCTAGCGGATAATGTTCTTAGACAAGTTAATGAGCAAACCACAGCAAAGACAGTATGGGCTATGTTAGATACAATTTATCTCAAAAAATCCTTGACAAACAAATTATATTTGAAGGAGAGGTTCTTTGGGTTTAAGATGGACACTTCAAAGGATCTTGAACAGAATTTGGATGAATTCAACAAAATTACTATTGACCTTATTAACATAGGAGAGAAGCTTGATGATGAGAATAAAGCAATAATCTTATTGAATTCTCTACCCGAGTCATACAATGAGATTAAGAATGCAATAAGGTATGGCCGTGATAGCTTAACTATGGAAATAGTGGTCAATGCTCTAAGATCTCGTGAATTAGAGGTCAAGAAGTTGGGTTCTAAGGAAGGAGAGGCACATTTTTCAAGAGGTAGGCCTGAAAAGAAAAATAACAAAGGAAGTGGCTCTAGAGGGAAGTCTGAAACCAGCAGAGGGAGGTCCAAGTCACAAGGCAAAAGTAAGAAGTGTTACTATTGCCAAAAGGAAGGGCACATCAGACGCAACTGCTATGAATTAAAGAACAAAAGAAGAGCTGAGAATAAAAAGGAAGAAAACAACAATGCCAATGTAACAGAGGGGTATGACTCGGCTGAAGTACTAATGGTTGCTGAATGTATGTCAACCATGAGCAGTTCGGATTGGATCTTGGACTCAGGTTGCTCGTTTCACATGACACCGAATAGGGATTGGTTTCAGAACTTTGAACCACTTAATGAAGGCACAGTACTACTCGGAAACCATCATGAATGCAAGGTTAAAGGCATTGGGTCTATCCAAGTGAAAATGTTTGACAATCAAACAAGGGTAATTCCTAAGGTGAGATATGTTCCTGATCTTAAAAGAAGCCTACTGTCCTTGGGGGTCTTTGATAGATCAGGTTATATATGTAAAACTGAGAATGGAGTAATGAAGATTATTAAGGGAGCCATGGTCAAATTAAGAGGAAAATTGACTAATGGCTTGTATGTCTTAGAAGGGTCAACAATTTTAGGAACAGCTGCTTTGGCTTCATTGAGTGAGCAAGAAAATGCCAAGTTGTGGCATGGGAGATTAGGCCATGTATCTGAAAGAGGCCTAATTGAACTTAAGAAGCAAGGGCTACTTGGAGACAAACCTCTTGGTTCACTAGGTTTATGTGAACACTGTGCAGTCAGTAAGGCAACCAGGGTATCCTTCGGTAAAGGTAAGCATATTTCAACCAGAATACTGGACTATGTCCATGCGGATCTGTGGGGACCAACTAATACAGCTACACTTGGAGGAGCAAAGTATTTTTTGTCCATTGTAGATGACTACTCTAGAAGAGTATGGGTGTACCCCATGAAGTCAAAGGATGAGACATTTAAGTACTTTAATGACTGGAGGGTACTGACTGAGAGGAAAACTGAAAAGAAGCTGAAATGCTTGCGCACAGACAATGGACTTGAGTTTCTGAACCAAAAGTTCATAGAAATGTGCAAGAGAGAAGGGATAGAACGACACTTCTCTGTGAAAGGGACTCCTCAGCAAAATGGATTAGCTGAACGGATGAATAGGACATTGCTAGAACGAGTGAGATGTCTATTGTCCAATGCTAATCTAGATAAAAGGTTTTGGGGAGAAGCAGTTATGACTGCTGCTTATTTGATAAACAGGTGTCCTTCTTCAGCCATAAATTTCAAGACACCCTTAGAGATGTGGACAGGAAGAGCTCCAGACCTTTCAGACTTAAGGCTTTTTGGGTGTGTTGCTTATGCACACCAGAAGCAAGGAAAACTTGATAACAGAGCAGTTAAATGTATTTTTCTGGGCTATCCACATGGTGTTAAAGGGTACAGGCTGTGGAGTCTTGAAAAAGGTAAAGAAAGGTGTTTTATTAGCAGAGATGTAACCTTTGATGAGACAAAAATGGCTGTAGAAGTGAAGAGAAAGGAAGTATCTCAACCAGGAAATCATTCTCAGTCTGTTGAGCTGGAACTAGGCAGTGTTCCAGATGAGAGTCCTATTACACCTGTTCCTGAAGAAGTCCTGGGTGATATAGATCAAGGTGGAGTTACAAACCAAGCAGAAGAGGATCTCAACACCTCAACTGAAGAAGGTGTTCATGAAACTGAGCAAGCATCAGTATCTCAGCAAGCTAATCTTCAGACATATCAGCTTGCGAGAGATAGGCAAAGAAGGGAGATCAAACAACCAGCAAGGTATGCTTCTGCTGACCTTGTATTCTATGCTTTGAATGCTGAATTAAATCAAATAGATAATGAGCCAATGACATATAAGGAAGCTGTTAACACCCCTGAAAAAGAAAATTGGCATAAGGCTATGGATGAAGAAATGGAGTCTTTATATAAAAACAATACCTGGATTTTGGTTGAAAAACCTCCAAAACAGAAGCTAGTCGGTTGTAAATGGATTTACAAATTGAAACATAGTGTTGATGAGAAAGAACCTATAAGGTACAAAGCAAGACTAGTTGCAAAAGGGTTTACACAAACCCAAGGTATTGATTATGAAGAAATCTTTTCACCGGTGGTAAGACATACTTCTATTAGAATCTTGTTATCTCTAACTGTTGCATTTGACATGGAATTAGAACAGCTTGATGTCAAGACGGCATTTCTACATGGAGATCTTGAAGAAATGATCTATATGCAACAACCGGTGGGGTATGTAAAAAGAGGAGAAGAGAATAAGGTATGCCTTTTGAAAAAGTCCTTGTATGGACTTAAACAATCCCCTAGATGTTGGTATTTGAAGTTTGACTCATTCATAATTTCTTGCGGTTTCTCTAGAAGTAGGCTTGATCATTGTGTCTACTTTAAGAATACTGGAAAGTCCTCTCCAATTTACTTGCTTCTGTATGTTGACGATATGTTGTTAGCAAGTAGAGATAAGCATGAAATTGAAAAGTTAAAATACCAACTCAAGGGAAAGTTTGATATGAAGGAACTTGGTCATGCAAGAAGGATATTAGGCATAGATATTAAAAGGAATAAAACCAAAGGGCAGTTGATGTTATCCCAGGAAGCCTACTGTGTTAAAATGCTAGCTAAGTATAATATGCATAAGTGTAAGTCTGTGGCAGTCCCTTTAGCTAGACATTTTAAGCTCTCCTCTAGGCAGTCTCCACAAACTGAGATGGAGAAAAAGACCATGTTTAAAATACCATATGCAAGTGCGGTTGGCAGCTTAATGTATTTGATGGTCTGCACTCGCCCTGACCTTGCATATGCAATGAGTATAGTATCCAGGTTTATGGCAAATCCGGGTAAAGACCATTGGCATGCTGTGAAATGGATTTTGCGTTATGTTAAGGGAACTATTACTCGAGGCTTGTTGTATACACAGGCAAAAGTTCAAGGGAACTTGTTAGGATATGTTGATGCAGATTATGCAGCTGATATAGATAAAAGGAGGTCCCTTACTGGTTATGCCTTTACCTACATGGGAAACCTTGTTAGTTGGAGGACTTCACTGCAATCAGTAGTTGCTTTGTCCACAACAGAATCTGAATACATAGCTGCAACTGAGGCTTTAAAGGAAGCCATGTGGTTGAGGGAAATCACAAATGAATTACTCTGTGATGAAAGTGTAGTTGTGGTCTTTTGCGATAGTCAAAGTGCGGTTTATCTATCCAAAAACCAAACATTTCATGACAGGTCTAAACATATAGATATCCGCTTTCATTTTTTAAGGGATGTATTGAGTGAAGGAAGATTCAAACTGGAGAAGATCAATACATTGGAGAATGCTGCAGATGCATTTACAAAGGCATTGGCAGTAGGTAAGTTTGAGAGTTGTTTAAAGACTCTCAAAGTATGTTCTGTGTAAGTTCAAGTCTGGAAAACGGTCACTATTGTTTGCTGATGCAGTCTGAATGTGCATAATATATGTTAAGCTATCAAGGTGGAGATTTGTAATGCTTTTGATAGCTAAACATATTAGTTAGCTCATTAATCAGCTTGGTTTATCCCTGGTATTAGCCTTCAGGTTTGTTGCTGCTAAGCGTGACAGACACGTGAGTTTGTTAGTGCTCTAACTAACTTCTCTCTCTTCCACTCCTAGATGCGCGCCGAGGGTAGTGGTCTGTGTGGGCTATCACGAGCTTCTCAAATACCTGGTAATTTCGAGAATTTGGTGATTGGAATTCATTGTTGCCCTTTTGCGATAGCATAGGGCTGAGGAGGTGAGCTGTGAGAGTGAGTGTGGGAGGAGGTAAAATCGTAAGGCTTGGGTGTGTGTGATTTCTCTGTAAAGGTGAGCTTGCTCATCTGGGTTTAGAGAGTTATTGCTGTAATCCTAAAGCCTAAAGGAGGCGCAGTGAGCTGATAGAAGTTGAGTAGGAGATTGGTTTTCTCTTCTCGGAGGTTCTTCTTGTATTGCTCATTGTTTCTCTTTTGTTGATTGTAATACCTCTGTGTATCAGCTGCTAAGACTCATAATAATAGTGACTAAGAGTGGATGTAAACCCTGTTGTTGGGTTGAACCACTATAAAACTCTCTGTCTCGATATTCTCCCTTCTGTTTACTGTCTTCATCTTTTTTCATTGACTGCTGATTGACTGAGGTGGTCTCTGTTAGGTTGTTTTCTTGACCTGTTTGTGTAGTATTGTTTTATATATTGCACTTCAAAGGCATTTCACTACCATGTTTGTATTTTTTTTTAATTCAATTAGAGCATCATTTATCAGGTGTCTTGGATCTTGATCAACCTAATTCTATA
Organism: Luffa acutangula; assembly: GCA_036850905.1. Classification (NCBI taxonomy): domain Eukaryota; kingdom Viridiplantae; phylum Streptophyta; class Magnoliopsida; order Cucurbitales; family Cucurbitaceae; genus Luffa; species Luffa acutangula. The sequence continues at coordinate 44,038,222 of CM072097.1, read as the reverse complement.
ACTTTTTATTAAACAACTTGCCTTATGAATCTATTGAGGAGATTTTTTTTTTTTTTGAAAGTAGAGTCATATCATTAAAACTGAACCATTAAGTTACACCAGTCTCTTTGATTAAAGCAGAAGAGAACCAAATAGGGAAAGAGTCATCCCTACGAAAAAAAATAGGTTATTGCCTAAACTAGTGTACAAGTTGCGCCCAAAAAACGAAAAAAAAAATTGTCATTCTTCACTACATCATGCGCCAAAAAGTGAGCCCTTGTGTTTTCCATTCTCGAGCAATTGGTGAATGAGATTATATTTGTTGTTCGAGTAAGCTCGCCGATTTCATTAGCCAACAAAGACATCTCTAATTGATCTTCAAACTCACGGTTTAGGATCGTGATCACTTCATTAGAGCCGGATTCCACCACAGGCAGTAGTTTGCATCTAATTTCCTCAGACTCGACTGATCTCACATAAGTTCCTAATCTCTCGTTAATGGCTTTAGCCTCAATCATTTTTATTGCCTATTTTCGGTGGACTTATTACAACCTGCTCCAATTAGAGATCCATTTGAGTCACAAGTGATCCAACCCACCCCGTCTATCCCAGTTTTTTCACACTAAGAAGCAAAATTGATTGATTAAAATGTTATCAAATTTTGTTGGATTTAGGGGTGTACACGTGTTGGGTGGATTTATTGGACCAACTTGAAATTTCAGGTTGGTCGAGCTGGCTACCCAAAGGAACCGAATGTATATGGCAACCCAACCTTAGGGAGGGTTGGGTTGGGTTGTCGGATTGTCCTTTTTTTTAATTTCTTAATGTCATAATAATCTTTGGACTTAGTTTAACCAAGGGTTGGGTTGGGTTGGGTTGTCAGATTTTTTTTAACTTCTTAATGTCATAATAATCTTTAGACTTAGTTTAATATATATATATATATATATATATATATGTATGTATATACTCAGTTCGGTTTTGGTTGAATCGAGCCAAAAAAATTTTAACCAGTGAACCAAACCGAATTTTCGGTTTATTAAAAATTCAACTCAATCCAATTCGAAAAAAATCTTAACCCAACCCAACTCTTATGGTTTGGGTTGGATAGTCCTGGTTGTTCAGTTTGTCGAGTTTTTTGTACACCCCTAGTTGAATTAGTCTTTCTACACTTCATCATTATTCTCATTCATATCTTTCCTATTAGTTTCTCTTCTAGCAAAACCTTTAGGATGAAACTATTTTGAGACCATTTGAAAACCTTCTCGTTTTTTTTCCTCAGTAGAAAGAGAAAGAACAGAAAGAAATTACTAAACCCAACTTTTTTTTTTCTTTCTAAAACGTAGTAAATAAAAATTATAAAAAAGAAAAAACAAGTTCATATTCCTATATTGTTTGTGATATCATTGGCCCACCGACTGCAAGTCTAATTCAGAAAACGGAACTGATAGAACTTGGGCTGACTTTATCATTAGCCCATAATGGGAAATATTTAGAAAAGTTATCTAATGGGTAAATAAAGGCAAAATTTAGACTTGGTTTGAAATTACCATAGCTTCTAAAATCATTACTGTCAGTTTGTGTTTTAAAAATTTTAAGATGTAATTTAAAGTAAATTATTCTTTGGTAAGTTGTAACTTTAAAGAAGACAAAAGAACGTTGAGGTGTTTAGTAAATTAATACTAAATTGTTGCAGTTTAACAAATAATCAATGATATTTCAATAATGCATAATGTTAGGTTATTATCTAATTTCAAAGTTTTTATAAGATTGTTAATTTAAATTTCATATGATTTAAATTACTATATTGTGTTCTATTTTGGTAAGGAAAACAAGAAAAAAATGTTATTAAATAAAAAAAGTAAGAAAAACTTAAATTCAATGGAATTAAAATAAAATAATGAAAGAAGAAATTGATTGTAAACCAATAAAATAATGAAAGAAAAAATTGATTGTAAAATAAAAAAGAGGACTAATGGTGAATCATGTCTCAACTACATGGTATGATATGGAGAGTAGGGATAGCAACGGGGCGCGGCGGGGTCGGGGATGCACTCCCCATCCCCGTTTCGGGGAATCGGAGTCGGGGAATCCCCGTTCGGGGATCGGGTCCCCGCAGGAAAAAATCCTTGTTTTTTCATTCTTTTTTAAAATTATTTTTTAACAAAAATTAATTAAAATTAAGATATATATTAAAATTATACATACTTTTATATTAACATTAATATTATATTTATTTATTTATTTAAACAATTAGTTTTTATAATATTAAACATGTTTTTATTATAAATTTAAACACCAAAATTAAATAAAAAAGAAAATAACAGAAAAAGAAAAATATAAACAAAACAATACAATAAACCAAAACTTAAGAATTAAAAGAAAAACTTTATAGAATGTTATTAGTAATATAAGAATAATATTATTATTATAATACATATTATAATATATATTATACATTTTAAAAATAAATAAATAAATAAAATATTCGAAACAGGGACGGGGTGGGGATACCATCCCCACCGCCCACCCCCCGTCCCCGACCGGAGACCCGAAAATGATCTCCGGTGTGACCTCCATATCCGATCAAACCGGGGATTCCCGACCCTGCTTAAATTGAAAAGGTACTATTAATCGCTTTTGCGATTCAAATGAAATTGAAAAAAATACTTTTATATAAATTAATTTATAATCAACTTTATAAAAACTAAAAAATGATTAAAGTTCTTTTATAATCACTTTGATGATCTCAAAAATCAATGTCAATTGCAATCTTACTCCTATTTAGGCAAGTATTAACTACTTGAGTTTTTTTTTTTTTTAGCATCACCCAAATAAATTGGTTAAAATGTTGTTTTAGTATTGATTCGTTATCTAAATTCAAATTAGTTTGTTATAGTTTAACTATAAATAATAGACCAAAGCCGAGAAAGTTAATTAAATTATTCAACTAAAAAAGTATGATTGATCAAGGAAATCTCAATAATAAGGAATGTTTCGCATGTCTATTAAAATGCATAGGATAATTAAAAGTGTTTTTTCTTTAAAAGAAAAAATCAGTAGTGGAAAGAGAAAGAAACTCTCCGATCATTGTGGATGCAGATGTATCGAAAGTTATCAGAGCTTTAAACTTTTTTTTTTTTTTTGAAATACAGAGCTTTAAACTTTGAATGTGAAGACATCTTAGATTCAAAAATTGTGATGAACGAAATCAAAAATTTGGCTTCTCTAAAGTGGGGGTGATTGCCTTCGCAAAATGCCCTAGGGCTGGCAATAGAATCGTACACCACCTTGCGCGAGGAGCAGTTGGTTTTTCGCCGTGTAGTCAATTGGCTTTTCGAGCAAATCCCCTCTTCCACGTTGGAAGAGCATTTTTTTTTTTTTGTAAGGATTGTTATAGGCAATTTTGGACCACTCCGATATACAAAGAGCTGACGAGGACAACCTGGGAGAAATCGGGCTGGGAGTTGGACCCAAGAGGCGAAACCAGTGAGTGGGACGGGCCAAGACCGAAGGGGTCGGGCTTTTGGCCCGACCCCCTGCTCAGCCTCGGCCTGCTCGCGCGGGCCGAGCCTGTCCGACTCCATTTGGTCCCTACCGCTTTTGGTCGCCCTGGTTCCGCCTGGTTTGACCTAAAACGCCTCTGAATCCCTAAAAACCCTAGGAGGATGAGCAGGTATTTATACCCCTCTTCGCCACTGAAGAAGGGGACCCAAACTCAATTCTCGACTCTCTACTCTTACTCTCTAGCTCTCCCTTCCGTTTTCTGACTTAAGCATCGGGGGCGGTGTGGCTAGCACCACACCGATGTGCAGGTTTACTGTCTTGCAGGCCACGTCTTCCCCCTTTTTTACAAATTTTACCGTTGGTGGCACGTGAAGGTCAGGTGAGTTCCTCTGACCAAATTTGACCATCAACAAGGATGATGCTATTCTCATTTGGTTGTCCTTATTAATTAAGGAAGATACGAGTGTAACTAATTTTTCTCAGTTTTAAATTTTTAATGCATTTATTTCAATTTAAAAAAAAATGTAAAGTGTTTGGTTAAAATTTTAAGGAGTGTTTTTAATCAATTAAAAATAATCTAGACAAATTTTTTATAATAAAAAATAATTTGAGAAATTCTAAAACCCGATAAATGAAAACTTAAAATACTTTTAAATGAAGAATCTAATTAGTTTTACTTTAAAAATGCTTACAAAATAAATGTTTTACTTTAATATATATTTTTTCTAAAGGCTTTTTAATCCACCCTAATTGTCATTTCCGAAAAAAAAAAAAACATCCCCAATTGTTCGATCGTGAATTACTAAAAGGATTCGTTTGATTATAATTATTATTATTTTGAGAAGGACAATTATTGTATATTATTCCACAACAAGTTTTCTTTAAATCTTAGTTGAATTTCAAAATTTTTTTAAGAACTAATTTTTGAAATGTAGTTTTATTATTGTTGATGGTCGATTTTGGTCAGAGTGAACTCACCTGACCTTCACGAGCCATCAACGGTAAATTTGTAGATGAGGGGGGAAGACGTGGCCTGCAAGACAGTAAACCTGCACACCGGTGTGGGGCTCGCCACACCGGCTCCGATGCTTAAGTCAGCAAACAGAACGGTAGGGAGTGGAAAAGTAAGAGCAAGAGGAGAGAGTAGAGAATATAGAATAGTGTTTTGGGATAGAATTCGGGGGGTCCCTTCTTCAGTGGTGAAGAGACTATAAATACATGTTCACCTCCTAGTGTTTTTAGGGTTTCAGAGGCGTTTTAGGTCAAACCAGGCAAAATCGGGGCTGACGGAGGCGATAGGGGCCTAACGGCATCGAACGGACTCGGCCTCGGGCCAAAAACCCGACCCCTGCCCGTCCCACTTGCCGGTTTTGCCTCCTTGGTCCATCTTTCAGCCTGATTTCTCCCCGGTTGTCTTCGTCAGTTCCTTGTATATCGGGGTGGTCCAAAATTGCCAATAACAATTATATAAATTTTTTAAAGATTCCAGCCATATTTCAAAAACAAAAACAAAAGTATGTTTTGAAATTATATAGAAATTTATAGATGGCAAAGAATCGTCTGTAATAAACATATTTTACGGCTCTCTTTGATTTTAAAATTTTGGCTAAAACTTTTTAAATATATATTTTTTTAAAAAAAAAATTCTGAAACAAAGTGGATGTGGAAGTGATAATATAAGCAAGTAATATAATTTTGAAAAAACTTAAAACAATATACAACATCCTTATCAACATCAAATTAGCTTTGCATTAACCAAACTTACTTTTAGAAGACAGAAATATCAATCATTAAACGACCTTTACAATAAAGTATATAATAATAGTAATCAATTATTGATAATTAGTCAATTAATTAGTAAAGAAAAGAAGATTCAATCAATTATTTGGCATTCAACAAATAGTCGTTGCTCAAAATTATAGTTTTACAAAACAGAAAAAGAGCATCTAAAACTTCTCTTTTTCTTCTTATGCTTTAAATTGTCTATTTATGACAAATTAAAAGTGTGAGCTAACTATATTTGGCCTTATAAACATACCACTTGAAGAAAAAAACTTAACGACAAAACAATAAATTATTCTAATTAATAACATTAATTTGGATACTAAAAAGTATACATAACAACCTCATGACATGCTCAATTAAGGAAAATACTTTTAAAGTGAAATTATAAATCTTCTTCTTTTATATATATATATAGGTTTCTGAATTTTAAAAAGTTAATTATTGTTGAAGATCCCACATCGAAAAAAATGAAGGGAGACTTCAAAATTTACAAGATATATGAATTACTCTACTCATTACCAATTTGTTTTTTTAAAGAAAAAATTCATTAACTGCAAGAAAGAAAACGCTCAACTACCTCATTAAAGAGATTACAAAACAAGTCGGGTATAAACTCAACTACTCATTACCAATTTCTTTCTCTTCTCCATCTTCTTCTTCTTCAACTCCGGTGGGCGGCCACCGCAGACTACCAGTGAACAGAGAAAGAAGAAGGAGAAGAAAGAGGGAGAGAAAGAATTAAAAAAAATTAATAAATTAATAATATTTTTATTATTTTAATATATTTTTATTTTGAAAAAATAAAAATTAATTTTTTAAATTAAAATAAATAGTGCCACGTTAGCAGCCCGTTAGGATTTAATGGCAAAATGGATGGTAGGGATCAAATTGCTCCTTATCTCAAACCTCAGAGGTAATTTTGTTGAGTTTGAAAACTCAGAGAACAAAGTGTAACTTAACTCAAACCTCAGGGACCAAAAGTGTATTTTTTCCAACTAACCATTATCAATCCGCTATGTTTGTATTGACAAATTTCTAGATATGAACATCAAATATTCATAAATCTAATATATGTGTGTGCATGAGTTTGAATGCCTTGAAATTGTGCATGGTTTGGTGTGGCTATGGGGGCTGTATGTGAGTCTTCTGGATGTTACCTTTGGCCTGATGATTGAGACTCTTTCACCTAAAACCATCCTCAAAAAGTTAGCAATGCTTTTCTTTTCTCTATGTTCTCTCTTTTATGACACAACATGGAATTATTTGAATATATTTGGGATTGGGAAGCAGCAACCTTTAAGGAGGGCCATATCTCAATACACCCAAAAGTGAAGGTGAAACCAAGTCTTTGTTTTTCTAGAAGGCAAAAGAAAAAAGTATCTATTCTATATTCATCTTTAGGGATCAAATTCTTTTTTCCTTTTAACTTTTTATATGGGTAGAATTATAACTTTTGATATTGATCTTGTAATTGATGTTCCAACCCCTATGTATATATGAACGTCAAAATCATTTAGATAATTGATCGTGTGTTGTTGTTGGATGATTTTGAATCAATTCTAGAAGAGTTTAGGGTGCGATAACGATTTTTACCACCTTTTGGTTTTCAGTTGGTCGAAGGGTGTTTTGAAAATTCGATAAAATTTTGAAAGTGCTTTTAGAAAAAAAAAATGGAAAACAAACTTTTGAAATTTGTTAGTAAATAAACTTAATTTTTATAAACACAAAAGTACTAAAATTAAAATTACTATCAAATTAGATCTAAGATTAACTATTATATTCATCCTAGTTTGATGGTTCTATCTTTCAAAAACAAAACAATATACTTCGGATGAAAACCATTTATTTCGAAATCTAAACTCAACTAAATTTTGAAAATACTTTTGAAAAGTTAAAAATTATAAAACAAATGAACAAAAATCTTATACGACGATAAGTCTTATAATTTTAAAAGAGGTCTACCTATACCATTAGCTATCATAAGTCTTTGAGAAGTTGAGTTGGTAAAGCTTTTATTTTTCAAATCATTTCCACGTCTAATCAACACTTAAGTCAATGTTTAGGGGACAATAGAATATTTAGCCCGAAAATAATTGTCAAATATGAAGTAGACATATCTTAGCAACTAGGAGGTGATCGTCTAAACAAAAAATAATTAGCAAAATATGAGAAATATTTAGGGTTATGCTTAGGTCAAGAAGTTTGTTAAGCTATGTTTATCAAAGCCCTAGAGCTTTATAAAGCATTGAAATGGATGTACCATCTATTATTATTAATATCGAATTGATCATTTAGGTTGTAGGGCCAGTCGGTAAAACTCATAAGGTTCTCTCAAATGTTTCATTCAAACAATTCTTTTTGAGAGGAGAGAGATGAAATGTGAAAGCAAAAATAATGTTTATATATTTTTTACTAAATCTTGTTGAGGAGATTTTCTTTTGGACTTTTAAGTGTTTGGAAACTAATTAAAGTGAATGGTCAAGTTTTGGTTTCCAAATGGAATTTGTTTTTCTATAATTTCCTATAGTTAATCAATAATTATTTTTTGTTGTACTTTTTAACCTATGGTTGCAATGCTAATATGGAAGGTGTTGATTGAATAATTGAAAATGATGTATATGTGTGTTCAATATATAATTAATATCTTAACAAAAGTTGTTGGTACTTTAGAATTATGAATCATATGGTTAATTAATCACTCAACCAATATATTTCCAACTTATTTAGGGTTAATGAAACTTTAGTTAAGTGATATTGGATATTTTATCTAAAAAAATATTCGTCTGGTACTCTAGAATCTAGAATCTCGAGTGTCTCAATATGAGTATTTTACATGTTAAAGGACTTAACTTTTGTACCAATTTATATGATAAAATTTTCACCATAACCTGAATAAAAGAAGGGTTTTATAATTCTGATTCAAATATTTTTTTATACCAGCAGTTGGAAATCAACCCTTACTCTAATATAAAACGATGATTAAAATTATGTTATTGAAGAAAATGAAACTAAAGGAACTTTAATTTAGCCATGTGGATACCTCTCTAATAGAACAAATTGACAAGAAGAAAAGGGAATTTTATTTTTCTTAAAGGCTAATATTGTAGCACATAGAAATCTTAGAGCTTTATTGGTTTTCAAGAGAAACTACAAATTGGTAAATATTTCTCTCTTGATAAACATCAAGGAAATAAACATCAAGAAAGCAACAATCCTTCCAAATTTTCAAGCATTTGATCAATAAAATTTAAAAAAAAAAAGTAGATTTTTTTTTTCTAGCTAATGGCTTTCTTTAGGTTACTATACATAGTCTATGCCTACTTCACCACCTTCATATAACTATCTATTAAAAATAAATACATTCTTCTAGCCATCTTTACTATAGCAAATCAATCCCCCTAGGTGCAAATTATTTGATCCTTGAGAAGTTTTAAACCTCAATTTTAACTTAACAATCTCTCCTATGATGCTTAATCATTTTAAAGTACCTTCCATTAAAAGTTTTTTGCATGACAATAAATGGATTAATAACCTTAATAATAATTATCAACCAACCTAATATGTAATTTATGCTCTTTCGAAACATGTAATGATTTTTTCCTCTTCTAACTAGTCTAAAGAAATATAGACAATAACTTAAAAAAAAACTTACCTCGAAAAGCATATTCAAGATGATATAGTCCAAAGAAGTATCGACAATAGCTAGAAAACCTACCTTAAAAAGCATAGTGAATTAAGAAGATGATAGAAAAATTTCCCCATTCTGTTTTTGGTGTTTAACTCTAAAAGTTCAACATACTTATTAGTCATACATTTACCTAATAAAGACTATATTAATATTACAATAGTTCACAACTTGATAAAAGAAATCTTCAACTCTTTAAACATTAGATGCAACTACACTTCCTAAAAAGGTCACTAAGAGGCTGTTTGGGGCACTAAGTTGGTTATAATAGTTAGGGATTATAATAGTCTGAGGGTTATAATAGTATGTGTTTAGGTGCAGATTATTATAGTCTGGGATAAAATAGTTTGTGTTTGGGGTGCAGATTATTATAGTCTGGGATAAAATAGTCTGTGTTTGGGATGCATATTATTTTAGTATGGGTTAAAATAGTATGTGTTTGCAATGTTGATATGTTTAACATTAGGTTCTGAATCAAAGTTCAAGCTAATTATTTTTTTTCCTGAATTTTTTGTTTATTTTCCTCATGCAACTTTGTACGTCAAATACCATATTTTGCAAATATTAATAAGAAAAATGTTTGAGTTTAGCCGTAAAAAAATAATAATAATAAAGTTATAGGTATAGGGTTAAATTATGTGCTTAACTTAAAAGGAAACAAGAATAACTTAAGATAAAGGTTGATTTTCTTTGTTTCAGAGTCATGGTTTTTTCACAAAATAAGTAATTTTATGATTTCATATAGAAAAACCATATTTGTTTCATTTATGTATTTCCAACATAAAAATGGTAAAGGCTTATTCAAAACTCATTTTACCTTCGTTATCAAAAGAATCAAATAAAATAGAAATCACATAAAATAAAAACTTGAGTAGTATTTTTTAAAAAAATTATTATTATCACGGTAAACTTAAATACGATAAGTATAATTTGGAATGAAAAATATTGTACGATGAAGGTAAACATTCATATACTTCATTATCATGAGTAATTATGTAATAAAACTCCATATTTATACAAAGACAACCTAGTATCTAACTCTTTATAATTTTTTCGATTTTTCTGACGACCACCAAAAAAATTTTCTGCGACTGAAAATTTTTTCCCTATGTTTTCCTTTCATTTCTTCTACTTTTTTTTTCTTTATTTTCGTTTTTTATATTTTTCGAAATGAAAACGAGAAGAGAAGATTAAAAAAAAAAAATCGTCGGTGATCGCCGGAAAAGTGACCGGAAAGTCGACGCAGGTCGCTGGAAAAGTTGTCGGTGGTCGTCGGAAAAGTCGTCGGCCGGTTGTTGGTAGGAAAGTCAATGAGTCATATGGAAGAAGAGAGAAAAGAATTACTGTAGAGAATGGATAGAATAATTGGGGTGGGTTGAATAGTGGTTAATTACTGTAGCAACACGGAGGAGAAAAATAACCAATTCCACCCCTTATTTTTGTTGGTGCCCCAAACATTGGGTTGGTTACTATTATAACCAACACAGTGGGCCAAATGGCCCCTAAGTGATTAAACTATCTAACATTTAAGAAATAACAAAATCAATAATATATATCCTATATATTACATGTACTACTTACTCTTAATCGATAGATGTTATTGACCATCAAAATCAATTCGCAGATCAATGAAAGGATCATCCATTATTGAATCTTTATTGCATTTTCTCGATATAGAATGTGTCTTGGACATAATAAAGAAGTAATGAAATACGATTTTTCCTTCTTCAACTAAACAATCTAAATTAGTGAGATGTAGAGGAGTTTCTCTTTGTGTCAAATGAGATGAAAGTAGTTGAAATGTACTAGAGAATGATATCTTATAGTTATAGCTATATTTATAAGAATAGTTGCAAATTTAACATAATTGATATAAAATATTACATAACTATGAGCTAAAATTTGTAATTATAAGGAAAAGTAGAACAATACATGTAAATTAGTGATCATTATTATTGTAGTTGGTGAATGATGCTATGATTATAGCTAATCATTAACTAAAGTCCATCATGGATTAATAATTCAACATTTATTACTTAAAATAAAAACATATAAATTAATATCATTAAATTATTATTTTTTTAAATAATCTAAATATTATAGATTTATTATTACTTAAAAATGATGTACTTCTAATATCTTTTACAAAAATGTGTGTGTAAATGTTTGGGAAAAATAAAGCTTTTATTCTAGTTTTCCTTTTAAGAATAATGTTTTCTTGGGCTCCCACTAATCCCAATAAGAATATGAAATTGGTATCAATTTCAGTACCACACACCCAATAAAATCTTATGAGCTTATAAGTATTTTTTTAGCTCAACAATGGGAATTTATATAATCTACTCAACTATGTTTGAATTTACTGACGAGTTTATGAAATTATGGAATAATAGACCACTTCTAATTTTACCTATTTTATACAAAGTTTTATAATATAATTGTTGTTATTGGTAATTCTGGACCACTCCGAGATGTAAGGAGTTGACGAGGACAACACAACACCAACCCAAGGACACGACCAAAAAGCGGACTCTAGAGGAGAGGTAGGCCAAAAGGAATTGGGTCAAGGCCTAATACCATGACCTCGGCCCACTTCGGTGGGTCAAGTCCTCTCCCCTTCGCTCAGTCCCTAGTGTTCTGGTCCAGCCCTGTTCAACTTGGTTCAGCCTAAATCTGTCTTCAGACGCCTAAAAACCCTAAGGCAAGAAAAAGGTATATAAACCCCTCTTTGTTATTGAAGAAGGGAACCCAAACTCTACTTCTCCTCTTGCTCTCTTGCTTTGGTCTTAGTCTTTGTTGACTTAGGCATCAGAGGCGGTGTGGCAAGCACCACACCGATGTCTAGATTTACCTTGTTTTGCAGGTCTTGTCTTCCCCCTAATACAAATTTATCGTTGGTGTCACGTGAAGGTCAGGTGAGTTGTGACGCCCGACGTTAGGAGGGGTATATGAATGAACTGAGATCACATCTGAGTGAGAGAGATCCTGAGGATATGAAAGTATAGTCAAGATAAGCTTGAAAGAATTGATAGATAGTACCTATACCAACAAGGTGCACCTTCCTTTTCGGTGGCTCAATCATATGAACTTTGAATTTAAACGTGCTTTGGCTTGGAGAAGTTCTATGTTGGGTGACCTCCTAGGAATTTTCCTAGGAAGCATGTGAGTGAGGACAAAGTATGCTAAAAGGACCACATGTTGGTTTGTGGGAGAAGTTTAAGACGAGTTTAGTAACACGTGGCCAAGTCGCAGGGGAATATCGGGGCCTTAGGTGCCAAATCTGGATTCCGAATCCTGGACCTAGGGCGTTACAGAGTTCTTCCTGTCCAGATTTTGACATCAACCACGGTTATATATGTAGCCACATTATTTAGAATTCTAATACATACTAGACCTACTTTATCAAAAAGAGAAGAGGAGGAGGAGAAGAAAAGAAGAAGAAGAAGAAGAAGAAGAAAAAAAAAAAAAAAAAAAAGCATAAAGTAAAAGCTCAACGTTCAAAATCTTGGACCTCCCAACCAAAAAATAAAAAATAAATCCAAAAATCCAACGGCAAGATAATAGATAGCTCAAATAAAACCAAAAAGAGTGAGACTTTATTACATATCCATAAATAGGTATAATTACTTACTTTTTTAAATGCAATACTTTTGGTGGATAAAAATATTGATGAATTTAACTAACATTACTCTCCAACTCATTTTGATAGAAAATAACCCTCGGGAGTACAGCTATTTACAAGTACAAACAACTTATCAAATTTATATTTTCACAAAATTTTTACTTATATGTTCTTTCCTATTTAATTTCCCACATAAAATGCTTTTTGAAAACTTTGTTAGATTTTTAAAATACACAACCATTTGAAATGTTATATTCTCAAATATATTACAATGATACTTGTTATAGGTAATTTTGGACCACACTGACGAGGAGGGAGCTCACAAGGACAATCGGGCAAAGGTAGGACCAGAAGACCGAACCAATGGGTCGGGCCAACCTAGCCCGACCCATATGCTCGGCCTCGGCCAGGCCGAGGCCGAGCATACGGTCGGCGTGGGCCGAACTCGGTCACCTCCTTCCGACCCGCGACGCCCCAGATCGCCCCGATTTCACCTGGTTCGCCCCGAAACACCTCCGAATTCCTAAAAACCCTAGGAGGCAAAACAGGTATAAAAACTTCTCTTCATCACTGAAGGAAGGGTCCGAAACTCTATTCTCGACTTCTCCTTTTGCTCTCTAGCTTCTCCTCGGTTTTCTGACTTAGGCATCGAAGGCGGTGTGGCCTACACCACACCGGTGTGCAGCGGTTTTTGCTGGTCTTGTAGGTCACGTCTTTCCCAGCTTCTACAAATTCACTGTTGGTGTCACGTGAAGGTCAAGTGAGTCCTCTGTCCGAATTTTGGCATCAACAATACTATAAAGTATTATATAAAATGAGATTGATCATGTCCTATCAGATAGTTAAGAAGAAAGAATAACAATAATGTTGAAGAACACTTAGTTCTAATTAATTATTGGTAAAAAGTCGTTATTGCATTACCATATTAATTAATTAATTAAGTGAGTTCATAACTTTACTTTCTAAGATCGGAAAAAAAAAAGGTGGATCTTTATCTAAAAAGGGAAGATATTGTAAGCTTTTTCCCGTGATTAGCTCCTCCATCACTTGTCTATTGGCTAACCTCATTAGCATGTGAAGGAAAATCATAATCTCAAAGGACCACACCACACATATCCCATTTCTTAAGTTCTTTTTATATCTCCAAAGTGAGTTGTGACATACTATAGGTTATCATACAATTTTCTTAAATAATCTCAATTTTAGCTTTACTTTCTTTATCTTTTATTTCTTCTAAATGACGTTTTTTTAATTCGTTATTTATTCGTTCTCTACTCTACCTTTTAATAGAGTAGGGTTTGATCAATTTGGGATGACTAAATTGAGAGTGAGAAGTGGAGAGAGATATGAGTTCATGAGTTATATAGGACAAGTTAATTTTATTCTAATCTATTATCTTAGTACTTTTTAACATTTGGTTGGATCTAGATACTAGATAGTTGTTAACGTTGAGCATAACATGGTGGATAAGACATCCTATAACCCTTTTGAAAGTTGATGGTTCGATCTCTCATTCTACAATTGTTGAATTAAAAAAAAATAAGAATAAAATAAGTTTGTGGTCTATGAGTTTTGGAGTTAGTGTCAATTTGGTCCTTAAGGTTTCAAAAGAAACACTTTTGGTTCTCCATTGATTTGAGAAATAGTTTTTAATGGTCCTCAACTCCCTCAACTGTTATTGACTAAGGGTAAAATGACCTGGCAATTAAATTGTTGGTTGTAACATGCTGATTTAGCAAAATATAGTAATTTAATAATATTTTTGGAAACCAGACATTTTTTAGAGTCTCGTTCCAATCGAGGTGACAACGGCAATGGATGTTGTCATGAACGGTGACGTGTGGCAATATATAGCTAGGTGGATAGGGCACAACTTTAAAGGACAACGGACACGACACAGATCTCCATAATGGTATGATATTGTCCACTTTGGGCATAAGTCCTCATGGCTTTGTCATACCAATGGAGATACTAGTCATCCCTTATAAACCCATGATCCTCCCCTTATCTAACTAATGTGGGACTTTGGTCGCACTCCCAACAACAACACATCAACAACAAGGAAGAAGGAGAGAAGATGAGGAAAAGGAGACGACGATGACGAGATTTGTCGGAGTGGGGAGAATGAGATAGGAAAGAGAAGATAAAGGGAAGAGAACAAATGTCCAATCACCAAAACTATTATTAAATTATTATATTTTGCCTAATCAACAAGTTACCCTCAACAATCTGCCACATCATTTTACCATTAGTCAATTTAATGGTCAAAGCAGTTGAGAGACTATTTAGAACTATTTCTCAAACCTTAGAACTAATAAAGTATTCCTCTTTGAAACCTCAAGGACAAACTAACAATAACCCCAAACTTTAGGACCAAAAGTATATTATTAAATGAAATGAAGAGAAATTAGCATTATTGATGGAGAATTTGAAGGAATACCATGATCTTTTAAGCGGTTGATACAATTGAAAGATAGAAAGGTGGAAAGTGACCTCCTACCATTTACTAGTTGAGGTTAGTTACATTGATTTAGGGTTTGAACATTGTATAAAAAGCTAGCTTAGGCCAATCATTCTTTTTACCACTTCTTTCTATATTATCCCTTGTATTTAAGGTGATCAACTACCACTACAATAAAGAAATAATAGTGGAAGTAGGTTCATGCTTAACCACTTTTTAAATTTTAGTATCCATTATCATTTCTCTCATGTTGTAATTCTCTTTTGTCTTTGTACTTTGCAACAAAAACCTCATTAAGTAGCTACACTATTGGATGAGATATGGAAATGATGTGTGTGTGGGACCTATAAAAAGTGATTTTCTTTAAGATGAAATTTGAATGAATTCCAATTCCAACTTAAGATAGTGGGAAGATCAGTTAGCCAATGACAAGTATGGTCATAAATACATAAGTACTAGGGGATAAGAGTCCCACCAAGCCATGTGCACCCCTCTTAAGGACAAACATATAAAAATCTTTATACCACCACAAGTCCAATCCAATATTAAAGGGATGGTGGTAGTTTGTTATTTTAAAATTATATTGTATGTGTGCATGGAAAATGAGTACATGGAGTTTTAGTCTAGAACATGTACAATTGAAATACACCTGAATCATATAATAATATCATCATGCACATAACAAATATTATTAAAGGTGTAATGCAATGAAAAGTTATAGATATACATTATGTGATTATGTGATCATGTAATTGAGATATTCAAAATATTAATGTCCATCAAATGTGAGATATATCGTCGATATATCTCCGTTTTAGTAGGGTCAATATTTGTCGATATCAATGATACATCGTCGATTTTGTGTGAATATCGGCGATTATATATGTATTTATAAATGTTTTGTTACTTTTACACATATGTACATGGTTGCCGGATTGGTTGATTGAGTGGAGAAATTTTTAGGTGCTCCTCGTGCAATAAGACTCGTAGTTTTGCACGGTTGGATGTAAGAGAGAGAAATAGTAAAAGTACCTAAATTTTGTATCCAACATTTATTAGAGGCAAACAAATTTAAAAATTTACATCGACGGTTTTAAAAAGGAGGCTTCATTGTACAGAACCACTAATAATTTTCTGAATGATTGAGATTGTATGTAGATATCCTCAAGGTCAAAGGTTTAATTTTAGTTTCTTTTCAAAAAAAAAAAAAAAAAAGGTTTAATTTTAGTTATGTTCAGTTTTTATTTCTTTTCTCTTTTTTTTTTTTTCTTTCCTTCCTCCTCTCTCCTTCATCCCACAACCCCCACCTCTTTCTCTCACTTTCTTTTTAAATTCACTTTTTTTTTTCTTAGATCTCGTTTGATAACCATTTGACCCCGTTTGATAACCATTTCAGTTTTTGGTTTTTGGTTTTTGGTTTTTGGTTTTCTGTTTTTTAAAAACAAAAACCATATATGTTTGATAACTGTTTTTTGTTTACTGTTTTTAAAAAACAGAAAACCAACCTTGTTTGATAACTGTTTTTGGTTTTCAGTTTTTTAAAATTTAGAAAGATGAAAAGATACTATAGAGAGGGAAAAATGTGTAGAGACGTTGAAACAAAAATTTAGAGACACAAATAAAAATGTTTTCAAGATAAGTTTTTTTTTTTTTTTTTTAAAGACGAGAAAAGTTAAACATAGAAAATTTAGAGAGATGAAAGAAAATATTTAGAGAAAGAATATTAGTTATTAGACTCGAGAAAAGATATTAGTTAGAGGAAAAATAGAAAACAAGTAAGAGTAAAAGCGATAAATTTTATATTAAAAAAATTAAATAAAAAAAAAAGAAAATTTAGAGAGATAATAAGGTTAAGAGTAAAAGATATGCTAAAGAAATAACGAAAAATGAGAAAAATAAAGAAAAGTTGTAGCGATAGAAAATTTTGGTGACTTTTTTTTTCAAAAGAAAAATTAGAACATGTTAATTAAAGAGAGAAAAATTATTGATAAGTTTTTAGAAATAGACAAGATATAGAGAAAAAAAAAGTTTTGAGAGAGAAAATTTTAGAGAGAGAAAAATAAATTTTATAGAGTAAAAAACGTTTTAGAGAAAAAAAATAAAGAAATGAATTTGTTGGAGAAAGATAGATAAAAGAGAAGAAAAGTGAGCATTAGAAGAAAAATGAGTTTTTGAAAAACAGAAATCTGTTTTTAAAAACTATTTTTTTTTTTTGTTTATGAAATTTACTTATAATTTCAAAAACGTTTTTAAAAAACAGAAAAGAAAAAACAGAAATGGTTATCAAACACTCCTGTTTTTAAAAAATGAAAAACAAAAACAGAAAACAGAAAACGAAATGGTTATCAAACGACCCCTTAGTTTTTTGTTTTTTGGTTTTTGAAAATTAAGCTTATAAATCCTACTTCAAGCTTCTTTGTTTTTCTAATACCTTTCTTTCCTTGTTTTTAAAAATCAAGCAAATTTTGAAAACTAAAAAAAGTAGTTTTCAAAAACTTGTTTTTGTTTTTAGAATTTGGTTAGGAATTCAAATGTGTCATTGACAAAGATGAAAACCATGGTAGGAAAATTGGAAGAAAACAAGTCTAATCTTAAAAAACCAAATGGTTATCAAACGGGGCCTTAAATAAACTTATTATAAAGTCGTTTCACAAAAAAATTACAATATTTCTATAAATTTTCGTGATATCCATGATTTTTTTCGAACTACCCGTCAATATATTCGTAAATCTTAATTATCGATATCGATATTTTTATTCTGATACAACTAACTCGATATCATTCCACAAACACTACATTGTAAGATTAAAAGGTAACTTAGGCAATTCATGAGCCATAAACTGTTTCCTTCTTTTAATTAACCACAAATTACAATATTTAAAGAGCTTCATGGAAATAACACCTGTCTGTCATAAGGCTAAATTTTAGAGAATGCCATCGATTAATTATTACTTCGATACATATTTCTGTCTCTCCTTATAAAAAGGAATTTTTATGTACTTCCATATTTACTATCTTGATCTTTAGAAAGAAAGAAAGAAAAAAAAAAAAAAAAAAAAAAACCCAAAAGCCTCGAATAATAAGATCCTTCCAACATCCTCTAAAATAATAATTTTAATTCATCATCAAATCTCCCCTTTTCTTTTCAATAGTCATTTATGGATCATCATCATTTTTTAGGTTAAATTACAAAAGTTGGGTTATTTTTAGGTTGTGTGGATTGAATTTTTGTACTTTAATTTTTTTTAATCAATACTTAGAATTTTTAAATTTGTGTCAATTTAACCCATCTACTTTAATACATTTTTAATCGATCAACTTTTAACTTTGTGTCCAATGTATTCTTATTGTTAACTTTGTTAGTCTAATGTTTACCTGTCATGTTGTTTGTATCATTTAAGGATTACATAGCAAACTAATTTTGAGTGGGTTCAAGGTATTTGGTGTTGTATGTTAAACGAACAAAGTTATTGTAGCTAGGGATCTATAAGACATAAAATTGAAACTTCATAAATTCAATTATTAAGCCTTTAAATACAAAGACTAGATTGACATAACTTTAAAAGTTTAGAGTCCCTATTAGAAATATAAAGACTTAATAGATATAACTTTGAACGTTAAGATACCAAACTTGATCAAATTTGTAATTAACCTTCTTATAAAAGTAAAAAAGAAAAATACTTTCCATTAGAAGTAGAAACAAATACGCTAGAAACGACACCTCTAATAATGGCACTACAACGATAGTAAATGAATAATGGAATTTGTAATATGGATATATAGTTTAAAGAAAGAAACTCGTTGGACACTATAATTTCGATTACAAAAATGATCAACCACGTAAAAGTTCATGCATATACTGGACCTCAAAATTACAAGATATCTTTTTGTTATAATAGTATGTTGTCCACTTTACGCATAAGTCTTCGTGGCTTTGTTTTTGTTCATTTCACCCAAATTAAAGGTCTCATATCAATAAAGATAATTGTCCTCACCAATATACCATTGCACCCCTCCTCCCCTTAGACAAAGATATAGCCCTTTTACTATAGTCTATCCAACCTGATAAAGCTCTACTTGCTCTTCACTCGAGCACTTTTTATCTAATCTAGTGATTCATCCACAATTTTGTATGACTATTAGGCTTATTACTACTTTGTTTGAACTCTAAAGATTTCAAGTTAGGTTTAAACCATGACTTTGATACTACTTGTTAAGGACAAGTGTGCTCCTCCACAATAATATCAATATTGTCCACTTTAGACATGAATCTTCATTACTTTACTTTTAGTTTCACCCAAACAATTTCATGTCAGTAGAGATAATTGTCTTTTATGGAAGCAAAGGTAATTTTAAAAAATGAAAACTTCATATCGTGAATACAACCTAATTGAATTGGGGTATTTTGTAATAGTCCTTAATAAGATAGAAGTTCATTTTAATGAATTTCATGATGATAAGTCATAGGGGACGAAAGGTTCTTCATTGAGATAGTTATCCTTCCTCTTCGTGTTGATGAACCTGAAATATGATTAGGTCAAGTATGAGAAATTAATTTAATTTGAGCAAGTTGAGAAATTTTGCTTGTTTATGTAAATTCGTTTTCTACGTGTTTTCGAATATATAGACTTAGAAATTGAATCTCAATCTAACAGTTTGTTCAAAATGTATTTAATTATGTACCTATAAACAACAAAAATAGAAATAGTTAGAAACTAACGCCCCGTTTGGTTCGTAATTTGAAAATTATTTTTAAAAATAAAGAATTCAACGAAAATGAAAACAAATTTCTTATTTCCACTCTATCTGAAAATACGTTTGGTTCCAGTTTTAAAACTTTAAATTTAAATTCAAAATTTGAAAACGGTGTGTTTGGTTATGAATTTGAAAATGTAAGAAAAGATTAGAAATCAATATTGTTGGAATTGATTCTTCCAAAAATATTGTTGGAATTAATTCTTAAAAAAAAAAAAAATTGTATGAAGCTTTTAATTTGTAGAGAAAAGGAGTACATCAAAATGGACAGAATTATGTAAAAAAATAAAAATAACCACCAAAGCATCACTATCAACCATACACATTATTTACCCAACAAAATTTTGTATTTTTTTCTTTAGAGTCGGAGAGAATTTAGATATCAAAAATAGAAAATGTTGTTTGTAGACGTATCACGTATGTCTAAAGTTGTATCACGTGTTTCCATTATTTTGAAAACAAAATTAAAAAACAATGAAAAACAACATTTTATCATTTTTGAAAATAGGTCATTTTTTGAGTTGTTTCCAAAAATTATTTTTGAAAATAGGTACACCAAACACATTTTCATTGTTTTCCTTGTATTTTTTATTTTTGAAAACATAAAAACGAAAATGGATCATGAACCAAATGAAACATTTATTTTGTCAAATCTTAAATATTATCAATAAATTTATTAATTAACATATTTATGTTACATATTTTCTACCATTATTATTTTAAAATATTATATAATTTCTATTGATTATATTATAACTTTTTTAATTAAAAAAATGAATTTAATTATTACATGAAATAGTATATTTATGAAAATTATTAGGGTAATATACGCCTTTGGTCCCTAACTAGGATATTTGAACTTAGTTTTTATTTAATCGTTTTTAGTTTTCACATATAATACTTTTTGGTCCTTAGGATCTGAATTTAATTTCTATTTAGTCTTTGAGGTTCCAAAAAATGACATGTAGGTCTCCAAGGTTTGAATTTTATTTTTATTTGGCTCCTAAAGTTTGAAATTTGTTTTTATCCCTAAGCAATTCATTTAAAAAACTACATGAGTAAAGTCTAGTCGATATATAGTAATTACCATGTCTTCATTTTGTTAGGTCAACTTACAATAATCAACTCTATTCGGAGACCAATTTGATATCAATTTCAAATCTCAAAATTAAACATGTTACTTGCAAAACCTCACTGACCAAATAGAAACTAAATTCCAATTTTAATGACCACGAGTGTTAGTTTTGAAAACTCACAGACCAAATAGAAACCAGGGAAAAATACACTTTTGGTCCATAAGGTTTGGGTTAAGTTACACTTTGGTCCCTGAGTTTTCAAACTCAACAAAAATACCTCTGAGGTTTGAGATAAGGAGCAATTTGGTCTCTGCCGTCCATTTTGCCGTTAAACCTAACAGTTTGCTAATGTGGCACCATTATTTTAATAAAAAAATATATTTTTTTAATTTTCTAAATAAAAATATATTAAAATAATATAAATATTATTATTTTATCATTTTTTTAATTTTTTTTCTCCTTCTCTCTCTTATTCTTCTCCTTCTTCTCCATCCTCCCCTTCTTCAACTTCTTCTTCTTCTTCTCCAAATCTCCGACGGCCGACGACCTCACTGGCCGCCGGCGACGGTAGTTTTTTTTTTTTCCTTTCCCTTCTTTTCTTTTTCTTCTTCTTCAACTATTTTCACTGTTTTTTTTTTAAAAAAAAAGAAACAAACAAAGATAGAAAATGGATTCCAGCGCCGGAGAGGGAGGAGCCTCCGTCTCCAGCGCTGGAAACGGAGGAGGGGTGGTCCCTCCTCCGTCTCCGAGGGACCTCCCTCTCCGGCGCCGGAATCCATTTTCTATCTTTCTTTCTTTAAAAAAAACAGTGAAAAGAGGGGAAGAAGAAGAAAAATAAGGGGAAAAAAAACTATAATCGTCGGCCGGCCGCTGGTCGTCGGAGATTTGAAGAAGGAGGAAGAGGTTGAAGAAGGGAAGGATGGAGAAGAAGAAGAAGGAGGAGGAAGAGAGAGAATGAGAAAAAAATAAAAAAATGATAAAATAATAATATTTATATTATTTTAATATATTTTTATTTAGAAAATTAAAAAATATATATTTTTTTATTAAAATCATGGTGGCACGTCAGTAAACTGTTAGGGTTTAACGACAAAATGGACTGCAGGGACCAAATTGCTCCTTATCTCAAACCTCAGGGGTATTTTTGTTGAGTTTGAAAACTCAGGGACCAAAGTGTAGCTTAACCCAAACCTCAGGGACCAAAAGTGTATTTTTCCCAAGAATTTTTAAGTATATAATAACTTGTGTATTAAAACACTCATGAGGATATGTAATTAAACATATGAATTTTTAAATTTTAAACAACTTTTATACAAAATATTTAGAAAAAAAAAAATTCTTCAAAAACACCTAAACTAAAAAGATATTTCCAAACATGTCTTAAATGAGTTTAATCACATGATAGTATGAGTGTACTTTTAATATGGGTGTCTTTTAAAAAGTACTTGTAAAAAAAAAGAAAAAATCATTACCGATGGATCATTTTAATATTTGGTTCCCACCAGTGAGAATGCTTTTTTTTTTTTTTTTTTTTTTTTTGACAATATTTGAAGAGAGGGATTCGAATCAAAGGCTTTGTGGCCAGTTGAGTTAAGCTCTTGTTGGCCTTGTGAGAATGCTTTTGATTTAGGGTGGGTTTGATTTAACTTTTCAAGTATTTAATTTTGAAATAAAACCATTTTGAAAAAATTTAATGTTTGGCAACTACTAAAAATGACTTATTAGAAAATGAGATTGATAAATAAACCATTTTGAGAGAAACACTTGGAACCAACTTTTTTTAAAAGAGTGTTTAATATACAATAACTTGTGTATACAAACACCCATGAGGAAATGCAACCAAACATGTGGGTGTTTAAATTCTAAACAATTTTTATACAAAACATTTTTTAAAAAATACATTCTTGAAAAACATTTAAATGAAAATGTATTCCAAACGGACCCTTAGTGTTTCTTCACAAATACTTGGGCTAAAAACACTCTACTCGAATAGCTGTTAGTTTAAATTAATGTTTTTCAATAATGCATTTTCTTTTAAACATTTTGTATAAAAATTGTTTAGAATTTAAACACTCATATGTTTGGTTACATTTCTTTATAAGTGTTTTTATATACAAGTTATTACATACTTAAAAACTCTTTTTAAAAAATTTACTTTCCAACTCTTTCTCTCTAAATGGTTTATTTCTCAATCTCATTTTTTAATAAGTCATTTTTAGTGGTTGTCAAACACTATAATTTTTGTTAAAATGATCTTTTTTTTTTTTTTCAAAATTAAACACTTGAAAATTTAAACCAAACATAACCTATGCCTAACAAAATACTTTATTATTATAACTTTTTAACTTTTTCTAAAAGCTTTTTTTAGGTTACTCCAAATATAATGATTTTGATACTTTTAACCCTAACAAAAGTACTTTTCGACATACAAAAAGCTTCCCAAACATAGCCACAGCTAAATTAACTATACTACACCTATACACTTTTTGTAAATTGTAGGTATTGCCAAATATGTACTTTATTCTACTCGTAAATTAGATTTTTTATGCTTACTTTTCTTTTCAACTTTTGGTTATTAGATATTGTCAAAAAAAAAAAAATGTTTATTAGAAATTTTGTACTCTTTGTTCCAAACATTGTGTGTTCCTCAATGGATGCTGACATGGCAATACTATATAGAAAAATTTGTGGAAGATGTCCTTTAAATACATATATCTTCTTTTTCTTTTTTTTCTAAGTTTAACGACCTTTGAGGTGGGAGAATTCAAACCTCGACTTGGTGGTCGAGAGTATATGTCAATTATCACTGAACTAGGTTCACTTTGGCTTAAATACATATATCTCTAAACACTATATATCTCCAAAAATATATCGGAAAAAACTTTGTTGCATACCGGTATGTAGGGATCTCCCTGCATACCACCATTAAAATTTTTACAATTAAGAGAGATAAAAAAAAAAATCTCATTTTCTCTCTTCCTCTTTCTTAGTTGTCAAGATTTTAATAAGGTATGTAGGAAGGTCCCTACATGTCGGTATGCAGTCAAGTTTTGTTCAAATATATATATATATATATATATATATATAAACATTTATGTAAAAAAGAAATAAATAAAGAAAAGAAAACCGCATGCTTGCACATGTGGTGATATTTACTGTCCACAAAGAGGACTTTTAATGTCTTTCTATCTGTAATAATGAATAATTTAAATTAATCTAATAATCAATGATGTGACATATATATATTATTTCAAATTATGATACACATGTGATGTACCGATCCAACAATTATTACTTTACATCAGATTAATTTATTCATGGCACGTGAGGAATAAATACAATCTAAATTAAATTACAAACATATATATATATAAAAAAAAATTAATGGGCTAGCTAGGAGAATTATTTTTTATTGGTATCTATCATTTAATTTTTTTTTTTTAAAAAAAAAGGACAAATAAAGAACATTGCTGAAGAGGATGTTTTATTGGTGTTAGTTAATTTGTCTTCCATCCAAACTTCATTCATTAATTCTCAAAAGCCTTAATATTAATCTCCTTTGGAGCTGTCCCATATGGCTTGAAATGGAATTATCTTCAACCTTTATATATTCCTTTGCAAATCCCGCAAATTTTGGTTTCTTCTTTTGGTGTTTAGTTTTGTTAGATTTTCTTTTTTCTTTCTTGAGTTCTTAGAGAAATATAACTAGGTGTAAAGCGTTTAACCGGATTATAAGGTTGAGATGAAATTACATGTTTAGTCTCTAAACTTTCAATTTTGTTTTCAATAAGTCCCTAAACTTTAAAAAGTATCAAATAGGTCCTTAAACTTTCACTTTTCTATCTAATATAGGTCCCTCAACTCTTAATTTTGTGTCTAATAAGTTCCTGTCCTAATCGACGTTTTTTAAAATTCACAAGCTTAGTGATACAAAATTGAAAGTTTAGAGTCTCAATAGGCATAAAATTCAATTTTATATATAGTAGATATTGGTTCATTTTTTAATATATCAAATATATCAAGGACCTACTAGACACAAAATTGAAATTTCAGAGACATATTAGACATTTTTAAGGTTCAGTGACCTATTAGAAACAAAAATGAAAGTTCGGTGACCTATTTGAAACTTTTTAAAGTTTAGGGACCTAATTGATTCGACCATGAAAGTTCAATGACTAAACTTGTAATAAAACCTAATGTATAACATAAATCAATTAATGGATCAAATATCTTATTATATCTTTATTCCAAAAAACGAGTTGGATATGTTAGATAGGAAAGAATGTAATGGATTAAAAAAAATGGAGATGTTTCACAAAGTGATTCAAAACTTATTCTCATCCTCAATCCTTAACCTGTGAATTTTACATTTGGTAATTAACGTTTGAGATATATTTTGATTTATATTTGAAAAAAAAAAAATAGTGTGCATGGTGTTTTTATTTAAAAATACATACAAACACATGTTTTATATTATATTGGAACGAGAGATTGAGAATTCAAACTTATGACCTGTGTTGAAAAGATACATAATCGTGTTGAAAAAAACATATATATTATGTGATCTTCAAAAGAATTTGTCATGCTACGTTAAGGAATTAAGCATATCGATTGAAACCTACAACACGAAGCTTAAAACTATTTTGCAAGATCTCAATGATAATCAACTAGTTAATGAGTGTAAATGTGGTGGAATGAAGCATTTCCTCGCTCATCTCGATTTTGAGTACATTACGACTTTTTTTATTAGTCTAAATAAGTCATATGCTCCAGTTATGAATCTAATTCCCTCTTGTCAACATTGTGTCTTATATTATTATCTAAGAGGAACAACAATGATTTGTTGGTAGTCTTTCTCTTCCTACTAACTTGATTGCTCTCCTTGTCGTAGAGAGTTCAAATAAAGTTTCTACCTCCGCTAACCATTTTTGCAAGGAAAATCAAAATCAACAACCTATTTGCACGAATTGTGTGAAATCAAAGGATATGTGATTGATCGTTGCTACAAATTGCACAGTTATCCACCTGGTTACAACCAAGTGATCTTCACACACATCAAAGACGCCTACTTCAAGACTTGCTAGTGTGAATTTTGTTGCCTGCACCGAATTTCTTTTATCGCCTAAAATCTACTTATTACCCATTTCGATAACCAATATTAAATTACTGGGAGTTAAATACCTTGAATTTAAAGTTTAGGATAATAAATATTTGTATTTGGATATGCATGATAATTAATATATGGGAGTTAAATATCTGTGTTTGTTTTATTGGTTTTGTGTATGGAAAAAATAATTTCAATTATTAGATTTAATTAAAATATTTAAATTAGAGAATTAATTAATAAATAAATAATAACTTAAAACAATTAAAACTAATTTAATCCTTAATTAGAAAGTAATGATTAATTTCTCTCTTATCTCCTCTTTCCCATCCCCATTTTCCAAGGAAAAAACTTTCTAGTAAAGAAATCCTATCTCCAAGAAGAGTAATAAAATTTCATGGTTCATGGGATATTTTTATCCATAGATAATTTTTTTTTTTTTTTTGAAAAATAAATATATTAATTAGGAAACATTCAATATACATGTCTGCCCTATTAAGAAGAGGGAAAGACCACGAAGGAAAACTGGGCTCCCAAAAAACACAATTATCTTCCCGCAAAAAAACCTCACCCTCGACAAAAAAACTGTCAGAGGGGAGATCGGCGACGAGCCTAGCAACACAGTGCGCATCTGTGTTCAAAAGTCTATTACAATGGCGAAACTTCATTCCAAAGGAATTCGCAGCTAACACAAGGATTTGGTCCGTGAAAGACTTCACCTCGGTGAGGTCCTCTGTCTCGCCGGCGAGGATGTTGATGACTTCCAGCGAATCTGACTCCGCCGCGATTGGAATTGCTCTCCTATCACAGGTACTTGCAATTACCGATAAACCTTTCAACATCGCCAAAGCTTCTAACACTTTGACTGGCCATTTCTTCTTAATTTTGTGCATTCCGAAGCAAACAAGGGATCCGTCCGAGTCACGAACAACCCACCCAAGCCCTCCTCTGTTCAGCTTATCATTCCAGGCCGCATCAGAACTTCAACATAGAACTTCTTCAAGCCAAGCACGCTTAACTTCAAAGTTCTTATGATTGAGCCACCGAAAAGGAAGGTGCACCTTGTTAGTATAGGTAGTATCTATCAATTCTTTTAAGCTTATCTTGAACATACTTTCATGTCCTCAAGATCCCTCTCATTCGGATGTGGCCTCGGTTCATTCATGTATCCCTCCTAACTCGGGTGTTACATGCCCACCAGTTTCCGCCTTGGTTCGTCCCTGAACCACATCCTACTGGGAGAGGTTCTGCTCTGATACCATCTGTAACGACCCGACTAAAAAGGGGATAAAAACGTACATGAATGAACCCCTATACTAACAAGGTGCACCTTGTTAGTATAGGTAGTATCTATCAATTCTTTTAAGCTTATCTTGAACATACTTTCATGTCCTCAAGATCCCTCTCATTCGGATGTGGCCTCGGTTCATTCATGTACCCCTCCTAACTCAAGTGTTACATGCCCACCAGTTTCCGCCTTGGTTCGTCCCTGAACCACATCCTACTGGGAGAGGTTCTGCTCTGATACCATCTGTAACAACCCGACTAAAAAGGGGATAAAAACGTACATGAATGAACCCCTATACTAACAAGGTGCACCTTGTTAGTATAGGTAGTATCTATCAATTCTTTTAAGCTTATCTTGAACATACTTTCATGTCCTCAAGATCCCTCTCATTCGGATGTGGCCTCGGTTCATTCATGTACCCCTCCTAACTCGGGTGTTACATGCCCACCAGTTTCCGCCTCGGTTCGTCCCTGAACCACATCCTACTGGGAGAGGTTCTGCTCTGATACCATCTGTAACGACCCGACTAAAAAGGGGATAAAAACGTACAAAGGGGTCGCTACTACATGCACGAAAACGTAAAACTTTTAAATCTTTAAAGGCGGAAGAGACCATAGATAAAATATTTTCTGTAATAAACTGGGCCCAAACCATAAATCAGTTTACAATAACATAATAGTCAAAACATGATAGGCAATTTTTGTAAAGTTGAAAACTAAAAACATCTGAAAGCATGAAACTAGGAAACTCGATCCTAGACTTCTAGAGACGTGATTTGCAGCTGCATATAAATACACTTTAAATCGTATTTCCTTTTAAAAAAGTATATAAATATTTAAAAGGGAAAAATACACTTTTGGTCCATGAGATTTGGATTAAGTTTCAATTTGAGCCCTTAGTTTTCAAACTCGACATTTTAGCCCCTAAGGTTTGGATTTCGTTACATTCTTGGTCCCTCACTTAATTTTGTCGTTAAACTCTAACAGATTGCTGACGTGACAAAATTTTTTATTTAAAAAATATTTTTTTAAATAAAATAATATATTAAATATTTTTATTTTTTATTATTTTTCTTTTTTCTTTTCTTTTTTCTTTTTTCTTTTTTCTTTTTTCTTCTTCCATCTTCTTCTCCACCACTCACAACCCCTAATCTCAACATTCAACAAACTTGGCTGCCGCCGCCACCGTCGCTGGAGTTTTTTTTAATCGACAAAAATACACTTTTGGTCCCTGAGGTTCGGGTTAAGTGACACTTTGGTCCCTAAGTTTTCAAACTCAACAAAAATACCCCTGAGGTTTGAGATAAGAAGCACTTTGGTCCCTGCCGTCAACTTTTCTGTTAAATTTTAACGGTTGCTGACGTGGCACTATTATTTTAATAAAAAAATTATTTTTTTAATTTTTTTAAAAATAAAAATATTAAAATAATAAAATAATATTATTTATTATTATTATTTATTATTTCTCACTCTCTCTCTCTCCCTCTTCTTCTTCTCCTCCACCTTCTTCCTCTCATCCTCTTCCTCCTTCTTCTTCTTCCCATCTCCGACGGCCACCACCGCCGCCGACCGCCGCCGATTATTTTTTTTTCTTTTTTCTTCTTCTCTTCTTTTTCTTCTTCCTCCCCTCTTTCCACTGTTTTTAAAAAAAAAACAAAAAGAAGAATGGTTCCTCCACCGTTTTCGGCGCGACTGTAACTTTTTTACCCGTTGGACAGAGATGAAAACACGAGGAAAATGAGATTTCCACTGTTGGACGCGCACAATCTGATCGGAATGAGAAAAGGGAGTTAGATCGGCCATCAATGACTAAGAACGAAGGAATATGAGAGCTTACGCAAGGGATCCTGCTGCTCAAAGCCTGAATCGTGAAAATGTTCGTGGGTCTTCAATCTCCGGTGAAAAACAGACGCGGAAGGGCGGCGACAGAACCGAACGACGGCTGGGCTCTTCGTTTCCCGGCGAGAATCGACGGCGACACGAAGAGAAAGGGAGAAGAACGGGCGGCGCAGCGATTGCACGAGCTGGGCGGCTTCCATGCGAAAACCAAGAGAGAGGAAGGGATTCGCGAACAGGTGGTGACTCGAACTGGGCAACGGCGGTGGCGCTGCTGCTAGCACAGGGGCAGCGGCGCGACGAGGGTTCGGCTGGAATTTCGGCAAAAATCACAGAGGGAGAAGGAGACCTTCACGCATGCGAGATTGGGGAAGAAGTGTTCCTTTTCTCCTTTTCTCTTTTCTTTAATTCTTTTAATCAAATAAGAACCAAAGCCTAAAAATGAGATTTACCCGCTGGGAATCTCATTTTCCTCGTGTTTTCATCTCCGTAACAGTCGCCGGCGACCGGCGGTGGTGAGCGGTGGCCGGCCGCCAGTCGCCGGCAAGGAGATTTGAAGAAGATGAAGAAATGGTGGAGGGAAGAGGATGAAGAAGAGGGAAGAAGAAAGAGATTAAAAATACCTAAAATAATACTATTTTATTATTTTTATTTGTTTTTATTTTAAAAATAAAAAAAAAATTAATTAAAAAAATGTGGCCATGTCAGCAATCTGTTAGCATCTAACGACAAATTAGACGACAGGGACCAAAATGCTGCTTATCTCAAACCTCAGGGGTATTTTTGTTGAGTTTGAAAACTCAGGGACCAAAGTGTAACTTAACCCAAACCTCAGGGACCAAAAGTGTATTTTTCCCTTTTTAATCGCTTTCTTCCTCTTCCTTTTTTCTTCTCCTTTTCCATGTTTTCTTTTTCTTACTCTTTCTCTCTCTCTTTCCCTCCCTCTCTTTCCCCTGCGTGCGTACTTAGCTCCAACCGCCGGCGGATCTGGATGTTTTTCTTCCCCGCATTCGTTCACGTCGCTGCTCGTGCGTTTTTTCAGATCTCACGTTCATTCACGTCGTCGTCGCTCGTCCTTGCATTTGTTCACAACGCCACCGCCGTTGGATCTGCACATCACGTTTTTTGTTCACGCCACCACCGTCCTCGCGTTCGTTCACGCCGTTCGTGGATTCAAAGGGAAAATGGTCTAAAACGAAACCTCCGATCTGGGTTTCGTTTCAGACCAAAATGCCAGATTTGCTGCTCATGGAGGTGGGTTGGCCGAAAATTGCAAAGGCGCGAGAGATGCCTCCACAAATTTGGAACGAAGCAGTCGCCTCCCTCCTCCATTATGTTTTTTTTTTTTTAAAAAAAAAGAGAAGTTTGAGAAAAAGAGAAAAATGAAGAAGAAGAAAAGAAAATAATGAAAAATTTAAAAATAAAAATAAAAATAAAAAAACCGTCTGCGGTGGCCGGCCACCGTCCGCCGGCCACGTGAAGGAGAAGAAAAAGGTGAAGAAGGTGATGAAGAAGAAGAAGAAGAAGGAGAGATAAGAAATGATTTTTTTTTTTAAATATATATATTTTTATTATTTCAATATATTTTTATTTTAAAAAAATTAAAAATATTTTTTTAATAAAAAAATAGTGTCACGTCAGCAAACCGTTTAGTTTTTAACGGAAAAATGGATGAAGGAACCAAAATGAAACTAAAACCAAACCTCATGGACTAAATTGTTGAGTTTGAAAACTTAGGGACCAAAATGAAACCTAACCCAAACCTCAAAGACTAAAAGTGTATTTTTCCCATATTTAAAATATGAATAATAACACATATATAATACTATAATTTTTTTTTAAAAAAAATCAATATTTCTAAATTTTGAATTGTATTGATTAAAACTTTAAACTAATAATTGTATCAATATAAACCTTAAACTTTAATATTTAATCAATTTAGATCTTCCTGAGTGATTTATAAACTATTTTCACTTGATTGTGTTTAAAGTCAACTCAAATCATCTAAATAAAAACAAGTTCTCTCCAAAAGTCCTACCAAATTAGCAAAAAAAAAAAATTATCACGTAATTTTTTCTAAAGGCAGATTAATAAAAATATTTTAAGACTTCTAGTGAATTATTTTTAATAAGAAACTATAATTCTTATAAATGAAAAGAGAAAAAGTTATTATTATTGCAAGTTTTTTTTTTTTTTTTTGGGTATATTTACAAAGAAAAATAAGTCATCTTCTATTTAACAAACTAATATTAAAATATAAATTATCTTCACACAACTTTAAGTCCCTCCTTACACCAATGAGAACATAGCTCAACCGGCATAAATTTATACTGATGATCGAGAAGTGTGTGGTTCCAATCTCTCCACCCCATATACTGTAAAACAAACAAAACAAACAAAAACAAAACAAAATCTCTCCTTACATATAAAATTCTAGATTTGCCACTTGGTGAGATATACTTTGTGTCATACCTTAACTATCCTCCCTTCGTACAAAGATCATCAAAGCAATAATTGTTCGACACCTGGGCTTTATTTCCATAATCCCACATGACTATGTCTATGAGGTTCATTACAACTTTTTGTTCGACATCTAAGGATTTCATTGATACGACTTTGTTTGGGGCATGTGGACTCTAATACCACTAGTTTAAAGACAATAGACCATTCACACTTTTCCACAATAGCATACGATATTATCCACTTTGCGACATAAGTCTTCAATGGATTTATTTTTTATTTTACCCAAAAGATTTCGGTACCAATGAAAATAATTGGTCTTACTTACAAACATGGATCTTCTCATTTTCTAACAATGTGAGACTTTCGTCATAATTTCGGCACATAATAATACATTTTAATGATTATTGCTAAATTTTCATATAATATTTGACATAAAACCTATCCTCATATATTATTAAATTTTTTATTTTAAGTCACATGTATGGAGTCTAATATCAAATTTATAAATATATGATTAAAATGGTCGGTTATACAATATGAAAATTTAACCATAGAAATAAGTATGAAGGAAAGTTAACAAGTTTGGAGATGAAATAAGTGCTCAAATTCATTTTTTTCATCAAAATATTACATTATACAATCAAACCAAGGTTTAAGATGTCGATATTGACGGAAATGTCAAAGTCTCAATTTTATGAAAATGATAATAAAAATATCGATAAAATATCAATTTCAGTGTATATTTCTAAAAAACATTAAACAAAAAATTTTAAAAAGATACTTAAAATTAATTAGTAAAGAGTTGAAATACTTGTTTTTTTAAAAAAAAAAAAAAAAAAAAAAACAAGAGTTAAAAGACTTGTTATAATATTTTTCAAAAAAAAAAAAAAAAGATTTGTTATAATATTATTTTAAAAAATATATATTTGGTTGATTTTGAATAATATAATAGAAATTATGTCGATTTAT
Source organism: Luffa acutangula (assembly GCA_036850905.1). Taxonomy (NCBI): domain Eukaryota; kingdom Viridiplantae; phylum Streptophyta; class Magnoliopsida; order Cucurbitales; family Cucurbitaceae; genus Luffa; species Luffa acutangula. Next base: position 44,005,693 of record CM072097.1, on the reverse strand, counting down.
CCTTCATGTCAGATATCTATAGACATGAGATGAAAATGGAATGGAAATTTAATAAATTTTTTTTATTAAAGAAATTTAATAACTTGAATCATAGATGCAAGCACGAAACAGAATCATATATCAAACGTATTTATTTTGTTGTGTCTTGTCGACCCCATTAATGTATTCTTGTCTAAATCAAAATATACCATGATAATTCATTAATATATATTTTTTAATAAATATATTTTTGTTATTTAAAGCTGTATAAAATGAAATTATTATTATTATTATTTTTTTTTTTTTTTGAGACAATGAAATTTCAAAATTGCCCCAAAAGAAAAAAGTAAACTTTAAAATTTAAAAAAGAGGGATGATTTTTCAAAATCATTTTTTTTTTCTGACAGTGTACTTGTTGCAGGTAGCATCCTGGTTTTTCTTTAACTTTTATCCTTTTTTGTCTCTAATTTAAATTCCCCTCTCCATCATTAGTCTCTCTATATAATATGACTTTCTTTTCTTTTGTATCTAACTTATTTTTCCTGTTGTCAAAATATATATATATATATATATATATATATAATATATTGCTTCTCCAGTGTTTCGTGTCTCTCTGTATCTTGTAAATATTAATACATTGATATATTTGAAAAATAATTATAAAATAAATAGTACATATATTTGATAAAAAGTTATGAATTGATCATTACAGTATAGTTGATGAAAAAAAATCGCCATATTAAGGTAATCGTTTGAATGTTTTTAAAATATAGAAAACCAAAAATTTTAAACAAAACAAAATTATATTATAGAGAATAAATTATTGTGGAGAAGTCAAGTTGAGCTTTTCTTTCCTGCGGCCAAAACAAAATTACATTATAGAGAATAAATAATTGATATGTAACCTCGACTAAGAGGTCTGAGGTTCACCTTCAAAGTTGATGGTACTAAAAAAAAATATAAATTTTCTTTCTTGTAAAATATTAAAAATGTCCTTTTTTTATATATAATTTTGTTTTCGTCTTTTCTTAGTTTAAATAGAGTTTTCATCTTTTTTCAAAAAATTTTTTTAAAAAAATAGAGTTTTCATCTTTCAATTTTGTATGAAACCTTATTTTAAATTCTTGAAAGTTTGGTTTTGATACTTAATTTTTTACTTACTGTTTATCTTGATCTTGTAAAATTTGGATCTCAAATTGAATATTTAGTACTTAATTGTTAATGGACATATAACTTAGAGGTTAAGTTTTTTTTTTTTTTTTTTTTTTGTTGATGGTCAAATTTCGCTCAGATAAACTGTCTGCGCTCCACGTGACAACCAACAGTGAATTTGTTAAAAAGTGGGGAAGACGTGACCTACAAGACAAGCAAATGCTGCACACCGGTGTGGTGTAGACCACACACACTCCGATGCTTAAGTTAGCTCTAGACGAAAAATAGCAGAATGTAACTGAGAAACTCGGTTGTACCTGTGTGTGTCAAGATTTTGGATTCCATCCCTCCTCATGTCGTTTCGAGTTGTATTTATCCCTTTTTTTCCCTAGGGTTTCCCCTCGGTCCTCGGGCGCTCGCCTGACTAGGCATCGAGACGAGCTCGGGCCCATCCTCCTAGTCGGCCTCGACATTGGGTCGAGGCCGAGGAGATGGCATGGGGGGGTTGGGGAGGGCCCAACCCTCTTCTGCTTGCCTTGGGTCGCCTTCTGCCAATCTGGACTCGGTGATTCCGGGCCTTCCGAATCGAAGGGTCCTTGGTGATTTTTTACTCACAACATTCTTAATAATTTTATGGTCAGAAATTCGAATTTTCACTATGTAAATGTAACGCTTCATCCTCAAAATATTACGAAAATAATGTCGTGTTTATGCAGAGATTAAACATAGAATTTTAATTTAAAAAATTCAAAACTAAAATTGAGATGTGTTTAAAGCTAAGACAACAATAAAAAGTAGGGACAAAAGTGGTAGGATTAAAATTGCTATTTAAAAAAAAAAAAAATTAGAAATCTAGATGAAAATTCAAGGGGGGTGAAAACCACATTTCATTATTATTATTCCCTTTTCCAATCAATAACTTTCAAGCACGAAAGAACCAAAAATAAAAAAGGAAAAAAAAAAAAGTTATTCGTTTAATTTTAATTATTATTTTAATTTTTTAAAAGAAAAAGGTTTCACAATCAGTTTCAAATTCGTACATGATGTTTCTCATTTCATCTTATTTCCCAAAAGGCAATCGCCTTTTTTTTATTATTTCGATGAGGAAAACAAAAAAGAAAAAGAAAAAAAGAAAAACAAAACAAAACCTTTTATTTTATTTTATTTTTTTTCTGGTAGGCACCTTCCCATGGACCCCACCGCTGCACACCTTGTCGCCAACTGTACATAACAATGGAATGACAGTCTTCGAATGAAACGACGCCACGTCATCTTCTCATTTGTCGGTATCCGAAACCTGGGCCCCACAATCTCGGTAATAAAGTCAACGCGAGGCTATGATTGATCTGTCAAACTCTTCAATTTAGTTACGAATTAATCGGCTTTGGACCATTAGCTTTCCCCACATCATTTCTCCCATTGACTCATCTCAGACAGCTACCAGACTCCATTCTTTCTTTCTTTTGTTTTTTTTTTTTTTTTTTTCTTTGATAATGTATCAATCCCAATTATTCTTCAATCTTCAAAATTTAAACTCAATAATTACATTTAAATCACCGCCATTAAAGCTCTCATAAACAAGCTCCAAAACCAAATCTTTAGATTATATCAGTATCTTAACCACTGAGTTTATATGCTCAAATTGATAACGTAAAGCTATATGCTAAGGTATCGATACTTTGAAGATGTATAGTTTCAATTGAGTCCTTAAGAATTTAAAACTTTCAATCCAATCCTTTTGATTATTCATTTAAACATAATATCATTTTGATTATTGCCTATAGACTATCTTACGCACTCAAACAACCCAATAGCATTTCCTTCTAATTTTCCCTACATCAACTAATACATTTGTATTAGCTGAAGTAGAAAAAATAAGCCACCAAATGTGGAAACAACAAGAACAATTCATGAAATTTGACCTTACCATGAGAACGAAACTAAAACTTATAAAATCACATAGACTCAGTTGCAACCTAAGCTTAACTCACATGAATTGAAAGTTTTAGAACTACCACAATCAAATTGAAACTATACTACCTAAACAATAAGGATCAAGTTCGCGAAACAAAAAACTCGGCGAGTGTATTAATATCGAGTGAAACTTATTACAAAATACATAGATATATATAGATATAGAGATATGGATATATACTAAGCCTAATTAAGGGAAGTATATATATATGTGGAAGGAAAAATAGTACAAAGATGAGATGATGATGATGATGTTGAAGTATGATATATATTTGAACGTTGTATTCGAGAGTGCCTCAACTAAACCGACAAATGGGATAGTGGGTCTAATGATGAAGGAGACGATGACTTAGTAAACCCCCAGATATCATTCTCATGCCCATATCCCAATCCTCTGCTCGATACTTGCATATGATGATGATGTTGTTGTTGTTGTTGTTCATCTTCTTCGTCGTCGATGCTTCGTTCTTCATGTCCGTTAAGCTGAGACGCGACGAGTCGGTCGAATGCCACCCAGTTGTCGAGCTTGACGACGGGTCGCCCACGGAGGAGCTCCGGCGATGGGGCTGTTGGCTCTGAGACTGAAACGACCATCTCGTTGTTGAAGATGATGCTGTGGTCGAACGGCACCGTTTCCAGTTGGTGGAGGGGGAGCATTGAAGGGACTGTTGTGGGGCTGTCTAGCCTTGGAAGATGCATGAATGATTTGTCAATTGTATGTTGTTGTTGTTGTTGGTCTTCTGTGTTGTTGTTGTTGTTGTTCTTTGGGCTGAGGATTAATCTTGAACATGGGTTGTTGTTGTTGTTGTTGGAAAATGACTCCATTTCTAGCTTGCATGTTCTTCCCATGTATTGAAGTATTTGATCCAAAACGCCGTCGTTGTTTGAGTTTAGTAAGTGAACCTCCGAATCCATGGAGGTTGAGGAGGTCTTTGGACTATCTATGCTCTTTTGATAGTTCTTCTTTTTGAAAACTCGACATACCACCCACCCGTCTTCCGGCAGTTGTGCCTCTCCGATCGAGTTGCAAATCTGCAGAAGCAGCAGAGGAAATCATAGGTATATAAGTGAAAGACAACATCTTTATTGGTATGAGGTGAGACGCGGGATGTTTGCAGGGCTTACATTGTTGTCGCGGTCGCTATCGTCGAGGCGGTATTCGTGCATAATCCAATCGGATTTCTGGCCGTGAGGGGCTCGTCCTTTGTAAAAGACTAGAGTTTTTCTCAATCCAATTCTTCTGGATCCGCTGTAAATGATCTTATCTCGACCGGTGGCCTTCCAGAATCCGGCCGCCGTGGCGCGATTCGTACGGGTTCCGGTCGGATACTTCTTGTCCTTGTGGCTGAAAAAGTACCAATCGTTCTGTGGGGTGGATCCAATCTTGCATTTCTCTAAACAAAAACCCCAACGCACAATGAGAAGAAGAAGAGAATGAGAAGAAGAAGAAAAGAAGAAATTGAAATCAAACCTTGAATGTCCCAAGGCTCAAGCTTGTTGAGATCAACATCACGAATAACATCAAGATCGATCTTTTGAAAGGCAACTTTTTTTCTGAGATAATAATGCAGAAGCTCCTCTTCAGTGGGGTGGAAACGAAAGCCAGGAGGAACTTGAGAGTGGCCATTGACGGACAGAGTCATATCTTGATCCGCCATGAAAACAAAACACAAACAAACAACAAACAACAACAACCAGAGCTCTGTGAAGAAGAAAATTAAAGTAGTTTGAAGTTTGATCAGTAAGAGAGAAAGAGAAAAGAGAAAGAGAGAGTGTGGGGTTTGAAGTTGAAGGGCAAAGTTGTGCGTAAAGTGTAATGAAGCAATGATAATTTATAATGGGAGAGAGAGAGAGAGAGAGAGAGAAAGAGAAGGGTAAATGAAATGAAGGTAAGGTCCTGAAATTGATGAAAAGGGTTTTAGTTTTTTAGGTATGATAGATAGGGAATTAGTGTACTTAGGGTATGGAGCCTATGAGCTTCAAGAACACCCAACCACCTAAATTTATACACACAAACCCCATATATTTAGTAACTCTATTTTTCCCAATATTTATAATTAAAAAAAAAATTAGGGTTTGAATTTGTGGGTCCCAAAGAACGCTAGAAGAAAATAGAGAGAAAAGTTTAATGACGATAAAAAGAAAAGGTTAAATTACACGTTTAGTCCCTAAGTTCTAGGTTTGTGTCTATTTGATCCTCGAAAGTTTAAAAAACATCTAATAATTAAAGTTTCTAAATTTTAAATTTTGTGTTCAATAGTCTACGACATATTTGAAATTTTTAAAAATTAACTAATATATTAGGTATAAAATTGAATTCAATGCTAATGAGACCCTAACCTTTCATTTTTTTTTGCACATAGTAAATCCGTGAATTTTAAAAAATGTTGAATAGGTAAAAAAATCTAATAGACACAAAATTGAGAATCCTAAAGTTTTCTCACACATAAAGTAAATAATTTCACCTCAATCTTATTAAAGAATAATCTCAGTATTTATACAAAAGTGAAAACACATATATCCTTATAAATTCAAGGACGTATTATAGCATACAAAATTGAAGTTTAACGATCTATTAAACACTTTTCAAAGTTCAGAAACAAATTAGACAAAGAACTAAAAGTCTTCCAGACCTATTAGACATTTTTAAAGTTTATGAACCGAGACTAAACTTGTAATTTAACGAAAAGAAATTGAATCGAAGGGTTATAATAATAAGGCAACAAGACATAGTGCAAGCGGGGGGAATGCCCCAATCGAAACGATGACCTTCGACCTTAAAATCTATTTGAAAACCACACCTAAAACAACAACCACTTTGTGAAAAAGAGCAAAAAAAAGTTTTTTTTTTTTTTTTTTTTTTTTTTTTTTTTTTGGGGTTTTGAAGTTTTCTCTCTCTAAAAATAGAGAGAGAAGAAAAGGGTTATGGAAATGCAACCACCTTGAAAGACAAGAGAGAGGCAAAAGGAGGGATGATGGGGTCGGAGACACTGAGCTATCAAAGGGATGTGTGAAGGAAAATTAATTTTTTTTTTTTTTACAAAGTTAGGTTTTTTTTTTTGTTTTTTTTTAATTTTTTAATAATATGTGGGAGTGGGGAGATTCGAACCATAGACTTCTTGGTCATGATCAAGTACAATCTCTTATGCCAGTTGAGCTATACTCATGTTGGCACAAAGTTAGGGTTTTATTATTATTGGTATTGTTATTGTTGTTATTTTATTTTCTTTTACTTTTATTATTAATATTATTTTTTGCCTTTTTACTATTCCCAAACTATCATTGCACTTGCCCTCTTCATTGTTTTTTCTTTTAACCTCTTTCAAAAACACTTCAATTATTTATTCTCTCTCGTCCGTTAATTTCTCTTCGTTTGTTTTCCTTTTTTTGGTAAATTATTGACCATCTTCATATTCGTAAATAGTGGTTTAGATTATTCATATTAATATGAATCGACGAATGAAGATATCATAATATGTCTTTTTTTTTTTTTTTTTTTCAAATCCTCACCTCTACATTCGTTGTCGAAGGAAAAAAATAACTAAAATAGTGGCTAATTAAGAACTTATTTTGATATTTGGACTCTTTTTTTTTTTTGGTTTTAGAACTAATTTTGAATTCTCTACTATAATCATCAACTTTGGAATGTTTTGTTTTATTTTTTAAATTTGGATGGAAATGCTATTTTGGCCCATTTTTTCAATTTTTCATTAATCATCAAGCAAAAAGCAAAGGGTTGTTTGCACAAATAGCAAAATAGACTAAAATAATTGTAAATATAGCAAAATTGAAGTCTACCAATGATAGAAGTCTATTAGTGAAATACTTCAATCACAAGTGTAATTATTGTCGATAGTCTATGCTATCAGTGATAGTAGTTTATCATTGGTAGACTACTTGCATCATGATTGAAGTATATCAGTGATAGATGTCGATCACATATAGGTTTGCCAAAATTATTTGCAAATATAACAAAATTAAAGTCTATCAGTGATAGAAGTTTATCAACGATAGACTTTATCAGAATTGCAATTATTGTTGATAGACTATTTTATCAGTAGTTGTAGTCTGTCACTGATGGACTACATGCATTGTGATTGAACTCTATAAGTAATAAATGTCGTCTATCATTGATAGATTTGTCATATTTGCAAATTCTTTAAAAAGTTGTTATATATATTTACAAATAACAAACCTTAAATTGCTACCCATTACAATAACCATTAAGCAAAAATATGAATTCACTTTGAAATTTGAAATTTGACCTACTTAAATATTATTTAACATAGATACCTTTTTACATAGAAACGAAAGATAGATACCTATATGTGTAGATCCTTGTAAAATATTTTCTTTAAAAAAAATAGCTATAAGGACTAAAAATTGTATTTTAGTTCATGGACTAAAAACAAAATATTTGGAACTTTAAGACCCAAAATTAAATAAATATGAAACTTCCGTTATCGTAATCAATGACATTAAAACCATAAATACATCAACAAAGCAAAGCATCTCATCATTATGGAGTCGGAAATGTTGAATTTTTAAAAAGAAATAGAAAAAACGATAATTCTAGGGAATATGTATCTTTTTTTTTTTCGAAAAAATAGGGAATATTTTTCTTAATGTTATTAATATATTTTAAATATAAGTATATTTGAAAAGAAAACTTTTTAGACTTTAATTTCTTTTGTAACTTTTTCAACCATTTAAAAGTATCTATATATACATCCTTAAATCATATTAGCTTGTACCATACAAATACATTGGTAAAAAGTTTAAAGTTTCATAAAAATTTATACTTATAATTGTGAATAATTAATTTTGTGAAATAAGTAAATTTGAGAATATTGATTTTAAGTCATTCTAATTTGTTAAAAATAGTTTAATATTTACCTAACAAAACTTACCTATTTTAAATTTTGCTTTGATTCATTCTATTTTTAATTTAAATAGTATGGGTGAGGATTAAAACTTCCAACATATCGGAGAAAGGAATAAATACCTTAATCATTTATTTTTTCAAATCAATATATCATAGATATATTACTGATATTTTTATCATGAGATGGGATGAATTAAGTATTATTCAATTTAGGACCAACTTTATTATGACATAGGTGAGGTTGAATTGTACTAAAAAAAGGTGAGGTTGAATTATAATTAATAATGTAGTTTTTGGGATTATTATTTCAATACCGTTTTTTTTTTAATAATGAAAAAAAATCCGACTTTTTGTGAAATTACTTTATAGCAATTTTGTTTGTTATTTTTAAGTTTTATTTCATAAATTAAGTTTATTTATTGATAATTGACTAATTGTGTATTTTTCACTTTTTAAGAAATTATTGAAATCTTATCTAAATTTCATACACAAAATATATATATATATATATAGAGGGTAGGATAATCGTTTTATTTTTAGTTTTCTTTTTTTTTTTTTTTTAATAAATTTATATGTTTCATCAATCATTTCTTTGGGTAAGCTTTTGACTTTTTTGAAAATACTCTTGAAATATTAGCAAGATCATTAAAGCAAAAACAAATCATCTTTTATAATTTTTTAATCTTGGTTAGAATTTTAAAAACGTGTTTAAGAAGTATAGTAACAAGACAAATAAAATCACTATTTGTATAAGCATGTTTTCTAAAGACAAAAAAGAACCAAAAATCAAATCATATGGGCTCATAATTTTGAAAATGACTCTTATTTATTTTTTTTTTTTAAAAAAAAACCACTTAGGACTTTAAAAACAATATTTTTAAAAGTAGATGAAAAAAATAACCCTAAATTTAAAAAATTAATAACCCTAAAGCACTCCCCATTAATACAAATCCAAATTCAATAAATTTGTATATGTGTACTGTAATTTATATTATGCTTTCTCAACCATTTTTGTTCTTACATAGTTAATTGTCCATGTAAAGTACAATCCACAACAATATCTCAATTTTTGTTTGAATTAGTTAAAATATACCCTCATAATTTTTTTTTTTTTTTCATATTCTAGATTTAAATGAGCAATTATTGAATAGAGTCACTTGACTTCTTATGATTAAGGGGAAAATAAAAGAAAATAAAAGAAAGAAAGAAGAAAGTTGAATTTAAAAGATAGTAAATTCCATCCTAATTTGTTAATCTTTCTATATCATTGTTTAGAGATAAGATAATTTAGTTAAATAAAAATCAAAAAGTAAAAAATACCCTTCCTATTTATAAGGGAGAATCCAATTTTTGGTGGCTTAACGATGATGAGTGTGATGTTTTCTATATTGATGTTTTATAAATTACCCAAAAATAAAAAGAAAAGAAAAAAAATTAATTAAAAAAAAAAAGAACAAAATCAACATTGCATGTGCTATACTTCATTGGCTGAAATTTTGCATATGAGTTGTAGAGGTAGGGGGACAATTTTTATGTTTATTTAGCTTATGAGATTATATCATGATCTTAAAATATATAGAAAATTAATAATTTCGTAGTTTATAATATCAATTCTAAACTTGTAAAATTTATTAGTTTTCGCAACACACACTTAAAAGCTTCCTAATCTCACGAGCCAAACAAGTCTTTGAAAATTTGTAAAATCCACTTGTTTTAGGGGATCTGAACTACAAACTTTATAAAAAAAAAATTGAATCAGTGTTGTCTTGTAATGATTTTGAACGAATTTAAAAGAGAGGTGATTGATGGAAGATTTGTTAATTAATGAAATTCATGTTGACTGTTGACATGAAAATTATTTTGAATAGGAAACAATTTTTGTTTTTGAGCATAAAGAAAAAGGAATTTTGTTTGAAATAATTAATTAAAAGAGGGTTCAAGTGTCATGTGTGTAGCTATAGATAGGACTTAAACTAGGAGTGATCTAATTAATCTAAACAATTTAAATGTGGCAATGGTTTGGAAAATCAATGAATTATTTGGAACCTGTCTCTATAATAATCATAACATTTCAACTTTTGATTCTTCTAAAATCTTCTTTTTTCTTCTCCTTTTTTTCAAATATTCTTTCCTAGAGGCATAGCATACTTTTATTATAATTGCATCTATATATGCTTTCACATAAGCTTCAAGAGTTTTTTTTTTTTCTTTTAATAATAATCAGTTTTATATTTTAAAATTTCAAAATTAAGAATTTTCTTTTTCAAAGTCAACAAATTATAATCTAACAGAATTCAGTAGATAAGACACTAAATTACCATCTCAAAGGTCAATGGTTCAATAATCTTACCTACCTCACAATTATCGAATTAGGAGAAAAATACAACATTAGTATCAAAATAAAGATTTGAGCGGATGATGACGATAATATATTTAGAGACAAACCATGTTAAAGAAAGTTTTATAATGTTTTGTTGATCACTTAAAATGAAATCAACTTATCATTGATTTTGAATTATTTTCTTAAAGATTGATCAAACTCTCTCTGTCTCTCTTTCTTTCTCTCTCCTCCAAGAAAAAATATGCATGCATGCAAGCAAGCTTAATGAATTAATTTAGATAATGTTGGTGTAAGAAATGACATAATTAAGGCTGATCTATATATGTGTAGCTTCATAGGGCCTTTAGGTTTAGGTTTGATTTGTGGATAAAAATGTAAGTTTTCATATTGGAGGAAATCTTAGTTATGTTAAAGTTTTATCCTTTTGTCGAAATTAAGTGTAAACAATAACCACTCTACCAAATGATATGTCGTTTTATTTTCATCGTTTCAACACACAAAAATGGACATTTGGTTTTCCCTATGTGTGACATCTTAGGTTGCTGTGAATTACGTATGCAAAAACTCATTATTTAATTAACTTTTTTACTTCTTGTGTTTGGCAATAATTAAGACTTTTACTAAAGCGATGATGTTTTTTTATTGGTATATAGACCACAAGCATGCGGTAAAAAATTTGAAATTGGGTTATTTATGTAAGAAAGTAGGTGAAAAGGGCCAGGACTTAGCTTTTGAGTCTTCCACTATTTTTTGAAGAAATTTTTCACTGTTGTTTGAGATCAATTTGATGTTTGCTTCTTAAAATATGATAGTTTAATTACAATTTTTTTTTGGAGATTACTTCTTAGCAACTTTATTTGATCAACTGTCATAACAAGCATATTTTAGAATTTCGAATCATTCTACTTCAAAATGTCGTTGAACTAAAAAGAGAAAAAAAAACTTTATTTAATCAACTCGAAGCTATTCAAACGAGCTAAAAGAAGACCAAGGCCGGTGAAGAAAAAAATTTAGGAGGACCCGGTTGGTATGCAATCTAGATTATGTTTCTTGTTTTTATATTCACTTAGATCCCGTTTGATAACCATTTGGTTTTTGGTTTTTGGTTTTTGAAATTTAAGCTTGTTTTCTCCCAATTTTCTCAGAATGATTTACATATTTGTTAAAAACACATTTGCATTCCTAACTAAATTCCAAAAACAAAAATAAGTTTTTGAAACTACTTTTTTTAGTTTTCAAAACTTGAGTTGATTTTTGAAAACATGGAAAGAAGATAAATAACATCACAAAGAAACTTGTAAGTGGAGTGGAAGTTATGTTTGTAAGTTTAATTTTCAAAAACAAAAAACAAAAAACAAAATGGTTATAATCAAGATTATGTGACTTTTTTTTTCTTAATTGTTGTTGAATTCTAAGATCCTAATGGTTGAAACTAGTTAAACAAATTAATGAATAATATTTCAGACTGAAATAAATAATTAGTTAATGACTATACCATTAATTTTTTGTAAAAGGATTGAGGTCTGCCTTTAATTGATCACATTTATGGATGCATATAAATTTTGATTCACGTAATCCAATTATGTAGTAAACTCTTGCACGTGAATAATGGATATATATTTAAGAGATGGTTTCATGAAATGTTGACCTAGTGATGTATCACAATGGTTGAAACACATCAGCTATTAGAGTTAAAAGAAGTTGTACTGTATAGTTAAATTTGTTAAATTTAGTTAGTTTGATGACATCTGTTGTTATATGAAAGGCTATTTATAAAGCTTATGCAAGAATTATTTACTCTCCGACTTCTAATATGGTATCACTTCTAATATGGTATCAGTTGAATAATTGTTTTCTTAGAGAGTGTTTTCAACTTGTTGAAAGTTTTTCATCTCCTTGTCAATGGTCGGAGATAATCCTAATTCCTCTTCATCTGCCAATCAACCAATAATTAAGTCAGTCGGTGATTGATCAGTATGTCAACCCCTACTTCCTCCATCATTCTAATGGTACCATTCTCGTTCTCGTCTCTGATTTACTCACAGAGTCGAATTACACGTCCTAGAGCCAAATAATGCTTCTTGGTCTAATGGTGGAGAACAAAGAAGGGTTTGTTGATGCAACCATTGAGAAGCCCACCCGTCAGTTACTCCATTATTCTTGGAAAGTTTGTAATGGGGTAGTTAAAGTTTGGATTCTTAATGCCCTATCGAAAGAAATCTCCGCTATCATAAATATATCATAATCTATTATTCCGCTAAAGCGACTATAGCATCCACAGTGATAACTGACATGTACCCTCAATCAAGAAATTAGAATTTTGTTCGAATTTCCCACTCCTAGATGTTGTTGAACTAAAACAAAATTAATATATTTATATCATTCTTATGCTTTTGGGTCCAAGAATGATTTAATAGAAACTAACCCGATACATGTTAACATGCTTTTGGGTCTCTATTTGCCAAGCCTTAGATTTAGTGTGTCATTGAACTAAGTTGTAATATACGCTTTTGGATTCATGAATGATTTAATAGAAACTGACCCGATACATGTTAACATGCTTTTGGGTCTCTATTGGCCAAGCCCTAGATTTAGTGTGTCATCGAACTATGTTGTAATATACAAAAATGTTTGTATTGAACAATTATGTCAATTGTTAAATCTAAGCATAACTTTTTTTTTTTTTGGACAACATGTTGGGATGGGAGGATTCAAACAACAGACCCTCCTGATCATTAATACAAGGTTGATGCTAGTTGAGCTATACTCATGTTGAAAACTCAATTAGTTAAGATCCTATATACTCAACCAAAAGATTACAACATCGAATCCATATCCTAAATATTGTTGAGCAAATTAAAAAGAAAATTATTTTATCGTTCAACTATTATGTTTACATTAATTTGGTCCACTAGAGTAATTAAAAGAAAATACATATTGAGAAAATGATACCTACTTTATTTATTTCATTATATGTGTGTTCTTGTGACGTCTAGGATCTTGGATTCATTCACAATAAGACAATAAGCACATTACTATAGTATTCTGTGTCTATATGCAAAATGATAAAAATCAAATTTGTCTTTATATACCTATTTTCACCATCTTAGAAGTAGGTAAAATTATTTTGTAAGACATCTTATTTCATTTTCTTTCCTTACCAAACACCTTATTCAAAAGAAATTAAGCTATTAAAATAAATTCCTCCACACATGTTTTGAGGTAATCCCAAACTTATGAGCATTTTGCGGTTCATCTTCTCTCATAAAATTTGTATTTTTACACTAAAAAACTTAATTTGACCTGTCAGTCTGAATATAACTCAACTGATTAAGATATGTACCTTCGACCAAGAGATCAGATAATCGAATCTCTCACTCCAAAGATGATGTGACTTCATGAATGATTTCATAATGGAAGCAAAATTCATGATCAAATAATATTTCATATTTACTATGACAATCATATTTAGGAATAATAAATTATTTGAACACCTTAAACAATATAATTAAAGAAAGAAAAAAGAGTGATATAAAATTAGGAAAAAAAAATATATATATATATATATAATTCCCTTGCACATATCCATTCACCTAAAATGGAAGAAAGGATAGAAGTTGATTATCTAACCTCAATTATGGAAGGGAGATGGTTGAACTAACTGTTAACGTTAGAAGTTCTATTGACATAACAAGCTCAATTATGACACTTTAGTGCAATAATAAGCTATATAATCAAACTTTAACAAATATTTAACCACAAGCCAAATATATCATAGAAGAAAATCGTGGAGGGTTTAATATTTAATAATTACTTATTTCTTGTTTTTTTTTAAAAAAAAAATTACAAGTTTAGTCCATGAACTTTCAAAATTGTGTTAATTTGGTCGTCCTTGAAGTTTAAAAAGTGTCAAATAGGTACTTCCGAGAGGGACACGCCGCGAGCTTTCAATTTTGTGTCCAATAGGTCATTGAACTTTAAAAAGTATCAGTAAGTTCTTAAAATTTCACTTTTGTGTCAAATAGGTCTTTCAACTCTCAATTTTGTGTCTAATAAGTTTTTGACCTATTTTTGACATTTTTCAAAATTCAGATGCTTGGCTACTAGATACAAAATTGGAAGTTTAGGATCCCAATAAACATAAAATTCAAATTTATATCTAATAATTGGTTCATTTGTAAAAATCCTAAGTGTGTAAAGGACCTTTTAGACACAAAATTGAAGTTCAGGGACTTAATTGATACAACCCTAATAGTTAAGAGACTAGACTTGTAATAAAGCTTTTTTTTTTAATCTTTTTAATATTTAAAAACTAACAAATAGTTTTTTATTTGTAAAAATTATTTTAGATTTCACTGTTTTTTTCCCTAAAAACAAATTGAAAAAGAAAACAAGAATAAAAAAATATTTTTCTTTTAATAATAGAAAACCAAATCTAACAACAAAATTGTTATACAATAATGGCAAAATGATTGTAGAAATAATTGGATGATATTAGGATTCATGAATATGAAAAGAAAAAAAAGATTTAAAACAAAAATCTTTAATAATAGACATATGAGCTAGATTATAAGTGGGGTTAGAGTGAGGAATGAAATAATATTTACTTATATAGTTATATGTTTGTTGAAGTAATTATTTAATACAATAAATAATCAATAAAACATAAGAATGGAAGTGGCCAAACTTGAATTATTATTCTCCAAATTATTACAAAAAAAAAAAACATTGCAAAATAATTGTAATTTATTAAAAACCAAAGTCCATTTGTTCAATTATTTGAGTTGGATGTATACACAAGACATTTGAACAAAACAGTGGAAATATTTCAAAGCTAGTTGGCTAAGCTGTCTGTCCTAAGACCATAATTTAATGTTAATGCTATTTTGTTTGGGAAAGCTTCTAAAAAAGTTGCTTTCCTTTGTGTTTCCAAAACTTTTAAACAGTTATGTGATGTTGAAAATTTATTTGAATCAGTGCTATGTTCAGAGAATGTTACTAAAATCCAAATCCTTATAGGCAAGAGAATGTTTTCATGCTTCTTTAATTTCTTTTAATTATTTTGATTATTCTTTTTTTCATAGTAGATTTGATCTTTTGTATCTGTCTAAGCAAGGACAGAAGAGAGAAAAAAATTGCCTTCCTTGATTTTAATTATTATTATTTTTTAATATAATTTTTAGAATGGAAAGATGGTATACATGAAACTTTAGAAGATGTAACGTTGTAATTTTTTAATGAAAATTTTAATTTTAGCTCAACTTCTAATGTCGTGTAGGAATTTTCGTGGTTATTGGTTAGACAGTTTTATTCTCTTGATTTCTAGACTATATGTTAAATATTTTGTCCTCTATTTGAATATGTTTCTTCTCAAAAAAAAAAAAAAAATAATAATAATAATATTTGAATATGTCTAGCTAGATTTTAGTTGTGGTTTTGATTGTAATAAAACCCTAATTACGTTTTCTTTAAGAACATTTTGGGATAAGGTTGTATTTATGTAAATGAGGTTTTTTTTTGTGTTTTGAAAAAAAAAAAAATTAAGCTTGTTTACCTATAATTTATTTGATTTTTTTTTTTTTTTTTTTTTTGGAAAATTTGGTCAACTTTTAAAAATTGAGATAATAATTTGAAATTTTTTTTACTTTTTTAATTTTAAAAATTAAACTTATGCAAATAGTTTTTTTTTTTTTTTTAGTTTTTCATTTTATTAAAACATAAAACTGATTTTCGATTTTTTTTTTTTTTTTTTTTTTTTTTTGCATTTTCAATGTTCAAGTTTTAACATGGAATTTGGAAACGCTTTTAAAAGGAGATTTATGAACAAAAAGAAAAAAATAATAAAAAGTAGCATATATATATTTTTTTAAAAATAATAATAAAACCATGAAGCAATGCGACTTTTATTATTATTATTATTATTATTATTTTCATAATCTATTTTTGCCTTATATGTTTGACCAAAAATTTAAAAATATATTTATGTAAGTTGAAAAACAAATAAAAATTATGAAAACATAAAATATATATATATATCTTAAATGATACCAAGATATTCTTACAAATAACTCACAAATGAAAAAAAATAAATAAATAATTATATCTCTATCCAAAAAGCCAAGAAGCAAAGTATGAAGTTTGAAAACAAAAGCAAAAGTCTAACTTGAACCTAACTTAATTAGTTTAAGACATTTACTCGAGTATATTTTAGTAGCTATTAAGATATTTATAGAGCTTCTTAAGTCTTAGGTTTAAACTCTATTTTGTTCGTGATCTAATGTTATTAAGAAAAATGGTTATGGTATAGATAAACTCTTTCATAAAACAAAAAATTGGATTCTCTTCCTACATATCTTTTTTTTTTCATATAAAAAAAATGTCATCCTTAGTTGTAATGTTATATATTCTCTAAAAAAGAAATATTAAAAAGAAAATAATATTAATTTAAAAAAAAAAACAATAACATATACCTATGGCATACAATGCTGCTAAGCTATTTTCATAATTTAACAAACTAGTAAAATCACATTATATTTTATAACAGTTATTACTCATTCACATACATGCATCCAATAACTACTCAATATAATTGAAACATAAATTAATAATACATGCCAAATCATTAATGTCTAAAATCACCACAAAAATTATATTAATTGGCAATAAAAGAAAAGATTTAGATTTTATTTTGAAACTCAAACTTTCATATTTATGTTTTGGTTTCCAAAACTTTTAGTTATTATATTTTCGCCCTTAGACTTGAAAATTATTTTAGCACTTGCATGTATTTAATCTTTTAAATACATATAATTTAATAAAGACTCGACATGGGCATGCTTTTTGTTTATTTACCTTTTTTTTTTTTTTGAAACTTTGTTTATTTACCTTATCAGAAGATGTCTATACAAATAAATGTCTAAATCAACCTATAGTACGCTAAGTACTGATTTTTCAAATGATCAATGAATAGAAAATTAACAATAAACTCTAAAATAATTTTTTATGCCAAGTTCAAAGTATAAAACATAACATGATAAAAGTTGAGTCACCAAAAAGTTAGAGATAATTTTTTAAATATTATTTTTAACTAAACCATGCTTTTTGAGAAGACACTAATTAAATACTTTTTCCAACTTGAGTACCACTCAACTAATTAAGTCCCGTTTGATAACCATTAATTTTTTGTTTTTGGTTTTTGAAAATTATGCTTGTTTTCTCTCAATTTCCTTACAATGACTTTTGTCTTTGTTAAGAACACATTTGCATTCCTAGCCAAATTCCAAAAAACACAAAAACAAGTTTTTGAAAACTATTTTTTTTAGTTTTCAAAACTTAAGTTGGTTTTGGAAACATGAGAAGAAGATAGATAACAACACAAAAAAACTCATGGGTGGGAATAGTGTATGTAGGCTTAATTTTCAAAAACCAAAAACCAAAAGTCAAATAGTTATCAAACGGGGTCTAAGATATTTCAATCCCCAAAAATTCTTCAAATCCCCATCCGATCGCGGGTTTGAACTAAAAGATAATTCGTTATCTCTCTAAAAATATTTTGGTGTGTTTGCTAATGTTTTTTAGAATTTTTCATCCATTAATTTAGAAAGTACGAAAAGTTTGGAAATAACGTATTATTCATACTCTCCTAAAAAGTCACCACAAATTCCTCTTAAACACGTCAAAATGAGCATAATTCAGTGATAATTGACATGTATACAGTAGACCAAAAACATGATTTAAAATTTGAACTTAAAACAATTAAAACAGCACCAAGCAAAAGAGAGATAGAAATGAAGTGGTAGTTTGAAATGAAAATACCACAAAGGAAAAGGAAAAAGTAAAAAAAAAAAAAAAAAAAAGTACATGGTTGAGTTGGCCACTCCCAACAGCAGCTCCACAGCAAAGATTTGAGAGAAATGTGTTTTATTTATTTTTTTTTAAAAAAATAGAATGTTTTTAAGTTAGTTTCTGTTATGAGACAGGAAATTTATGTCTTAAAGTGTAATGATGATTAAATTAAAAAGATTAATATTAAAAAAAAAAATGAAATTCTGGAGATTAATGATGGAGTTTGGGCGGCAAATTGACCTACCAACCACTTCTCACTAACCTGCAATATTTAGAAGACACATTTTCATATTATATTATAATATCATCTCTAACTTTATTATTATTCTTCTTTCTGCTTTAATTTCTTTCCATTAATAAGCTTCTTAATTTTCAATTAATCTCTGTATAATTCTTTTTATTATTAGTGGAATTTTTAGTGACGTTTGTTGTGACGACATGCCCTAAACAAAACAAAACAAACCAATTAGTTTAATCACATTTTCATTTTCACATTATTTGGGAGATTAATTATGATATTTTCAAATGCTACTTTTTTGGATCAATCCCCTTTTTCTCTATTTCTAATGCCTATTTGGGCTATTTATCTCTCTTTTTCAATTTTCAAATCAATTTGTTTTTCTCTCTTTTAAATTCTATTATGATGGTGAGGGGTAATTTGTTCTAGTAAATAAAAATATGTGATTCATCGTTGTTTCGTGTTTCTCTAGAATTGTGTATAGAGTTTGGAAAGAAATGACTTGTCTTAATTCAAAATTTGTGTGGGTAACATTCTTGATGTGATATTTCGTTTTAATGATGTGGAGAGGCGTAATAAAAGTTTCCTAGAGTTAATATGAGTTTGAGTTACGTTTTAAAATGTTAGGTTAAGTGGGAAGTAGAAAGAGAAGTGAGGAAATCCTATGGAGTGAAATCAATAATATTAGTTGGATTTGTTTTTTTATATACCTATTTTCAAATGTGAATAATTTGAAATATTTAATTTTATGGTTAAATTACAATTTTAGTCCTTGAACTTTACTTTAACTTTAAAAAGTTTATAGTATGTTTCTAAACTTTTAATTTTGTATCGAATATGTCTTTGAACTTTAAAGATATCTAATAGATCTTTTAACTTTTAATTTTGTGTTCAATAAGTCGTTGATATATCTTTGAATTTTTTTAAAAAATTAACTTATCTATTAAATATAAAATTTAATTTTTTATGTTTAATAGGATTATAAACTTTCAACTTTATATCTAGTAGGTCCACAAATTTTTAAAAAATTTTGAATACACCAAGGACCTAATAAATACAAAATTAAAAATTTAGAGGCCTATTGGATGCAAATTAAAAGGTTAATGACGTATTAAATACTATTTAAAATTTAAAGACCTATTGGACACAATTGGAAATTCAGGAACCTATTAGACAATTTTTTAAGTTAGGGACCAATCACACAAACCTAAAAGTTTAGAAGCTGAACTTACAATTTACCCTAATTTTTTTATTTATTTCATTTCAAGCTAATTAGGTCGTCGGCAAACACGACTAGTAAATTTTAACCGAAAAAAAAGGATGATAATAAAATTTTAAAATATATAGAACTAAGGGTCCGTTTAGAATACCTTTTAGTTTAAGAGTTTTTCAAAAATGCATTTAAAAAAAAAACATTTTGTATAAAATTATTTAGAATTTAAACACTCACATGTTGGACTTTTTTTATTAATATTATAATTTTTTAAACTTTTTAGAGTAATAAGACTATATAGAAACTTATTATTTCAATATTGTTGTTTTTTTTTCCAACTGGATAGATCGTCTCTTGAAGAGACGACCTATCCATGTGTCAACTTTTGGTTCGTTTGTTTAAAAAAAATATATTTTTTTGGTAGGTCGTCTCTTCAAGAGACGACTACCAACGGAATTTAAAAAAAAAACGGTAAAGTAGGTCGTCTCTTCAAGAGACGACCTGCACACGAAATTAAAAGTATTATTGGATTTTGCATAGTGGCAAGGGGATGCAGCCAACAACAAAGAGGGCGTGAGTTCAAATCCTACCCAGCATATATAAGTTGTTTTTTCTCCTTTTTTTTCCCTTAGCCTCTCTCTTTTTTATCTTCATTTAATTTTTTCTTTTCCTTTCATTTTCTTTCCAAAAAATGAAATAACCTACTTTTTTTCCTCTTTTGTTTTTTTTTTTTTTTAAATCAAATAGAGTAATTCTCACCTTTTTCTTCTTTTATTTTTTTTAAAAATAAATTAGTTACATTTTTTTAATGTTTTAAACACGGTAAATATTATATTGCAATTTATTATTTTTTTAAGAAGTTAAATTTTAATTAAGTGCTAATTATTATAATTTTTCACAATTTGATGTTACTTGCTGTTATTTATTTGATTTGATTTTTTTTTTTCATTTTCTTTTTTAAGCATTTTAATTTCACTCATACATTTATTTCTTGATTTTATTTTACTTTTTCACATGACTTCAATTAAAGAAATTAAGAAAAAATTAATAAAAAAAAATTAAGAAAATTAGGAAAAAGAGAGAAGAATTAAATTTCCATAGATTAAATGACTAAACATTTGTACCTCTCAATTATAGGTTGC
This sequence comes from Luffa acutangula, assembly GCA_036850905.1. NCBI lineage: Eukaryota > Viridiplantae > Streptophyta > Magnoliopsida > Cucurbitales > Cucurbitaceae > Luffa > Luffa acutangula. The sequence continues at coordinate 43,984,924 of CM072097.1, read as the reverse complement.
AATGTTAAATTCTCACCCATCAATTATGATATATACATATATACCAATTGTTTCTCATAATTATAATGTATTAAAAAGAACAACTTAAATAGTATGTATAATTATTGAAATTAATCGAATATCATACACTGAATAATTATGGGAACGTCTTAATAGTTACATACTCAATTATTAGAAGAACATTTAACTGCTTATATCATTTTTAATGTGACAGCATAATTTATTTATCCACTTACTTATCACTTATGTATTGATAATATAAGTATGAAATAAAATAATTGATGTTACATCTTTTATTTGCTATCATTCAAAATTCTATTAAATAGAATTCAATAATTTTAAAAAAAATATTATTCAGTTATTAATTAAATAAGATCCAATAATTATTTGGTACCAAAATCTTATTTGTCTGAATTTCTACGATATTTTAGGAATTGATATTAATATCAAACGTAATATTTACCACTCTAAATTACTAAAATTGCCTCATCGAAGACAAATGAATGAGTGAATATCAAGAAAGAGGGCATATGCGTCTTTTCCTGCGTGAATCTTATCCAAGATTATTGGTCGTCGTATTCACTTTTAGGTTGAAAGTCATTTTAAGTTTATATATGGGTTCGGTTTCAATTATACCTTTAAATTTTCAAAAGTTTCATTTTTTTTACCTTAAATATTAACCAAGGTAAAATTTGATGATTATGTAGCTGTTTTGACCTCTTGACCCTTAGTACAAGGTTTATGTCAGTTGAAGTATGTTCATGTTGACAATTAATAAATTTATTTACCAACATTTTATGTTTATAAAGTTTTAAGTTTGAATATTGAAAAAAATATATATTTTTTTAATCGGCCACTATAAAACAAGAGTGTTACTATTTATTCACTACCTAATAAGAAAATTTTATTTTAGGTTTTAGGGAAAAAATCATTTTTAACTCTAAACTTTGGAGGTTGTATCAATTTTAACCCTAAACTTTCAATTTCATCAAATTGAACCTTAAACTTAGTAAGTTGTATCAATTTCAACCCTAAACTTTCAATTTCATCAAATTAAACCCCAAACTTATCAAATTGTATCAATTTTAACCCCAAACTTGCATCAGTGTTACAATATATACCTTTGGTTAACTTTTCGTTTGATCCACCGTACGTAATTGACTATTTTTTTAAATTCACATTGCCCCTGAATTGGTTTCTTATAAATAAAATATTGGACAAACTTTATTTTAGATGATTTTTTCTTGTTGTTGAGAACTTTGTGAGGACTTATTGCTACTATCTAAAATTACGAAAGTAAAGCAACTTTGGAGGTTTTTTATCTTCAAATATTTGCTGGTAAGAACTTTGTGGGTTTTTTTTTCTTCTTTTACAGTTTTCTTTCTTGCTAATTAGAAGAATGTACAAATGTAGGAAATGAAAAAAAAAATCGAGTTTTTATTTTTCATATTTGTTGGATTTTTCTTGTTTTCAATAACTTTTTTTTTTTTTATAACAATGATAAAAATAGTCTGAGATATTTGATTTCTTCTGATAAATAGTTTCTCCAACATTTTTTTTACAAAACACCAACTCAGGTGCAATGTGAATTAAAAAAATAAAGAAATGTTCAATTACATGCTTTAATGGAAATTCAAATGAAAAGTTGACTAAAAGTCTACATTGCAACACTTATGCAAGTTTGAGGTTCAAATTGATACAATTTAGTAAGTTTGGGGTTCAATTTGATAAAATTGAAAATTTAGGGTTAAAATTGATACAACCTACTAAGTTCATGGGTCAAAATTGTTTTTTCCCTTTAAAAGGAGAATTGAAATATTGATCAAATTAACTTTGCCTAAAATTTTAAAAATACTTTTAAAAGTAGGTTTCATTATAGTAAACGCACGCATGATCATCAACCAGGTAGAAAAACATGAAAAGTAAAACCATTAATGATAATATTATCAAACTCATCAAATAGTTAAAGGCCACAGTTTCCAAGAAACAATCTTCGCTAATTTACAGTTAATTTTTTTAAGGTAACGTTTGATCCTCCATTTCAATTTTTATCTATTTTAGTCCTTTTATATATATATATATATATATATATATATATATATATATTTTAAATATTTATTTTGGTCTCTGATTTCAGTCGTATATTTCAATTCCTATACCTTTAAAAGTGGTCATTTTAGTTCAGATTTAAAAAATTTCTAATACAAATTCTAAGCATAATAGAAACTTCTTAATGTAATACTACTGTCAAAATTTCAAAGAATTTATTGAGTATGGTGACAGGGTAAAGAAAGAGATTAAAAATAAGTGGACCAAAACAATCGTTTTTTAAAAGTGCTACGACAAAAAAAAAAAAAAAAAAAAAAAAAAAAAAAAAAAAAAAAAAAAAACCATTTTGAATGTACAAGGTTAAAAAAATGTACAAGTTAAAAAAAATGATAAATATCGAAAGTATAGGAAAGGGACCAAAATGAGAAAAAAAAAATGAAGGTAGATTTAAAGAAAAAAATTATAATGAAAAAGATGAAATTTCTACCAACCAACTTTCTTTTAATTAGAAAAAAATCCAACTAAAAAAATTTAGATTAGTAAAACGCACCCAGTAGCATTTTTCAATTGGATTTTAAAACTAATTTTATTTTGTACAATAATTTAAAATCATGAACAAAGTTTACTTCATATACGTACCAAATATTATTAACCATATTTAAGTAACATATTGATGCATCACTTTTTCTCAAAAAAATATATATATATATATATATATATATATATATATATATATATATATATTTTTTATGCATATATTTTGATGCATATATTTTGATGCATCACTGTTTCACTAGTATAATCAATGTTAATCTAATATGACTTCAACTACTTTTCTTTTCATTTCATTTTTGTCCGTATGAATATAAATGATGTTATAGGTAATTTTGGACCACCATGATATGCAAGGAACTGACAAGGACAATTGGGCGGGGGTAAGACCAGAAAGCAACCCAGAGGAAGACCAACCAACGGGCTGGGCCAAAATGGCCCGACCCATATGGTCAGCCTCGGCCTTGGGCCGAGGCCGAGCATAATGGTCGGCTCGCTTGCGCGGGCCGAGTTCGTTTGCCTCCGCTTGATCCCTGTCGCCTCCAGCCGCCCCGGTCCAGCCTGGTTCATCTCGAAACGCCTCCAAACCCTAGGAGCACGAGCAAGTATTTATACCCCTCTTCACCACTGAAGAAGGGACCCGAACTCTCTACTCTCTTCTCTTACTCTCTAGCCCTTCTACTTCCGTTTTTTGACTTAGGCATCGGAGTCGGTGTGGCTAGCACCACACCGGTGTGCAGGTTTTCCGTCTTGCAGGCCACGTCTTCTCCCGCTCTCAAACAAATTCACTGTCGATTATCACGTGGAGCGAAGGTAATTTGCCTAGCGAAATTTGATCATCAACAAATGAATCATTTAAACACGTCTAATACAACTCCTTATAAGTCATATAAGTCCAATCCTAGATAGGGATAGGAGTTGAAAATTTTTGAAAAAGGAAAAAATTTACTTGCAAATTATTTAATAAGAAAATTAAAGAGAAAAAATTGAAAAACAATAACTCAAAAAATTAACTATTTGAATCTCAGGCAAATTAAGAGGGATAATTATTTTCTTGATCGTTCCACCCCTATTCATATTTAGGTCTACTATATGATTTTAAATAAAAGAAAAAGTTACACTCGAACAATTGTACCATCGACTCGAAAAGTAATAGTTAGATTATGACGGATAATGTTAAAGGGTAATAGCAATATGGTTATTTAGAGGAAAAAAAAAAAAAAGAAAAAGAAAAAGAAAAGTTAGGTAGGAAATGTAGATGACGAGGTTGAAAGAAAGGATGCAATATGCATGCGGAGAGATGTTGGGATTTGGAAGGAGGAAAAAGACCTATGGCATAAGCCTTTCATTCTCCAATCTAATTTTCTCAAAAAGCTCATTACAACTCTTTCTTACAATTTTTTTTTTAAAAAAAATTTGAATAAAAAAACAAAAAAAACATTTTTTGTAAATAATAAAATAAGTTACCACTATATATTATGTGTAAATAAAAATAATTAAAAAAAAGGGAAAAAATACACTTTGTAGGAAAATTACTAGAAGGTCACCCAACATATAACTTCTCAAAGCCAAACACGCTTAACTTCAAAATTCTTATGATTGAGCCACCGAAAAGGAAGGTACACCTTGTTGGTATAAATAGTATCTATTAATTCTTTTAAGCTTATATTGACTATACTTTCATATCCTCAGGATCTCTCTCATTCGGATGTGATCTCGGTTCATTCATGTACCCTTCCTAACGTCGGGTGTCACAGTTTTCCCCTTCGTTTTTTTTTTTTTACAAAAAAACAGTGAAAAGCAAGAGGAAGAAGAAAAAGAAAAGAGGGAAGGGAGAAATAAAAATAAAATTTAAAAAAAAAACAGTCGCCGACGGTGGCGAGTGGTGGCTGCCGGCAGCTGGAGATAAGAAGAAGAAGGAAAGGATGAAGAGGAAGAAGATGGAAAAGAAGAAGGGAAGTAAAGAGAGAGAATGATAAATAATTAAATAATTAAAATAATAATAATATTTTATTATTTTAATAATTTTTATTTTAAAATAATTTTTTTATTAAAATAATAATGTCATGTCAGCAACCATTAAAATTTAATAGAAAAGTTGACGGCAGGGACCAAAGTGCTCGTTATCTCAAACTTCAGGGATATTTTTGTTGAGTTTGAAAGCTCAGGGACCAAAGTGTCACTTAACCCAAATCTCAGGAACCAAAAGTGTATTTTTTCAAAAAAAAAAAAAAAAAAAAAAAAAAAACCTTTGTTACAATAATTTACCACCATATATTTTAAGTGTAAATAATAAAATAAAAAACATTAGTCAAACGCCGTCTTATCTTGCTTTTTATTTTTATTTTTCTTTTTTCTTTTCTTCCAATTTGTGTGCGATGATTGATATAACACATCTTATATTTTTTTTCATTTTTTTTTTTTTAATTTTCTCACCTAACTTTCCACACCTTGTTTTCCCAAGATGAATTTTAGTGATAGAAATGTAAAAGACAAATGTGGAAATGGTTAATCAAGAATAAGTTATAACTTATAAGCAAAAGGTTAATCATACTCAAAAACTTAAATTTAGAAGTGGAATATGAAAAATTATGCAATTCAATAATATTTGTGTTTATTTTATTACTTCCTCTCAGTTTTTCTCGTCTAAACTCATATTTATATTTTCAAATTTTCCACCTCATTTTTTTGGTTATTATTATTAGAGAAATTTTACTATGACACAAATTTAATATGTATTATTCTTAAAAATTTTCACCATTTTTTTTTTTTTAAAAATAGCATATAGATTTAACTTTTCACGGTGCATTTTATATTAGATTTAATCATTGTATTAAATTTCTTCCACATGTGGTCATTCCTATCTATATTTTCACATGTTCCTAAGTTTGTCATTGACATAAGAGGTGAATTGATATTTCCATTATAACGTTAAAAAATAAATAAAATACGAAAAATAAAACGCAATAAAATGTAAATAATGTGAATATAATTTTAAAAGAAAAATACTCTTTGGGTCTCTCAGGTTTGAGTTAGGTTTCATTTTGGTCCTTGAGTTTTCAAATTCGACATTCTTACGCCTAAGGGTTGGATTTCGTTACACTGTTGGTCCCTCTGTCCAATTTTTTGTCATACTCTAACGGATCGCTGACGTGACACAATTTTTTTTTATTAAAAATTATTTTAAAAATTTTAAAATAAAATAATTATAAATTAATTAATTTTTTTTTTAATTATTAGTATTTCGTTTCTCCCTCCCCTTCTTCTTCAAATCCAGCCACCAGTTGTCGTCCGTCGGTGCTCACCACTACCGTCGGCTGCCATTGCTGGATTTTTTTAAAAATCTTTTTCTTCCTTTTCCTTTCTTCTTATTTTCTTTCTTCTCATTTCCCTTGTTTTCTTTTTTCATTCCTAAAAAACGAAATGAAATAATAATAAAAAAATAATTTTTAATGAGAAACCAACAACGACAGCTACAATTGGTGGATGACGGTTGGTGGCTGGACTTGAAGAAGAAGAATAAGGGAGGGGAAAAGAAATAATAATAAAAAATAATTTTTAATTAATTTATTATTATTTTATTTGAAAAAATTTAAAAATATTTTTTAATAAAAAATGGTGTCATGTCAGCAATCTGTTAGGGTTTAACGAAAATTTGGACGAAGGGACCGATAGTGTGATGGAGTACTGGGGAGCCTTAGGGTTAAGAATGTCGAGTTTGAAAACTCATGGACCAAAATGAAACCTAACTCAAACCTCTGAGACCAAAAGTGTAATTTTTCCTAATTTTAATAATGACAAGCATTTCAACTTATTTTAAAAAGTGCAAAATTTTTATTTATTAATTTAAAAGAACTAATTTCTTAATTTTAATTTTTTTTCTAGAAATATCCATTGACATCGACATCTTATTGACATTTCTATCCACATTTTCATAAAATTGAGGTCTTGACATTTTCTTCTACATCAACATTTTAAAAGTTGATTTTATGTTGATTTAGATTATGTCATATTTTTGTAAAATTTCAAACATTTTGCTATATTTAAAAATAAATATTCATTTTTATGCTATATTTATGTAAATATATCTCTTATTATTGTTAGTTACTACTTTTGATTTTTTATATACTTATTTTAAGTATCTCTAATAGGTGAGGAGATGATGTTGCTCTACTATAGATTTAATAATTTATCATCTTAAAATTTTAGGTATTAAAATATGAACTTCTAAGTTCGAGCCTCTATAAGATGTCATATCATTTTCATTCAATACATGACTCCTTAATTCTTTACTCTATGAATAAGAAGTAAAAGGTAAAAGGTATTAAAACAATTCGAAACAATTTGAAAAGTATATCATTATTAAAACAAGAAATAGTGTTTCTTAAATAGGATAATTGAGGTCAAAGATAAAAAGACTTAATTAGTTAAACTAAACTCAAGTTGGCAATAATAAATTGTTTGTATATATAGAAAAAAGAAACCAAATTTTCACATATCTTTACTAAAATAAAACAAATAAATTGCCCATCAATTTATTAAAATATTAGAAACTTCATTTTAGTGTCGTTGGTTCAAATCTTTACTCTAGTCAAACTAGAATACTAAGAAAAAAAAAGAAATTATGTAATTGTAACACCCGAGTTAGGAGGGGTACATGAATGAACCGATGCCACATCTGAATGAGAGGGATCCTGAGGATATGAAAGTATAGTCAAGATAAACTTAAAAGAATTGATAGATACTACCTATACCAACAAGGTGCACATTTCTTTTCAGTGGCTCAATCATAGGAACTTTGAAGTTGAGTGTGCTTAACGTAGCCAGGTCGCAGAGAAATGTCGGGGCCTTAGGTGCTGAATTCGGATTCCGAAACCTGGGCCTGGGGCGTTACATAATATAATTTTAAAAAGAGAGAATGAATAATATAAGTAAAATTGTTTGAAAATAAGAGAAAAATGAAAAACAAAAATGAGAGAGAAAGGCATTGTGATGTTTGAAGGAGGAGGAGAGAAGAGAGAGAAAAATGTGACAGAGAAATTTATGTGAGTTGGCTTTTTTTATTTTATTTTTTTGGATTGAATTATGTGAGTTGGCATTTTGAATTGGTCCCACAATAGAGTTTAGTGGGGGAGGTAACAACTCCAATAAAAATCTCTTTCTCACTTTCCAACTCTTATATCCTCTCTCAATATTAGTGGGCTCCTCATGTTGGCCTTTTTTTTCTCAAACAATAATACCAGGCTTCATATGTTGGGCTTTTCTTTTCCTCCTCAAATAAAGTCTTTCATGTTCAACTTTTTCATTCAAATCACATTTTTTTTTGTTCTCAACTATCAAAATTGTTCTATTTTTTTACTCAAATTTTAAGTTTATTCTCCCTAAGTTTTTATACTTAAAAAAAAAAAAACAACAATCATTTTTGTCTTTAATTATATGTATTTTACTTAAGTAGATAATGTAGTTTCAAAAATATATATTAACGTGTTGATGTGAGCATGTATTGGAGTCACATAAGTTGGCTGAGATGAGTATTGAGTGAATGAATATTAGGTGACAAAATAATAACAATGAACAAAACCAGTTGTTTTTTGAATGTTTCTCAACCAAAATGGCTATTTTGTAAAAATTTAAAGATTGAAAACTTAGGGTTTAAAATGAGACTTAAGGACGTTTTAGAGTTTACTCTAAAGTGCAGATGTTTGAACTTTCCGACCTTTTAGAGTCGATATTTGGACCTTTCCACTAATCCTTCCATTTGTACCTATAAAAGATAAAATTAGGCATACATACGAGTGAGAAAAATTCTCAAGCTAGCACCCTAGAATTGTCACTCGTACATGTGAGAGTGGATTGTATTCAAGCCTAAGATAGAAACACTAGATCTCGAAACTCTTCATTCTATTAATATCACTTCAATAACATTCGTCTAATAATTGATAAGTGAACTAAAAAAAAAAGTTTTTTGAAAACTAAAAGACTAAACTAAAAATTTTTAACTTGTTGATTATATATGATTTTTATTAATCTTATGAAATTTATTTAATAGGTTAGACAGGTGGACGCATAGCTGTAATGTATTCTAAATCTAATTTATTTTATTCTGTCTTTTGTACCATGTTATTTCAGATCATCACTTAACGTGTCAAATCAACATTTCTATATAACAACTCTTTTAGAATCAAAATAAAAAATTTAGAGACTTAATAGTTGGTTCGAAATTACATGGACACAACATCAAATTTTAAGAATTTTGTTTTTTAATTTAGATAATAATTTCAATTATCTGACTTTCTTTCTCATGTTAATTTATAATTATTACATCCTATGCAGCTAAAAATCACAACCACATGGTGTTATTATTATTTATTTTAAAAAAAAATCCACCAAGTTCAATTAGGAAAAAGAAAAGAGAGAAGATTGTTTCACATCCCTCTCGAGATTTGTCAATTTTCAGAACATCACAAATGAAATGGAGTCGTGATAACGAGGAAGAACCGAATAATCATATAAATAAAAGAAAATAAGTATAACAATAACAAAAATCCAACAGTGTCAAAATGACATCTCAACTTACTTTTTTCACTTTGATTGATTGAAAAAAAAGACCCAAGATGCAAGGGTAGTTTAATTAAACTTAAGTGAGATAAAACCAGCACAAAATTACCTAGTGATTGGCTGTGACATGGATTCATGAAGCTGTCATAATAGCACAACAATGTGGAAGGTAAGAATATAACGCAGTTAGGGCCCAATTTTACCAACTGAAAAATACACTTAATAAGTGATTGATTTAACAACTAGCTTAGATCCCCATTATCAAATTTAAAGTAGCTTTATGTAAATAAGTGGGCTGTCACAATTATTTGTGACAATCTTTTTATTATTATTGACTATTCGATAAATATAGAAATATGGAGATTCGAAGTTTGAACTGCAAAAAGAAAGTATTCGTGTCTTAATCGTTTAATAGCAAATTTTGTCAATTTAGGTTTATGAAAGTTTTGTTGATCGAGTTGAGAGGTTTGAATTAATGTAATTTTGTGTTTGAATTGATTGTATATGAATATGTTATGAATAACTATAGATGTAAAATTAGTAAAAATTAGTATATATTATTCACATGAGTTTCATGTGAGTTACGTTAATGAACTAACAAACATAATTAATTGGTGGTAAAAAAAAAACTTAATTAATTTGAGATAAACAAACCCTAGGCATCAAATATAAATTGGGCTTCTTAATCATGAGTTGGGCTATACAAACTCAATCTGTGATCCAAATACCCACTTAGATGAGCATGATAAATGAGGTCCAATTATAGAAATCTTGGTGGATGGACTAATTTAGAATCATATTTTCAGATTTGTCAAAATATTTGAAAATTTATAAGATTAGATTTTCGTGTAAATGATACCCTTGTTTTGATTCTTTCTCCACAATTATATTTGAACTTGAAAATATTTTGTCAATTATCTTTCCTAATTAAAACTCAATCCATATATATCAATCATCTTAATTTTCTCTTCAAATTCTGCAATTTTAGGAATTTGATTTTATTTCCTGATTTTCTCCATTTCATTCTCATCTCTGCCCATGATAAATTCATTGATTTTGTTTATTCTCTTTCCTATATTATACCTAATAATTAAAATTTTCAAATTTGATTTGAAAATTTTAATCCGTTTTTTCCTTAACAATCTCACGATTTTGGCATTACTTTTTTATAACACGATTTTTTCCCATATAATTTCATATATACTTTATACATACTATGTGTGTGCCCGCGCGTGCGTACATTTTTCTTAAATGTCTCCCAATCTTAGCATTGATTTTGTGTGTGTACGTTTTTCTTAAATGTCTCACAATCATAGCATTGATTTTGTATCATATATTTTTTTTTTACATATTTTTTCATTTTGCAGAAAAATGTTTGTATTCATATATAATTTCATATATATCAGCTTATATGTACTATGTACATAAGTTTTTATTTTTTTAATCTTTATTGTAGCCACATATATTGGAGGTTTTTTTTTTTTTTTTTTTTTTGTCATAACTATAGTATTAAATGTATACTTACATTTAAGAGAACTATAGATATTGAAGCAAACTAGTGATTGTTCTACTGTTTTAAATAATAATAAAAAATCTATTCTCTGGTGATTTTTTTCCCTACTATGGATTTCATCAAATATACTCAGCATATTTAGTTATGTGCAAATATATACTCCATATATTTGTTTGTCACCACCATCATGTCATTTGCATAAACAAACATAGTATATATATCTTTTCCAAAAGAAAAAAGAAAACAAAGTTGTATACAAAATATATTACTCATATTATTAAATATACTCTCATATTATTAAATACACTCTCATATATTAGGAAATATATACATGATATGAAACAAATATACAACTAAAAGAAACGTTACTATTTTCCTTAAACTCTCTTCTTCGATAATCGTGAGACTTCTCATTGATCTCCTCCCTACAGTGACACCAAAAATTGATTGTTTGGGACGTTGCTAGCTTGAACGACGGCGTCGAAAAAAATCTGACGATACCCATGGTGAGACAACAATAGGAGGAGGACGATTGATGAGCTGGCGACATTTAGTGACGTATAGGTGTTGTTAGTTCAGGTTTGCGATGACAATGGCGCTTCCAAAGGTAGTTGGTCGTCAACGACAAGCAAGAAAGAGAAGGAGAGGAGATCAGAGATGAAGAGGGAGAGGGAGAGAGATCTTGAGGGAGGAAGGGAGAGAAAAAAAACCGTATGAGAAAGATGAGAGTGGTTTTAGGGATTTTGTTGAAAGATGACGAGTGATTTTAGGGATCTTTTCAAAATTAGAAAGTGAAGGATTGAAAATTTTTTAATAGGAAAGAATAAAATATGATTTTTCCTTTTATGATTTTTGTTGTATTTTAAATATAAAAATTATGGAAGAGGGTATAAAAGTAATTGAATACCAACTTATATGTAAAAACTCTAAGCTCTTAGGCTATTTGTGTAAAAAATGGAGGGGTTTGAACAAAAATAAAATATAAGGTCTATTTATAGGCTAACCATGCACTATCCCTTATAAAAATTACCTTGAACTTTGTTTCAAAAATACCCATGTTCTTTCAAGAGTTGTAATATTACCCTTGACCTTTTATTAAAATTTCAAAACTACTCTTGGAGTAAAATTCATTAGAATGTTGGATAAAAAATCGACCTGACGATGACCTGGAACATATGACAGTGCCTAGGACGCTTGCTTGGATTAAATTTAAAGAACTACATTTAGACTCGTTGACTTTTCGTCCAATATTCTAATGGTTTTTCTACTACAATGGTAGTTTTTGAAACATTTATGAAAGGTAAGGGGTAATATTGTAATTTTTTGAAAGAATAAGGGTATTCTTTAAATAAGGACAAATTTCAAGCGTATTTTTTATAACGTAACCAAGAAATTATGCTTCATACCCATTTTCACTTTTTATTTTTATTTCTTTAAATTTACATTTATTCCAAATTTACAAAAAAAAAAGAAAAAAAGAAAAAGAAAAAAAGTTTGTTACTGTTGTGCCCCTAATTTCAGCTTTTGTTTTATATTAATTTTAATTTTAATTTCATATATATAGAGAGAGAGTTAAATTATTAAAAAAATACACTTGACTATGAGGTTGATTTTATTTTTTATTTTTTGAACATCAGAACGCATCAACTTATCATAATGTCAAGAGAACCACTCAGAGAGCAACAATACAAAGGTAAATCAGATAAAACCCACCCCCTCCACACATGGAGGGGCAGACTCGAAAGGTTAGGCCAAAAAACAGCGGCCAATGTGCAGCATTCTTCCCCACACGAAAACGCGTGCCCCAATCTAAAAGGACATCCATATAACTTTATCTGCAACTCAGCTAGGTTCCAGCTCCTCTAGCATTTCCACACCAAGCCAGCCATTCAGGATTTTCGAACTATCCAACTCAAAAGCGGGCTCTGATCTCAATAATTAGACCTGCAAACAATATACCATCAGAAAACATCTTTGCGCATAACAAAAAGAGAAATTAGGGAAGAGCTAAACATTAACAAAATAGCTCTATCCAACCCCCTAAAAACTCCCCTACACCTAGACCAAGTCTACCACTCTATAGAAAGACTGGCCGAGATTTACATGTTGACATTTATCATGCTCAAAGGCAAGAGCTACATATGCTAAGTCCTTCACCTATGAGAAGCTATTGCAGCTAACCAAAATAAGACCAATCAAACTTCCCAAGGAAACCTGGCGCGAAAGTGTGTACAGCCTCACCTAAAGCAGCCCCTACTAGCCCAGAACTAATTTATAAGGCCCTCCATCCATCTTCCCCCTACACTGGAAAACAAAGGCCCCACATGAAGCAAACAACCAAAAGAATGCTAACCCATTACTTAGGTGCCACACCAATTTCCTTTTCCTTTTTTTCTTTTTTCTTTTTTTTTTTTTGGTTTTATTTGCAGGGTACTAGCTTTCACACAACAGCAAGGACCCATACCCAAGATCAACCCTTGGATGGCCTAACTGACCACACTGAAGGTAGCTCTTTTTACCCCTAAAACCCCACTCACATGTAAACCACACCCAACTCTTTGGCAACAAATTTTCTTTTCTTCCCTTAAGCAGACCTCACATACTAATTCGCAAGAATTATTTCCACAGAGAAACCTTGATCCTATCGAGGTGACAACAGACTTATGGAACTCATAAAACAGCCCTAGCCATTCAAGACAACTAAGGGAGACCTTGTACTCACACATGCAAGAAACCTCAAAGGAAGACTGGCCGAGATTTACATGTTGACATTTATCATGCTCAAAGCCAAGAGCTACATATGCTAAGTCCTTCACCTATGAGAAGCTATTGCAGCTAACCAAAATAAGACCAATCAAACTTCCCAAGGAAACCTGGCGCGAAAGTGTGTACAGCCTCACCTAAAGCAGCCCCTACTAGCCCAGAACTAATTTATAAGGCCCTCCATCCATCTTCCCCCTACACTGGAAAACAAAGGCCCCACATGAAGCAAACAACCAAAAGAATGCTAACCCATTACTTAGGTGCCACACCAATTTCCTTTTCCTTTTTTTCTTTTTTCTTTTTTTTTTTTTTGGTTTTATTTGCAGGGTACTAGCTTTCACACAACAGCAAGGACCCATACCCAAGATCAACCCTTGGATGGCCTAACTGACCACACTGAAGGTAGCTCTTTTTACCCCTAAAACCCCACTCACATGTAAACCACACCCAACTCTTTGGCAACAAATTTTCTTTTCTTCCCTTAAGCAGACCTCACATACTAATTCGCAAGAATTATTTCCACAGAGAAACCTTGATCCTATCGAGGTGACAACAGACTTATGGAACTCATAAAACAGCCCTAGCCATTCAAGACAACTAAGGGAGACCTTGTACTCACACATGCAAGAAACCTCAAAGGAAGACTGGCCGAGATTTACATGTTGACATTTATCATGCTCAAAGCCAAGAGCTACATATGCTAAGTCCTTCACCTATGAGAAGCTATTGCAGCTAACCAAAATAAGACCAATCAAACTTCCCAAGGAAACCTCGCGCGAAAGTGTGTACAGCCTCACCTAAAGCAGCCCCTACTAGCCCAGAACTAATTTATAAGGCCCTCCATCCATCTTCCCCCTACACTGGAAAACAAAGGCCCCACATGAAGCAAACAACCAAAAGAATGCTAACCCATTACTTAGGTGCCACACCAATTTCCTTTTCCTTTTTTTCTTTTTTCTTTTTTTTTTTTGGTTTTATTTGCAGGGTACTAGCTTTCACACAACAGCAAGGACCCATACCCAAGATCAACCCTTGGATGGTCTAACTGACCACACTGAAGGTAGCTCTTTTTACCCCTAAAACCCCACTCACATGTAAACCACACCCAACTCTTTGGCAACAAATTTTCTTTTCTTCCCTTAAGCAGACCTCACATACTAATTCGCAAAAATTATTTCCACAGAGAAACCTTGATCCTATCGAGCTGACAACAGACTTATGGAACTCATAAAACAGCCCTAGCCATTCAAGACAACTAAGGGAGACCTTGTACTCACACATGCAAGAAACCTCAAAGGAAGTTTAAAATCTCAAGATTAGCTGCACACGCCTCATTCTAACACAGGCAAAAGAAAACATACTAGCACATAAGGACCTTATCTATAATCTATAATCTATAGTATATATAAAAGCCACGATGAGGAGAAACTTTGTGTTCCACTTTTGCCATTTCATTTAAAATTACATACCAAATTTACCCTTGCACTTTTACATTTCCACGTAACCTCTTTCCCGTCAATAAATATATCTCATCAATTATACAATTTATTAATTTAATTATTGTCCATATTGTAAAAAAAAACATTTAATTATTGCAAAAGAAAAAAAAAAGGAAACCAATCATAGAGGAGATACTTTATTTTTCAATTTTATCCTTTCATTTTAAATTATATGTCAAATTTTTCCTTTGAGAATATTTTTTAGTTACCAAATTTGCCATTAGAACTTTTTAAATTTCCCTTTATAATTATACATTTTTCTCATTTTAAATTATATGTCAAAATTTTCCTTTGAGAATAATTTTTTGTTACCAAATTTGCCATTAGAACCTTTTAAATTTTCCTTTATAATTATACATTTTTCAATTTGGACTTGTTTGAAGACAATCTCTTCAACTTCCATAGCTAACTTCCATAGCATTCATCATTTCCATAATTCAATCCATGAAAATGGAAACCACAATAATTAGGGAAGCCATATAAAATTTGCAAAAGAAAATGAACCATTTTTCTTAATTTCACCAAGAGCTCTTAATTGGAATTCAATGAGGTTAGACTCTTCCCATTCCCACAATAAATCTTCTATATATAACCCAACATTCGAGTTACGTGAAAACTAATTCATTGAGCATTGAGTCGAGCAGAGATTGTTGAAATATGGGAAAGCTTACAACAACGACATGAGTGGAAGAAAGATGTAGGTGGCAACACGAGCAATAGAGAGACAATGAGGTGGGAAGAACGGCTAAAGAGGCAACACAAACGTTAAATATTGTTGAAATGAAAAAAAAATCAAAATGAATGGACAAGAACACCAAAATAGCAAAAAGTTCTTTAAGTGGCGGTTGAAGGAGAAATTTTGTCCAATCACAAATTGCCACGTCATTATCTAAAATTAATGACAAAATTACAAATAATTAAATTTGGGACCAATTATAAATTGACATGTGTCCCAAATTTAATTTGAAGACAAAGTTGGCCCATTATAAATTTAAAGAGTCAAATTTCTATTTGATCAATTAATTAGAAAATAAATTATTTTGATCAAATTAATTAATTTGACCAATTAATTAACAAAATAATTAATTGGATCAAATTTTGGTCTTTTAAATATTTGGGTCATAAGGTCTTGGGTCAAAGATGAACTAAACCCAAGACCAAATAGTTGAACCCAAAACCAAAAAGCTCACGCCCAAGTTGTTAGGCTCAAAAGTCTCCAGTGCCCTTCCAGAGAGAACTCTATAAATAGGGGGTTCTCCTCCATTTCAAGGGTAAAAAATTTTACACTCTCACAAAGACAAGAGTTCAGAGTTTCAAAGCTCTCAAGCAGAACCAAAGAATTCAGAGAGACTCCACCAAGTCTGAAGACCGAAAACTCTCTACAATCCATAAGTTCAAGTGTTGAATACTTCTTGAAGACCAAACACTCTTCAAGACTTCAACACTCCTTGAAGACCAAACACTCTTCAAGACTTCAACACTCCTTAAAGATCAAAGACTCTTCAGGACATCAACATTTCTTGAAGACCCAACACTCTTCAAGACTTCAACACTCCTTGAAGATCAAAGACTCTTCAGGACATCAACACTTCTTGAAGATTGAAGACTCCTTCAAGACTGGAAGACTTCAAGCTCCAAGAATCCATTGAAGCTTCAAACTCGAGATCAAGTGTTCCAGCCCTCGAGTGAAACACAATCACACACACATAAGAGAGATAATCAGAGGATAAAAGTTAGTGATTGTACACCCACACGCATATTACATCAATACAATATATATTTATTCCACGTGTCTCTATCTCCGAAGTTACGTGTGAACAGTGGCATGCTTGAGTTTTCACATAAACTTTCACCATTCATATCATTTATTCTTTTTCTGTTTGTTTTTTTTAATACCACATTGTTTCTTCTTGCAACCCAATGACTAACAAATTTCATGTGACATCAAATAAATTTAATTCAATAATATTAATTAAAAATAAACAAAAATATCACATATTGTTTTTTGTAATCATTTCAATATCTGTTGCTTTCGATTAGATTAGAATTTATAAAAATTAATTTGTCTAATAATCCAACCATTGAATTAATTCCTTAACCATTTCTCATATTTTTCATTTAAGATAGTTTTAGGTTAGTCAATACCATTCATTTTAATATTTTTACATCGTATATTAAAAAATCTTGTTTTATAATTCATTAAAAAGCACATGAGTCTTTTTTTTTTTTTTTTTTTTTTTTTTTTTTTTTAAGTTTAACATGAGAATATTTTTTTTTAAAAAAATGAATTATTCAAACCTCTATTAAAAAGTAAAAATTTCAACAAACCAACACGGGGTCCGACATTCCCATACTCGTCCTAAACTGCTTCAAAGAGTGAAGACTATCCCCACAAATCAACACGAGGTCCTTTTAGCATGCTTTGTCCTCACTCACATGCTTCCTAGGAAAATTCCTAGGAGGTCACCCAACATAAAACTTCTCCAAGCCAAGCACGCTTAACTTCAAAGTTCCTATGATTGAGCCACTGAAAAGGAAGGTGCACCTTGTTGGTATAGGTAGTATCTATCAATTCTTTCTTTTTTTTTTTAAAGACAAATCTTTCCATCTTCTATGATGAAAACCGTGGCTTTTAAATTTCATGACTCTTCATTTTCCACATAACATAAGTTGTTTATAATAACTAATTTGTGATTTCAAAGAATTGAGAATTAATCTATTTATTGATTTTACCATTAAAAAGTGAATTCAATGAACCATCATCAAGAGCCCGTTCCACTATTTTAGAGTTAGCGCCGCCCACTTTCGAACCAGATCATCAATCCCGCCGCCTCGTCCCAACGCTCACTCCACTCACACGCACCTCACTTAACCCTAAAACTCACGAAAAGATTCTTCTCTAAAACCCCTTCACGCACCGACGATCAGGACCCCGTCGGCACACCAGACACTCGATCGTACTCACCTGACCTTCTGCACACACTCACAGTCATGCCAAAACTAGCCGAAAGAAGGGCCATAAAGAAACCCAGACAAAGCCCTGCAAAACCCTACAAAAAAAAAAAACCCTACAGAAACCCTAATCCTTATGTAGAGGAAAAACCCTTATTACGAGAGAAAACCCTGGCTTGAAGGGTAGTCTTTTTGCTTGTACTTGAAGCAACCGAAATTAATTAAGGGTGTGTTTGGTTTGACTTTTCAAGTGTTTAATTTTGAAAATAAATCATTTTGAAAAAATTTATAGTGTTTGGCAACCACTAAAAATGACTTATTAGAAAATGAGATTGATAAATAAACCATTTTGAGAGAAACACTTGAAACCAACTTTTAAAAAAAGACTAGTAAAAAACTTGTGTATAAAAATATTTGTGAGGAAATGCAACCAAACATATGAGTGTTTAAATTATAAACAATTTTTATACAATTTTTTTTTAAAATGCATTCTTGAAAAACATTTAAATTAAAATGTATTCCAAACGGACCCTAAGTATTAAAATCAAAGAAATAATTATATTGTTTTTTTGCCTGCTTTTCCTTTCTATTTTTTTTTAAATTTAATATTGTTTTTTAATGTTTTAAATAAATTGAATATCATATTATAACATATTCACTTTTATTGAATCAATTAAGATTTAATAGTTGTAAAAAAAAATTGAAGCTTACCTAAGTGTTAAAATCAAACCAGCAATTAGAACATTAGAAAAATTGATTCAATAGAAGAGAATAAGTTAGAACATTAAAAAAATGTTTAATCTAAAAATTCAAATTGTTAAAAATATTTTAAAAATTATTACTTATTTGATTTCTTACAAAAAAAAAAAAAAAAAAAAAAAAATTAAAAAAAAAAAAAAAAAACAGAAAGGGAAAGCATGCCAGAAAAAGGAAACGAAAAAAGAAAAAAAATACCAAACTTACGTTACATGCAGCTCGAACACATAATCATAATCATAAAGATACTAGTGCAGAAAAATTTCCAATATAACAATATAGCTTTATGTTAAATATTACGCGGAGGTTGTCTCTTCACGATAACAAACGTTTTTTTTAAGTCTATTTAACATGTTTTTCGATTTTCAAATTTTTTGCCACGTCAGCAGGTCGTAACGTGGATTTTAAACTACAATATTATAATAAAAAGTTTCAAAACCACCTTATTTTGATTATAAGTTTTATAAAGTACAATATTAATAATAAAAAAAAAGTCCATTAAAAAAGGTCTTTCTTTTTTTAAAAAAATAATAATAAAGAGTTTCAGAAATTTTTATGGATATTTTCAATTATACAAACAAAACTCTAAATTTGATTTTCTTAAAAAATTCAGTTCTTTAAAAATAAAAAATCAATGAAGAATTTTTTTCTTAAAAAAGAATTTTATTTCACACGTTTTTAAAAACTAGTTTGAAATTATGTGCGTTGCACGTGTTATAATACTTTTAGAGTATAAGTAATTAATTAGAAAATTTGAAATATGACTTGATAATGTACAATATATATATATATATATATAAATGAATAAATACACACATGAATTTATAATTATTGCAAAAATTGATCATATTTATATGTATGTGACCAAATTGAACCATTCTAATAACAATGGTTTATAATCAATATCATAGATATAAATCATACCTTATACCATATCAAATTTTAAAAGTTTTTTCTTTATTGCACATTTAAATTCTCAATATTATTTTGATGTATAAACTATCATATTTATTTTATTTATCATACAATTTTTAAATATAACAAATCTCACCCGCTTAAACCTTTTTTTAAGATTGAAGACAACGAAAAGTCTTTCAAATTACCTAGATAAGCATTTATATTTTCCTAAATCTTAATTTTGTAATCAATTAATAATTACTTCCTATCATCTTGTCTAAAAAAATCTAAAAAATATATGAAAATTTTTGAAGGTCGGAGAAAAGCATAATTAGGGGTGTTCATCGGTCGGTCGGTTTTCCAAAAATCTGGAAACCGACGACTTTCGATGGGTGCTGCCAGCCGACCGACCGGTCGGTCAGTTCGGTCGGTTTTTTTTTTAAGATCATGAGAATTGAGATGAAGAACAGCGGTCGGTCGGTTATGTGTAAAATCGGTCGGTCGGTCGGTAAGTTATGTGTTTTTTTTTTAAAATGATTTTTTTATATATAAATATATTGGGCGGTCGGTCGGTTATGTGTAAAGTCGGTCGATCGGTCGGTCGGTTATGTGTTTTTTTTTAAAAAAATGGGGTTTTTTTTTATATATAAATATATCGGTCGGTCGGTCGGTTATGTGTAAAATTGTTTGGCCGACCGACCTCCCCAATTTAAGAACCGACACCGACCGACTTGGTCGGCTAACCGACCGACCGCCGTCGGTTCGGTCGGTTTCGGTTGGTCGTGTTGGTTTTCGGTCTGAAGATGAACACTCCTAAGCATAATGGGGAGAGATCGATTTTAAAAAAAGAAAAAGTGATCGATCTTTTTTCCCATTTCAGAAAGAATAAGAAAAGACAATACTAATGAAGTCACACAAAGGTGTACTCGCTTCTATTAAAGAAATAAACATAAAATATTTATTATTCATATGAAACTCGTAGGGTGTGGCGAAAATATAATATAAACTAATAAAATCTCGATACTAAAGAAAACTAACAAAATCTCAAAGAAATAAGAAAAAATTATATATATTTACACTAAATGAAAATGCTATATTTACTCACATTACTAATGGAGTAGGAATGAGTCTTCCCCTACTTACGTTGAGAAGGATTGACATTTTTTTTTTAATTCTTCATACATCACAAAAGCTCCACCACATCTCTATCTGGTTTAGACCACTATTTATAGGGTTCAAATGAATCGGGTGGTTATCATCCATCTTTTTAAATTAGAAATTTTGAAAATTAAAAACAATTAATTTGAATTTTAGTTTTTCAAATTTAGTTTTAAAACTTGATTTGAAAAATCAAAACAATTCAAAACAATGGATCTAAATTTAGATTTCACAAAATTTAATTTTAAAAATTGTATTTATTATAACCACCGAAAAAAAATAGAATTAATAATTAAAAGTGACGATGAAGATGAGATTTTTTTTTAAAACCAATTCTTAATCTTATCAAAGATGAAATTTTTTATTAAAAAAGAAAACCTAAACGGAAAAGGGAATTTTCTTTAAAACCAATTTTTAATCTTACCAAGGATGAGATGAGATTTTTTTAAAACCAATTCAAAAAATCTTTTAATTTTCACCATCGAAAAATAATTAGAATTTGGAATGAAGATGAGATTTTTTTTTTTTTAAAAAAAAAACGTGGGAATGGTTTTTTTTTTAACGAATTCTTAATTTTTTTTTAAAAAGAAAACGTAAAAGTGGGAATGAGGATGATTTTTGTTTTTTTTTTTTTAAAAAAAAACTAAACAAAAAAGTGATTTGAGATTTTTTTTTTTCTAAAAGTGGGAATGATTTTTTTTTTAAAAACTAATTATTAATCTTATGAAAGATGAGATTTTTTTTTTAAACTAATTCTTAATCTTATCAAAGATGAGATTTTTTTTAAAATCAATTCAACATGATCTACCCGTGGGAATTTGAATACTAAAATATTGAATAATTAAATAGGAAGGACAAATAAGGAATTTAAAAATTAAAAAGGGGCTTAAAAGAAAATCAAAAGTATCTCCCCTTAAGCGCCTTTTAATATAGTATAATTAAGAAATTGAATATATATATTTTTAAATAACCTTTCCAATGATTTTTTTTTTTTAAAAAAAAGAAATCAATTCAACAACCATCCGAAAGAGAAACATACATATAAATTAAGTCCTCATTTATCACCAAGGCTAAAGACGAGGGAATATCAAGGGGCCAAAACAAACTAACACCTTCTAGCACAGAAGGAGACCCCTGGACGGAAACAAAAAACTCCCGACGACGGCTCAGACCGGCACTCTCCCGAGCAAGGACGTTCGTCGCGCGGTTCTGCGATCGAGGGCAAAAAATTAGAAGGTCAAGAGGTTAACTTTCTAATATTTTTGAGGTGATGAATTTATTTTAAGATGTCAAATTAAATTCAAACAAATTTTGAATGGTTTTATGTCACCAATAATTATTGCTCATTATTTATTTATGGAATAATGATCAATAAAATATGAGACATTAAAAAATTGATTAAAAATCTTCTTTTGTATTTACAAAGGCCAATTTCTTTAAAATAACACGAGAAAGGTAAAATTTCGTTCTTTGGATGAGTGTTGTGAAATGCTAATTCTTTCTCATGTACATAAAAGATCCTTGAACCCTACATCTTTTATTCTCAAACAATTTTATTCATATTTTGGGTGTCTAGTTGCACCCTCTAAACTGGTGGTGACTTCATTTTCCTCCATTTGGGAATAAAATAAACCACTTCGCATTACAAACCTGTAGCCACAACATAAGAACCTATACCCTTAATGAATTTTGGGAAATGCTTGAGCCCAAAGCCCAAATATGAATGCTTAAGTCCAAAGCTAACTGAGTTTATACCCCAAATATGGACTCTATATTTCATAAATGTCCAAGTTTCCCATTTTTTACCTAAAAGGCATAATGACTCCAATTTTTTTCATAAAAATCATGGTCCTTTTACGATTCAACCCTCATATACACTACTGACTATTTCAAAATAAATAAAACCAAAAAAGGAAACAAATTGTTTCCTTTCAAATTGCATTTTTTAGACCGTGGGTGAGGGAGAGTGAATGGAAAAGGAAAGGGCGTGCAATCGGGAGAAAAAACCCATGATTTTTGGCGTGAGAGAGTCTACAGAGAAAAAAAAAACGATTTTTTTTTTTAAGGAATTCCATTTCATTAAATCACAGTAGAAAGATCATTACAAGTGCAATGAGTAGAACCACTCATTGAAGAAATTTGTTGCGGAACATTTCCAATCCATAACATAGAATTTCGGTGATCCAGGGCATGCCTGGCCAGCAGATCAGCCCGTCCATTGCATTCTCTAGATACATGAATGAAAGATAACTCTTGAAACGTTGGACCCATTGCTCGAATTTGTTGAATCCAACGATAAACCTCAGTCATAATAGGAATATCTCCACGAATCATCCTTATTGCGTTTGAGGAATCGGAGTGGATATTAGCATGTGTAATGTCCATGCGTTGTAATAACCTCAAGCCCACAACGATTGCCTTAACTTCAGCTGCCAGGACCGAGAGTGAAGCTTCCTCAAAGAATTCCATTGCTGCTACAGTTTTCCCACAATTATCAAGGACAACAACACCCATACCTGCACCTTTCAACGATGGTCGAATCGCAGCATCTGCAAACAAAGAAACCATCGTATCCTGCACCCCAAATGATGCCCTATCACCCACCAGCGAAAGGTTTGTCTCCACCTGCTGCCACAGTGTGTCAATACCAGTCTGCTTTGGTTTGTATTCCAACCAATAATCATATATCCACTCACACCTCTTTGACCATTCCATAATAGGAACATTATGAACAAAATTATTTCTATCATTCCATAAAGTCCAAAAAGTAATACATGCTCGTTCAAAAGACTCCATCTGAAGGCCCTTAGCAAGATAAATGATACGATCCGCAAAAACATTACCAACCGGAATATGGGCATCTAATCGAGGAAACATGTTATCACATATCTGTTTGGACCTCTTGCATCCACATAAAACATGGTCAACAGTCTCCCATTTGGCTTTACAACTTTGACATACAGGATAGATGTCAATGCCACGTTTCCATAGATCATACCTAGTAGGTAAACAACCATGGAAAGCTTTCCAAATAAATATTTTGATTTTTTGTGGAATTTTTGCTTTCCATAAAACCTTCCACCACAATCTCTGATCATCAGTGCTAGATGATTCAAACCCAACTGACAATCTTCTAGCTAGCTTATATCCACTCTTTACACTATACATACCATTCGAACAGAAGTGCCAGATCCATTTATCTTCTTCATTTGTTGTGCTAATTGGGATTGCCTCGATAACCTCCACATCTTCCTGAATC
The DNA here is from genome assembly GCA_036850905.1 of Luffa acutangula. NCBI lineage: Eukaryota > Viridiplantae > Streptophyta > Magnoliopsida > Cucurbitales > Cucurbitaceae > Luffa > Luffa acutangula. The sequence continues at coordinate 43,960,968 of CM072097.1, read as the reverse complement.
ACCACAGATTGTAATTTACATATATCCCATCCCATTGAAGGCGTAAAGAAATCAGAGACTAATGTAGACCTGTGTTGCAAAGTACCAGGAATCGAAATTGGTTTAAAAGTACTTCCTCTTGGAAACCATGGGTCTGTAAAAAACTGTGTAGATTGACCATTCCCAATTCGTTTCCGCAGACCTTGTGTCAAAAGATCACGTGCCCACACAAAACCCCTCCAAAAGACCGAACATTTGGCCTTAATTGGAGCATGCAAAAGGGACATCTGATTTGCATATCGCCCTTGAATAACCCTCGATGCTAGCAACGTTGGGTTTGAAAACATCCTCCACACTTGTTTTGCCAGGAGAGCTTTGTTGAATAGCTCCAAGTCTCGAAAATTTAAACCTCCCATCTCCTTCGGGAGACAAACTTGAGACCATTTCTTCCAATGGATCTTCCGTTTTGAATCTGTCGAACCCCACCAAAATCGGGCCATCATAGCATGTAAATCATCACATAATGTTTTAGGGAGACGAAAACAGCTCATCATGTACGAAGAAATAGCTTGGGCAATACTCTTGATTAGAATTTCTTTACCACCCACCGAAAAGAATTGACCCTTCCAGCCCTGAAGAGATTGCCAGACACGCTGCTTAATGTCTCTAAAATCATCTCTCCGTCTTCTACTAAAGGTCGAAGGAACGTCCAAATATCTACCAAGATTTCCCACGATAGGCATACCCATTAAGTCAGCAAGTATTACACTAAATTCAGAGTTCACGTTTGGGGATAAAAATAAAGCAGATTTAGCCATATTAATCTTCTGCCCTGATGGCTTCTCATACATCGATATAAGATTTCGTAGTGCCCACACCTGTTCAATTGACGCTTTACAAAATATAAGGCTATCATCTGCAAAGAAAAGATGGGAGATCGCAGGACAAAATTTCCCTGGCTTAAATCCAGTTATATTTTGTCTAGACATGGCTCCTGAGATAAGAGATGACAGAACTTCTGAAACCATCAGGAAAAGATAAGGAGACAGAGGATCCCCTTGTCTTAACCCACGAGTCGGAGTAATCCTACTCGTTGGAACACCATTAATCAGAATGGAAAAATTTGGAGTACTAACACATTCCATTATTAGGTGAACCCAACGGACATCAAACCCCAATTTTAACATCAATCTTTCCAAAAAAGGCCATTCGACCCGATCGTAGGCCTTACTCATATCTAATTTCATTGCTAACCAACCACAACGGCCCTTTTTCCTGCTTTTAATTGCATGCAAGCATTCATGTCCCATAATCACATTATCAAAAATTGACCGTCCAGGAACAAAAGCAGACTGATTTTCGGATATAACATCTTGTAAAATCCACTTCATGCGATTTACTAGGACTTTAGAGATTATTTTGTACGACACATTACACAGGCTAATTGGTCTAAAGTCCGAGATCAGGCTCGGATGATTCACTTTTGGAATTAGAGCAATAAAAGTATCATTCCAATCCTTCACTGATCTATTTCGGTTCAGGATCTCTAAACAATTGGAAATGGTAATATCACCAACCTCTTTCCAAAATTTCTGATAGAAGAGAGCAGGAAATCCATCGGGCCCTGGAAATCCAAAAAAAAAAAAAAAACGATTTATTACCTATAAAAAGATAATAAGGTTTATATAATATAATTATAAGTATATATATTTATGATACAATATACAGTCTGGTATATATTTATCATTTTCGCGTTTTACTTATGAATTGAATACACAATGATGAATATATAATATATAATAGATTATGTATATAGATTATATATTATAATGCATGATATATATTTATTATTTAGAGATAGTTAATAATGATAGAAATATACTGTATAACGACCGGTACATATATATACCAGTTCATATATATATATATATTATATAAACCATGTACTATATAATTATTCTATATTTTATATAGAAAATAATCTCGTTCATGTATGCGTTGTGATTTGCACGATTAGGAAGAGACATGTTTACACGATTTCTTTTTGGGTAAAAGTTATAGAGTTTCATTTTCTTTGAGGTGCGGTTATGAGGAGAGAGGGAATTAAAAAAAAAAAAAAAATCCATCATTGAAAATCATATTTGGAAGGAAACTTTTCCTTATTTACTTTTTTTTTTTAATTATTATATTGACTGAAATGAGATATTCCTTGGAATATATTAAATATTAAAATTGAAAATGTAGCTATAAAAAAAATGTTTATAATGTGTACGAAATATATACGAAACTTACCTAGACTAAAACGATATATCCCTCTTAATATATAAAATATAAAAACTTAAAACTTAGCCATATAAAAACGTGTTTATAATGTGTACTGTATACGAAACTTACATTGACTAAAACGATATGTCTCTTAGAATATATAAAATATAAAAACTGAAAACGTACCCATGTTCAAACGATTGGAAAACGAAATGTAAAAACTGAACATATATTGCCGAAAAATACAGAAAAAACCTAAATACAACAGGGGAACCACTAGAAAAAATACCACGAACAAGCAAAGTTCCAATGAACTGTTGTATGCAGCTCGAAACCACAGAAACAGAGGAGGGAAAAAATATATGAAAACGGCCGACGATGGACAGCAGAAAGTGAGAGAAAATGCTGCGGGAAAAAGAAGAAAATAAATGGGAAGAGGCCGAAAATAAAAACCAAAACGAAGGAGAGCCGGAGAATGGAGGAGAGTAAACCACGATTATGCCAAACATTCCTTAATTTAAGGGATTTGGTGAAAACTAACCTTCCTAAAATGGAGTATATTCGGTTGGCTATTTATGGAATATATTATTATCATTTTTAATATTATTTGAGAATAAAGGATAAGAACAAGGGTATAAAGGTAAGAAAATATATCCGAAAATCTAATCTTGTAAATATTGAAAATTTTGGACATATATGAAAATATGTCTCCAAAACGGTTTATCTACCAAAATTTCTCTACCTATAAAATGTTCTATAAACAAAATAGTCATCCTATTTATTGATTTAGGGAGGATAGGATTCAAAGAAGAAGAAATTCAGAAGCTATGTAAAAAAAAAAACGAAAAAAAAAAAAAAGATAAGAGATATTCAGAAGGGAGAACATTGAGAACTCAACAAGATTCTCTAAAACTCTTAAATATTAAAGACTCTTTGAAAACCAAATACACAACTTTTATATGTGAAATTAATTTCAAATAAATTTGGAGATTGACATGATTTTTTTTTTTTTTTTTGAGTACATCAACATTTGGAGGTGGAGGGATTCAACCATTCATGTCAATCTCCAAGTCAAAGAGAGCATATCTCAGTAATTGTCATATATCCCATGGGGAGACAAATTTTGAGTTTGTAGATACTGGTATACACAATCGTGGGCAGTTGCAAGCTCATCCCATGGGGAGACAAATTTTGAGTTTGTTAACTTAGAATGGTATGCACAGGGATTGCTGTGTAGTTGTCGACGTGCAAGATGTAGATACCGGTATACACAACCGGTAAGGTTTTGAGGTGTTTGAAAGTTCAACCTTAAATAATTTGAACGTATTGAGTGAATCGGGGTATTAAATCTTATGATATTTCTATTTCAAAAAAAAAAAAGTATTAAAGGAACTTTTTATGAACTTCTTGAAAATACAAGATCAAAATAAACCAAAATCAAAAGTATAGAGACTAAAATAGTAGTTAAACTTAATATTATTGATTAAGTTAGCATATCTTTAAATTTGCAGGTTGAATACTCAAAGCATAAAATAGAAAAGATGAAATAAGAAGAATATTATCAGGAGAAAATCTCTATCACATTCGAGTTAACTCAGTGATTACAAAGGGAAGAAAATGCTCTATATATACTACAAGGATAGAGATAAAAAAAACTCCTAGAAAATACCATATTTACAGCAACAGAAAATGGAAAAATCCTAGCAACTCTGAAACTAAAAAATTCTAGAAACCATATACTAACAAACTCTGAGTGTTTAATGGACTGCCTTAACACCCCCCTCAAGCCAATGGAAGAGGGCTCTCGAACATTGAGCTTGGACCTTAGTTTGATGAAATTAACAGCAGACAACTGTTTAGTGAGTATATCAGCAACCTGATCAGCAGCCGGCAAATGTTGAACACCAATTTTCCTGTTAAGAACTAAGTCTCGTACAAAGTAAATGTCCAGTTCAACATGCTTTGTTTTAGAATGCAATACCGGAATAGCACTCAAATGAACTGCACTCAAATTGTCACACCATAAAATAGGTAATTGAGTTAAAGGAACACCAAAATCAAAGAATAAGGATTTCAACCAAACTAGCTCAGCAGCAACAAGAGCTAAACACCTATACTCAACCTCAATACTAGACCTCGAGATCACAGCTTGCTTCTTAGAACCCCACGTAATCAAATTACCGCCAAAAAATACACAAAAACCGGATGTAGACTTGCGGTCATCGGGGTCAGAAGCCCAGTCCGCATCAGCAAACCCATGCAATGAGAAATCAGGAGATTTATGAAGAAAAATGCCATGAGTAAATGTACCCTTAAAATACCTTAAAATCCGTTTCACCAACTGCCAATGAAGTATAGTAGGAGCATGCATAAATTGACATGCTTTATTCACACTATAGGAGATTTCCGGACGAGTTAATGTGACATACTGCAAAGCACCAACCACACTCCTATAGAGATGAACATCCTGAAAAGATTCTCCTTGACGAGCAGATAATAAAGGCCCACTAACCATAGGAGTAGATATGGAATTTGCCTCAGCCATTTTTGTACAATGACACAAATCCATAATATATTTACTTTGAGATAAAAACAAACCTCCAGAAGGTGGATAAGACACCTCTATGCCCAAAAAATAATGAAGAGGTCCAAGATCCTTAAGAGAAAAATGACCATTCAACTCAACAATCAAAGAAGAAATAGCTGCCATAGAAGTACCTGTTATAAGTATATCATCCACATAGACTAGGATATAGCAACAGTGAGAACCAGACCGATGAAACAATAGAGACGAGTCGGCCTTCGAGTTTACAAAACCAAGAGAGTTAAGAAACAAGCTAAGTCTCTCAAACCAAGCTCTCGGAGCTTGCTTAAGCCCATATAATGCCTTATGAAGTCGACAAACCATAGGAGAGGAACTTTAGACCTGAAAACCAGACGGTTGTTCCATAAAAACAGTCTCAGATAATATTCCATGTAAAAAGGCATTATTGATATCAATCTGTCTAATAGGCCAATTATGTGAAACAGCAAGAGCAAGAAACACATGAATGGTAATCGACTTAACAATAGGGCTGAAAGTTTCAAAATAATCAATATCTGCAGACTGATGAAAGCCTTTGGCAACTAGCCTTGCCTTATATCTAGAAATTGACCCATCCGAGTTACGTTTTATTCTGAACACCCACTTACATCCCACAACCTTTTGATTTGAAGGAGTAGGAACAAGTTCCCATGTTTCATTTTTAATAAGGGCATCATATTCATCTTGCATTGCTTGTTTCCAGTGAGGACACTTAGGTGCCTCTTTTACATTGGGAGGTTCGATATCAACAAAGGTTGTGAGAAAGGCCTTTGGTTTGAATATACCTCTTTTACTTCTAGTAATCATGGGGTGAGTGCCTAACACGGTTGGGACAGAAGTGGATGGTTGTGGTTGAGAACTAGTAGGTGGGTTTTCTTCTGGAGAATGTAATGGAGATGAAACAACAGAAGGTATAGGATCATTAGCCGGTAAAGAACTATTAGTAGGCAAGGATGATTGTGACAATGTTGAATTCGAAGGACTATGAAGAGTAGATGGTTCACACAAAGAAGAAGACACAATAGGTAAGGTTTGAGTTACAATCACAGGGGAAGACACAGATTTCGAGACAAAACAAGAAAAGGGGAAGCTTTGTTCATAAAAAATAACATGTCTAGAAATATAAAGACGACCATCAACAGATAAACCCTTATAACCTTTATGTAAGTGACTGTAACCAATAAAGGTGCATGGAATAGATCGAAAGTTCAGTTTATGAGAATTATAAGGTCGAAGACAAGGAAAACACTTACAACCTTGTCAATTGGTTTTGAGATGGAAGCCCATATAATATAGGGAAATCCTCAGAAATGGCCAGAAATTACAGGGTAATTTCGAAAAATGGCCAAACCGTATTTTTTAATGAAAAATGGCCAAACCGTATTTTTAACCTATTTTCACTTGTTTTATTCTTCAAATTATACCCCTAAGTTAATTTTCACGCCCCACCCTATATTTGAGGAAGCCATTTAATTTTTTTTTTAAAAAAAAACAATTATCCCATGAATCAAGCAATGGTTAGTTACAACATATATATTATCTCTCATCATTTGAAATTCAAATCCAGATTGCTTCATCGTCTTTTCCAGTAGACTTTTATTTTGTAATCAACAAACCAGATTGCTTCATCGTCTTTTCCAACCATTCTGGTCTTCGTCGTTCCTTCTGTAAAGCTATTGATCATAGGTATATTTCAACATTTTTGTTACTGCTTTCATGTTTTCTATTACTCCAAAAGTAAGATTGATTATTGCTTTCATGTTTTCGTTCACCTGAGCTATTCTTTTCATTTGTTGAAAGCTCATTTGAACTTTCTTCTACATCAGTCTCAATCACCTTTGAATCTTCCGTCTCCTACAAAAGTAAATAATTTTTAGAAGAAACCCTTACCCGTTTTCATACACACTGTAATTGTGATTAAACAAAGATCACAACTACAATGATTTTTCTTCAATTTCTTCAATTTGCATGATGAATTCTAGCTGTAACATGTGTGATTTTTTTTTTTTATCGATATATTGTATTTTGTTATGTTCTCTATTTTTTTTTCCATAAATCGTGATTTGAATTTAGTAACAAATTTCTTAATTAAAATTTTTGTTTTCAAATTATACTGGTAAGATAAATTATTATTAGACTTATCTTTTTTATTTTGAAATTATTTTATTGAATTTAACATTAAATTAACCTGTAAATTCTAGTTGTAACATGTATGATTTTTTTTTTATCGATATATTGTATTTTTTTATGTTCTCCTATTTTTTCTCCATAAATCGTGATTTGAATTTAGTAACAAATTTCTTAATTAAAATTTTTGTTTTCAAATTATACCGTTAAGATAAATTAATATTAGACTTATCCTTTTTATTTTGAAATTATTTTATTGAATTCCACATTAAATTAACCTGTAAATCCTAGATTCTCTCCTTTTTTATAGTATATTTAATTTAAATAATATGGATTTAGATTTCGGTTAGGGTCATTCTTATACATTTTGTTACTAACCGTAAAGATTATTTTCCACATATTTGTTATTGCTTTCATGTTTTATTTCATCCCCAAAGTAGCGTTTTTGGTTACTGCTTTTATGTTTTTAGCCATCCAAGATTTTTTCTCCCGTTTGAATTTGAATCTGTTGTTTCAATTTTAATTTTCCAGATTTATTTGTTTAATTTGTAGGTTTGTTATTGATTTGTTTAATTTGTAGGTTTGTTATTGATTTGGTTGTTGAATTAATCTGTAACAATCCTAGATTTTCTCCCTCCTTTATAGTGTATTTTAATTTAATTTATTTCTGAATTAAGATTTGGGTTGGGGTATTTACGTCCACTTTGTTGCCAAAAATATTTACTAAATTTAGCTTTTGGCCATATCTCAAAATGAAAACACGAATGGCTCTTTTTCAAATCAACTATTTTAAAATGGCCATTTAGCTGGTTGCCCCAAAATAATATGGTATCAGAGCCCATTAAACCCAAACGGGTATTCGGTCCAATAAAAAGAAATTAGGATCCGATCCAAGAATGGTGAACCCAAAGAGGCACCATCTTGAGGGGGCATGTTGAGGATCCCACATCGGAAAGATTGGTGGAGACCTCACAATATATAAGCTACAAGGGTCACTACATCATCACACAACAAATTTTCTGTACGTATATATGATCAAATATACAATTTTTCACCAAATGTATTTTTTTCTTTTGCACTAAATAAATATTTTCCTTTTATTGCCAAAAGAAAAACCACATGATATTTTCATTTTATAGGTAATTTTGGACCACACTGACGCACAGGGAGCTGACGATGACAATTGGGCAGAGGTGGGACCAGAAAGCCGACCCAGAGGAAGACCAGACTAAATGGTCGGGCCAATTTGGCCCGACCCATATGATCGGCCTTGGCATAAGGCTGAGGCCAACCATTCGGCCCGCGGGCGCGGGCTGAGTTTGGCCACCTCCATTCAGTCCCTGATGTCCCTGACCGCCTCGGTTTCACCTGGTTCGTCCCGAAACACCTCCAAATTCTTAAAAACCCTAGGAGGATGAGGTCGGCCTCAGCCCATTGCCGAGGCCGACCAGGGCCAAAGGCCCGGAGATCATTTGAAGTCTAGCGTCGACGAAAACCCTAAGGGGAAGTCTATAAAAAGGGAGACCGCACACGCATTCAGGTATGCAAACATCAATCCCTAAATACATTCTACGTGCTTTTCGGCCAAGGTTAACTTAAGCATCGGAGTGTGTGTGGTCTACACCACACCGATGTGCAACGTTTGCTCGTCTTGCAGGTCACGTCTTTCCCGTTATCTTATAAATTTACTGTTGATCGTCACGTGGAGCGAAGGACAAATTCCTAAGCAAAAATTGACCATCAACAATCAAATATACAATTTTTTACCAAATGTATTTTTTTCTTTTGCACTAAATAAATATTTTCATTTTATTCCCAAAAGAAAAACCACATGATTGCTTTGCTCCTGCACTATTTTATATGACAATGAAGACAGAGAAAAATACAAATGAGATCGAACAAAGCCAAAGCTCCAATGCAGACATTTTGTCCTCTTTTAATTATTGATGATATTTTTTTGGAATTCCTTAATTATCGATAATTAGTTTAAATTATATTTAAAAGGCTCATTTTCTGTCGAAATAAAATAAAGTTAACATTAAAGAAAGGAAAAAAGATTCTCGTGAATCGTTTTATTTGTTCGCATAATTTTAATATATATATATATATATATATACTAAAAAATTCGGACCATGTAAAAATCATTAAATAAAAATCATTTCAACCTTAGAAATCAAACATAATAACATTTTTTTTTTTTTTTTTGTAAAATATTAAAAGCACTGCAATTTAAAAGAATAGATCATTTGATTCTGCCATTAAATAATCAACTTTTTTTTCAATCCAATCTGTCCAATTAATTTTAAATCATTATGGAGCGGTTTCATAAAAGGGACATTTTTTATTAATATTATAATTTTTAAAACTTATTATTTAAATATAGTTAGTTTGAAATTTATTATTGAAATATTGCAGTTTTAAATTTTCGGTCAAAGGAGAGACGACCTTTAAACACGTGTTACACGCCTTCTTGCGACAATAAATTTAAAAAAAAAAAGAATTTCACAGAGGTCGTTCTGCACTTTTATGCATCAAATGTAGTATTGGCTTTGTGGTCAGGGTGTGGCTTTTCTTTCTTCTCTTCCCAGGTTCGATTCCCACACCTGTTTTGATTTCTTTGTCATTTTTTATTTTTCTTTTATCTCAGTTGGCTAAATTAAAAAGTTGGTTATAATAATTTTATAATTTAAAATAAAATAATATAAAATTGTGGATTTTTTAAAAAATACGAGCAGTTTTTGTTTTTGTTTTTTTTTTTCTCCGGTTTTCTTTTATCTCAATTGGCTAAATTAAAAAAAAAAAATAAGAAATATGACAGATAAATCAAACTGTTGTTATCTTTATACCAATAAATTAATTTAATATATAAAATAGACATTTTTCTTTTTTCACTCTTCATTGAAAACCATTGTTATTGGTATAAAAATAACAACAATTTGATTTATTTGTCGTATTTGTCATTTTTATTTTTCTTTTATCTCAATTGGCTAAATTAAAAAGGTGGTTATAATAATTTTATAATTTAAAATAAAATATAAAGAAAATAATATAAAATTGTGGATTTTTAAGTATATTTTAAACTTCAAATTTTTCTTAAGAAAAAAAAAAAAACTTCAAATTTTAAAGAAAAGTGAAACAAGAAAAAAGAAAAAAGAAAAGAAAAAGCTGCTCATATTTTTTAAAATAAAAAACTAGAAACGGAAAAAAAAAAAGAAAACAGAAAATAAAAAAAAAATAAAAACTGCTCATATTTTTTAAAATAAAAAATTAGAAACAAAAAAAAGAAGAAAACGGAAACAAAAAAAAAAAAAAAAGAAAATAAAAGATACAGGTGTGGGAATCGAACCTAGGAAGAGAAGGAAGAAAAGCCACGCCCTGACCACAAAGCCAATACTACATTTGATGCATAAATGTGCAGTGCGAAATTCTTTTTTTTTTTTTTTTAATTTATTGTCGCGTCAGAAGGCGTGTTACACGTGTTTCAAGGTCGTCTCTTCAAGAGATGACCTTTGACCAAAAATTTAAAACTGCAATATTTCAATAATAAGTTTCAAACTAACTATATTTAAATAATAAGTTTTAAAAATTATAATATTAATAAAAAATGTCCTTCATAAAAGTGGGTCACATAATTTTATTTTAAAACAATGACATTTTTTGTTTTAAAAAAAACAATAACATTTTTTTTTTCCTTTTGCTACTTTTGAAATTTTAGCTAAATAAAAATTATTTTACAATTACTTGAATTTAGTTCTTCAAATTAAGCGATTTAAACATTTTCAGGATAGATTTTAGACCAAGTAAATTAATAGTAATTAAACTAATTTTTCAAAAATAGATAACACAAATATAATGGTTAAATTACAAGTTTAGTCCCTAAACTTTCAAGATTGTAATTAATAGGTAACTAAATTTTAAGAAAAATGTCTAATAGATCTCTAAAATTATAATTATGTGTTTATGAGATCCTAAACTTTCAACTTTATGCCTAATCAGTTTCTAATGTTTAAAAGTGTTCCGTAGATCCTTCAATTATTTTTATTTTTTTGAGTTCTAAATCCTTCAACTTTTAACTGTATCTAATAGTTCGGAAACCTATTAAACATTATTAGATATAAAATTGTAATGTTGTGATTCTATCAGACAAGTTTGTAAATTTTCTTGAAATGTAAAATAGATCTGAAGTTATTATACACAATTTCGAAAATTCATACGACTAGACTTGTAACTTAACCTTAACCTATATATATTACATTTAAGTTCTTGTCAATTTCAATTAAAACTAAAATATTTTCTGCTGAATTACATCGGCGAAAGAACAAGTCTGCTTACTTTTTCCTTTCGTCCTATTTTGATGATTATAATTTTTTTAAAAGATATTATAATATTGAAAATAATTTCAGACAAACACTGATCATTTCAAAACTTATGTCGTTTATAACCATAGTTCTACGACACGGTTTAAATGATTAAAATATTTTATGAACTTGAAGACAAGTTCCACAGTATCTCCAGCTAAAAAAAATTGAAAAATAGGTCCAAGAAAATGATAAATAAATTTACGTGTTCATATGTTTAAAGATGATATTATACAATTATTACCAATTATGTAGACCAAGGAAAGGAGATCTACAAAAAGTATTATCTATTTAATTTTAAAATGTAAACTTTTTTACTAATGATACTTTATTTGCATGATTCTCGTTTATAATAAGGTACTGGATAAGTTTGACTACATTATGACATACTTTGTTGTCCTCAATATGAATATATAAAAACACAAATTATATAACATTTCAATTGTTATATAATTTCGTTGACTAAATCTATTAACTAGTAGTAATGTAAAAAATGACTTGTTTTATAATTTCAAAGTAAATTCATACGATATTCCTCAAAATTTCAAAGTATTGTTTTATACATTTCTCTTTTTATAAGAAGAGGTTGGGATAGAATAGCATAGGGTAAGGTCACTTTTATGAGTATAAGTTGAAAAATATCATTTTTTTTTTTTTTTTTTTTTTTTTGAATTTGTAATCCTTTCTGGCATATGAATTTGATAAGAAATTATTTCAAATTCTAGGACTTTAAAAGATGGAAATAATTTTAAATTTCTATTTGTATTAGGAATCAAATTGATTTGAACTCATTGAAATAAAAACTTCTTGTTTGGATGCTTCTGAGATTTGAAAAGAAAGTATAATATTTTACTATTATGTCCATGATATTGAAATTAATTTGTTTTGTTCATCTTAGAGAGGAAAAAAATCAAAAGAAACATCTTTAAAAAAAAAAATCTTCAACCAAGGTATGAAAACATAAAACTAAAATGGTATACATATAGATTAAGGAAAAAAGGATTGAATCAATATATAAAAAAACATGTTATTCTTATCCAAATCAACCAATAAAAAGAAAGAAAAAAAAGTTTTTAAGGAGGTGAAGGAAGCAAAAAGAGAAAAAATCAAAAAATAAAAAGAAAAAAAATTAAGGAGATGAAGGAAGCAAAAAAGAAAGAACAAAACAAAAACATATTATTTTTATCAAATCAATAAAAAAAAAAAGTATAAGAATATGAACAAAATATAAAAAAAAAAACTCTAGTGTTCTTGGCTATTAAAAAAAAATTGTTGTATTGAAATTAGTTAAAAAGAAAACAACGAAATACAATTGATATGATGAATTGATGTAGTAATATAGAAGAAACTATCGTAGGAAGGCGTAAATGAAAATCAAGGTTAAAAAATGGGGTTGACCTTCACCTTCACCTCTCACTTTAAACGAGAATTCTCATCTCCAATCATATGGTTAATTTATAGAAATACTTGTGATAAAAAGATAAGGAAAAATACACTTTTGGTCCATGAGATTTGGATTAGGTTTCATTTTAGTCCTTGAATTTTCAAATTTGACATTTTAGTCCCTGAGTTTGGATCTTGTTTCGTTTTGGTTCCTCCATCCTTTTTTCCATTAATAACCGACGAATTGCTGACGTGACACCTATTTTTTTTATTTAAAAAATATATTTTTTAATTTTTAAAATAAAATAATATTAAATTAATAAAAAAAATTATTTTTTTTCGTTCTCTCTCTTCTTCTTCTTCAAGTCTAGCCACCACCCTCAATCGCCGGTGACCGCCTCTCGCTGACCACCGCTACCACCTCCAGTAATCAACTGTTGTAGCCGTTGCCAGAGATTTTTTTTTTCTTTTTTTCCCTCTTCCTTTCTTCTTCTTTTTTTCTTCTTTTTTCCCTTCTTTTCTTTCACTTTATAAAAAAAAAAAAAAAAAACACAGGGGGAAAACCCTTTTCATTCCAGTCCCGATTTGAAGGGGGTTTTCCCCTTCGTTTTTTAAACGTGAAAGAAACGAAGGTTGGAAGAGGTCCTTGTCGGTGAAGAAGAAAGAGAGAGACAACCAAGAGAGAGAAAGAAAAATAGAGAAGAGTTTATCGGCTGGTCTTCGTTGCTACCAGATCTGGGCTCGTTCTAGATCAAGAATGAGCTATTTAAAAAAAACACACACATACACGAAGGGGAGGAAACCGAGAGAACGTCGGAGACAGGAGGGGCCTACGGGAGAGAGAGAGAAACAAAAAAAATGAGAGGAGGAGAGAGAGGTTTTCGATCCGAGAGGCTTGTTATGCTCGTTGGAGAGGACGTTGGAGACGGGAGGGGGCCGACGACTTGAAGGAGAAAAAGATGAGGGGTTTTCTATTAGATGTATTATCATTAATGTAAATTCTAAAAGTAGCAGTTTGTTAAGATATTTAGTTACAGTTTGTTAAGATATTTTATTATGTTATTTCTTTAACAGATTATCATTGTATTTAAAGGAGAGTTGTACATTTTGATTGATGGATGAGAATCACTTTATTTTCTCTCCACATTTGATATGGTATCAGAGCACCTCTGAAATTTGCACGTTTTCCCTCGGACCTCGCCTTCTTGTTCGTTCTTCTTTGTTCTTCTACAATGGCGGACAAAGAAAATTCTAGCAATGCTTCTCTCGACATTGACGCACAATTGAATCATTTTCTACTACATCATTCCTTTTTTTTCGACGACCACGCTCGTCAATCAACCTCTTATTGGAGTTGATAACTATGTTTCATGGAGTAGGGTAGTGATGATAGTTCTCTCCGGGAAAAACAAGGAAGGCTTTATCGATGGTACCATCGTCAAGCCTACTTCGACTAAAATGGCAAAGGCTTGAAAGTGTAACAACGACATCATAGTCTCGTGGATTATGAACTCTATTTCGAAAGAAATTGCTGCTAGCATTGTCTATACTAAATTAAAATATGAATTTGATTCATATTAAAAACTATAGGTTATAATTAATGTACATTAGATGTACATTTATACTACAGTTTATTTGAGAGAAATATAATTAAATATGTGATATTTAATTATAATATTAATTAATTATTGTTTTAATTTAGTTTAATTAAATTTGATTTAATTTATTTTAATTAAATTAATTTATAATGATTTATTAATTTAATTAACTATTAGTTATTTTAACTGATAGAAAATTGGTCATCCACATACCTAGGGTTTTCACGCGTGAGGAGCAGTTTTTTAGGGGAGTGGAGTCTTTTCATCCTAACATAGAGACAAAAGTATTCTTCTAAAAAAACCTTAGAAGTTTTGCTCCCACAAGCACCTTCATCATTTGCTCCAAGAGAATACCGGTGTAGTCTAATTTGGTGGTGTTCGTGGGTATTTTCCAGCAAGGAAAAAGAAGGAACAAGTTGTTGTTTTTCTGCACTCCGTTGGAGAAAAAGGCGAAAACGATCAAGAACGTCCCTAAGAGTAAGTAGTTCTTGATCATAGATCATTGGGATCCAATCTAGATTAGATCTAGATGTTTTTTTATATTATATTCGACATGCTTTATACAGTTTTTACAGCATGTATAATTTAGTTTTCTGCTGTGAATAAATTTTTCGTCGTATTGGTATCCCAATCGACGTTTAATTCGAAAAGGTCTCTGACGTCTTCCGCTGCCTAGGGCTATTATCCATACACTAAAGTTATTCTAAATCTCCCAATCTTAGAATTCTACTTTAGTCATTGATGTGGACTTTTCCTACGGCTAGTGCACGGGTCAAGTAATAATATAGTGAATGTAATTCGAATGTCGTCCTCTGGATTGGATTGTTAAGCAAATCAAGTATTGTGAATTATCTCGCTCAATTTTATTTAGGGATCAACAAGTGATGAGTGATTAATGGAAAACTAAAGGGAAAAATACACTTTTGGTCCCTGAGGTTTGGGTTAAGTGACACTTGGGTCCCTGAGTTTTCAAACTCAACAAAAATACCCCTGAGGTTTGAGATAAGGAGCACTTTGGTCCCTGCCGTCAAATTTTCTGTTAACTTTTAACGGTTGCTGACGTGGCACTATTATTTTAATATAAAAAATTATTTTTGTTTTATTTTTTAAATAAAAATATTAAAAAATTAAAAATATTAATATTTAATTATTTTTTTTATTCTTTCTCTCTTTCTTCTCATCTTCTACTTCTCCATCTTCCTTCTTCTCCATCTTCTCCCTCCTCCTTCTTCTTCTTCCTAAGTCCGGCGACCGGCGGCCACCACACGCCGCCGCCGGCCGCCGGCGACTGATTTTTTTTTTTTTTCTTCTTTCTCCTTTCTTCTTCTTCCCTTCTTTCTCCTTCTTCCCTTCTTTCTTTTTCTCTTTTTTTCTTCAATGTTTTTTTTAAAAAAAAAAAAGAAAAGGGAGGGAGGAGGGACCTCCCTCCTCCGTCTCCGGCGCCGGTTTTTTTTCTTCGATTACTTTGTACTTGGCAGCAACCGCAACTGCCCTAACAACTCCATGATAAAGATCGAACTTTTTTACAGCCTTCCCCAAGTTGATAATTCTCATATCTCAGTAGCCATGGCGGACGAAGCCCCGATATTGTATTACTTGTTCGTCTTCGTCGGTGATAATAACGCCTCTTTTGAAGAAGCTTCCCCACTCCATTAACGGGTCCACTCTCTCTTTCTTCTTCGCCTCGAAAGTTGCAGTTTCATCAATAATTGTCTACGCCTTTTTTGTTTTGTTTCTCTGGCCGACTCTGAAAACGACATCT
The DNA here is from genome assembly GCA_036850905.1 of Luffa acutangula. Classification (NCBI taxonomy): domain Eukaryota; kingdom Viridiplantae; phylum Streptophyta; class Magnoliopsida; order Cucurbitales; family Cucurbitaceae; genus Luffa; species Luffa acutangula. The sequence goes on along the minus strand of CM072097.1, from coordinate 43,944,912 downwards.
CCTTTTTCCCCCCCTTTCTGCTTCTCTTCATTTTCTTTTCATAAGAACATTCCATCTCTGAACTCTGTAACTTCTTCCGCCTCTTCGATCCGGCAGAGCTGTCGCTCTGGTGTTTGTTTTTGTTTTTGTTTTTCTGTCTGCCCTTTGATTTTCAAAACCCAGTTGCTTGATTCTCGATTTTCGGCCATTTCTTTGTGTTTTTTTCCCTTTCATGTTTAAGTGTATGCTTTCCCCTGCCATTTCTGACTGGGAGTTTTTGTAGAAGTTTAGTGCCCACCATGTGTTCGACAAAATGTTCGCCTGGAATTTCACTGTCGAATGATCTTGTTTTCTCAGAGATGTCGGAATCTCCTAGAGACTTATCGCTGTTGGATTCGAATTCTGAATTTGAGTTTTGTGTTACTGGTAGCTTTGAGTTTCAGGTAAAATTTTCTTTTATGCCAAAATGCAACTATGGGTCTCCCAAAAGAGAACTAACTTAATCTCAAGATTTCTATATATTTTGAACTATGCAATGAAACCATAACTTTGCAGCCTTCAACTTCACACTACCAAAAACAGAATCCAATCAAATTTACCAGAGAATTACAGATCTGTAAAGAAAGAAAAAAAAAAAAAAAAAAATTCAATCGCCGGCGGCCGGCGGCGGCGGCGGCGTGTGGTGGCTGCCGGTCGCCGGACTTAGGAAGAAGAAGAAGGATGAGGGAGAAGATGGAGAAGAAGGAAGATGGAGAAGAAGAAGATGAGAGAGAAAGAGAGAAAGAATAAAAAAAAAATAATTAAATATTAATTTTTTAATTTTTTAATATTTTTTATTTAAAAAATAAAACAAAAATAATTTTTTATATTAAAATAATAATGCCACGTCAGCAACCGTTAAAAGTTAACAGAAAATTTGACGGCAGGGACCAAAGTGCTCCTTATCTCAAACCTCAGGGGTATTTTTGTTGAGTTTGAAAACTCAGGGACCCAAGTGTCACTTAACCCAAACCTCAGGGACTAAAAGTGTATTTTTCCCAAAACTAAATTAAAGCAAGAACAAAAAGTGTGAAAATTCAATTGGGAAAAATACTTAGGGAATTGATTTCGCCGATTTAGTCTAGGATTGATTTTAAGGAGTAAGTTATTATGGACAATGAAATTATGAGCCAAAGACCCTTTAATCACAACTACCTCTCCCGAGTATAATTGATTCTCATGCAAATTAATCTACTTGATATCCCTATCTAAGTTTATTAACATGCAAGGCAATAAGATCTTTTGACTAATTCCAAAGTTAATCTAAAACCGTCACGAATTAGAAAATAAACCTTAGTCATGCAATCTTGAGTAAGTCTACATTTAATCCCCTCTCCCGAGCAAGAATAAAAACTCAAATCATTCAACTAATGGCCAATTAATTGAAAGCATTAAATCAAGATTACAAACATAATAATCATTGCACAACTTAAACCATAAATTCAATCCATAAACTTAATCAACTACATCAATCCCTAAGCTATGAGTTTAGCTACTCATGAATAGAATTACAAGCTCAACTAAACATGTAAAAGCCATAAATCTAGCTAAAGAAAAGGAAAGGGAAAAGAAAACTCAATGTAGGCCGAGTCTGATGTCCCCGTCACGATCCCCACGAACAATTGGTTGATTTCTGATTTTCTCCCTTAGCTTCAGCCTTCAAATCCTCTGTTGTAGCTCTGTTTTCGGCCCTAAGAAGTCTCAAAATTGAATCCCCCAAAAACCTAGCCGAAAGGATGCTTAAATAGCAAAATTTCGTAGTAGCGTCGAGACGCTGTCACGATCCGCATTTTGGAAAATTTTTCTATTGCGTCGCGATGCTATTCCTAGCATCGCGATGCTTTTTTTTTTTTTTTTTAGGTAGAAAACTCCATTTGACTCCAATTGCTGAATTAAGCTTCAAACACGTACTTCCTACAAATAAAACATAAAAATGCATAAATTTGGGCAAATAATTATAAAAGACTAGCTTAATTAATTAGAGAAAAATAGCTAGCTATGCTCGCTATCAGTCATACAATTGACAAAGTCTAAGCTAAATCCTCTCTCCTAAGCAAGATTCAACACTAAATCATTCAACTAATGGCCAATTAATTGAAAGCATTTAACCATAATCACATGAATAAAATAAAGGAACAAAACATCCCAATAATCAATCCATAAACCTAAAAGACTACATTAATCCCTAAGACATACAAGTTTAGCTACTCATAGTCATAAACTACAAACAAAACTTGACTGAAAATCCATAAAAACTACCAGAGATAAGGTAAAGAAAGGAAAAACTCTCAAATCCGTTGAAACCGCCACATTCCCATCACGATCTCCATGTCTTCAAGCTTGATTCCCACTCATTGGCTTTGCTTCCACTCCCACAGAATGCCCCTTGTTGAAATTAGGTGTAAAAACTCCCAAATTGAACTCCCTTTGGTCGTGCAAATCTCTTTTCTTTTATACAGATTCTGTCGACAACGTCTCAACGTTGTCCTGTTCACCGTCATAATCAGATATAGAAAATTGGTAGCGTCTCGACGCTACCTCTCGGGTTTGCATACTTTGTAAGCCTTCAATTTCTTTCTTTATTGCTTCTTTTGCTTTTCTTTAGGTCTCGAGCACCCGAGTAATTCCACATTCTCCATTTTATCCAAAACTTCAATTCAAGAAACATTAAAGTGCATAATTTTGACCAATTTCATCTCAAAGACTAACTAAAATAATTAGGACAAATAGCTCGCTATGCGCGCTATCAGTTCACGCTACAGGTATATGTTCTGCTCTACCTTCACCTATTGCACTTGATGTATGGATTGTTGGCTCGGGTGCTACACAACATATCTCTCATTGTTATCATTTATTTCACAACTGGCGTCGTGTATATGATGTCTCTATTGTTCTGCCTACCTCATACCTAGTCACTGTTGATTACATTGGGGATATTCAACTTTCCTCCGATTTTATTCTTCGAGATGTTCTATATGTGTCGAAGTTCTCTTACAACTTAATATCTATGAGCTGCTTATTGGTGTCTCCTAATATTACACTTAACTTCTCTAGTGACCCATTGATAACTCTCCAAAAGGGAGTTATTTAGGCCTTATTTCTATAGGGATTTGTGTGTCTTTTGTGCTAAATAGAGTTGCTTTTAGATAGATATTATATGTTTTAACCCATTTGGAAGAATGAATGCTTTGGAAGTTATTTTGTGCAGTATATTGCTGAGCAACTTAAGGGAGCAAAATTTGCGCTGCAGCAAAGCAAGGAGCAAAACTGCCACGGCATAGCTCGTTAGCCAATTTAATGAACTGAATTTAATTAAGCTATTCTCAGATTTAAGGAGCAAAGAGAGCCATCTACGTGTCTAGGTCAACCTAATTCAAGCTTACTATCACTCTATAAAAGGAGGAGCCGTCTCAAGTCAAATTCATTCCACCCTTGGGAGGAACATTCCACTCTTGAAAAGTTTACTTCCACCTTTGGGAGCTGAATAAAGGAGGAAAGATTGGAGACTCAAGAAGACCATCAACTACGGGTTACTTCAAGGGAATTTACTTTTTCTTGTGTTTTCTTGTAGTTATGGATGCACTTACTCATATTGTAATGTGTGTTGCCATGTGCTTTATGAACTAAGTGATTTTAGGTGTTGGTTAGGGAATATGTAATTGTCGTGCTTAATTTCTATGCAATAGATATTGATTTTATGCATCTTGATTACTTGTTGTGCTCATTTACATTTTGTGCCCGCCTGGCCAGCCAGTATGAATATCACTTCCTAGTTTCAGGGATGATTTGGGGAGTGTGTGACATTTAATCACACTAGATCATTGTGTATTGGTGAACGCCAGTGACTGAGCTAGGGATAGCCAGTTGCCTAGTGCTTGATCGGTAGTGCTTCATTGGAGTTGAAACATATTTTAAAAAATCCAGAGTTCTGGGAGGAATCTGCTAATAAGATTGCAAGAGTTTTGCATCATCAATAATATTGCTAGAGCATCATTTAAAACAATTACTAAATCCTGACCAGCACCTGTTTCTAATATGTCTGCTTATTTGTTTACTTTTCGTTCTGTCATTTCCTTTGCTTCAGCATTTCTGCAAAAACCAATCATTTTAACCACTTTTGAAACCATTGAAAATCTAAACAAAATAGATAAAGTGAGAGCTAATTCAGACCCTGGATTCGATAAATACTTATTACTTTCTGTGGATTGTGTATACTTGCACAGAGTTCTAGAGTCTTTCTACATCTTATTTTTACTCACTCTAGGAGCCCAACACCCATCATACAGGAGATTGACCTATTGAAGATGATTGACAAGGCTAGTTGCAAGAATGGCTTGTACCTACAGTCTTCACAGCTTGAGGTTCTTATTTGTTCTGTTTCTGCTGATACTTGGCACCATTGTTTAGGTCACTTATCTTCTAAACTACTTTTGTTGATGAAAAATTCACTTTCTATTTCGGATTCTCATAATAAGCATTGTTCTATTTGCCCTTTAGCTAAGCAAAGGAGGTTATCGTTTCCTTTTAATAATAATGTAGTTGCAAATGTTTTTGATATAGTCTATTGTGACATTTGGGGGCCTTTTAAATCCTCCACATATAATGGTCATTGATTTTTTCTGACAATTGTGGATGATTGTTCTCGATATACTTGGGTCTATCTTATGCGTGTGAATTCTAATGTTCATGTTATCATTCCTCGATTTTTCAAACTTGTTCAAACTTAGTTTTAAAAAATTATTAAGATTTTCAGGTCAGATAACGCTCCTAAACTTTGTTTTGATGAGTTATTTGCATCTACTAGTCTCAACACCAATTCTCTTGTGTCGAACGCCCTCAACAGAATTTGGTGGTTGAAAGGAAACATCAACACCTGCTTAATGTTGCTCGAGCCCAACTTTTTCAATCTCAAGTACCTATCCGATTTTGGGAGGATTGTATGCTGATGGCTACTTATCGTATCAATCGCATTCCCATGCCACTTTTGTCTCATGCCACACCATTCTCCATTTTACACAAAAAGCCTGTTGATTACTCATTGTTGCACACATTTGGATGCTTATGTTACGTTTCTACTTTGTCTGCTAATCGGTCTAAGTTTGAACCTCGAGCATCTACTTGTGTTTTTATTGGTTACCCCTCTGGTATTAAAGGCTATCGAGCTTATGACATAGCTAAGCACCAATAACTTGTTTCTCGTGATGTTGTTTTCGTGGAAGATCAATTTCCTTTCCATAATATTCAAGATGTTCCTGATGTTGATGATGTGTTTCCAGAATTTGTATTACCATGTCCTGCATCTGGTTTTGTGCCTGAAAGGTTGGAATTCCCAATTCCGTTACAGCGGAAGCAATTGGACCGTTCGTAAATTAATTTTGTTTCACAAAATACCAATACATTGGCAAAAGGTTAAGCGATGAGAAATATATCTCCGTTAACGACTCTGAAAACTTCAAGAATGCCTTTTTTGATTGCTCTACAACAACGAAGAACACCACCATTTGATCTTCCTCGCTATAACTCTGAGATTAGGAACATAGTTGTGGGACTACCTAATCTTGAATGGGAAAAACTCTCAGAGAAAAATTCTCTCTAGAGTTCTTTTGTTGAGAGAATGAGAGGGAGGCTAGAATGAGACCTCAGGGCTAGGGTTCTCATAACCTTTCCTTTTATAAGAGAGGAAACCCTAATGTGAGGTTAGGAAACAATCTTGACCGTTAGATCAAGATCAATTAATTAATTTATTAAATCAATTAATTAAATGATAATTAACTAATCATATTAATTAATTAATTATATTAATTAATTAATCTCATGCACATTTAAATCTTATTTAAATGTAATTTCCTCACATAATATATTTTAATTAAACTTAATTAAATCACATTTAACTAATTCAATTAAACTAATCAATTAATTAATTTCAATAATTAATTAATTTTACAATTAATTAAATATCTCCCATATTCAATTAATTACATATTAGAATCGTATTCTAATAATTCCCTCATAGACTATAGTTTAATTAAATCTCATTTAATTTAAACTAAATTGAATAATTAATTAATTCATAATTAATTAATTCATTTTCTAATTAAATACCATATATTTAATTAGACATATATTTTAACTCTTTCAAATATATCAATCTCTCAATATAATACAGTTTAATCTCAAATTAGACTTTATATTTTAATGCATCACTATACATTATATTAATTTGTATCTCATACAATTAACTTAATTCCCAATATTAATTTGAACTATTCAAATTCTCTCAAGATATATTTGTTCCTAATTACTCTTTACGAGCTAGCAGGGGGAATTAATGGACCTACAGATCAGAAGCTCCAATGATATGAGGTTAACTGATTAAACTCATTAATCAAGTTAACCAATATTCATTAACTGTGGGTCATTCCACTAAAGACCCACAACTGAACTTTTCTCACTGTAGAACATTTCTGTGTCCATGGATGTAGACCTATGTCGTAATTCAATCCTTCACAAGTGTCTGTAATCACAGTTGGGTCAAATTACCGTCTTACCCCTGTGTTACATCTGTCTCCTTAAGTACTAGCGTTCTTCAAATGAACAACCTGTTTATGGTCTAACCATTAAACAGAAAGTCCCTCTCGGGCCAGTGAGAGAGCGGGATCCCTTTGTTCAAGTCCCAGAGTCACCACTTAAGGGAACACTCATCTACTTCTCCTAGAAGCGGGAAGGAGTGAATTCCTTCTTGTGTTGTCATGTCTCCAGCCTCCCACTCGGTCTTGTCCCCAAAAAGGAAGGCATATTGAGTCAACGTATTGGTCACTCTCACCCATGCTAATCAAAGGACAATCCCTCATGAGAAGGAGTTCATGACACACTCAAAATTAAGACTGAGTTACCTAGGTCATCGTATTGAAACAGTAACCTAACTAGTTAACGGTGTCCATGGACAAAGAATAAAGAACAAGAATGACCCAATCTTTGCCAAGAGGCCGAGGACAAGGTCCATAGACTCCTCTCCTGCAGCTCCTCCTACCATTTCACCCGCCAAGCCAAACGGCAAATCACCCAAGGCCGCATCTCCCAAAAATCCGTTCCTTGAGGTATTTAAAGATGTTAATTTTCAGGAAATGATGGAGATCATGAAGAAGAGAGATTTCCTCAATGAGAAGGGATTCTCTAACAGAGCAGGGACACTGCCAGAGTTCGTGAACAGGATCATATCTCAATACAAGTGGCAGGAGTTCTGTGCTCACCCTCAGGAGGCTGTTATGCCTATAGTTCGTGAATTTTACGACGACTTGAGGGAGGAAAGCATTAGCATGGCGGTGGTGAGGGGGAAGACTGTCAGTTTCTCCTCAGTCGACATCAACAAGGTGTACAGGATCAAGGCACCCTTGAATCCAAGAGGGAATGATGTGATCAGGAACCCTTCGGCCAAGCAAATGAAGGAAGCTCTGAAGCTTGTGGCCTTCAAAGGTGTCCAATAGAAAGAATCGCAGACGAAAGTTAAGTCTTTAGTGCCAAGCGACTTAAAGCCAGAATCGGCAGTGTGGCTTCATTTCATCAAGAACCGCTTGATGCTAACTAATAACTGCCCAAAAGGTAGTTATTTAGGCCTCAATTATATAAGGATTTGTGTGTCCTTTATGCTTATTAGGGTTGGTTTTGGATAGATATTACATGTTTTAACCCATTTGGAAGAATGGAAGCATTGGAAATTATTTTGTGTAGATTATGCTGCTGGGCGACTAGAGAGAGCAAATTCTGTGCTGCAGCAAAACTGGGAACAGAACTGCCACACCACAGCTCGTTAGCCAACTTCATGAACCGACCTTTGTTGAGTTATTTTCGTGATAAAGGATCAAGGAGAACCTTACACGTGTCCTAGTTGACCTAATTCAAAGCCTCCCATCCTTCTATAAAAGGAAGTAGCCGTCAAAGTCAAATTCATTCCATGTTCTCCCTTGGAAGCCTAATAGTATAGAGAGATTGCAGATCATCAAGAACACCATCATCTGCAAGCTGATTAAGGAGTTTATTTTCTTTATTAACTTGTGATTATGGATATGCCTACTCAGATTGTGATTTGTATTTTCATGCCTATTATGAACTAAGTAGCTAAGGTGTTGGTAGGAATAATGTGATTGTCGTGCTTCATCTTTAGTAATATATTGACTATCACATTTTGGTTATTGTTGTGCTTATTACCATTTTATGCCCGTCTGGCCAGCCGGTGTGAATAGCTCTCTCTAGTTTCAGGGATGATTTAGAGAGTGTGTGGCAATTATCCACACTACGATCATTTTGTATTGGTGAACGCCAGTCACTGAGCTAGGGATAGCCAGTTGCCTAGTGTTTGATCGGTCGTACTTCATTGGGGTTGGAACACATTCCAAAAGATCCGGAGTTCCGGGAGGAATCCGCTAATAATACTGCGAGAAATTCATGATCAATAATATTGCTAGAGCATCTTTTAGAACAATCACTAAATCCTAACCAGCGTCTGTCTTTAATCTGTCTATCTATTTGTTTACTTGTTGTTCTGTCATTTATTTTGCCTCAGCATAATTCTTATAAAACCAAATCATTTTACCATCTTCGAAACCATTAGAAAGTTACACAAAATAGGTAGAGTGGAAACTAATTCAGGACTCGGATTGATAATATTACTTGCTGCAGACTGTGTATACTTGCACAGGAATTCTAGAGTCTTTTACACCATATTATTGCTCACTCTAGGTATGAAAACCAAATCAAAGCAAGTAAAAAGTGTGGAAATTCAATTGGGAAAAATACTTAGGGAATTGATTTCGCCGATTTAGTCTAGGATTGATTTTAAGGAGTAAGTTATTATGCACAATGAAATTATGAGCCAAAGACCCTTTAATCACAACTACCTCTCCCGAGTATAATTGATTCTCATGCAAATTAACCAACTTGATATCCCTATCTATGTCTATTAATATGCAAGGCAATGAGATTTTTTGACCAATTCTAAAGTTAATTTAAAACAGTCACGAATTAGAAAGTACACTTTAGTCATGCAATCATGAGTAAGTCTATATTAAATCCCCTCTCCCGAGCTAGATTCAAAACTTAAATCATTCAACTAATGGCCAATTAATTGAAAGCATTAAATCAAGCTTACAAACATAATAATCATTGCACAACTTAAACCATAAATTCAATCCATAAACTTAATCAACTACATCAATCCCTAAGTTATGAGTTTAGCTACTCATGAATCTAATTACAAGCTCAACTAAACATGTAAAAGCCATAAATCTAGCTAAATAAAAGGAAAGGGAAAAGAAAACTCAATGTAAGCCGAGTCCGACGTCCCCGTCACGATCCCCACGAACAATGGGTTGATTACCGATTTTCTCCCTTAGCTTCAGCCTTCAAATCCTCTGTTTTAGCTCTGTTTACGGCCCCAAGAAGTCCCAAAATTGATTCCCCAAAAAACCTAGTCGAAAAGAAGAATATATAGCAATTTTTCGTCCTAGCGTCGAGACGCTGCCTCAAAACACGCGTATTCTGAAAAGGGCATTACGCAGCGTCGAGACGCTGCGACGATTCCGCGCCTATTCTGATATGGAATGCCAGAGTCGAGACGCTAAAGAAGCAGCGTCTCGACGTTGGTCTATATTTGACCCAAAATTGACTTTTTTTCCTTGTTGATTCTCTTCGGTTCTTTTGTATCTTTTCACGTTCCGAACACCCGATTGACTCCAATATTACATTTTAGCTCCAATCAACAATTTCTGACAAAATAAACAATTAAGTACAATAAAATAGCCAATAATCATCAAAGACTAGCTAAATTAAATAAGTAAAGATAGCTAGCTATGCTCGCTATCAGGAACCCAACACTAACCACCCACGATAGTACAATTTCAGTAGATAGAGTGATGCTACTCTATTGCGTTATGAAGGGGTTGGATATCAACGTAGGGAGCATCATCAGGGATGAAATCTTAGCTTGTGGACGGAAAATGGCAGACAAGCTTTTCTTTGGCTCACTCATCACCCAGCTCTGTCAGAGGGTGAAGATTGTGCCAGGCAAGGACGAGGAGCGCCATTTCTTCAAGCCAACCATTGACTTGTCCTTGATAGGAAAGCTTCAATAGAACAACATCCAGAGGAAGGATAAAGCCTCCACATCACAGGCCACACCTCAATTAGGGCCGAATGTAGCCTCTCCATCCCAGCACACTCCTTTTACAGTGCCTTCACCTGCGTCAAAAGCCCTAGGCATGGTCCACCACCAACTTGATCGAATTAGGGAGAACCTGAAGACTTACTGGACTTATGCCAATGAGAGGGATGGAGCTATTAGAGAGTTCTATCTCTCTATCGCCCCAAGCATTGCTTTGGTCTTTCCAAATTTCCCACAGTCGCAGTTGCCCCAGGAAGAAGAAGAGGAAGATGAAGAGGAAGATGAAGAGAATGAAGGAAAAGAGAATTCCTCAGACGAGGAATAAGGGAGTTTTCTGATCCTCTTTGACTGAAATTTTTGTGAATAATATTGTTTTACTGTTTTTGATTGTTTTCTGTTTTTTTTTTTTTTTTAGTTTTAGCATGTTGGCATTCTGTTTTTAGTTGTTTAATTGTTGTTTTTACTTATTTTTAAGGTTTAGTTTTTTTTTTTTTTATCATAGGTTAGTTTAGATAGTTTGTTGATAGTTTAGGATAGAAAACTTGCAATTTTAGATATTTTCTTGAAAAATCTGCTTACTGTTTTTTGAGCTTTACCTATGATAGTTTTGAAGAAAAAAAAATCAATTTTAGAGAAAACTTTCTTCAGAAATGTTTTGGAAGAAAAAGCATGTTTCAAAGGAGTTTTCTTTTAAGCCCTTAATGATGAAAACTAGAGCTTTGTTCTATCTCAAAAGTGTCACCGCCTCAACTAAGTTGTTTTCTAGTCATAGGCTTTCCATTAATCTTTTTCTTTACAAAATTGTCTTAGAGTCTAAACTTCCTCGTGTTTAACCTTTCTAACACTCTAGGAGAGTTTAGCCTTGACGTTTTGAAAACAAAAAAAAAAAGCCTCATGTTAAGCTCATGCCTAAAAAACAAGCCAATAAGGACATTGTCTACCTTTAAGTTTGGGGGGGGGGGGGGGGGGTGCTTTATGTTTTATGCTTCATTATGCAAATATTCTTGTAAATTTGTACTGCTGGAAAGAAGATGTGCTCAGTATATAAAAAAATGATGAAAAATGGAAGAAGAAAAAACCGAGAGTTATTCCTCCTTCCTAGGGTTTACTAAGTAACCACCTAGGGAAGTGAGTATCACTTCGAGCTTGTGAACTTTGCTCGTAGCTAGATATCTTCACCACAAAGTGTTGATAAGCTAGAACGAAGGTAAAGATGACAACAAGGATGCTCTTGGGAGAAAAAGAGGTTGAATAAAAAAGCACCAGCAGTCAAATAAGTTTGGGGGAGATGGAAAAGGTCTAGTAATTCATATATTCTTTTGTTTTCCTAAAGATTGTTTTCTTAGACTAAAAGGACTACACTAGGCTCTATGAGTAGAAGTTAGATAGTTTAAGTGCATTGGTTAGGATGGATGAGAGAGAGTTTTTGCTTTGAAAAAGAACAGTAGAAATCTTCATGCCTAGGAAACTCAGACGTTGTGACTGGCACTAGAGTAGAACCCTCTCCTGAAAGGCAATCTTTTTAGAAAAGGATCTTGAAATACGTTGTTTACTTGATTCCATGTCACTTGATTTGAAATGAAAAGTTGATACTAGTACTATGATTCATTACTATGCATGAACTCTAACATTTTGGTTTGCAATTAATATTGAGCTCCCACGTTTTGATTGGAAATTAAAGAGTTGATCTTTAACATTTTGATTGGAAATTGCTTGAGGACAAGCAATGAGTTAAGTTTGAGGGTCGGGTGATAAGGGTAAACAATATATACCTATTTTACCCTTATATTTAGCTCATTTCTTGGTCAAATATTGAGTGTCTAGGACAATTTTACTATTTCCAAGCTCAAAATATGTTAATTTGATAAGTTAGGGTGTTGAAAGTCACTTTTGTTGAATTATGCTTATTTGTGCTTAAAAAGACTTGATTTGAAGCAAATTTGACTTAGTTTTGGTGTTTTGCAGAAAATAGAGGAAAATAGAGAAATGTTACCGAAATGCGACCGCATTTCTGGGCAGAAACAGAAAAGTTCGAGTCCGTTGCGGGTAGTTTTAAATGGGCTTTTCACGCAACAAATTGGTTGTTTTGACTCCGAAACTGATTGGGCTACCTACCAACACCATTTTCGTGACTCCTTAACCACGTCCTGATGTGCAAATTGCTTACTGCAAGTGTACGGGTCAACTAATAATATAGTGTTTTCGTGATTAAATGAGTGTCGTCCTCTGGATTGGTTTTCTAGCAAATTAAGTACCGTGAATATTTTTTACCAATTTTATTTAGGGAGCAAAACTTAATGAAAAAGATAAATCTAAAGACAGAAAGCATAAAAATAAAAGTGGAGACTCAAATGGAAAGACTCTTAGGGAATTGATTTCATTGATTAAGATTGAGGATTGATTAATAGGAATGAATTGACGGTGCAATTATTCTATAAGCCAAGGAAACTTTTATCACGATTACCTCTCCCAAGTATAATTGTTTCTCATGCATATAAACTAACTTGATATCCCTATCTAAGTTCATTAACATACAAGGCATTATTCGGTTCGGTCCTTGTTATACTTCTAAAGTAATTCTAAATCCCGTCACAAACTTAGAATTTCTACTTTAGTCATGCAATTAAACAATATAAGTCTTATGCCAAATCCTCTCTCCCGAGTTAGATTCAACACTTAAATCATTCAATTAGTGATCAAGTAATTGAAAGCAATACACAAAATTGCATGCATAAAATAAAAGCACATTCATACCAAAAATCAATCCAACAAACTAAAAACAACTACATCAAACCCTAAGACAAACAACTAGCAATACATAGTCTTTGAACCACAAACACTAATTGCAAGGAAAGCCATAAAAACTACAAGAATTAAGGGAAAGAGAAAGGAAAACTCGAATCCGTCGAAACCGGCACGTCCCCGTCACGATCTCCCTGTCTTCTCGCTTGATTCCCGCTCCTTGGCCTTGTTTTAGCTCCCACCAAAGGTCTCTAGTTGAAATTAGGGCTAAAATCTAACCAATTGGACTCCCCTAATCCGTAGCATGAAAAAAAGATTAAATAGGAAATCTGTCGATAGCGTCGAGACGCTAAGGAGACAGCGTCTCGACGCTGTCTCTATTGCCGCCTAGTTCAGAAAAGGAAAGGCAGCGTCGAGACGCTCCAAGAGCAACGTCCCGACGCTGGTCTGCGGATGGCTATCTTTTGACTTCTTCTAACTTGAATCTTTTTCGTTCTTTAGCCAATTTTCATGTCCCGAACACATATTTAGCTCCAATTTCTCGATTTAACTCCAAAATATGATTCCTACAAATAGAACACAAAAATGCATTATTTTGGCCAATTAAATATAAAAGATTAGCTTAATTAATTAGGGAAAAATAGCTAGCTATGCTCGCTATCACTTCCCACACTATAAAAGGTCTCGATTCGAAGGGAAGCACAAGTAGAACTCACTTGGAAGAAAAGGTTGGTGACAGAACCCTGACTCGATGCCAATGAGTAGAGATGCTCGAGGTTCTTCTTAGATGACAAATTCTAACCCGAGAGAGAGTTAGACATCAAACCTTGTGGTTTGTAGAGAGTTTCACCCATTCCCATCTTGTAAAAGTGAGAGAGTGGAGTGTCTTAGCGAACTCTAGAAGGATTGTGTAAACAAGAAACCCATAATATTTAGCTATCTCTTTTAAATTCCAGCTCTTGAATCTTTTCATTATCTTGTATTTTTTTCATCATTATTTTAATGGAAATGTGTTCATTTGCTTTTTATCCCATCATGAGTAGCGAAATCCCGTTGAGGGGTTCAATGTGGTGAATTCCCTTAGGGTTTAATGGCTTGAAATTGTTTTATTTACTTAAGTAGGGTTTAATGCATGTCATTCTTTATTGATTATCACTCCAATCTTGCTGAGTTTAATTTGATCACTTAGACTTTGCATGCTATGTGAGTTTGATCTCGAAAGGGACAAACGATATCGGTTCTCATAAGGGTGATATAGGAGAAAAAGCTCGAGAGAGATTGTTCGGTGGTATAGGGCAAGTTGCCTAAGGCACCCTATATCGACTATAGGGTTATAGATTGCATTCATGAATTACCTATGTTGGAGTCGAGTCCCAGAAATGGGCATAACGGTACTCGCTTAGCCTTCTTATGGTTTTTGGAAACAATGGCGAAAAGGAAGTTAAATCTGACCCAATGCATTAAACACTCTTAAGTTAGATATTGCATAAGTATGGTTGTTACCCTAGGGATGAATCCATGTTGAATACCTCGTTTTATTTTATTGTTATTCTTTATTGTTTTATTGCATATTTTATTTATCTTTTCAAAAACCCAATCAATATATTATTTTCTTTGGTTACCTTTTTCAAAAGAAATAATTTGAGCAGTTTCTTCATCAAATTTGAATTTCCAAATTAGTCCTCGTGGGATCGATACCCTTGGAATACTTTCTAAGGTTTTTTTTTATTACTACGTGCGACAGTGTATACTTGCACTTAAGTGTTGGCTGGATATTTCTTTATTATTTCATCTATCATCTTATCTCACATTCCATCCATTCAGCCAGCCACGCACCAAGTTTTTGGCGCCTTTGTCGGGGACCAAAAGTGAAACCAGATTTGTTTTGCGATCAAATTGCGACCGCATTTCTATCTTAAAAGAATCTAACTTTGATTTGCATTTGTTATGCTTTTTCAGGTTGAAGTTGGTGCATGAGCAAAGAGCATCATCTCTTCGAGCTAGACCTTGAGATAGAAAGAAAGAGCAATAGGAGTTGAGCACATGGGAACATCTTACGAAATACTTCCAGAGTTTTGTTATAGATGTGGTAGGGTGGGTCATGTGATAAGAGAATGCGAAGAAATAAACAATGGGCCAGAAGAAAACAATATTCAGGAAGAACTTCTATTCGGAGACTGGATGAAAGTGACTCCTCTATTTGAAGGAACCGCGCCATCGGGGTTTCCAAGTGTTAAGAATGACTTCAGATGGGCAAGGGGAGGAGACCGAGGAAAAGGAAGACAGAGGAAAAGGAAGACAGAACCCCCATCAGACCAGCGGTAGTTAGGCTATCGAAAGAAATTCTAAAAATAAACAATCTGGAAACTGGTTTCACCGAAAGGAAAGAAGGGAGGCCAGAGGTCCGGCCAACAGACTACTGGAAACGGAGAAGACAGAGAGGGCAAATCCAAACCTAAAAAAAGTCACATCGGTGCCAACGACTAGTTCTCAACCTGAAAAGGAAACTCCTGGGAAAGCGACAGAGAGGACTTGTCTTCAGAAAGGAAAAGGAATACCAGGGGAAGTGTCAGAGAGGATCAGTGAAAGTGCTCAGAGGATGGATACAGAGAACGAGAAATCCAAAGAGACAACTATCAAGGACAAAGGAAAAGCAGTGTGGGAAAACAGAAAAGGACAAGAAAAAGGGACTATGGTCAACGAACTACTAAAGCAAAAAGAAAGCTTAGTGGGCCTAGCCCGGATAGGCCCAAACAGAATTAAAGAGGAAATGAGTCGAGCAATGGAAGAAGACCAACCATCAACACCCCAGGCCAAAACCCAAAATTCTGGGGAGTCCAAATCTCAACCGGAAGAAATAAAAGGGCTAAGAAAATGGAAGAGGAAAGCCAGAATGGAAGGCATAAAGGAAGACCAAAATCAGTCTGGCAACGCAATCTTGCCTCAAGAATCCAGAAAACACCAGGGAGACCAATTATCTTCAGAGAGGGAAATAAAGAAACAGTTCAAACCTTACTTCGGGACCGAAGGGATATCGGTGGCGACTGAGGATCAGCCCCGCCAGACGCCATGATCATTACGAGCTGGAACGTTCGAGGAACGAGGAACCCTCGAATGATCCGAAGCCTAAAACATGAAGTTTTTAAAAATTCCCCAAGCATTTTGTTTCTGCTTGAAACAAAATGTCACAGTGATAAGATAGTCATTCTGAGAAGAAAGTTGGGATTTGATTGTTCTTTTACAGCTAATAGCGTTAGGAGCAGTGGAGACTTGGCCTTGGTATGGAGGGAGAATTGCAACCTAAACATTCAATCCTTCTCTTCGGGCCACATTGACTCTACTATAGAAGTTGCCAAAGGGAAATGGAGGTTTACAGGATTCTATGGGCATTCGGAAGAGCAGAAGAGAAAGGACTCTTGGAAGTTGTTAACCAGACTAAAAGAGGCCTCTAATCTTCCTTGGACTATAGGGGGGATTTAAATGAAATTTTGTTAGATGAAGAGAAAAGAGGAGGCAGGATAAAAGTGAAGGGATAAGAACCCTTGCGCAGCGAAAACGATCAATAAACCACACTGTATTTTTCTTAAGATTAAAATACTGTTACAATTTGCAAACTAATTCTACAACAATTTAAACTACTTTAAACATGCTGGAAAACGTATAAAGCATGCTGAGAAAAGAATTAAAAACATCTAGATCTAATATAGATTGGATCCTATTAATCCTAGATCAAGAAATACCTACCTTAGATGTGATTCTTGATCTTTTCGCCTAATTCCCTTGGAAAATTGCACCAAAGACAGCAACTCTAAGTCAACCCTTTGCTGGAAATTCTCCCAATGATGTGAACACCACCAATAACGCAACACCGGTATCCTCACAAGTGAATTGCTAGAGGAAGTTTGTGGGAACTTGAATTTCTAAGAATTAGAGAAATCTCAGACTCTGTGGTTCTGTGTGTAACCCAAAATGCAGAGAGGTCAGAGCCTTGTGTGAGAGAGCCTTCACGTTGGAGAGAATAGGGCTTTAGTCAAAATAACTGAACCACTCCCCTATAAACTCTCTCATCCAAACGTGTACAACCAAGCGGGAGAACAATTCTCCATCAGTTAAAATTAACTGATGGATGAATTATTTTAATTAATAAATAAATTATTAATTAACTTAATTAAATTAAATCAATATTTAATTTAATAACCAATCATATAAAACCATTTTATATAATTATACCACATATCTAAAGTTTTAATATAATTCAATTAAATCAAATTTAATTAAACTTAAATTAAAACAAAATATTGATTAATTCAACAATTAATTAATATTATAATTAAATATCATATATTTAATTATATCTCTCTCACATAAACCATAGAATTAATGTACATCAAATGTGCATTAATTATAACCTATAGTTTTAATATGAATCAAATTCACATTTTACTTTAATATTCGAACCCCTTCGAATATTCAAATTCTCCTTAGAAATTTACCTCAACGCCCTTAGTGAGCTACCGGTGGGACCTAATGGACCTACAAATCAGAAGCTCCAACGATATGAGATTAATTGGCTAAACTCATTAACCAAGTCAATCAATATTCGTTAACTGTGGTTCACTCCACTATAGAACCACAACTGCACTCTTCTCACTGTAGATATATTTCTGTGTCCACGGATATCGACCGTCAACAGCAAGTTAGCCCTTCACTTGTGTTCGTACCCCAACTAGGTCAAATTACCGTTTTACCCCTAGGCTACCTCTTTGTCCTTAAGTACCAGTGCTCCTCTAATGAACAACCTGTTTGAGGTCCAACCAACAAACAGAAGTCCCTCTCGTGCCATAA
Organism: Luffa acutangula; assembly: GCA_036850905.1. Lineage (NCBI taxonomy): Eukaryota > Viridiplantae > Streptophyta > Magnoliopsida > Cucurbitales > Cucurbitaceae > Luffa > Luffa acutangula. Next base: position 43,927,151 of record CM072097.1, on the reverse strand, counting down.
AGAGGGTAGGGCCCATTGTTCAAGACCCGGAGACACCACTTAAGGGAACACACCTCTACTTACCCTAAAGTCGGGAAGGAGTGAATTCCATCTTGTAAGACTATGTTCCCAGCTCCCCACTTGGTTTTGTCCCCAAAATGGTAGGCTTATTGAGTCGGTGAATTGGCCACTCTCACTCGTACAAATCAAAGGATAATGCCTCATGGACAGGAGTCCATAATCCTCTCAGGATTAAGGCCAAGTTGCCTAGGTCATCCTAGTGAAATAGAAATCGAGCTAACTAACGGTGTTACAGTTAGTGGTTAACTATTTCGCAGTCTGGTCTTTGTGCAAACTCATTGCACAGGATACCCCCATTCGCATGTCAACTACATGAACGCGTTGGATCATTACGTTTGTATCAATATACAAAGCGGGTTGTATCCATAGTGTCACCAAGATAAGGTACCCAGCCTCATCCCTATACTACAGACCCTTCAGGCTAAAACTTGAACATTGATCCCCATATGTCCCTACATACTAGTTCAAGCCTCATTCAATTAGCCTTGGATGTTTAGTTTATTGGATTAGGGTTGATAAGACAAGATATAATACAAACATTGAATAATACATCAATTTGATTAATGTTCGGTCAATTGTACATTTACTATCTACGAGTTTTAGGGCATAAAACCCAACAAAAAGATCAAAAAGTTATGAACAGATTCCGCGAGGCCATCGATTGTTGTGGTTTGATTGATTTGAACTTCTTAGGTGAACAGTTCACGTGGAGGCGAGGTAGCAACTCATCCCCCCGAATTCAAGAGAGATTGGACAGGTTCTTTGCCAACAAGGAGATTGTTGGGATTGGTGTCCTAAAACTCATAGATAGTGAATGTTAAACGAATTATACATACTTATTCGATAAAGGTGTTATCGAGATTAATTCAGTAAAGTTATTACTGAATAAAGTAAATTGCACATATAATAACCCAAATCCAATAAACTAAGATCCATGGCTATAGGATGAACACTTGAGCTTTATGTAGAGACATAAAAGTGGATCAAGCTTGAGTAATAGCCAAAACGGTCTATAGTATAGGGATATGGTTGGGTACCTTATTCTGGAGACACTATGAGACGCGACCCACTTTATAGATGGTATAGACGATGTGATCCTAAATCGTCCATGTAGAGACATGCGAGTGGGGGCGTCCTATGCAATGAGTTTGCATAAGACCAGGACCAAGAAATAAGTCGCTCTTGCTTTATAACACCGTTTACTGACGAGACTGACTATTTCATGTTATGACCTAGGTAACTCGATCTTAATCCTGAGCTAACTTTGAACTCCTGTTTATTCGGGATTATCCTTAGATCTGCATAGGTGAGAGTGGCTCAGTATCGCCGACTCAATAAGCCTCCCATTTCAGGGATAGGAATGGGTAGATAGCTGGGGACATAGTCGTGCAAGAAGGAATTCACTCCTACCCGAATTAGGGATAGTAGAGAGGTTGTTCCCTTAAGTGTTAACTCCGGGGCTTGAATAAAGAGATCCCGCCCTCTCATTGGCCCGAGAGGGACTCGGTTTATTGGTTGGGCCATAAACCAATTGTTCATTAAAGGATCAGTGGGACTTAAGGAACTAGAAATGCTATAGGGGTAAAACGAGCTTTTGACCTAGCTATAGCTACGAACAACCTGTGAAGGATCGACTTACTAATCATGGTTAAATCAAGTGGACGGAAAGATATCTATAGTGAGGGGAGTGCAACTATCAGGCTATAGTGGAGTGTCCCAGTAGTTAACGAATGTTGGCTAGCTTGGATAATGAGATTAGTCAGTTAGCCTCGAATCGTTGGAGCCCATGATCTATAGGTCCATTAGGTCCCCTTACTAGCTCATATCGGAATAAAGCATAGAACAAAAGATAGGAAACTTTGAATCGTTCAAAATCGAGGAAAAGGGTATTATCGTAAAAACGTGTTTGACACAATAATTTAATTATGAATTAAATTAGAAATTGAGAGATAAAGTATTTACAAGTGTTTTAAATACCATATATATGGATTAGGAATCATATATATTGAATGACACTAGGTGACAATGATTAATTAGATTAATCATGTCAAAATTACTTGGAAATGTCCCAATTGATTACCTAGAAATCAAATTCAATTTGGAATTGAAATTGGGGTTAATTTGCAAGCTTGAAATCAGATTTCAATTTGGAATTAGTGGATTTAGTTGGAAACCCACTTATGCATGATCATTCAAAGTGGAAAGACAACTTACTCATGCATTGTTGCATGTTTTGTGAAATGTACTCCTAGAATCCACTTAAGTTTGCAAATACACCATGTGTCTTGTGTATTGAGGGTCATTCCCTTAATGTTATGCTGCTGGAATTTAGACTCAAAACTCTCTCATCTCTCATACTTCTCCATAGCTTGATCTTTCATGCATTCCCTTCCTATTCCCTATCTTATATAGTCTTCCACAAGTCGTTCTTGGCCCGGAGGATAGTAGGGAAGACTCTAGAGGTTGTCCATGTAAGGTTGGAGAAGAAAACACAACAAGGAGCATCACAAAATTGAGCTACAAAAAGGTTGGTGTTTCTTTCTCTCTGTTCTGTTTTTCTAAGAACAAGCATGCTTTAGGACCATAATTGATGTAGTTAGGTGCTTCCGATCTTCAAGTGCTTCTGCATGTGTTATATGAACAACTTCAGAGATGATAGATAAGTTCCAAACGGGGAGAGTGACTCATCTGAATTTCCATAATTCAGACCATCAGCCCATAGTTTTGAAGATAACTTTTGAAGGAATGAAGAGAGTTGTGAAAAGAAGGAAAAATATCAAATTTGAAGGATCCTGGATTGCCTTTCCCGAGAGCAAGAAAATCATTGAAGATAGCTGGAATTGTGTGAGAGGTAACGACTTGGGTGCTTTTCAGGAAAAGATAAAAGTATGTCTGTCCAATTTAAACAAATGGAACAGACAAAGGCTGGAGGGATCCTTAGTTGTGAGGATTGAAAGGAAAAAGAGGAGATAAAGCGGATTGAATCAGAAGACAATGGCCATATAACTGACAGACTCACTTAAGCAGAAAAAGGCTTGGAAAACCTGCTAGATGAAGAGGAATCATATTGGAAAATTAGTTCGAGGGAAGAGTGGCTCTCGGGAGGATACGGAAACACAAAGTGGTTTCATAATAGAGCTTCCCACAGAAAAAGGAAGAACGACATAACAGGTATTGAGAATAATAGACGTGATTGGATAGAAGAGGAAGAAGAAATGGGCAAGATTGCAACAGCTTATTTCAATCACATTTTTTCGTCATCTCTCCCAACAGAAGAAAGCATCAATCAGGTCTTGGAAGGAATTCAGAGCAGAGTGTCAAAGGACCAAAATAAAGAATTGGAGAAAGAGTTCTCGGAATCAGAGATCGAAAAGGCGGTTATGTCCATGCCAGCTACCAAAGCCCCAGGTCCTGATGGGGTTCGTGCAGTTTTCTATCAGAAGTTTTGGGATATAGTGGGCAACGACACAACCAATATCTGTCTCGATATCTTGAACAAGGGCAAGGATTTCTCTGTCATTAACAACATTTTAATCGCCCTCATCCCTAAAGTAAACGAGCCCACTTCGATGTCGAATTTTAGGTCGATCGGCCTGCGCAACGTAATATACAAAATTATAGCGAAGGCTTTGGCTAACAGGATGAAAAAGGTCTTGGAAGGAGTCATTTCTCAAACTCAAGCAGCTTTCATCCCTAATAGGTTGTTTTCTGACAATGTGATTCTGGGTTTTGAATGCATTCACGCTCTTAACAGCAGAAAAAGAGGAAAGGAAGGGTTTCTGGCAATGAAGTTGGACATGAGTAAAGCCTACGACAGAGTGGAATGGATCTTCATCAGAGAGATGATGAGGAAATTAGGCTTCAGTTCGTGTTGGACCCAAAAAATCATAAAATTCATTGAATCGGTATCCTACAGAGTTCTTTTGAATGAAGCCCCGCAGGAAGTTATATCTCCCAAACGGGGTCTCAGGTAAGGAGATCCGCTCTCCCCGTACCTTTTCCTCATCTGTGCTGAAGGCTTTTCAGGCTTCCTATCCAGGGAAGAATCTAAAAACATTTTTAAAGCTTTAAAAATTTGTAAAGGTAGCCCCTCACTCTCCCATCTCTTTTTTGCAGATGACAGTCTCCTCTTCAGCAGAGCGGAGGAAAAAGACTGCAATACAATAAAGAAGATTCTGGAAGTCTACGAGGCAACCTCAGGACAATGCATCAACCTAGAAAAATCCTCCTTTATGGTCAGCAAAAACATCTCAAAAGGATAAGCGGAGAAGTTGGACATCCTGGGTATTCCCCTGTCTGAAAACCTGGGTCCGTACCTAGGCATGCCTTCCCAAAACGGTATGAGGAAGGACGAAGTCTTCAGAAAAGTAAAAGAGAGAGTTTGGAATACCCTTCAGAAGTGGAAAGAGAAGCTCTTCTCAACGGGGGAAAAGGAAGTGCTTATAAAAGCGGTAGCCCAAGCCATCCCGACCTACACGATGAGTTGCTTCAGGCTTCCAGACTATCTTTGCAATGATATTAATCGATGGTGTGCTAGCTTTTGGTGGGGGAATCAAAAGGGAAAAGAAAGGCTCATTGGATTAGTTGGAGAAAATTTTGTTTAACTAAAGACAGAGGGGGGCTTGGCTTCAGAGACCTAAAGCTCTTTAATCAAGCCCTTTTAGCAAAATCAAGCTGAAGAATTCTGAAACAGCCAAGTAACTTTCTAGCCAAATTTTTGAGAGCTAAATACTTCCAAGGAGGGGATTTTCTTAAGGCCAAGCTTGGGAACAACCCTTCTCTCACATGGATAAGCATCTTGTGGGGTCGCGACCTCTTTATGAAAGGCTACAGATGGAAAATTGGCGAATGGAAGTACGTGACCTCGACCAAGACCCCTGGCTCCCAATTCGTAGAGGGGAATTCCCAGTTCTTATTGACGAATTGTTGAAGGGGAGGAAAGTCCAATGTTTGATGGATAGTGGGGGCTTGTGGCTGGAAGACAAAATCAAGGAGAATTTTTGCGTCTTTGGATGCGGAAACAATTCTGAATTCTATCCCAGGAGGCCCGGGCAGGAAAGACGAGATTATTTGGAGTCTTGGAAATAAGGGTTTTTTCTCGGTGAAGAGTGCATATCACCTAGCCTCCAATCTTAATCAGAATAAGGCTCATTTCCCTTCTAATCCAAATTTTGATCCTTTGTGGAGGAACTTTTAGAGCCTAAAAGCTATTCCAAAAGCAAAAATTTGTGTTTGGAAAGTTCTTCAGAATGGCCTTCCTACAGGATCAAACATTGTTAAAAAAAAGGAATTAACACTAATCCTCTCTGTTTTTGGTGTAGGAAAGCTTTGGAAACAGTAGAGCATATCATCTGGGAGTGTAAGTTTCCTAAAGGAATCTGGATATCTTCTATCTCTCTAATGGAAGGTCTTTTTTCCGTGAATAGGTTCAATTGGACCGCAAAAGACTACTGGGAATGGATGTCCAGGAATATCAACAAGGAAGAGCTGGAGAAAGCCATTCTAATCATTTGGAATTTGTGGACTCAGAGAAATCAATCCAAAATCGAAAATTGCCCCCCAAGCAAGGAGAAATGCATCAGAGTGACAGAAGCATACATGCAATCTACCAAAGGAAAAGTGATGACTAACCGGATGCTCCCAGAGAATTTCAATCCCTCGAGGAGGAAGAACCTCCTGAGTCATGAGAGTTGGTCCCCCCTCCGGACGATGTCTGGAAGCTGAACGTTGATGCTTCCTGGTTCGGTAAGCTGAATAGGGGTGGAGTCAGCTGGATCTTGTGTGACTCAAAAGGGTCTTCCATCTGTTAGGGTTTCAAAAGAATCAACTCTAGTTGGTCTATCAAGCTGTTAGAAATGAAAGCTATGATCGAAGGTCTACAATGCGTATCGTTGGTGAAAGTTAATTGCCCGTATCTGCCAACCATGTTGATCGTGGTGGAATCGGATGCCAGAGATGTCGTGAGACTCCTAAATGGCGAGGACAAAGACTGTTCGGAAGCCACCTTCTGTTTTGGTTCTGTTTTGGATTCCTCCTCCAGTTCGGAAGAAGGATCGGGGATTTGATATGGGCCTCTGCCCATTTGGCTTTCTAACCTCATTAATGAGGTGGTTGTGTAGTTCCATCTTTCTTTAATGAAGTGTTTCTTTAAAAAAAAAAAAAAATGTATATTGTTTGGTTTTGGGGGAAAAATAAAAAGAAAAATATTCCATTTGAAGTTCTCTTTCTTTTTGATATATATATATCTATTATTTCTTTTATATTGTGTGTGCATCTCATTTGCAACTATCTTTTCAATAATTTAATTTAAGTATTTTCAAGAATACACATGAATCTATGAAAATTAAGGAGAAAATGATAGATAATTTTACTTACAGGAAGAAAAAATAATATTATCAATAAAGCTTTGATAGTTGGAACAAAGAATTATATAAAATATAAGGATACAAAAGAAATAATAAATTATTAGATATTAAAATTTCATTTGAAAAAATTAAAATATCATAATATTTAATTCTTTCCCTTGAGCTGTCATGTTTTGACCCAGACAGATCTATAATATTTAATTCTTTGAGCTGTCATGTTGATCCCAACCTCTTGATTAGAACGAGTATAAATGCTAAATATAAATTATATTATTTTCGCAAATCACATATTTGAGTAAACATTTAACTTGGAGTACAATTAATTTTATTTTACATTATAAATAGAAAGTGTAGATTTCAATTACTTAAAGAAAAAAATAAACTGTAATATAAAAATTCAATTTGGTTTAAAACATTTAAAAAGAAAACGCAATTACGTATTTGATTTCTTAAAAATAAATAAAAGGAAAACGAGTTTTAAAATTTGAATTCCATCTAATCCAACTCGAACTCGTAAACATCTACATGTTAACATGCTTTTCTAATTCCAAAATTGTTGTAGGTGGAAGAGTCGATCTACTTAAATTTTTTTCTTTTTGAAATTTTCTCCGTGACGGTTCATCTCTTAACCTGGATTTTAAACTACAATATTGAAATGATAAAGTTCAAAACAACCTTATTTTACTAATAAGTTTTAAAAACTATAATATTGATAAAAAAAAATATCTATCATTTAATTAGATACAATAATTGTAATTATTATTTTAAATACAGTGAAGGTAGGGTATATATAGGAATTTCAACTTCTAATCTTAGAGTATATGTTAGACTCCGTTTGATAACCATTTGGTTTTTGGTTTTTGGTTTTTTAAAATTATGCTTGTTTTCTTCCAAATTTCCTACCGTGGTTTTCATCTTTGTTAAGGAACCATTTGAATTCATTGCCAAATTTCAAAATAAAAAACAAGTTTTTGGAAACTACATCCCCGTTTGATAACGATTTGATTTTTGGTTTTTGGTTTTTAAAAATTAAGCTTATAAACACTAATTCAACCTACAAGTTTCTTTGTTTTTCTAATACATTCTTTCCATGATTTCAAAAACCAAGCCAAAATTTGAAAACTAAAAAAAGTAGTTTTGAAAAACTTGTTTTTGTTTTTGGAATTTGGCTAGAAATTCAAACGTGCCCTTTACAAAGATGAAAACCATGGTAGAGAAATTGGGGGAAAACAAGCATAATTTTCAAAAACCAAAAACCAAAAATCAAATGGTTATCAAACGGGGCCTACTTTTTTTTGTTTTCAAAATTTGACTTGGTTTTTTAAAACAATGAAGAAGGTAGGTACTAAAACAAAGAAACTCATAGGTAGAAATAGGTGTGTATAAGCTTAATTTTAAAAAAACCAAAAACCAAAAACCAAGGTTCTGTTTAATAACCATTTGGTTTTTGGTTTTTGGTTTTTGAAAATTATGCTTGTTTATATCTAAATTTCCTTACCATGGTTTTCATTCTTGTTAAAGACACTTGAGTTCCTAGCCAAATTCCAAAAACAAAAACAAATTTTTGAAAACTATTTTTTATAGTTTTCAAAATTTGACTTGGTTTTTTAAAACATGAGAATGAGGTAGATAGCAAAATAAAGAAACTTGTAGGTGCATGTAGTGTTTTTAAGCTTAATTTTCAAAAACCAAAAATCAAATGGTTATCAAATGCGGGTCCAAATGATTATCAAATGGGGCCTTAATTACCACTAAACTATGTTTACGTTGACACAATAGTTGTCTACTTTTTTTTTTTTTTGAGAAGACAATAGTTGTCTACTTAAACATATAATTCAACTGTGTTTAAATATCTTTAAATATGACGTGTTTGGTTGAACTCTTCTTAATTTTGAAAAAAATTCTAGTGTTTGGCAACCACTAAAAATGACTTATTAGAAAATAAGATTAATAAATAAATCATTTTGAGATAAACACTTTAAACCATTTTTTTTTAAAAAGACTTCTTAAATATACAATAACTTGTGTATAAAAACATTTGTGAAGAAATGCAATCAAACATATGAGTGTTTATATTCTAAACAATTTTTATACAAAATGTTTATGAAAAACATTTAAATTAAAATGTATTCCAAACGAACCGTATTCATTCACACCATTCAAATATTTTTCTCTTTCATTTCAGAAGTAATATTAATAATAATTACGTTTTTTATACACAATAAATACATTTTTTATACACAAAGTGGATCCGTTCAATAACGTTTTTATTTTAAAGGGAGAAAAAAAAAAGAGACACAACGTATAGTTTTATTTTATGTTTTTATGAGCTAAAAGTTGTTTGATAATAATTTTTTGAACAACAGTTGTTTGATAATAATTTATTTACTTTGTAAAATTCTTTTCACAAACATTTTAAAAATTATAGCTAAACTCTTATTTTTTTAAAAAAAAACAAAAAAAGGTAGTGGTAAAAATATCTACAAAAAATTCAAAAGTGTTTAAAAATTTTAAAAGTAAAAATTAAAAAAAATGACTAAAACGCTATTTTTTTTTTTTTTTTTATATATATAACAAAAAGAATTTGCTAAACAATTATTTAGACTTGCCGATCCAAACATAAAATTAAATAATCTTGAAGGTTGAATCTCATACACCTTCATTGCAGTAGTAAAAAAACGTCTAAATTATTTTAGTTATTGCAATAATCTTTTTATAATAAATGATTTACTAGAAACTCAAAAGATGACATTTTGGAGTTGCATGTGGTAGTTTTACTATCAAAATTTCAAATATGTTTTAAGGTTTCAAAATAAATATGAAAATTTGATAATTCACATGTTAGAGTTTTTTTTTTTTTTTAATTTCTTTTTTTAGTTCAATTATAAGTCGAGTGGTGATATTCTAACATTTGACCTTTTAGTCGGGAACACATGGTTTATGATGTTTGAACTATAATCAATTTGGTTATCTGTCTTCAAAAGTTATCATATATCATAAATAATAATTAGAAAAATTATTCAAACAATTTTTTTTTTTTAAAAAAAAAGGGTTAATATGTACTTTTTTTGAAACAAGGGTTAATATTTACTTATGATCATATTTCTATGTCATGAGATCCCTATTCGATCGAAATTCCAATAATGTTCAAGATCATTAATGCCTCATTATTTAGAAAGTAGGTCGGCCAAATTTTAGATATAGGATATTTTCATTGATCCCTTCACGACTCCACCATCTCATCCCCTTTAAAAGTAATTAATTTTTATCGTGAACTTTTCCCCTTTTTTTTTTAATTCAATGATATTTGAGAGTGAGAGATTCGAACCTCTAACCTCTTGGTCAATGGTACATTCCAGTTACGCTAAGTATGCTCACTTTTGTTGCAATAATAATATTATTAGTATTATTAATATTATTGATTGTCCACTTTGGGCATAAGCCATCATGGTTTTGCTTTTGGTTCACTCCAAAAGGCCTCATACCAGTGGAGATATGTGTAGTGTCCCGTAATCCCTTACATGTGGTATCAGAGCTTTTGGTTCAGGAGTCATGGGTTTTGTAGAGCCAAAAAGTTTCGATGGATTCATGAAGTTCGATGGGAAAAATTTTGGATATTGGAAGATGCAAGTCAAAGATTACTTAACTTGCAAGAAAGTGTATAAGGCATTGAAGGAGAGACCGAAAGAGATGTCAGACGAAGATTGTGAAGCTCTAGATGAAGAGGCAGTTGCAACCATTAGGATGTGTTTGTCGATGGATGTGACAAGTCTAGTAGCCCATGAGACAACTGTAGTCAAGTTGATGGAAGCGCTTACAAACAAGTATGAAAAACCCTTTACAAATAATAAGGTCTACCCAGTTAAGAAGTTTTTCAACATGCAAATGTCTGAGGATGCTTCTGTGAATTCCTATATTAATGAGGTTACCACTTTGATTAATCAGTTAAAATTTGTTAAGATAGAATTTTCTGATGAGGTGAATGTTATTCAGTTGTTAACGTCTTTACCTGATAGTTGGGAAACGATGAAGACAGCAGTGTCTAATTCGACTGGAAATAACACTTTAAAATTTTCAGAAGTTTGTGTTTAGCCATAGCTGAGGAAATTCATAGGCAGGGTAGTAATAAAGAGTCTACAGTAGGGTCAACTTTGGTTATGACTAAAGGTAAAGATAAAGTTGATGAAGATAATGAACCAAGTAACAGTAGGAAAAAGTGGAAAAGTATGAATGAGGTAGAATGTTATTACTGCCATAAGAAATGTCACTTCAAGTATCAGTATAGGAAATTTAAAGAGGATTAGAAAAGAAAACCAGAGGCAAATATAGAGGAGGAGGTTGTCTTAGCTTGTGTTGAGAGTGACACAAAGTATAGTAACCACTCATCAGATTGGATATTAGACAGTGCAGTTTCTGTTCACATAGCTTCAGACAGGAGTTTGTTCACATCATTCACAGGAGGGCATCATGGCCTAGTGAGGATGGGGAATGGTAGAACCTCCAAGACTAGAGGGATTGGAGTGTTAGTCTGAAGACAGAATGTGGAGGTAAATTGGTACTGTGAGATGTCAGGTTTGTGCCTAATATCAAGATGAATCTTATTTCTATTGGTAAGTTGGCAAATGATGGTTAAGTGTGTGAGTTTGGTAGTCGCCAGTGTAAACTCAAGTTCGGATCCCAGGTAGTGGCAATTGGTCACAGGAAATCTACACTATACAGATGTCAGTTAAATGTTGCCAAAGGTTCAAAGAGACTGTGGATGCTGGTTAAAGCTGCAGATGACAGTTGTAGAGGTATAGTTGAGCCAGAAGCAAGGATAGCCAATTTCGATCAGTCCGATCAAGATCCTTCAGTTCAGAAACAATTGGGAAGTCCAGGAGAGAAAGTTGATGGCTATCGTGAATCCCCAGTTGTCAGACACTCAAATGAATTGAAGAAGTCGCTCAGGCGAGTTGAGACATCAAAGTCGAAGGCCAGAGCAGTTGCTAAGGTCAAAGGTCAGGTCTCTAGCTTGGTAACAGGTTTGAATAGAGGATTCAAGCCATTCTCGGAGTGTATCTTCTTCAGGAACAGTTGTTTGGGTTGGAAGAAGATGACAGGTGACACCACTTAGTCGAAGTGGGAATACATGTCTGTCTTTTTCATTTGGGAGACAGGTTCACGTAGCTAGCTCATACCTCGGGACGAGCACAGATGAGCTACAATTATATTCTGATAGCTGCCTGTTTTCAGTGAGTTTGTTGTTTTTCAGGTATTTTGAGCCTTGGAGTTTACCAAGAAGATCAGAGTTAACAGTTGTAGTGGGAGTAGATCCTTGGAGTTTGCCAAGATGTTTAGAGTTTTGTTGCAGTGGGAGACGATATCGTTGTTTTGTCTCCAAGTGGAAAATTGTTGGAGGTGGATATAAATCACCGTCTCGATTGCAGTACGGAATTACAAAAGGAAAAGGAATGCTAATGGGCTTGGCCCATTTACATTAGGTTACACCATATATATGTGTTTAAGTGTTGTGGCCGTGTGTGAAAAACACAGAAGAGGAGTGACTTTTTGGCTGAGAGCAAAGTTGACGTGCGGTAATGAGTGAGAGAGATTTAGTGTATCTCTCTTGTGGGTGAGGGTTTTGTTTCTTTGTTGATCCCAAGCTATCAGGTTGTGATACTTGGAAAGTCAATAGCTTTTGTTGGGCTATTGAGGGTTAGTTTGTAGCGTTATTGAAGGCTTCCTGTAATCTTCGAAATTCTAGTAAAACCTGAAATTGCAGAAGATTGGACATAGTCTCGAGATTGGGGCGAACCAGTATATTTTATGGTGTCGTTTTCTTTTTTCCTATCTCTTATTATTTTTTGTGACTATTATTTTTGGTTTAACCTGTGGAATGGGAGATAGTTATAATATTATTGATTGTCGTCATAATAATATTATTATTATTAGTATTCCGCATTTTCTCCCAACAACTTTGACATTTTTCTCGTGAACTTAACATGAAGGATCACTTTTTACTCTAAATTTTCAATTTCATCAGGTTGTACCTTAAATTTAGATTAGTGTTACAATCTTTTACTTTAAACTTGAATAAATGTTGCAATTTTTACCTTTGGATAAGTTTTTGTTTAAAAGATCGTTAAAAATACTATTCTCATATGTGTTTAGTGAATTATAAAACATAGGTGTGATACAAAATTTAAAGGATTTAAGGGGAAAAAAAAACGACATTGGTGTTGAATTATTTTTTTTGAAATTTGTGAGTTTTTTTGTGAAGTTATACTGTCGCAACGTCATCGCGACGCGGAGCGGCCGACATCATTTCTTGGGTTTTTAAGAAGAAAGTTGGAGTCGCCACCAATCATTGAAGGTGTGATTGGTCACCTTTAAAACAAAAAACCAGTCTTAGAAAACCAGAAATTAGGTTCGGGAGTCGTTTGAGTGTAGGGAAGGTATTAACACCCTACAACACCCGTTTAAGAAAACGATTACCACAGTATCTTAAATTGTCCAATTAAATGAATAAAAACAGTCCTTTATTTTTATTTTTCTTAAAAAGAATGATAAATATGAAGATATAAACCCAAAATGCAATAATAAACACAAGATGTCTCATTTGTTTTTACCTTAACTTTAGAAATAAAGTAAGGATTAAACATTATGAGTTGGATAACCAATTTAATATAAATCATGTCTAATTTCTCTTTTAATTAAAGGAAATATGGACGATACATGATTGTGTTTATTAAAAAAAAAACAAAACAAAAAAAAAAAAAAAACAAATAGATGTAAAAGAAGAAAATCATTCAAAGAGTGAATTCTTTTTAGGGAAAATGAGAATTTTCATACGCCTACACGGGAGTTGAACTCCACGAAGACACATTACTCAGTTCCCATAATCCCTTTTAAAAGAAAATCAAAACAATAACAATAATTGAAATTGACCAAGCGGAATTAAAGATTAGATTAAAGCAATTTGGAGAATGAAAGGAAAAAACAAATGAATTAGAAAGTTTAAAAAAATGAAGTTGGCAAAGTGCAAAAGTGAACTAAAACAAGAGAGAAATTAAAATGATAATAATAATGATGATAATAATAATCATAATAATAATAATAACAATAATAACAAAACAAAAAAAAAAACAAAAAACAAAGGAAATAGAAAAACAAAACCCCACCTTTTTTACTTCTCTCTTTCTTCTTTTTTCCTTCTTTCTTACCCAATGTTTCCTGTCCCCGTATACTCCTTCCTCCCCATCTTTTTTCCTCTTTTCTTCTTTCACTTTCTTTTCTCTCGTTTTCTATCACTCTCTAAGCTAAACTCTTGCTCAAATGTCTAAACTCTCTCAAGCTCACTTTTACTCTAAACTTCTTCTCTTTTTTTCTTTCCTTTTCTATCACTCTCTAAGCTAAACTCTTGCTCAAATGCCTAAACTCTCTCAAGCTCACTTTTACTCTAAAATTCCTCTCATTCTTCTTGTTTTTCGTCCTCTCCATCCTCCATCTCCCCCCTTTTTATACTTGAAGGGTTACTAAATTAGGGGGAGGATGGATGAGAAAATGGTGGAAAAAAGAAAAAAAATAAAAAAAAAAATAAAAAAATGAGAGCCATGCAAATTCTTTTGAATAGGTAAGCTTCCCGTTGAATAGGAATGGGGAAGACCAAAAAAAATAATAATAATAAATAAATAAATAAAAATTAAAAAAAAAAAACGAATTTTTGATAAAAACATATGAAAAGGGGGGTTTGAACCACAGACCTCGTGGTTATCAATGTGACTTTATGCTAGTTGAGCTATGCTCTTGTTAACATACAAGAAAAAACAAATTGACCACCAAATATTGGAAACCTTCAAACATTATTACTGAAAATCAAGTCGGACCAAATACGGTGTCTACATATACAATTATTGAATTTGTATGTTGATCAAACTTAATTTTACACCAAACGTAGATTTTATTGAAATTTTAGTGAGTTAGTAAATCAAAGAAAAGTTAAAAATTACTACTCTTATAAGTCTTAAAGTTTAATTTGATAAAATTGAAAGTTAAAATAAAAAAAATTAATAAAGGAAATTTAGGCATAAAAATGGGTGGTATTTTTTAAACACGTCATGGCAACCAAGGTAGGGTCAGAAATTTTAATTTTTTCTTTTAGAAAAATAACTTTCGACCTTACAATGTTCATGACCAATTGGATCCTAACGTACCACTAGGTACCATAGGAGATCGCAATGATCGTTACTGTATCAGTATCGATAACAAGTTCTTTTTTTTTATCTTCCCAAGAGCTTCGTCTTTTACTTTACGGAGGGTATATAGGAGAAAATTTTGGTATTTGGATATTATTTGCATCAATGGTTTGGCCAATCATTCATGATTGGTTATGAGACCATGTAAATGGAAATTTCCAATTGTGGAAGAGATACCAAAAAAATTCATTAACACAGAAAAATGCAATGAAAAATGCAAGCACGACGTTTGGGGAGTGATTTTACATTCAAAACTGAACAAATTAGGTGCACCTAACTCTTCTTTTAACACAGAAAAGAACCAAGAAGGGATAATATCATCCCTACAAAAAAAAAACAAAACACCCTAAGATAGGAACAAAAGGGCACTCAGAAAAACTGAAATCGTCATTGTCAATGGTTGTGTGCGCCAAAATTCTGAGCTCCTGTATTTTCCGCTCTTGTGCATTTGGAGAAGGAGACAACATTTGCATGTGAAGCCAATTCGTCGGTGCCTTTGACAAGCAGGGATATTTCCGATTGATCTTCGAAGAAAACTCAATTAAGCACATTAATCACATCGTTGGAGTCAGATTCTAAAACAAGCAAAGGTTTGAAGCTAATCGCTACAAGAATTAAAAGATTTCCGGACGATTTTTCTCCCGACGTGAAAAAATCGTGGGCAGATATAAGTAATGTTGATGATTTTAAAACCGTTGGGATATGGATAGGAAATGCCAACTATTGGCATTTCTTATGTATTTCCCAACAGTTTTACTAAACCGTTGGCATATATATAGGAAATTCCAACAGTTTAATCCTAGGATTTTGAAATCTTGATTTATTTGGTTCATTGGTATAGCCAATAGTTTATTTAAACCGTCGGTGGTTCTTTGCTCTATGGCAACAGTTTGGTTCGACCGTCGGCGGTTCATCTATTTATCGACGGTCCGATTAAGCTGTCGGGGTTCTTGGAATGCCAGCGGACCGGTGGTTCATTGATTTACCAACGGTTTGGTCGAACCATCAGGTTTTTTCTCTTATTTCCCAACGACCCGGTCGAACCGTCGACTATAAATTCTTATAACCCAACGGTTAAGTTAAACCGTTGGGAGATTTTACTTTAAAATCCCCCAAATCACGATTTCTTCCCTCCCTTTCTCCCATTTTCCCTCCATTCTCTCTTCATTTTCGCGCTTCGTGCCCTAATGACCCTTATCTAGCAAATGTGGGACCTTGGTCGCACTACCAACAATCCTCATGACTACTTCAAGGCTCACAAACTTCTTTGTCCGGCACCCGAGGATTCTACCCGACACGGCTACTCCCGAGGCATGGCTCTGATACTACTTGTAAGGGACAACCGGACAACCACATATCTCCACAATGGTATGATATTGTCCACTTTGGGCATAAACCCTCATGGTTTTGCTTTTGGATCACCCCAAAAGGCCTCATACCAATGGAGATACTTGTCCTCCCTTATATACCCATGATCATCCCCTTATCTAGCCGATATGGGACTTTGGACGCACTCCCAACATGTATCATAATATTCTTATGACTATTGTTCTAGTCTTTACTAGAATATCTAGAGTGATGTGATGAAACTACTTCTAATTTCCTGCTTCTTGAAATAATTAAAGCTTGATCAGGGCTTGAACTATCGTGAGTTGAGTAAGAAGTTAAAGGGATAAACCTTACACTTATTGGATTAGGGTTATTTAGGCAAGATAAATGCAAAATAAACAATAACACGTACTTTATTGAAATAAACATCAATAACACTTTATTAATGTACAGTCAAATGTTACATTTACTATTCACGAGTTTTAGGACATAAAACCCAACAATATATGAATTATTTCTCTTCTTGTCAATTGGTTTTGAGATGGAATCTCATGTTATCTCATATTGAATCAGAGCCCATTATAAAGTCCAAAAGGGTATTCGGTCCAAGAAAAAAAAAAGGATATCATCCAAGAATGGTGAACCAAAAAATAGGCACCATCTTAAGAGGCATGTTGAGGATACCACATTAAAAAGATGAATGGACTTGTAGTTTTCAAGTCAAGGTTTTTTGCCAACTTATTTTTAAATACATAGTTTTTGTCTTGCATTCCTTTTTTTTTTTTCAATCTAATTGTTTCATGATAGCAATATTGAGTGACTTAGAAGATCGTGTTAGCTTTGAGCTGTAATATTCAACGATGAAAGGTTTTGTATAGGATCTAATTTAGTCTATTAATGGAAGATTCGTTAGTGTCCCATATTATTGTAAAAAAAGAAAAAAAAAAGTCATGTTGAGGATCCCACGTCGAAAAGGTGAACAGAGACCTCATAACTTATAATATATATGAGTTACTCCCTCTCATTATCAATTGGTTTTGAGATGAAACCTATCATTATCTAATATGGTATGAGCCCATAAAGTCCAAAATGGAATTTGGTCCAAGAAAAAAAAAAAAAAAAAAAAAATCTGATCTAAGAATGGTGAACCCAAAGAGGAACCATCTCGAAGAGCATGTTGAGGATCCCACATTGTAAAGATTAATGGAGACTGTTACTCCTTTTATTGTCAATTGGTTTTTTTTTTACAATATATGGGGAAGGGGGTTCGAACCACAAACATTGTGGTTATCAGTACAATTTTATGTCAGTTGAGCTAAGCTCTTGTTGACTTTTATTGTCAATTGGTTTTGATGACTTCCTACAAATATTGTAAATGGTTGGGAAAAGCTTGGGCCAAAGTGATTTTATGTACGTATCCTTTAATGTCAAGCACGAGCACTTTATAAAACATGTATTCACTCTAAATTTTTTTGAATATGTTGTAATTAGTTTTGATTTTGTAACTTTATGTCACAAAAACATGTATAAAAAATGTATTAAAAGAAGCAAATTTTTTCTTCAACAAAAATGTATAAAATTGAAGAAAGTTTCTCATCAAGCCTACCAAAAAAAAAAATTGTATAAAAAAGAAGCAATTTTTTTCATCAATAAAAATGTATAAAATTGAAGAAATTTTAGGGTTTTTTTTCATCAACAAAAATGTATAAAGGAGAAGCAAATTTGATCATCAACCAAAATGTATAAGATTGAAGGAAATTTTAGGAAGAAAAATGGTTTCAAAAGTGGTGTTCATCATTGAAGATTTTACCATTAGTCGTTTCTGGCGTAAAGGTCACCATCGTGAAGGCTTGCTATTTGTTAAAAGGGGTAAAATTCACAAAGGAAAAAACTTGAGTGCGGTACATAAGGATCTCTGTGCATACCACCATTAAAATGTTGACAATTAGGAGATATAATTTTTTGGGAAACATACACTTTTGGTCCCTGAGGTTTGGGTTAAGTGACACTTTGGTCCCTGAGTTTTCAAACTCAACAAAAATACCCTTGAGGTTTGAGATAAGGAGCACTTTGGTCCCTGCCGTCAAATTTTCTGTTAACTTTTAACGGTTGCTGACGTGGCACTATTATTTTAATATAAAAAATTATTTTTTTTATTTTTTAAATAAAAAATATTAAAAAAAATAAAATATTAATATTTAATTATTTTTTTTATTCTTTCTCTCTTTCTTCTCATCTTCTTCTTCTCCATCTTCCTTCTTCTCCATCATGTCCCTCCTCCTTCTTCTTCTTCCTAAGTCCGGCGACCGGCGACCACCACACGCCGCCGCCACCGGCCACCGGCCGCCGACGACTGAATTTTTTTTTTTCTTCTTTCTCCTTTCTTCTTCTTCCCTTCTTTCTCCTTCCTCCCTTCTTTCTTCTTCTCTTCTTTTTCTTCAATGTTTAAAAAAAAAAATAGAAAAGGGAGAGAGGAGGGACCTCCCTCCTCCGTCTCTGGCGCCGGAAACGGA
The DNA here is from genome assembly GCA_036850905.1 of Luffa acutangula. NCBI lineage: Eukaryota > Viridiplantae > Streptophyta > Magnoliopsida > Cucurbitales > Cucurbitaceae > Luffa > Luffa acutangula. The sequence goes on along the minus strand of CM072097.1, from coordinate 43,908,650 downwards.
GGAGGGAGGTCCCTCCTCCCTCCATTTTCTATTTTTTTTTTATAAAACATTGAAGAAAAAAAAGAGAAGAAGAAAGAAGGGAAGAAGAAGAAATGAGAAAGAAGAAAAAAAAAATTCAGTCGCCGGCGGCCGGCGGCGGCGGCGTGTGGTGGCCGCCGGTCGCCGGACTTAGGAAGAAGAAGAAGGAGGAGGGAGAGGATGGAGAAGAAGGAAGATGGAGAAGAAGAAGATGAGAAGAAAGAGAGAAAGAATAAAAAAAATAATTAAATATTAATATTTTATTTTTTTTAATATTTTTTATTTAAAAAATAAAAAAAAAATAATTTTTTATATTAAAATAATAGTGCCACGTCAGCAACCGTTAAAAGTTAACAGAAAATTTGACGGCAGGGACCAAAGTGCTCCTTATCTCAAACCTCAGGGGTATTTTTGTTGAGTTTGAAAACTCAGGGACCAAAGTGTCACTTAACCCAAACCTCAGGGACCAAAAGTGTATTTTTCCCTAATTTTTTTTTCTCATTTTCTCCCTTCCTTTTTCTTAGTTGTCAAGATTTTAAGCCAAGTTTTGTTCATTCTACAAATTCACAACTCCAAAATCCTTCCCTCCTATTGTTTTGTCCTATTTTCAATTAAACTAGTTGAAGTTGGTATTGCTTGAACTAAAATAATTGTAAAAATATCGACAACTTTTTCCTTTGGTTTTCTACACCCTCAAACCTCTCTCCGTATCATCCTATAAATACCAATAGGCAAAGTACCCCCTCCATATAACAACAAAACAAATGGAGGTGGTTTCTCCGATCAACGGCAGCTCCGGCAACACCGCCGGAAAAGTCATCATCTGCAAAGGTAAAATTCCACCATCGCCACCTCTCTCTCTCTCTCTCTCTCACACATAACTCACCGTAAAATTGAACTTCCGTTGGTTATTTTTGTGTTGTAGCCGCCGTCGCTTGGGGCCCCGGCAAGCCCTTAGTTATCGAACAAGTCCGCGTTGACCCGCCCAAGAAAATGGAGGTCCGAGTCAAAATCCTCTTCACTTCCATTTGCCACACCGATCTCAGCGCTTGGAAAGGAGAGGTAAAAACAAAACAAAAAATCAGATTATTCATTTTCAAGTCCTTTTCCAAATACCCGTTTGAATTATTATTTGATATTGCAGAATGAAGCCCAGAGAGCTTACCCTCGTATCTTGGGCCACGAAGCTACCGGGTAATATTTCAATTCTCTCCATTTTTACACATTATTCTATATTTAATTCAAAGTCTGGTTGAGGATCCACGTTGAAAACATACGTGCAGACCTCACAAGATAGATGAGTTATTCCACTCATTGCAAATTGCTTTTGAGATGGAATCTCATGTTATTTGATAAGTCTGAATTTGCAGAATCGTGGAGAGTGTGGGGGAGGGGGTGACGGAGGTGGTGGCGGGGGATCACGTGATCCCGCTATTCAACGGGGAGTGTGGCACGTGCGGATGCTGCCGAAAGGCGAACACGAACATGTGCGAGAAGATGGGAGTGAATCCGATGAAGAGCACGATGGTGTGCGACGGGAAGACTCGGTTCACGACGGCGGACGAGCGGAGGCAGCCGATTTACCACTTCCTCAACACCTCAACTTTCAGTGAGTTCACCGTCTTGGAATCCGCCTGTGTCGTCAAGATTCCCTCCGAAGCTCCCATCAAGAAATTGACTTTGCTAAGCTGTGGCCTTTCTACGGGTACGTAATTAAAACACAAAATAACAAATCTTTTTTCTTTTTTTTTTTTTTTGAATGTGTGACTTTCTTTGATTTCGTCGTCCATCTTCTTCCTGTTCTTGATTTGTTCATTGATTTTGCCGATTGCAATTAATTGTTTTGCATAGCTTTGGTGGTTGACTTCACGAAAATGATTTGTTTTTTCAATTGGAAAATTCAATGTCGATGTCCATGTGGTGATCGGCATTAATTATGAATATCCATAGGCTTGCCTTGTGGCTATGGAAAGTGAAAAGACAAATAAATTGACCCCTTTTACTTGGTTGTCTAATTAACTCACTCTCAATTTTTCGTCTAAAATGGGGTGTCAGAATGTGTGTTTTTTTTTTTCTTCTTGTCTTTTTATCTGTTCAATAATTCTCATATTTTTGTGATTATTTTTTTTTTAAGTTGAGAGTTGAAAATGAAGTTTTTTTTCAACATGTGGAAGTAATGGATTCCAACCACAAACCTGTAAGCTCATGTTGACTAAATTGAACATGAAGTTTAATATTATTTTTTTTTTACACCCTGTAATGTAGAGATTTTAACTTTTGATCTTTCTCAAGGTACTACTTTTATGACAATTAAGTTGTGCTTTCGTAAAATTGGGAAAAAATTTAATTGATTTGAAAATTTAAATCTTCTTACCTTTGTTAGAAGATTTTGTCCTATGAACTTAAAAAAAAGTCATTTGGTAGGGAAGGACACCATCATTTTCACTTTTATCATTTTTTTTATTTTTTATTTTATTTTTATTTTTGTTGATTTGAATGATTTGGGAATTATTAGTAAGGACACCATCATTTCAATTTGTTTCCAAAAAAAAAAAGAGTAGAAAACCAAAGCATTTATATGATTTGACTCCTTGCAAAATTATTTTTCTAGAAACGTATTTAAATTACTTAAAAAAAAAAAAAAAAAAAAAAAAAAAAAAAAAGCCCTTTTTACTTTCCCTTGTGATACATCATCACAAATTTTTTAATGAAGTCATTATTTACCCCCCCCCCCCTTTTTTTTTTACAATGAAGCGATTATTTAATTTAAGACTACGATCTATGAATGGTATTTTAATTTCTACAACGGATTAAATATGAGTTTAGTATTACTTTTTGCTTAAAGTTTTGTTTGACTTTTTAAAATTATGAAAACTACTCTAAGCTTAAGTAAATGTACATTTCAAAATTTTCAAATTTATTAGTGTGTAACAATGTAAAATAAAATCCGGGTGCAAGTGGGTGGCGCAGTACTGGATCCGAACCCGGAAAATGCAAATGGAATTGTAAACTAATTACTAAAACGGATTGAAAATTTGCGGGAGGCTTTAGTCATCCGTTTTGCGCAGTTTTGTTATTAGTTATGGGACCCTTTTCTTGCGTTTACTTTTCTCTTTCTCTTTTTTTTTTTTTTTTTTCCATATATTTTAAAAAATTAAGTTGAAGAAAAGTAACCGTTTTTAAACCAAATAATAATAATAATAATAGATTTTTCTATTTTGTTTTTTTCAAGTGTGTTTAACCTGATTAAATGTGAAAATTAAAAAAGATATGATTCAAAAAAGAAATGAGAATAATTTTATTTTTACAAATTCACCTCGATTGTATAATTGACAATTTCAATAATGTTATTGATGTAATTTTTTAAATTCAATTATATATGGTATAATAGCTGAAAATTATTTTTTAGACTTATATATCATTTATAAAATTTAAATTTTTTTAATTTGTATAGGTTAATAATAGTTTATCATTGTTTTGTTCCACTAAATTTAATCAAATTAAATAATATTTCTGTTTTAAAACTAAAATGAATGGAATTAAATTCCGATCAAGTTTTTGAAATGAAAAATAAAAGTTTTCAAAAACCACATGGGTTTGTTTTCTAAATTGGTTAAGATTTCAATAGAATTTTAAAACATAGGTTAAAATATGTTTTAAATTTTTACAACTTAAAAAGAAATGTAAGTAAGAATACATCATACGTGCACATAAATGTTTTCTAATGTTAAAAATATAAAAAATATATATATATATATATATATAAAAAGGGAAAATTCTAGAACCTTTGAGCTAGCTAGCTACTAAATTAAGTAAAACTTTACAAATATCAAATCTTTTGTGTATCTTGTGTAGAAGCTTCCTTAAATTAGTAGGAGAAGTCACTCTCAAAGGAGGTTGGGACTTCAAGCATTTATTAAAAGGCAACATAGGTGAGAAAAACTTTTCAAAGAGAATAGAAAATATTTAGGTCCGTTGATAACCATTTGGGTTTTGATTTTTTGTTTTTGAAAATTAAGCTTATGAACATTACTTACACCTACAAGTTTCTTTGTTTTTCTAATACCATTATTTCCATGTCTTTAAAAATCAAGTCAATTTTTGAAAAGAAAAAAATAGTCTTCAAAAACTTGTTTTTGTTTTTGGAATTTTGCTAGGAATTCAAATGTATCATTGACAATGATGAAAACCATGATAGAGAAATTGAGAGAAAATAAGCCTAATTTTCTAACCAACAAAAAGAAATAAATAGAATTGAGTTTGAAGTTGTTAATTGCATTAAAGTGTGTACGATTAGAACCTTCTTGAAAAAAAACATTTATTTAATTTTTTTTTAATGAATTATTTTGACCGCATAGCATTAACAACTAAGAAAGAGAAATGTGGAAAATGAAAATTTTGTTTTCTCTCTACTGAGTATCAACGTGCCCTACACACCGATATACAATCAAATATTTTCCTTTTTGTATTTATATTTTTTCAAAAAACTACAAATACAGGAGTGGGAGCAGCGTGGAACATAGCGAACGTGGAAACTGGATCAACGGTAGCAATTTTTGGACTAGGGGCAGTAGGACTCGCGGTAAGTCTCAAATATAATAATTAAACAAACGAACGTCATTATAAATACTTCAACTTGTAAAGCTCAAATCATGAGAAATTTTTCTACCATATTAATTGGTATATCTTCCTCTCTAATAAGTGGTGGAGGCCATTCTAGTTGTACCCTCATAGATCCTAATAAATGCCATGCCAAGCCAACAAGGTTAATAATTGAGCTGAATTCAGTCACCTTTTGCAACTTGTGGTGCTTGCGCTTTGTAGGTTGCTCAAGGAGCTCGATCCCGTGGTGCTTCTAAAATCATCGGTGTCGATGTCAATCCTCTTAAGTTTGTCATCGGTAATCTCTAAGAACTAGCTCGTTTGAAATACATTATAGTTTAAATGTAAGAATGGCAGATTTATACTCAAAATACTAGGATTAAATTTATAATAATTTGAGGTTTGAATTAAGTTCTAAAGTTGAAGCTTAAATCAATATTTGTTAATTTTTACATGTAGGGAAGCAATTGGGAATCACCGACTTTATAAACCCCAGAGACTCCGACAAACCTGTCCACGAGGTCGGTACTATTGGATACATTGGTTATTTGGTTTGTAAATTTTCATATTAATTATATTTTTCTTTGTGCTTATCATTGAAATTTTTCGTTAAAGAAATGTAAGAAAGAAAGTTTAATGTGGCATCTCTATTTATTTATTATTTTTTTTTTTTGTAATTTTTGTAAATTTTGAAAATAAGTCCAATAATTAAATTTAGTATATTAAAGTCTCGTTTGATAATCATTTGGTTTTTAGTTTTTTTGTTTTTGAAAATTAACCTTATAAACCCTACTTCCACTTACAAGTTTCTTCGTTTTTTCTAATACCTTCTTTTCATGTTTTCAAAAACCAAACCAATTTTTGAAAACTAAAAAAAGTAGTCTTCAAAAGCTTGTTTTTTTTTTTTTTGGAATTTGGCTAGAAACTCAAATGCATCATTGACAAACATGAAAACCATAACAAGGAAATTGAGAGAAAACAAACATAATTTTCAAAAACAAAAAACAAAAAACAAAATGGTTATCAAACGGAACCTAAATAATTAAATACATGTTCATCTCTTATCGTGTGACAGAGTTTGTGTTCAAAATCCCTTCAATATCGTGATTTAAGTTTTTGAATGTAGTGGGTGATGTAATATTTTAGGTATACAATCATATAATATAAGTTGATTACAAGTTAGTAAGTGCAGATAATCATGGAGATGACCAATGGAGGTGTAGACCATAGCTTTGAATGTGTTGGACATGTAGAGGTTTTGCACTCCGCCTTCTTGTCCACTCACGTTGTAAGTTACATTACACTCTTTTTCTTCCACGATTAAATTGCGAGATCATGCAAAACATTTATATTAGATAACATGAGATTTCATCTCAAAACTTATTGTGAGATCTCCGCTTATCTTTTCAACGTGGGATTTCAACCATTTAAGCCAGAGTTTGAAACGAGAGTCAAATTGTATGGTTTTTTAACACAGGGATGGGGAACCACCGTGATGCTGGGAATCCACACGAGCCCAAAAATGCTGCCTCTGCATCCAATGGAACTGTTCAGTGGGCGCAAGGTCGTAGCTTCTGTTTTTGGAGGCTTCAAAGGGAGGACCCAACTTCCTTATTTTGCCAAACAATGCACCCAAGGGGTAAACTCTAAACTTTCTTCTCTCTTTCACATTCTAGTGTTCTAATTACGTCTCTACATTTTTCATTTTACGTATTTGAAATGTATCGGTTGTCAGATTATACACATGTTTATTCAAGTTTCATTACCAAGTGAGTGTTAATGTGTAAAGATTAGAGATACAGGAAACTCCAAGTATAGGAATGTAATCGAAGAGATTATAGGCTAAGTGTATGTTTGAGAGTGATTTTGAAATGCTTAAAATCAGTTTTGTCATATTCAAAATCACTCCAAAATATATCTTAAGGCCCCGTTTGATAACGTTCTTGTTTCCTGTTTCTCGTTTCTCGTTTCTTGTTTCTTGTTTCTTGTTTCTTGTTTTCTAAGAAGTAGAAACAGAAACATGTTTGATAACTATTTCTGTTCCTTGTTTCTCTGAAAAAAGAAACAGAAACACAAAATGTGTTTGATAACCGATTCTTGTTTCTTGTTTTTTTAGTTAAAATAAATTTTAGTACATATAATATAAAAATATATTAATTTTCTACGATTATTTTTTTATTTCTCCTTCTTCTTCCTCATCACTACCACCATTGTTACCGATCACCCGCCATCGTTGATCATCGGTCATCGCTACCGACCTTCGACCATTGAGCAAATGCAGACAGTCAGCGGCAAATGCTGGAAAAGTCGTCGGTGCGTGGTGGCGGTTGTCGAAAATAAGAAAAAAGGAACAAGTTTCGGTCAACGACGATAGTGGCTGCCAGTAGTCGGAGGTCGACGATGGCATCTGGTAGTCAGAGGTCGACTGTAGCAACTGGTCGACGGAGGTCGGTGGGGGTTAATCAGCGAAGGCCGACCACGATCGGTAGTCGAAAGTCGATGGAGATCGACGGTGCCCAGTAGTCAGAGGTCGACAATAGCTGCCGTTCAGCAGAGGTCGGCGACGCCCGATAGTTAGAGGTCGACGGTAGCGGCTGGTCGACGGCGCCCGGTAGTTGGAGGTTGACAGTAGTCCGAGATCGACTGTGGCAGTCGGTCAACGAAGGTCGGTAGTCAGAGGTCGACGGTGGCGGTTGGTTGGTGGTGGCCGGTAATCGAAGGTCGACGGTGGCAGTCGTTCGATGGAGGTCGACGACTGTCGGTAGTTAGAGGTCGGCGACGTCTGGTAGTCAGAGGTCGACAGTAGCGATCAGTCGACGGAGGTCGATCAGTGGAGGTTGATAGCAGCCGGTAGTCGAAAGTGCACGATAGCAGTCGGTCGGCAGAAGTCGACGGTTGCGGTTGGTTGTGGCCGGTAGTGGGAGGTTGACTACGACAGTCAGTCGACGGAGGTCGACGATGATAGGTAGTTAGAGGTGGACGGTGGCGGTCAGTCGATGGAGGTCGGTGATGATTGGTAGTTAGAGGTGGACGGTGGCGGTCGGTCGGTGGAGGTCGACAACAACCAGTAGTCGAGGGTCAACAGTGGTGGTCGGTCAGCGAAGTCGACAGCGGCCGGTAGTCGGAGGTCGACAATGGTGGCCGATCGACGGAGGTCGACAACGATCAGTAGTTAGAGGTGGATGTTGGCGCTCGGTCAGTGGAGGTCAATGGCAGCCGGTCGTCGGAGGTTGACGGTTGCTTTTGGCCGCGATAGGTAGTCGGAGGTGGACAGTGGCGGTTGGTCGGTAGAGGTCGACGACGATCGGTTGTCGGAGGTCGACGGTATCGATCGGTCGCGGGCGGTATTCGGAGGTCGACGATGACGGTCTGTCGGCGAAGGCCGGTAGTCGAAGGTTGACGATAGCGGATGGCCGCAACCAGTAGTCGGAGGTCGACAATGGTGGTCGGTCGACGAAGGTCGGCGACGACCAGTAGTAGAAGGTGGTCTGTGGCGGTCGGTCGGTGGAGGTCGGTGGCGACCGATAGTCGAAGTTCGACGGAGGCGGTCTGTCGGCGACAACTGATAGTCGGAGGTTGACAGTGACGGCTGGTCGGCGATGATCGCTAGTCAGATGTCAACGATGGTGGGGGGTAGTCTGAGATCGTGGAGGTGATAATAAAAGGAAAAAAGGAAAGAAATAACAAAAATAAAAAAAAAATTAAAGAGAAAGAAATAACGAAAAAAGAAAAAAAATAAAAAAAAAAAAGAAAGAGAACGAAATAACGAAAAAAGATTAAAAAAAATGAGGAAGTGGTTAAATAAATAGAGGAAGAGAAGAGATTGGTGTAGGAGTGGAAGGGAGAGATGGATACATGCATGAAAGATAGAAGGAAAAAAAAAAACAGAAACAGAATTTGAGAAACAACATTTTGTAGTTTCTCAAATTTGGCCTCTTTTTTAGAAACGTTTCTAGAAATTTAGAAACAAGAAACATTGATGAGTTATCAAACAAGTCTGTTTCTTAAAAAAAGAGAAACGGGAACAAGAAACAGGAAACGAGAACGTTATCAGACGAGCCCTAAATAATTCAAAATCAATTTTTATGATATGAAAATCGCATTTAAAAGTGTAAAATCAAATATGAAATTGATTTTGAATAATTAAAGGTATGTTTTGGAAGTGATTTTGAACTTGACAAAAGTGATTTTAGCTATTTCAAAATCACTTCCAAACATGCACTTAATAGACACAATACTCAAAGTACAACGTATAATGACAACATTTATTATTTAGACCATGTTTGATAACCATTTAGTTTTTGAAAATTATATTTGTTTTACCTCAACTTTCTTGAAGTGGTTTTCCTCTTTGTTAAGATACATTTGAATTTTTAGTCAAATTCCAAAAAAAAAAAAAACAAATTTTTGAAAATTACTTTTTTTAGACCTCGTTTGATAAGCATTTGGTTTTTGAAAATTAAGCTTATACACACGTACTTCCACCTATAAGTTTCTTTGTTTTTAGTATCAACATTCTTCCTTGTTTTAAAAAACCAAGTCCAATTTTGAAAAAAAAAAAAATAGTTTTCAAAAACTTGTTTTTGTTTTTGAAATTTTGCTAGGAATTCAAATGGATTCTTAACAAGGATGAAAATCATGGTAGGAAATTTGGGAGAAAACAAGCATAATTTTAAAAAACCAAATGGTTTATCAAACGAGACCTTAGTTTTCAAAATTTGACTTGGTTTTTTAAAACATGAGAAGAAGATTGATCAGAAAACAAAGAAACTTATAAGTGTAGAAAACAAATGGTTGTCAAACGAGAGACTTAGGCCCCGTTTGATAACAATTTGGTTTTTGGTTGTTGGTTTTTGAAAATTAAGCTTATAAATCCTACTTCCACCTAAAGTTTCTATGTTTTGCTAATACTTTTCTTTCCTTGTTTTTAAAAACAAAGCAAATTTTGAAAACTAAAAAAAGTAGTTTTCAAAAACTTGTTTTTGTTTTTAGAATTTGGCTAGGAACTTAAATGTGTCATTGGTAAATATGAAAGCCATGTTAGGAAAATTGGAAGAAAACAAGTCAGATTTTTGAAAACCAAAAACCAAAAACGAAATGGTTATCAAACGGGGCCTTAGTTTTTTGTTTTTTATTTTTCCTTTTTGGATATCAAATGATATCTCGTAGCTTATAGATATTTGCATTTGTCACGAGAATTAAAAAGGGAATTAGATTATGATATATTGAAGATTTTATACATATTATTCTCAAGAGGGTTTACACTTCGTATCAGGTGGTAAAATTGGATGAGTTCATAACACATGAACTTCCATTTGAGAAGATAAACGATGCGTTTCAACTACTTGTCGATGGAAAATCTCTGAGATGCCTTTTACTTTTGTAAGCTATATTGGTATCTTTCAATGAAACTCTTTTTTTTCGTCGAGAGTTACATAAATAATATAATCCAAATTGTCATGATGTGTTCGTGTTACTAATTTGTAATATTAATCTTTTGATATGTTTCATTAATAATATTCAATAAATATTTGTGTTTTATTTTGTAATCATTTGAAAATAATGGAGTGATTTTTCTAGTTTTATAATTTATGCAAATAATTATTATATATATTAAAATAGTTTCTAATGAGCTTTTTAATCTTAGAAATTTGATCCATTGTTCACTCAAATGGACACTATACAATGTTGGGTTCTAATATAGAGAGTGAAGTTAGTTGTCACACATTACCTTAAAAAGATTTTTCCAAAGATTCCTTTACCTGTTAATTCAATATTTTTTATTTCAGTTCTATTTCATACCGTCTATCTATCAACTAAACTTTAATTAAGATATGTATTTTCCATAAAAAAAAGTTAGAGGTTTAAATATCATTGTCCTCACATTGGGAACTATATAACGAAAAAAAAAAAACTCAACTTTAATTAAAATCTACTATCAATCTCTTTTCATATTGAATATAATAGACTAAGTTATAAAAAATACCCTTGAACTTTATGCCTTGTTTCAATATACCCTTGACTTTTAAAAAGTTTCAAAAGTATCCCAGACTTTTCAAAAAGGTCCAAAAATGTTGGGTTTTATGTCCTAAAACTCGTGGTTTGTAAACTTTAAACACATTTCTTATAAAGTTGTTATCAAGATTATTCAGTGAAACACTTGATTGTTTAACCTAAATCCAATAGATTAAAGATTCTTGGTCTATAGTATGAATACTCGAACTATATTATGTACAAACATAAGTATGGATCAAGTTCTAATATATAGCCAAAACGGTCTATAGTATATGGATAAGGTTGAGTACCTTATCCTAGGGACACTATGGATGCGGCCTACTTCGCAAATAAAGCAAATGATGTGATCCTGGATCGTTCATGTGAAGACATGTGAGTAGGGGCGTCATGTGCAAATAGTTTGCATAAGACTGAACCAAGAAATGAGTCACTCTCACTTTATAATGTCGTTTACTAATGAGATTGAATATTTCATGTGATGACCTAGGTAACCCGATCTTAATCCTAAGCTAACTATGAACTCATGTTTATTCGAGATTATCCTTTGATTTGCATGGGTGAGAGTGGCCCAACTGTTGGGTTTTATGTCATAAAACTCGTAGATAGTGAATGATTAACGGATTATACACTTGTATCAGTAAAGTGCTATTGAGGTTTATGCAATAAAGTGTTATTGTCATATTAAGTCTAGAATTGCACAATATGACCCAAATCCAATAAACTAAGATCCAAGGTTGTTGATATGTAACTTGAACTTGTATGTGGGGACATACGGGGATCAGTGTTCAAGTAACAACCTAAAAGGTCTATAGTACAGAGATAAGGCTGGGTACCTTATCCTGGTAACACTATGTGATACAGCCCGCTTTGTATTCGATACAGACGTATTGATCCAAGGCGTCCATGTAGGAGACATGCGAGCGGGGGTATCCTATGCAATGAGTTTGCATAAGACCGGACCACGAAATAGTAAACCACTAGATGTAACACCGTTAACTAGCTAGGTTACTGTTTCAATATGATGACCTAGGTAACTCAGTCTTAATCCTGAGTGTGTCATGAACTCCTTCTCATGACGGATTGTCCTTTGATTAGTACGGGTGAGAGTGGCTTGCACGTCGACTCAATAAGCCTACCTTCTTGGGGACAAGACAGAGTGGGGGGTTGGGGACATGACAACACAAGATGGAATTCACTCCTTCCCGCTTCTAGGAGAAGTAGATGAGTGTTCCCTTAAGTGGTGACTCCGGGTCTTGAACAAAGGGATCCCGCCCTCTCATTGGCCCGAGAGGGACTTTCTGTTTACTGGTTGGACCATAAACAAGTTGTTCATTAGAGGAGCACTGGTACTTAAGGAGCCAGAGGTAACACAAGGGTAAAACGGTAATTTGACCCAACTGTAGTTACGAACACTCGTGAAGGATTGACTTACTATTATTGGTCAATATCCGTGGACACAGAAATATTCTACAGTGAGAAGAGTGCAACTGTGGGTCTATAGTGGAGTGACCCACAGTTATGAATATTGGTTAACTCGATTAATGAGTTTAGTCAGTTAACCTCATATCATTGGAGCTTCTGATCTGTAGGTCCATTAGGTCCCCCTGCTAGCTCGTAAAGAGTAATTGGGAACAATTTATATTGAAAAGAATTTGAATTGTTCAAATTCAATTTGGGAATAAAATTAATTGTATGAAATACAATTAATATAATGTATGTTGATACATTATAATATAAAGTTTAATTTATGATTAAACTTTATTTAAGTGAGAGAATTATATATTTGAAAGAGTTCAAATTTATAACTAATTAAATATGTGATATTTAATTAGTGAATAAATTAATTAATTGTGAATTAATTAATTATTCAATTAGTCTAATTAAATGTGATTTAATTAAACTATAATATATGAGAAATATATTAGAATATGATTCTAATATGTAATTAATTAAATGTGATTGATATTTAATTAATTATAAAATTAATTAATTCTGAATTAATTGATTGTAGAATTTAATTTAGTTAAATATGATTTAATTAAATTAAAATATATAGATTAATTTTAATGTGAATATGATTCATATTAAGACTATAGGTTATAAGAGAGATGCACATTTGAATATGATTCAAATGTTTGATTAATTAAATATGTGATATTCAATTGATCAAAGAATTAATTAATTATGAATTAATTAATTGTGTAGTTTAATTAATTTAATTAGATGAGATTTAATTAAGTTTAATTAAAACTATATATTATGTGAGGGCATTGCATTTGAATATGATTTAAATGCACATATGTTTAATTGATTAATGTGATTAGTTAATTAGCATTTAATTAATTAATTAATTTGAATTGTTTTGAATTAATTAATTAATATGGTTATAACCATACACATGGCATCGTATGGTTGCTCTCGCTGTTATATGACACACGTTGGAGGGGTCTTTTGAATCATCTCTCATTTATCTCCCAAGATCATCTCTCACTCTCATTCTCTCTCAACAAAAATACATAAGAGTTCAATTTTACTTTTATGTGATTATCTCCCAAAAAGTTCAAGAGAATTCAGTCCCACAACTGAGTTCCCATACCCAGAGGATAACAGGGTAATCTTGTGGTGGTGTCCCAAGATTTCATTTTTGGTCCCTGACATTCAAGAAGACGTTCTTGAAGAATTCGGAGTCGTCAGACGACGGTGAGTTTGCTTAACCTTAGTTTTGTAGAATTATGAATTCTTTTTGCCAATGTATGAGTATTTTGCGTGTAGATACCATATTTGGTCTAGTTCATTTTCTTATTTTTCTTATTATTTTAGTGTTTATGTTTATTTTATTATATAGAATAAGATTGTTGTTATTTTTATTATTTTTGTTATTATTTATTTATTTATTTTGTTTATTTGTTTATTTTTATTTTTATTATTTATTTATTTATTTATTTATTTATTTATTTATTTATTTATTTATTATTATTATTATCATCATAACTACTTTTTCCCTAACGTTTTTTATTCCCTTCCTATTCTCTCTCCATATCTTCCATCATCCGTAGTCTTGCTGCTGATTTGGTCTGACCCTTTAGTTTCTCCTTCCCTCTCCGGCCTATTTAAATAGATTGATTTCGTGTGGATGGGAGGGGGAAGACTATTCACTAGAATTTATTATTATTATTATTATTTCTCATTCATTTTTGTGTTCATTTGGTGCAAAGAATCCTTGACAACCAGAGTGTTTCAACAACACTACCATTAAAGGTTGAGAATTTATTTTCAATTTTGTTTTGGGATTTTTTTAGCATAATGCAATTCCATTTGCTTGTTTATGTGAGTTTAGAATAGGTTTGGTTGGTTTGCAATTTTTCTTTGTATTCTGTGGATTGGGATGGAGTTAATTCAGGTAAATAAGATTTAGAATGAGTTTGGTTAATTTGCAGTTCTGTATTTTGTGACCATACTGCTTTTTATTTTATTTTATTTTGTGATGCATTTCTTTCTTTTGTATTATGCATAAAATTTCTTGATTAGATTTAGTTAAATTCAATCGCATATTTGAATTTGTGTTTACTGGGACCTTGATTAGTTGTTTTTTTTATATATATTTATCAATCTTTTTTTAGATTTGATTGTATGCAAGATGTATATTTAGTTTGAATATTAAGATTGTGTTTTTTTTTAAAAATGGTATAGCAGTACCCTTAAAAAGGTATTGTTTAGTTATGATTGGATTTGTCATTTTTTTAGTTTGTGAAATCATGTCATATGAATATTATTATTAGATTTAGTTAAATTCAATCGCATATTTGAATTTGTGTTTACTGGGACCTTGATTGAAGCTTATTATTGTCCTAGACCATTCTTCTGCAGAAAGCTTTAAGAGATCTAACCATAATTTTATTTATTTTGTTTTTTTAGTTGTTTTTTTTTATATATTTATCAATCTCTTTTTATTTTATTAGATTTGATTGCATGCAAGATGTATATATATTTAGTTTGAATATTAAGATTGTGTTTTTAAAAAAATTGGTATAACAGTATATTTAAAAAGGTATTGTTTAGTTATGATATGATTTGCCATTTTTTTTAGTTCTGTGAAATCCTGCATGGTATTAGTTGCATAACAGATTGTTTTATTTAATTGGTTGCTATGAAAGAATGTTTGTTTTTAATTAAAATAAATTGGCACACATTGTTGTTATTTATAATCTGCATGTTCGAATAAATTAATGTTATTTCAATTTCTTATTATTTTTTATTATTAATTTTTTTTTCTTTTCTAAATTTTGTGTTTAGTCTTATAGCATTTAATCTAATTTAATTTCATGTGTCATTACTTTAGATTTTAAAATTTTAAATAACAAATAGTCTTTTTCCAATTTGAAAACTTGAGACTAAACTTTTATGATTTTTGGGGGTTGAGTAGTGTTTCTTTATGGGCTTTGGTTAAAATTCCATAAATACATGAAATTCCCAATTGAAAATCATTTCAACTCTTTTTTAAAAGGGATTATTAAAGTTGTAAATTTGAGATTGAGTAGTGTTTCATTTTTAGAATTTGCTTGAACAAATTCTTTAAAGACATGAAAATCTTGGCAATTTTTGAGAAAAAGTAGTGTTCTCTTTATGGACCTTCTAATTCCATAAATACATGAAATTTCTCATTAATTGTAAATTTTCAAATTGGGGCATTTTTCATAAATTTACCAAAATGGAATTTCATCAACCCATTTTGAGATTGAGTAGTGTTCTCTTTTTAGAATTTATTGTAATAAATTCTTAAAACACATGAAAAATCTCATCCAAATAAAGTCATTTTGAGGGAAAGTAGTGTTCTCTTTATGGATGTTTCAATTCCATAAATACATGAAATTTCTCATTAATTTTGAATTTTCAAAATTGGGGGTTTTTTTTTCATAAATTTCCAATTTTTTTTTTTTTAAATTTATTATGTTTTTCTAAAAACGAGATTGAGTAGTGTTCTCTTTTTGGAATTTATTTGATTAAATTCCTTAAATACATGAAATTTCTCACAATATCCAATGATGGAGGTTAGAAAATTAAAATTTTGATTTTCTAATGTTCTTGAGGTGAGGAAAGTTATTTTGGGAAACCAAAATAAATGTTTAATATTTTTAATGGCTTTTGTGCCACTCATAATGGTTGGTTCATATTTTGTCTCCAAAATATGGATTAATAAATATGGGACATTTAAAAATAAAAGAAAATGAATTTTGTGGACCAATATTTACTTATTTTTAATTGGATAATAAAAGATAAAATTTGGTAACCGTTTTCACGGGTGTTGTAGGGTGCTAATACCTTCCCTACACACAAATGACTTCCGAACTCAAATTTGATTTACGCAGACCATTTTTTTTTTTTGTTAAATTGGGTGACCAATCACACCCTTAATATGATTGGTGGCGACTCCAAAACTCTTTTCCAAGAGACCCTTAAAAGAGGATGTCGGCCGCTCTGCGTCGCGATCTCGTTGCGACATTGCGAAATTAAATTAAATTGCGAATCGGTCCAATTGCTTTCGCTGTAACGGAATTGGGAATTCCAATCCTACACCAACATCACCGACTCAATAAACCAACCATTTTGGGGATAAGACCGGACAAACAGTTGGGGACATAGTCATGCAAGATGGAATCCACTCCTACCCGTTTTAGGGATAGTAGAAAGGTTGTTCCCTTAAGTATTGACTCTGGAACTTGAATAAGGAGTCTCACCCTCTCATTGGCCCGAGAGAGACTTGGTTTGCTGGTTATATCACAAACCAATTGTTCATTAAAGGATTGGTGGGACTTAAGGAACAAAGAAGTACTATAGGGGTAAAACAGACATTTGACCTAGCTATAGTTACAACCAACCTGTGGAGGGTCGACTTACTAATCATGGTTATATCGAGTGGACGGAAATATATCTACAGTGAGGGGAATGCAACTACTAGGCTTTAGTGGCGTGACCCGGTAGTTAACGAATGTTGGTTAACTAGGTTAATGAGTTTAACCGGTTAAACCTCGAATCGTTGGAGCCCATGATCTGTAGGTCTATTAGGTCCCCTTACTAGCTCATATAGGAACAAACCTTGGAACAATATGATGGGAGAATTCGAATCACTCGAATTCAATTTAGGGGTTAGATATCGGTCATATTTGATATTACCGACAGATTGGTTTAATTTCGAATTAAACTTAAACTTGAGAGTTGGACATATTTAAATATGATTTAAATATCGAGATATCAAACACGTGAATAGGGATTCATGTTTGGGAAATTACATTTCCAAAATGGTCGGCATTGATTGCAAAATATTAATTTAATATTTGATATTAAATTAACACAATATAATTAATTAAATTTAATTAATAATTATTTAAAAATAATTATGAATTAATTTTAAAATTGAAATTCAAAATTGAATTTAGAATTTCATATTATTAATTAAACAAAATTATTTTCAAGTTGAATTTAGAAATTCAAATAGAAAATAATTTTAGGAGGTGGAGTGCATGGTGACTAAACTCATGCACTCGGCCCCCTTATTAAGCCACCAAATCCCACTAATTATGCCATGTCTTGGTGTCTAATTTTGGAGTTTTTAGTTTGCATGATTTCCTATTTAAATAGAGGAAGATTTGTTGAAGAAACTATGCACAAAATCTTAGGGCTGTTTGGCCCATGGTTTCGGAATCAGAATCCTGGGGGGTTTGTTCTGGCGTGTTTGAAAGCCTGGGAATCAGAAAACAGTGTTTGGGTGCTGTGTTTTGAACCCTGGGAATCAGAAAACAGTGTTTGGGGTGCTGGGTTCTGAACCGTGGGTTTGGACAGTTTTTTTTTTTTTTTTTTTTTGCTTTTATATTTTTTTTTCTTTTTTGGTGAATGTTTTATTTATTGTAAAGCCCCTTGTGTAACATAGATTAATTTTTAAGAGAATTTTGAATTTAATTTATGATATATACGAAGAATAAGAAAATTGTTTCTAATAATCAAAATATTGATTATCATTGACAAATTGAAAAACATAATATGAAATTCTTAGGCCCCATTTGAAAATTTAAAAGTTTGAAAACAAAAAAAAAATAGTTTTCAAAAAATAGTTTTTGTTTTTTGGAATTTGTTTAGGAATTCAAATGTGTCTTTAACAAAGATGAAAATCATCCTAAGAAAATTGAGAGAAAACAAACATGATTTTCAAAAATCAAAAACCAAAAGCCAAATTATTAAATGGGGTTTAAATTTGGTCATTTTTTCCATGGATCCAGATGCAAAATTTTAATTCAAAACAATAGTTCATTAATGTTAAATTAAAGTAGTTATTGAGACAAAAAAAACATGGTTCATGAGAAAATAAAAATTTGGAACATATAATCACATAATAAATAAAATAGAATCTATAGGCTACTTTAAAATGACTAAATTAAATATTAAATTATGTATATTTATATTATTTAAATATAAATAAGTTCAAAATAAATATCATATGTCAAAATAAACTTAGCTTAACAATAATTGATATATGCCCTCGATCAAAAAGTTAGAGATTCGAATATTCTCACATCGAAATGTTGTTGAACTAAAAAAAATTGTACATATAAATTTGTTTTTTTTTTTTTTTTGAGATTACATATAAATTTGTTTTTTTTTTTGTTTTTGTGTATGTAATTTAAAATTAAATACTTTATTTACTATAATGGATTTAAAATTAAATATTATTCATTTTATTTTAATAAATTCAAAATAACATACTATTTATTTTTTGTCATTCGGAATATTGTTAATTTGAAAATAAATACATATTTTTTAATACGTTAACTCAAAATTATATTTTATTTTAAAAATATTTATATGGGTAAGTGGGCTAAAATACCTTTTCTTATGTTAAAATTATAAAATTATATATATATATATATATATATATATATATATATATTAAAATATTGTTAATTTAACGTAGAGAAATGAAAAGAATTATGAGAAAAATGAAAAGAGAAATGATGGGACCCACCAAATTTATGACAAAAATGGATAAAGTAATAGTGGGTCCCACCAACTTTATGGAAGAAAGAGAAATCATAAGTTTGGAGTGGTTTTGAGGTGGATTTGGAGAGAAAAACCATGGGATTGGGTTTGGAACCCATGGTGTTGTGATTACAATGGGGCAAACATGGTTTTGGGTTTGGAACACAAAACCACCCAAACCCAAAACCATGGGCCAAACACCCCCTAGTGTTATGCTGCCAATTTTGCTCCAATTTTGCTCCTCAAATTCAAAGACCCAAAACTCTCCAAAAGCTTGAAACCAAGCACTTTCCCTTCCAAATTCTATCACTAGAGGATCTCACAATCAGTTCCAAGGCCTGAGAATATCAAGGAAGACACTTGTGGTGGTTCGTGATCATTTGGTGAGAAGAAACAATCAAGCAATTGGTCCAATTTTGAGCTACACAAATGTTGGTACTCAAAACTCTATTTTTGGACTTATGAACAGCATGCTTTGTATGATCAAATTGATGTTATTATGTACCTAAGATTCAAAATTGCTTCTGCATGTTAGATATTAACACCTTAAAAAAAGTACCATCACCGTTAAATTTCGAATGGAAAATGTTAAAGTTTCAATTTTGTTAAGAAACCTTGTAAGGGACAACATGACACCCACGTATCTCCACAATGGTATGATATTTTGTCCACTTTGAGTATAAGCCCTCATACCTTTGTTTTTGGATTACCCCAAAAGGTCTCGTACCAATGGAGATACTTGTCCTCATTTATATACCCATGACCATCCCTTTGCCATTGTGGGACTTTGGCCGCATTCCTAATATTCCTATTCCTACAAATTCTTATTCCATAAAATTTAATGCAAAATTTTGCTTATACAGACTATGTGCAGCAGAACATCAAATGAAAACAAAGTTTGAAATGAGTTCTCTCTTTTCAAAATTATAAAGACGATGAGTGAATAAAAAAACATTTTTTATTTTGTCTATTTGTGCATATTAGTGATAAGTAGAAGATTAATATGGTTTTAATTACGATGAATGAGTGGTGAAAAAAGAAATGTGTAAGCTTTTATTTCTGCCATTTGGAGAGTTACGGTTCAGTTTGTTCTGTTATATGAACAGAATTTTGATTGATTCAATTTTTTGTAACAATTTTTTTCTTAAACTTTTTTAAATAGTTTAAATTAAACAAAGTTACTTGTAATTATATAACTTTTAAAATAACTATCTTATAATAAATTTGATATTACTATCAATACAAATATAATTAAAATAATAGCTTTACTTAATTTGGTCATTATAGTTAAATCATAATAATTTAATGTTAATTTATCAATCACCATATGTTTTTTCATATTCAAAATTGAAATTGATCAAAACGTCATTTTTACTTCATATCACAACTAAGTTCTCTAAAAGGATATTATAGCTTTTGGGATGTTGTGTTGATGGAGAAGAAAAACTTTGGGAAAAAATTAATTTTTACCCCTGAACTTTGGGGGTTGTATCAATTTTAACCCTAAATTTTCAATTTTATCAAATTGAACCCCAAACTTAACAAATTGTATCAATTTGAACCTCCAACTTACATAAATGTTGCAATGTAGACCTTTGGTCAACTTTTCATTTGAATTTCTATTAAAACATGTAATTGACAAATTTTTTTTTAAATTCACATTGCATTAGTGTTTTGTAAGAAATTTGTTGGAAAAACTCTTTAAGAAATCAAATATCCTAGACTATTCTTCTCATTATTATAAAAAAACACACACAAACAGACACAAAGTTATTGGCAACAAGAAAAATCTAGCAAATATGAGAAATAAAAAAACTTGAAATTTCTTTATTTTTGTTTCATAGATTTGTACATTCTTCTAATTAGCAAGAAAAAAAACATTAAAAGAAGGGAAAAAAATCCACAAAGTTATTAGCAACAAGAAAAAACCAACGAATATTTGAAGATAAAAACCTCCAAAATTTCCTTGTTCTCGTAATCTTAAATAGCAGCAAAAAAAAAAAAAAAAAAAAAAAACTCTCACAAAGTTCTCAACAACAAGAAAAAGTCATATAAAATAAAGTTTCTTCAATATTTTATTTATAAGAAACCAATTCAAGTGCAATGTGAATTAAGAAAAAAAGAAGAAATGATCAATTATGTACGGTTGTTCAAACAGAAAGTTAACCAAAGGTATACATTGTAACACTTATCCAAGTTTGGGGTTAAAATCGATACGATTTGATAAGTTTGAAGTTCAATTTGATGAAATTAAAAGTGCAGGGTTAAAATTGATACAACTTGTTAGTTTAGGGTTCAATTTGATGAAATTGAAAGTTCAGGGTTAAAATTGATACAACCCCCAAAGTTTAGGGTTAAAAATGATTTTTTTCCAAAAACTTTCTAGTTTATGAATACATGACAAATAAGCAAAACTTTTCATTAATTTTTATGGAGAAAGAATTTGCAGAGGGAGGAAGAAGAATAAACGTTTTCTCTGGTAAGGGTATTTTTGAAATTTTTCTAAAGGTCAAGGTTATTAACTTTAACGCCTTTTCATCCAAAATTTAACGATAAGGATATTTTTTAACATTTTTTAAATGTCATAGGTATTTTTTAAACTTTTCAAAATTTAGGGATATATTGAAACAAAGTATAAAGTTCAGGAGTATTTATTTATAATTTAGCAATATAATACATAGCTTTGACATATCTATCGAGGCAAACTTTTCTCCCAATAGATTTTTTGTTGGGTTTTATGCCCTAAAACTCGTAGGTAGTAAATGTAACAAATATTATACTTGTTCAATAAAGTGTTATTGAGGTTTATCCAATAAAATGTTATTGTTGTTTTAGTTTAGAATTGCACAATTGATCCAAATCCAATAAACTAATATCCAAGGTTGTTTAATGTAGCTTGAACAGGTATGTAGAGACATATAGGGGATTAATATTCAAGTAACAACCTAAAAGGTCTATAGTATCGGGATAAGGTTGGGTACCTTATCCTAGTGACACTATGCGATACGATCCGATTTGTATACGATATAGACGTATTGATCCAAAGTGTCCATGTAGTAGACATGTGAGCAGAGGTGTCCTATAAAATGAGTTTGCATAAGACCGGATCACGAAATAGTAACAACTAGATGTAACACCGTTAACTAGTTAGGTTTCTATTTCAATAGGATGACTTAGGTAACTCGATCTTAATCCTGAGTGTATTATGAACCCCTTTCTATGAGGGATTATCCTTTGATTTGTATGGGTGAGAGTGGTTAGATTTTCCGACTCAATAAGCCTACCCTTTTGGGGATAAGACCGAGGGGTCGAGGGGGCTGGGAAACATAATAACACAATATAATTCACTATTTCCCACTTTTAGGTGAAGTAGATGAGTGTTCCCTTAAGTGGTGACTCCGGGTCTTGAACAAAGGGATCCCGGCCTCTCACTGGCCTGAGAGGGACTTTCTGTTTATTGGTTAGACTATAAATAGGTTGTTCATTAGAGGATCACTGGCACCTAAGGAGATAGAGGTAACTTAGGGGTAAAATGGTTATTTGACCCAACTGTAGTTACGAACACTCGTGAAGGATTGACTTACCGGTGTTGGTCTATATCCGTGGACACAGAAACATACTACAGTGAGAAGAGTGCAGCTATGGGTCTTTAGTGGAGTGACCCACAGTTAATGAATATTGGTTAACCTGATTATTGAGTTTAGTCAGTTAACCTCATATCATTGGAGCTTCTGATCAGTAGGTCCATTAGGTCCCCTTGCTAGCTCATAAAGGGTAATTAGGAACAATTAGTCTTGAAAAGAATTTGAATAGTTCAAAATTCATTATGGAAAATTAAGGCCCCGTTTGATAACCATTTGGTTTTTGGTTTTTGGTTTTTGAAAATTAAGCTTGTTTTCTATCAATTTCCTTACATGGTTTTTATGTTTGTGAATGACATATTTGAATTCATAGCCAAATTCCAAAAACAAAAACAAGTTTTTGAAAACTACTTTTTTTAGTTTTCAAAACTTGACTTGGTTTTTAAAAACATGGGGAGAAGGTATATAACAAAACCATTGAAACTTAATGGTGGATGTAGTGTTTTTAAGCTTAATTTTCAAAAATCAAAAACCAAAAACTAAATGGTTATCAAACGGAGCCTAAGTTATTTATATGCGATACAATTAATATAATGTATGTGATACATTATAATATAAAGTTTGATTTGAGATTAACTTTATTAATTGAGAGAAATACAATTAAATATAATTTAATTGTAGGCTTAAATTAAATATGAGATATTTTATTTGATAATTAGTTAATTGGAGAATTGATTAATTTAATTAATTAAATTAAAACTATAGATAATGTGGGAGATGTTCATTTAAATGAAATAATTAATTAAATTTGATTTAATTAATTAATTGTCGATTTAACTAATTAATTAAATAAATCCTTATCCTATTACGACTGGGAAAAGGGGTATGACATTCTATATAAATCACAGAATTCCTTCCTAATGTAGTGCTCTCTTGACTCTCAAGAGAAAATTTTGTCTCTAAGAATTTTCACATCATTCTAGTGAAATTATTTTCCCAAATTCAAGAAGGTCAAGTCCCACAACTTGGTTCCTAGTCCCAGAGACATAGCAGTGGAAGATCTTAGTGGTAGTGTCCCTACTGTGATCGTGCTTTTCTTGGTGGAGTTCGTGATCAAGGGAGATCAACTCTTGCTATAGTCTCAGTCCTCAACGACGGTGAGTTTCCTAAACTCTTTATAGCAAACTTAATCTTGCATGCTTAGCCTAAATTATTCCATAGAATTGTTATTTGTTGTAATTTGCCAATGTATGAGTATTTTAGAAAACTTAATTAAAATATGAATTGGTCATGTACGCTTCCATTGAGAATTTAGGAATTCCAATCATTCATTTTCTACTTCATATTGGGCCATTACTCAAGAGTGACTTTTAATATTTCATTGGTGGTACTAGTAACACACTCTTTCTGTTGTTATTATTATTATTATTATTATTATTTTTAAATAAAATGATAACTCAATCACTCTTTTGTACCTTTCTTTTGTTGAAATTCGATTTAGTCAAAATAGAGTTTCAGCATGAACGATCAACAATTGAATCGAAATTTTGAGAAGGGAAGGGAAGAGATTGACACGGTTTGATTATAGTATCAAGCTTTATGTAAAACAGGGTTACGTGTTGTATCGGTTGCAATCAACCAATATCTTCATGTTCCTCTTGTAACAGAATTTACTAATCTCTGAAGTATAAAAGGCTAAAATGAGATTAGGAGAACAGTGTGTGAAAAGAACAATCAGTGAGAGTGTGTGCCTTTGTTTCTATACTCTGTAATTCTGATTCAAAATGAAATTACCTCCCTTCCTATAGTGGACGTAGGTCTTTGTTGTCGAACCACTTTACACCGAGCTGTTGATCTCTCTCTTGTCTCTGATTTCTTTGTCTTTGCGTGTTTCTTTCTTCTTCAACTGGTTTGCCTCATTTTCGTCTTCGTTGTTCTTTGATTGATTCTGGTTGTTGCTTGGGATTGCATGTGTCTGGTGTGAAGTGCTCGAAGGTTGTCAATACGGGTGAGAAGGTGAAGCTTTCTTGTGTCATGCACTTATAGTGTTATCAGAGCTAAACAAATCAATCAAGAACGCAATTCTTGAAGTCAAGAATGGTTGTGGCAAGGTATGACATTGACAAATTTGATGGAAAAGGAGATTTCGATCTTTGGAAAGTCAAGATTAAAGTTGTCTTAGGCCAACAGAAGGCACTTCATGCCTTAACAGATCCATCCAAGTTGCCAACTACCTTGAGTGAAGGAGAAAAAAAGACTATGAATATGGTAGCCTATGGAACCAGAATCTTGCACTTGAGTAATGGAGTGCTGAGGCAGGTTATAGACGAATAAACTCCAATTAAAATTTGGAAGAAATTGAATGACCTTTATGAGAAAAAGGAGGCACATAATAAAATGTATATGAGGGAGAAGTTCTTTACCTTCAGGACGGATCCAAACAAATCACTGTTTGAGAATCTTGATGAATTCAAAAGAATGACCTCAGAATTCAAGAATTTAGGTGAGAAAATAGGAGATGAGAATGAAGCATTTGTTCTCTTAAACTCACTAGATGAAGCATACAAAGAGGTAAAGACGGCGTTGAAATATGGAAGAGAATCCATCACAACCGATGGAATTACCTCAGCAATTAGAACTAAAGAACTTGAACTGTTGTCTCAAAAAAAGGAGATAACTGAAGGTTTGTTTGTTAAAGAAAATCAAAAGGAAAAGAAAGTAAACATCAGCCATATGACAAAGCTAAGACTAAAATCAAATGTAATTACTGCTACAAAGAGGGGCATATTAAAAGGGATTGCTAATCATTAAAGAGAAGAAATTAGAATCAAAGGTTCAAAAAGAACAGGCAATCCGAAGCAACAATATGGGAAAATTCGATCACATACTCAGATGCATTAGCCACAACTGATCAGTGTAACAACCAACAAAGTTCTTCAGAATGTCATGACTGGATAATAGACCCAGGTTGTTCCTTTCACATGACACCAGAGAAGGGCTGGTTTAGCACCTACAGAAAATGGGATGGTGAAATTATGTACATGAGAAATAATTAGCAATACCTGTAGAGTAATTGGTATTGGCTTTGTATCCTTGAAATTGAAAGATGACACAATTAAGTTGTTGAGAAATGTCAGACTCGTTCCCAATCTAAAAAAAAAAAAAAAAAAAACCCTTGTATCCCTTGGAATGTTAGACTTAATTGGATGCACATATGGAGGATATGGTGGAACCAAGGTTTAAAATGTCGATGTCGATGGAAATATCGAGGTCCCAATTTTATGAAAATGTCGATGTCGATGGAAATGTCAAGAGACATTTGGGGAAAATTTACGAAAATTATGGAAATTGATGGAAATTGTTTGAATTAGTCCGTGAACCTTTGTTTGTGGCTTAATTAGGATATAATTGACCCTTTTTATTATCATATCTAAAAAGTAGAACAATAATTAGATGAAAATGTTGATTAAAATGTCGATACGTGCAAAAAAAATTTAACTTATTTGAATTATTAAATGAGACTTTAATTAGAAAATTAAAATAGATATGAAATATTGATAGATGACAAGATAAGCTTGAATTCTTGAATATAAAATTTACAATGACTAATACCAAAAAGATGATCGTGGAGCATCTAATCCAGAATCATGGTAATTCTTATAGAAGTTACAATATTGCTCCCAAGTCATCCTATACTGATAATTTTGAAGAACATTGTAAGGAAAGTGATATGACTCGTACGGCCAACATATAGATCCTATTGGTGGATACATTTCATGAGTGGGTTCTGAGAATCTAGGATCGAAGTTGCTATAGTCTTCGTAATTGGAGTAAGAATAACCTCCTTGACCATATCCTTGTTGTGTGTTGCTGCTTATGCTCACTGTTTCCATCCCTGAAATCAAAGAATTTTCATCAGATTACGTCGAATAAAAATAATATGCATCTCTTTGTCTATAGAAAGGTTTTCCAATAGCAGCAATCCCCTCGCTACCCTCTCGAGATCTGTGGTCCTCGTCTTGAGTGACATGATCGAATCCAGCCTCACATGAAAAAGCTTAATCTTGGTTGACTAGATTGTCCCCTTCCTGTGTGGTAACCGCTGGAAGTCCCCACATTTGTGTCACCTCCTCCACCAGATGTGTTACCATCGTCCGTACTATCAACATCATCATTCGCCATCTTTTGACTTATCTACACGAAGTTTTTTCCTCAACTGTTGAATGTCTACCCAGGTATAGCCAGACTTTAAACATGTTTCATATCGAGGGTCACTCATTGTCATTTGAGTCATGTGTGCCAACCTCCTCAACAATTACTTTCTCCACGTTGATGTCAGTATTTGTAGCCATGTTGGCAATCTCAGGCTTTGGATTGCCAGATACGTCATCCAGATGTGTTGGTCGAACCCATTGAAAAAGTGGGTCATCACCGTCATCATTTGGATCTGCTACAACATCAACCAGATCGATGTAGTCCTTATCTGCTACTTTTTCATCTCTAGCCTCCATGTCTATAATATTCAATTTCATGTTGTAGTAGCAATAAACAAGCTTGTGGAGTTTTTCGTAAGCCAACCGATTACGTTGCTTTGTGTGTACTAAAGCAAACGTACTCCAATTTCGCTCATGTGCAGACGATGAAGCTGTTTGAACCAAAACCTTCATCGCCATCTTACATACTGTAGAAGCACATGAGCCATACATGTCCCACCAATGACCTATGAACACAAAAGTATAGAAAAAATTAGTACATTATGTTCACTTTACAGTGTAGATAGTCTAATGTTTAATTTATTCAAACTACTGACCTACATCCATTTTGTTTCTTGCCATAATAGCAGGTCGCTCACCAAATGTATGTTTAGCTAGTATAAAATTCATAAGTTGCATTAAAATAGTATTGATTAAGCGAATTAATCTCAATTCAAACGATGATGTTTGTCTACTGGAAATATGTATATAGTTACTTTAGTTCCAAAATCTCCAACATTTGGACAATCTAGAAATAATTTCATATAGACTCTATGTACAACGTCAATTAAATTAGAATTTTATCCAAGCTCATTGGTGTATTGATATTTTGGATTAAAAAATGAGCAACAAATGATATGACAAATTGATTAGTGTTGTAATATTAAAAAAAAATCATATTCGAGGTGATGAATAAAATAATAATATAATAAACAATACTTTTACCTATAACATGGAGAGGATGAGAAAATGTATTATCCCATCAGACTTGAATGATCTGGTTCACTCAAGCTCTGCCTCTAATCTAACTGATTCTATATTTCAAATTCTCAATCAAGCTATACACAATAGACAGAGTTGGAACAACCTCGGAGTCCACACTGGGAAGAGTTGTGTACATTGACTCAAAATTTTGGACTATGCTCTCTACATTGTCCCAAAACGCATTACTTAGTACACGAGACTTGATTTGTTTTCCTATAGTCATCCGACTTAACTTGTCATTATTCCATGCATCATCAGTGAATAACCGTTTTAATCCAGCCTTCTTTTCCAACATGTTATTTAATGCAAGATAGTTTGTTGCAAACCTAGTGCTCCCAGGTCGGATTATATCACCTTCACAAATCTTGTGCATCTTACTAAGTAACCATTCATGATTATAAATTTAATTTGTCACCCCCTGCAGCACTAATAACGGATCCTACTGATTCTCATTTTTATATATCTTCAAACATTAAGTCTATGCAATGTGCTGCACAATGGGTCCAATAAATATTAAAACTTTTCATTATTAACTCACCCGCCTTCTTGAAAGCAGACCCATTGTCTGTGACAATTTGGATTATTTTCTCGGACCCTACTTCATGTATGACGCTTTTCAACAGATTGTAAATATACTTATGGTCTTTCACTTGTTTGGAAGTGTCAACTGACCTTAAGAAAACGGTTGTACCATTAGAGTACGCCATGAAGTTGATGATAGATAGTTTTGTTGGTCCGATCCATCCATCACACATGATCGTGCAGCCAAGATCGTCCCATCCTCTTTGTTGTGCAGGAACATATTTCCCCATTTCCTTCTACTCCATATCCAAATATTTGGTACGAGTTTCGTATGGTGTCGATGGTTTAACATTCGAACCTACAAACAATATGACCAACCAAGTGAATTAAAATTTAAGTAAGTATATAATAATATTAAAAATACGTGATGTGAAAAATGAAAATATAATGTATGTAAGCACACCTACCCGCTTGTTGTATTCCCACCACCATATTTTTAAAATGGTGGGATTTTAGTTTATTCGGAGGGATGTTATCATAGATAAAAACCGAGAGATTAAACGTCCAACTCCTTCGAAATTCTTTTTCTTGAACATGTCTTTTATACTTTTTTGTCGAGCCCCTTCTGACTTGTAGTATGCAGATTCCTTCATACTATTGGATCGTTGAAAGTTTCTTGATCCCTGACCTTGCTGAAGCCCACTCCTTCGAAATTTTTCCTCCTCGTGCGCAGTTTTTTTGGAGTTACGTAAAACTTCTTTGTACTGTCTGCGCTCAGTGTATGTCATATCAGGTGGGAACATGTTGTCTTCGTCATCGCTGCTGTCCAGAACTTCGTTGCCCTTCAAATTTGACCCCAAATATTCTTCTATCTATTTCATTTTCTTTGCATTTTTAATCTTCTTGGTCTCTTTCATTTTTTGTGCATTTGCAATCTGCTGATTTACTTCTGGATGGCGGATCCAGGAATTTCATATAGGGGACACTATACATAAAAATGTAATAAAAAAAATTTATAATGAAAATTTAAAAATTATGCATATCTTCATAAATGAATTAATTCAATACATAATACATTATAATTGGCCTCTACGAGTTTTCATGTTCTGAAATCGATTCATGATAACTTCATTATCTAACTTGTTTAGCAAATCTTTCTCAATATATGCTACGAGACAATCATTCATCCATTGATCTCTCATTCAATTATGCAATCGAGTCTTCATAATATTCATTGCAGAAAATATTCTCTCCACAGTAGCTATTGCAACAGGTAAAATCAATGCCAAGGTCAGCAATCGATAAACTAATGGATAAACGTTATCTCTATTCGTCATGACCATTTTTACTGCAAGATCACTGATGCTTTTTAGTCCAACAAACTCAACATTTGAGTGGACATCAACAATGTAATTTTGAAGTTGATCCTCAAGTACAGAGAGCTCAATAGCTGAAAAGTCTATTGGATAAAATTGAGCGAGCCGACTCAACTCGTGCTTGATCTGGCATCCTATTAAAAAAATGTCTCAATTTGTTGCTCTTGTCTCAAAAGAGCCTCACATTTACCCCAAGCTTGATTATGTGCACTATTGGGACCACCAACATGAATTTCCAATTTCTCTTTTTTCTTCCAATTAGAAAACCCTTCACTTACAAAACATTCACCTTCCGATTGTTCACTAACTTCCGGTTTGAGCAAATAACAACATAAACAAAATGCAGCATCCTTTAAAATACTGTATTCTAACCAATTAAAATATTCATTAAAACAAATTGGATTAAATCGTCTTGACTTTGCTCCAAATTTCTTGAATGGAAAATCATGATTTCGAGGGTGACAAGGACCTTTTTGTAAATATGCTCTACGAACTTGATCTTGAATATTAAAACTATAATCAGAAATTTTAGTTCTTAAACCAGGATTTGCAGGTAGCTCTCCTAAATTGGCTTTTGTATAAGATCTATCACTATCAGAACTAGTATTACTTTTCTTTCTTGGAGATGATGACTCTGTTGTTGTTATTCTTTTATAATATCTCTCCATTTTGATTTCGAATTAAGTCTACACAAATATTAATAAAAAACATTAATTACAATTTCCTAAATTAAAAATTATAACAACTAGAACTAAAAGGCTCATAAGAATTAAAATCTTACTTGTCGTGTCAAATGATAGTATAATTCCTGACGACGAGTGACGATGACTTATATCTTCTAGTATTAGCTCTGAAAATTAAAAAAAAAAAAACTCACACACAATATCAAATTATGTAAATGGTAAATGGTAATTACATACAAATAAAAAAAAAAACAAACCATACCTTTTTGGCTTTTCGATAAAGCTGAAAATTCAATATAAACTAAAAGTTCAATTTTTCCTGGATTGGGTTACAAAAGAGGTTGCTGCATTTGGAGAAACATTAATTTTTAGAGAAATTTGGGGATATAGTCGTTTAGTTGGGGACGAAACTGAAACACAACCAAAATAAAAAAACAAATGAAATATAACCACACGTGAGGTAGCCGTGACCACGATTAATATGATATTCCACCTTTACCCCTGCTGCAATTTCAAACACCAGAGAGGGTCCTACAATTGCGTATGGTGTATCCAAACTCCCTCTCAACAGAATCTCCACTCTTTTCGGTTCAAATTATTTTGGTAGATTTTTTAGATCGTTTTCAAATTCAAACTAACAAACTTTCGTATATTAAATTAATATTAAGATAATTAAATACCTCTTTTTCAAAATTAATCGGGGAGATAACAAAAATCTGGATTTTTTTTCTTCCATTGATGAGTACATCGTTCATCTGACACCAAGCATCTTTGGTTTCCAAGTGCTGCCCACTGTCTGCTCAATATACAACAGATATTTCTGGGTTTCAGATTGGTGCACGTTTTTGTTTCACACCATACCAGATGCACTCCACGCCGCAAGTTGGTCTGCTGGACATGGTGGTACTATTCAATGGGAGGTGGGATGAAAACAATCGGTACAACGGGTTTAAGTCCGACAGTGTGCCAGTATCGGAGGGATGCACAATACGTGAGTTCAATGAATGCATTCGGAGCAAGGTATTCCCGTTTGGCGAGCACATGATCACTCGGTTAACCATGTATAGGAATGGTATCAACAAGTCTAACATAATCCGGATCACCGACGACAGGGATGTTAGGCGACAACGAGAAGAGAAGGAGAGGAGATCAGATATGAAGAGGGAGAGAGAGGTTGAGAGACCATGAAGGAGAGAGATGGTGAAGAAGGAGGAAAAAACGTGTGAATGAGGAAAAATAGTGAGTGATTTTAAGGTTTTTTTTTTTTTTTTTGAAAATTTGGGAGTGATTTTAGGGATCTTTCAAAATTGGAAAGTAAATTAAATGGATTGAATTTTTTAATAGGAAAGAATAAAATATGGTTTTCCCTTTTATGATTTTTGTTGTATTTTAAATACAAAAAATATGAAAGAGGACATAAATGTAATTAAATAACAACTTATATGTAAAAACTATAGGCTCTTAAGCTATTTGCGTAAAAAATGGTAGGTTTGAACAAAAACAAAATATAAGGTCCATTTATAGGCTAATCATGTACTTATCCCTTTAATAAATAGAAAATTGCTAATGATCAAATATATCTTATATGCCGCCTCAAACAAATGATTGGGAAATCATAAGTTTACACCGAAGAAATAGAAGGCGATCAATAGACAACGCCTTAGTAAAGAGATTAGCAGGCTGATCTTGAGTAGGTAGAAATTACAGAGTAAGAGTCTTGGAATCAACACGTTCACAAACAAGATGGAGTTCAACCTCGCTATGTTTCGTGCGACCATGAAAGATAGGTTTTCGAGCTAATTGAATAGCAGACTGATTATCACAATAAAGAACAGGAGAAGAAGATAGAGTAATAAAGAGCTCATGAAGAAGTTGTTGAATGAAGGAGTGTACGAGACACATGCGGAAGCAATTCAGATCGAAGCACTCAAAATTCTTTTAATTTTAGTTATGAAAACATGCACATTTAAACAGAAAAACAGAGGATTTTGGTTACCAACCTTTTTGGACGAAATTGAAGCAATCCGTGGATGATTTCTTTGCACGAATCGGTTGTAGACGACCACGAGAGTCATCCCCGCTATTCTCCGGCCTTAGAACGAGTTGTGGGACTCAAGAATGTGATGAATTTTGAGAGGAAGAAATGGGTTTGAGAGAGTTTGTTCTTAAGGAAAAATTTCCAACAACACCCATTAAAAGATCAACCAACTTTTTCTTCTCTTATATAGAAGGAGTATAATGTCATAAAGCTTCCACATCAAGACAACAATTGAGAATGGAGATTAATCACTCCATTAGGTGTCTTAGATCAAAGAAGAGAAAATGGGTTTAGTGTCAAGCTTTGTGAATTTGCCTCTTGGATTAATAATTTCAAAAATGAAAATAAAATTCAACAAAATCCACTAACTTAATTTTAATTTACTGAATTAAAATTAATTTTATTTATTAATTAAACATTTTAATTAATAATAATTTGAATTTAATATCAAATATTAAATTAAATTTTTGCACCAAATCCCACTTTCTTTAAATCCCGGTTTCTAATATGAATCCCTATCCATATCCAAACCGAAATATTGTATCGAATACATTATTCTAATATTTAAACCTTATTTAAATATTTTCGCCTCTCTCTATTATTAGTTTAATTCACAAATTAAACTTTAGCGTTAAATGAACATAATTTAACGACAACTCCCCTAATATTAGTTTGAACATTTCAAACTTTTTCATCACATATGTTCTAAGGTTTATTCCGTATGAGCTAGTAGGGGAACCTAATGGACCTACAGATCATGGGCTCCAACGATTCGAGATTAACTAGTTAAACCCTTTTAACTTAGTTAAGCAACATTCGTTAACTACTGAGACACTCCACTATAGTCCGATAGTTGAACTCCCCTCACTGTAGATATATTTCTGTCCACCTGATATAACCATGATTAGTTAGTCGACCCTTCACAGGTTGTTCGTAACTAGAGTCAGGTCAAATGTCCGTTTTACCCCTGAAGTTACATCTTGTTCCTTAAGTCTCTAACTGAGTCCCTAATGAACAATTGGTTTGTGGTCCCACCACTAAACCTAAAACCTCTCGGGCCAATGAGAGGGCGGGATCCCTTTGTTCACGTTCCGGAGTCAGTCACTTAAAGGAACAACCTCTCTACTATCCCTAAAATTGGGTAGGAGTGAATTCCATTTTGCAAGACTATGTCCCTAGCTATCTACTCGTTCCTATCCCTAAAATGGGGGGTTTATTGAGTCGGAAATGTTGAACCACGCTCACCCATGCAGATCTAAGGATAAGCCCGAATAAGCAGAAGTAGATCGAGTTACCTAGGTCGTCGCATTGAAATAGTCAGTCTTAACAGTAAACTGCGTTATAAAGCAAATGTGACTTATTTCTCGGTCCGGGTCTTATGCAAACTCATTTGCATAGGACGCCCCCACTTGCATGTCTATACATGAACGATCCAGGATCACGTCGTTTGTATTCAAAACAAAGTGGGCCGCATCACATAGCTTTCCTAGGATTAAGGTACCCAGCCTTATCCCTATACTATAGACCGTTTAGGCTATTACTTGAACTTGATCCATATTTATGTCACAACATATAGTTAAAGCACTCATGTCATAGCCAAGGATACTAGTTTGTTGGATTTGGGTTAATTGACATGCAATTCACTTATTTAATAACTTGAGTGAACAAAAACTCCATAACGACTTTATCGAACAAGTATATAACTATTTGTTTCATTCACTATCTACGAGTTTTAGGGCACCAACCCCAACATTGAATCCATGAGAGCTCAGCAGTTGTAGCAGCAAGAGCCTGATACTCGACCTCAGTAGAACTTTCGAGATACAGTAGTATGCTTCTTAGCAATCCAAGAAATAGAATTAGCACCCAAAAAGATGACAAAACCTGTTGCGGATCGCCTATCAGTAGGATTGTCAACCCAATTCAAATCAGAAAATGCTCTAAGACAAAAAAAAAAAAAAAAAAAAAAAAAAAAAAAAAAAAAACAGAGCAAAAATGTAAGCCCAAGGATAAAGTTCCACACATATAGCGTAAAATACGCTTAATTGTAGCAAGATTAGCATAATTTGGAAAATGTATAAATTGAGAAACCTTGCTAACAACAAAGGATATATTCGACCAAGTAAATGTTATGTAATATAAAGCTCCCACAATGCTTCGATAAGCAGTAACATCCTCATATGAACAAGGAGTAGAATCACCAGACAAAGAACTAGTGGAGCAAGGTGTAGAATATACCTTTACCTTAGTCATGCCAAATTTAGAAAGCAACCGAAGAAGGTGCAAAACATACCTTTTTTGTGTAACAAGAATTCCAGAGGATAACCACTTGATTTCAAGACCGAGAAAGTAGAAGCTTCCCAAACCAGTTGTATCAAATCGCACCTTCAGTTGATCAAGAAGAGAACTAATATACATATGATCATTGTCGGTCAAAACAATGTCATCTACATAAAGCAACAAGTATGTAATTGAGCTACCAACATTACGAACAAATAAGGAAGAATTTGATAAAAATCTCGGAAATCACAAGTAAATAAGGAGCTAGTAAATCACTCAAACTAAGCACGAGAAGCTTGTTTGAGGTCATAAAGTGATTTGTTTAACTTGCAAACATAAGAAGAAAATTGTTTACTAATGAAGCCTTGAGGTTGTTGCATATAAACCTCCTCCTTTAAGTCCTTATGGAGGAACACATTTTTAACATCAAGTTGACGGAGATCCCAGCCATAATGAGCAACCAAAGATAAAACAATCCGAACACTCGACTTTTTAACCACAGGGCTAAATGTTTCATCATAGTCAACGCCCTCTTTTTTATGATATCATTTAGCAACTACACGGACTTGTCACGAGCCACACTTCCATCCGGGTTTCTTTTAACTCTATGAGCCCATTTACACCCAATAACATTCTTGTTAGAGGGGAGAGAAACTAAAGTCCAAGTATGTTGTTGTAGGGATAAAAGCCCCACGCAGCGGAAGACAATCAAAGAACCAAACTCAACCAAACAACGGTTTGGGATACCGTTACGATGACAATAAAAATACAGCATACAAAATAATATACATTGTTGTGAACAGTCTATTAACATGTTGTTTTTTAATATAAAACCTAGATCTAATCAAGGTTTTGTCTTAGGAATCAATTAGGAATAGAGAAACTTACTGCCATTGATGACTCTAGAAAGATTCTCCAACTCCTTCAAGTTTCCTTCTGATTTTATAGCAACAAAACTTGCTGGGAATTCCTTCAAAAACACAATCAAGTCGCTGAAACACCACCAAAATGATTCCACTGGTATTCTCCAAGTGTCTAGAATATGATGCTGCTTTGTGGGAGCAAAGTATTTCTTTGGAGGGAATTGGGAGAGGAAAAAACTCTGGAGAGTTCTCTGAGATAGTGAGAAAGCGTGAGAGAGATGAGAATGAAGCCCTAACTTCTTTCCCTATACGTTAGGGATGAGGGAGTGAATTTCGTGGCTTCACCCACGATTAGGAGGAATAACTGATCAAATCAGTTAATTGATTTTTTTTTTAATTATAAAATAAATTAAAACCAAAAAATCAATTTAATTTAATTAATAAAAATTAATTAAATTTAGAAAAAAAAAAACAACTAATTTAAATCATATTTAATTAGTTGATTCATTTAAATGAACATTTAACTGAACATCCCTCATTTACCCTATAGTTTTAATGTTCTTTAATTAAATCAAATTTAATTAAACTAAATTAAAAAAATAATTAATTAATTCTATAATTAATTAATCATTAAATTGAATATCACATATTCAATTATATTTCTCTCATTTAACATATTGTTTTAATGTGCCTCCAATGCACATTAATTTTAACTTATAGTTTTAATATGAATCCAATTCATATTTCAAATTTAATATTTGAACTCCTTCAAATATTCAATTCTCCCTTAAATTAATTTTTGAATCATAATTCAAAATAAATTTATATTATAAAGTTTAATATAAATATAAACTTTATATTATAATGTATCTCTATACATTATATTATTTCACTTAGTAAATTTATCTCAATGTCCTAAATGAGCTACCGCTGGGACCTAATGGATTTACAGATCAGAAGCTCCAACGATATGAGATTAATTGGCTAAACTCATTAACCAAGTTAATCAATATTCGTTAACTGTGGTTCACTCTACTATAGAACCACAGTTGCACTCTTCTCACTGCAAATATATTTTTATGTCCACGGATATTGACTAATAACAGCAAGTCAGTCCTTCACGAGTGTTTGAAACACCAACTGAGTCAAATTACCGTTTTACCCCTAGGTTATCTCTACATCCTTAAGTCTCAGTGCTCTTCTAATGAACAACCTGTTTGAGGTCCAACCAACAAACAGAAATTTCTCTCGTGCCATAGAGAGGGCAGGGCCCTTTGCTCAAGACCTGGAGACACCACTTAAGAGAACATTCATCTACTTATCCTAAGGTCGGGAAGGAGTGAATTCTTTCTTGTGTGATTATGTTCCCAACTCCCCACTCGGTCTTGTCCCCAAAATGGTAGGCTTATTGAGTCGGCGTGCAGGCCACTCTCACCCATAAAAATCAAAGGACAATCCCTCGTGAATAGGAGTCCATAACCCACTCAAGATTGAGACTAAGTTGCCTAGGTCATACTAGTCAACGGTGTTACAGCTAGTGGTTACTATTTTGCGATCTGATCTTATGCAAACTCATTGCATAGGATACCCCCACTCGCATGTCCCCTACATGAACGTGTTGGATCATTGCGTTTGTATCAAAATACAAAGCGGGTCGTATCCATAGTGTCATCAGGATAAGGTACCCAACCTTATCCCTTTACTATAGACCCTTTAGGCTGTAACTTGAATAGTGATCCCCGTATGTCCCCACATACAATTCAAGTCTCATACTAACAACCTAGGATGTTTAGTTTATTGGATTAGGGTTATTTAGACAAGACATACACAATACTAACAATAATAAGTGTACAATACATCAAATATCATTTTATTAATGTTCGGTCAAATGTTACATTTACTATCCACGAGTTTTAGTGCATAAAACCCAACAGTTGCTGCATAAGAGCATTATATTCATCACACATAGCACCCTGCCATTCAGTAATCTTTGCAACTTGGGCATAAGAAGTAGACTAAATAGCAATAGTAGAATCAGCTTGGCCAAATAAACCTTATTTTTACTAGTACCCGATTTAGAATGAGTTTGCATAGCATGTGTATTACCAGCAGAAACAATCGAAGAAGATAAATTATGTAAATCAACATTCATATCAATATGAGTAATATTATGCAAATAATCTCAATAAGGCCAACAGAAGAAGATATATGTTCAGCAGCAACAAAACTAGGCTCCAAAAGAACATCAGTAATGGAGAAAGAAGTAGATATAGTAGACTCATTAACAAAAGGAAACTCTCCAACTGATTCCACGAGTTTAAAAAGATTGAGCAAAGTATGAAAATTAGAAGAAATAGAGGGTGAAGGAGAAGAAGAGTTGGAAAGAGATAAAGAAATGAAAGGAAAAACATGTTCATCAAAGACCACATGTCGTGAAATATAATGTTTCTTAATAAGGGGATCAAGACACAAATAACCTTTATAACTAATAAGATAGCTAAGGAAAACACATTGAGTTGTTCTTGGTTGAAGCTTGTGAACAACATAGGGACGAAGAAGAGGATAACAAGCACAATAAAAAAAAACATGAATATGTTTATAGTAAGGGGGCTTATGAAAAAGGATTTCGAAAGGAGAACGATGACCAAGAGAAGGAGAGGGTAAACAGTTAATAAGAAAGACAACACAAGCAAAAGCATAATACTAATAACGAGTAGGGTTTGAAGATTTAGACAAAAAGGAAAGGACCATTTCAATAATATGACAGTGTTTTCTCTCGGTGACACCATTTTGCTTTGGTGTTTATGGACAAGACTTTTGGTGTAAAATACCATGAGATTCAAAATAAGACTGTAAAGCATGACTTGAACGCAAGCATCAAGGTGGTCTCCTGTCAGATGTTCCATCACTGGTGCTCTTCCTAGCACCTCTCCTATAGCCCACCAACATGGCATCTGATGTGTTCTTGGGGTCCTCAAAAGCTTTTAAAACCTCCCTCTCCTGTTGGACTCTGATGATCAGCTCCCTGCGTTCTATAGCAATTATAACCCTCCCTGTAGCAAGGAATGGTCTCCCTAATATAATAGGCATGGCAGAATTTTCTTTAATATCCAACACAAAGAAATCAACAGGGAGGAAAAATCTACCTACTTTAATCAGAATATTCTCAACAATCCCATATGGACTAACCACAGACTGGTCAGCCAACTGAAGTCTAATAGAAGTAGATTTTATTTCTCCTATATTAAACTTTTTGCACAGGGATAGAGGAATTATGTTTATGCTAGCCCCTAGATCACATAGTGCTCTACATGAAAAAGTACCAAAATTACAAGGAATAGTGAAACTCCCTAGATCAGTCAATTTCTCTGGCACTGTCTGTTGGACACGAGCACTGCATGTTGATGCTAAATATACAGTCTCCATCTGATTCTCCTTTTTCTTCTTGTTGAGCCATTCTTTCATGAATTTTCTGTAGTGAGGCATCTGCTCCAAAGCATCTGAAAAAGGAATATTAACATGCAAACCCATAAAAGCCTCTAAACACTTGTCAAACTTAACCTTAGAAATTTTCTTTTTCTTTGATTTATGGACTAAAACAGTAGGAGAAAGGATAGAAGGCTCAGGATTAAGCTTTTCAGCTTCGTTTGAGGTGGTGCCTTCTTCAGCTTCTCCAGTGAGTTCCTCTGGTTCAGTGGTCTCATCCTCCTCAGCTAATTGAATCTCCTCCTCGTGATGCACAGACACGACCTTGCAGAACTCCAATGAAGATTTCTCCTATTCAACTGGGGCTTTACCTTTATTCATAGAGTTGACAACACTTACTAGTTGTCCCAGCTAAGTCTCTATATTCTTGATTGCTGCAGAATGACCATTGACAGTAATGTTTATTGCAATCACGGCCTTCTCAAGCTTATTTGACCTGTTACTTGATTCTGCAATAAAAGCTCCAACAAGGTCTTCTAAAGATTTCTTATTTTCTTGACTTTGAGGAGTGAAGCCAGGGGGATTCAAAACATTTTAACGAAATGATTTGTGAGACTGAAAAGAGTGGAAGAGCACCCCGTTAGGAGAGTGATATGCAAGCGTTTAAGGATGTTATTGATGATTGTGGTTTAATCGATCCTGGCTTTATTGGCCCCAAGTTCACTTGGTGCAATAACCAGTTTAACGGTGTGCTCATCTGGGAAAGAATATACCGGTTTCTGTTGAATGTCCCAATGCAAAGCAAATGTAATTATTCAAAGTACACCATTTACCTCGTGTAGCCTCTGATCACAGACCTTTAGTTGCATAATGGTCTGTTGAATCTATGATTCTTAATAATGTTGTTTTGAATCGTTTGAGGAGATTCGAAGAAGCTTGGACCAAGTACGAAGAGTACTGAGATATTGTGCAACAAGTTTGGGCGATTCAAGGTTGTCAAGATACAAATAAGTTCATTGAGACCTTACACGAATGTCTGAAAAAGCTAAATCACTGGAGTCGCATTCGATATGGAGGATCCATCAGAGGTGCAATAGCGAGAGTCGAAAAATAAATGCAGATGCTATCCATCAGAAATGATCAAGCAAACTGTTAGGTTTCCAGAGTGGGGTAAAAATATGGTAAAAATAGACTCTAGAACACTGTGCAAGCATCAAGGATGAAAATATCGATATCGGTACCAATATCGGTAATTCAAATTTACGGATATATCGACGGATATTTGAATATCGACAGATATTCCGGGAAAAATCACGGATATTGTGGAAATTCATAAAAATATTGTGATTTTCCTTTTGAAACTTTAAAACAAGCTTTTTTTTAGTCATATACTACCACTTTAAGCAAATATATCAATAATTATAAGCCAAATACATGCATTAATACAATAATATATAGTATTGAAAGTTGTAAAATAAATATAAATTTGAATAATTTATATATTAAACAATAGATTCTAATATTCATAAAGTATATATGCATTTTATTGTTCTAAAAAAAATATGCATTTTATAAGTTAAACATGCAACACAAATCTTAGTAGAATAATTTACATGTCAATAAATGAACATAAACTTAATTAATTTACTAATTAATAGCAATGTCAATACAAACGAATATGTTTAACAATATTGCAACTCAAAATACTGTATTAAAAGTAATGAAAAATGAAATAAGAAAAATATATAATAAAAAGTTTGAAAATTAAAGAGAAGAATAAATATAAGGGAATAAAGAAAGAAGATAAAGTTGAATAAAAAATAATAGTGGAGAAAAGAAAAAGAACAAAAATTAAAAAGTTGAATAAAAAAAGAATAAAAAATAATAGTGAAGAAAACGAAAATAAAATAAAATGAAAAATAAATTTCAAATCTACCACAACTGAGATTCAAACCCACGCCCCCTACAATGCTAGTTACTACACATTACCAGCCGTGCAAATCATAACCATTGTGTTTTAAATTCAACGGATAATATATAATTATTTAATATAAAGTAAAATTAACCAAAATATCGCCGAAATATCGGCGATATCTGCAAAATATCGGCGATATCGCCGATATTTCCGATATTTCGACGATAAGGGGGTAAAAAAGACTTTACCCCCTCATATCTGTGTCGGTATCTCCAAAAATCCGATATATCGACGGATATGTCCGATTTTTTCATCATTGGCAAGCATACACAATCCGCAGCAAGTGATAAGTAATTTATCGTATCCACGGGGCTGAATAGCTCTCACTTTATCTATTTTGTATAACTCTTTAATGGTTTCAAGAGTAGTTAAAATGATTGATTTTGATAAAATGCCAAAGCAAAAGAAATGACAGAACACAAAGTAAACAAATAAAGCAGACAGATTGGAAACAGGCGTTGGTCAGGATTTTAGTAATTATTTTAAAAGATGCTCTAGCAATATTATTGATTAGGCAATTCTCTTGCAGTCTTATCAGCAGAATCCTCCCAGAACTCTGGATTTTTTTGGAATGTGTTTCAACTCCAATGACGTACTACCGATCAAGCACTAGACAACTGGCTATCCCTAACTCAGTCACTGGCGTTCACCAATACACAATGATCTAGTGTGATTAAATGCCACACACTTCTCAAATCATCCCTGAAACTAAGAAGTGGTATTCATATCGGCTGGCCAAGCAGACACAAAATATAAATATGCACAACAATCACTACAACAAATATCACATACGATAGCGTAAAAAAAACGCTATCATAGCCTTTTTATAGCGTTTCTCAAACGCCGTCGTAGCCGATGTTATTGAAAGTCCTTGACTTTTCATAGCGTTTTTTCAGTGCTATAAAAAGTGCTATAAAAAAACTATTTTTCATTGCATAATTTATATGTTATAGAAACTTTTCGTAGCGTTAACAAAAAAAACGCTATAATTGCTCTTTAATAGCATTTTTCATAGCTGTAAAAAAACGCTATAAAAAACATATCATAGCGGTTTTAGACACATTGTCATAGCCGATGTTATTGAAAGTATCTGACTTTTCATAGCGTTTTTTCAATGCTATAGAAAAAGCTATAAAAAGTCAATTTTTAATTGCATTATTTTGATGTAATTGAAACTTTTCATAACATTAGTATAAAAATGCTATAATCAATTTTTCATAGCATTTTTAACCTCGTTGTTGTAGACATTGTTATAGATAGTAACTTTTACTAGCGTTTTTTTTTTCTTTTTTTTTTTTTACATTTTATACCATTTTCGAGTAGTACGCAACAGTTTAATAGCAATTTATATAACTAACAAATTATTTCAAATGCTATTGTAATATCAACTCAATTACACAAACATTTAAATGCATTCACATAAACTTTTTCAAGAGTAATACTAAAAGTTGATAATCTCAAAGTGTTCTAACTTATACATATGTAATACATAATCCTAAACTAAAAATGAAAAAAAAAAAAACGTACAAAATTCCCAAACACATTCATTTCAATGACATGTACACACATGGTTCAAGAGATTCAGATGAACATATCCTCCAATAAATATGTTGGTGTGTCATCCTTTCATTCACCTATAAAAAAATATGTTTATAAGATCAATATATATATATACATAATCAACAAACTAAATCAATATTTTAATTTGAAGAAACTAAATCAAACTTGAGACCTCTACTTTTTTTGCCATTGTAACTAACAAGACCTCATGATTTGATCCATTTTGCCTTTGTAACTAACAAGACCACATTTTGATCCATCGAAACAGAGATGAGTAACTAACAAGACCTCATGATTTTACTTGTAACAAATTGAAGGACAATAATTATATATGAGACATCTTTCCTAAATAGCTAAGTTCTCAAATAAAAAAGAAAAAAGATTAGAGTGGAGACCTCGACTTTGATAATGTAAAATAGACAAAGGAAATGAAACAAGTATACATTGTGCTAGAAAAGATTACAACAAATGAATAAGGGAAAAGAAGAACTTAGAAGAGAGATTAAACTACAACTCTAGTTGTAAACTATGTACTCTAATCTATGAAGTCATATTGCAAATGACATTAAGAAGAATCTGACATTAAGAATCATGCTATTAACAACACATTGCACTCGACAGATTGAACAAAAATTTTTTCTTTTTATTTCCTTAGAAGCAATATCTCTAATTGTTCAGGAACCCTTTTCTATTAGTTACCATTGGCATTTATCTTATGCATTTTGTGTATATCCCTTCCTTTTTAGTTAGAGAATTTTGGTAGTAAAACTCTATTTCGTAGACAAAGCACTTGTGTATATTCATGGTTTTGATAATAATACAACCAACTTACTTTGTTTTGTAGCCCCTTTTTTGCTTTCATTTTGTGTGTAAACCTCACCATTTTTTTTTTTTTTTGTTTAATTACTACTCTAAAAATAAATATTAAAAAAAACAAGCTAGGAATAAACTAACAATATCTAAAAAACTCAAAGGAGTTTATAGATAAACCAATAACTCAAAAACAAAGAATTCGAAAGAAAAATTAAACATTACAAAATTCAAAATCTATATAATCAGTTTAAGAAAAAGTTAAACAAAAATAGAAAGACAGATGAATTTTTTAGAGAAGTTACCTCATATTCGTGAAGTTGCTCGACCTACAACTTTGATTTAATCCACTATTCTTTCTTTTATATCTGTGAGGATTACCTGTTCTTCCCGTTGCAACCAACAAAGCTCCAGGGGAATATCACCTAATAACAACTTCTTATGTCTATACAGCAGTATAAAAGGAAGCAAGCTGTAGTCATCTGTTTAAGTGTGAAAATAATTCAGTGAGAGATTTGTGAGACAGTGTGATTGTACTCTCTGTAATTCTGAATAAGAAACTTACCTCCCTTCTTACAGTGGATGTAGGCCTAGTTGTCGAACCACTTTACATCTTGTATTCTCTGTTGTATTTCTTCTTCTTCTTCCTTGATTTGTTGTCTTCGTCTTCGAGTGTTTGTCTTCACCGTGAGTCTGAGAATCGCATCTCCAGAGAGTTCTTTTCATGATCGTTCTGTTGAAAAAAATTGCATGAGTTAACTAACATTGAGTGTGTGACAAAGTGGAAGAATTGGGGAAAATCTTACACGTATAATTGCACCAACAATATCTTCTCCTATTTCTTCTATTTTGATTTCTACTTTCATTCATAGGTGAGCAAGAAGAAAATGAGAAGAATTGGGGAAGAGCGAAGAAATGAGCTAGATACTTGGAACGACAATAAGAAGAATATTCCAACAGGGATAGCAATGTACTAACTTGGGCTAAAATAGTACTCAACATTTATTTTCCAGAGAGAAGATTATCAGCACACCAAC
Source organism: Luffa acutangula (assembly GCA_036850905.1). Classification (NCBI taxonomy): domain Eukaryota; kingdom Viridiplantae; phylum Streptophyta; class Magnoliopsida; order Cucurbitales; family Cucurbitaceae; genus Luffa; species Luffa acutangula. The sequence goes on along the minus strand of CM072097.1, from coordinate 43,864,599 downwards.
ATAGTCTAACCATTCAAAAATACCACCTAAATGTCATGCAACAAAAAATCAAGTTACACAAAAGAGAACAAATTAGGGAAAATGGAAGTACCTCTTTTAAAAGAGCATCTTCAAATTTCTTTGGGCTCAATCCTGAAATAAAACATTGATTGAATTTTAAAGTGATGAAAAATATATAGAGAGCTTAATTATATGCTCAACTATTGTTTCATACATCAAAATCATAAACAACCAAGCTAAGAATGAAAAGTATTCAAGTCCATAAACATTCAGAATAAAAACAACAAACCCTAATCCATACTTCCATTTCCCATTGTTGAGTATTTAACTCCAAATGCACAGCCAACATTCAGAATAAAAACAACAAACCAAGTGCTGCAAACCTAAATCAAAGAGAGAGAGAGAAAGAAGAATGCACAGAGAGATTATAGCGATAAATGTCCCAAAATAACTTATCCTACATACTATAGTGGTAGATATCTCAATTTTGACTACATTTTAGTTAACTGAATGAATGCCAAAAAAAAAAACAAAACAAAACAAAACTTTAACCGGACCCGGTGTCATTCCAAAATTTCCAATTCAACATTTATCTTTATTTGATTGTAAAAATAGCTTACCTTTTAAAAGTCTACAAGATAACTATTCTATAACGGTTTCTTTCTTAAAAAAAAACGTTGCACCTGTCTATATTCTACAAGGGTTTCTTATAACAATGATTACTTCCTATATCACCACATTTGTAAAATACCTCTTTTAACGGATGGTTAAGAAACCTACATAAGGGTAAATTTTATACATATTGCAGCAGCTTTGAAGCCTACTAATAAAATTCATTAGCATTTTCACATAAATTGCTACTACAATAAACAAAGTCGGGGTTCTAAATGGTAAGAAGGAAAAGGATAATAAATAAGGCAAGAAAACCCAATTAATGAAACTATAGTACACGTAGTAATGATCAATGAACTAACAGACAAGAATCAAACTAACAACTAATAGCAAGAATTAGAAAATTGAGAAATAAAAATCATCTGGCAGAAAAATTATAATTAGAACAAAACTATAATTCTCTCCTCGAAAGTTCTGCCAACATTTATGAAAAATTTTCAAGTTCCAAGCAAGTAATTTCTCAAGGTCACCAATTTGAAACTCCTTTATGAAAAATAGATAAACTTATCTAAAATGGACAGAGACAATAGACTTTCAATGTGAACTTGACATCTTGCATATATTCTCTATAGTATCTAGTTATTAGTTATAGAAGTTGGACTTAGTTGAGTTAGTTCTACTTTCTGTTATTTACTCAACTTACTGCCATCTGTGTACCATGGCTATTTATAGCTCTTGATTCAATGAATAAAGTGAGCAAAATATTATTTACTCTCTTGCTTGATATGGTATCAGAAGTTTTTCTTTTCTAAGAGAGTTTTTTGCCCCAACCCTTGTTCTTTACCACCCTCCCATGGCTGACGATACCTCTCAGAATCCCTCTGATCCTGTTTCTTCATCCAGCACGACTCAACCCACTCAACAGTCTATTATTGATCAGTATGAAAACCCTTATTTTCTTCATCACTCTGATAGCACAAACCTCGTCTTGGTTTCTGATCTCCTCACCGAGTCGAATTATACTTCTTGGAGCCAGGCGATGTATCTCGGCCTCACCGTGAAGAATAAAGTGGGGTTTATTGATGGCACTATCCTTCCGCAGACTGCTGAGTTGAAACGCTCATGGATTATTTGCGATAGCGTGGTCAAAGCATGGATTCTCAATGCCCTCTCGAAGGAGATCTCTGCGAGTGTCAATTTTTCCGATTCAGCCAGGGAAATGTGGTTGGACCTTCAACAACGATATCAGCGAAAGAATCGACCAAGAATCTTTCAATTACGGCGAGAAATTTCAAATCTGGTTCAAGATCAGTTGTCTGTCACCGCCTATTTCGCAAAATTGAAAACACTCTGGAATGAGCTCGCTTCGTATCGCCCCTCCTGTTCGTGTGGTCGTTGTTCTTGCGGCGGCGTCAGGGATCTTGCTCAGTATTTTCAGACGGAACACGTCATGACCTTTTTAATGGGTCTTAACGATTCTTTCTCGCAAATACGAACACAATTGCTGTTAATGGAGCCAGAACCTACTATTACCCGTGCGTTCTCCCTTGTCGCCCAAGAGGTCGAACAACGTGCTTCATCTGCGCCAAGTCATGTATCTGCTCCAGTCACTGCTGATGCCACAGCGCTCCTGGCCAAGGTCTCCAATGCGTCGAATTCATCCGCACGAAATCAATCGAACAAGAAGAAGGAACGCCCTTTCTGTACACATTGTAACATCCTTGGACATACGGTAGACAGGTGTTACAAACTCCATGGATACCCTCCTGGATATCGGAATCAGAAGTCGACTACAAATCCACAGTCTTCTGCTAAAACAGAATCTTCGTCTTCCAACTCTTCATCCATCTTGACTCCGGAGCAGTGTCAAAGCTTGTTAGCTGTGCTTCAGTCTCATCTTACATCTTCAAAGACTGATACTGAGGTGCCTACTTCAAGTAACACCAGCCATATTGCAGGTACTTGTTCAAAATTTATTCCTGCTTCTAATCGTTGGATCATTGATTCTGGAGCATCGGCCCATGTTTGCTATTCCAAGGACTTGTTTTCGTTTTTAAAGCCTGTTTCTGGATTCTCTGTTAGTTTGCCAAATCAGAATCGTATTTCTGTTGATTATATTGGAGATATACGAGTTTCGCCTCTGCTAGTACTAAAGAATGTGCTGTATGTGCCTGATTTCCGGTTCAATCTGATATCTGTGAATGCACTAATTACAAGTTCTCCAATTATTGTCTCCTTTGTTGGCCACTCTTGTATCCTTCAGGACAAGTCCTCATGGAAGACGATTGGCAGAGCTGAGGTGTGGCAAGGCTTGTATCTACTTGTTCCTGAGCCTTCCCTAACTGAGAAAGAAGATAGTATAACCTTTTCCACTGTTTGTAATGTTTTTTCACATTGTAACCGCTCGGTATGGCATGACCGCCTTGGTCATCCTTCCTCTAAGCATCTAGAGGCATTAACACCTGTACTGTCTCTTGAATCAAATAAAGGTTTTTCATCTCAGTCATGTCTCATCTGCCCCTTAGCTAAACAGCGTCGTTTGTCCTTTCCCTCTACTAATCGAATTGCTGCTGGACCTTTTGAGTTAATACACTGTGACACTTGGGGCCCTTATCAGACACCAACCTATTCAGGTCATCAGTACTTCCTTACTATTGTCGATGACTATACCCGCTATACCTGGACATTTCTAATGAAAAGGAAATCTGATGCTCTCACTGTGGTGCCCCAGTTTTTCGCTTACATTGACACTCAGTTTGGTCTTCCTATCAAGTGCTTCCGCTCCGACAATGCCCCTGAGTTGTCATTTACCGAATTTTTCAATTCAAAAGGTGTTCTCCATCAATTTTCTTGCGTAGAGTGCCCTGAGCAGAACTCCGTTGTGGAACGCAAGCATCAGCACCTATTGAATGTAGCTCGTGCCCTCATGTTTCAGTCAAGGATTCCACTGAAGTTTTGGGGAGATTGTATACTGACTGCATCCTTTTTAATTAATCGAATTCCATCCTCAGCCATTGAATGGAAAACCCCTTACTCTCGGTTATATAAAAAGGATGCTGATTATTCCCAACTCCGAGTCTTCGGTTCATTGTGTTTTGCCTCCACTCTTTCTTCTCATAGACTGAAGTTTCAACCGCGGGCAATTCCTTCAGTTTTTATCGGATATCCTCGAGGAATGAAAGGGTTCAAGCTTTATGATATTAGAAACAAGCGTTTTTTTGTTTCTCGGAATGTTGTTTTTCATGAAGGAATATTTCCATTTCATAAAGTAACGGTTCATGATGATGTGGTTGATCCCTTTCCTGACTTGGTGTTACCTAAGTCTTTCAACTTTGATGGTTTTGGTTCACAGACATTTGTTCCAAACCAGAATCCTTCGACCACTGTACCTTTTACTCCTGACAATGTTATTAATCATGAAATGGAAGAGACTGAAATGGAAGAGACTTGTCTTGCTCAACCTCCTACAAGTGTTGACAACGACCGTCCAGTTCCACTTTTAGTTCCTTCACACCTCAGAAGATCCACAAGGGAAAAGAAACAACCTTCATATCTGAAGGATTTTCACTGCGGATTATTGCAGACTGGCTCTTTTCCCTCCACCACAACAAAGTTTCCTCTACATAACTATCTGTCTTATGATCGTTTATCCCACGGTTATAAGAACTTTGTTCTAAATGTCTCTTCCACTCACGAACCTCATTTTTATCATGAGGCTATCCCCTATAAACATTGGCGAGATGCCATGTACAGTGAGCTAGCTGCCATGGAGACGAACAACACTTGGTCTATTGTGTCTCTACCTAAAGGTAAACACTCCATTGGATGTAAATGGGTGTATAAGGTAAAGCACAAGGCCGATGGATCCATCGAACGCTACAAAGCCCGTCTTGTAGCCAAAGGCTACACTCAGCAGGAAGGACTTGACTATGTCGAAACCTTCTCGCCAGTTGCGAAAATGGTCACGGTTAGAGTTCTACTCACCATGGCTGTGTCTTTCCACTGGCCTCTCGTGCAACTGGACGTGAACAACGCTTTTCTACACGGCGACTTGTTCGAAGAAGTGTACATGGATATTCCCTTGGGCTATAAACATGGAATTCATCAACCTCAGGGGGAGAAGCTAGTGTGCAAACTGCATAAGTCCATATATGGGCTGAAGCAAGCATCAAGGCAATGGTTTGACAAATTTTCCTGCTCATTGCTATCTCTTGGTTTCAAACAATCCAAGTCCGACTATTCATTGTTTACAAAAGGGAGTGGTTCTTCTTTCATTGCCCTCCTCGTTTATGTTGATGATATCATCATAACGGGCGCTTCTCCAACAGACATTGCTATGCTTAAATCTCATCTCAACAAGGTTTTTAAACTCAAAGATCTTGGATCGCTGAGATACTTTCTGGGGTTGGAGATTGCACGCTCTACTAAGGGAATTTTTCTTTCTCAAAGGAAATATGCTCTTGAGCTTGTTGAAGATGCTGGTCTCATTGGAGCTAAGCCTTCATCACTACCCATGGATCCTAATGTCAAGCTCACTGCGGGTCATGGAGAAGTCCTTCCTGATCCCACAGTGTATCGTAGATTAGTGGGACGTTTACTCTACTTGACTATCTCACGTCCTGATGTAAGTTTTGCTGTTCATAGGCTTAGCCAATTCGTAGCTAAACCACGCACGTCTCACTTACATGCTGCTAACATGCTCATCCGATATTTGAAAGGATCTGCTGGTAAAGGGATATTTCTTCCAGCTTCTCATTCTTTTCAGATACGTGGTTTTTCTGATGCCGATTGGGCATCATGCTCAGATTCCCGCAAATCCACCACTGGATATTGCATCTTCCTTGGTGAAGCTCTTATTTCATGGAAGGCTAAGAAGCAAAGCACGGTTTCAAGGTCTTCGGCAGAAGCTGAATACAGGGCCCTCGCAGCCACGTCTTGTGAGATAGTTTGGTTACAACAGTTGTTACAAGAATTGCAGATTGCTTCACAATCTCCTGCTTTGCTCTTCTGTGATAACAATGCTGCCATTCATATAGCTTCAAACCCCATTTTTCACGAAAGAACCAAACATATTGAGCTGGATTGCCATTTCGTTCGTGAAAAGGTTCTCAAAGGAGTCATCAAGTTACTTCCAGTTCGATCGAATTGTCAACTAGCGGATGTCCTAACTAAAGCTCTGCCAACTTCTATTTCTTCATCTTTGTTGTCCAAGATGGGCTTGTTGAATTTTATGCTTCCATCTTGAGGGGGAGTATTAGTTATAGAAGTTGGACTTAGTTGAGTTAGTTCTACTTTCTGTTATTTACTCAACTTACTGCCATCTGTGTACCATGGCTATTTATAGCTCTTGATTCAATGAATAAAGTGAGCAAAATATTATTTACTCTCTTGCTTGATACTAGTCTATGTATTTTACATGTTCACCATTTGCAAGTCTTGAAAGCAGCAGACATTGATAACGAATCTCAATCAGATATATGATCCAAATTCAAGTTAAGTAGTTGTTCACAATCAATTCAATGTGGTCCCTCTAAAAGAACTTGCACATCAGACTAGGGAAAAAGATGTAGGCTCGAAACCGAACTCACCTAGCCCTGCTCACATTCTTAAAACTTTAAAACCTATTCATATTCATAGTCATAAACTTTCAATTTTATATCAGATAAATCCTTCACAGCTTTTAATAGTGGACGAAAAAATGTACCATGGAACACAAAACTCTGGCACTAAGTTCTTCTTTTCTATTCCCGACTGGTTCATGTAAAAAAAAAACAATATAGGTCCTGAATCAAGGGAATAACAAAAACGTAATATATTATTAATTAGAAGATGCAAAAAAGAAAAAAAAAAGGTTCATGTACAAAAAAAACAAATATCCACCGAACCCATAATGGTATTAGTTCTTTTTCCTTTGAACATACTGTAATAATTAAGTTAACGAAATTAATCACTACGGTTTATTCAACAGAGGAGTCTTTGAATAAGCGAGAAAAATCATACCGACCACATTCTTTGAAAATGCTCCAAGCATTCTGCTTCCTTAGTGTTCAAACCAGGATTGAACCCCATTTATCTTAGGGAATGGTAATAGTGATTAGGTTTTATCTTAAGAAAATAGCTCCTGAATGAAGGAAATAACATGAAAGTGATATATTATTAAGTAGAAGATGGAAAAAAAAAGGTTCTTGTACAAAAAAGAAATATCCACCGAACCCATACTGGTTTTTAGTTTTTATTAGTTCTTTTTCTTTCAAACATACAGTAAGAATTAAGTTAATGAAATTAATAACTACGGTTTAGTCAAAACATAAGAAAACTAATTGTTGACAAAGGAGAAACTAGTAGACGAAAAATGTACCATGGAATGCAAAACTCTAGCACTAAGTTCTTCTTTTCTTTTCCCAAATGTACTCAGGCAATTCAGCAATCTCAACTTCCTACTTTGTCAAACAAACTTTAGAATTATGCATATATAAGAATCTACTGATTCACAATTATTTGTGACATAGCAATCAACCATTTGTAAATTAACTTAGGATAGCTAATTCATTTTTAAATAGAAAGAAAGAAAAAAACATAACTCATCCATTTGTTACAAAGAGCCAAATTAGAAAATGAAAGTGAGTGGCTTTATTGGTTGTTGTTGACTGGGAAAACAAAGCAACAATTTTGTATTATTATACAAAAGTTTTTAATATCTCATGTTTGATTCAAAACTGTCATTCCCTCCAAAATAAGTCATTCTAATATTAATATTGCGAGTTCTTGCTCAAAGGTCACTTTCTCTGATATCCATAAGCAGCTATAAAAAAGGGTAGACAGTCAAAAGGGTAAGACAATTTCAATGTCTTAAACACTTGGCAAGTGAGATGGATTAAAACTACCCCAAACAAAATCTACAGGTGGGTAGGGGTGAGCATCATAAACTGAAAAACCGAGCCGACCGATCAAAACCGACCGAACCGACGTCGGTCAGTCGGTTTTCTCACAAGAAAAACCGACCAGTCGGTCGGTCGGTGAGCTCAAAGAGGCTCAAACCGACCGATCCGACCGATTTCATACATTTATTTAAAAAAAAAAAAAGAAAAGGAAAAGCAAGCTACCTTCACGTCTGTCAGTGTACTATTTTGCATTGTCATATATAATTGGTAATGATTACCTATATATCATAGGTAATCATTACCTATTTTAAAAAAAAAAACCTTTTTTTTTAAATTTTATTCTTTCCCTCCACGTCCTTTCTTCTTCCTCTCTCAAGATTCAGACTAACCTTTCTCTCTTCTTTCCATCCTCATTCATTTCCTCTCCTTTTCATTTTATTTTGGTTCTTCTTCTCACTCTCTTTTTTCTTTCCTTCTTCTTTTTTCTCAACCTCTTTGTGCTTTCTTTCTTCTACTTCTCGATTTCATGGGTGAAACCCTCGGCCGCCTTGATTTTTTTTCCTTCTTCCTCGTCTGAAATCGTCGTCGACTCACCATCTTCCTCCATTTTTTTCTTCCTCCTCGTCTAACTCTGAATCTTTCAACTGGCAACCTTAACCGCCGCCCCCATCGCGCTTCAACAGTCATGATTTGGAAAAAAAATCGGTTTAAACCGACCAAACCGACTGGTCGATCGGTCGGTCGACGAAAATAGGGTATTTAAAAAAATCGGTTTCCAGCCGTGGAAACCGATTATGGTCGGTTCGGCGTCGGTTTGGAGTCAAAACCGACCCCGACCGACCGATGCTCACCCCTACAGGTGGGGGGCACTAAATAATTCTGATAGCTTTCGTAGGGAAAGAAGAGGAAATGTTTCTTTCCTAAAACGAGGAAAAAGAAGGAAAAAGAAGTTCGCTACTTTACACATGCCTCAATGGCGTCAGGAACAATATAACCCAAACATAATCAAATTGAAAACTTCTACTCGTTTTTAGCAATAACTTTCAATCCTTACAATCATGCTTTGCATTTAAAATAATGATTGAGGCATATTCTATCTTTACATACATCTCTTCAAGAAGAAAAAGACAGAAAGTTGACACTCAAATGCCAAAATGAAAGGCGAGGTAAGGGGATGGAATAGTGTGCTTGGCATATGGCCTAATTTTGATTATTTGAACTTGAATAAAGTATTCTCTTAGGAATGATAAAGTACTTTGAATCTATGACACCTTTAACTAATCCACTAAAATTCTAAACGAGCAATTACCCACTGTACTAAACATTGTTATCTGTTGATTCATCTAGCTAGAACTGGAGAGGACATAGATGCTATAAAAAATAGATAAACTTATCTAAAATGGACAGAGACAATAGACTCTCAATATGAACTTGACATCGTGCACATATTCTCTATAGTATCTAGTCTATGTATTTTACATGTTCACCATTTGCAAGTCTTGAAAGCAATAGACATTGATAACGAATCTCAATCAGTTTTTTGGCCACAAGTGATATAGGATCCAAATTCTAGTTGAGTAGCTGTTCACAATCAATTCAATGTGGTCCCTAAAAGAACTTGCACATCAGACTAGGGAAAAAGATGTAGGCTCGAAATCGAACTCACCTAGCCTTGCTCAGAGAGCAACGAGCTCCATTGGTGAAGAGCTCATGAAAAACTCCTTTACAGACTTACATTCCTTACATCAATGATTCAAGAAACCAAAAAAAAAAAAAACAATCAAATCAGTGGAAGAAACAAAATTCCCATCCGATTAAACTGGTAGCAGTAAAAAAAATAATAATAATAAAATCCAGAAGAAAGATGGAAAGAAATGTTACCATAAACGAATGTGTCGATCGCTCAAATGGTGCAGCAAAAACACACCCAGAAGACAAAAAAGGACGAAGATGGTAAAAATGAAAAGGCAGAGACTCCAGATTGTTCAAATGCTTACTCTCACAGCTAAAATCAACAATATCCATAAGAAAAGACAAACAAACAAATAAACAACCATAAGAAAATCAAATTGGTTACTTTAATTCTGACGTACATCATTCTTAGATAGAGCCTAGAAGCATAAAATCCCAAATTTGTTGTCCACATTATCAATCGATTCTTTAGATATATTTTCGATTTCACGAGTGAGGAATATTTCATCAAATTCTAAAAGAAATCTATAACAAAAATCTAAAAACCAGTCAAAATTAGGTACCTGCTTGATCCTGGTTTTGCCTTCAGACTTTCGGGCTTTGTTCTAAATGCGTCTTTTCTCAGTCTGTTGAGCTCTCTTTGCAACAGAATCGACCTTTTTCGTAGGAGCCGCCTCGCAGACCACAGAGTATCGAAGTGGGCTCTAAGCTTTACTCATCGACAAGCACCCTGCTCGAAAATGGGGAAAAAAAGTTACGCAATTCTTCAAGAAATCAAAGAAGACGACGAAAAAAAGGAAACCCATAAGAAATCACCATTGGAGAAGGCAGAAACTGAAATGTTGGAGGAGAAACTGAGAGATTTGAGGGTTGAAGAGGATGAGCAAGAGGGCGTTCGTTCAAGTGGGGGAAAGAAGAGAGGGAATAGTTGTCTTCCAAAAATTTGGGTCTCACACCGCACGCGGGCCGGTCTACACAGACTCTACACATCGCGAGGAAAAAATGAAGCTACTCCCAAGAGATAGAGAGATAGAGATCGAAATGGGAGAGAGAACTCACCGAAGCTACCATCGCGCTTTCGTGGCCGCTGCGATCGCCGGCGATATTCAGAGGAAAACAACCCCAACGTTGCTGGACTGTAAGAAACGAGAGAGGTAAAGGGAAAGCAGCGGTCATTCAGTCGAGGGCGATCGTTCAATCGAGGGAAAAAGGAAGTTGGTCGTCGTTCTTCAGTCGAGGGAGTTCGTGCAGAGAGAGGGAAGAAAAGTGTTGATCAAGTTCTCACGCGGGGGGAAAAATGAGAGGGAAGAAAAGTGTTCCAAAATTTTGGGTCATTACATGCGGGCCGGTCCTTTTTTTAGTTTTTATTTTAGTTTTTTTCCTTTCATAACCAATTTTGAAAAATGTTATCCTAAAAAGCTATAAAAAGACTTATTTCTTGTAGTGAATTAATCAAGATGCTCAAATCAACATATATTGTATAGAGAAATAAGCATGGCAATTACATGATTCCTAACCAACACCCAAGTAAATTTAGCTCATAAGGTCCAAAGTAACACAATCTGAGCATGTGCATCCATAACTACAAGAAATTACAAGAAAAGGTTAAGTCTCGTGGTCAATTCCGTAGTTGATGGTCTTCTTAAAGTCTCTAATCTTTCCTCCTCTATTCAGCTCCCCAAAGATGGAAATGAGAAATGACCTTTCCCAAAAGTGGAATGCTTTTGACTTGAAACGGCTCTTCCCTTTTATAGAGTGAAGACAAGCCCTAATTAGGTCAAATTGTACACGTGGCAGACTCTCCAAGCTTCTTAGATCCGAAAATAGCTCAACTAACTTCAGTTCATTAAAATGGATTACGAGCTGTTACGTGGCAGTTTTGCTCCCTGCTTTGCTGGATCTCAGATTTTGCTCCCTCAAGTTGCTCAGCAATATATTCTGCACAAAATAACTTCCAAAGCTTCCATTCTTCCAAATGGGTTAAAACATATAATATTCATCTAAAAGCAACCCTATTTAGCACAAAAGACACACAAAACACTATAGAACTAATGCCTAAATAACTCCTTTTTGAAGAGTTATCACCTTTCTATAACTCATTTGTTTTATGTTAATGATAGCCTGTTGTTTTTCAAAGCTTCTAAGAAAGATTGCATGGTTATTTGAGGGATCTTAAACACATATGAGAGAGCGTCGAGCCAAACGATCAATTTTGATAAGTCAACGTTCATGGTTAGTCCAAACACGAAAGACAATATGGTGAGATATATTAAGGAGGAGCTACAAGTGCAGAACAAACAAAGTCTAGGCCAATATTTGGGACTTCCCTCTCAGAATGCTAGGAACAATAAGAGATTTTCAGTAACATCAAGACTCGTGTTTGGAAAGCCCTCCAGGGATGAAAAGGGAAGTTTTTCTCAACTATTGGAAAAGGAATTCTTATTAAATCTATTGCTCAAGCCATCTCTAACTATGCGATGAGTTGTTTTAAATTTCCTCTAACTCTTTGCAATGAACTTAATGCCCTTTGTGCTAGATTCTGGTGGGGAACCACAGACTCTGAGAGTAAAATTCATTGGTAAAGCTGGAAAAAACTGTGCCTTAACAAGTTCTTGGGAGGGATGGGCTTTCGTGATTTGTCCCTTTTTAACCAAATCATGTTGGCGAAGCAAAGTTGGAGGCTCATTAAATTTCCAATATGGGTGGTCATCGGTCGGTCGGCATCAGTTTTGGGCTCAAACCGACGTCAACCACCGACATGTCAGTTTCTGGTGGTCGGTGTTTGTTGGTTTGGAGAACATTTGGTACGCCAACTGACCGACTACGTCTAACATCCTTATCTAACATGCTTAAATTGACCAACTAAGTCCTCTAAGGAAGATTTCTTTTCTTGTGGTGCAGGTGTAGACATAAATCCAGAAGGTGGTTGCAAGACATTTTTATTATTGGCATAGGAAAAAATTTCATGATTTCTAAGCCCTGGATGATAATGAGTAGGTAAAGAATTTTGGTTACCTCTAAAGCCATAATTTCTGTTGTTAACATATTGTGCCTGCTCTATGTTTGAATCATCAAAAAATTGTGATGTCTCAGCTGCTGCAACTGACTCAATGGATTGTGAATTCCCTGTAGCAGAAAATTTCAGAAAAGCATTAGCCAAAGAGTGCATTTGAGCTTGTAGAGCTGAGACATTATCTATCTCATGAATCCCAGCTACAGTTTTAGAAGATGAACGTTCAGAAGGCCACTGATAACTATTCGTGGCCATGTCCTCTAGCAAGGTATGAGCACTCTCCACAGTTTTAAAAAGTAAAGTGCCTCCTGCAGCTGAATCCAAAATAGTCTTAGTAGTACCATTCAAACTATTATAAAATAGTTGAATCTGTAACCAGTCAGAATAGCCATGTTGTGGGCACATCCTCAACAATTCCTTGTAGCGCTCCCAAGCTTCAAATAGTTGTTCATCATCATTTTGCTTAAAAGTCCCAATCTCAATCCTCAACTTAGTTGTCTTTACAGGTGAGAAATATTTGGCAAGGAAAGCCTGAACTAACGCGTCCCACGTAGTGATACTTCCAGGTGGAAGTGATTGGAGCCAGTCCCTAGCTTTATCCTGCAAAGAAAAGGGAAACAATCGTAAGCGTATGGCATCTTCAGTAACACCATTTAACTTCACAGTTCCACAGATATCCAGAAAAGATTTTAAATGAGAGTTAGGATCCTCAGAGGGGAATCCTCTGAATGCACTATCTCTAGCCATCTTGGTGAGGCCAGTTTTGAGCTCGAAATTATTTGCATTAATTGGTGTGTAGACTATTCCAGATTATTGATCAGGAAAAACAGGCTGGAAATAGTCCCGTATAGGTTTCTGCTCATCTTGTGGATTTGGATTGGCCATTGATGCAAGTCTTTCCCTTTTCTCCTTCCTGTTCTTTTTGCAAGTCTTTTCGATTTCAAAATCAAAGGGAACTAACAGAGTGTCCTTATCTTTTCGCATACAAAATCACAACCTAAAATAAACCAAAAACAAAACCAAAAATAAAACAAAAACAACAAAAATAAAGAATAAAAGGAAAAATAAGAAAAACACAATAAAATACACTCTAAAGTAAGACCAAGCAAATTCCCCAAAATATTAAGCGAACTAAATAACTGTCAATCCCCGGCAACGGCGCAAAAACTTGATACGCAAATTGTTAACCGCAAGTGCACGAGCCCAAGTTATAATATAGTGATTTAAAATCGAATGTCGTCCTCTGGATTGGTTTTCTAGTTCCCCTGATTACTAAAGGTATAATTGCCCAATTTTATTTAGAGAAAAATAACGAGAAGTATGCAAATAATGAAAAACTACTAAAAGCAATAAAAAGATGGAAACTCAATGGAGAAAAGCCTTAGGGAATTAATTTCACCTATTAGATGCATTCATTAATTCAAGGAATAATTATGAACGAACATGTAACGAATTCATAAACCAAGGATTAATGATTATTAAAAGCCTCTCCCGAGTACAATGAATTCTTTATGCAAATTAAGAAATTGATATCCCTATCTAATTTCAACAACAAGCATACGCATTAAAAACAATCCTTACAACGGTTTCTGAAGCGATCCAAAATCTCCCGAATGTAGAATCACCTAAGTCATGTAATTGATGGTCTAATCTAAACTACCCTCTCTCGAGCAATTAGTTCAAAAACAAGAATCATACAATCCATGATCAAGAGATTATAAGCATTAAGCATTCAAATTACATAAATGAAACGTGTTACGAAACGTCCTTAAAAATCCCTAAATTAATCCATACAAACTAATGGCTACATCAAACCCCTAAGAAACGAAATTTAGCTACACATGGTCTCTAAAATACAAGTGAAATCAGTCCAATACATGTTGAAAATCAGTACAAGAAACAAGGGAGAAAGATTAAACTCGCTAGCTGTGATTCCCGCGTGTTCCCGTCACGATCCTCACGATCCAAGCTCCCAAAATCAAGCTCTCTTGGTCTCCCCACTGTTCTGGTCGTTTTTCCCTCTCTAAAATCGTCTTTCTCTCCCCAAAAAGGCTCCCCACGAACTGCAGCATCGCAAAGTATAAATACTGACTTTTCTGCGCGACAGCGTCGCAACGCTAAGGACACAGCGTTAATTCCGGAAAGCCTGCAGCGTCTCGACGCTGTAGAGGTAGCGTTCGACGCTGCCTCAATTACGTGCCTTCTGCCTTTACGACCCAACGTCAAGGGATAACGTCTCAACGCTAGGCCTTGACCTTTGCTTCCTTCGCTCCTTTCTTCGCTCGAATTTATTCTTTAGCTCCTAAATCACCAGTAATCTTCAAAAACATCAAATTTCATTGAAATGCTTGATTCCTACAAAACAAAACCAAATAGATATAAAATTGGTCAAATAATACCCAAGACTAACACTAAAATACTACAAAATATAGCTCAATAAATTGTGCTATCAACGGTCGGTCGGTTATGGTCGGTTTCAAGAGAATCTGACGACGAGAATGAAGAAGATAAAACAAAGTTTTAGAAATCTGGAAAAATGAATGAAGAAGAAGATAAAAAAATGCAACATAAAAAGAAAGAAGGAGAAGAAGATCGAACAAGAAAAAGAAAGAAAAAAAGAAACGAGAAGAAGATAAAAAATAGAAATAAGAAGAAGAAAGAAAAAATGGAAAAGAAATGAAGAAAATAATAAGGAAGAAGAGAAGAAGAAACAAAAACAGTGGGGAGAAAAGAAAAAATCAGAGAGAAAGTGAGGAAGAAATGGAGGGAAGTGAGGGTTTTTTTTTTTTTTAGAGAAAGGAAGTGAGGGTTTGGTCTGAGGGAATTTTACGAGGGAATAGAAAAAGAAATTAAAAGTTTTTTTTTTTTTTAATGTTGCCTGTAGTCCGCCACACAAGCAAAGTTCTTTTTTTTTTAAATGTCGGTCGGTTTAATCGGTTTTCACCATTTTTGGCGAGCCGACCGACCGGCAGGTCGATTTTACTATGTGTAAAATTGACCCCAACCGAAAATATGAAAAAACCGACCGATCGACGTCGGTTTCAGTTGGTCGGCTCGATTTTTCGGCTTTTTTTGCCCACCCCTAATTTCCAAACACCTTTGTAGCTAGAGTGCTCCAAGGTCGCTACTACGAAACAGGAAATTTCATGAAAGCTACTATGGGCTTCAATCCTTCATTTGTGTGGAGGAACATTTTATGGGGGAGGAATCTCTTTAAACTTGGGTACAGATGGAGAATTGGGAATGATTTTAGTGTTGATGCTTTGGAAGACCCTTGGATCCCAAGGGAAGGAGCAACCAAATCGATTATCATAAGCCCAAACATTCGTCACTTCACAGTGGCACAACCTAAAGATAATCATGGTCTGTGGAACGAAACATTAATCTGAGACTCTTTCTTGGAAGCTGATGCGACAACTATCTTAAACATTCCAACTAGCCCCAACATGGGAGACGACGAGATTATATGGAATTACGACCCTAGAAGCCAATTTTATGTGAAGAGTGTCTATCGGTTGGGTTGTCAGATAAACCAAAATTCACAAACGTCTCCATCAAATCACAAGTCTTAGGAAGTATTTTGGAAGAGTTTCTGGAAAACTAACCTCCCCTCTAAGGTTAAAATCTACGGTTGGAAAGTTTACAACAATATCCTCCCAACTCTAGATAACCTGACCAAGTGGGGGATAGACGTTAATCCAATATGCCTACCTGTGCAGGGAGACACCAGAAACTACTACTCACATATTCTGACAATGCAAAATAACTAAAGGTTTATGGTCTAAATTCTTTCCCCTTTCTAACTATGATCATTTGAATGGCAGGGACGGGTGGATGGTTGAGGACTTTTGTGAAAGCTATTGGTTGCAGAACAAATAGGAAACGCTAGGGGATCACTGCCTTAGAAGAAGTCTAATTTTGTGTTGGAAGATTTGGGCTTATCGAAATTCAATCGTGCATAATAATCAGATTCCCAACAAAGAAATATTGTAGACGCTAGTTAATAGTGCGATGACAAATTTAGGGGGAAACGATATTACTCACTAGACGTCGACATCTTCGAGTATAAGAAATTCTTCTCTCTGTAATCTTACGCTGCAAAGTTGGATCCCGATACCCGAAGGACTCTGGAAATTAAGTTGTGATGCTTCATGGTGTGAAGACCGTCTATGCGGTGGTGTTGGCTGGATTCTCAGAGACTAGTTAGGGCGACCTCTATCGGCTGGTTTCCGGTGCATTTTACCGAAGATGGAAGATCACCTGGTTTGAAACCATAACGATCTATGAAGGGCTTCGAGCGATTCCTTCGACAAACGGCTTCCAGGTGCGTGTGAAGTCTGATGCGAGTCGGGTGGTTAGACTTCTCAATAGAGAAGACCAAGACTCAACAAAACTACTCCACTTCATTAAAGAGGCCCAGTCCTAGGGGTGAGCATCGGTCGGTCAGGGTCGGTTTTGGCCCCAAACCGACGTCGAACCGACCGTAATCGGTTTCCAAAAATTGGAAACCGATTTTTTTTTCTTGTTAATTTCGCTGACCGACCGACCGAGGTCGGTCGGTTGGTTTGGTCAGTTTTGCCTTTTTTTTTAATTTCGTATTTTCTTTTTCAATTTTATTTAATTTTGTCTTTTACTGAAATTATCTCCAATTCTTTTTAAAATTGTAATTTTAATTTCAGTTCAATGTGTGATTAAATTCGGGATCGGTTATATTTCTTTTTAATTTTGTTTTGTTTTTTAATGATTTTTTTTTACTTTTTCAATTTTATTTAAATTGTAATTTTAATTTCAACGTGTCGATTAAGTTTGAACGATTTTTTTAAGAAATAAGTAAATCATGGTATGTTCTTAATAGACATTTTTTAATTTGACAATTTCAAATAATTTACTATTGAACATATTAAGTTAATGTAAACACCAAACATACAATAATTACCAAACAACAAAATAACAATAATAGTTTGATTGAAAATGAAAAAAAAAAAAAAGAACATTATCATATGAAAGATAAAAATCTCTAAATTAAAAGTGTAAACACTAGATTCAAATACATATTAATCAAAGTAGTCTTAATATTTTGAATCTTGATACAAGAGCAAATGCTAAAAATCAAATATGCAACTGTGTAAACTTCTCCACTTGATCTGGTTTCTTTTCTTCATCCACAATTGGTTGGAATCCTACAAAATTTGAAAGAGAGAGAAAAACGAAATACAACATTATTAAAATTTAAAAGTATAAATAAATTAAAAAAAAAAACAAAAAGTAAAATCAACAGATTAAATACAATACCATCTTCAAACATTGAAGCTTCTGCGATGGCTAGCAAATCATCAAGATCTAATGATATCGGTTTAGAGTCTAGCCAATTTTTAGCGCATATAAGAGCCTCCACCGTCTTTGGAGTCAAATAACAACGAGATGTGTTGACTACACGTCCTCCAGTACTGAAAGCTGACTCAGATGCTACTGTAGATACTGGAATTGCCAATATATCTCTACTCATACGACTGAGAACCTCAAACCGATGACCATTCTGTTTCCACCAATAAAGTATGTCAAAAGAACTACTATCTTTAGCAAGAGTTTCCAACAAATATACATCAATCTCTGACTCCTTATCAAAACTTGTGGTCTCAACACTTTTAAACTGAGGTATTATATCATAGTTGTAGTTTTCATCCTCATCTATGTCCATTGTTTCATCATCAAATCTCAAATCAACATTAGCACTAGCACTAGCACTAGCACTACTACTACCACCACCACTCCCACTACTAAAACAAACAGATGCAGCTCCAGTACTATATTCATGAAAAAGACGTCTCAAAACATTATCTACTGAAGATGTCATTCTTTTAGAAATTTCTAGACCAAAGAAGTTGTCAAAACAATATGATAAGAACTTCAACTTAAATCGAGGATCCAAAACAACAGCAACATACAACAAAATATTGTTCTTCCTCTCATCAAACCCCCAATACTTTTCAAACTTGGCCTTCATCGCATTAGCCATACTAGAAAGCATTCTATTTGAACCCCTCGAATTCAAGAGTATACAATTCTGAATGGTAGTAATCTGATGAAACATCAAATTAGAAGTAGTGTACAAAGATCCTGAATGTTTTAACGTGACATTATAAAAAACTTTCAAAAACCTAACCAACATCTTAGCATTTGCCCAATCATCCTTGGTAGGTGGTGAATCATTCTTATAAATAGGATCTTCATCCTCTAACCTATCAAAAGCTTTTTCAAACTTACTAGTTGTCTCAAGCATCATATAAGTTGAGTTCCATCTAGTAGTAACATCAAGACATACATAACTCTTGCAAGAAATTTTTTCAATTTCAGCACACTTCTTAAATTTCAAGAGACGTGCAGGAGAAGACCTTACAAATCTTACAGCATTGTGAATCCTTTCAATGCACTCATGATGTTCTTTCAAAGCATCACATACAATAAGATTTAGTATATGTGCACAACATCGAACATGCAAAAATTCACCCTTAAACAACAACCCCTTACTAAATCTTTTAAGAAGAAAAGCAACAGCAGTATCATTGGAACTGACATTAAAAACAGTCAAGGTCATAACATTTTCAATGCCCCATTTCTTTAAATTACTTTCAATAGTCTTACCAATGGTATCCCCTCTATGATTCTCAATTTGACAAAAGCTAGGAATTCGTTTATGTAATCTCCATTCAGAATCAATGAAATGAGCAGTCAGTACCATATAACTCATGTTTGCTCCCGAAGTCCAACAATCAGTAGTGAGAGAAACTTTACATTTCAAACTTGCAAACATTTCTTTCAAACGGTCTCTCAACCTAGCATAGACCTCAAAAACATCTCTAGCTACAGTAAATCGAGATGGAACAACAAACTTAGGTTCTTGCCCACATGTCAATGTATCAACAAATTTCAGAAAACCTTCATTCTCCACAAACTTAAATGGCAATTCATCTCTAATTATCATTTTAGCCAAAGTCGTTCGACATCTCTCCACACTAAATGACTCACATACAAGACTACATTCTCCACCATTATCTTCTTTAGGTTTGAAAGCTAATGTTGTTTGGGATGCATCTCTCTTCCTTTGGTATGGATACTTTTTACAATTTTATCTAGATGATTTTTCATTGTTCCAGTACCATTACACTTAGAGTGACATGCATAAACAACTCCACAATATTTACACTTAGCATAAGGGTCATTAGGATCACCTTTCAACCTCTCAAAATGATCCCAAACCATAGATTGTTTCGTACGCGCCTTTTTTTTTTGGAATGGTAGAATTCTCTCCTTCAAGTTCTGCTTCTGGATGTGGATCTGGATCAAGATCAATGGTATTGCTAGTTTTGCTCTTCGTAGTCGTATCCATATCTGTAGCATTTTCATTCTTTGAATTGTTTGTTCCCACAGTATCCATGTTTACCCTACAAGATAAAAAGTAAAAAATGCGAAAGTAGTGATTACATTATTCAAATTTAAATACATTGTACAAACAAATATGTATCCACCGTATTTACTCACTCGTAAGAATTTTCCAGCGTGACAAATCGACGATCTGATGAGAGAAATGAACAATAATCCCAAGTGACAATGTCGAATGGTGATCTTAATCTGAAGAAACAAAGAATAAACAATGAATCAATCCAACAATCTCCTTTCTAATTTCTAATTTCTATTTAGTATTTCAATCCCAAAAAATTCAAAAAACTAATGAGAGAGGGGACCTATTCGGTATTTTAGTACAATACCTAATCAAAGAAAATCCAAATGGCAGTGGATTCAAATAAACCAAAACAACACATTAAATGTTCTTGTAATTCCTTTGGTATGTTTATTGTTTCTCACATTCGCATTAATAAATCTTATTTCTTTCTTTCTTTCTTTCTTTCGGGTAAGAAATTAATTAGCCATTAAATTGTGAGAGATTGAACAATAATCAGATGTTTTTATGAGGTTTTTTTTTAGTACATTATGACTTTTGATACATAAATCATGGGTCCAACAACATTAAGAGTTACTTATAACAAAAGGAACATTCATAATATGAACAATATATACTTGATAAAATTGTTAACCATTAACTCTCTTTTTTTTAAGAAAAAAGGGAAAAATACACTTTTGATCCCTGAGGTTTGGTTTAGGTTTCATTTTGGTCCTTGAGGTTTCAAACTCAACATTTTAGTCCCTGAGGTTTGCCTTTAGTAGCATTTTGGTCCCTCCATCCAATTTTCCCTTAAAAACTAACAGTTTGCTGACGTGGAATGTATTTTTTTAATAAAAATTATTTTTTGAATTTTTGAAATATAAATATATAAAAATAATAAATTATTATTATTATTATTTTTTCTAATTTTCTATCTTCTTCTTCAACCTTCTTCTTTCTTCTTCTTCAACCTTCCTCTTGTTCTTTAACCCATCACCAGCACACCTGCAGATGCGGCGACCGGTTGTCGTTGGCGACTTCCTTTTTTTTTTCTATTCTTTTTTCATCTCCCGCCTCCGTTTAGCCTCCCTCTCGACGCAATCTTCCTCCCCTCCGAATCGCAAGCTGCTGGCCGAAGCTCCTCCTTCTCGGACCACAAACCCTCCGACGACCGCCGCTCCCCTTCGATTCCGGTCTGAAACGAAGGGGGAATCCCTCGCCCGCCATGTGCCTTTGTCGTTGCAAATCTGAAATGGAGATCGTGCCTTTGTTTTCGGATCAAATCTGGGTGGTGGTGTTGGTGCAGTCGCGACGGATCTGGGTAAAACGATGGGGAGATGAGTCGTTGCGGGGGATCTGGGTAAAACGACAATAGATCTAACCCATGATTGAAAGTCGTAGATCTAACTCCCTTGCTTCAACTATTGAGATGAGAGAGGGAGAAGACGAGAGAGGGACGAATGCGCAGCGGATCTGGGTACAACGTCAGGGAGAAGAAGAGAGAGGGACGAACATTGGAGAAAGATCATCTAGCGGCAACGAGCGACAGGCCTTGGGTCTCGATTCAGTGACAACAAGCGACGGGTCTGAGCAACGTGCAACAGTCGATTTGTGAGTAGTGACGACGGGAGATCGATGAAGGGAGGCGAGTGGCTACGTTAACCGAGAGGGAGATGGGTTAGAGAGAAAAAAAATAGAAAGGAGAAGAGAAGAAGAAAATGGGAGAGAGAGAGAAAAAAAAAGTTGGCCGCCGGCGGTTGTTGGATGGTGGTGATGGTGAGAAAGAGGAGGAAGAAGGTGAAAGAAGGAGAAATGAGGGGAAAATGGGAGTGAAAAATGAAAATGAAAAAAATATATTTTTTAATTAATTTATTATTATCTTATATTTAAAAAATTCAAAAAAATAAATTTTTATTAAAAAAATACATTCCACGTCAGCAAACTGTTAGTCTTTAACGAAAAATTGGATGGAGGGACCAAAATGCTACTAAATGCAAACCTCAGGGACTAAAATGTTGAATTTGAAACTTCAGGGACCAAAACGAAACCTAGACCAAACCTCAGGGACCAAAAGTGTATTTTTCCCAAAAAAAATTTAAAATTGGAGATAGACTTACAATCCTTTGAGAACAAAGGGTAAGAAAAGAATTAGGTATGATCGAAGAAGATAAGCACGAAATTATTAAAAAGGCTATAACTTATTCAAATATATACTAACAAACTTGGCATAATAATTTGATATAAACCAATATGATACCCAAGTGCAAACCAACCATGACAAATGGTCCAAAAAATGTCAAGAAAACGTAACAAGCTGGACCATCCCTAATTTCTCTCATGCATAAATTTCCTATTCTTTGAAAGCTAATACTTTAAATCAACACATTTCATATAAACCAACCATAATTGAATTGAATGAATTAAACTAATAAAAACAAAAACAGATTGAGAATGATGAATTTGAATGAATACCCAAAATATCAACCGAATCTTGGACCAAAAGTGAAAAATGGCGGCGAAGAAGAACCGAATCTTTGTTACAACTAAATCTTTGTTATATCTTTGTTATATCTTTGTTGCAGAAGAAGCACGACGGCGACTCGGCGGCGGGCGGCGAGATTTAGAACAAGCAGAAGAAAAACGGATGGACGGACGGCCGACGGGAATGAAGAAGAAGACGAAGAAGGCGACTACGGAGTGCGGAGGGGCGGCGAACCGACGACGACTGCGGAGTGGAGGCGACGCGAGCGACGGCGACTGGGGTCTGCGGTGGTGGTGTGGTGCGTGGCTGCTGCGAGTGCGAGGGTTTTTCTGTCGAAAAAGAAGAAGATAACTTTTTTTTTAAAAAAAATAAAAGGAATGGATAAGGGCTGATGGGGTTTGGCTTTGGGCTGGGGCGTATAAGGAAGGGTGAAGTGGAAGGGGATTTGGGCTTGCGGTTTGGGCTTGGGAGTTGGGAGTGGGCCGGTGGGCCGTGGGGCATATAAGTATAACAGTTTTTTTTTAAATATGTTCGGTCGGTTTGGTTGGTTCTCGACCTTCCCCGAGAACCGACCGACCCTTGCTTGAAACCGACCGACCGACGTCGGTTCGGTCGGTTTCGGTCGGTCGAATCGGTTTTTCGGTATTTTGCGCTCATCCCTACCCAGTCCATTATCATTGAATTGGACAACATTGAATCAATATCCCATGTCTCAAGGATCCACAATAGGATGACCCATTTTCTGGCCTGAAAGGCTTGCGAAACGAAAGAGTCTAATAGCTCGACCAATTTCTTTCTTGATTGGCTTTTACCTGTAGACGAGATGGACTTGGACACTAGAGGTGTTCAAAATACTGGTGGAGATCCTGTCCTACAAGTGTTATCCCGTTGGGAGCAAATGCTCATTCGTAATAAAATTATTTCTGCTCAAAGAAAAAAACAAAAACAAAAAAAAGTAATCCAAATGCATTCTATAATATTTAAGCGAAATGAAATTAGATTGATGGACAAGTTATGGTTGAAAACGACGGTTAGGATTTCAAAACTCATTTGATTAATAGTTTCACAGTATTTTCCCGTTTGGCCCCTGGACTCGTCACCCACCTTCCCCTGCAATCTAGGCCTTGGCAGCCTAGGGTTCCTTCGAATATCCCTTCTTCTTCTTCCTCTTTCTTCCATTTTCATCCATTTTTCTCATATCCGTCTTTCTCTGCTCTGAGATCGGACCTTATATTCCTACCATTCCGCTTGATCCATACCTTTTTCTTTTTCTTTTTCTTTTTCTCTCACATCTCTTTCCTTTCTTTCCCCTTCCCTTTTTCTTTTCATTTTCCCCATTCCCTTCCATTTTCGCAATTCAAATCATTCTTCTCAACCACTTTGACCATATCTGGACTCTCTTCCTCCCATTGCTGCCTTTCCGATCTTCGATCATGACCGTTCCTGCTTCCGGTTTTATCATGGAAAACGGCGGATCAAGCTGCCTGCCACTCCCCCCAGATGTCGAGAATCGGATCGTTTCCGACCTCGCCAAGGAATCCGAGTCTAATTTGAAGGAGGGCAATCTCTACTATGTTGTTTCTAATAGGTATTGCTTCCTCTCGTTTTGTGATGTATTGTTTAGGAGCTTTTTGATGTTGATGCGCGGACGATTAGATTTCTTGGTGTGTTTTGGAAATTGGCTCGGTTTGATTTTAATTTTCTACTTTGCGCTGTGTTTCTCGAAGTTCATTTCAACCTTAGTCCAAAAATATGCCCTTTCTGTACGTATCTGTACACGTCAATTCGTACGTGTTATCTTTCTTGTTTGACGTGTTTATGGCCATTTTCTATCATGCACGGTTTCTTTTTCCCGGGAGATCTTGATTTTCTTTGAGGTTTACTTCAATGAATTTTGTACACTTAAATTGCATTGGAATGCGAGGAATGTTCAATCTACTATTCATGCAGGTGGTATAGAAGATGGCAATTGTATGTCGGACAGCCCACTGAAGAATTTTCAAGCAGAGATCATTCGTCTGATTCCCAACACTTCAATATGGTTCCTTTAAATGTGGCTGAAAGACCCGGTCCTATCGATAATTCAGATATAATCATTAATGGAAGTGATTCTGAGAGCAACGATTTAGAGCTAAAAAGATTTTTGGAGGAACGACGGGATTACGTTTTGGTTCCCAGTGAAGTTTGGGAAAAACTTTATGATTGGTAAGATGTCCACTAACTCTCTTTGTCAAACTACCCCTTGACTCTCTTCTACTATTTGTTCTTGTGCTGCTTCTTCTTCCCTCTATCAGAAATTACTCTTTATGTCGACATGCTTTTATGTCCATCTATATTTTTCTGTAGTTGTCTGTGTATATATATATTTGAAACATGAACATCAATGAAAGAGCTAGATAGTGCTGCATTCTCTGAAGTTGTATGATATCTTGAGTATCTTTACTAAGCAGAAAGTACTAGAGATTTGATTGATTGCCTTTTAGTGTCAATATCATGGATGATTATTTTAGATATTCATATGATTAAACTGTAGTAATCAAATGATTTTGTCTCAACCACCAAATTTCACTTTCTGTACGCCCTAATTTATCTCTCGTTTTGATTTTGTTTCTTTATTATTGGAACTGTTTTATATGGAAATAACCTTTGGACTTAAAGTTGTGTTTGTGTTTGTTTTACTGTTATGAACATGATTTCCACTCCCGGAACTAGTTGGGAATCTTGAGTTGTTGTTACCTCCTTGTTTTGTTACATTAGGTATAAAGGGGGGCCACCGTTACCAAGAAAGTTGATATCCCAAGGTGTCACTCAAAAGAATTTTTATGTGGAGGTTTATCTGCTTTGTCTAAAATTGATTGACTCCAGAGATGGCAGTGAATCTACCGTACGATTGAGCAAGAAGGTATTCTTCATATTTTACCTCTTCTTTGATTCACTAAGAACATGGATAGAGCATGGTGGTCATAATTTTTTCCTTCTAAGTATATATTTGGTCTTAGTTAAAAAGAAATGCAGCTATATATTATTTGTTGCTGATGGATCTTTTATCCTGCTAGTGATCCCAATATTAATTAACAAAGGCTTGGTTGAAATTCTACAAGTCCTTGAAAGTAAAGGAGGAGGCCGGTCTTTCGCCCCTAAAGTTAAGAATTTGTGGCTCTATATATGAGGTTGAAAACCAAGGATGTTCATAGTTCAGTTCAACTCTTTTTTGTGGCCAAACGAAACCAAACAAAACCAAAATCTTTTAAAAAAACAAACTTAAAACTTTGTTGAATCAAACTGTGAACTAACGATTTAGTTGGGTTTTGTGGTTCTATGGGTGGGTACTCGGATCTGCGGGTTTGCTGTTGTGTGAAGGTGGAAAATGGATTACAAGTGCAGATCTGTCATTTTCATGGCTGGGGGAAGGGAGTTCCATTCAGTTAGTTCTCTATCAAAAAATCACCTTTATAAGCACAAGTTCCAATCTAAGAAGCATGGACAGTTTGGTTTGGCTAGCGTGTCTGTGTCCGACATGTGTCGGATACTTGGACACTCCGATACTTGTTGGACACATATCGAATACTTTTTAGCACAATTGATGTGGCAAACATTAGTTGTACAAAAGCAATATAGGTCCATATCGAACACTTGTTAAGTATACTAAACAAACACAATACTAAATAATAAAAATATAAATTTTAAGAGTGAAATACATTAAATTTATTTTTTTAAGCATTGTATGCATAAACTTATTGATTTTGAATTTCCTTCATGTATAAAAATGATATATATTTTAAAAAATGTATATTTTACAAAATGTGTCCATGCCGTGTCCATCTCCTAGATTTTTAAAAAATGACGTGTCATTGTGTCCGTGTCGTGTTGTATCCATATATGTGCTTCTTAGGTTCCAATCTTTGGTATATCCATATCAGCCAAAAAAAAAAAAAAAAAAACTAGAATTTGCAACTGTAATGAAAGAGGGAGATTCATTCTCGAAGGGGTGTGGGACTCTTATTGGTGTATTAAATCCAATCTTTTTTATACTTGCTCCAAGCTCCATAATTATTACACATGCCTATAGGAGAGCATTTTGTAATTTTCTTGATGCTCCTCGAAAAATAAAAGCATGTAAAGAGGTGCAAATAAAATAACTGCCAACTGTGTTGGATTTAATATCTTTTTTTTTATTTTCAGAAACTTTAGCTTGCTTAACATTTTGGTTTTGCTGCATTTTAACTACAAGATCCTATTGGCCCTCTATTTAAATATATAACTTCTTGTTTTCTTTATCTTTGTCCTTGTTGTGGGCCTTGTTAGGTTGAATTATTATGGTTGTTATTGTCTTTTGATTCCATAAAAATCTTCCAACCTCACTGTCACTGGTGGAATAAAAGATTTTATTGAAGTAAAGATTATGTCCATTGTACAGTTAATTTGTGCATGATTTTCTATTTCCCCAGAATGTATTGGATTCCTGGGGATATTTTTAGTGCGTCATCATTTAACCCCATAAGCATCGTGGATTGTAATTGTTGCTATGGTCTTTTGAGGCCATAGGTTAATTTTGTTAATGCAGTGCTTTCTAATGATGAAAGTAGATTGAAATATTTGCGTTAATATTTCATTTCACACTAAGTCGGATTAAAATACGTGATAAAAAATTTTCCTATGGGAGAAGTAGTTATAATAATTAATAGACTTTTGATGTTTCAGATTTTCATTAGGTCTCAAACCAAGTCTGGGTTATGTATCTTCATGTCGAGCTAATGTGCATGTGTCTTACTCTTCACTGTATGTGTACTATTAGCAATTTCAGAATTCTGCTTACCCGTTTTCTACTTTACAGGCCACCATTTTTGATCTTCGTGAGAAGGTGTTTGCACTTAAAGGAATAAAGCAAGAAAAGGTTCGTGAATTTCTTCCGTTCCTTTTGTTTGTAAGATGAGAACATGTTAGTATTATCTTTTACAATTAATTTGAATACTGATTTTTGGTAACTAGCAGGCGTGTATATGGGACTACTTCAACAAACAGAAACAATCAGTATTGGATGCAACAAGCCAAACACTCGAAGAACTAAACTTGCAGATGGATCAACATGTGAGTACTTATTCAATGTATTTACTGTATGAGTATATTGATAGAAGAAGGATTAGCTTTGGGGAGGGTGTATGGACAGAGAATAACTCTTTCTTGCTTTCATTTGATCCTTATGAGTGGCTATTTTAAGGGAACATTCATTCCTTGTTATGCTGACTACTTTTACCATTCATGCTAGACATCATTATGCTTGGATGATGGTTTTTATTAGAACGCTTGAATGGTAGTGAAAATCATGAATTGGTACAACGCTTAAATTTCTGGTGGGTTTATTAGAAAGCTTAGGTCCATTTTTTAAGGGTATGCCATGAGCCATATGTTCTTGGGTCAATGTACGATTGGATATCACCTGTCTTCTGAAATGCAATTTTTAGGAGAATTAGTTGCATGTGCATCCATCGTATATTGGAGTTGGAATTGATAAAAGCTTGTGGGTCCCATGTTTAAAGCATGTGGGGGCAGTTTTGAGGAAAGGAAAACGAAAAGGGGCATAGCTTGAACATAAGATGGATAATTGGGCTGAGAGTTCTGGAAGAAGCTTTGACTCCATGATGAAGAGCGACTTTGAACTTTGAAGCAAAGTTCTAATTGGCTGGGCTTTGTGAATTGAGTTCTGTAGGGGGTGTTTTGAAGAAAGGAAAATGAAGAGGGGCATAACTTGAACATAAGATGGATAATTGTGCTGAGGGTTCTGGAAGAAGCTCAACTCTATGATAAAGAGCGACTTTGAACTTTGAAGCAAAGTTCTAATTGGCTGGCCTTTGTGAATTGAATACTCTCTCAATCAGTCCTGGGTGAATATGTAATTAAACTGTGTTTCTTGTTAGCTATTGTTTTGGGGGCCTTTGGTCGTGTCTATCTTACATCATCTTTCATCCTTGTTTTCTATTAGAAGATGCTTCCTGTTCTTGTAAATCTTTCCTAACTTCTTAACACTGTTAGGAGCCAATTTATATGTTTAGTAACTTGATTTGGAAAGAACAAGTGTTTTCTTAATAAAAGAAACATAGAGAAATGTGAAAGGGCAAAGGGTTGAGATTACCCCCTCCCAGAGAGCTAGTCAAGAAAGAGAACAAGTGTTTGAAGCGGTTAAATTCACCTTTGATGTTGGTGACTGTGACCATGATGTGTTTTCTTTTTTCACCTAAAATATTTACAGACTGAAAATTCAAAGGATAATATTTACGAGATTTCATCCATCACCACCCTCTTTATGTTAGGAGTGCAAACAAAGTCCCACATTGACTAGGGAAGGGAGTGATCATGGGTATACAAGTGAGGAGAATTATCTCTATTATGGAACCAAAAGCAAAGGCATGAGGGTTTATGCCCAAAGTGGACGATATCATACCATTATGGTCTAAGAAGCACGGATACGGACATGAGACACGAATACTACATGACACGGACACAGTGACATGTCATTTTTTTTGAAATCTAGGACACAGACACACATACACAGTAAGGACACGTTTAGAAAAATATACATTTTTTAAAATATATATCGTTTTTATACAAGAAGGAAATTCAAAATCAATAAGTTTATGCATTTGTATGCTTGAAAAAATGAATTTGATGTATTTTACTCTTAAATTTTATTATTTTTGCCATTTAAGCATTTTATCTATTTAGTATACTTAACAAGAGTGTGAAATGAACCTACAAATAATGTTGTCACATATCAATTGTGCTAACAAGTGTCTGATACGTGTCCAACAAGTGTTCGACACGTGTCAGACACGGACACGCTAGCCAAACAAAAGTGACCGTGCTTCTTTTATGGAGATTTGTAGAGGTTACGTTGTCCTTAACCATTGGTATCAGAGCCATGGTCTAGAGAATTCCTCAAAGTGGAACAAAAAATTTTGAGCCTTATAGTCGTACATCATTGTGGATGAATCCTCCAATCGAACAATAAATGCTTGAGTTGCAAGCAAAGTATGTCCTATCAGGTCAGGCCCTCCCTGATAGGAGTAGATCTTTGTTTGAGGGGATGAGTTTGGAGGGTGCAATAGTGGTCCCTGCTTTTAGAGAATATTCCACAATGTGATTCTTGCTTGTGCTCTATTTGGGTTTTTGTCTTAGGATGATAAGAGTATTCTTGCTTGTGCTCTATTTGGGTTTTTGTCTTAGGATGATAAAAGTAAGCTCTTGTTGTCAATCGAGAGTGGGTAGATGAGATTGAGGGGAGACTCAAGTGGTACTTTGTACGAGGGGAGGATGGTTAGGAGTGCAAACAAAAGTCCACATCGACTAGGGAAGGGAGTAATAATGTGTATGTATAAGTGAGGACAATTATCTCTATTGGTACGAGACCTTTTGGGTGAAACCAAAATCAAAGCTATGAAGACTTATGCCCAAAGTGAACAATATCATACCATTGTGGAGATATGTGAAGTTTCGTTGTCCTTAACACTTTATACAATCTTGAGTGAACTATTTCTTTCGTTTGGAAGGAAAGAAGTGGAATAAATTAAAAAGCAAGCATGGTGAGAGCATATGGGGTATAATTTTTTTTGTGGCCTCTTCATTCTCCTGAATTTACAAGGTGTTTCTTTCCTATGAAACAAATTGTGGATGATAAGTGAGGTACAAAAGCAGGGGGAGAACCACCAGGCCAAGGGGATTACCAACAATTAACTCCAATTGACCAAAATCTTAGATTACAGTATAGTCAATTTATTTTTTTATTTACTTTTCTTTTTAATGAATGATCCAATTTTCATTAAGATAATGAAAGTACAAAGGAAGGGTACAAACTAAAACCAGGCCCAACCAATCTCTGGACTGCAAAAGGAAAAATAACTAGTAAAGGTACATTATTGAGAAGTCATGAGTTTAATGAACTCTTATAGCCTGCACGTTCTAGTTGTAAATGCTTTTTAAAAGTTCTATTCCATTTAATTTGGATCTTCCAAACATAGCCATTCCTATATAAGATTTTAAGTCTATGGAAGTGCAGGCAAAGAAGTTAGACTCAACTGTGTCTTTGAAAGCACCACTTAGCCTCAAAGCGAGTAACTTATTCCCATCCTTTATACTGTAGGGACAATGTAGAAATAGACATCATTGCTGTTTATGCAGAGGACACACTGGTTGAGAGACGAGAGCATGTGAGTGGGTGGCTTTTTTGAATGGCATCTGCTGTTATTCAAGCCACAATGGGAGGGAGTCCATATGAAGAATCTAAGTCTTCTTAGAAATTTTGAGACTCCAAGTAACCTTGTACAAGTGATGTGTAAGGATGTAGAACTGATCCTTGGTTGGTAAGGATGCAGGACAGAGATTGAGAGGATAGGATCCCGAGTCATTCAACCGCAAGGAAGTCGCATTCCTATTGGGAGACAATCAAACATTTTGGAGCGAGCAAGAGAGAGATATTACATTGTCATATTTGATTAGTAGACATATTTGATTTCCTTTGGGGATGTTAAGCGTATATCCATTTTATGTATGTTTAATTGTTTTTAGTTTCTTTTCCATAATGAAATACCACGTTCTACATCAGCAATGTGTACGAGCATATTGGTTCTGCATTCACTTTATTGGAGATGTTCATTTTAAATTTATATCTATTTTCATGTACTTGTACACCGTCTTCTGCAGATCCTCCTTGAAGTTGATGGACCTACTCCTCAGATCGGCATGGATGCCACTCGAAATGAGTTAGCTTTGGTAGCCCTGGAACCTTCAAGGTCACCTCTATCAATTGCAGGGGGACCCGTGATGTCAAATGGACATTCATCCGGTTATAGTTATCAGGGAAGTTCTTTAAGCACATCACTTTCTGACATGGATGATAGAAATGACGTTAGTAATACTGCAAAGAAAAGAGAGAGGGGTGGTTTGGCAGGGTTGCAGAATTTAGGAAATACATGTTTCATGAATAGTGCCCTTCAATGTTTAGTTCACACGCCACCCCTTGTAGAGTATTTTTTACAAGATTATTCTGAAGAGATCAACGCAGAGAACCCTTTGGGAATGCACGTAGGTGGCTTTTCTCGTCTTCAGTCTTCATTTGAATTTTTATTTAAATTGTTTTTAATCATTCATTGGGTTTTTTTTTTTCCTGGAAGTTAATTTTTATTTTTGTGGGTATATTCAATGCTTCTGCAGGGAGAGTTAGCCCTTGCTTTTGGTGAATTGTTGAGGAAATTATGGTCGTCTGGACAAACCACAATTGCACCACGTGTATTTAAGGGAAAGTTAGCTCGTTTTGCTCCCCAGTTCAGTGGTTATAACCAGCATGATTCCCAAGTTAGTACAATAATATATTTATAAAACTCCTTATGTTTTACATGGTCTTGCTTATTTTCTAAGTGATCTCTCTATGCTCCCACAATGAGGATGCTGCTGTATTTGCATTTTTATTGTGAACAGCTCAATTTATCAAACAGTTTCTTATACCCATATGCTTTCTGTATCACCATGCTTGCTTTTAAATTTATTCCACCAATCTCCTTCCGAATGAAAGAGATAGTTCACCCTTGATTGTATAAAGAGAGGTTGGTGACGGATGAAATGTTGTAAATATTATCCTTTGATTTGGCTGTAATTTTCAAGGAAATCCGATTCAAATTTCTGAAGATAAATGTCAATGTTCATACAAGAAACCCTGCATCAATTAGTCTTTTTAGAAGTTGAATTTTCCCACAAACTGGTTTTGTTGACATCATTTAACCTATGTAAGATGTCTGTCTCTAGGAACTTCTTGCCTTCTTACTGGATGGATTGCATGAAGATTTGAATCGTGTTAAAAGGAAGCCTTATTTTGAAACAAAGGATTCTGATGGTCGTCCAGATGTAGAAGTTGCAGACGAATGTTGGAGATACCATAAAGCTCGAAATGATTCTTTAATTGTGGATGTTTGTCAAGTAAGTAGCTTTTGATATATTTGAGAATCTCATTGCATAATCATCCTGCATGTTAATCCCTGTAGGTAGTTCCAAGATGTATGATCTGTAGTTTGTTATATTAATTGACTGTGTTAAGTTATTTCATATTTTCTCAATGAAAATTTGGCTATTCATCTAAACGAATATATTAATCTTGTTGAGAAGTTTTCATTTTGATTCTCATAGGTTACATTATCCTTTTTTGTCTTTCAATTAAAGTCATTTACTTGCTGTTTCATCTTCATTTTGATGGGATGTTTTAAGAGTTAGTTTCTGGTTTGGACTACTTAGTTAAGATTTAAATTATTTAATTTATTTATTTTTTAATTATGTATAATTGGTTAAACTCACAGGGTCAATACAAGTCAACATTGGTTTGTCCAGTTTGTGGAAAAATCTCAATTACTTTTGATCCATTTATGTATTTGTCACTGCCGCTACCTTCAAGTGTCACTCGCAGTGTGACAGTGACTGTGTTCTACGGTGACGGTAGTGGTCTTCCAATGCCATACACTGTGACAGTGCCAAGACATGGTTGCACCAAAGATCTCACTCATGCATTGGCTGTAGCATGCTGCTTGAAGAGTGATGAAAATCTTCTGCTTGCAGAGGTAAGCATGTGACATTCATTTGGTTTCTGCTTTGTTATTTTCTTCTATTATAATTAATCTTTGATCTTGATGTATGATCGTCATTTTTTTCTTTTTTAGTTTTGACTGAAGTTCTGAATTTTTCATTGTCAGGTTTATGATCACCGGATTTACCGATATTTTGATGATAACGGTCTTGAGTCTTTGACTTCAATTAAAGATGAAGAGTATCTAGTTGCGTATCGCCTTCCAAAAAGGGAGTCTGGAAGACCAAAGCTAGAGATCATTCACAGATCGCTGGAAAAGTATGCTTCCTTTTTAGTTTCTAATATGTGGTTGTCTGGGTATTTGGTATATGGAGTATGAATTTTAGGCATATCCAATAAGGTGGGGTTATTAAATGAGCCACGTGACATTAAGCCCACTTTGGCTGGACTGCCTGACAATGGGTTGTTCTGGACTCTGTAATTAAGTTCATGTGTCGCTTACTCCTTTTTGTGGTTCATTGTCTTTCTGAGTTTCTCTCTTTTTATTGGGTGAATATGTTTTTTTAAATGATAAGAAACAACATAGAGAAGAACATAATGCCTTGGGTAGAGGGAAGAGTAAACCCACACATCACCGAAGACTGCATATGGAGAACCAACTCTCAGACGAGGTTGATCAAAGAGTTTATCTAATTGCAAAAGGTCTTCTATAGATTGCTTCAAGTGGAGACTGCATGCTCCAATTGCAGGATAAAAGACCATTCCCTGAAAATGGAATCACGTTAAATAGTGACATCAAACTTTGAAGTTACTACTTACCAGGAGAACGTTCACGTGAATCATGACCTTTTTGGTCCATTTAATACTTTTGGTATTTCAAACAAGAAAGTGATTGTGTTTATTTTTGATTTTCATGTGTAATTCAAATTCCCAAATGGTAGAGAAAGCATCGGTACTTATCAGTTTGATATATTGTCTCTCTATACCATTATTTGTTTCCTTGCCTGAATGTGGTTACTGTGGTGTTTGATCTGTAGATGCTCAACGGACCGTCTGAAGGGATTGGAGAGAAAACTTTTTGGAACTCCTCTAGTCACATATTTGGGAGAAGATTTCCATAGTGGAGCTGACATAAATGCAGCTGTGTCTAAGATCCTCTTTCCCTTGAGAAGAACATACTCTTCAACTAAAGCCCATAGTAGCAAAGAAAATGGCTTTGTTTCTGAAATGAATGATGAACCTGCCAACTGCAGTCCTCAGTCTGTTTCAAGGAGCCAGTCAATTGACATTGAAGTAGAGGAAACATCTGAAAAAGAGTCATCCTTTCAACTTCTTTTAACCGATGATAGGGGTTTGAGCTGCAAGCCGATTGAGAAGGATTCTGCTATAAAATATGGTCCACTTATAAAGGTTTTCTTGGATTGGACTGACAGAGAACATGAATTATATGATGTGGGCTACATCAAGGATCTTCCTCCTGTTCACCAGACAAGGTTCATGAAGAAAACACGGCAGGAAGCAATCTCTTTATTTTCTTGCTTGGAAGCATTCCTGACTGAAGAACCTTTAGGTCCTGATGATATGTGGTAATATGATGTCCCTTAATCTATCCTATTTTGTATATCCAAAATATATACTGGTCTAACTATATTCTAGTTTGTCTTGTTCTTCATCTTAAATTTCCTCTTTTTGCAGGTACTGCCCTAGGTGTAAGGAGCACAGACAGGCTACAAAGAAGTTAGATTTGTGGAAGTTGCCAGAGATTATTGTTTTTCACTTGAAACGTTTTTCGTACAGCAGATACCTTAAAAACAAACTCGATACCTTTGTTGATTTCCCAATTCACAATCTTGATTTGAGCAAATATGTCAAAAGCAATGATGGAAAATCTTACTTATACAACCTATATGCCATTAGCAATCATTACGGTGGTCTTGGCGGTGGGCACTACACTGCGTATGCAAAGGTACGGAATTTAAATTTTCTTCTTTCTATGTATCCCCGACAAGAATTGTCTACTTGGACTCTGGAGGGTAGAATTCACAGCCAGTTAATAAATTAAATATGGCCTCAGTTTTCCATTTTCTTTTTCTTAATTAAAAATCTTGGACATTATGCTTCTCTACTTCTCTGGCCTTCAGTTGTGACTATAATTGTAAATCTAAATTTCATGTTAAATGGTCTAACCAACCATTTAAGAATCAACTTTAAACGATCCCTTCGTGTAATGACCTTAGATCTTGTTTTTCATATCTGCAGTTAATTGATGAGAAGAGGTGGTACCACTTTGATGACAGTCACGTTTCCCCGGTTGGTGAAGAAGAGATCAAGACATCGGCTGCTTATTTGTTGTTCTATCAAAGAGTTGAAAAATGACTTGGAACAAAGCTCCACAGGTCCTCCACTAGAAGTGGCAATGACTCTGGATTGTGCTGTTTCAGCTTCATTCCAACCGCCATAAGGAAGCTTAGTTTTTGCATGGTTCAAGCATTAATCAAGGCCAAACAAAGCGAAATAGAATAGTTCTGATTTTGCGGAAGAAATGCGGAATTCTACAGTTTGGAGGTACATAAAATATTGAGTCTTGTTTTAGCAACGTATATTATTTGATCATCAAAACTGGATCAGTTCTATTAAAATTACTCATCTTATTCGTTAACTTTTTGAGAGAAATTTTGTTGTGTGATTAGGTTGGTCGTTTAGATTTGTAGCAAATCTGCCTCTAGAGGCGATGTGGCGGTTGCCATTCATTTGTTAGCTGTTACCATGGTGGCTGCTGGCCATTTTCTCTTGTTACTTCTACGTGCTCCTGTTGTTACTGATTAACTCAATTTGGAAAAGCCTGAAATACCTAACTTTACATATCCACATGCCATAGTTGCTAAAGTATAGGAACTGTCATCAGGGAAATTTTTAGTGTAATGCAAGATATATATATATACTAACCTGTTGTATTTCTACTGACCCATTGCCATTGTTATCAATTCAAATGAGAGTTGAAGCTCTCTCTGAACTTCTAAATATTTTTTTATTTTTAATTTTTAGTTTCTGAACTTTGAATATCAAAGGCTGCTTTTAAAGTTCAACATCTATTAGTAATGGACAACCTATGTTAGACATCTGTAAAATCATTCCATTAAAAATTTAAGTGAATACATTAGTTTGCGGAGCGTAATAAGATTTATATTTAAAATGATAAATCTGAAAATTCCCATAGTTATTGTTATCGAAAATAAGCAATACGACTTGTTAGAGCCTTAAATTTTTGCCGAGAAACATCATTAGTTTGTTCGAAACAGGATATTTGCACAGGTTGGTTTGGTTTGGTGAAATTGAATTTTAGAAAAATGAGGATGAGGCTGAGTTGAGTTGACAAAGGGTGAAAATTAAGAATGAAGTTGACTGAATATCCGAGTCATAATATCGACAATTCGGTCGGTTTGATGTCAACTATTACCAATCTTGTGAGATTTGCAGGTGGAGGAAACTTGAGGTCGAAGAAAGAGACTAGAGAATCAAGGTAGGGGCTGGGGGTGCTGCACACTATGGAAGTGAATAAGGGGAAAGAGATGAGATAAAATTGAAGGGGAACGGAGCAGAAGAGGTAAGGTAGAGAACGAGATCACCTCATTTAGATGTGAATGAAACTTTGTACAAGTGTTGAAGGTCATCTGTGTCGTCATTTTACGAAGTGACGACAATATCGAACGAATAAGGTGTCAATAGGAGAAAGAAGGGTGTGTGAAAGAGAACGTGGTGGGTAAAAGAAATGGGGAAATGTAGCTATGGCACACAAAAAATCAATTTGGTTTACTAATTAGTTTCATTAAAGTCAAAGTGAAATTGGTCCATTGTTGTTGACAACTAAAAGAGATTTTTTTTTTTTATACTTAAAGTGTTGCCCTTTCTTTTATGGACTAAACATAGTCATCAATTTCATTGGCCAATTACGAGTTTGATTCTTTTTCATGTGCCTCTTAGAATGATGGTTATTTATAATCATAATGTGTGTTTATTTGTCTCATTTCCAAAGCCTAAATGTCAAACAACTTGATTATTTGCAGATAGTTTTCAAATTCAGTTGGATCTTAAGTTTTTATTTTGGGTTCAAATTTTCGTATTTCCATTGTTATGCTTGTTGAAAAAAAACGACAAATCCAATAAATCTCTGAATATAATAAAAGTCAAACTAGAATCAAACGTGGGGAATAGAGGAGAGAGGTACATCAAAAAGACAAATTAATAAAATTTCCATACTAAATAGCATTACAAAGAAGAAGTTCGGATCAACCATCCACCAGATTTTATGTCCATCGACGAACCAAATTCACATAAAAATTATTAATTACTAAAACACTGATATATCCCTGTAAAAAGCAGGATAAAAAAAAAAAGAGATATTAACAGATCAGATCCAGCTAAGATAAGAATATCAAATGGAATGCATACAAAAAAAAAGAAAATGATAAAAATTCCAAACTGAACTTTTTCTTTTGTCACATGGCTCTGTCAGTTGTTCGCCCCACTTCATTAAGTGACTAGTGGTAAATTCAAGAAGCTTTCGATGATATTTCTACTTTTTCTTAGTAAAATGTTTAGCTATTAATTAGCACCTAATAATCCCTACAAAAAGTTTTGCATGTTCTAATCTTCATTTTTATTCATTGAAAAAAAAAATCTTCATTTTTATAGAAATTGTTCATTTAAATAACCAATAAAAGAATATAGAAACAACCCTGAAAATATAAGAGGTATGAAAGCTAAGATATCGAGTAGAGCAAAAGTCCAAAATATTACAAAAGCACTCAACTGAGAAGAAGAAAAAAAAGGGTGGCGAATAGGGTTCTTTTTTCTATCCTTTTTTCCAGATTTTCATGATTATTGCCAAAGAGGATATGACTAAACGGCCAATAATAGGGGCATTGTTCACTTAAAAATTGAACAAGATTGAAGATTTGTCTTTGGCTCAGTATTCTGTTTTAGAAATTACAGAAAATGGTTTCCATTCATAATTTGCACCTTTTGTTAGCAGTAAAGCAGAAGCCGAATAACTTTTGTTATGGTCACACACAAAAGAATGGCAAAAAGGAAGGCAGAGAAATAAAAGAGAAGGTAGTCGCGTACAAGGAAAGGAACAGAATTTTTACCTTTTCCCAAATCCGACGCTGCCTCTTATTCTCTTTAGCATCTTCCAATTTGCTTTTTAACGGCTGATTCTGATAAATGAAATAAATCCAAAGCATCTTTCGGAAACATACACTGAAAAACAAATAATCTCCTAAATTCAAAGTAGCAACTTGAACAGCATCAGAAACAGGCACGCTGAGAAGAATCCAAGCCAATGGCTTCTCTCCTGCCACCAAAAACATCACCACTGTTTCTTAGTCTCCACAAACACTCAGGCAAACAGAGTCATTAATGATTTTATGTGAAAGAATTTTGCTCAAATTTGTCCAATCGCTTAATTTCGTTTAAATAATTAGTTGCTAGTAAGTTTTCTATATTCAACAAGGGGGAAAGAATTTGAGCCCTCAAGACAAATGGGCATCTCCACAATGGCATTGCATTGCATTAAGGATCCTGCAAGAGAAGTTTGAACTTGAGCTCACTTTACAACCTACTCGAGTACTTGGCTTGAAAGCTTGAGCTCCCAAAGAAATTAGAATGTTTCTCAACAAAAAGAAGTTAGAAAAACTACTGAATTACACATTTCTCTTGTGCTGCCAAGGAAAAAGATAAAGATAAAGACGAATTCTGTTCAGGAACACGACACAGGGAATGGGGATATGCATATGGCTGCAACTTTAAAATGTTGGAATGGCCTCAAAATTAACTGACGAGAATCCAAAGACATGCGATTGGGCTAATGCATCCATGTGCTCCCACCAATGATCAATCACCAAGATGGCCCCCACTCAACTCTTTCCAATTCATATTCCCATTTTCTCAATTTCCAGTGATTAGAAATTTTCAATCTACCCCGAATTATCGGGAGAGATTGAAAAATAAACTCTTTTCACTCAACAGATTGGAAGAAAGTCTTAGTTTAACCCTATACTTGTTTCTACCTTTGTCACTTTATGAACCGAACGCAAATCAAGCAAAAAAGATAACAATAATCATTAAAGACAATAAGGGTAATGGGAAAAATTTACCGTGGCGGAGGAAATGGACAAATAACCAGTGGAGGTGGTGGGAGATCCCGGCGGCGAAGGTTGCACGCCGGAAGTGCCATGAGTCCCATTTCCAACGGCGTCGTTAATGGAAAATCCGAGCTGATACACCGGCGTACCATCAGGTTTAAAGAGCCCATAATTCCTCTCTGAAGTTGGTCCAGGCTTCATATTCTCGTTAAACAAAGCAAACACATAAATGTTGAGGTCCGAGCTTGGCCTCAATGGCGTCCCCTTCTTCTGGCAGATGAACTTGAGTAGGTTCCCATTGTACTTCTTCGCATTCTCCGGAGTCGCACCGGCCTCATCTTCGTCTCCCTTCGACGGCCATCCAGTCTCCGAGATGTGAACAGGAAGTTTCTTGTAACCAACAGCGGCGAGCGCATAGTAAACCGCATCGATCTGTGCGAACAACATGTTGTCGTAGTGAAGATTCGAGCCGGGATCTAAAACCCCTTGGTTCGGCTGGAAGAGGACGAAATCAAGCGAAACCTGCTTCGGATTCGCCTTGTACGCGAAGTAAGGGTACGCATTGATTAAGAACGGGGAGCCGATCTTGACATGGAAGTCCAAGATTGGGATCAAACAATCAACTAAATCCCTACGGAAGACTCCGGCGGAAGGCGGATAAGAGGTTTCAAGTATGGCCAAAGAATGCGCCGTCGTCACGACCACCTGCTTATCTAGCCCTAGATTCACGAGCGCCGTGTGCACGCTCTGCATCGCCGGTAGTAAATTAGCACTAAGAGAAGTATCATTGAAGGTCAAGACCTCATTGCCGACGAAGATTGAAGTGATTTTAGTGCCAGGCAAGTACGCTTGAACATTGTTCTTCACCCACTCTTGAGCACAAGCCGGATTCCTCATTTTCGCCAAGTATTCGTTTCCAAGTCCGACTATGAACTCCACACTCGTATTAGCAAATGCGCGAAGAACCTTCGGACTCGCATCGTACAGCTTCACCTTCGTAGCTCCAATCGCTTTCACCAACGGGATTACATTCTCCGGAGCAGGAAGATTGTTCGCTATCTGACCGTAGTTCACTCCAACTGAACTCACCATAACAGGCAGCAACAACAAACCTTCACAAAACAACAAGTTCAAGAGAATTCCAACTGAACAACACTCTAAAATTTCACAAAAATCCACATCTTAAACCAACAAAAAAAAAAAAAAGCACAAGTTCATGAAATTCCAGATCACCTGAAACCAGAAGTAGAGCGAACGAACCGCATTGCTCGAATCCGAACCTTCTCAGCTCCATGGAGCTTGAAACTTCAGTAGCCTAAAAGTGAAATTCGAAGTCTGGAAATGCCAATTTGTGGTTTCCTTTTCAAAAAAAAAAAAAAAGTCTGGAAATGCCAATAACTGCACTGAAGAGTGAGAGTGAGGAGCGATCTGGAGGTAGTACAGGAACGCCGCCGTGGGAGACGGCTGCCGGAGAATACGACGGTGAGCCACCGGGCGGCGTCTGGTCAGAGTGTGGACAGAGAGTTGAGTGTGCGGCGGAAGTAAGGGGAGGAGCCGTGCGGGTTGTGGTCATTTGTAGAACGTTGAGATGGGACGGCGTAAAGTGAAAAAGGGAAAAAAAAAAAAAGGAAAAAAAGAAAAGAAAAAAAAAGTGTTAAGTATCTATTCGTTTAAATATTTTTGTAATAAAACTTTACAATTTAGTATATAAATTGTTTTATGACATTACAATCATTTGTAATTTTCTATTCTATTATTTTCATCTATTATTATAATATGATTAAGCATACATCATTACATGTTTTCTTCCAATCTTCTAATTTAGAAGAATAAGTACTCAAAAAAAAAATAAAAATAAAATAGAAGAATAAAAATGTTTAAATCTCATTGTTTAATATATGAGTTCATTAAATTTTAGTCATTAACTATTAAAAAAAATATGATTCTCAAAAAAAAAAAAAAAAAAAAAAAAAAAAAAAAAACTATTAAAAAATGTTGAAAATATCATTTTTGTCGCTAAACTTTAGGTTTTGTTGTATTTTTTTTTTTTTTTTTGAAATAAGGTTTTGTTCTATTTTAGGATTGATACTGTTAGATGTTCAATTTTAGCCTCTAAATTGGAAGAAGAATTTTAAATTAGTCCCTAGTGTTAGTTTATTGTTAACTTTTACATGTGTGTTTTTTTTTTTTATGAAAATTATTATTATTATTTTACCAATTTTGATTAAAAAAATACTTCAAACTGATAATGAGCACTAAGTTTAAAATGTTTTTGAAAATAGAAGGACTAAATTTTGACATTGAGATTAAAATGTTTTTTTTTTTTCAAAGGGTAGAGATTAAAATAGAGATTTTAAACTGCATGGGCTAAAATAAATTCAACCTTAATATTTAGTCACTAAAATAGATATTTGAGAAAAAAAAATCAATTATTATTCCTAAACTTATCAAGTTGTATCAATTTTTACTCTAAAATTTCAATTTCGTCACATTGAATCTCAAACTTAGATAAATGTTGCCATCTTAACCTTAAACTTGAAAAAAATGTTGCAATTTTAACCTTAAACTTGAAAAAAAATGTTGCAATTTTTATCCCTGATTAGTTTTCGTTTGAAAATTTGTCAAAAATAGTATTCTTATATGTTTTTAGGGGCTGTTTGGGGCGCTGGGTTGGTTATAATAGCTGGGGGATTATAATAGTCTGGGGGTTATAATAGTCTGTGTTTGGGGTGCAGATTATTATAGTCTGGGATAAAATAGTCTGTGTTTGGGGTGCAGATTATTATAGTCTGGGATAAAATAACCTGTGTTTGGGGTGCAGATTATTATAATCTGGGATAAAATAGTCTGTGTTTGGGGTGCAGTGTTTTGGGATGTAAATTATTTTAGTATGAGTTCAAATAATCTATGTTTCAAGCTGACTGTTTTTTTTTTTTTTTTTTGTTTATTTTCCTCATACAACTTTGTATTTCAAATATTAATAATAAAAAAGGGTTTAGTTGTAAAAAAAATAAAAGTTTTGAGTACAGGGGTTAAATTATGTGTTTAGCTTAAAAGGAAACAAAAATAACCTAAAGTAAAGGTTGATTTTCTTTGTGTTTAGAGTCATGGTTTTTTCACAAAATAAGTCATTTTATGATTTCATATAGAAAAACTATATTTGTTTCATTTATGTATTTCCAACATAAAAATGGTAAATGTTTATTAAAAACTCATTTTACCTTTATTATCAAAAGAATCAAATAAAATAGAAATCACATAAAATAAAAACTTGAGTAGTATTTTTTTAAAATTATTATTATCACGGTAAACTTAAATACGATAAGTATAATTTGGAATGAAAAATATGGTACGATGAAGGTAAACATTCATATACTTCATTATCAAAAGTAATTATGTAATAAAACTCCATATTTATATATATGTACAAAGACAACCTAGTATCTAACT
The DNA here is from genome assembly GCA_036850905.1 of Luffa acutangula. Lineage (NCBI taxonomy): Eukaryota > Viridiplantae > Streptophyta > Magnoliopsida > Cucurbitales > Cucurbitaceae > Luffa > Luffa acutangula. Next base: position 43,822,324 of record CM072097.1, on the reverse strand, counting down.
CTCCCTAGAAATTTTATGATTTTTCCGACGACCACCAACAAATTTTTCGGCGATCGAAATTCTTTTCCTCTTTTTTCCTTTCATTTTCTTCTACCTTTTTTTTTCTTTATTTTCGTTTTTTATATTTTTCGAAATGAAAATGAGAAGAAGATTTTCTTAAAAAAAAAAATAAATAAAAATAAAAATAAAAAAGTCGCCGGAAAAGTCGTCAGTGATTGCCGGAAAAGTGGCCGGAAAGTCGACCGCGGTCATCGGAAAAGTTGTCGGTGGTCGTCGGAAAAGTCGTCGGTCGGTCGTCGGTAGAAAAGTCAATGAGTCACATGGAAGAAGAGAGTAAAGAGTTACTGTAGAGAATGGATAGAATAATTGGGGTGAGTTGAATAGTGGTTACTGTAGCAAAACGGGGGAAAAATAACCAACTCCGCCCCTTATTTTTGTTGGTGCCCCAAACACTGGGTTGGTTATAATAGCGGGGGCTATTATAACCAACACAGTGGGCCAAACGACCCCTTAATAAATTGTATAACATATGTATGGTACAAAACTTGTACTTAAAAAAATTATGGTACAAAATTGATAAATTTCCAAACAAAAGCAACATTAGAGTTAAAATTTTGTTAAAATTTGCGAGTTTTAGCAAAATTATTCAATAGTTAATTTGTGCATTGATGAAACTTAAATTTATGCAAAATTAGATATTATTGAAATTAGCGAGTTTATAGTGATTTTCACATTGCTTTTAGTTAAAATTAATAGGTGAATTAGAGAAACTTAAATAGAGAGTAGAAATTACAACATTTAACTAAATTTAGGGTCTAGTTTGATAAAATTGAAAGCTTAGAGATAAAAAATTGACTTTTTCCCTATAATATTTTGAATTTGAATCAACAATATGTATAAACTTTCTCACCAATCGATGCCCCTATCTTCAAATGATTCTCATCCCACGTGAATTTTTGTACATATTCTCTCTTTTTTGTAGATTGCCATAATAAAGTATTATTCCTTTTCCAAGTGACTAATTTTTTTTTTTTTTTTTTTTTTTTTGTTTTATATGATTTTAGAAATGGAAGATGGAGTGGAATAGAGTTGGAGATGTCCTTTGTTTCTAGTCTAACTCGAATTTTTAGTTCTTCTTCTTCTTATATTCTTCATTTTGTAAGAATCGAGATGGATTTTCAAGAATCCTCTAATGTGGGTTGGGAATCCTTGTCATAAATTTCTTTTAAAGACAACAACAATTTTGGTTCCTAAACTTTTCGGGTTAACTTCGGTTTATTAAATTGAACCTCAAACTTGAATAAGTGTTGCAATTTTTACCTTCAGTTTAATTTCGGTCCACTAATTTTAACCCAAAAAAAAAGTCGAAATATCTTCATAAACTCATTAGTTTCAATAAAATAAAGCTTTGAACAAAGATAAGTTTATAACCAAGGCACAAATTAACTATATTGAATAACTTTGCTTGTAAAATTCATAAATCCAACAAAAAAATGTCTAGCTCTAATGTTGTTTTTCTCCAAAATTTTATCACTTTCATATCGAAAATTTGGTTTGTAATTTAGTGAACGCGTAAGAGAAAACTTTTTACAAAGATATTTAGAGGAAGAACTTATTAGATTGTTAAAATTACAACACTTATCTAAGTTTGAGGTGTATTTTGATGATATTGAAAATTTAAGGTGAAAATTAATATAACATGACAAGTTTAGGGTCAAAATTGATTGCGTTTAGTTATAAAATTTGATCCCTATAGTTCAAAGGGTCATTTGTTTCAAGGGAATCCGAGATTCCCATGAGTCGGGCATCTGGATTCCCACGTTTGTTTTGCAGTAATGTAAGATACCCGGGTATCCTATGATGCCTATACGGGAGGTAATTTGAGTATTTTTGGATGCCTTTTTGAAACATGGGTTTCAAAGATTCCCATGTCGAGGACATCTCCTCTCTACTTTTTTTGTCATTCGTTCGTTTTTTATATATTTTCTTCCATCAATTTTCTTTATCTTTATTTTTAATTTTATAATTTAAATAGCTTAATGTCTAATAAACAACTTTATATAATTAAGTATATTTATATATTACATTTACATATAAAATAGACTTCAATTAAATTATACAATATCTCTATTTATTTTTAATATTTAAATTATTATCAATAATATTTATTATCTTATATAAATAATTTTGAAGCAACTTTTTGTAACGACCAAAATACATTTGTTATTTTTCTTCTTAAAAATATATATCATTTATAATATAATAAATAAATTTCACCTCATATAACTTTAATTATATCATTGTCTTTTAGAAAAATATTAAAATTAAAAATAAAATTTATATTTAATATTAATTAGTTTTTTTTTTTAAAAAAAAGTCATATATTAATATGAATTCTACAAAATAACATACAAAAATTAATGTACACGGAATTAATATAAAAAAAATTAAATTAATAAAAACAAATATATTATATATATATATAAATATATTAAATTAATAGATAAATTATATAAATATATTAATAAGAGAATTTTTGGAACATTATATAAATTTACAACATTTCCAAGAATAAATCCGAGAATTTGTAGTGGGTAGCAAATAAGATTTCTATAATTGCAAATATAGCACAATGTAAACAGAATGACAAATATGGCACAATCTATCAAGTATATCACTAATAGACTTTGATTAATTAGAATCTATCAATCTTTACTGATAGACTTCGATTATTTAGAGTCTACCAGAGTCTATCACGATAGACTATGGTTAATTAAAATTTATCAGTCTACTAATGAAACTTCGATTATTTTGAGTCTATCAGTGTCTATCGTTGATAGACTCAAATTAATCGAAATCTATCAGTGACTATCACTGATAGACTTTGATTAATCAAAATCTATCATTGATAGACACTGATAGAATCCAATTAATTGAAGTCCATCAACAATGGACACTGATAGAATCTAATTAACGGCGTAAGTGATAGTTACTAATAGATTTTGATTAATCCTAGTCTATTAGTGATAGACACCGAGAGACTTTGAATAATCAAAGTTTATCAGTGATAGACACAGATAGAATCTGACGACAACTTTTTGATCTTTTACAATTGGTCTTGTACAATTAATTTTGCTATATATACAATTAGTTTGCAATTGTGTTATATTTGCTATTAATTTGGTCCAATTTGTCATTTATGCAACTTTACCTATAAAAATTAATCAAATATTGGTAAATATTGAAAAGTATATATTTTTGTGTAAAGAAAATATATTTAATTTTTTAAAAAAAAATTGTTAAAGCTTTGAGAATAAAAAATTAGAAATGCAGAGTTATATATAATAATTACTATTGAGGGAAAATAAAATTTTGCCGATTTTTTTTTAGAATTCACCGACATGTGGAAGATTCAAATCTTTAACCTTGGTATATGTGTCTTCACCATGTGGAAGATTCAAATCTTTAACCTTGGTATATGTGTCTTCACCAGTTGAATTACGTTTAAGTTGTCAATTTTTACCCCCTTAACCTTACAAGATATACTAATTTTCATTCTAAGTATGGCAATTTTTACTTTTCATTCAATTTAATCATTGACTTTAAACTATTGCATCTATTTAACCTTTAAACTCTAAAAAAAATGTCCAATTACACTCTTAATTGTCAAAATCTATCTGATTTTAGCAAGTATTTGTCACTTGACATCATTATTTAAACATTGACATTTAATAAATAGTTGTTGCACATTAATTAAACTAATAAATGATGATTTGACATAAAATAAAAAGAAAGTGGCCTAAAAAGAGTTTTGTTCGCTAAGGTTTTTGGTGCATTTAGTCTTATAGAAAAGCTCCAACGTAACTCTAATGTTTGTGGGTGTTAAAGATTATCTCAAGATCAAAAGTTAAAAAGTTTGTTTCTCAAACATAAGTATAATTTAATCTTAACAAACAAATAATCCTTCCTTCACCAAAGATCCTGAGAATTGACATTATCACTTATACGCTTGGAACTACAAGATAGTCGTTCAGTCCATCCACATGCCATATTTCTTTTACACGTCCATATCTTTTTTAATAAAAGTTAAACTAAACATACTAATAATGACTTTTAAACTTTAAAATATAATAAATTCTCACTCTAAAGTTGAAAAAAAAGTTTTCTAAAATAAAATTTTATAGAAAGAGACATGTTAGAGCTTTTCTAAAAAAACAAATTACAACACTAATCTAGTGTGATTAGTTGAAAACGAGAGTTAGGAGTAAAAAGTAAGGTTAAAAATTGTTTTCTTTTTTACTCCTCAAAGTCGAAAAGGAGTTAAAACTCCCAAATCAACTAATGGTCAATATTGAATGGATTTTGACCAACCAACATCAGTTGGGTTGATTTCAATCAATCAATATGATTGATTTTTCTACTTCACCCTATCCAACATGATCCATCCACAAGCAAATTCAAAAGAAATGCCTTATAATATATATTATATACTTACACTCTACAACAAAAGATCAAAAGCAAAAAAAAAAAAAAAAAGAACAAAAAAAATTGCAGCTGTAGTTTATTTTCCAATTATTTTTCCTTGACGGAATACAACAATCACACGGTTCTACCTGTCAACCGTCATGTCCTGAGGAGAAGCCATCAATTGGAGAGTGGCCTCAGTTTTAAGCAGAGCCATTTCACCTGTGCTGGAAGCTGGATATGCTAAAGCATCAAACAAGTGCTTCAGTTTCCTTAGGGAGTGGCAACGTTTTCCTTGGCAAGAGGAGCGATTTCCTCCCCTTCTGCTGCTCCTGGTTGACTGTTGTCGACTCCCAAGCTCAACAACAATTTTTCCCACAGTTTAGCTGGACCCTGCGTGAATTACCCGAAACAACGACGTTGATTCAACGTTAAGCGTAATCGAAATACGAGTATGATCTGATGACGAGAAAGGATTAGTGTTGTGTTGAACTGACCTTCCAAGAGAAATCTTGAGCCATACAGTTCTGTATCATTTCTTTGAAGGCAGCGGTGCCGTAGAGTGCAAGAGCTCTTAGTACAGTTTTAGCAATTGCAGCTGCATCAGCTGGATCAACCGTTTCGCACTGGCAAACAACCAGCAAACTCCAATCACAGTTTGCTACATGAATTCCGAAAGAAATAGAGAACAAAATGGAAGCAATTGTGATATGGATTTGAAACTATTAGTACTTACTTCAACACTGAAAGCGCCCATTTGGAGCCCTGTATAACCTTCAACAACAGTGTCGGCAAGTCCACCAGTTGTGCTTACCAAGGGAATCTGAAATTGAGACATATTAACACTATATCAAGCTATTGTGTTGGATTGCCATCAGAAGTTTGCCTAGCTATCGAATGGTTTAAATTCTGTAAACTGTAAAATAGTTTGTAGATAAGTATAGTGTGTGTATATGAGATTATGGGTGTCTTACTGTTCCATAAGGCATGGCTTGCAACTGGATGAGACCACAGGGTTCGAATCTACTTGGAATGATCAAGAAATCAGCTGCAGCATTTATGAGATGTGCTAAAGGAACGTTGAATTTTGCCACCCCTCTAGCTTTGTCAGGATATTTTATTTCTAGTTCTTCAAGCTGTTTCTCTAAGTACTTCTTGCCAGTTCCCTAGCATAAAGAAAACGGAAATCAACTTTCATCCAAATACAACAGTCGTTTGGCAAAAGAAATGAGGAATCTATACGTACAAGAACCACCAATTGAACATTTTCATGAATGAACTTTGGAATAGCTGCTGATAGTATATCCGATCCCTTTTGCTCCTCGAGTCTACCAATAAATCCTATCAAAGGGATGTTCCTGTCAACAGGCAATCCAACTTCCGCTTGTAGAGCTTCTTTCAAAAGAGCTTTTGCTTCCGCGACCTGAAAATGAAGATCTGGCTAAGAAATTTCTTCAATCAATTTAGAAGAAAAATATGAACCCTGCCAGTTAACTTACAGTTTCAGAATTGAATTTGACGGGAATGTATTTGTCAGTGGTAGGGTTCCACTCCTGGACATCCATGCCATTCAATATACCAGTAACGGTGGTCAAGCGAAGAATGGTATCCAGTTCAACACCCCGCTCAATTCCAGAAACAAGTTCCTGGGCATAGTATGGACTAACAGTCAACACTCTGTCAGCTTCCAATATTCCAGCCTTCATCCAATTGATTTTTCTTCCCTTCACAGGCTTGTCATACCTAGAAACAAAGATTTCTTAGGACACAGTGGGAGAATATTATTTTTCTGGGATGCAGATTGAATGGAAAGAAACTGATGGCACCCACCCATCAGTAAAGTCAAAAGAACTCTTGAATTGATCAGGCAAATTCAGAAGGGAAAAGTCTGAGAAAGCAAATCTGCCTTGGTAAGCAATGTTGTGAATGCAGAAGGCAACCTGTTAGCATTTAAGAGTTCAATATCAGCTCTTGTAATTTGTATAATGATACTAACATGTCTACTGAAATAGAGAATACTAATTTGGCACAAACCTACCTTGGCACTTTTATAAATTCCCCTTGCTTGATATATGGTCTTCAAGTAACATGGAAGAAGAGCTGTGTGCCAATCATTGGCAACGAATACAACCTCCTCCCCTGCAATGATTAGCAAATCATATTTTCATTGAGAATAAATAATTAACTAGTAACTAATAAAACGAGATTACTGGAAGAAAAAAAATACATACCATATGGTCCTGAAAAGTACTTGCTGCTGTTCAAATTTAGAACCAAAGGCGCCAACAGAGCAGCCTGATGAACACAGGTATTCGGTGGTTAAATGTACAATAGATGTTGAAACAGTAGAAACCACGTCAACAGGAGGATATTAATCAATTTCTCAGTCGAAGTAAATGAAGATCTAGAAAATTGGGTATTTTTGTGCATAAACTACTTATAAATGTCATTTGGCGCTTCTAAACGACAACTACATGAAATTAACAAAAGAAAACTCTTCGATGTTACAAAACCGCACCCAATAAATCAACAAACTAGATTATAGAATTCCATTGGCCGTCTGTATATTTTTTCCTTGCCCATGAAAAGAAGCGTAGCTCGAACAAGAACAATCATATAGAGACATAACAAGGCAAATGTATATATTTGTATTCCTATCATCCCGCTCCTCAAGGATGAAAGATGATCTGCAAATAGAAGGAATATAAGATTAGTCACCTGGCACAATAGGCTAAACCGCAACTGATTGTCCTCATAATCCTCTCCTGCCTTAGGCCCATAAAGTTTAGATTTAGTTTTGCCCCAAACCTGTTGAGATCCACAATGTAAAGCATCAGAAGAAAGGTCTAGCAGAATCAGGTATAGAGACTAGAATTATGGATTTCACATTACCTTTTCCAGAAACATTGGGTGATCAACAAATACTCGATCAACTCCTCGTTTGTAGCAATGGAAAAACCGTACACTTAAAATTTGATCTCCAACTTGTATCTGGTCATGTTCATGAAAATATCACAAACTGTTACTTTGTCCCCTCCCCACAAAAGATGATCATTTCTTTGAGATGAGGAACTTAATTACCTGAACTGTTACGTTAGTGTCCCAAGCATCTTTGTACTGGTCATAGCGAGGAGCAATTGTCATGACACGATGTCCTCTAGCCTAAAAAATAAAAACAGGAAAAATTTCAGGCTGTAGCAGAAAATTATGACAAAATTGCATCTGAAAATGAAGAGAGAAACTTCACTTACAGCCAATGCTGGAGGCAATCCTCCAAGAACATCACCAAGCCCACCAGTTTTGCTCCATGGAGTAACTTCAGCAGCCACAAGCACTATGTTCATTCCTTGTTCACAAACAATTTTCCCAGCAGTTCTACCAAGTCCATCAGTTTTCTTTCTGACTATCCTGCAAATTGCACTTGCAGGGGTTTTCTTCCGCAGCACATCCAAATTGTTCAAGGATTTCAATCCCTTGTGAGTTTCTATTTGGTTCTTCAGGCCAACCTGTGATAGGCTCGTTTTGGTCTCTGAGCCTGAAGCCCCATGACTGACGAGAGAACTCCTCGACACAAAGTTGGAAACAGACACGGCTCCCATTGACGCCATCCTTGATCTGAAACAATATTCCGAACAATTAATTCAAATAGCATCACTAATCAAAACATGCAAAAACTCCCATTACTTGAGGAACAAATAACGAAATGATCGGTCATGCAAAGCAAGTTAAAATTTCAGAATCCACCGAAATGAAAAATCCAATGCTTAATGTCGCTCCAACCGTTTCCATACAAAGTAGTTTTGAAATGATCAAGAAAGAACACGACGCAAACACAGAACTCCTTCAGACTAGGAACTTATCCAGGTAAACACCACTAAAACGAGCAAACATGAGTAAAAAAAAACCGGCAATAGAAAGCAAAAACCAGTCACCAGAGGAAGACGAAAGCAAGAGAAAACAGAAACCAGGTAGACCGAAGATTAGACCACACTTGAAAAGCTAAAAAAACAGAAATGAATGAAAGGAAATGCGAAGCAGATAAAATGGCAGAGAATAGAGAAGAAGGAAATCGATGACTCACCGGCGAAGAACTCAGTCGGAAGAAAACGTCGCCTCCGATCCTAACTTTAATGCTCGGAAAGAACGGGCAGTGCAGATCTCCTGGGGATCGCCGGTACTTGTAGGCTTTGGAGAAGGTGGACACGTGGCGAAGATTTAGTGGGCGGGGGTGCGAGCAAAGCCCAGGCGCCTCAAAATAGGGTTGGCACGTGTGAGGTCATGTGACATGTGGGGCCGTGGCATCGATGGGAATATACTGGAAATATGAGGTTAATGAAGACTGAAGAAGGAAAGCCACGTGTGAGGAAAGGGTAGATATTTTGTTGAGGCAAAACGGCGTCGGAATGGCATAGTGGTTGGACTTGGAGTTGGTCCCACTGATGGGACGCAATGAAATATTAGAAACGCACACTTAGATTTTGTAGGTTTTCTTAATTGTTTGTACCATGAAAATTAATTAATTCTTTTGCAAAAAAAAAAAAATAATTAATTCTTTATTTTGGTTTTGTTGAATGAACGGCGGAGAATTAATAGAGTAAAGTGCCACTTGCTTTCCACGTGTAAAATAGACTTTGAAAAAAAAAAAAGCTTAATTTTAATCCTAGGAAAGAATACAGATTAGTAGTTGATTTGAATATGATTTTACATGTAGACACCGTATTTGGTCCGACTTGATTTTTAGTAATAATGTTTGAAGGTTTTCAATATTTGGTGGTCAATTTGTTTTTTTTTGTATGGCAACAAGAGCATAGCTCAACTGGCATAAAGTCGTATTGATAACTATGAGGTCTGTGGTTCAAACTTCTCTTCTCACATGTTTTTATAAAAAATTCGTTTTTATTTATTTATTTATTTTTTTTTTTTTTTTGTCTTCCCCATTTCTATTCAAGGGGAAGCTTACCTATTCAAAAGATTTTCCATGGCTCTCATTTTTTTTTTCTTTTTTTTCCATCATTTTCTCATCCATCATCCCCTAATTTAGTAACCAGTGGCGGATCCAGAACTTTATCTTAGGGGGGGCTTGATATTTTTTTTATATTAGTTTGTTCAATACAAAATATTATTGACAATTTGTAGGTTAAAATATCATTTTGGTCAATGTTCTAGGTCTCATTTCATTTTAGTCTGTATACTTTTAAATGTCCAAATTTAGTCTACGTACTTTCAATAAATCTTAAATTAGTACTTATTTTAATAATTTGAAGTAAATTTGTATTAAATTTCGTAAAAATAATGATAATAATTTCCATTTAAGAAAAGACACAATGTCAATATGTTTCCAAAATTTATACAAGAAGGGTTAGAGACAAAAAAAATAATATATATATATAAATGAAAATAATAATAATTATTATAATTTTTTTAAATATAATTAATTATTAAAAAAACAATCTAGTAGCATTTAAAAATATTATAGGTCTAATTTTATTTCTTTGAAAAATATAGTTTTCTACCTATTAAATCAATGAGAGTAGTAACTTTTTTTTTTGGCATATATACTCATAGAGTTTTATGAGAAAACAAAAACAAAAAGTTATTAAAAAAAGAAAAAGAAAACATTTTTTTAATAAAAAAATGAACTTAAAGCGAAAGAACAAAAATATACATCTCAGAGGGTTCGAACTCAGTCATTAGGAAAAGAAAACAGCTTTTCAAATATATTTTTTAATAAAAAAATGCGAAAAAAACAAAAACATAACCCTTCGATCTCGGTCCCTAGGCGGCTAAAAAAACTGACTTAAAAGGAAAAAAAAAAAACGTCTCAGAGGGTTCGAACACGGTCACTGGGAGCTAAAAAAACAGAGTTAAAAGCGAGAAAAACAAAAAGACACGATTTGTTGGCTCGAACACGGTCACTGGGAGCTAAAGAAAACGGAGTTAAAAGCAAGAAAAACAAAAATAAAAGACGCGTCCTAGAAGATTCGAACACGGTCACTGGGCACGCGCTAGGAGGGGCTTGAGGCGTTATTGCCAATGGGGCAATGCAAAAATCTTGTTATTCAAGTGAACTGTTTAATATTAATTTAATATACAGTAAAGTTCAGGAGGGGCTCGAGCCCCCCCTGGGCCTACTGTAGCTCCGCCGCTGTTAGTAACCCTTCAAGTATAAAAAGGGGGGAGATGGAGGATAAAAGAGACAAAAAAAAAACAAGAAGAATGAGAGGAAGTTTAGAGTAAAAGTGAGCTTGAGAGAGTTTAGGCATTTGAATAAGAGTTTAGCTTAGAGAGTGATAGAAAAGGAGAGAAAAAAAGAGAAGAAGTTTAGAGTAAAAGTGAGTTTGAGAGAGTTTAAGCATTTGAATAAGAGTTTAGCTTAGAGAGTGATAGAAAAAGAGATAAAAGAAAGTGGAAGAGGAAAAGAGGAAAAAAGAGGGGGAGGAAGAGTATACGGGGCGAGAAAACATTGGGTAAGAAAGAAGGAAAAAAGAAAGAAGAGAGAAGTAAAAAAGGTGGGGTTTTGTTTTTCTATTTCCTTTGTTTTTTGTTTTGTTATTATTGTTGTTGTTATTATTATTATTATTATTATTATTATTATTATTATTATTATTATCGTCATCATTATGATTATCATTTTTAATTTCTCTCTCATTTTGGTTCACTTTTTGCACTTTGCCAACTTCATTTTTTTAAACTTTCTAATTTATTTGTTTTTTCCTTTCATTCTCCAAATTGCTTTAATCTAATCTTTAATTCTGCTTGGTCAATTTCAATTATTGTTATTGTTTTGATTTTCTTTTGAAAGGGATTATGGGAACTGAGTAATGTGCTTTCGTGGAGTCCAACTCCCGTGTAGGCGTATGAAAATTCTCATTTTCCCTTTTAAAAGAATTTACTCTTTGAATAATTTTTCTTCTTTTACATCATTTTTATTTTAAAAAAATATTTTTAGTAAACATAATCATGTACACTCATGTTCCTTTAATTAAAAGGGAGATTAGACATGATTTATATTAAATTGGATATCCAACTCATAATGTTTAATCCTTGCTTTATTTCTAAAGTTAAGGTAAAAACGAATGAGACATCTTGTGTTCATTATTGCATTTTGAGTTTTATTTTCATATTTATCATTTTTTAAGAAAAATAAAATAAATGATTGTTTTTATTCATTTAATTGGACAATTTAAGATACTGTGGTAATCGTTTTCTTAAACGGGTGTTGTAGGGTGCTAATACCTTCCCTACACTCAAACGACTCCCGAACCTAATTTCTGGTTTTCTAAGACTAGTTTTGTTTTTTATTTTAAAGGTGACCAATCACACCTTCAATGATTGGTGGCGACTCCAATTTTCTTCTAAAAAACCCAAGAAAGGATGTCGGCCGCTCCGCGTCGCGATGACGTTGCGACATTACATTTTAGACAATTTTTAGTTAAAAAAATAGATAATTATGTGCTAATTGAGTAGTAAGTGGAAAATTTTTCAAATACTCACACTTTAATTTTGCCTTTATAAATAATTTTTTTTTAATGTTGGTGAACTCTATATCATTTTAAAAATAATACTAATGAATGAAAAGAGTATTCTATATGTGGTACTAGAAAAGTTTCTCCTTTTATGTTATGGTTTTCAAATTTCCATTTTATTCTATTTTGATTTTTTACCTTTTTAGTTTCTAAAATATTTAAAAAGAAATTCTATTTTAATTTATAAATTAAAAAATTATTATTTTAGTTGTTATTATTATTATTATTATTTTAACAAAATGGGTGTTATGACTTCCAAGATATGTATTCAGATGATAATGTAGATATATATTTGAGCACATAAGTTTGCTAAGGAGTATTAAATGGAAAAATGTTGTATGCTAAATTAATAGCAAGAATAAAACTGATTACTTAAAAAAAAAAATATGACAAATATAAAATTTGAATGTTTATGAGTCAAATAGGATTGGATTCGAAAGCTGCAAGATTAAAATGGAAATTTTAAAAATTCAAACACCAAAAATGAGATCTGGATAGTTCTTAATATAGAAACAAATATTTGACTTCCATTGAAGTTATAGTGATTAAATTAATTGAACTAAACAATAATTAATATTGCCATAATAATTACTTTTTAATGCTTATTTCTTATGTGTCACTCTCTTCTCATGATTCATGCATGTCTCTCTCTCCTTTGATTCTCTCCTCTAATTTTCTGTCAATCCTCTATAAATCTCAACATTGCTGATCCATTCACGAAGGCTCTCACGGCTAAAGTGATCGTCACGAAGAGACGTGATCGTCACGAAGATAGGGAGATTGTGCACCGAGGAGACGTGATCGTCACGAAGATAGCGTCGGAGCACAACATTGATGATCCATTCACGAAGGCTCTCACGGCTATAGTGTTCGAGAGTCATCTAGAATTAATTATTTAATTAAATTAAATTTGATTTAATTAAAAACTATTGGTTATGTGGAAGATGTTTATTTAAATATGATTTAAATGAAATTAATTAAATTTGATTTAATTAATCGCTGATTTAAAGAAATCTTCTTTTTCTCTTGCTAGATTTTTAAAATTATAAATTGACTCTTTTTTTTTTTTTGAGAAGTATAAATTCACTCTCTTGTCCCTAAAATAAATGTGAAAATTCTAAGACCATTAAATTAAATGTACATTTTTTTATTTAAAGAAACTAATTGAAGGATGCATCTTAATTTTAGATTTAGAGGAAAAATAAAAGGTGGTGTTTAAACGTGTTTTATTTGGAACAATATTTCCAAATTTGTTTAGTATTAAACAACATATGAATTGTTTATTCAAAAAAAAAAAAAGGAAACAACATATGGATTAATATAATAACACAGCAAAAGAAACTAATAATATTTAACTATTTAATTAAACAAGCTATCCATATTTGGATAAACAAAAATCCATCTAAAAAAGCTTTTGAACACCATAATTAAATAACATTTATGATTATTTAATTTACTTCTACAAGTGTCATTTGATGCTGAAAGATGCTTTGCATTTTGCCTGTCTAAAAATTGATATGTCTTAAAACCTGAGCCAATTGGCATTTATTTCTCATAAAAATCATGAGAGGTTCTTTTTCCTTTTGGCCATAATCATGAGAGGTTATTTTGAAATAAGTGTGGTGGCAAAACTAGCATAATTGTAATACAAATATTATTAAATTAATGATTAAAAATTAAGGAAAAAATACGTTTTTATCCCTGAGTTTTGAAGAATAGGTGAGTTTGGTTCTTAAGTTTTCAAAATAGACTTTTTTAGTTCAAGTTTTGAGAAATAAGTTTAAAAGGTACCTAACTTTTCAAGATGAACCTTTTCAGTTCTTAAGTTTTGAGAAATACGTGAAAAGGCCTCTCGTATTATTTTTTCATTTTTAAATTAATACTTTTTAACCTTTTTCATTTAAAATACCATTTGATATTAAAAAATATTAATTTTAAAAAATTGAAAAAATAATACGAGAGACCTTTTGAACCTATTTCTCAAAACTTAAGACTAAAAAAGTTCATTTGGAAAACTTTGGGAACTATTAAACCTATTTCTCAAAACTCGGAACCTAAAAATGTCTATTTTGAAAATTCAGGGACTAAACACACCTATTTCTCGAAAACTAAAAATGTATTTTTTCCAAAATTTAAATATTTATTAATTAGTAATGACCATACATTATTGTAAAAATATTTTATTTATTTAATTAACTGTTAAAAGATATCGTTTTTGTAATAATTTTTTATAAAAATATATTGTGGGTGTGTGTAGGGTTTTTTTATATATTAGATGAAGCATGAACAAGGAACAAATCCTACTAGGTTCTAAGTGAAGAGATACATGTATGAATTGACATTATATTAATTATAAATTATTTTAACATGGTGCAAATCTAGAACATATCATAATTAAGGAAAACTTGAAAATGGATAAATCTTGTTTATACAACTAGATGTCCTTTTCTTTCCCATGACCAACTTTACTATACTATATCTTTTTTTCACTAGAAATTAGCATGGGTAGAAAAGAGATATTAATCCATATAATTTTATTTATAGTGTAATCACAAAATTATAATAAGAGATTTTTTTTTTTTTTTTTTTTTTTTTTGAGTTCAACTATAATAAGAGGCAAATGTTGAAACGTATATGAAAAGTAAAACAGAACTTTAAAAGAAAAAAAAAAAAAGAACGAAAGAAAAAACTAATAGGTGCAAATTTTTTTATAAAAAAAAAAATGATGGGAAATCCAAGGAAAAGATAATTGTAGTGGCTGTAATTTGCGAAACACATGCACGTGAAGAAGACAGGTGCATCGCGCAATTCACAAAGAAAATTACAAATGGAAGGAAGGAACACAACTTGGGTAACAGAAACAAAATGCCAAACACAAACCTTCGCCAAAGGTTTGTTTCAGAAATTATTTCCAAACTTTGAAAAATAATGTGTGGCGAAAGATTCTATATGCCACGAAATTTCAAACTTTTATTTTTAATTTGTTTCAAATGAGTGGCGGATCCAGAATTTTATGTTAGGGGGCTTGATATATTTTGATATTAGTTTATTCAATAGAAAATATTATTGACGTTTTTTAGGTTAAAATATCATTTTGGTGAATGTACTTTAGGTCTCATTTTATTTTAGTCAACTTTTAAATGTCCAAATTTAGTTTATGTATTTTAAAAAAATAAAAAATATACTAAGAATACGTAAAATTTACTTAAAATACAAGGACTAATTTTGGGCATTTGTAAACACAAAGACTAAAATAAAACAAATCTCAAAATAAAAAGATGAAAATGGTATCGTTTACTTATTTTTAATAAAAATATATAAAAATAAAAATAATAATTATAGTTTTTCAAATACAACTAATTAATAAAAAACAACCTACTGGCATTTAAAAATATCACAGGTCTGATTTTATTTTTATTTCCTTGAAAAGTATTGTTTTCCACGTATTAAATCAATGGAGTAGTAATTTTTTTTTTTTGAAATTAAAGACATTTATTAACCTGCCACATGGGCAAAAGCAAAACGGTCATAATCGACCAAATGACAAATCCAATCTGGGATCGATTCCAGCCAGCTAGAACTTGTACCCGAAATCCTAGCGAATTTGGCAATTTTATCAGCCACCCTATTACAATCTCTGGGGGAGTAAGTAAAGGTTATATCTGAAAAAAGAGGAATTAAATCTTGAATAAGCACCACTAGACTTTCCACCACAGACCAGGGTTTGATTATCCCCAAAATGAAATCAATAGCCACTTTACTATCTGACTCCACTATTATGTGGTTGAGGCTCTGCTCTCGCGCAAAAACCAGCCCTTCGTGGATAGCCTTCAACTCAGCCAAGGGATCCATGAAAGAAGCATCAACTCAGCCAAGGGATCCATGAAAGAAGCATCAAAGGAAATTGCTTTTGCTGCCATCGCAAAACCTCCAAAATTTCTGCAAATCACGCCAATTCCCGTCACAGACGAAGCCTGGGACCAAGCGGCATCAACATTTATTTTGAAAAAGCCTTCTCGCGGAGGGGACCAGAAGCGCGATCTAGGGTTTTGAGCATGTCTTCTTCGAGGCGATAGGCAACCTGGAGAAAGAGCTTTGCTATTATTCCGATTGGCCTGGGAAAACTCATCCAGGTATTTCACAATCCACTGGCTTTTAGTATGACAATCTGGAATTCCTTCCCCATGCATGAATTTGTTTCTGTCTGCCCAAATGGCCCAACACGCTATGGCTACCAATTCCATTTCTGCCATGTTTGAATTTGAGTCAATCTTAATCCACCGGTCAATGAAGCTTCCATTAAACCTGTCATCCAGAAAGACTTTATCATAGATTTTTTTCCAAATTTCCTTTACCCGAGCACATTCAAAAAAACAATGATCAGTGTGTTCAACAGCAGAATCACAAATAGGGCAAGATATTATTGTGTCTAGACCTCTCTTGTGTAAATTGACTCGAGTTGGAAGAGTATCGTTTAATGCTTTCCAACAAAAATGTTTGACCTTAGAAGGGACTCGTAATTTCCAAAGGTTTTTCCAAACTCTAGATAACGGAGATGAGCTAGACGAAGCAGTTCTAATTTTATTATTAATGTACAACTTGTAGACGCTCTTGACAGAATATTTACCCAATCTATCATAATGCCAAATAGGTTTATCTTCTAAATTGCTATTTATAGGGATGCCTTTAATGATTTCTAGATCCTCTTCCCTTACAGCCAATTTAAGCCTCTCGATATCCCAGCTCCCAGAAGGGGAGATAAAGTCTGACACTCTATCTTGGATAAAAGCACTATCACTGCAGTAAGGTTTAAAGAATAATTCTTTGGTCAACCAAGGGTCCTGAAACATAAAAGTGTTCCTACCATTCCCCACTCTATTCCTTATACCCTGTATTAGTAAGTCTCTACCCCACATAATATTTTTCCAGATATAAGAAGGATTCCTGCCCACCTCAGCTACTAGAATATTAGAATTATTAAAATAAATGCTCTTAAGAAATCTAGAAATCAAGGCTCCCGGATTATTCAGAATTCTCCAGGCTTGTTTAGCCAGAAGAGCTTGGTTAAAGCCCTCTATATCCCTGAAATTCAAACCTCCTAAACTTTTAGGAAGGCATAATCTATCCCACTTGCACCAATGCATTCTTTTCTTCCCATCACTAGAGCCCCACCAAAATCTAGCAAAACTTCTAGTTATTTCATTGCAAATGTTTTTTGGAAATTTGAACACACTCATAGCATAAGTAGGAATGGCTTGACCCACACTTTTTATAAGAATTTCCTTCCCTGCTATTGAAAATAAGGAGTTTTTCCAACCTTGAACTGACTTCCAAACCTTGTCTAAGATATAGCCTAAATCTTTAGATTTCTGCTTAGATAAAAGAGAGGGCACTCCAAGGTATTTCCCAAACACTTCTACTGTGTTAACATCTAGAATACTGCTTAAAAAAGTTTGCCTATCTTTATGCACTTTGTTAGAGTATAAGATGGCTGATTTAGAGAAATTTACACATTCCCCTGAAGCTTTTTCAAAAATATTCAAAATGTTCTTTAAGCAAACTAATTCTTGTTCATTGGCTTTACAAAAAATAAGACTATCGTCAGCAAAAAGTAAATGGGAAATCATGGGGCCATTAGAGCAAACTAACCCGGTTAATCTACCCTGATCATTAGCCCTATAAAGTAAGTGGGACAAGCCCTCAGCCACTAAGAGAAACAAGTATGGAGACAAAGGATCTCCTTGGCGGAGGCCTCTACTAGATTTAAAACTACCCTTTGGATCCCCATTGATGATCACAGAAAAATTGGCAGTAGAAATGCATCTAGAAATCAAGTCAACCCATCTCTCATTAAAACCCAATCTAATCATAATAGCTCTAAGGAAAGGCCATTCCACGCGATCATAAGCCTTACTTAAATCAATTTTAAGGGCTGCCATGTGATTTTTAGTATGTTTATTAAATTTTATAGCATTCAAACATTCTTGCCCTAGAATTATATTGTCAGAAATCAGCCTCCCCTGGATAAAAGCAGATTGGGCTTCGGAAATAACATCCTTAAGAATCCCTTTCATCCTATTAGCTATAACTTTTGTAACAATTTTGTAGTTAACGTTACAAAGACTAATAGGCCTATAATCCCCTACTTCCTTAGGATTCTTAATTTTAGGAATCAAAACAATGTTAGTGTTATTCCACATTTCTAGACTTCCCTGGTTGTTTAAGACCTCTAGACATTCTGTGATTGTTTTCTCTCCAACTATGGACCAATATTTTTGGTAAAAGATAGCTGAAAACCCATCGGGCCCAGGAGCTTTTGTGGGAAACATTTGATTAACTGCTAATACTATTTCTTCCTTAGTAAAAACAGCTAGTAACTTATTGTTCATTGGGAGATTAACCTTAGGCTGAATTCCTTCCAAAGCTTCATCTAAACAGGTAGAGTTGGGATTGGAAGATTTGAAAAGATTTTCAAAATAGGAGATGAAAACATTTTCAATAGAGGATTCTTCTTCTGTCCAGTGACCGTTTATATCAGAAATACCCATAATCTCATTTGTTTTTTTCCTTAAAGAGGTTTTTTTGTGAAACCACTTTGAATTCCTATCCCCCCACTTTAACCAATCTTCCCTTGACCTTTGTTTCCAATAGATTTCCTCTTCTTCTAGCAAATTTTCTAGGTCAAATTCTATTTCATGAATTTTATTAAAATCAATGTGAGAGATATTTCTGTACGCTTCTTTAAGGGCCTTTTTACAATCAAGAATTCTGTTTTTTCTTTGGTTATTTAACCCTTTCCCCCAGACAGATAAGGCTGCAGAACATTTATTGAGATTATACTCTAGAGGGTAAAAAGATGAGATATCACCTGACCATTCTCCATGTTTGGAAATAATGTCTGCGCATTCATCATGTCTTGTCTAGAGCTCCTCAAATTTGAAAGGTCTTGTCTTCGTTTTAGATTTATTCCTCCTCCGGTCTGAAAGCTCAATTTCTATAGGTCTGTGGTCCGAATAGAACCAATCTAAGTTTCGAGCATCAACAAAACTCCACAGGCTTTCAAATTCAGAATTTCCCAAAAATCTATCCAATCTCTTCCAAATGTGCGCACCTCTTCTTCTCCCATGCCATGTGAAGATTTCACCTTTTGGCTAATCCTTCAATTCGCAATCATCTAGCATTTGTCTGAAGGCCTCCAGATACCTCCTATCTCTTCTAGCTCCACCAGATTTTTCCTCTTCACTAATAACCTCGTTAAAGTCACCTCCCAATAGCCAAGGAGCACTTTTAGCAGCCTGCAACCTTCTAACCAAATCCCATGTTTTGTGTTTATTCTCCCATTCAGGATAGCCATATATACCCGTAAAATGCCAAACCTTCCCTTCCCAATTGACTAATGTGTCAATATGGTTCTTTGAGAACGATTGAATAGACACAGATTGTTGGTCTTTCCATAGTAAGCAAAGACCTCCACGAGCTCCTTCACTCTTGATTGTAAAACAACCATCGAACTTACCCATCAATTTGACCTTGTTAGTTGTAGCTTCTCCACATTTTGTCTCAGATAAGAAAAGAATCTGGGGATCCCTTGAGGAAACAAGGTCCTTCAATGCACGGAATGCTCTCGGGTTCCCCCAAACCCCGAGCATTCCAGCTAATGATTTTCATAATGAATGGCAGGGCTGATTCACAGCCTCTGCCAAAATAGAAGAGCTACTGCTAACCTCCATACCCTCAGCATCCCCTGTCTTGTGCCTCTTGATTTCTTCTTCTTCAGCAAAAAATCCTTTTCTCTTTCTCGGTTTTGCCGCCTCCTTGTTCAGGTCAAAATTCGTACCACTTTTAGTCTTTCTTTTCCAGCTGGTTTTCTTCCCACCAATTTTTCCAGAGCCTGGTGAGAGATCAGTATTATTTTGGTTATTCTCATTGGTTAATTGATTCTCTGCCATTCCCAAATTTATTTCCATGTCTGTGTATTCAAAATTCGAGTATCTTCTTTGAAAGTGCTCCTTAGTCAACTCTTCCTCCACTTCTTTCCTTGTGTTATTCCCCTCCTTTTCTGTTCGTTCATCAGCCAGGTTTATTCCTTCTCCAATATTTGCAACTAAAGTCGTTTCTTTCACCAATACTTCATCTGAGTCACTTTTACCATCTTTACTTTCATCTCGAACCTTCTGAGGGGAATCAGGTCGTTTAAGGATTTTCGAAAAACCCTGGAACTTAAGCCAGACACCAAATTTGAAGTCTTCTTCATTCATCTCTCCTTTGTTCTTAATCTCAATGCATTCTCGGACCACATGACCGATCCTCCCACAACAGAAGCAGAATTCAGGCAATCTTTCGTATCTAATTGATATCCAACATTCCCCATCTATCTTTGGTCCTGTCAACATGAAGCCTCTAAAGAGAGGTAAAGTAATATCCATCCTCACCTTGATCCTGATATGATTTCCCCTAAGATTTCCTTCTTTATCGGTGTCAACCTCCATAAATTCTCCTAAGATATTCCCAATCTTTGCAGCCGAGGATCTGTTTTTATATCCAATAGGAAGATTGAATAATCTCAGCCAAAGATCCACCTTCTTGAAAGACCAGTCCGCAGTTCTTTGGTTTGCTTCCGGGGTTCCCAGAACTATTAATTTCTTGTCAAACAGTCATGGTCCGTTGTGCATTACCCATTCTCTGTCCCCCATGTCTTCGAATTTAAAAATGTACGTATTCCGTCCCACTGTGTCTGCACTGAATTGTTTTCTTGTTCGCCAAGCACCATTCAGTGCGTTCTTGATCGCCATATTTGATATGATACGGTTTGACAGGAGTCTCCCCACTAAGCAGTGATCTAACTGTCCGCATAAAACTTTCTCTTCTTCTTCCTCCAGTGGTATCTGGTGCCTCTTTTCTTTTTCCATCAGATTTAGCTTTTTCCATTCATCTATTAAATCTTCAATCTCCATTCCTTATCGTGTTGTTTACTTTCTCTTTCGTTATTGCAGGTGTTGCGCCAAACTTCTGAAGTCTGCACTTCCAATTACTTTCTTCGCTTCCAAACTACGGCCTAAAGCTGACAAACTACCTCCCAGTTTTTCAGGGAAACTCTCCAAGAACCGACTAATGGTCTTGATTGTGACTTGTTCTTATCTTTGAAATTTAATGGAGTAGTAATTTTTTTAATCATATACATACTTATGAAAGTTTTATAAGAAAACGAAAACAAAATCGTCATTAAAAAGGAAAAAGAAAACAATTTTTAATAAAAAACGGACTTAAAGCAAAAAAAAAAAAAAAAAAACAAGAAACAAAAAACATACATTTTGAAGGGTTGAACTCGGACACGGGACAGTTTATAAGAAAAAAAACAAAAATATTATTAAAAATAAAAAATAAAACAGTTTTTAATATGTTTTTAATTAAAAAACGAACTTTAAAACAAAAAAAAATAAAAAATATACCTTCTGTAGGCTTCGAACTCGGACACTGGGGGCGCGGTAGGGGCTTAAAACGAAAAAAAAAACCAAATAGGCATTTGGGAGACCTCGAACACGGACGTTGGGGGCGCCTGAGGAGGGGCTTCACGCATCATTGCCAATGAGGCAAAGAGGAATTAATTTATCTAAAGTGTGTTTTTTAATATTAACCTAATACACTCTAAAGTTCAGGGGGGCTCGAGCCCCCTGGGCCTACTGTAGCTCCGCCGCTGTTTCAAATCCCATCGACAAATCAACGAAAATACACTTCGAAACTTTTATTTTTAAGTTACGTCTGTTTATAATATATTTTAATTTAGAAAAAATATACTTTTGGTTCTTGAGATTTGGATTAGGTTTCATTTTGGTCACTGAGTTTTCAAATTCGACAATTTAATCTCTGGAGTTTGGATTTCGCTTCATTTTAGTCCCTCCATCCACTTTTCCGTTAAATCGCTAACAGATTGCTGAAGTGACATAATGTTTTATTAAAAAAAATATTTATTTTATATTTTTTAATTGGGAAAAATACACTTTTGGTCTCTGAGGTTTGGGTTAAGTTACACTTTGGTCCTTGAGTTTTCAAACTCAACAAAAATACCTCTGACGTTTGAGATAAGGAGCAATTTGGTCAATGTCGTCCATTTTGTCGTTAAACCCTAACAGTTTGCTGACGTGCATGGCACCAATATTTTAATAAAAAAATCATTTTAATTTTTTTAAAATAAAATATATTAAAATAATAAAAATATTATTATTTTTTAATTCTTTCTCTCTTTCTTCTCCATCCCCTTCTTCCTTCGCCATCTTCTTCTTCAACTCCGGTGGCCGGCTGCCGGCGAACGGCAGCGACGACAGCTGTCAAATTTTTTTTTTGTCTTCTTTCATCTTCACTTATTCCCTTCTTCTCCTTTATTTTCTTTCTTTTATTTTTTTTAAAACAGACCGAATCGGGGAGGATGAGTTCCTCCTCCCCAATTCAGCACCGAAATCTCTCTGTTTTTTTTAAATAATAAAAAAAACAGAAGAAAGAGAAGAAAGAAGAAGAAGATAAGAAGGGAAGAAGAAGAAAGAAGAAAAAAATATATATTCCAGCGACCATCGTTGTCGTTTGTCGGCAGTGGTCAGGCGACGGCCGACCACTGGAGATGGAGAAGATAAAGAAGAATGAGATAGAGAAGATAAAGAAGGAGGAGAAGAAAGAAGGAGAGAAAAAATTACAAATATAATAAAATAATAATAATTTTATTATTTTAATATATTTTTATTTAAAA
Organism: Luffa acutangula; assembly: GCA_036850905.1. Lineage (NCBI taxonomy): Eukaryota > Viridiplantae > Streptophyta > Magnoliopsida > Cucurbitales > Cucurbitaceae > Luffa > Luffa acutangula. Next base: position 43,799,596 of record CM072097.1, on the reverse strand, counting down.
AATTAAAAAATAATTTTTCTTATTAAAATAATGGTGCCACATCAGCAAACTGTTAGGGTCTAACGACAAAATGGACGGCAAGGACCAAATTGCTCCTTATCTCAAACCTTAGGGGTAGTTTTGTTGAGTTTGAAAACTTAGGGACCAAAGTGTAACTTAACCCCAATCTCAGGGACCAAAAGTGTATTTTTCCCTTTTTAATTTTATAAAATAAAATAATAATAAATTAATTAAAATACATATTCTTTATTATTATTTCTTTTCTCTCTCCTTCTTCCTCTTCTTCTTGCTGTTGCCGCCCACCGTTTCCGTCGCCAACGCCGGCCGCCAACTAACTTATGTTTTTCCTTCTTCTCCTTTTCTCCTCTTCTTCTCCTTCATTTTTTCTTCTTTTCTTTCCGTTTTTTATTTATTTAAAAAAGATGTAGAACTTTCAGATCTAGGCTCGTTCCAGCCCCCTTTTTTAGATAAAAAAAAAAGGGAAAAATACACTTTTTAGTCCCTGAGATTTGAGTTAGGTTTCATTTTGGTCTCTGAGTTTTCAAACTCAACAATTTAGTCCCTGAGGTTTGATTTTAGTTTCATTTTAGTCCCTCCATCCATTTTTCCGTTAAAAACTAACGGTTTGCTGACGTGGCACTAATTTTTTTTATTAAAAAATATTTTTTCATTTTTTAAAATAAAAATATATTCAAATAATAAATAAATAAATAAATAAATATATATATATATATATATATATATATATATATATATATATATATATATATTATTTTTTATTTTTTATTTCCTTCCCATCTCTCTCTCCTTTTTCTCCTTCTTCTTCTCCAAGTAGACTCTTCTCCTTCTTTAAGCACACCGGTCGGCGGCGGCCAGTGACCGCTGCTCGTCGGCGGACGACCGACGTCGACGACTTTTTTTTTAATCTTTCTTTCTTATTCTCTCTTTCTCTCTCCCTCACCATCTCCTCCTCTCTCACCATCCATCTCTTTTTTTCCCTCACTGTTCCTCTCTCTCACCGTCATCCCTCTCTTTCGCTCCTCACCGTCCCTCCCTCTATCTCACCATCGTCTGGACTGTTGCTCCACTAGCGTGGGTCGATGGGTTCGCGTGAGTTTGTGAGTTCCAGATCTGAAGTTCGTGGGTCTCGATTTGGAGGAAAATATGAAGGCCGACGTGTGAAAAAGTTCGTGGGTCTCGATCTGGAGGAAAAAATGAAGATCGGCGGTGAGAGAGTTCCAGATCTATTCGGCACTCACGAACTTCTTCATCAGTCGTGGAAATCTTTGGGCTGGGTTGAAACCCACGAGTGAGGGACAATGAGTAAGTTCCAGCACACACGGTGAAAGAGGGATGACGGTGAGAGAGAAGAACGGTGAGGGAAAGAAAGAGAGGGATGGTGAGAGAGGAGGAGATGGTGAGGGAGAGAGAAAGAGAGAAGAAGAAAGAAAGATAAAAAATGGAGATGAAGGGAAAAAAGAGAAGGAGAAGAGAATGAGAAAGAAAGAAAGAAAAAAAAAAGTCGTCGGCGGCTGGTCGCCGTCCATGGTTGTGAAGGGAATAAAAGTCCCCACGCAGCGGAAGCGCATCGATTGGACCTTACGCCGTATATTAATTAACATTAAAATACCGTTACGAAAACTCAAACAAACTTTAAACCAACTTTAAAGTTGCTGGAAATTCAGTTTAAACATGCTTAAAAATAAATCTAAATTTATTTTCATGCTTTTCTAAAGAAAAGGGAAAGAACCGTCACATACCTTCGTTGAAGACTTGACCGTTCTTCGCCAACGACGCTCTACGAACGAAAACGCAGCAGCCGCCTTTGTTTTTCTTCGCTGGAAATTCCTTCTTGATTGACACAATAACCACAGAGGTTACACCGGTATGTCTCTAAGTCCAGGAAGCAAAAGACTTGTGGGAGTCTTTCTCTAGGAGGGAGGCTAGAGAGAATTCTAGGTCTTGTCTTTCAAGAGTGTCAAGTGTCATGACCAATTAGATCTAGTGTTCTATTTATAGAAGAGAGACCATGAATAAAATATTCAATTAAATCAATCTTTTCCAAAATTGATTCAATCTTATTCCTTAATTAATCAATCATGATCAATCAATTCCATAATTGATTAATCTTTTCCACAAATGACTAATTACTTCCATAAGTAATTAGATCATTTCCATATATGATTAATCACTTCCTTAAGTGATTAATTATTTCCATAATTGATTAATTCCCGGTTAATGAATTCTTTAATTAATTAACCACCAATTAAATATCACATATTTAATTCCCGGCCTAGAATTAATTAATTTGCCCAAACACATTTTAGGCCTTAAATTAATTAATTCATTATTTGAACTCTTTCAAACTTCCATAAATTTTTATTTGAACTTTTCAAATATTAATTTCTCTCATAATAATATATCAATATATATTATATTTGTTTCCCTTAATAAATTGAACATTTTCAATTTACTATTATTACTTAGTTGCCTCAAATTACTTTAGGAGCTACCAGTGGGACCTAATGGACCTGCAGATCAGAAGCTCCAACGATGTGAGATTAATTGGTTAAACTCATTAACCACATTAATCAATATTCGTTAACTGTGTGTACATTCCACTATAGACTCACAGTTGCACTCTTCTCACTGCAGATATATTTTCTGTGTCCACGGATCTTGACCAATATCGACTAGTTAGTCCTTCACGAGTGTCCGTAACACCAGCTGGGTCAAATTACCGTTTTACCCCTGGGTTACCTCTATTTCCTTAAGTACCAATTCTCTTCTAATGAACAACCTATTTGTGGTCCAACCATCAAACAGAAAACCCTTTCGTGTCATTGAGAGGGTAGGGCCCTTTGTTTAAGATTCAGAGTAACCACTTAAGGGAACACTCATCTGCTTCCCTAAAGTCGGGAAGGAGTGAATTCCATCTTGTACGATTATGTTCCCAGCTCCGCATTCGGTCTTGTCCCCAAAGTGGTAGGCTTATTGAGTCGGCGTATTGGCCACTCTCACCCATACAAATCAAAGGACAATCTCTCATGAGCAGGAGTCCATAATCAACTCAGGATTAAGACTAAGTTGTCTAGGTCGTCCTAGTGAAATAGAAAACCAACTAGTTAACGGTGTTATAACCAGTGGTTACTATTTCGCGGTCCGGTCTTATGCAAACTCATTGCATTGGATACCCCCAATCGCATGTCTCCTACACGAACGCGTTGGATCGCAGCGTTTGTATCAAATACAAAGTGGGCCGTATCCATAGTGTTACCAGGATAAGGCACCCAATCTTATCCCTATACTATAGACCCTTTAGGCTGTTTCTTGAACAATGATCCCATATGCCGCTACATATAGTTCAAGACTCATATTACAGCCTTGGATGTCTAGTTTATTGGATTAGGGTTATTATTAGGCAAAGACAAATATAAAATAACTAATAACAATTAATGGAAAAATATATCAATATTATTTCATTAATATCCGGTCAACGGTTACATTCACTATCTACGAGTTTTAGGGCATAAAACCCAACAGGTTGATGGTGGGTTGAAGAAAATGAAGTGGTAGAAGAGGAAGGGGAGGAAGAAGAATGAGGAAGAAAGAAGTAATAAAAAAAAATAAAAATAAAAATATTTTTATTATTTTAATATATTTTTAATTAAAAATTCTTAAAAATATTTTTTTAAATAAAAAATAGTGTCACGTCATCGATCCATTAGTTTTTAACCGAAAAATGGATGGAGGGACCAAAATGAAACTAAAATCAAACCTCAGGGACTAAATTGTTCTGAGTTTGAAAACTTAGGGACCAAAATGAAACCTAAACTCAAATTTTAGGGACTAAAAGTGTATTTTTCCCTAAAAAAAAGATGAAACAAATAAGGTGTGGGCGCGAGATCTGGGCTACGATTTGTCTTCTATGCGGTTGCGACAGGCTACAATGGGATTGATTGTGCGGTTGTTCCAGATTTGGGTTGCGATGGCTCTTTTGTGTGGCTGTGACGGGCGCGAGCATAGGTCTTTGCTTTGAATTTTTCCGGTGCTCCAAGGTTCATTTTCCCGCTGTTTGGGCTCAGTGGCAGCGTGTAGGAGGTTTTTGGGTGTCGCTCGACTTGTGGGTTGTCTTGATTTTTCAAGGGGAAGTTCGTTCGGCAGTGGGTTTCTCTCTTTGATTTTTCTGACGTGTTTTGCAGCGTGGGTCTTTTTGTTCTTCTTGTTTCGAGGCTGGATCTCATACGAGGGAGAGAGGAGCTTCCTTCTCCCTCTCATCTTTTCTATTTTTTTTTAAAGAAAAGGTAGATAAAGAGAAAGAAAAGAAGAAGAAAATAGGAGAAAAGAGAAAAAAAAATTGTAGCCGACGGCAGCGACGGTCACCAGCCATCGGCAACTGGTTTGGTGGTAGGTGTTTGAAGAATTTGAAGTTGAAGAAGAAGGTGGAAGAAGAAATATATATAAAAAATATATTTTTTTTTCATTATTTCAATATATTTTTATTTAAAAAATTAAAAATATTTTTTAAATAAAAAAGCAGTGCCACGTTAGCATTCCGTTAGTTTTAACAAAAAATTTGACGGAGGGACCAAAATGAAACAAAATTTAAACCTCAGGGGTTAAATTGTCGAGTTTGAAAACTCAGGGACCAAAATGAAACCTAACTCAAACCTCAAGGACTAAAAGTGTATTTTTCCTTTAATTTAAATATTTTTCAAGATTTCATTTTAAAAAAACATTTTGTCTAAAAATTCTTTAGAATTTAAATACTTATATGTTTGGTTGCATTTCCTAATTGTTTCTATACACACAAGTCATTGTATACTTAAAAAGTCTTTTTTAAAAAGTTGGTTTCAATTGTTTCTCTCAAAATGGTTTATTTATGAATCTTATTAAGCCATTTTTAGTGGTTTCCAGACACTAGAAATTTTTTCAAAATGATATTTTTTCGAAATTAAACACTTGAAAAGTTAAACCAAACACACCCTTAAATTACAAGTTTAGAAATTGCATTTCTCTACGATGGTATGATATTGTTCACTTTGGACATAAGTGTTGAGGTTTGTGTCCTAGAACTCAAGTTTTGTTATCCTTTATATAATAAAGATGTTATTTAGTGAAATTGTTTATTTATATCTTATAATCCAATAGAAACATCCATAGTTATAACATGAGATACTCGAACTATATAATAAATATGGACAGGGATCAAGTTCGAGTATATAGCCTAAATTGTCTATAGTAAATGGATAAGGTTGGGTACCTTGTTCTGGTAACACTATAGTTGTGGTCTACTTTGCGAATAAGGCAAACGACGTGATCCTAGATCGTTCATGTAAAGACATGTGAGTAGGGGCATCCTGTGTAAAAGATGTTTACACAAGACAAGACCGAGAAATAAGTCACTCTTACTTTATAACGTCGTTTTACTGTTAAGACTGACTATTTCATATGATGACCTAGGTAACTCGATCTTAATCCTGAGCTTGCTATGAACTCCTGTTCGTTTAGTGTTATCCTTTGATCTGCATGGGTGAGAGTGGTCATAATATATCGTTCAATAATCCTACAATTTTGGGGATAACACTAGATGGATGGCTGAGGACATAGTAAAACAAGACGAAATTCACTCCTACCCTATTCAGGGATAGTAGAGAGGTTGTTCCCTTAAGTGCTGAATCCAAGGCTTGAACAAGGGGCCCCACCCTCTCATTGGCCCGAGAGGGATCTTGTTAAATGGTTGGACCATAAACAAATTGTTCATTAGAGGACCAGTGGACTTAAGGAACTAAGATGTGCTATAGGGGTAAAACGGACATTTGACCTGTCTATAGTAACGAATGACCTGTGAAGGATTGACTTACTAATCATGGTTATATCGAGTGGATGAAAATATATCTATAGTGAGAGAAGTTCAACTACTAGGCTATAGTGGAGTGTGCTGATAGCTAACGGATGTTGGTAAGCTAGGTTAAAAGAGTTTGGCCAGTTTAACCTCGTACCGTTGGAGCCCATGATCTATAGGTCCATTAGGTCTCATTGTTAGCTCGAGACTAACCTTTGGAACAATATGATGGATAAAATATGAATTGTTTTATGTTCATGTTAAAGGAAATAGATAAAGGTGATAGACGTTATCGATACGTCGAGTTTTTATGAAAATCGGGTTTGAGTAATTTAATATTTAAATATGATTTAAATATCGTGGACATGAATAGGGATTCATGATAAGAAAATAACATTTCGAAAATGGTCAGGAATAATAGTGGCAAAATATTAATTTAATATTAGATATTAAATTAATAATCATTTTAAATTAATTTTGAATTAATTTAAAATTGAAAAATTTAAATTCAACTTTCCATTTTTCAGATTATTGCAAATTGAATATTTAAATAATAAATTCAAGATAATTCTTGAATTTACAAAATTAAAAAAAGTTGAATTTTTGGAGGTGGAGTGCATGTGACTAAACCTATGCACTCCCCTCACTTAAACCACTTCAATCCCCACTAACTTGAGGTGAATTGTTGTCAATCTCAGGCTTCTCCTCTTCAACTATGTTCTCTCTATATAAGGGATGAAATTTGCTGAAGAAATTAGTCTTGGAACTTAGAGAATTGCTGCCAAAACTCAAACTCACCAAACTCACCTTCTCAAGCTTGTTCTTCAATATTTTTCCTTTCAATTCCATCACTTGAGGATCCCACAAACCGTTTCAAAGGCTTGAGGATAGCAAAGAAGATCTAGTGGTGGTTCGCGATCAATTGGTGAAGAAAAACAAGAAGGAAATCCAACCAATTATTTCTCCATTTAAGCAAGGTTGGTAAGCTGTCTCTGTTTTTCTCCATATGAACAACATGCAATGTTTGATCAAATTGAGCTTCTTATGTGCCTAAGATCCAAAATTGCTCCCTATTTTAGATATTAACACTTTCAATAAGCCCTCATGACTTTTGCTTTTGGATCCATCGAAAAATCCTCATACCCATGAAGAGAGTGTCCCCCACTTATAATACGTACTTATGATCTTCTTTTTATTTAGCCAATGTGGAACTTTGGTCACTTTCGCAACACTAAAATGGTTTTATTATATTAGAGACTAAAGTGAGTATTAGTGAAAATTCAAGAGAGTGACATTTTAATTTTTGGAATAAAATGGAAACTAAGCTCAAAATTTAGGAGTATAAATATAACATTTTAAAACCTAAAAACCAAATGGAAACTAAACTCAAAACTTTTGTTAAAAAAAAAAAAAAAAATCAGAACTTAGGACCCAAAGGATATTGGGGAAGCATATTTATATTTTTAGAAAAAAAAAATCAAAATTTATGGGGTTGATCATCCCAATGCAATGATGATCAAATTCTTTTCTTTTTTTGCCTTTACCTTTTTGAGTTTAACAATATAGGGAGGTGGAGAGATTCGAACTTCAAACCTCTTGATCGATGACACATGCCAATTAATATCCCGTGGAAGAATTTATTTAAGTTTAGGATGGCTAGTTAAAATTTGTATCTCATGTGCAAAAAGAGATAGAGAATATACTAGAAGTTTATTTTGTGGCGAGAGCTCAACCCTCAAGCTCTCAAATTTTTACAATATTTTAGGTTAAGTTATACGTTTAGGTCTTTGAACTTTCATAGGCGTGTTTAATAGTTCTTGAATTTTAAAAAGTGTCTAATGGACCCTTAAACATTCAATTTGTGGTTAGGATTCCTCAACTTTAAAAGTGTATAATAAATCCATAAATTTTCTATTTTTAAAAAATTAAATATTCTATCAGACATAAAATTGAGAATTTTGTGTCTAATAGGACTATAAACTTTCAATTTTGTATTGATTATGAATTTTTAAAAAAGAAATTCAAATAGGTCCATGATCTATAAAACACAAAATTGAAAGTTTAAGGAAAATACACTAAATTGAAAGTTCAAAAAACCTAATAGATTTTTTTTATTATTTATTTTATTATTTTTTTTTAATTTTAACTTTAGAGACTTATTAGACACAAAGTTCAACGACTGAAATATTTAATATGGAGTAGATTTTCATTTTATGGGTAGACATGGACTACTTCATCAATAATAATTAAGGCACTATTTCATTAAGTGGATGTAAAAATAAGAGTATGAATGACATATTTTTAGAATGAAATATACTTTTGGTCCCTAACATAGTCACCTTCTTTCCTCTCTCTTTAGAACAGCAAGTGGTTAGACCACATCAACATAAGTGGTGGCAACGACGACAAAGAAAGAGAGAGAAAGGAGGAAGGAGGAAGGAGGAAGGGAGAAATAAAGGAAGAAAGTAGTGGTCATGTCAACTGTCCAACTACGCAAAAAAAGAAGGACAAATTGAAAAAATTATATGTGAACTTGAAGTATGATGTTTGTAACAATTACATCCCTAAACTTTCAAAATGTAAAAAATAAAAAATAAAAAAAAATAAAAAATAAACCCTTAAACTTTTCAAAGAGTAAAAATTGAATCCCTAAACTTTCAAATGTAATACTTAAACCCTCAAACAATGATAAATGTAAAAATTAAATCCATTTTGTTCCATTTCTCTCTCATATTTCTATTTTCTCACCCCTTGTTTCGCGATATTGATTTCTACTCCTAAGTTAATAAACAATAAGTTCATGCCTTTAATCTAATTAGTATAACACATCGACCTAATTCCAATTCGCCAATCTCGTCATAGTCGCCACCAACCTCCATCTTTGCTCATGGCTTCCACAACTTTAGTCTAGCACAATCAAAGAAGAAAGGAGAAAATGTTTGTGATGACAAAGAATATGTTGTGGATTTAGACACGTTGCTAAACACGAAGCAACCTTTACCCACACACGCAACAGAAAGAATCGGAGTTTAAGGTATTAATCAAAGAAAGAAAGCAAACGCACAGAGAAAAACAATAACGGAGTATTTCCAGATGAATAATTAAGGTAGAAGAAGGTAAAGTAGAAAGAACACAAAGTTTAAGTGGTTCAGCCAATGTGGCCTACATCCACTGTAAGGAGCAGCTTTACTAGAGGGAAAATCTTGGAGAATTTTACACCGCACTCAGAAATGAAATCTCACTCTCTCTTTTTTGATCTTGTTCACCGCAGTTACAGTATTTACAGTGTATTTATAGAAACTGTTTGAGAAACTAAATTGGTTTCAGCAGTAACTGTATAACTACTTCAAATCTCCACCTTGAAACAAATTTAGGCGAAGGAATGAGTTGCTCCTCATCTTCTTGTTCACCCTTTCTCTGGTAAATCAAACCCAATCAGCTCAAGACATTTTCTGAATTGTAGCTGTGATAAGAGTTTTGTTAACATATCAGCTGCATTGTCTGAAGTATGTATCTTCAAAACTTCAATTTCTCCTTTCTCAATTTGTTCTCGCACAAAATGGAACTTTATGTCGATATGCTTTGTGCGATTATGGAACTGCTGATTTCTTGACAAATATATTGTACTTTGGTTGTCACAGTAAATTTGTACTGTTGTTTGCGAAATGCCAAAGTCTTTTAGGAGCCCTTTAAGCCATAATCCCTCTTTTATAGCTTCTGATAAAGCAATAAATTCTGCTTTAGTTGAAGATAGAGCTACCACTGGTTGAAGGGTTGCTTTCCAACTTAGAAGATTTCCTCCAAGAAGGAACAAATACCATGTCAATGATCTTCTTTTGTCCAAATCACCAGCATAATCTGAGTCCACATATCCGTAGATCTCATTAGGACAGTCATCACTGCTTTTATATTTAAGTCTAGCTCCAGTAGACCCTTTAAGGTATCTCAATACCCACTTTGCAGCTTCCCAATGTCTTTTAATTGGATTTACCATGTATCTGCTGATTAAACTCGTGGCATATGACAAATCTGGCCTTGTAGAAACCATTAAATACATAAGGCTTCCAACAACTTCAGAATAAGGAACATTGGTCATAAACTTCAAGTGCTTTTCTTCTTCTGCCTTAGGTGAATTAGTAGAAGATAACTTGAAGTGTTGAGCTAATGGAGTTGTAACCGTTTTAGCATTTTCCATGCTAAATTTCTTCAGAACTTTCTCAGCATACACAAATTGACTTATTTGTAGAATTCTTTCTTTTCTTCTTCTTATGATTTCAACGCCCAAAATTCGCTTAGACTCACCCAAGTCCTTCATGTCAAATTCTCTTTTAAGAGATAATTTCACCTGTTTCAATACTTCTTTTGACTTGCTTGCTAAGAGCATGTCATCAACATACAGTAAAAGAAATACACTATCAGTATAGGAATTACAGTTTATATAAACGCAACTGTCATATGAGCTTCTTCGAAAATCAATCTTAGCCATATAATCATCAATCGTAGCTTCAATTCTCTTGTGAACATTTGACCCACTGACAGCCTCTTCAAAAATAGTAGGTTCTTGCTCATTTAGAAAACCATTTACATTTAAGGCATTGCTAATACAATCAGCCTCTCCATACATTACTGGAGGTTTGATGTTTCTTCTTTGTCTATCTCTTGCTAGAGAATATTCTTGAAGGTTTGAATGTTCTTCCAGAACTTCTTCACCTTCCTGAACTTCATGTGACACTTCTTCAACAATTACAGTGTCTTTGTGAGAAGTAGATGGAAGTTGCTCCACCTCAATTCTTGTTTTCAAGGTTTGAGTGTCATTTTCTGATTGCATCTCCTTCAACATGAACATTTCTTCCTATCTGAATGTAACATCTCTGCTGTTCACACATTTCCTCTCTATTGGATGCCATAACCGAAACCATTTTACACCATCTGTAAAACCGACAAACATACATTTTACAGCCCTTGGTTTCAATTTACCTTGACTTTGATGTACAAAGCCCACACATCCGAATACTCTCAGATTATCGAGCTTAGGAGGATGTTTACTCCACCTTTCTTCTGGAGTTAACAGATTGATAGAGGTATGAGGACATCTGTTCAACGTATACACTGTATATGAAGATGCTTCTGCCCAGAATTTCTCAGGAAGCATTGCATCAGAAAGTAAACATCTTACCCTTTCCATGATGGTTCGATTGAGTCTTTCTGCCACCCCATTCTGTTGAGGAGTGTATCTAACAGTTTTGTGACGCAATATTCCATGTTCTTTACAAAAATTATCAAATTCTTCATTACAAAACTCTAGGCCATTATCAGTTCTCAAACATTTTACATGCCTTGAGGTTTGTTTCTCAACAAGTGACTTCCATTCTTTAAATCTTTCTAAAGCCTGATCTTTAGTCTTTAAGAAATAAATCAAGCTCTTCCTAGAATAGTCATCGATAAAAGATAAGAAATACTTGGAACCATTTAATGACGGTGTATTTGTTGGCCCCCAAAGATCCGAATGAATGTAATCAAGGATCCCTTTTGTTGTATGTTGGGCTTTAATGAAATTTTGTCTTGTGGCTTTACCGAGAACGCAATGTTCACAGAATTTCAATTCATCACACATCCCTTGAGGTAAAATTCCTTGCTTGGCAAGAACTTGTAGCCCTTTGTTGCTTGTATGAGAGAGATGTTTGTGCCATAAATCTCCTTCCGTCAAACTGTCATTTGTGACTACCAAGGCTGTTTGAATCATCTCCACGTCTTTAATTACATAAAGACCATTCATTTTCAAACCAACCAGCACCGTTTTGGAATCTTTCATGACTTCAAAAGTTCCTCCAAATCCTCTGTATTCGCAGCCAATGGAATCCAACATTCCCAAAGATATCAAGTTCCTTTTTAATGTAGGAACATGTCTCACATTTCTGAGAAGCTTTACAGAACCATCTTTGAGTTTAAGGGATACAGAACCAATACCAACAACATTGCAAACATGGTCGTTTCCCATGTAAACAACCCCTCCATCCCATTCACGATAGGTACTAAACCAACCTTTTGATGGAGTCATGTGGAAAGAACATCCAGAAACCAAGATCCAATCCTGTTTCTCCAAGGCTTCACTTTGCTTAGATGACCAATCAGAAGTTGCTAAGGCATCAGAATAAGTGACAGAATTCTCTCCCACGGATGCTTCAGCTGGTTTGCCCTTCTGATTCTGCTTTCTTTTAAGAAAGAAGTAGTTTTTCTTGAGATGTCCATCTTGTTGGGTTTTATGCCCTAAAACTCGTAGATAGTGAATGTAAACAAATTGTATACTTGTTTCAATAAAATGTAATTGAGTTTCTACAATAAAGTGTTATTGTTAAATATTGCACAATTTGACCCAAATCCAATAAACTAAGATCTAAGGTTGTTTACATGTGACTTGAACTAGTATGTGGGGACATACGGGGATTGGTGTTCAAGTAACAACCTAAAAGGTCTATAGTACAAGGATAAGGCTGGGTACCTTATCCTGGTAACACTATGTGATATGACCCGCTTTGTATTCAATACAAACGTATTAATCCAAGGCGTCCATGTAGGAGACATGCGAGCGGGGGTATCCTATGCAATGAGTTTGCATAAGACCAGACCACGAAATAGTAAACCACTAGATGTAACACCGTTAACTAGTTAGGTTACTGTTTCAATACGATGACTTATGTAACTCAGTCTTAATCCTGAGTGTGTCATGAACTCCTTCTCATGAGGGATTGTCCTTTGATTAGCATGGGTGAGAGTGACCAATATGCGGACTCAATATGCCTTCCTTTTTAGGGACAAGACCGAGTGAGAGGCCGGGGACATGACAACACAAGAAGAAATTCTCTTCTTCCAATTCTAGGAGAAGTAGATGAATGTTTCCTTAAGTGGTGACTCCAGGACTTGAACAAAGGGATCTCGTCCTCTCACTGGTCCGAGAGGAACTTTCTGTTTAATGGTTGGACCATAAACAGGTACATTAGAGGAGTGCTGGTACTAAAGGAGACAGATGTAACACAAGGGTAAAACGGTAATTTGACCCAATCGTGATTACGAACACTCGTGAAGGATTGACTTATCGGTATAGGTCTATATCCGTGGACACATAAATGTTCTACAGTGAGAAGAGTTCAGCTGTGGGTCTTTAGTGGAATGAGCCACATTTAATGAATATTGGTTAACCTGATTAATGAGTTTAATCTATTAACCTCATATCATTGGAGCTTCTGATTTGTAGGTCCATTAGGTCCCTCTGCTAGCTCGTAAAGAGTAATTAGGAACAAATATATCTTGAGAGAATTTGAATAGTTCAAATTCATATTGGAAATTAAGTTAATTGTATGAGATATAAATTAATATAATGTATAGTGATGCATTAAAATATAAAGTCTAATTTGAGATTAAACTTTATTATATTGAGAGATTGATATATTTGAAAGAGTTCAAATATATGTCTAATTAAATATAGGGTATTTAATTAGAAGATGAATTAATTAATTATTCAATTTAGTTTAAATTAAATGAGATTTAATTAAACTATAATCTATATGAGAGAAATAAATATTTGAAGAAGTTCAAATATTAATATGAATTTGATTCATATTAAATTTATAGGATATAAGAGAATTTGAAGGAGTTCAAATTTTAATATGAATTTAATTCATACTATAGAGTTAATTAATTGAAGGCCTGAAATTAAATATATGATATTTAATTGGATAATTAATTAATTAACTAATAGAAGGTCTGAAATTAAATATATGATATTTAATTGGTGATTAATCAATTAAAGAATTAATTAATTGGAAATTAATCATTTATGGAAATGATTTAATCACGTATAGAAGTGATCAATCATTTATGGAAAAGATTAATCAATTGTGGAATTCATTAATTATGGAAAAGATTAAATCAGTTATGGAAATAATTGATTTTAAATGAGTATTTTATTAATGACTTTTCTCATATAAATAGGACACTAAACCTAGGGTTTAGGTACTACAACTTATGGCCACCAAAAGGCCTTCTCATATTCTCTCAACTCAAGAACTCTAGGGAGAATTTTCTCTCTGGAGTTTTTCCCATTCAAGATTAGGTAGTCCCACAACTACGTTCCTAATCTCAGAGTTATAGCGGGAAAGATCGAATGGTGGTGTTCTTCATTGTTGTAGAGCAATTAGAGAATCATTCATTGAAATATTCAGAGTCGTCAACGGAGGTATGTTTCTCATCGCTTAACATTTTGCCAATGTATTGGTATTTTGCGAAACAAAATTAATTTACGAACGGTCCAATTGCTTTCGCTGTAATGGAATTGGGAATTCCAATCCTTCACATCTTTATGACAGAAATTACACCGTATTTTGAACTTCTCAGCTTTGTCATCATCACCTTGGTTCTTGTTGTCTTTCCCGTTTTGTTTGCTTTTCCCCTTAGAAAAGAGACCCTTAGAATTAGAAATCTCTTTCTTTTGAGTTTGAAGTTCCAACTCTCTTGTTCGAACTGCAGATACAATGTCATCGGTGATTATTTTCTCTCTTCCACACTTCAAGGCTACTTTAACTTCTCTGTAATTTTCTGGTAGTGAATTCAATAAGATGAAAGCCTCATTTTCATCTCCAATCTTGTCTCCAATAGTCTTGAATTCAGACGAAAGTTTCTTAAAATCATCAAGATTATCAGTCATAGACTTACTTGGATCCATCTTGTATGTATAAAATCTTTTCTTCAAATATGCTTTGTTGGGAAGATCTTTAGAGAGATATAACTCATGTAGCTTCGTCCAAATCTTGTAGGCGGTGTCTTGATCCAACACTTGTCTAAGAACATTGTTGCTAAGGTTCAAAACCAATGTTCCATATGCCGCTTCTTGCATATTGTCCTTTTCATCTTGAGTCATCGTGGTTGGGAGTTCTTTTGGGTCTTGAATAGCCTTTAACACCTTTTTTTTGTCCAAGAATGACTTTGATCTTTGTTTTCCACTGATCAAAATCTCCCTTGCCATCAAATTTCTCAATGTCATACCTTGCTACTGCCATTTCTTCAGTTTCTTGATTTTTCTCGAGTTCTTGATTTCTTCAAGAATCTTGCTATTTCCTCTTCTTTGATCAATGCAGGCTCTTATACCAATTTGTTGTGGTTTTAGACACGTTTCTAAACACGAAGCAACCTTTACCCACACACGCAGCGAAAAGAATCAGAGTTTAAGGTATTAATCAAAGAAAGAAAGCAAACACACAAAGAAAAACAATGACGGAGTATTTCCAGATGAAGAATTAAGGTAGAAGAAGGTAAAGTAGAAAGAACACAAAGTTTAAGTGGTTCAGCCAATGTGGCCTACATCCACTGTAAGGAGCAGCTTTACTAGAGGGAAAATCTTGGAAAATTTTACACCGCACTCAGAAATGAAATCTCACTCTCTCTTTTTTTATCTTGTTCACCGTAGTTACAGTAATTACAGTGTATTTATAGAAACTGTCTGAGAAACTAAATTGGTTTCAACAGTAACTGTATAACTACTTTAGAATATTACTCAACCCCAAAGACGCGGTATTTAAGCAACAACGATGGCAGGTGTTGATGCTAAAATCTGGACAGGAAACTCATAAGATTTTCACGTGACAATAACGATGAATTTATTTGAAGGGGAAAGATGTGGCCTGCAAAACGAGCAAACACTGCACAATAATGTGGTGCTTGTCACATCGACTCCGATGCTTCAGTCAACAAGGAAGTAGATGAGATATGAGAAGTAGAGAGCTAGAGGAAGAAGAAAGAGTTCAGAAACTTCGGGTTCAGAATCCCCTCTCCAAAGTTGAAAAAGGGTTTATATACCATGGTCCTTTAATTTCTTAGGGTTTTCACCTATTTAGGACAATTTGTTGTCAAATTAGGCCGAACCCGGTTGAAAGGAAATTTTAAGAATCATTCGTTGGCAAGGCGAGGACATGCCCAAAGTTTTGGCCTCGTCGGCCTTGGCATTGGGTCGAGGTCGAGGCTAGGGATTGGGCCAAGCTAGCCCAATCCTCTCGACCTTTCTTCCTTCTGGACTCCGATCTTTTGAGATCCCTTTTCGTGTTTGATCCATGTGTTTCATTATGTTCCTCAATTCTTGGGACGGTGCAAAAAATGACCTATAAGAGTAGGTATATGACCAAAAATGATAGAGAGAGAATGTGGCTTTGGACCAGAAGAAGTTTCTACTTGAACCTGTCTTCGATTTTTTCCTTCATGTAGAGTTTATAGCCACTCTTTATTGTGTAGACTCCAGTTCTATCGTAATGCCAGATTAGTTTATCTCTTAGGTTACTATTGATAGGGATGCTCCTAATTATATCATGATCCGAACTTAGAACCGCTCTGTTTAGTTTCCCAATATCCCAATCTCTAGAAGGTAGAACAAAATCTGTCACCCTCAAATTAATCATATCCCAGTCAATACAAGTTGGTTTAAATGTGAGTTCCTTTGGTACCCAAGGATCTTTAAACATAGTAGTGTCTTCACCATTGCCTATCCTATTTATAATTCCTTTTTAAATTAATTCCCGTCCCCAAATGAGACTTTTCCACATGAATGAAGGCTTACTTCCTAATTCTGCTTCTAGAATGTTAGAATTATTAAAGTATAAGCCTTTCATAAATCTAGAAACAAGAGAATCCGGATTGTTTAAAATCCTCCAAATCTGCTTAGCAACCAGGGCTTTATTAAAACCTTCTAAATCCCTAAAGTTAAGCCCACCTAAGCTTTTAGGAAGACACAACTTATCTCATTTAATCCAATGCATATTCTTTTTATTTGGGTTGGAACCCCACCAAAACCTAGCAAATTTACTAGTTCTCTCATTGCAAAGTTTCTTAGGAAATCTAAAAATACTCCTAGCATAAGAGGGTATGGCCTGTCCTATACTTTTAATTAAGATTTCCTTACCTGCAATAGAAAAGAAAGAGCTTTTCCAACCTTGTACTACTTTCCATGTCTTATCTATGATATAACTAAGGTCTTTAACTTGTTAGAAGAAAAAATATAAGGAACCCCTAGATACTTACCCAAGTTACTGACAATATTAACCCAAAGAATATTACTTAGATAATCTATCCTATCCTTGTTTATTTTAGAGGAGAAAAACATTGTTGACTTAGCGAAATTGATGGATTCACCAGAAGCTAACTCAAAGACTTTTAACATGTTTTTTAAGGCCAATAATTCTCTTTCCTCAACCTTACAAAAAATTAAGCTATCATCGACAAAAAGTAAATGTGAAATTGTTGGACCATTAATACATTTGAAACCCAAAAGACTCCCATTACTATTAGCCATATTTATTAGGTGAGATAAGCCTTCAGCCACTAATAAGAACAAGTAAGGAGATAAAGGATCCCCTTTCCTCAGACTTCAACTTATTTAAAGTTGCCATTTTTTCCCCCATTAATAAAAATAGATAATTCAGCGGATGATATGCAATTCATAACCAATTCAACCCATTTCTGATTAAAACCCAACCTCAACATTACTGTCTTTAAATAAGGTCATTCCACTCGGTCATAAGCCTTACTTAAATCAATTTTAAAGGCTGTCATTTTTTTTGCTATTGAATTTATTATTCTTAATTGCAAACAAACACTCATGGGCAATTATTATGTTATCTGAGATCAATTTCCCTTCAATGAAAGCAGACTGATTTTCTAAGATTATGTTTTTCAGTATGCTCTTCATTCTATTTGCTATAGTTTTTGTTATTATCTTGTAATTAACATTACATAGACTGATAGGCCTAAAATCACCTACTGATTTCGGATTGGGGGTTTTTGGGATTAAAACAATATTAGTTTTGTTCCATTTTTCAATGATCATTTAGAAATTCCAAGCATTCCTTAATTGTTTTTTCCCCAACTATCTACCAATACCTTTGATAGAATAAGGCTGGATAACCATCAGAACCAGGAGCTTTAGTGGGAAACATATGACTAATAGCTTGTTCAATTTCCTTCCTATGAAAAGGTTCCAACAATTGATTATTCATTTGTTGATCTCTCTTAGGGCTTAAACCCAAAAAGGCTCTATCAATTTTGGGTAGGATCTGGAAAAGATGATGTAAATAAATCTTCAAAATAGGAAACAAAGGTTTGTTCAATATTAGTAGGTTCCTCTGTCCAATTGCCATTAGAGTCCAAAATTCCTAGGATTTCATTTTTCTTTTTCCTTAAAGATGTTTTTTTTATGAAACCATTTAGAATGTCTATCTCCCCATCTAAACCAATCTTCCCTCGATCTATGTTTCCAATATATTTCCTCCTCCTCCATTAGTTTATCCAGTTTAAATTCCAACCCATGAATTATGTTAAAATCAACTGTAGGGATATTATTATAGGCGTCTTTAAGGGCCTTTTTACATTCTAAAATTCTATTTTTTCTGTTATTATTAATTTTTCTCCCCCAATTAAGTAAAGCAGAAGAACAATTTTGGAGATCACTAGATAGAGAAGAGTTAGGATTGATATTGCCTTTCCAATCTCCATTCTTAGCTATTAGTTCTGAGCATTCATCATATTTGGTCCATAGTTCTTCAAACTTGAATTGGATTGACCTTCTTCCTTTGGAACTGCTCCTTTGATTATCTAAACTGACTTCAATTGGTCTGTGATATGAAAAATGGCAATCTAAATTCCTTGTTCTAAGTCGATTGAATAGAGACTCAAAAACAGGATTGCAAAGAAACTGATCGATCATTCCCCAAATATGTATACCCCTCATGTTTCCATTCCAAGTAAATAACTCCCCAGGGGGCTTTAAATCTTTAAGGCTACAATCATCAAGGCACTGCTTAAAATCATCCATGAGGGTTCTATTTCTTAGAGACCTCCATTCTTCTCCTCATTGCTGATTATCTCATTTAAATCCCCTCTATAAGCCAAGGTTTATCACCTACTAAGTAGAGCCTTCGGATTAGATCCCATGTTTGCTTTTTCTTCCTTGTTTCAGCAAAACCATATACTCCGGTGAATCTCCAAACCTTTTCTCTCCATGACATCACTGAGTCTAAATGATTGTTAGAATAGGATTGTATTGATTCTGAATTTGGTCTTTCCAAAGCATGCAAAGACCTCCTCTTGAACCAATACTTTTCACTGTAAAACAACCATCAAAGTCGCATGACATCTTGATCTTATCTGTCACCCTCTCATCACACTTGGTTTCACATAAGAATAAGACTTGGGGTTTCCTTGTCAAAAGAAGGTATTTGAGAGAACGAAATGCTCTCGGGTTCCCCAAACCCCGAGCATTCCAACATATAATATTCATGACTGTTGGTAGGGTTGTTCAACAACCACTGCCAATATATGAGGATTAACATAGCCATCCAATTCCACATCTGCCACTTTTCTTCTTTTTCTGCTGTTTTTTTTAATCCTCACTTGTGGAATCCCTTTTTCTTTCTCTGTCGACCTGTTCTTTCCATGGAAGAATTTTCCAATTGCATTTGTCTTATCTTTCTTTTGCAACTTCTCTTCCTTTGGGTATCAATTATCAGGTTCACATTGATTTCCATCTCTGAGTTTGTATTTAACCCACTTTCAGCTTCTTTTACTGTCATCACATTCTGGTTTTGAAGTATTTGAATTCTGGAATTCCGTAATTCCGTAAAGCGGAAGCGTGATTGGGACCGATTCGTAATTAATTTTGTTTAATCTAAAATATCAATACATTGACAATAATATTAGAACTATTCTAAATATATATTAAGGCTAAGCATACAAAAATATTAGATCTAAATCTAATTTATAAAGTAACAAATTACTTACTCTCGTTGACGACTCAGATTAAATTCACCAACTGCTTGTAAATTAATCACGAACTAGTGCGAACACCACCACTATGGCTACACCGGTATGACTCTGAGACTTCTAGAGGCAGGAGACTGGTGGGAGTCTAGAGGAAACCTTGAGGGGAATTCTCTGAGAGTAGGAGAATGAATGGGATGTCTTTCACCCCACCCCAGGGGTCCTATTTATAGGTAAAGGCCAAGACCTTTTTCCTAATAGGAAAAGGAAGACATTTTCCTAGGTCTCTAATTTTAATAAATAATTAATTAATTCCATAATTAATTAATTATCCAATTAAATATCATATATTTAATCTTAGGGATTTTATTAAAATTAAAATTAATATGAATCCAATTCATATTAAATTTATTTGAACTCTTTCAAATATTTTCTTTCCTAATAGGAAAATGTCTCTAATTTTAATAAATAAATAATTAATTCCATAATTAATTAATTTACCCAATTAAATATCATATATTTAATCTTAGGGATTTTATTAAAATTAAAATTAATATGAATCCAATTCATATTAAATTTATTTGAACTCTTTCAAATATTTTCTCTCAAGAATTAATTTTTGAAATTAATTCAAAAATATTATAAAGTTTTATAAACTTTATATTAGAATGCATCAATATACATTATACGATTCTCCAAATAAATTGAACACTTTCAATTTACAATTTATACTTAATTGCCTCAAGTCTCTTTACGAGCTACCAGTGGGACCTAATGGACCTACAGATCAGAAGCTCCAACGATACGAGACTAATTGGCCAAACTCATTGACCAAGTTTAGTCAACATTCGTTAACTATGGGTCACTCCACTAAAGACCCACAGCTGCACTCTTCTCACTGTAGAATATTTCTGTGTCCACGGATATCGACCAAGCAGTAAGTCAATCCTTCACATGTGTTCGTAACACCAGTTGGGTCAAATTACCGTTTTACCCCTGGGTTACCTCTGGTTCCTTAAGTACCACTGATTCCTCTAATGAAAAAGTTGTTTAGGGTCCAACCACTAAACAGTCAATCCTTCACATGTGTTCATAACGACGCGCCTTTGTTCAAGCCCCAGAATCAGCCCTTAAGGGAACACACATCTACTTACCTCAATAGGGGAAGGAGTGAATTCCATCTTGTATTGTTATGTTCCTAGCCCCCATTCGGTCTTGCCCTTGAAAATGGTAGGCTTATTGAGTCGGCGAATTGACCACTCTCACCCATACAAATCTAAGGACAATCCCTCCTGAAAGGGGTTCATAACAGACTCAGGATTGAGATTGAGTTACCTAGGTCATCCTATTGAAATAGAAACCTAGACTAGTTAACGGCGTTACATCTAGTGGTTACTATTTCGCGGTTCGGTCTTATACAAACTCATTGCATAGGATAATCTCACCCACATGTCTCCTACATGGATGCTTTGGATCATTGCATCAGTATCGAATACAAGGTGGGTCGTATCACATTGTGTCACCAGGATAAGGTACCCAGCCTTATCCCTATACTCTAGACCTTTTAGGTTGTTACTTGGACACCGATCCCCGTATGTCCCCACATACTAGTCCAAGTTTCATTTAAACAACCTTGGATCTTAGTTTATTGGATTTGAGGTTTATTAATGCAAACTCGATTATTCAATAACCAAATTACTGAATTACTCAAATAACGCTTTATTGAGATCGATTAATTTGTTTCATTTACTATTTATGAGTTTTAGGGCATAAAACCCAACAGGTTTATGGTCCAATCTTCCTCTTCTTCATTCAGTCTTAAAATATCAATATCTCCATCGATCTCTCCATCATTCATGCCTCCATTCCTAATGTTTAGATCTTCTTCAGGCAATGAACATTCTTGATTTAGATCCACATTCAGGCCTTCTCCTGTCTTTTTCCCCATTTCCGTATTATCTTCTTCCAAATGGACTTCTTCAACTGGATTATTCTTATTGCTATTTGAATTTTCTGCCTTCTTGGAAAATCTAGCAAAGCCTTGGAATTTTAACCAAGCTCCATACTCCAAATTATTTTTGTTCACTGTTTCACTGTCCTTTACTTCCAGACAATCTTTCGTTGCATGCCCAATTCTTCCTGTTTAGCTCACTTGAACACACTGCAATTTTATATTTATTTCTTTAATTAATACTCTGTAGTTTTATTTTGTGAGTTTGTTGGAGTCTTTGGTTGTTCCTATTTTTATGCCTTTTCCGCTTATTATTCAGCCAGGTACGGAAATAGTTACTTGATTTTCTCCTCCCTCAACAACCTTTGTAGTCTGTATATATATCCTTTATTTGAGTCAATGAAGTACGGGATTCTGATTTTGTAACGTCCCGCGTTTCAGAATTAAACCTTTTTGGAGTAATCGAGCCTATTCACTCAAGTTCTAATTTGGAAAGTTAGAAACCTCAGTTTAGTTCATAAGTTTAGAGAAGTAAATTTCTACAATTTCGGATTAGAGGTTTGAATTGGGATTTAATATCTTATCTATTAGTTTCTGTTTTATTTGTTTTTGGAGCATTCTTTAATTTGGAGAACTGAAAGAATGCTATCTAAATGAATATATATAAAAAAAACAAAAAAAAAAAAAGAAAGAAGACAAACCCTAGGCATCTCTTTCCCTCTACCTCTCTTTGCGCCGTCACACCCCCCCCGAAATCTCATTCTCTTCACGCGTGGATAGGTCCCCTGTGTTACTCCTCTCGCCGGCAGCCACAATGGTGTTTTTCCGTGTGAGCAGCCCGCAACCGCCGTCATCCCTCCTGCGTATCTCTCTCTTCTTCGTTCGGCCTTCAGCGGCTTCTTTCTCGGACATCGGCGAACTGCAAGAGCTCTCGGCTTTCCTTCGTTCAAGATTAGCAAGCAGTCCGTCGGCCTCATCTTCTTCTTCCCTTGTCGGCTCTGTGTGTGTGTGTGTGTTCAACGCCCACCAACAACCAGCGAGCGGTGTCTCTCCCTCAACGTCGATGTTTCACCTTTGAACTAGATCCTTGCCTTCTTCTCCTTCCTCCAGGACAGATTGCAGTGTGTGGATTAAACGCAAGGTTGGTCGAATGCCCATGTGATTACAGTGCGATCTCGTTTTTCAGCAAGTAGCCGTGTTGTTTTCTTCCTCTTGGTGAGATTTGATGATTACCCATGATCACTCAACTTTAGTCTTGCGATACACATTCTCTAACGACTTCGATTTCTCAGGTTTAGGTCTTATTGAACGCCAATCAGCAAGCGCTTGGGCTCAAAGTTGGCTCTCGGCCACTACCCACAATCTGAACAACCTTGGTTCGATTTACCCATAGCCTAAAGACTCTTGATTGGTGAAGTCGGACGCTTTCAATCATTTTCGGCGAGTGTTAAGCCCTTTTTGGGTAAGTTCTAGGTGGTAAATTCCTATTTTAAATCCTTTTGGATTCGTTGAAATTTATTTAGATTGGCTTATAACCATTGGATGCCCTCTGTTTTAGGATAAAATAAATTTCGCAGCTTTTCAAAGTCAGCTTAAGAGTGGTTTTGGGAGCTATCGATTAGTCTAGGAGTGTTTTAGATTGATTGGTAAGTGGATTTTTACCCGTTGAGTTTGTTTGCTTGTGTGCTAGTATGTTGTGTGCTTTACTGCTTGGTTTTAGCATATGTTGTATATGTACGTATGTATTATATATTCATGATGAGTTTTGAGCATGTTGAGCTGTTGAGTTGATTTCATACGTTGAAACTGTTGTGTTAAGTATGTGGTTTCGTTGTGGTTGATTGAAAGACAGGAACCTAATGTTGAAAGCATGTTATTCGTTTTATGTGTTTGTTGGCTTAAAACATGTGTGGGATGTACATTTTCGATCAATGAGCATGTCATTGGCATAGTGCACGGTCTAGGAGCATGATGTGTAGGATTCATGCATTCTAGTAAGACTGTGAGGTCAGAGGACCTTGTGTGATTAAAAAGGAAAGTTAGGTGAATACCAGGTGCCTCGGGTAAAAATGGTCGAGGGGTGGTATGTCACAAATGGATTAAGAGGAGCATTGGGTGTCTTGGGTAATATGGCCAAGGGGCGATGTGATGAGTCTATACGTTATGAAAGTCATCGGGTGCCTTGGGTAATATGGCCAAGGGGCGATGTACAGTTTGATTGTGAAGCCATCGGGTGCCTTGGGTAATATGGCCAAGGGGTGATGCACAGTTTGAGGCCTTGGGTACAAATGGTCAAGGGTCGAACGTTGAGCATCGTAGAGAGCATTGTGGTCCTGGGTACAGATGGTCAGGAGACAGTGCGACTCGAATGGTCAGTCTTGGAGAGCCTTGTGAGGGCTACGAGAATTTGAAGTCATCGGGTGCCTTGGGTAATATGGCCAAGGGGCGATGCACAGTTCGAGGCCTTGGGTACAAATGGTCAAGGGTCGAACACCGAGCTCCGTAGAGAAGCCTGAGGCCCTGGGTACAAATGGTCAGGGGTCAGTGTGACTCGAAAGGTTAGTCTTGGAGAGCATTGAAAGGACTCAGAGGAGTCGAATTGAAGTGACTCAGATAGAGCTTGTTAGAGCTTGAGTTAGTGGTTATAGATGTATGTTGCATGAGTACATTGCTTGATGTATGGTTTGATGCATGGTGTATGTGTTAATTATTTTCCATGTATATTTAGCTTGTGTGTGGAAAACACGATATCTGCCTTGTATGCGTATGTGATTGATGGCTCTGCAGGTGTGAGCCACTTACTCAGTACCGTGGTTTTGTACTGACCCACCACCAGGTATTGCAGGTTATGAGACCATATCCGGACTTGGTGATGAAGAGGAGGCTTGGAAGAGGAGACCATTAAATAGTAGTTGTTTCTATTTGCTATTGTGTTCAGATTCTTATTGGAGTTAAATAAACTTATTTAGTCGTTATTAGCTTGTTTAACAGTTGTGGTTAATTTGTTCAATATGTATTAGACTTAACCTGGTAGTCTCTTTTATTTGGGATGTAGTAGTTTTATTAATTAGTACTTGTTACAAGCTCTAACTTGTGTTATATCTGCTTGAGATTTGTAGTTCTTAATTCAGTGAGTATGTCGGGATGTTGTCAAGTGAAGTAGAGTTGTGATATGGAGTTAGAAGTGTATATTCTTGTTTTCCAGGTGTCTAAAATTTTTGGTTAGCTGTAGTTGCGCTGTTATGCTGTCAAAATTTCTAGGGCATTAAGTTGGCGTTAGAGTAAGAGTTTAGTAATGTTCCTTAATTTAGATTGAAATTTGGGGGCGTTACAGATTTACATTTATTTTCTTCCTCTCTCCTCTCTCTATATCTACAAACCTGTGGTTTACTTTGTTGGTATCATAGCAAATTTAAAGCCAACGCTGGAGAAGAGACTAAAATGGCCAAAGACGAGATTTCTTCATCAACGCCAACAGGCACTGTCGCTGCGATCATCCCAACGAATCCCACAACTGTGCATTCTCCTTTTGGCCACCCACTAGGCACAATCCTCACAGTTAAACTCGATGACAAAAATTATCCTCTCTGGAAGAGTATGGTACTTGTAGTACTTTGAGGACAGAAGGTTGATGGCTATGTTCTTGGAACAAAGAACAACCACCTGAATTCATCACCACTAGTGAGAAAGAAACTTCTACACGCATAACTAATCCGGCCTATGGGGAATGAAGAGATGTTGATCAAGCTCTATTAGGATGGTTGTTCGGATCGATGACACCCTTTGTGGCATGTGATGTTATTGGTTTAAAGACTTCTAGAGAATTGTGGAAGGCACTTGAAGAACTCTATGATGCAACAACCAAAGCTCTCATTATCCAACTCAGGAAGGTTATGCAAACCACAAGGAAGAGCTCCATGAAAATGGCAGACTATCTTAGCTTCATGAAGCAAACTTCAGAACATCTAAAATTGGCTGGTGAATCTGTTTCCTTTAACTATTTGATGTCCTGTATTCTGTCAGGTTTGGAGGCTGAGTATATTCCTATTGTTTGTCAACTTGAAAGTAGGGAAAATTTAAATTGGCAAGAATTGCATTCAACACTGCTAACCTTTGAAAATAATCTGGTGAGGTTAAATGTTATTAGCCCAACTGAAGGGATGAATCATGCTGCTAATTTTGCTTTTAGTAGACAGAATTTTGGAGGAAACATTCAACAAAATCACTCCCAAAGGTCAAATTCAAGAGGTAATGACAGAGGTAGGGGAAGAGGCAAGAATTAAAATAGAGGTAATTCATCTAAACCTACCTGCCAGCTTTGTGGTAAGTATGGACATGCTGCAGGCATATGCTACAATAGGTTCAACAAAGAATTTGCGGGTGTTTATCCTAGTGGACCATCCAATCCCTCCAGTCAAGACAATGGGAACAGAAAGGTTACAAGTGTCTTAGCTCAAGTGGTAAGTTATACATCTCTAGACATGTCATCTTTAATGAAAAAGAGTTTCCTTTCAAAACTGGTTTTTTTACTACATCTTCTTCAAAACAAAAGGCACATGATACTATTGTTTCCTGGTTTAATTTTCCTACTCCTCCTACCAGTCAAGATAATATGAACCTACAAAGTACCACACCTCATTCAGCTCCAGTTTCTATCCATCATGTACAAGCCAGTCTAGAGGAGTCTATTGCAGCAATACAACCTTCACCAGTAGGTCTTGACACAGAATCAACATCTCACATGAGTGAATCTAACCCTCTTTCTTTTGACCATTCTGAGATTGAACTTGAACCCAATTACCAAGCCCACTATCCATCTCTTGAACCAGCTACTGAACATCCACTCACTCAATCCACTGACCACTAGACTTTACAAGGCCATCCTATGTAAACCCGTTCTAAAAGTGGTATTTTTAAGCCAAAGGTTCAGAATTACCTAACCTACAAAACCATACCAAGTAGGGGTGCAAGCAAAAACCGAAAAACTGACAAACCGAACCGAACCGAATCGATCCAATGGTTTGGTTCGGTTATTTTGAAAAAATATGGACATATCGGTTTCATTTTTGGGAAAACCGAAAATTTTCGGTTCGGTTCGGTTTTTCATTCAAAAAACCAATAAAAAACCGAACCGAACCGACTATATATATACCACTTAAAAAAACCCTAACCTTTTGCATATTGCCTCTTTCCACATCTCACTTTTTTCCTAAATTGGTTGGAAATCTCTTTTTTCTATGTAATTTAAAGTATAAATTATGATATTATTTGTATGTTTATCTTTATTATGTATATTTATTTACAATCAAATATTTAAAAATTGTTATTCACGGATTAGTTTGAGAAAATTAAATCATTGTATTGAATAAATTAATTAATTAAAGTTTATATTGAAAAAATGGGGTACAATGGGTTATTGGGCCAAAATTAAAATTAAAAAAAAAAAAAAGCTGAAATTAGAAGAGAAAATTGGTCATTAAAAAAAAAAAAGTCCACATTGGGCCCAAAACCAAAAACCGATCCATTGGACAAGCCGAACCGAAGGAAAATCGAACTATTGGACATGTCTCATATTGGACATTGGTTCGGTTTAGAGTTTTGTAAAACCGATTGGATCGGTTCAGTTCGCGGTTTGGTAAAAAACCGACAAAACCGAACCGAGTATCACCCCTAATACCAAGTTCCTCTTCCTTAGATGCTCATGAACCAAGATCTGTTAGTGAGGCTCTTAACTCAGAAAAATGGAAGAAAGCCATGAATGATGAAATGACTGCCTTAGCAAATAACAATACTTGGAGTTTAGTTACTCACTCTTCTAAGGTGAATCTTGTGGGATGCAAATGGGTCTTTAAAGTTAAGTACAACTCAGATAGAAGCTTCTAGAAGTGCAAGGCAAGACTAGTGGCCAAAGGTTTCCACCAATGGGATGCAAATGGGTCTTTAAAGTTAAGTACAACTCAGATAGAAGCTTCTAGAAGTGCAAGGCAAGACTAGTGGCCAAAGGTTTCCACCAAAATCTAGGGATTGAATTTACAGAGACATTTAGTCCAGTGATTAAATCTTCCACAATTCATATTATCCTTACTTTAGTTGTGCACAATGATTGGAAAATAAGGCAACTAGACATCAACAATGCATTTCTTAACGGTCTTTTGCAAGAGGATGTTTATATGTCCCAACCGGAAGGTTTTGTTGATCCTAAAAAATCTACACATATTTTCAAACTGAATAGAGCGTTATATGAGTCAAAACAGGCTCCACGAGCTTGGTTTGACAGATCAAAAACAGTTTTGATGCAGTGGGGTTTCAAGAATTCAAAGGCTAATAACTCTCTTCTCTTCTTTGATACTCAGAATGTGAAAATTTATATGTTGATATATGTGGATGACATCTTAGTGATAGGAAACAATGAGGCTATCATCAATCACTTTGTCACAGAATTAAACAACTCATTTACTCTAAAAGACCTGGGGGAGTTGTCCTATTTTCTTGGCTTTGCAGTTCACCGAGATCAAAGTGGTCTCCATCTCAATCAGTCCAAGTACGTTCTAGACTTGCTGGAAAAGCTTGATTTATCACACCTGAAACTCTGTCCAACACCAGCCGCGAAGGGTCAACATCTAATTACCAATGAAGGTGAGTTAATGGCAAATCCTACATTATATCGTAGTGCTATTGGGGGATTGCAGTACCTAACTCATACTAGACCAGAGATCTCGTACATCATAAAAAAAATTGAGTCAGTTCCTGCAAAAGTCAACCTCTGTACACTGGCAAGCTGTAAAAAAGGTGTTGAGATACCTCAAAGGGACATCTTCACATGTTTTGCACATTCCTAAATCAGATTCGCTGTCCATAATTGCCTATTTAGATGTAGATTGGGCATGTTCCCTTGATGATAGAAGATCCATAGCAACCCACTGTGTGTTCCTTGGTCAATATTTGATCTCCTGGTCATCTAAAAAGCAACATGTAGTGGCACGTTCCAGCACTGAATCAGATTATAGATCTCTAGCCCACACAGCAGCTGAGATAAGTTGGATCCAAGCATTTCTCAAAGAAATTGAATATCCCAATACTTCAACTCCCATCAACAACCTTTGTACACAGCAGCAGCTGAGATTGTTGGAGTCTTTGGTTGTTCCTATTTTTATGCCTTTTCTGCCTATTATTCAGCCACGTACGGAAGTACTTGATTTTCTCCTCCCTCAACAACCTTTGTATTCTGTATATATATCATTTATTTGAGTCAATGAAGCACAAGATTCTGATTTACATTTATTTTCTTCCTCTCTTCTCTTTCTATATCTACAAACTTGTGATTTACTTTGTCTTCCACAACCAAAACAGAAGTCTGGGAGTCTCTCATACCTAATGGTCACCCAACACTCCTCCTCAATGCCTCCCTTTTCAATCATTAGGCCACGTCGGAGAGGTTGGTTATATCCATTCTTACCTTGATTCTTATGCTGCTTCCCCAAGAAACATTATCTTTGTTAAAATCTCATTCCAGAAAGTCTCCCAGAATGTTCCCCACCTTCTTTACCACACATTCATTTCGAAAACCCACTAGAAGATTAATGATCCTCAGCCAAAAGTCTACTTTCTTGAACTCCAGCTCACTTATTCTCTATCTAGCTAATGGATTTTCAATAACTAACAAATTCCTGTCGAAGAGCCATGGACCATTGTTTTTAATCCATTCTTTTTCTATCTTGTTCTCAAATTTAAAGAGAAATGTATTCTTGTATAATGTTTCTATGCTAAAGTCGTATCTTGTTTTCCAAGCTCCAACTAATGCATTCTTTATTGTTGATTTTGATATGATTCTATTTGTTAACAGCTTCCCCACCAGGCATGTTTCCATTTGTTCATCAATCTTCATTGTCTCTTCCAGGTTGAAAATAAGATGCACATCTTTCTCAGCTTCATTCAGATTCAGGTTCTTCCATTCATCTATAAGTTCGTCAATTTACATTGCAGACTGCATCATTCCTTTACTTGCTTTCAACTCTTCTGATGATTGCCTTTCTTTGTACTACAGCACCAACGATGATATAGCCTCAAATTTTCAGGGGATTCCTCTAAGAACCGAAGGCCGATCTTGACTTCGTTTCCCTTAAAAAAAAACTTAGGAACCTTTTAAACATATTTCTCAAAACTCAGTGACTAAAAAGGTCTATTTTGAAAACTCAAGGATCAAATGCATATATTCCTCAAAATTTAGGGACCAAAAAGGTATTTTTTATAGGATATATGTGGTTCTTATGTTTGATATATTGTATTTTGTAATTATTTTCAGCTAAGCCTTATTTTTTGGCTTATTTTAACTCATGTATAAATACCTTCAGATTCGTTCAATAAAGATTGAGGTGTTTAATTTACAATCAGTGTGAAAATCTTCATGGTATCAGAGCTCCTCTGACACACGTCAATCGTATCCTTCACGCTTCGTTTTTTTTTTCGACTTCGTCCTTTTACTCGGTTTCTTCATGGATTCCTCTGCTTCTCTCATGAAATCCTCTGAACAATCCGTCTCTTCGCCGATTGTTCTTCTCACGAATATCAACAACTTAATTACTGTTCGTTTGGATTCTTCGAATTATGTTCTCTGGAATTTTCAGCTTTCACCGCTTCTTCGTGCACACAAGTTATTCGGCTATTTGGATGGCTCAATTCCTGCTCCGGCGAAGGAAATCAAAATTGATGATGTTTCGCAACCTAATCCTGCTTATGAGGCATGGTTTGAGAAGGATCAAGCCCTAATTACGTTGATTAATGCAACTTTGTCTCAGTCTGCGTTGGCTTATGCTGTTGGCTGCTCCACATCTCAACAGATCTGGTCTGCGCTTCAAAGGCAATTCTCTTCATCCACAAGAACTCACATTGTAGGTCTCAAGTCAGATCTTCAAAGCATTTCAAAATTGCCTACGGAATCAATTGGTGCTTATGTTCAGCGGATTAAAGACATTGTCAATCGGTTGGCTGCTGTCTCTGTTGTTGTGGATCAGGAGGATCTGGCGATTTATGCACTCAACGGTCTTCCTTCCTCCTATAATGTCTTCAAAACGACTGTACGCACCAGATCTCAAAATCTCACGTTTGAGGAACTTCATGTTTTGATGACATCTGAGGAGCGTGCTCTCGAACAACAAATTAAGTCTGATATCTCTGCTCCTCCATTAGCGATGAATGCGGCTGCGAATTTTTCGAACTCTGGAAGCGGTCGTGGTAATTTTGGGACTCGCGGTCGTGGTAATGGTGGTCGTAGTCGCGGTAATGGTGGTCGTGGAGGTTTATTTCACCAATTGCTTAGTGGCTCACCAAATGGATCTGGTCGCGGATCTTCTTTTGGTTCGGGATCTTCTTCTTCTCCTACTTCACCGAAGGTCGTGTGCCAGATCTGTCAGAGGTTCGGTCACAATGCTCTTGATTGCTATCATCGTTATGGCTTTAATTTTCGTGGTCGATTACCTCCTACTCAGTTAGCTGCCCTTGCGGCTTCCTCTGGCACTTCGTTATCCGGTAATTCTGGAAATTTTCCTTCATCATCCTCTGGCAGCAACTCTCAAGTATGGCTTTCTGACTCTGGTTGTAACGCTCACCTTACATCTGATCTTGGTAACATGAATATTTCTTCTGAATATAACGGTGAAGCTAGTGTTACTGTTGGAAATGGTCAAGCTTTACCAGTTACTCACACAGGTTGTACTTCTCTTCACACTGATTCCACCTCCTTTCGTTTATCCAATCTTCTTCGTGTTCCACATATATCCTCCAATCTCCTGTCTGTTTATCAATTTTGTGTTGATAATAATTGCCGGTTTATTTTTGATGCTCTATCATTTACTATTCAGGACAAGCAAACGGGTCAAACTCTCTACCATGGGCCTAGTATCAATGGTCTTTATCCATTGACAACTCACTCTTACACTCATACTCCTAGCCATTTCACTGCTCAGCTAGGAACAAAGCTACATAACTCCATTTGGCATGACCGGTTAGGGCATCCTAATCTCTCTGTTCTCAAATCTGTTTTAAAACAGTTACATGTTACTTTACCTCATGATAATTCACTTTGTACTCACTGTTTAGATGGAAAAATGAGCAAGTTGTCTTTTCCCTTGTCTCATTCTATCTCTTTTAAACCTTTAGAAGTTGTTCATAGCGATGTATGGGGTCCTTCCCCGGAATTATCAATAAATGGATATCGTTACTATGTTTCGTTTATTGATGATATGTCCCGCTATACTTGGATCTATCCCCTTGTGCATAAGTCATCTTCATTTTTCCCTAATTATTAACACATTAAGATATTTTTATAAAATTCACTACATTTAGCTATTTTTCAAATGAGTCTACTTTCACTGTTTAGAGTGTCACGTCAGCAAACCCAAACCGTTAGTTTTTAACGACAAAATGGATGGAAGGACTAAAATGAAACTAAAACCAAATCTCAGGGGCTAAATTGTTGAGCTTGAAAACTCATGGACCAAAATGAAACCTAACCCAAACCTCAGGGACTAAAAGTGTATTTTTCCCTTCTTTTATTGTTGGCCAAAGCTCTTCTTTGACCAAAAAGAACTCATTCTCTCTCTTCTACCCTACACTCTCTCTTTCTCTCCCCCTCTCGTACGTTATATCATCATCTTCCTTGTGTTAATCTAAATTTCGACTATTTTTTTTATAACATAAAATTAATATCTAACTTATGTATGTAAACAATAATAAAATATTGAAACTAACTTCTTGTAATTATTAAATTAAATAACATAGGATTTTTTCTTTTTACTATTTTATCAATGTGTTGCATTTATTTATATTTTAAAATAGACTACAAATTTCACGTGTATAGTATGTGTTGATTACTCGTTATTTTAAAAAGTGTTTAAATCGATGGGTGTGTCAAACTCATTCCAAGAGTGGGCCTTAGGTATGATATATATTTTATCCAAAAAAAATATTAAAATATCATTTTTTATCTTTACACTTTAGGACTTGTTTTATATCTATTCATGTAATTTCAAATATCCTAATTTAGTCATCGTCCTTGTACTTTGAATAAATCTTAAAACCAAACTTTTCTGTTAGTTTATGATTAATTCTTTTTAAAATAAATTTAGTTTATATTAGTCTTCCCTCAGTCAATTTCGAAAAGATATTCACATTATGTCTTATCTTGAATGTAAACTATTATTATTATTATTATAGCTAAATTATTTTTTTAAAAATACCCTTGAACTATGGGGTTTGTTTCAAAAATGCCCCTGAACTTTAAAAAGTTTCAAAAATACCCCTGAACTTTGAAAAATGTTTCAAAAATACTCTTGTCGTTAATTTTTAGATGGAAACCGTTAAAGTTTCAGTTTCATTAATACCCTTGAACTTTCAAAAAGAATTTAAAAAATACCTTATTGGAAAATGCTACATTTTTTTTTTCATTCTCTCACCGTAAATTCTTCCTCCATGAATATTAAAGATAAATTTTACTTATTTGTCATGTATTCATAGTCTAGGAGCTTTTCTTCTCTTTCAACACATCATCCCAAGATCAGTTTGACTAGATTTTCGTGTTGAAACTTCAAGATGACTTTTATTTTGTTCTTGAAATTCTACATGTGTGTTTGACTTTAAAAAAAAATTCAAAAATACCTTATTGGAAAATGCTTCATTTTTTTTCATTCTCTCACCGTAAATTCTTCCTCCATGAAAATTAAAGTTAAACTTTACTTATTTGTCATGTGTTCGTAGTCTATGAGCTTTTCTTCTCTTTCAACACATCATCCCAAGATCAGTTTGACTAGATTTTAGTGTTGAAACTTCAAGATGACTTTTGTTTTGTTCTTGAAATTTTACATGTGTTTGACTTAATTCGTTGGGTAGCCTTTTCAATATTATTTCCTCACCAACCGTTACCCATTAGCTTTCTCTATATTCATTTTAGAAAAATAAATGAAACTATTGTTGTATACGGTTTCTAACAATTCTTAAATATTTAATAAGAAAAAAATACATAAAACTTTTGAATAATTAATCTTATAAACTAAACCAAACTCACATTCTTATAAACACTTCTTCTTCTTTATCACTAACATACACAAACAGAGAGAGCAAAAAGAAAATAATATATATACATATTGTTGATGGTCAAATTTGGACAGGGAGAACTCACCTGACCTTCACGTGACACCAACAGTGAATTTGTATGAGAGGGAGGAAGACGTGGCCTGCAAGACGGTAAAACCTGCACACCGGTGTGGTGCTTGCCACATCCCCTCCGATGCTTAAGTCAGAAAGCTGAAGGAATAGAGCAAGAGAAGGAGTAGGGTTTAGAGAATGAGTTTTGGGATCCCTTCTTCAATCACGAAGAAGGGTTTAAATACTTGTTCTTGCTCTAGGGTTTCCAGGCGCTCAAAGGTGATACAGGGTTGAACCAAGTGGAACCGGGGCGGTCGAGGGCACCAAGGACCGAGCAGAGGGAAGGAGACTCGGCCCACCCGAGTGGGCCAAGTGGTCGGCCTCGGCCCAAGGCTGAGGTCGAGCATGGGATTGGGCCATCTCAGCCAAATCCCTCCGGCTCACTCTCCTTCGGGGCCCGCTTTCTGGTCATGCTTTCGCCTTTCGGGTTGGTGTCACGCTGTCCTGCTTGATCCTCAAATTCCGGAGTGGTCCAACATCACCTATCAACACATATATATGTTGTTTTCTCACACTTATCTTCTTTACACTTTTTAAAAGAGAAAACTCTATTTCAAAGTTTGTTTTCATATGATATTGTGTTGCACACAACCTTTTTATGCAAATTTTTGCAATAATTTTCATGGAGGAAGAATTTACGGTGAGAGGAGGAAAGAAAAGAAACATTTTCCAATAATGGTATTATTTAATTTTTAAGTTCAAGGGTATTTTTGAAACTAAATCTTTAACGGTTTCCACCCAAAAATTAACGACAATGATATTTTTGAAACTTTTCAAAGTTCATTTTTTAAACAAACCTCATAGTTCAGAGGTATTTCTTTTTTTTATATATATATAATTTAGTCTATTATTATTTAATCAATTTCAATAAAGATGAACTTCAAACTAACAATAAGGACTAGTTTTAAAAATTATTAAAAGTAATAGGGACTAAATTTAGACATTTAAAAGTACCAGGAATAAAATGAAATGTGGTTGAAGAGAGGAAAGAGATAACTTTTGACTTTGTTTTAACGATATTCGTTTCCCGTGATATGATTCCTTTCCTTCCAAGGAATTGCCACTACCTTTTCCACTTGCTTTTCTTTCCTTTAATTAAAATCATCCTATTCCTACCCAACCATTTCATTTCACTTGCTTTTTTAAGTATTTGGAAAATTAAATCAAACCCATTCCAATGAAACCCCTCCCATACAATAAATAAATAATAAATATATTAAACTACAAGTTTAGTTCCCTAACCATTTTTAGAGTTGTCTAATAAGTTTAATCTTAAAAGGGACTATCATCGTATTTCAATTATGTGTCTAATAGATCTCCAAATCAGAAAAAATGTTGAAATAGGTCTTGTCAGAGACCATCGACACAAAATTAAAAGTTTAATGGCTTATTAAAAAAATTAAAACAATGACTTGTTTTAGCCTAATTTTGTGTTATTTATGGGGTATTTATTTCAATTAGATTGGAGGAAAATGGAAAATGATGTGTACAAGCCAAAGCCAAAACAAAGAACTCTTGAATTCATCATCATCATACACATTACACACCAACAAGGAGTTGTTTTCTCAAAAGGCATCAACTGATTTGATGATTCCTATGCTTATGCTTTCATTTTACCATTTTGTCTTGTGTCATAATCCAAAAGCTTCAAAAAGGGAATCCAAGAGAAGCCACTAATTACAATAATTTACTCAAAATTAAAATTTAAAATAAAATACTTCTACGAATATTCCTAATATTCCATAGAGATTTTTTGACAACATATTGGGATTTGAATCTCTAGGTACAAGCAGTTGAACTATGTTCATGTTGGCTTCTATGTAGTTGTTTACTAATCTTTATTAAAAATAGGTAAAATACAGTTTTACTATTTTGATCATTAAGATAGGTTCTATTTAAAGTTTCAAAAGTGACATGTGTATGCTCTTTGGTCTCATTTGAATTTGATTTCTAATTAATTTTAAAAGTTTTATTTTAGTTTCTAAATGAACCTAAATGATCTCATTGGTATTAGTTGACCTAACAAATGATAGTGTGATATTTAAAATATGTTGGCTAACTTTGATGATATATATTTTTTATGAGTTGAATTTTTTTCTTATATATATATATATTATACTAAAAAAATAACATCAAAATAAAACCTAAATTCAAATCTCAAAAGTGTTTAGTTTTGAACGATGAAATAGAGACTAAATTCATATTTAAGAGACCAAAATATATTAACATATAAGACACAATTGAATTTTGTGTCTAATAACACCATGACTTTTCAATTAGTTTTGTGTCTAAATTAGTTTTGTGTCTAAATGATCTATGAATTAAAAAAAGAACAAAACTTCCCTGCATACCGGTATGTAGGGATCTCCCTACATACCCCATTAAAATCTTGACAACTAAGAAAGAGAAAGGGAGAAAATGAGAAAATTTGAGAAATTTTTTTTATCTCTCCTAGTTGTCAACATTTTAATGGTAGTATGCAGGGAGATCCCTACATACCGGTATGTAGGGAAGTTTTTTCCTTAAAGTATCAAATACAACATGAACTCATTAGATACCAAATTGAAAGTTTAAACCCGGATTACCATTTTTTTTTTCTTTTTCTTTTTCTTTTTTTTTTTGAAATGTCCAATTTTCTAAAATTGTAATTTAAGCTAATGTAAATGAAATAAAATAAATAAGAGTCCCAACTCATGAGCACTAAAAAACAGCCAATATTATTTGGTCCAGTCGATATTTTAATTTCAAAATTTTAATTGAGAAAACATAAAATATCTGACGTACGTTCAGATGAAATCAAATCAACCACAAAACTTAGACATGTGAACCATTTACAATTTCCAAGTAGGATCGATTGGTTGGTTTTTTATTTATTTTATTTTCATTTTCTTGAGTTCAACAACAGTGGGGAGATTGATTCAAATTTTTATTGAGTTATCTTTCACTGTTAAGATCTAATTGCATCCAAAGAATGAAAGAAAAAAAAAACACTCAAAATTGATAGAAACAATAGTATTTAAGAAGTTCTTGGAGTAATTTGAGTTGATTTCGCATATGAATTGGTGTATTTTTGTAATTGGATTCAAACATTTCATTGAACTATTCTGAAATTTTGTGTGATTCATTGATTATTTGATATGTACAACCAAAAACAAAAGTAGAAACAAAACAAAACAAAAAGAAACTCTTGAATTCATGATCATCATCATCATACACAGCAACAATGAGTTGTTCAAAATGCTTCTGCTTTCCATTTTACCATTTTGTCTTCATCTAAGGCTTTAATTCAATAATTAACTCAAAAAAAGAAAAGTTTCTAAGGAATATTCTTCATATTCTCACACAGACAGACAGATCGTTAACAATGAATTTCAATTCTACAAAAAAGAAAACTCCATTTCAATACAAACAAGAGGAACTCGCACAAAATCTCTTGATTGTTTTCCGATTTCATAAGTTTCGGAGTCAGTAAAATCACTCCACAAAATGTAAAAACAAAATTTCTCTTTCTAATAATCATATGAAACAGAATACGATCCGCAAAACCTTAAGAACAAAAAAGAAGAGGATGAAAGAGAGGACCAAACGGAGAACGAGGACAGGCTCCTCACGGATTTTATTATCTATGAGCAGTTACCAAAGTCTCAATGAATCTCAATCCATCGAACCTCGGCGCGAATTTCTCCTTCTCCGAGCCGCAACCTCTGTTCGCACCGGATTCCGAAACGAAGCCCTAAAAACGCAATCCGCCAAATCAAAAGGGGAGATTAGATTAGGTCATCAAAATTCCTCGAAATCGGAAACAAAACATTCAAAATCGAAGGCGATGGAGAGCATACCTGTCGCGAGGGGGGATAAAGAGCGAGGTCGCGATCTCCATTGGAGGAGGAGGATGAAGAAGAAGAGGAGAAAGCCATGGTCGAGGCGGCGAGGACTGAGGCGAGCAACGTGCAGGAGCCTTTCATGGTTGGTCGGAGCGGGTCGAGAGAGGCGGACGGTGGCGAAATCCGACGACGGTCGCCGGATCTCAGCCGATTTGGGGGGGGAAGGGGAAAGGATCGGCGATGAAATTAAGTACGCGGCGCTGAGATTGGGGATGTGCAGTATTTGAGCGGCTGGCGTGTGTATTTTATTTATGTGAGTTTGGAGATTTGACGCTTTTTGACATTTAAGAAAATTGAATTGTGATTTAAGATCCGCTGTTCCGCTTCGTTTTCCAGCTACGTTCGTTCTACGCCGTCCATTCAATTCGTATCTCATGGACCCCACTGCCCGACGTGGCGCTTCTATAATTAATTAAAAAAAAAAAAAAAAAGGTTAGATGGTCAATTTGGTCGGTTTGTGGCAAGTTTCCATTTGGTTTTGAAACTTTTATTTTATTCTTTATTATTTTTATTTTCTTCCAATTTGGTGAAAGGGTTAAATTATCAAAAATATAATCGTGCGTCGCGTCGCTTTCAATTATGTCCTTGAATTTTCTAAAGTTTAATTTTTATTTTTAGTCCTTGAAGTTTGAAATTTGTTTCGAAATTTCCATTGAGAGCTTTTTTTTTTTTTTTTGTTAAATTCATGAACGAAAAATGACATGTTTGCCTATGTAAATAGATTTGAAGACATACATGGAAAAAACAATAAAAAAATATGCAAACACATCATTTTTTTTTTGTCAATAGATTTAACGAAAATGTTTTCAAGGGTAGTTTTGAAACAATTTTCAAACTTCAAAGACTAGAATGAAACTTTTGAATGTTCATGAGCATAATTGAAACCAATCTCATAGTTTAGAAGTATTTTTGGTAATTTAATTTAACCTTTTTAAAAGTACCCATTTTAGTTTGACTTTAGTGTAACACCAGTTCCTTTTTTAACTTTTGTTATAGGCAATTTTGGATCACCCCGATGTACAAGGAGATGACGAGGACAATCGGAGAGAAATCGGGCTGGGAGATGGACCCAAGAGGCGAAACCGACAAGTGGGACGGACCAAGACCGAAGCCCGACCCCCTGCTCATCCTCGGCCCATGGCCGAGGCCAACCCTCGACCCGCTCGCGCGGGCCGAGCCCGTCCGACTCCATTTGGTCCCTACCGCCTCTAGCCGCACCGGTTCCACCTGGTTTGTCCCAAAACGCCTCCGAATTCCTAAAAACCCTAGGAGCATGGGTAGGTATTTATACCCCTCTTCGCTACTGAAGAAGGGGACCCGAATTCTATCCCTAAACTCTATTCTCTATTCTCTACTTTCTCCTTTTTGCTCTTACTTTCTTGCTTCCCATCGTTCTGCTTGTTGACTTAAGCATCAGAGCCGATGTGGCAAGCACCACACCGGTGTGCAGGTTTACCATCTTGCAGGTCACGTCTTCCCCCTCATCTACAAATTTACCGTTGGTGGCACGTGAAGGTCAGGTGAGTTCTTCCTGGCCAGATTTTGCCATCAACAACTTTAACAACATATAGAGATAGAGGACTCTAAGTTTCAATGATCCAAGATATGTATCTTAACTACAAATATCAATTGAACTATTTCAAATTTTCTTGCTTAGTATCAACTTAGTCCCGATTTGTTAAACATGATTTTTAGTTTGTCTTTAAAAATTAAACCTATAAACACTACTTTCACCTATAACTTTCTCTGTTTTGTTATCTATCTTCTTTCCATATTTTTAAAAACTAAGTCAACTTTTGAAAATTAATAAAAAAAAAATAGTTTTCAAAAGCAAAATATCGTAAGAAAACTGGAAGCATAATTTTTTAAAAAAATCAAAAACAAAAAAAAACAAAAAACGATAAACGATATAGTTATCATCAAACCACGCTTAGTCTTTCTGTTTGGGTTTTGGGAAAAGGTTAACTTATGGTTCCAGAATTAGTTTAGACTTATTTCATTGATTTTTTTTTTTCTTTTCCTGTTTTTTTTTTCTTTCTTCTCTTTCTTTCTTCTCTTCTCTTCTCAACTCCATTGTTTTTTTTAAGAAACAGAAAAGAGGAGGGAGGAGGAACTCCCTCCTCCTAGTTCCAACGTCGAAATGGGGAGGAGGAACCCCCCTCCTCCATTTCAGCCAGCAGTCGACAACCGCTGCCGCCGACTGATGTTGACAGTCGCCAGAGAAAGGTTGAAGAAGAAGAAGTTGGGTGGAAGAAAGAAGAAGGAGAAGGAGAGAGATAGGGCAAAGAAATAAAAAAAAAACCATTCAATCTTAATGGAAAATTCTATGGAGGGACCAAAATGAAACTAAAACCAAACCTCGGGAGCTAAATTGTTGAGTTTGAAAACTCAGGGACCAAAATGAAATCTAACACAAACTTCAGGGACTAAAAGTGTACTTTTTCCCTAATTTTATTTAAAATTAATTATTTGAATTAATTTTTATTTAAAGTTAATTAATGAAATTAATTTCATTTTATGAAATTGGATTTCATGCAAAAATGACACCCACCAAGACACCTTGGTATACACTTCACCATTTCCTTAAATTTGTTGTCATGTTATGGTTAATTTGATTTGCATGTTGATTTTCTACAAAAAACTGAAAATCAAAGAGGAAATGTGAATGGTTTTGGCTGAAGTTTCATGGCAAGAAAGCTTGGTGATTTCTCTATCAAAATTACAAACTCATACTCTCAGAACATTCTCTTTTCTCTCCCAATTTCATCACAATTCGACTCCCACAAGCCGTTTTAAAGCTGGAGGATAGTGGGGAAGACACTCATGGTCGTCACAAAGGGTTCATGTTCAATTACAAGCCTCCCGGAGTAGTTGAATTACATCAAAAAAGGTTGGTTCAATTTATACTCTGTTTTCAATTTTGTGTAGCATGCTTTTTAATTTGTAAAACTAATGAAATTAGAGTGTCTTTGATCCAAATCGCTTCCGCTAGAGTGTTCAACACTCCTTCATGAACCTAGTTTCAATTCAATTCTTATAGTGTTTGTTGAACTCTGATTTATTATTTCGGTTTCAGTTGTATACTCCTCACATGTTGTGCACATGGGAGTTAGTTAAGTCATGTATTGTAAGAGGAAATAGGGGTATATATCTGGCTGTACAGCAATCATCTTTACTTGCTCTCGAACTTTCTGTAATCTCTCTCTTGTAAACTTGGTGAATAATAGAAATCCTGCTGGTGCTCTTGAAAGTGGAAGTACACCTAAATTTGTGGAACCACTATAACCACTGTGTTCAATCTTCTTCTCTCTACTATGTGTGTGTTTGTTGTTGTCTGTTGATCTTGCTGTGGAAGATAAAGATCAACTGACTTGGTGATTTAGTTTCAACATTTGGTATCAGAGCCTCTGTCAAAAGGATTCCAGATAAGTTTTCGCTCTTCTTGTCCTTCTTTGGTCGAATCTTTTGTTACTCTTATTCTTGATTAAGTGGTGAAATCCACGAGTAGGATTGATTTCGACTAGGTCTGTTTTTGTGCTAGAAGGAAATCTGTTTTCTAGGTCAAATTCTTGATAATCATGTCTGCTAGGTTTGATCTTGAAAAATATGATGGTAAGAGTGATTTTAGTTTGTGGAAAACAAAGATGAATGCCTTTCTTGTACAGCAAAAGGTGTCAAAAGCATTGCTTGATCCTTCTAAACTTCCTACTACCATGTCTGAAATCGAA
Organism: Luffa acutangula; assembly: GCA_036850905.1. Classification (NCBI taxonomy): domain Eukaryota; kingdom Viridiplantae; phylum Streptophyta; class Magnoliopsida; order Cucurbitales; family Cucurbitaceae; genus Luffa; species Luffa acutangula. The sequence goes on along the minus strand of CM072097.1, from coordinate 43,758,196 downwards.
AAGGAAGAAATGAATGAAATAGCTTATAGTTCTGTTATTTTGCGTCTCTCTGATAATGTCTTAAGAAAGGTTAGCAAGATTGCAACTGTTAGAGAGTTATGGTCCAAACTAGAGGAACTTTATATGCTGAAAACCTTAACTAATATCTTATACTTGAAAGAAAGGTTCTTCGGATTTAAAATGGATTCATCTAAAAATCTTGAAGAAAATTTAGATGATTTTAATGCAGTATGTACTAATTTGCAGAACTCTGGAGAGGATATTAAAGACAAGGATCAAGCTGTAATCCTTTTGAACTCGTTACCTGAGACCTTTAGAGAGGTACGGTCTACAATGAAGTATGGGAGAGACGATGTGACACTTGACAAGGTTATAAACTCCTTAAGGCTGAAAGAACTAGAACTCAAACAAGAGAGGAAAGAGCCAGAAGCCTTATTTGTAAAAGGAGGACAGAAGCAACATAATCGAGGAAAGAATTCCCAGCATAGAGGACAGAACTCACAGTCAAAGGGGCAAGGCAATTCCTACAGAGATAATAGACATTCGGGAAAGTCTCAGAGCCATAACAAGCAGACTGATAGAAGTGAGGTCAAGTGTAACTATTGCCACAAGACCGGTCATATAAAGTGGAATTGCCCACAACTAAAGAGGAAAGCAAATAAACAAGCTTTCCAAGAGAACAAGAATTCAGCTTATCTTCATGAGGGATACGAGTCAGCTGAGGTATGGATGGTAACCGATCATGGACTCTGGATGCACGTTCCACATGACGCCAAACAAGGACTTCTTCTCAGAATTAAGTCTTTTTGAAGGAGGAAAGGTGATCATGGGGAACAATCAGCAATGTGTGGTAAAAGGGATCGGCTCAGTCACTATAAGGTTACAAGATGGATCATTGAAGATTCTTAAAGAAGTTAGATTCGTGCCAGAGTTGAAAAGAAATTTGATCTCCTTAGGGACCCTCGACAAAGCTGGTTTTGGTTACAAGTCTGAAAGTGGTCTGCTTACTGTTACTAAAGACAGTGCCGTGAAACTCACTGGGAAGCTTGGAGAGGGACTGTATGTTTTGCAAGGCAAAACAGTTCTAGGAGAATTAAATGCAACATCTCATCAGGTCTCTACAGAAACCATGTTATGGCATAAGAGACTTGCACATGTTGGTGCAAAAGGATTAGAATGTCTATACAAACAAGGCCTCATTGGTAAGAAAAAATCGGATGATCTTATGTTTTGTGAGCACTGTGTGCTAGGCAAATCATCACGAGCAAGCTTTAGACCTTCAACCTATATTACCAAAGACAAACTTGACTATATTCATTCATATCTTTGGAGTCCGCTAAGAGTTTCTACGCATGGTGGTGCTAGGTATTTTTTTACCTTTGTAGATGACTTCTCTAGAAAGCTATGGGTCTACATGCTAAAGAGTAAAGATGAGGTGTTCGACAAATTTGTTGAATGGAAAGCTTTTGTTGAGAACCAAACCGGCAAGAAAATCAAGCTTCTTAGAACAGACAATGGCTTGGAGTATTTGAATGATAGATTCATCACCTTGTGCAAGACTTCAGGCATTGATAGACACTTGACAGCTGCTGCAACTCCCCAACAAAATGGTCTTGCTGAAAGATTTAACCGGACCATCCTAGAAAGGGTAAGGTGCATGCTCTCTAATGCACAATTACATAGAATTTTCTGCGGTGAAGCAGTCAATACAGCAGTTTACCTCATAAACCGGAGTCCTTCATCAGCCTTGGATTTTAAAACACCACAAGAGAAATGGACTGGTCGACTACCAAACTTGAGACATCTTAGAGTGTTCGGATGTGCAGCATATGCTCATACTCGACAAGACAAGCTTCAACCGAGGGCAAAAAAATGTATCTTCATAGGATATCCTCATGGAGTAAAGGCATACAATTTGTGGTCCTTGGAGCCTAGAGAAAGAAGATGCATAATAAGCAGGGATGTATCTTTTGATGAGGATGTTATGCCTTGGAAGACCTCTTCACAGACTGAGAACAGAGACAAAGATTCAGAAGGTTTTGAAATTGACTTGTTACCTTCGAGCAGCAGTCCACAGATTGCTCATTCAAGCCGTCAATCTAATTTGCATCCACCTTCTGAAGAAGAAGTGACAAAAACACAAACTGACATTACTGATACTTCTCAACAAGCTGAAGAGGAAGAGGATCTTGTTAATTATCAGCTTACGAGAGATAGACAAAGGAGGACAGTAAGGCCATCTTCTCGGTACAACAGTAGAGACTCTGTTGGTTATGCCTTTAATTGTTTTACAGAGAGTTTTAGCACAAAACCAAACACTTATAATCAGGCTATGAAGTCTCAGAACTCAGATCATTGGATGAGTGCCATGCTGCAACAGCTAGATTCTTTGAGAGAGAACAACACATGGAGTTTAGTCAAAAGGCCCCATGGATAGAAAGTTGTGGACTGCAAATGGGTTTACAAGTTGAAACCGAATGTTGATCCCTCTGCACCACCTAGATTTAAAGCTAGGTTAGTTACTAAAGGCTTAACACAAGAGGAATGAGTGGATTATACAGAAGTTTTTTCCCCAGTGGTGAGACATACATCAATCAGAATTTTACTATCTTTGGTAGTTCAATTCAACTTGGAGCTTCAGCAGATGGATGTCACCACTGCCTTCCTTTATGGCCACTTAGAAGAGGATATCTACATGAATCAGCCGCCCAGATTTGTTGAAGTTGGAGGGGAAGACTTAGTTTGCCATCTTCACAAGTCTATCTACGGCTTGAAGCAGTCCCCACGCCAATAGAATAAAAGGTTTGACTATTTTATTCTTTCGAGAGGTTTTGGTAAAAGTCCATATGACAGTTGTGTTTACAAAAAGGAACTTTCTGCTGTTGTTTATGTTTTGGTATTGCTTTATGTCGATGATATACTTATTGCTTCAGCGGATATTGGTGAAATTAAGAAACTTAAGGCTGCTTTAAGTAAAGAGTTTAAAATGAAGGATTTAGGGGAAGCTAAGAAGATTCTTGGCATGGAACTATTAAGAGATAGATCTAGGAACAAAATTTTGATCAACCAAACTGAGTATTTTGATAAAGTTGTGAAGAAGTTCCATATGGAGTCAGCAAAACCGGTGAAAACTCCTTTTGCCCCTCATTTTAAACTTTCTGCAGCCCAGTCTCCTATTGACAACCATGAAGTTGCTGAAATGAACACTATACCGTATGCAAACCTTGTAGGGAGTCTTATGTATGGAATGGTTTGTAGTAGACCGGATCTAGTTCATGCCATGAGTGTGGTAAGTAGGTATATGAGCAATCCTGGACGTCCTCATTGGGAAGCTTCAAAATGGGTTGTTCGGTATGTCAAAGGCACTTCTAGTAAAGGACTGGTTTATACAAAGTCAGAAGCAGTAGATGATGTTCTAACTGGATTTGTGGATTCGGATTATGCAACTGATCTTGATAAAAGGAGATCATTAACCGGTTATATCTTTACCCTCTTTGAAAACGTTATAAGTTGGAGATCTACTTTGCAAACCATTGTTGCTTTATCTTCAACAGAGGCCGAGTACATAGCACTTGCAGAATCTGTTAAGGAGGTTGTTTGGTTAAAGGGAGTGTTTCAGCCATGTACAATGGTAAATGTGATGTTGCTATACATTGTGACAGTCAAAGTGCGCTTGCTTTATCTAAGAATCCAACCTTTCACGATAGAACCAAACATATTGACGTTAGATTTCATTACGTTAGGGAGATTGTTCAAGAGGGTGAAGTTCGTTTGTGTAAAGTTCATACAACTCAAAACCCAGCTGACATGATGGCAAAAGCAGTCCCTGCAAGCAAGCTTGAATACCTCTGTCAAATATTGAAATTGGATTTTGGCTGAACTGAAGAATAAATCCAACTACATCAAAGCACCAATGGAGATTCTTTACAGACTTGTCAAAACAGAAATATACATCAAGAGGGTGATTTGTTGAACTCTGATTTATTACTTATGTTTCAGTTGTATACTCCTCACATGTTGTGCACATGGGAGTTAGTTAAGTCATGTACTGTAAGAGTTAGTTAAGTCATCTTTACTTGCTCTCGAACTTTCTGTAATCTCTCTCTTGTAAACTTGGTGAATAATGGAAATCCTGTTGGTGCTCTTGAAAGTGGACGTACACCTAAATTGGTGGAACCACTATAACCACTGTGTTCAATCTTCTTCTCTTTACTCTGTGTGTGTTTGTTGTTGTCTGCTGATCTTGTTGTGGAAGATAAGGATCAACTGACTTGGTGATTTAGTTTCAACAGTTTTAAAATTTTCAATTTGGTTTATAGTTTTTCATTTAGTATCATTTGGATTTTAATGAATTAAAAAGTTTTATTTTAGTTTCTATAATGAACTCAGAAAATAGTTGATCAATTGACTTTGTTCTCACTCAAAAATATATTTATTTTCTAGTTTTTTTCTACTTATCTATGATACCTTAGAATGTAAGGTGGGAAATTCGAGTCATAAACCTTATAGTCATTAGTACAACTTCATATCAGTTGGACTAGACTCTGGTTGGCATTCATAATTAGATTCAAAATTTACTTCCCATTTTGTCTTTAAATTCGTTTGTAATGGTCTCTTTACTTAATATTTAAAATTCTTAAATTAAACAAATATGAAAATTTAAGATAAAGTTTATATTTTCATTTTTCACTTAATTTCAACTAAATATACCAAATGGTCTATAATATATTAAGTAATTTTTTTTTTTTTGACAATATGTGGGGAAGAGGGATTTGAACCACAAACCTTGTAGTTACCGGTACAACTTTATGCCAGTTGAACTAAGCTTTTGTCGGCCATAATGAATAGTGTGTGTTCACACGAGATTTCGGAGAGAGAAATTTGTTTCGTGAAACTACTTGTATGTATTGATTTCTGTATAAGTGTAGTGGATTACAATCTCTAGTTACAACCTTTGATGCTTTCTCTCACAATTTCAAGTTGGCTTGATCTACAGAGTCTTCAAGAAGCTTTAGTCTAGAAGGTTTGTTCTTCAGAAGGATTTAGATTCTTCTGGATGGATCGAGGTAAACTTCAGTCTTCAGGTCTGCAGGAGGTTCAGAGCTTCGGTCTTCGACTTGGTAGGAGGACTTGAAGAGGATCTGAACTTCGATCTTCAGTTCTGCAGTGAGATTGGAAGATGATCGGAGCTTCGTTCTTCAATTCTGCGTCAGGATTTGGAGAGGATCTGAGCTTTGATCTTCACTTTGCTGCGAGATTTGAAGAGGATCTTAGCTTCGTTCTTCAGTTTTGCGGCAGGATTTGAGGATGATCGGAACCTTGTTCTTCGGTTCTGTAGCTGAATCTGGCGAGGATCTGAGCTTTGATCTTCAATTCTGCAGTGGGTTTTGAAGAGGATCTGAACTTCGTTCTTCAGTTCTGTGTCGGGATTTGAAGATGATCAGAGTCTTGTTCTTCAGTTCTGCAGTTGGATTTGATGAGGATCTGAGCTTCGATCTTCGGTTTTGTAGAGGGAGCTTCAATCTTCGGTTTCTTCTGAGAGCTTTCTCTTCTTCCTTTCTTTTTGTCGTCCCCCAAATGAGAAGTCATGTCTCCTATTTACAGAGTTTTCTAAAGGTCTTCGTGGGCTTGGGCTTGGGCTTGGTTGCATTTGGGCCCATGGGCTTGGGCCTGAAATGTATTTGGGCTCATCCATGGGCTTGGGCTTGAAACTTTGGGCTTCTGACCCAGTTACCTTAATGAATTTGAGTTTAATTTGAACCCAATTCAATATAATTTCATGAATTTAGCATATTTTAATTTCACGAGCTTAGACAATTATTTGAAGCAAAATTTCTATGCCAACAAATGCCCCCTTTTCGAGATTTATGCACAATTAGGTGTGGGTGAATCTCGAAAAAGATGACTTAGCAATAAATTTTTTTTCTTCATAACTTTGACTACCCAATTTTTATTTGAACTAGGAGCCAGATTTGAGTTTATTTTTAGGCTTAGTTTGAACTTTGATTTGAATATGAATTCTAGTTCAATCTTGCTGGTAAGATTTGGAGCCTGAGGAAATTTGAATTTGAGGTAAAAATTTGAAATTTACCACAAATTGGGTTTCAAAAGAATTTTTAATTCTACCAAAACTTTTTTTTTTTTTTTTTTTTTGAATTTGGAATAGAATTCAGACTTTGAATTTTGGTTGAATTTTGATTTGGAATTAAATTTGGAATATGCCCAAATTTTGAGGTAAAAATTCTACCCAATTTTAGCTTGATAGAGTTTGAGTTTGGACTTTGGTCAACTTTGATTTGGGACAAAATTTGGATTATGTCCCAACTTTGATTTGCAAAGGAAAAAAAAAAATTCAAATTATGTCGATTGGGAACAAAATTTGTCCCAAATTGAATTAAAATATCCTTAAATTTTACCCAACTTTGATTTAAGATAGAATTCAACCCAATTGTAATTTGAATTTTAATACTATTTGAATTTGAATTGAAATATGAATGGAGTATCATCAATTTTAGAATGGGATAATTTAGATGTCAAAATCTCGAATTTTAACCACAATATGGCTCTAGATAAAATTTAAGATTCCAATTTAAAGTAATTGGATTTTGCCGAGATTTTGGGTAAAGGATAAATTTTGGGTGCTATTTGGTTACACCAAGCTGATTTTGAGCCAAAAATGTATCAAATCCAAACTGAAAAAAAACAAATTCCAAATTCTATATATATCAAGCAAATGTGTGCATATTCCCAAATCAAGTCCTTGAACATTTAGAATCGTCCTGCAACACTGTCGAGGGGATAAGGAAGGAGTCTTTTTATCAAACATCCCTTGCCGGTGGTTCGCTTGGATCTAGCCGCTGTCCATAATGTTTCACCGATGTGGGTTCATGAGTCAACACCATTGGAGGGGCCTAGCTCGCATTAGTCGAAGTCGTACGCTGCGGGTGTCCAAGTGAAAGCAACACTCACCGGAGTTGGCGTCGTGTGCTTGTTGTGTCGTGAGTTGCTGTCGAGGTGGATTGTGGAGGGAAGCAGGTGCAAACGTAATGAAGAAGAAAACGAAGTGGATTGTGGAGGAAAAAAAAAATGTATATATATATTTTTTATTTTCCTCCAAGTTTCAGGCCACATAATGAAATATATGTAGCTATTTGTTTTCTTTTCTATTTTGATCACATGTCATACCACTTCATGATTTTCTTCTTTTTTTTTTTTTTTCTATACATTAGTCTTCAATTTTTTTTAACTATTTTATTATTTTTCTCATTTTTTTTTCAGCATTTTTTTTCTTTTAATTTTTTTTTATTTTTTTATTTTTGAATTTAACCAAAATTTATTTATGCTGCAAATTTTTTCCCTTGATTCTCAACTTTTCTTTTCTAATAATTTTTTTAACTCTTTTTTCTTTTCTTTTCTTTTTTTTTTTCCAACTAAAATGCTTTAACCCCATCTGTCTCCAACTTTGGAGATGAAGCGGAACGAGACCATCAACTGCCGACTTTGGAGATGAAGTTGTCGTCAACCGAATCTTACCTTGGGAAGTGATCAACCCCTGATTCAGGCGGAATTTAGGATGATCACTCGCCCTTCACATCTTTCCTTAGGTAGTGATCAACCCCTGATTCAGGCGGAATTCAGGATGATCACTTGTCCTTCACATCTTGCCTCAGACAGTGATCAACCTCTGATTCAGGCGGAATTCAGGATGATCACTTGTCCTTCACATCTTGCCTCAGGCAGTGATCAACCCCTGATTCAGGCGGAATTCAGGATGATCACTTGCCCTTCACATCTTGCCTCAGTAGTGATCAACCCCTGATTCAGGCGGAATTAAGGATGGTCTCTCGCCCTTCACATCTTGCCGCAGGCAGTGATCAACCCCTGATTCAGGCGGAATTAAGGATGGTCTCTCGCCCTTCACATCTTGCCTCAGGCAGTGATCAACCCCTGATTCAGGCGGAATTAAGGATGGTCTCTCGCCCTTCACATCTTGCCTCAGGCAGTGATCAGCCCCTGACTCAGGCGGAATTAAGGATGGTCTCTCGCCCTTCACATCTTGCCTCAGGCAGTGATCAGCCCCTGACTCAGGCGGAATTAAGGATGGTCTCTCGCCCTTCACATCTTGCCTCAGGCAGTGATCAGCCCCTGATTCAGGTGGAATTAAGGATGGTCTCTCGCCCTTCACATCTTGTCTCACGCAGTGATCAACCCCTGATTCAGGCGGAATTAAGGATGGTCTCTCGCCCTTCACATCTTGCCTCAGGCAGTGATCAACCCCTGATTCAGGCGGAATTAAGGATGGTCTCTCACCCTTCACATCTTGCCTCAGGCAGTGATCAACCCCTGATTCAGGTGGAATTAAGGATGGTCTCTCGCCCTTCACATCTTGCATGGCAGTGATCAACCCCTGATTCTGGCGGAATTAAGGATGGTCTCTCGCCCTTCACATCTTGCCTCAGGCAGTGGTATCAACCCCTGATTCAGGCGGACTGCAGGTTGGTCACTTGCCCACTTTCACTGCCAACCTTTGAAGATGAAGCGAGGTCGTCAATCGCCGACTTTGGAGATGAAGCGATGCCGTCAACCGCCAACTTTGAGGATCAAGCGAGGCCGAAGCCGTCAACCGTCAACCTTGAAGATGAAGCAAAGTTAGAGCAACAACTCTTAGAGACAAAATAATGGCAACTTGAAGAAGAAACGACAGCAGTGGAGAACCTTTGAACTTTGAGGAGGGAACAACAACGAAGCGTAGGAGAACCTTCGAGCTTGAAGAGAAGGTACTGCAACGAAGCAACGTGAAAACCTCCTTCGAACTTGGAGCAAGTTCGAAGGAGTTGCAGCGACGCATGGGAGAACCTTCGAACTTGGAGAGAAGGACGTGAGAACCTTTGAATTTGGAGAAAAGGAACTGCAGCGAAGCGCATGACAACCTTCGAACTTTGAGAGAATGAACTGCAACCAAGCAACGTGAGAACCTCCTTCGAACTTGGAGAGAAGGAGCTGCAGCGGAGCGTGTGAGAACCTTCGAATTTGAGAGGAAGAAACTGCAACGAAGCGGCGTGAAAACCTTCGAACTTGGAGGTGCAGCAAAGCGCGTGAGAACCCTCGAACTTGGAGGTGCAGCAAAGCGTGTGAGAACCTTCGAACTTGGAGGAAGGCAACTGCAGCAAAGCGCGTGAGAGAACCTTCGTACTTGGGGTGAGTGGAACACCGAACTTGAGGCGAGCGAGACATCAAATTTGGAGGAATGAAGTCTTCTTTTATTCATCCAACCCGTAGCTTCACACTTATAACGGTGTACAACTTCAATTTGTCATGTTGCCCCCAGTAGTGATGAGTTTCTTCAATTTGTCTTGTCGTGCTTCAATATTTGTTGATTTTTTTTTTATTTGGAGAGACTGAACTTAAAGTTTTCCTTAAGCTGCCTACGTACCCTTTGAAGAAAAGGGATCAAGTCATAACGTAGTTCAAATTTTTTTGCACTCACCTTTTAAGCTCGTGTGGGCTAGGAGCATCATGCAGTTTAGGCTCTTGCGATCAGGAGCTTTTACATTTTAAAAGTCCTTATCTTGCGATCAGTAGTGATGAGTTTCTTCAATTTGTCTTGTCGTGCTTCAATATTTGTTGATTTTTTTTTTATTTGGAGAGACTGAACTTAAAGTTTTCCTTAAGCTGCCTACGTACCCTTTGAAGAAAAGAGATCAAGTCATAACGTAGTTCAAATTTTTTTTGCACTCACCTTTTAAGCTCGTGTGGGCTAGGAGCATCATGCAGTTTAGGCTCTTGCGATCAGGAGCTTTTACATTTTAAAAGTCCTTATCTTTATCATGGTCTTGATCAGATCCTTCATTTGCAGGATTGGTCAAGATAATGAGATTTGGCTTCACCTTCAAGGAACCAACTTCTGTATTTATGAGAACAGAGAACTTACTTTTCATTCGTGACGGGACAATACTTTGAAGATTTTTGTCACAGCTTACTTCATCGAACAATTTCACCTTTAAGTTATCCATCTTTCTTTGAGGTTGATCGTTTGCTACTTTGAGGCGACCAAAGACAGATGTTGAAGACTGACTTTTCCTCAATGTGGAGACACTTAGCCTTTGGAAAGCTGAAGGTCGAGTGGAGGTGGACGCCGAACATTGATTTTCTTCTTTTGATGTGGTCATACTCATTCTTTGGAATACCGAAGGATGAGTAGTTGAAGGCTTGATGCGATCGAAGACAGAAGTTCTTTGTTCACCCTTCTTGGAATTGTCAACTTCTTCTACGTCGATGCAGTAGGAAGTTGCAAAGTTTTCTTTTTCCTTTTTGTGGAAAGTTTTGGAGAAGAATTCATTCAAAGTCACCGGCTGTCGAGGTTGAGAAAACTTTTTACTTCTCTTCCTCTTAGGTTGAGGTTTCTTAGGATTCTTCTTTCTTTGATGTTTGCTATTTCCTTTGATTGTAACAAGATTTGATTGGGCTACATCATCATGGTCGAGCTCAATTTTTCCTTCCATAGCTAGCTTTAGAATTAAGTCCTTTAGGACGAAACATCTTTCCACTGGATGACCAATAACTCGATGATACTTGCAAAACTTGGGATCATCGACTTTCTCCATCTCTTCTGGTCGTTTACACTTAGGAAGCTCTATCAGTTGCGCCTCCAGTAGTTGTTCCAACATTTCAGGGATGTCGGCATCAGGGAAAGGATGGATTTTCTTCTGTCTTTCCTTTAAAGTTAAGCGACGTGTTCCATTTGTTTTTTCTTTCGAAGATGACTTGAGAGGAATTGTGCTTATGACCATAGATTCTTTTGTAGTCGTTTCGACATCATTTCCTTCTATCTTCAAGTTAGGAGGTAGAAGGTCTTGGTTTTCTTGGCTAGCAATACTTAGCTCCATATCGTGGGCGCGAGTTGCTAGTTCTTCAAAGGTGCGATACTTTATACCTTTAAGGATGTAGAGGAGTTCCCAGTGCATGCCTTGAATGCACATCTCAACGGAAGAGAGTTCAGTGAGGCGATCCTTGCAATCTAGACTCATGGCTCTCCAACGATTTATATAGTTAACAACGAGTTCACCTTTTCGTTGTTTAGTGTTGGTGAGCTCAAACATGCTAATGGTTCGTCTAGTGCTGTAGAAGCGATTCAAAAACTCTCTTTCGAGTTCCTCCCAACTGTCTATTGACTCAGGTTCCAGATCAGTGTACCAGTCAAAAGCATTTCCTTTAAGTGTTCGAATGAACTGTTTGACTAGTAGGTCCCCTCGAGTACCAGCGTTCTCGCATGTCTCAACGAAGTGGGCAATATGTTGTTTAGGATTGCCCTTTCCATCAAAATGCTGAAATTTTGGTGGCTGATACCCGATCGACATTCTCAAGTTATCAATCCTCTTAGTATAAGGTTTGGAATACAAGAGGGAATCTTGAGTAGGTCCACCGTACTGAGCTCTGATACAGTTTGTAATCATATCTTGGAGTTGTTGGATGGATAGTGAATCGATTGAAGTGGAACATTGTGGTTGATCATCCTGCATGATAGTTTTTCCTTTGCCGTGATTTTTGACAACATGAGCATGACTTGATTCAACAATGTTCTGGTTCTCAATTCGACTCTTTAGGTGCTCGATTTGAGAATCTTTTTCTTCGATTACCTTCATCAAGATGTTGATTTGCTCCTGCATTTCAGTCATTCTTTCTTCCTTAGTTCTTGTCTCAGTCATCATGACGGTCACTATGTCAGAATCTGGTTCGAACAAAGGGTTGTACCTAACAAGAAACTTTTCATCAGTACATGTCCCCTGCAGTGTTATTTCTTCGCTCATGATAATAAGAGCTTTATCATCTTGCAACTTGAGTTCATCAGAGCAACTATGGGTGGTAGGACCCGTGTAAAAGTTACTCACGACAGCAATCATTGAAGAAGTGTTGATCGACATCTTTTTTACTTAGATTTTGAGATGAGAGAAAGAGATGAGAGGTAAAGATTGTCCCACTGGGCATGCCAAACTGTTCACACGAGATTTCGCAGAGAGAAATTTGATTCGTGAAACTACTTGTATGTATTGATTTCTGTATAAGTGTAGTGGATTACAATCTCTAGTTACAACCTTTGATGCTTTCTCTCACAATTTCAAGTTGGCTTGATCTACAGAGTCTTCAAGAAGCTTTAGTCTAGAAGGTTTGTTCTTCAGAAGGATTTGGATTCTTCTGGATGGATCGAGGTAAACTTCAGTCTTCAGGTCTGCAGGAGGTTCAGAGCTTCGGTCTTCGACTTGGTAGGAGGACTTGAAGAGGATCTGAACTTCGATCTTCAGTTCTGCAGTGAGATTGGAAGATGATCGGAGCTTCGTTCTTCAATTCTGCGTCAGGATTTGGAGAGGATCTGAGCTTTGATTTTCACTTTGCTGCGAGATTTGAAGAGGATCTTAGCTTCGTTCTTCAGTTTTGCGGCAGGATTTGAGGATGATCGGAACCTTGTTCTTCGGTTATGTAGCTGAATCTAGCGAGGATCTGAGCTTTGATCTTCAATTCTGCAGTGGGTTTTGAAGAGGATCTGAACTTCGTTCTTCAGTTCTGTGTCGGGATTTGAAGATGATCAGAGTCTTGTTCTTCAGTTCTGCAGTTGGATTTGATGAGGATCTGAGCTTCGATCTTCGGTTTTGTAGAGGGAGCTTCAATCTTCGGTTTCTTCTGAGAGCTTTCTCTTCTTCCTTTCTTTCTGCCGTCCCCCAAATGAGAAGTCATGTCTCCTATTTATAGAGTTTTCTAAAGGTCTTCGTGGGCTTGGGCTTGGGCTTGGTTGCATTTGGGCCCATGGGCTTGGGCCTGAAATGTATTTGGGCTCATCCATGGGCTTGGGCTTGAAACTTTGGGCTTCTGACCCAGTTACCTTAATGAATTTGAGTTTAATTTGAACCCAATTCAATATAATTTCATGAAATTAGCATATTTTAATTTCACGAGCTTAGACAATTATTTGAAGCAAAATTTCTATGGCAACAGTGTGTAATAGTAATTGACCTGTATCTTTGATCACGAGGTCAAAATTTTAAATTTAAATAAATAATTCTTAATTTTTGTCGACATGAATATAGTTTAGATGGTTAAAACATAATCTTGTTTGATCAAAAGATTATTTGGATCAATACATACATACATATACACATATATATAATAATAATAATAATTTTCAATATCTTTCTCAAAAAATTAATAATAATAATAATAATTTTCAATATTCTAATTACAAATTAAACGTAAGTTATTCAATTTTAATTGTCACATTAAACTGACATTAAATTGACATTTTTGAAGTATAAAAATACGGCTAAATTATAAAAAAAAAAAAAATATCCCTGAACTATGGGGTTTGTTTCAAAAATGGCCCTGAACTTTGAAAAATGTTTAAAAAATACCCTTGTCGTTAATTTTAGTTGGAAACCGTTAAAGTTTGAGTTTAAAAAATACCTTTGAATTTAAAAATAAAAAAAAATTAAAAAATACCCTTATTGAAAAATGCATTCTTTTTTTTTTTTTTTCCTTCTCCCAGCGTAAATTAACTCTTCTTCCAAAAAATAATGGGAAACTTTACTTATTTGTCATGTATTCATAATCGGAGCTTTCTTTCTCTTTCAACACATCCAAAGCACTTGGCTAAATTTTCGCATCAAATCTTCAAGATGACTTTTGTTTTGTTCTTGAAATTCTACATGTGCTTGACTTTCAATATTATATCCTCACCAACTATTACCCCATTAGCTTTCTCTATATTCCATTTACGAAAAATAAATGAAACTATTGTTGTATACGGATTTTAACAATTCTTAAATATCAATAAGAACAAAATCATATATAAAACTTTTGATTGATTAATCTTATAAATTGGACCAAACCCACAGTCTTATAAACATTTCTTCGAGAAAGCAAAAAATGAAATAATATACATACATACATATATATATATATATATATATATATATATATCGATTCTCACCCTTATCTTCTTTACGCTTTTTAAAAGAGAAAACTCGATTCAAAGTCTTTTTTTATCTGGTATTGAGTTGCACATAACCTTTATAAGCAAAGTTTTGCATTAATTTTCATGGAGAAAGAATTTATGATGAAAGAGGAGGAACAAAGAAGAATCAATTTTCAATAAGGGTATTTTTGAAATTTTTTTGAAAGTTCAAGGGTATTTTTGAAACTCAAACTTTAACGGTTTCTATCTAAAATTAATTGCAATGATATTTTTGAAACATTCTTCAAAGTTCAGGAGTATTTTTTAAAGTTCAGGCCTTTTTTTATAATTTAGCCTAAAAATACCGTTGTCACTTGTTAGGGCTACCGACGGAAAACTCTTATAACAACCGTTAAAATCCTAACGGTAGCACAAATTACGAGAGAGAAACACAGAAATTTTAGATAATTTCGTCAAAATAAAGAGTTTTTTTTTAAAAAAAATCATTTTTGACTGTTATTTTTTATTTTTATTTTTTAGATCAACAATTTCAATCCTCAACTTTCAGTTTCTTCAAATTTAACTTCAAATTTAGTAAGTTGTATCAATTTTAATCCTAAACTTTTAATTTCATCAAAATGAATCCCAAACTTAGCAAATTGTATAAATTTTAATTTTAATCTCAAACTTACTTAAGTTTTGCCATGTAAACCTTCTGTTACATTTTCTGTTTGAACCAATGTCAAAGCATGTAATTGATTGCCAAAGCGAGCTTAGCTCAGCGGTAATTGACGTGTACTCTCGACCATGAGGTCAGGGTTCGAATCCCTTCACCCCCAAATGTTGATGTACTAAAAAAACATGTAATTGACTATTTTCTTTTTAAAAATATTTATATTGCACCTGAATTGGTTTCTTGTAAAAAAATTATTGGAGAATTCTTTTATTTGAAGAAACTTTTGCTATCGAGAAGTTGTACATGAGTTTTCTCTCTCTTTTTTTCTTATTATGTTTGTGAGTTTTGTTGTCTTTTTATTAACTACTTACAAAAACGTGCAACCATGAGATAAAAGAAAAATGACTTTTTTTTTTTTGTTTATTGAGAACTTTTTTTTGCAACACTTATGCAAGTTTGGGTTAAAATTGATATAATCTAGTAGTCTACTAAGTTTGGGGTTCAATTTGATAAAATTGAAAGTTCAAGGTTAAAATTGATACAACATGTTAAGTTTAGAGTTACAATTGCTTTTTTTCCTTTTTTTTTTTTCTATTAGTAACTAATTTAGTTAAGTTTGATTTTTCGATTCGGTTTGAGTTGTTACATCCCTAACTATTATCAATTATAACATTGGGTTGGACAATCTTTTGTTTGCGTTAGCATCTAATGAAATAAATAAAAACATAGAATTTTTTAAAATAAAATAGTAATTTTTTTAAATTTCACTCATGTAATTTAAATTTCAATTTGGTTGTAATTTTTTTTTCTCAAAATACGTAAGACGATTGATATAAATACTTTGAAAAGAAAAAAAAAAAATTCATTGAAATTTTCCGTTGAGAATATGCTTTTGTTGAAAAAAAAAATCTTAGTTACAAATTTGGTTTAATATAAGATAATATGATTTAATTTATTGGAAAAATATAATATCATTTATTTTTTTTAAATGCTATTACTAGTACTTTTTAAAGTAGATTGAGCGAGAGAAAACACAAGATCAAACACAAAATTGAGGGAGAAAGAGAGAAAGAACACAAATGATCCGTTTGGAATACATTTTAATTTAAATGTTTTTCAAGAATGCATTTTTTAACACATTTTAATTTAAATGTTTTTCAAGAATGCATTTTTTAAAAAACATTTTGTATAAAAATTGTTTAAAATATAAACACTCATATGTTTGGTTGCATTTACTCACAAATGTTTTTATACACAAGTTATTGTTTACTTAGGGTGTGTTTGGTTTAACTTTTCAAGTGTTTAATTTTGAAAATAAATCATTTTGAAAAAAATTCTAATGTTTGGCAACCACTACAAATGACTTATTAGAAAATGAGATTGATAAATAAACCATTTTGAGAGAAACACTCGAAACCAACTTTTTAAAAAAGATTCTTTAAGTAAACAATAACTTGTGTCTAAAAACATTTGTGAGGAAATGCAACCAAACATATGAGTGTTTAAATTCTAAACCATTTTTATACAAAATGTTTTTTAAAAAATGCATTCTTGAAAAACATTTAAATTAAAATGTACTCCAAACGGACCCTTAAGAAGACTTTTTTTTTAAAGATTGGTTTCTAGTGTTTCTCTCAAAATGGTTTATTTATCAATCTCATTTTCTAATAAGTCATTTTTAGTGATTGCCAAACACTACAAATGTTTTTAAAATGAATTATTTTCAAAATTAAACACTTGAAAATGTAAACCAAACACACCCAAAGTAGATCACCAAACAAGAGCCAAAAATGAATTAGACCTAATAAGAGTCAGAATGAGAGCGAGAGCGAGCAATATTTTTTTAATCTCGCACGTGCATAAGAATTCAAGTGTGAGATTTCCTTGGCCTCATTCAACATTATATTTCAATATTTTATCAACGATTTACTTTAATGTCGATTATAATTGGTTAAGTTACAAGTTTAGTCCCTGAACTTTCAAGGATGTGTCAATTTAGTTCATGAACTTTAAAAAATGTTAAATAGGTCCTCAAAATTTCAATTTTGTGTCAATAAGTCCCTGAACTTTAAAAAGTATCTAATAGATCTTTAAACTTTCACTTTTGCGTCTAATTGGTCATTCAACTTTAAATTTTGTGTCTAATAAGTCATTGATTTTATTCGGCATTTTTAAAAATCCATAGGCCTATTATATACAAAATTGGAAGTTTAGGGTCTAAATAGGAATAAATTTCAATTTTATTTCTTATAGATTGGTTAATTTTACAAAATCTTATATGTGTTAAGAACCTATTAGACACAAAAATAAAAGTTTAGAAACTTAGTAGACATTTTTAAAGTTTAGGGACATATTAGACACAAAATTGAAAGTCTAGAGACCTATTAAACACTCTTCAAAGTTAAGGGATTAAACTTGTAATAAAACTTATAATGGTCAATGAATGAATCCTTATTCCAATGAATGACATTTCTGTTAGATGTTTTGAAGTTTGTTTTTTTTTTTTTTTTTTTTTTTTTACAAACTAATTTTTATGAATCAATACTTTTTTTAAAAAAAAAAATAGTTGGGAGTTTTCTCTTGGAAGCCAAATTTCAGGATTTGAATCAATTTTTTTTTTTTTAATGAAAATACAATATAGAAACCTACACTCACTTGCGAATCACTCAATTCTACAGAACACCTGCATTTTTTACTATTTTATGTTTTTAATTCTATGAAGATGCATATTATATGGGATTTGTTTATCGAATTACAATTTTTCATCACAATAATTCTTTTGAGTTGAATTGGTTGTAACTTATGAGCTAATAAGGTAAAAAGAAAATGACCTATAAAAAAAAGGAGAACAAGATGATGAGGATGTGAGAAGAAATCGAGAGAGAAAAGGAAATGAGATAAATATAAAAATAAAAAAAAATAATAAAAAGAAGTTTGAGAGAGGTCAACAAAGAGAGAAATGACAAATAATGTAAAGTAAATAAAAAAAGATGATGTGGATTCTAGCGGGTCCCACAGAGTCAGAAACTGAGAAAGGAAGTGGTAATACAGTACGAGTGACAGTAGGTTAATAAATCTCCGAAAGATGCCTTTATTTATGCTAAGCGTGGTGGGACCAGCCGGAGACAACAACGAGCGGTTTAGATTGTGTTTGGAAACACGTTTAACGTGTGCTTTCGCTTTCCCTAGACCGGTTTGGTTCCCGGTCGGTCGGCCGGCCCCCGTCAGAGCCGACCAGATTCTAAAAATAATAGTCCCTGTCTGGCTCCACTCATACCAAAACTCTTAATAAATTAATAATAATGATCAAAATTGTAAATTTAGGCTCCGTTCCATAATCGTTTGATTTTTGAAAATTAGGCTTATTTTCTCACAATTTTCTTACCATGGTTTTCATCCTTGTCAACAACACATTTAAATTCCTAGCCAAATTCCAAAAACAAAAACAAAAACAAGTTTTTGAAAATTTTTTTTTTTTTTTTTAAATTAGCTTGTTTTTTAAAAACATAGAAAGAAGGGTATTAGAAAAACAAATAAACTTGTATGTGAAAGTAGTGTTTATAAGCTTAATTTTCAAAAAAACAAAAACCTAAAACCAAATGGTTATCAAAAGGGCCTTAGTTTCTGAATTTTCGAGTTAGGTTTATTTATCATATATAAAAAAAGTTGTGTTTATTTGGTTGTTGAATTTTAAAAAATATAATAGATCCTATACTTTCAATTTTGTATTTAATAGATTTCTAAATTTTCAATTTTGTGTCTAACAATCCTTTAACATATTCAATATTTTTAAAAATTAACAAATGTATTAAATATAAAATAAATATTATGCCTCATGAGTTCTTAAATTTTCAACTTTATATCTAGTAGGCCTGTGAATTTTAAAATATGTCGAATAGATCAATTAAGGACCCATTAGACAGAAATTGAAAGTTAAAGGGCCTATTAGATACAAAAATTAAAGTTTGAGAACTTATTAAATATTCAAGTTTAAAGATCTATTGGGCACAAAATTGAAAGTTCAGAACCTATTTGATATTTTTTTAAGTTCAATGACTAAATAAACACAACTTTAAAGTTAAATGACTAAACTTATTATTTAATTTATACTAATAAATTTATTCATTATTCTTCTTTAATATCAAGTCATGGATATTTTACCAATCATTATGCTGATTAATTTCAAAAAGAAAAAACAATACTGATTTATTTTCTTCGTAAGAAAAGAAATAAAGAAAATAACTAATGAATATGATTTAGGAATTTTTTTTTTTTTGAACAAATGATTTAGGGAATTTTTAGAACATATTAGGGGGAAAGAACTAGGCATTATATCTTACTTTCCATATACGGGATGCTGCCTTTTAACCCTAGAGCTAAATATCTTACTTTCCATAAATAAATGAATGAGGATAAATAATTTATTTTTTATTTATAAATTCAAGATAAATATCTAATTAAAATGTACATTATGGCACATATAATCAAACGACTTGTTTGGTTGTAGAGAGTTAAAAAGATGCATGTATCCTCTGTACCTCGGGAAAATGAAGACAACAGTTGTTGTGTCGTGGGAAAAGCCACTGCCTTGAAAGCAATTTCGGCACGACCACGGTGCTAAATCGTTTGACGCCGGTTGCTCCCCAAGGTTAACACAACACCCTCCTCGTTCGTGCACTCGAGAGAGAAGGATTGAAATCAGAGGAAAATGTAGGAAGGAAGAAAATGAATTCGATGCCTTCCACTTTGCTCAAGGTCTTCTTTTATAGGCTAAAAAACGTAACCATCATCCCTCAAAAGGAGTTGCAGCTGCCACGTGTCAAGCTGTAAGGAGTCCATGCAGAACTCCTCGATCAAAGGCTAAAAAACCGGTCAATACTCCACGGTCAAAGGCTGAAAGCGCGGTCGCGGTCAAAGGCTGACTGGTCAACTGAGGCATGCGAGCTGGAGCTGGACAGGACGTTGGGCTTGAACCGTGGACCGTGGACCGAACCGAGCCGTGACACGTGGAAGCTTCTGGTTGGACAATGGGAATAAATAAGAAATATATTTTTGGCAAAAAGAGTAAAACCCTTTCTTTATTACGCGCGAGCGCGATTACCCGAACCCGCCCGTCCAACCGAAGGCGGTGGCGGCGAGCGTGTGGGAAGTGGTCTAAGTACCACCCTTAACCACTTTTACAAGAGTAGAGAAGAGTGATTGTATAAAAACACTCCTCCCAACTCTAAATCTTTCCATGTGGGACAAACATAAAGTGAAACATGAAAAAGCCAAAAATATTCAAGCAAATATGCTAGTCATTCCCAACAATCCCCCACGAATGACGGTGAGCAATATTTCTCTAAGCAAAGGAGGAAATTCAACTTAAGCATTAATATCTTTCGATTTGAATTAATGCGTAGTGAAGCAAGGCAATAACCAGCGTGGTGAAAGTAAGTTACCTTTTGAACTTTCAACAGTCATGGTTTAGACCCCTACAACACGTTTGTATCCTCATATTTTCCCTTGATTCCGCGATACAACAGTCGAACAAGTTCTATTTAAGGCCATGCACTAGCACCTTGGGTCATCGTGAGAGCTCTAGAAAGAGAATGCTTTACACTCTTTCATAGAAGGCGGCCACACCTTCACTATCACGTCATGCTTCATTAAGTCTACCGCAGTAAACCACTCAAAACTTGAGCTATGAAGACTTTCCAAACTTTGTCCATCAAGTCCATATTTGGACCACCCAAATAAAGGGCTATGGATTTATTTCAACAATTTAAGTCCCATACATCCTAAGGACTCTAGGATTACTCTCCTTGTTAGGCCTTTGGTGAGAGGATCTGCCAGATTCCTCTCAGACCTCACATACTCCAAGGAGATAACTCCCCCTTTCAACAATTGTTTCACAACTCCATGTCTCAGGCGTATATGCCTTCTCTTGCCATTGTATACACTGCTCTTGGCAATTCCTATGGTAGCTTGTGAGTCACAGTGCAAAGAGACTGGCACTGACGCCCCCACAGTGGTACGTCTTGAAGTAAACTTCTTAATCATTCCGCCTCTTGCCCTGCAAGTTCGAGAGCTATAAACTCAGACTCCATGGTGGATCGTGCAATGCATGTTTGCTTTGCAGATTTCCATGATATAGCTCCTCCACAAAAAACGAACACATACCCGCTAGTTGAACTTACTTCGTCGTTATCAGTTACCCAGTTTGCATCACAATAACCTTCTAATACTGCAGGAAATTTATTAAATTGCAAACAATAATCTATTGTACCTTTAAGGTACCTCAACAAACGACGAAGTGCAACCCAATGTTCTTTATTAGGATTATGTGTATACCTACTCAATCTACTCACAGCATATGCAATATCAGGTCTAGTATAATTCATCAAATACATCACACTACCTATAATTTTTGCATATTCAGATTGAGAGACACTATCCCCTTTATTCTTCTTAAGTTTCATACTAGCATCATAAGGTGTTCTTGCAGGCATATCATCAAAACAATCAAATCTCTTTAGCATCTTTTCAACATAGTGTGATTGATTCAAAGAATACCCATTTTCGGTTTTCCTCAATTTAACACCAAGTATCACATCAGCCTCACCTAAATCTTTCATCTCAAAGTGTGAGGATAAAAACAACTTGGTATTATTTATTACTTCTAAATTCGTACCGAAAATAAGCATATCATCAACATACAAGCAGATAATCACATAATCAACACCAAACAATTTCGAGTAAACACATGTGTCAGAAGAATTTACCCTAAACTCATTGTTTACTAAGGGGCTGTTTGGGGCGCTGAATTGGTTATTATATCTGGTGGTTATAATAATCTGGGAATTATTATAATCTGGGGGTTATAATAATCTGTGTTTGGAGTGCAGATTATTATAGTCTGGGATAAAATAATATGTGTTTGGGGTGCAGATTATCATAGTCTGGGATAAAATAATCTGTGTTTGGTATGCAGATTATTTTAGTATGGGTTAAAATATCCTGTGTTTGGATTGCTGATATGTTTCACATGAGAATCTGAATCAAATATTCAAGTTGATTTTTTTTCTTGACCATTTTTTTATTCACTCAAACAACTTCGTATGTCCAATATTGTAGTTTGCAAATATGAATAAAAAATGAACATGGATTCAATTGTAACAAAAAGAAAGTATTGGGTAGACAGGCTGAATGATGTGTTTAACTTCAAATGAAACAAAAAGTCACCAAAGGTAAGGGTTCACTTTCTTTGGCTCAGGGTTCACTTTCTTTGGCTCAGGGTTCACTTTTAACTCATTAATTCTCTCTCGTCTCTTGAGAGATAAGCTGGAAAACTCATTCGAATTATTATATTTCTTCTTCAGTGTAGCAAAACATTTTTTAAAAAATATAATATAACTCGTTATGTTTTAAAATTTCAATAAGGCATTTTGAACAAAAAAAAAAAAAAAAAAAAAAAACCAACCCCAAATTGGATTTACCTTTTTGTTTTGAAATATTCTAAAAAACTTGTCCAACTGACTATTATTTATAATGTGGCTTTTTAAAAACCTCTTTTTTTTTTTTTTCTTTTTAGTTCGATTGGGTAATTTTTTTCAAATTTTTTATTCTGCACGATATCGTATGACTTTCATATAACTATGTAATGGAAACTTGTAACATTACGAAAATAAGTTTTTTTTAGTGCAACTTGTTTCCTAAAATCTGTTTTTCTACGAAAATCTATTATTCGAAACCTTTTTTTTTTTTGCAAAATTAAATTTTAACAAAAAACCAAAAAAAAAAAAAAACCAATGTAAAAAAATTTAATATTATAGTTTTAATTTGCATAAAAATAAGTTTGGTTCAACTCTAATTTCAAATTTGCGAACAGTTTGATGAAATTGAAATAGGTTTACGGTGAAACTTTATTAAAAAAAATTGATTTCTGGGCTAAAAAATCAATTAATAGACCTTTTTCATTATTGGTAAAAAAAAAAAAAAAAACCTTTTTCATTTTAATCAACTCAAGTTTCATGATACAATGTTTTTTAATTTTGTATTTTTTGTCTAATCTTTCGCCTACTTTTTCAGAATTAGATAAGATTGTTAAATTTTGGCACTCACTAAAAAAATCTGTTTAAGAAATTATAAATTTGTGTTACAAATTGTGTTAAAAATTCGGAATAAGTAAACATGTGAAATTTGTGTTAATTGTTTCAAAGTGAATAAATTTGTGATTATATTTAGCTACCTTTAACCCGATATAAAAAACAAATGATTTTTTAAGCAACTTTTAGAGTAAAAAATTTCAACCACCAAACATATAAAAGACAACGAAAATATAATACATGCATAATAAAAAGTTTCACGCATGTTCAACATGTTTAATATACAATGTCCTACATAAATTATGAAAGAATATTTCTACACTCAAATACAAGCATAATAAAAAACTGTGTTCAATCAATATACATGAACCAAAAAAATGTGGAACATTGATAAATTACATAAGGAACATTTGATCTTTAAAAAAACGAACCTCGCAGTAAGGTCAATGAAAGTATGTTTTCAAACCCTGAAAACAATAAACGATGAAGATTAGAAACCTAGTTATCGACTATTAAGTACAAAAAGAACAAGGACACTAACCTTACTAGGAGGAGATGAGGAGGCAAATTATGAGGAAAGAACTAGTTTCCTCGGCGAAGGAGTCCGTCCCTGTTTGCAAGAGACTAGTGAATTAGTATTATGTCAAAGAAGTAGTTAAGAACAAGGGAGGTAGAGAGAAGAGACTAACCAAATTTTATGTAGAGGAAGAGAAGATGTCAACTCAACAGTGCATTTGAAAATAATGTAATACAAAGCAGATGTATTTTTTTTTTTAAAAAAACAAATGTCAACTCAACAGTGCATTTGGAAATACATTTATTATGTCAGTAGACCAATGCATTTATAAATACATTTGTTAAAGACATATGAGGAACTCATATTTTAATGCATAGAGTGGAAAAATTGGTCGGCCTCAGGTCTGTGAAATTCATTCATCAATATTGAATTTCATGTACAATGTTGAAAAACAGAAACAAAGATCTCAAATATTGTCATGAATCAAGGAACAAAATTATGGTAACCATACACAGACAAGACGGAGATCTCAAATATGGTAAACAAAATTTCATGTACAATGTTGGAAAACATAAACAACAATCTCAAATATGGTCATGAACGAGGGAAAGTAGTTTCAGAGCTATTTGGCTAATGATTTAAAAAGTAAAATAGGAAAGTAGTTTCAGAGAGAGAGAAAGAGAGAGAGATTGTCTCAAAGGTAAAAGTCAATTGATAGCAATCAATTTAGATAACATACAAGATTACTTCTCAAATTTAGCCCATCAGTTTATTACAAAAATCTCCATGAATAATAAAACACAACAATCCCAAACAGAGAATAAGAAGAAGAAGATCCAAGCATAGAAACAAACAATTCCAAGAATCAGAAAGACCAATGAAATCCCAGACAAATACCTGAAACAGGGTTCTCCTGAAAGCACTTGAAACCACTCAAAACCAACAAAATTAGAATTAAAAAGCCACAATCGAGAGAACCCACAAGCCAAAACCAAATTCCCCCTTCTGGATTTTGAATTCTTCGCCCCTTTTGACACAGAAGATTTAAAAAGAAAACCGAGAGACGAAAAGAGAATGTAAACCCTAGATAAAGACAAGAACAAGTGAGAGAAATACAAGAAGAAATCAACGAACAGAATCATAAAATATAAACCCCAAAACAGAATCAGAAAATATGGCCATGAACCAGAAAAACCATTATGCAGAAGAGAAGAAGAAAAATATTGATCATCGATTTGAAAAAAAATAGGAAAAATAAGCATACGAATCAGAGAACAATTATGCAAAATAAAAATAAAAAAAACTCCATCACTGACCGCAAAAAAAAAAGGAAAAGGCAACTTGGAATCAAAGAATCATTATGCATAAGAGAAAGAAGAAACATATTGATCTTCGACTGGAAAAAAAATAGGAAAAAAAACATACGAATCAGAGAACCATTATGCAAAAGGAAAAAAAATCATCATCGACAGCGAACCCTAAACATTCGAATCAGAGAATGATTATGCAAAGAAAGAAAAGGAAACGGAAAAATTTATCAAACAACGAACGACAATGGAAGAAAAAAAAACAGAGCAGACAGAGAGCACTGAGGCATTCATCATCAGCCGGCCAAGGATAGAAAACAAACCTTCAAAAACCACCCCCACCAAGCTCGAAAGGACTCCGACCATCCCCTACCACGCAAATCTGAAGTCCCATCCCATCAAATCTAGCATGCAACATCAAAGAGACGAAGGAAAATGGGCAAGAGGGGGAACCCTACTCAGAGCGGCGAGGGAATCGTGAAAATACGACTCCGACCACCTCCTACCACGCAAATCCGAAGTCATAACCCATCAAATCCAGCATGCAACATCGAAGAGACGAAGGAAAACGGACAAGAGGGGGAACCCTATTCAGAGCGGTGAGGGAATCGTGAAAAAAGGTTTCAGATCTGGTGAAAAACGCCAATTTGGAAACCGATAGAGAAGAGAAACGAAGAGATCCGCTGCAGGAAGAAGAAGGAGATGGAGAAGACGACCAACGACACAAACCCTAGATCCAAAAGGGCGAGAGAAGCGACGATGAGAGAGAGATTACTGTGTGAATTGAATAAGGAAACCAGGCGTGAACACTGTGCAAAATGAATAAGAAAACCAGCGTGATTTTTTAAGTTTCCCATAGTGTAAATTAATCAGTGGGCCAAACGAGGAGTGGGATATTTTAACGTGGGTTAAAATAACCTATTCGGCGGGCCAAACGGGCCCTAAGGTATTATTAAATTTCTCATACCATTGTTTGGGTGCTTGTTTAAGACCATAAAGAGATTTTTTAAGCTGACATACCTTGTCTTCTTGACCAGAAACTACAAAGCTCTCAGGTTGTGCCATATATATCTCCTCTTCTAAATCTCCATTGAGAAATACTGTTTTCACATCCATCTGATGTATTAACAGCCCACGAATAGCTGAAAGAGCAACTAGACATCTAATAGTAGCTATTTTAGTTACAGGAGAATAAGTATCAAAGTAATCAATACCTTGTTTTTGTGAATAACCCACAACCACTAATCTAGCCTTGAATTTTTCAATTGAGCCATCTGGTCTAATTTTTCTTTTAAAGATCCACTTACACCTAATAGGCTTACTTCCCTTAGGTAAATCTACCAAGTTCCACGTTTGATTCATAATTAAAGAATCCAGTTCACTTTTAATGGCCTCTTTCCAGAAACTAGAATCTACAGATTTTAAGGCCTCTTGGTAGGTTTTCGGATCCTCATCTATTAGATACATGCATGCAAATTGATCGTCAATTTTATCTGAGTTTTCAACAAGAAAACAGTTTAAAAATCTGATCCAAAATCTTTCTCAGTTCTCTTTCTTTTACTCCTCCTAGGTTCAGTTTCATGCATAATATCAGCAGTAGATGAAGGACAAGCAGACACCTGACTAGATCGTGAGATATTAACCGGCTCATTTTTAATCATAGGAAATATGTGTTCGAAAAATTCAGCATCTCTATATTCATAGATTGAATTACCATCTAAACACATGAACCTATATGCAGCACTATTATGAGCATACCCAATAAACACACAATCAAAGGTTTTAGATCCTACCGTAGGTTTCTTAAATACCGGATATGCCACTTTAGCTAAGCACCCTCATACCTTCAAATAGCTCAGATTCGGTGAATATCCTTTCCAAAGCTCGTATGGTGTCTTATCCAGCCTTTTGTGAGGAACTCTGTTAAGAACAAAACAGGCAGAAAGCACAGCTTCCCCCCACATACTGTTAGGCAATCCAGAACTTATTAACATAGCATTCATCATTTCTTTTAATGATCTATTTTTACGTTCAGTTATGCCATTTTGTTGAGGAGAATATAGTGCAGTACTCTCATGGATAATACCATTTAATTCACAAAATTCCTTGAGAGACTTGTCACTGTATTCACCTCCCCTATCAGATCTTAACCTTTTGATCTTTTTATCTAGTTGGTTTTCTACTTCTGCTTTGTATTTCCTAAACATGCTACTAGCTTCATCTTTCGATTTCAGAAGATATATTTTCGTGTATCTAGAGAAATCATCAACAAAAGATATATAATAGTTTTTGCCACCTTTGCTAGTAGTGTTTTTGAAATCAGCTAGATCAGAGTGAATTAACTCAAGCAATTCAGTACATCTAGTTGTAACAGGCTTAAATGGTTTTTTAGCAAATTTTGCCTCTACACATATTGAGCATCTACTATCATTGGGTGATTCTGATACATTAAGAAGATGCAGTTTTTTAAGCCTTTTAATAGATGCAATGTTCACATGACCTAGTCTACCATGTCATACATCAATAGATTCAACAATATAGGCAGAACGAGATGTACTTTCATTCATTTCGGCAAGAATAGAGACAGTGTTTAACACAAACAGACCATCGGCTATGTGCAAGAAAAGACTAAGTGCTAAGCTTTCAAAGCTACCTAAGGAACCCATAAGATGGTCCTAAGCTTTCAAAGCTACCTAAGGAAAGACTAAGTGCTCATTATGTGCAAGAAAAATTAGAAAAAATTTTAAAAAGGCTCAAATTTTGACTATATGCTTCACAACACCAAAAACAAATAAAATGGCTCAAATAGACATCTCATAGATCGTCATAACAATGCTACAAACAACATATTCATCTCATCATTCAGATCATCCAAACATGCTCAAGAACTAGCCTGACACTCATGTGCATCAAGGCTCAACATAAAAGCAAACATATCAAGAACATCCACCCCCAACCTAAATGATGCATTGTCTTCAATGTATCAAAACATGAAAGCTAAGGACGATAAGAAGGGAACAGAAAACTCCCCTGGATATGTGCACGTCGGTTAGAAGGTGGTTGACGTCCCAGCTTGAAAAAGGTAATCTTTTCGCTTTTAGGCTACTACCTATAAAAAGGAAAAACAAGGAAATAAAACAACCATTCATTGCTAGGGAGCTACTACATAAAGCAACAATTCATTGTCAGGGAGCGGTTTAGCTAGGAGTGGGGTAGAACTCAAATATGCTTTCAGCTCCCGAAAAACTTCTTGCACTTTTCAGTCCATTCGAAACGTGATCTCTGTCTTAAAATTTTAAAGAAGGGTAAGCACCTGTCAGTTGATCTGCTAACAAACTTATTCAATGCCGCAATCCTTCCATTTAAACTTTGGAGTTGCTTAAGGTTGGACGGAGAGAACATTTGCATGATTGCTTTTATCTTGTCTGGATTCGCCTCTATCCCTCTCTGATGCACCATGAATCCTAAGAATTTTCCTGATGTTACCCCGAAGGCACACTTGGATTCAACTTCATTTGGTACTTCCAGAGTATCTGAAAAGCTTCGTTGAGATCAGATTCGTGGCTTTGAGACTTCACACTTTTCACTAACATATCATCTACGTACACCTCCATGTTTTTTCTAGTAAGGGAGCAAACATGCGGTTTACCATTCGTTGATACGTAGCCCGACGTTCTTCAGACCAAACGACATAACTTTATAACAATACAAGCCTCGGCTGGTGACAAAGGAAGTCTTCTCTTGATCTGGCTCATGCATCTTAATCTAGTTGTATCCTGAGTAAGCATCCATAAAACTCACCATTTCATTCCCTGTCGTCGCATCAACCAATTGATCGATCATCGGTAAAGGGTAACTGTCTCTAGGGCATGCCTTGTTCAGATCTGTGAAATCAATATACATTTGCCACTTCTCGTTCGCCTTCTTCACCAACACCACGTTGGATAACCACTGGGGGTAGTGAACTTCTCTAATGAATCCGACTTTGAGCAAGCCGTCCACTTGGCTAGTTATAACCTCATTCCTTTCCAAATTGAATGCTCTTCATTTCTGCTTCCCAGCTTGGTGCCGATGTTCGCTCTCTTTTCCTCAAATGTTAACGACATTAACTCTAGCTCTTCTGTAGGCTGCCCCCTCGGGTCACTTCCAGCAATATTAGGAATATGCGGAACCTCTTGCTGACACCCGAGGTTAGGGTCGGTCTCAATTGAACTCAATGTTTTTTGCCTATATTCGGAGTCTTCCACTAGTCTCTAAATTTGCTCTATTTTGCGAGCCACAACCGATATGCAGTTTGTACTGGCAAACACTCTTCCCCACAGACGACTCACCTGACCTTCACGTGACGCCAACATTGAATTTATAGAAGCTGGGGAAGACGTGACCTGCAAAACCAGTAAAAATCCTAGCCACTTTCACTCTGATGCCTAAGTCAAATAAACAGTATAGAATATGTGTAATTCCAAATTTTCGAACCTTTTTCCATGTGTGAAGGACAGAATTTATACTTGTCTCGCCTGCTAGGGTTTTCTCCCACTTTTGGAGATGTTCGGGGCTGAAAGCGGATCAAATCGGGACACAGGGAGCGGGTAGAAGGAGAACCAACTCGACCCACCTAAAGACAAAGCTTGAGGGACTAAAGAGATTATGGGTCGGCCTCGGCCCAGGCCGAGCATGGGTTCGGACGAATGATCGATCCTTTCGGCCTTGGCTGGGTTCCTCTGGCCTGTCCCTCCTCCAGTGTTTGACTCTTCCCTGTGTTTCTGGATCGATGTTACGTTGTCTTTGTCATCCCCGTCCCTTTCGGAGTTGATCAAAATCACCTACAACAGAGTCCATGATTAAATAAGAGTAGTAATCCTTAAATGGCCATAAAAGAAAGCCAGTTTAGAAACTTCCCTCTTAATTTAATCTTAAATTATTCAAATAGATTTTGTTTTCCCTAGATTACCGTTTGAATTAAAAAAGATCTTCTTCCTCATTGTCACTTGTTATAGTGAACACGCCGTCAAAGTCTCTAATTCCTATTACTCTAGCCCTTCCCTTCATCCCCATGTTGTCTTCTCCAAAAACTATACCAACAACATAACTAGAGAATCAAAACAAATGATCAGGGTGAATCCGTGGTGAATGATTAGAGTTGAGATGTAGACAATATGTGGGTGGAGGGTTTAGAATAATGTGGGAGAAAGGAGTGAGAGTTTTGAGAAAAAATGGACAGTCATCCAAAGAGATTTGGAAGAAGATTTCAGATTAGAGAGGAATGAGGGACCGCATGGTGGATGAACTAGTAGACAAGGACATGAGTTGCTGATATGGAAGATGGTTGGACTTTGAAGGCAATGCTTTTGCAATTGGAGTCGAGAAGTCGAAACTCAAATTCTAGATTCTTTAATTGAAGAAGTGCTTGCTAATATCGTGATTCCGTAAAAGCCAGCCAACCATATTTTCCAGGTATCCTTTTGCCTTCTAAATTAAATCTTATCTTGGAGTATTTTAGTTGGAGTTCAAATTATTATATTATCATTGTTGTGGTCAAGTGCGACTGCGGTGGAAATTTAATCTTTTTTAGGTTAGTAGGTTACACTTTAGACATAATATACTTTATTTTAGTAGATATTATATTCTTAGTAGAACTATAGAATGTAAAAGAGCAATATAAATACATGTTGAGTACAAGGTATTTGTGTGAATTGATGTTAAATTTTTTATTTACGAGAGATAAGAAGACTGTGTGTCACAGTCATACTCTTTTTCAATGGAGTTGCATGGTATTTGTGTGAATCGATGTTAAATTTTTTATCAACGAGATAAACACTGTCACTGTCATATTTAATAGGAATTGATCATACGATCAAGATTTCTTTTCATAGTTTTTAAATATAAGATATTTATGTATCTTAATGCCTAAAAATTAAATTAGATTTTGTTCCTTAAATTTAAATACATGGTATTTTTCATTTTGAATGTATGTTTTTTTAATACACCTTTTACATGTTCTCAACTTCTAGATTTTTTATTTATTATGTATCGGTATTGAATTATTAACCAATTAAATATAGATTTTTAATTATTTTGTATTTTCAATTTTTTGGTTGTTTAAGAGTTCCTTGATTTAACGGATTTGTAAGTGAATTGATTTGAATTTTAGATTTGATTTAACTAATTCAAGATTCTCGATTATATTTCTAGTTGAGGGTATTTTCGCAACTTAATATTTCATATTTATTAATTCATAAAATTTATTTGCGGTTTTTTTGTATTTTTTCTGGCAGTTAACCCATCAAATAACTCCAAAAGCTCATTAAACAAAAATAAATCCAAACGCTCATAAAATGAAGGGAAAAATACACTTTTGGTCCCTGAGGTTTGGGTTAAGTTACACTTTGGCCCCTGAGTTTTCAAACCCAACAAAAATACCCCTGAGGTTTGAGATAAGGAGCACTTTGGTCCTTGTCGTCTATTTTTCTGTTAAATCTTAACGGTTGCTGACGTGACACTATTATTTTAATAAAAAAATTATTTTTTTTAATTTTAAAATAAAAATATTATTAATTTAATTATTTTTAAAACTCAACCCTCAACCCTCTTCTTCATCCTCTTCCCTCAACCTCTCCTTCTTCTTCTTCAAATCTTCGGCAGCCGGCAGCCGGGCACCGCTCGCCGCCGCCGGCCTTCAAATCTCCCTCAACCACTAATCTTCAGAAGACTCTATGAAGATCGAAGACTCCCTAAAGACTTGAAGACTTTGAATATTAGTTTACTCTTTGAAGATCAAAGTCTCCTTAAAGACTTGAAGACTTTGAAAATCAAGAGACTCTATAGAACAAAATCTCATTTGAAAACTTCGATTGATTCTTTAAGAAAATTAACAACCATGGACCGATACAATAAGATCAACGAGCCAAATGTCGATCCTAAAACATCAACAAACCAATGATTGACCTAAGGAGATCAAGTATACTCGAGAATAAGTACTCCAACCCTCGAGTCAAATACACGCCTAAGAGAAATAATTAGAAAAGCATACATTAGAGATTGTACTAATATTATTCAAAATGTTAAAGTATTATTTTAGTCTCTATAATTTATGATTGATTTCATTTTAGTCCCTATACTTTTAAATATCCAAATTTAGTCTCTATACTTTCAATAAATCATTAAATTAGTTCTCAAAGTTAGTTTGAGGTTAATTTTTGTCCAATTAGACAAAATAATAAAATGCACAATGTGAATAATAAAAAATAGAAAAAATAACTTATATTGGTAAGTTTTGGAGGTTGTATCAATTAAAACTCCAAACTAATAATTGTATTAATTTCAACCCAAAACTTTCATAGGTGAATCAATTTAGATGTTAATAATTTATAACCATTTTCATTTTATTCCATTTAAAATCAACCCAAAATCATCTAAATAAAATTATTTTCCTTAAAAAATCCTACCAAATGTAATAAGAAAAATTATTTCATTCAAATTAAAATGAAAGCAACTCCCAAAGTTTAAAGGTATAATTTTTTTTTCTTAAAAATAACTACTCATTGTTAGACTGATTTTTTTTTTTTTAGCAAAAGCTATAAACTAATGATTGAGTCTAAATTTAAAAATTATTGAAAATATAAGGACTAAATTTAAATATTAAAATTATATAGACTAAAATTTAACAAAGTTTAAAAATAAAGAGACCAAAATAATTTTTAACAATAAAATTTTGGGAAAAAAACATTTTTAACCCTAAACTTAGCTGTTGTATTAATTTCAACCCTAAACTTTCAATTTCATCAAATTGAACCCCAAACTTAGCAAGTTTTATCAATTTTAACCTTGGACTTTCAATTTTATCAAATTGAACCTCAAACTCTGCGTCTTGTATAAATTTTAACCTCAAACTTGTATTACTGTTGCAAATGTAAACCTTCAGTTGCTTTCTTTTTGAACTACTGTTAAAACATGTAATTGAATATTTTCTCATTTTTCTTCTTTTAATTCAAACTGCACCTGAGTTGGTTTTTTATAAGAAATTTATTGGAGAAATTTTTTATTTGGATAAGCTTTCGCCATTGAGAAGTTGTAGATAAATTTTCTCTCATTTTATTCTTATTGTGTTTGTGGGTTTTGTTGATTTTTTTTTTTGTTGCTTAGAAGAACATGTAATTATGGAATGATGAGAAAGCAATTTTGGAATTTATTATTTATTTTTTATTTTCATTAGGATGATTTTTTCTTGTTGTTGAGAACTTTGTGATTTCTTCTTTTTCTTTCAATGCAAGGATTACGAAAGCAAAATAATTTTGAACGTTTTTTTTCTTGTTAATTAGAACATGCAAGTGTAGGAAACCAAATTAAGGAAAACAATTTCATTTTTCTTTTCTCATATTAGCTGGATTTTTCTTGTTACTAATAACTTTGTGCATTTTTCAGGCTAAATAACAATGAGAAAAATAAGTCTAGTATTTGATTTCTTAAAATAAAGAGAATCTCCAACAAATTTCTTACAAGAAATTGACGTAACTCAGTAATGTGATTTTTTTTTAAAAAAAGGAAATTGTCAATCACATGTTTTAATGATATTCAAATGAAAAACTAATGGAATGTCTACATTGCAACACTTATGCAAGTTTTGGGATTAAAATTAATACAATCAACTAAGTTTAGGATTTAATTTTTTTTTTTTTTTTGACAATATGGGGGTGAGAAATTCGAACCACAGACCTCGTGGTTATCAATACATCGTTATGTCAGTTGAGCTAGGCTCTTGTTGGCAAGTTTAGGATTTAATTAGATCAAATTTAAAGTTGAGGATTAAAATTGATACAACCGGTTAAGTTTAAGGTAAAAAATGATTTTTTCCCCTACCATTTTAAAATATAAAGAACTACATTAAAAACATTTATCCAACTTAATGACAGCAATTATCATCCTAAAACTTACGGGCCCGTTTGGTAACGTTCTCATTTCTTGTTTCTTGTTTCTAAATTTATTAAGAAATCTAAGCATTTAATAACTATGTATGTTTCTTGTTTCTCATTTTTTAGAAACACTTCCAAAATTTGTATAGAGCTTTTGGGAACAACTAAAACTAGTTTCTCCTTTTTTTTTTGTTCTTATTTCTAATTTTTTTTCAAACATAAATAAAAATATAGGTTTATTATTATTGAATGTATACGTGTTAGAGTCATGAAATTCTTTTTTTTTACTAAAAATGAAGAAATGTAAACAAAAAACACGAGAACGTTACCAAACGGACTCATAATTAATGCTCACCTCACATTAGTTTGTAATTCACAATGGAATATATTTAAAAAAAAGAAAAAAAAATTAAAAGTGAATAGATTACGTCACATGGAAGGTTGGCAAATATCCCAAATCTCAATCCATTCATCCCTCCTTGATTGACTCGAACTTTAGCGTGGGCCCCACGGTTACGCGATGGTTCTACTCCTCTCGCGCGCGATCGGTCGCCGTTCAATGCATGATGCGGGCCCCCCTGCAACTCAGCTCATCCTTCCCCAATTTCCAAACACCAACTTCTTCAACGCCAGCCACTTATTAGTATTATTATTATTATTATTTATTTATTTATTTATTTATTTATTTTCTCTATTTCCCTTTTTTATCTTTTCGAAAAACCAATTTTTGTTCTCAACTTGCAACTTTAAACAGTTTAGGTTAGGATAAACATTTACCACTTTTAATTTTTGTATATAAAAACAAAAAAGGGTTAAAAATCACTTTTTGTCACTAAATTTGTATGAAAAATTTCATCTAACGATTTAGCCATGTAGTTTCAATTTTGTAATAATTTAGTCTATATATTTCCAAATTTGTAATAATTTAATTATTGTATAAAAAAATCATCAAAATTAAATGTCGATTTTTATTATTTAGGCCCCGTTTGATAACTATTTGATTTTTTGTTTTTGAAAATTAAGCTTACACACACATACTTCTACCCATAAGTTTCTTGGTTTTAGTATCAAGTAACTAGGATGAAAATCGTTTATTGGATCCCAAATTAGTTTATTAAATCTTTACATTAATTTTTCAACTAAATTGTTTTTTAGTACATCAGGTGGCGGATTCGAACCTTTGACCTCATGGTCGAAGATACATGCCAATTACCGAGCTAAGCTCGTTTTGGCTACAAGGATTAAATTGTTACAAATCAAAGTTTGAGACTAAATTGTTACTTTAAAGTGATTTTTAATCTAAAAAATGAAATTTTAAGATGAAAATTTTTCTTTTTTTTTTTTTCCTTAATATTAAAGAAAAGAATCGTTACTTGGAATCTTCTCGGTCATAAGTTGAACGCGGACTAGATTGATAAGGATGGACGGCTAGGATTTCCCCAGCAATACAAAAGAGGGCCCACCACGCTACCTCCCTTGTTGAACACGCTTTTAAGAACAAGTCCAACCACAACCCAACCCCAACTCAAATTTAACCCAACCAACGCTTCAAGAAACCTCTCGGAATTTCGAATCCTCAATCAATTCCTTTATAAAACTCCAAATCTCTTCCAATTTCCAATCAAATCGCAGAAGATGAATTCCATGTTCACTTTGTTCGATGCCTTCGCCGCCGAATTGCTCATCGGCAACTTCGTTAGGGCTTCTTCCTCTGTCCCCTCCTTTACTCCCGACAACGCCGCCTCTGCCTCTTCCGCCTCCGTCCTGAACTCGCCGCCGAGCAAGAAGGAAGAACCTAAGTCCAACAATTCCTCGATCCGGCCCAGATTTGCTCTCGAGTTCGATGGCCTCAATTGCTTCGAGACTCTCGTCCCTAATTGAGGTCTTCGTCCTTCAATCTAACTCATTCTTTTCATTCTTTTAGTTTTAGGTTTAAATTAGGTTTTAAGAGATCTCGCGATTATACTGTATGAATACAGAGTGCTTCTTTTTTACGGAATTTTATATGATTCGTTCTGTTCTGCGTTTCTTTGGGATTCGATTTCAAATCGCACCGTTCGCTGATTCATCACCCTTGTTCTTCCATGATTTTCGTCTTCTACGATTTTGAAACTTATTTCTGGAAACTTCAATTTTGAATTTTAAATTATTTCTGAATTATGAGATAATTGCAACCATACTTTTGTACAGAATATGAATTCAGATAAAAAAAAAAGGCCAAAATTTCGAATTAGAGAAAATAATAAAATCGTGGAACCAAATTCGAATAACCGAACAAAAAATAACCGACGAACTGAAGGAAACCAAATCGATCAGTTACGCACTGGACATTTGTTCGGTTCCTGATTTGCAAAAACTGATCGGTTCAGTTCAATTTTCGGTTCGGTCCAATTTTCAGTTGGACTTTATATCAAAGGAACTCAACCGAATATCACCCCTTACTTACAGGACAATTAACTTTCTGTGCAAGATTTTAACATTGACATCATCATTTAACTTTTAATAACAAGTAAAGGCTTTGCAAAAGCAAGCATAACTCAAAGAATTTTAATAATTGACAAGTTAGAACTAGCAGAATTCTTTGATAATTGACAAGTTAGAACTAGCAGAAATTTATGCATCCTAGAACTTTTATAATATATGGATAAGTTTGAGTGTCTTATCCTGATAACACTATTCATATGGTTCATTTTGTAGCTGTTACAAACGATTTGATCCAAATCATTCATATTGGAGACATATGAGTGAAGATGTCATATACAATGAATTTGTATAAAACTGGACCACGAAATACCCAATCTCTCTTTTTGTAAATTCGTTAATTGAGAAGATTAATATTTTAACAGAATGATCACATGCGACTCGATATTAATCCTGAGTGAGTTATGAACTTTTGTTTGTGAGGGCTCGTCCTTTAATTTGCATGGTTGAAAGTGACTTTCGTAGTCGATTCAATAAGCGTATCGTTTTGGGGGTTTGTTCTTGGTGAGTCCGACTGCAGGTTATCTAGTTTGAGCTTCTGCTTCACTACTCTTCTTGGCTTAGTAGTGTTCCCTTTGCCGACTTGTCTGTTGTGCTTTCTCCTTGGGACTTGTTCCCTTGATTTTTCTCTTGTTTTGTTTGGTTTGTGTTTTAATTAGTTGGCTTCCTTGGTTCTTTGCTGTTCTCTTTAGCTTTGTGTTTTCATTACTTATGCCTTTGACCTCGTATACCATGAGGCTCCCCTTTTTATTTTGTTGTATTATATTGCCTTGCAAAAACGAAACAAAAAAACTCTAATTGAAGGAGTGGTATAAAACTTTGAGAAAGTTATTTTTGTATTTTTTACTAGGTTAGAGGAAAGTTTTTTTTAGTGATAGTAATATTTTTTACCCAATGAATTTTCATTTTTGTTGGGTCGTGATTTTTTTTCTCTGATTTGAGTTTTTCTACCGTACTTCTTTATTGTTCTTATTTTCTGTAGTGTTGAGCGTCTCAATGCTACTGCGATAACTTACTTCGTTTGGTTGGCAATGTTTTAACTTGCTTCGCTTGGTTGGCAATGTTGTAGCATTGTTGTAGTATCTCAACAAAGATCAATAATGGTATAACATTGTTGTAGTATCATACAATAATGTTTAGTGAAGGTCAATGTTATAACATTGCCTTTTATAATTCCTCAAGCTTAAAATTCAATTCTTCTTCTAAAGCCTTGATTTCTTCCATTCTTGCCCAATTACTAATGATTTACTCGATAAATCATTTAAATTCTCTATTTTACTCCATCTGCTCAATTCCTTCAAAATAAACAGATGTGTGCATGTGAAATTAGCCAACTAAGCATCAAAGCTAGCAATAAATAAGCCCTAGTAATAGTTCACAATATGTACTATCAAGTAGCCTGTGATTGGAAGAAGAAAAAGAAAGATTTTATGCAGAACAAAGGGTTGCTAGGATGGATAGTTTGGGCACATGAAAAATCATAGTCCTAACAGAGTGGGTTCATTAAAGGGCTTTGGATTGGATATTGTTATTATCTCTCTAGTCAAGAAAAATAGTGACTTGCTTTGTAGAAAGATATAGTTCATCCAGATGGTATGCTTATTTTACCATGAAAGATGTGATGTTAGCAATTCTCAAAGATGAGATGAGTTCACTTGAGAAAAACAAAATTTGGAAGGTAGTAGAATTACCTGAGGGTCACAAGGTAGTTGATTGCAAGTGGCTGTATAAAGTAAAACCTAGTCTAAAAGGTGATGATAAACCTAGATTTAAGGCTAGATTAGTAGCCAAAGGGTTTACTCAAGAGTATGGTGTTGATTACACTGAGATATTCTCCCCCGTGGTTAGATATTCTTCAATTCGTGTGATGTTATCTTTGGTAGCTCAATTCAATTTAGAATTAGAGCAAATGGATATGTAACCATGACTTTTTTACATGGAGAATTAGAAGAAGAAATTTATATGAAACAACCACCCGGTTTTGAAAAAGAGAATGAAAAACATCTTGTGTGCAAGCTCTTAAAATAATTGTATGGACTAAAATAGTCCCCACGTACAAACGTTTTGATGCTTTTATTCAGAATTGTGGTTTTAAAAGAAGCTTGTATGACAGTTGTGTTTATATAAAACATGTTAAAGCTGAAACATTTGTGTTCTTATTGCTTTATGTAGACGACATGTTGTTAGCCTCACAAGAATTTAGTAAAATTGAGGAATTAAAACAGCAACTGAAATCTGAATTTGAAATGAAAGATATTGGTGCAGCCACTAAAATATTAGGGATGAAAATCACAAGAAACTGAGCAAACAATGTTTTAACTTTGACTCAATCTGAATATTTTGAGAAAGTAGTTAAGAGGTTTAAGTTAGAAGCTGCCAAAAATGTGTCTATTCCATTAGCACAACATTTTCGATTGTCTAAAGAGCAGTCACCTAAAACAGAGGAAGACAAGAATGAAATGTTGAAAATTCCTTATTCTAATGCAGTAGGGAGCTTAATGTATGAGATGACTTGTACTAGGCCAAATCTTGCTTTTGCTATGAGTTTAGTAAGTAGATACATGAGTAATCTGGGCAAGACACATTGGGAAGCAATAAAATGGATTATTCGTTATGTAAAAGGCAGCGTAAACACATGGTTGATTTATACTAAAGGGGATTTAAATGATAATTGCTTAGTTGGCTATGCTGATGCAGATTTTGCAGTTGATTTAGACAAGAGAAAGTCAACTTCCAGGTATGTTTTCACTTTATTTCAGAATGTAATTAGCTGGAAATCTTCATTGCAGTCTGTTGTTGCACTTTCCACTACAGAATCTGAATATATATCTCTTGCTGAGGTTGTTAAGGAAGGTATATGGTTAAATGGATTGGTTAATGAGCTGATTGGTAGTACTGATATCCTTACTGTGTATTGTGACAGCCAAAGTGCAATTGCTTTATCTAAAAATCCCTTATATCATGATAGTTCCAAGCATATTGATATTCGATTTCATTATCTTAGAGAAAAGGTGATTAATAATGAAATATGTTTGGAAAAGATTGCTTCATCTGAGAACCCTGCTGATATGCTTACCAAAATTCTCACTGGCTTAAGAATTGCATATTTGATGAACCTACTGAAAGTAGGTGTTGGCTAAAAATTTCAGTTTTAGGATGGATTTACAGGGGGCAGCAAGCTTACTGATCGTATACCAAACATATACATGGTTCAAGAGGGAGATTTGTAGAAATTTTGACCCATATATATGGGTTTGTAAAACAGAAATTATGATAGATAGGCTTCTTTAATCCATTAATTTCATATTTGTCTAAATCTTTTGATTTTCTCATTTGTAAGATTTCCTGCATTTATTTCAATTTTTTTCTTCCCCAATTGCCCTTATATTATTATCTAATTATAATAAATATTAATTTTTTTTTCCTTTCCATAAAGCAGCCGACAAGCCCATTTGGTAAGTTTATTTTTAATTTAATTATAGATATTTTTATAAATTTCATTCTCAATTTATTCCTTTCCTTTAGCAAATCAATTTAATTGTTTTTCTAATTTCGTCTCACGTCTGCATTATTATTCACACACTTTTTTTTTTTAGTACATTATTCACACACTTTTTTGGATTTGCTTTACTTCTCAAAAAATACTATTTTTATAAATTTTCTTCTAAAAAATGCTGGTATTTTTTTTTTTTTTTTTTTTTTTGATAACATGTGGGGTGGGGGATTCGAACCACAGACCTCTGGATCATTAGTACAAGTTCTATGCCGGTTGAACTATGTTCATGTTGGCAAAAATGCTGGTACTTTTGTGTCTGTTATTATTTATTTTTGTATCCGAAAACAATCAATTTTATTCAAAGATTCATCTTTTTTATTTTCACATTTTCGTAATTGTTTTTCCATTTCCTTCAAGTTTTTTTTTTTTTTTGAAATTTCCTTCAAGTTATTTATTATGTTAAATTGTTTTTTATTTGGTCACGGTAACCCCACACACATATATAAAATAATTATATTGTTACCATTTTTTGAATTTTTATGATATTTTGTTCTTCGTCTAGAATTGATTCTTCAATGAGATCATGATCTTTCAATTTTACATATAAAATTCATATCGGGTATTTAGAAATTCATACCCGGGTAAATGAAATTCATACCCGGGTATTTAAAAACATAGAATGAGGAAGATGAAACAACAATGGGTATTTTACCCGTATGAAACTAAAAAAAATCCCAATTGCAGATAAAAACAATGGGGAAACGGAAAAGAGGGGGGGGGGGGGGAGATGAACCAACAAACGGTGAAGATGAGAAAAAAACAAAAATGAGGAAGATGAAACTAATCCAATGCAACAATGGTTATTTTACCAATAGCAATCACAAAAGCAAATGGATATTTTCCGGTAGGCAACAAAGAAGTTGAAAAAAGAAATCGCAAAAGCAAAAAAACCTAGCATGTTTTTAATCACCGGTGCAAAACGGAAAAGATGAAAAAAAAAAAACTCACCAAAAGCAAATGAATTTTTTTCGAGGAAGATGAACCATTAGAGGCTGTTTGGGGCGCTGGGTTGGTTATAATAGCTGGGGGTTATAATAGTCTGGGGTTATGATAGTCTGTGTTTGGGGTGCAGATTATTATAATCTGGGATAAAATAGTCTGTGTTTGGGATGCATATTATTTTAGTATGGGTTAAAATAGTCTGTGTTTGCAATGTTGATATGTTTAACATTAGGTTCTGAATCAAAAGTTCAAGCTAATCATTTTTTTTACTGAATTATTTGTTTATTTTCCTCATGCAACTTTGTACGTCAAATGCCATATTTTGCAAATATTAATAAGAAAAATGTTTGAGTTTAGAGGTAAAAAAAAAATAATAAAGTTATAGGTATAGGGTTAAATTATGTCCTTAACTTAAAAGGAAACAAGAATAACTTAAGATAAAGATTGATTTTTTTTTGTTTCAAAGTCATGGTTTTTTCACAAAATAGGTAATTTGTATGATTTCATATAGAAAAACCATATTTGTTTCATTTTTGTATTTCCAACATAAAAATGGTAAATGCTTATTCAAAACTCATTTTACCTTCATTATCAAAAGAATCAAATAAAATAGAAATCACATAAAATAAAAACTTGAGTAGTATTTAAAAAAAAAACTTATTATTATCACGGTAAACTTAAATACGATAAGTATAATTTGGAATGAAAAATATGGTACGACGAAAGTAAACATTCATATACTTCATTATCAAAAGTAATTATGTAATAAAACTTCATATTTATACAAAGACAACCTAGTATATAACTCCCTATAATTTTTTCGATTTTTCCGACGACCACCAACAAATTTTTCGGCGACTGAAATTTTTTTTCCATCTTTTTTCCTTTCATTTCTTCTACCTTTTTTTTTAATATTTTTTATTTTCTTTATTTTCATTTTTTATATTTTTTGAAATGAAAACGAGAAGAGGAGTTTTAAAAAAAAAAAGTCGTCGGTGATCACCAGAAAAGTGACCGGAAAGTCGATGACGGTCGCCGGAAAAGATGTCGGTGGTCGCCAGAAACGTTGTCGGTCGGTTGTCGGTAGGAAAGTCAATGAATCACATGGAAGAAGAGAGAAAAGAGTTACTGTAGAGAATCGATAGAATAATTGGGGTGAGTATAGAATAATTGGGGTGAGTTGAATAGTGGTTACTGTAGCAACACGGAGGGGAAAAATAACCAACTCCACCCCTTATTTTTGTTGGTGCCCCAAACATTGGGTTGGTTATAATAGCCCCCACTATTATAACCAACACAATGGGCCAAACGACCCCTTAGTGTGAACAAAAAAGGGGGAAGAATTTGGAATGGTTCAATAATCTAGAAAACCTTACCAATGCAAGAATGGTGGAAGAATCTGGAAAAAAATCGAAAAGATGAACCAACCTTCTTGGAGAGAGAAACTGAAAATGGAAAAAAAATTCAGAAAGATGGAGAAGATTTTCACGGTTATGACAAAATTCAAAATTTTTTTTCTTTCCTTTTTTGGCTTTTGTGTTATTCTATATTTTCATTTTTTTGTTTTTTTTAATCTAGTAATGCAGAGGGTCAAATCAGTAATTGAGCTATCTTTAATTGATTTCGGATTGGACAACAATGAAAATTTTAAAGTATATAGACAGATTTGAAATATATGGGCTTCTTTTGGCCCATTCATGTAGATACCCCTTTGTAAAAGCTTGGAAGATTTTACTCCAAAGCCCACTTTATTTCTCTTTTAATTTGTATGGGCCTTCATTATTTGAGAAGCCCACTATTTGTAACCCTATTAGGATGTGTATAAATACATCCTTTCTCCCATCAATTTACGCAGAGTGTGATGGGGAGAGAAAGAGTGTCTGTGAGCTTGGGAAATCAGGGAAGTGAGGTTTTGAGTGATGCTGAGGAGTTCTATCTCCTCCATTTCTGTAATTTTTCAGTGGATTCTTCTTTGGAATAAGATCAGTTGCCCTGCCCCCTTTAAGAAAGTGGATGTAGACCATAGAAATATGGTTGAACCACTATAAACCGAGTGTTTTGTCTTTCTCCCTTACTCTCTCTCAATTTTCAGTTTATATTCTGTATTTGTTTGTTTGCTAACTTTCATCACAGTGTGAACAGTAAATTACACTTTCACCCTGTTTTTATTTTTTGATAACTTTTTGGGGTTATTATCCCTTCTATCGTCTTTCCTCCATCAATTGTGGGTCGTTTCTCTGTTTTGTGTCATCTTGGTTCTAAAACTAGAGGAGATGGGAGAGTTGGGCCAAGTAATCCATAGATGAAATAAGTCTAATAAGGCCATGAATGAGAATATTAGAATAACACAAAAATCTAATTTTGTGTTTAATAGGCCAGCGACTTAATACCTTTTTCCTCCTAATAAAAACATTGCCCCACTATGGATGTTGTAGGATATAAATGGATATATAAAATTAAGTATGATTATAATCAGGATGAAATTCACAGCCAAATCAGGGATGGGATGAAAACAATGGACCAACTGTCCAATCCTCGGGTGGAATTCCCATTTGAAGTGTTACACATGACGGACGCTGTTGCTACCAACATATCAATATCTTTGAAATCTTTACTTAAACTTGAAAAAATACTAGAAATTTTACGGGATAAACTTTAGCGTTAAGAATCATCTAAAAGAAACATTTTAAAGTATTTATAATGAATTATAAAACATATATTTAATATAAAATTAATGCTAACTTTAATACTAAAAGGGAGATTTTATTTATTTATTTATTTATTTGGTTGAAATTGATTAATTATAGAGATTTATTCAATGATTTGGTCAGACTT
Organism: Luffa acutangula; assembly: GCA_036850905.1. Lineage (NCBI taxonomy): Eukaryota > Viridiplantae > Streptophyta > Magnoliopsida > Cucurbitales > Cucurbitaceae > Luffa > Luffa acutangula. The sequence continues at coordinate 43,714,944 of CM072097.1, read as the reverse complement.
TGTAGAATATAACAAGTTTAGTTGAAGTAATCAAAGGTTATTGGGACTTTATGGTGAGAGTCTTAACAGGGAGGAAGTAATCAAAGCAACAATGATTTAGTGGAAATTATGGCAAATTAGAAATCAAATTCTTCACACTAAGCAGTCACATGAGTTGGCGCCATGTTTGGCAATTTTGTATTTTGTATTTTTTTGGTTTTTTCCTTCCTCATCTTCAGAAGCCATATCACGATACTCCATCGGCCACGGAAAATCAACGGAATCATCGATTTGATGATTGATTTCGCTATTGGATTCTTTCCAGTTGTAAGATGTAGGCGGGGTGTGGTGGATGGTATTGTTGGCGGTGTTGATGTTCCAAACAACACTCATTTTCCCAAAGCTTTTGTCTATGCTCGTTGATGGCGGAAGACTTGAGCATTGACGTTAATATTGAAGGGTCTAAGAAACTTATATATATATATATATATTTTTTTTTTTGGAAAATATAATGATATTTCCTTTTCAGAAAAAAGAAAAAAAAGAATGAAAATTAATAAAGTGATATTTTCCTAAAGTCGTTGGTCTTAAGTTGAAGGCGGACTAGGACAAGGATGGACGGCTAGGATCTCCTCAGCAAGTCCTCAAGACAAGACTACGCCAAGTAAGTTGAATTCAACGCCTCAAGAAAACTCTGGGAATTTGGAATTTGGAATTTGGAAACCTGAAATCGGAAGTAAACTCCAGTTCCCATAAACGCCAACAACAAATCCCTTGTTTATAAAATAAACCCCAAATCCAAGAATCAAATCAACAATTCAATCAAATCCAACAACAAGATGAATTCCATGTTCACTTTGTTCGATGCCTTCGCCGCCGAATTCCTCCTCGGCAACTTCGTTAGGGCTTCTTCCTCTGTCCCTTCCTTCACTCCCGACAACGCCGCCTCTGCCGCCTCCGTCGTCAAGTCGCCTCCGATCAACAAGGAAGAACCTAAATCCAACAATTCCTCGATCACGCCCAGATTTGCTCCCGAGTTCGACGGCCTCAATTGCTTCGAGACTCTCGTCCCCAATTTAATCTAACTCATTCTTTTCATTCTTTCAATTTTAGGTTTAAATTAGGTTTTACGACATCTCGCGATTCTACTGTATCAATACATAGTGCTCTTTTTTACAGAATTACATGATTCATTCTGTTCTGCGTTTCATTGGAATTTGATTTCAATATCACACCGTTCGTTGATTCATCATTCTTGTTCTTCCATGATTTTCTTTATATTGTAGTTGATAAAGAATTATATTCACGAAATTTGTGAATTTGCCTAATTTTGAATTTCAACACTTGATATTTCTTGCAATCGAACCAGTTTTTTTCTATAAACTTGGAGAGTGTATAATTGTGCCACAATCTCAAATGAAAAGAATAAATATAACAGTTCAAGTTCAAAGGAAGGATATATACGAAGAAGAAAAAGCAGCGAAGAAGCAGAAGAAAATCTTGAAAGAATCCATTGTCTAATTATGAACAGAAAAAACGATCAAGAACTGTGTATGTTCATAATCTACTTGTCATGTAAAATAAAACCTTGAACTAAAAAATGAAAAGACATCAACGGAAGAGGAGAGTGTGAAGGTGAATGAGGGCACCGAGCTCCAGCGAGAAGCTCCGACGAGGCGGTTTTACAGTGGAAGTAACTGTTAGAGTGAAGGGATATGGAGGCGGCGGCGACGACGACGACGAAGGTTTGTGAGTGTACAATATTTGAGCCACAACAAAGACATCGAACAAAGCGAACAATTTATTCATCTTTTCTTTTATTTGATTCAAATTTGGCTGCTTTTTTGTTGCTGTGAATGTGTGATTGTGATTTGAAGATGAGTGATATTGGAGTGGAGGGGAGAGGGGTTTTATATAGAGATCACTTTTTACTTTTTCCCAATTCCAAGAGGTATCCTTTTATTAATCACATTATTACTCGGAATTGGAAAACCCAACTTGTTATCCAAATCTATCACAAGAAAATTAAGATTAATGCTAATTAAAATGTCATCGACACAACTAACCAATACTAAATACTATTTGCAAATTATATAAATTAACTCTATATATGTTTATTATTATTTCTTATTTTTAAATGGGGGTTTTTTTTTTCTTTAGTTCAAACTATATGTGGGGGTATTTCAAAAAAAAAAAAGAAAAAAAAAAACTATATGTGGGGGTAGGATAATCTTTTGGTCCAATGATGTGTGCCTTAACGACTAGTTGAATTATGCTTAGATTGACATCTATCTATTTTATATTTTTATATCTATATCTATATCTATTTATCTATATCTATCTATCTAAAAGGAGTTGATGGAGAAAAAAACTTTTGATTTTTCCTTTTGCCATTTTCTTAATTTGAGGATTCATCTTTTGCATGACATTTTTATTTCTTTATGTATTATATTAAACAATATTTAAATAATCTATATATATATACACACAAATACACACACTATTTAAATGGAGATAGGAGAAACTTTTGATATTGAAAGAATTCCCTTTTTTGTCCTTTTTAATTTAAATATTTATTTATTATTTTAAACAATATTTGAATAATTGTTCTAAAATCTCTAAGCACATTCAATCTTTCCATTGATAAAATCTATAAAATATTTGAATAAATATGATATTAAACAATATTTGAATAAATGTTGCTTTAAAATCTCTACTAGTCTATATGTATCTATGGCTAAATATATTTAGATATCAATCCAATCTAGGATTTTATCACTGGACTGACGTTAAAAATATCCTTAAGTATATTAGGGGAACGAGGGACTATATGCTCGTGTATGGTGATAAAGATTTGATCTTTATAGGCTACACTGATTCTGACTTTCAAACTGATAAAGATTCGAGGAAATCTACATCGGGGTCATTATTCACTCTAAATAGAGGAGCAATAGTATGGCGTAGCATCAAACAGGGATGCAAAGCAGACTCGACCATGGAAGTCGTTCCAAATATGCATCTACCCATCACCCTCTACTGTGGTAATAGCGGTGAAGTTGCAAATTCGAAGGAACACCGCAGCCATAAAAGAGGCAAGCAAATCGAAAGAAAGTATCATCTCATCCAGGAGATTGTGCACCGAGGAGACGTGATCGTCACGAAGATAACATCGGAGCACTTGTTGATCCATCCACAAAGGCTCTCACGGCTAAAGTGTTCGAGAGTCATCTAGAGGGTCTAAGTCTGCGAGATATGTACGGGAAATAATCTAGGGCAAGTGGGAGGATTGTAATGTACATTGATTCCTGTAATGGGTATAGTGATGCCCTAGTTTATTGTATTTTACATTGTTATTAATAAAAAGTAGTTATTCACCCACTGCTGTTATGGATTATTGTACATCTCACTAAACTAGAGTTTTTAGTGCAAGTGGGAGATTGTTGGGGTTGGTGCCCTAAAACTCGTAGATAGTGAATGAAATAAATAATATATTTGTTCGATAAAGTCATTATCGAGGTTTGTTCACTTAAATAGTTAAATAAGTGAATTGCATGTTAAGTAACTCAAATCCAATAAACTAAGATCCATGGCTATAACATGAATACTTGAACTTTATGTGGAGACATAAAAGTTGATCAGGTTCGAATAATAGCCAAAACGGTCTATAGTATAGGGATAAGGTTGGGTACCTTATCTTGGGACACTATGAGACGTGACCCACTTTGTGTATAAGATAGACGATGTGATAATCATGAATCGTCCATGTGGAGACATGCGAGTGGGGGCGTCCTATGCAATGACTTATTAATAAGTCACTCTCACTTTATAACGTCGTTTACTGTTGAGACTGATTATTTAGTGTGATGACCTAGGTAACTCGATCTTAATCTTGAGCTAACTATGAACTCCTGTTTATTCGACATTGTCCTTTGATTTGCATGGGTGAGAGTGGTTCATCATCGCCAACTCAATAAGCCTACCATCTTGGAGATAAAATCAGGTAGATAGTTGGGGACATAGTTCTACACGACGAAATTCACTCCTACCCAAATTAGGGATAGTAGAGAGGTTGTTCCCTTAAGTACTGACTCTGGATCTTAAACAAAGGGATCTCGCCCTCTCATTGGCCCGAGAGGTATTCGGTTTGGTGGTTGAACTACAAACCAATTGCTCATTAGAGGATCGGTGGAACTTAAGGAACTAGAGGTAACTTCATGGGTAAAACATACATTTGAACTAGCTGTAGTTACGAACAACCTGTGAAGGATCAACTTACTAATCATGGTTATATCGGGTGGACAAAAATATATCTACAGTGAGGGAAGTGCAACTATTGGACTATAGTGGAGTGTCCCAGTAGTTAACGAATGTTGGTTAACTAGGTTAATGAGTTTAGTCGGTTAATCTCGGACCATTGGAGCCCATGATCTGTAGGTCCATTAGGTCCACCTGCTAGCTCATACGGAATAAACCTTAGAATCGAGTGATGAGGGAATTTGAAGTGGTCAAATTCGATTCGGGAAGTTACCGTTAATTATATTCGATATATTTAACGTAATAATTTAATTATGACGTAAACAATATTTTGAGAGAGTTTCAAATATTTAAATATTGATCGTGTGAATAGAGATTCATAATTGAGCGATCGGTTTTGTGAGAGATCAGGATTGGTGTTGAGATTGGTGTAATCGTTTAATTTGATATTTGATATTAAAAATTAAATAATAATAATTAAAATGCTTAATTAGTTATTTAAATTAATTTTGTTTAAAATTAATTTTATATATAAAATTAATTTAAGAAAAATGAATTATTGATATTCATTTAAATAGTATTCTTTGGAGGTTAATTCCAAAAGAATGACACCAAGACACATATCTGTGTTCATGTGTTTTCCACAAAATTGACACCTTCAATCCCATCCATTATGTTGTCATCTTAAGTTGAATGCTTGGTGCATGTATTAGTTCTTTAAAAGGATGGAAAAACAGAAGAATTGGTCTTCTGGTTATTGAATTTCTCTTCCAAAAGAACTCACATTCAAACTTTCCCTCAAACCTTAAATTCTCCCAAATTCATCATATATTTGAGTCCCACAACTCGTTTTAAAGGTCGGAGGATAGCGGAGAAGGCTTCGGTGGTCATCCACGAGGTGTTCGTGTGTTGAAAATTCATCAAAGGAATTGGAGAGAATTTGGCTTCCAAAGGTTGGTTTATTCAAAACTCTATTTCCGGTTTTCTTGTGCATGCTTTTCTATCTCTAAAATTAAAGAAATTTGAGTGTCTTCGATCCAAATCGCTTCCGCTAGAGTGTCGTACATGTTAGAAAAATGTGGAAGACAAATATGAATGGAGATGATTTTTCATTCAACTAAGCATGCCTTTATATAGGCTTACAAAAGTAACCATAGAATACCGATGGTTCAAAACTTTAAATGTGATAAAATGCTCATAACTCATCTAACTCCCAAAACTCAAAAGTCACTATTGGTTACAAGAAACCAAAAGCCAAAAGTCATACAAACCAAAAGTCACACTAATTGCCAAATAAAGTTTAATAATGAAAATGGAAAACCTTTCATTTTCTCAACACCCCCCCTTAAACTTGATTTGTTACACCAAGTAAACTCCTCATTCTGATAAAAGTCTCCAACTTGAGGGGCTTTGTGAAAATGTCTGCCGCTTGGTCTTGTGACTTGATATATTTGAGTTCCACTTCTTTATTCGCAACGCAATCCCGAATGTAGTGAAATCGGGTATCAATGTGCTTGCTCCTCCCATGAAATACTGGATTTTTGGCTAAGGCAATGACCGATTTGTTGTCAACAAAAATCTCTTATGACCTTCCATTTGAAACTTCAACTCCTTCACTAAGTTTCTTAGCCAAATTGCATGACATACACATGAAGTTGTTGCGACGTACTCCGCCTCACATGTTGATAATGTGACTATGGGTTGTTTTTTTGACATCCATGTGAACGTCGTTTCACCAATAAAAAATACAAACCCCGTAGTACTCTTTCGATCATCCAAGTCACTACTCCAATCACTATCACAATATCCAACAATATCAAAATTACTAGAAGAGACATAGGAAAGACCATACCCAATCGTCCCTTTGATGTAGCGAAGTATCCTTTTTGCCATTTTGCAATGCGTAGTTGTCGGCTCCTCTTCGACTAATAATTCCAACTGAATAAAGAATATTCGGTCTTGTGCATGTCAAGTATCTCAAACTTCCAACCAAGCTTTTGAAATAGGTAGAATCTACCTTCTCTCCTCCTCCTTGCTTGGTGATTTTGACTCCACATTCCATCGGTGTTCCAACTGGATTAACATCATCCATGTTGAACTTTTTGAGCATTTCTTTAGCATAGCCCTCTTGGGATATAAAAATCTCATCTTCACTTTGTTTGACCTCGATCCCAAGATAGTAACTCATGAGACCAATGTCCGTCATTTCGAACTCCTTTGCCATCTCTCTTTTGAACTCATCAAACATGCTAGGATTGTTTCCGGTAAATACTAAATCATCAACATATAAACAAATGATTAGTATGCTTTCACCTTGCATTTTGATGTAAAGGGCATGCTCATATGGACACTTCATATACTTCTTCTCTTGAAAATACTTGTCAATTTTCGAATTCCATGCTCTCGGTGCTTGCTTCAAATCGTAAAGAGCCTTCTTCAATCGAAGGACTTTGTTTTCTTCACCCTTGACTTCATAACCCAATGGTTGCTCCACATAGACTTCTTCCTCAAGAATTCCGTTCAAGAATGCCGATTTGACATCCATTTGATGTATTTTCCAATGATTATGAGCTGCCAAAGCAATAATCAAACGAATAGTTTCAAGGCGCACAACGGGGGCAAATACCTCATCATAGTCAATGCCATGTCGTTGACTATACCCTTTCACCACTAGTCTCGCCTTGTGTCTTTCAACATCGCCATTGGCCTTTCTCTTTGTCTTGTATAACCACTTCACTCCGATCGGTTTGTGCCCTTTTGGAAGCTTGGTCAACTCCCATGTGTCATTTTTCTCTATCGCTCGAATTTCTTCATCCATTACATCCTTCCATTTCTTGCTTGCAATGGCTTATTGGAAACTAATAGGCTCACAATCACCAAAAAGACAATAGAGAGTTATGTCATTTTGATTTTCATTTACCTCATTAAGTTTCTGTAGACTTCGGGTTCCTCTTGGACCAATTTCATTCTCAGAATCGTTGGATGAACCTTCAGGTGACGATCGATCGGTCAAATGGGATGGCACTGGACTAGGCAAAACTTCACCCATTTCATCTCTGGTTGGCTCATTTTCATCGTCTTCTTCAAAATATGGAAGGAAATCATACTCCTCCTCCTGTGTATTCCAATCCCAAGATGCTTGTTCATCAAAAACAACATCACGACTAATAATTACCTTCCCATTCAAAGGATTGTAAAGGCGATAACCCTTTGAACTTGCATCATAACCAATGAATATGAGTTTCTCACTTCGATCGTCGAGCTTGGTCCTCTTTTCCTCTGACACATGAGCATATGCAATACTCCCAAATACCTTGAAGTGACCAATTCCGGGCTTTCTTCCATTCCATGCTTCTTGAGGCGTCTTGTCAAGCACACTTTTGGTTGGTGCTCGATTTGTCAAATAGACCGCACAAGCTACGGCCTCCGCCCAAAATTCCCTTGGCATTTTCTTTGTCTTTAACATGCTTCTTGCCATATTCAAGATTGTCCGATTCTTCCTCTCCACCACGCCGTTTTGTTGTGGTGTCCTTGGTACTGTTAACGGACGTCGGATGCCTTTTTCATCACAAAACTGTTTGAACTCATTTGATGTGAATTCACCACCTCGATCAGTTCTCATGGCCTTGATTGTAAGATTGCTTTCATTCTCCACACGTGCTTTAAATCTCTTGAAGATTTCAAATACTTCTGATTTTTCCTTCAAAAAGTACACCCATGTTTTTCTAGAAAAATCATCAATAAACAGAAGGAAGTATTTACTTTTACCATGAGACTCCGGTTTGATCATTCCACAGACATCAGCATGGATGAGTTCTAGAGGCTTCTTGGCTCTTGTCATAAACACCTTAGGAAAACTACTTCGATGATGTTTGCCAAGTAGACATCCTTCACACACTTGGTTCGGCTTGTGAATGTGCGGTAAACCCCGCACCATCTGCTTCTTCGACAAGTTTTCTAGACTTCCAAAATTGAGGTGTCTGAACCGTAGATGCCATAACCAGGAGAGATCCTCATAACACGTCTTCAAGATTTTTGGAACATCATTACATATATTCAAAGGAAACATTCGGTTTTTTGTCATGGAAACTTTAGCAATAAGTCTCTCATGATTATCCCTCAAATACAAACAATTTTTTTTTCATTTGAACTTCAAAACCTTTCTCTAACACTTGTCCTACACTCAATATATTATTTTTTATACTGGGAATGTAATAAACATTTGTAATATATTGATTTTCTCCATTTTTTAACTGAATGAGAATTTTACCTATTCCTTTGATGGCGGCCAAAGAATTGTCTCCAAAGGCAATATTTCCTTTCTCCATCTCATTCAACTCCACAAACATCTTGCGTTTTCCACACATGTGGTTTGAGGCTCCGGTGTCAAGATACCACATTCTATCTTGACTCTCTTCTTCTCCCTTTGAAACCATAAATTGTTGGGATTTATGCCCTAAAACTCGTAGATAGTGAATGTAACCGTTGACCGGATATTAATGAAAAAATATTGATATATTTTTCCATTAATTGTTATTAGTTATTTTATATTTGTCTTTGCCTAATAAAAACCATAATACAATGAACTAGGGCATCCTTATACCCTTTATACATTTCTCCCACTTGCCCTATATTAGATGGCATACATATCTCGTAGACCTAGACCTTCTAGATGACCCTCAAACACTTTAGTCGTGAGAGCCTTCGTAAATGGATCAGCGATGTTGTGCTCTGAGGCGATCTTAGTGACGATCACATCTCCTCTTTGCACAATCTTCCGTATCAGGTGATATTTCCTCTCGATGTGTTTACCCCGTTTGTGGCTTCGAGGTTCTTTTGAGTTGGCTACAGCCCTACTGTTGTCACAGTATAGTGTTAGGGGCACGTTCATATTCGGAACCACTTCCAAATCAGTCAAGAACTTTCTGAGCCATACTGCCTCCTTAGCTGCTTCGCAAGCTGCTACATACTCAACCTTCATGGTTGAGTCTGCTATGCATCCTTGTTTGATGCTTCTCCACACTACTGCTCCTCCATTGAGGGTGAATACTGACCCTGATGTGGATTTCCTTGAATCCTTATCAGCTTGAAAGTCAGAGTCAGTGTATCCAGTAAGAATCAAATCCTTAGCTCCATACA